>CM069294.1:41055000-43762500 GCA_035609425.1 Epinephelus awoara | reverse complement strand
AAAGACTGGCAGGCCTCTATGACATATGTTGTGGATGTTGTCGGTCACCAGAGAATGAATGCTAATGTTTTTTCTGATCTCTCTGACCTTTACTCCAGAAATTTCACAATCAAATGACTGGAGTTTTATTTTAAAAAGCATATTCATACATGTTCATGAATTTTTGTGATCATTCATTCATTCATTTTCTGTCACCACTCATCATGTCTTTGGACTGTGGGAGGAAGCTGGAGTACCAGCAGACAACCCATACTGACACAGGGAGAACATCCGAACCCCACACAGAAGGGCTCCCACACCCCGGGGTTCGAATCCCGCACCCTGGGTTTGAGCCAGGAACCTTCTTGCTGTGAATCAACAATGCTCGCTGCCATGTGCTGCCATTTTTGTGATTACATTATCTTTTGATAAATTCTGATGACATGATTTTGTTTGTGGAAAAACTGAAATAATTTCATAATATAAATGAAAGTATGTATGATGGGACCAGCAGAGGCATCAAAGCCAGGACTTTCTTCTCAAGCTGTTCTCATGCACTGCATGTTTTCCAAGAAATAGTAATGTGCCCAAATTTGTACATATTCCACATCATCATGAGCCAGTAATTCATGCATAACTCGCATATTTTGGAAGCCTGCTATCATGTGACCAATGTGCTGATGGGTGACTTCTAAGTCCCCAGACTGTCACCAGGAGACTGGTGTTTAGAACTATTTGAACTTTGAGTCATTGTAAGGTACTTCCTCACCATATTTCTTTTCTTAAACTTAACCACAGTAACTTCTCTTGCATAAACCCAACCTCCGTGTCTTCACATTGATTAAGTAACTTTACATAAAGTAAGGAATGTCATTCATGGGGTGCTAATTTGTTGCCTGGCGTTGCCAGACCCAATTCGCAAAACGCGAATGGGTCTGGACACAGAGTGTACATTTCCTCTATTCCCGAGGGGCAGTATCAACAGCTGTCACTCAAAGTGCCCCTTCACGCAATTGGAAAGACGGAAAACAAATCAGACTAAACGTGTGACGTAGGCTAGCATAACGCCACTGTAAACAGACCAGCAAGCTGCAGCGGAGATGAGCTTTGATGATGTCTGGGAAAGAGTGTTGCTGTCTTTTGGCAATGTCCGCTGCAGACTTCCTCCTCACTGTGGACTCCGAGTTGCATGGCTGTGATTCCCAGCTTGGTTGCTTCCCTGACCTGCTCCTCCATGAGAGCAACTAGCGGAGAAACAACAATAGCCACTGGGTTTTCACTGAGTTCCAATCTTTTTCCAGATCACTGGAGCCAGTTGGTAAATTAAACTTTTACCAAACCCTGTAGGAAGGATGGCAAACATCCTTTTTTTCAATAAAAGCTTTCAGTTCAGCTGTTTGTTCTGCTTTTAAAGAAAATGTATATTCCAGTTCGTTCAACACATTTACAATAGCAGTTTCAAAATCAGTAACCATGTTGGTTGTTTACGAAATGCATTCACTCCTTGTCCCTCCTATTCTGGTGACGTGCCCGCCCCAAAGTAATAAACAGTTGTGATTGGCCCGGTAAGCTTTGACTGATCTGCGGAGCGAAATTGAATATGAGCTCGCAAGATCAAGATGGTTTCACCAGGCTAGCTAATTTGTGGAATATCATACAAATTGTTCCAAGTGCATTTTAATAGCATATTAAATGAACCATTGTATGAGAATACGATGCACTTTCATATGCTAACATTACATTTTAAATGTTATCATGTCAACACACTAATATCACATGTCATTAACATGTATACTACAGATGCATTGTCTCTACAGTTTGAGAATGACTCTCCATCAGTTCCGATGTGCACATACTCAGATGAAGCTTCTTAATATTGATGCTTCATTAAGCTGCTGTAGTGCCGTTGTGTTCGTCTCCATCAGGACTAAGATGTCGGTTGATGATTCAGAGTGCCCACTTCACAATGCTGAAGAATGTGGCAATGCTAAAGGAAGAAGAGAAGCTACTTCCTCAGGTGGTAATGATATAGTTTTGCCGTTGTTAAAGACAGAACCCTGTGACTTCATTTCATCAAGAATTTTCTCTATTTTTGGACTTTGGACTCAAACAAAGTCTTTGCAAATTTAATGCAACAAGGGCTGAGTTATTGATATACAAATAGTTACACCTCGTTTCCACAGGTATGTGACTAGGGATGTTCCAATCCAGCTTTTTCACTTGCGATCCGATACCAATATCACAGCCTTGAGTTTTGGCCGATAACGATGCCAGTCCGATACAAGTGAATATTATACATATTCACTTATTTTGTTGTCAGTCATGTTAGAAAAGGTTTGATCAAGCGACATTACTCTAACAAGAACAACTACTCAATCAGGTTAGTTAGAATGATCCACAACAGTTGGTATGAGACACTGACCTGTTTATTGTGAACAGGGTTAAATAAACAAACTTTAAACTTAAACATTTACATTAAATAAAAAATATAGCTGGTTTGCTTTGGCTGCTTTGGCCCCTTAATAAATAGAAAATAAATCTTTAAAATGTCTAACATTGAAATTAAAATAGCAGCAAGACTCCACACACTTGTGCTTTGGCCCCCTAATAAATAAAATATAGATTAACACCACAAGACATTGTTGACATTTAACAAAAAATGCAGCCTTTCCTTTTCAGTTATTTTAGTAGTGTCAGTGCCAGCCTGGTGCTGCTGTTTCCTGTGTGTCTGCATGCTGGCCTGGTGGGCTGATAGTAAGTGCTGGAGCGGAACGCTGGAAAGGACTGCTTGAATCGCGGAGCGCTGGGCTGGCCAGAAAACCTGTATCGTATTACATGAAAAACTGGATCGGAGTTCCTGGATCGGCATTTTTCCATGCAGTCCAATCCGATGCTGATGCGCGTTTTTTGCTAATATCGGCGGCCGATAATGATCCGAATATCGGATCGGGACATCCCTACATGTGACTGGTGTCCATAGATCTGTAAATATATAAATAATCGTTGGTAGCCTTGATCTAGGGACAACTAGCAAGAGTAGGCTTGAAGATCTTAGATCTCGACTTGGAGCATAGCTTTAAAAGTTATTAAAAGAGTCTTAAAATCAATTCTGAAGTTAACTAGCAACCACTGGAGGGAGGCAAGATTTGGGGTGATATGTGACCTATGATTTGTCCCAGTTAAAATACGAGCGTCAGCATTCTGTACTAGTTGAAGCTGAGCTACTAAAGTTTAATGAGGCATGTAAACAGTGCATTGCAGTAGTAAAGGCGCAAGAATACAAAAGCATGAATAAGCTTTTCTAGGTCAGAAAAAGACAATGCTGATTTGACTTTGATAATATTTTGATAATGTTTTTGTCCCAGCAATCTCATTAAATCCTGTTACTTCCACCTAACAAATATTAGGTGGAAGTAACAGGATTTAATGAGATTGCTGGGACAAAAACAGGACCAATAGTGCACGGCAACAAATAAATTAATGCGTGGGCCTGCTGGGTTTGCGACATGTTTTCTGAAATATTTATTAAAAAAGACATACAGCACGAACAGCTGAACGAGTCATAAAGACATTCTGACAGTACATAATGTATAACCATATTTTTGCAGAATAACATTACTCAGATTCACAGTGTGTTAAAACTAGATATGTTCTTGTTAATTATGAAAACTTATTTGACAATCAACAAAGACAACTGAATTGAAGAAAATATCCTGTTAGCCAGTTAGCAGCCTGTTAGCTAAGCTACCACACTGTCGTACGGTCTCCGAATTTTTTTTAAGGTACTTGAGGTAAATTCTGGACTGAAATAATACGGAGGAGAGGAGTTTCGTAGGCACATTGGATATCACAGAGATTCCCATAGGAATGAATGGACTTGAGGAATGCCTCAACTCCGTACACATAAGCAAATGGAAACACAGCAGCACAACATAAGTAGTAGATAAACTTTTCAACTTTAGTTGTGGTTAATTCTAAATAGATGGTGGGCTTTGACAAAGGTCTTTTGTGACAAAAAACCCCCCCTGAGGCAGCAACGAAGTTAAAGACAAATTGCTCAAAGATGAATGTTGGTTGAGAAGCCTCAATTATTATTGTCTACCATGATAATGTTGTTTAAACATAGTTTTCGCACTGCATCTTGCCACAATAGAGGGTTGTAATGTACAGAAATGGATTTGGATTTTATCTTTTAGTGAAAATGAAGATAAACATGGAGTGATAACGAATTCACATGGCAACAGTAATATGTAAGCAGATAGAATTTGTCCATATCTAGCTTCATTGGAGTGCTTGTGCAGTGATAACACATGTAAAATGGTAAAGGCTGAGAGGATGAACAGGGATCTATGTGAGCTCTGACACTGCAGCTACGAAACACCCTGGCAGATCCTCTCTCTCTTTCTGTTTCTGTCCTGTATGAGGAGACAATGAGAGTGTGGGTGGTGGGTGATGGTCAGGCCCCAGAACCACCACCCATGTTGGACTGACCTTAATCTGCCGCTAATCCGACCATCCAGTGTGAAAGGGATTCTGCTGGTTTTAACAAAACCAAATGAGAAGCCGTTTACTGTGAAGGAGAACAACTGAACACTTATGAATTCTGAAACCCAGAATGAGACTGGCTGTTTGCTTGTATATTTTGTACATTATTTAGTGAAAACAGATACAATTTCACCTTCTTCTGTCAAAATCCATAACTGTGTGTTAATTCAAAATTTGGAGACTGGTTGTATTTTTTTGTTTAGTTTTTTGTCAGTAAAAGCCCAAATCCCTGTTGTTGTGAAAATGTTAGCTTGAAAATGGAGGAGGAGGGGTGTGACAGGAGGTCAAGACCCTCATTACACCACCAGCCAGATGGCCCAATATGATGCTGTGTGTGTGTGTGTGTGTGTGTGTGTGTGTGTGTGTGTGTGTGTGTGTGTGTGTGTGTGTGTGTGTGTGTGTGTGTGTGTGTTATTGTGTATGAATGCAGACATTTACTTTAGTACAAACTAGAGGTTCACATAGTAGATACACAGAAAGGGAAAGCACACAAAGAGTTTCAGGTGGAGTTGAACCGTTTTTCATATTTTTTTCAATACTACATTTTGATTGGTCAATAAACATATTTTGACATCTGTCATTTCAAATTAATCATAAAACTTAAGTTAGCGAGTTTTACTTTGATAAGTTTTGAATATTCATCAAGCTCACATTTTAAATATTTCCTGGTTTTGCAGATTTGTACATAATTATAATAAATAATAATTTTACATAAACTATTTTCCCGTGTTGGTCACATTTGACTTTGGGAACACATGCTGGGCATTTTATGCCTCTGGGCCAGTGATAGCTATGGCCGGAGCTGTGTTTTTGGGTTGTTCGTCTGTCTGTCAGTCTGTCCATCTGTTCATCCGTCTCATTCTAATGAATGTGATATCTCAAGAATGCCTTGAGGGATTTTTATTCAAATTTTGGACAACTGTCCATTTAACTATGAACTGATTATATTTTGGTGATCAGAGGTCAAGGTTACTGTGACAATGTGTCTGTTGTACTTTCTTGAACATGATATCTCAAAAACACCTTGAGAGATTTTTTTTTTTTTTTTTTAATTTAGCACAAAAATCCACTTTAACTCAATGATAAACTGATTAGAATTTGGTGTTCAAAGGTCAAAGGTCACTGTGACCTCACAAAACATATTTTTGGCCAAAACTCACTGTGACATCATAATGTTCTGGAAAAACACTTTTTTTTTTTTGCCATAACTCAACATCATATCTCAGGAACAGAAGAGATAACATTTGGTCAGATACTGAATTGGTGACACTTATCTTGGGTGTCCACCTTGAAACTGTGCTGATTGTATAGATTATCTGAGCTGCTGGGGGTAACGTGTGTGGAAGCATCCATGTTTTCACAGACGTAGATGTAAACTGTAACTGCAACTCAACTGGTTCACGGAGGCATACGACTGTGAGGCAGTAATTCTATTTTCTTTTCGTGTATTTATAGGTTTTACTATTTTCTGCATTTGATTTTTTTTTTTTGTTAAATATCAACAAATTAACAAAAAATGAAAGACAAGTGTTACTTTCAGCCTTAATTACAGTTAGTAACTAATTTCATCCTGGTGTCTTGATTCATTTAAAAAAAAAACCCTTCTTCAGTCATAACCAGCTTTTTCTTATAACATTGAACTCCTATACTCCTATCACTTCCCTTCTGTCCTGCTGCCTATCCTCTTTCCCTCGTCCTCTCTCTTTCATTCCTCCCACAGTGCATATATGCACAGTAGCGCAGGCAGCAGGGTGGGTGGAGGGGACAAACGAAGTCAAGTTCCCTTGCTTGACCCTGCTGATGAAGCCTTCGTCCTTCAGGCTTAAACCCCCCCAGAGGCTCCCACAGTGCTGCCGGTGTTGGTGTTGAATGAGACACTGACGCTGGGCCCACCATGTGAAATGGGCTCACCACACAAACAAAAACATCAATAACTTATTGTAGTGAAAAAAATGCAACTGGATGGCAAATCTCCCCTTTATTTTAGTCATTTTCAAAGGGGGATTTTTACATATACTGCCAATAACAAAATAGTTTCAAGTTTGTATTAAAGTAATAAAACATTTGTTCCACCAAAAATAACCCTTCCATTTTCATTCCTGTGATACTGTGAAACTGCAATATTTTCTGAGATGGTTATCGTACCTTGAAAATCACATAATGTTGCAACTCTAAATGATATGATATATCATCATGATGATTACAGTTGAAGCTGGTAAATTGTCATATTGAATTATATTTGCGCCCTACATGCCATTCAGTAGAAATGTGCTGTCCTAGCCACTTGTGTTGTCAAAAATATCAATTTATCAATAGATATCGATTCTGACTTTTCAGATCAGTTTCATTACTCTTTTTCTGCAGTATTGATACACCAGTACCAGCTGCACTCTCTTGTTCTCTCCTATTGTTAATGTTTACTACAGTCAATCTGCTGTTCTTTGCTACTAAACAAGAAGTCATCGTTGTCATATTATAGCCTTGCTATATTTATTAAAAAATGTTTAGACTTCTAGACACTCTATTTTAATTTTTCTCCTTGGTATTAAAATGGTATGGTATTTTTCAAGGTGTGTGCTTGTATTAAAGTTAGAAATTCCAGGGGGCAGGTCAGCTCCTCTGGACTCTCTCTCTGAGCTCAAAACACAAGCCAGCATTTCAGAGAGTCATACAGCCTTCCTCAGCTCTGGATGCCTGCTAACAGTGCTTATCGCAAACGCGCACACACACACACACACATGTATACACACGGGCCAGGGAGACAAAGACGACGCTTCAAGCAAAACTGGAACTAGAGAGGCAGGTGGGCGGGGCAGAGGGGAGGATGAAGTGAGAGCGAGAGTGAGAGGGGGAGGGGCACGCATGGTGTAGGATGAATAAAAGCCAAGGGGGGAGGGGATGGAATAGACAGGGAGGGAGTATGAAAACAGAAAGCTTGCAGAAAAAAAAACAGAGTCATGAAGAAAAAGAGAAGAAAAAAAAAACCCTGATGTGGATCAGCGGTTGATTAAAACCAAAACAACAACAAGACAATAAACATAAAAAGAAAGAAGAGGAAGAAAAGAATAGAAGACAACAGCTTTGTGATGAGCTGTGATGATGCCTTGGCTGACGTCCAAGTCTGAAAGCCGATCCAGCCGATGATGTAATCATTTGTAACTGGTCGTAATTATTCATTAAGGCTTGATTGGCACAGTGGCACAGCCAATCAGATGCCAGGATGTGACAATGACATCTTAAGTCTTACATGGTGTGTGAGCGTCTGTGTTAGTGGGACCTGCTTTTAAAAGCAGTGGACGCCACAGCTGGAAATGAAATAAGTAATAAAATACACACTGCTTCATTTTAACCCTTTAAAAGCAGACATCCTGTGGATGGCCGCAGGAGATCTTTGTTTGCATGATTCTGTTTAAAGAGATCTAAAATAAGAACCATAATAGCAAGAGCATTCATTCTTTTCGCAGCAGAAGGCTTATGTCTTCCCCATCATCATGTCAGTGCCTTACATTATCTTACCTAACGTGCCATGCAACTGCTGTATTTCTCTTTAATTACGTAGGTATTTCTGAGTAATGGCCACGAGAGGTTGCTGTTTGCATAATACTTATATACATAGTTGCATAGAATTGTTCATATGATATCCTACGAATTTCCACCCAACAAATGGTGTTACGTCCTTAACGTATACCGGAATTAATGTTAAGTTAATGTTGTTAGGTTTAGGAAAGGGAACACTGAGGACGTACCTTAAAATGACTCAAAGTTGGCATGGACTCCAGGGGAAAGTCACATGTTCAAGTCCTGGGCAGAAGTTCAGTTTTGTTTTTTGACCCATCCACCATCCCAACCTGCCTCCTCCCAAGCGCTCGGGACTACCTACTTGTTTACTGCTGTCAGCGCATTGGTCACATGATAGCAGCCTTTATATGTGGGATATGTATGAATTTGGGTGCACTGTTTTTCACAGGTAGACATACAAAAAATGATTGGAAAAAAAAAAGATTTGAAATAAAAAACATTATAGCTGGAGGATTCATTGTTTTTGCAACAGAAAGCGAGGACTTCTGTCCTCCCCGCCATTACCTTCTGTTACCTTACCTTACTGAGGTTCAAATGAAATTTTCACCATAATTACGCTGGAACTGCCCTGGGAATTTCATTGTAATGGCTGTGGGAGATCTTTGTTTGCATACTCTTGTATACATCAGTCCAAAATAAAAATCAAAATAGCAAGAACATTCATTCTTTTTGCAGCAAGAGGCTATGGCCTCTGTCTGCCGTGTCATCATGTTGTACGGTCATAATGACCTCAGTGCGCTACGTTATGTGTGGTGTAAAACTGTGCAAAACGCACGACGGTGCCAAAGGAACGAATTAGAGACTTTTCACTCAGTTCAAATAACTTATGGAGTGTTTAGAAATATTTTCTTTACGTTTCTACATGTAAAATCTTAAAGTGTTTTGTGTTTTTTAAATTTGATGAAAAAACATGTAAATTTCGTATTATGTATGACACAATTTAAATACTTTTATCAATTATTCTGGTTTAATTACTTACATAATCTTTTATCCTAGGTTGTGCAGATTTTAGGGATATGAAGCATTTGAAGATACTCTCAGAAATAATATCACATTAAATGCAAATACCAGTGTAGGTACTGGTGGACAGTTTCTATGGCTATGGATCCAAAAAGCTGCAGAACCATGTGCTACACAACACCACCGTTTGGTGCCAGCTTTGACGCCTCTGAAATGCACAATCTATTCCTTGCTTTGCACATCTCAGCTACAGTATCTGGACCTTTCTGCTGT
This sequence comes from Epinephelus awoara, assembly GCA_035609425.1. Classification (NCBI taxonomy): domain Eukaryota; kingdom Metazoa; phylum Chordata; class Actinopteri; order Perciformes; family Serranidae; genus Epinephelus; species Epinephelus awoara. Next base: position 43,753,164 of record CM069294.1, on the reverse strand, counting down.
CACAGAGAGGTCTTCCTCTTTTGTTACCTTTCAGCCGTGATAATGTTTGTGGAAAATCTCACTGTTAAGAAAGAGATTCACCTTTATGACCCACAGTGTGATACCACTGCTACTAAGTTAAAGTAATGATGCTTAATAACTGATTACAATATTAGTGAAGTACCCTGCAGTGGTGTTGATCTTGAACAACTGTTTATTTGTGTATGTGCTGCCCATCTGTCTTCAGTCTCGGTGTCTCTCTGCCAGCTGCTGTCTTTATTCAGTCCGGCCACAATTACTCGTGGCCAGAAGAGACGGCTCCTTGTGGCCCATTGATGCTCCTCGATGGGAGGTCAGGCCTAATTGGCTGGCGTCCTATCTGTCCCACAATATGGGCCTTTGAACGTGAAAGCTGAGCTGTGATTAAGTTGGCTGTTTGGTTTTAGGTTACACAAAGACAGACTCTCTGAAGTACTCAATGGCCTCAAGTAGCCCTAAATCAGAGCCCTTTTGTTTACTCTGAGGATCTCTACGAGCTCAGTCAACAGCAAGCAGGAAGAGAGGGAAACTACAGGAAAACATTTCTGAAAACACACACTTACTATGACTAGTTATACTGAACTTTTTATTGACATCAGTATTATTAATCGCATCTTTCAGGTTGTTCAGAAATATAAATGTCCAGACAGCCTAATTTGTCCTCCCTGGCTGGTCGTTGTCACGTGACATGCGGTGCATGCTCTGTTTATCTCAGGGTGCGGCTGTCGCACCCTGAAAAATAGCTCTGCGTGCTCTGCTCTTGCGTCACACTAGTGTTTGAGCGTGCCTGCCGCATGTCTACATTGAAAAAAAATAATTTCAGAGCACAAAAAACATGGCATATGTTTGGCCCCTAGATCTTCAGACACGCTAGCAGAATTGGTCATGACTGAATGTTAATTAATGTTTTGTTTTCTTCTATACATCAAAAATGCTACACAGTCCAGCAGACCAGGAGACTAGTGACTATGGGGTCTGTACTCTCTACTGCATTATGCTTTCCTGTAATGGGGAATTTGCGGGGATGATTGTCAGTGGAACTGGTAGTTATGTTTTTGGCTTGTCATACATTTACCTCTTAGTAGTGTGTGTGTTTTTGCATGTTTTTGATGTGGACAATCATGCTCCACCCAGTCTTCTTTGCATTACCAACACTACATGGCTTGGAGCTGAAGGAAGATGCAGCAAGAGAGAGAAGGATGGTCATGAAAGAGATTGAGGAGTGAGGGAACTGCAGATGGTGAGGATTGCAGATTGATAAAGAGAGATGGCGGGTTAAAGATGGAGGAATTTCTCGGTACTCATATATTTGTTAGGGTAGGGTCGGGGACAGGAGGGCGATGGATTTGAGGATGAAACAGTGAGCGCCTCTGAGGGATGTGAACTGCTGACTTCATCATCGGTCTGCCTCAGCCCTCACTGTCAGGCCTGATGAAAGACTCAGTTCAGCTCAGCCTCCAACAGACTGAGAAGGGCCTTCCCACAGACAGAGAGACTGTCACAACCTATAGATGTGTCACCATGTTGGAAATATTAAGTACAGAGGGCCATTTGGAAGTAACTAACCTGAACTTCCTCAGCTCAGAGTGCCCTAAAGCCCTTTAAAATAGGATTAGACTGGCATGGCTGCTTGTCTGACTTGTTTGCACGAGTAGGATCATTTGTTGTGGCATCGCTGTTGCACAACAAATTTAGCAAGGATTTTGTTGTGTTTCAGCAGTGTAATTTGATACCTCCATGATAAATGATGTCTGTTGACTCTCTAAGTTGGAGTCACAGCAGCGTTCAGTGTAAAAATGAACTACAACATCACACAGAGAAACAAATGAACCTATCAGTTGCAATAATGACCTACTAAGACAAAATGGACATCTTCGCCTTGTCATTTTCCAACTGAAAAGAGAGACTTCATAAGTTACAGTACATTACCAAAATTATGTCCATATACCGGGAAAACCACGTCTTTATGGAGCTGGCTTTTTGCACAGGGACAGTGTCATGCAGAAACAGGAAATGCTCAAACAAAGCTGAATACACAATAAAATGTCTGAATTATCATTATATGCTGAGGCACTAAGGTTTCACTAAACCAGAGCTAAGTGGCATAGCCATGAAAGGCATATTAAAAGTACACAAAATTATGTGGACACCAGGGTCTTGTGGTGTTTATTAACACCCGATTATAAAGAAAATGTTATGTTACCTGCCTGGTAATGAATTTCTATCTTCTATCTCCTTTAATCTCATTTATGGGACAGCTTCACTGTTTGGTCAAAAGCCCCAGTGGAGGTATGAGACTTTATACTTATACTTGCAGCCTTTCCATCCCTTGTTGATAAAATCTAAATTTTGCACTGCCCATTCCGTTTTTTTCTATTGCTTATATTCTAAGATTTTTATTTTTATGCCTCCATGCAAGCAATAGCCATGGTTGGAAGCATTTAAGGGTTTTGGATGTCTGTCAGCATTCTCTGTGACATAATATCTCAAAAACACCTTAAGGAAATTGCCTGATTTTGGCACTAAGGTCCACTTGGACTCAACAATGAACTGATTAGATTTTGGTGGTCAAAGGTTGGTGGTCAGAGGAGTGACACAAATGACAGTCTGTCTCAGTCTCAATAGATATCTCAAATACACCTTGAGGGATTTCTTCTCTTTTTTAAAAAACAACTGGCACAAATGTAAAAATATCCTATCTAACGATGATGTGTATATTTATTTAGGAATCTAAACCATGTTACGATATTGTAGCGACCCTGCAGTAAATGTTCTGTTATAATGTCAATGTTCTGTGAGTTAATGGCATGTTTGGGATTGAATGAGTATAGGTAGGGGAGCAGGGTGCAAGTGTGACGAGGATGAGAGCTGTGTGAGTGCACGTGCTGGTGTGTGAGCGAGCTGGAGGAGAGCAGCAGTGCACAGTTGGAGTTACAGCTAAGTTGCTGTTTGTTGGTTGTTTTGGCGTGGTTATAGTTACCTGTACTGTTCAGTAATAAACGGTGGTTTGCCGAATAACTGTGTCATCGTTTCCACATGTCCTGGCGGGCGCTACAACATGTTATAGCTTACCAGTGAGATATAGGTTATGTGTGGGATATAACGTTATGTTAGGAGTGTTTTATTTCTAATTGTTTTGGTAATACGAGCAAACATTAGCACAGTAATGCTAAAACAACACATTTTATGTGATAGTCACGGCACAGTGCGGCAAATATAGGTTGGTACGATTATAATATATGCGTTATCAGAGTGTTCTTCCACAGGAGTTCTTTCCACCTGGAATAAGCAACGCCAATATTCTCTCCCGTTGTGCCCCGTCCTTGCTTATCTGATCTTTTTCTTTTATTTGGTGGCGTGGTTTCCCTCTTACAGGCAAAACATATGTGTGGTCCTCCATTTAAAGTGCAACAGAATCATAAAAGTACAAAGCAGGTTCACGCAGAAGTGTCCCGGATTGATCTTCACCTTAACCGTCTCTAGTGACGGCAAGTTCTAGGTAAACGCGAAAGGCGAAATATGGCAACACAAGAGGGCAGCCTCCAGCAGACCGCCATGTTTTTTTACCTTTATTGGATAGCTGATAGTGACGAGGCAGACAGTAAATCAAGGGGAGAGAAATAACAATATGACATTTCAGGGATTTAGGGATGCTTCTTATCAATTATTGATGCCGTCATTGTCTCAGGTGTTTGTTATTTGTCTCCTTTTTAGATTGGTTGTTGCAGCTGGGGTTAGAACAAAAATGCTATTGTTTTATGTCTGCGAGTCTTGCTCCTGTGTAGGATGGGTGGGGGTCCCCACGGGTGTCTATGCCTATTGTAAGTGTCAGGCACATCCAAAGAAGAGTGGAAGAGAAACTTTTATTGATTTATTTCATGGTCTGTATCTCTTTCTTACCTTTCCTTTCACTGTAGTATTGTTTTACTTCAGTCTATGGTTGTCAATGCAGACTAAAGTAAATGCATGTATGTGATTGTGCATGGCTTTACAACGTTCTCCCTGCAAAGAGAGGCAAGTGGCAGTGGGTCATCTTGCAGCAACACACATGCACGCGCACGCACACACACACACACACACACACACACACACACACTGTAATAGGATTTCAGTGTCTCATTTAGCAGTGCTCAGGCTTCCCGCCGTCTGCCATTCACTCTCTGTCAGAGTAAGAGGATATGCGTTTGGCAGCCTGGCTGACACACAAGGCTGAGTAGATGAAAATTTGTCTCGTCGTTTACAGTTACACATTTTGGAGCCATTTATTTTTAGTGTAACACATTCATAATCCCCCACTGTAGACGGAGCAGTTCCCAGCTGTCACATCATGCGGATACAGGGATATTTATGGGTCTTCAGCTGATGTAAGCTGTTTTTAGAATTGATGGGTAAAAGTGTAATGACTTCTTGTCCACAGTGGCTCCATATAGAGCAACAGTTTGTATCAACAACTGCCTTCCACAAATTAATAAATCATTTTCTTTTCTACTACTTCTAGACTTAAGGTCTAGTTAAATTGATGCAACTTAAAGATGATAAGATGAAACATGGGCTGTTGGGTTGGATACAGATGCTTTTAAGCTCACCCATCTACCCCAAGACATTTCAAGGCAGCAATACATGCTACTTTGCTGCTGATCGAGAACATACTCCAGGTTGTTATTTGATGAATACAACAGCTCATGCAGCTAAAAAAATCAGTGTTAATTTTGACAGCTATTTCAGATTTAGTCGTAGTCTTGAGATGAAAATGCTTATTAGTTTTAATCACATTTTAGTCATTTTTATCCTTCATAGTTTAAGTCTAGTTTTAGTCGACGAAAATTCACTACATTTTAGTCAACTTTCAGTCATTGTATTTTCTATACGTTTTTTTTATTTTTTTATCTTAAAACAAAACCAGTTAGGTTGATTCATGTATTAGAAATGAGAATCAAGGTGACAGGTTGTATAAATATTTAACTTAGACCATTTTCCCCCCTAAAACTACAAATTATTTCCACACACTTACAAACACACTTAGATTGGTGTGAAGTAATTTTATATACAGAAAAGTTTTAGCCTATTTGGAATGCAGACATACAGTGTTGGTGCTCTCTTGAAATAACAAGCAGCTTGATTTCCATTGATGCTGATCAGTTTCCAAAATTAATTTTTACAAAATGAGAGGAAAAATGCTTCACAAAGAGGGGATTTATACACTTACTACTACTACCTTGTCCCGTTCTTACCTCAGATTGCATTTTGTCGCTCTCCTTGGGATTATCTGAGCTATATGTGTGCATGCATGCAATTAGTCTCTTTGAGCTGTATTCATTTTCCTAAATCTTCTTAGGTGGCTCCCGCCTCTCTCTGGTCTCCAATAGTCATGCGCAATGTCATCTCCATCACCAAAATACTGTTATAATTTTTGATATGATATGAAACATTCAAACCGCGATACTATATTTCGACTTGTTGACATACTGATGTCATACTGTTACGCACGACAACAACAAGGATGGCTGAGAGCAAAATTATTACCGACTCTGTCACTGTGCACACACGGGTGTCGATGTCATTAAGTGAATAACTGTTACTGTTAATTTATCATATTGATCTGTTCTGTATGACATCTACTGCACGTCTGTCTGTCCTGGAAGAGGGATCCCTCCTCAGTTGCTCTTTCTGAGGTTTCTACCATTTTTTCGCCGTTAAAGGTTTTTTTGGGGGAGTTTTCCCTTATCCGCCGTGAGGGTCTAAAGGACAGAGGGATGTCGTATGCTGTAAAGCCCTGTGAGGCAAATTGTGATTTGTGATATTGGACTTTATAAATAAAATCAATCGCTTGGTTGATAAACCTTCTGTAATGTAAACCAGCTTGAGAAAAAACTATATATATGTGAATGTGTAATAGTTATGTTAGCATAACAGCTACAGCTTCAGCTTGACATCATTGAAACCTGTCATATGCCAGTGAGAGATGCTGCAACAGCAGAGGGCGGTTATAGCCTGTAGAGAGTGGGAGAGAGAGCACTCCACGTGTGATGTCCAGGGGATGAAAGTTTATTAGACATTGCTTAGAAATGCGTGTAGAAATTTCCTGTTTTCAAAGTGCTAAATTTGCAGGAATCTATGAAACTGTGCAAAATATCTGCAATCCTGTGCTGAAATTTGTGATTTTGTGATATTCTGTGGTTGTTCTTCAAGCCAACTGGAAAACCTGTCTGCAAAAAGTAATAACATCTTTCATGTCATGCACCAAAGTTACAAATTAGTTTCAGTAAATTGCATCCAGTTCCCACAGTTGCAGGTGAAAGAATAATGCTGACATTAGACAGCTTTAGACAATGTGGCAGTCAGTGTGTTGTTAACATGTGCGTGCGTGTGTGTGTGTGTGTGTGTGTGTGTGTGTGTGTGTGTGTCCTGGGCCTCAGTCCTCTCTGATGGCAGTGATTTAGGAGCAGCCATTAGAGGCAAAGCGACGTTAATCCATCCCACAGAGTAGAGTGATAAAAGTTTCATTAAAGCATCGATCAGATGCCTCTGGGACGTCACTGGGCTGAGAGGGCACTTCAGCATGTTGCCACACTGGAAAACACCTGCGAAAGTCTGAATATCAAGTTATTAACCTTTTTTATTGTAGCAGGGGGCATGAGAGAGAATAATAAGATGTCTAAGAAACAAATAAACAAATAATATGCTCGATGGGTTGAAAGCTAATTTCAAGAGCACGTCCCACATTACAGATCTTGGACACTGAGATGGTGAATCCATGTGTGTATGTTCATCTCAGTATGTTAATGGTGATTAATAATAGTTCTTCACATTATGCAGGTCACACCTCACTAAACTGAATGTTTTATACACAATGCATACGTTATTGTACAGAGGTGAGTTGTGAGTATAGCAATTACTGGATGTAAATCAATTTAAACTAGAGTCATTGAGCCTTGATGAGAATGCAAGTGTGCTGACTCTCTCCCACCTCTGTCTTTAGGAAATATCACAAACTGTATAAAATAATAGATGTAGCTACTGTGATGTTACCCATTGGTTTTGGGGTTAAATTCAGTATTTCGGCAATGGCCAGCTTGGTTTTTTGGCAGGAGGCAGAGGTGACCATGTTTGGATGAGAGAGTGGAGCTGTGGAGGTCCCAGCCAACAAATGGTATGGTTAGTAAACTGGATGAAAAATGGGAATGTCCATAGGTTCCATGGGTGGTTTTTCCAAGTGGGCCCCACATAAGATAACCCATTTTTGGCCCATACCCACCTGGTACCCAGATAGCCCTAGCTTAACCCACGTGGAGCCCACGTGTAAGGCTATCCGACAGGAAGTCCAAGATCCAGCGGCAGATGGATGAGGAAAGTCTCAGATCCGCCAGTTTTGACACCAAACTGTGGAGGAGGATGGTGTTGAATCACCGAGCTAAAATCCACAAAGAGCAGCCTTGCATAGCTGCCCTGCTGCTCTAGGTGGGTCAGGGTGGTGTGGAGAGCTGTAGCAATGGCGTCCTCTGTGGATCTATTACCTCTGTAGGCAAATTCGTGTGTGCCCAATGTGGGTGACAGACTTGAAATGATGTGACTCTGAACCAGTTTCTCAAAGCACTTCATAGCTATTGGTGTCAGTGCCACTGGACAGTAGTCACTCAGACTTCTGATGATGGTCTTTTTGGTGGTGGGACAATAAAAGAGGACTTCAGGCAGGACAGGACAGTGGACCGAGATAAGATCTGGTTGGAGATACTGATGAAGACTCCAGCCAGCTGGTCCGCACAGTCTTTTAACACCGGTCCAGAAACGCCATCAGGTTCCGCAGCTTTGCTCGGATTCACTGCCCTCAAATTGGGCCTCACCTCCACCATGAGTATGTGGCCAGCTGTTGTTCACATTAATGCAGAGTTTTTAGTCCTGTCATGCAGGTGTGCTGTGCGGCCTACTAGCTCAATAGCCATGTCTGGAATGAGTGAGTTAAGCCCGGTCTCTGTGAATAAGACCGGGCCTCCGCCTCTTGCCCACATGTATGGTAATCTATGGAGAGCCCGGGGTCCTGGCTATGTCGGCCCGTATCTCGTGAGAGTGGAGGAACTCCGTTATAACACGCTTCTCGGTCTGTAATCCTATCTTTTGGAGATTGTGCCGGCTGTAGATGTTGTTTGCCAGCAGCATGTCGTCAGAAACACGCACAACACACACAACAACAGCCATGCGAAGCAATAAAAAACAGAGCACTGGACCGCTGTGTCTGTGCACGCTGCCATCTTGCCAATCATCAAGTCCTCCAAATTAAATGAACAACCCAGAGCAGTGTAATCTGATCTGACATCCTGGTGCATGTAAACATCCACAGTGTCGTCATCACAAAACACAGACAGGAAGATCTTTTTGTTTTTGTATCACTGGATTGCACGAGGAGTGCCCTAAAAATGTATCCAGTTGATGGATTAATAACAGTAAACGAGCCATTTTGAAGATGGTACAGCCAACATGAGACTGCTGACAGAGGGAGAGGAAGTAGAAACACCCGAATGGACAGTTAGACACCTGCAGGCTTCTGGTGAGATGAATTTAGCTCCCTGGTGAGATTCTTCATCTTCTCACAGCTGGATACTCTCATAACAAATATGTCAATACAAACTGTAAAGCTGACAGTGTTTTTACATGCACTTCATCAGTTGGTCACATATATGATGATGATATGGTTCATCTGGCTCTATACAGGGATCAGCTGATTGGAGGAGATGTAGAGCTGAGAAAATTGTACTGATTATACTGTATGAATTATGCAAAATGTAAAATCTGAGGATTTAACAGGAGCTACATTTGAAGTATCATAAGCAAACATACAAGTCACTGTATCCTCCACAACATGTAGTTTGTTTCAAATGAAGCTGGGAGCCTCTGCAGTTGTGGTGAGTAAAAGCCCCGCCACTGTTTGTTAATGTTATTACTTTATGTCCGACCGTGAGGATGTACCATTGTTTGCTAGCTTGATGCTAATGACAGTAACGTTAACTCAGCGGGTTGACAAAGTGCCTCTGCTGTTTCACACCATCATTTCCCCCTTTTTACTCTATGTGGTAACATCCCTAGAGGAAATATTAAGAAGGTTGGGATGTTGTTGTCGTACAGTTGCTATGGCAGCAGCTAACTCTGTGTTTCTATTGGTCAAAGTGACGGCTGTGATGGGAGTAATCATGAACAACAAAAAGAAAATCAAATATGCTTGACTTTCTGTTAGACAGAAAGTACATTGTGCTCTTTATTATATATTTTTTTCGAAATAAAACTTGGTTTAAATGATTTCAGTGTGTGTCTAAGTACTTTTTGAACATTTTAGCACATTTCAACAATATCGCGAAAATAATGATAACCGTGATAATTTTGGTCACAATAACCGTGATATGAAATTTTCATACTGTTACATCTCTACTCTCTATACTGAGATTGACAGCAGCATCAGAAATAGCCACCACCTGATGCCTATCATGCTGCTGCAAAGATTGTCTCTGTTTGTATGTGTCTGACGCGGACATCCACTGACAAAGCAACGGTGTTTGACAAGTTCAGTAGTTGTCTGCAGCATTAGACATAGCTGCCACCCAGTGCATATCATACTGCTGCAAAAGGTGCCTTGGTGCAGCGGTATCTGAATCACAGATCACTGACAAAGTGGCGGTATTTGATGAGTTGGGAGTGAGAACGGGCTGGATACCCAGAGCTAGCTTTTCTGATATTTAAGTAATAGTGTTCCAGTCTGTGTTCAATTTCAGTTTCAATCAATTTTATTTATAAAGCCCAATATCACAAGGGAGGGCTTTACAGCATACAACATCCCTCTGTCCTTTGGACCCTCACAGCGGATAAGGAACAACTCCCCAAAAACAGAGCAACTGAGGAGGGATCCCTCTTCCAGGACGGACAGACGTACAATAGATGTCGTACAGAACAGATCAACATAATATTTTTACAGTAATCCGTAGGACAGAATATGTCAGTGTTTGTTCCTTCCTGATTTGAATATGACAGTGTACCTGTGCACAAAGCCAACTCCATAAAGAATTTTTTTTTCAAGTTTGGTGTGGAAGAACTTGACTGGCCTGCACTAAGCTCTGACTTCACCTCCACCTGAACTGGAAAATCAGTTGTGAGCCAGACCTGATCCCCTGCAGTCAGTGCTGGACCTCACTGATGCTCTTGTATCTAAAAGGGGGAAATAATGTCTGGTGGAAAGCCTGAAACCAGAAGAGTGGAGGCTGTTAAGTAATATTTGGATGTTCACATACTTTTGGCCATCAGTGTATTATACTGTATGTCTGAGCTGACAGCACAGAAATTAGGTTATTACTGATTTTGTCATCTAATTCTTGTTGAGACACTAAACAAACATATTTACCAAAATGTTTGAGCACCCTTTTTAAGTGTTTCATTGAAAATCCTTTGTCTCATTTTATATCCCATTGTTATCTTGTAGTGTTCCAGCCCCCGTCATTATCATAGCAGCCCTCTGGGCCAAGCAGCCATCCTGCAGTCACACATCTGTAATGAATAAATGATAACATATTTTCTGAGAGTGTACCTTCCCTGGAGCTGCTGCTGCTTCCTGAATGTGCTCCTGATTTAAATCCCAGATGCTTGCGTAAAGCAGGTTTATATCACTGTCCTGTATATTGTTGTTTTAATCTTTAATCTCCAAACTACACAGATGTAGTTTTCAAAATGGCCCAGATATAAGCAGAACGATATTTATCAGGCCCTCGTTGCCTGTGGATTTGCTTGCTGATATTTGGGCTCTGCAAGACACGAATGCTTTAGGCAGCAATAAAAGAGATTTTCCGCCTGAGATATTCAATAAAATGATATCATAGCTCTGCCTTAGATGAGAGCAATAAATGACCCTTTCATTATGGCTAGATTGGACTGCAAGTGTGGTTACCAAAGATGAATTTGAATGTTATTTTAATAATATGAAAATGTATGGATGACTGAGCCTTTCTTTCACGCGGAATGTCTTCCATTCTCAGTTGAGAGAGGCAGGGAGGTTCATGAGCTAAGAATGGGATAAGCTTCGCCTCAGCTACCCCCCACAAAATACATTTATTTATTATTAATTTTATTTTCATCAAAACAATTACCTAAAATGTGAATCTAATGAGACTGATTTATATTAAGAATAGAAATAACTATTGTTTTAATAGATTTCATTAAAGGGGGCATTTTATGCTGATTTTTAGGTTCCTACTTGTATTTTGGGTTCTACTAATACATATTAAGCAGGGGTGTAAATCACTAGTTGATACAATATGGATTCTTCGAACAATGATACAATAGTTGTCAATATCACAAAGACTTTCATGATACTATCTTTGATTCGATGTGATTCAGGTCCAGTGATTGATGCGAAATTATATCATATGCCCATTAACACAGTCACAGAAAATAGCCATAAAAGACAAAAACATTCATTTTAATTTTCTGTAAAATTCTCACTGACATGGGGAGAACATGCAAGCTCCACACAGAAGGGCTCCCCCGCGCTGGGTTCGGACCAGGAATCCTCTTGCTAGTTAGTTGATAATGCTAACCACTGCACCACTGTGCCGCCAAGGAAAAAAGCAACATATAGATAATGTAAATAATTGTAACCACTGAATTGCAGTAAAGTTTACTTTGAACTGAGTCCACTGACACTCATAAAACAGCACATGGGATAAGTTAACCTTCAGGTGGGTTTACAGTAAGGCCTCATTTACACCGCATGTGTTGTGTTTGCAAAGTTATCGCAAAGAGGTCCACAAGCATATAGCGGCAGCACATTCACACCAAAACCGAACAAACGCGTTACGCAGCTGTCTTGTCAAAATACACACCACACCCACCAGTTGATGGTGGTAGTGCACCTTGTTTGCAAATCTCCAATAAACCCCAAAGAAGGAGGAGTGAGTCTGGACCCAAAGCTCAGGGTGGACAGGTTCGCGTGCCAGTGATTATTCCAACGCTTGGAGAATAAATATTTAGCATTAGAAATGGGTAAGTACATGAAACATGTGCTTGTCAGGTCTCGCTTGGTCAAGTGGGAGATGTCTACGGTGGCCGAGAGAGGTCACAACACATGCAAACTTGTGTTTTTTGTTGAATACCGCGACCATTTACTCATGACTCGAGCAAAAAATGGGCGTCTCTTCTATTTTCGAGCTTGCTCACGAAAGCTGCGTGACTCAAGCAGCACAACGCGGTGTGAATGCTCTAACTTGTTAACATGCTCGCCGAAATGAAAACACGAGTAAACAGCAACCGTTTGCGAGCGCTACGCAACCACATCGCTTGCGGTGTAAATGACGCCTAAGAACTGCAGCCGTGAAGACCCCCCCAAAAAAAGAGTCACTGAAAAGTAAATGACTCGTGAATTTCCACAGTTTTTGCAAATGTTTTTTCCTAATACAAACTGACACAATGTGGTTTGGAAATGAGAAGGGGTTTTAGTAGATTGTTAGTTATATGAGTAAAAAGGTTTGACTCGTACAACCTCAGCTGTGTACCTCCCTGTGTTTTTAAGCTGTGTGTGTGCTGGTTGGCGTCTGTTTGTGGCTGATGGCTCTCGCAGCAGGTGGGGGACCGCAGCAGTTTGCTGCTGGGTGTGTTGAGGAGGCAGTGTAGCTCCCAGCTAGCACTCACCCCTTGATCATCCCCCCCAGAGAGTTAAAAGAGAGCAAAACAGGAACACCAGCACTGCTGTATTTTACAGCCTCATACTGCACTTCATAATGTCTTTTCTTTTTTTTTCGTTCCACTTAGGTTCCTTCGGGGACAGAGATGGGTCACTGATGTAATGTGTTGACGTCAGTAATGAGTTTGGTGCGTTTTGAGATGCAGAGATGCAGAAAGATGAGTGAGTGGAAGCTCTGGAGCTGTCATTTCATGTCAGGCAAACAAACAGCATACAGACTCATTAATGCGAGTCTGTGGAGTCTGGGGTCTCTATGACTGTCGCTGCAGTCACAGGAGTCAGAGTGAATCAGCTGTTTTTTATTACATCCCCATTCTCATTCTTTTTATGTCTTTGTGTATGGAGCTAGAACAGTCTCAAAATGAATATATGCACACAGAAATGAATAAATGCACCAAAAAGGATTCACAAATGTATTTGGGGATTCATATACATATATGACTCAAAACACAAACACATTTTCAATGCACATAAAAATATGTTTCATTCCATATACAAGTAAAAGAAAATCCACATATAAAAATAAGATTTATAAACATATTTGTGATGCACACACAAATATTTCTTGTTTTAAATGTGCAATTGAAATTCACAAATGCACGCATGTAAAAGTATTTGCAATTTTCATCAAATACATATTTGGAGATTGTTACATTGATATATGAACTGTCAAACCTGCATTTACAAAGTGCTTTTAGTTTGTGAACTTCCCTGCATTTGTGTGTGCGAGTTTTGAGACTCCCCTGACATGACTCGATTCATAAATGCATTTTTTCTAAGAGGGGATTGTCTGCAGCCAATCAGATGTCTTACTCCTTTACAGCCAATCACATGAGTGCCTCCCCACGAGGGGTGTTGTGATGTCATTAAAGTGTGCGGAGGTTTGAGTAGGGGATTTACGGTTCTGCATAGACCCTACGCACGTAGCCTAAGCACGTCGTTTATGCCGTTGTGCAGTGCCACTCTGCAGTTATACCTCCAAAACACACATTAAATATGGCTTAATAGAGACAGTTTCAACACAAATCAGTTTCACTATAGCTCGCAGCATTCACAGACGTTCCATATAGTTACATGATTTGTTCCAACTTTGTACAGTGAAATGAGCATTGGGCGACGGATAATTAAAATGTTCTCATGAGGTGTTCAAATGTAATCTTGTAAAATGTAGCTTTTGGTGAGAAAGTTGAATAGATACAGAAGGAGAAATTGGTTGATGTTTTCACAACAATATCAAATAGATATTGGAGGGGGAATTACGATATATGCAGTAAAAATGCAGCAGTGAAACATTTTTTAAAAACTTTTAATGTGAAAGACGATTATGTCAAGGTTGTTTAATAAATGTGTTTGAAATTCTGCTCATTCAAACGATTTCTTTGTTTCTGCGGCACAAGAAGGGGGACAAATAACAAAAATATTAAAAAAACAAAACAACAAAAAACAACAACAAAAACAGCGGTGACAGGGAAGATGGAGGCTTAGTCTGTTGATACATATGTTACATGTTCATGGAACTGTTCATAGTAACAGCAGTGCATTTTTTTGAGTGAGTGAATGAGCCTTAGATGATGTGTTTAAATCAAAGTTGTCTCTTGCTGTACCCCAAGGAAGAAGCAGTCTCAGACAGACACCTCAATCACAGTCATTCCTCCTGCCATTCTGCCCCAGAGCTGGTTTTCCGGGGATTACCGAATGTACGATCCCACCTTGGGGGGCCATATTTGGTAACTGCAGCTGTGTGCAGTGTGTGTTGGGCGGCTGGGGGATAAAATATGGAGGCCAGAGTGTGGGGATCTTTTGTTTGTTTGGGGATTTGCTTTGGTTTCCACACATGTGCTCAAAGGATGGAGTGGGATCGAGCCCCCTCTCAACTCCTCTCCCCTCACATGCTTTTTCTTTCCACCCGTTGTTCCAGTTGTGGAGGGATGTAGAGCAACGACAGCTTAAACCCCCACCACATCACACAAAGATGCCGCATGTCTGTAGCAGCTCCAAAAGCCCCTAAACCCCCATTCTCATAAACCCCCTCATTACTCTGTGGATGAACTCGTGCTCCAGTTTTCTATCAATTCACACAGACTTTAGGGAATCCCTTTGTGTCTGTTGTGAAAGTGCAGTATATTGAAACATGGAGAGAAAAGGAGAGGGATTTATCTTCTAGAACATGACAAATTTGATGAAGAGACAAAGACATAAAAGTGTCATGTATTTTGGAGGCTCGTGTGCAATTTCATTCCCCAAAGACAAAGGCAAAGGCTCTGGCTTTAGGCTTTTTATAAACTACATTGATAAAAATGAAAGCACTTTTAGCATACAAACATAATGAGGATTAGCAGATGATGGGGCCATGTCCCAATTTTGTACAGTTGAATGTTATATTTGTCAGTAACGCCTAGTTGTGTCAGTGGAGAACTGATGATTGGTGCTACTGACTGATGAAATACCTTAAATGATGCTCAGCTGTAGTCATGCCAGTGTCTGGTGAGTTGTGTGTGTTGTGTGACTGGATGGCTGCAGTCGGTCTGGCAGGGAGCTGCAGTCAGCGGGCTCCTCACCGTCAGTCAGACAGCCTGTGAGCGGTGGCGTGCGGAGGCCTTTGATTGCAGCTCGGTGCCGTGCGGAGGTCTGGCCTCAGCCCACAGAGACTCACAGCTCAGCTCTTCAGCTCACCCAGCAGTATCACATATTACACACTGAGACACACAGAGAAGTTAGCTGGAAAAAACCTTGCTTTATGTAGCTTTAGACAGGTAAGAAAAGGAGAGTGCAGGAGACCGGGTTTATGTTGTTTATTATTAATATTGTAGGTTTTTTTTTTTTTTTTTTTTGCCACACAGGTGACACGGCTCGAGGTATGGCATGCCAGTTTGTTTGAACCTCAACTTTGATCCAGACTGAAATATCTCCTTATCTATTAGATGGATTGGCACAACATTTAGTGGAGACATTCATGGTCCCCAGAGGATAAATCCTTCTGCATAACTTTCCTTTAGTGCCAGTGTGAGGTTAATATTTGTGGTTTTGCCAAAAATGTCTTGACAACTATTGGATATATTGCCATGAATAGTGGTCCATACATTCATGCTCCCCTCAGGGTGAATTATAATAACTCTGATGATCCTAGACACTAAACCTTAGCATGATAACATTGTTATTACAAGCATGTTAGCATGCTGATGTCGGCATTTAGCTCAGAGCACCATGCTGCCTAGGTACAGTCTCACAGAGCCACTAACATGGCTGCAGACTCTTTGTCTTCTTACCTAATTCTAATTCTTTTTCTGCCACCATTCCAATTTTTCATTCTAACACACTACATATATTGACAGCGATTTTATGAATTTGGGATATTTCATTATCGGCAGTGGTGCTGAATGTATTTTGTGCAGTATTAGCTGTAGTTTATTATTATTATTATTATTATCATACATCATTAATAGTACTAGTGTTATGTGTAGTATTGGCAGTAGTGATACATTATTAGTATGGCTTTCATTATTTACAGTAATGCTGTATTTACTGTAATGATAATTATATTTGTTATTATAAGTAGTAGTAGTAATATGTATCATCATCAGTAAAAACACTACTGTATGTATTATTACTGTTGTTAGTAGTAGCAGTGGTAGTGTTAACAGTAGCATTAAGTTAAAAGTATCACATAATGATATCATTATATAGTTATAGTAGTAGTGGTAGTGGTAGAAGTAACTTGTGTCATGTATCAGTAACGCTGTATAGTTTTAGTAGTGTCTTTTAAAGCAGTTGTAGTAGTGTCAAGTATCATCAGTAACAGTAACACTACAGTGGTATCATAGTAATAGCAGTAGCAGTAGTGTCAGGTATCATCAGTAACAGTAGATATACAGCTGCAGCAGTACTGGGAGCTGTGTACCCGCAGGTAGGGCTGCAGTGGAGGAGGAGCTGTCTGTGGTGCTGATCCAGCACAGACTGCAGTGAGGCTCTGCTGCATTGGGAACACATTCACTCCTTATCTAACCTTCAGCTTTTAGAAGACAAAGGGGCCTCAGGGAGCAAGTGCTCATTTGAAATGGCCAGAGTGATTTGTGTCAGTGCGCTGTGAGTCTAAATGACGACCCAGAGAATCATCTACATTTAACATCCCCATGTAGCAAGCCATGCTGCCAGGATTTCTTTGATCTACCGCAAGCCTCAGGAGCATACACTCCAAATCAGCCTGTCTCAAAGCAACACACAAACACACACAAACTTGCAGCATACACTCAGACTTTAGCCTTGGGGCTGTAATTTGTCTTCTGCCATCCCTCTCCTTGGAGACTGGGGAGTATTTATGTAGATTATTGCTGGAAAGTAGGTTAAGATGAATGTTGTGGAGCTGTACCCAATACAAGCACCATTAGCTGCTTCTGAGTTGAATGAAGACTTTCTTAAAGCCAATCAACACAGGGGTAGTGAGGACTGTGTGCATAAATATGGAGATGGGTGGGGTTTTGTGACTTTACTGGTGTTTTTTGGGGGGATGGGGTGTCACACTGCCAGCATCCCATCTGGCCTTCATACAGTCTAAGCTGTAACTGGGCCAGGATTTGGTGTGAGCTGCTGTTTCCTTGTGGAGTAAGCAAAACAACCTAAACCTCCAGAATCCCCATCTACAACCCTTGTTTTTAGAATTTTTAAAGCCAATATTCACACTCACAGACACAGTGAAATCTGAATGTTTTTTCCTCATATTACTGCCTGTCTCATTGTCTTTGTTTTTAAGCTTCCACGGTGTCCAATACAACATGCCCTAAACACAAAGAGGAGAGCCACATTGTTTAAACTGTTTCTGGTTTTACATGGGCCTTAAATGTCAGGCTCTCTGCACCATCTTGAGATTAAATTTGATTGAGACATTTAGCAGCAAGGAAAAATAGCTCTCTGACCTTTTGAAAGCTTTCCCGCCACAGAATAGAAGTGTTTTTAGTAGACAAACACACACACACATTGAAACACACGAACACGTAATCTAATATGTAGCGATGTCTATCTCTTGATATCGTTTCTCTAAATGTCATTTTATTGGTGAACTGGAAGTTAGCTTGTCCATATCTCCCTCCTTCTGCGTTTGATTGGAGTTTGAGATAAGACACCAGCTATCGTTAGTGTCGCCACATCTTCTAACTAAACATCAGCATGTGTCCATTCTCCACACTCACTCCTGCAGAAAATCATGTTTTCCGTAACTGATGTGGACCACGAATGCCAGGAAATGGCTTTCTAAACAGGTTCTGACATTATCTTGTTAATTTTCATGATAAACAGCATGAGTCTCTAAAGGGATAATAAAGCAAAACTGCAGAAATGTTTAACCTTTTACCACCCACTGTTCCACCTGCAGGAAGCTAATATTATGTGAAGTGTCCATGCTCTGAGAAGTTACATTGAAATAAACTTATATAGCTATATAGCCATATGGCAACATATGTATCGACAGGGTAGACTTTTCAGTTTTAATTGAGATGATTTCATGCATTACAGAGTAAAGCGTAAACCTGATTATCTGTTGTTGTAACGTGACTAATTATCATGCTGTAGATGTGTCTCCTCTAATGTTCTGTCACAAAGTAGGTCTGACACGGTTGCAGCAGCAGACAATAAAATCCAGCAGCCAGACCAAAATGTGATCATTTGTTCCTCTTCAAAGCGGTGAGCCTCCTGTCAGGCTGAATGGCAGCGCGCAGTGTCCTGAGTACTGTTAATGGGCATATTTGTCGGGAGGAGGAGGGGGATTTCTTTTTTTAGGACTAGATAATATAAGTGGAGGGGGGAGGAGAGGGGGGATGATCTCATAGCTGCTGCAGACGTCAGGCAGGATGCTTTGTTCCTCTGCTGGTGGCAGAATTGTCACTTTAAAGAAAAATACTGAAGTAATTCACAGCTGCTAAATACATCTGTCTGTAGTTTACATTTCTGTTACACCTTTCTGTGCGTTTACCCAGTTTTTAACATTTTATGTCAGCAGAACTTTAAGCAGAACTCAAACCTAGGTTGAAATAATCTGATGTTTCTGCTTTTAAGACCAAACCTAAATGAAACTAGACTGAAAGCCTCCAGGTATGGTAGTGAGCCAACGAGGCTGTAATATTCATCACACTGCAGGGAATAAAATGGATAATGACAAATGAAGATAAAAACTTCACGACTTTAATATCCTTACTACTAGCGTGGCAAGAACTGTAATGTTTAGCTTAAAAGTTGACATGATTAGCATGCTTGAGCATTTAAAGATGGATCTGTTGATATTCTATATCTTTGGTATTTACAGCAAATCTCCTGAAAAGACCAAAACCAACAATATGTTCTCTGTATCTTTGAATACCGTCTGACTTCCTGTCTGTGCCTCTTGGCTCATTGGCTCTGTACATTTTTAAAAACATCTTACAAAAATATAGTTTCATTTGAAAAGAAAAAAAAAAAAAAAGAAAGGCTCATGAATTTCCTTCAACTGTCCTTGTTTTTTTTTTATCAAACTATAAGGAGGAAGTAGTGCATTTGGGGAATAAGTATTTATGGAAGTGACAATGTATGTTGGACTGAGTGTGTGTTTATGGTAATATGAAACATGCCACTCAGTGGCACAGTGTGGCTCACTGATGTTTTTTTTTATAGTTTAAGGAACACAATGAAGCTCTACGGCACAGAGGAAGAAGATTATTTATTTTATTGTTGGTTTTGGTTTGCACGTGCGATTTGTTGACAAGGAAATATTAACCTATAATTAAATTAAACATTAAGGGTTTTATTAACTTAATTTAGGCAATCTACCAGAAATTATTGCTAATAAATAGTAATTTCAGTTTTTAAATGCACATGTTTTAGGCGACCTGAATATGTACATTAAGGGGTATGTATTAACATTAGGGATGTCAGTTTTGGTTAATTTTGCTGTCGGTAGATCAGTATTTTTGCACTAAAAAACATACTGGACAGGAACTGTAACCAAATAACGGCCTTGTGCAGGTCGGTGAAAAAAAAAGCCTTGAGCAAATAGCCGCCTGGTTCTTTCAAACGCCGGGGGTCAAAATCGATTTTGTGAAATAACTACTATTTGGAAAAATATGGTATGTAAGCACCCATAGCCATGCTGACACTGCTAAAAATGAAAATAGAGCTAACAGTGAAGTTAACATTTCGAAAGGGGGCTTGCATTTCAAAACTTAGCCGGTTACTCACCGGGGTAATCAAATGACCTGTGCTGTTAGCTAGCTCCCACAACCTGATTGGTGTGCAGAGTACCCAAGGATAAGTAATCAGCAGAGATGGATGGTGGGTAGTAGGCACTATGTTTCTGTATACTGATGTGGCTAGCTGGCTGTCTGTCTCCCACCAGACCTGGATAGTGCGCAGTGCAGTAAATTGAAGAGCAGCAGAATTAACCTATAGAACAATATGCACAACTGGTCGAAAATATTCTTGGTGGTTATCCTGATTAACCGGTTCCAGCCAGCGATGTCCCAGCATTTCTTTCGCAGCAACGTCATACCACCAACTGGACGATGTTGCTGTGGCAACATGGTGGCCACCCTCCGGTCTCACCCTAGGTCTCCCACTTTAACATTGTTAAAGTGGGAGACCTAGGGTGAGACCGGAGGTCTCCCACTTTAACATTGTTAACTTCGTTAGCACCACTAGCGATGGTGACACTGCTAACAGTGATAACAGAACAGAAGGGAAATTTCCACTGTAATGCTGCTGCGTCAGAATTGAATTGAAAGCCTTTATTGTCATTGTACATTACAGTACAACGAAATTCAGAGAGGACGGCATTACTAGAACTAATTACTGAATGACTGGCACTGCCAGCAAGCTCCCACCCAATCTGGGTGGTGAGCAGTGCAAAGCGGGCAAGGGTGGGCAGTAGGCACTGTGTTTCTGTATATTGACGCGGCTAGCCATCGGTCTGTCTCCCATCAGACCCGGGTGTTGCAGTAAACTGAAAGGGCAGCAGAATTCATTTTCAGCAGTTTGCCTCTGTTCGTTAAACTTGAATGAAAATATATCTGTAATTAACTGTAACTGATGTGAGAAGAAGTAACGTGATTTCCCCCAATTGACCTTCTCGTCATCAAACCCTTCATTCTCTGTTTTTACGTCTTTGGTCATGGTCCTGTTTTCCATCCTAAAGGAGAAAGGAATCCCTCTTCCTCACTTCCTTTTTTTCCTTTTTGTTGCATTCTTTTTTGTGTCTTTGTATCTGTTCAGTTCAGACAGGATGATCCCTGTGACTCATCAAGCTTTTATTATTATGAACACTTGTATGGGATTAAATAAAAAAAGAGGACTATCCTCCTCCTCTTAGTATCATACACACTCATTGTGTCTTCCCTTCCTCTCGACTCTTTATCCTTTTCTTTCTATCAGTCTCATCTTATTCTCTTCTCCTCCTCTGGGAGCAGAGAGGAAATGAGAGGGGGTGAGGTAATTAAATTGCATTCAGTGGTGAGAGAGAGAGGGAGGTGTGTATCTGTGTGTACATGTAGGAGGTTGATGATACCAGGGAAGATCCTTTTCTTTCACAGTGTTTTATTCTTTTGCTCCATATTTTATGTTGAGAAGAGGCACATGTTGGACTCACAGACACACATTGTCTCCTCTCACTTTCTGTCAGATCACATGTTTGAATAGATCTTGTAAACTGATCTTCTCATATTCTGGCACTGAATCATGAAACTAAATTGCCTTTCATTCCATCTGTAACAACAATGGTGTGTACGGTGATTCATAAAAAATGGAAACAAATTGAGGCCTAAAAAACAGGACTTCAGTTTAGACAACAGCCACTACTACTGTTCATTGTGAGATGAAAACAGGCTAACATTCCAGCAAAAAACAGAAACCATTTTTTTTAATCACAGAAACCATTTTTTTAATCACATTAAACCTATTTATTATTTTATTTTTCTCCTAAAAACTGTTCTAGAACACATATGGTATCACATATGACATGCTGAATTATGACATATGTTAGCGGCCTTTCAGTTTCTACCAGTAGCCACTGCTACTAATTTAAATTCATTGAGAAATGAGAAATGATTATTTTTAAGTTTTTGTACCAAACAGAATATTACGGCTTAAAAGTATACTTTAAGATAATAATTGTATAGACTAGGGGTGGGGAAAAAATCCATACAGCATAGCATTACGATATTTGTGCATGGCAACATTGTATCGATACACTGTGCCAGGTATTGATTTTTTATTATATAAATTGATTATATTACGAATACAAATTAAACTTTTGGTATCCTAAAAGAGTAATAGAATCAATAACTTTTTCTAGCCTCTAGAAATAATCTGCTGCAATAAAAATGATTTGCTGTGAGATGAACAGACTGAAAACTTTATCTTATTTGATAAAACAGATGTTAAAAATGTTTCCCTTCAGGGACATAATTTGTAGTAGAAAAAAGTAATAAATAGCAACAGCATATCGCAACACATTGGTGTTACACCATGGTGTTATTGTGATATGTTGTATTGTGATAATATCATGGGGCCTCTGGTGAATCCCATTCCTAGTATCACAGAGAAGAGAGAAGAAGTAATCCCTCTCAGTCATCACTTATAACCCATCTAAGTGTCCTGTGGTGTATTTTTCTTCTGTCTATGTATTTATCTTTATGGGCATGCACCCCCACAGTGCTCAGGTGAGGTTGTCTCTTTATTAAAAGGCAGCGACCAGGTGCCAGACCATACGCAGCAGGCGTCCAAGAGACACAGCGCAGAAAAATGCAAATATAGCCAGGTGAAACGTCAAACGAGAGTGAATCTGGGATTTGATTTGACTTTCACTTTCGCTGGCGAGCATGTTCACCAAGACTGTGTAAATAATTAACCTAGCTACTGTGATGTCACCCATTGGTTTATGGACTGCTTTTTTAAAATCCTTGAGTTTGGCATGTTGGCCATTGCCATCTTGTTTTTTGGAGCCAGAAGTGACTATATTTAGACAAGAGGGTTGAGCTGTGGAGGAGCAAGGGGTGGATCTGATTCATAGAACTCTGGCGTTGCCTCACAGATGGACTGACAGACAGGCAGTCCTACCCTTAAATATGTATAACTTTGGGCCTTAATAAAATGTAAATGAGTGAGTTATATAAAAATTCACCCCTGTGCAGTTGTCATGAATATTGAAATTAGCTGTAGAGATCAAAACTGTTTTTGCACCAGTAAAGTTGGGCATTTTAACATGGGGGTCTATGGGAATTTACTCTGTTTTGGAGCCAGCCTCAAGTGGTCTTTTGAGGAACTACAGTTATTGGCATTTACGCATTGGTGTCATTTTTCAGCCCTGAGCTTGCGGCTTAATGATTAACAAAAAACACCAAGGTGTTCTATAGCTAATACTCTTAGCTATGCTCATTATTTTTATAGTCCATAGTGTTAATAAACAGTAATCGACACCCCTGAACCTGGTCTGTTATCTACTTCTACATTACATTATGGTGGCCTTGTGCAGTGGTTCTGACCGTATGAACCTGATTGGGGGCTCTGGGGCTAAAATAGCAGCCCATTTCTCTGTCCTATAATACTCCTTTTTGCCCATTTTCTGTGTGATTATTTTAAGGCATTCATGTAATGCCTTGGAGCAGCTGTCTAACTTGGTAATCTATCCATAGATATGAACATGGTTGAATCCAATAATGCTTCTAAAAAAATGCATTATCTGTTTTTGCTTAAGTGAGTTTTAATAGTGAAAAATGTCTTTATGTGGGAACAAAACAATTGTACTATAAACATTCTTCTTTCTTCTTCTCTCTTCTCACATCCCCTCGCCTTTTCTCTCTTTTATACCCTTTCCTCTCCTCTTTTCCATTGTCATCATCTTGCATCATCTTGCATCTCTTTCCTTTCCTTTCCTTTCCTTTCCTTTCCTTTCCTTTCCTTTCCTTTCCTTTCCTCCCTTTCATATGCTCCCCTATCCTATTATCCTATTTCCTGTGCTCTCCTCTCCTCTCCTCTCCTTTCTGGCTTTCTGCATGTTAGACCCCCTTCTCTCATCTTTTTGCTCACCATCCCCTTTCAACCCTTTTCTCTTCCTTTCCCTTCCTTTCTTCCTTCCTTTTCTCTTTTATGTTCTGTTCTCCTCTACTTGCATCCTATCTCCTCTCCTCTCCTCTCCTCTCCTCTCCTCTCCTCTCCTCTCCTCTCCTCTGTTCCTTGGTCTCATTCTATCAGTCTAGCAGTAAAAAAGCAGCTCAGTATGAGTCATAGCTCTGCAGCACCTCCTTTTTTTTTTTTTTTTTTTTTTTTTTTTTACGACTTCTCCAATCAGGTACAAAAATAAACACATTTTAAAACAGAACTTCATCTTCTGAATTTAACAAATCATCATAGCCTCTTTCACTTGATTCACCCTTCTCCCTCTCTTTCTCTTTGGTTGCCTATCTGTCTCTGTTATGTCAGGTTATTCAGTTAAAGTGACAGTGCTTCTCTCCTCTCCTCATTCTCTGCTGTGGGAAGTGCTCCACCAATCAGATTAACATCGATTGGACATTCCCAGAGATGAGCGAGTGAAGAGTGGGCCTCATCTTGGCTGTCCTCTTCCTCTGTCCCACTCATTTATTCTCTTTGATTTCTTCTTCTCTCTTTCCTCCCAAACCTTCTGATGCTCACCAAGTGGAAGTTATATCATACCAGTAAGTTCCTGGTTTGTCATTGGTCTGCCCGAGTCGTCTCAGCTCTGCCTGCTATGTTACATAAAGCTGACCAATTAAGAAAACGGCTTCCTGGCCTCTGGTCACGGAGCTGCTGAGACCACAGAGTCATAATTAGCAGATCAGACATCCATTCCACTCAGCATTCCAGTTCGTGCATGTGATGACCACCCTGGTCTGTAGACAGGGTCACATGGTGCACGAATAAATCTGCTGGTGCTTTCATCATCCTTGAAAGATGGTGTGGGTGTATCTTTAGAAGTTCTGTATTTATCGCAGGTTTCTTGACTTGGATGGGATGAGTGGGTTGAGGGAATTCCTCCATGAAAACACTTTTTCTTCCTCTCTCTTCTGACAATACAGGGCCAAAAGTATGTGGACGGGTAACCATTGCATCCATACAGTGTGTAATAGTTGATCATGTGATTCCAAACGTGTGGGAATCCATTTGCTGCATTAGCCTACTGTCTGTATGCTTGTATAATCTGCACCTAGTTTTGCCTCTGGTTGATGGAACAGGATTTAATTTGAATTAGGAATAGGCCCTGTGAGGTCACCACTGAGGCTGGTGGAAGGTTGGGCGTCCTTATAATTTGTGTTTTTTTCGATAACAATATAGAACAGTATAAGTGCCTAAATGATGCGTGAACCAATACTTAAAAAAAAAAAAAAGAAGTTTCCTGCCTTTTTTGGATAAGCGGGGAACATAGAACCTTTTTTTAGTAAGAGGGAAACATAGAACCTGGGAAACATAGAACCTTTTTTGTGTAAGCGGGGAACATAAAACCTTTTTTGTATAAGCGGGGAACATAGAACCTTTTTTGCAGGGTTAAATGGGGAACATAGAACATGGGGAACGTAGAACCCGAGGAACATAGATACGCTCCCGTTAAATCCACTTGCTAACCGCACTCGCTAACAAGACTTGCAAACTTAATTTGCTAACTTAACTTGCTAACTTCACTTGCTAACTTTGCTTTCTAACTTAGCTTGCTAACTTTAGGGCTAATCTCCTTAACTTTAACCAGCAGGTGGCAAGCTAGAATATGTCTGGGGTCTTGAGGAGTTGTAACATTTATTCACTGACAAATAGCCTAAACTGTGCACACACTGCACTGCTACTCTTAAGTTATTATTCTCTGCCACTGCAGCTTTATTGTCACTGCAGGGCTACCAACTTTTCAAAAACCTTGGAGTGAGATTTGGTGGGGCCAACCGAAATTTTGCCACATACACTGCAATTTTTTGTAGGGCCCATTCAGTGTCATTACCATACAGCAAAAACATTTTTTGTTGTTGTTTTTTGAAAAAAAAATATACCATTTTTCATACATCAGTAGTTCTCAATGTATTAGCCTAACTCAGAGTGTACCAATTGAACCAACTGACCCAACAGTAAGACACAAGACACAGCATGGCTCAAATTTGTGCATGTTTACTTTGGGATTCTGTGTAAAAATAAAGTCACAAAATAGTAAACAGATATGCAACATCATGCAAGAAACATTTAAATAAAAATAAAAACCGCCAAAAGCTATGTTATTGTGACATTTTTGAACACCCCAAAACTACATGCAGCTAATGCCAATTAAAATTTAAAAAGAATAAAATTAAAGTTTAACCATTTATACAAACAATTCCCAAAATATGGAGGCTACTGTCAAAGTCCTTAAGATCTGTGTGCTTTATTGTACTTGCTTGTGGCCTTTTTTGAGGCCTTGATGATTTCTGGGGAGGGCTCCCACATGAAACAGGACTCCAGGCCAGCTATCTTTATTGTCATTATTGATGACAGGGTTCCATCCAGAGCCAGGCTGTTCCTGGTTTTAGTCTCTCTCAGTGGAAACACAGTGGAAAAAAAATCTCACAACATTCCTTTGAAAGATGAGTAAAGGTTGATCATTAATTTTTTTCTATATATACAGTAATTAATATATAATTATAAAGTAGCACAGAGGAATGATTTTGTATAGATAAAACAGACAAAATTAATTAGGCATCAACCTACAGTATACTTTTACAGCTGCATTGAAACCTCAAAATAATATGTACAAAGCTCTCGAAATGCCTTAAATGATTTCACAACACACAAAAAACAAATATGCAAACCTTACTTAAAGTTTAAGAGCACAAACACTTAACATACATACCTGAAAAGAGCGGGGGAAATCGATCATCTTCTTCATCTTCTTGATCTTCTTCTTGTTCTTCTTCTGAGTGCAATCCCGGTGTCAGTTGGGCCACAGGGCCACCAGCATCCAATGTAGCGGTCGGGAGATGTATTGCACATTGAAACAGGGACTTTTTTTGTTTTGGCTCAGACGGACACTTCAGTGTGAGAAATCGGGGGGGTGGCGTGAGAGCGTGTGAAGCCAATCAAATGTGTGTGTCTCATGGCCAATGCGTGGCAGCCCTGTCACCGTCACACACAACTCCCTCTCTCTCTCTCTTTCAACAGCACACTTGCCACACTTGAGCAATCTATAAGATTTTGGATGTATGAACCTGCTTTTTGTTTTGTTACTTTTTTCTCTCATCTTATGTAATGTGCTGATCTGCGTAAAAACATGCTACACACCACCACTTAGGGTCATGATCAGAAATGATGGTGTTTCTGCTCTACTGTGTTGTTTATGTCCTGATGACAGTAGTGTCATTGTAATCTGCAGTGTGTCGGGGGTTGGTGGTGGTTGTGGTGACGCCTACATACAGACTCAAAGTGCACATTCCTCACAACACCAGACAGAAACCATGGCGACAACAGCTAGTTACAAACAACACTCTCTTCTCTTACTATCTTTTTTTCTTTCACAAAGTGAAATCTGCTGACCTTGGTGGCAAAGTGGATCTTCCATCATTCCAGTCACTCTGCTCTAAGCTCCTCTTGATAGAATTGGTCCTGCTGAAGTTTCTTTGGGAAAGATATGAAATGTCTACAAACTGTAGGGGTCGCTGTCCTGTAAACTGACCACTAACTTGGACACAACACCTCAAAAACTTTCTTTGTCTACAGGTTAGTCCTTTTACAAGAAATACTTCCATTGTTGTTCCACTTGCTGAACACCTTGGCATTCAGGATGTGTTTTGGGAAGTCCAATATGAAAAGCGGACCATAAACTGTTGCTGTCTGTTGTCGTTTAAATGGGCGGCTGTGGCTCCAGAGGTAGAGTGAGCTGTCCACTGATTCACCTTCAGTCCTCATGTCAAACTATCCTTGGGCAAGATACTATAATCCAAATTGCTCTCGATGACTGAGCTGTGTGCAAGACAAGTGCATGTGAATGTCTAAACTGAGTAACAGGTGACATCTTGAATGGCAGCCTCGGCCACCATTATGTGAATGGATGGGTGAATATGACTCTGTATTGTGAAAGCACTTTGAGTGGTCAGAAGACTAGAAAGGCACCATGCAAGTGCAAGTCCATTCACCAAATGTCTACAGAAAGTGTTTTAGCATCATCACACAGTCTTTTCTTCAACTAACACATTTCCAATATTGTTTAGAGCAGGTGGCATTTTCTTGTGCTTCACAACAATATTGAAATGTCAGTTGTGATCAGTGTGGTAACAGTTAACATTATTTCTCTAGCCCCACACACTTCAGATGGGAAGTGCTCAACAAGTTCTCTAGATAAAACAACAGAATGTTTTGTCTGTAGCTGCATTTTTTGATCTAATGCTTTGTCAACCCACATCATTGCTGCAAAAAAACAAAACAGAAAAAAAAATTATGATGTGACAACATTGTGGTTAAGGTTTGGTTAGGTTTGGTGAAAGATAATGATTTGGTTGAAATCAGCTTTTAGTTACAATCAGGGGTTTTGTGTTCAAATGGCTTTTAAAACTGCTGACACCTTTAACAATTGCAGCTTAGTCATAAATCAAGAGTTTGTGTATGAAATATCTCTCAAAATTGAATAATGCCTAAGTTTGGCATCATTTGTTTTCTGGTATGTCATGCAACACACAGCTGCAGGATCCTTGGTCCTGAGAGCCATGGACTTCAGCCAAAAGATTTATGGGCTTAATCACACTTAACAGCACCAGATTGGTCCCAGTCCACTCAAATGTTTCACTTCCACTGCATTCTTCAGCACGACTCACCTCACTTTATGCACCAAGTTCTTTTATAAATTTCATTTTCCACTGCAGATAGTACCCAGTAGGTGTCGACCAATAGCGATTTTTTAAATGCCAATATAATAATGACAGTTTGGAACAGAAAAAAGCCAATAGCCAATTAATCAACCAATATTCTAGGAGATCAAGTATCATCTAGTATCTGCTCAGCTTACTTGGAACCTTGGAGATAATACCAAAGAAAGTACTAGCTAACAGATGCTATCCACAGCTTTTGCTAATGAAAAACCAAAAGGAAATGCTTCCAAGCGAGTTGAATTGAGCTGTGCCATACCATGCAGTGGAAATGAGGCCTAATTTATTAATTAACGAATGTCAGTATGTAAATGTGGAGTGATTTTAACTCTACGGCCGACAAAGGCAACTACTATAACAACCCAACATGAAAACACTGTAGAGAAGCTGCTACAAAACATGAAACATTGTGGTTAACTGATTTTTTTTCACAAGGGAGTACTGGAGTTACCTTACAGTGCACCCGTGCTCTATTACACAAGTTACACTGTTAGGTGAATCGTTGTTGTCGACCTTGACAAATTTGCTCTGTTAAATTTTCCACTAAATGTCACTGTCTTGCTCAGGAAATGATGAAAGAAATTATCAAGGCTGTGAAGGGGGAAAAAGGGAAGATTTAGCCTCTGTCTCACAAAAGGAAAGAAAACAAAAGAGGTACAGAGGAAAATGTGATGATGGAGAGGATATGTATAAAAGACTCAGCCTGAGCATTGGCTGTGTGTTTGAAAGGCTGATCCGTCAAGAGAAGGGCGAGTGTGTATGAAAGAGGGAGCTAAAAATAGTTTGAGTGTCTCTGAAGACATCATGGAGGGAGCAGAGGAATCACCTCTGCAGCCTCCGGCAGAAAGACTGACAGAGACATAGGAAGCCACTGAGCATGTGTGTGCACAGCTGAATGGAAAGTGCTCTGCCTCCAAAACATCATATTGTGTACATTTACGTGCAGCTCGATGTGTCTGTGAATGTGTGCATGCTGCTTTGTTAATGCCTTAATGCACTCAGAAATGTAAAATACATTAAAATAGGAAAAGAGGGTGAGTGGTGGAGGGGCTGCGAGGTAAACACTTTGATTCAACAGAAAGCTAGAGATTTCTTTTCCTGTTTATAAAGAGAAGCTGCTAACTGAGTGCTGTGTGTGCAGCTCTTTGCTAATAAGATGAGAGCAATAATCACTCTGTTACTTTTAGAGGGCAGTGAATCTTTACATTTTGACAGTACAGGTGTCAGTTTACCAATGAGAAGCTCATCTGTTATTAAGGAGAGCAGTACTGCACTGTAACTGCCACGTAGTCATGTTCATGAACATAGCACGGCACATAGCATAGCAAGGATTTAAAAAGACTACAACCATGGCTCCAAATAGGAAAAGAGGTGCTTATCAGAGGGAGAATATTTAAAGCAGCTGTATTGAAACTGAAGTGGACTACAATCAACTGAGAGCAAGTGCTAGTGACTACTCAAAAAAGTATTTCACTGCTGGAGTGATGGTCTTTTTACAACATGGGGTTGTCTGTGCAATACTTTTGACATCAGTGCTGTATGACCAGAAACAACAGAGAAAAAGGGTTATGGCATTTGCCTTTGCTCAAAAGATAGAAAACCTGCAACTACCAGAATACATTGCGCCACATCAGCCACAGTGCACTGAGCGCACTCTACCTGGTGTTGTGTGTCAACCAAAGGGTTTTCTTTTCCATGTCGCAGGGCTCAAAATTAACACTTGCCCAGGCCATGTTAACTCTGTATTCAGGGAAGTGGAATGTTTCGAGTGAAAAATAAACATAATGTCCACGTAATATTATCTGAAAATAGACTGCTTATGGCTAGGAGTGTCTAGCTGAGCTGCATGCATGAGCCCGTCACACCACCGAGCATTTAACAGGACTGATGAGGAAAATCTGACATACTGGACACTATTGATGATAACTTTGGGGTTAATGATGTCATACACAACATAACATTACTAGCACTAAATATCCCTGTAACGTGTGTATAAATACAGACAGTGCAGGCAGTATGGTTGCACTGTGTTTCGTAGAAAGTTAAGAGAAGTTGAGTTGAGTTGGACATTTTAACATGGGGGTCTATGGGGATTTACTCGCTCTTGGAGCCAGCTTCAAGTGGACATCACAGGAACTGCAGTTTTTGGCAAATCTTCATTTTTTTGCTTGGCAAAGATATGCAACAATGATTACTGGGTAATATGATGCTGTCCAATATAAAATCTCTATTTGACCATGTAATGACACAATGAGATATACAGTAGCTATTTTAGTGGTAAAATCTGGCACGAGGACCCGTAAAAATAGTGCGCACTGGGGCCTGTCGTAACTACCTCATGTCACGAGCACCAGTGTGATTCTATTCCTTTCAGAGGGTCTGTAATCCAGTCTCCAACTTCAGTGTCTTTATAGAGACTTAGAACAATAAGTACATAGTGATAAATGTGACATAGATTTTTTATCTGTTTTTTCGAATATAAATGAGCGTTAAAAAATGTTGAACTTTGAATAAATTACTGTACTCGTCACTGTCACCAGCTGTCCAATCACAGTGGAGAAGGGTACAAGTACCACAAAGACTAACCGTCACAGAGGATAAATACAAGAGCTAACAACAACTGCAGTTTTCAACTGGAAAAAGAAACACTTTGGTAGACACATGGCATTACTAAAGTAACATGAGTGAATGTCTAACCAATGAGAACTTTGACAAAAGCATATCAACCCACAAATCGACCAATCAACCAGAATGCGACAGCCCAATACTTTTGGTTTTGCAGTATATACAGTATGCCACTGCATGATTCAGTATCAGTGTTTCCAGCAACAGCTGTTTCCATCAAAAAAAAAAATCAACAAACCCACTGTTCTCTACCTGCTCAGCAGCAAACAGCAGACAGACACAGTTTGAGATGAGCTTTTGAAGATCGTGGAACATCTAGCAGCTAAAGAATGAGACATTGTTCTTGGGAGTTGGTGGAGGCCAGAACAAAAGGAGAACAGGGACTGCTTCACATTACACAGAGTCCTTTGATTCTGTGGTAATACAATGAATATACAAAGCATTAAGTTGACTTTGGGTCAGTTAGGGTTTGAATATTTTCTCAGGAGATGCTCTGTCTCTCATCTCCACTTCATCCTCCCTCAGAGCAGGACTGAT
This sequence comes from Epinephelus awoara, assembly GCA_035609425.1. Classification (NCBI taxonomy): domain Eukaryota; kingdom Metazoa; phylum Chordata; class Actinopteri; order Perciformes; family Serranidae; genus Epinephelus; species Epinephelus awoara. The sequence continues at coordinate 43,721,433 of CM069294.1, read as the reverse complement.
CCTCTCTGTCGGCGCTGGACCAGAGTCTCTGAGCTCCGTAACTGATCCTGGCTTGTGTGTGTGTGTGTGTGTGTGTGTGTGTGTGTGTGTGTGTGTGTAGGTGTGTGTGTGTGTGTGTGTGTGTGTGTGTGTGTGTGTGTGTGTGTGTGTGTGTGTACACATGCGTGCTTAAGTGAGTTGTCATATCGATTGACACTCCTTTGTAAGCTCTGTGGCTGGGATTTCTGGGTTTCGTCTGAGCATGCTGTCATGCTGTGTGTGTGTTTGATAGAGAGAGCGAGAGAGAGCAAGAGAGCGAGAGAGAGAGCGAGAGCATTGGTGGTGTTGATAGTCAGTTAATTGTCATTGACACCATGTTGGTGCAGTGACACACACACTAACACACACAGTCAGTATCTGAATACAGGACTCAGAGCAGCTGTTGGACTAAGCAGGTCTGTGGCCTTGGGGAGCTGCAGTGACAACACACAGGGTACATGTATCATCAGCCTCTGAGGTGTGTGTGTGTGTGTGCGCGCGTGTGTATAAGTGTGTTGTTGTCCTGAGCAGTCAGCTTGCTGACAGTCCTCCCTGTAGTTACAGACTCTGGCAAGAACTTTTTGTGTGCCCTCCTATGTGACTGACTGACACCTGCCATTTAATCAGAAAGCTTTTCTTCACATTACTGTGGTACAATCACACTTTTATGTGTTTGAGGTGTCATGTTTGTGAAAACATGAATGCAAACTGTAAGAGAAACTTGACTGGTGCACAGAGGCATACAACCACAGGGTGGTAATCCTAGTTTTGTGTGTGATTTCCATTCAAATATTTATATATATATATATATATATATATATATATATATATATATATAATAAATACATACACTGTCCTCTCACCAGTATGATACATAAAATTTCTTTATGTACAGGAGGTGTCTGAATTGAAATGTGAAAGGCTTTAGACTTTTCCTAAAAGTATTTTAAGGCCAATATTACCAGTAAAGAAGAAGTTTACTTGCTAAAATAATTGCTGTGGTTTAGTACAAGTTTTTGGTGTTATTCAGTTATTCACAAAGTAATTGATTCTGAAATTTTTGCTTCAATATTTCTTTGGACTTGACATCTACTGACTAGGGGTGTAACGATACATCGATCCACATCGATTCATTGATTAACAATCCGATCATATCGATGCAAAATGAAAACATCGATCCATATTGTCATCTTAAAGCCACAGTGTGTAGGAATTTCTCCCATCTAACGTTGAAATCACATATTGCATTCAAACAGATGCCGCACTCTAGCGCCTCACTGTTTCAAACACGTATTGCAACAACTGTAGCCACTGTGTGCCAAAAAGCTATGATAACACTGATGAAACCATGTCATCCGATACTACATGGAGTATTCATTCAGGCTGCTACACAGACACACGCGACGCGAGTTGACAAACCCCCTCCTCACCATGCTGGCTGTGTTTACAACATAGGACTGTTGGGGCGGGTGTAAATTGAAACAGCTGATAGTGGCCAGCAGCACTACTGCCGCATAGCAAAGTCCCACTCTTTGAGCATAATGCAGGATCATGTATTATGCAGCATCACGGGAGACGGAATCCTCGTCGCCAAGAAAGTGCAAAAGGGAATCAAAAAGGCAGCGTGACCGGCGAATTAAAAAAACAAGGGTCAGCATTGGGGTTGCCTTTCCCAGGTGGAGAGAGCTGCTGAAGGAGAAAGGTAATACAATCACAGGCCAGCGCTAACGGCGGCTAACGGCTAATCGCGACTAACGGCTAACACCGGCTAACGGCGGCGCAGTGATGCCAGGAGAGGGATGAGGCTGTTAGCGACTGGCCGCTAACAGCGGCTAACAGCCAACAGCGGCGCCGGCCTGTGATTGTATTACCATCCTCGCTCAGCAGCTCTCTCTACCTGGGAAAGGCTAACCCGATGTGGGCCTTCGTTCTGTTCTGTTCATTCGCCGGTCACGCTGCCTTTTCTATTCCCTTTTGCGCTTTCTTGGCGACAAGGATTCAGTCTCCTATGATGCTGCATATGCATGATCCTGCATTATGCTCAAAGAGTGGGACTTAGTTTCAAATGTGCCAGGGTAGTAGCGAAGCACCTCTTGCTCCTCTCCTTCGGCTCCTCAGTCTGGCCTGGCTCTCAACGAAAACGCCGAAGGCGGTGCTGTGTGTCCCTTGCTGGCGGGTGTATTCTCAAGATGGCGAAACGTAATGGAACCCCCCAGACGACTTACCCGCACAATGTACAAACAAATCCTAAATTTTCCTTTTACGAGAATAAGTCAGATTATTGGTGGAGGTAATAGTACACCAGTGATGACATATTTATGAATGCAGATATCAATTTTTGCCAATAAACAACTGAAAATGTTACACAGTGTCCCTTTAAAGATACACATTTATTTTGAAATTCACATAGCACATCTGTCTCACCATTTCTGGGCAAGCGTGCCTCCACTCAAACAACAAACAGAGCTCAGAAATAAAATGGTTAAATCATATTCTAGTTGTTTTTGTGAGTAAATGTAAATGATTGTGTTAGATGGGCATATGATATTGCATCATATCGATCGCAGGCTCCTGAATCGAATCGAATCGAATCAAAATCGTATCGTGACAGACTTTGTGATATCGGCAAACATCGTATTGTCATCCAGACAAATCGATATAAATATCGTATCGTGATGAAGCTGGTGATTTACACCCCTACTACTGACATTTGTCAGGTTTCTGTGGTGAAACCATTGCAAGAAAACTAAATTCCAGCTGTCTATGCCTGTAATATTTCAGTACAGATTTCAATGCACTCTGGAAAATCATCTCAGAATTTCAGAAGGAGTTTGAGGCAGCCTGCCAGGAGCTGATACTTTTGGGAAAAACAGCAAACTGGGATTGCTTCAGGACTGTTGCAGACAAATTTCTAAAGCTTATTGTTTGAAACTCTCAAGCTTTTTTTCCAGGTTGAATTTCTCATCTCTTTTTAATTATATTTTATTAATGCAGTCCAGTGCAATTCAAAAGAAGTCCAAGCCGTGACACCAAATGAGAATCTCTTACTTTTTACTCTGCTGCTTCACTTCTGGAACATGACAGGAAGCTTTCTGCGCCAGTTGACTGAGGGATTATGGGGAGTAAACATTTGCCGTTACAGCAGTGCATGTGTACATATCTATAAGTAAATATATATGAGGAATTTTCTCTCAGATATGTTACACATTGAAGTCATTCAGCAGATAGTGTCAGATAAAGCACAAGCATTTCTGGATTCTTCAGGATGGAAATACATATCCCTTCTTCCACCCCCCCACACCCCCCTTTCTTCTCTCTCATGTCACCTCACAGCCAATCCGAGCGCAGCGGCTGGCAGACAGGCAGTAGGTTTGTATTTGGGTCACAACAGCAGGATGCCAAGTCAGCTAACTGAGCCACAAAGCTGCTTGTGGAGGTACTGGCACAAAACTGCAGAGTGAGTCAAACATGTCCAGATACCGGGAGGAAACTGTGAAGTTCACTGCACATGTGTGGTGATAATGTACTGAATGGCTGATAGTTTGACCTTAAAGAAACAGTGTGCTGTTATACTTCAGGGAGTTGTTATTTGATATAGCATACATTTAGGTCTACTTAGAGCAGTTGTTAAGTATAATTTAGTTTAATGCAAAAGTGGCCAAATGTCTATGATGATGTGATGTCAACAGTGTGAGGTCTACAGCGTAAGAACCTAAACAGTTACTGTATACTTCATATACATGGTCATTCATTTTAATTTGTGGTTGTTTGTCTGGAGCCTTGCTCTTTCGCAAAACTGATGTGACACAAAAGAAAACATCAGACACTGCCATCAATGAATTTGGTCTTATCTTCTGGCCGATGACAGTCAACAAGGCCAATATCGGGCGATATCTCTGTGCAGCCGATATTACGTAAAAAAATACACTTGTTCAGTGGAGCGGAGACAGGACCTGTACAAAATGATTTTCTGATAAAGCGCTTGAACTATTCGGGATGATCGAAGTTAATTTCACTAATAAAATAGTTTATTTGATCATTATTTGATTTCTTTATTTTTAACTACACAGGCTGTGATGAAAGTGATGATGAAAGTGATTTCCTTCATATTATATGTCGCACGAGCAGAACAACTGATGAGGCTGCAGCCTCCAGCAAGACCTGAAGCAAAGCTCCCATTAACTTCTGCAGAGCCTTCAGAGCCACAGTGTTCAGCATCATCATCTGTGTGTGTGTGTGTGTGTGTGTGTGTATGTGTGTGTGTGTTCTTCAGGAAGGTGTAGGTCGCTCAGGAGTTCTAGCTATATTAGTAATTGCTGTGCTTTTGTGAGAGAGACATCAGGGCTCATTAACAGCCGCGGTCTGGCAGGCAAGTCGAGTCAGGTCGGAGTCATGTTGGAAATTAATTTGCACAGGAAACGTTGCGTTATCGGTGTGTGTGATAGAGAGAGCCTGAGAGAGAGGGGAGAGAGTGAGTGAGAGAGAGAGAGAGAGAGGAGACCCAGAGCTGAGGAGTGAGCAAGGCTCTCTGGAGAAGGTGACAAAGCAGTTAGAGAGTCATTATGAAGCTCCGACTTGAGGTGCTGAAAGTTTTGCTGCAGGGTGGAATATTTCACCAAAAACTGGGGTTACATGTCAACTGAGTTTATGGATTTATGTCTAATAAGTTCAAGTGTACAGTTCTGACTTTTCCTGTTTAGCACTGTCATGAAATGAACTCCCCTGCTCTTTCAGATGATTTCAGAGACATTCTCGTTCAGATTTATTACCTGCTGTCACTTCTCTGTCTGTGTGTCAGTAGATTATCTCAGTAAATCTCAAGGATATGTGCTTGAGATTGACAGTGCGTTAAAGAACAACTGATACTATTGGTGGTGATACAGATCTGAAACTTTTCTTCAGCCACAACTATGACACTGATAGAAACAGATACTGCTGAATCCCAGGGCGATGATTTTGGGGTCAAAAACTTAACTTAAGTCGAAATTGAAATGATAGGAAACATTTAGGGATGGAACAGCAAGATGCAAAGATTTGTAGTCTCTGAAAAATACTTTCAGTATCAGCAAATAACAGCTCTGTTTCTATCACTAAGATTGGTTATATTGATTCAGACTATGGATTATGGTTCTGTTGGTTCTGTATAACTTTTATGCCACTGTGCAAGCGATAGCTGTGGCTAGACATCCATGTCCATCTTTCCATCCATGTTCATCTTTCCATCCATCCATCCATCCATCCATCCCATTCTTGTGAACACAATATCTCAAGAAAGCCCTGAGGGAATTTCTTACACTTTGGCACAAACATCCACTTTGAATCAAGGATGAACTGATAAGAATTTGGTGACCAAAGGTCAATGTGTTTCTACATCTCATCAAATGTTATACTATACATGATCATAATGTCTATCTTGTGTCTGATAGTGTTGTTAAACAGTGGTCACATTCTCCAAGGACTGTCCCTCATCTTGCTGAAAGTAAGTGTAGGATGCTTCTTAAGAATGACTCTAGTCCTATTAAACTACTGTAGTATATTTATTCCTCCCTCACCTTTCTTCATTCTTCACATTTACTCGTCTGAGGCTTGTGGTTGTTCTTTCACACATGATGGAAGCAGTGTTAAAGCATTGGAACAGAAAAAACGCCCAAAATGGGATCATTGTTGTAGGTATTGCAGTACAGAATTATCATCAAGGGTAATTGAAATGTAATTGGCTGTCAGTGTGATGGAGTCAGAAGAGTCCATGCTGGAAATAATTACCAGTGGGCCACAACTGGCTGGAGAATTTTTCAAAATACTCACACACGGATGCTTTAATGAAAATGAGAATTCAAATGTATGGAAAAACAGTCAGTTCCGTGTCAGCAAGTGAATGCTGCCAAGGGAGGTTTGAAAATTTTAAATTGAAAATCACCAGCTCATTAGTGTTGTTGAATTCAAAGAGGCATCATGCTGAGCAGAAGAAGGAGACGTGTCTACCTGATTGTGGAGGGAAGGCTTCCACTCGGGATTAAAACAGGCAACCATGCCAGGTTCTCCCCAGTGTGACTCCTTGTTTCTCATTAAAAAATCTGTTGTGTTAGCTGCACGCTTACACGGTATACTTCACCACAATGTGGCTCACAGCCAGCTGCTGCTACTGTCCAATCAGGCTGCTAACTGGGAGATGCTCCCTGCCTGGATACACTGGAGCTCCAGGTGAAAGAGTTAGTTTGTCCATTTTGACCATTGTTGAGTGTGTTAATGAACTCATGCGATCTGTGTGCAACATTAAGAGTATGTCAGTGAGTCGGTCTGAGCTGGGATTGTCAACACATTCACACTCTGACCTCGTCACGTACCAATGTTTGGTCATGGACATCCACATATGACATGCGGTACCCTAGGTACATTGGCTGTTAATGTTCTGGCAAGCTGTTTCAACTTTAGCCTGATACATACAGTACATTGTCTGTTTTCAAAATACACCCCTCTTTTCACAGGAAATGTACAGTTTGCATACAGTGCCTTTCAAAATAAATGCATTATGCCGAGACAGTACAGCAAATTGATGTTTTGTTCCTTCAACAACAAATGCACATGGTTACGTTTTGCCAACACTCGCACGTGGTTGGGTTTAGAAACAAAGAACAGGGTTTGGCTTTACAATCATACAAGAAGTGAACACTGACCTCCCAGGTGAAAGTCAGTGGTTGTTGGACCCATCCACCACCTCTCCATCCCACCCTACCCGGACTTCTGCCCCCTTACCTTTGGTTGTTGCCACCATTAAACAATAACAGCTTCTAGCCATGTATCATGCAGACATGAAAGGACGGCTTTTTTTGTTAGTGTCTGATGTCAGAAGTCACTGACCAAACAACCGTTTTCGGCAATATGTAATCCAAAGATTACAATGAGAAAATGTGTGTAAAAGATTAACCATAGCAAAATTGTATAAAAACAAACAAAAAGAGTCCGAATTTTTTTCAAAAAATACTTGAAACTCCCCTCCTCCTATACCACATTTGACGCACTCCTCTTGGATGACCTCCATAAAAGGAGTGCAGATGGGCTGGGACTGGTTTGGCAGTTCCTGGGTTTGAAGGATCAGAGGATGGCAGATTAGAGAAGAGGTAAACAAACAAATAAAATGATGGATACCTTAAAATGTCCAAAATCTGTGTGATTCTGTTTCACTGTAGGAATCAGTCTATGGTATGTGGTAATAATGCACAACAGAGACTGATATTGCAGGCAAAAGCTTTAAAAAAGTATCAGAGTATCCATTACCAAATAATGCAATCACTTTCATGAAGGCTAGGTGATGTAAACAGTCATACAGTAGTAGTGCAGCAATTTTTTTGTATTACAGTCAACTAATCTCATGTCCAGAGTTAAACCATAAGTGAATGTATCTACCAACAAGTACTGTGTGCATCACAACCTGCTATCCATTGTTGTTCAAAAACTATCAAAAGCACATCAATAAGCCATACTGTCACTGGGTGTAAAGTTCCGTCATTACCATGAACACACACACTGTAGTTTATTTTGACTCATACACCACCTTGCTGCTCCAAATACTCACTAAAGCACCAACTGTGGATTCATTCACAGCTGAAATAGTCCCTAACAAATGTGCTATTTCCTCCTGATTGTTTACTTCAGACTGCAGTGCTTTAGGTATTCATTGTGCCTTTTTTAAAAGTAAAATGATGATTTTTCTCAAAGCCACAGAAAGGGTTGGGATGTCAGGAAGTGCTTTGAGAAAGACTTGACGTTGGCATTTTCATGTGAATTTTTGATTTTTAAAAAATAGAATAACACCAACCTTGACCAATCTAAATACAGGAATTTGACTCACATTTTATCTTTTCCCATCACTGCAAAAAACAAACATTGACGCCCCAAAAATTGTGTGTTTATAGCTCATTGTAAAGTACTTGTGTATAGGTAGCATGACTGAACATTCAATAGGATTTTCACAGTGTTTTACATTTGTTTCAGTAGAATGAATGGAAACCAGAGAGACTTGGAACAGGCCCATTAACTGTTACAGCGTCATCTTATTCTTCCTCTGAAGTTGTATTTGAATTTGGCTGCCAGATGTTGTTAACTCACTGCTTAGCATTAATCTACTGTCGAGATGATGGTCATTAGCAAAACACTGTCTTGTAAATGAAAGGCAGCTGGTGCAAATTCCCTGACCACTTGGGAGTTTCTTGTAGCATTGATCTCAACACTCTTTGTCGGCTGGACTTTGAGCAAGGCACTCAACCCTTCTTTGATTATTTTGTGTCTTCCATTTTAACATTCAGCAGATGAAAGTGTTTCACAGTGTGTCTGTGTAAGATACAAGTCGACTCATCCTCAGAGTAAAAGCACAAAAGACAAGTAGGTTTTACTGTAATAAGTTTGGGGGGGGGTTGCGTCATAGGATTGGGAGTTTGGCTGTACCTCTTGGCATCAACACCAATTTTCGGTATTGTCAGAAGTGTCTCTCCTCCTCCTCCTCCTCCTCTCCTTTCTTCTCCTTTCATCATGTGGCTGAACGAAGACTTGAAGCTCCTTTTTCCTCTTTTTTTCCATCTTCTCATCCCACTCAGATTTGGATCTTTCCCCTGCTCTCTCTGTCTCTCTCTCTCTGTGTCTCTCTCTCCAGTGGGTTAATTACTGTGCATTGCTGCTTCCCCCTCAATCCTGTGAGTTACATAAAACTGAACTCATTAAAGTGAAGAGCTGGAAGTTTTGCCATTCTCTCGTCATGACAAGATTTCCTTCTGATGGCACATTGGCAGCAAGGCAGAATCATGGCCATTAAACTGGCCTGAGAGCTGTCGAGAAGACTTTACAGAGCTCGACGTCGCTGCGGCATCCTCTCCCAAAGTCTTATACAGTATGCAGTATGGTGAGCAGTAGGACGAATACATAGGCTTTCAGCCAGATGTGTAGGGTTATTGCATGGCTGATGAATGTTTTTTTGGCAGTTTATATTACAAAATAAGCGCCTTCATGTTTCTGCCTCATCACCCTTAATTTTGTGTTTTTACCACTTTTAATCACAGTGTCTGTTTATTTCGGAGAGGAAGAGACCTCTGGATTGTTTTGCTCCCACTAAAAACCTCCTGTACAATGAAAACCGAAGTAATTATAGTCAGGAGAAGTTTCAGGTGTAGCAATCTGCAATCCTTTGTCCCCTAAACTGGAACTGGTGAGTTTTACTTTTTGTGACCCTTATAGATTATTCAAATTAAGTAATCTGAAAATATGTGCAAGCTGTGATAAGGGCTCACAAGCTGACATTTTTATTTCAAGATCAAAATCAGTCAACAGTGGAGTAAGAGCTCTGCTCTCAGTGGTAACAGCCTTCATTCACTGACAGCTTGTTTCTGCACAGTGTCCTACGCAACATGAAACAGCTCACCTGCAGCTCCACTGTGCCTTTGTAGGACATCATGTTGGTGTGTATGCTATTTAAAGGCTTTGTTATCCAGTGGTGTTCTCTAGTTTTGTAGATTTGACACACAGTGTGTTACATGAACACAACCTCCCCCTGTGGCATACCCCTGTCATGGTTTCGTAATGCTGGCTGTTGGGCCAGAACAGACAGGGGAAGTTTTTTAGGAGGGTTCAATGAAAAGGTGACAGGTAACACCCTGCAACAGACACACAAGGGCTACTTAGCAGGGTGCGCCTGGCATATATTTATATTAGGAAGAGAATGCCTACACTAACAACCCTTGACTATTCGACACCACTGTTTGCCACTATTAGTCTGATGCTGCTATCCATTGCAAGTTGGAAGTTGATAATAATGAGGTGGTATTCCTGACTTCAGATTTAAATACAACTCAGTGCATCTGCCCAGGAAAACATGAATGCCATCAGCCAACTGATGTTTGTATTGCAAGTCTCTGAGCTACACAGACATCTGCAGAGGACCTACATCAGTTACCACAGCACCATTAGCAGAGAAATAGCATTTAAAATAACTCGTGTCTTGCTCATCTTTACTCATTCAATTGTGTAAATGGCCGTTGGGCATACTTCCGTCGTACAAAGTTGTAGAATGTGTGCATTTGTTTTGCTGTAGACGGAGACAGAAACAGAGATACACATGCTTGCAAAGACCTCTATTAAGCACAAATCATCTCTATAGAAACTGAAGTGACAACTACAATGTTGCTACAGCACGTTTAATAAAACTACCAAAAACACTACACTAAGTAAAAATTGATGAAAAGGTAATTCTGCTCGGTTCACTGGATGCATCGTTAAGTTGGCTGTGACATCAGGTGCGTCTATGTCGGAAAACTTGGGCGAGATGGATCTTGGCCAAGTTTCAAATTCCAACTTGAGTGACTGTTCCATTATACTTTTCCCTGTCAGAGGTAGTTTCTTGTTCTGAGTTCAGAGTGCAATGGATTGCAGCTTGAGAACATAACCCTGGTGGCCTCGCTATGACATCATTAGGGTTATGTCCTCTGACCTCACAAAGCTCCTCCCGAGCCACAGATGAAATTATGCAACTGTTTCCACAGACTGAGTAGCGCTAGCCAGGGTTGGCAAACTGATCTCCATGTGTATGACAGTGGGACTTTTATTTGAGTATTTTCTCATGCAGATACTTTGGAAATGAGTCATTCCAGCACAGCTTACTGACTGTTTTAGAATAGTAATATAGTAGGATGTTGTGAGATGTTTCTTTCAAACAGATGAAGTGTGTCAACTCAGGCAGCACATCAGCTGAAAAGAAAAGTAAAATTAAATTAAACTGTTATTGTCAGTACGTATTCATTCCTCCGCCCCAACGACAGCTGTGGCCGGAGGCATAATGTGTCTGGGCTGTTCGTCTAATTGTCATGAACGTGATATCTCTGGGACAGCTTCAGGGTATTTCTTCAAATTTGGCACAAACATCTACTTGGACTTCAGGATGAACTGATTAGAATTTGGTGGTTAAGATTAAAGGTCAAGGTCACTGCGACCTCACAAAACATGTTTTTGGCCGCAACTCAAGAATTCATATGCTAATTATAAAGGCCAAAGGTCAACTTTGCTGTGACATCATAGTGTTATAATTGAGAAACAGAGGAGGTGACATTTGGTCAGATACTGAATTGGTGACACTAATCTTGGGTGTCCGGCTGAAAATGTGCTGATTGTAGGCTATAGATCTTCTGTTCTGCCTGGGGGAAGATGTGTGTGAAGAATCCATGTTTTAGAATTTGAAGTTTCTTTGCAGCAACATCCATGTTAAAAGCATTGTCTACTGCCATGGCTACATATGAGTTTGGACAGACATGGATGTAAACTGTAACTGCAACTTGACTGGTTCGCAGAGGCATGGAACCACGAGGCGGTAATTCTAGTTATAGTTTTATGTGTTGATGTCTTTTTGCTGTAGTTTGTGTTCGGTTAATTAGTGATGGCATCCGTCATTACTGCCTGTTCTGATCCGACCTGAACACTGCATGAAGCCTTTTACTTTCTCTTCCTCTCCCTCTCGAGGCCTGACCTGCTTCCTTGGCCTTCCTCATCTTCCTCTCCTCCCCCTCTCTCCAGGCTGACGGAGGGGAAAAAGAGAGAAAAAAGAAGGAGCTGATTACCTCATTAACGGAGAAAAGAGAGCTGGTTTTGTTAGAATATGGGGAAGGATGGAGGGAGGAAAATCATATTCAATATATTCAGTGGGATTGATATTGTCAGGGGAGCAGAAGGGGGTTGAGGAGGGGGGAATTGAATGATGGAGGAGGGGAGGCTAACCTTGACACACATCCTCTGTTTCACTTGATGTACAGTGTGTGTTTATATGGAGCACAATGAAAGTAATTCAAATGTTCAAAGCAAAAACTGACTGAATTTACAGTAAACCCACAGTCAGGAAGTGATTGGATGCCAGAGCTGAGTGTCTGCATCATCTGTTGCCTGGTAGATTTCTGTGCCTAGAGCTAACCTATTCTATTCTTCTCTGCTCTCTCCTTATGCTCTCTGCTGATTGGATGACTTCTAACTGCTCTCCACATGCTGATTTGAAAACAGGTAAGCGCATCTCATGTCATCTGTATTTGGTTTTTTTTGTTTTTGTTTTTTTCAATAAGCAATAACCCTGCATTTATACACAAGGCTGAAAATGACATACACAAACTGAAAGGGTGACTGTTGTGGAACCCTTATGATTAAAGTCATGATCCTGGACACACATGTGTGAAGTAATGTACAATGTCAGGGCTTGCATTAACTTTTTGGCTCACCAGCCAGTGTGGCTGGTGGTGTTCCAAAGTAACTAGCCACTCTGTAATTTCACTAGTTAAGGTTTTATTGTTGGTAAATTACATTTTATTTGATGAAATTTGTGATGTGCTACAAATGACTTGAAAAAATAGATTTACAACCCTTAGAAATGTAAATGACCACTGAAAACACCTAAATCAAGACTACATAAAATGTAGGCTACAACACTACAGTCATCAAATATAAGTTGACAAGTGTGTGTAAAGGTCCAGACACACCAAACCGACTTCAGAGAACTAATGGCAACGAAAGCCGACTGTTGTGTCACCTCACATTACTGTGTTTTGGTCAGAAAGTTGCATGTGATAACACTGCAGAGGTCACTTGTGACATATTTCATACATTTAGTCTCATTTTTATTTAACATTACATACCTGATGTCTAGTTGCATTCTTTATACCTGCCTGCTCATTTACTGTGGATATAAAATGTTGATTAAAAAACCACAGCTGTCAAACCAAACCTTGATCCTTTCAAATCCAATATTTCTTCACTGATGTGGAACCATGAGTAGGACAGCTAAACAGTCTGCAATTCTTAATTCATGGTATGAAATCAATGTTGAGGCCCATTTCTATCTATGTGATCTCATTAGCCTCAGATGACAGTGAGAGCGTCTCTCTGTTGGGACGGCGGCACGCCTCTCAGCCTCACTGGTAAACCTGCAGTGGCAGCTGATCAATGTTACAGAGCAGCAGGGTGCTCTGGACACAAATGATTGGTTTGAACAAAGACAGATGGTATCAAATGACTGACAGCAAGGTGTGCAATTACAGGGCCGAAGTGAGGATCAGTCAATATCTTTTTGGTTATTATGATGTTAGGAAAATGAATAGATATTGACTGTGTATGAAAGCATCAACATCATCATCCCTTTGTGTTTGGGTCCATGGTGTGAATGAGAAGGGTGTCCCCTTTCTCGGTAATAGGATGTAAATAGGCCAGAGCTCAGTTTTGGTGGCAGGCAGGTCTGATTCAAATGTGAGAGGCAGCAGGCTCATCAATCTTGTGGGGCAGCTGCAGATTGCTCCCTGACAGCCAGGAAACTCCATCAGAGTCCCACTGAGTTCCGCACACGTCTGCTGCTGGGTGATGAGCTCCTCTCCACAATTTCTCTTTGCCCCATCTCTCTTTGTTGGGGATATTTCTGAGTGTTTTCCCCCTGCTGTAAATACCTATTTTAAAGTTTTTCTTTGACAATCTCCTCAATGTTTTTCCAACATTAGAAACACAGGAGTTCCCTGGATCATTTAATGATAAATGCAGCAAGCAAATGTTGAGGTTGGTCAGTGACTTCCTGCATTAGACACAGTCAAAAAAAAGGCATCCTTTCATGCTGGCATTTTACACAGTCGGGCGCAGTTATTGTGTAACAGCACCTGGTGGTGTAGGGGGAAACGCGGCAGAAAAACAACGAAAGTTAAGACTAATGGACGTCCAAGTAGGGGAGGCGGGAGGGGTGTTGGATGGATCCAACAACCACAGACTTTCATCTGGGTGGCCAGTGTTCGCTCCCTGTATAAATGTAAAGACAAACCCTGTTCTTTTTTCCTGAACCTTATCATGTGCTTTTGTTGCCTAAACGACATGGGTGTGTCGGCAAAACGAAACCACGTGTGTTAGTTGTTTAAGAAACAAAACACGTCAATTCATGGTGTTGTACAACCATAGTGCATTTATTTTGAAAGAGACTGTATGCTGTACATTTACTGTAAAAACAAAAGTGTATTTTAAAAACAGACAATGTATGTAACAGGTGGAAGTTGATATGGCATCCCAGAACATCAACAACCAACGCATCTAGGGTACCTTGCACATTATATCTTGACATGGAAAGTCCATAACCAGACATCGATATGTAAAGAGCCTGGAGTAAGAATGTGTTTTGCACTGAGACTATTTCTAACTTTCACAACGGATGTAATGTAATGTAATGTCAACCTTTGATACCTGGACTTTAAGGTCAGTGGATTCATATGTGACTGTAATGGCAAATATAGATCACACAGAAATGGGAGATTGTGGATGTAACAGACAATGCCTGTTAACATAGATGATGCCATTCAGTTAGCAGGATGTGTGCGCCTGAAGTTTCGCGTATGCATTTAATCTGGTCTCACAGAGGGTGTTGAATCTGCCAGCAATTCAGTTTGTCAGGTATATGCAGCATTTCTGACAGGATTTATGATGGTGTGGTCAGTCTGTTTGCCTTGCATCACATTTTGCTGTAATAAAAAATGATTGAAGTCAACAGACTGCATATCCCGATATCACAATAATATTGTATTGTGACCTAAGCATCGTGATAATATTGTATCATGGGTCTTCTGGTAATTCCCACCCCTACCAGATAAGTAATATCAGGCCACTGTGTTTCATTGATCCACTTGGATGAGGGAAGCCTGAAGGGAAATGACAGCAATCAACCTTAATTTATTAAGGTATCGTGAATGCTCAGGTCCAGGCAACAATCATTAACCATGCCCAAAAAACAAATGCTTAAGAAGAAATATATGCAAAGAAATTTAAAAAAATCTCATCCAAACACATCCATTTGTAAAAGTAAATCAGGTTCTAGCAATTTGCAGATCTGCAAATACCTGGGAAGTGCATGTTTATTAATGCATAGCTGTATTGCTTCTGCATGTAGGTCATTTCTAGAAAAAATAAGCAGCATCGGGTTCAGACTGACGGCAAATGTTCTGAATGACACACCAACTTTGAGTGGTTCAAAACATCACACTTGTTTGAATTTCCTTTTCTGTATCATTCCCTTTGTCCTTATCTGTATTAATGTCTGCTGGTTAACTTCTCAAAATATGAGATTTAGAGGCCTGTTTAGCTTGTTGGAGGAGTCCTGAGCTGCTGTCGTGGATCAGACGACTTTGAAATCCTCTGATTACCTTCATTGCTTGAGCATCACTTCATCGTCATTGTTCATAGTTACAGTCGCCTATTTAAACTCCATTCAGTCCCCATTGATGCGACGTGAAAAAAAACTGCTGAAGTTTACCATTCTGCTTTTTGACTAGCTCCCATTCCCTACTCAGTTTTCTGTCTGCCCTTTACTCTGCTTTCCTTTACCCTCAAGGCATTCAAACAAAAGCAGCTGCAACATGCTTATTATCAGACATATTCAAATTACTGTGAAGAAAAAAAGAATAGAGGAGGGGTGCCCCTTCCATTGCTTTAACTCCTCCAGCCATCAGACATCTCTGCCTGAAGTGGCGTAGAGGCGCCGCTCTTGACTCCTGGCTTTAGTGGCCAGTTTTCACCACCGTGTGTGTGGGTGGCTGACTGTGGCCTGCAGTTCCAGGAGCCCCGAGCACCAAATGATTAGAAAGATTTCTCTGTGCCAAAATACTGAACCCACAAAGAAAAGAAGACATCTCCCGGCATCTCTGTGCTGCCTCCTGAGCTGATGGTGATTTGACTTCACTCAGAAGTAGATTTACTCTATTGTGTTCTGTTGGGCTTTCAGCAATTAGTTTGGATTTTTGGGCCTTTAAAAAGGCCTGCTTAAAAAAATAATAATCAGTCACACAATCTATCAATTTACATGTGTACTATGTTGGAAATTTTTAACCATTACATAGTACTTTGCTTTGGCACTACATTTTTCTGAACCTTAGAATTTTCATATTCCTACGCATAAGCACAGCTGGGCCGCTCACTGTGTTAGGCTGTGTATCAGCTGTTAGGGTCAGACTTTCAGCAGTTTATGGAAGAGACAACAAATAGGAAAACAGTGATTATGACCGTGACAACGAAACGCCATTGACTATCTTAATGAATCGGAATATACAAAGGAAGAACCTTTGCGGGGGCAGAAGAGCAGAAGCCAATGGGGGTCTAATGTTCCATCGATTTGGATCGCTATATCTATTGAATGATCAATGATCCAGGATCATCAATGCAAAGTGAAAGCACTGACCAATATCATCGTCTTTAGGTTATGCCTTTATTTAGAAATTCTGTCTCACCATCAAACAGCAGCAGGCTGATAATAGCAAGCAGCCAAGAGAAAGAGGATAATGTTATTTACTTAGGATGAATGAACAGTGTGGAAATATGATCTATTTTGGAGAAAAAAGGGGTCAATCACAAAGCACATGCTGTATGTAAACAATACCGTTACGAGATAACGCAATGTTTGGTGGGAAAATGGCATGCAGACTGAAATTCAAATGTTCTGTTGGGAGATACAGTGACTTAAACCAAGGGTGAGTAAGAAAAATAATAATGTTGCATGTAATTTTAAAGGAGCAATAAGCGAAATTCATCATTTCTAGATTGAAGGAATTAAAAAATTGCTATGTGAAGAACTAGAGGTGTAATTTCATCTGGAGTATAGCATGACCTCACACACCCTCTCTCTGTGTTGATCTCCAGCCCCTTGTTTACAAGCCGGTCCTGCTGCGCGTTCATGTACGTTCATGTGAATCCACCCCATCCCCCCTCCCTCTCGGAGCCCTTGGCCCTCCCTCCCTATAAAAGGCTACAGCCAGTGAGCAATGGCAGCTAACGTTCCTCCTCTTCTCCGTGAGTGAGAGCGATGTTTTAGCCATAGCAGACAGACCACGAGCCAGGCGGGCAGCCTGGCGGGCTCTAGCCGACTCGGATCCCGGCTAGTGCTAAAACCGGGAGCTAACGCTAACGTCCCTGCTCTTCTCCGTGAGTGAGAGCAATGTTTTAGCCTAGCAGGCAGCCCGCGAGTCTTGCGGGCTGCTCAAGCTCCGGACATTAACCCATCCGGTGTTTCCTCCGCAGCCTCCACTTCACCTGGCTTCACGCAGCTGCCCGATAAACCCGCTGCTCTCACTCACGGAGAAGAGGAGGAATGTTAGCGTTAGCTCCCGGTGTTAGCACTAGCCGAGTCGGCTGCCACCGGCTACTGGAGTAACTTAACAGCTATGTAGCGCTTCTACCAGCTCCTCTAGTCTCTGAGCCTCGCCTCCATCTCTGCAAATATATTACATTTATTACAGGTACCATCATCATTGAAGCAGGAATAGCTAAACACAGCAGAGACCGAGACATCGCTAACTGCTAGATGAGGTGAGTGGGGGGTGGAGAGCAGAGGTAGAGGGAGGAGTGGCTCATGACACACTTTGTTTTGGTCTACAGGCAGCACAACAGCAAACCTAGCGGTGAAACGATTTCGCTTATTGCTCCTTTAAATTAGAAAGTGAGTAAAAAAAGTTTGCCAGGCGCTAGGCTAATTTATGCAATGTAAACATGCTTGAGGTAATAATGGGTCACTAGCAAAAAGCAATTGTTTTGTCCATGAACCTTGACAGGAACTACTGAGCTGAACTTGATACTTTTCTTGACTTTTTTTTTTTGTCAGTCCATGTTTTACGGCTGTTGGGAGAAGTTTGCCTCCAGGGTTTTAATCCAGATAACCCTGAAGTTTTCGGAAAAAGATCATAGTTTGGGTTAAAATGAAAAGATTTTTTCCAGAAAGGACTTTTTGGGAAAAAGCCCTGAAGGTTAACTTATTCCATGTGTTGTTTTATGTGTGTTAGTGGAGTCAGTTCAAAGTAAACTTTACTGCACTTACTATTTATGTTATTTTCATATTTTATGGCCAAAAGAAAAAAGAAAGGGATGGCAACTTCTTCTGTAACAGAGTGTGTTAAATGGGCAGATGACATCATCTCATATCGATTGTAGGCCAGTGAATCACATCTTTGAAATTGTGTCGTGGCAGACTTTGTAATATCGGCAAATATCGCATTGTTGTCCAAAGAATCGATATAGTATTGTTTCGTGATGAAACTGGTGATTTACACCCCTAGAGGCAAATTGTGAACTGTAAACTGTTTTTTTTCTTGGTATGTCGTTAAATCTATTTGCAGGTATGTAGCATAATTTTACCTGATGGTTAGGTACAGCATGGCTCTTCAGCAAGTGTCTCTCTGTCTTATTTGACAGTGGGTTTTACACAGTCCTCTTGGATGAAATGTTTACTGTAAACACCTTGTTTCGTCAGTCTTGCAGGTGGAGTGTTGACATCTGTATCCAGTGTAACTATACACAACAGTCTAAACGGCAAAGTAAAGCAGTGAAAATGTTCTCAGTATAGCGTCCACTTAGACTGATATGATTTTAAGATGGACCTTTTTGAAGTGGCTAAAATATGTTTTATTTATTCACAGCAGTACAGTAATCAGCTTCAGTGTTGTCTTGTCTGCTTCCCCAAACTGGGAGCATGCTGGTTGCCATGTGCTGTAGGTAAAACTGTGGGTGTGTCTCAAAGTCAAGGATGTTTTCTTGGTAAGATGGGTCCTTCCAAGTCAGGTCCTACAGAGGCAAGGCAAGACTCCTTCCTAGCGTTTGGTGAACACACATTGAAACACCTGCTTTTAATTCCAGCAAATTTTGCTCAAAGAATTGTGGCTACTTACTTCCAGCTGAGAATACACACATACACAGCATACGCAGGCGAGTGACTGAGGAAGGGGGCAGAGTGAAGTTTGTCCCTCACTGCGGGGAGAGGAGAGAAGGCTTTTCATTGTGCCAATGGTGGCTTGGACAACCCCCCCAAACTGTGTCACACGGGCAGAAGGGAAGGCGGCTGAAGCTCAGCCGGTCCCCTTCTCCACACTTTGACTTATTTTATCCTACTTGGTTCTATTTCTCCCTCTCTGGGAGCCTGGGTTCACCGCGCAACAGCCCACCGCATCCATTCATCCACCCCTCCCTCCCTCGCTGCCCCACACATATACCCCCGCGGCTCGGCTCTCTCTCACCGCGCAGTGGCCCTCCACATCCCACCTTCGCCGCCCCGCACATATACTCCCGAGCCTCGGTGCCTCTCCTTGACCAACTAACCTAAATACTATAAACACACTACTAACTGTAAACCTACACTAAAATACACTTTGCTAACAATACAATTCGACAAATTACTAGCTATTCTCTCTGCTCTACTACTCTCTCTGCTCTGATCCAACCTACTCGCTATCAGTTTGATAACTGCGGACAGAATGGTTTTATAGTAAGGGGAGGAGTAAAGGGAGGAGGGCAGGCTTTAACGTGGATGGTTAATGACGTCATTCGCCTTGAAAAAGAGTCATTCGCCTCCAATGTAATGTAATATAAATTCAAATGTAGTAACCAGGTTTCAAGCTGTAGAGGGCACTCCACACCACATTTTTAAAATAAAATGTAGATTTTCAATAGTTTGCACTAAACTTACAGGACTTTGAGCAGGATCAGTCAGTAACACTACTTCACTACCAGAAACAATGATTATCAGCTGAAAAAATGGTTTTAGGGTTTAGTTACTCTTTAAGATTTATCCTTTGTTAAATAGTGTACCCAAGTGAGCAGTAAACATTCATGCTCTCCTTTCTTAAACTATTCAAATAAAATATTTTCCAAAATATTTCCACACTGCTGATTTGTTCCCAAGTACACTGCGTTATCCTCATCCTCTTTCTCTTGGCTGCTTGCTATTATCAGCCTGCTGCTGTTTGACAGTGACATAGAAATTCAAAATAAAGGCATAACCTAAAGATGATATGGCTCGATGTTTTCACTTTGCATTGATAATATTGGATCGCTGATCATTGAATCGATATACTGATCAAGATTAAGTGATCTTGTTAACACTGGCTAATAAGCGGTGGATTTATTTGGTCAAGCTTTAGTTCTCAGTTCTATTCCAAAATTGGATCATATTGCATCAACCACCACGTCACATATTATGGCCAAAACCAGTGATGCGTATGACTCTATTTTCATATAATCTAATCTCTGAATGAGTTAGAAAAAGACTAAAGCATGACAAGTGATTAGAAGCAAAAATGACTTTGAGATCACTGTTTGTCACATTTGGGGGTGAAGGTGTGAGGAAGTGTGTGACTGATAAAGGTCACCAAACAGCACCTGACTTGCCTACAATAATTACTATTGACTGCTTATGTATTGTGCATAATTCAACAGGATCTGTAAGTTGTATCGTGATGATGGTGTTAAGACAGTGCAGTGGGCAGCCAGCTCTCTGCACTGGGAAGAAAACACTTCAAAACATTCAGAGCATTCAGTATGTTTGGCACATTTATCGTCTGTCTCCAGAGACTTGTCACATTACAGCAGAAAATTTCTACATTTTTAGAATTTTCCTGGAAAGTTCAACACTGCTGTTCCCCTCAGAATCCATGTCACAGTATCGCATGTCATTTGTTGGAGGCTGAAGGACAAAACGTAGAGTTGCAGCTGTCCCTTCCAAAATTACACATTCCCAAATGCCCAGGTACAGTTTTTACTCCTGCTGGACCAGAAACATCCTCATCCACTAGCAGTAAGTGAACAAAATGTTCCAACAGACACAATCGATTAGTTGAAGATTATGTGCGACTTTAGTCGACCAAGATTTTCTTTGGTTGACTACAGCCCTATACATAACATAATATGTCACGAGACGCATGTGTCATATGTCAAATGACATGTGTCACGTCACGTTAGGTTAGTAACAAACATGCTAATGTAACATCTGTCCCATGCTTGTGATCTCAAGATTGCCTCCAGGGAATTTCTTCAAATTTGACACAAGCATCCACTTGGACTCAACAATGAACTGGTTAAAATTTAGTGGTCGAAGGTCAAAGGTCACTGTGACCTCACAAACCATGTTTTTGGCCATAACTCTGCTAATTATGCAGAGGAGGAGGAGAATTTAAATAAATAACAGAATGAAATGATGCATGATGACCTTGTATCCAAAAGGGCAATGGTCAACTTCACTGTGACGTCATAATGTCCTGTAACAACCTTTTTCTGGCGATTATTTAATGTGATAACAGAACAGAAGGGGAGACCTTTGGTCAGATACTGAATTGGTGACACTAATCTTGGGTGTCCACCTTGAAACTGTGCTGATTGTATAGATCCTCTATGCTGTCGGAGGAAAGATGTGTGTGAAGCATCCATGTTTTTACAGACATGAATGTAAATTGTAACTGCACATTGACTGGTTTGTGGAGGCATACAACTGCAAGGCGACAATTCTAGTTTATAAATCTAATCAAGTAGTTTTGGTGCAACTGCGACCGATTCACATGTTTAAAATTGCAGCTGTTTACTATCATATTCAAGCTATCCTGTCTTTTAGATATGACTCCTGTGGCTCCTAATGAAGGGTAGGAACAAACGATATATGTGGTCATATGAGGGGGACTTGTTGTCAAAAACAAGTCTTGTCTCTCAAATTGCAATACTTAAAACAAAGATGGTACACATCCTTTTATCTGAATAAGTACTATGCTTAAACAAAATGTAAAGGTTTTTGAATCAGGCAGATACATGTGCAATTACGGACACAGGGTGAGCTCTGGATGGATGGATGGATGGATGAAAGCAATAGTTCTGCCTTTTAGTTACAAAATGACTGAAACGCTTATTAAAGACAAATCTCAGCCATATCAGTGTTGTCTACAGCCTTTATTTAATTTGAAAAAGAGAGTGGTTGCATTCATTCACCGTGTTTATTTTGCCATTAATGCCATCTTATTAGTGCCTTCCAGCTGGCTTTGATAATTCCTTCAACCTGCTCAGGGTGCGATTGTGCCTGTGGTCAGTCCTTCAACATAATTATCAGCTGGTGTGTTGGTTCCAATTAGCTGATACTACAAGAGAACAAAAAGCCTCTGCTTCATTTCCAAAAGGCTCAAATGAGGTGGGAAAAATCACTTTAAGGCCTTTATTAGACCTTGTGTTTTTACTTGCTTTAATGTTCGGAATATTCAACACAGAGCCATGGGAGTTTCCTGGATACAGTGTCACAGCCATATTTATAAATGTTTGCACCTTGTTTTTAAGAAGTCTACAATTTTCAGTTTGGTAAGTAGAAGGTTTATCAACATGACAAGAGCCATGTGCCTCATTGGGTGTTGTCATGAAATCTTCAACATCTTAATCAGAAACCAAACACTGCACCAGAGTTGCAGTGTACACAGTTTTTGGCTTATTAGCCTCCTATCTTTGATTTTTTTTGTGCTCACAGTAGGAGGTAAATGTAGAATTTATTCATTAAAGCAGCTTAATTGGGACTTTGAAAGTAATTCTTCCATGAAGCCCAAAGGCACAGAGAGGGAACGTGGGAGGTTTGAGGAAGAGAGAGTTGCAGAGGACCAGAGGCTGAGTCCCTGCTGCCAGTCTGTGGAGTTAAGAAGTCCTGGAGATTATTGATCTGATTCAGCAGAGAGGAGCACATATATTGAGGGGAGAGAAATCAATGAAACTGAGTTGTTGAGTCAGTCGTGGCTTCCAGTGGCAGCACATAGGTTTAATTTGCCTTCTGAAAGACTTGCTGCAGATTTTTTATCCTTCTGTGGTGCTCAGAGCTCCTGGGTTTACCTTTCAGTCAAACAGTGCTGGTGGGTGTTGTTTTGCAGGTGGCATTTATTTCTTTGCTCAGCAGGAGTGGGTTCACTGCTCATGCTAACCACCCAGTCCCTGCCCGGCTCCACATCAGTCTGACACTGAAAATACAGCACTCCTTTGTTCTCAAGCATCTAGACCCTGACACTTCCTCATAGTGAATTTAAAACTAAAAACGATACCTCTGTTATGTGAAAGTGATCATTGTTATGTCCACTGCTGAAAGTCAGTTAATGTGTTTACCATTTTTATATAACTGGTTATTAATTAGTCATTTTTCTGGAAACACTTTTTAATGAGATGAGTTTGGCAGCTTCACTCTTGTAATGTTATTGTTGTTGTAAATGGAGTATCTTTGGATTCTGGATTGTTGCCAGTTTTTTTTTACTATTTTCTGACATTTTATATATATTATATTTTATGACAACTGATAATGAAAAGAACCTTCTTTTTCTTCTTCTTGCTCTTCTCCTTTGTCTTCATTTTCCTTCTTCTCCATCTACCTCCCCTTCTTCTTTTTCTTCTGTTCCGTCTCTATCTCCCTCTACTCTGCCTTCTTCTTCTCCATCCTCTCCTTCTCCTCAGTCTTCACCTTCTCCTTCTCTTCTTCTTCTTCTTCTTCTTCTTCTTCTTCTTCCACCTCTTCTTTTTGCTCTCCTCGTCCTTCTTCTTCATTTTTTTCTGAGGACAAAACATTGGTGTCCTGCCACGGCTAACTTTTACTCTCGAAGAAAGACAACAAAATGAAGAGTAAAAGAACAAGAGGTGTTGAGGGCATCCGTACATGGAACCTCCCCTGTTTGTGTCCAGAACTCGGGTCTATTGCATGTCACCTCCCCTCATCATCAACATAGTGACTAGTAAGATAGAAAGAGTACTTCATTAGGAAACTGCAGAGGACCACAGTGTACATGGAAATCAGAGCATATAAATGTATTCATTAACAACTGACAGAGCGCTCAGCTGCCACCTTAGTTTTACAAAGCAGTAATAACATGTATGATGA
Source organism: Epinephelus awoara (assembly GCA_035609425.1). Lineage (NCBI taxonomy): Eukaryota > Metazoa > Chordata > Actinopteri > Perciformes > Serranidae > Epinephelus > Epinephelus awoara. Next base: position 43,697,741 of record CM069294.1, on the reverse strand, counting down.
ATTAAAATTACTGACGTTCCATTATTGTCACATGTTCTTGAATATATTTATATAAAGATAGTTGTTGAAAACACTCACTGATTCACAATTTATATTTTACCAAAATATCAGAAATGACCTTGAAACTAATGGAACAATTTCATGAAAACATTATTATTGGTATTCATACACATGCAGGCTACACCCTTTAGGTGGCAGATGAATTTTCAGGATCTGTATCTTCTTTTGTTTCATTTCTATATTTTATCGTTATTTGCCTGTCAGATGTGTAAAACACCAACCAACAGTCAAGAATTGACACTGTTGTTTTAGACAGCAAATATAAGAGCTTTGATGAAGTCATCCTTCAGAGTTATGTAGTAATGAAGCAGGGAGAAACAAAGTAGCTGTTCTTGATGTAAAATAGTCACAGATTATTACTGGAGCGCCTAGTTTTGAGCTACTTAATTCTAAAAACTGAGAAGCACTATGACAAATGTCAAGTATAAACTGCTGTTATGATCTATGTACTTCTGTATTGAATCAAAAACATATAGCTGTCCGTTTAGACAGAACTCTCACATTCAGGCTTCAGAGGAGTCATCATGAGAACAGAAAAGCTACACAGAAGATTATTGCAGCACAAATGTGTTTTTGGTGCACATAAGTCACCCTTATAGCTCTCATTGGGCCCATGAAGCTGTAACATACACCTTAAATACCTTTTTTTCTCAGAGGTACAGTGTGTGCAAACAGGAGTGGAACATAATATCACTTACATAACATGCTTACAGTATCTACAGTCACATTCAGGAACTGATTCCTGACCTGGTAGTCATTTTAATTACGACAAATTTATTTATAAACATGCTTTTTAGAAAACACAGATAAAGCCCTGCACTCCAGTACAACCACTTCACCGCTCTGCCTCCAGACTCACTGGGTGTCTTTCATAAAATGTGAGCAGGACAAAATTGTTTGTAAACTGTTTGCAGAAGGAAATGTCTGTCTATTTTGGCATTCATCAATATATTTGTAGCTCCAATCTTTCCCTAGGTACTGACCTAGGTACTGTTTTTATACAGTCTATGGTACTGACAAAGTCTATACCTGCCTCTGACTGCTCGTAGTGCTTGTGTAAATAAGAAATACATATAGATATTGCTTGTCATTATTAGAAGTTACAATTTTAATTTGTATTGTGCTCTGTTATGTTCACAATACACAGATGCCTTTGAAAAGGCAAGTTAAACATGGCAGAGGATTAGAAATGTAACACATTTAGCTAAATTAGTTGGCATATAGCAGATTTAAGCTTCAGATAAGGTTTCTAAAAAATGCAACTGAGTTATCTAAATTGACTTAATACATGTGTTTTCTACATTTCTGGCATCCCATTCCCACTTGATTCAATCAGGAGATAGAACTCCACGAATTTATCTTCTGCTTGAGTGGCGAGACTGTGAGACCCACATTACTGACACTGTCAGTGATGGCTGTCAGAATGTACAGTGATTTAACACTTAATATAGCATGTATATCACCTTACCTTCTGAGCTTGCTGTTGACTGCTCCTGTCGAGATATGTTGCTGTCTCCCCTGACAGAGAGCTCTTTCCGATGATGCAAGCAATACGCTCGTCTGCAGCTGTAACTGGGACTTCTCCTGTAGCAATTGTTTTGTTTTTTTGTTTTTTTTGTGAGTGTGTAGCCTACTTGTGTGGTTTTTTTGCATCAAGTTTCACATAGCACCATTTTTGTTTTACTCATTGGATGATTGTTACAACAGAGGACACAGAGTTAACGGCATCTGTTACTCAATTCCACCTCACCCAAAATAACTTCAGTCTCAACCTCAGAAAAGTTTTTTTTTTCTCTCTGTCTCTCTCTTTCTTTGCACCATGTTTGGAGGTTGACAGGATGTGCCTATTCATAGTAATTATCACCTCCGTATATGGTGGTCACTGGCTATTCATAGATGGGGATATATGCTAATTGCTGACTAGCGGGAGCGGGCTGTCAATTTACGATCGATTGGCATTCATGAACATACACACACAAATTCAAGTTTCCTGCAGCTTCTACGAATCTGGTGTGGGTTTTAGTACCAAGGTTTTTTTATGTGCAAATCTACTCACTAATTTACTAACAGTTCATCGAGACCAACTATTTTCATTGACAGCAAGCAGGATCATAGTCATGTTTCTAGAAATACTAAGCTGAGGTCACACCGTGTTTATGGGGATATGCTAAATTTATTTTAGAGTAAGCCATGCCCAGGACTTGTAAAATTTCACATCAGGCTAGTGAATCTGGCAGCGCACTTGCCCAATTAGAAAAGGCAGAAAAATAATTAAATATATAGTATTTTCTGACGATGGAAGTAGCATAGGAGTGAGCCCTCTTGTTTCCTTTTCATCACTCTTGAGATTTGCACATGCACAGTAGAGGGGTGCTTGTGAGAAAATGGTGGCAGGTAAAGACAAAGTTTATGAACTAAAGGGCAAGTGGGCATATCAGTTATCCTGGAAACAGGAGTTTAGTTGGGTGGCATTAGAGGATGTGAGTGAGACTCCAATCACTTCCCCATAAAAACAGGCTGTCTAACGGAAAGGTAAAGCAATGAAAACACCATCTATAGTGTACAATTAAACTGTTTTAGATTTTTTTAATAGACTTTTTTTACGTGGCACTTTTTTAGGTGGCTAAAATACATTTTGTTGCTGACCCCTCCATAGCAGTACATTGCTTAGTTTCAGTGTTGGACTCTGGCCTGCTTCTCCAAACTGGGGGTGTTCTTACTGACGTCTACCGTAGGTAATATACTGGCTATGGATTAGTACCCCATACAGCCCCACTTAAAAAACATCTGAACCATGCCTTTAAATTTCAGCCGCCTTTGTCTATGTTTCCTAATTTTCTTTTATTTCCTGCTTTCCACCTTCTCGCTTGCTCTGGCTTTGCGATTTTTCTCAGAGGATGACCCTGCTTCACTCAATCCATCCTTCACTACACTTCGACACCTCCTCTCATAACTTGTAGGGGTGAATGTATGTGTGTGCCTCAAACACACCGGTTCACACACCTCCATACAGAGCAGTCTTACAGGGCTTTCTTAGTCTTGTGTTGTGGTAAGCAGTTATAGCCGTCTTCAAGCTGCTCTGACATCAAGATCAATGAGACCCAGTGAATGTCACCCAGGATGCCATTTCTGTTCTGACTGGAGACATAAAAGAGCCCCTAGGCTGCCATATTGGCCCAAACACCCCTGCTGCTTATGGATCTACTTGTTTCCTTGTGAGACCCCGCAGGGAAATCACCTTTCAAATAGTGAGGCACTCATCTCCTGTGAAATATATATGCAGCGCAAGGTAATGAAGAGGTGCATATGCGCAGTGGCATTTCCACTACGGTCTGCAGACCTTCAGTACAAAGTAAAACATACTCCCTGGTGTCAGAGCTTTGATTGAGATGGATGGAGCCATTGTGGCTGTAATAAGATAAAAATACCGCGTGTTGACATTTCTGTTATAGCGATACCGTCACATCAAGCGAGTTCTTAGAAGTACATAATAAAAAGAGACTCAAGAGTTGCAGAATGCAAGTGTATGGCATTTTTTATCCACCTGGTTTATGCTCAGTAAACTGACAAGCAATATATAGCTGGAAGAGTTCCAGGTATTTAAACCAGACACATACAGTGAATGCAAACAACATACGTGCAAACAAGCATCACTAATCACACCTCCTCCTCAAGCTATCTTTAAGAGAACGACAGAGAAATGTCTGCTTTCTTAATGCTTTAAAGTATTTTCATTTATGATTTTTGTAATTTTTTGTGTCTATATATATATTTATATACAGTATATTGTTTTTAATACTGGTATACAGGTCTTGCACACGCAGTATTGCTGATCCACAGCTTAAGTCCCTGTTATTTTTGCTGCATGTGTTTTTCCATCACACAGCAGGGCAGGTAAAAGAAGTTAACCTGTTTGAGTTCAGCTGTTTGCAGAGATGCAGTCAGAGCCTGTTGTCTGCAGCTCTTCATCAGCATCTCACTGTAGCTGTTTCTGCTTTTACTCTTCCTCCCTGCAGTATCATTAGACTTGCCTTTATTGATGAAAAGCTGCTAACAAAGTTCCACTTATTCAGCGATGAACACGTCATTTCCTTTAGATTCTTCACAATAGAAGTCCCCTGTTTTTTTGTTATGTAAAAACGTTTATTGCAAAGCAGCGAAATGAGGAAATGTTGAGTTTTTGAGCCACAACTTTACACAACTTCTGATATGGCTGATAGCAAACATGAATCAGTAAAATAAAGCAGATATTTAAAGTAAAAACAGGATGCAGGAGAGAAACTCCAAATGACAGAGATTCAGTTCAAAGCTACAAAAGTAGTTTTAAAACACCTTTCTCTCTGGTCTCCTGCAGACAAAGGTGAGTCTTGTGGCTTTGCATGACTGTGCGGCCAAGAGTGACAGTGGAAAAGGCCCATAAGACAGTCCAAAAATATGAATGAACATGAACAACTCTGGACCTGAGAACTCAACAATAGAATAAAGCTCATTTGAGTATAAAAAAGAAAACAGTCTGTGGCTCCACAAAAGCAGTCTCTCATTCATTGTCTATGGAGCTCCAGAGTTTTGGAGCGTCAAATTGGATTTACCAACGCACCCAGCATGTTAGAATTCTTAATTTAGGTGGTGTTCCCTTTTAAGGTCCAAACCTAGGCCACGTGATGACACCTGAGTTAGCTCTGTTCACTGATAAAGAACTTGAGCTGAGATTGTTTTTTCACACCAACTCTTTCAAGTCAAGACTGAACCTCCATCCATCCATGTTGTCTGTTTTATCTTTAAAAATGTTGATTTTTTTATGTACACTCTTCAGGGGTGATGCAGTCTTTGGAGTATATTTAAAGTTGCTGAATCATTTTTGGGTTGCAGCAGTGACTGCTGTCCCAGAGGACGTCGGGTAGCCTTGAATGTGATGTCATTAATTCAGATCCACATCTCTTCTTTTCATTCCTCCCTCCCTCCTGCCATGATAACCTCTGTCAAATCAAGTGGTTTTCAGAACATTTTGAGTGTCCCTTGTTCTCTCAGTGTGACTCAGACAAACTTTGAAGAAATGACTTGATATGAATTTTATTTGATATCTGTGTTTCAGGCCTGGTGAAGCTGGGCATCCACTGTGTCACATGTCAGAAAGTTGCCATAAAGATTGTCAACAGAGAAAAGCTCAGCGAGTCGGTTCTTATGAAGGTAAGACATTTGTGTGTGTGTGTGTGTGTGTGTGTGTGTGTGTCTGTGTATGTCTGTCTGTGTGTGTGTGTTTGTCGCTCTAAATACACACAGAAGGCTTTTTAACCTGCAGGTGCTTTTGTTGTCTAAGAAGCATTCATTGGCAGGACTGATCAGCAGCTTTGTTTTGGGTGTTTTATGTTAATGAAAAAAGCCCTTTAGATGAATTAACTAATTTCTATGGGAGTCCTTAAAGAAATACTTAACCCCCAAAATGGGGATTTGCATATCAATTATTCACCATGTCACCTTGAATTCATGAAGAAAATGTTGTTTTTCTCGCATGCCTCGATGGTGAAGGTAGAATCCAAAAAAGGGGACTGTGTTTAAAAACAGCAAAACATCTGTTTACAGACTCTTACACAACTACAGAAAGGAGTTCTGCTGCCACTCACCTACACTCAATGCTTCCTGGCCAGTGAATGAGCTGGGAGGTGGGTTTCCAGTGGCATGCAATAGTGGAGTTCAAACACACCTGCTTGCCCAGGTGCACTGCTCAATGTTGCGTGAGACTTTTGGTTTATGTGTTTTAAATACGAAGGTTTTAGCAAAAATGCATGTGTTTTGGAAGTACTGAGCATACAACTAAAATCTGTTGTGTTACTCCATCGCTCAACACAACACAGCTTCGAGCCCATTGGTTCCTACTGAAGATGTAATCTTTAAAAACACCTTACAAAGATATGTATTACATGCTGTAAAACTTCACTTAATAGCCCGGGCTATTATTTGCTGAACTTCTATAAAAACTGCTTGGCAACCAGACCAGGCGTCTAATTGATACAGGCCTTCATTTGTGAAAATGGGTGGCCACACAGGGCTAGTAAAAGGGACTAGAGATTCAATTGTATATGTCGTTTGTAGAAAACAATGGAGCCCGGTGGCACAAAGGAACATGCTATATGAGGCTTTGATATATATACACACACACACACAATAGATGTATTTACTATAAAAAGAAAAAAGAAATATGGCACAACGCCAACATTATCTTTTAAATGTAATTTGTTTCAAAGAAGATGATTCAGTGATTTTGGGCTCTGTCCTTCAGAATCACAGAATGTATTTGTCTAACACTGCCTACAAGAGCAAGAAACCTGAATGCACTGCAGCTACAGTTTTAAGTTTCAATCTGGCTGCCACTGTTTCAGTCACAGAGCACAGCTCAGTGCAGAGCAGGTGTTTGACTTCTGCTCTCTATTATTATTACTGTCACCACTTCTCTGCCCACGTACACCTTGGACAAACAGCTGGATGCAGCTAAATCAGGCCGGATGAGTCACACATGTGCAGTGTGTCAGCCTCCAGTGAGGTTGAGTCAGGTTCATTAGTCAATATATATCATGCTGGAAGTGTGAAATGGACTTCAGTTGGTAGAAGCTGTTTATTAACTTTGAGCCAAAGTTACTCAAGCTGATAGTTTCGGTTTTATTTGTCAGGTTTTAAGATATGAGTGAAATTTCATGTACCACATATTGCTATTTTACTTAAGCAGTGAAAAATATCCAGGCCTCACTCAGCAGCATCGGAACTACTCTTTACTGGAGAAATATTACCTATGCAAACGCTGTGCTCACACTACAAGTGACAGGGCAACAGGCTACAAGTCATTTTCAGGAGGACAGAGACATGAAGCTATAAACTGACGCCTGTCATTTGTATTTCAATGACGCAATGAAGCGTCAATCATTGCATGTCTTTGTTTCTAGCTGTGGCGTTTTGTTATTTAGCTAAGTTAGCTCACTGTATACTGGCTTTCTGCATACAGGGATGCGTTGGGTGTCAAAATATGACTTTAAAATGGGGCTCAGATATTGATCAAAAGCACAGATATTTTATGACCAAATTCAAAATTGAGATGACACTCAGTTAAGGTTCTTTGTTGCAAGTTGCAGACACACACATGATTTATGCAGCTTTTAAATATCCACGTTAAAAGGTTCAACAGTTTGCAGAGTGTGCACCGTGACCTCCAGCATGCACTGGGGTGGTTTGCAGCTGAGTGTAAAGTGGTTGGGATGAGAGTCGCTGCCTCAAGTAAAGGAGTTCAAGTATCTCGGGGTCTTGTTCACGAGTGTGGGTAAAATTGAGCATGAGATGGATTGGCGGTTGGGTGCGGCATCTGCAGTGATGCAGGTGCTGTGCCAGACCGTCGTGGTGAAGAGGGAGCTGCGCCGGAAGGCAAAGCTTTTGATTTACTGGTCTACCTATGTCCCAAACCTAGAGTCATGAGCTTTGTGACCGAAAGAATGAGATCATGGATACAAGCAGCCGAAATGAGTTTCTTCCGTGGGGTGCTGGACTCAGCCTTTGAGATGGAGTGAGAAGCACAGACGTCTGGAGGGAGCTTGGAGTAGAGCTGCTGCTCCTTCATGTTGAAAAGGGTCAGTTGAGGTGGTTCAGGTGTCTGATCAGGATGCCTCCTGTTTGCCTCCCATTACAAGTGTCCCGGGCACATCCCACTGTTAATAGGCCCCGGGGCAGACCCAGAACATGCTGGAGGGATTGCATATCTCATCTGGCCTGGGAACACCTTGAGGTCCCCCAGGAGGAACTGGAAAGCATCGCTGGGGAGATGGACATCCGGGGTGCTTTGCTTGGCCTGCCGCCCCCGCGACATAAGCGGATAAAAATGGATGGATGTAATAGATGGAGTTTGCAGAGGAGCAGAGGAGCAGCAGTAACACGTTTTTTTTTTTTTTTTTTTTTTTATCATATTCTGCACCTCTTAATGCATCAGGCGCTATTAAGTGCAAGAGGAAGCTTATAACCTTACAAAGTCATTTTTCGATGAGTATGAATGTACAGCAAAGCAACACTTGGTGGCATTGTCTGATCTAAGTGATATATATCTAATGTCCTCTACTGAATTGTGCTCTTTCACAACATGTAAAAAGGCCTCCTGAGTCTGAGTACACACACACATGCGCACACACTCAACCCACTTCCAAACATTTCTGTGTGTATAGCCTAATTAGCAGTGTTTTCCACTGGATTACTGTCATGTAGAGACATTTTTGACAAGACAGGCATAACTGGTTTATTAAACTGCATAAAACACACAAATACATACACCAAGGACACACTGTGTGTATGTGTGTGTTAGTGAGTTAGTCACTATAAGGGTTTTAACTAAATTGGGCCTGCTTCAATCAGCACCAGCTAATTTTCCAGTGGAAAAGTCTGTGTGTCGCACCTTTTGGCTTCTCTGTCCATATCTTGAGTAGTTGGCAATTGTGTGTGTGTGTGTTGGGGATGGTCATGTGACCAGGTCGTTTACTGCTGTAGTCTTTGCTTTCTGCTGATAGCTGTCCTTTCATCCTAATGAGCACAATGAATGAGGAGAACTCAAACCACCTCCCTCCTCTCCTCAATTAATGCTGGCAGCTAACTGGTTGTTAACACCCATGTTACTGTGAGCGTAGGAGAGTGTTCGATTGTCTAGTGCACTTTCATCTCATGAATGTTGTCATGATAATGTAAAAGTCAGTTTCGAGGCTGTGAAAGATATCAGTGGCACCTAAATGTCAGAGAGGCAAGCTTGTCACTGATTGGTCGCAGGCTTCATGCCAGCAGGAGAAATATGATGGGGGAAAGCTGAGGAGCTGCTCTTCCCTGCCTCATTATTACCAAGAAGACTTAACCTCAGAGCTCAGAGTTTACACACTTCCTGCTTCAGATCTTATCTATCGTAGGTGGACACACACAGTTTTCCTGTACAAGGAGGGATTATTACCAACATCGCCGTGCGCTCACTGTCTGTTTTACCTTCAAATAGAGGTGAAGATGATCTGGATAAACTTGACCACCTCAGTTAAGCAGCAGGAACTTAATCTTTTCTGACAACCAGACTGGTAGTACAAGGGCAGCGCCAATTAGTAATCAAAAAAACATAGACATAGATGCACAGTTTTATTTTAGCCTCTGACTAATGTCTATGACTCCAGGTCTTTTCTTAGACAACATTTAAGGCATACTTCTGGAGTCGTTTATGTATCATTTTAGTTACCAGATGCTGCAGGGTGACCCACATAGTTTATTAAAATTCTGTTGATGTTACAGGGAACTTGAACCTTTCAGCTGGGGTAGGGAGTTGGGCGAAATGACAGTATATACCATGCAACAACTGCAGCGACACACATCCCCTCTAACCTCTCAAACTCTGCCAGGACGCCGACGTCCTTGCTCCCCCTCTCCTCTGTTAAATGGTATCTCCCAGGCGCACTACGTCATCAAACCATGTGATGTTTGGTACTGCCGGATTCAGGAAGCTCTTGACTTTTCAAAAATAGCTTTGTTTTTCTTTTATTTATTATGTATTTCGCATTAGAGCAGCAGAGCACCAGACCAGAGCTGGCTTTATTTGGTGATATTTTATGGTGTTTCTTTGTCATAAGCAGCATCAGCGATCACAATCACACCTGATTTCAATACAGTACAATGTTAGAAGCTGGCTGAGTGGTGTTTGATCACTGACAGTACTGTTTTGAAGCCAAGTGACCGTCTTGTCATTTGGAGCTCCGCCTGGATCTTTTCCTGGAAAAAACACTGTAGAATGGTCGTACTTTGTGCAATCTTCTTCGAATTTGAAACACATGTTTATTGATAGTGTGCCTACAGCCCCACGGTGTCATTTACCTGCTCAGATGAAGCCACAGACAGTTATTCATCCTGAAATACATTTTTTATTTTATTATTATTATTATTATTTTTTTTTTTTTACTTCGGTTTTTTCAAGAAATTGTCAAGAAATTTGGGTATGTCAGTTTTAGGCGTTTTTGCTACCAAATGGGGGTGGAGTACAAGAGGCTAATATGCAAATATGCTCAAAATGTCCCTCCAAATATATTGATAAAATATAAAAATAAACTTATAAATTACCAACTGTGACAATTTTTGGGAGGAAAGTCTGGATTAAGCCTGCACATTACATTTCTTTCTCACAGTGATTGCAATAGTATCAACTTTCTATCAGTAAAGTTGTAGTGTCATGACAACACAGCACACTGGTGTATTGTTATTTTCTCAGTTTCATTTCCATCAGATAATCACCCAACAGCCTGTTGTGTTTCTAATTAGATGTGAATGAAGGAGATGAAGGTAGCAGATGCTTCTGTTTGCCTCTCAGCTGAAATGATTTTTTCCCTGCCCTGCTCTCTCATATGGGATCTCTATTTTCCTCCGTCTGCTGATGTTTCTTGTGTGTGATGCCAGCCGATCCCTCCTCTGTCTGTCTGGGGGGTTGCCCCAGCAGCTTCCTCTAATCTTTCCCGCCTTGGTCTTATTTTAGAAGATGCTAAGGCCCTGTTGTCATGGCAACAGGCAACGATTGGCTCGAGTTATGCCCGTTGTTCTCACACAATGAAGTCTAACCAGCCTCTTAAAAATATAAATAAATAAAAACAAAATCTTAGAAAAAGGACAGGATTTGGTGGAGTTGCATGTTTAAAACATAAAGTTCACCCCTGCTCTGCTCTCTCTGCTCCAGTTGGCATTTTGAAGAGACCCCATTTTGTTTGACATTTTCAGAGTGATGCAGGTTTACTTTCCTCTGTTGCTATCTTTTTTTTTTTGCTGCTTTCATCCCAAACTTTGTGTCGCGTTGGATGTATTCTTTTGAGGTTTTGCATATAAATGCATCCACTGTTCACAATACAAGACACATTTACATTTCCCTTGTCCATTGTTACACATGAAACCCTTTAAAGAAATAACCCAAATAATTTCCATATAAATACATTTCTTTATCCCTGACTTTATATCCAATACTAGAAGCTTTTCCAGTGGCTGCACAAAACTCCTGTTGTCTAGGAACAGTAGATGTGATGTGTTTTATATTTCTTGCTTCAAAGGAAAAGGAGCCTGTCCTCACCAGGGAGATGACAGCATTTGTTTTTGGTTCAAATGCCTCAAACAACATACATTTTATTTAACTTCAGGGGACAAAGCCCGCTAGTGGCCGTAGGAATTATGACTTCATTTTGTCAAGAGCAAACAAGGTGTCAAGCTTTTACAGAGCACCAAAATTGCAGCAAAACTTAAGATACAGGAAATCGCTCTTCATTTCCTACCCACAGTGAATGCTACTTACTTTTCACCATGACCATGATTGTTCCTGAACATTAACTTTAAGGGCTCTAGTTTCCCAGCGTGGCGCGTGGCGCAGGGTGGCGAACCCCGCGCAGAACTAGTTTCGAGCAGCGCAACCCGAGACGCAGCAGGGGAGGTGTCGACAGATCCAGCTTGGCGCAGTGACAGTTTCGTGCCAAAAGGCTTTGCCGAATGTGCGCTAAAAGCTCGCCAGCTGAAACCAGGTCTACTGTCAGCGCAGGCGGAGTGCAGCCGGTGTAAGCCGAAGTGCACACACGTCACCAAAACCTCACAGACAGGTTTCCAGAATATCAGGCACATTAACGATGCAATAAATACCCACAAACACCACTATTCAATGCAACTATCTGCAATCAGCACATAAATGTATCTCTATATCGACTGACCCTTCACATCTGATGTCAGATCAAAGGGGATTGGCACCATTTGGCACGTTTGGCACGCGTAATGGAAACCCAACCTGATTTGATTAACAGTGCTGCAAACTAATGAGTTCACATCCCTCTCAGCCAACCACAAACAGCCACAGCATCAGATAGGGAGTATATATTCAGCATCTGTCATCTTAGAAAAGTCAAAAGAAAAGAAACAGAGTGAGACTGCGAGAGAGAAAGAGAGAGCGCACGTGCGCATGAGAGAAACGCAACATTGATTTACAATTGTGGTGACCTCCTCCCAGGCTACCTTTGCATCATCAGCCCCTGGAGGTCTGCTCGCAGTTCCGTATAATCGGACAGTGCGAGCTTGGACCTCCCGGATCAAAACATCAGTTTCCTCCTGGGAGAAGTTTGGCCGTCTGACGCTGCTGCTCTCTTCTGCTATGGCGAATTGAGTAAACTCTCATTATGCCTCCGCATTTAAGGGCGAGGAGAGGGGCTCATTTGATTGGTGTGATGTGTGTAAAACCCACTCCACGCCTTCTCTCCTCCCTCTTTCCGACTTGCGCAGGTAGGAGGGACGGAGGTGGGAAAAAGGAGCAGCTGCACCAGCTCACAAGGTGTGCCAAACTTGCAAAATCTGCCTGGACACACCCAGGCGCGCTGCACCTCTGCCTCGCCCAGTCTGCGAAACTAGAGGCCTAAGTGTATTTTAATTACCATGACAAAGCAGGTCCCCTAACCATAAAACCTGTCCCAGACCTGCAGAGAGGCAGTGCGAAAATCTGCTGTCCTGATGTTCTTCTTGCCTAACATGTTCTCAGGCTTTAAATCTCTGTGGCTGTGGGACGACAGGAGAGGAAACAGAAGAAAGAGAGTGAAAAATTTACTTTTTTTTGTTTTGGCTTGAAGGGTAACTTCAATAATTTTCAGTCTGGACCCTGTTTTCCGATGTTTTTGTGTCCAAGTGACTTAAGGAAACAACTTTTTTTTTTAAATCAGTCCAGTAATTGGGCAGCTTGGGACATTTGCATGTATGTTCACTAAAAGTGTATGTTTTTCCCACTGTCCGACAACATTATGGAAAGGATCCCTACAGATGGACCTTTTTGTTAAAAGTAAGATCCTTTTTGTTTATCCAGAGACTGTCCTGAAATCACCATTGCAAAACCCACCAGACTCCATTTCAATAAACAACAGTTTAACCCTGTATAGAGCCAGCATATTTTCATATCTAAAGGCTCTGACAACACCAAGCTGACAGTCAGCAGTCAGTCAATTTTGTGCTGTAAGTGAGTGTCAGTTGCCCTAGATGGTGTGCCCCTCGTCTGCCCCTGTCAGTTATTTATTTTTTTATTTTTTTTGGCCAGTTCAGCATGTTGACTTAGCAATGGCAGAGCCTGTCAGTGAATAACATCACTGTGATTGGCAGTTCAGCTCAGTGCACGAGATAGGAAACAGAAGTGAGGAAAGTAAAGAAAGACTTGAAGTCAAAAGGGAGTGAGACCAAAACAAACCTGTTCTATAAAGTGAGATTATTTTTTTCAAGCCTTTGAGCACAAATGTTTCCTGATGGTTTGTGTCATTGTTCACTTGTGTATGACAAATATGCTCTGTTCTTACAACATTGGATTGGAGTGTTGTTCATGTGCTAACTGGCTAAGTAGCATCAAGATGGTCTGGTGGAGATTAAATACCAAGACTACCACTTTCTGCTGGTGTGGCGAGTTATTTCTTCTCATGCCGACACAGAACAGATGTCGTCTTGCATTGTGTTCATGTGCAACCTCTTGGCCGAGAAACATGAGGCGACGCAGCAGGCTGCCTAGTTCTCTGAAGTCGGTTGGTGTGTCGGGGTATTAAGTGGGTGAATGAAGGGTTTATTTGAACCAAACCAGAGATGGTGATTGGTGAACAAGTTACTAACCAAGAAAATTTTGGTTGGTTTTATTTTCTTTCTGTCAGCTTTGAATGAATTTTTATTAAAATGATAAAATGACTGAATTTATTTGAATGGAGTCTGGTGGCATTGGCAATTGTGATTTTGGTGCTGTTTTTGACTAAAAAAGAAGGATCTTAAAAGTCGCTCTTTGAATAGGGTGACCATATTTTGATTTCCAAAAAAGAGGACACTCGCCCCAGCCATGACATAGCCTACTTAAATGATACTTGCAGTTTACTCAAAGATGCCTTATAATTTTAATATATTTAAAGTTTATATGTATGGATAGAAAATTCCGTCATATTACAAAATAATATCTCTCAAAGACAGAAATTTAGATTCTCAGAGGTTACTCAACTTGCTTTTATTATGCCTAAAATAATAATCTTTTTACAAGTTTCAATTGTACAAAAATAAATATAAATGTAAAATAAATGTAAAATCTCTGGAATGAAATAATGATAGAAGTAATGTCTCTTCTGTATTAGAAAAATCAACTTAAAGGGCCAGTGTGTAAAATGGGTTGAAAACCGTTGAAAACAGTGACATCAGTGGTCAAATTCTAGATTACAGGGCTCACTCGCTCACCCCTCCCGTCAGGTAAATGACGGTGGCCTCATAGGGACAAAAAGACTTGCGCAGACACAGTTTTTCAGGAGTAGGTCTATCTAGTGACGAGGTGAATGTTTATTTAGAAATCTAAACCATGTTACGATATTGTAATGAATCCCTCACGAGCAGGAGACCAGAGTAGCGTTCGGGAAAAAGGCCCGTTTATTTGAGCACTCCAAAAACTCCGGTAACACTCCAGGGGGTAAAAGACTCCGTCCCAAACTCTTCTAGCGTAACACACACACTTAATACACATATACTCGTTTACAGTACCTAGCGGGGACCCCCTCCCCTCTCTGCTCCACCAATCTCCAGCCCGCACACTGACTGACAGCGTAGCCTGTAAACAGAGCTCAGCTGTTTATTTAGCCTAGCAATATCTCCGGACTGTAGCAGCTGCAATGGACGGCTTTGAACACGATTTTGAAGAGTTTCTTATAGCGGACACAGATCCAGAGCCATACCTGTTTGAGCCGGAGCATACAGATGAGGAACTCGATGTTTTGGATGCTGAGCGGGCGAGGAGAGAGGCTGAATCCTCCGCTCCCATTTTGCTGCACAGAATGGGATTCAGTGCTGCCATCATTGGGGAGATATATCATCAGGAGGGAAAGCGCCGCAGAGAGTGCATCACAAGGAATGAAGTTGCGTCTTCTTTTCCTCGCAGATGACAGTTCAGGTTCATTCTCTCCTGTTGCGTGGTAAGTGTGGTCCATTCACAAACTTTATAACTAAAAAAACTTTTCACTATCGACGAACTACTAACACTCTCTGCTGTTTCCTCCTCCTTCTTCCTTCCTCCCACTGTCTTTGTTGGTTTATTTATACACACGAAACGCGTTCTCTGGCTGGATTGTCTGCTCAGGCTGCTGTACATACATGGCGGCGCAAGATGGCGACCTCTCTAAAGCAAGGCCCTTGCTATATGTATATATAAAAGCATAATTATTTCTGCCAGTGCTTGCTGCCATCATCTTCTTCTCACTTGTGTTAACATCATTATTTCTCTCTGCATTTGTCATGTGATAGCTAATGTACATGTATGTATGCAATAGAGATTGTGCGGCCAGCCTTGGGTATGTTCCTGTAGGCTTCCTATATCTACAGTCGATATGTGTGTGTGTGTGTGTGTGTGTGTGTGTGTGTGTGTGTGTGTGTGTGTGTGTGTGTGTGTGTGTGTGTGTGTGATTGCTGTTTAGATGAGCAGCTTGACATTTACAGCACTGCTTCCGAGATCAGCACCTTACACAGGCTGCAGAATCACCCTGCCTGGCACACAGATGTCAAACCTGGCATTTACACCAGAGTCTCACTGCTGCTAATAGAGAGTCTCATTAGAGGAACCACAGGTGGAGGATCTCGAGCTGCTAGCATTAGCGGCTAACAGACAGAGCAAAGCTCAGTCAAGGACTTGTTATCCTGAGTGGAGGAAGTTCGCTTCATATCCTGCTGGCTAACTCACATACATGCTATTTGGCTTAAATACTGGTGTATGAAGCAGTGTTTGCGAATGAAAATATAGTTTCACTCTAACTTTGGTATGTAGGCCTATCTGCTGCTATCTTTCAGTGTCAGCAATGTTTTATTACATGGCGTTATTATAAACGTCATTCTTATATTAACTTTTATACAAATGCACATTCAGAGAGCTTTACGGAAAACTGCAAGAGAAAAACATAAATTGAAAACAGATTTAAATAGACATTCTTAAGTAATATTCAGTAAAAATAAATTAAAATGATAAACAGATGACTGTCAAACAAGAGCAACAAGTTCAACTGACCACTTACCTGTATACCACTAAAAAGAGTGGTTTAAGGGCCATACATGCCATGTATTTTGCACCCTTAGATTTATTGTTTTTAATGCAGACGTGCTCGCTCAAACATTAGAGTGATGAGCTCCCAAGTGCCTGTTTTTCAGGGCACAACGGCTGCACCCTGACATAAACAGAGTTTGACTTTTGGAGCACAGCAGCGTGCATAGCATGTTGTGTCAAGGACCTACCAATAACAGCCAACAGATATCTTTTCTTTCATCTGTAAATATCAATCTGTGATAAATATGGAGAAGAAGTTGACCATTTCATTGCAGAGCTGCATTATCTCATGGCTGCATAAACAGGCATGAGAATGTCCCCCCTCGCCTGACTGGACTCATTTCATCTCCTTGACTACTGGCTGGTCATGTTAATGTTGTCAATACTGACTTAACTATGTTGATTTTATCCAATGCTTCTGCTGCACAGTGTGTGAGTTTGTTTGTGTTGAATGCTGGAGGAACAGGACCTCAGTGTGTCTGCTGATTAGCATCTATGATAACAGCATGTTTGGTTTCACACCTGAAACTTGATAATAGAAGAATCATTTCTGATATCAGGAGCAGCCATCTTTCAGCCTTATTCTGATCCATGTTTATCTTTAGCAGCTTTATAAGAGAATATTGTAATTATTAGTATATTATGATTATTGTCATACAATTATATATCTAAGTTACAGAAATAACTGATCCATTTTTAAAATTTTGCTATGTTTTCTCTACATTTGCATTTGAATGATGCATCAAAAACTTAGCTAGAAAAATCATGAACTTTACCAAATAATATGTGATTCTTTTTCCTTATCTTGGGTTAACATTATAATTGATGATTATATTTTGAACCGCAATAAAGAATCCTTTGATAAGGATTTTAAATTTTATTTTATGTTTGTTCCCATATTGCATCTCACAATTTTTGTTTACCACTATTTACTCTCTAATACCCCTTTTCTACCAACATTAAACCGGTAAGCCTGGTCTTACTCTGAAACCTGTCAAAACCAGTGCTTGGTCAGTGACTTCCGGCGTCACACACAGACAAAAAAAGCATCCTTTCGTATTGGCATGATACGCAGCCAGTCGCTGTTATTATTTTACGGCGCCCACCCTGGTGGATGGATTCACCAACCACCGAATTTCACCTGGGAGGCCAGTGTTCGCTTCCTGTAAGATTATAAAGCCAAACCCTGTTCTTTTTTCCTAAACCTAACCGCGTGTGTTGGTAAAATGTAACCACATACGACTGTTGCTAAAGGAAAAAAACAAACAAACTTCAATTTGTGGTGTTGTACCAATGCAGTGCATTTATTTTGAAAGAGACTGTATTGATCATTTCCTGTGAAAACTGAAATATATTTGGAAAACACACAATGCATGTTACAGGCTGAAGTTGACTCGGCGTCCCAGAGCTTCAAAACCAATGTATCCAGGGTACCTTGCACGTCATATCTTGATGTGGAAATTCCATGACCAAATGTCGATATGTGACAAGATCATAGTGAGAATGTGTTGAACCCATTCTACTGCGGGTCCTGCACCTAATTTTGAACAGTTCAGAGCATTTTGACCAAAAATAAATTGGTTCAGAATCAGAAAAGTCAGCTCTCAGCTGGAACCAAAACATAGCAGGTTCTTTATGACCTGAGGTGCGAACTCAGAGGACATCAGTGGCCGTGTCATATTCTGCAGGTTAAAAAGTAAAGGAGAGAGAAGGCAACAATGGAGAGGGTAAGTGAGAAAACGCCAGAAAAAAAAGATCCTGCAATGGTCTCATTAATAGCTTGTTCATGCTTGTTTTTTGAGGTAAAAACAAATATCTGTAATAACAGAAAAAAAGCGTGCAGGTAATCAGTGTAATCTGCTATACTGTTAACTTCTGTTGTGCATTGAACAAAGCCCTCTGTTGATGACACATCCTTGATTACACAGTTTGTGAGCAAAACTGATGGATAGATAGCGGAGTGGTTCACCAGATTGCACCAAAGTTCCAAGAATGCCGAATGGAACCAGATCAATAACCAGAGCTAATCTAGTGGAAAAGGGGTATGAGAGGCAACTGCAACTCTGATTGATCAGACTGTCACCAGAAGTAAAAGCCGGCAAATCAGAGCTGCTCTTGCCTCTCCTTGGGTTTAATGTTATCGAAGATATATAGTAATGCAGTCCATAAAGCACTTGTTGTTGCTCATGACACCTAATTAGGTGTGTGCATAATAATTAAAGGAAAAGTATAATGACATGATTTTGTTTCTATAGCTCAGGCCATCGGTTCTGTCAGTTATCGTATGCTGTTTATTGCAGAGATCTGAGGTGGAACTGTGTTCTAGACAGATTGTAAACAAACCAACAGTTTATCTGGTTTACCTAAACCACTTTATTTGAAGATTAAATGAAAATTGAGCACATCTAAAATGTAAATTTTGACAGTGTCATAAATTTGGGACGATCATCTCAGTGTGTGATTGCTGTTACAACCTACGTCTACAAACCAACCAATAGAATTGCAGCATGAAATGACGCACAGGCACTAAAACCAAAAAGAGAAAGCTAAAAGAAATGTGTGAGATTCCAGAAAAAAAAGAAACCTTGTGGAGTCGTGGCAGCAGAAGTCTTGCTTGTATGATGTGTCCTCCAGCTCTGACCATGATCGAGTAAAGAAGGATGAAGCATGGAAGGACATAGCGGCAGAGTTGCAGCTGGCAAGTGAGCAATCTAGCATCTAGCAAACACACACAGACACACAGCAGTATATAGTGCCCACAAAACATGTTTGATCCTATGTTGTGCGTCACAATTGGAGAAGTAATAACCCATGCAGCATCCGTGCGCACTCAGTATGGAAAGTTAAAGTGAGGGAAAAACAGTGAAATAGTTAAAAGACAAGGGGTAATGGTCCCCCTTCCCCAGTGGAAATTATGCCCATAGTCTCTCGTGTGTTTTTGCACCTGCTGGACTTTTAACTTGTTGTCGTTTGGATATCTTCACCTGCACTGTCCTTTTGAGTGACAGAGTAGTGATGGAGCAGATGACAGATGAGTGAAAGGATACTGATTGCAATCCACTGCAGAAGAGAGCATCTGCCCTTTTCCCATGATTCACCACTGACCTTAATCTGCTGATCGCCACATCAGCTGTCCCTCTGTGTGATTGTTGTTAATGTATTCTGTTTGATGCAGTCGCACAGTGAGGAGGCCGTGAGGGCTGCTGCCTCCGTCTCACTCGTCACCAGACGTCTGAATGGAAAAAACTGGGCACGCTGCCTGATAGTTACCCAGCAGCCCTGGCAGCAAGACGAGCTGAGGAGACGCTCCCTGCTGATAGGCTGAGCTTGTCCTGTCCTGCAAACTGGATTTGATTCTTTTTCTCATATTTATTTCCTCTTCAGTCCTGCCACCTTGTTTCCTATCTTTTTACCTCTCCTCTTTCCCTCTCCTTTCCTATTAACCTTTTTTTTTTACTATTTCTTTTCATTTCTTTTTTCTTTTTCTAGTTTATTTCCCCCTTTTCCTCTTGTTTATTTCCCCTTTCTTTCATTTTCTTTCCTTTTCTTTTGTTGCTCATTTGTTTTCTACTTCTCCTCTCATCCTCTCACTTGTTATCTCCTTTCCCTTTCTGTCCAACTTTCCCTCATCCTCTGGCATTTCTCCTTTTTCTCCTTCTCACTTCCTTTCCTTTCTATAACCTTTTTCCTCTTCCATCCCCTTTTTCCTATCTTTCTTCCTCTCCTTTCCTGTTTGATACCTCTGTCATCGAGTAGACCTGGTCCTCCTGTCGATCCTCTGAATGGATTTGTGTTGCTTCATTAAACGTCTGGACGTTCTGTCTCATCTGCCAAATCACATGAAGCGGCCGTCAGTGGCTGTTTGATTGCACGGCTGCGGTCTGACCATGATTGGATACCGGAGCGGGCTGGGCTCTCCTCATCAGCTCTCCTGCTTCTCCTCCAGGATCGCCCGGATGTCATAGCAACAGATGGTGTTTTGATTATCGAGTGGATGTTCCAATTTATCACCCCTCGTGCCCCTCAGCTCTGTATCGTGTTTCAATTAAATGGGGATTTGGAAGCAGCGCGCTCTAACTCAAGTCAATCCTCATAATTCATTAAGAGGAGCTATCACGCATGGAGGCTTTGACTGGAGGAGGTTGCTGGCGTGAGTCAGGAGATCTGAGCCCGTCAGTGGGCTGGGGGAAAAGTGGTGTCAGCAGGGTGTGAATGTAACACCACCACCTGCCTGCCAGGAGCCAAATGCTGGTAAGATTAGGCTCCACTGGAAAAATCAATCAACCCAACACTCTTGCTGCTTAAGTTTTGAATAGTTTGAGTCCATTCATCCATTTTATACTGTTATCTGGGGCCAGGTCATTGTGGCAGCAAGCTAAGCAAGGAAGTCAGACATTTCTCCTCCCAGCAACATTTCTCAGCTCCTCCTGGGGGATCCTGAGGCATTTGCAAACCAGATGAGAGATATAATCTCTCCGGCATGTTCTGGGTCTACCCCAAGGTCTCCAAGCAGCTGGACATGCCCTTAAAACTTACAAAGGAGGTTACCAAGGAGGATCCTGATCAGATGCTCCAAGCACCACTGAATATTTAATCTTTACTTACTCAGCCTGTTTTCAAATGTTGTCCCCGCTAATCATTGTACACCATCTGACTCTGAGCCAGTGGAGTTGACAAGTGGGAGGGAGGGGTGTCCCTGGTTCCGGGCCCGAAATTTCAATGTCATGTTTAAATAACTCATAGTTGGAGCACTGCTACGTTTTCCTGGTTGAATCATATAAAAGATTAAAAAATGTCTGTTTTTTGCTGTGAGTCAATCACAGAGCTTTACTGTATTTGGATGTTCATGGTTACAGAAGTAAAAGTCTCTAATTAATTTATATTTTTATAGACAGTGTTAGGTGATTGACAGCTAGAACATTAAAAGGATGGACATGAAACTTTACAGGTTGCTGAATTACCCCTTTGACAATCAATAAAAGCTCATCTTATCTGGAATCATCAGTATAACATTTGACTGTCTCACATCTCTCCTGCAGCATAATCCACATGTCCTCTGTCCGTCGTTATGCTCACTTTGTTACAAAAAGCCAACTCCTATTTTAGTCAACATATGGCTGAATTCACAGCCTCTGTTTGTCATGTCTACATTGCCTAACCAAAGACATAAATGAATAACTGCACTAGCAACAAATAGAAGCTGTATTAAGACACGATTTTGCATATTTTGCGATAAATATAACTATGGAACAAATGCAGTGTAATCCACTTCTTTGCTGTTTATTTATATGTTCAGTGTGTTCCAAACAGTTCAGTGTTCAGTGTGGCTTTACTTAAATTTAGCTCAATGCAGCTACTGTTTGTATCACAGTTAGCTGTTTAAATCCAGCACTCCAGCACAACACAACTGTGCTTCCATGTGTTGTGAGTGACGGACATCAACAACTGACTTAAAGGCTAATAGAAACTGTGTTAGACTCCATTAGGTGTATTTTTGTCATAAATGTGATTGTGAAACTACTCCTGCAGCAGACCCCACTTTTCTGTTGTCCGTTTATATGTTCACATTATCTATCACCAAAATATTACTAAATACACATTGTTTGTCCAGAGCACAGTTAGCTTTTTCTATTGGAGCAGCCCAATCTCACCCCAAAGACGTCGAAATCCAGTGCTTGATTGGTGACTTCCAGCGTCAGACACCAATGAAAAAAGCATGGGCATGATACTTGGTCTGTCTCCAGCGCTCAGTGGTAAAACAGCGAATGCATGTGACAGGCAGAACTTGACACACTGCATCCCAGAACATCAACAACCAGCGAGGTCAGATTGAGAATGTGTTTATTGGAGTGGCAAGCCAACGCACCCAACCAAGCTAGAGAAAGGGTATATGTTTAGCAGTATTATTATATAGTAGTATTTTGACTCGCTTGGTTTGGCTGTAACTGTGGGTCTCCATTTTAACTGTTGTAGATCCTAGCTGACAGCCGCTGTCCTCTCTAAAGGTGTTGACACACCAGGCTGACGGTCCGCCGTCAGCCAATGTTGGGGGGATGCTAGTGGAGCATTAGCCGCAGCATGACCGGAGGGAAGCGCAGCCAGTTAGTCTCCGCTAGCCTCCCAGCTAGCCCCGGCTCTCCGTTTGGATCCAACTGGAGCACTGAGCCCTGGTTTGTTATTCAGGTTAAAGTGGGAAGAAGCAGCGGGTTTGTCAGGCAGCTGAGTGAAGTGGAACCTGCGGAGGAAACACTGGGACCGTCTGGATGTAATAGTCCGTGGAGGTGCTGCAGTGCTCGGCTGCACAGATAGGAAACCCCTCGGCTGACAGGATGTACCACTCTCTTTGAAAAAACTTTTTCTTCTTCTTCTCTTTGGTGCATAACAGCGGTAGGCAACCGCTACTTTGTTTATCTCATGCATTCCTCGGACTTCCGGTTTCCCTTTTTGAGTTATTTCCTCTCATGCAGGCGCAGAACGTACGTGCTAGTTGGCCGTTGGATGTAGTCTTTGTAGTGTGTTCAAATGCAACTGATACAGGGCGACGTGAGACGACATAACAGTTGGCTTTCGTCACCGCTAGTTCTTTGATGGCGGTTTGGTGTGTCAGCACTTTAAAGGAGACGGCTATAAACATTTCAGAGCCCTCACAGGCACTGAGGAGTTGATCGTGGAATATTCCTTTAATGTCTGTCTAATACACACAGGTGTTGGTCAGTGTCTTTTGCATGTAGTGGCTAGATGTTATATGTGTGATCTGACTGTGTTTCAGACAGTGTGTGTGTGTCTGTGCCTTTACAGCAGTGTGTCTGCATGTTGGCATGTAGTCTGAGTGTGTTTTTGATTAGCACTGCGTATCCTTTGCTCTTCAGTGAATGAGACAGCCGAGTCAGTGTCTTTAGAAGGTGTGTCGCAAAATTGACTCACTCTGAACGAAGCCGTTTAGTGCTGCAAGGCCTGAGTCACCATCCATATGGCAGCTCTTCTCAGATAGGTCACCATCATTCTTCCCCAGCTGTCTGACTTCACACTTGGCTTCCAATCATCACTGCTTACGTGTCAGAAAATCTTAAGTGAAGGGAAACAAAATCTGGAGAAAAGTCACACCTGACTTTGCTCACCACGTCATCTGACTGCCACGTGATTGATTACGAACTGCCTTGACATGGTTGGCCAATGCTAAAAATGTAAAGATGAGCTTTTTGTCTTCACTGAGTGATATGTCAAAAGAATTTGGCTTACTCTGGCATCTATGTTGTAGTTCCAGCATCATTTTAAATATGTGATGGGAAAGGTGGGAAAGTTACGGATGTCATCTTAGAGTGCACAAAGTAAGGAAAGATAATTTAACAGCTTGTTCTCATTCCCATGGGGCCAAATACTGCCACATTATCATGCCCCTCAGCGTCTGATTTTAATGCCAAAGGCACTCTTTCAAGTCCTTATGAGACATATGTACATGGCAATACTTGATGCTGAGAGCAACTGATGTAATATGTAGAGCGTGAAATTTACCTAACTGTATTTGAGGACATGAGATCTTTTTCTTTTTCAGTCAGTTCCCTGTTATGCTTTCAGTAAATATTCAACTATTACCTCTTGTGCAACTTCAACCCCCAAAATTACTATTTGAATCAAGCATGCGGTAATCCATAGAGACGCAGGTTAGTGTGACGTCTGCAGTGATGTAATTGTTGCACCAGACTGTCTCAGTCAAGATGAAACTCAGCCTAAAGATGAAGGCCTCAATTAACCAGTCTAACTACGTTCCAACCCTCGAGAGTCTTGGATAATAGCTGGAAAATTAGATACAAGCTGGAATGAGTGTCTTTTGTGGGACTGGGACCAGACCTTGTCACACCATCATTTATAAAAACAAAGTTTTAGCTGAAAAAAATTGTTTATTTCAGTGACATTAAAGCAATCAGAAAAATCAACCCTATAGTTTATACTGTACTTTGGGGTGAAATTGAACTTGGGTGAACTTTAAGGCAGTGTTAATTTTGACAGCTTTTTATGTCTTAGTCTTTGTCTTGACACGAAAATGCTTATTAGTTTTAGTCACATTTTAGTCATTTTCATCCTTTGTAATTTTAGTCTAGTTTTAGTGTATGGAAATTCAAAAGGTTCCAGTTGATCTGAGAGAATGTGATCGAAGGAAGGAACCAACTGATGAAGATGTACCGTGTGCGTGTGTGTGTGTGTGTGTGGTGTATTGACCTGGTGGATGGAGCAGGGATGTGGTGGTGTAGTTAATAAAAGACTTCCTGTTGGAGCTCAGGTGGAGAGAGACAGAGAGGACAAGTGAACACAGGTTTAATCAGCTGATTTACACCTCTGAGACCCTGATTAACTCACCACAGGGGCTTGACCTCTAACTCTACAACATATGACTCTGGGTTACAGCTTAGTGTTGAACCTCAGTACTCTTCAGAATCAACTGTGTCTGTAGAACCAATTCTTGAAAACTGTCACATTCATAAAGTTGGTGTAAAAGACTGTCAGCCAGGAAAATGTGACTGGAAATAAGATGTTGAATGGGTACTTGGTGATCAAACCCAAATAACCCCTTTCCATCTTGCACTAAAATGAGTTTTGTATCCAGATTGTTTAACCTTAATACATTTACACCTGGCTTTAATGTGTCTTCAGTGACCACATTGAAATCCAATTAAGATCTGCTTGCTCTGTCCAACTCAAACAACCAAATGTCACTGGGTTAAAATAATGAATTAATCTGATTCAAATCAATCTTCATTTGAATGATTGATATTAATTCATAAAATCCAAGATTGATTTTAATATTTACCTTTCCTGGGGATGTAAGAAAGCCCTTTTTTGCTGGCTATTACACAGGCCCAGTGCTAAATTATTAAAGACTATTGTATTGACAATCTGCTCTGACATTACCTGTTCTTTTACTTGTACCCTATCTTAAAATTTACCAGTGATAACTTTACCTGCAGGCATTGATTCCATCAGCAGCAGAGGGACAAGAACAGAGGACAGGAGGACTGATACTGACTGATGTCTGTGTTCTCTCTAAACCTCACTCAGTATTGTGACATCAAGAATATGATTTTTATTGACATTGTAGATGTTTTTCCAGTGAGATATTATTGAGTTAATATCATGATTTTGCTGTTGTAATATTTCTGCTGCTGCTTGGGAAACAACATTCAGGTATATAGAAAAAACTCAATTTTATTCATGTTCTGAATTTATTCTTCTACAATTTACAGCATTGTCTATCTGAGAATCTTTTAAATATTTAAACAAAATTGGTATTGTAATAGGGCGGCACGGTGGTGTGGTGGTTGGCACTGTCGCCTCACAGCAAGAGGGTTGCCAGTTCAATCCCGGGTGTGGGAGCCCTTCTGTGCGGAGTTTGCATGTTCTCCCCGTGTCAGCGTGGGTTCTCTCTTCTTCCCACAGTCCAAAAACATGCAGTTTGGGGACTAGGTTAATTGATAACTCTAAATTGTCCGTAGGTGTGAATGTGAGCGTGAATGGTCGTCTGTCTCTATGTGTCAGCCCTGCAATAGTCTGGCTACCTGTCCAGGGTGTACCCTGCCTCTCGCCCGATGTCAGCTGGGATAAACTCCAGCCCCCCCGCAACCCCCAAGAGGATGAAGCGGTTAGAAGATGAATGAATGAATGAATGAATGAATGGTATTGTATCTGAAATACCCCTAATCAAATTGGTATTGCATCGAATCGGAGAATGGGTTGAATTGGGACCTTTTGAACTGAAATCAAATCAATTCAGGAAATCAGTGGCAATACCCAGCTCTAAACATCATTGCTGTCGTTTGCACAGGTACAAAAAACAAAACAAAAGATTAAACAACAGAAACATGGTAGCCACTTAATCTTCAGCACCTGAATTCTGAAGAGCAAATCAGAGGAGAATGCTCTGCAGCTGCTCTGCTTTTATTTCACCATTGGTCAGTGCCACCATTGTCCAGAGGACGATCTGGACGTAGGAATGCAGACAAGACTGGTGGGAGAGGGTGGTGAAGGTGACATTTACAAATGAAGACTGAAATATAGTATATCCATAAGCATTTTTGCTGCTTTCTTGCTAGTTGCTAACTGGCTCATGGCTGCTACCTTGCTGGTTTGGAACAGTCCAGCACAATTACATATTTCCATCTATGTAGTTGTTGTATGTAGATTGAAAAATGTATTTGCATTTACACCTGTGCTGGATGGGATCACGTGTCCCTGACCTCTTCTGGAGGTGGTTTGGCGGATCTGATCACAATCTGACCTCAATGCATTTTGGGTGCATTTACACCTATCCTTTCATGTTGTCAAGCACTATTTGATCCCGCAAAACACATTTTAATAGACGATGTACATGAAATACCTAAAGACCCCACTAGGGATATATTCTCAGACTTTAAAAACCTCCCTTTAGAGCCACATAAAACATATACAGTTAGTATTATAACTGTTATGATACATGGTACACTGATCTTGGTGTTAAAAAACTGTTGGGATGCACATTTATACTATCCATACAGCTTTAGCAAGCAGACTATCATCATTAAAAATATAAAATCACCGAAATCATGGCTGATATATATTCAACCCCTATGGCCAGATAAGATTGACGCAAACACTTTTAAAATTCTCTTTCTACAGTATCTGTGCATTGTAACTATGGCATGGTTACAGTCAGTTAAAAGCTCATATGAACTATTGTTGTTTTGATGAGA
Source organism: Epinephelus awoara (assembly GCA_035609425.1). Taxonomy (NCBI): domain Eukaryota; kingdom Metazoa; phylum Chordata; class Actinopteri; order Perciformes; family Serranidae; genus Epinephelus; species Epinephelus awoara. The sequence continues at coordinate 43,670,873 of CM069294.1, read as the reverse complement.
TTTACCTCAGTGAAACACTTGATTAAGGTTAGGAAAAGACTGCAGCTATGAAAAGATAACCATTAATTGCAGTCTGTGACATGACATGCATGAATTCTGACCTCCATGTCTCACTTCATAAAGGACGCACCACTTTCTGCTGTCTGCACTCTAAAGGTAAGGTGCAGAACCATCTAGTATAGACACTGATATAGCTGGCTGGGATATGTCACACAGATATGGGTTCAATACATTAACATATTCTTAAAGGTGAAGTGTATAAGATTTAGGGGGATATGGTGGTATCAAGCAGTGAAGTGCGGATTGCAACCAGCTAAAAACTACTATTGGCCAAAATTCCTTCAGTGTTCAGGAGGTTTTTATTGGGAGCCAAATTATCCACAGAGGTCTCTTCCTCTCCTAGCTGATTTAAATGGTTAAACACTGAATAAAGCAGTTTTACATCAGTAAAACACAACACTACGAGTCACATTCACCCACACACACACACACACACACACACACACACACACACACACACACACACTGGTGGCCGAGGCTACTATACAAGCCACCTGCTACTTAGTTGTTTTTTTTAAGACACTCACACATCAATGGAACAGCTATCAGGAGCAATTTGGGGTTCAGTATCTTGCTCAAGGATACTTCGACATGCAGACTGGAGGAGCCTGGGATTAATCAATTGATCTTCCGATTGGTGGACAACCCGCTCTACCTCTGAGCCACAACCGCAACATTGCAGTTGGGCTCCTTATAGTGGCCAACACAAAAACCCAAATGGCCCTTTGGAGCCAGTGTTTGGTTTGTCTGTTTTGGGTTACTGTAAAACCATGGCGGTGCAACATGACGTTCTCTATAGATGAAGACCTTCCTCCCATGTACATATTAATGGCTTATTATTGACATGCTTATTTTAAGGTTATTTTCAGGTGTTTTTTACACTAAAGAAATCATACTTATTATATTCCATTTCTGCCAATATATCACCGTAGATCCTACACACTGGACTTTTAAGCAATACTTGATATTGTATTAATATATCAAGTACCCTGATTTCATTTCTTACTTTGTTATGCATGACTTAATTTGATAAAAGCTTGTGTATTAATGTATTTTTAATGACAGTGAACACAGCTGAAAACATTTCTGCTAATTCAGCTCAACAGAGAGGATGAGCCTGAGATAATTGAGGTGAATGGTGAAGACAAGACTCGGACGAGATCACAGTAACCCAGACAACCCACCAGCTGGTGCTGGTGAGAATGAAAGAGCTGTGGGTTCACTGTGACCTGAGCTGATCGATAAAGAAAGATTGCTATAAAGTCCTTGACAGCTTAGCAGGACTGAGCCTTTGCTTTTTATATGCTGTAGGAGTGGAAAAGTCCTCCAATCCACCTATTGCCGCTCATGTTTCTACCTCCTCCCAGCCTTCTCCACACGCACGCACGCACGCACGCACGCACACACGCACTTTATTACAACACATTAAAAAAATATATGGGTCATAATCAGCCTAATAAATGTCAGCGTCACCGCTCACACATGAAGGGCAGGGAGCTGTCTGTTTACCTTGTACATGTGTTTAATTAGCCTTTGCCATGCTACACTGTGTGTGCATGATTGTGTCTCACTGATGTGAGGAGATGAAAACAAGCCTAATTAGATCTGATAGCAGGAGGATAGGCTGATGTTCCGCACCTGCATCTATCCCAGACATTAGTCACTGTGTGCTCACCTGCCTGTGGCAAAATGTAACACCTGCAAACTCTAAAGCCAGAGGACAAACAGTTAGCTAATATGGACATTATTAAAGTTTTGATGTGGATGTGGCTGCTTCTTGCAGGGGATATAGCTCCACTGATTAGAATGATTGAATTAGGATAAAAAATAATAAATGGTTATGGGTTGGGTTTTAAAAAAAAACTAGGGGGTTGGGGGTTGTCTTTGAGAAAAGCAGCTGTATAGACACTTTGGCATCTCTAAATGATTTGGGGATTTGAGGATTTGGAGTGTTGCTTAAAAAAGTAAAATAAATTTAAAAAGTCAGCTATTAATTTACAAACTATCTCACTGAACCTCAAGTACTGACATCTGTCACAGCAGTTTTATTTTTGTTGCTTGTCATTAGGATATCTCAAGAGGCTGTTGACAGATTTCGGTGAAATCCTGTGGACAATTAGGCCATGGGCCAACAAAGAACTGATTAGCTGTATGTAGTTCTGCAGAGTTTTCCAAGGACTTTTTAACATTGTGAGAAAAGGCGTTCTTGAAAATTGACGTACTTTGTCATAAATACTGCACTATCTTCAATATAGGATAATGTGCCCTATGTGTGTCATCATCTGGTGCAGATGATTGCTTCATCACCTGAAGCACCTCCTTAGTGTTTTCTAGGATTTTAGTAAATTTGGAGGGGATTGTACTGCTTTGACATCAGTGTGTGTTCTGAGTGCCTTCTAGTTCAGAAAGAATTTACTGCAAGGTATATGTATAAAGCTACATTAATTCACTGTGCATATTTGCAGAATTGAATATTAAAGAGTAATTTAACACCAGTAGTGGTGCCCCCAGAAATTTTTCATAGGGGTGGCCAGATGGGGCCATTGAGCACTATGTGAATATGGAGAGTTAAGGAATCGCATACTGATGTGCTATGATTTCTGATTTTACAGTTCATATTACAAATTATCCGATGCGCATTGACTAAGACTGGTACAGTTAACATGTTGAGTTCCACAACAACCCTGTTTTAATGTATGTATATATACATGTTAGAATATTCGTTCAAATATGGTGGTTGTCCTTTCTTCAAAAAGACAGTAATACAGCTTTAATTTGAAAGTAGACAGTGAGGAGCAAATTATTTACTGGGAACACGCCTTCTCAAGCTCAGGGGAGACTCTTGGGTAACTGTAGAACCCATTTTCATTCAGCTGTCTTGAGGTGAGAGTTCAGGGGACCCCTTTGAAAATGGCAATGCCAATTATTTTCTTGTCAAAATGTAGCCTAACTTTGGAGTGTTATGTAGTCCTCTTTCCAACAAGCTATGCAGACATTGTTGGTACCAAGGGATGCCTTGCGTTGTTTAGTTTCACAAGATACCACTTCCTTCGCTAGTGTTAAAAAAGAAGAAAAAAACACCATGGCCTCTCAAAGACAGTAATGACTTCCTCCATTTTCGCCAGGAGGGGCCAGTGGAGGGCCAGCTATTGTATCATAAGGGCCATGCCCTCCCCTTGGGGGCACCACTAAACACCAGGCTGAAAAGGAGTGTTTTTCTGACAGTGTCACTGCTGTTGTGATGTTGTGCAGTGCCTAAAGCCTAAAGTACAGGAGGTCAGCAAAGACAAGATTTCCAGGGGGTGTTAAGTTACCCTTTAATTATTACAGCTGTACCCAACTCAGAACTATGTCAGCTGAATCAGATTGGACTGTTCAATGCAAGTATTTGACTATTCATTCCTTTTTTTCCATGTAGGGTTTGAAAGTTTAAGTGGGGCTCAGTGGGACGTTCAGTGTCACAGTGACATTCAGTTAATATGGTAAACAAGCTAAAAGCGCTAATGACAGATCAAAAATGTGCAACATTTGCAACACTAGATCACATTAAGTTCCTGTGAGCTGTAGATTCACTACTTCTACACAGACGGCAGAAGGTAAGGTTATTTCTGAGCCTGTGCAGAGTCTCTCTTCCTCTGGGCAGCTGCCTCTGTGTCCACAGCTGCCTGTACCAAAGAGCAGCATGGAAGTGAAGAGTGCTAGTGACCAAAACGTCCCCAGGAATATACTGCCCTTTGACTGGCAAAAAGGAACCAAAAACAAAACAAACAAAAAAAACCTGCTTTACTTGAAGCAATCTTAGTTGACTGAGGCGTCTCCGACTGATTGAATCTCCAACTTTCAGGGAGACACCCTGTTAACAATAATAATACATGTACCAAGTCAGTATTGAGCATGAAAATAATGAAAATAATTTTCTAGCTTAATGCCATCATATTGAAGCTGTTGTTTTAGTGCTGTTCCGTGAAATTCTTGTCATTCACTTTTTTAATTAATCCAGCCGCCCTTGAAAGTTCTTTTGTAAGCTGATATTAGAATTTCTCTCCTGGCTCTCCTTCCTCTTCAGCTTTGGAAGGAGTGTTGCAGGATGACAGAGATGGAGACAGAGGCTGGTGAGACAGTCAGGCCTGGGAAACTACTGGGCCAAAGATTAAAGAGCATTCTTTAATTATTTATTTTCTGCCAGCTACCATCGCTCGCCATGACAGACCTTTGAAGACTGGCGGCTTTGATGGAAATAAAAATTTAATTTTCTGGTGTCTTCTATGCTGCGTCTGGCCTCTGAGACGTGTCACATCGGCCCTGAGCAGAGACACCAGAGGATGACTCAGACTCTCGGGCTACTCACCACTCTCGGGCGGAAAAAGAGTCATGAGGGCAAAATGAGCAATCAGAGAGCGATGATTGATAGATGAATGATAGGGTGTGTGTGTTCCACAGCTTAAAGCCCGGGGGTGATGAGAATCTGAAATCAATAGGATTCATCAGTAAAGGATTAGTTTGATTACCTGTATTATAGATCCTCACTGACTCCTACACAGTGTTTCCCTCATTAATTCAACAGAAACGTGTAAAAGTGATCCGACATTTTCAACGGACTAATATTGACAAAGTGGCTGCGGTGGTGGAAACATCCCTCTGTACAGTCTCAAGGGTAAGATTAGATTTACAGGTGCCAGCAATACCTCAGTCTCCTCCTACATAACACTTTTTGTCCTACTAAGAGCCTGACAGTCAGACTGAGCTGCACTAACCAATTAGCCCAAGAAGAACCCCTCTCAGATTTTCATGGCTGTGTATATGATTGATTTGATTTTATTATGCCTCCCCTAAGGCTGCTGTGGCCAAAGGCATCATGTTTTTGGGTTGTCCGTCCGTCTGTCTGTCCAAGGATTGGATGTACATAGGCTAAGTACGTGATATCCCAAGAATGCCTCAGGGCAATATCTTCACATTTGGTACCATTGCTTTTTTGGACTTGAGAATAAATCCATTAGATTATAGTGGTGCCCAATACATGCTCTTGCTGCTCTAGATCAGTTTTGCTCATCCACTAGCAAACCTGTTCTCCTGTAGCTAATGAGATTTATACCCCCATACCTGAGAGGCAGCTTGGGTTTGATTGTTTTTGGATTTAGGAATATGTTTAATAATGGACTTGTGCCAGTGTGTAGAAGTGATGCCGCCATCAAAACAAGACTGAAACAACTCATATAACACATTGAAAGACCTCATCGACAACACTTGATTTAAGTAGCTTTTTGAATTTGCATTGATCTATTATCTTTTGTACCTCTTCTATAAAACATTGCATTCAGAAATATCTTCTTCCGGTGGATTTCTTCCTGCGTGATTGTGAGCATTGGTGCATAATTTTCGCTCTGTAAAGCCTGGAACATTTTCTTCTGAGTTGTTTGTGCTTGAAATACACTGATGTGACGTCATCTGTGTGTCCATTTGGCCATTTATCCACAGTAATTACAAAAATAAATCATACAACTTGAGCTCAGAGATGCAGTTTGATAACATGTCTGACTAATGGCGTCCGTGCACAAACTGCTGCTACAGTTTTTCTCGGCAGCGCAGAGGTCTAAACACAGTTTACCCCAGCGACCTGCTGAGGTGCCAACTGGCCGTAAATCCAGAGCACAGCAGGCAGGTCTGAGTGCAAACAGCTACAGGCAGCATCTGTATGTCCAGACATGTTACTCTTCACCAGACTCTGTATCATTTCATGACACTCACCTGCTGTTGGACTGAGCCTGCTGGCAAAAACGAAATAACTCAGTTATATGACAGGGAATCATGATTTGTCGTCACATCTGCAGTCTGCTGTTATTTCACAGTTTTTTTGTCAACGCATCTGATAAAAGAATAAAAACCAACAATTTGTCAATCCATCTCAATACTTTTTGACTTCCCTACTCTGTCTGTGGCTCTCAGCTCCAAGCTTATTTTTCCTACTAGAGACATCGTCTTTAAAAATATTATTAAATATTGTTATTCATTTAAAGACTCTTTTTCCAAAATAGCTGTGTTTTAGTGATTTAGTGAACATTATTCAAACAGGAGGAAATAGTGCATTTGTTGAGGACTATTTTCAGAGGCGGATTAATCCACATTTAGTGCTCCAGTGAGTATTTGTATTAGCAGGATGGTGTGTGTGGGACTGAGGCAAAATAAATATTCATGGAAATAGATAACAATAAAATGTCACCCAGTGCAAAAGTCTATATTTACATGCACAAAATATTCCAGTTTTTACCTTTATTCTGAAAAAGGCAATATTCCTACTGAGCTGTTCACATAGCTAATGAAAAAGAATATGTTGCTAATATTCCTGTTTACATGCAGCCATGCACACTCCAGTTAACATGCGCTAACATGTCATTTATCAAGTTAAATATGAAAGAGTGGAACAGCTGGAGCCACTTGTCACTTTGCTTCTTTGCATCAAAAAGTTTTCTACCAGTGGTGACTTGTTTTACCAAGTGAACACAGAATCCCTCTTTCATTCCTTCAACCACCTTCTTGATATCCAGGTCTTTCATAAAGTTTATAACTAGGTGTGTTTCTCCGTCTGTAACGTGTGTTCTTTTATTTCTGTATGACATATCTATGACAACACACAGAGCAAACTGTAAACAGGCAAGAGGCTGTATACATCCCCAAATAATGCTATTATAGACTGAATAATACCAGCATATTCCATGACTTAATAACAAAAATCGACATTCATCCTAATTGGAAAATCCAAACTGAATATGCTGTTTTCATGATCTGTGTCAAATTTATATTGTCACATTCAGAACAATATAATATTTGTGTGCATGTAAATATACCCAGTGTGGCTCATTGATTTGTTTCAATGGTTTCTGGACAACAATCTGTGACACAGAGGAAGAAGACATATCAGGCTTTGATACACACATAGTACATGGTACGAGGTACATTCACTGTTGGTTTAGGTCTTTAATGACAATAACATGAATGTAGAACATCAGCAGACTTACATGTGAGCACAAAAAAAGTCAATATTATGGAAACGTGTCTGCTTTTGAGTTATTTGAAACAATATGATGTGTTTTTTAACAACTAACAATAGGAATGTTTTAATATGTTTCTTGTACAGTAACATCCTAAAATACAATGATTAATTAAGGAGAAAACAACATTTTTATGCTTCCACGCTGGCGATAGCTGCAGCTGAATTTCTTTAAATTCGGCATAAAGGCTGACTTGGTTTAAACAGTGAACTGATTATTGTTGGTTGTCATAGGTCAAAAGTCAAAGTCACTGTGACCTTCTCCATCTTATTTTTGTGAGTGCTTTATCTCAAGAATACCTGAAGGGAATTTCTGTAAATTTGACACAAACGTCCACTTGGACTGAAGAATAAACTGATTAGAATTTTGAAGTGGAAGGTCAAAGGTTAACTTTACTATGACATCATAATGTTCTACATAAAACACTTTTCTGGCCATTTCTCAATGTCATATCTCAAGAATGGAAGGGGAAATATTTGGTCAGATACTGAATTTGACATTTGACTACAATTTGACTACAAACCATTGTTGTATTGTAAAATGCATCATGAGGAAAGGAGGATGAGGAACAGCCAGGTGTCTGAATGATGAAGATGATGGTTATGGAATGATGCTCAACCTGCTGTGCAGCATCAAATATTGACACAGTGGAGTCCTAACAGTACCTGTGTGTGAGTGCTGTGGAAAGCTCAGTCAGGTGGTTGACTGCCACACTCAGACTGCAGAAGGAGACTGATGTTTGTCAGATCTCTCATCACATGTTAATTATTGTGTAATTGATTGCCAGAGCAGCACTGCAGCATCAGTGTGCAGGGCAGAATACTAGATCTGTGTAGAGAATCAACCAATCATCATTCAAGTTTTCAGTGTAATATTTCTGATCTTCCTAAAAAAAACTATAACATGTTTTCTGTTCTGTTCATTTTCTCAGATATGAGAATTATTAATATACAGTATACTAACACTAGACAATTAAAATCCATAATTGCTACAAAAATGAAAGACTTTTTAATATTTTGTTAGCATTAAACAGCTACACCCTGTGATGCTTTGAGAGGGCTTCTGTGGCCCTGACTCCCTCGGTGCTGTTGAAGGATAGCAAAATAATTACTGTTTTTATTTTAGAAGATAAACACAAACACAATGTCAAAAAAGCTCAATGAGAATATAAGTGGAACAGAAGCTTAAAAGCTTGTTTCTGAGGGTGCTAACATAACATTTTGGATTTAATATGAATCTGCTATTTAATCACTGTTAGGTGTTCTGTAGAAGCAGCTTAATCCTGTTGATTTTTTATTACCACATAGCTCATTGTGGATCTCTGTCATAATCAACACATGAATATAACCTGCTTGTTGTCTACAGTACATGTGTAGCTACACTGCAAATTATTTTCAGGAAGTTAAACTGTGTAACTGTAAAATTTCACAATAAATTACAATATTATCACCTCACTGGCTTTTACTGTGATTTTTAACCAAATTCAAATTCATTTTATTGTGAAATTCATGCAGGTAATTTTAATTTTACATAAGCATACTGCTAACTCACAGTTATATGGAGTTAAACTGTGAGATTACTGTCAAATATAGTCATTCTATGGGAGCACACTGCTAAATCACAGTAATTCAATGTACACAAACTGATGTTATAGTTAAATGCAGTAGCTTTACAGGGACATACTGTTATATCACAGTAATGTAATGGGCTTTAACTGTGAGGTTACAATTAAATATAGTAATTTTACAGGAGCATACTGCTAAATCACAGTAATCCAGTGTACATAAACTGTGAACAGCACAGTGAAATTCAGTAATTCACAGGGACGTACTGTTATATCAGTAACGTAATGGGCTATCATTGGGAGGTTACAGTGAAATATAGTAATTTTATAGGAGCATACTGCTAAATTACAGCAGTGTAGTGGCATAACTACTTTGAAATCACAATATACAGCTGTCATTTCACAACAATTTACTGTGAAAGTAATGCAACTAGTAGCCAGTGATTTACTGTAAATGTACAGTCAAATATTTTACAGTGTACACGTGACATACAGTTATATATGTATTATACTTTGGCTATTTGAGTTCTTCCAGGCGTCTGTAAATCAGTGGATACATTTTTTGAGCATCACACCCCCTGTAAAGTGACTCTTTTTGCTATCAGGATTTAGTCCATTTGGTTCAGTAACATTTGGAAAGTGTAGAGAAGCTGCAAGATTAAATAATTTCATCCCCACTCACAGGGCTGCCAACTTTTCAAAATACCTTTGAGTGAGATTCAGCGGGGCCGACCACAATTTTGTTGTTTAGGCCTAAACATTTATACCTATTAATTATTACCTATTAATATCATAGACAATTATGTTTTAATACTTCATTTTTTTTTTCTTTACCAAATACAATAGGTAACCACAAAACCTTCATTTAACATAATGTGGCCTATTACACAGACATAAATTTATATTGAAAAATAAATTCTGTGTCAATATTAATATAAATTTGTCTCTTGCATTTGTCATGAATCATGTTTCTAATTTGCCTTGTTTTACATCATTTTAGTATGGTGACTACCAAATGAACTCATAAGTGCAATTCCAATAACATAATTTCAGTCACCTAAACAAACAATGGCTCAATTCAGCTAAATATGTCTGTCAACGAGCATATGCTCAGTTAGCACCCAAAATTTATGACAGCAGAATTTTTCGCCTATCTACTGCTTGCTCTGCCCAGCTGCTTGAAAGGAAGTACTCTTTGCTGCTAATTTAGCATTTTTGACATTTACAAAGCTCTCCAAGTGCCTTTTCATGCTCTCACAACACATATAGGAAACTAAATGTAAAGTTGTTTGTGTGTTTATTTAAAGATTTTTTTTTGGGGGGCTTTTTCGCCTTTAATGGATAGAACAGAGTGAAATGTGGAGAGAGAGAGTGGGGGAGTGACATGCAAAAAATAGTTGCAAGCCGGAGTCTAACCCGTGAGCGCTGCAGCAAGGCATCACATTAAATATGGGATGTCAGCACTATCCACTACACTACCGACGATCTTAAGTATAAAATTTAAAAAGTAAGGACTGACTACTTAACAACACACATGTCAACATACCTAGAAGTGAGAAATACAAGACTTGAAATATTTCTTCTTCTTCTTCTTACTGGCAGGAGGGCATCATTCATCACTGTAGGTAGTAGTAGCCTAGTTATGTAAGGTGGCGCCACCTACCATACAGGAGTGGAACGACTACCGGCACTTTTGTTTTTCGTGTGAGAAATTGGAGTTGCGGCATAAGACCGTGTGAAATCAACCACTTGCATGAATAGCTATGCATTCAGCCAGCCTGGCTGGCAGAGGTCTGTAGTGTGCCTGCTCTATGGGCCCAGTGATGCAGAAGCAGATGCTGAATTCCAGGTAATTTCATTTTGCTGAAATAAAGTTTTTTGGCTTTAAGCACCACTGAGCAATTCCCATGGGAATAAACAGAGTCCCATCTTCAGTGCTGTATTCCGGTATCTTTATACATCCATGCATGTCACCCACCAGTGGCAACATCGATTAGTTTGGTACAGCACAGTGTATCGGGGTGGGTTGTAGGTCTTGAGAAAAAGCAAATGCCACAGTCCTTTTTCTCAATTTTCTCTGGCATGTACCACAGATTTCAAAAGTATTTGTGTCTTTGACTGCAAAGGCAGCCTGGTTTGATGAAAAGTACATCTTTCCAGCAGTGAGGTTTTTTTTTATATACTCATTTAATGATTACCAAGGCATGAGTGTGTTGAGAAATAAAAGGCATCAAGTAGGCTACAACCTTTTAAAAACAGAGCGTCAAGCTCCACAAGTGAACCAATCCAGAGGTTAAATGTTTGAGTTTTTGTTTCAGCAAGCATCTAACACCATGGGTGTGAAAACTCCACAGGGCTGTTTAGTGTGATTAATGTCATATTGTGTGTGTGTGTGTGTGTGTGTGTGTGTGTGTGTGTGTGTGTGTGTGTGTGTGTGCTCGTGATGTCTATTTTTGTTAGTCATCCAGGCTGCAAGTTCTGGCTTGAGCTCAGTAAAACAGGCCTGTGATGGCAGTCTCATCATTCTCAGTGTTAGGATGACACTAACATTAGACTGTGTGTCTCCATTTGCTGTGAATGAGGAGGATCTCTTTAATGTCTTTTGTAACTCGTTGTGTTTCTCCTGTGTTTCTCTCCAGGTGGAGCGGGAGATAGCCATCCTAAAACTCATAGAGCATCCCCACGTTTTAAAGCTGCATGACGTCTATGAAAATAAGAAATACCTGTAAGTACATGCTGCATTCAAACTGTGAGCAGCCACATCATGAATGTTTTGATTTAAGATTAATTAAAGATACAACTTCAATTTTTGAAAATGTGTCTAAAACAGGTTTATGCAGAAAAGATATTATGTAAAGAGATATGTGAGTAATAGCTGCTGATGGATGTTTGAAATATTAAGTGATTAAGGCTTTTGTAAAAGTCTGTGTTTGAAACTTTATTACTGATATGGTAAATTGCCAGGATTAAAGGATAGCAGTTTTAGCCCCACATCACACTGTGTTAACATTTTTCACAATTTTTTTTTTTTTGACCAGGTCATCATTGTAAATGAGAACTGGTTCTCTATTACTTCTCTGGTTAAATGAAGATTAAAATAAATTAAAAAAAAAAGATTATGTATTGACATCAACTTGACTTGACATTAACAAGCAGGTGCCAGAGACCTTACTGTGAAAGACGAAAATGGCTTTGTGATTGAACACAAACATACATTGTTTTAAGATGAAAGTCTTTAATCATCTTAAATTTACAGATTTTTTTTATTCGTTTGATTGTTTTTGCCGTGATATATCCCCCCCTCTATTGGTGATTTCCAATAGCTGTGAATTTTTGGTACTTCCTAATCATATCATTACTGTAAAACAGAGATGGGGACCAATGAACCACTGAGGCTTGAGGCTGAGATGCTGTTTCCACAAAGAGGTCAAAAATCTGTTTTCACTGTGCTTTGAAAAATTGAAAACTGTATGATCACAGTTGATATTCTTTCACACAAAAAGTGAGGAGAGTTCCAATTTCAGCACAACTTCAGCTGACAAACATGGCTAAGATATGAAAATGATGTCTAAATTATGCCCAGGACTGTCGACAGCACTGCAGAACACTTTAACTTTTACTGCACCTCTGCTCCATACAGCGTGTGTGAGCTCTGGGGTTTTTTATTAAGGCATGAGATGTTTTATTGGTCCTCCTCACATTAACCTGCCTCCTGCGACTGTGTAGCTTAAATGTATATCCGTGTTTTATTGTATACATTAATCTGCTGCATGTGGCTGCTGTGCTCCAGTGGCACGGCTTAATTCGCTGTTCAATAATTGATAAAAGCACCGCCGTCATCAAATGGAGCAGGAATTTGTTTTCTTAATGTTGCGAGGACAGGGACGGATGGTCATCATGGATGCAAACATTTTGCAGTAGAAAATTTCACACCCACAAATCACAAGTGAACACGTTTCTAATTTAAATAGCTCTGACGGGTAAACGCTCGAGCAGATCCCTTAATCTGCTAATAAATCAGTCCGTGGGGAAGATGGGCTGCAGGAGGAGCCGATGAGGATCAGCGATGTCTCAGAGACAAATGAACAGAGGACAGAGATAAAACATTTTAAACCACAGGCGCACAGACCAACACGGTGCAGAGATTTTCTCAAGGATTTACATTAAGCATCCACGTACTGTGGTAACTTCAAAATGTCATAAACACTCTATGGTTTATGACTCAATCATTTCATTAATGCCTCACTCATTCTGAGGATTGGATGTTTACTCTCTGTGTGGACTCACAGGTGGGATACTACTGAAGTACACATTTTTGGTTCTGTTCCTTATTCATGTCTTTGTATTTTAGAGGATTTTTTACATTTTAGGGGGAAATATTTCACATTTCTTTTTATTCTACTATAGTTATCTGATGACTTTGATCACTTTGCTGATTCTGACTATGCATTCAACTTGAGATAAAATCATTAACTTTTCCTATTGTCACATAAAAAATCTCTTAAACTGTAAATCTCAGAAACCTGGGGGGTAACAAATCCTGCACATTTGATCACATGTTCATATTTTATTAACAACAACAAAAAGTAAGTTAAATTCAGCAAATTACAGACCAAGAAACAGACCTGGACCAGGGCATCAGTGAGCTCCTGGAAAGTCTATGGCAGAACTTGGCAGCGTCAAATGCACCGATACATAACATCCCATAGATGCCCACCTGGATTTAGGTCAGGGAATAGACTCTTTCACACCTGTGATGCTAATTGAGCTGCATGGTGCTGGGCTGTGAGCACAGGTCCCACTAGAGGACGTCGGGCCCTCATGCCACCCTTATGAGATTTGTTTCTGACAGTTTGGTCAGAAACATGCTCACCAGTAGCCTGCTGGAGGTCATTTTGTAGGGCTCTGGCAGTGCTCCTCCTGTTCCTCCTCACACAGAGGGGCAGAGACCGGTCCTGCTGCTGGGTTGATGCCGTTCTACGGCCCTCTCCAGCTCTCCTGGTTTAACATACTCTTGAGACTGTGCTGGGAGACACAGCAAACCTTCTTGCAATCGCACATATAGATGTGTCATCATGGAGGAGTTGGACTACTTGTGCAACCTGATAGAGCTGCAAGTACTGCTTCATGCTACCAGTAGTGACAAAAGGAAAACACAAACCTAGAGAAGAATCAGTTGAGAGAGCAACTGTCTGTGGCCACCACATGCAAAAAAGCCATTGCCTTTTTGGGTGGTCTTGCTTTTGCCTTTTGCCTCCATACTGTAGCACCTGTTATCACCTTTTATTTGCACGAAAGCAGGTGAAACTGATTCACAATCACTTGTGCTTCCTAAATGGTCAGATTGATATCCCTGAAGTTTAACTGACTTGGTGTTTTACTGGGACCATTAAGTGTTGCCTTGGAGCAGTGACATTGCAACATGTGGACAGAGAAATTTTTTTGCTACATTACAATTTTTTTTTGTTCTGCCATTATTTCAATCTTTGTCGTCTTCTACAGTTGTATCTCACTTGAACTGCTCTACATTACCTCCATGATCTCCTGGGTATTGCTTCGTTTTTCAAATGCTGAGTACTGATGGAGGGCTCTGTCCATCTCCATTACTCCATAACTTGAAAGGGTATACCGTATAGGGTATACCTCATCTGCTGCCTCTTTTTTTCTACATCATTCGACATCTGTCATGTAAATGGAAGTCTTCAAAGGTTTTTGTGGCATCTCAGCACCACACTGCAAACTCTATCAAATACACCGTGCTGCACTTCACCACACCAAAGACTGAATGGGTTTGTAGTTGCTGCAGTCGTGCGCCAATCACACACATTGAATTAATGAATTGAGTATGGATACTCAGCTCTACAGGCGTACAAGAACTCTTCAGATTTAGATATCTATAAAATTAAAGTAGTTTGGAGGATTTTCTCAACTTGTAGAGCAGCATGCAAACCTTCAACATATATGGTAGAAGGAAATATTTTGTACCTCAGTGCATGTTACTGCTAATACTTGTACAAGTCGACCAAAAGACTTAAGTTCTTCTTTTATTACTGACCATCCTGAACTGTTTCCACTGTCTCCCTGTGTAGGTATCTGGTGCTAGAGCACGTGTCCGGTGGGGAGCTGTTCGACTACCTGGTGAAAAAGGGCCGGCTAACACCTAAAGAGGCCAGAAAATTCTTCAGACAGATCATCTCAGCCTTGGACTTCTGCCACAGCCACTCCATATGGTTTGTTACCTTTTTCGCTCAAATTAGGGATCATACATCATTTTTCAGTTTTTAACATTTACAATGAGTAGGCTATGTTTGGGAAGTTCAGTTGCATACAGCTTTGTATTCCAAGTAGGGTTTGGTTCCTTTAAAATCTGCATCTGAATATGCATCCCATATCAGTTGCCGTTTTTAGGCACTTAACAGTAAAGATTTTTTTATAGGTTAAATGGAAAAAAGCATCATAGCTGATAATTGCAGGCTCAAACAATATCAGTGCATACACATGTGTATTTTAAAGCATTTCTGCTCAGAGGGGCAAAATATGGGTGGGAGCAGTGTCTGAAATCAACTTTTTAACTCATCAGCCAAGTTGGCTGGTAGATGAAAAAATCCACCGACCAAGCATTTTTTTACAGGCCAAAATAATATATATTGCCTTTTTGTGTTACATATACATTTGTGTCAGTACATTTCATTGAGATAATAAGGTATTATGTTGAATACAAACTTAAAGAAGAGGCCATATTGAACAACTCATCACCACAGTCTCAGTTCCCTCTTGTAAGCAGTGTTGCAGTTTGTATGTCTAGGGCATTTATTGTGAAAGGTAAGAAGGGATAAAGGGGTGCTAATACAAATGTGGGAGGCAATTATGAGTTTGCTGTTTTGGTTCAAACTATGGGGCCTCTGTGTTCTTTCTTAATTACCTTCTTAAGTATGGGCACAATGCTAGCTAGCAGCAGACCGGCGGCAAGTGATAGTTTAGCAAGATCGGCTGATGTCCTGTACAGTAAACACTGCTACAAAACTGGGAGCGCTCAAGAGCAGCAGAGAAGTGTGCCCATAAATAACACCAAAATGCAGTAGAGACTCTTGGCATAGTTTTTTATTACATGACATTTACCCGCCAGTGTGGCAGATAGACTTCCGAGATTTAGACCCCAAACACAAAATCTACTCATATTCAGGGTTTGGCAGGTGTTAATTTCTGACCCTGGGTGGGAGGGGCCTCCAAGGTGCCTCTTGCCTGGGGCCCCCCAGAGTGTCTTGAAACAGCCATAAAACATAAATTAACGGCAACATTATATAATAAAAGAATCAAATTCAGCTCAGTAATAACTGTCAAGAGTCATAAAAAAAAGTTGTGTTTTTTTGCTAATCACTCATTAGCTTAGGCACTTTTACATTGCAGGAAGTTTTCCTCTACTCATAGCTTAACAAATTACATGCATTATTTCTGCTTATTTCTAGTCGCTGCATCTCCCAACAGAACAGCACGGTTTAATTTCAGCCTGAATTCACAGTTTTTCAGACCAGTATTAATGGAACAGAGCAGCTAATGTTGCTGCAAGATGTTAGTAGAGTGATATGCCTGACTCAGCAGGTGCATCGATCTCGTAGCAGCATGGTCTACAGGCAGCATGCATTTTGTCTGTTGACCTGTATTTTCTCTGGAATTGAAAATATTTCCACACTACTGATTAATTCCAGAGTAAATAACATTATCCTCATCACCTTTCTTTTGGCTGCTTCCCATCATCTGCCTGGTGCTGTTTGACGGTGACACTACAAAAAAAAAAAAAAAGAAAAGAAAAGGCGTTACCTAAAGATGATGATATGGATCCGTGTGTGATATTCGATCATTGATCACTGGATCTATTTATTGTTACACCCCTACCAGATATGTGCAACTCGTGACATCAATTTGCTTAGCTTAGTACATAGTTAGTGCTTATCCTCCATAGTATAAAATAAATCCACTATAGAAATAGAAAGATATAAACTCAGGCAGCACCTACAATAGTTTGCTTTCTAAGAATTGTATATAAAGAGTTATTCCTAGAAGCACTGGAGTGTTTGATCAGTTTTGATGGCTGAACAACAGGTTTCCCGCTGCGTGCCTCCTCTTCAGCCTCTTTCCTCATCAGCCGTAGCCGGGGGCGACTTTAGAGGCTCCAGCTCCTCTTGATCTCTTTTCATCTCTGAGAGCACCTTTAGTTCTTCAACACATGGCTGCAGCACTGTGTATCTAAGAGCAATTGCACATCAAAGAAGTCATGCCACTGACTCTCAGCTTTAGTTGTCAAGTGTTTAGCTTTGAAGGACGAGATTTATTCTGAACTTTGTGTTTTATAGAGGAACCAAGGAGATACACAACTAGAGTCAAGCTCTTATCTACTGGATTCATATCCCTTAGTTATTTTGAGTAAAAGGGTACATCTGATACTGATTTGGACCTCCTTTACACTGGGAGTGCATCAGTTCTTGATGATTGAACTGTAATAGAGTAGCCTTTACCACAGAAAACACAGTGTAGGTGTAAATGCTTTCAGGTCTAATTGTTTCTCATTTCACCCACACCACCTCCACAGGTTGAAGCATAAAAGCAAAGTGTCTACACATGTCAGGAGCTGCTGTATTAAAATGTTATTTTACATGAAACTTTAATGAAGAGGCAAAAGCAAAATGGTCATCAGGTTTGCAAAAAGAAAGCCTGGCCAATTCACACTCTGAGCAAGAAAGCAATACAACTCATGAGCCCAAGTTGTCCTGACTTGTGCAAATGATTTTATTACAACTCTAATCTGATATCAAAGAAGCCTTTAGTACAGAGTGCATGAGTATGAGCTCACACCAAGAAACCTTACTTTGTCTTTACTTACATCCTTCCGCTGTTTTGTGTGTCACCCATCATATGAGATATCTAAATAGGCCCTCACAGTGTCTCCATTGACAGGATTGAACCAGTTTGCACACATGTGATTAGCAAACACAGCACATCATCAAGATTTGTCAAGTCATGACTACCAGATGGCTTGTGGCTCCCACACAAAGTTGGCCACGAGTGTTAACCTAATCATGGCCCAGATAAACCATCCATTGTCCTCACAGGATGTCACAAATTCTTATACTTAATCAATTTCTCTACCACAGTCCATTTATTTTTCTACCACACAAATGGATTCCCAGGATGTCAGTGAAGGGACACAAGTGAGAGGTTATCTACAAGTGCAGAGTCAATGATGTCTTTACCTTGCAAAACTTCTTCTGTCCCAGATTTGTTTCAGAGAACAAGCTGTTTTAGATAAGAGGTTGAAATACTTTTTAAAAACCTACAGCAAGTCCAGTTGTCTATGACTCTAGATATCCTACACTATGACCTGGATGTCACAGACAAGTAAGACTTGGCATTTTTTGGTAGAGATTTTCAAGGGTCTGATCCCAAACAGCCCTGTGGGAAACTCTCCTGAACTTGACATATATAGATGTATTTTCCAATAATGAAATGGCCCTGTGTAATGGTGCATGCCCACTATGTGACTATACACAGCCAAAAATTAGCTCCCATTAATTGTTTATTGGAGCAACTGATTTGCTGCACAAAGCATGCTTGGATACCTGTGATGCAGACCAAGCTGACAGTTTGAAACATTTAAGTGGTTCTTACATCAAGGCAGACAATCAAGCTGCAGCCACAAGCACAGCAGTGCAGGGTGACACGAGTTTATGCGAATTGGTAGGATATAGTGCAGCGAAACAGACTATGTAACGTTCATGGAAAATTGCAATTTTAAGTGTCTGACAACAATTTAGAAAGGATCCCTACATGGATAGATCTTTTGTGAAAGAGTAAAATCCTTTTTGTTTAACCAGAAACAGCCCTGATATTGCTATCACCAATCCCAGTAATTTTATAATCATAAAATCAATTAAATTGAAAGTTGACAGAAACAAAATAAAACTAACAAAAAAATGTCTTTGTTTTTCTTCCACTGTTTCAACAACACCCAACACTGGTTTGGTTGAACCCTTAATCCACACAGATAGATGTGAAAGTTTGCTGGCTCTAAACATGCTAAAATTACTATTAATTCAAATGGAGTCTGGCGTGTTTGGCAATGGAGATTTCGAGGGCTGCTTCTGGTTTGAAAAAATCTTTAACACAATTATGATTTATCTCTGTAGGGATCCTTTCCATACTGTAATTAGTCAATTAGAATGACAGTCTGAGCCTGTCAGTGACAAAAACAAGGACTGTAAGTGGGTACAGTGATAGTGCTCAAATGCCTGGAGTGGTTACATTGCAACCTCCTTTGCAAACCTTTCACTCAATACTGGTATAATTTCAAAAATTGTTGTTCCCATTAATCAGTTAGACACAAAAAAATGGGGAAATAGGGTCCAGGTTGAAAAATATTAAAGTTATGCTGTAAGCTTAAAGAAGGAACAAAAAAAAAAATCACTCTTTGTCATATGCTTTCCTTCTTGTTGTCCTCCAGCCACAGAGATTTGAAGCCTGAGAACTTGTTGTTAGATGAGAAGAACAACATCAGGATAGCAGACTTTGGCATGGCGTCTCTGCAGGTCGGGGACAGTCTGCTGGAGACCAGCTGCGGGTGAGTAAAACAAGGCACAACAAGAAATTCTCGGGTCTTAACACTTGAGTCCCAAGTAGTACTCTGGTTTTAAATCCTAACTAGTGCACTCTTTATTACTTTTCTAAATGTAATTGATGTAAACACATCATAAAAGATTTTTTTAATTATTTCTGCAAACCTGTGCTCTATGTCTCATCTTTTATCTTGGTTTGAATGTTTTCCCTCGCATCTTTTTTAATCCTGTATTCATTCCATCACTGTACTTAAGGTGTAAAAGTGCTGTATTTGTTACTGTAAGAGTAAGAAAAGTAAGAGATAACAAATGCAGAGCTGCAGAGTTGGCTATCTGTATGGGTTTGTCAGTGCAAGCCAGCCCCCTCTCACAAAACATGTAATCATTTGTTAATATATAAAAAAGCACTGATGAAAGCAGCCTGAAAACAACACACCTGCTCCCATTCAAGATGCTGTAGCTGTGGAAACAGTGGAAACCTTTCAGTCTGTGAGGTCCTGGTTGTTTGGTCCACAGGCTTTTGAAATCACTGTAGAATCCCGGCTGGTCTGACATCTCCCACTCACCACAGTTAACCGCAGGCCAACCAGCGTTTCACAGAGTCAGTCGTGTGGAACAGCTGAAGCTCGACCCCTCTGGCTCAGACACACTGCACAAAGAAAGAGAGAAAGAACTTGGAGTCAGTGGGCAAAATGCTCTGCCTACAGTTACTCATTAGACTTCATTATAATTCCAACAATACACTGTTGAAAAAGTAAAAAAAAAAAAAAAAAAGTCAAAAGAAAAATGGCTGCCAAACAAAATTTACAGATGTATTCATTAAAGGTTTTGTGGACAAACACTGTTTTACAGATTTTTCCTGAATTATTAAGATCAAATACCTTTATTACAGTGCAAAACGGTCAAATAACTGGCAATGCTGTTTTTCTGTTTTTTTTTACAGTTTTTTTCTACATTGTACAGGAACTGGTACTTCTCAAAAATAATGCAGCAGAGTAGAGGTTTTTGTTAATTCTTTGTTTTATAAATATACAAATTTATATACATTTTGTCCAGTCTTAAGTCAAGATCCATTTACTCCCTTGTTCTGAAGCTTTTGACTGATCACTCAATCATCATCAGCAGACTGAGTTTACTTAGTTAATGTGTGGATTTTTTTATGCCTCCGCACCGGCAATAGCTGTGGCCAAAGGCATTAAGTTTTCAGGTTGTCCGTGAGTCCTTCCCATCCTTGTGAACACAATATTTATAGAACGCCTTGAGGGAATATCATTTTAGAATTTGGCACAAATGTCTACTTGGATTCAATGATGAACTGATAAGGTTTTCATAGTCATAGGTCAAAGGTCAAAGTTACTGTGACCTTGTCTGTCTTGTGAACATGATATCTCAAGGGAATTTCTTCAAATGCAAAGGCATAAACATTATTTTAGACTGAACAATAAACTGACAGCATTTTGGTGGTCATAGGTCAAAGACATAGTTGGGTATAACGTGTTACAAGAGTACTTCGATTACTTTTTTCAGTAACGAGTAACCTAACGCGTTAGTTTGCTGTCAAATACTTAAGTCATGCCATCAGTTACTTCCGTACTTTTAGAACGCTGGTCCTTCAGCTCAAGAAAGCTACGACAGTCTTTTGGTTCTAATAAGGGAGATAACGTTAAACCTATCAGTCCGAAAGAAGTCATGAAGCTTGTGGCTCGCTACGTGGTAGAGGAAATGCTGCCATTGTCTACGGTGGAGTCTAAAAAAAGGTGGAGGAGGACTTGTTCACAGACGTATTTCAGACTCAGGACTTGCATTATGCCTGGTACACACTACACAAATTTTCTGCCAGTTCTGGAAGTCACTATGTCACATTACACAATTGTTGAGTCACAAAATCGTGCCGTGACTTGGCCGACAGACATGACACACTACACAGTGGTACTTACCAATTATCCCTGGTCATCTTTTACGGTGTGTGGGATGTCATCGGGTTATTCTTGTCCTATTACTTTTACTATTATTTGAGTCACTGTGTCTGTTCATGTGCCAGCCCAAATGTTGTTGTAGTCACCTAAAAGCGTCAGCAGATGGCAGGAGCTTCATCTGAAGCACTGTATGCAAACATTCAAGCTACTGTATCCTCCACAACCAAGTTCCTACAAATGTATCACAATAAAAGCGTATGTAGAAAATGGAGGAATTCTCTCAGCCGAGGTTATAAGGGGCTTTTAATTTGAAAGAAATTCAGGAAGTGTTGAGTTTGAAATGACGGCGCGATATGTAAACTTTATAGACAACGGGAGCGGATAAAAAGTAAAAATCTAAAGATACAGTGGGATTAATAAATAACGGAGAGTCTATAATGTAGTCTGTTTCAAATGAAGCTGGGAGCCTCTGCAGTTGTGGTGAGTAAAAGCCCCGCCACTATTTGTTAATGTTATTACTTTATGTCCATCTCCATTATGAAGGAATAACATTGTTTGCTAGCTTGATGATAATATAACATTAACTCAGCGGGTTGACAAAGTGCCTCTGCTGTTTCACACCATCATTTCCCCCTTTTACTCTTTGTGGTAACATCCCTAGAGGACATATTAAAAATGCTGGGGTGTTGTTGTCATACAGTTGTCTACGGCAGCAGATCGTTGTGTGTTTCTACTGCTCAAAGTGACGGCTGTGATGGGAGAATTGGATCTCAGTGAAGGGCAAGTGGTCCATAACTTTAATTTTGGAGACAAAAAATGTAGGCTTAGCGCCCTGTGGTCCATTGCCCAATAGGAAATGTAGAATACTCAAAAGTACTTTAAAGTGCTTGAGTTACTTTACCCAGGGAATAACGCAGTGAAGTAACTGGCTACTTTAAAAAAAAAAAGTAACGCAGTAAAGTACTTTGACTACTTTTAAAGTAACCCTTACCCAACTCTGGTCAAAGGTCAAGTCTATGTGATCTCATCTGTCTCATTGTTGTGAACATGATATCTCAAAAATACCTTGAGGGAATTTCTCAAAATTTGGCACAAATGTCCACTTGGACTGAACAATAAAGTGATTATAATGTTGTGGTCAAAGAACTAAGGTCAAGGTCAGTATGACCTCACAAAAGATGTTTTTGGCCGTAACTCAAGTATCCAAATGCCAATTATAAACTGGATATTTCATATCCAAAAGGTCAATGGTCAGCTTCACTGTTTACTGTTATTAGCCATAATTTGTGTAAATTTGCTCAAAAGCAAGGAAGGAATTGCAAAGTGCTTCAAGAAAGATCCAGAACAAGTGAATAAGTGGACCTTGAGTTGAGACTGCTTTGTTAACTGTTGTTTGCAAAAATGAAGAATGAACTATGGATTACTATGGAATACCAACCAGTCAACCCCTCAAGGACCCAAAGACTGTAATATTTTAGTTTATTGCAAATTTGTTTGTTAATACTGCATGCACAAATAAGTTCCAATATAACATAAAACGACAGAGGCTTTAAATAGTACAGTTTGGATCTTTTTAAATGGGGTTGTATGAGGTAGTTATCCATAGTAAGTGTCTTCCCCAGCTTGGAGAAGCAGTCTCAACACAGAAGGTTAGTGATGTTCTGCTGTGGAATGAGGAAGCAGCAAAACGTATAAAGGACTCACCACCATGACTAACAGCTTCAGTTCCTCATCTATGTTCTCGTCATAGCCACCAGACTCCATTGACAAAAACAGTAATTTTAGCTTGCTAAACACAGGGGCTGCTGATCCACCCTGCCTCAGTCAGATAGTGTGTTTGTGTTAGGATGTGACTTTGATGAATCCAAACTAACTCTTTTGAATGCCAAAGTCACATAATAACACAAGCTAACTAACTGATCGAGGCAGCGGTAGACCAGGAGCAAATGTGTTCAGTGATGTTAAATAACATTTTTTTTCAATGGAGTCTGGCCTTGAAGGGAGTGATATGACAGCTTCAGTTATCTGTTGGAAATCACTGTCTGACAGCAGGATTAAGCACTAAGAATGTTCTAAAAATAGTGTACACATAAACTGACACTGACTTTTTTAGGTAGCTGAAACACATTTGGCTGCTGCTCCTGCCCACAGCAGTACATTCCTTAGCTTCTGTTTTGAGGCTTGATTTTAAGGCCTTTATCGTTGTAGTTTTGTAGTTTTTCCCTGGGGCTCGCTAGTGGGTGAGTTCATCTGGCCTTGGTCAAGCTCATATTAAGCCCAGCTTTACCTAAATGCCAGACATGTTCTGACCTGCAAATAGCCAAAACCAAAATGCTCACTGGGTGTAACAATGCTGAGGGGTTTCCATTTGTGCAGAAGCATGCTGTTAGTTTCACAGTACATGCATATGCGACATAAGATCAGTGATTAATGCAAAGAACAGAGCTGTGTTCTTCTGTCAGATTACTCTTCCACACTTCAGTGATGCAGACAGTTTTTATAAAGGACCTCTGATGGATCCTGTAAATATCTCGCATGAGTAACAAGTCAGATGACACTTCGTATGACGTTAATGGAATTTACTAAATGTCACTCAGAGACGACTACGGACAAGTCGCCTCAAGCAGGAAGGATGAACATTTGCTCTGGTATAATTAGATTGCAGTTAGTGCATTTTGACACGACTGTTTGAGTAGTTCAGATCGACTGGTTTTACATACATTACCATAATTAAGCAAGATGCTGGCAATGATGGAGTGTGTGTTTACTCTGGGAGCCGTGCTCACATGGTGCAGAGTTGCAATGAAACGCTGTTAAAAGAGTCCTTCTCTCTGCTTCATTTGTTGTGATGGATCCACACAGAGGAAGAGCAAACGAGTGTTCTCATTGCTGTGCGTGATTATTTAATTTATTATTCAGGAGACACACAGACCAAAGATCTCTGGCCCACATTGGAGAACTCAGAAGCATTTGTTAACTTTATGACTGTACCTCCAGTCATGACCCATTACTGATTTCACTTTAACCACAGTTCTCCTTTTGCTTTTTGCATTACTTCTGTCCCTTACTTCATTGTTTCTCAACTGATCTGAAGCACAGGAATCCCCAAAACGGCAGATTTATATCCAACAAAACAGCAAAAATGCTTCTTTTCACTGTAGCATTGCTACTTCTATGTTTTAAGGAGCATTCTAGTTGTTTCAGGCCATCACATGTTATTCCAGTTGTAGCTTTTCTCCATCATTGGTCACCTCTAGATTGATTTAAAATTTTTTACTCGACATATAAGGCATTACATGGCCCCTCTGTACTTAAAGGTCCAGTGTGTAGGATTAAGGGGGGATATAGCCTTTTGCTAGAAATGGAAAATAATATATTAAGTATAGTTTCTTTAGTGTTTAATAAAAATAAGAATCGTTGTGTTTTTGTTACCGTAGAATGAGGCACAGAGGGAGCATGTCCTTGTCTATGGAGATGACCATGTTGCATTGCTATGTTTCTACAGTAGCTCAGGATGGACAAATCTAAAACTAACTCACGTTTTCATGTCAGCCACTGTAGTTAGCAGCCCTTATGCAACAAGAGCAATGAAAACACACTGATTTTTAATGTGAGACTGCTTTATTCTGTTTTTTTACTAGTTTAGGTCACATGCTCTGCTTGAGGTTTTTGCTCAAAGGGATTAGTTTTCATCATTAGTTGAAACTGGCCATGTTTGATATTGACATCTGGGGCTGAATACAAACATTCTGAGAACACTCTCAGAGAGCTCCTAACTTAGCCTAAAAACTTTTCGTAAGGAGTCCTAGTTTAGGAGTGGTTTAGGAAAGTTCTCAGAGCAACTCTGAGCGAGGAAGGGACAGAAGCTTTTATCTCAGTGAGGAGGTGTGGTTGACCCCGTTGCTAGATGTGATGCATTCTTTTAACAGATGTGATTGGTTGTCACAGACATGCCCTTTTGTGAGCCGGCAAGGTGGGGACACCCAGTGGAAATGAGATGAACTGCTGACTGTGACAGTGTTGTCATTGATAGTGTGATCACTGCTGATGGAAGGTTGAGACAACCACAAGTCATCACTGCTGCACTGTTGCCTTTTCTCAGTTTTTCAAGTATCTTAGTATTAGTGATATTGTTAGGTGGGAAAGGCCAGCATACCCCTAATTAGATCGACCACAAATATTATCCCTGCACAATCTTATCTATGGCCTTTCATTTACTCACAGTCATTCAGTGTTTGGAGAATATTTCTCTGACCTCTATTCTGACCTCTGTTTCCACCATTTTCTCCTCTGATTAAGAAACTCTTAAGCCTCCCTGCTCCTAACAGAGTTCTTCGTAGGGCTAAGATGGTTTGTGAATAACTTTTACCTTTACAAGGACCTAGTCTTAACTGTAAGGGGAAATTCTAAGAAAATGTCACAATTCTAAGAATTTTTTTCAGAATTTCATCACTAGGAGTAACTCTTAGCACTAGGAAGCTTTGTGAATACAGCCCCTGACATTGTAACATTATATATGACAGAAAACAAGGGAAAGCATAATAGGCCCCTTTTAAGTAAATGTAAGTTGCCACTTAAATGTAACCAACTGGCCACCAATGTTGTTATTTGGTTTAATTTAGGTTGTGATGTCAGGTGACCAAAATTAATGTCTGGACAACATCTAGAGGCCCAGACACACCAGACCAACTTCAGAGAATGAGTGGCAACAAAAGACAACTGCTGTGTCACCTCACATCTCATGTGTCTCAGCCAAAACGTTGCACACAAACATACAGGAAAGACACCTGCATGAGAGGAATTAACTGTCCATACCAGCAGACGGCCGTAGTCTTTGTTCATCATTCAAAAAGGGAAACTGGAAGACCGTCTTAATGCTCATTAGAGAGTTAGCACATTAATAAGACAATCTAATGTTGTAAGAACAGAGCATATTTACAGTGCGGCAGTGAACAATAACATAAACCATCAGGAGACATTTCTGCTAAAGAGCTCAATGGTTAAAAAAAAGTAATCCTATCTGATATAACAAGTTTGTTTCCGTCTCACTCTCTTTTGACTTTAGCTCTTTGTTCACTTTCCTCACTTCTGTTTCTCTTCTTGTTGGCTGAGCTGAACTGCCAATCAGAGTGATTTCATTCACTGACGGGGGCTTACGACGGCCAACAGTGCAGGACGCACCACACCGCCTTGTGTAAAAGACACTCACCACTGGCTGAAAATTGACAGGCCAACCGTCAGCTTTGTCTGTGAGAGCCTTGATGCTAACAGCAATTTGACATAGAATACTGACAATAGATGATGTTAATATTTGTGTAATAATAGTTATGTATAATAGTTGTGTTAATATTTTGTATAAGTTTTAACTTGTTTTGTTAAGTAACCAAAATCCAGCTTTTTCGAAAGATCCCATGCCAACATCATCTTAAAGTAGAATAACGCAGTTATTTGCTGCGTTATGTATACTGTTGTTGCTCGTCACATTGTGGAAACAGTGTTGGATGCTTTCATATGTTATCCAACAGGATGAGCCATCATCACTGGAATTTGGATTGAGGCCATTTCACGTTATGTAAAACTCACTTAGCTAACAAACAAATAATCCACATCAGGCAATACC
This sequence comes from Epinephelus awoara, assembly GCA_035609425.1. NCBI lineage: Eukaryota > Metazoa > Chordata > Actinopteri > Perciformes > Serranidae > Epinephelus > Epinephelus awoara. The sequence continues at coordinate 43,644,060 of CM069294.1, read as the reverse complement.
AGTTTCATATTTTCATGGATTTTTGGGTAAAGTGCTTCATATTTCTTCAGAGGGCATTATGTCAGACAATTGTGCTGAGATTCACCTGCTCACTTATTCTTCCCTATAGTGGTTGTGGCTGCTGGCTGAGTGTGTAGTGTTGTGTAATGTTGTGTGTCAACTACAGCGAGTCCTTTCCAGCATAACCGCCTCTTTGCCTCTTTTACAGATCTCCACACTACGCCTGCCCAGAGGTTATCAGGGTAAGTGCTCTCTCTTGGTCTTTCCGTGTTTCTTTCATACAGTAATAGCAGCTCTGACCGCACTCTCCAGAATGGCTCTTACATCACTGCTCCATCCTCTCTGCATTCACTGCGCTCTCTCCTCAGGTCTCACCCCCTTCCCCCTCCGTTGGATAGAAATACACTCTCTACACACTATAAAAAAAATCTGTTATTTGTGATGCAGTCTTGCATTACTTCGACCATTTTGTTTACTTATTTCCTGTTTTGCCTGTGGAAACTGTTTCTCCCCCTGTAAGAATTCATTTACTTTTTTAACAAACCTACATTTGGTTTAGACATTGGTTTGTCCGATGACAAAAAAAAACCACACAAACAAACACACACGCATTTTTTTGCTGATATTGATATGCTGATACATAACAACTCATTTGGTTGATAACCAATATCTATATATCCACCTTTTTTCCCCACCTACTTTTAGTGATCTTTAAGTCTCTTCTGTAGTGGAATTCACATCATTATATACATGCATACTCTTATTGTGATGGAAACATGAAATACAGTACTTTTTAATGTATGTAATATTCATGCAAAATAAGAAAAAGCATGTTTGCTGATTCTCATTTTAAATAAATCAATACCGATGATGTGCTGATGTTATTGTGCATCCCTAATAAATATATGAGCAAAACTGATATTTAAAATGTAGGTATCAGAGATTTTCTAAATAAATTTTGCAAGAAATAAAGTAACACAGTGAGTTAGACTGACAAAATATTGGTTGAGACAATTCGATAGCACCTTGATTTTATGGTAGATCTTCCTACCGTCCATATCCATATCTCTGCCTGCTGTTTGTTCTCAAGTCATTTTGACTAACACAGGTAATGACTAATTGACAACCAGCAGACGAGGTCGGGTTGGTACACCAGAAAAAGGAAATTCAAACACTTCATCTCAAAATAACTCCTGCTATGCAGTCAGCATCACAAATTGCTGATGTTCCATTGTAGGAGTATCCATATATGGGTGGATTTTTCCATTAAGCACAGCGAGATGCTGAGGCTCAGAGCAGTCAGGGTGATTTACAGTTTGGGAAACAGTCTTAGAATGAAGGAGCTGAATGAAGAATTAATGATGTGAGTCTCATCTATGTCTGTCTGTCTGTCTGTCTGTCTGTCTGTCTGTCTGTCTTTACCAGGGGGAGAAGTATGATGGGAGGAAAGCAGATGCATGGAGCTGTGGAGTCATCCTGTTTGCACTTTTAGTGGTGAGTGACGGCTTACCTTGTTAGTTAAAGGGATAGTTAAGATTTTTGAAGAGCAGTTGCATGAGGTACTTATCCATATACAGTATATTACATAAAAAAAATTTAATTTAACATTGCTCAGCACAAGGAGCTGCAGGTCTACCACTGCTTAGGTTTGTTTGTTTTATTGTGTGACTCCAGCATTTAAAAGGCTTAGTTTGGATTTACCAAAGTCACAAAATAGCACTAACTAACTAAGTGATCAAGGCAGTGGTAGACCAGCAGCTCCTATGTTCAGTGAGCCAAAATGATCGTTTGTGTCAATGGAGTCTGGTGGATTTAACTAGAGCATAGACTGGGAAGTGAAGCCGATAATGGCTTCCCTGTTGGAACAGACTGTCTTACAGACAGATAAAGCAATAAACATACTCTCATCATGACATACACTTAAACTGATATAGATTTTTTTAGGTGGCCAAAATACATTTTGTTGCTGGCCCCCATCAACAGCTGTACATTGCGTAGCTTCCCTGTTGGACTCCAGCCTGCTTCTTCAAACTGGCAGTGCACATCAACTGTATCTTATACACTGACTATAAGAACCCCATACAACCCCAATTCAAAAAATGCCGTTGGGCGGGCGCCCCCCTAATATAATGGCAGGGGAAACACTGGTATTTACTGACCAAAAGCAGCTAGCTTAACTGGTGAAAAACAGCATAAATGTAAGGATATGTAATACATGTGTTCATTTATGTAGTTATTTTTCATAAATCTTAGTATATGTACAGCTATTCATTCAGCAAGGACTTTACCTGCCTTACTGGGACATCCTGGTAGTGTGCCAAGTAAACACTCTGGTCAGCACCTTTATCACATCTTACTTCTCTGTACCCCAGTCTTTACTACCATAATCCAGATGAACCTTTACTAAAGGTTTCTTAAAAGAATAGCTAACTGATTAGTTCCAAGTTGGCTACCTATGTTGCAATTACAGGTCCAGTGTGTGGGATTTAGGGGGATATATTAGCAGAAAGGGAATGTATGTATATATGTATGGAAGGGAAAGTATGTTTGGATTTTTCTAGTGTATAATTACCTGAAAATATGAACTGTTGTGTTTTCGATACCCTAGAATGATCCATTTATATCTAGATGGCAAGCAGGTCCTCGTCTATGTTGCACTGCTGTGTTTCTCACCAGGAGCAGTTTCAGTTGGTTGTTATCTGCAATCCTCACTGCTAGACACCACTAAATCCTGCTAGATCTTGCACACAGTTTCTTTAAAATCTCAACCTACAGTGTATATTCTTATATTCTTTTTAATTTGTATCTATGAACCATTTCATTAGGGAATCTCTGAAATTACATGGCTGTAGGGCATATAAAACTGCACTGATTGCACTTTAGACTTTTCCCCTGCCACTGCATTAGTCGGTGCGATGAAGTATTGCAGGAAAAAGAGAAGGAGAGGTTGATTAAGTTTGTTCTTGAGGCAAATATTTATGCTGAATGAGTGCTATATTTGTGAAGCAGTTGTTCCAATGTGAAGCAGAAGGTCACTAATGTTTCAACACAAAATAAACTACCTTACAGCAGAACTTGTGCTGCGAGTGAATGTTAACATCCATATACACTTTTTGACAGGAACTTTGTGTCATTAATACTGAAGGTCACTCCATGAAGATGTGTGCACATGTGCTTTATATGGAAGCTTCACTTGTGTTGAGAAAAGAGTTGATGCCGTAATGTTATGAAAAGTCTTGCTGGAGGCTGGTGTACCTGTTCTTGTACACCCAGTCTGCGGTTTACATCAGGTGGGATTGAATTAAAGATGGGATGCTGGAAACACACTGCGTACCAATAAAAAATTTAAACTGCTTCATAAATTAAATAAGTACAGAAATGAAACAGATCTGGCCTAACTAACACAACTTCATCATTTAACTGTTCATCTCTCTCTGTTCTATAATTTGAGAAAGATCAGCCACAAAGAAAGTGTTAACAAGACAACATAACTGTATAATTTAACACAAAGATGAGGAAATCTCCATCAGAAGGCATAACCTTTTAAAAAAAGGATGAAATTAAGACTGAAGTGCCAGCACAGGATGACTCCTCAACCATCCACAAACCCAATCTGACCAACATTAATCTATCATTTAAAATTCTAACAAAACAAATAATGGACACATGATGACACTTATTAGGTGACGGAATTCAAACTCTGGACATGTACAGTTCAAAGTTCTTTATTTGTTATATGCACAACAATTCCAGTGAGGCAGATGCTGGCAAAGAAAGTCTTTGTTCTCAGGCTCCCTGCCACCTGCTACTCAGTTTTTTCTTTAAGTCACTTAGACACCAATGGAAGCATCATCCAATTTGGGCTTCAGTATCTTGGTCAAGGACACATCAGCATGCAGACAGGAGGAGCTGGGGATTGAACCGCTGATCTTCCGATTGGTGGACGACCCGCTCTACCGCTGACTCACAGCCATGAGTTTGAGTTTGAGCACTCTAGCTCTTGGATTTGGTAGAGAATTGTTCATTTGTCTTACTATTTTTGGACTGTATTAGACCATCTGAACAATATGTATGAATTTTGAAAATGGGTGTAGATCCCCTTTAATACATTTCAATATACACTAATCAGCCACAACATTAAAATCACTGAGAGGTGAAACATTGATAACATTGATCATCTTGTCACAGTGTAATACAGTGCTCTGCTGGGTAAGCTTGAGACCTGGAGTTCAGGTGAATGCCACTTGACACACACAACCCACCCAAAACTACAACCCAGTCTCGCTCTAAAGTAATTGAAAACCAGTGCTTGGTCAGTGCCAGTCCTGGCGTTAGACATCGATAAAAAAGCCGCCGTTTCAGGTTGGCATGATACGCAGCTGTTTGCCGTTATTGTTCAATGACACCCGGCGGCATCAGGGGGAAATGTGGCGGGACAGCAAGGACAGTTAAGGCAGCAACAAGACAGAGTAGGACAGATGGGAGATGTGGTGGATGGGTAAAACAACCACCAGCTTTCACCTGGGAAGCTGGTGTTTGCTCAGGGTGGTGCGGGTCAACTCCATTATTTTGTTTAGGCCCTCTAAATTGGTTAGTTGTTCTTTTCTTGTTTAAAGACATTCCCCTTTTAAAATATTTGACTGATGTACTGTAGTTCTGCATAGTATGTAAATCAGAGCCATGAGACTGGTGTAATTCATTTTGCTGTGTAGCACACACACTCTGCAGCGTGGTAAACACACAGCACATAACAAAGGCTTTTCAGCAGCTTCATAATGCGACAGTGACAAGTGAGTAGTCAGAGAAGCAACTAAATGAATATGTTTGTAAATGTGCACACTTGCGTGTTCTTCTCTTGATTAAGATGGAGCTTATAACACAGTCATCATGTGAAGATAAATCTCTCCACTCGTGTTGTTTTGATTACCCACGCAGTGTCAGTGGCCATATGGCTCCGTCCTGCTCCTTTTCAATGAGGAGGAAACTGGATCAGTCATCACGTCACTAAGTGCGCTCCCCAGCTGGAGCAGAGGCTGGCTGCCACACAAGCAGCTTCATCACTGACTCTTATGACTGATATCTCTCACAAACTGCCTCCACTCCTCCTCTTTGTTAAAATCCACATTATCTCTCACCTGACAATCCATTTGCATGACAACAGAAAGTCCGCAGAAGGAGCAGTTTGATGCCGGCACTGTGTTTTCATATCTCCCAATTGTTTTGGCCTGCAAGTGTTCACAGTCCCCAGTAGATTATTCCCAATGATATCTGTGACCCCCTGACCTTTCCTCTAGCGACACCATCAGGCAGGAACACTTTGGCCCATGATAAGGCTTCTGAAACTGCTGGCCATCTTTTCTTGAATTAGCTGTGGATATTCATGCTTGCAATCTGTGACTCCTCCTGTAGCACCAGCATCAGTCTAAATGTTTCATCTTTACACAGAAATAATATCAAAATCTACTGGGCAGGTTTCCCATAAACCTTTGTTGAGCACATTATGTAATCATTCTAGTTTTTTATGAATTACAATCCACTCCACAAACTCCTACAGAGCTCAGGGGGGGTCTTAAATAGTAGAAAAAATAAATAACACAATTTGCATTTGGTCTTCAAATCGAAGTATTGTAATGCAGTATTCAATTTAAGACTTAGCTAAATTAAAGTACTGACTAATATCTGGTATTAAATATGATAAAATATACTAGGGCTGTCCCCAAATAGTCAACCAATCCTTAGTCAACCAGAAAGGTCATTAGTCTGCAAGATTTCATTGGTCCCTTAGTTGCTAGTCCCTAACTCTATCAAAACCTATATGAATGGATGATGTGGGAGTTTAATTTGAAAGGACACAGGAAGAGGCCCCGCTCAGTAGTCAGACAAGAGTCACAATACAAACCGACAGCCGACAGATACCTTTCTCTTCTTCCATAAATATTTATCTGTGATAAATACGGAAAAGTTGATCATTTTAGTGCAGGGCTACCCAGAGCTTTGCATCTGTCCCACGGATGATAGGCCTACACACTTATGAACAGTGCCTAGAAGAAGATCAGCTTAATTAAGATCAATAGTGATAGACAGGCTATATGATGCTTGTTAAGGTTGCTTAGCAAGTGTGGGATCAGTTTGAGAAGGTGAAGGACAAACTCAAGGTGATATGTAAACTCTGCATGCAAACAATTGCCTATTATTTGTCGACTACAAACAGGATGTATCATCTGAAACTTGTATGTAGCTGCATGTCCATTACCCACTGAGCATAATCATTACTGCTTTACAGACAGCGTAATTAACAGGCTGCTTGCTCAATGTGTGACGTGCGCTTGTAGATAAAATGTAGGCCTATATTAATGAAGGTTTATTTGTATGGCTCTGTATTTCTCTAATGTAGCACAGTGTTTACTAAGTAACTTATACTATTTTATCTCAGATCTTGAACTTAAACCATTGTGTTACCATGCCCAAAATATATAATTTAATAATTAAATTAATGTCATTAACATGTGGGCAACTAGGCGACTTAATGGCCCTAAATGACGACTATTTGTTGTTTATTTGTTTCATCATCTTGGCATTATGAGGTTCTGTCTGACATTTTTGTCAAAATTAACAATTTGAGCGTACCCAAAAGTTCTATCAGACCGAGTGCACCCAAAGAGACTAATAAGAGTCCCAGTCTCCTTTGAGTAGCCTTGGTACTGACCAGGAACTGACTCAAATGACCACAAAAGAAGTACAGAGACCCAAAGTGACCAAAAAGAGACAAATATTACTCAAAGAGACACAAATGACCTCAACAAGGCATTCGGAGGAATCAACATAATATACAGAAGGACTGAAAATGTGTCAGTTCTCAGTTCGTTGCACTTCTACAAACTAAGTAATGTGTACCGTTTAAATAGTCAGAACACACAGACTGTATGTTTACATGTTGCGGTGTTCCCTCCTTTCCTGTCCCTCCAGGGCGCCCTGCCTTTTGACGATGACAACCTGAGGAATCTTTTGGAGAAAGTGAAGCTGGGGGTTTTCCACATGCCTCACTTCATCCCTCCAGACTGTCAGAACCTTCTGCGCGGTATGATCGAAGTGGATGCGGGCAAGAGGCTCACGGTAAGCTACGCTCTTCTCCTCACCTCACCTCACCTCACCTCATTGGTTGGTCTGGCTGCAAAAGGAGAGGGCTTAAATCTTCCATCAGTAGACTCCTGCTTGCTTTGCATATGTACAGTCTGGGCTGTTGCCTCAGGGACTGTTCAGGCTAAATTTAGCAAAAGTGCACCATGACTGGCCCTGCAGCTTCTGCACTCTGCATCAGATCTTTTCATCTCAGGCCATGGATTTGTTTTGGCTTAGAATAGAAGCATTACAAAAATAACAGAGGATGTATTTAGATATTGTGCTTCGTACTCATGTTTTGTCTGTAGTTATGTGAACTTTGAACAGCTGCTTTGAAATAACAGCTGCAACATCTGCACATCTTAGAAATCAGTGAGATCATACATATAAATTCATGATTTTAGCTCAAAAATGCAGCTTGTCAAGAGGGTAACTAAAGTTGAGGTATACGGTGGCATGCAAAAGTTTGGGCACCCCTGGTCAAAATTTATTTGACCGTGAATCATTAAGTGAGTAGAAGATGAACTAATCTCCAAAAGGCATGTAGTTAAAGATGGAACATGCTTTTCAAATTTTCCACCAAGATCAGTGTACTATTTTTATTTTGTACAAATTTAGAGTGAAAAAAAGGAAAGGAGCACCATGCAAAGGTTGGGCACCCTAAGACATTTGAGCTCTCAGGAAACTTACCAGGGTGTCAGACCTTAATTAGCTCATTAGATCTCTGGCTTGTTCACATTCTTCGTTAGGAATGGACAGGTAATGTAAATTTCAAAGCTTTATGAATGCTCTGACTCCTGAAACCTTTTCCAACAATCAGCAGCCTCTAAACAGCTGCCTAGCACTGTGAAAACTAAAATAACTGATACCCACAAAGCAGGATAAGGCTGTAAGAAGATAGCAAAGTGTTTTCAGGTAGCTGTTTCCTCAGTTCGTAATGTAATTAACAAATGGTAGTTAACAGGAACTGTGGAGGTCAAGTTGAGGTCTGGAAGACCAAGAAAACTTTCTGAGAGAGCTGCTCATAGGATTGTTAGAAAGCTAAATCAAAATCCCTGTTTGACTGCAAAAGATTTATCAGACTCTGGAGTGGTGGTGCACTGTTCTACTTTATAGCTGTGACACCTGTACAAATATGACCTTCATGGAAGAGTCACCAGAAGAAAACCTTTCCTGTGTCCTCACCACAAAATTCAGCATCAGAGGTTTGCAAAGGAACATCTAAACAAACCTGATGATTTTTAGATGAAGATGAAGAGACTGAAATGAAAAATTAATCTTGCTTGAAGTAATAATCATCACCAACAATTTGTCTTTTGGAAGTCAGGTCATCTTTTAATTGATTAGCTATTCACAGAAAACAAAATGACCGCCGTGCCCGAAATTTGCATGCAACTGTATAATCACTGGTTATTTATCATAAATTATGAAAACATTTTGATAGCTCTTACCTTTTCTACGCTCTGATGATTTTTTATGCAACAATTTGCTCCTTAACTGCATAAATGTATAGCAGAAATGCCATGGTACTTCCTGCTTCATCTGTGCAGAGTTGCTTCCTCTTCTTTCCTTTTTATGGCAGATTGCAACTGCTGCTTTGGAGGTTGCATACTGACACCACCTACTTTACTGGAGGCATTTTTGCATCTATGAGTCCTGTTCAAGTAGTTTGTCAAAAAAAAGTACTCTGCTACTTTCATGTTTTTATTTTAGAGAGGGGGGGTTGTGTCATCTGTATGAAAGTGCTGCCTTAGAAGCTCATCATAAGGAGTAGTCCCCTTTGTATTGCATGTGTGTATTTCAGTTATAATTTTGCTGAAGAAAAAGAAAATATGCACATGGAGTATCGTCGAATAAAGCTGTCACAAACATCACATTCTGCTCATCATCCTGTTTAATACAGAAACAGATCGAACACTATGGAAAAGGCATTTAAACATAACCACAGTGTTTTTTTTTAAATTTATAAATAAAAATCATTAATGTTTATTTCCTCCTCTAATTTTTGTTACAGTTAGAGCAGATCCAGAAGCATACGTGGTACTTGTAAGTATATCTACCTGTTTGAAAGTTTCCATGTTTCTGTCTGTGTTGAGTGTCTTTATGCAAGTCCACATTAACAGTTGGTAAAAAGGAAAATGCAGCTGCAGGTCATGCAGAATATTTCTGATAATAATATACCCATCAGACCCAGTTTTTGAAATCTCTGATGGAAGCCTCTCAGAGAAGAAGCAGGTCCATTAGTCTTGAGAGTGAGAGCTCGATTTGTCACAAAGCTGAGAGGGCAGCTCAAACATCAGGCCACTCCATCATTTCTAATGGATCTCTAATGGATTTATTAATTCTGAGTTTCAAAAAGCAGATTTTTTTTTTTTAATCTCAGTGCTATCCACTGAGAGTATAAGATTTCTGTCAGTTGGTTTGTGTGATACTAAAACACAAAAATGTATGTTGCTATTTCGGATAGAAATGATGATTTTTTATTTGATTGATGTTTAGAGTTTATATGTGCAAAAATATCAAGTCAATTTACAAAAAAAAAGAAAAAAAAATATTTAAAAAATTATTAATTATTGTACAAGGACTCAGTTTGAAGTTCTTCATGGGTCCAAAATGATGGACTTGGACCCTAACTGACCTGAGAAATTTCAACCCAAGATCCGACTGGACACGATCATTTGAGAAATATGTATACCTGACTGTATACTTTGCTCTAGATATGACAGTGACAATATGACAATTAAACTGCAATTAAAAATGCCGCCCTAATGCTAAAAATGTTTTTCATGTCAGATATAACAAACTGTTCTCACCTATCTTACTGTAATATTTAATAATGTTTCAGATGTCTGTTTTTATTTTATTTTTATTTTACTCTATCGTCATTTATTTTGTTGTTGTGACATGAGTTAAAGGCTTAATTTCCCCAGATCACTATCTGTCATCCTCTGCCTCTCCTCCAACTCACTGGTGGTGGTGCTGCTGGTCAGCGTTTTAATGCCTCCGTGCCGGGATTAGCCATAGCCGGAGGCATTATGTTTTCGGATTGTCCGTCTATCTGTACATGCATGTACATACCTCTGTGCGTCTGTCCGTCAGTCAGTCGGACCCATTCTCATAAACGCAATAATTTAAGAATGCTTTGAAGGAATTTCTTCAAATTTGGCACAGCTGTCTACTTGGACTCAATGATGAACTGTTTAGGTCAAAGATCAAGGTCACTGTGACCTTCTCTGTCTCATTCAGTTGACTGCAATAATACAAGAATGCCTTGAGGGGATTGTTTCAAATTTGGCACAAATGTCCACCTATACTCAAGGATGAATGATTAGATTTTGGCAGGCAAAGGTCAAAGGTCAGTTTGAAGGAATTTCATTTCCTCAAATTTGGTATAAACTCCCCCCCCCCCCCCCCTTTTAAGCTCTGGAGAGGGCACATTGTTGCCAAAACATCAGCTTATGAAATGAAATCTACACTCCGTACCCGTCATGTTTAAGTGCTCTTGCTTCCCTTTCAAATTATTATACTTGTTTGCTTGCTTATCAGGAGGTCTTGTGCAGTAGAGCATGCCTTCTTTCAGGTTTAAGCTGCCCAATGTGCTCTATTAAAGCCTTTTTCCACCCTGACATGATTTACACTTTGAAGGGAATTAAATAAAGGTCAGCTTCAAAAGTAAAAGTATCTGCACAGTAAGTCTAAATTTATTTCTTTGTGACTTTAGATAATATGACTTAATGTCAAAGCTCAGGGCCAGTTTTGCTTGTCAGTTAGCTGCATGTGTTGTGTTGCAGAGCTGGAAAGAATGAGCCGGAGCCCGAGCAGCCTGTTCCGAGGAAGGTGGCCATCAGGACTCTGGCTGCAGCTGAGGAGATTGACCCCGACGTTCTGGAGAGCATGCACTCTCTGGGCTGCTTCAGAGACAAGGACAAACTGACCAAAGACCTGCTGTCTGAGGAGTGAGTGAGGAGGAGGAGCAGGGGGAGGAGGGGTGGAGGAAGCAAAGAGGCGGTAAAACCATAGAGGAAGCAGATTAAAGGGAGAAGGATTGTGGTGAGGGAGCTGACAGGAGGGGCAGAGAAATATATGAGACAGCAGAGAAATTGTCAGTTTGATGAATTCTTCTATTTAATATGTCTTGTGATGATGGAACATCTTACTGTCCCGCTCTTAACCAGTGGGCACTCAGCTGATGGTGAGCTCTTGGACTTTATTCTCTCTCTAGAGAAAACCAAGAAAAGATGATCTACTTCCTGCTGCTGGACCGCAAGGAGAGGTATCCGAGCCATGAAGATCAGAACCTGCCGCCACGCAATGAGATCGGTAGGCCAGTCCAGCTGAACAAAATATAGCCACAAATAAGACATTGTCATTTGTAGGGCTGTAGTCAAGCAAAGACTATTTTGGTCGACTAAAGTCTCACATAATCTTCAACTAATCGATTAGTCATGGGACAAAAAAAATCAGCACGTTATTTTTACTTCTGTGGTGGTGTGTCTGTCACTCTGCAGTTACACCTCCAAAATGCTAGTCGGCGGTGGAGGACTGTGTTAAGTGCTGTAAAGTTTAGGTGATTCAAAACACACATTAAACATGGCTTAATAGAGACAGTTTGAAGCACAAGTACACAAATTGGCTTCACTATAAATCGCAGCATTGACAGACAAACACTTGTCTTTATCTGGACATATTTCCCCCACCAATACAACATGCGAACGTTATTAGCACAAGTCTATGGCATTTTACATTGTATAAATTAGCCTAGCGGCTAGCGATCTTACCATCTTCTCATATAACCAGGGACAACGGCAAAATTTAACAAAGGTTACAGCACACAGTTTGGCTCCATTACAGCTCACAACATTCACCGACAAACCAAGTCTTATACTAAACACGTTTTCCAAGCAAATACAACATGCTAACGTTATTAGTGCCAGCCTGTGGCATTTTTGTATACATTAGCCTAGCAGCTAGCGATCTTTCCCTTGTCCCATGTAAAACCAAGGACAACAGGAACATTTAACCAAGGTAAGGGCACTCAATTGGACTCCATCACCAATCATAAGATTCACCGATAAAACAATTGTCACACTAAACATGATTTCCAAACAAATATAACATGCTAACATTATTAGCGCCAGCCTATGGCATTTTACATTGTATAAATTAGCCTAGCGACGAGTGGAGATTTCCTCTGCTCATATGAAGCCAGGATAAATTCCTAAGTATAAATCCCTTAAGGATAAATCACACACGACTTAAAATGCTATTTTAGTGGAGGCTTTACTGTCTTCTTTATCTGTGAAATACAAGTAAATACAATCTCCTTGTCCACTGGGGTAAATGGTTTCAGTATAGAGAAACAGACAGGAGGTCTTCGTCACCACGACACTGAGCGTTAGGGTGGGCGAGTTCAACGTCGTGTAAACAAATGGGGGTGTTTTGAAATTTTCACAGGTAACTTAGCCTGTCCCTCCCGTCGCAGGAAATAATGGATTAATCCTGGAAAGCTATTGATGTAGCACTTTTCTCCTTAGGAAAGTATCATGGCGATTATTTGACCAATGAGAATTTGGTTGGACGAGAGCATATCGACCAAATAATCGACCAGTCGACTGGGAGACTACAGCCCTAGTTATTTTTTTATTTGTAGGTCATAATTCGGTACAGTTTGGTGATCCCCTGATCACCATTTTATTTTGTCCATTTGATTTAATTTATGATTAAATACCTGCACAGCTAATCACATCCCCATCAGCCCTGTATTTTGAGAACATTTGATAAGTAATAATGAAAATAATAATAATAATAATAATAACAATAATAATAATGATAACTAGAGCACTCGGAGAGCACAGACTTCTGCCAAGCAGCTCGGTTTTCCTACCTTTTTATTATTTTATCCATTGCGCTTCAACCAATCACCACCAAAATGTTATCATCTGTTCCCAATATCAACCTTTCCTGAAAATTTAATCAAAATCCATTCAGAACTTTTCGAGGTATTTTGCAGACAGACAAACACCAGCGAAAACATAACCTCCTTGGCGCAGGTAGTAATGATAAGACAGGGGCTCAACAAGTTCCTTTGATCTTTGATGAATCAAATAACTTGATTATTATTGGTCTAATGTCGCATCGCCAGGCTCTCGTTATTGGTCCGAACCATGGTGATTGAACTATGAGTGGTTGCATTGGGATTTGAATTATTTTTTTTCCTCCCCTCCCCTCCCCGCTCCCACACCCCACCATCTGAAGTTAGCGTGCATTATAGAGTTAGAATGTGTTTCATCAGCACCTCTGTGTAAAACGTGAACAAATGAGACACTGTGCCAAGCTGACTTTAGGAATATTAGCTTTTCAAGGTTAACATTAGCAACATGTAGATTTTTTCTTAGGAGATCAGGATATTATATTGAGAACGTATCAAACCTTTGGTGCCTGGGATTCTTCTCCAGCCAGTAGAGCAGAATAAATCTACAACTAACCAACAATGTTGGTTTAAAGAGTAAGTTATCAGCCTCTCTTTATATGGTCATCTGCTCCGGGCACACTACATGTGTTTAGTGTCTATATTATACTGCTACATGTAGCTACATACTAACGTCAGGGAAACTTGTAAACTTAGTTAATTTTGTATAATTTGTCCCCGGTTTTGGATCATATTTCTGCTGGAACATGTCTGGTTGTGTTTAGAAGCTTTTATTGGTAATTTTTGACAGGAGAAAGTGCTACCACACAGTCATTCCCTGGCTGCAAGCGCATTAACTACATGTTAAGGAAACTTGGAAACTTGGTGACTTATGTTGTTAATTTCTCCCCAGTTACTAATGGCAGAGATGCTGGTAGAATGACAATGGTAGAATGACTGTGTAGAGATGATGAGAAACTTCAGAAACCATTCAGAGCAGATTGGGCTTTTTCGGAAATGAGGCTTAAAAAGAAGCGCTAAAACGGAGTGTTTCAGACGAAGGGTGAATGCAGGTGTTCCAGCACAGACAGGATGATGACCATTAAAGCATGTAAGCATGTTGTCTTAGAGACCTTAGATACAAGTATAAACATGAAAATTAGCATCGTAGTTCCCCTCCTTTTTCCACCCTCCGTCTTTCAAATGCTGCACCAGATTTCACATAGACGATGGAGAAAAAATTGCAAAGTGTACAGTGGGTAGTTCAGGGGGCCTGGGATTGCAGAGCATTCCACAGCAAATATACAATTGGCTAAAGGCACTGAGCCAACAAAGGAGAGCTTAGCTCTAAACTGAAATATTATATTTATCAGTAAATCTCATACTACACCTTTGGATTGATATATTAAATTGCCCTTTTTGGGTTACAATTTTTTTTCCAACTTGCAACCCTCCAGAAAAAAATGAATAAATGGTAGTCAAGATTAAAAAACTTACTGATACTGAAGGTTGCCTTTTAGTGAGGTACTTTTCTGACTACTTTCTGTCCTTGTTTTATCTCTTCATTGACATTTGACCCCTGAACCCTGCTCAGCAGACCCGCCCAGGAAGCGCGTGGACTCGCCTATGCTGAGTCGTCACGGTAAGCGGCGACCAGAGAGAAAGTCTATGGAGGTGCTGAGTGTCACAGAAGGAGGATCTCCCGTACCTGTACGACGAGCCATCGACATGGCAACCCATGGTCAGAGGTAAGAGATGTAGATCTGCACGTGTGTTCATGAGCATGGAGAAACATGTTTGACACACACACAGGTCAGTCAAGAAGATTTGCTGTTGTACAAAGTGATACTGATGATGTTGTTATCAGTTGATAAATAATGTATTTAATTTCAGTTCAGTGAGTTGAAGGAAGGAGGTTCAGCTCAGCAGCACTTCACATCAAAAATATGACTGGTCCTTTTTCAAATTGATGTCACATAGACCGTCTGTTTGCCCTCAGTATGTCCTTAGTTCACTTCTTCACTCCACTGAGCTCTGTCAAGTTCACTGTGAGCTCTGTCCACAGTTGTAAATCCTTTCCTCCTCCACCGAACTGCGGTTAAATACATGACGCATTATTCTCACCCTGTCGTTTCAAGATGTACTGTACATGTCATACAAGACCTGAAAACAAAATCCTGTTCAGTGCACTGTTAGCTCAGCTGGAAAATCCTATCAACTGTTAAAATGCATGAACAGGACTCTCAGGTTTGTGTGTCGTGTGTGTTTAGTGTGCATGGAGCATGCAGTCAAAGTGGATAAGAAGCATCCCGGTTTAAGAAGATGTAAACCTAAAAAGTATTTGGCAAGTCGCTGCATAAAGTGGCTGTTGATGCTTGTATTGTTGGGACAGACCAGCAGAATGTAGCAGATTTTAACAGTCAGAGTATATTGAAGAGTCCTAATGTTTGAAAAGGCCCCAAAAATGTGTGTTAACACTAAATTTTGTGAAAGCACACTTATTCCAGGTGTGACATGAACCCAAGAACTGAGCCTGGATACATCTTACAGTAATCAATATCAAATGGTTACTAGAGAGTCATTACATCAAAACAAATACCATTAGACTGGCAATGAAATTTAAGTCATTTGTACATTTTGTACATTTTGTTCATCCCATATGCCAAACCTTGATTTTTCTTTTATGGGGTGATTTATGCAAATCAAATTGTAGCACAAACAAAACATATACAGTACATACTTCATCAACACTAGTTGAAAACCTTCAACAATAATGAATTGATAGCGAATTGAAATTAAAGGACAATAATGGCTGCATTAGAGGTTAGAAAACATTATATATGCTTTATTCTTTTGAAAATGGTTAGCTGTGATGTAAAGTATACATGACTAATAAGCATATGAAACCTCTTGAAGGGCTCCTGTGTTCACCAGTGTTTGAGTTTTTTTGTATTTGTACTCTCAAAGGAAATAACCCAAATAACCAAGGTAGTATTGAAACTTCTCCTGTTACATGATACCTGCATTTGATTTGCACCGGGGGTCTGATCAAAGACCTTCCCAACTCCCAACCAGATCAACAAACTTTCTGTTGCTGCCATCACTAGAGCTGTTCCCCTCCCAGCAAGACTGCCCATTTAGCACAAGCTAACAAATCAGCAGCACTGACATCGAACGGTCAGCTATTAAAGAGTCAAACCAAATTCTCACCGACACCAAAACAGCTGGATTCTGTCATTAATCCTGCTCCTAACTGTTAGGTAACCTTAGTTGTGTGATGCTAACAGTCACCCCCGTCACACTGGGTACCTTCCAAGTCTCTTATTCGTCATTTTCTCGCTCCTCGATCCTCCCTTGAACTGGAAATGGTTCTGGTGCACCATTTGCAACACCTTCCCAAAGCTCATAGGAGGGATCTCTCTCTCTCTGAGCGAGGATACAACCTCCACAGAAGTCTTTTGTCAGCTGATACGCCCCTGCATTCAATCAGTTGGATTCTGCAGCTGATTGGACTGATCTGATACAACTCATCATACTGGAGAGAAAGAAATGACAGGTTAAACTGTTTCATAGTTTTTTTGTTATCTGATTCACCGTCTATTAAAAATCAGTTGTGTAATTATAGGTCTGGACAACAAAAAGACCACAGGCAACTTTCTTTGTAAGAAAGATTTTTCTTTTCATGACCTGTTATTTACCCCATTTTATTATGAATACAATTTAAGTCGGATAGAGAGCATCTGTTTGCGGGAAAGCACTTTTTATTCAGTTATCATCATTTCCATTGAGTCACACGTGAGGCTGATCATTCCTGAGCGCCAGTTTGATGAGTTGCATAATTTCAATTTTCCCTGAAAGATTTAGCCTAATAAGTCATTTCTAGGGTTCAAAAGACACCATAATCATATTCTGGGATATTACGTAATGAATTCAAATCAGAATATCAATAAATACAGATGCAAATAATTGCTGAATAAGATAACTGCATTCTGCACCTCCGAGCAGGCCACAGTGGAGTGTAAGAACGCAGGTTATTCATGTGCAGGTGTTTGTTAAACAGAGAGGATAGCCTTCTGTTGCCCCGGCAGTGAGAGCTTTGTGCATTTATTAGTATTAGCACAGGGTACAGGCATGCAGACACAAACACCAGAGTCTCTACAGCTGTTATCAGATGCTTCTGAGGAAATGATGTCTCATTTCTCTAAAAACATATTTTTCCTTGCATAGTTCCCTTGCGTCTCTCCATGCATACCCGGTGGGAGGGACTAAGACGCAAAGAAAAGGTGCAAATGAAATGAAGTCTGTCATGGACTTCACGCTGCTGTAGCAGCTACAGTCTCTGGTGCGGTGAAGTTGAGCGTAGTGTATTTGACAGAGTTAGCAGTTCAGTGTGCTGCAATGCCGGCAAAACATTTAAATGTATGGCTATACTACACGCCACTTCATTCACATTATCGGTATTGTATGAATTACTTTACTGTTAAAGGTATCACTTTAAGAAAGAACTTTTACAGACAGTAAAAAAACACAAAAGCAACAGAAGGAATGTAAGGGAACAAAACAATGGGGAAAAAAAGAGAATTTAATGACAAAGTAAAGAGGACTGATGTAAGGTAATACAGTACACGATAAAAGATAAAAGGATGACATCATGTTACATCAAAATGAACAAAAGTTTGGTCAAAGTCAGCGGTAACAGCTTCAACACAGAGTACTTTGCCTTCAGTCTGCATTCACCTCTGAGAGGGGCAGAGCACTGCAGTATTTATGAAAACCATCCGCAAATCTTTCTAAAAAGAAAAAAACAAAACAAAAACTTTTACCTTCCACCTTCTCCAGGAGCTGCTTTGATCCCACGTTCTGCAAAATTCTGACAGAAGAAGCTCAGTTTGAAGTAGAACTTACTGTTGAGACGAGATTTTTTTTCAGAGTTTTTTTTTTTTTTACTTTGTTTTTTCCATTTAACGTTTACATTTATCCTGAAATTTAAACTAATTGACCCATTAAGACCTCACCACTAAAGCACTGAACAATTTGTTTTTGAATTTTATTCACTTAAATGTCCCCTTGGATGCCGGCGTCTGCGCTCCCTCCCTCCTCTGTTAAATGGTATCTCACAGACGCACTATGTCATCAAACCATGTGATGTTTGGTATCACTGGATTCAGGAAGCTCTAGCCGGATTCAGGAAGCTCTCGGCTTCCTGAATCCGGCATCGTTTTTCTTTTATTTCTTATGGATTCGCTCCAGAGCAGCCTAAATACATGAAGTCCAAAATCGCGATGAGTGGTGACAAGTCATGTCATGCCATTTTTCGAGGGGAAAGTTAAAGGATTACTCATGATCTCATGCCGAGCCGTAGGTAGACACGTAGCTGGTTTAAAAAAGGTAAGAGTCTCACTCCTACCACTATTTTTGGCTGAGATATACCGCCTAGAAAGTATGATCACAACTTTCACGTTTCATATGGCTTTATTTGGTGATATTTTATGGTGTTTCTGTCATAAACAACATCAGCTATCACAGTTACGCCAGATTTAAATATGGTACAATGTTTGAAGCTGGCTGAGTGGTGTTTGATCACTGATAGTACTGTTTTGAAGCGGAGTGAGCGCTCTGTCATTTGGAGCTCCGCCTGGATCTTTTCATGGAAAAAATCAATCAATCAATCAATCAATTTTATTTATAAAGCCCAATATCACAAATACAATTTGCCTCACAGGGCTTTACAGCATACGACATCCCTCTGTCCTTTAGACCCTCACAGCGGATAAGGAAAAACTCCCCAAAAAAAACCCTTTAACGGGGGAAAAAAAATGGTAGAAACCTCAGGAAGAGCAACTGAGGAGGGATCCCTCTTCCAGGACGGACAGACGTGCAATAGATGTCGTACAGAACAGATCAGCATAACAAATTAACAGTAATCTGTATGACACAATACAGTAATCTGTATGACATCCTCGGTAATGACAGTAGCTTACAACAACATTCATGAAAGTAATAATACTGTCGTTATAGTTCTGGCTACTGTGGTACAACATGTTGAAAGTATATATTAGTATCAGGCAGTATACATGTATGATAATATCATATGTCTATAATAGCAGTAGAAGTATGACTAATGATTAATGATGGCAGCATCAGCAGCAGGAGGCATCTGGCAGGACCACGGCAGCAGCACAACCACACACGTCACACTATCCAGGCACCGCTGCAATACGAGTTAAAAAACACTGTAGAATGGTCATACTTTGTGCAATCTTCTTCAAACTTGAAATACATGTTCATTGACAGTGTGCCTACAGCTCCACAATGTAATTTACCTGCTCAGATGAAGCCACAGACAGTTATTCATCCTGAAATTCATTTTTTTTTTTTATTTTAGGCAAAATCTTCAACTTTTTACTGACTTCAGAGGCCCATTACTCTGTCTCTGTATCATAGTGTTTCTAACACTTTCACAAGAAACTTCAGAGAGTTTTATTTCTGGCAAGACCTCATACATGCATGTAGTCAGAGCGGTTCAGAAGCTACAGTCATTTTAATTTGGGTTTGTCATTTTAGGCAGTTTTTTAGTTTTCGCTACAAAATGGGGGTGGAGTGCAAGAGGTTAAAGGTCAGCCGTCTAAAAGCAGAGCAATAAATCTGCTCTGATATCCTTCACAATCTTCACCATTTAAACCCTTCAAAGTGAGACCAAGTCATTTCACATAAATTCATTTGAGGGTCACTTACAAGCAGAGTGAGTGGAATTCAAATCCACTTGAAAGTCTGAATTAAATCTGGACCTGAGGCTCAGACAGCAGGAACAGTTTGTGTGATCATAGATAGTCATTTCCATCAGTTTTAATAGAGATATCCAGTTCTAACACATGCAGACTGAACATCCCGCTCAAGAGTTAGAATTAAGATAAAGGCTGCTGACTAAAACCCTGAAGTTATGCTGATTAACACTAATACAATGGAACCTCACTGTGTCAAATTTTCAGCTGTAATGCTGTTGGAAGTGTTTTCTTTTTAACAAAAGCAACATTAAGTTAAAATGTTGGCTGATTTCATACTGGGAAGGCAGACACACCAGATGTGTAGGAGACAAACATCCTGTAATGGCCCTGAGCACCTACACGGGTGTTATCACTTGTTCTGGCTAATTAGACTGGTCAGGTTAAAGTTGGACAAAGCTAAAACTGAATAAGAAACTGCACCATAGACTGTGGAAAAACATTAAACGGTTCACTTTCAAATCTTTAATGAGTTTGATGGATGAATTTGACAGCTATGGCCAAGACTTTTGTCCCAAATTGCAACAACAAACATTGTTAATTAGTTTCAGCTCTGATTCATCTTGTGACTGGCTTCTTTTTAGTTAATGGTGGCTTAGGGTTTGGGTATTGTAGTATTTAGAGCCATCCAGCAAGACAATACGTTCTCACAGTATTTGTACCTCTGACTCTTTTCATCTAGCTGCGTGCTGAGCATGTCTCTGTTATGAAACACTTTATACTCTGACAGAGGCAGTGCACTCAAACTGGATGGTGCAACATGGCTAATAAGCATCTGATTCTCAAAAGTCAGCACAGTCAAGACGACTTGCTCCCCATCAACAGCACAAATTTGTGTGTCAAGGTCCAACAATTCTTAATTTGACTAAAAAATATTGGTGAATTTCCAACACATTCTCTCTCTCTCAACTTGTGAAATACTGAAGCTTGGTTAGTGCCCCTGCCCGTCAAACTGTGATGCTCTAGGTACCCCTCTAGTGTCAGTTTTGGATGCTGTGTCAGTTTCTATATTACATACTGTCTTAAAAAAAAACATCAGTTTTTACCGGAAATGTGCATTCTCTTTTCTGAATAAACTAACGCAGGTTTACTTTGTTTATAGGTTTGGGCAACAAAAGTACTTGGTTAGGTTAAAAAAAAAAAAAAAAAGGTGGTTTGGGTCAAAACAAGTATGCTTGTCATGCCCCATTTCCACCAAAAGCTCTTGGTATATTACCTTTAGGACCAAAAGTATGTGCCTAGACCGTAGATCCATTTAGTTTTTCAACCCAAAAAGTATTCTTAAATGTAGGTAGGGTTATTGTCACTTATTTGTCTGTCCAACTTTCGCTGTATTTCCTCTTCACCGGTGATACAGAAGAACATCTGCATCCCATTTGCCATCCACAGAATGAGGTTGCATGACAACATTTTCTGAACAAAAAGAACAGGCTGGCGTGACCGTCTCTCCTGATTGGATATTTAAAAATAGCGGGACTGTGCATTGAGACCTTGTCAGGCAAGAGTGCAGTGTTACTAGAGCACACCAGAACGACACTCCAACACAGTTTTTTGAAGTGTGGATTAGATTACATGGGTGAAATTCATATACATTTTTAGCCTGAGTGTCAGACTGAAGCTCGCAGAAGCTTCAGTCTGACATCGCCTCCATTGAAGGCGATTAACAAGGGGGAGGGAATTTGATTTTTCCCTAACCAATCAGTAGAGATCAACGACTCACCCAGAATCTGACGTCATTAGTATCCATGCCTCGGGGGTGCCGAAAACAAGCGAGCATTGCCGTTTAAAATGTCTCCGTCGTCGTGCACGCCCAGCTGCATCGCCGTTAAATCCAGTTTAGCAGCTTCCTTAATATGGTCCTCCATTAACGCGAGTAGTGGCGAAATACTTTGATAGCATCGTTAAAGTGGTCTGTAGGATCTGCAGCAGTCGCCATTGTTGCTATCCTCACCAGTTACCCACCGGTAGCCTCGCGTAAGAGCCTGGTGTCTATTCACTCTGAATTTTGTCTGGATTCTGGTTCCGGTCTAGGGAGCAGATGCGGAATTCACCAAATTCACCAAACTAAAAGTGTTCACCATAGTAAAACTTTAAATTCTGGCGCACCATCGATTTGGGGTGATGAGGGGTGTAAGAAAATCGATTAACTTAATGGCTTGGGGCTTTTCTTGTAAATTATATTCTTTAAATTAAAAGTTTCGCCGCATTTTTATTAGCTTGGTGCTTTTATTTTTACGGAAAGGCACATCCATCGAATTCCGGATCCTGTCTCACTCGCCCTGGTTCCGTTTCCTTACCAAAACGGCCACTAACGGCCCCAGACTAACCCACTAGCCCACAGCTTGACATCAGCGTGGCGCTGATTGGCTAATCGCTAGATCCCTGGCATTCATTGTTCCGCCCATCGTTTGGACGAGATAAATCGCAAATTCAGTGAAGTATACCAGACCAGTGAGACAAGCCTACTCAGTTGAGTGGGCGGGGTCTATGGTCTGGAACCAGGCTAATACATTTTTGAAACACTTGAAGATCCAATCGTTACTGAGGTGCAGGTCATTTAAGAGACACAGTAAAACAAATGGCATGGTCAGATTTGCCATATGGACATTTAAGATATGTTCATAGATAAACGTTGTCAACTCATGCAGCTAGTGACATTCCAAGTAGAATATTCCACCTTAAAAGTTGCTGGTAGCTGCTGGCAGTAGCCTTTGAACAGCAGGGTGAAGCTGCTGCTAGAGGCAGCCAAACATATTTTCACTTTATAGTTACAGTTTACCAATGTATGAAGCACGTACCACGGTATGAACACTGGTTACATAAGCTTCAAAACCAGCCACAACTCAGCCCTGAGCAAGAGTGACGATTCTCTTTTCATTTATCAACAGACTGCAGTGGCCTGGTCACTGCAGAGGTGTACTTGTGGCTCCTCACATCTACTGGAACTTCTTTGGTACAGCTAAAGAGGGGAGAAGGGTCTCTTTTACTGTTGCCTAGGATCAGTTTTACTCGTTGACATTATGACATATGTTATACAGTAACATAGCCGTTGCTAGACCACACATTGGACCAAGAGTGAAAACTTCATCTGAACTTTCTCAGCCACCTGGTTATTAGACCTTCACATTTAGTTTAATGTTTCTGACAAGGCGCCTATATATCAGCAGGCGTAACAGCAGATTAAAGCTTATTTAGCTGCTGGCGGTTATTATGTCTGTGAGGATCTCTCCTCTCTGATAAATGATTCAGTAAAGAGATAGATAATAAATTTGAATACACAGCTGTGTGAACAAGTTTCAGGAAATCTACAGTGAGGAGGCGTGTTGAATGTCCCATCGACTCGAGCATGACCCACGAATGTGCTACTCCTCCTGATTTTCTCTTCTGATTTCTGAATTAGTGCATGTGATGAGTTTTTGTTTTGCTCTTTGTTTCATATTTTTTTCTTCATTTTATAGTGCTAAATTTGTTACAAGTTCTGTTTTGTTTTTTTTATGCATGCTCAACATTAGAATTCCCCTTATGTGACTACCTTTCTGTCTGTCTCTTGGTTTTCTGTCTGCCCCTTTTTAGCAAATCTGTTTTCAGTAAAAGCTTGGATATCACAAACGCTAACTGCAGCAAGGAAGAAAGGTATTGGTCGGCTCCGTTTGTGTTTGTATTCGTATGTCGTGTGAGATCCATTTTATTCCTTCCTTTTTACCACCCATAAGATAAGTTTTCTTTTTTTTTTTTAGCATTCAGTGGCTCCAGTCCTTTACACGTCAATGTCTTTCACTTTTAAATGTAGCATGTTATTTTTGCTAAACATTTTCTTTTAGAAGTAACCTGTTAACATAGTGTAACATTATTGTAGAAATCTATCTCTTTATCTTTTTTAGCTTTCTAACAAAATTGAAACCTAAATGAGAAAAATAGAAGTAACAAAATTCTCTTAAAAATATTACCATCACAGATAAACTACAGATACTACAGATAAACTACAAATAAATACAAATGCATTCAGTCACTGCAAAGTATCTCAGAAATCTCCAGAAAAGCATGGAAAATCTGTCAGTGTTGTAAAATTATTTTAATGTTATACAATAAAAGTTTCAAGAACATCTTGAAATAATTTTCATTATCTTGAAATAAAATAAGACACAAATCATGACATTTGTATCATAAAAAAATGTCTTGAAACAATTTTATTTGTATTAGAAACAGGTTGAAATAAGGTCGTTGCACTGGCAGTATAAGAATACTCAAGTGCTGATACTTGACTTGACCAAAGTGGCACATTTTAGTTTACAAAGTGGCTTGAAATGCTGCCTTTTTTTTTTTGACAGACACCTCTTTGTTGCCAACACATTCTCATACTAACTCGTCAAATATTGTCATTTTGTCAGTGGACTTCCACATTTACATCTGACACACTACGTATCCTCCTGTGTATGTTATTGACATTCTGGGATGTCAATGTACGCATGTGTCTTTTTAAAACACACCTTGTATTTACATTTATTTCTTTGTGCAACAAAAACATTTGGTTAGGTTTAGAAAAACCCCCATCATGGTTTGGCTCAGCATTCACACAGGAAGCAAACAGCGGTGCAAGTCATGTTGGACCCACCCACTTCTCTTCCTGCCTGCCCCATGGGACTTTCCAGCTCCTTATATCACGTTGTTCGCAGTGGCATTTCAAACTGATGCCGTCTGGCGGCGTTATAAACGGACACATCTTTCGTAGCGGTATAATGGTGCCGTGAATGGTGCCTTATTTACGTTGGTTTTCAACCAACGGTTGGTTTTTCAGCCTCTTTTTATAGCACATTTGCTGCCTGATTCAGTCTCTAGCAGCAGGCAGATGATTTTCTCAAACAAGCTCTGATAACTCACTCCCTGCTCAGCAGCAAACAGCACACAGATGCAGTTAGAGAGCTAGTGGAGACCAAACCAGAGCTAAAAGGAGAGTCAATATTTGAACTTGCATTTATCAGGTGGACACAAACACCTATAAAGTAACGATGTTACTGTGTCTGCTTGATGTGCAAATAGTCAATTGATTGCCAAGGCATTAGCCATGACAAGCTTAAACTATGCTGTATGTCAGACCCAGAGGAACACTTTGCTGCTCACAATAGCCTTTTCTTTGTCTCTTATCAGATATTTGGAGATTACTAAATTCTGATTTGTTTCTCATAACACCCCATATTGATGTTGCATTGAGTTAAGTTATGTCCAGCAGAAATTGGCCAGACAAAAAAGAGATCTTATATTCAAATTAGTTTTAGTCAGACAAACACAAGAAACTGATTTTCTCTAATGTCATGTAAATATA
Source organism: Epinephelus awoara (assembly GCA_035609425.1). NCBI lineage: Eukaryota > Metazoa > Chordata > Actinopteri > Perciformes > Serranidae > Epinephelus > Epinephelus awoara. Next base: position 43,618,931 of record CM069294.1, on the reverse strand, counting down.
CTGAATAATTCTTATTTTCAGGTACACTAATGAATATGCAGCTATTAACCATTTACACCATTTCCGCCAATGGACGCTCCTAAATCCCACACACTGGACCTTAAACAAACATCTGATTTTTGCCTCTTGTAAGGAAGAAACGTTGGTATGGTCACTTTTACCAGGCGGTAAAAACAAAGCCTTTGTTGCCCAAGAATGAGTTGAGCATCAGCATTAGATTGGATCCAAACAGCACATTACCAATAAGCACAGTTAAGGTGAATTTAATGTTGTGAAACAGCAACAATGATACCCAAACTATGACTGTATCAGTGTACTTGCTGTAAGAGAAGAGCAGAATATTTTCCTCTCTGTGAAATCAGAAAAATAGCACACTTTCCTCTGACGTTCCTCCCTCAGCCCTCGGGGGTGAAGAGAATTTTTAGGTCAACTTTTCTGTTTTCTTCTCTCACTCCCCCTCCTCCCTTCCACCCATCTTCACTCCTCATTGTCAGTGTGTGTATGTGTGTGTGGGTTTTATGTTTGTTTGTGCCAGTCTTTTATTTCAGTGAAGCATGGGGAGGGGTAATTTCCACCACTGGTGCCATCTCCAGCAGCCTCCCTGTGTGGCTGACCTTGTGTCGATGGATTTGCGGCCTGGATGCAGATTAGCATAAATTAATTGCCAGGAATGCAGATGGAGCACAAACAGGAGATGGAAAAAGGCTTTCACTCCCACTGAATAGTCCTTTATCTCACTCATCATCTAATTGGGGAGATCCATAAAATGAAGCTTGTTGCTGACGCTCCCACTTTAACGCACATCACCAGCGATGAACCGTGAATTAATTTTCAGATTTCAAAGACTAGCCGGCACCAGCTTCCTGATTGTGGACTGGATGGGTGTCACAGTTAATGAGTTGCTTGTTAATAGAAGCTCTTCTCTCAAGTGTCTGACAGTGTGGAGAGTCTCCTCTTCGTCATTAATGGAGCATCGTTGTGTGCTGGCAGCCATTTGACACTTCCTCATTACTGCCTCGATATTAGTTAACACAGTAGATGCAGAATGTGTGGTTGTGATTAGCACTAGCACAAGACCTGTAACAAACAGGCAGATCACCACACAAATATGACGAGGCTCTGATTAACTGGTTTGTTATTGGAGAAAAAGGTGATTTTAAAAGCATTTTGCATGGTCTTATTTGACACTTTTCTTGTTATCAACAAATACCACGAAAAGACCCAACACAACAGTAAATTATCTACTTCCAAGTATTGTGTGTATCAAAGCCCCGTATATCTTCTTCCTCTGAGCCATAGAGCTCCATCCACACACACCTTATGCGGCCACAAATACTCACTAAAGTACCAAATGTGGATCTGCAGCTGAAAATAGTCCCCTACAGATGCACTATTTCCCCCTGTTTGAGTAATGTTTACATGTTAACATCAGTCTTTGTGCACATGGACAGTAAAAGGCTGGAACCTGGAGGCTAGCATCGTCCTGGTTCCAGTGTCTAAAAACACCCAATGGGATTTTTCCATTGGATTTTTAATTATTGCAGAAAATAAGCTCTGTGGCAAACAAAAGTTCATGATACTTAAATGTTTTATTCTGCAAGATACTCTCCACAAATTAACACAACTTTTATGATATATGAAGCCTGAATGCAGTCGCCAGAAGTAGGACTGCTGTTATATACCAGCTATTAGGGGTGGCGGTAGCTCAGTAGCAGTAGCCCAGGCCATAGGGACTTAGCTTTGGAACCAGAGGGTCACCGGTTCAAGTCCCTGCCTGGACCAAAATGTTGCATGGACAGGTAGCTGGAGAGGTGCCTGTTCACCTCTTAGGCACTGCAGAGGTGCCCTTGAGCAAGGGCTGGACGATTATGGCAAAAGTAGTAATCACGATTATTTTGACTGATATTGAAATCACGATTAATAAACACGATTATAAGTTGGTTGTGTTGCCTTGGGGGGCAGACACCACAGCGTGACAAACTTTGCAAACAATTTCTTTTTACTCAACGTCCGTCAACTTGAAGCCAAAATGTTTCCAGATGACTGAAGTTGTCCTACCTTTCTTCTCAACCAAAGGCTGCCTTTCTGCCATGTTCTGCCATGTTCTGAATCACTCGCTTCACATATTATTGATCCACACATGTCACACGCTTGCTGCTCCTGCACGTCACACAGGTGCATTCACGGTGCTTTTCCAGCACAGGAACTTACATACACGCCGCGCCGTGTGGCGCATTAATCATTTTTCTTCTTCGCCAAAATTGAAATCATGATTAAAATTCGATTAATCGTCCAGCCCTACCTTGAGCAAGGCACCGAACTACTCGGGGCGCCTGACCATGGGCAGCCCCCTCACTCTGTGTGTATATGTACATGACAACAGAGTGAAAACTCTGAGGTATATAATTTTTTTTTTAAAATGTAATTAAAATTAAACGAACTACACCACCATTGCATGACTTAAAGGTCACCACCAGAACAATGCTGTAAAGCCATGATGACACTCCTCCAGCACTCTACACAAACAACAGGGGGAAGCAGCTCATGTGAAAAAACAACCCCATAGTGCTACTAAAGGTCAACTGACACAATATAGCAAAAATCAAGATACAGCATTAAGAATTAATGCAATTTCCATCATAGATTAAAAACAGCAAAAAACATACCCAATTTATAAAGTCCATATGAGCAAGTAATGTAAAAGAAGGAAAACATAGGCGGAATTAGTTCAGGTACAGGTGTATATGTACACACAGTATATTAAGTTTAAACAGACTAAACAAGAGGAAGAAAGCTGGATTATTTCGTCATTCAAGTGATTCAGTCAGTAAGTGATATGACTGATTTAACATGTCTAGCACAAGTTTTTTACTTAAAGGAATAGTTCAGATTTTCTGAAATGGGGTTGTATGGGGTACTTATCCGTAGACAGTATATAACATACAGTACATGTCAGTCGGCACACCCCTAGTTTGGAGAAGCAGGCTGGAGTCTTAACATGGAAGCCAAGCAATGTACTGCTGTTGAGAGATCAGAAGCAAAATGTATTTTAGCCACCTAAAAAAATCCCCCCCAAAAAATTTATATCAATTTAAGTGTATCTCACTCTTCAAAGCCAGAGTCCACTGAGAAAATAGAGATTTAATATTGTTAAACACAGGAGCTGCTGGTCTTCCCCTGCCTCAGTCACTATCAAATCACAATGAAAATACCCTCAATATAGCATGCACCTAAACTGTTGTGATTTTTTAGTTGGGACTTTTTTAGGTGGCTGAAATACCTTTTGTTGCTTCCCCTCCATGGCAGTGTATTGCTTGTTTTGCTTAGCCTCTGTATCATATTCCAGCCTGCTTCACCAAACTGGGAGTATGCCAACTGACACCCACTGTACTGTATGTAATGCACTGACTATGAATAAGTACCCCATTCACTTCAAAATCTTAACTATGAGTAGAAAGAATAAAAATCAAAACATCCAGAACAATAAGCCTCAAATGGCCACTGTCCCTATAAGATGAAAATCATAAAACTGTATCTAACATGGACAGTTGTTACTTGGGTTATGCAGCAGAGACGTGATCATTTTCATTTTTCCGTTACATTCTGGGCTTTTTACAGTGAAGACGCTCACTTTTACAAAATGATGCCTTTTTGTGAGAAACAAGAAAGATAAGAAGAAAAAAGCAATAAGAGTGATGACAACAATAACATATATATTAGAAGGAACAAAAGTACCACCATTATCAATGGGAACTTTCATTTCATTTTTTTTATGATGACGACGCAGCTGCAAAAGTTAATTTAATGCCAGTGATGTCATCCCTCCTGTGTGGTGTGTTTGTGTGTGTGGGGGGGGGGGTCTTCAAGCATATTTAATTATGATTTACTGTTTTCATTTTTCACTTCCAACAAAGCCAAATTGTCTATGGGCAATTAAATCCCAAAGTCTTCAAAGACATCAGAGGGCCTGTATGGTTTTTGGTAAAACTGTGTGTGTGTGTGTGTGTGTGTGTGTGTGTGTGTGTGTGTGTGTGTGTGTGTGTGTGTGTGTGTGTGTGTGTGAGAGAGAGAGAGGGGTGATCCAGAAAGAGACGAGACAGCGAGAAGGAGGGAGATATGAAAAGTTAATGATACGTAAATGAAAAATGGAAAAGCTCATGAAGAGAAGAAAAGAGCAACTATGCTAATGAATTTTGCAGTGTATGTGTGGCTGTGGCTGTGGCTGTGGCTGTGTGTGTGTGTGTGTGTGTGTGTGTGTGTGTGTGTGTGTGTGTGTGTGTGTGTGTGTGTGTGTGTGTGTGTGTGTGTGTGTGTGTGTGTGTGTGTTGTATAATGCCGATATGTCTGAACTATTTATAGATATTGACTTAAACCCAGGATGTTGTTCATGTTTAAGTGACCTGCAATCAGGAGTCACTCCTTGTGTGATAGTGTCTGGCCAGACAGGCAGTTTTTCGCAATAAGATCTGACTCTGTTAATCAAAGGTGTTAGCAACACAAGCTAGAATTCTGTGGGTATCAATTGTGAAAACAGACAGCCACTATAGGTGCTGTTATATTAGCAAGTTGCTTGAGTGATGTTGGTGTTGGTTCAACATTTTGTTCGAGACTAAAATATCTGAAAACCTGTTGGATGGATGTTCCCCAGTGGATGAATCCTAATGCATTTGGTGACCCCCAGAATTTTTATCTAGGACCACCAGAAGTGTTGCTAAAATAAAAATATTGATTATAGCTGGTAAAACAAAAAACCCAAAATTAATTTACCAAAAAAATGGGGGAGGAAATAAACCATAAAGTTAAAGATACATCTTCCCTTTTGAATCTGCAACACTTACTGTAGTCTAAATAAAGGTTAAAGTAAAAACAGCAAACTTTTCAACACCACTGTCGCAGAAACAACTGGATAATTTTTGTTTTCCTCAGAGCGTTTTCTTTTGCAGGGGTTCCACATAGAGATGTCAATGGTCAACAGTTAATTGGGTAACCGCTGAGGTTACACATGTTGGTCTAGAGGTTAATTTTGCTACTCTTCAGTTTACTCCTCTGCAAACCACCCCGGCTGCAAATTTGCAAATCATAGGATAATGTAGGATTGGCAAACTTACTCAGCCTTACTTTGCCTCTTATTGGCTTACCCCGATATTCTTACCCTAACCAATCACTCCTCTTGCCTGAGCCTGACCAGTCCGACCAACAGGGGCAATGGGCACCAGCCAATCACAGGGAGCGTAGGGCAGGTCATTCCTTCGCTGTCCTAGGATTCAAAAATTTGCACCCAGGTCTGGTAAGAGCTAGCCAGCTAGAGATACCGCTCAGACAACTACCACTGGTAACACCATACTGACCCAACAGTGTTGCTGTGGAAACATTGTGAGCACCCTTCAGTTTCCCCTCCAGCTTGCCCCGATGAGTAAGCAGCAATTTTGAGCTGTAAAACCCTTTCAACATTGTTGACCATGTTATCATTATTAGCTTTGTTACCGCTATTGGCAGTTTCGGCACAGCTCCTGGTGCTAATATAGTTAACAATGGGAAGGGAAAGGGCTTTGGGGTCAAAATGAAGCCGCTTACTCAACGGGGTAGCCTGGGGAGAAACCTGAGGGCGGGCACAATGTTTTTGAAGCAACATGTTCCGACACCGGGATGGGCAGTAAGCACTGTGTTTCCACATGTTAACGTGGCTAGCTGACTGTCTGTAAGCAACGTCAACAGAAAATAAAATAAACGGCAAAGTGTTTACATCACAAAATATTCAAATTTCACCACCTCTAAATACATTTGAAATGCAGCACCTAAACACACTGAGAGAATTGAGCACTGAATGTTTTTTTTATTTTTTTATTCCCCAGTTTAGTTACCAGTTAATGGGTGTTGGCCTATTAAAATCAATATTAACCGAAACTGATATCCGTAGTACCACCATCTGCTATTTTCCTACTACTGGTGACAGTTACCGCAAAGACCTTGAATTGATACTCCTTGGTAGCTGGGGGTAGCTAACATAAGCTGACGGGTTGCTCAGTGGCTGACACACTTCCTTTGTGTCATAAATCGAGCTTTCATTTTCTCGTGAGACAGAATTGCATTGTGAAAGTGACACTTTGATGGTGTCATTATTCTACAGCTATTCCATTTTGCAATCAGCATTTACTTCATAAAAATAAGTTAAAACAAACATTTCCACTTACGTAAACTGGAACCATTCACTGATTTGAACAGCACATATCTAGGTCTGATTGATTATCAGCAGTGTGAAAACTGAGCTTGTGTGACACAAGGCTGCATGAGGACACTATTAAGCACCAAGTGTTATTTTCTATTCTACAATGAAAACATAAAGTCTGAGGTACAGGTTAAAAGTAAGTATAGTGAGAAGAGAAAAAGCGATATTCTGCTGAAGGACAAAGTAATGAAAGAGTTTGTGGAAACTGCAGGCAACAGAATGTAAGAGTTTTCTCTCAGTCATCTGTCCTCGTTTGAGTCACTTTTCTCTGCCTGAAATCAAATCACCTCCAATCTGCTCTGAGTTCACTTTAAACAACTGCACAAAGAAGTTTTGGGATCATGTGTGTACATGTTGTGTGTCGTTGTGTAGAGCAGAGTGTCGTACAGTGTGTGAGCTGGTATGTTTTGCAGCTTTTTCATGTGTATTGATCTGACTTTGTGTGTGTTTGTGTAGATCGCGGTCGATCAGCGGAGCGTCCTCCGGTCTGTCCACCAGTCCTCTCAGCAGTCCCAGGGTGAGTGTCCGCATTGGTTGGTTTCCCATGATGCACCTCACTGTTGTTCTTCTCTCACAGAAGATGTGCATTCACTTCAGCCTCTCATCACCAGCTCATACACACCACTGTGAACTTCATTATGAGCCTGTTTGATGTACAGTCAAGCCAGAATGAGATTTTTAAAGAGCTAAAACTGTGGGTTTCATAGCAAGTCATGGTAGTTTTAAGAAATATAGGACTGAGACTGAAATATAGGACTGGGGGATGTTAAAATCTTTTATTTCTTAGGATAAACCCCTTGAGATGTATCATCTCGTTTTCAAGGGGGTCCCAAACATTTACAAGTGAGAAAATTAACAATACAATGTACAATAATGTGGAACAGGTTTGCTGTTACCTTTACAAAACAAACAACAAAGGAACAAACAGAAACCTAGATCGCAAAACAGAGACAATAACAACAACAACATACATACAAAAAGGGCGTAATTTACAACCTTAAAGTAGACACAATCAAAAAAAGATCAATCTACAGATAAAAGGAACAACAAGGAACTTAAAGGATGAATCTGGTATTATTCTTCCATAAGCAGTATATACTGTACATGTACTGTAGGTTCTAGACAAAACCCCATTTAAACCATGCTATCAAAACTGGAATATTTGGCAGGAAAGGAGAAATAAAAAACAGCTCAAATATTCATAGCAATTATTACTTGCATTGAAAAGCTGAGTGAAAAACTAAGGTAAACATGGTAGGCTATGGGACTCCCTAAAAACCCCTCCATCTAAGTTGATTATTGTTGTTGGACATTATTCAGTTCATCTAAATGTCAGTATATTTTAACACTGTTTAGCTGTACATATTTTCCAGTATAAAGTTAAGATGGTCAAACTGAGAATTTCTTAGCAGTCTTATGGAAGGGGACAGGAAGTCTAACGTTAGTAACAGTTGCAGCCGTGCCAGCAGTACAAAGAGCAAACATCTATGTAAATTGATGATCACAAAAAAACATGAAAATATTTTTTTTTTTAAATCATCTCTGTTACAGCAGTTACACAGCAGGGCAGGTCAAAGAAGTTTACCTTGGAGGTGAGCTGTTTGCAGCGGCGCAGTAAGAGCCTGTTGTCTGCAGCTCTTCATCAACATCTCACTGTGGCTATTTCTGCTGTTACTCTTCCTCCCTGTGGTATTACTAGTAGACTGTGGGTGTGTTTGTAAATCCAATCTGACACTCTACGAGCCCTGTTGTTCGAAGGAACAACATGAATTACATGACATGAATTAAAGAACGTTTAAGTTAATCACACATTCTCTCTGATTGGCACTCTGCTACTGCATCTCCCCAGATAGATTACCCAGAATGTGCTCTGCCACTCCAAGAGTGCTGTGCTCTGGATAATTAATTCTAACAGTCCTCTGAGTTTAAGAATGGTCCAGTTTGTGCCAGAGTGCACTCCAACATTCAGAGTATTTCTGAACACACCCTTATTTTAATTGAAGAAAAGCTGCTAACAAAGTTCGGCTAATCCTGCAATAAACACATTTAATTTCCAGTATATTCTTCACAATAAATGTCACAGATTATTTTGTGATGTAAAAGCTTTTATTACGAAGCAGCAAAATAAGGAAATGTCGTGTTTTCATCAACAGTAACTTAACCAGACTTCTATACGACTGAAAGCAAACATGAAACAGTGAAATAAAGCAGATATCTAAAATACAAATGACGATGCAGGAAAGAAACTAACTCCAAACCACAGAGACTCAGAAGCTACAAAAGTACTGAGAGCTAAACACACAGAGACTTTGAAAAACGCCTTTCTCACTGGTCTTCTGCACAGACAGAGGTGAGTTGTCTCGCAACACACACACTTGTTTCAGGTCGGGGAAAGGAGGGTAGTTGGGGGTTGACTGCAGATGCCGAGCTGTCACTGCGATCCCCTTGGAGACAGTCGGGTGTCCTTTTGGCCCTACTCCAGAGATGATCCATCTCTGGCGTGGCTCGCGTCTAAATTGGTAATGGGAAGACAAAACAGCGTGGCATGATTTCACTTGGCTTGGCCAAAAGTGGTAATGGAAAAAGGGTATCTGTGATGCAGGACGTAAGGCCCCGTCCTGGGGTGAAAGTTTTTAGGCAGTCCCAGAAGGCCATAGTTGCACCAAACCTGATTTTTATCAAATGAGAGTAAACTACAGGTTAAGACTTAAATTGTGTCCCTCCCACTCGCATCAGTAATTATTAAGTGTATCATGTCTGTGGTAAAGGCTGGCTTGTCTATAATCTATGTTAAGCAACTAGTGGCACTGCCCACAAACTAATATGTGATTATGTGAAATTATCAAATTTCCTTTTTGATTTCTGTATGATGACATAATAGGTTTCCACGGTGACATGCTTCATTATCATGACTTGCTATGTTAGACTCAAAGCCATTCTACACCACATTATTATACACTATGAAAACACACAATTTCACACTGCTAAGAGAAGCAGGAGGCAACCCATTGGCTGCTGTTCATCCTCTCATCAAGCTCGTCATTTGCCCTCGCTGTGAATGTCTTTAAGTTGGGTTGTACTGTACGTCACACAGCTTTAGATGAAGTGGGACCAGATCCATTGGAGGCCAAACACCAAACTCCAGATGAGATCCGGTGATTTAATGTCCATAAAGAACAGATTTTCATGCAGTGCAGATTAGTTGAAGAATGGATCCATCACTCTCAGAGAAAAAAGTCTGAAAACTGCAGCTGCAGTGACAAAGCAGAAAGGTTAACGGTGCAAATCAACCTGCAGCCGATGCAGTTTCTATGTGCAGCTTATCTGTTTCAGTATAGCTGTGCATTTGCTAAGCTAACTCTCAGCAAGGACAGAGGCTGTCCATCATCAAACAGGAACTCTCTTGCAAAGCACGCTGAAACCTACACTTTTAATGAATGTCATTGTTTTATCCCACAAGGCAGGTTGTATTCTTCTTATCTGTTCATTTGTTTAATTATGTCGACTTTGTAAAAGTAATGAGTAAAAGTTGTCGGGCCTCATGCAAGAACATTTTTATAAACTTCCTCTGTCAAGTGTGTTGCAGATTCTCTTAACTGCACACTTTATAAATCACTCATTTCATCTTGATGAATGCCACCTGTTCATGTGTTATTGAGGACATGGGCATTTGTGAGGTGATAAACATAATCAGTGCCCTCAAATTACAATACAAGGCCTCCAGTTTTGATTCGTTGGGGGTCAGATTTTATTTACAGAAATGTTACTTTAAAGTAAAAAGAATAATTTCATGCCGCAGACCTCAAAGTCCTGCCGTTGGAAATCAGCACACCAAAGCATAACAAATTTAGCAGTTTCAGTATTTTCATTAGGAGACCCAAAAAATATGACAACAGCTTTTAACATTGTGTCATCGCAGAGTCACACCGTGTGACAGAAGACAGAGCACATTACAATCAAAGGGATACTAAATGTTTTTACATTGGTTGTATTTGTTTTTTTTGTTTTGTTGATTTTGGTAACATATTAAAATAATATTCTCTTGGGGGAAAACACTTTAACTACCTAACCACTCGAGTCCCTCAAAGAGCAGGTTCTGTCCCTGTATTGGCAAAACCTGACAGTGGATGACATATTCTGTTTGTATAATGAGTTTGGTCTGGTTTGTATAGAAAAATTATCTGTACATGACTTTATCAGAGGTCTGGGCTACTTCTGAATTTAGTCATTTCCAAAGAGAAAATTCTAAATAGGAATCAATAAATGAGTGCTACCAGCTGGTAGGTTTTTGTACAAGTGGTTATTGCATGAGGCCCATTGTGGTAAAGACGAATGAAAGTTTGTGATTCAGGTTTAAACACTCTTACACGCACACACACTCACATTCCCTGTCCACTGAAATGACATGAGAGTTTCACTTCATGTGAAGCAGACTTGGCACACGCTGTTATGAGAAGAGACCGACACCTCAGGCTGCCCAGTGTCTGTTTCACTGCTCTGTTGCTGCAGTTTGTTCAGCTGTGGGTTCACACTGTTCTGACCTGTCTTATCAGTGATCTGCTCATTCATTCCACAGCATTGTGCATCAGCACTGTGCATGCACTCTGGCCGTTTTCCCAGGTGGAGGGTGAAGCTAAATCCGTTAGCTTTTGAGCTGGTTCACTTGCTGGTAATCGGGGATGCACCGATGTATCAGACAGTAATCATATATATATGTTCTTTCAACTCCAATATTGATTTTTAAGGGAAATGTAATGAATGTGTAGCTGATTTGATTAGTTATTTTTAGTCAGAGAGAATAAAAATGCATCTGTCAAATGTCAGTGATATAATTTCATTTGTAAGAATGAACTTTAAAGCACCTTTAACTTTAGACTTTTTGAAATTACTATTCAGTGTACTCTATTCTTGACTAATGCTAGCAAACTTTAGATAAATGTCACTGTATAAGTCGCTGACTTTATTACGCTCAATGAATACATATATATATATATATGTTATTTAAGTATGTGTTATTTAGGTATGTCCAACAGTTCATGAAAAGTAAGTCGCTCCCTTGCATTGTACAGAAAAAAATTATAAAACTTTACACCAAATTTTGCTGTCAGACAGGAGGACAAACATTTACAGTAAACATAACCTCCATGGTGGGAGTGGAGAATATTATTGGTCATCGTTGCATTGCTTTAATGTTATTTATTTATTTATTTTTTAAAGTAGTGGTTTTATAGGTAAAAAAAACCCAAACATTTTGGGCACATGCGCCTGAACCTGTAAAGCAGAACCAATCTGCATCCAGGAAATTGATTTCCACCAGGTTTGATCTCGGTGCATCCCTACTGTTAATGTGACATGAATGCTTCACTGCTGCCTCCTGATTGGCTAATCACTATGCTAATCGCATGTTCTGTTTTTCTTTCTTTCTTGCACTCTCACCACTTCCTGCCTGCTCCACCTCTCAACCCATCTGCCACGCTCCTTTTTATTTCCTGGTGTGTTTTTTTTTTTTTTTTTGTGGGAATGAACCTTTATTGGGCTGTGGTGTTCCTCTGGCTGTGGCCTCGCTTTCTCATTGGCTGACTCTGCTGTCATGTCAAACGGTGCATGACCAATTGCAGCCCAACCGGCGGTTTTTCATCCCGCCCCAGTCCCCAGACCTGTGTCAGTCCCCCAACTGCAGCCCCACCCACTCCCCTGAGGTCCGCCTTAATGGGGTGGGGCCACGCACACCCAACTCCTTCCAGCCAAAGATGGGGTCTCCTCTCATGCACCCCCGCACGCAGACCCTCCCCGCCAAGCCCAAAGTGTCCGAGAAGCCCCTGCAGACCACCAGGTCCAACCCTCTCCCCAACACAGCCCAGACCCCCACCACCCCCAAATCTGAGCCCTCCACACCCTGCCAGCCTCTGGCACCCTGTATCCCCAACAGCCCCCGGGTGAGACGCCACCCTCCCCTCACTGTCCCCCCCAAGCTCTCAATCCCCCTCTCCCCTGTGCCTCCTATGTCGCCCCGCCGCCGCCACCACCTCCACCCTGACCACAACGGCAAATCTGTCCCCATCACGCAGGTGACCCCCCACCCCTCCCCCAGAGGGAGCCCTCTCCCCACCCCCAAAGGCACCCCGGTGCACACGCCTAAGGACAGCCCGGCTGGCACGCCCAGCCCGACGCCGCCACCCAGCCCCTCCATTGGGGGCATGCCCTGGAGGACACGCCTCAACTCTATCAAGAACAGCTTCCTGGGCTCGCCGCGCTTCCACCGCAGGAAAATGCAAGGTGGGGGGAGAGTGGGTGGGCCATTTTCAGATTATATGATTATCCAGATCTTTATGATATTATCTCTTTGTCATCTGTATGGTAATGGATTCAGCAGAGAGAGTTTTAATGCATCAACCTGCATTCTCATAGCTTGGAGGAATAAGTCCAAATCATCTCTTTGCTCCTAATGGCTGTATTTAACAGCTGACCTGCTGCCAGCCTTACCATGAGAAGCAGCAGCCTCTGGCCATGTCATATACAAGATAACTATCTCATTACAGCCAGTGGAACATTTACCATTTCTCTGCCTTAGTTTAGGTACCGCTGCTTTGATAGTGCCATGAAACCCCCCCCAGACATACTGAACAGCCATGAGAAGACCAGATAATCTCATTTACACAGATATATTATATATTTATCCAATCGGAAATAGCCCTTAGTGGAAAAATCTGACAAACAGAAGTGTCTTTATGAATACAGTTTTGACATTTCACACATGAAGAAAACAGGAAGTCAGGTGTTGATCAGAGAGGGCTCACTGAATGGAGGTAAGCAATCACATCCCACCAACCTAACTTTGGGACCTTGACCTCTGTTTTCACAGTTCCCACCCAAGAAGACATGTCCAGTCTAACCCCAGACTCTTCTCCAGAGTGAGTAACATAGCAGCACATCTTTCCAGAGCCAGACTATAAAATGTTATTTTTGTAAATTGTGAATGAATTATAGTTCTGTGTGTTTATCAGACATTTCTTATACTTAAAATATTTATTTTATGTATAACCCATACACACATATTAATAACATAGATTTAAGGTTATATAATGCATTACTGTGGCATGCTAGCGAGCTAAGTAGTTGTAGCTCTTCAGGTGTGTTTTGATTGTTAGGTTAGCGTGTCAACAGGATGAGGCTGCTGTCAACAGCTGAGGAATCTTAGATTGATAATGGTGATGTTACTCACTGAGCTCATTAATATGTAGAAAACAAAATAGCTCTGGGAATTCCTGTGTGTTAATTTTTAAAGTGGAAATAATGGGAAAAAATGGTTTTAAAAAATCAACAATACAAATTTAAGTGAAAACATTATTTGCAGCAAAAAGACAACTGACTATTTATGTACTGTAGTTCATTTATAATAATTTCATCAGACTGTGGCACAAAATCAAAAGCTTTTTTGTTTGTTTTCCTCTCATTTTTCTTTTCTGATATCAAAAATGTTTTCTGAGTTGTTCACATTTAGGTAGGACCTTGTTTACTGTTTCTGCTGCTATAGATTAGCCACAGTTTGCATAAACTCCTAGAACCAATCCCAAGGTCCTGCAGGTACAGTATGTGGTACAAGGTTTAATTTTAGAAATACCTAAGGCTAATTTAGAATGCTCCAGGATTAAGATGGTTGGAGTTAATCTTTCACAACATATGTTTTCAGTTTGGTTGAAAGAAGTTCACATTGTGCAGTTGCATTCACATCATCATAATTCAGAACTGGTAAAAACATTGCAGTAACCAGTCTTTTTCTGGCCTCAAAGGAGAAACAAGACTTGTTTCTGAAGTAAAAGCCTAACCTCAGCATGAGCTTTTTAAGAAGATTATCAACTTGAGGTTTAAAAGAAAGAGAGTCGAAAGAGAGTCATCAAGCCAGATACAGAGATATTCATTACAAGTGACAAACTTTAACATCATTCCCTGAGCAGTAATCATCAGGAGTCTTCTTCTTCCTAGCATTTGAAAAAAACATTGTCTTAGTTTTATCAGCGTTCAGAACCAGCTATAGTTGTGAAAGCTGAGACTTCATATTAAAGACAGCTTGCAATTTGGCCACAGCCTCCATGATGAATGAGCTGGCACAATATATCACTGTGTCATCAGCATAAAAATGATAATTGGCACTAGCCACATTTTGACCAAGACTGTTAATATAAACTAAAAATAACAGCAGACCTAAAACAGTACCCTGGGGTACACCTTGACAAGTGTTGAGCCAGTTATACAGCATCATCCCTCCTGATATTTGGGCTTAATTTATTGAAAAGCTGCTATGAACATTTTATTTTGTCTCACAGTAACAGGATCTTGTAGAAGGTTTGTCTTCCTATCTATATGTTTTTAGTTACCTGCAAATCATAATTGTATATTTGTATACTGTATGTAGGCTATAAAACATGACATGTGTCATCACTAGTCAGTAAACAGGTAGTATGGTCAAGGAGGCATTTTTAAAAACTTATAATACAGTAATGTATCATGTGGATATGAGATGTATTTTTGGGAGGCACATCATGGATGAACACAGTTTTCATTAACTTTAAAAGCACAAAAATCAGGTTATTACTAGTTTGTCTTGGTTTGAAGTAAAAAGTTACTCTACTCCTATGACCTGTCGCTGCTGAGGTAAAAAAACAACAACAAAAAAACCCGACACTAACTTCTGCAACTCTTCCACTTTATGAGAAAGTTTCCGCTTTTTTTGTCACGCTGTCAGTTTTGTACATTGTTGTAAACACTTACAGCTGATTTAGTCTGTTCTGAATCATGTTGTGATCTCAGCCTGTCTCCCTTTGCAGACTGGCTAAGAAGTCATGGTTCGGTAACTTCATCAACCTAGAAAAGGAGGAGCAGATCTTCATTGTGATCAGAGACAAACCCCTCAGCTCCATAAAGGCAGACATCGTCCATGCCTTCCTCTCTGTAAGTCTCCTCTTCCTTGTTTCTTTTTAACCTTAGATCCCAACATCCATCCATCCATCCATTATCTGTTCTTGTCCTCTGTTACTGACCGCACAGCACTTAAACAATATGAAAGTCAATCTAGTGAAACACATACATGGGTCAGATTCCCGTAATGTCCCATTTCAAGCATATGTCCAGTCAGTTCAGTTCCAAATTGTATTTAACTCCAAGATGGTCCAATGGTCTCTTCCATTTCTGCTGAAAAGTGTGAATCCTCCCGTTGATGTAATGTCCCAATTTTTCAAGAGTCACGACCTCGGATATCAGAGATTTCCACATGAGAACAGAGGGAGGGTCATCTCCTACCCACTTCACCATGATTGCTTTCCTTGCCAGCATTAAGAGTGACTGAATCACTTCCTCATGTTGTTTAAGAAAATTGGGGACATTTCCAAGCAAACATAGCAGTGGATTTGGTGACACCTGTTGTCCTATTGCCATACTAATGTTTGCACATATTGCCCTCCAGAATACTTGAATTGCATTCCCAAAGGCAATGCAACCTAGTGCCTGCATGACTTTTACATTTGAGACAATTTGGTGAAACTCCTGCTGTATATTTACTATAAATATATGGCAATATATAAATATTATGTAGGACATTATATTGTAATTCTTTATATCTGTTGCAAATTGAAATTCTGGAGGGTAGATGATGTCATTCCACATATCGTCACTTATCACACATTTCAATAAAGTACACCATGATGTTTTAAGCCATGCCAATTTATCCACATTCAAATTTAACATTTCTGAATAACATTTCGACACAAAATGTTTTTGCTCTTTGTGGTTCAGAAAAAACACCTCTAATGGACAAGAATCATTAGAGTATTCCAGTGAGTTGGTTTTCTCATACACATAATGTCTGACCTGTAAATATTTATAATGATCATTCTTGGATATGTGGTACTGAGTTTTCAGTGATTCAAATGTTCTAAATCTCCTTTTCTCAAAGAGATCATGTGTGGCACTTCATTTAGGCGTTTGTCTAACAAGTTCTAGGGTTACTTTTTATTTCATCAGTTTTCTTAATTAGTCAAATGTGGAAATGCTGCAACACAGCAGGCTAAAGATCCGACAGAGCGTCTTCAGGTACAGGTAACCAAAGTTATTCTCTGGTGTCAGTAGATGACAGAAGAAGGAGGAGGTTTTGTAACATCTTCCTTAGATGTTACACTCTAGAAATATCACAAATCACAGTTTGCCTCACAGGGCTTTACAGCATACGACATCCCTCTGTCCTTAGGACCCTCACAGTGGATAAGAAAAAAACTCCCCAAAAAAACTTTAACGGGGGAAAGAAATGGTAGAAACTTCAGGAAGAGCAACTGAGGAGGGATCCCTCTTCCAGGATGGACAGATGTGCAATAGATGTCGTACAGAACAGATCAACATCATAAATTTACAGTGTTCCACATGACAGAATGAGACATGAAGAGAGACAGAGACAGAGAGAGATGCAGGACAGACGGCAGTGACAACAACATTAATTTAAGTAATAATATTATAATAATTATGGCTATTGTGGTACAATATGTTGTTGAGAGAGAGAGAGAGAGAGAGGGAGCGAAGGTGTAATTTTTATTACATTTTTATTTATTAGTCTGATGGCACCCTGTGTTTGTGAATATATAGTCTCTATATACAGACTCTACATTCAGTGAATGTAGAGTCTTGCCACTGGAAGAAGAGTGGAAGAGCCCTGGTTTCCGGTGCTAGGCTGTTTGTAGTCCGTGTGATATTGATCAATCACGTTTGAGCCGGCTGCAGTTGCCAGGTTAAATGCTCCGTGCGGTGAACTAACCAGGTGGAACATAATTGGCGTCACTGCAAACTCTGAATCCATCGCAATGGTTCAGCATATTTACGTCTATATAAACGGAAGTCGGAAACGGAAATTCGCCTCCTCAAACCAGAATGCCAAAAAATCGGGGGTCTTCCCCCAGAGGCTGTATCGCCATCTGCCGGAAGTCAGACGCTGAATACAGCCGATGGGTTGAATATACTGTGTATATATAGTGTATTGTTCATTTTATCCACACAGAGGGAAAACTTTTTTGCATGTAGCATTTATCTAATGAAATCTGTTTTGTCATCTGTGTGATGGTGACACTTAAATGCTGCAAACATTTGCTTTCTAACTTCCTATTTTCAAGTGTTGACTCACATGAATTTGCAAAGCAGCTGTCCCGCCTACCAACAATCTGATTGGAAAGATGCTAACCAAAGTAATTAAATTCAAAAACTCTAAATAGTCAAAGTAGCTTTTAAACTTGCAAATGTCAAAATGATTATGTTTAGCTGCCAAATTCTGTGATCCTTATTCTTCAACACCACTGCTAACAAAACACTGTCTGTCCAGTTACCAGCACAAGTTTGTTCTCACTGCCCCTGATGGCACAGCTGTCTATCAAACAGCGGTCTGTCCACTCAGAGGCTTGAGGACTGGAGACACAACAAAATGCTCCTTTAAAGACCCATTATTCTGAGGCTGAGTCCCAGTACACCCCTTGCCCCTGCCATTTAGCCCTACCTTCCTCTAAATTTTTTTGGTCACCTCTAGGAATAGGGTGTTTTGATTCTTGTTGGGATAGAGGGACAGAACAAAGTGTCAGGGCTACATGGCAGGGGATTCAGAAGAACACTTTAAACTTTAAACTGTGTTATGACAAATCATTAGCAAGATGGCTGCACGAGCAACAAAAGAACCCTACCAGTGTGTTTTATTCCTTAACCCTTTAAAAACTGTCCTCCGCAGAGGGCTGCAGGAAATCATTGTTTGCATGATCATATTTAAATCAATCTAAAATAAGAACCATAATAGCTAGATAATTAATTATTTTTGCAGCAGAAAGCTAAGTCTTCTGTCTTCTAAATGCCTTTGTACTCTGTTCATAAAATGAGCATTTCTCTAAAGCGTAATGATGTACAATGTTTCAGGTAACTTATGTAGTGTTAAGAAATGTTTTCTCATTGTTCTACATTTAGAAGTCTTTTGAATTCATTTTTTTTGTTTGACTTTGTAAAATCTGATTAAAAAGCATCAGATTTTTTTTATTTATTTATTTTTTAATTAAATAATATCAGTACTTTTATCAATTACTATGGTTTTTTTTTTTTTTTTTTTTTTTGACACCAAAAAGATACCAATGTAGCCCGTGATGGACCAATACTATTACAGAGTTCAAAAGGTTAATGAAGATTAAAAATTTATGACAACCATTGTATAATCTTAGTTTTATGTTGTTTCAGTTTATTTTGGTCCTTTTTTATAATGAATGAAAATATGCTGATGTCTCGGTAGTTTAAAGTCAATCAGCAAAGTTGCTGCACTCATCAGCGGTCCTCTTACGTCAGTGCCGACCATAGACTGTATATGACAATGCATCCCCACTTACCCCCACTTTGCGTTAGTGAAACCAAAATATCCTGGATACGACTGCTGCCATCTTGCACTGGTGACGTCATTCTGAGCCTGAGCCTGCGCAGTAGTAAATATCGCAATGGAAGAGTTCCCACCCAAACACCCGTCCGACCAATCATGAGCAGCACCATTAAATGCGAGCACACTGATTGGCACACGCAGCTGTCAGTCATGGTGTTATATTCCTGTTTTATAGCACTGAACAACTACCTAAAACCAAACTTATCATAAAAAAAGAAGACTTGAACAAACCTCTGCAAATGACAGAAGCCATCTTTGAGAATATATGACGTGTACTTTTAGTTTTTATTTTGGGTACCGGGCACTCCGGCTTCCTCCCACAGTCCAAAGACATGCAGTTTGGGGATTAGGTTAATTGATAACTCTAAATTGTCCGTAGGTGTGAATGTGAGCATGAATGGTTGTTTGTCTCTATGTGTCAGCCCTGCGATAGTCTGGCAACCTGCCTCTCGCCCAGTGTCAGCTGGGACCCCCTCAAGAGGATGAAGTGGTTAGATAATGGATGGATGGACAATTTTTCAGTGTAAAAGTGTTTAGGTTTCATAATGTGAGTATCACTTTAAGTCGCTGTGCAGTATTTCCCTATTGCGTCGGGGGGACAGCAGCATCATGTGCAGTAGACTGCTGTCTGTTTGCACGTCGTTGTCAGCCTCAGCTCTGACACAGAGGCTTCAAAACACTGTGATGCTTTCAATGTAACACTGTCTCCTTCTGCTCCTGTCTCTTTCTCTTACATCCATGCTGCCATCTTAACTCATGCAGAAGTTGTTTGCTTGTGTTGTTGCTGCTGACTCAGAGTCTGCTTACTGGGGAACACCCCCCTGCTTCCCTCAGATCCCCAGTTTGAGCCACAGCGTCATCTCTCAGACCAGTTTCCGGGCAGAGTACAAGTCCACAGCTGGTCCAACAGTTTTCCAGAAGCCAGTGAAATTTCAGGTGGACATCACCTATACTGAGAGCACCAGCGCCACCAAGGACAACGGCATCTACTCTGTCACCTTCACCCTGCTCTCAGGTAAATACCCTGCACTAACAGTCCTACACAGACCAGTAGGTATTGATCTGTTGATCTGCGGGTCCAAAACGGGGAAGTTAGTGAGACTGGTCAATTCATCTTATAGTTGATGTACAGAAAATTGACAATAATTTTGATAATCAATTTGCGTTTTTGATAAGGAGAAAAGCCACACATTTCCTGTTTCAAGCTTTTTCAATGTGAGGTTTTTCTGCTTTTCAGAGTTTTATTCAATTGTATATTACATATCTTTTTGGGTTTTGGGAAAATTATATATCAACTTAAAAGTGCTTTTGTCTTGTAACTGTTTCTTGTATTTCTGAAAATGTACTGACTAATCATTTAATTGATAAAAAAAAATCAACAGAGAAAATAAGAATGTAAATAACTGTTGATTACTGCCCTGCATATTACTGAGGTTCCAACAGTATTTAAATGTTGTAGTAATATTTCAACATGAAGCAAGCAACTTAAAAGTAGAAACAACAGTAGTATGCAATTATGTTTATTTATAGTGCACCATCACAAGGAATCTGTGCACACTTCACTGATTAGATTAAAACATTAGGAACAGTATGGGTGTTCACTCACACACAAGCACAAAGACACACAAGCTACCAGTCATTAAAGTTAAATATATAATAATTAATACAACAGTAACAGATCCTCTGTCACCAGATAGGACACATATCTGAACTGAATGCTGTCACATTAATGTAACGACTGCAAGGTTAAATAAACAAAATATTACATGCATTTCTTCTTCTCTCTAAAATGAATCACTTTATTATCAACAATAAACTGAAACAAATCAGTATAATAAATGACATGAGATCTTTCTTATGCCATAGCCTGGGGCAGAAGAACAGTGGCCAAAAACATTTCCATTAGAAGGCACATGCTGCAGTTTATAATCCAACACCAATCCAAAAACACATATGAAAATCCAAAATCAAGGCAACTGAAATGTGCTACAAATAAAAACAAAATCTGCTGCAGAAAGCCAAAAAATACATTAACAGTAAGCACACTGTAAATATAAGAATAATGCAAAGCCAAAAAGACACAAATCCCAAAAACTAATACAACAGAACAATGCTGCATATCCAGTCAACACAACACAGGTTCTCCACGATTCTAGGGGGAGTTATGTAAATCTGTTGCTCTTCTATAATACTTTCCCGTGTCTTATGAGGGTGGAGCTAAGGTGCGAGGAAGAGATGCAAGCTACAGACATGTGGACATGAGACCAAAGGCCTGTAATACGAAGCCAGTTCAACTTACCCAGGATATCTTCTCATTATCTGGTTTGACTAACCATAACATTGGCTGATAACCATTACTACAAAGTTGGTTTTCAACCAGTTCAGTCAACTCGGGGTTTTCCTATCCAGCCACGAGCGTGTTCATGTAAAAGAGACGGGGTTGTTAATTACGAGCGTCATCATCAGGACCATGAATGAAGTAGGCTGCTTCATATCACATATGATGAAACGATAGCAAAAATGTCTGCTACTACAAGACAGTAAAATGTCAGTGGCGTAGGATGTAAACAACAATCTGTCATCCTAAAATGGAAAATGTGGAAACACTATACAAAAATTCTCCGTCATCCAAGATCCAAATTATATGCAGGATCTATGAGCCTATGTGACATTAGTATAGAGTATTTTTGCTGTTTAGTTGGATGATGATAATACTACTCTGAACATGTCACATAAAACACTTTAGAGTAACCCCAGACTGTTTCTGCTGCTGAAGTAAAGGGTGGAAAAGCAGTTAATGACCAATGAGGTTGACCCAACTGAAATGTTAACATTGAAATAACGGGAGCAAATTAACAGTGTGTGGATTATTTTATTAATAACATATTATCTGTGTTATCCTAGTTCTCATCACTCAGGTGTCTCATGTTATTTTGAGCTGCAGTGATAAATCAGAGTGTAAAAAGTAGCAGCACTGTCACTGAGGACTAAAATAAACTTTGCATAATTTTAAATAATGTTAAAATCATGTGTTTAGTGTTGTAAACAATCTCTCCATTTGTTAGAAGCTCTGATTTGATTGGTCAGAGGTCGGTGTGTTGACAGCCTGTGGGGGTTGTATGTTTTTTACTTTATTATATCTGTGTTTGCAGCATGTTTGCTATTAAGTATGATGATAATTATTTTTGCTTTCTGCAGCACATTTCTGTTGTATTTGTTTTAGAAATTCATATGTAGTTATTAATGCCATTGTTACTGAAGGTGTAGCACATTTCATACTAACTGGGCTATAGTAGCATGTTTGCCCTTGTTTGCCACCAAACGAAAAAGGTTAAGATAAGAAAGAAAAAAAACTGTATGACCCCACTAATAATCAGAGCAGCACTCACTTCCTCTCTGTTTTCAACTGTGTGTTCAGTCATCAATATCCAGCCAAACACTTTACATGCATCATGTCAACAAACAGGAGTTAAACAAGTCTTAACTGGCATCAGTGATGCAGCCAGTTTAGAGAACAGAAAACTCATTCTTCATTATATTCCAACTCATCGCTCTCTCTCTCTCACACACTTGGGGGAGGCCAGCATTTTTACATATTCTATACCTGTAAACAGCTTCAGCACCTTGGCGTTCTAATGAAACCTAATGAAGCTTCTATCATCAGGTCCCAGCCGACGTTTCAAGCGTGTGGTGGAGACCATTCAGGCCCAGCTGCTCAGCTCCGACCAGCCCGGCATCCAGCCCCAGATATCTGGTAAGTGGAGTCCCTCGCCAACTGACCACGCCTTCCCCTCCAACCCCTCCTCCTCCTCTTCCTCCTCCTCCTCCTCCTCGTCCTCCCAGCCTCCCTCTCTCCCGGCATCCTAGCACTCCTCACAGCACAGTCACACCTCTGGTCAACCTCGGCTCGGACCCGCTCGGCTCAGCTCAGCTCGGCACACTGCTTTTAGCACACGGCATCTCCACGTGCATGCCCCTGCCACATGCCATGGCGTGCACACACACACACACACACACACACGCACACACACACACACACAGACACACACAGACACACAGAACATGGTAGTGTTATTCAGTGAGTTCTAGATGTGCATTTACAGGGCTGATTATGGCTACTCAAGAGCTGTACATCAAACTGTAATTTACCCTGCAGACAGCAGCTCTGCTCTCACCCAGTGTCTGACTCAGCAGAAACACTCACAGGCAAATGGATGTTTACACAACTGTACATGTGTAGGTTAGCTGTTACATGGAAGCGTGCTGTTTATTGTGTGAAAGAGGGAGAAAAGTATCAAGATTTCAGAATACATTCTTACCTTTATAGTGCATAAACGCATTGGAAAAATCCCACAATTCTTTGACAGCTTCTTTGATGTGATTGGATATTTTGGGCTGCCTATAGATAGATGGATGGATTATAAAAAATATGGAAGAAAAGAAAGAGTGACTGTGTGTTCTCCAGTTGTCCTTGTTAGTTTTGTTTGTTAGTGTGATACTGTACTATTGCTGTTGTTGTATCTGTGGTTATTTACTTGATAATGGTCCCCTCTGGTGGTGAAGCAGAGTAACTACAACCTCTCTACACACACTGCTGTCATAATAAGGAGAGTAAGATGCTGCACACACAGCTGCCACTGACATGTTACTGGGAGAGAACCAGTCACCTGCTCAGCTCCCACCACAGTATACTAGATCTAAAGCCGGCAGTCTGATAGTTTGGATTTTTGACACAGATTAGGGGATGACAATATTTGCTGGTCCCGACCTCTGATCTCCCAGACAGACAGACAGTGGCTCCGAAACAACAATAATAGCAACAAATGCTCTGCAATAATCACCATTTTGTCAGTTTGAGCCCTAAAGTCTTTTTTCTTTCTTTATTTTTTTTTTTAATTTAAGGAAGTGCATTCAGATCATCCAATAGAGGGTTTACCAACTACTTGACAGAGCTTAAGTTATGGCTTTTTTTTCCCAGCGTGTATTTTTCTGCCTTGTTGCAGATGTTGAAGATTAGGCTACATTAATATTATTAGAATTATACTATTTGTATTTGTAGGTGGTGCTTGCTTAGGTTAGAATTGATTGCAAATTGTTTGATCCAAACATTCCCAGTCAAAATTTGTTGAAACCAGATATATCTAATAATTTCCAAAACACAAAACATATTTTTATCTAACCACATATTTTATTTCAGTTCATATTAGGTGTTGTTTAACCCCTCAGAAACAAAACAGTTTGCTCTTCTGCTTAATGCACATGAGGCAGTGTATGGTCAGCCCTAACCTTAACCCCATAACATCTTTACCTCAACCCAACCTCAGCCCCAACTCCAATCAGTCCTCCCTGCAGTGCTTAACTATAACATAACCTAAGCCCAACCTACAGCTACAGGAGTTAGCGGTAAATGGGAAAAAAAGTGAGCAAAAAGAAGAAAAGTTGGATCCATGTCGAGGATTCTGCTGTTACTCAATAATGTAATCTATCTATCCTTGATAAATTTTAAATGCAACACTTTTATTTTACTAGGTTTAAGTTAGAGACTTTTTTATGCATTCAGTAGATATATTTCTCACAAACTTTTTTATTCACAAATCTGTTAAAATACACATTAATGAGCACCTGACAGGTGTGGCATTTTAGGACACTGATTAAACAGCATCATTACTGCACAGGTGTGTCTTGGGATGATCACAATAAAAGGCCACTCTTAAGTTTAATCACATAACACAATCATACCGATGTTGCAAGTTTCGAGGGAACGTGTCTGCTAGAGTTGCATTTTAGATTGGCCTTTTATTGTGACCATCCCAAGACACACCTGTGTAGTAATGATGCTCTTCAATCAGCATCTTGATATGCCACACCCGTCAGGTGGATGGATTATCTTGGAAAAGCAAAAGTGCTCACTAACGTGGTTTTAGCAGTTTTGCAACCAAATTTTTGACAGAAATATATCTATTGAGTGCATTAAAAAGTTTTAGATCTTTAACTTCAAACTATGGAAAATGGGGGCAAAAACAACAAATTCTCACTCTGACCTCATCACATCAATATCTGGTCATGGACTTTCCATGTTGAGATATGACATGTAAGGTACCCTGGGTGTCGGTGACGGTCTGGGACACTCTTAAATTCTGCCTGTTGCATGCATTGACTGTTTTCAAATTAGTCTTCCGTTTTCACAGGAAGTATACAGTCGCTTTAAAAATAAGCACACTACGTTGGTACAACACTGCAAACTGATTTATTTTTTTTTCAGCAACAAACACACTTGATTAAGTTTTGCCAATACACACCCGTGGCTGGGAAGTCACTTAGGAGTGAGATTGGCTTGGCAAAAACAAAAGGGGTTGCATTTAATTTTTGTTCAGTGTAAATGTCAATATATCTTAGCACTATTTAGTTGTACATATTCTCCAGTATAGCATTATGATGGTCAGTGTGAGAATTTATCAGCCGTTAGGTAAAAGTCATTTGAAAATCTGTCTCATTGCAGTTACAGCTGTGCCAGGAGTACTAGGAGCACAAATCTAAGTGTATCTTTGTAAATCGATGATCACAAAAAAAGGAAATCTTTCCTGTTTGAAGTTACAGTGAGGCGTGAGGTCTCCTGTAGGTTTAATCTTGGAGTTATGGTAAAGATTAGGTTAGAAACAACTTCCTAGGTTGCAGTTTCAAAAAAATCCAAACTATCACTTACACACGATGAACCAGCAGCAGCAGTCTGACCAGTTACTGCCACAGATGGGAACTGTTATCAGGCACTGTATGCACAACCTCAACCACCTTCACCATGTAGATGTGCCAATAACCCACATCTCTGCCTATCTTATCTCTCTTACATATTCTATCTTATCTTGCTCTCTCTCTCCTCCTCTGGCCTGCCTCTCCATGCCACCCTGCTTCTTGTCATCCACAGCTTTTCTCTAATGCCACTTGGATGGACTGAATGACTCGCATGCTGAATGAAATGCCAACCCAGAACCATGTACACAGACTGTTTGGCACACCAGCCTCAGTGCAGCGTAAAACCAGTCGAGCAGAGCCAGGCTGAACATAAGCGAGGTCGGGTTCGTTGATGCCAAACTCTGTGTGTGCTGATGGTTCTGGGTGAGCTGCCATTCACACACTAACGTGTGTTTGCCACTTTACTGGAAATGAAAGCATGCTCTATACTGTATGTTGCAGTGACAAACTCATAAGCGAGCAAACAAACACAGTGTGTGTGTTTGCTAATCTCTTTGCCAGCGGCCCCAGAACCAGAGAACCTGCATGTGTTTGATGAAACTTAAACATCTAACAGCTCTACAGACATATGAACCTGACTGCCTGTGTGTGTGTGTGTGTGTGTGTGTGTGTGTGTGTGTGTGTGTGTGTGTGTGTGTGTGTGTGTGTGTGTTAGCTCATGTAAGGTATTGTTTGTGTGGATGCAGTAGCAGATGGATTTGAAAGGTAATACCTGCCACAGTGAATGTTCAGCCTGTTTATCAGAGTCTCCTGTCTAAAACAACTTGTGGATTTTTTTCTGCTATAAACACAAACACAGTTGCCAAGTCCAGGACTCCTGCTGGTCATATGTCAGCATTGTGGTAAATGTTATGCATTAATACAGTAAGCTGATCATGGCCCACAGTTAGCCCAAATGTTGCTATCTGAATTGTCAACCCAAATCCCTAAGGTCCAAAACTGAGCCAAGTGTGTGTCAGAACCAACCCACATTTGGTCTTCATTTAGAAAGAAAACAAGGAAGGACTTTTTTTAGACTTAAATAAACAAGACTGAATTCACAAAAGTTGTGACCAATTATGAGCATGCATCCACGCATTGCCTCTTTTTTGCTGACTGGCAGCTGACTGATAGGCCACTCCCATCTCCACAGCCCCTTAAGCCAATTTGCATGAACACAGACACATCCCTTCACACACACCTCCATGCCAATTTTCAGCTTCCTATGGTAAATCTGTGGCCACCAAAGCGTGGAAAAATTGCTGTGGACTGACCAACCAACTTACCAGCTGACTGACAGAGCGAGCTATACAGCTGCTGGTCTTAGCTTAACAGTACAAACTGCAGTGTTCAAGTATAAAAATGCAACAAGAACAACGTATCACAAGGATTCCTGAAATTTAAACAGGCCTCTTTACAGCCACCTCAACCACTGTCACCAAATCTTTTAAAGTTCAAGTTACTTTAAAGGGATAGCTCTTTTTTTTTTAAATGGGGATTTATGAAACATACTTAGTGTATCACAGACAGCATATGTCTGTTGGCATGTCCCCTGTTTGGATAAGTGGCAGGCATGCAAACACAGAAGCTCAGTAATGTAACCTAAAAGAACCTGTAAAAGTGTAAGTGTTCACTATATGGAGAGTATTTTCACCACTTACCTCGCTGTCAGACAGCCCTATCCGACAGGGAAGCTTAACAACTTCAGTTCCCAGTTGGGGGTGTGCCGACTGACATCTACTGTACTGTATGTCTATAGATAAATAAATTCAAACAACCCCACTTGAAAAGACCCGAAACTATCCTTTTGACTTATTTCCTTCAGATTTTTCACCTCAGACAGCGTATCTGGCCAGTGACATAACTTACTGTGATTTTTTTCAACATAATGGTAGTTGAGTGACAATTACTGTAGTTGTCTATCCATGGATCAGCATGAGGTGTGAAGTTGTAATGTTTCTGTTGTTGGCCTGTAGACACAAATATGTCAGACCTACCAATGACTGAAAGATAGAACATGTACCATCTCTTATTCATCCCAAAAAACAGGATTTGGGAAATTGAGCTGAACATTGACTGTGTCTGCAGTTATCCTTTAAACTCAAGAAGAAGTGTAATGTATGAGCAAGTGTGCTGCTGATGTTTTCCGTCAGCTGAACAATGATGAAGCGCTGGGCCTCAGTGAGTTGGTTAGTGTTTCTGACACTGTCCTTTGCTCTCAGATGGCTCTCAGCGCTCTGCTTCTATGTCAAGTAAATCCTCCAAGCGTGGTAAGACCCAGAGCGACCGGGAACAGAACACCTTAACTCTGGCTTTTAACACACACTGGCAACGTCCTGGAGGCCTGTCACCAACACACCCTGTTTGCACTAACACCTGTGTGTGTGTGTGTGTGTGTGTGTTTGTGTGTGTGAGAGAGAGAGAAAAAGAGAGAGAGAGCTGCAAAAATGTAAATGTTCACCTTAACAAGTCAATTAAATATGAAAATGTAGTTCACCGTTGTCTTTAGAAATACCCTCTTCTCAACCAACACCTTCTCACTTCGACCTCACATAATGACGTTCAGGCGTAGATTTTCAATGTTGAGATATGACATGCAAGGTACCCTGGGTGCATTGGTTGTTGACATTCTGGGACACCATGTCAATTTCAGCTTCTTACAAATATTGTGTGTTTTCAAAATAAACGCACTACGTTGATACAACACCGCAAATAGATGTTTTTTTCCTTCAACACAAGCATGTGGTTACATTTTACCAACACTGCTGCATCAACATCACTGCTACACTTGCGCACAAAGACGTATGATGTGCCCAATATTAGTAAGTGTATAGCAGCTAACTATGCTACATAAAGTTAAAGGGAAATTTCGGGTTTATTTCAACCTGTCTCCTATCGTCCTAAATTTGTTTCAAGTGACTAGTGACATAAAATAATAGTTAGCATGTTAGCCGTTAGCCTAGATAGAGCCGGGGTGCATAGTAGCGTCACACCTGTTAAAACGTAAGTGAACGGGCATACTTCAAGTGCAAAGTTAGTCCACTAAACAAGCTTTTTTTCCACAAAGACTGGCAAAGTATGAGATCACTGCTTATCACACCAGTAAGGTAAGACAACATGTTTACATTTATCCTAACGATATGAGGCGGTCTTTGTGGAAAAAAGCTTGTTTAGTGGACTAACTTTGCACTTGAAGTATGCCCGTTCACTTACGTTTTAACAGGTCGCTACTCTGCACCCCGGCTGTATCTAGGCTAACGGCTAACATGCTAACTATTATTTTTATGTCACTAGTCACTTTGACACAAAATTTAGGCCGATAGGAGACAGGTTGAAATAAACCGAAATTTCCCTTTAAAATGTAGTTTATCACTGATTGTGTAAACACGGAATTTTTTTTTTTAATATGGGATAAATAAAAAAACTTTTTTTTAATATCAGTATCCGCGTAAATAAGGCCTTAATGACACAATAAGATGTGTATTTTTACGCTGATTGTGTGAGTGAGTGAGTGAGTGAGTGAGTGTGTGTGTGTGTGTGTGTGTGTGTTTGTGTGTGTGTAGCTCTTAACTGACCCGAATAACCCTTGCATGGTTTAATGCTTGATTCCGGGTTGTTCCCACCCTCATCATGAACGTTCCATATTTGAAATCACTGGAACAAAACACGAGACACCAGAAAAGCACATGTCACTATGTTGTTGAAGATGAGTAATGGTAAGTTATCACAAGAAGTCAGATTTATTACGATTCATCGGCAACAAAACTACAGGGATGAGCTGTTTTATCACTGAAGGGACACACTGTTTGAAGACTAACCTTGGCAATGACTGTGTATTAATGTGTGTTCTGTGCTGTATTGTTGCATGTTTTGATTTACTCATGACTGTTTTAAAGCACTTACCAAAGAGCCTTTGTCTTAACAGATGGATGTTGGATGTTGTTGTGATGGATGTTGATATGATGGAGAGTTAACAGGAGCTTTGGAAGACATCCATACCGACAAAATAGTCTTGTAAAAATCTGGATAAGAAAACTCAAACTCTGACAAACACTAACAATCATTAGCTATAGAAGCACAGGAGGTCAATTCCATGAGTCTAGATGTACCAAAACGTTTTGAAAAGGGATTGCTTTAATGAGTTTGTAGTTGATTATTCACCCCAAATAGCCAATGTGCTTTTCTGCAGGTGTTAGCTGTATCTGGCAACATAAGCACCGACCAACTACGACTCATTTGAAAACTTAAATTTCTCCCCCTTTTCCTGACCTCTGTACATTAAAGTGTTATCATACAGCTTCAGGATAGGCATGATTTTTTTGTTTAAGGTGAGCATTTTTATTTTGCATACTGCCTTGAGCAAATTCAAAATTATCAAGATTGAATGAGCACTAATGACAGGTTTGCTGCTGTGCTAAAAAAGGATTTAAAAAAACCTTAAAACTTCTTTAAAGGAGAAGTCCAGTATTTTGCACTTTGAGCCCCATTTCTGGGTTGTTTATGATGAAATAGAGTGGTTAAGACCAAAATAGTGACGATTGCTCATTTTCGGAGAATTTGGCTTTCTCCTGCCTGGCTTAACACTCCTGCCTACAACCCCAGAAATGGGGCTCAAAGTGCAAAATACCGGACTTCTCCTTTAAAACTAACACTTGAATTCAGTTAGATGGATGGTTTATCTCAGTGTGGTTGTAATGTTGGTGTGAGTTGCAGAGATACCGTTCGTAGAGATGTCTCCCTTCTCTCCAGTATAATGGAACTAGATGGCATTCATCTTGTGGTGCTCAAAGCACCGAAAAAATAAATAAAATAAAACAAAACAAAATTTCATAAACCAACTGCAAAGTCTCTTTACTGAAATCATGACCTAGTTACTTAACATAATCCACAGCCCTTGTTGCGAGCAGTTTCATGTATTTTCTTTCTACCAAACCACACCTGCCAACCACATCACTGCACAGAAAGATGCATGCATTTTCTGCTAGCTCACCTTGCATCACTGAGCTAACTAACGTTACAGGTTAGCATGCCATTAATGTTTACATCTCACGCTGTCACAAGCATAAGCCTCTTGTCCATGCGATGGAACTCTGATCAGGCCCAAAATATCAGGCCTGACATAAACCCACACCGTTTCTGACCAAGCCACCCAGCAGCTGTGGGCTCATGCCCGATTAAAAACATGAATTTCAATGGTAAAAAAAATATATATTATATTTTATATACATTTATTACAAGCTGAGGGCTGACGTGTTTCCATGCACCACTTCTCTTTCCTCTCTTCCTCATTTTAATAGTATGTCATCTCATCCAACCATTAAAGCCCAGCCTAGCCTGAACCCGGCGGGTCAGGTCAAGCCTGATCAGGCTGGGGTTGAAAAGCTAAGCTCGATGAGGAGATGCACGTTTCCTTCTGTGCACTGATACAGTTGGGGTTTGTGGACAGAAAATACTTCCTACATGAAACTGCAAACAACAAGGTCTGTGGGTTATCTTGAGTAACCAGGTCATGATTTGTGGAAAGAGACATTGCTATTTAGTATCTGAAATGTATTTTTGGGGGCTTTGAGCACCACAAGCTGAGTGTCATCTAGTTTTATTTCATAAGTAAGAAGGCGGACATCTCTACGACCGATGTCACCAACACTCTGCAACTCATACCAAACCACTACAGCATCAGAGGTAAGAGGAAAAATATGCTTTTGATTTTGGGGTGAACTATCCCTTTAAATCTGATTTGCTCTAAGATGGTCAACATGCCTCCTGCTCTTCATCACTGTGACTCTGTGTTACTGAATGATACCTATACTGTCTTCCAGTGCTCCCGTTAGCTCTCCAGCCCAGCAGGGGAAACTGAGACTCTGAAGCCAACACTTATCTCACATTAATAGATAATATTAATATCTCAGCCCTTTCAAAAAGAGTATTTATTTATTTATTTATTATCTCACCTGTATCGGCTTAGTGGTGCCATTTCCCTTCCCTCGGCCCATTGACCCTATTTCCCCTTTCCCCTGGCTAAAGAGTCTCCTTTCCTCCAGCTCCACTCCTCCTCTCATCCCTCCATCACCTCCTCCTCCTCTCCTCATGTTAACCCCATTGCTCATCTGTTGTTTGTTTTCTCTCTCTCTTTCTCTCTTTGTTTTTTCTTTTCTTCCCGTCTGTGTAGGCAGCCCGTTGAGTAACTTCTTTGACGTAATTAAACAGCTTTTTTCAGACGAGAAGAACATCCAAGCGTCCCACTCCCCTGGCGCCCCTGCCACGCCTAGCTCCCCTGCCAAGCATGCCCCCAGCAGCAAGCCCAACCAGCCCCCGCCCAATGACTCTAAATGTCCCCCCGGCAAAGACAAAACAAAGATGGCCGCCAGCAACAGGACACAAGAACAACCTTAAGGAGCGGTAGCTGTGCATGACTAGAGAAGAGCAGTTATCAGGTCATAAAACAGGAGAATGACAGAGGAGAGCTGCTAACTTTGCCCTTTAGTTAGGAGAAAAAAACAGAAAAGACAAATCTACTTTTTGCCTATAAATTTTGTACTGTATAATGGGAATGGCTATTTCAGTTTAAAAGTTGATCAGTATTTTACAATAAGTAGCAAATGTAGCTTTGTTGTCCCTACCTTCTGTCCCTCTCTGTGTCCTCGGGGGTCTTTCGGTGGGTGTGTTCTCCTCACATGTGTGATGGCTTGACTTGTCTCTGCCACCAGGGATCATCCATAATAACTATTAACCTCGTCGGCTCTCCGAGACCGGCCGACAGCGGCCCACCACCACCAAGAGAGTCTGAAGAAAAGACAGAGGACCCCTTCCCTTCCCTCCCCCACTTCACCCCCCCAACCCCTTCAAGTCCTTTCTCCGGCCGCATCAGTAGAGTCCACTTTCTCCCCACCAGACCAAACATAGAGACATCTCAGAAGAGTTGTAAAAAGAAAAAAAGCCTTAAGACAGTGATGTTTGTCAATCTACACACACACCCCTTCTTCTCTTTTCTCTTTCTTCCAATTCTCCCACATGTACATAAAAAACACACACACTGTATGTACTCCTCAACACAAACATGACTTCTTTGCGGGATGTAATGACTTGCACATGCTGACAAACAGGAAGCAAGGAGCGGTGGAAGAAGCGGGGAGATGGATGGATGGACGAACGCTGGCTGGATTGTAGTTCTTTTTAATGTTGTCTTTCTTTGTGAACAGCAGGATTTCTGAGCGTGCTCTGTGACGTTTCTGTATAATGGGTTCTTGCAATTAAATAGTCACCCATTAAAGTATGATGGGGGTTGATATTACATAAATGAATGATCTATTCTGTTGTACAGATTAAATAATGTTCCGTATGTACAAAAAGTGTAGTTGTGACTTTATGTTTTAGAGTTGTGTTGCCATATTTTGTTTTGTATACCTGTGTAGGCCTGGTCACACCAGCATTTGAAACGGCTTATTTTCACAGTGAAATCAATTGATTTCAATGGAATTGCTGTGATAAGTGTATTAACCTGCAGGGGCAAAGTACAAGTCACTGATTGATGATAAGCTATTTTGATAGACCTTTCAGGGAACAAAGAGCTATTGTAGCTTGTTGGTATTTAAAAGGGGTGTAAAAAACTAGTTTCATCATGATACAATATATCGATTCTTTGGACAACAATACGATTTTCAATTCAATTAGATTTTGGGACCTGTGATCAATATGAGATGAGATCATATGCCCATTAAACACAGTGTGTCACAGAAGATGCAGCCACCCCTTTCTTTCTTGCTTTTAGCCATAAAAGATAATAACACATAAATACTGTAAATATTTGTAAGCGCTGAAGTGCAGTAATGTTTACTTTAAAGTGACTACACTAACACATAAAACCGCACATGGGATAAGTAAACCTTCAGGGCTTTCTGCCAGAGAAACCTTTCTGGAAGTACTGTTTTCATTTTAACACAAACCATCATCTTTTTCATAAAATTAAAAAAAAAAAAAATTAGATATGATTCTCATCAGTACAGTATAAGCACTTTTACATTGCATAAATTAATCTGGCAGCTGACAAAGTTTTCCTTAATAAATGACATTTATTATTTACACTTTTCTTACTCACCGTTGGTTGAAGTCAGTGTGTCTCCCAACAGAACAGCATTGTTGGATTTCAGCCTGCATGCATGTTTTTTAATCAAACACTGTTGAAACAGAGCAGCTAATATCACTGTGTTGCTGCAAGAAGTTAGAAAAGTGAAATGCTCGTCCAGGCAGGTACATCGTGTTTTGTTTGATAACGGCATTGTTTACATATGGCATGTTCTTTGTCTGTTGATGTATTTTCTCCGATATTGAAAATATTTCCACACTGCTGATTTATTCCCAAGTAAATAAGTAAATAACATTACCCTCACCGTCTTTCTCTGGGCTGCTTGCCATCTGCATGGTGCTGTTTGACAGTGACACAGACTTGCAAAATAAAGGTGTAACCTAAAGATGGTGATATGTAACAATGTTTTTACTTTGCATCAGTGATATTGGATCGTTGCTCATTGAATCAATATATCAGTCCAGATCAATGGATCATTACACCCCGAGTATTTAACCTCCTCTATTGGAGCACAAACTGCTCCACAACAGAGGACTTGTTTGTGCAGACAGTGTTGAGACAGGATAGAAAGAATACGTATTTTAAAGGTTAGGGTTTGGGGAGGTTACGTTTAGCCTAATCCTAACTCTGTAAAAAAACTCAGTGGAGTAAACATCCCAGTACAGAGACTATAGACACTCAGCGAAATTGTGACTGAATAACACCAACATGTTCCAGCTTGCTAGCTTGTAAGCAGTTATCTCACCAGCTTCTAGAACAATATACTTCACATATTGCTGTGCCTCTTCCTGGTGTGACCGGGCCTCAACAATAAAATGTCTCCTTTTCCTTTTGCACTTTTGACAAGTGAGTCAGATTCTGGGTTCAGTTACAAAATGTCAGCGCATTTTTAATTTTCATTATTATTTTTACAATATTGAACTGCTGTGTATATTTTTGTACTTTATTGTATTTTGTCACTTGGGTTATTAATTTATTCTCAGTTATTTATATGAGAGATGTAGAGAATGTTTCTTAACGTCAAATTATTTAAGGATATTTTTGTTATGTTTAAGTTATTTGATCACTGAGAATCTCGAAAAACGTTTGTGAGCGTTTGTTCCTTTTCCCGGCTTTTTGACGAGAGAAACCTGT
This sequence comes from Epinephelus awoara, assembly GCA_035609425.1. NCBI lineage: Eukaryota > Metazoa > Chordata > Actinopteri > Perciformes > Serranidae > Epinephelus > Epinephelus awoara. Next base: position 43,584,320 of record CM069294.1, on the reverse strand, counting down.
AATATACGTTTGGAAAATGATTTACCGTAATTTAAGAATGTAGACTTAGCCTCTCTGAGAGGAACAAACCCTTTGTTCATAATTGTCAGCTCTTTCTCCCCCTCCCCTGTGTGTATGATGACTCAGATCTCACCAAACACTCATTCTGTAAATAAGCCGAGTTTACTGACAAGCTTATTTAAAAAACCAAGGGGATTCCTACTCTTAGCTTTGACCTTGTACGGTTGTTTGCATGTTCAGCATTCGTCTTTTCTTTGCATGTCGTCGTTGGAATTGTTCTTGTTCCCTTTTTCTCTCCACACTTATTTATGTATTTATGTTTTTTTATGTGTATTTGTTTTAATTTGCCTTTTTATTTTATTTATTTTCTTATTTCTTTCGCTGTCCTCTTGCCCTCTTCCTCCTTTTTGATTACTGTGTACAAACAGTAACCGTGCAATGCATCCTCCTTACTCATTCTCTCAAAGAGGGACCTCTCTGGCGATTGGGTTGCTCACCAGCTGGGTGGGTGTTGGGTTATCGGAGAGAAAAATTAAAGCAATACCTTTCATTGTTCGCTTTCCTCTTTTTCTACTGGGGGAATCCAGAGCACACAGAATGGACTCGGAGCACGGAGCGCTACTACTGAGCAGGATAACCACTGGCAATGTATTCCCTTGTGATGTTACTGTGAACAACTTCAGTGCTAAAGGAAATAAATCTGTTGACTTTGGAGCTGTGTGCTCATTTTTTGGGGGGGTTTTAAGACATTTATTTACAAAAAAATATGTACATATTTTACATATTCAGAGTTGATCATCTGCATGCAGCTGCAGAGGATTTACATTACAAATGTTTTCCCATCATACCATTGCTTCAGTTGCTGCAGCAGCAGTGTCTATGTGGAGCTACACTGACATGCTGTCTGCAAAACTGCACATTTGAGTTAAAAAAAAGAAAAAAAAGAAGATATTTGAGGGTAGCTATGCTCAGTTTCAGTTTCTGACTGTTCGCTAAACTCATCACCCAAACACTGATAGTCACATCGTAGCTTAGCAACCATAACTAGGCACGCTAAGTTTGGTATCTTTCCACATACTGAAGCAGTAGGCATGGGACTTAAGTAAAAGAAGTTTGGCAGGTTGTTTCCCTTTTTTTTATCTTTTCAAAAGCAAAAATAGACAAAACTTTGAGGAACAGTTCATCTACTCTAACATAAGTCAGCTAAATAGATGACTACATACAGGAGTAATTTACTGTGCATTCCAATCCTCATACTACCATACTATATAGTATTCCAGAAGAAGATCTCATGTGTCCCAATATTTACAGTAGTATGTCAAGTGCAGTATGGCAGAAATACCAGGATGTTCTACTACTGTACATTCGGTCCAATTTTGTAGTATGCCAACCAGCATGCTTTTCGTGCTATTCTGACACACATCGTCCACTGTCACATCAACTGAGCCGCAAACAGACGACAGTCAATTGGTGATAAGCTCATTGACAGCTGTCAGAAGTTGCAATGATGGCTGACAGTGCATTCAAGTAACTGATGACCAGTCGAATAGTAATAAGAATATTAACTGTTTGAGTGAACAAAATGATCATCAATATTATAAACAACAGGACATAAATACAAAAATAACAATGACAGAGAAGTGCAGATGTAATTTCACTGTCGCAAATATGTTAGAACCCACAATTTATGCAGTTATAGCTTTAATGTTAAACTACACACATTACATTGCAAAGTAACAACAGCAGAGCTCTCCGGGTTGATCTCTGTCTCTTGCGAGCTTGGTAAGTGCCGTTTGTTTTATCTCCAAGGTAATGGATATGAAGAGGGTCAATCCTCAGGGCAGAATGTAACACGAAAATAGAATGTCCCAACTGTGTGCATACTGCATGCAACAGTATGCGCTTTTTAAGGGCAGCTGCAGTACATAATAAAAGTAAAAAGAAAAAAGTATAGGATTCGGAACTCACCCCTAATGTTACTACCAAGGCAAACAGTAACCTCGGGGGCTGTATATTGCCATAGATTTCCATGTTATAATGCCCAACTTGAAAGCAGAAATAAACATGTTCACAGCCTGGTACAAATATATATAACTCACTTGTTTATATCTTATTAATGCTTAAAGTTTTGCATAATTGAGGGTGCAGTCAACAGTGACAGGCCAATAGTGTCCTCGGCTTCTTAGTCAGATCCACCCCTTGCTCCTACAGCTCCACCCTCTCATCCAATATGGTCACTTCTGGCTCCAAAATACCAAAATGGCGACGGCCACAATGGCAAACTATAGGCTTCAAAACAAGAGTCCACAAAACCAATGCTAGTCCTCCATAGAGGACTGGACCATCACTGTATGGAAGACGGTTCCAGATTCAATTACATCATAGTGCAACAGCTCCGTCTTGTTCTTGATGGATTTTAGTTTACATGCCTGCAACCCTACCAGCCAGAGACACTGTATTCACTAGGCTTATCTGAAGTAAAGTAACTGTTAAGTCCTTGCACTCAAAAAGTTTTGTTCATTTGGTAAAGTGAAACTTTTGTAAAAGCAAGTAAAAATGTAGCCTGTATTAATTTAAATGGTATACATGCTCTGCTAGGTTGGACAGGGTTCAGCAAAGGTTCAGTCAAAGATGGTGCCACCTTGGCTGTAGCCACGATTTTTGACCACTGATGATGCTATGAGTCCAAATTCCCCGCACGGCTCCAGTCCCTTCATGTTTGATAACCCCTTCTGCTGGAGAACCACTGAATGCCTTTATTCATATGTTAGTTTTTGCTGTTGTGATATTAGGGGGTGCGGTTCTCTAGATATTAAGTTAGTGAGACTCTGATCTGTACAGGTTATACATGTATGATGTGCAATTAACATACATTTTAACTTTAGTAAGAATTATGTGTAAATATTCTCTGAACAACTGGTTTGAGGTAATGTCTGCCTTTTTATATACTTGTCTTTAGACTGGTCCTGTCACAAGTGAAACCTCAAAAACCTGATTAATAACATTTTTAATCACATAATCACATTTTTCTAGAGCTGATGTGATGTGTTCAAGTTGCTTAATGTGGCCAACAAACAGTGAAAGAAACCAAAAACAGATTTGATTTACAGCAACAGGAAACAGAAATTTCTCAGATTTTAAAATGCAACCACAAGTCTGTTCATTTTACCTGATACATGAGTTAATCATTAACATTCTACATAATCAATTGGGATTGTCTCTTCCAAGTTATAGAAATGTTCACTTGCGTCAAGATAAATAACTAGAATGAAGAACTTGTTAAAACAGTCTACTCTTCTTCTACACTAAGGTGTTCTCCCTAAGAAGACTTAAGAAATTAAAAACACAGCATATGGCTACTTTTCCTTTAACACACATAACAGTGTGGCTGAACACAACCCAGGGTATTGGAGGCTGCTGCATTGTTTCTACTCTCGACACGCAGAGTGCAGTGTGTAAAGTCTGTGGATTAATGTGGCCTCCAAAACCTCCAGGAGAATCGGTAGATCCTGGTCCTGGGTGCCCACCTCTGGGCAGATCTGCTCCTGACCAATAGCGCCCAGCAGCAGGCGGTGGAAGTCCTCCCGGTCCAGCAGCCGGTCCATGTACTTTAGAAAGAATCCTTTACAAAACCTGCAGAGTTCAGCCGCTCCGTGTTGCTGCAGATACAAACACACAATACAGTTTTGTCAAATTGAGCACATCACTGTGATGAGCAGCAGACAGGCATTGATTTATATATGTAAAAATAAAACTTAACTACTGTACAGGGCCTGTCTTGAGAACATAAAAATCAACTCAATTAAATGACTCACAATGAGATTATTTACAGCAAGCAAAATTATGTGACTGGTGTTTTGTTTATCATGACCTTGAAATTCTAAAAGTTTATAACAAAACTGAGTGCTCATTCTGTATGCATTTAGTTTTCTTTGGGGTGAACAATAGTTCTTCAGTTTCCAGAAGCTAACTTCAAATCCAAATCACACATTGTCATTCCTAGTTTGATGTGTTGAGACCAGAGTCTTAAGTCTTACTGTAGGTGTACATGTAATAAACCAAAATCAAATCACAACAAGTTAAATGTCTTTATCGAACATACATCACAAACTTTTATACAGTGTCATGCAAAAGTTTGGGCACCCCTGGTCAAAATATCTTGTACTGTGAGTAGTTAAGTAAGTAGAAGCTGAACTAATCTCCAAAAGGCATGAAGTTAAAAGCCCCGTTTCCGTTTGGTACCGATTGAACCGTTACATGCTGTTACCAATTTTTGGTACCCCCTTTGTTGGGGTACCTAGCACACAGATCTGGTACTAAAAGGTGGAGCTGTGAACACTGCAGTCTGTTGATTGGTCAGTAGTGGACGGTCACTCTGCTCAGGGCCGGCTGGTTATGAGGCAGAAGCCACTGTTCATATCGTGGAGAGTTTAATTAGTAGACTGTAACTATAAATGATAAGGATGTTATGCTGCCTCTTGCAGCAGCCAGAGAAAAAAATTACCGCGAGACTTACAACACACCTTAAATATTCCACATGACAACTCTGACCATTACTTTAGTTTTTATATGACAGACACTTTTAGTAATGAGAGAATCTTCGAGCGTTTATATGTATTAATTTTGGCTGGATTATGTGAGCTACATATATTCTAATTCTCACCCGGAGGAAAAAAAAAGGGTTGTGTAGCATCGAGCTACGGCAGCACTAAACCCCTGAGCTTGCCTGAGAAGGACTAAGTGTACAAACCCACTCTTTCTAAATATCACATGGAGAGACACTCTCACTGCAGCCTGTTTTCCTTTGTTCAGAAAATGTTGGTGTGCAGCTTTGTTCTGTGTATGATAAACAAAGCACAGACTTCCATCTGTGTCACTGGTCATGAGGAATACAGTGAGTGCTGGAGGGAGCAGTGGGTGACAATAACCCCGCACACATTTAAAGGTACGGTTTGCATTGGAAATGCTAGGGTCTAGGTACCATGTCTGAAGGGTACTTTTGGTTCCAAAGGTACCATACTGAAAGTGTTTGGTGGAAACGGGGCTATAGATGAAACATGCTTTTCAACATTTTTACCAAGATTAGTGTATTATTTTTGTTTTGTACAGTTTAGGAGTGAAAAAAAAGAACTGCCAAAGTCCTGCAGAAAGATTTAGCAGACTCTGGAGTGGTGGTGCACTGTTCTACTGTGCAGCAACACCTGCACAAATATGACCTTCATGGAAGATACATCAGAAGAAAACCTTTCCTGTTTCCTCACCACAAAATTCAGCCTCAGAAGTTTGCAAAGGAACATCTAAACAAACCTAATGTTTTTTAGAAACAAGTCCTGTGGACTGATGAAGTTAAATATAACTTTTTGGACAAAATGAGCAAAGGTATGTTTGGAGAAAAAAAAGTGAATTTCATCAAAAGAACATCTGTCCAGCTGTTAAACATTTCACAGGTAGAGGGAAGAATGGATTCAGTTAAATTCCTGCAAATTCTAAAGCAAACATCACAGCATCTGTAAAAAAAAAAAAAAAAAATGCTGAAGATGAAGAGAGGATGGCTTCTACAACAGGACAATGATCCTAAACACACCTTGAAATCCACAATGGACTACCTCAACAGGAGAAAGCTGTAGGTGCTGCCATGGCCCTCACAGTCCCCCGACCTAAACATCATTAAAAATCTGTTGATAGACCTCAAAGAGCAGTGCATGAAGATGGACCAGGAATCTCACAGAGCTAGAAGCCTTTTGCAGGAAGAATGGGTGAAAATCCCCCAAACCAGAATTGAATAACTCTTAGCTGGATACAAAAAGCATTTAGAGGCTGTGATACTTGCCAAAGAGGGCGATACTAAGCACTGACCATGCAGGGTACCCAGAGTTTTGCTTCGAGCCCTTTTCCTTTTTTGGTTATTTTGAAACTGTAAAGGGTTTAAATTAAAAAGTAATATTGCTTAAAATATTTAAGAAATGTGTCATCTTTAACTTCATGCCTTTTGGAAATTAGTTCATCTTCTACTTATTCAACTACTCACAGTAAACAAAATTTTGACCAGGGGTGCCCAAATTTTTTGCATGCTATTGTAAATCTTTATCTTGTGGGTAACCATTTTTTTTCCATTAGAAAACTATGTTATAGACACGAAGTTGTTGACTTTAGTTGGCCGTGTTAAGTTAAAGCACTTGTTAATTATGTTTAAGCCCCTACAAGGAACTTTCATTTTGAGTTGATTTTGGCGACCCTGTGGACAAAAGCTGTAGTGTTTTGCTGGAATGAAGCGGAGACAGTTTCCTAGATGTATGGATATACACTATATAGAAATAGCTTATCTTCACACCAATGGTCTCATTTGCTGTTGTAGGTCACCACAGACATCAGCAGAAACGAGAGACTTTTGCATATCCAGTTAAAAGTTCCTTGTAGTGGCTTTAAATTATCCTGGAAATTGCCCTTTGAATCAGCAGCTGGAAATCAATGCTTCATTTAAGTAAAGTAAAAATGTATTATATATAGGTGTACTAACTGTCTGCATTTTCCCTGTAATCAATATCAATTTAGACAATCATTTCCAGGAGCCTCTTTTATAACCACTGTGTACACACAAAAAACTGGCTTATAATGTGTGTACACCACTTTCTAAGCATAAATTAGGATCTATAAAGAAAAACTTGATGAGAACCTCTAACCCATGCATACGACATTTTGAAGACAGGGGAAATCGACAGTACAGATGGTCAGGTGGTAAATTGAAGCCAGATTGTGAAAATTAGATGTGAGAGGAATCACTGTACATATTAACATCTCTCACGCATTTAAATTCACCTCATATCATGTTTCTAATAGATCCACTTTAGAAACATTGAAGTGCAGCAGTGTTATTTGTGTTTGTGCCAGTGAGCCAGAACTTTTCCATAAGCACCTTTGATTGCAAAAGATACGTCACCTCAAATCTCAAATCAGATCTCACTTAATATTTCATTAGCGCTGTCACATCATCACATTCCCAACCACTGGAGCGCAGAGGGGTTGGACTGTATGCTGCTGACCCTCGTGGTCAGCTGTGGAGAGCACTGTGAACAGCTGGATGTTTTCAGGCTGTGGTAGGTGACGGAATTCAGGAAAGTTTGGCTTTCTTTACCCGAATATACTGCGTTATTTTCACCTGTTAACCAGGCTAACTGATGGAATTAATGTCATCGGTTGTAGAAATCCAAGATAACATCAAACAGCATTAAATAATTGTAGTACACTGAGTCAACCGTTTTCAATGATCTCCTCCGATACTGTTAACCAAACAGAAGTGCCATTTTAGAAGTGTGCTGTCAGACACACAAAATGCACAAAACCTGCATGTATGGATTGTGTAAATAGTAAAGACGTCAGGGTGTAGTTCTTTTTTGGGGGGGCATTTTGATGAACTTACCGCATTAAAAGCAGCAGCGACATGTTTTCACTCGCTGCCTTTTCTTTATGTTGTGAATCCACTGGCCACCAAACAATAGGCTTTGTGCTTTCTAACCTCCAGCTCACCCAGAAGCACCTTGATTTCTGCGTCAGGGACATTAGTTTTCTTGGTTTCACTCTCCATTTACAGTAAAGTCCCATTGATCAACCGGCTCATGTCTATGCATCAGCATTAATGAAGTGCTTTGCATTGACCAGTTATGGTCGAATGTGAGCATGTAGAGGGCAGGATATGATGCTGGTCCATATGGGGACAATTTCAATTTGATTTGGGTTCCATTAGAGTAAATTGCGTACAAGCAGGCTACACACTGTTTTATAAATCAGGATATTTTTTGGGATATGTACATTTCCTCATTTGTACTTGAGCAAACATTTAATGTGGATTCACCGAAGAGTTTTATAAATGAGGTCACTGGCTTTAACCAAACTCCTTGACGACAGTGTTGCTTTCATTTCTAAATCAAAAAGCTGCATCTGAGTGAAGGCTGAAATACTCAGAGCTGTATTCTACACACATACAGCACAACTGAGCAGTGCAGAGTAAAGCTCTCTCTTCTCAGTGTTCATCATGTCTTTATATGTTTTTGTACCTTGGCAGTCTGGTAGATGCTGACAGCATTGTCCAGAGTCAGACTTTGTGACAGCTTCATCTCACAGCACCTCTGCAGACCTCTGAGCTGGAAGAAAGTGGCCACTGGCAGCAGCTACGGAAACAGTCACAACACAGTCTAAGAATAGGTTTTTAAACAGAAAATACTGCTTCATAGATTAAGATGACAACAAAAACAGCCTCATTGTAATTTCCCACTAAAAAACAAATCAAAATGTATCACTGATATCATTAGAAAGATAATCTTGTCATAATTTGAACCCATTTCTGTTGGACAAACACAGATGCCACTGTATCTTTTGGAACCTTGGCCATTCCTTCTTCTAAACGTTGATTTCTGGGTTTACTATGAGCTCTATGAATAAAACAGACAAATAATCCATATACTTCCAGCATCCTTATAGCATATCTCGCATTAGGTAACATAGGAACTGGCAGTAACAAGCTAGAAAGGTGTTATGAACCTTAAAACATTTACAGAATTTTCTTCCCTTTGAAGCTTTTTCTTTGGTAAGTAACAGCCATATACCATACATCAACAGACAGGATGATAAAGAATACTAACTCTAATAATATCTCTGATATTTTACGAAATTAATCGTAACATCAAATTTGCATTCTGACATAAAACCAGTTCACAAATCTGTTCACACAGATTTACACATCAAGTCTTTTCTTTACCATGTCACCCAAGAGAGGCTCCAGAATAACCACACATCACTAACCACCACTGTGTATTTGTTGGTCTGATGATGGATGATGGTCACTTTCAAACATATGATTTGGTCCAGAAGCACTGTTTTAGAGTGAAATATCAGCCTTACACTGTCCTGTCCAAGGAAATGTTTCAGGTAGTAGAATGAAGACACATCACTGTGAAATTGATTAACTGATTATTTAAAAAAAAAAAAAAACTATAGATAGAACTGCAGCAGGTAACAGATGAGTGGTTTTACCTTCATGGCTTCAGAGTGGGAGACTGTCAGTCCCTCTGTTCCTCCACAGTACAGAGACTTCATAGTCATCTGCAGAGAAAAACACAATCTTCAGTGTTAAACAGTTCTCCGTCACATTAACAGCAAAGAACAGATGGTCAGTTTGTGTCCTACCTGGAATGTGCTGTAGGTCATGTGACTGACATGGATGATATTGTCGGGGGAGTCACAGAGCATCCGTCGAAACCTAACAAGGCAAAACACACATCAGAACATCAGAGTTTTATTAGGAAAATGAGAAAACTGGTGATGTTTAGAATTTTCATTGTTTCTGCAGCAACTCATTGATCACTACATTGACCCCAATGTCTACAACGTGTATGGTATATAAGCATGTTCAAATGCACTTATTTGTTATGTGAAGGTGTCAAAAATAAAAGTGGACTGAGGTGACATATTTCTGAGGGATCAATCCATTACTGTGATGCAGCACCTTGCACACCATTACTATGAAATTTAGATGCATCTGCCTGTATTAGTCAATATAAGCAAAAGTAAAATAATGAACATGTATGTATGTATGTATGTATTATTATTGATATGATAATAATAATAATTATTATTATTATTATTATTATAAGTAGAAGAAGAAGAAGGTGAAAAAGAAGTCATAAAAAGCAATGATGAAAGAATAACATAAAATAGTCAGAGAAATCAAATAAAACCATATATGCAGCTGTAAGTCTAGCTTTCTTTGTTTGTTTTTATTGTTAAGCAAAAATAGGGTACACATGGATATATATTATTGATTGTGCTGTTCTTATTTCATGTATTTCTATCCTTTAAGTGTTATTAAGATAAGATAAACTTTATTGTCCCGCAAGGGAAATTCGTCTTGGGCAGTGTAGTGCAAACAGCTGCAATATTCTCATACATATACATACAGTCAACATCAACATAGACAAGTTGCCAACATAGTGCGCTGAGTGTGTTACAGTTGCAGACTACTGTTGCAAGAGTAGTGCAACCATTTGCCTTGTTTGTAAGTTTACAAACAAGGAAACTACAGGTATAGCACTGGCCTATCTCAAAGTGCAAGTGAGTGCATATAAAACAGATAAATACAGAGGTCAAATAAAAACACCAGTATACCAGTTAAAAATCATTTTAAATCAGTTCCGCAACTGTTTAATAGACCATAGTGCAGATAAGAACAATACTAGATGAGAACAACAATGACCAGACTATTTAGGCATAGATAACCCTGCGCACATACGGCTCAACCAGGGGGGCATTGCAGGGCCAGCAGGTGAGCAGGCAACCACCTATTAGCATAATAGCAATAGTAACCAGTGATTGACGGTGAATTGACGGGGAATTTTACGGGCAGGGGATCAGCAGCCATAAGCCTCCCCCCTGCCCACGTTATATGTTCCATATAAAATTACCAGAATGGAGGTGTGTCCACCACCCACCTCCATCTCTTGGTATTTGTATTTTCTTTTATTATGATATTTTTAGCATTTTATCTTTGTGTGCATTTTACTAAATTCTTTGGATTTACTGCTTTTTTTCCCTATTTTGACATCTTAGTTGTTTGACAGTTTTCCTGCACAGCAGCACAAGGTGCTTCACAAGTAGAAATAAAGTTTGACTAGTAGAAAGTATTTGTCTCCCACTCCGCACAGAAATGCGAAACCCCACCCCAGGGTTCAAAACCTCCAACGCGGGTTTGAACCAGGAACCCGCTTGCTGTGAGGCCACATTGCTAATCAGTGAATCATCAGGCCACTCGTCTATGTGGTGTTCACATGTTCTTCCCATGTCAGCATGGGTTTTCTCTGGGTATACCAGCTTTCTCCCACAGTCCTAAGACATGCAACCTAGGTTAACTAAGGTAAGGTACGGTAAGGTAAAACTACAGATGCTGTAGGTTATTCAGAGAAACACCAGTGATCTTACACCACAACTTTTTCCAACTTGTTTTGTTTTCAAGGCTCAGATTACCAAACCAACAGACCATGTTAAAAGAAAGAACAGACTCATTAAAAGCAGAATAGAACAATTTCATGATTGTCCTATTCACATTGAAACTCCTCAGCTTTCTTAAAAAGAATAATACGTTTGTTTGCCTTTTTACAGATGCTGTCAGTGTTCACATCAAAATTCAACTTGTAATCTAAGACAGTCCCCAAATACTTAAACTGCTACACTACTGCCACCAGCTCCCCCTTGATTACACAAGGAACAGGAAGGCAGGGCCTCCTTAGTAAATCAATACACATCTCATTGGTCTGGACACATTAATGTGGAGGAACAACTGGTATGATTAATTTACAAATTGATCCAGTACTGAGCCATGATCATATTCTGATCCATGAAGAAGACTTACAATAACAGAGTCCTCTAGTGTATAAACAAAAGAGGAGAAAGAACTAATCCCTAAGGGGATCCAGAGGAAGAAAAACGGGTACCAGACAGTGTCCTGTTAACCTGGACCCTCTGAGTTTTTTAAAAATTCAGTGAGCCAACACACAATGCTTAATGCTACTGGGTGACTCTAAATTGCCCGTAGGTGTGAATGTGAGCGTGAATGGTTGTCTGTCTCCATTTGTCAGTCATCTGTAAGGGGTTGATAGCTTAGAAACGTAAGTGGACATGAACAGTAGTCAGATTTAATCAATTAATAAGTCAGATCAGACCTTTCAGAAGCCGACATCAGCAGCACCCGGTGAGCGAAGAATGGACGCCCCTCCACCATGAACGTCACATCTGACATCTCCTGATTGTTCAGGAAATGAATATCTGAGGGCGGAGACAACCGTGTCACCCTTCAAGTGTTGGTTAAATTTAGAATGGACATGTTGTCACACTGACAGCAGTGATGCGTTACCTAGCTGTGTGGACAGAGTGACATCCATGGGTAGGATGGGAGGAACGGGAGAGCAGCTGTAGCAGTGAGAGAACACAGATGCCAGCCGCTTGGTTATCACGTAGTCCTGTAGAGGAAAAACAACATGACATGTTAGATACCAGCGTAGGCACTGAAACACAGAAAATCAGAGTGAATTGTCTTTTTTTCACGTCATTATTCAGTCCAAGGTCCTGTTCATGTCAGCTGTTTTCTGTTTGGAGGGGAGATTATTTTGCTCAAACCAATCAGAAGTGATCTGCAATCTATGGCTATTTTCATGTTGCTATTTTTTGTGTCGCTAGCTGTTTTTTTCTGCTTTCAGTGTCTTTGTTAAGTTAGGCTAAAAGCTCCATTTTTAACTCTCAGTAAGATAGCAAATAAGCCAATTTCCCAAAATGCATTTCCTTAAATGACTAAAAGGAGTCATTGGAGTCACTAAAAAGGAGGAGACGCTGCAGCATGGCACTGAAGGTTTATGCCAGTATTGTAAGTTAAATGGGGATCCTCTATGCATGACATGGGCATTTGCACACTTCATTATTTTAACTGAAATAAAGCTATTGCAGTATGTTTGTATCTAAAAGATAAGTATACAAAATTCAGAGCATATATGATTGAGAGTCTGAGCCGAGATTGTCTGCACATGGTTATCAACATGGAGATAGCTGAGCTGTCATCTAGGAATTATATATTTTGGGCGGGGCAGCACAGTGGTTTGAGTTCAAGGTCTGAGAAAGACTAGTATAAGTAACATTGACACTGTGCTACATCACAGAGAAATACAAAGCTGTACTAGTGATTCTTCATTAATACAGACCTATATTTTAACTACAAGTGCACGTCACACACTGAGTGAACCGCCTGTTAATGACGCTGCCGGCAAAGCAGTAATGATTGTGCTCAGTGGGTAATGGGCATGTAGCTACTAACTGATACGTCATGTTTGTAGTAGACGAATAATAGGCAAATGCCCGCAGAGTTTACATATCAGCTTTGGTTCGTCCTTCACCTTCTCAAAATGATCCCACACTTTGGATTTCCTGTCCGACATGTTATTAACTAGCCTGTGGAATAACCGCAGCTACCAGCCCTGTAAATTAGGAGTTGTACACATGCCCTGGTCTTCAACCGTTGGATAACGCAAGGTCGGGCGCTGGTTGCTCCCTTTGTGCCTTTTTTGTGCCAGCTTTCAACAGCATAGCAGCAGGTTGCATCTGAGGTTGCTAAGCTACCTTATCAAGCCTCGTATAGACTATTTACCTGAAGTGCCTGATGAAATCTCAATATTTTGAAATCTCCCCTGAACTAGTGTAGACCACTGATATACTAAACTACTGAATAAACTACTGTTGCAATAAAGTTAAATAAAGTACAGTACGTCAAGGAAGTCTTAAGTGAAGCTCAGATAAGACTTTGCCATAGGCATGCGTTCAGAACCTAAATCGAGCTGAGGTTGTTGAACACTGATAAAAATCCTGGTTTTACGTTGTCTAAAAAATGGAGGTGTTCAGATTCTTACTGTTCATTACACTAACACATACCCATGTAAGTTAGGCAGAAAACCTCCTGCTGCAGCTTTTCAAAATTACTGATGAAAACACTTATCCATGTCAGTCACAAGCTGAGAAAAATTTGATACATCAGCAGCACAGCATAAACTGACACAGAGAGGCGTTCAGCTGTACCTTGTTGGTTTCTAGCATGCTGAACATGAGTGGTATGCCTGTGGAGGGGAGCTCAGGGCTGTAGTCCTCCGTCCTGATGCAGGGGAACTCTGTGAGGAGGGAGACGATGACTTTGTCCCTGCACAGCTGCTGGGCTCTGTGGAGAGACTCAAGCCAGATGTGGAGCCTCCAGGGAACACCTGGACACAGCAGGGAGGTGGAACAAACAACAGGTTCCAGGTCTTACTATATGAATGCAATTTAAGACTGAGGCAGAAACAAGCTGGGCAGCTAAACAACTGACTGTTTTTTCCTCTGTATATGAAAAATGGCTGATTTAACATCCACTGGTGAGCAGTGACATACGGAACAATACTGCTCTTCAGAGGCACACAGCAGCAGCAGCTCTTACACCTTTATACACTTAAATATAACAAGCTGTGAGCAGGTGATTGATGTTTTGTGTTTTAAAATTTAAATGTCACATCTTGTTTGTTGAGTATGAAGCAGCGTTCCAATTTTGAAAATCATGTAAAAAATAATAAAGAAATAAAAAATTAAATGTAACAACAAGTCAGTTTCTGGTACCTTCAAAGTCACTGGCCTTTCTGGTATCAAGGTTTTGATTAAGGGTACCTGCTGCTCTTAAATCCATACAGAAATTGAGCATAGTGTTAGTTCAGGCAGCTCAGCACACGTCCCAGCAACATCAGCTGATCTGAAAGAACCCAATCAACTGATGGAGCAGCTGATTGAGGGAAGGGTGTCAGCTAATAGGTCACATGATTCCTCTCCAATTGGCAAATCTCATTCACTGCGCCCTATTTAAACTGCTCTGGCCTGCCTATAGTTGCTGCCACTTTGAATCCTGCCTCCACCCCAGCTCCCCCTTTTCATGTTATGTCTGACTTGTCATTCTCATTCCTGTTAGTCATTGATGCTGCTCTGTTCTGTTACCCTGAAGGGATTTGGTGCTGCTCTCTTTGGCCTAGAAGCATGGAAGGGCAGGGAGTTTTGCTCTTTCTGCCGCAGGCTTTCCTTGTATGCACATGGAAGGGCAGAGAGGTGTGCTCTCCCTGCCTTGGGCATTCCACGTAGGTGCGCGGAAGGACAGTGAAGTGTATTCTCTCCACCTTAGGCATTTCACATAGGCGTGTGGAAGGGCAGAGAGGTGAGCCATATCGCCACATATAATACTGCAATGGAAATAAAGTTTTCTTTGACAAAAGTGGTCCTAACTAAAACGTTGTCAGAACATGAGATAGACTTCAAAGTTTTCTTATCATCATGAGCTCACCCATCTCTCTTAGCTCCATGGTCACATCCAGGTAACCATGCTCAGCACTGTAGTAGGCTGCCTGCTGCAGGGCTTTCATTCTGGCCTTGCACAGCCTGGGGATAGGGCTCAGAGAGTCAGGAGCTGGAGCTTTTGCATCCTGTTGCTCCTCCTGCTCTTCCTGCACTCCCTCAGCCAGGATCTCCTCCAGAGAGAGGATGTCCTCCTTCCTTTGCTGGGGCTGTTGCAGCAGCCTCCTTAGGATGTTCCTGCAGATGGAAGTGATGCTTTGTTTATGTTTTGTTTCATGCATATTAAATTAAAAACTCTCACCGAATTTTGTTGCCATTTTCCAGGGAATAAAATCCTGGATTTTAAGCATGTGGATACCTGTGTGTTCATGACAGTTCAGCTGTGTGGCAACATATAATTTTGAAAATGTATTACCCGGCCATTTATAGAAATAAACAGCTGGATAAATGTCTCACCTGTGTCCGTGTGCTGCAGCACAGCTGAAGCAGTTCATGTCCTCATACAATGGTGATGTCAGGGAATTCCCATGATGCACTCTGAGCAGAGGGTCTGCTCCATGGGTGAGGAGCAAGCTCACCATCTCATAGTAACCTGGGAAGATGAAATATTTTGTTTTTGATTTATTCAAGACAGAAAAGCATCATCTGCACCTGAACATGCACCTGCACTGACCTGTGATTGTTTACTGATGCAAATATTGTCTTGAATGTAAATATAATATTCAATGATATAACAAATCAAAATGTAGGCCAGTAATCACCAGTAACCACCCTAGTCTTTATAAAGTTTTGCCAAAAAAAGTGGGTTGTCAGCATAAAATTAAAACCGAACTGGAGACCATGCAGCCACCTTGTATTGTAAAGCATTTCAGTTCTTTAAAAAAACTAATCTAAGGGCTCCTTATCTAAAAGTTTATCATAAAAAATAAGCTGTACAATTGTTATCAACATTTCTAAGCTCTAAAATATCAGCACTGGCCTATCAGACAGCAATAATTGAGTTTATATTACATAGACAACTAGAGAATGAATGCCGACATAGATGTAGGCATTTAATATTCTTTATAGTTTGGTTATACTGCAGTGCAGTTCACTACTGTTCTGTCTATGTATTGTGCAAGTCTTTCAGTTTATTTTCAAGGACTTGATCTGGGCACACACACTGAGGTCTTCACTAACGACACACCTGCAGCAGCAGCTAGCTGTAGCGGCGTCTCAGCTGAGCTCTCCTGACCATCCAGCAGGGCTCCTCCCTCCACATCAGCTCCGGCCTCCAACAGCAGCTGTGAGCAGGATGACACCACACTGTTATATTAGAGCATTTACACTGACCTGCTTCCTTCAAGCTGGTAATATGTTTTTAAGAGGAACATCATACCCTCTCTGCTGCAAAGAGTCAAGACTGTTTCTCTGCTGTGACCACACTATAGTGATGTCACAGTAGGTCTATATAGACACACCCTGGAGTAACCTTCTACATCACTGCAGCAAGCAGAAAAGATAACTCTCATCATTCCTGTAAAACTCACCTAACTTTACCTAAAGCACCTAACCAAGGCATACCCCACATAAACTGATAGCTGTTCTTGTTCCATTTCTAATACATGTACACGCACTGATTTTTTTCTCCAACAGTCAGAATCACTGTAAGTGCTTCTGTCACTGAGTTACAGAAGTTTCAACACATTAAAAAAGTTGTTTTTTTTCTCTTTATTTTGCCTGAATATTTTTTTCGGAAAAAGTTGCTGCAGATATTTAGAACTGGGGCCTATTAGCTAAAAAGCACAATGGGGCCATATCATGAAGCCTTACATAGTCCAAATGCATAGCAGACAACAATTTCACAGAAATTAGCATTTTCCACATGTTTTTCTAAGGTTTTGTCCAAGTGCGTCCTGGAAACCTAAATTGATAGGAAAGCTTACGAACAATAGGTTGTGTAAGAAACCCACTTTAATACAGCAAACACAGCAATTGTTTAAATATCATAATTATCAAGTAAAACCTTAGGGGGATCCGCAGGAGGTCGGGATGTTGGATTGTTAATGGGGAGGGGAAACTGATTCTTATACGCATTGCGATTCTCCCATGATTATCATGTCTGGAATCAAAAAAATTTACAATTTACAATTCTCGACATAATGATCACCTGTAACAATTCTGTAAGACCTGACTGTACGTTCTTTACAGCAGAGACAATTGCATGGTAAATCATAACTGACTTAAAAGTGTTTACATTCTAAGCTGAATTTCTACTTAAGTTTTGGCAAGGATGGCTGAGCGTGAGCAACCATAGATGGATACAATATGACCAGCATCAAAGCTGGCGTATGGAAGTATTTTGCCTTCTGTGAAATTAAAGGGACAAGATCCTCACTGTATGCAAGTAAAGCCTGCAGAATTGGAATACATTATCATATTCAGTTAGGAGTCCTCACCTGGGCCACAGACAGGTGACTGTGCAGCACAGCGAACGTCAAAGCCACCCAGCGCCGACTGCCAGGAGGAACCGATGGGTGTCTGGAAGAGCAGCCTGGGACCTGACCAACACACACACACACACACACACACACACACACACACACACACACACACACACACACACACACACACACACACACACACACACACACACACACACACACACACACACACACACACACACACAAGTCACCTCAGTCACAGGGAACACTAACCAGCTGTGATGTGGACAGAGCTATAGCTGGGTCAACAGCTGTGTTGTTACCTGCAGGTCCAGGTTGGCTCCAGCCTCTATGAGCATCTGCACCAGAGCTTCATCTCCTGCTGCTGAGGCGTACATCAGAGGAGTCATTCCCTGCATAGATGGTGGTGGATTAGCAGAAGATAACTGTGACCTTAAAAAACATGGTGCCTCCCTTCCAACAAACATTTGGCCAACGATCCTGCACCTCACAGCTCCTTATTGGCAGCTTTAAACTAATAAATTGTTACTTTAGTTTTATCACTTTCAAGCTAATAGACAATTAGAGTGATAAGAGGGTACAAATGTTTGATAAAATGTGAACCACGGTATAATCTACACTACTACTAATCACAATAACTGTCTTAAACAGTCTGAATCACAACATTATCACTTGTGCAGAACCTGCTACTTGTATTGCATACTGCTATTTTACCTGAGTGACATATTTACATTGTGAACAGTCACTCCCTCACCTGGTCGTCCATGGTGTTAAGCCCCTCAGCTCCCAGGAGCTGTGTGGCCTGATGGATCAAATCTGCTCGGCCACATGAGAGCATCCTGAAGCCCAAATCCAGCTGGAACTTGGCTGAGGCAGCTTCTGCATCCAAACATTTAAATGACTGGAAACAGCACTCCGACCTGCAGAGACACCGAGACAGAAACATTCATCTGGTTCTGGATTCAGGAGGCTGCTTCCCTGTTTGAATCAGTCCATTAATAATCTAATCAGCGTAACAGGATTTGCCAGATTCATAAAATAATGTACCTCAACATTTACCACAGCCTCTCTAGGGTCATGTCACAAAGGCAATAACAAGTGTCTTCAAACATGCAGGTGTGTGCTCACTGGCTTCTTACTTTAGCTGTCTGGGCTCACAGTCCAGTCCTGGGAGGAGCTGCCTGGCTGTCTGTCTGACATCATCGCTGTCCACCAATAGGCTGCGGCGATGTTCAGCATGCACCACAGCGACTCTGATCCACTCCATGAGAGGAGGGAGGAGCAGGAATGGCCTAGAGGAGGATTAAGACGCTGTCTGTGTACATGTGGCTATTTACAACAATTGTGCAACAAATGACAAAACAAATGACATCACAGTGAAGAAGATTGGCGGCCTGCTTTAGCCATTTTCACACTTGTTGTTCAACAAAAACTAAAAATAACATTTCGGTGGAAAAAGCAAACAAAGGCTGGAACTAGTTGATGGTCTGTTGTTGTTACAGTAATTTAGGTACAAGCTCAGAATGATGAAGATAAAGTGATTTGTGATCACACACCTCTCTCTGCTCAGTGTCATGGTCGGAGGCTCTAGGTTGGGATTTTCCAGTGACTCCATCTGTGGGCTGGACAGGAAGTAGTAGAGTGTACGGAGGGCGTCTGCAGCCCAGGATACTGAGAGCTGATTAGCTAAGCGAGTGGGGCTGATGGAAGGGCTTGAGCTGCGCAGACGCTGCATGTGGTGCATCGCTCGAGACACAAGATCACCTGCAGGAAGACAGCGGACATTATGATCATATGTGCATAAGATCATATTCAGATAGTAAAATAAGAAGCAATTTAAGACTTTATTTACTTTACTTTACTTTGTGATTACAACAATAAGGTAAAAAAAGAAAATAACTAACTCTAAATGATATACAATGCTCAAAATAAGTGAAGGAAACACAGATCACACATCAGATCTTGATGAACGAATTATTCAAGTTGAAAATCTTTACTGATGTACACTGTATAAGTAGCAAAGTAATATTTTTTAACAGGTTGTCCATGTTTATACAGCATGAAACAACATGGTAAGATGCACTTTTAGTAGTACATCTTCGGAACAATGCAGTTTCACCACCGTGCAGACCCACACCAATAACATCACAATTATTAAACATTATGGGGACTATGGGTTGGAAATGTATGAGTACAAAACACATGAATAATAAAATGCTGTAACAAAAACACACAACTACTTTTATAAAGAGTACTAAATTAGGATTATGTGCAATAAATAAGCCTGAAAAAACAGTATGTTATAGAATACAGATCAGAATTACCAACACAGGAACTGATTTAAAAATATGATCAATTTGTGTTGTCCAAAAAATTTTACATTTTCTAGGAAAAAAGAAAAAGTGTGAAAATGTATTGCTGACCTTTTCTGTTAACGTTTCTTTTTGTTTTACAGCTCTGTGTTGAAAGAGCTACCCAACACTGTTCACATGTTATGAAGAATAGAAACACCAGCCTTCCAGTGATTCTGTTCTGTTCTGTTCTGGTTTTAGAGCGGATTATAAATTCATTGCTCCTATCCCAACAGATGACCCTGTAATCGGTCAACTGAAGACATAAAAGCAAATCTCTTTTCACCAAACAGCAAACATATTTGAAATGTAACTATGAGGAAGAAAAGTGAAAGCGAAAGGAACAATATGACTGAAATATACAATGAAAAACACACAACATGGTGTGCTTAAGTGCTGCATAGTCACATGAATATGTCATCAGTCCATAAACTGCCATGAACAGTGAAAGTACAGAGTTCTTTTATTTTCCCTCAGTACTTGGTGTTCAGATAATGAGGTACGGTGGCCTGCAGGGTGTGAAGGTGCCCTTGTTTTCTGGATACAAGCCAGAGGTTGTTATGTAACCGAGGGGGGAGCTGACACCGTCTTACGATCTGTCCCAGGAGCCCGACGCCGGTCACAGTTTAAACAAACACACAGAAAACACAGAAGCCAACTGTGGCGGCACACACACACACACACACACACACTTACTGAGCTCTGCGATGCTGCCCACACAGGTGGCAAGTAGAGCCTGCTCCAGTGTTCGCAGTTCCAGCTGGAAGTAGGCATCCTCCCTGCTCTCCACTGAATCTGCAGGAACCTTTGTGTACGGGCTGACATGGGCCGGCAGTGTAAGCTCACCTTAACACACACAAAAATATACATACAAACTAATATTAATGTTCAATACTTACAAATAACCTTTATTGACTCTCCATCTCAGTTACTGTCTCGTTGTCTGGATGGAAATGTGGGTCAGTAGGTCAATCGACCACTGTGGTCCAAACTGAAATGTCTCATCTTAAATTCATCAACATGAAAGTTTGTACAGACATTTCCCCTTGCGCCACCATGAGGAAGTAAAATCAAACCAGTTGGCTGAGAAAGGTTTGTAGCTCCCTCATGGAGGATAGCAACTATAGTTTGTAGGGGTGTGCCATATCATCTTGTGCATAATAATATCCGGATCAGTTTAAATATGATATGAGAAATTCATCGTGATACTTGCGATATTTTGACTTGTTGACATATTGACGTCATACTGTTACCCCCAGCAACAACGAGCATGGCTGAAAGTGAAATTATTACAGACTCTGCGGTGGTTCCAAAAAGAGGGGCAGCTTCAGTAGTGTGGAATAAACTGTGGTGTCCTGAATGCTTAATGAACAGCCCCGGACTTCTCAGACTCTTAACGACTTACCGCTCAGAGGGAACTCATTCAGCAGCTCCTCTGGCAGCAGCACAGCTCCTCTCTCACCATGCTCACTGGAGTTGGTGCTGTCAAGTGATTTTGTCATAAACCTTTGGTAATGTAAACCTATGTGACACACAGCTTGACAAAAAAAATACATATGTGTGAGGGCCATAAAGCCCATCCCTAGTAGTCAGCCAATCAAGACCCAGTTTCTTGGCAAAATAAATAAATAAATAAAATCCAAAGAAATCCTTTAAACCACTCCTACGGTGTTAAGTGCAGTGTCTCTACTGGCCACCCTAATGTTTCAAATGTTTATTCCTGACACCAAAATTTGCCAAAATGTGGCTAAATACACAGCTATTCTTTGTCATTAGTGCAGATAGCTCACTGTTTGCATTTGGCACTCAATCAATCAATCAATCAATAAATTTATTTGTCACATGAAATCTCATGAGGTACAATCCATTGAAATCCTGTCAGTTCCTTCAATTTACGCATTGAGAGAGTGTAATAATAAATATATGTGCAAGCAGCTAACTGGACTCCAGTGTTTGATACACTAAACATCCAAAGGTTTTCAGAGTGGAATTCCATTATACGACCATAACAATAAATTTTACAATCAAAGCTTTATCATACTGAACACAGTGGATACTTCCTTACACAACAAACCACAACACCAAAACTTTATCCATGTTATTAGCATTATAAACCACAGAGTCCGCTGTGTGTGATGTATAGCACACCCTCAAAACTATTCTCACACACACACACACACACACACACACACACACACACACACACACACACACACACACACACACTAACACACACACACACACACACACAAAAAAGATCCCCGTCCATTATGTCCTGTTGGGTATTTGCTGACTCCTGATCTTCCACACAATGGAAACAGCGTCGGGGGGGGGGGGGGGGGGGGAGACACTGAAGTTCCCTGCAGCTGATATCCAGCTGTAGTGAGTCAACCTCAGTTATTCAGAATAATTATACACTGAACAAAAATATAAACACAACACTTTTGTTTTTGCTCCCAATTTTCATGAGGTGAATTCAAAGATCTAAAACTTTTTCTATACACACAAAAGACCATTTCTCACAAATATTGTTCACAAATCTGTCTAAATCTGTGTTAGTGAGCACTTCTCCTTTGCTGAGATAATCCATCCCACCTCAAAGGTGTGGCATATCAAGATGCTGATTAGACAGCATGAATATTGCACAGGTGTGCCGTAGGCTGGCCACAATAAAAGGCCACTCTGAAATGTTCACTTTTATCACACAGCACAATGCCACAGATGTCGCAAGTTTTGAGGGAGCGTGCAATTGGCATGCTGACTGCAGGAATGTACACGAGAGCTGTTGCCCATGGGTTGAATGTTCATTTCTCTACCATAAGCCGTCTCCAAGCACGTTTCAGACAATCTGGCAGTACATCCAACCGGCCTCACAATCACAGACCATGTGTAACCACATCAGCCCAGGACCTCCACATCCAGCATGTTCTCCTCCAAGATCGTCTGAGACCAGCCACCCGGACGGCTGCTGCAACAACCGGTTTGCATAACCAAAGAATTTCTGATCAAACTGTCAGAAACCGTCTCAGGGAAGCTCATCTGCATGCTCGTCATCCTCATTGGGGTCTCGACCTTCGTCGTCGTAACTGACTCGAGTGAGCAAATGCTCACATTCGATGGCGTCTGGCACATTGGAGAGGTGTTCTCTTCACGGATGAATCCCGGTTTTCACTGTTCAGGGCAGATGGCAGACAGCGTGTGTGGCGTCATGTGGGTGAGCGGTTTGCTGATGTCAACGTTGTGGATCCAGTGGCCCATGGTGACGGTGGGGTTATGGTATGGGCAGGCGTATGTTATGGACAACGAACACAGGTGCATTTTATTGATGGCATTTTGAATGCACAGAGATACCATGACGAGATCCTGAGGCCCATTGTTGTGCCATTCATCCACGACCAACACCTCATGTTGCAGCATGATAATGCACGGCCCCATGTTGCAAGGATCTGTACACAATTCCTGGAAGCTGAAAACATCCCAGTTTTTGCATGGCCAGCATACTCACCGGACATGTCACCCATTGAGCATGTTTGGGATGCTCTGGATCGGCGTATATGACAGCGTGTTCCAGTTCCTGCCAATATCCAGCAACTTCGCACAGCCATTGAAGAGGAGTGGACCAACATTCCACAGGCCACAATCAACAACCTGATCAACTCTATGCGAAGGAGATGTGTTGCACTGCGTGAGGCAAATGGTGGTCACATCAGATACTGACTGGTTTTCTGACCCCACCAGACCCCCCCAATAAAGCAAAACTGAACATTTCAGAGTGGCCTTTTAATGTGGCCAGCCTAAGGCACACCTGTGCAATATTCATACTGTCCAATCAGCATCTTGATATGCCACACCTGTGAGATGGGATGGATTATCTTGGCAAAGGAGAAGTGCTCACTAACACAGATTTAGACAGATTTGTGAACAATATTTGTGAGAAATGGTCTTTTGTGTATATAGAAAAAGTTTTAGATCTTTGAGTTCAGCTCATAAAAAATGGGAGCAAAAACAAAAGTGTTGCGTTTATATTTTTGTTCAGTATATGAGGAGAAACACTATCATCATCATCATCATCATCCAGAATTGAATTTAAAATCCTACTCCTAACTTATAAAGCTCTAAATGGTCAGGCTCCGTCATATCTTAGAGAGCTCAGAATGCAGGGTTACTTGTGGTCCCTAAAGTCTCCAAAAGTAGATCAGGAGCCAGAGCCTTCAGCTATCAGGCTCCTCTCCTGTGGAATCATCTTCCTGTTGTGGTCCGGGAGGCAGACACCCTCTCCACATTTTGTCTCACAGGTTAACTTATATCGCAGTGGTGTCTGGATAGTGTGACGTGTGTGGTTGTGCTGCTGCCGTGGTCCTGCCAGATGCCTCCTGCTGCTGCTGTTATCATTAGTCATACTTCTACTGTTATTATACAGATATGATTATTGTTACATATGTATACTATCAGATATTAATATATACTTTCAATACATTGTACCACAATAGCCATAATTATATTATTATTATAATATTATTACTTCCATTAATGTCTCTCTCTGTCTCTCTCTCTTTCGGTCTCTCTCTCTTTCTGTCTCATTGTGTCATACAGATTACTGTTAATTTATCATGTTGATCTGTCCTGTACGACATCTATTGCACGTCTGTCCATCCTGGAAGAGAGATCCCTCCTCAGTTGCTCCTCCTAGGGTTTCTACCGTTTTTTCCCTGTTAAAGGGGTTTTTTGGGGAGTTTTTCCTTATCCACTGTGAGGGTCCAAAGGACAGAGGGATGTCGTGTGCTATAAAGCCCTGTGAGGCAAACTGTGATTTGTGATATTGGGCTTTATAAATAAAATTGATTGATTGATTGATCGATCATCAGGGAGCAGCTGGGAGATGACACACCTCAAACTGCTCAAAGTGGAGGAACAACAATGACAGTTTTTATCTCACTGTTTTTGTCAGGTCAATGTACATACTGTAGATAACACTGAGAAGAGAAAGAGGGAACACAGCTTTCTGTCACACCAAAACCATACTAAGATAGGAGAAAAAGGGAAAAACTGCAGAGAAAGAACGTAAAAAGAGCAGCAGCGACTAACATCCGGATACAACCTATTAAAAGCTTCAAGCTAACACATGGTGACACCAAAATGGCTCAATTCTGTTGTTAAACCCCTGTCATAAAGGTTAGGTAGCATTAGCCCAGTGATGCAAACAGTCTGCCATCATTCCCAGCACAGAGCTCACATTCAGAGGACGCTGTTTGAAGCTAAATGAAAACCTTTATGTTTGCTAGAATTTCATGTAAACAAAAAAATCTACATAATATTCAACATATGCAATTCATAGAGCCCTACAGTTACAACATGAGATAATATTTAGGCCTATTTTTACATACACCTACTGGCAGCAGCATTTACATTGTTAAACAATGAAGAGAAGTTATTTCTAACCGAGTCGTTCTGTTACCAGTTAATTAGAATCTCAATGTTCAGGCCGCTGGACGCTAAGTAGAGGAGTGTATGTTTGGCTTACATGAACTTAATTACTGACGTGGTGATGGATAATTCATCACCATAAGGAATTATAAAAACTCACATTTGACAAGTATGGATTTGTCTTATTGTCCTTGATTAATATTTGCGGAGATGTCCCTATATATTTAATGTGGAAGTAACATTAGACAACTTTTCAACTGATCGTTTTAAAAAAAGACACCAAAAGAAAACATGTTCTTTGTTTAGATTAT
The DNA here is from genome assembly GCA_035609425.1 of Epinephelus awoara. Lineage (NCBI taxonomy): Eukaryota > Metazoa > Chordata > Actinopteri > Perciformes > Serranidae > Epinephelus > Epinephelus awoara. Next base: position 43,558,898 of record CM069294.1, on the reverse strand, counting down.
CAAACAGACAATGGATCACAGAGGTTTGTTTCTAGCTGTCAGTGATCAGACATAGGTAGTGCGCTAGCCACATTAGCTACATCGCTATTTTAAGCGAGCCCTTCATTTTCCCTGCCTGGATGCAGATGGGAACTGATATAAACAGACATTATACACCATATCATAAACAAAGAGCGTGTTTTCTTGTGGTGGCCTTTCTAAAGTGAGCAGCGGTGAAAGTTAACGGGATAGTGCACCCAAAATTGAAAATTCAGCCATTATCTACTCACCCATATGCCGACGGAGGCCCTGGTGAAGTTAGAGTCCTCACATCCCTTGCGGAGATCGGCGGGGGGAGCGGCTAGCACACCTAATGGCAGATGGCGCCTCAGACTAACGTCCAAGAACACAAAATTGAATCCATAAAGTATCTCCATACTGCTCATCCGTAGTGATCCAAGTGTCCTGAAGCCCCGACATAAAAAGTTGACATAACGTCATATTAACTCTGTTTTAGCCTCACTGTAGCCTGTAGCTCTGACTGCTTCTCTGTGCTCCACGACATGTGCGTGCTCAGGGTGATCGGTGATGCACAGTCTCTGAAGAGCGGCAGTCTCGTCAGTACTGATGTCCAGATTCTCAAGTGCAGGCCATCGCCAATTCCCAGTCTGAGCAGCAAAGACTTTCCTCATCCGTTGGCATTACTTTGCCACCACCAGGTTTCCAGTGCTCGACTCCGGTATTCTGCGGCTGGCTGAGGGTTAGGCTCATGAGCTGTGACGGCTGCTTCGTCCAGCAGCCTGAGTTCCGTCCGTATACTCGGGCTCAAACAAATACGGCTCAACAAAGAAATGCTGTTCCTCCTCAATTTCAAAGTCTTCAGACATGTTGGGCTGTCCTTTGCTAAAAGACTGTAGTGCAAATTATCTTTTAGCTACTTTGGTTACTGCTGTCTCCGCCTGCGGTGCACGTGTCACATGATGTAAAAATGGGTGAGCAAAGCTCATGCTTTCGGTGGTCGCGCGCAAGCGTGCACATGTGAATGCAGAGCACAGAGAAGCAGTCAGACCTGCAGGCTACAATGAGGCTAAAGTTCATATGACGTTTTTCGAAACAATTTTTTATGTCGGGGCTGCAGCACACTTGGATCACTACGGATGAGCAGTATGGAAATACTTTGTGGATTCAATTTTGTGTTCATGGACATTAGTCTGGGGCGCCGTCAGCCATTAGGTGTGCTAGCCGCTCCCCCCGCTGATGTCCGTAAGGGATGTGAGCACTCTAAAACTTCACCAGGGCCTCCATCGGCATATGGGTGAGTAGATAAATGCTGAATTTTCCTTTTTGGGTGCACTATCCCTTTAATATATTTTGTTATGATCAAGGTGTTAATAAGCAGACGGTGTTAGGTAGCTAGCACACTATAATATTATGGGTAAATCTCCAAAACTATTAATCAAGGACAATAAGGCAAATCCATGCCTTACAAACGGGACTTTATACAATTCTTATGATAATTTAACTTTCACCATTTAAATAATTCAGCTCATATAAGCCTAACACACACTCCCCTCCTGAGAATTGAACAGCAGTGATTAGCCTAAATATCGAGATTCTAATTAACAAGACATAAAACTGTTTTTCTATAACATGTACATCATAAACCCATGGATATAAAATTGACTCATTGCAACTGCTTGAGAAATATAAAAATTATATCACTTTTTACGTGTTATGTGGTGCTCACATCAACACCACTAATGTCCCTTTTTGCCACCAGTTTGGCTCCGCCCACAACACATGTAATCTGTGTTTACAAACACAGAAAGGGTTTATAGGTTACTTCTTTGCAGGGCACAGGGTTCAGACACTGTGGATTATGGACCAAAGTTGCCCCCATGCACAAAGCCAGCTCCATAAAGAAACGGTTTTCCCACTCCAGTGTGGAGGAACCTGAGTGCCCTGCACAGAGCCCTGACCTCAACCCCATCAACACCTTTGGGATGAGGTGAAGGCAAACAGTCTTTGACACAGCAGTGATTACTGATTGAACAGATTCATCACTCTGACCTGGAAAACACTCAGCTTTGTGAAAGCAGGGTCTTGTCTGGATGCAAGAAGTGAGTGTGGCAGATAATTGGAGCTGATTACCCTGCTGTGTTTACAGACAGAGAGAGGGCACAAGCATCTATTCATGGGTACACAACAGGAGACCAGTCTGCAGGGCACAAAGCACAAACCAGTGTTTTCTAATCCCTACCTGTGTAGTCCTGACTCCCCCGACACACAGACACACCTCAGCTCCTGTGTCCAACACTGCCCTGCTTACGCCCAGGATCATAAGTGATTAAGTCATTTCCTTCAACTCTCTCCTTCGGTGTACGTGTGGTTGAATAAAAACATAAGTCTGCAAGTCTGCAACAGCATCCTCAGAGAAAGAGTGTGTGTACTGTATGTGTGTATGTAGAGGAGCTTGTGTTCTGCAAATGAAAACAGAGGCACAGTCACTGTGCCTGAAAACAACAGCTCTTTTCTGCTGCATGGTATAATGCTGCAAGTGTTTGGTCGGGACAACAAAACCACAGAGGGGCGAAAGTGTGTTTGTGTATGTGTGTGTGTGTGTGTGTGTGTGTGTGTGTGTGCATGTGTTGAAGGTCAGGACCACCTCAGTAGAGTCTAAGCTGAGTCCAAGAAAGCAAACAGAGTCCTAACCAAGTTCAAAACTGACATCTTCTACATAAGGTCTTACATTATAAAGCACATTTAATAAAAAATAAGACAAGTTGACCAACGTGTTGTTCAAATTTTGGAGTGAAGAATCTTAAATCTTAAAATCTTAAATCTGGTGTTTAAGAACAATGACATAAAATACTGGCACACAACTGTTTGCAATGAATAATAAAAACTAATTTGATCATCAATTAATCAGTAATTAAAGAGTAACTTTTTAGAAAAAGGTCAAAATTCTCTGATTCCAGCTTATATATTTCCTGGTTTCTTTACTCCTCTGTGTCCATGAACTGAGTATACTTAGCTTGTGGAGAAAACAACACATTTGAGGACATTGTCTTGGGCTTTGGGAAGCATTGAATAATATTTTTCACGTTTTTCTGACATTTTATAGACCAAACAACTGATCAATTAATCGGGGGAAATAATCAACAAATTAATCGCCAATGAAAATAATCATCAGCCCTAACAGACAGTTGTGCAGCTAAGCAAGACTCAAGTCAGCAGACACACTAGCATCTCAGTAAGGCTTTATTTTAGCACAGCACATTGCTTTGAGCTAAATGCTAACGCCTCATGAAGCAAATGTAATACACTGATGCTCAGCTGGTAAAATGTTTACCATGTTCACCATGTTTATGGTAATGTCATTAGTTTTGCAGATATTTAGTCATAGATTAAAGTAGGCCTATTAGAAAAATTAAAATTTTGACCTGCTGGTGGCGCTAGATGGAAACAGATCACCAGTGTTAATTTTGTTGACTAAAACAATGACAAAAATTATTAATCAACCACCTTTTTTCCATGATGAAAACCAGACGATAACAAGCATCAAAAGATCTTGATAATAAAAACTAAGATGAAACCGGTTTCATTTTCGTAGACGAGACATGAGGAAAATGTTTGTGGTGGACTATCAGACATTGAAAGCTGAGAAAGGCTGTCCTTGCAATTACCTTAAAACAGGCTGGTAAACTCCAATATGTAGTCTGCACCAGGATGTTTCACTGACTAGCAAAAACTCTTACACCAGAGCAGCAGCAGCTGTTGGTGCAAGTTGTGAGCTGTGATTCAGCAGTAAATAATCATCTGACTGTGGATGGTGGAGCTGCCGAATGGATTCGTTGAGTTTGTCAGTTGCAGCGGTGGCTGTTAGCATGTAGCTGTGTTTGTTAACCACTGAACAGCAGTGGGGCAAGCAGCCACCGGCCGCCGGGCTGCACATCAGATCCCAGCAGGACTCCACTCAGTCCGGACTGGACAAGGTTTATGGGTTGATGCTGTTTGACAGACATGTAGGAGGCTCAGTTATCTGTGAGTATAACTGTGCTGTAAGTAAATAGTCTGAATTCAGATCAGTTTGGTTTTAATCACCAAATCTGTGAAAGGACACGAATTTAAACCTCCAGAATAATGTGGCAGATTAAGAAAGAATTCAGGTTTTAATGAAGTTATTTCTCTGCTTCTTAACAGTGATATGGATAAGTTAGAGTTTACAATGAACTTGGGTACAAATCCTAGTTGTCTCAGATTAGTTATTTGTGGTGTCAAAGTTTTGAGAACATAAACAGACAGATGTTGATCTTTTCAAATAATGATCAGTAAATTTGTGCTCGTAAATCACCACTTAAACCTGTCAAACACTACTGGAGTAATACAGTTGTTAAATTTTCAAGCACCAAACTGGAAATCATGCATCGCTGGCTATATTTTAGCCACAATTTGTTCTTGAAAATGCTTCATCTGCAGTGACTCCTTCTGTAACTCCGAACGAGTAGATAGAGACAGCGGAGAGGCTGAGGAGTCAGGGGCAAGGTTCAACGCTTTTGCATTGCATTAAACAGTATTTAGGTATGATTAAATATGTGTACACTAATTTAACAGCATCAAAATATATTTTTTACAGTTTCACATAATATATCCATTTTTCAATGGTTTATATTCAATCATTTAAAAACCGCACGAGTAGAGGTGAAAAACTCAAAAACGCATGTTTAAAAAATCAGCTTCAAAATTGTTCATGTCTGAAGAGGAATAAAAACAAATCTTGACTGAGGTAGTTATAGTTCACGAATGAAAAGGGATACTGAACTTGCTGTGCCTTGGGGCCACTTTTGCAGAATGACAGGAGGCCAGGGGTCACAGCAGCCCAACAAAGGTCAGGGCACTGCTATGATTTGAGGACATACAGGGCTTGGCTTTTTTTTTTTGATAAACAAGATCTATTTCGCTGATTTTGTAATGCACTCTATCAGCCTATTTGGCACGCTGGTAAAAACACGCACTTAACACCCCAAGTGTGTTCCAGAAGTACTCTGGTTCCAGACCACTGACTTCTTGTCCACATATTAAATTTGTTAAGTGATCAAATTGTCACCCTTGTGGATGGTACACTCTTATACGCTAGCTAGCTACATCCATGTGAAATAGCAGTAGCAAAATGAACACAAAAACAGTGACAAGCATGTCAATGAAATAGAAAATGAACACATGCTACTGATGGGTTTGAATAATAAAACGAACAAACAAAAACAGTCCTCCCTTAAAGAAAAGGAAGAAAATAGTTACCATGAACATGATTGCAGGCTGGCTGCATGAAGTGGCAAGTTGCCTGACGCAGCCAGACGTGCACCTCTCCAGAAATGTAACTACATGTCTTGTCTATTTTTATAAGCTGAACACCATTTCCCTCAACGTAAACAAAGCTTTTATTTACAGTACTTTATTTCACAGATAAGAAACAATAAACTGTGAAGACTATAAAGCTCCTATGATAGCATTTTAAGTCTTGTGTGTGATTTATGCTGGCTTAATACAAATAGAGTAAATCTCTGCTAGCCACTAGATTGATTTATACGAAATGCCATAGGCTTGTGCTAGTAACGTTAGCATGTTGTATTTGTTTGGAAAACGTGTTTAGCATAAGACAGTTGTTTTGTCGGTGAATGTTGTGAGTTGTAAAGGAGACGAATTTTGTAACATTACCTTATGTTGCTGTTGTTCCCGGCTTGATATGAGTACAGGAAATCTCAGCTAGCTGCTAGTCTAATTTATTCAATGTAAAATGCCATATCCTTGTGCTTTAACGTTAGCATATTGTATTTTTTGGGAAAATGTGTCCAGCAAAAGATTAAGTGTTTTGTCTGTGAATCCTGTCAGTTATAATAAAGCCAATGTGTGTACTCATGTTATATTTGTCACTCTTAACCCATGTTTAATTTGTGTTTTGGGTGTGTTTTTAAACAACTAAACTTTACAGCACTTTACTCCACTGCTGACTAGTGTTTTGGAGGTGTAACTGCAGAATGACACAGACAGACCACAGCACAAGTATAAATGATCACAACGATGTAGGCCACATGGGTAAGGCTACGGCGTAGGCTCTGCATAGAGCTCACGCACAAGTATAAATCCGCTTTCACTCTATCAGGCTATCATATTCCCAACACCACATGCAGTCTATGAAAAACATGAGCGAATCACTCAAGAAGAAGCAGGATTCAAAACTCTCTTATCTCACACAGAAATTTAAAATATGATGAGACTTGAACTTCTACTAGTTGTTCTTCACTTTCAGTCATGCTGGAGTAAATAACCTCTTGACATAATTCATAGAGTCATGTCAAACATGCAGGCAGAATTGGCGGGAAGACTTTGTTTTGCTAGTGTAATCTGGTTAAAACCTGCGGGTGGTATGTCTGGAGCCAGTGTGGAGGGATGCTGTTGGCTCAGGCTCTCACACAGTTGACACAAGGCTTTACTGACGTGAACACAGAGTTGGGAGTCAGCAGTGGTGACGTGGTGTTGACAACAGAGCAGAGCCTGATTACGTCCTGTTAAAACATCCAAACGGACCTTGTGGGAGAGACTCACGTCCCTCCTGTCACAGAGACGTCTGGTGTTTAATTAAACCTGTTTATCACATAGGTGTATAAAGCCATTAACCTTTGGTTAATAATTTATTGGTGATTGCTTCATCATCAGATGCTCCTGTTGATTCTGTACTTCAAAAAATAAATAAATAAATAAAAGAAATAAGGGAATAAATTAAGACTGGTTGCATTACACTGAAGCTAGGCCCTGAAAACCACTTCTTCCTTCTGTTTAATAGTTTTGCATAAAGGCCAGATGGAGATAACATTATATGACATTTGGTAGCACAGAGAGTATTGGATTACTCACTACTCCATCTATATAATCTGACTCAATATCAGACATTTTCTCCAGCTGTCTTTCTCCACTTCCTCTTCAACCTGAGCTGCACCAGTCTGGATCCACAGGAAGCTGATAACCACCACAGACACTGTAGCAACATTGGTCATTTATACTTCTGTTGTTCCACATTTAAATTATTATGAAAGATGTCTTGATGAATCCTGCTGAAGGATTCCACAAACCAGTGACTTAATACAGATAATAAATATTTGTGTCAATGTGTCAAAGGCATCCATCCATCTTCATCTTCTAATCCCTTCAGAGTGCTTTGGGTCTGCCCCGGGCCTCCTACCAGTGGGATGTGCGTGGAACACCTCCAACGGGAGGCGCAATCCACTGTTTTCCATCTTCCGGAATCAATGACTGTATGAAAAGATGGACGATGCATCTTCCTCCGATTGTAAGACAATCAAGCCAAGACATCCCTAATATGGTCGCTGCCATCGAGCCCTGGTGACATCATTTTGAGCCAGTCTGTGCAGTGGTGATCTCCATGCTATCAAGTTCCTGCTGTCTAACCAATCGCAAGCAGTGCTGTTGATCGTGAGCACACTGACTGGCAGACACAGCTGTCAATCATGATGTCAAACCCTCTTTTTATAGTGTCAAATAATGTGTAAAAACCAAACTTGTCTGAAAAATGATGTGATAGTTTCATGTGCTGTCTTGTTTTTGCATTTTGCATGGACCCCAGGAAGTGTATGGGGATCCTGAATAAAGAATAGAAATGAAAACTTGAACATACATCAGGGTGATAAGAACTACCTGAAATGACAGAAACCGTCTCTGAGGAAAAAACATTTATTTGATTTGTTTGCTCTCATTTATTGTTTGTGTTTTACTATTTAGTGAAACTGATTATGCTGATTTTGCTGCTGTCCTGACAAGGACTCCCTGGAAGAAGAGATCTTGTATCTCAACAGGACCCTCCTGGCTAAATAAAGGATAAATAAAATAAGTGTAACAATTTATAGACAAAACAATTAATTGATAAGTCAAAAAAGTTTATGTATTCATTTTTAATATGTCTTAATATTTTAATTTAAATAAGAGCAAGATCATTTGTTTAACACAGTATACATGCTGAATGTGACAGAACAAATAGTATCTGAGGTACTGTCTACACATATACAGATATTTTTAAAAATGTATTTTTCCCCTGTTTTAATAAAAAATTCTCTCTACACCATCGTTTTAAAAAATATCAAAGCTCAGTACACACCACAATGTAAAAACCACTCAAAATTATCACCAACATTTGCTGTTGCACTATACACTAAAGTGCAAACCTTTTTCAAAACGACTGGAGATCTCATCACCATTGAGTCCCCTTCCATATAAGGACAGTGGAACTCACTCAAAGATACGAGTGATGCTCTGGACATGCAAAAGTTTTTTGTCCACTCCTCATCAACAACAATTCCACTCACAAAATTGACCCACTGTCTGCTGATTGGACCAGGCTCGATCCAAAAACATCCAGTTTAATGACCCTACAACTCTGTGTGTGGATGTTGGCTAAGCCAAAACATAAAGGAAAATATACATATTCAAAAATATCTGTATACATGTAGACAGGGTCTAAAGACCTCATTGAAGTAGGGAAAATAAAAGGTCAGTAAAGTATTCAATGATGTAATCTGATCTTTACTTGGTACAATATAAATCTGCTTGCTGCAGTGATCTGAGGAAGATGATGACATTACAAGCTGTGTTTTTGGATACTCTCAGCAGGATCTCTGCATTTTCTCACATTTCACTGCTGGGATTTACTTTTTATCATCAAGCCAGGCAGAACAATTTGGCCGTTTGGTCCTGAATGATGTCCTTATTAAAGCCTGAACAAGGTAACAGAGTGTGTTGTTTGTGAGTGTGTTTTGTTGGAGAGGGGTGGCAGACTGCCGCTCCTGCCTGGACAGCAGCTACAGCGGCTGTTTGTTCAGCGGAGCAGACAGCACTTGGAGGGGTGAACCTTGTGCCCTGCAGCCTGAGCAGGAATGAGAGCTCCTTTGTGCCGTCTGTGTGGGTCAGAGGCTAACAACACTCACTCATTTACTTTACCCACTTCTTCCTGTTCGTTCTCATGGGAGAGGGGTTTGAAGCCTGTATCCCAGCTTGCAGTGTACAAGAGGCAGAAAAACACGGTGCCTTCAAGGGGGGACGTCATGTTTACCATGTTCATAGTTAATAGTAGTGTTAATTTGGACAGCTATTTTAGATTTAGTCTTAGTCTTGAGATGAAAATGAAAATGCGTATTAGTTTCAGTCACGTTTTAGCCATTTTTATCTTTCATAGTTTTGGTTTTAGTGGTCAAAAATTCTAAACATTTTAGTCAACTCTCAGTCATTATGTTTTCTTTATATTTTCATCTTTAAAAACGAACTAACTAATCCAGTTGGGTTAATTCATGTTTCAGAATTTAGAATCAAGCTGACAGCTTGTATAAACATTTGATTTGGATATTGTTTTTCTGCAACTACAAATGATTTCTACACACCTACAAACTGTCATTTCTCCAGCAGTGTTTGACAGGTTTAAGGGGTGATTTACATGCACACACTAATCATAATTTGAAAAGCTTAACATCTCTCTGTTAATACTCTCAAAAACTTTGACATCACAAATAATCTGAGACAACTAGGATTTGTACCCAAGTTCAGTGTACATAACCAAAAGTGGTCATGTACAACCTCTGACTTCTCAATCTCACTGTTAAGAAGCAGAAAAGAAATCTTACGTAACATCTGGAGATTTAAACTCAACTTAACTTAAATCTCTGTCAGAGAAAACTGATCTGAGTTCAGACTGTTGACTTACAGCACAGCTACACTCAGATAACTGAGCATCCTACCTGCCTGTCAAACAGCATTGAACCATAAACTCAAGTCCGGACTGAGTGGAGTCCTGCGAGGACCAGCTGTAAAAGTCCAGCGGCCGGCGTCTGCTTGTTCTGCTGCTGTTCAGCGGCTAACGAGAGGAGCTGACTGCTAACAGCCACCACTGCAGCTAACAAACTCCACATATAAATTCAGCAGCTCCACCATCCACAGTCAGAAATACACGACTGACAGCTCACAATCACACCAACAGCTGGCGCTGCTCCAGTGTAAGTGTTTTTCGCAAGTTAGTGAAACATCCTGGCACAGACTATTTACTGGAGCTTACCGGCCTGACACCCATTCGACATTTAATAATTGCAAGCACAGCTGTCCAATGTCCAGTAGTCCACCATGAACATTTTTGTCACGTCTTGTCTCGTCAACAAAAATGAAACATAGATATCGGCATAGGTTTTATTATCAAGATCTATTTTTAGATTGTTATCATCTCCTTTTCTTCATGGGAAAAGGTTGTTTTACAAAAAAAAATCATCATAGTTTTTGTCAACAAAATTAACACTGGGTAACAGTTCATTTGCACAGCTGGCTATATTTATTCTCTAAGGCTAAATCTGTAATTTATTTGCCTCTGAAACAGCAAATCTGTTTCTTAATTTATGTCCAAATAGTTCTGAGTTATTGATCTATAGATGTAATTTGTTTTTGAAAAATACTCAACATAATCTCCAATACCAAAAGAAGGTCTATTCATCCCTCCTAAAGCTCTCAATCTTATCACACTATCATCCCTGGCAGAGTTTGACCAGACCTTCTCCAGAGCACTTTTTCTCCATGCTGGCTCGAAAGTTAAAATTGAAAATTATATTTTAAAAATCAGACTAAATGAAAAAGCCCTCAAAGTGCTACAAACAAGCATATTTCCCCAAAATGTTGGAATGTTCCTTTAAAATCTCTGCACACACAAAACCCTAGGCTACCTCTTGTACATTTAAATCTGCTTTTAATTTTACTAACCCTGCCTCTGTCACTTTAAACCACTAATTCTATTGTGAGTCAAACTAATGTGCAGACTGCAGTGCCCCTAACATTATGGGTATGACACCTTGTTCAGACTGTGTTACTGATGGGGTGGGTTAAAGAGCAGGAGGGGACGTTTGCAAGGAGAGTTAGAAGCCAGCAGCGCTCTGAGGACACAAACTGAGCAAACTCCAATCTAACCCATGTTATTCAAACGCTCTGCTAATGAACAGGAGAAGTCATGAGTATGATCTCAATAAGGTGTTATTTTGTACAGCAGCTGTCTGCTAACTGCCATATGGTTAATGTTGGATAACAGGCAGCAATTAATAGTTTCAAATCCCAGAGGCAGTATTAGAAACTGTTAAAGGGAAAGTTCAACCCAAAATCAAAACTACATATTTCCCTCTTATCTGTAGCACTATGTTTCAGTTTAGATCTTATGTCTTCATCAGGGGGTCCACAGCTGCTAGGAGGTCCTCAGAGTAACTGCAGGAGGGGCCGCCAAATTATTGTTTGATTATTTAATTTAAGTTTTAACTGAAGGGGTCCAGAGAATTATCTCAAGTACAATTTAGTTTTATACAGTAGGGCAGGGGTCGGCAAGTTTTTCCAAGCAACTGAATGGCGGGCCAAAACATCACATCTTGGGCAAAACGGAATTTTTTTTCCTACCAAATAAAACTTTTTTCCCCCTAATCTATAGTATTATATATTGTACAAAAAAGTAATTTAAGAAAGTTACGTCAAATTTGGCTAATTAGGATGAGGCGTTTGTGTTTTTTGGTTGTTTATTGGTTTAACTAATGATCTTTCTACCATCTTGTTAGTTTGTGAGTCACTTTAAAGCTCTCGAAACTGCTGAGTTATGAAGGAGATGATGCAGTCTAACCCAACTGTCTGTCGAGTCTACTATCCTACTTTCTAGCTAGCTTTGGTCAGAGACAAAGCAACCCCCATCAAATTTTGAGTTATTTAGTATAGGTTGTGTGTTCATGTGAACCATGTATCACACACAAATAACCAATAAATATAAATAATAAATATCCCAGTGATCTGAGCGAAGACGTTTATCAGAAAGGATTTTCCACTTCCCAATTTGTAATTACTCAAAATGCCTTCTTCCTGTCTGAGGGCTTTACCCATCAAGCTCTCCATGCTGTTGGTAGACTTCTTAAACTGCAGGAAAACATCTGTTATTTTTATCTAGACTACCCTCTGAGCAATTTCATGCCACCATTAACACTTCTGCTCTGTAATACCACCCAGTTTTTACATAGGAGTCAGACGAAGGGGTTTTCCTCCAGAGTGGTGTCAGCTCAGTCTATAAAGACATGTACAGCATTCGCACTGTAGTTGTTGGATTGTGACAAGTTACTTTTTAAAAAAAAAAAAAAAAAATGCAATCTGTTCATGTTCAGTACAATACAGTAGCAGAGAGCAATTTCTCTTAGGTGAGGGACTAGTTTCATGTTTCTGATTTTTAGAAAAAACAATTACTTATTTTCATTCAGACTGGATCATCTTTCTCACCAATTTAAGTTATTATCTAACAAGACAATAGTGAGGAAAAACTTCACAGAGGAACAATAAGGAGCCTCTCCTATGAATCCTGATCAGGTCACACGTGAAAAGAGACGTGTATTCAAAACACACATGCTTTTTGGGCACTGGACTGTGATGCTTTCAACATGTGACATCTCACACAATGTCACTGTGTTATTGCATGCGATGTCACGTTTTACCTGGACATAGAAATTATATCATGTAGGTGGAAAAAAGAAAAACATGTAAGTTTAAATTCTCACTCATTATAAAAATCAAAATAAAGTTGTGTATGTAATAAAACCAACAGGTGCCCAAAATGTTGGATTGATATGGGAATTATTTTGCAATAAAACATGTATTTTTCTTCTCCAGTCTTGTGGGATGTAATACAATATAAGCAAAACATAGTGCTGTCCATAACTTTGATTATTGTTTAGGAAATTATTTTTTGATACATTTTTAAAATGGCATGTTTATGTGACCAATAGCTGAAAAACCCAGAGCTGCTCCATTTTAAATGACATAAAACAGAGATGTGAGAAAATCCTCACTTGGTCAAGCAGGAAAGAAAAATGTTGACTGTTTCTGCTTGATAAATTACTTTAAAATTGATTAATAAAATCACTTGTCCAATCAGTTTGACAGGCTGTTCATTTACTGCCGGTGGGAGTTGTTTTTGTATTGTAAACTATGGGGTATAGCATGGTATTAAACCTGACGTTCATCATACTGTAGCCTATACATTTGCTTATCTACGTTATTGAAAAAATGCAACTGGAAGGAGAATCTCACCTTTGATTTGGTTATTTCAAAAGCTTTTTCATTTCCATCACTTTAATGGTGAGAAGAATAGTTAGAATTATGTGATTCCGTGAGTTCCTTATGTTTTCTAAGAGGAGTACTGTGAAAATGTCATACCATTTCATCCCTATTACGACCATAAAGCCTACTAATCACAACCACTATTGTCATTATAAAAAGAACTGACTTCTTGGGGTAAAAATAAACTGTTTCATGAGGTACATAAACTCACCATTGGCATTTTTGCCACATATCAGATGCTCATAGACCTGCAGCAGTCCCCACAGCTCCGCGTCATTGTTGACAGCTCCCTCCAGCAGCTCCGCGGTCACCGGGCAGCAGGTGACCTCGCCGCCCCGCTTCTCCTCCTCCCTCTCCGCGGTCAGCCTCGCAGCTTGCAGCGCTCGTACAACCACCTCCTCCGTCAAACTCTCCACGCATGCCGTCAGGCAGACAGCGGCGTACTCATGCACGCGTACCGACACGCGTGTTTCCACCATCCACCTGAAAAAGCGGCCCACGGAGAGTGTCAGACCGCAGCGCGCAGACTTGCCCCGCTGACGTGCTGTGTCCCCGGAGCTCATGCAGTGGAGAGACACGGCTTTCACTGCGGAGGAGATGCACTTCTCGGCCAGACCCCAGCTGAGCACCAGCCGCACCGCGCTCTGGACCTCCAGGCGCGTGCACCGCCTGTGGAACTCACTGAGTCGCTGTGCCTCCCGGGAGATCCGCACCAAAGCCCTCCGGAGCAGACTGGACAGCCTGTGGACAGCTTCTCCGGTGAATGAGGCATCCGAATCGGCAACTCGACGCGCGATTCCTCTCAGCTCCTGCTCGGTCCAGGGATACTCCTCCACATCGGGCAGGCAGGGACACTTGACCAGGATGTCCGCAGCGTCCTCCGGCAGCGTGCTCACCGTGTCCCAGCTGCCATTCCTGCTGTACAGAGAGCCGGCGTGCTGCCACCAGGTACCCCGGTGAGGAGTGCTTGTGTGAGGCTGAGACTGCCTTGACCTGCCGGAGGACGACAGGCTGAGGGACGGGCAGGGATCCCCGGTCACATAGCCCGGATCCAGGGTCATGTCCTCCAGAGTTTTCACCAAAAGACTGCTGGACATTTTGTTGAGATGTTTTAGATTAAATCACTTGACGCACAGTAAAGAACAGACCAAAACCTTTCCATTAAATCCAACTTTCGGTCCCAGTTTGGAAAAAGTCCAACTGCCTAGACGAGACAGCTGCACAAAACTGTCCTGCTGAGACACAACTAACCAAATCGTGAAGTGATGGAAAGTGTTTTAAGCACATGGACCAATCATACACAACTCAAGTAATAACACACATAAGTTTACTGCTGCCCTACACTTCCCCTCTGTGGCCACAATGCAGAATTGCAGCTGAGTAGCAATTGTCCCAAGAAACTGCACGTGTATTTGAGGCAGCTATGGTTTGACCTGAGGGAGGAATGGGACTTCTGGTTAGGATTTTCAAAATAAAACCACATTAGACTTATGTATTGCTTGTTTCAGTGTAGAATATTTTTAACAAATCACAGGAAATGTTCAACTTTTCACTGTCATGTTATTGTCCATTATGCTAGCTTAGTTTAGCATGTGTTGGCATAAATTGTTGTTTCCAAGGTCCTATTTTCCCAATTCTGTTTACACACATTAACCCTCGTTTTTGGGTCAAATTTGACCCTTTTCAAAGGTAAAATATTTCATAAATACACTTATCTGATCCTAGACCTCTTAAGTATAATCTTAAACTGTTTGGAAATGGCTATAGCTAACCGCTATTGCTTTCCTAACGTAGAAATGTTTAACTATTATTTTTCTCTTTTTTCATCCTTTCCTTATCCATCTCTCTAATAAGTAATTGGTTGAGTAAGTCTTCTTATTTTAAAGTTAGGGCTGAAATATGTTTGGGAGCACGTACCATCAAGGTGAGTCCAGTGCAATTCCATGACTGAGTCATGATCACAGTCAACTAACCCACTGGTTTCCAACCTGGGGGCCTCACCCCACTAGGGATCGTCAAAGTTTAACTGGGAGTTGCAGGGCCTTCTTGATTTTCAGTAGTGTAATGGTGCTTTCACACCTAACCTGTTTGGTTCGATTAAAAGGAACTCAGGTGCTTTTGGTTTGAATGGTTCATTTGGGCTTGTGTGACAGCCGTCAGTCTAACACTGGTTCTAACACTGGTGCAGACAACAACCAACCAAACAACCAAACTGAGACCTCTCGAAAAGGTGAGTCTCAGTCTCCTTCCAAACCAGACTCTGGTGAGGTCCATCTGTGGTGTGAAAGAAAACGAACCAACCACAGGATTTTATAACAGATAAGTGATTTTAGCGTTATTTCAACAGCTAAACCAATAATAAATCCATCTGCTGATTGTGAAATGTGTCCATGATCTCATAATTGATCCTGATAAAGGCCATGTATACCACAACCAATGTATGCTAATGCATATATGTAACCATAGTAACACATATGCATGTCAGTGAAGGTATTTCTCTGATTAAACAGCACTTAATATAGGCTGGAGCCTATCCCAGCTGACATCGGGCGAGAGGCAGGGTACACCCTGGACAGGTCGCCAGACTATCGCAGGGCTGACACATAGAGACAGACAACCATTCACACTCACATTCACAGACAATTTAGTTATCAATTAACCTAGTCCCCAAACTGCATGTCTTTGGACTGTGGGAGGAAGCCGACACAGGAAGAACATGCAAACTCTGCACAGAAGGGCTCCCACACCCGGGATTGAACCGGCAACCCTCTTGCTGTGAGGCGACAGCTAACCACCAGACCACTGTGCCGCCCTTTATTTTCACTTTCACTCGAGTCATTTTTTTTATAGGAGTAATTGGACTTTTACCTGAGCATAGATTTTCAGCACACTACCCACCACTGGACACTTACCTTGATCTGCGCTCCAACAGACAGACAGTAAACACACAGACAATCAAGGAAGATAAAAGTTGTATTTTTTTCAGCTCCAGGGTTTCATCAATTTCTTGTAACAAAAGGTGCTGTAGGTTTCAATGTAGACAACAAATCTCAAGCCAAGACTCAAACACTTTGTTTTATCTCCACAATCTGAACTGAAGTGCACAACAATGACATAGTACTATACTGTAACTTCATCTAATTTAAAGACCCCAACCTCCAAAGAAGCTGAAGAAAACTACCTGCACATTGGTCCACTGGTTCAACTGTGGCTACTTTTATACACAATTAGCCTATTTAAACCATGTTTGGATTGAAATACAGTCAAATGTCATTAATAGCCACAGTATGTTCACAAAATTCAAAATAATGGCATTAAATTGCAAAACTTAAAATATTTCCAATCTAATCTGTTGTCATTTGGATTAATTCTAAATGTTCAAAAGTCTTTCTAAAACACTTCTACTCCTCTGTGCTAGATCTAAATAGAGTCATGCCTAACCTAAAGCAACCACAAGATGTCAACCTTTCACTATTTCTAAGCACGAAAGCTGAAGAAATGTTTTTTCTACTCTCAGATAGGAAAACTGGCTTTAACTCTTCTTACCCACTGGTTCTACAATACTGTACAAACACAAAGCTATTAAAATCTGACAAGTCTAAATCCATTCCAGATCCTCTTCTGTGGGATTAAAAAACAAAAGGGTATTTTCACTGTTCAAGGAGCTCAGTGGAAATGCAGCAAATACTCCAGTTCTTTAGAAGATTGAGCACAAGAGCAGTGAAATGACCTGGATGTCTTTCTAAGAAGATAAAACAATAAATTACTGAGCTAGAAAACCACTTATTTCAAATGAGCTTAATAGGTTTCAATGTGTACAATCATAACAGTGAGCCAGCTCACCATGTCAGAGGTTTCGTGTTCAGTCCAACACCTGAAAGCTGTTTTTTGTCCTCGTGCTGTGTCAGATGACCTCACTTCCTCTGTTGTTGTGCACGGTTCAACATCAACAACGTCCACAGAAGAACTGAAGCTGATCCAAATAAGGCATCAAGACATTGGTACAAAAAATAAAACTGTAACTCTGCTAGCAAACATTTTACAAAGGCTGACTGAGCAACATGTTCTCTGACGAAACGTTACAAAACTACAAAAATGTTTCTTTTATTGTAAAGGGTGATGCCTCAGAGATTTCTGTATGCTTTCAGACTCCTCTCTGCAGCAGTAAAACTCCAAAGTCACGATCCAGGTAATTCAGACTTTTTCAGCCAAACAAGAAACAGTGTGCATGTGATTTTGAATACTCCAGATGTGTCTTGACAGTCAGTCAGTGTACCTGTGTCTCCTTATCATCCTACTTCTCCTGTGAGAACCAGGTCCCTCAAAAACTGGGAAATGAGCACAATTTCTCAAAATAAAAATAGCATGCGGTGTGCATCAAAAGCAAGAGAGGAGTGTTCTTGAAGGGATTGTTGTGCTGTGGAAGGTAACAATGTGTGGTACATTTGCTCTGCACAGGTCAGAGTTTTAGCTAGTGTTAAAATTATTTTGTTAAAGTAATTTGATACTAATTTCTATTTTGTTTCATGCAATACTGATATTTTTGAGATTTAAACCACATTAATTTTGTCTGCACAAGAGAGTATTCCACCTTCATGAAGCTGCGGGTTTGTGAAAGGTTAAAAACAGAATGGCCAAACTTTAATCCCTAGTTTGGGTCAAGCTCCAGAACCTCTAGATCCGACATTTCCCATCAAGTCAACTCAATAGCATCTGATATTAGCCCCTCTCTGCTTGGAAACTACACACATCTGTTAAACTCTACATCCCCGGTTTGTGACTAAGACTTCTGTTAGAGGTTTGTAGTCTCTAAACTCGATTTGAGACAACTGTGATAACATCAGCATGACATCATCAGAGGTTTTTTTTTTTTTTTTTAGACTTGACAAAGCTCCTGCAGAGCAACGGGAGACAAACTGGGTCCATATGTATTGAGCATCTCAAAGTAGAAAATCAGTCCTTACTTGCCACAAATTCCTAGTGACACATGCGATCCTACTTTTGTGCCTTGAAGCAGAAACATTATCTTAAGGGATATTTCAGATCTTTTGAAGGGACTATATGGAACACTTATCCATAGACAGTACATTACATTGAGTAGATGTCAGTCACCACGCCCCTAGTTTGGAGAAGCAGGCTGGAGTCTGACACCGAAGCTAGGCTATGTACTGCTGTGGATGGGGGGCAGCAACAAAATGTATTTTAGCCACCTAAAAAAAGTCCCATCACAAAAATTAATTTCAGTTTAAGTGTATGGAACACTGAGTGTATTTTCACAGTTTTACTTTAATGTCAGACAAGTGATATCACTTGGAAAATTGAGCCCTTGTATTGCTCTCTTTGAAGCCAGACTCTGTTGAGAAAATCAGTACCTAAACATTGCTAAACACACGAGCCTCAATCAGTTAGTTTGTTTGTGTTATTGTGTGACTTTGGCATTAATTAAAAAGTTAGTCTATATTTAACAAAGTCACACAATAACACTAACTTATTGTTCGAAGCAGCAGTGGACTGGCAGCTTCTGTGTCCAGCAAGCTAAAATTACTGTTTTTCTTAAATAAGCCTGGTGGCTGTTGGCAGCTTCCTTGTGAAAACGGCTGTCTAACGGAAAGGTTAAGTGGTGAAAATACTGTCAATATAGCATACGCTTAAACTGATAATAATTTTTTAGGTGGGACTTTTTTTAGGTGGCTAAAATAGATTTGTTGCTGACCCCTTCACAGCTGTAAATTGCCTAGCTTCTACGTTTGACTCCAGCCTGCTTTTCAAACTGGGGGTGTGCTGACTGACATCTACTGTATGTAATACACAGACTCTGGTTAGGAACATCATACAGCTCCACCTCAAAAAATCCAAACTGTTCCTTTAAGAGGAAATCACTTCCATCTCTGTTGATGTTGGGGAGAGCTCCAGAGGTGTTTAACCTGTCAGCAGCAGTGGGAGATGGCACTCAGGCAGAGACAACCTATGTTAGGAGAAATTATCTGTGAATGCGCAGTGATTGCTTTTTTGTGACTGAACATATGCTGGATGAAAAGAACACATGCTGTCCCTCCAGGATTCAGTGTGGGGTTGCAACATTATTGCTACCTGCACAATACTACACAATATAGATGAGATACAGCACTATTATAGGCATTATAAACCAATGTGATTGGACAGACCCCACGTGACAAATTTAATGCAGCTAAATCAAATTTCCTACTCTTTTAGTTTGTTAATCGAATCATTTTTATATGTGAGTGGCTGCCAGTGTTCAGTTAGAGCCCAGTGCACATATGCATATTTCTTGAGATAACTACAGGTGTCCCCCAGGGTTGCATCTTGGGGCCTGTTTTGTTTTCCATTTTTATAAATGATTTGTGTAAAGACATTCAAGCAAAAATGCACGTATATGTTGATGACACTGTCATATACCCGCATGCTCCCTCCATAGTGCAAGCAGTGCAAGAGCTTCAGACTGCATTTCAGTCATTACAAAGTGCTCTGCTGAGTTTGAATTGATTTTACAAACTCAGGAAAGAAGTTCATGGTCTTCTCAAAAGATCTTATCTCTTAAAAATTGACAAATTAGATCACTAAAACTCATACTGCTCCTTAAATTGATAACATATTTTAAGCACTTAATGCTTGACATTTATACTCTGACTGATAAATCCTATTTCTGTAGTTCTTCACCAAAACATTAACAGTATCATCATCCACCAAACTGTTTGAACTGTCTGAGCTTGACCCATACAGAACATTTAATGTACCAAACAGTTGAAAAAGGCAGAGCCAATCCATGCCACTGACACACAATCCAAGAAATGGAGAGGGCATATAATCAATAAACTGGTGCTCATTTCATTAAATGCCCAGAGCCTGCTGTGTTTCTTCTGATGCTTCACTCAAGTCCTGGTTCAGGTTCCTGTTGGTGGGCAGAGCTGAGGCCTGCTCCAGCAGCTGGGCCAGGTAACTGTCCTCAGCTCTCTCTGCTGCAGACAAACTCTCTGACTGAGACAGTCCAGAAGCCGGCAAAGCCGCCTGGGCTACAGGAGCTGAAAGTGTCCGTGGGACCTTGCAGGAGGATTGGTCGGTGTTGCCAGCTGAGCGAGTGACCACAGAGGAGTCGTCTGTGGAGGCTAGGGATAGTGCATCTGCAATCTGCGGTTGCATTTCATCCCTTCCCTGATCTGGTGGTGAGGGGTGAGCCTCTATAACCACTGCCTCACTCCCTGGGGGCTGGTAAGGCGGAGGCCCCGTCAGCGGGGAGCCGTCGGGAGTGAGTGGGGCCTGGCTGTGGATAATGATGGGATCTGGGGAAGGCAGCGGGGCCTCCTCCTCGTCCACAGCATCGAGATCCTTGGGGTCCTTGGAAGGGCTCTGGTCTGGAGATATGGAGTCAGGTTGGTGGGAGATGATGTGGAGGCTGAGACCTGCTCTGGGGAACCCGCTGGCTGAGGACTGCTTCCCTCTGGAGGGCTGGACTGGGCTCAACAGCACCGGCAGCTCCTGACCCAGCTGCTTACGAGGCAACTCATCAGGCTTCCCTGAGAACAAAACAGTTATATTCAACTGGCCTTAGTGGTTCTTTTTAGATTTCGTAGAATGAGTTGCAAAAATTTCAGTGGTGCCACCAGAAATTTCCCATAGGGGTGGCCAGACAGAGACACTGTAAATCTTGGGATGGTACACCAAAATCAAAAGCCGTAACTAAATTTTAAGAATTTGCTTATGCTGTTGAACTACAAAGGCTTCTTGAAAACCATGTCAATAGAAGAGCTAAGGCACTGTGCACAGACTGATACTGATACTAGTACTAATACAGCTAACATTTTGGGCTCCGTAACAATCCTGTTGTAATGTGTAATGCATACATGTTTGTTGATTTATTAATCTTCAAACAGGCTGGTTGTCCTTTTCCTTAAAAAGACAAACATACAGCTTTATTTGAAGGAGTAAATTGATTTTACATTTACTGGGAACAAGCTTAGACTTGTGAGTGCCCACAGAACCCATTTTCATTCCGATATCTTGAGGTAAAAGTTCAAGGGAACCCTTTGATAAAGGCTATGCCAGCTGTCCTCTTACCATAATGTAGCCTAAATCTGTAGCATTATTTATTGCCTTCATCGACACAGTATACTGAAATAGTTGGTACCAATAGATGCCTTACGTTGTCTAGGTTCACAATATACCACTACCTTCTTTTAAGTAAGCTTAAAAAATGAGCGTGTGACAGTCACCCAAATACAGTAATATCAGTCCCCAGTTATTTTTTCCGGGGGGGGGGGGTGTGGCCATTGCTTACGATTTCTTTCCGGTCATTCTAAACAGGACAAAATCAGGTACTTTCGGTGCAGCTGTGTACCTGGAGGAGGAAGGTCCAGCTTCATCTTTCGCAGTTCAGTCATGGAGGCCTGAAGCTGCTCGATGATTATGTCGTCGCTGTAGAAGAAAGTCTGAGCGATTCGCTCCTGCAGGAACTCTCTGAGATCCTCCAGAGACATCTTCAATAGCCGCTCTGCACACACACACTTTATATGTTTAAGCCATACAAACAACCTATATACCTTTATATTTGGCAGGGGCCTCTCTGCCTTTCCTTTGGCCTATGCAGAGAGCCTTAGGTGGAGAGGTGTGCACTCTCCACCCTTCCATGTGCCTATGTGAAATGCCTTAAGACACAGAGACCACACCTCCTGAGCCAGGAAAGCAAATCTCTCTACCCTTCCATGTGCCTACATGGAAGGGTAGAGAGATTTGCTTTCCTCCTGAGCCAGGAAAGCAAATCTCTCTACCCTTCCATGTGCCTACATGGAAAGCCTAAGACAGGGAGATGAGCAGCAAAGACCCCCGGGAACAGAACAGAGCAAGCATAAGTGACAAACAGAAATGACACTGATAAGTCAGACACAACACGAAAAGGAGGAGCTGGGCTGGAGGTGGGTTGCAAAGTGGCTTGCAGAGAAAGCAGCCATATTAGGCAGGCCAAAGCAGTTTAAATAGGGCACACTGAATGAGATTTGCCATTTGGTTGCACAGAAAGGAATCATGTGATCTATCAGCTGATTCCCTTTCATCAGTCAGCTGATCCATCAGTTGATTGGGCTGCTTGAGAGCAACTGATGTAGCTAGGATGTGAGCTGAGCTTGGCATTGAGTCCTGCCAGAACTAACACTGCGCTCATGTAAACAACATATCCTGAAAATGATAATAACCAGGATCAGCCTCATAAAGGGGTTATTCATGTATTCAGTGTAATCACACTCATATGTTTCTCTTCTTTCTCCTGTAAGGAATGTTTTAATTTTTGTGAGGTGGTGTGTAGAACAACAACCAGTTATCAAACCTCATACTTTTTGATACCAACTGAAATGTGTATGTGGCACAGACTATTGGAAAGTGTCAATTCAAATGCTTCTTGCTTAGCTTTGTAATGATTACGTTTTCATTAATCATACCATTCCTGATGGAAAATTAAGATTGTTTTATTTTGAAAAAAGTTCATTTGAACAGCTGCTTATGTTTAGACAGCATTCATGCAATTGCAGATTTGCAACATAACAACAGCTGAAAAGCATCAAAATGTCTTTATTTCAGTCAAATATTAAAAAGCTGAAATAGATAAAAGGGGCTAAGCAATGTGTTTGTGGTCTAAAAACAGCTTGAGTGGATAAAGATTCATCTTCACATGGTGAACTATTTGTCATGTCCTTACTCTTGTGTATCTTCAGGATGGTGTAGGACATAGCGGTGAGCAGCCGCTCTCCCTCCAGAATGAAAATGTCCCACAGTCGAAGAGTCAGTGTGAACGGCGTCTGCAGGAACACAAACACAACCGGTCACCGTATCGCTGCAGCTTATTTGAATTTGTTTATGCTAGCAGTTTCACATATCTGCAGTTCTCCTCCTGGCCGGAGTCAGGAGGTTTGTCTGGTTCCTTCCCAGACCTCAGAGGCCCACAGGCCCCTCTAAGCTGAGTGACTCAGCGGGACAGTGAAGTGCTGACAGCGGCTCAATCCTGCCAGACCACCACCACAGGATTGTGGGCATGCACGGAGGAGACTAATAGCAGTTTAACTTAACAGTTCTTAATGCTCTCTTATAATGCAATGTCCCTGAGCTCAAATAATGCAGAAATCATGTAAAATTATTTTTAAAAGGCAATCTGACATATTAATTGTAGTAATTCTTGGTAATGACTTGCTATTGTGTTTTTAGGATCCCAGAGATGACCTATTAATCATCAGTGTAGGCCAGGATCTTTTCTTTGTGGTGGAAGGTACTGCTAATGTTAACTATCTATTCAACAGTTATCCAGACTAATTGACAGTGTACAATGATAACAAAGAGAATTGTTTTTTCTGAGGAAACCTTTTTTCAGCAACAGTATATGTGTTTTCATGATCTGGATTTTGGTTAAATCACAGCTACATATCAGATTGGTTTTCAAGCAATAGTCAACAGAAATAAGGATTATAAAGGAATACTTCACCCACAAAATGATCATTTGCATATCAATTATTCACCCTGAGTTGTGTTAAATTTGTGAAAATTCTGTTGTTTTTTCCACATCAATCAATTTTATTTTTAAAGCCCAATATCACAAGTCACAATTTGCCTCACAGGGCTTTACAACATATGACATCCCTCTGTCGTTAGGACCCTCACAGCGGATAAGGAAAAACTCCCCAAAAAAAACCCTTTAACGGGGGAAGAAATGGTAGAAACCTCAGGAAGAGCAACTGAGGAGGGATCCCTCTTCCAGGACGGACAGACGTGCAATAGATGTCATACAGAACAGATCAACATAATAAATTAACAGTAATCCGTATGACACAATGAGACAGAAAGAGACAGAGAGAGATGCAGGACAGACGGTAATGACAGTAGCTTACATCAGCAATAATGAAAGGAATAATATAATTAACATTACAGGCTATTTTGGTACATTATGTTGAAATAACGGGGCAAAAAGCGAAATCGTTTCACCGCTAGGTTTGCTGCTGTGCTGCCTGTAGACCAAAACAAAGTGTGTCATGAGCCACTCCTCCCTCTACCTCTGCTCTCCACCCCCCACTCACCTCATCTAGCAGTTAGCGATGTCTCGGTCTCTGCTGTGTTTAGCTATTCCCCTGCCTACTTCAATGATGATGGTACCTGTATTAAATGTAATATATTTGCTGAGATGGAGGCGAGGCTCAGAGACTAGAGGAGCTGGTAGAAGCGCTACATAGCTGTTAAGTTACTCCAGTAGCTGGTGGCAGCCGACTCAGCTAGAGCCATCGCCGGATCCCGGCTAGTGCTAACACCGGGAGCTAACGCTAACATTCCTCCTCTCCTCCCCATGAGTGAGAGCGATGTTCTGCTTCTTCCCACTTGAACCTGAAGCAATGTTTTAGCCTAGCGGGCAGCTGGCTCATGGGCTCGCGGCCTGCCCGCTAGGCTAAAACATTGCTTCAGGTTAAAGTGGGAAGAAACAGCGTGTTTCTCGGGCAGCTGAGTGAAGCTGGGCGAAGAGGAGGCTACGGAGGAAACACCGGGATGGGTTAATGTCCGGAGCTTGAGCAGCCTGTCAGGCTAAAACATCACTCTCACGGAGAAGAATAGGAACGTTAGCGTTAGCTCCTTGTGTTAGCACTAGCCGGGATCCGGCGATGGCTCTAGCCGAGTCAGCTAGAGCCCGCCAAGCTGCCTGCCTGGCTCACGGGCTGCTCAAGCTCCACCCAGCTGCCCGAGAAACCCGCTGCTTCTTCCCACTTTAACCTGAAGCGATGTTTTAGCCTAGTGGGCAGCCCGCGAGCCAGCTGCCCGCTAGGCTGAAACATCGCTCTCACTCACGGAGAAGAGGAGGAACGTTAGCATTAGCTCCCGGTGTTAGCACTAGCCGAGCCGGCTGCCACCGGCTTTACCAGCTCTTCTAGTCACTGAGCCTCACCTCCATCTCAGCAAAAATATTACAAAAATGTAGCGGGCTGCACACCTGTCTCGCCGGGCTGCCCGCAAGGCTACATTTAACAATGCTAATTGCAAATGTTAGCTGGGCTGCCGGGCTAATTTACTCCCCTAACACAACCGTAATGCCTGACCCACTGCTGGGACCGAGTCGCTAATAACTCAAGCTCCGGACATTAACCCATCCTGGTGTTTCCTCCACAGCCTCCACTTCACCCAGCTTCACTCAGCTGCCTGATAAACCCGCTGCTTCTTCCCACTTTAACCTGAATAACAAACCAGGGCTCGGTGCTCCGGTTGGATCCAAACAGAGAGCCGGGGCTAGTTGGGAAGCTAGCGGAGGCTAACTGGCTGTGCTTCCCTCCGGTCATGCTGCGGCTAACACCTCGCCAGCCGCTCCCAGCTAGCTCCGGATTGTTATTCAGGTTAAAGTGGGAGAGGCAGCGGATCTGTGGGGCAGCTGAGTGAAGTGGAGCCTGAGGAGGAAGCACCGGTTAGCCCCGGTTTCGTTCCGCTCTCCGCCACATGAACGTACATGAACGCGCAGCCGGACCGGCTTGTAAACAATGGGCTGGAGATCAACACAGAGAGAGGGTGTGTGAGTGTCATGCTATACTCCAGATGAAATTACATAAATCATTAAGTCTGTTTGTTTTGGTGAGGAAGAGACCTCTGGATAATTTGGACCCTGGTAAAAACCTCCTGATCTTCTGGAAGATATTGTAGAAAAAAAGGTGAGCACACATTGGCAAATGGTGGATGAGCCGCCTGCACCAGCTTGCCATAAAACATAAGAGATGCACAGATTTTTAATGTAAAACTGCTTTATTCAGTGGTTTTACCAGTTTAAATCACCAGTCGCGTTTGTTTTGGAGAGGAATGATAATAATTTGACTTATGGTAAAAAACTTCCTGAATGTATGAATCAGAAAAAGGTGAGCATACGGTAGCATATGGTGGGTGAGCTGCCCATCTCCCGAGATGCCAAACAGCATCAGAGATATGATGATTTGTAACTTAAAACTGCTTTAGTTAATGTTTTTTTTTTTTTTTTTTTTACCAGTTTTTATCACCTGGTCTGTTTATTGTGGAGATGAAGAAACCTCTGCAGATAAATTAGCTCCCAGAAAAAACTCCTGTACAACAAACACTGAAGGAATTCTAGCTGGGTCTTTCAGCTGGTTGCAATCTGCCATTCAGTGGTCGATGCCACTAAATCTCCCTAAATTGTGCACATTTCACCTTTTAAAACACTTCCATACTAACAGTCTCACATGGATGTATAGCACTCCTGGGCAAGTGTGTGTGCTTAAACTCTGCTCAGTGGAATGCACAAGCACAGTTCAAATGCACATGCCAACCCAGAGGTGCTACTTGTCTGGAAGTGTTTTAAACACTAATGTTTTCACAAAAACTGATGTGTTTGGGAAGTACTAAGCACACAACTGTATAAATGAGACTCAGATTATCTCGCAAGAGTTGTGTAAGAGTTTGTAAACGGATGTTTTGCTGTTATTAAAGGAGCTATATGTAAGAAATCTAAAGCAAATAGTCGGAAATTCATCCTAATATGTCACAGAGACTAAGGAATAATGTTAATATAACATACTGATCTCACCAACAACAATAGTACAGCCAGAATATTCGCATTTAAAAATCATTTTTTACGGTCAGATTAACGTTTTTCCAACCTTATGTTAATACAACATTTACACACACAGACCCATGTAAACTACATGTTATTGGTAAGAAAGAAATACTTAATCCCATTGTCTCAGGTGCTGATATCATCAAAACATCAGATTTATTTTAATCAAACACTTTAAAGTTTAGCACTGTTATCTTCAGATAATGAAGTAAGATGACCGGCCTGACAAGCTGCTCTGGGCGTCTGTCCAATTGTATACTTTAAATGTGATGTAACTGTGTTATTAACTGGTGGTGGGACACACAGTGACAGATGGGATCAATCAAGTAGGTTCCTCACCCTGTCAATGAAACACTGCAGGAACCATTTTGTGCTGTAAATCCCTGCAGACATCTGCTCTCTGTCCTGCAGAGAGAGAGACAGAGAGGTGTTGATAAAATGAGAAAGAATCAGCAAATATCTACAAGGCATCAAGCTGCCAGTGAATCACTTTAATGTCACCCCAAATTTGAATCCTTGCTGCATTGTTGTTTCTTTGCCCTCATGGTCTGTTATGAAACTCTCGTGTGACTGTGTCCTCACCAGATGTTTCTTTAGCTTGGGGATGAGTTTGGAAATAATCTGATCATGATGTGCCTGGAATCGCTGAAGTTTGGGAAATCCGGGAACAAAAAATCCTTCAGAGGAAAGAGAGGAGAGGGCAGAGAGGCACTTCTTAATCCCACTTAATAGGAGTCCAACTCATGCTCGACAAGCCGCCTGTAATCAGTTACACTTCCCTGAGAGAAAAAATGACTTCAACATTTATTTATTTTTCTTAGCACTTAGTCCCGAAAACATGCCCTTATTTTCATGGTTAGATCAGTTGACTGTGACGTCTTACCATGCATAGCATGTTTCTGATTGGTCAGCAGCTGTGACAGCGCCCAGAAGGCGTCTTCCTCATTCATGTACATCAGCAGCAGGGCAGCGATCTGACTCATCCCTTGGCAGTAGCTCACCTCCTGCAGGCAATAGGACAAAATGAAAGACAAGCTCACTTGGGCTTTTTCCACTGCTGCAGAACTGTTTTACTCCTGACTGAACTGGCTGTGAGCTGGCACAGTGTGGCAAAGGATCAGTAACCTTTAGTTATCTCATGGAAATAAAATGTACAGAGTGGACATCCCTATTCACAACAAATCTCTGTTTCTCAGTCGTCCACAAAAGAGGGACTGTGGTAATGTAACTGGAAACCTCTGTGAATTATTCTGCATGCTGTGCAACTTCCTATATCACCATGTACGTAGCATAGGGTGATGCTAATGTTTGCTACATGCAGGAAGTTGTTTTTGTTTTGTGTAATTAAAAACAAGTATTTTTAAAGGGGTAGTTGGGTTTAAATGTACTGACATTTCAAGTTGTTTAAAAAAAACATGAACAATCTAAGTTCAGTCATCACCATTTTATTCAAAGAAAACTTTATTTCCATTTGCAGTATTAGCTATATATGGTAATAACTCTGCTCTGGGGCCTCTGTGCCTCTCTTCGGGCCTGTGCAGAAAACCTAAGGTGGAGAAAGCACACCTCTCTGCCCTTCCACACGCATACAAAGACAGACTGAGGCCGAGAGAGAGCACACCTCACTGCCCTTCCATGCACCTACATGGAAAGCCTAAGGCAGGGAGAGCAGCAGCAAAGCCCCCGTGGTAACAGAACAGAGCAGCATCAATAACAAACAGAAATGACATTGACAAGTCAGACATAACATGAAAAGGAGCTGGGGTGGAGGTGGAATCTAAAGTGGCTTGCAAAGGAAGCAGCAACATTAGGCAGGCCAAAGCAGTTTAATTAGGGTGCCCTGAATGAAATATGCCAAATGGTTGCACAGAAAGGAATCGTGATCTATCAGCTGACTCTCTTTCATCAATCAGCTGATCCATCAGTTGATTGGGTTGTTTGAGATCAACTGATGTGGCTGGGATGTGAGCTGAGT
This sequence comes from Epinephelus awoara, assembly GCA_035609425.1. Taxonomy (NCBI): domain Eukaryota; kingdom Metazoa; phylum Chordata; class Actinopteri; order Perciformes; family Serranidae; genus Epinephelus; species Epinephelus awoara. The sequence continues at coordinate 43,530,183 of CM069294.1, read as the reverse complement.
TTGACAGCGTTTCCTGACAACCAATGTTATATTTCTAATGAGTGCTGACTATTGTACATTGATCACAAGATGAGATGTATTAGAATCTCGGTGACTCATCACCTCTGGTATACAAATTCCTGGTGGAGAGTCTGTGTTATTATCCTTTGTAGCAGCTTTTCAAGTTGGGGACAGACTTGGGCTCTATTTAGATGGTCTAAAGTGGACGGCGGATGGCGCATAGTCCATGTCGCAAGTGTCATTGCTATTTAGATGCAGGTGCAGTTGTCATTTTCACGCCCTGCGCCCTCGTCGTCTAACTAGCAAATGAACTTGCACTCCTCTGGATGTGTTGGTCTAAAAATGAGGAGTGGTCAGGCGCAGTCATGGCGCGTTGCTAGTTAGATGATGTAAAAAGCAAATACGCCAGTGACCAACATACCTGGTCTAAAGTCAACGGCGCAGTATTTCGCTGTTAAACAGGTTAGTAATATGCATCTCTAGGCAGGTGCACAACGCGCCTGCACTCTGCTCAGACACACACGGAGCAGCCACACATATGCAAAAGATAACAAATGAAAATATGATTATAATGTGAAAGGTTATTATTGTACACATTAAAATATTTATCAGAAACACGTCTTAATGGTCAGTCATTAATCAGAATGATCTAATCGCAGTAATAATGATCATCATAATCCGGGAGGTCTGCTCGCAGTGTCCGAATATACGGAACTGCTCAGGATGCTGGAGAGGGAGCTGGGCTCTCTAACCTCCCAGTTACATTAAAATAAATTGAATAATTTACAATTTGTAGACAGCGTTTCTCTCGTGCGCATGCTCTCTCTTTCTCTCTCGCAGTCTCACTCTGTTTCTTTTCTTTTGGCTTTTCTAAGATGACAGATGCTGAATATATACTCCCTATCTGATGCTGTGGCTGTTTGTGGCTGACTGAGAGGGATGTGAACTCATTAGTTTGCACCTGTGTGAATCAAATCAGGTTGGGTTTCCATTACACGTGCCAAACGGTTCCAATCCCCTTTGATCTGACATCAGATGTGACGGGACAGTCGATATAGAGATACATTTATTGTCTCCTCAGCTGTAAAACGCTCACTCTTTCCAGTTGGTAGGTCCGCCATCTAACTAGCTCTCCGCCATGCGCTCCAATCGCGCCTCTTTTAAAGGGAATGAGAGGTGACACTCTGATTGGCTTATTGAATAATACGCCTAAAACACACCTATGACTAATTCACAGAGTAAGTCCAACCCTTTTAGACTCTCCTCCATGGCGCACAGTCTGGAAACGCGCTGTCTAACTAGCAAGTGACTGGGACACGCCCATGCACTGCACGCCTTGCACTTTGCGTTTTAGACCACCTAAATAGGGCCCTAAAAGTATCATGTTTTTATAAACCACCTGACTCCAGGCCTGAACCACAGTTTGTACCAATATTATTGATGTTGCGTGATGGGACAGTTTTCTTGGTTCTCAGTTAAAGGCTCTTTATAAAAGATTTCGATTCACTACATGCTGCACTAGAGCACCAGCATAACCAAAACAAAGAGAGAAAAGCGACCCCTGAGCACACAACAATTAACTGGAATTACCACCTCACAGCTGTATGTCTCTGTAAACCAGTCAAGTTGCACTAACCATTTACATCCATGTCTGTCCAGACTTCTATGTAGCCATGACAGTTGACAATGCTTCAAAATATGGATGTTGTTGCTGATTCCTGCCCCTCAAACGCAGCCTGGCCAATCATAGCATAGCAACGGCCAGCTCTGATAAGGGTCCCACAACTACTCACCTATGCTCCACAGACTATTATGCAATTGTTTCAGATTTTCTCCATTTTCAGACTGGTTTTGTTGATTTTGGGCTAAACGTGCCTGGGGCGCATGTATTAGGATGATCGTCGTTTTCCTGAAAGGTTGGAAGGAGAAGTTTTCTCTGTTGATAAACTTTTAGTGGTTTCTGATTGTACACACATGTAGGTCATCTACCTGAAAATATTATTATATAATATTATAATATATATCTGACTGAAAGAATAATTAGTGACAAATACTAAAATAGGCAGACAAGAGGATGTACATCTTGGCTATTGTTTAGTTGGTTGGAATATTAACTTAGGGTGCAGAGTACAGATTTTAGTAACATTAGTAAAATTTTCAGCTTAGTAAGGGGATATTACTTTGAGTTTGATGATTTGAATGTTTGGACCACTAGCAATGACTACAGTATATTTCACTCTTCAGCTGAGAGCTTTGAACTGCGCTCTGCCATCCTGCTGTGCAGAGGGTCACTCTCTTAAGATGGGTCCAACAATCATCAACTTTCACCTGGGAGGCTGGTGTTCGCTTCTTGTATGAATGTAAAGCCAAACCCTGTTATTTTTGCCAAAACTCAAACTGCTTTTGTTGCCTACACTCAAACACACACCACTAGTAGTAACCATGCGCACTTGCTGATGAAAGTAAAAAAAAAAGGCAATTCACTGTGTTAGTGCTTTTATCTTAAAAGAGACTGCATGTAAAGTGCATTTCCTGTGAAAACCGCAGTGTATTTTGAAAACAGACAATGCATGTAACAGGCTGAAGTTGACACAGAACATGAACAACAAATATACATGGTTGTTACATTTCTGTCCACATCTGTCCACCTCCCGACATGTAGACAGATACATTTTTTTCACTGTGCTACCAAGTCATTCCATTACACTATTATTTTTATTTCTTCGTCATCTCCTACGACTGTATCTCCCTTGTACTATGTTACACTGCGTACATGATCTCCAGCAGTGCTGCTCCATTTTATCCATATCCGTAAGCTTTCAGAAAACGTGCACAAATACTGACAAAATGAACGCAGAGTACACACAGAAGGCTCCATCCATCTCCATATCTAGCATTAAGCATAAATGAGCCCTAATTCTTTTTTTAAGTGTGGGGAGGATCAACAGTTTCAAAGCAGGGACTCAAATGCACTACTATGTGTGGGCAGCTGGCTCGTCTACCAAAGCAAAGAACAGAAAAGCTCTGATTACAACACACACAGAAGGAGTGTGACGTCATTCTTTGCTCAGGATGCCATCACTCCACTATATAGCAAATACTAGTTTGGTGACATAATAATGTTCAAAATCTCATATGTAGAACCTTTCAATAGCTGAAAATTATAAGTCTTAAACATCACCAGCATGATTTTAAAGTCGCCTCCAGTGAAAACTCTGTTCTCTCCACTTCCATGTGATTTGTTTCCCACCAGCTGTTGATTTCAAAGTCCTGCCTGCAGTCTCTGAAAGCAGGCTGGTAATTGGATACATACAGCAAGAGCACTGTATCAGCAGGCTTTGATTGTCTACACTGAGCTGAACACTGTCTACAGAATGAGCTACTCACGGGAAACAAGCACATAAAGTCTCTGCTCAGCTAAGGAAAAGAAAACTCAGAATAGAATCCAGATTTTTATCAGTTAAATCAAATTGAACTGGTATTTCAGTGTTTTCCATGATGAAGGAATAACAGCTACTTACTGTGTTGTAGACCGAGTATGCAGAAAGAACATGGAAAAGAGACTGCTGCCTGTAGAGAGGAGAGAATGACAAGGAAACAAGATGGGAGAAGACGAAAGAGTTGAGAGTGAGTTAGAGTGACTTATTCACAAAATTCTAGTTTGGCCCATGTGTCTGCCATTTAATTGTTGTCCACATGTCTACAGAGAATTATTAAACACACACACAGTGGACTTTATAGTGGGATAATATCCCACAGTGAAAAATAAAAAGTAGTGCATACTGTTCTATGGTTACTAAAAGCTAACTACCATAATGTGTTGCGACAATACAACATGTATAAGTGAAAACTGGGTTTAGTATATAGTCTTCTACTGTATACAGGATTCCCTGTGTATTGAATGGTAAATGGTGAATATGTGAAAAGATTCAGACACAGCCAGAATCTTGAGTTCAGATTGTACTGCTGTCCACAGGAGGTGTCACTCTGCACTGTTTAAACTGGACAGTGTTACAAACAGACAAACTATCTGAAACGCAGTGACCCTGTGAGACAAAATGAAGATGAAACGCAGAAAAACACAACATGAAGAACACGCAGCACAGACACTGCAAAACACAGAGAAACCAGAATTACTGCCTTGTGGTTGTATGCCTTCGTGAACTCATCAAGTTGTAGTTACAGTTTACATCCATGTCTGTGATGGATGCACAGAAGATCTATACAGTCAGCACAGTGTCAAGGTGGACACCCAAGATTAGAGTCACCAATTCAGTATCTGACCAAATGTCTCTCCTTCTGTTCCTGAGATATGACTTTGAATAATAGCCAGAAAAGTATCAGAAAACCTCTGACACCAAATTCTAATCATTTCATCCTTGAATCAAAGCAGATGCTGGTGCCAAATTAAAAAAAAAAAATCTCTTAAGGTGTTCTTGAGATATTGTGTATATGTCAATGAGGCAAAATACAAAATCACAGTGACCTTGACCTTTGGTCAACAAAATGTAATCAGTTTGTCGTTGAGTTCAAGTGGACATTTTTGCCAAATTAAAAAATAAATTCCTTCAAGTTCTTCTTCAGATATCACATTCGAGACAAACAAGGTCATAATGACCTTGACTTTGACCCTATGACCACCAAAATCTAATCAGTTCATCATTGAGTCCAATTGGACATGTGTGCCATATTAAAATAAATTTCTTGAAAGTTTTCTTGGAATATCACGTTCACGAGAATGGGAAGGATGGATATGCAAATGAAGGACAGACACACGAATGTACGGACGGACAACCTGAAAACATAATGCCTCCGGCCATGGCTATTGCCGGTGCGGAGGCATTAAAAAACATAAATAAGATAAAGTAGAGAGAAAAAAAACATAACATATGAAACACAGATAACAGGAAACAGAACCCAGAGAACAAAAAACACAGATGAAAAAAGAGAAGAAAACAAGACAAAGAACAAAAAGACAATGGAATGATTAGGAGAACACAGAACAGGATAAACAGAAGACAACGAACACAAAGTTGGGAGTAAAAAAATGAGAGAGAACACAAAGAACATAGAGAAAACAGAAGATCGAGAACTCAAAACAGAAAATAGAACAGAACATGTAGAAGTCAAAGATTACAGAAAAAAAGAGAAAGCAGGAAAGAAAAGACAACAAAACACAGACTTCAAAGTGTGTAGGGAACACAGCGAACCCAAAGGAAACAGACACAGAGAGCACTGAACACAAACAGCATAAAAAACAGAAACAGAGAACACAGCTCTACAGCATAGACGCTACTCTCTGTCTCTATAAAAAGGTTCATTTCTGCAGGGCCGCTGAACTCCTGTTAAATATTGAAACATTTTGCTGCCCAAGACTTTCCACTGCCGCTCCCGAACAGGCCTGTGGTCTATTAAACTGTCAGTGACATCACTCTGTGACGGGATCAGATTCCACACAAACCCAACGCCATCCAGAACACAGCCTGCCCACCTCTCTCACACTCAGTTCACACTGAGGTCACAGAATCAAAGTCTCCACCACAGATGTGGAACAGTTTGTGTTTTTAAATTCAAATTGGTGAACTCTGCGACCTGGAAATGAGCACTGTGATATACAAAATGTGGCCAAAAGTATGTGGACACCCAACATGACATTCCAGAACTATGACAATTGATCTGCTCTCTTTTAATTCCTTATGAGTTAAACCTCACTGATGTCAAAGCAAAGCAGTCAAGAAACAAACATGTTTTCAGTAAGTGATTGAGAACTTTTCACCCTAATGGAAATCAATTAAAGATGGAAAATCAGACTGAAAAGTGCTTTGCATGCGTACACTGTGAAACCTACTTGACTCCAAAGCGATCCATGAACATGATATGGTTTCGAAAGGTCCTGTTGATGTCCAGGTCGATCTGTTTGATCTCAGATGAGTACAGTCTGGCCTGCTCCTTCATTGTCTGAGCGGGAACAAAGAGCTAAGTCAACAAGGACGGCTCACAGAGTCACAAGAGCTAGTGACTCAAAAATAATGTACCTCATTAAATTTTAATTACAGACTTAAGAATACTTAAGAATGTATCTCATATTTGAAAAAAATATCACTTTCCAGAAATGTATTATATTCAGTAGTTTCTGTCTGCACATTAAAGGAACACTTAACCCCAAAAATGATAATTTGCATATGAAATACTCACCTTGTTTTACATTAAAGTCATAAAGAATTTTTTTTTATATGAATTTGAGTAAAAGGGGTACATATTTATTTAATAACAGCAAATCTGTATTTAAAAAAAATGTGTTATAAATATCAAACAACATGTGAAGTATAATCCAAGTCTTATTTATGCAGTCATATGCTCAGTATCTCACAAGCAGCGCTTTGTGATGAGAAACCGAACTAAAAGTGAAACTTATCTATGCTCTCTTCAAAGCCAGAGCATGAGAGCATGGGAGTTGCTGTTCTTCCACTGGCTTAATCAGTATGTTAGTTTGTTTTATTTTGTGACTTTACTTGATCCAAATTGCCGGGGCATCAGTGGCTTAGTGGATAGAGCAGCTGATTACCATGTACATAAGTCTCACACGCATCAAAATAATTTGATATAACATAAAGTAATATTTATTTTGTGATACTGAAAAAAACCTGAATAATGTGCTAAAACAAACAAAATATCGAAACATGTTGATTTAATAATTTCCTAATCTCCATCACATCTCCCTCTGTTTATTTTCCTCTCACTAACATAATCCAGTCCACTTTGATGAAAATCCAGGTCTGTCTGTATATATTGTTAATCTGGCTAGTGTTGTGATGGGTGGAAGGTTAAATACATGTCAGTTCAGATGTGAGGTTTAAGTGCCCATCTGCCAGGCAAGCTAATCAGAGACATTTAGTCCTGGCGGAAGTGACGGAAATGTCGCTTTTTTTAGTAGCTCATTCCACATTTATCCACAGGGAGGCTTAATGTTTAAAGCTAATAGTTTAAAAAAATGTTTGGAGTGTGCATGAATACAACAGACATTTTTGTACGCACAGAGAACATTATTTGTATTTTCAAAGAGACTCCATTCATTTCACAAACTTTGTGCAGGCTGTTTGACATTATGGAGTTCACACCTCATATTTGCCTTCATTCTCTGTTTTCGCTCTCTCCACATCCAGCATCAGAGCCCAGGCCCGGCCTCTGAGCTGCAGGGGGATGCCCTTGTACACCCGTTTCACCATCTGACAGCAGAGAGCAGGAGAAGACATAAAAACTGAGTGAATAAAAAAGCCAAGAGGTCTTTGAGAGAGTTGATGCTGTGGAGTGTGAGTCACCGGAAAGTTTAACCGCCTACGGTTCGCCTACGACACTATTCACAGGAACAAAGCAAAACTTTTTCACATTTGAAACGTATTCAATGAGCATACAGATGAGCAGGTTTGTATGTGTATGTGTGTGTCAAACTTGGATCAAGTCACTGCTCACCGTTTTTCTCTGACAACTTAAGATCCAGACATTCAGGAGGTTTTTACCAGGGGCTAAATTATGAGCAGAGCTCCCCTCCTCTTCAAAACAAATAGACCCAGTATTTTAAACCCTTTAAAACACTGAATAAAGCCCCAATCACGCAGATAGTGTTTTAGCAGCTGGAGGCAGCTTTTTGCAATTGTTTTTAAAAACAGGGACTAGCATTTGTGCCGGAGCACTCTGAACTCAAGTTGAAAAAGTAGAGCAGAAAAGTGCCCCACATCATCTCCACTCTCCAATCAGATGATTTGAGACGCAGGCCTTCTGTGATGGTCACTGCAACAAGTTTACAGTTGGTAAACAATGGAGGAGAAACTGGTTCAATAGATCATGGAAGAAAATATTATTTTTCTATTTTGTCTCCGTCAATCTTCGAGTTTCTGGACACACACACACACACACACACACACACACACACACACACACACACACACACACACACACACACACACAATCATTAGAAAAATATACATCTAATTCTCTTTATAGCTCTGTTTCCTGTGGAAGATATCGGGCTCCTTAGCTGCTAAATGCTCCACTTTCAGGTAGTGTTCAGTCAGTTTATCCAAGCTAAACCCAGAGGGCGGCTTCTGTGTTGAAAATAAGCTGCCTGCTGCTTTTTGGAAGTGAGAGTGCTGCTGAGATTGAAACATGGGTGGGTGGAGGTTTCCTTCTCCAAATATCCTCTAGTTTGCCTCATATTTTAGAGGTTACGTTAGAATGAGTGAGCATGTAGGAATTCAGTGAACTGTAATTGGACTCAACACCAACAGTATTGCTGTGATTCACTGTGTGACCTAATAGTTACTGACCACATGGAAACCAGCCCCCACTTTACATACTTGTCAGCAACTCTCCAGCAGTGAAGCCAATTTAAATCAGAATTATCAGATGTGTTTGGTCTGGCACGTGCAGCCTGTTACTCACCCTGTCGCTGTTTTTGTATTTGTCCCACTTCTTCACCATCTTCAGCCACTTCTCCGCCCTCTCTATCTCAAGCTGCTTCCTCTGGGAAGGAGAGAGGAGCAGGTGAGCACATACATTGCTGGCAACCCACTGCTGCTGCTCTACTTTAAATGCAGTTGACTTCCATCTCTGGAACAGAGAGTGTTTTTAATGACCATTAGTTCTGGAGCTTTGTGTTGTTTCTTTCTTTACCTTTTCTTCGTGTGCAGTCGGGGCTGGCAGCTCATCTTCGCTGGAAAAAAGTAAAAGACACAAACCATCAGTGATCACCACATGGATCCACCAACTGGAAGGACTGCTGTCCCCAGTGTGAAAAGGAAAACAATCCCAGTCTTACTGCATGAAGCCGAAGCGGTCGATGACTTTGTAGATACTGTAGTCAGCATCTTCCCACGGGTCAATCTCCACCCCACCCTGCCTGCCCTGCAGACACAAACACACACAGCGTTAAACACAGAAAAATATGCATGCACACAATACAAGTAGAAAGTGTTCAACTGAACTTTCCTGTCAAAAAATGAATTTTGTAGCCTCAGTGACACCCACTTCCAAAACTAACTTCTGTTAGTCCCTAAGTCTGGATGTGACACCTCTTATAAACGTGCTTTAGTTAGCACCAACTATCCAAAGAAGCTAATAATTTCACTGTAACTGTGTGTGGCTATTCACAGTAATCTTTGTGAATTGGACTGTTTCTGTGGTGAGGTTCATTTGCATAAAGACTGTTGACCTAATGTGTGCATATTACCCAATTAAAAAACATTTCAAATAGCACAGGAGCACCGAGATGCTATTTGCTTGGCAGCACAGTTGACCCTTTGCAGGTGCTTTAAGAATCAAGGCCTTTGCACACTGTGTGTGTGTTTTTTCGGATGTTTTTTAAATCTGTCATCTGAAAAAATCCCAAAAATGCAAAAAACCCTGCACACTGAGTCCAATGTGGTTTTTTTGCTCTATGCCTTGTGAAAATTTACAATACAAGACAAAATGGAAAGACACATTTCCTCTCTTGCTTCTCTCCACTGGAGTTATTTATCTGTCACCACTCTTTCTCCCTGTGTCTTCCATTTGGCACCAAAGCTACACGAAGGGGCTGAGCTGTTTCCACACTGTCCCTCTCTCTCTCTCTCTCTCTCTCTCTCTGTGCGGGTCAACATCCTCCTCATCATCCACTTGAATAATACTATCTGACCTGTTGAAAGTGAGCTATTTGAGTTATGAAAGGATACTGTGCGACCTGTACCTCTGTCTTGTCACAGATCTGTCCCGCTGCCATATTTTCTTCCCTGATTCTTGGTCAGACTGCTCTCTAAAGGCTTCTGATGGATGTGAAACACACAGAAAATCCACCCTGTTCCCAAAACTTTAATGACTGACTAAAGTTTGGATTCAGTGTGCAAATGTGACTGAAACAACGTGAGGTGGTTATTACTTTTAGACATACAGTTTGGGCCGAAAAAAACGGGCTCAACCTGCAAAGGCCGTTACACCTTTTTTCACTTGTTTGTTTTTTGGTTTTATTTGTGCAGGTTTATTGTTGGATGGGTAGGTAAATAATTAAAAGGAAACTTTGCTGTTCTTACGAATAATGAGGAGAGAATGAGAGGGTTTTCCTGATGCTGTTGCTCAAAGAAAGGCCATAGGCTATTGTTCCTCTGAAGGGTTTATCCTCTCTATGGTAGCCATTTTAGGACATCTCAGGTTCAACTCATATGTCATCAGCCTTAGCTTCTTACTCATGCTCAGCCATTCTGCTCAGCATGTTTGCATGCTAATGTAAACAACAGCAGTGTAGATGTGTATTTTACTGCTACATAACAATGTTAGTGTTAGCGTGTTAAGCATCAACAGTTAGCACATGCTAATGCTATCCTTTTACAAGGCTGTGTCATGGTAACAACAGTGATGAATATGGTTAGCTTGTGACATTTGGTCATTAGTTTTAGCTGTCTTGTCATGAACTGCAGTGTTGAGCAAGTGTAAATGTTGCTCTAATGGTAGTGGTAAGTAGGAGGGTCACAAAGTCTCTGGGATTCATCCTTTGGGGACCATGAATGTCTGGGCCACATTTCATGACAATCTATCCAATAGCTGTCAAATGTATCATGATCAAAGAGGTGGACGCACCAAACCACTGCCATCTGGCTAAAAAGAATATGATTTTTTTTTAATTACCATTGGCACATATGCATTTGCATGGACATACATTTACATTGCATTTACAAAGATTTACACACAGTCAGACACCTATAACAGTGCACATGCACACCCAAAAACAGGAGGCATACTGAAATGCAGCAGTGACACTTATGACAACCCTAAAAGGTTTAAACATAAACATCTGTAATAAGTCAAACTGTATCAGCGAGTAGCTCTCTACAGTACAACTGTCCAACCCAAACATGCGTTCAGAATCTGCATTAAGCAGCACAAAGTTTAGGAGTGATGTCTGTATCATGGAAAATCCATTTAGGCTTCAATCTGGTCCCAGTGTTGACATAACAGAGGGGGAACTAATCCTCTGACAGCCTACCAGAGGTCTTCTCACTCCGCTCTGCATAACAACACTGCTGCGTGGTTGGCTGCATGTCTGGAAGGCAGCCAATCAGCCTCCTGCTCTCAGCACGGGGAGAGAGGGTCAGAGTGTGCATACACAAACTGTTCAGGTTCTTCATGGTTGAGTCGGCACTCTGAGCCCTGGAGGCACTGCGAGTGATGTCACCATCGTGAAAGTGAGAGGACTAAAAATAGTTCCTCACTGAGGGTGTTTGGAGTGGCACAGAGTGTTACAGAAGGAGATCAGTGCCACATAACTATGAATCTATCATGATGATTTAGTACTACTGAATTCAAAAATAGAATTCAACAAATAAATCAATTCACAGTTTAAGATATAAGAAGAAACTAAATGTCATTTTTCTTCAACTGAACCTTTAGCTGTGGACTTAGATGCCTCTGTGGCATGGATACTCAACTTGCTTTACCGAGAGCCACTTATGCAAAAAAAACAACAAAAAAAACAGGAGGCCAGGGGCCAGTTTCTGGGATTTGAGGACATTTGGTGCTCAGCTTAGCCTCTTTCAGTCATTATGGAGGATCCTCCAGTGGCGCTTTCGAAAAAGAAAATTCTATTTTGATAGTTTTTTTGCACTCTGGCACCTTTTTTATATTGATAGAGCAAAAACATTCCCAGTGTAATTCACATTATTTTCATTGTGAAAATTAGGGCTGTAAGTTGAGTATCACTGCTCTGTAGTACTGGATGGCTGTTTGGGCTGGGTGTAGGTATAAAACCTAAATGCTTCTCCAGTAAATGTAAACATAGGTATCAAAAACTGTCCAGTAGGTTGGCATCAAATGTCTGGTCAGGTGAAGGACAGATAAGATATCACATTCCCATGGTGTCTATAGCCCCTTTCTTACTGCACAAAATCCGACTAACACCTGCTAACATCTGTCTTTTCAATGTAATAGGAAAGGTTACAATCAGCATTCACACCCAGGCCAAATGAATCTGCAGTAGTTACAGGTATTATTCATCAGCTCTGGCTCCAGTGGCAGTGATGGAAATACAACACCCAGGTGAGTTATTTTTGGCCCCATTGCCAGCAAGATGCAATGCCGCACCACCGCGAAATACCATCAGTCCAAGCGAATTAGTCTGTGCCAAGTTTGAGAGAGAGACTGAATAAGTGAGAGATAAACTCAGTGAAGTAACCACAATTTCACTGGCCCCCATGCTGCTTTCTACTACTAACCTGTTTTTGGGCAGTGTATTGAAATTCAGTCCTCCATCAAATAGTGTTTCCCCGCTGTTAATGTGTAGCGCCCCCCTTGTTGGGTAATGATAGGCCTTTGGCCTGATGGGTAAACAGTCCTCAACACAACACCGGCCTATAGTCATGTGATGAGACGTTGCTTATAACATAACAGAAAAAAAGGTCCCTTTTTTAAATAACTGCTTATCCTGCAACTACAATGAACCTTCAATTTCAAAATTTTGCCACTTTTAGACTGTATTTTATATAGTCAAAGATAAGGCTGCATGTCTAGACAACATTTAGCATTTCAGAAATTTGGCATCTTTTGTTTAAAGGAAAGGGTTTTTGTAGAAAAACAAACTGAATTATATCTTAAGGTAAGGCATTGCAAAAAACATTGCTGATGTACTGGCATTGAAACTCAGGTAGTGTATCAGGAATAGGGCAAAAATAAATCCAATGATATACACCTTTGACAAAATGTTTGCAAGTGATGCATATCATCTAATATTACATTAGTTTTCCGACATTCAGCTTTCATCTGCAGTTTCACATTAAGTGTTTTCAGATCAGTTGATATTCTATTATGCAGTAAGAAAAGCTCAGAAGGGAAAATAGGGCAAAGATCCAGTCCAGCGTTGCTGTTAACTTAAGAAATGCATTCATTTTCAAGCCATAACACTCCATTTTAAAAGGCTAAGAATCAACTTTTTTTCTGAGAATGTATTTCTTTTCTGTTTTTTTGTTTAATATGTGTATGAGAGACTCACAGTTCAAATTATCTGCCTTAAATGCGTTTCAGCAAAATGAGAGGGAGCCAGAGAGCAGGATGCGTTAGAGCAAGACAGGTGAAGCAAGGTTAGCTTGGTCTTTCTGAAACCTGCATAAAAGACTTGAACCTGCGTGTATCTGTGGCAGGCTTTTACAGCAGTAGTGGTGTGGGATTGATCTTTCTCCAGCCCTGCTCTCTCTTCCTCTCTGCACTGTGCTGTGCATGTGGCCGGAAAACAGCATCCAGACACAGAAATCACGATGACCAGGCCTTCAGCCAGCCCCCGGAGGTCGATGTCAAGTCAATCGCTACACAGTGTGTCACAGCTGTTGCTGTGACTAGACAGAGTAAACCCCCCCCCCACCCCCCCACCCCACCCCACACACACACACCACCTCTCTGCCCCAAGCTGCTGAGCTAAATTTAACCTCTGGCTTCCACAGTCTCCATTCCACCGTTCAACTCTGCATCAGCATGTTCATCATGGTGAGCTCCGAGCAAAGATGCATCATGGCTTTTATTATAGAATATGATAGTGTTTGTTTCTGTCATGCATGATAACATGATGCTGCTTGGCAGATTTTGACAAAACACCTAGAAAGACAGAGAAATAATGCATGTCACTGTTTTCACATATAGTATGTTTCCATCTGTTTTCATGTTCATCTTAAATACATGTATAAAAACAGAATAAGGATCTTGTTTATCGTCAAGTAGGTTTTCACATAAAATAAATTTGCTTTGGTGTATTAGGACATAACATAAACAAAGTATATATTTAAAAAAAAATGATATATATATATATATATATATATATATATATTTATTTATATACATTGCAAAAATCAGGGGACATAAATATAGGATTAATAAAGTTATAATAAAAATGTGATATTTTAAAAAATATGTGCTATATTTCTGAATTAAAATGTTAAAATGAAAGAGCTATGCATTTGTTAGTGGTAGTTTATGCAGAAATGTGCAAAAACTGTCGAAGAAATGTGCAGAGTATACCAGTACAAAGTATAAAACAAAGAACAGCCTAAAAACTTAAACACCTGAGAGATCCAACATAAATGTAATGAAGAAAAGACAGACCCCCGCACAAACCAACCAAAATGTAGCTGCTTACATGCTGTTAATGTGCAATTAAATTGTAAAAGTAAAAGTAAAATTGAAAAAAAAGTTGTGATTCTGCCCCACATTAAGGTTAATTGAAAATAGTGTTAGTTCAGGTAGGACATGATGTCAACCACCGCGCACATCCCAGCTACAAGCTATTGCTCATCTCAATCAGCCCAATCAACTGATGGATCAGCTGACTGATAGAAGGGAGTCAGCTGATATATCACGATTCCTCTCGATGTAATCAATTAGTACATGTCATTTGGGGCACCCTGTTTAAACTGCTTTGGTCTGTCTACTGTTGCTGCTTTCTCTACAAGCTGCTTTGCAACCAGTCTCCACCCCAGCTCCTCCTCTTCATGTTGTGTCTGATTTATCAATGTCATTTCTGTTTGTCATTGATGCTGCTCTGTTCTGTTCCCAGGGGTCTTTGCTGCTGCTCTCCCTGCCTTCAGTGTTTCTCACAGAATTAGAATCTATTTATGATGGTGGGGAGGTGGGGCACCGCATCCCATATTTCGCCGTCTGGGCAGAGGTCGCGCAGCAGCGGCTAAATTCTGACAAAGAGCTGCTAATCTCACACTGATACCAAAACTGCTTAACTCTGTTGTTAAACCTGCTTATAACCATTGGGTAACATTAGCCATGTCCCGTGTGATGCTAACAGTTAGCCTTGTCACAGTGTGTGTGTGACTCTCAGGCACAGAGCTTTGGTCTCGCAGCAGTAGTCTCATGATAAACACAGTGCCTGAGTAAATCAATTCGCTGCATGCAGCTCCCCAATGAAATGAGATTTTACCCGTTGTTCATAAGTCAAATTTGTGGGTAAGTTATGGTGATTAGACAAAGGGCTGCACAGAATTCACAGGGATTGTCTGAATTTGCATTATTCGCTGTAATTGCAACATCATAACATCCTGGATGGACTGATGAGTAAAAGAGTCTAAACATCTCAGGATCTTGATCAGGACTGAGGATTACATAGTGTGCAATCGATATGAAGATGGGTGCAGTGTGGGCAGGTGTAGGCTATTTAAAATCTAAAAACAGGGTGATGTTTTTGGCTGTGATTGGCTCAACATCACAGGTGGGGACAACCCCCTAACACACCCTCCTCTGAATGCTAACTTGTGTTATAATTCACTGATTCAGTGCCATATTTTATTTTCTGTGTCCTCAGTGAGTATGTTTGCTGAAAAAATGCGCTGCACTTTGTCTCACGGTGACACTTCACATTACTGCTTTTAATAATTGCCACAGTTTTGAAACACATCATGACACATACTAGATTTGAACTGCCCAAAGAAAGAATGAACATGTTAGAGTCTGTTTATTCTTGATTATAAGCTCTGTTTTGAGCGCCTATTTTTCTCTCTTTAAAACAGGCCATGTGATATTACTCCACCTCCGACTCACTTGTCTCTTACTGTTATCTCTAGCTCTGTCTTGTGTGTGTATCTCACTCACTCAACAGTGCTTACTGGAATGCAAAGATTTGGTTTGATTTGGCCAAGTAGTAAGCCAGTGGTCTGTGAATTTCCTGGTCTGAGTTGCCACAATGTTGCGCTTGTTAAAAAAGAAACGTATTATCAACATTTAATAATTCTCAAAATGTATTGGTTATAAGTCTGGGTCCGGATAGAGCAGCATCTACGTCCGGACCCAGGGGATGGAGAGGGATGGCACTTTAACAAGCAGGACACATGGGACACAGTAGACTCACTGGGGCGAATGGCTTAAGACTAAAACTGAAAAGAAAGAAGGCAAACTTCATCATCTCCATTTAGCTTTAGTTATTGACCTTTTTTTTGTTTTCCATCCCTGGTTTTAATGCTAGTTTCAGTTTCAGTCAGATTTACAATCTCTGGTCATCATTCTCCAATCCCATTAAACCACAGGCACAAACATATTATTACACAATGTGTTATTAATGCACTCCGACAGTGTACTACTCACATCCACCCACACTACAGTACACACACGCATTCACAGAGTATTGTCCTCCACACATGCAGAAATGCACTGCACACAAACCACACTGCATACATTTGAATTTACGCTTTCGTACATCTCAGTGTGCCTGTTAACCACAAAATCAACCAAGTGTGAACTCTTGCTCCTAAAGAATAACAACACACATCACAGGAGATAATGTAGCCATATGTCTGGCATATTTCTCAAATCCTCCTCAGCCTGCAGTACTATAAATCACTGACAACAAATGTTTTCATTCGACAAAACGCTGATGACTGCAGATAACATTATCAACAATAGATGCTAACTAAAGCTGGGATGATACGACTTCTTCTTGTTACAATACTTCACAATAAAATCAGAGACACATTTCAATAGCTATTTTTACAGTTGCTTTAATTAAATACAGTTCATGTATCCAACAGAATCAATTTCATCTGTGCTCCATTATGAATCTAAAACAATGCTGTAGAAAATATTTAACCACATGATCCATCTGGACTGAATAAAAGACACTGTTTCTGTGTGCTAAAAGCACAAACTCACCGTAGCATATTTCAAGATGATATCAGCACGTTCCTCTGCTATTAGAGTCTCAATGTCTTTCTTCATGTCAATATCTGCAGAGAGAGAGAAAAGGAAAGCAAGAGCTGCATGAGCTGAAGAACAACAACAACAACAACAACAATAACCAAAGCTGACTCAAAAAAAAAAAAAAAAAAAGGAACACAGCTGATAGATGTGGGCGACTGTTGGCCTCCGAACCCACAGGATGAGCTGGCAACACTGTGAAACTGAAGCACACTTTGCTTATAATGACTTCATCACACAGGGAAAAAAACAGTTATCAGGACTTGGTTGAATGATTGTATGGTGTAATTTATCATTTTGCACAAAAGAGAGTTGCAGAAAACCAAATAAATAGATATGTTTTTTATCTACTGTAAAAGGAAATAAAATCACATTACTTTAAACACTGAGCAGCGACATATAAGGTTTGTTAGGTTAAGTTAAAGGTGGCCTACTATGCTTTTCCTTCAATTCTGTCAATATAATGTTACAATGTCAGATTTAACATGACCAGTATAATGAGATAAATGTATATAAAAGTAATCCCTGTGAACAAAAACCTCAGGCTTCAGACCGATCTGAATATTCTGTTTCCACTGTTTTTTTTTTTGCTTTGGTTACAAGCTGACAAAATCTCGTGATGGATTTTTTTTGTATGATCATCTGTCCCAAAGGCACGCTACTGCAATTGTTCACATTACATACACTGCTACATGTACCTACATGTTGACTTTAGGGATACATGTAATCCTGCGATTGTTCTTTTTTTGAGCGAATTCCCCGAAAAATGACTATTTTTTCCCGGAACAGAAATTGTCACAGTTTTTTGTGGAAATGCACCTCTAATCTAGAATGTCAGAGGGTATTCCCCTCCTGTCAGAGCTTTGCACCTCACACATTGGAGTGCAGAGATTATTTTATTTTGAAAGCCCCTGACCCATGTCACAGTTAGGCTACTCATGTCTTGTGCTGCTGTTGGGATGTCTAACGTCAGTTTTGACAAATCAGAAGTCTGGATCGCTCTGAAATGACTTGACCAAAGGATTTATAGGTTTCTGTAAGTATTTTGACAGATTTTTTTGATGATCAGAGATCGGTCAGTTTTCAGCCATTGATGTACTCAATCTGTGCATCGGTGTCCATGGCAACCAGTCTCTTTAACCCATTAAAGACTGAATGAAGATTATGTGCTCCTGTTTTTGGACATGGTATAAACCCAGCATACTCACATTACTTGTACATTAATAACTCTTCTTATGAATTCAGAAAACGGTAAGGTGGAGTTGGGAAACTTATATCCATAAATGGTCAAAGAGAAGAGCAACCGCTGTTTCTGACTGCTGACTGTTAACAGCATGGCCGCACATCAGAGGGGTATTGCACAAAGGCAGAATAAAGAAATCCAGGATAATGGAGCAAGCGCAGCTTGACCTAGTCTAATTGGCACATCTTGGCTTAATTGGTTGCACACTTGCTGAGCCACGATGAAAAGGTGCGGCTATGTCAAGCCAGGTGTAGATAGCTGGGATAAGCGCACGTTCACAGCATTCTTAAATAGACTAGGGATGCACCGAAATGAAAATTTGTGGCTGAAGCCAAAGCCGAATAAAATTAAACGTTTGGCCGAATACTGAGTACCAAATACCGTTGTTTAGTTTTTAATTCGCCCAAGTTTAAATCCATTTCTATAAGCCTTGTTTAATCACTGTTAATTTTTTTGTCAATATAATTTTGACAGTTATGAGAAATAATTAACTGCAATTCAAATGCATTTTCGCATAAATACAATAAAATAAAAATCCAGCCACCCTCCTCCCCTGACAAGTAAAGAACAGTCCCTTCATAAGTAAAGAACAGTGCCTAAAGTACGGTGAGGTTTGTGGACCGTTACCTGCCACAAAGAGAGAAATGTGAACGGCTCGTTTCTCCTCTGACACGTCACATACCTATGTGCTGCCACGGCTCGGCTGTTCAGGTACGTTTGGGCAGTCATGATGCCAAGAAGAGATCATTATTGGAGCCGGACTTCTCCATCGCCGTTAAGCCTTATCTTGCGCCGCGGAGTACTATGGCTGCCGTACTTGACAGGAATAGTACAGAATAGACAGTAAATCTACCAGATGAATCCCTAGGATTAATCTTAGCCTGGTTGTTAGCCTGGTCTGGAGCAGGCTAGCTGCAGAAAATAAATTGCCATAGTAACTTGACTGGGTTAAATTTGTCCTGCTTTCATGCAACTGACTTGAGGCCAAGTTCAACCAGGATAACCAACATATCCCGGCTTAATCCCTTATCTTGGTTTTGTGCAATATCACTCTGGAGAGATAAAGATAAGAGAGGCAATAGGGAGTCCTACAATGGTTAACATAGTATATTTGCAAATATGGCTTAACACCCAGCGTCACAAACCAAATGTCGCAGTTTTTCATAAATCAAATGTGGTAACTCTACTGCCAGACCATTTCTGGTTATGTTCTAAAGCTTTCATTGGTTGTTGTTTTTTTGTTTTTGTTTTTTGTTAGTATCTTTGTAACTGCTGCAGTTATAGTGCAGATAGGCCAAAATGCAAAATTCATGTAAATCATTTGGTGTTTGTCATACAACGCCTACTTCTAATGCCAGTAGGTAGCACAGTTACTTTGACTTAAAATTAGCATGTAAATGTCCTCAGGCCTGGACAGTGAAATCAAACCCTGCTATTTCTTCAATCTGTGCATTAAAAAAAAAAAAAGAAATAGTGAGGATAAGAGTATTAGACTGGACAGTCCTAAGCAGTGCAGGGCTGAAACGATTCCTCGAGTAACTTGAATAATTTGATTAATAAAAAGCCTTGAGGCAAATTATTTGCCACTATACAAAGAACTGTGTTTGGCATGGGTGGTTGTTTCTGTTGCATGATGCGCTTATGCCACTTTTGCTGTTGATAGTCTACCGAGCTGTAACATGGATGTAGTCCGGTTTGCAAAACGATGGAGGAAGAGGGACAATAAAAGAGCAAGACACAAAAAGAGGAGACACACGAAAATGACAGGAAGTGTGGACTGTGGGATCATTACAAGTTAAAACAAAACAGTTAAGTGTGTATTGCAAAGCGGAGTTAGCATACCACAACAGCACATCCTCAATGCTACAACATCTAAGTAGAAAATATCCACTAAGTTCGCCAAACAGACCTGACACAACAAGATAATGTCTGCATCACTTATAATTGCATTTAACCTTAATCAGTGATTGCTAGCTGAGATACACAACACATGTAAAGATTGTACATGTATTATGGCTTTATAATGGCTGATTAATAACATAAATCAATGCGGTGGCTAATGTTACAGACCAGTTAGCGGTGATAACTAACATGTCTTTGGGGTCATCAGGTGGGAACCTCCTTTCACCAGTGTTTCGTCTAGTTGGTCCCACGACACCTCCAGGAGGCTAGACAGTGATCTCTGACGTCCCAGAGACACATCTCCTAATGCCAGCTCTCATTGCTCCCCGCACCGACCCAATAACCTCCTTTACCTTACTTATACATGGCTTTCTCAGCCCAAACAGCACAACCACCCTCAACCAAATCCAGGCTCCGTACATGCGAGCTCCAGGTAGAGACCGTGCTGATACTACCTTTCCTAACACATTCACCATTCACCACTCTACTTCACACGCTACATAGCATAACTACAATATAAGCTAAAGTTAAAGGAGATAAATAAACTCACAGGATCAGCAAACACACTCAACTTGCTGCATGGTCTCAAACAAAAGGGATTCAAATAGGCCACTCCCACACTTAAATAACCTTCCTCTTCCTGGATTTTCTCCTGAGAGGAAGTGGATCTCTCCCACTGATCTCAAGGAGTTATGTGCCCTGCTTAGTAGTTCCCCCTGCTGGCCCCCAACTGACATTATTGCTTCGCTTCCAGATCCATTGGCTACATCTAACTGCTTCATCTGACATTTCCTTCACTGTCTTCCTCAAACTCTGTCCCCGCACTCCGAGTTCCCCCAGGAGTGAGACAGCTGATCTTGCTATGAATCCCCTACACCCCACAAATTCTAGTTTTCCATCCTCACTGCTCAGCTTCTGCTCCTAAGTCTGCATATCTAAGTTTTTTCCTTTCATAGGCTTCTTCCACTGAGTCTTCCCAAGGAACTGTCAGCTCAATGACATAAACTATCCGTTGACTCACTGACCACAACACTATGTCAGGCCTCTGCTTGGTACAAACTATTTCCTGGGGAACAACAAGCTTTCCCCCTAAATCTACTTGCATTTGCCAATCACAAGCACCTTCTAGGCGACCACACCCCTGCCTCCTTTCTTACTTATCCCTTCTGTATTTCTCCCCCTCACGGACAAACTGAATTGCTAAACTCCTATCCTTAACACCTTCTGAATTCACCTGTCTTCGTTTCCCTTCGATTCCTGCAGCTAAACATTTCAACACCTGGTTATGTCGCCATGTATATCGGCCTTGTGACAAACTAACCTTACAGCCTGACAAAATATGCTTTAAGGTTGCGGTACGTGAACACAATGGGCATGATGGGTCCTCATTTACCCACAGTTTTAGGTTCTGGGGGGTTGGTAACACATCGTATGTAGCCCCTACCAGAATCTAATATGACTCTCCTTCATACTCCACAGGTCCCTCCAACTAAGCTTCCTCTTCTCTACACTTTCCCAATTCAACCACTGTCCCTGTTTAGCCTGGGCCACTACCTTTGCACCCCTTAATATCTCCTCCTGTCTACGTATCTGTTCCACAACCAGCTTTCGTTTATCTTTGAGACCTGCTTTATTCCATACTGGTTTGCCTGAGCCAAGCCCCAGGCCTCCCCGGCCAAACTGAACATTACCTACAATCTCTGCATGCCAAAGAGCTGCCTCTGCCTCCTGAACTGCCGTTCTTGGGTTCCACTTCCTTCCCTTGGTTGGATTTGGAATCACACTCCTGACTACCACGTCCTTACTCCCAGATAACAAGAGCTCTGTCCTGACCTTGGTACATTTAAATTCCTCTGTCAAACTAGATACTGGCAGCTGAATTATCCCTTTTCCATACAATGCAACACTACTTAAGACACCTAGGAGCGCCCAACCACTTCCTAATATAGGAGCTAACCGACCTTTTAATTCTCTCCACAACTGATATCGGAATTTCATAAATTGACAATGGCCACATTAACCTAGTGTATAGCCCAAATTGCAAACACTGCAACTTCAACTTTCCTGGAAGTTCAGATTTATCTATTCTATCCAATCCTTCAGACACATCTTTTCTAAATTTCACCACCTGTTCCTCATCATTCAACTCTACATTGTACCACCTACCTAAGCTCTTTACTGACTTTTCCCTAATTGATGGGATGTCCTCATCATCTATGACAAACTTCCTATCACTTAACTTCCCTCTACGTATCGAGATGCTTCTAGACTTACTAGGCTTGATCTTCATGCTGGCCCACTTGAAGTTACCTTCTCTAGTAGCCTCTTTGTACATGCATTGTTGTGGTCACCAGTGTCATATCATCCATGTCAGCCCTAACTGGTGGAAGATGCAACCCGTTCTGCCGTCTCTCTCCACCTAGCACCCACTTAGAAGCCCTGATGATTACTTCCATCGCCACAGTAAATGCTAATGGAGAAATTGTACACCCTGCCATGATGCCTATTTCTAGCCTCTGCCAACCTGTTGTGAAGCCTGCCGTACTTAGACACAACCTAATATCCTGAAAGTATGCTTTCACTGAGTTGACAACTACCTGTGGCACTTTGAAATAGTCAAACGCACTCCAAATGAGGCTATGCGGTACTGAACCAAACGCATTTGCAAGATCTAAAAATATTACATGTAGGTTCCCTTTTGTTAATCTTTGCTGCCTGAATCTGGTGCCAGATCATGCTAGTATGCTCTAAACACCCTGAAAAACCTGGTATTCCTGCCTTCTGCACCATGGTATCAATTAAGCTATTCCTTTCTAAGTAGCTAGCTAATCTCTGCGCAACTACACTGAAGAAAATCTTCCCCTCCACATTCAAGAGAGAAATCATCCGGAATTGGCTAAGGTCCACAGACTCCTTCTCCTTAGGAATGAGGACACCTCCTGCCCTACGCCATGCTCTTGGTATAATCTGTTTCTCCCAAACTATTCTTAGCTGTTTCCACAAAAATGTATGGATATCAGGTGCACTTTTATAAACCCGGTAGGGGACTCCATTAGGCCCTGGGGCCGAGGAAGCCTTTGCACGCCTGACCACCTCCTGAACTTCCTTCCACCTAGGTGGCCTAACATCCATCTCATGCTCTATCCCTCCTAATGGAGGGATATCGGTTGGGAAACCTACTATCCTATTCTTCTCTAAATCTGAATATGTGTTTCTCAAATATTCTTCAACCTCTAGCCTTTCTGCTTTAAACTGCCCTCCCTTTTCCTGGCTGAACAATCCTTAAACAAACTTAAAAGGGTCCCTGAAAAAAGCTGTCCTTACATTATCCTTCTTCCTCCTCTTTTTCCTGAGATGCTCTGCCCTTCTAAGAACTGCAAGCCTGCTTCTCAACTCCTCTTGCAACACCTTAATTCCCTCCCTTTCTTGTTCTGTAGCCTTTTTCCACTGCCTACTTAAGATTACTGACAGGTCTCTATTAACTATCTCCCATTCTTTACTGTCATTTGCTCTAGGCCATCTAACTCTAACCTTCTGCTCCATGGTTCTCTCTCTGACTGGCATACTGGCCTCAGTGTCACCTGCATCCTCTCTCTTGTTCTCAACTGTGCTACTTTTATCCTCTACAGATGTGCTTGCCTTGCCCTGAGTGCTGCTAATTCTAGCCCTGGTGGATAGGTCCGTGCCCCTATCCTTCACTGAGTCACAGATCCAAGTCATAGTCGTGTCCTTTCTAATGTCTGTTACTGTGTAATCCACCTGTGAGTCATCTTCCACCCCTGCTCTCGCTGACTCTTGGGGTATTTTCCTTATGTTGGCTGTAGCTAATTTTGGTTGTGGCTGCTAGGCCTCACCACTGCTACCATGGGTTGCTAACCTATGCCAGCACCTTTGGGGTCTTTTCCCTCCTGTCAGCTGTCTTTCAAAGCAGTCACATGGTCTTTCCACTGATGTCAGCTGCCCTATTCACAGCAGTCACTAGCTGGGCTAGTTCTGTATTCAAATAAACAGTAGTAGTTTGTAGTTTGTGCTCTAGAGAAAGGATCAGCACTCAGTGAATCACCTAAGCCCTACGATAAGCTATTATGGCAAGGCTTAACTATACAGACCAGTGAGCAGTGATAACTAACATGTCTTTGGGGTCATCCTTTCACCAGTCTTTCGTCTAGCAGATATATTAATTTGGATTGCAGTAACTAGGGTCAGCAGGTGTAAGGCACCCCTTGACCACAGTGGATAAGTCTAAACTACCCAATCACAGGAACTTAAAGTATGATTTTTAAGAAAGCCATGTAATGAGTATCAATTTAAAAAAAAATGTCATTATACTCTTAAGTTGAGTCTTAATTTGAACAGCTTTGCACAGAGGGTTCCACTATGTTCAACTGAGCAAGCAGTTGAGTTTACAGACAGCAGATGCATCATTTTATCCATCACAACTGTTAAAGTGCACAATGCAGACAAATATTTTTGCAATTAAAACAATAATAATGTTGATTTTTTTTTTTTTTTTTTAAAAAAGGAAATAAATCTATTGCTAATTTCTCTCATTTCTTTTTCAGACTTTTTATTATTTTCTCTTGTATATTTACTCTTGCCCCTACATAGAGCTAAAGCAATTTAATAAAAAAAAAGCAGTAATTCTTATCTGATTACTCAATCAATTGCCAGTATAATCGATAGAATACTTGATTACTAAAAGAATCGATAGCTGCAGCTCTAAAGCAGTGTCTTCATTTAGGATTCTTGCGACCTGAGGGTAAAAGCTTTGGTGCTGTTTCCGTATCAGGCAGTAATGTTCCCTGTTAGTACGCTCTTGATGGTGCAGGAGTAGAAATTCCTCAGTATTTGAGAGGATATCTGGAATTTCCTCAAGTGCCTAAGGTAAAACAGTCTCTGCCTTGCCTTTTCCACGACTGAGTTGGTATGCAGTGCCCAGGTCAAGCCCTCAATGATTTTGGAAACCAAGGTTTGTGAAGCTGTCCACTCCTACCACCAAGGACCCGTTGATATTAAGGAGGGCATAGTTCCTTCCCAGTGTTCACAATCATCTCCTTAGTTTTGCTGATGTTCAGCAGTAGGTTGTTGTCCTGACACAAGTGAGTCAGGTCCTCTACTTCCTTTAAGTAGCCCTTTTCATTGTTGTCTGTGATCAGGTCCACCACAGCTGTGTCATCAACAAACTTGATAATAGTGTTGGAGTTGAAAGTAGCCACGCAGTCGTGTATGTACATCAGGGATTTCAAACCATGAGAGGGTAAGAGGTATTTCCACCCACCCTTAGCACCTGTTGTCTGTCAGAAAGTCAACTTCCTGTTTCATTTTGAAACGTGCAAAATGCCACGCAACGGCAACATTGTTCCATTGTCAAATTGTTATTGCCAATACTTGCCATTCTGCCAAACCAATGTGCAAGACCCATAAAACAGATACATTTTCACTACTTATAACCCATTTGCAAAGTTTCATAACCTTTTAAGCACCTTTAGCCCCTCAAAATATGTGATTCATTAGCATAAATAATAATAATTCCTTGCATTACAATAGGGTCCTTGCACTTGTTGATGCTCAGGGTCCTCGCACCCGTAGATGTGTTTAAGATGTCCCAAACTTGGACTAAAAAATAAAGCTGCTTAAGTCAAAAATGTAAGTTCCGTCCATTACAGCTTATTGGCTAAGTTAGTTTTCAACCAGGACCTGTTTGAAATGGCGAATAACATTTGGTCATTGATTCAGAGGTCTGGAAGCAGCAGGTTGAGCAGCGTACTGCAGGTTTGTCTATCAGACAGCTAGAGATGGGTAATCTTAGAGCTCTACCACAAAGCTGTGTGTGTGTTGCAGGCTGCAGTAATATTAGCCCCCTGGAAGTAATCAACCTACAAACTATACCCACCACCCACCAGCCTTGTACATGACATCTGCCTCACAACTACACTAAGGTGCTGTGCTAAGTTACTGATTACTAAGGGTGAATTCCAATTCCAATTCCTATCTTAACCCTCAATCTTAACCCTCAATCTCAAAAATGCGCACTCCCACGAAGTGCAAGTGCTCTCCCGATTCTCAGAACGTTAAGTTGAGGGGCAAGTTTGAGGGCTGTATGTCCCTCACTTTTAAGATTTTCCAGGACCACCCTTGGTAGTGAGTGCTATCCCAGAATCCTTTGCGCATCATCCGCCGAGCCCAGCCGAGCCCGGCCGAGTACAGACGATTCAGTCAATGCAAGATGGCGGCGACAAGCGTAAGGAAGCGGAGTTATCAATGTGAGTATTTTCCTCGTTAATAGTTGTTTTAAAATGATGATAACCATTGCATTATCTTAGTTTAACGTCATTTTATGGACTATAGACCTCTATGTACTGTAACACACATATCTTTTGGCTAGCTAACGAAGCCGGCGCGGGTGCTTGCCCCTGCACGTAACCCCGGTTCTCTGATAACTGAGTATGCTGTCATTCAGTTACAAAAAGTCATTTTTCTCAGTGATAATGTAGTTGTTAAGTTGTTTTAATATACGTGAAATGTTTGCATTGACATTTTTGTAAGATGACCTGACGGTGTCATCTCCTGTTGCCGTAGAGTCTGCAGCTGGTAACGTTACAGCTGCAGGTTAACGTTAGTGATCGTATTATCTGGTGACTTTCCGCTGAATAAGTAACGTCGGTTGTTGTGGTACAGATTATTTGGTTGAATATCAACTTATAACCCAAAGAGTGAAACGTTAACGTGGATGAAAGTCACCAGATAACACTTATGTGACCGTATAAACAGCCTCACTAGTTCTGCTGGATGTTGACTACAGTATTCATTGTGATAATACTTGCAATACTGCATGAAACTAAACTGATAACTTAACATATATCTGACAGGTAGCCCAAAAAATAAAAGAAAATAATGTTGTTATCTCTGTTCCATTTCAGGGCCACCAGACAAAACACAAGCCCTGATTCATTTCAGGGCCACCAATGAAGACAAGTTTACAAAAAGCAAGCAGGCTCCAAAAAAACTATGGGAGTGAGTAATTTGTAACTTGTGAACTGTTCATATTCATAACATAATTCCTGGGCACAACGGCAACTGTGATCAAGCATTCTGTTTCAATATGAAATCAGCACAGCTGCAGACGGCAGCAGATTATTGTTTGGTAACTGCACATTTGTTTTGCTGCCCCTATACTGTCACGTTTTGGAAAGATTTTGTCAAGTATATTCATTGTAACATTTATGTTCTATTTTCACTACTGTACAAAGATGTGCTGTTTGGATTTTATGATATCAGCATTTCTAAACAAAAACAATTCTATTTCATTAATCTATTTATTATCTATAGCGAAATTCTATATTCATAAGAGTAAATTTTATAATAGAAAATCCTTGTTCAAAATTTTTATGAATGAAATGCAGCAATACTTAGAAACCATTCAGCACTCCACAAACTCCAAAGCTATAAAAACTCTGAAAGTATGTAAACAATTTAATGGTTTGAGCTGCTGAACTTTTTTATTTATTTATTTGTTTATCTTAATTCTCTTTCTTTTCTCTTAGCCCTGGCATATTTGTTCTGTTCATGTCTGTCACTGCTTGTTTTGTGCAAGAATTGAAATAAAGTGTTGGGGGAAAAAAATCGTTGCATCTTTTTATTGACGATTACTGATGGTGTATATTTCTTCTTCTTTGAACTGACAGACTGGACAGAGTTTTGGCCCCCCACAGTCTTAAGACGTATTTGCCTTTGAGGGGTGTCCCATTTTAAAGTCACAAGATAGCCCTTAACACTTGGTTTTGAGGGCTACTAAGATTGAGGGTTAAGATAGGAATTGGAATTGGCCCTAAAACATCCCAGAATTTACAGAGAAAGGGTATTAGGCTGTTTTGTAGAGAGGCAACCCACAGATTTCCACTTGCTAAAGGCTGATGAACACTGACTGTACGGTGCAGTACAACCAACAGTGTGGCGTGACATGGCATGGCATGATAGGTGATGATATTATAACATCAATCTGGGCCATTCTTGTGTCTTTTACAGCAATGCACACAATCCCAGCCAGAGCCATGGGGTTTGGTGCTAAATCACCTCCAAACAAAGCAGTGAGGGTTTTAATCCTTATCATCTACATTCTCTGTACGAATCGACACCAAGGGCAGGACCCAGAGTGGTAATCTGGACATACAACATGACACGCAAACCATCTGGATTAGGAATATCTCCAAAGCAGGATTATGTAACAAAAGTCTGTTGTTCCCAAAGCAGGAACAAAGAAGAACAAAGGATCTGCAGGCGAACCAGTAGACAGCAGGGTGCTAAAGCTGCACCAGAGACAAGTGATGGGTTCATTTCTAATTTGCATGTTATCTAAAGGCATTAAAGTACAGCAGTGTGGTCCCATAAAGACATAGCTGGTTCAGTGGTCTATAACTGCAAAAAGCCTCTGGCTGATTTGATCCTATGCACCCCTTATCCAATAAACTTTATTTATCAACGCTGAGATGCTTCATCTGTAACATCAGATATTACTGATTGTTTGAGCAACTCATCCAGCAGCTGATGATGCGGGATATTTGGCTTAAAATTTAACTGCCTACAGACTGTGCTAACAACAAGAATATCAGTCGCAATCTGTCTTGTTGTATGATAGCAGTTTTGAGACATGTCAAACTGTATAATGAGTCATAGCACGCCGATGGTACAAAAAAAGAAAAAGAAAGACAGAAGCTGGAGCAAGCAGAGACATGTCATGAGTTTCGTCCTCACTTTATTCCATTCTCATCAGAGAATTGTCCCAGACTGTGAGTCTGAATGTGGGTTAACCAGGTTGAATAACTCAGTAAGGTGGAAGATTGAGGTCCCGTCTGGTAGACGGTCTGTGACACAGTTAAAATTGAGAATGATGGTGAGGTTAGTCGGCTGTTGTTCTGCTGACTGACACATCAGTGAGCCAGATATCATCTGTTCTAGCCTCCTAAAACCCAAGCTTTTGTTTGGTGTGCATTTTTAAAACCTCCTATCTATTTGGGATAAAAAGGACCTGATAAGTATAAAAACTGAGAATTGCCTTTCAACAGGAAGTAGTTTTTGAAAGAAATAATGTCCTTAAACAGGAACAATAGGTCTATTTTTAATAGTTACAAATGTGTAATGAATTATAAAATTGATTATTTCAATCAGGGAAAAGCAAAATTGCAAACCATGCAACATTTGTTCAATGTTTTGTAACTTTTTGGGTCACTGTTCAATTATAAACTGTTCAAATCTGTTCAATGCCTGAACATGGCTGTGCAAAAGCAAAACTGCAAAAAAAACTGAAAAAAAAAAAAAAAAAAGCAACATATCTATATGCAATGTGATATGTTCGATTTGTAACTCTGTAATGCTTCCTTACGCAATACTCCAAGCTAGGATTATGCTTTTTGGAACAGTCTGTCACACTTGACTGGCCTTGATGAAATGCTGTGAAAATACAGTAATAAAGTCTCAATGTCCTCAAATGAGTACTTTGTGTCTTAGCTTGTTACTGTTGCTGAAATTGGTTAAATTTGTATGCCATATCAAACTACAAAGGTTACTAAGCATAAATAAACGAGTTTCAACCATAAAATGTGTCTCATACGTTGTCCACTTTTCTATTGGGATCATTTGTAGACTGACTTTGCAGAGATGGCTGTCATCTTGTTTTTACATGGATTAGTGTATTGTGCTTTTTGCTATAGATGGTCAAGTGTCAATGAATGAGGACAAAAGGTCTAAGGTAAGTAGAATGAAGTATAAGGTGTAGTAATCCAACAATGTAATGTTCACCTGTTAGGATGCTGGGTCGTAGGAGGCTAGGGCTGCAACTGATGATTATTTACATTACTGATTACTCTGCTGTTTATTTTTCAAATAACCATGATGGCTTCATATGTCAGGCAAAACCCAAAGATAATCAGTTTACTGAGATATAAAACAGAGCAGAGCAGCAGATGATAACATCTGAGCAGCTGGAACAGGAAAATGTTGTTGTTGTTGTTTTCGTTATAAATGATTTAAGTGTTCAACTGTCAAAACTGTTGTTGATTTACGATCAAACCATCAGCGATTCTATCACACTGAAGTCTGCTGCAGTTTCAAAGTAGGCTAACAAAAAAGATCCCCCATTTCTCAAGATATATCTTTTGGCTGCACCGTCCCAAACATGAGAGCTTTCTGTTTATTAAAAGGCATAAAAAAACACTCCGAAACAACAAAACAATGTGAATGTCATAAGTTATTATTTAAATTATTTGACCTCTGTATGATTTATTTTTTGTTAACTTGCCTAGAACCCAATTATGTTACAAACACAAAACACAAAAAAATATTCGGAAGTACAGCACGTTGAAATTCACCTGAAATTAATATTCTGTGAACATAATCAATAGGAGCCTTTATTAGCTGATTGTATCATTAGAAAATCACATCACAATAGTATTTCCCTGTTTAAACAGTACTTCCCCGTATTCATTCTTCAGTGACATTCAGATTCACTGTCCATTCCAATGGATGAATATCTTTTTAGAAATCCTGAGTTGAAGCTATAAATCCTTGATATGATTTTCTGACATGTACAAGTAATACAGCATTTCACGTTTACTTTATAAACTGTTTCAACACAAATGATGTATTTTATAATATGATTAATAGACTGAAACATGCCTTTCACTTACTCCTTGCCTTCATGGCCCCAAGAAATGCACCAGGCTTTGAACACAATTTCTTTAGCAGCCAAACAGTGGTATTGCATTTTCCTGGGTCCGTCACATGATGCCAGACAGACACTGTCCTGTAGACTTCATCCAGGCCTCTTCATACATCCATGCTTACGTCATGGTCGCTTTAGATGATGACTGACACCTCATCAAACAAGTCTGTGCATTTGGGTGGAGTCAGATGACAGTAATCATATACCTAGAAATCTTAGAGAAGTTATGTCCATTGGAATGGATGGGGGTTCTTAACAGTTAAAATGTCTGATTGTTTCAGCAGTAATCTAGTAAGTACTGTCCATCTCCAATGAGGTAGGGACGTAGATTGTACCTTCCATCCATGATGTTTTACTGTCATAATTCTTTCTATAAAGGCAGTCATATTCCCAGAGTGTCCCTTTACATCTTGGAGCTGGTAAGCCTGAAAGAATTTAATTTTTTGGAGAGAGTTTGACTCCCATGATGGTCTTCATGCTTCTGTATTTCAGAGACTTTTCCACTCTAAGTTGTAAACATTTTAAACATCAGTGTCAGTGCCTTTGGGTCACTGAGGACCTCAGACAATTGGATTTTGACATTTTAAATATTCAAACAGATACTTAGGTACCTCACATGCTGCATTTAAATTCTGTCAGCCAAGATTTTAATGCATCATACATTTGGGAAATCTGTTAAAAAGCACAAAGTCAAATCCAACAGTGTCTCAGATCAGCTGCAGAGGTTCATGTAGAAAGGTTGAAGCCTACAAAAGCTTTAAATATGAGCTGTCATCTGAAGCATATGGCAGCGGCTGCATGTGGTCAGCGCACTAAATCACAGAGCAGCTCTGGCAGAAGTCCCAGTAAGAAGGGTGGAGGCCCAAACTGGGGGAGAGCAGAGAAACCGGACTCTGGCTCTGAATTGTACCTGACAGATAGAGTTTCCTCTGGTCGGCACACAGGTACTGAGGACACATGTAAAAACTAAATGTCCCTATATCTACAGATTACATCACAGAGCGGAGACCTGGGATTTGGACTTGAGTCAGACATGTGGTGTATGGCCAGAGGTGGGATGATAAAAGTGGGAAATGCGTCACTTTGTTTTACCTCTGTGAATTCAAGCTGCTAAGGTTGGAAAAACAGCGGTAAAGTGTTTGGCTGCTGAGGCACACCAGATACCTTTAGTTTTCACTAATTTCACCTTCTGATAAAAATCATGGCATGTTAAATCAAAGCTTACTATCTTGTTAAAGGAATATTAAGTGTTGAGTGTGCCAGCAGCTGTGTTCATTTAACATTGCATAACATCATCAGCAGAAACTGAAAACTTCTGCCTTTTTTAACCTGGACCCTATTTTCCCATGTTTCTGTGTCTAAGTGACTGACGGGATCAACGTTTGGTCAAAGACCATTGACAGAGATTGGGATTTCTCAGCATCTCACAATTTGAATACAAATGAAACGGCTATGATGCAATTAATGATTATCAATGCATCTTTTGGATTTGTTTTTTTTTTAATTTTTGATTTCTATGCAGGATGTATTTTTCTCACTGTGCTATTTGCTTATTTTAAAGCATAGTGTATTTGTAATAATCCATA
Source organism: Epinephelus awoara (assembly GCA_035609425.1). Lineage (NCBI taxonomy): Eukaryota > Metazoa > Chordata > Actinopteri > Perciformes > Serranidae > Epinephelus > Epinephelus awoara. Next base: position 43,498,034 of record CM069294.1, on the reverse strand, counting down.
ATTCAAATAAACAGATGAATCTGCTTGCATATCATGTAGTTCTTGTACAGGTCCCTTTTCTCTTTGACTTCACAGAAACCAACATGCTTCTATACACTTGCTTTTAAGCCAGCGAGTGCCGGTCTGACTGTATCCATCTGCAGTTGCACACACTCAGCCGTCATCACCAAAACCCAAGAAGCAGTCTAGTTTAGAGCATAAGCACAATGCACGTACTTATGTCAGTTACATTTCACCATCCAGTTGGTTCAGCCATAAGGAGTGTACAGTCTGCTCTTACAGAATTTTGCACCATGAGTTAAGTCATACACAGTTAGTGACCTGCTTCCTGTGTGAATATTAGAGTGTCTAACATAAATTTGTGCAAAGGTGAAATAAAATGCACTTCCAGGAGTTCTTCTCCTTACCTTATTCTAACAATTTAAACTTTAATTAGCCACAATATGTTCAATAGTTCAATCACATTAAAAAAAACTGTTGTAAAATGTGACTCAGTGTTTTTATGTTCATATGACAGAAGTAAATGCTCAAAGAACAAAAAAGTTATGTTTAACTGACATAACATTCCTGTTCCAGCTAGGCTGAGGCCGTTTAGTGGCCGTTTGGGTAAGCAACTGGGACCGAGGCAAGAGAGACAGGAGGATCCAGAATTCGATGGATGCGCCATTCTGTCAAAATAAAGGCAACAAGCTAATAAAAATGCGGTGAAACTTTTTAATTTAAAGAATATAATTTACAAGAAAAGCCCCAAGCCATTAAGTAAACCTTTTTCTTTTATTGCATTTAATTGTATTACAAGTTATTGTCACTTTCAGTTGTCTGTTTTATTTAATAGGCACTTGATCCTAGTTTTGTACATTATACCTGTAGTTTGTAAATGAATTTTTTCAATAAAGTTTGGGGCGGTGGGGGCGGAAGAGAGAGGAAAACTGCATGATGCTGGCCATGTAGCATGCTCTATCAACCACAACAACAACAACCACAACAACAACAATATGGTACTAAACCGTGCTAAATCTTCATGTACGGCGAAGAGCCTGGTGACGTGAGGCTAGTTCCAGCAGCAAAAACAAGCACCCTCAGTGGACGTACATCGACGTTGTGCTATTGCCCCACAGGATAACACTGCAGATTCAGCCCTCTCACTCAATACTGGACCAATTGCATACATTGTCGTTCCTGTCAATCACTATGACACAAGAACACATGGAAATAGGGTCCAGTTTGAGAAATAACACATTTTCCCTTTAAAATGATTATTTTCTCTCCTATTTAAAATAAGAAATCTCAAATTCTAAACAATAATCAAACAATTGGTTAAGTTACCACTTGATTTGGACTTGTCTGATGAGAGACTTGACTCATGTCCTTGATGAGATTTGACCTTTTAAATAAAATGACAGCTTTAAGTAGAACTTCTGCTGTTTCCCTGACATGGCGAGCATTCAGAGACCTGACAGACTTACACTCACAAGGCGTTGAAAGACTTGAGACTTGTCTGAATGACTGGAATGAATTAAAGCTTGACTTGGACAGACTTCAGGGAACACTCTTTGCTCCACACCACCAAAATCCAAAACACAGGGTTGGAATCTGGAGTATTTTACCACAGTGATGAGATAATTAATATTTTCTGTAGTCCTAAAACAATTAGTTGATTATTATATTAGTCGCTGGCAGAGACACAGTTCTCTGGTTCTAGTTAAGTGGTCTTCTACAAAAATAAACGGAATATCTTTGGGGTATGAACTGTTGGAAGACGTGGCCTAGTGCCCTGAAAACATGATGGCTTTTTTGTGCCGATTATTGATGATGAATGTGATAATCATTTGTTGCATAGGGAATTTTCAAATAAAGCCTTGTTCACATAAGTTAAATGTGTAAAGTAAAAACAGTTATGTATTTTCACTAATGCTTCATTCAGGAAAACAAAATAGCTTTTCAGCTTTATGTCCAATTATGTCATGACAAAAGATACCTGAAATATATGGAAAAATTGCAGCAGCGTGTGTTCTGAGCTCACCACTGCGGCTGTAAATCACATTTTAGTTGTTTGAAATATTAAGACAACTTCAGTGTGGTTGTGCAGCAGCAGCTGCAGCAGCAGCAGGCCCGACTGCTGCCGCTGCCTCCGCTGCTCCCATCACAGGGACATGTAGCCTACAGCCGGGCGGTGATGGCTGAAGGATGCTCATCAGTCTGCTGATGGCACAGACACATTTAAGTGAGATCCGGAGCTTATTGACACCTCAAAGTATCGTTTTCAGATGGTAAACAAACCCACAGTCTCTGGTGGGATTAGCCGTGATGACGGCGCTACAGCCTCACGCGAGAGCCTTCATCCTAATGAGAATAATAAACAAAGGCAGGATAAATGAGCATAAGAATGGGAATAAAAAGAGTGTGATTACCGTGTTTCTCGGGTGGATTTCTGCGCTATCCGTGCAGTAACACAGCTCCGGTTCCTCTGGGCATTCTCCGGTGAAAGTGCAGCTCCAGCAGAATAAACCACCGGGCTGACAACAATAGCCTCCCTCCGTCAATCCATAGGTTATCATCAGACAGCACATACACACTCACGCTCTGTCTCACACACACATACAGAGTGTAGAAGACGTAAAGACAGAGAAGCCCCTCGGCCAGGATCCGAGCAGCAGCGGCGGGGACGCACTGAGCAGGCGCCGCAGCGTGGCACCAGTCAACCGTGTGTGAGCTGTAGGATCCGGCCTTAAAGAAACACGAGCTCCAGAAGGAGCAGCTGCCCCCCCCCCCCCCCCCCCCCCCCCCCCATGAAGAAACACAGCGGACAATCAAGGCTTTCCTCTGCCGCCATCTGCTGGAGAGATACGTTGCTGCAGGAACTGGCAATGACGCTCCACAAACCAGCGTTCACACCCGAGCCAGAAGGTGAATAACTTTAAACTTTTACTTACAATAATATATAGGTCGTAGGCCTACTTATCCATAGTCAATTTATTACATACAGTAGATGTCAGTCGGCAAGCCCTCGATCAGGAGAAGCAGGATGGAGTCTGGCATGCTAAGAAATGTACTGAAACATTGTGAAGTTACACAAATTAAGATTAAAGTTTCTCTCATCTTTGAAGGCAATGTGCATCTAATCATGAACAAAATGGGCCTGTGCTTATGACAGCTGAGATGTTGACATTAATGAGGTCCTCAGCTGAGCTGTAACTTTAGCTAGCTCAATGAGCTAGCAGTAGATGCACACTTTCTTCTGTGTAGGGATACCATTGGCGATTGTAGCTCATTAGAAAGGAAATAGTTCCTACATGAAACTGCTGACAACAAGGTCTGTGGATGATCTTGTGTAACTGGGCCATGATTACTGGAAAGAGACATTGTTGTTGAGTTTGTTTGTTTTTTGTTTTTTCCTGCTTTGAGCACAACAAGCCAAGTATCACCTAGATCCATTGTACTGGAGAGAAGGCAGATATCTCTTTGGCTGATATCTCCAACACACTGCAAGTCACACCAAAACAAACTAGATTGATGAACAGCACTACAGGTGAGAGGAAAAATATGTATTTTTGATGTGGGAGTGAACTGTCCCTTTAAACTTTTGTGAATGTATTTTTTCTTGTTACTGTGCTGACTTGTTTTTACGTTTGGTCTAAGTCTAGTGTATGGTAACTTATTGTTTTCTGTTTAATTTGTAATTACTTCCTTACCAACTTGAAACTGGATCCAAAATGAAACCAACCGTCAAAATGTATCCATTTAACTCTGACATTCAGTCTGACTGCCTGAAAGTTAAAAACTAAAATCCTGGAGACAGAACACTACAGTCAGTATACTAGACAAATGTTTACCTTTTTTTTAAGAAAATGAAAATGAAATAGTTCATGTAGCATCAATTTATTCAGCATATAAAGAGTGATAGTGTCACTGCTGCATCAACACAACAGAGCATGATGCTGCAGTACATGTTTGGTATAATTACTGTTTGCAAACCATACAAAGTTATACTTGGTTCAACCAACCTCAGTTGTGACTGCAATCAAATATTAATGTAATAAAACGTGTTCACAGAAAAGTGCCAAGACTTAGTGGCTGAGCTTTGAGGTTATGAATCAAACAGCAGGACTTGACACGTTCATAAAACAAAATGACTCAACGACATATTCACAGGTTATAAAAACACGCAGATCTCCAAAACAAACAATCAAACAAAATAAAAAACAGTCACATATCTCACACTCCCTTCTTACCTCAATCATTTCTCTGACTTCAGAAATCAACTTCAGCTTTCCTTGGCAGGAAGCTGAAATGATTGTGTGGTTATGTCTTACTCTATCAGACATCTGAGTTTTCTATTTACAATCAAATCAAAAACTAGAACACAGGGTTACTTTCCTCACACTTCATACTGACCTGACATAATCATAGCTATATATCAGTCTTTCAATCACAGAATCATTTTATCTTTGACTGTACAATTCACTGTCAGTCTACATGCTTCCTTCAAGCTCCTTCACTCTCATCTGACTCCCAGTTTGATGTTACTTCAACACTGTGCAGCCAGGCTTCCAGCTTAATAAAGGCTCAGTTCACCCAAATGACAAAACAAACTACAATTACCACTCTGTGCTTGTGTGCCTCTGCGCACCTGTCAAGTCTCTCCTACAGTTTACCTCCATGTCTGTGACAACACAAATGCTTCACACACATCTTCCCCCTGGCAGCACAGAGGATCTATACATCAGCACAGTTTCAAGGTGGACACCCAAGATGTCACTAATTCTAAATCTGACCAAATGTCTCCCCTTCTGTTCCTGGGATATGATGTTAGGAATGGCCAACAAAGTATTTTATGCAGAACATTATGATGTCACAGTGAAGTTGACCTTTGACCTTTTGGAAAAAAAGATGTTATCACTTCATTATTTTGCCCTATTAGACATTTGTGTGAAGTTTTACCATAATTTGCATAAGAATTCTTGCGTTATGGCCAAAAACATGTTTTGTGAGGTCACACTGACCTTGAACTTTAACTTTCCACTGCCAAATTTTAATCAGTTTATTCTTCAGGTCAAGTGAATGTTTCTGCGAAATTTGAAGAAATTCCCTCATGGTGTTCTTGAGATATTGTGCTCACAAGAATGAGACAGACAAGGTCACAGTGACCTTGACCTTCGCCCTTTGACCATCACAGTCTTATTAGTTCATTGTTGAGTCCAAGTGAACTTTTGTGACAAAAACAAAAAATCCCTCAAGGTGTTGTTGAAATATCCAGTTAACAAGAATGAGACAGACAAGGTCACAGTGATCTTCACTTTATACCACCAAAATCTTATCAGCTCATCGTTGAGTCCAAGGAAATGTTGGTGCCAAATTTGAAAAAATTCCCCTCAAGGCGTAGTATGGGAAGGATAGACAACCCTAAAACATAATGCCTCTTGCTACGGCTATCACTGGTGTAGAGACATTAAAACATTTTCTCACTTTGCTCTGGTGGTATGTTATGCAGTTAAGGTTTTATTTTTCATTAATGGAAAGCGGTTCTAGTGAAGACAGATATCTGAAAACCTGGCTTCACTAAAGGCTAAGTGACATTTTTTTGTAATTTTGGTGAACTAAATCTTGAAGTCCATGGAGTTCTGGGGATATTTAAATGCATATATGGCTGTTGTTAGTCATTCATAACAAAAACAAAAAAGGTCAGATGGCATGTCTGGCTAAATGAAGTCACCTCAATGTAACAAAGCAGTGATTTTAATCAAGCCTAGTGGTGTATAACTGAGTGCTCAGATGAAAGCTGCCTTTAGTCTGTGGTCAATTCATCCAGGCGTAGGCGTATAGGCCGTTCTTCTCCCACAGCTGACATCGCTCCGCTGAGTAGTTTTGGACTACAGACAGGCTGTCGGACAGGAGAGCAGTGGCTGCTGGGTATTCTGGCCACTCATTCCCCATCTTACCTGTAAGACAGAGAAGGAGCTTTTTTTTTCCAAGATCTGCACAAAATATCACACATGGTGTGATCCAAAAGAACCTTTTTACATAATAATAATAAAATATTGCCTGTGGTTATGTTACTTCCATGTTTGATTCAGACCTCTGAATCCACAGGTTGGAAAAAAACAATGAACCATTAAGAGTCAAGTAGGCAGGATTAACAATGAGGGCAACATCTTCCTACTTAAAAAAGTTAATTACCTTGCCACAAAAATTGTAGCTAGCATAGATTAAGGCGATAATTATAGTAAGTGGATACACCCTCCCCCATACATCAAATATGCTCAATATGCTTTATTTTTGCAACATCTAGTCTAGAAAAACAGAAGCTATCACATGTATAGCACCAGGAAGCATCGTTACCTGTTCTGGCAAAGTTGACAAGGTGACGTGTGATGACATCCTGGAAGCTCTTGTCTTTATCAGAGAGAGATTTCCCCAGGGTAGACTCCAGCCCCCCAAAGAAGGTTATGCTGTCCAAACAGTGGAAGGAGAAGCGGCTAGGAAACGTCAGCAGGTCGCCGGACACATTGACCGGTCCCGATGGCGTGTATGTCACCACATATCGATACACTGGACTGCTGAGGGCCACTGCACACAGAGAGAGGTTCATCACATTTAGCTTAACAGGCAGTGTGATGCAAAATAACTCTGGAACATTAAAAGAAACACTATTAGGATTAGTGTCACTAATTCAGTGTCTGACTAAATGACTCCTTTTCTGAGTTATGGCATTGAATGATGTTTTTGCAAAACATTATTATATCACAGTGAAACTGACCATTGACCTTTTAGATATAAGATGTCCTCACTTCACCATTTTATTCTAATAGACATTTGTGTGAAGTTTTGTCATAGTTTTGGCCAAAAACATTTTTTGTGAGGTCTCAGTTGCCTTGACTTTGGCCACCAAAATCAAATCAGTTCATCCTTTAGTTCATGTTGACGATTTTGAGGAAATTCCTTCAGGTAATGTTGAGATATCCCATTCTCAGGATTGACTGACACAAGGTCACGGTGACTTTGACTTTTGACCACCAAAATCTGCTTCATTAATCATTTAGTCCAAGTGGACATTTGTGCCAAATTTGAGAAAATTCCCTATAGGTGTTCTTGGGAAATTGCGTTCATGAAAATGGACGTACGTACAACACAAAAAGATTAATTACTTCTGCCACGGCTGTTGCCGGCAATTAGATGTACAAATACTGCAGTAGATGAAATGGTGTGCAAAGTCCTGCAGCTTGGATACATCTTGTGATATTCTTGATCTTTCTAATGGTGAATAAATAAATAAATCAACAATGTGTCTGTCTCTCAACTTTTCCTGACCTGCCATCTGTGGCTCTAAGTTCCAAGCCCACTGGTCCCTACTGAGGATCGAAACTTTTTAAAACATCTCTTTGCTGTGGTTTAAATAGTTTATAGTGGTTTAAATAGTTTATAGTTTATAAATAGTTTTTTGACAACAATGGAGCTCTATGGCACAGAGGAAGAGGATATATCAGGCTGTGATAGACACACAATACTTGTCAGTGTATACATTCACTGTTGGTCTTTTCAGGAGATATTCTAAAAAAATATATAGAACATCGCCAGCCTTTATATGTGGCTTTGCTGAATTTGGCTTTTGTTGACTGTTTGAGTCAAAAAGTTAATGCTGTTTGACAGGCTTTTTGGTGAAAATAACATTGCTATGAGCCTTATTATTCTTTATTCATCATCGGTCCAGATCGACCATTATTCTGCAACAGAAATAGCAGGCTGTGAAACATAAAAAACCTCAATAAACCATGAAGAAAAATCACCCAGGATACCTTGCAGTTGCTGCTCACAACAGCTAAATGTCAGTTTACTCAGAGCTTCACTGAATGAGCTTAACAAGCCCCACAGGCACAAAACCTGCATGAAGCACAATTCTGCTGCAGTGCAACTCATTCAGGAGCTGCAGCAGCTAATCAGAGAGAAGTGGACCTAGATTTGTTATTCCAAATAAAACAACTTGTAATGTATACTAATGCTCCAATATACTAATGTACTGCGTGGAGGCAGGTCATTTAATTTAGAAAACACTGCCAGCTTAAGTCAGACCAATAAACTCTGCAGGGACAGCTACAGTCAATATAAATGACTGTAGTCATAACACATGCAGTATTTGGATATGCTCTGTTGTATTTTCTAATGAACAGTTGTTGAACACATATGCTAACAAGTCTAAGACATTTAATTGAAAGAATGTCAGAGAAAAGTCTGCACAATGACTGCAAGTATTAAATCGTAATCATCAAAAGCAGTCAAAACATTAAGATGCATTTTGCAAAATTGTTAATTGCATCAAATAACTCCATGATGTGAGTGTCACTGTAGTGTGAGAACTGTGGCACTGTGTTTCTATTAGTTTAGTTTATCTTGAGCATTAACACGAGGACATGCATTCACACTATTCCTATGATGTACAGGTGGCGGCGACAAACTGAGATGTGCTGCAATGTGCCAGCAAAGAAAAGAAAACATGGATGTAAATAATGCTAACTAAAATCAGCTTTGGAAATGTACTGAAGTTATGATTGACAGCTGTGTGTACCAAGGAACTCAAAGGAACTTGATAACAGTTGAGAACACTGATGATTTTCATATTAGAGCTGTGCCTTAGTTTGGCCTCTTGGGTGTTGGTGTTGTTTGTTCCCTTTCCTGGTTACATGGTGGAGGGGAGATCGTTTGGCTCAGGCTCTGTTTGAGACACCTGGAAGCTGCTTGACATCCTCTGGGTCCATCTTCTTCATATATGTTCATAATCTCGCTTTTTTTTTTTTCATCATGAGATTCTAAATACCGCATTGCACTTTTATTACGTTGGTACACACAATATCTCTTTCCTGTGAGAACTCCCTCCAGTGTTACTCTTCCTCAGGTTTCCTCCATTTTCCCCTGTCAATATGTTTGTTTTTTATTTTCCTTATCTGAACTGAGGTTCTGAGGACAGAGAGTATGGTTTTCTGTACAGACTGTAAGTCCCCTTGAGACAAATTTGTGACATTGGGCCACACACACACACACACACACACACATGTTACAGGGTCAATTGTACTGCAGCGATATGTGTGACAAGTTAAATGTACATTTGTAATATTAAGTATAATAATTCCACAAAAATTTGTTTCAGATGTTATTACCTGTCATGCTTACACCTCCATACACAATATGTGGAACGTTTGATAACCAGTTTTTGTACCCCTATGTTCACCTTTGGGGGTACCCCATCTATAAAGGGGTGTATCCCGCCTTGCCTCTCCCTTTTTGCTGTTGTGCTCCGTGGGAGAGGGGCTGGAGTTTGTATGTTTGTGTGTGACGGAGGATTTTGTTTTTACCACCTGTTGTCAGGAATAAATGGAGATTGCCTCCAAAGAGATCCATGGTCTGGGCCCTTTTATATGCATAAATAAACATTGAGTTGACTTCGATCATCAGCAATTATTGTTCTGTTTTACATGTAGACAGCTACGTGCTTTATGAGTTTACCTGCAGCCCGCCAGGCCAGGTCATTCAATGGACAGGTGACCCTGAGGTCAGACACCATGGTGGTGTAGGCCCTCTCTGGACAGTGGTCTCTGGTGGGGCAGGGGGCAGAGCTCGAATACAGTTCCAATGCCTCTCTGGGGAGACTCTCATTGAAGGACTTAAGTTTATCTGTGTGGAGCACAGAGGTGACAGGACAGTGACAGACAGGACTGGAGATACATACAGAAATAATGTACATAGCATGTTTAATAACCATAGGCAGCTAGCATCGTCCAAGATATTTAGTGAGAGCATTTTAGTTTTATAAACAGAAATGTTCAACCAATGTCCTCAATTATAGTTGTGCATCCAAAAACAACCACTGCTGACAGAAGCCCTGAAAAAATTTCAACGGGAAGAAAAAAAACAACAGTTTAAGTTATTTTTTTTATACTAGTGCTAGGTTATGCAAATTATGCCAGTCACTTAATCCTCCACAACAAGTTCCTACAAATGTTTCACAATAAAAGCCTTTTTAGAAGATGAAGGGTTTCTCTAAACTGAAATTATTAAGAGCATTACAGGAAGTGTTGAGTTTAAAATTACAGTTGTCATCTACATGAGTTGAAACAATGGATTATCACGTATGGCACTCATTGTCATTCATGATCCGAGCCGACAATGTACGATGCCGTGACGTGCTATAATTGGTCTAATATCGTATTGTATTTATGGAGAAATTAAACTCACCTGTGAGAAAACATGAATGCTTTAAGTCCTATTTAAAATATTGGGGGAGAGTTGAACTTCAGTCACCTGTAGCTGCAATAAGTATTGCATAAGTATTACATTATTTCAACAGCAAGCACATTGCACTTTGCTTTGTTTTATGTACTTACATTTTATACTTTTTAATGTGTACGTGTGTGTGCGTGCATGTGTTCATGAAAGAATACAGTTCTCTTTAAAGGCTCTCTAAGTCTTCCTAAGCTTGAAAACTTTTTGTCACATACAGCAAACATCTCCTCATGATCCGCTAGCTACATGTCCTCTGAATATGCTCTGAAAAAGTCTGGTCTCTGTAGGCAGCCCAGGCTCCGCAAATAACAACAAAAACAACAGTGTTATCAAACACAATGGAGCTAGCTTGCCCTTTAGCCTCATTGTAGTGTGTTGTTTCTGTTGTATTCTTCTTCTGACATTCTTGGTAGTTACCAGCTTAAGGAGCTACCACAGTACCACCACCCTCAGGAGTGGAGCACAGCCAAACTAAAACTGGCATCATTTGCAATATGACCATAGAGACATTTATGTGACTGAGTGAGTGTGAATTAAAGTGTCTAAACATAAGTCATACATCAGCACTATTTTACATTCAGTAACCAGTGTACCCACAGCAGCTGTTACCTGTTACAAACCACTCGTAGTCCTCCCATATCCACATGGAGATGTTTGCAAATGGAGGGCTGCAGAGGAAACACAGAGGACAGAAGACAGTTGCATCACTGCCACTGTCTGAACACATTAAACAAATGACAATCGATAACTCCTCAACTCGAACTACCAGAGCCACTGTTAGAGGTGACTGCGAGGTGCCACTGAGACATACCACCTTTGGTCAAAATGCTCTGTCTTCAGAGGAAGCACTTTATGGAACACCTTACCACCCTCAATCAGAGAAAGCTCCGGCTTTGCTATTTTCAAGGGTCACTTAAAAATGTGGCTCAGAAACAATCAGATATGTAATCATAGGTAGTATATTCTTCACTCAAATACCAGCATGTAGCACTTCATGGGCATAGTGCAATATCACCTGCACTTAGCACTTTGTGAAACGTGACTGTTGGTCTATATTGATAATTATGAATCAGCACTAGCACTTATAGCGGAAATACTTGAAAATTGTGCTTTATGGGCATTGTGCAATAACTTCTATGTGGACTCAATTAATTACTTTTTATTGTCTTTTTTTAAAGTCCGTGTAAAGTGAGAATAAATATGTCATCTGAGTTTGACATACCACAGAAAAGTGTAAGTAAGCTACCCTGTCAAATTTGAACGATTAAAAAAATCGGCAAATATATGAAATTAGGCTTCAAAGTTGTGTAAAAATCAGCCTCTGTCTCTGCTCCCAAACACTGTGGGCGTGTCCGCGGAATGCGCGAAACCTCATATCAAATGACAACAGGGCAGTTCGGCTTTATATAGAAGGGGAGGGGCCAAGGTCACCCGGGATACGGCTCGATGTCACTGCGTATCCCTTTTTTTCAGGATCAGAAAATTAAAAAAATTGAGAGGATGACAAACAGTTTAAGGCTATAACTCCACAAATCGGTAATGCACAATCCCCAAACTTTTCACATGTTTTCTGTAACAATTTTCAAACATGTATAAGGTGTTTAGAAGCAAATCATTGAATTCACTTTCCACGGACTTTAATATCCACATGGGCATTGTGTAATAATTTAAACGTACAGTATTTTATATGGACTCAAATTGTACTTAATGACTGTTGGCGTTTATATATTCATTTTCAGCATCTGCATTTTAGATGAAATACGTTATTATGGGCATCATGCAATAACCACAGCACATAGCACTTTATTTGGACTCAAACTCATACACTGGACTGGACAGACATTCAATGGCCCCGGTTTTTGATGTTTGTACACCATGTTGTTATGTTTTCTCTTATAAGGTATGTATTTTTTTCTCCTTTTTTCCTCCATTTTTACTACTCTGGAAGATCAACCTGCCAAGGGAGTACGGATGAAAATTAGCCTGGGGCTATAATCCGGCATATTTACATGCAAATGTTCATTAATGTGCACTGTCTAACTTAAATAAATAAAATAAATCAATAAACAGTGACAGCTGACAGCGATGAACGTTAAACACATGACCCCTCACCTGAAGTCAGGCTCCTGTTCTGTCGTCCCAATGACAAAAGGAACGTCATTGTAGTATCCTTTCTTCTCCCACACCTCAAAAGGTGGAGCTTCGACAACATATCCATCCACCACTGCAACTGGGCCAATGAAGCGCCCTTTGACAGGGAGGTCTGTCATCTCATCTGCTGCCCAGTAGGGGTACTCCTGCCATGGGATAGCCTGGGAGGGGGAGAGAGTTTTGATTTTTAGAAGGCAGTTATGAATATTTTATGGATTAAAAAATGCTGGGAGAAGAAAGTAAAGCTGCTAATTTGACTGATTTGATGTTTATACCCATGGAAGTTCAGAAACACAGTATTTTATCCAGACTGTTGTTTTTGACTGATTATTAAATTACAATATTTTCCTTTTTTGACCTTGGAGCATTAGGGATGCATCATCAACATGCAACATAACAAAAAAAAAACACAAAAAAACGAGTTGTCCCACGTCTTAAACAACACTTGTGTTACAGTATAAACATAGTAGGGAAAAAAAACAATCTCAGATCTTTTCACAACAAATCCGATTGACGATTTAAATCGATTTTTTTCCCCCTACTTAAAATCAGTTTTCAGAAAAAATATTTGTGGCCTGGTAGCACATACCTGGGGTCCAAAACTTTCAGCATGTGAATAGACCCTGGCTTTTCCTAGGTATATATGGGCACCATATGCAATATACATCGCGACTGCATCTTGGCCCCTTTCTTATCATATGGCAGTGTTTCCCCTACCATTACATTGGGGGGGCGGCATGTCATTTCTGTCTCTACATGATCGTACGTTTACAATTCTATTATTCGTAGTTCACCTATTTGACTGGCTACTGGAGTGAATAGAGGAGAGGAGAGGAGGGGCCGTATCGCACATGCACGGCTTCCGTAGAAGACAAAATAACATCTCCAGGCATCTGTGACCAAAAACCGTTTACCCTCGTTTTCATTCATTTTGAAATCGTTTGACCTCAAAATCGTAATCGCGATCACCGGACCACTAATTGCACAGCCTTACGGTGGAGTTCGGCCCTGATGCACACACACACACACACACACACACACACACACACACACACACACACACACACAGATGAGCACACAAGAGTGTGGCCCAGGCCGCATTTTCCTTGACCGACAATTATAACCGAGCCCGGTCAATGGAGCGGAGCCTGTGTTGCGTTCAGGCGTTGTCACGTAAATAACAAATTGCAGCACTTGAATAGGGATATTTTCGTAGGGAACAACACCTCTCCCACTCGGCAGCATGCCTCTGTTTGAGGTGCTGCAGTCAATTGGTAGTACTGCTACCTTGGGTAGCAGCAGCCTTCCAACACACTTTGCAGCGGGGTGCTGTTTATTCTGTGTCTGACGCCACAAAACCGAACCAATTCCAAATAACTGAAGAACTCGTTCCCTTTCTTGGTAAGAAGTTCTTCCCTGCTCGCTGCCATGTTGTTTGTGTATCAAGTGCACAGGCAGGGGTGAGCCCACTCTGAATCACGGAAGCCCAGCGGGGAGCGTCGGTGGCAGATATTAAAGAGAAACTCGATTTTCATGAAACAAATCGACCTGAACTACAAATGCGAATTAATCGATAAAATCGATTTATCGCCCAGCCCTAAAACATAGAGTTGTTATAAAAGTGTAACCATCTTTGTCTAACTTAAAGTAGTTAGACAAAGATGGTTACGCCGGATTTCCACTGGATGCATGTCCGTTGCGGAGCGGTGCAGCTCCGCCATGATGGACATCTCCTCGTCCACGGTGTCAACGGGGTGAAATGACGTCTGAAAACCTCTGACCTGTTGACTTCAGGCCTGCCTCTGCCCATTATGTAGTTTTCAAGGTGTAGTGCAGGGAAATATGATCCGCCGTGAACACTGTATCTTATTTTGAAAATTAACCGGATGTTTTATTTTGTTTCTCTGCACGACTTCCTGCCCCTGCCCCTGCTTCCTGCTCCGGCGTCCGGCAAAAATAGAAGTCCTGCGTATCTGTTGCGGAGGCCTCCGGAGTGCCGGAGCTGAGACGGAGCCGGAACGCAACACAGCCAGAGCCGGTGGAAACACACACATTGACTAGAATTGAATCTAATCGGCTCCGCTGCCGTGCTGGACCGCAGACGCAACCAACACGCATCTGGTGGAAATTGGGGGTTACACTCCCAACCAGAGTCCGTAGGGAACCGGAGGGTTGCCTGTTCAAGTCCCCGTCCGGACCAAATATGGAGCGTGGACTGGTGGCTGGAGAGATGTCAGTTCACCTCCTGGGCACTGTGGAGGTGCTCTTGAGCAAGGCACTGTATCCCCCCAACCTCTCACGGCGCCTGTCCATGGGCAGCCCCCTCACTCTGACATCTCTCCACTTAGTGCATGTATAGGTCCTGTTTGTGCATGTGTGTATTTCAGATCTGTGTGTGTAATTGACAGTGGAGTGACAAAATTGAATTTCCCCACAGGGGATTAATAAAGTATGTAAAATTAAATTAAATTAAAAAAACTCTCTTTGCCCTGTCTCTTCTTTTGTATGGAGCCACGTTTGCATGTAATGCATTTGTCATGCTGTTTGGGGGTAGCCACAGGCTACATGAACAAATAATACTATTAGATAAATAATGAAAATGGAGTATGAGAAAAATATAAAGCTTTACACTTTTCCTTAAATTTTCTATAAGTTGATAAAAAGAGACAAAGCCTTTTCATTTTTTTGTTTAACTTTACCACCAATAAGTTGATAAAATAAATGAAAACCAGGGATGCATGATAATTTTAGTGTCAGTATTGGCTGATATTGGTTTTAAAATGAAATATTGGAATCAGCCAACATGTCTTTTCTTATTTTGCACAATGAATAAAAATTACATACACTGAATAGCATTCTATTTCATGTTTCCATCTGCTGGTGGGCTGTCACAATAAGAGAATGCATGCATAACATGATGTTAATTCCCCTACAGAAGAGACCTGATGATCACTAAAATTAGGTGGTGAAAAAAGTGGCTATATCGATATCAGTATAGGTCATCAGTCAAATGAGTTGTTACATATTGGCATATCAGATACCGGATATCAGCGAAAAATCTATTTTCGGGCATCCCTAAGTAAAACTTCATTTATTTCACATACCTTTCTCTTGTTCATTTTAACTTTTAATGCCTCAGTTTTTCTATTTTTCTTTTCAGTTAGCCATATGACTGCAGCTTTTTATTGCATTGATCTATAATGTTCATCAGAATGAAGTTAATGATCTGAAGATAGAAACATCATGTCTGTGAACCCTTAATTAGCCCCTTGGTTCCTAATGAAAATGTGAATCTTTAAAGACAACTCACAAATATAATAGCTTTTTAAAGGTTCCATAAATCATTGAAACAGCTGCTCACCGTAGTTTTTATCAAACAACAGGAGAAAATAGTGCACATATTGGGGACTATTCTCAGCGGCAAATTAAATCCACATTTGGGGCACTAGCAATTATTTGTGGCGGCAGGACGGTGTATATGGGTTTGAGTCCAAATAAATACCAGTGTGTGTGTTCATGGTAGTGAAGGCATGTCACCCAGTGTGACAGTATGGCTGATGTGTTTTTGGACAACTATGGAGCTCTATGGCACAGAGGAAGAAAATAGAACAGACTTTGATAAATACAATACTTGTTAGTAGATACATTAATTGTCACACTGTAGGTTTACTGTACTGCCTTTAAATCAAGAATTAAAGATCAAAAACGCTAAATTATTACATAAATTTCACTTATTTTACGGGACAAATAAAGAAAAAAGAGGCCGGTATATCAAATAAATCTTGCAAAAAACAAACAAACAAACAAAGTTGCACTTACAGTTTATATCCATGTCTGTGAAAACATGTGTATGCTTCAAACACATCTTCTTGGCTGCACAGAGGAGCTATACAATCAGTACAGTTTCAAGGTGGACACCCAAATTAGAGTCACCAGTTTAGTATCTGACCAGATATCTCCCCTTCTGTTCCTGAGATATGACGTTGAATAAAAGCCAGAAATGTGTTTTTGCAGAACATTATGATGTCACTTTAAAGCTGACCTTTGACCTTTCCGGTATAAAATGTCATCACTTCATCATTTTATCCTACTGGACATTTGTGTGAAATTTTGTCATTATAAGCATACTGTATGAATCCCTCAGTTATGGCCAGAAACAATGAGGTCACAGTGACCTTTGACACCAAAATCATTCTTGAGTCCAGGTGGACGATCTTGAGAAACCACAACCATGAGATTGTGATGAATGAGGTCACAGTGACCTTGACCTTTGACCACTAGGTTCTAATAATTTCATCTTTGTCTCAAAGTGGATGTTTGTGCCACATTTGAAGAAATTCCTTGAGATAATGTGTTTACAAGAATGAGAGAGATGAGGTCACAGTCACCTTGACCTTTGACCACCAAGACTGTTGTTAAGTCCAAATGAGGATTTGTGTCATATTTGAAAAAAAAAATTCCAGCAAGGTGTTTTTAAGATATCCCATTCACAGTAATGGGACCGCTGGACAGACAGCCACGGCTATTACCAGCACAGAGGAATAAAAAACATTCAAATTAAAAGAAGAGGAAGAAAAAAAATTAAACATGCTGTTCAAGGTCTGAGAATCAACCTGAGTGGCAGCTAGAAAAGTTTAATGTGACATTTTAAAAACCTAATAACAGTAATAACAGTATGATGACTGCTGTGCTTATTAAAGTGCAGTAGTCATTCTTTTTAGTGACTGGGCTCGTATGTTATTTCATTTCATAAAATACATTATTCATAATTCATCCCGAGGTTATGGTGGGACATGCAGAATGGGAGCTCATTTTTTTTTAAATGACTTTAGTTTTGCGTCTCTGCAGAGCATCTTTTATTGAATAAATCTTAATGGGGTTTCAGAGTGAAGGTGTAGAATACACTTGTTAAGTTATAGCTGCAGATTTTACCTTCTGAAGTTTAACAGTAAAAAAGTTAAAAATTAAAAAACTTTCCATTAAGTTTAGTGTCCAATTTCTTCATTAACTCTCACTCTAAAATTAGAAACTTTCATTCAGGTGCTCTAATACCTGGATGTGACTTTATAATCCATCAAAATGTCTCATTATATTGAAATGATGAGCTATGAATCAGACATTTTATGAAATCCTCAAATATTAAAGGGAATATTAAAACGAGAATAAGTACTGTGCTGTATTTTTTCTGCTAGTAGAATTTTAATGACTTTAATTACACCAAAACTTCTACATTGAGAGCAGCTGTAGAGAAAGTGGAGATGTGGTCTGTCTCCCACCTGTAGGACCTGTTTGACAGGGAGACGTCTGAGGCAGGTTAGGTCTTTGCAGCCCGTCTTCTGTAGGAAAACTAAGTTGTCAGACTCAGCCTTTTCAAGTGTCGCATTGTAGATGTACGAGCCGCTCATGTCCACCGCCATATGGAAGAGACCCTTTGCCAGCGGAGACATCATCATGGTCCAAACTGATGTCCCACCTTCCACAGTTCAAAGAAAAAGAGCAGGTGAAATATTTCAGCACCAGATCAGGAGTGTTGGTTTAACTCAATGGTCTGGTTCTAACTTCGGATTTTTTGAAATGGGGTTGTTTGAGGTATTCAGTGTATTTTCTAAAGTAGATAGCAGTCGGCACACCCCAGTTTGAAGAAGTGGGCAAGAGTACTGGAACAGAAGCTAAAAAAATGTACTAGTGTGGACAGGTGCCGCAGTAAAATGTATTTTAGCCACCTAAAATAATCAATATCAGTTTGAGTGTACTCTGTATTTATATATGTTTTCAC
Source organism: Epinephelus awoara (assembly GCA_035609425.1). NCBI lineage: Eukaryota > Metazoa > Chordata > Actinopteri > Perciformes > Serranidae > Epinephelus > Epinephelus awoara. The sequence goes on along the minus strand of CM069294.1, from coordinate 43,479,835 downwards.
CTCTATAACTTGCTGTCAGACAGCCCTTTCCTTTGGTGCTGTATTTTCTTAAACACAGAACTTCCATCTTAATACTACACACAAGCGCAATTGAACTGCAGAGAAGCTGTTTGGGTCAGACTTTCACTGGTTTATAAAGGCAACAACAAGATTAAAATTACCGCCTCAAAGTTATATGCCTCCATGAACCCATCAAGTTGCAGAAACAGGGATACTTTACACGTATCCTACCCTCACAGTACAGAAGATATATAATATAATCTATATATAATCAGCACAGTTTCAAGGTGGAAGCCCAAGATTAGAGTCACCATTTCAGTATCTGACCAAATGTCTCTGCCTCTGTTCCTGAGAAATGACACTGAGTAAAGGCCAGAGAAGTGTTTTTGCAGTTTTGTCACTGAACTTAACCTTTGGGATATAAAATTTCACCACTTCATCATGTTATCTTAGTCAACATTTGTGTGATTTATATATATATATAAATATATATCACACAAATATATATATATATATATATATATATATATATATATATATATATATATATATATATATATATATATGTATGTATGTATATAATTATCTTCGTAATTTCTGAGTTATGGCCAAAAATATGTTTTGTAAGGTAACAGTGATCTTGACCTTTGACCTTCAACCACCGAATTTTAATCAGCTGATTCTTGAGTCCACATGGACATTTGTGCTAAATTTAATACGTTGTTTTTAAGATACTGGGTTCATCAGAATGGGACAGATAGAAGGATGTACATACGGACAGATGGATGGACAGAGGGACATCCCATAAACATAATGCCTCCTACAGCTATCGCTGACATGGAGGTATAAAATAATGAATGTGAGTGACTATGACTGCAACAACAAAAATACTGTGCACTGTGGAGACAAAAGGATCCTTTAATGAACCAGAGTATACAGAAAAAGAACGTTTGTGGAGGGAGAGTGAACAAGCTGAAGCAGAGAGAGACTGAACTTCCGTGGAAGCTGGAGGCCCAGAAAGGGCACAAGCTAGCTGGTACTGCTGCCAAGAGTGGGACATTCAGAATTTCAAGTTTGTATTGGTGCCTTGCACGCTGCTCAGCTCGGCGGCAGAGCAGTGGACTCTTGCACCACGGTAGCACATACGCAATGAATGGGTTCGTTGGCGGAGGTCTGCGCTTTGCGCGCTCTGTGTGAAAAGAGCTTAAGACATCATATCTGTGTTGTTTCACATTTGACATAAAAATGCTTCCACCAAATACGGGACTAATGTGGGGCTTGTTTCTTTGTTGGTCAATTAAGCTAGCATTTGCACTTTGTTTAGCTACTGTTAGCCAGCAAACCGTTAAAGTTAGTAAGAAGTAATGTTTGTGAAGGTGTAAAAGAAACAGACAGAGATCTATGGTGTTGGTGAGTGACAATTTCAAGCTTAATCATTATCATGACCATGGATGTGGTCATGATTTTTGTGTGTGCTAGCAGCTAGTTAATAATATATACTAATGTAAGATGACTAACGTCAGTACGAATGTAACTCACTACAGCAAATTGCAAGGCAATCTTGATGCCAGCCAAATACTAATCAGAGCCATTAATAAATTGCTCTGGTTATAATAATCAGACAGATTTTGTTAAATAGGCAGATGATATCGTCTCATGTCGATCACAGGCCCCTGAATCTGAAGTGAAACAAAATGGTATCCTGGCAGATTTTGTAATATTGGCAAATATTGTGTCGTTGTCCAAAGAATCAATATAATATTGTATTGTGATGAAACTGGTGATTTACACCACTAATGCCGACTGCCATCAACTCTAGGTATTACACTAACTATGGATAAGTACCTCATATAACACTTAAAATATCCAAACTATCCCTTTAACTCGACTGCCTGTAATCACAACACCTGAAGGAAAAATGCTCTACCAAGTGTAGGTAAAGCCTTTGAAAATGAGAAATTGCCCCTTTGACGACAGCAAACCTTTGCTAAGAATTAGTCACTGCTGGTGCTGTTGGAAAACATCAAAACTTTTATAGCAGGTTAGACAGACCGTATTTATCACAGCAGGACCTACTGACACATTTCATGTGCTTATTTCATTGTTTTCATACCTGAGCTTTGTCCAATTATAGTGACTTTCCCAGGATCTCCTCCAAACACGTGGATGTTCCTCTGGACCCACTTCAGAGCTGCAATCTGGTCCATGAAGCCATAGTTCCCTGTCGAGGAGTAAAGTGGGGGGGGGGGGGGGGGGGGGTCGTTTAGCGACGAAAACCTGCTTTGATGTGGCCTTGTTTCCAGTGTCCCACTTTCTCCGTCAGAAACAAAACCATCTCACTGTAGCTGCTCTGGCAGCGTGAACTAAATTTAACTCTTTTCAAGCTGAGGGAGTGAGGAAATGGGTCATGGTATCAGGAGTATTCACAATTAGAAATGTGAGTACGAGCAAGAAACAGCTCCTGAAAGATGAAAAAGGACTTGTGTGCCCTGCCATCACGCCATCATGTCATGCGAGGCTCACTCATTTAACGGGTCATATCACATCAGGGTCACAGCGGGCGTATTTGGATTATGTAACAGAAATTACACAGCTTGAGTTGCAACATGCTAATTTGTGTCCCACAGCGTGCAAAGATGTAAACAGAAGAGACAACCTCAGAAATTAGCTTCATTTATCCAACTCACATTAATATTCATTATGTATGGACATCTTAATGGAAAGGTAAAGACTTTTCAGCATTCAATCAGACTGGAACAAAATGTAAACAGCATAAATATTTGAACAGTTTGCTTAAGTGGTAAAAAGCTAATAAGACACTGGCCACTATATCAATTAAGCTATAACTTATTTGACACAACAAACTGTAATGATCTTATATACAGTGGCATGCAAAAGGTTGGGCCCCCTGATCAAAATTTCTTTAAGTGTAAACTGTTAAATAAGATGAACTGATCTCCTAAAGGCATGTGGTTAAAGATTAAACATGCTTTTCAACATTTTGAGCAAGAATAATGTATTATTTTTGTTCTCTACAATTTTAGAGTGTCAAAAGAAACACCATGCAAAAGTTTGGGCACCCCAAGACTCTGGCTTGTTCACAATCATCATTAGGAAAGGCCAGGTGATGCAAATTTCATAGCTTTATAAATATTGTACCTTATATTGACCTTGTCCTAGCAATCAGCAGCCATGGGCTCCTCTAAACAGCTGCCTAGCACTCTGGAAACTAAAATAACTGATGCCCACAAAGAAGGAGAAGACTATAAGAAGATGTCAAAGTGTTTTCAGGTAGCTGACACCTCAGTTCGCAATGTAATTAAGAAATGGCAGTTAACAGGAACTGTGGAGGTCAAGTTGAGGTGCACTAGAATTTGCCGTAGTTTTGTGTGTGGTTTGACTGGTGTGTTTATGATGTGTTTCCTCATTGTTCTTTGGATGCGTTCAGTGACCCCTCTGACCCCTCTCGCACAAACAAAACAGAATACAGAGGAGTGGTGATGCTACCGTAAGTTAGAGAGGTCACCAAACGCATCCAAAGAACAATGAGGAAACACATCATAAACACACCGGTCAAACCACACACAAAACTACGGCAAATTCTGGTACACCCAAAAGACAAGATCCAACAAAACAATAAATGCAACGCCATATACGAGATACCGTGCCAATCATGCAATAAAACATACTTCGGGGAGACAGGGAGGAGCTTCAGCACACGTAAAAAAGAACATAAAAAGGAATGCGAGAAGGAGACGAAAATAAGACAAACAAGATCAATAAAAGAAAAGGCACAACAAGAAACCTACAAATCAGCCATGACAGATCACTGAAAAAGGGAAAATCATCTTATGGACTGGGACAAGGCCAGAGTCATACGCACTGAGGACAACAAATACTGGCGCTGGATCAGGGAGGCTATTGAAATAAGGAAGCGGGGCCCAGGTACAATGAACAGGGACGAGGGGGCATACATGCTCTCCCACACCTGGACAGCAGGTGCATGACCGTCAAACTGACAGGACGGTCACGCCTCCCTAATATCGGTTGATTGACAGATCAGCTGATAAAGACGCGTCACAACCACCACCAAGTGACACTTCTGAGGAAGGCGGAAATTTCCACCGAAACATGTCATGGTATGTCATATCCTAACCTGTCTGAGATAAAAGAACAACTAAAGTCATTATTAGGCAGGTGATTGTTAGGGTAACAGCGAATCTGTGTTGCAGGTTATTTCAGTCTGTGTGCAGCTGATAGCCTGTCTCTGGCTAACCCTTCACTTTGCTGCTGCATCTCTCTCTGCCCCCCTTTAGTGTAATTATGTCGCTTGAAATCTTTGTTTTGCTATTATAAATCTTTACAACACCTGCACACATTTTGATGCGCCTCACACACCGACCTCAACAGTCCACACTGTAAATATTTAGTTAATCTTGCATTTGGTCTAATTTTATTTACATTTGATTAAATAAGTATCTTTTGTTGAACTTGGTGTGTCTCCATTTTGTTGTGGCTATTTTTGAGCCAGGTCATAACAACAGGATACAGTAAGCACTAATTACTGTGTAGTATAGTGATTATGTAGTTACATGAACAGGACATGATGCAATGTGCCCACAGACTTCAGCCAAATCAAACTTTACAAAGGCTCACTTTGAGTGTTTTAGTGAAGTTTCAGTAGTGTTTTGTGCAGCCTTATCTGAGTGGCACATTTAATTTTGTCATTATTCCAGTAGCATAATTTTTTCTCAATGATTCTTGTCTGGTGTCTCCTCTCTCTGAGCCATCAGCAGGTCAAAGTTTTCACTTATCCAGTGAAATATCACACACATACTAAAAGGACTGGCACAAAATGTAATACTTGTATTTATGTTCCCCTAAGAATAAATTATAACAACTCCAATCCTTTAACTATTTCTCTAGCCCCCATCACAAGTTGTATTTTATGACCTAACACCTCCAATGCTTATAATATTCTTCATTAGCCTCAGCTGTATTTTGTGTTAGCAAATGTGAGCATGCTAACACTCTAAAGATGTTTGACATGGTAAACATAATACCTGCTACAATGTTAGCATTGCTATTATATACATGTTAGCATTCTGACATTAGCATTTCACTCAAACAGTCTCACACATAGCTGTTAGAATGGCTTCAGATTGATTCTTCAAGGGACATCATTAATGTATAAAGAGATCTGGATACAGTGTTGGAGGTAGAACCCTGTTTATCCCTATGAAAGTTGCTCAGTGGTGCATAAAGCCAAAAATGTTCAAGTGCTGGGTGCAAAATTACTTAGATGATTGGCATTGCTTCCACATCAATGAGCCCATATAGCAAGCACCCTAGAGATTTCCACTATCCAAGCGGGCTGATTTTGGCTCAATTGTGCGGCTCTCCTTGACTTTCCAAATGTTATTGGACAAAGTCGATCAAATTCTGTCATTTCACAGGGGTTGTGACGTTATAAAATTAATCCACTAATTTACCGACATCTCTCACAATGGAATTCCATGGGAGAAAAGTTTTTTTTGTGGCCCATGGCATCATGTGATTGACAGTTGTAATTCAGCAGCTATAATCTGACTACTAAGAAAATTGGTTTCAAATCCTAACGTACTTCCTGGAGTCCAAAGGGATATTTCATGAGACTATCACAAATTACCAACAGGTGCCAAAATTTTGCATCAGTGCAATTTTGGTTGAGTAGAGCTGAAAATTAATACAGCCTTAAAAATGGACATAGCTACTGTGACATCACCCAGTGGTTTGTGGACTCTCCTCTTCATTTGGCATTTTAGTATAGAGGTCTATGGGAGCTGATGGAGCATTTGGAGCCATTCTCAAGTGGCCATTTGATGGACTGCAGTTTTTGGCTTCACTTTTCAGTCCTGGAGATTGCTGCTTGATACATTGGCAAATTTGATTTACAGAGACTGCAGCTCAATCTGATGGTGGGCTCTTTTGATGTGTGTAGGTGGGCAGGTAGGTAGATAGGTGGAGCATTTTCCACTGTACAGTTTTTCTTCCACTGCAAAACCCCAACATTTGACAGGTATAGATTTAAAAGGGGTCACAAATTCTAATTAGTTAATACCCCCTTGATCTTGTTAAATTATTGTTGCATTAACAAGGTATTGCAGCAAAGAGAGGGGTATAATTGGGAGCCTGTAAGTTTGACTGACACATCAGATGCTGATGCTTGTTGAGGTTTGTTCATACTACTTCAGTCTAATTCCACAGTTTTATTTAGATCAGGGGTTGGCAACCTTTTTGATAAGAAGTGCAACTTTTTAAATTTTCTTGTTAATCAGCGTGCCATATCAAAATGCTCGATTGAGGACCTTTTGTTGTTTGACGCACTGGTTTTAATAAGCAGCAGAGTCACCTCTATCAGTTTCTTGCTTTTGCTGCTGAATGTGGTATGTCATTTACATCCACATTCTCATCAAGTGCAATGCTAAAGTTGCAAACTTTCCGTGAGTGTGTTTGTGTCCCTTTGCAAAATTCTGAGTCCCCTCTCTAAAGTCAGAGGTTTTTGCGGGTCCATGAATGCAGGGTGCAACTCTTCACAAGTTCTTTTCTTTCTTGACAGTGGTTTGAGCATGGTTACAGCATTGAAGGCAGGGGCCCATTCATTCCTATGAAAGTTGCTCAGTGGCACACAAAGCCAAAAAAGCTCGAGTTCCACTGTATAAAGTTACCCACATAATCAGCGCTGCTTCCACATCATTGAGCCCATAGAGCAAGCGCAGTAGAGACTTCTGCCGGCCAAGCCAGCTACTTCTGGTTTAGTGCTCCCCTAACTCTATGATTTAAGGATTTAATCTTGTAGCTCTTCTAGACTTTCCAAATGTTATTGTACCAAATGAATCAAATCCTGACAGTGAAACAAATCATTTCGTGGGGGCTGTGACACTCAAAAAAATGTATCCACTAATTTACAGATGTCTCTTTCACAATTTAAGTATGTGGGAAAAAAGTGTTTTGGGCCCTGTGGCATCACGTAATGGACTCGGGAGATGTAATTCCACCGTTTGGCCACTGCAAAAATTGGCTTTAAAGGGCAGCACACTTCCTGGGGGGGCTAAGTCTGAGTTGAGGGATGGATAATTGATCCGTCAATCATCAGAGCTGATCAGATCAGATCAATGGATAAGAAGACCAGCTGTTTGAAAGTGAAATCAAACTTTTAGACCCAGCACAAGGACCAGTTAAGTTTCACTTTCACTGAGCCTGGCGGTCTGCTGCTCTGTCTATGCCCAGAGTACACACACAATGAATAACCGAGCAGTAGGCTTTTTGTGACGGGCATCACAAATTATGAATGTGTGAAAAATCTGTCTGTAAACATTTCAAAAAAACTTTCTTGCATAATCTACATATTGCTGGTGTGCCATTAGTTAAGCTACGGCATGCAAATGGTGGCACGCATGCCCAGGGTTGCTAACCCCTGATTTAGATTATGTGGCTCCAGTATTACTGACAGTGATTTCAGCAAAGCAGTTAAATCAAACTCCGAACCTCAGATTTGTCTTCTGAAATACATATACTGTATGTATATGTACTTATATAGACTTATACTGTATGTATTGGCCCACAGTGTGTATTACAGACTGACCTGAAGTGTTTTTTGGAGAACCTTCTCTCAGTATCTCCAGTGCCATGAAGCCAAAGGCGTTGAGTCTGTAGTTGAAGCTGATGTAGACCATTCCTGTGTCAGCGGCGAGCTTCTCTGTGGGTGAGTAGCCCTGCTCTCCTCCACTGAGCATGTGCAAGTATCCTCCATGGATCCAGACCATGACGGGCAGCTTGGCATCGGGCTGCAGCGTTGGCGTCCACACGTTGATGAAGAGGCAGTCCTCCTGGCCCATCACCTTCCCTGTGCTTGTCAGTGGCCGCACCTGAGGGCACATGTTGCCGAAGCGACCTGCATTGGTTACCCCACCATTGCACACTGGTTCAGCCGGAGGGGCCCAACGCAGATTACCAACAGGTGGAGCAGCATAGCGTATGCCCTTAAAGGAGTAGGCTCCATTTTTCTGAGAAAAAAAGGAAAAATTAAAAGAATAAAATTCAGAACTGACTTAAGATAAACCAGTCAGATAGGGCTGATTATTTTCATTGTTGACTAATCTGTTGTGTCAATTAGTCGACTAATCATTTTATCGAGAAATGTGTTAAAATGTTGAAAAATGTTGGTCTGTCTTGACCAGACCCAAAAATTATGTCATCTAATGTCTTGTTTCATACTCACGCCAAAGGGTTTTTAATTCAACATCATGGGAGAGTGTGTAAAGCTGCCAATATTTGAACTTAAGAAGCTGCAATAAGAGTACTTTGGGGTACTTTTATAGTTCTTTTCGAGGAAAAATGACTCAAACCCATTAGTCGACTACTAAAATAGTCACCGATCATTTTAATAGTTGATTAGTCATCGATTAGTCGACTAATCATTGCAGCCCTACAGTCAGAGCAGGAATACAAAACCAGATGTTCCCAAATGGAGGGGCCAGTGTTCCTATAACATTATGCCTGAAGCCCCCTCTGACCCTGCTAATATGGTGAATATTTTTGTACATTTATCACCTCACATTTATCCCTGCACAGGGGGAAATTGTAATTATTAATGGGCAATGAGAAATGTAACATATGTTAACACTCATTCAGTGTTAACATACATTACATTTCTACGTACATGTTTGTTATTTGTGTTTCCTTAAGGCCCAGACACACCAAACCAACAAATAAAACTTGTGGTGACAAAGGCTGATTGTTGTCACCTCTGCAGGCCCAGTCAATGCCTTCTACATCTGTTCTCAACGTTTACTGATATTTACATTTAAAAACCTCGACCAAGCTAGCCAGCTAGAAGTCAGCATTAGGAGAGACTTACAAAATTGACATCAAAGCCTAAATTTAGCACAAATTTAGCAGAGTTGACAGAGAGGCGACTGGAGATGTCCACACCTACATCATTTGCCAAGGCCTATTCAACACTGCTGAATTGGCTGAAAAAAAAGCAGACAAGGTGTGACCAGGGCAAAAAACAAGGGACACCCAAGCCTAGGGCGACAGATGCTCACCAACAGCGCAATATTGACCAGAGGCTGACATTCAGCTTAGTGTGTCAGGGCCTTTAGTCTTCTGAAAAAACAATCTATGGTTGGGGTGGTGGTATTTTACAGTTGACCAGAACCGCCACTGGATGAAACAGTGTGAATGAGGCTTCACTACAATAAGTAAACACACATATGCTAATTCTGTTTAACCTGTACATTTTCATCAGCTCATGAGTCTCATTTTGTCAAATCAACAGTCCAAAACTCAAAGATATTCATTTTACAAAGATATAAAGCAGGGAAAATCATAATCAGAATTAAAATTTGCGATGCCCCAATATCCAGATTAGAGCTTAGATCGGGCCTAAAAAATCCGGCCCGACGCTACACCGAGCCCATGCACGTCGTGTCCGAGCCCGGCCCTGCCCGACATATTAACTGTAATTATGAGCCCGAGCCCTATTAACACCCGACTTTTTTTTTTTTTTTAATCCGTGCCGTGGTGGGCTGTTTAAATTCGGCGGCGGAGCTGTTCAGGGTCCTGACTCTCCCGCATCTCTGCAGCAACCTCTATGCTGTTATCAGTGTACTCTAACTATTGAACAACACACAGGAATTGCCCATGTTTAGAGTTAATAAATAATAGAACAAGTATGAGGCATGAACCTGCCATCTGGCTGTTCGTTTATTCAGAAAAGATCACAAAAACAACACAAACAAGAACAAAGCAACATTAATGACAACGCCTATGTAGTAGGGCTTTTCGGCCTGGCCCGGCCCGCAGATATTGGTGTGAAATGTTGGCCCGGACCCGGCCCGCAATCGGGTCGGGTTCGGGCCGGGCTCGGGTACGGGCTGAGAATCTAAACTCTAATCCAGATTCATTCAACATATATTCAGCAATGAGTGTACCAAATTTGGTGCTTTCATCACAAAATGAACGATAGTTTAGCTATGCCGCCCCACTATAACATTTAAGAACCATATAATGTTTGATATTTGTATTTGTCTTCTTAATTAATCATTCAAGCCCTTGTGCAGCAACTCCTCAACGGTCCAACTTACGTACACTAGTGAACATTAGAATTATTGATTAAGACTGTTCATTTAAAAGAGTCTTTGTATTTTGGATCAACTACTACTGCAAAATGATTAAATCTAAAATCTGTGTGATGGCTCGTGCTGGCTCCGTGCTGTCTGTTGGTGTTTATATCAACTGTGTACTTGTAATAAATATGGTCTGTAAACTGTTATCATTACTGAGACAAATGATGGCTACATCTATAAAAATAACAACATGTAAAAGTGATGCAGGAATAGCTTTGAACTAATAATAGCAGAGATTTAGAGATTTCATGCTGAATGCACGTTCCCTCCTCATGTTGACTGTAATATTATTTTGTATACCTTGTATGATTATGTCTATTTTAAGGACACATGTCTACCTGATGGACTGTATATAAAGAAACCTTGAGTTCATGCCTAAACTCACGTGTCTTCCTCTGTACTCTCCACAGTCCGTCGACACCTGGGCGATACCCGGTGGCAGCGTCTTAGCGACATATCCCAGGTATGTGGCGAGAGAGAGCAGAGCGACCACACCAAGGCAGATGAGGAAGATGCAGCGTCTGGAGAGCACCAGGAGGGGGCTGATGTAGTGTCTGTGACGGACATACTGCACCTCCTCCTCGTCCTCCTCCTGCACCAGGTAGCGGTACTCAGTCCTCTCCGGGACCTCAAACGCATCCTCATTCATCTTCACTCTAAGACAGAAAACAGAGAAAACCGAAGTCCAATTCACCTGAGATCACGTCAATATATTAAAAAGATTTTATTTTCTGCATAACAGATGAACATTAAATGATAAATATAGTGCTCTTGAGGTAAACATGTGCATTTACTATCTATGTATATAAAACCTTGTGCTGCTGCAGTATTTGAATTAATTTAACAGCATTCAGCACCTTTCAAGGGACCCAAGAACTCATAACATATATGAAAGCAGAACAAATAATGCAAACAAAAAAATAATGGTGGCAGTGTTTGTTGGGGATAACAGGATTAAGCCTAACAACACCACAGTTAGTTCCACACTGCTGGAACTGCTCCTCTTTTTGGAACCACCGCAGCATCTGTTTTGCTTTCAGCCACGCTTGTTGCTGTGTGTAACAGGATGACGTCAATATGTGAACAAGTCAAAATATTGCAAGCATCACAATATGGATTTTTCATACCATATCAACATTTTATTGTGATGTGGCAGACCCCTCATGGAGCCTGCCCCGAGCTTTAGTGAGTATCCCAGACAGGATTCCATTAAAACAATCCATATGGGAGGCCATGACTGCATGGATGAGGGTCTCTGCCACACAGTCTGTGAATGATGCCCGGAGTCTAGAGATGCTTCTCAAGTGATTAAAAGCAGATTTGGTGATGAATTTGATGTGTGACTGGAATGAGAAAGGTCGAGTCCAGCATGACACCAGGGTTGCACACTTCTGGGGAAGGGCAGACGATGCAGCTGTCCACATCGAGGAGAGGATCACCAAACTTCTGGAGCAGCAGCTTAGAAGCCACAGCCATCAGCTCAGTTGTATTGCTGTTTAGTTTGAGCAGGATGATATTGTTGGGATTCACAGGACCAGAGATCATTTGGTAAAATCTAAACGGGACATTTGAAGGCTTTTTTCTCTGCATGCTCTTTGTCTTCAAACAAAGAGAGCTATGTGACACCCATCTCCACAGGAGGTCTCACCTCACACCTCAGTGAGACACAAGTCTCACAGCTTGATTGGGCAGGACTTTTACAGTGACATGTGACTCTGTGATGTCAAAGGCATCTGTAGAAGGTCTGCTCCCTTCAGACAAATCTCACTCTTACTCAGGAACTGCAGAGCAGCCCACACCTTTTTCCTGCTGGGCCTGGAACAGTCCAGATGCTCAGACCCTTGCTCCTTGCCCTGAACCATCAAAGGTGGGGCAATTGATCAAAAACTCTCTAACCTGAACCAGAAAGTTAGAGGTGCAAGCACAAGGTTTGCAACTAGCTTTCCAGCAACAAGGAACTAAGTGATGTAGCACCCAGCATCTAACTCTGCAAGGACCCAGAGCGACTGGCTTCCTCGGATCAGAACCTTTGGAACAAGGACACAGCAAAGACTGCAGCTGGAACCACAGCCCTTCCCAGCCTTCTTCTGCTGGCTAACAAAGCAGCACACCACCAAGTGACTCTTTCTCCCATCCACTCAAGGATTGAAAAAGTAACAACTGGGCATAGCTTCATCACAGCTTTACAGGCTAAGCAAGACTGTTTGACTTGTTGTATGTGATTTAATGCTGTCATTGAGTTATTGTTGTGATAGTTTGCAGTAAGGTCATTGACTAGTTGGCTTTGCCAAAGCTAAGTGTTTAGTTTGCTAATACTGTTCACAAACAGATTCTTGCACACAACTAAACAATCTCTGCACTAATCCAGACCGTTTGCAACACAAATCACATTCACATAGGCTCATTAACAAACAGGCTTTCAACAGAGCTGCACCCAAACAGGCATCTCAAAGCTCACGCTTCTTTTCCTTTGTCTTTGTCCTGACCACATGGTCAGACAGACATACACACACCAGCACACACACATATACACATATACACACCAAGCGTGTATATAGGTAATTAGTTAGAATTTGTGTGTTTTGTTTGCTTTGCTAGTTGTGAATAAATATAATTCTTTGGAATCATACCTGCTGTCTGTTTAATGTTGGACAAGAGTGAATGAATAGTCAACCACTGCTGTGTCAAGAACTCCAAAATCTTTCAGGCGTTACTGTTAATTTTGGTTGTTGTCCTTAATTCAATTATTAATCAAAACTCCAAATTAATAGTTTAGCGTATTTTATGAGACTGATATCTTTATCTGGCTATTATTTTTCCATTTACAGGAATGGTGCACCACAAGGTGATTTAATGTTAATTAAGTCACATTATTTAACATAATTATGAATTATTATTAATAATTATTAATTATTTCTGATAAATATGTTGATCACAACATATTTGGTGCCACCTATGTCTGTGTGTCTATTTCACATTTTTCTCCTCACTGACTTGGTCAATCCATATGTAATTTGGCACAGTGGTAGAGGGTAATGGGAGGATCATGTGAATGAAGCAATATTACATCAATTGGCCAAAGGGGGGTGCTAAAGCAACCAACTGAAATTTCAAACTTTGAATGGGCATATCTCATGCCCTGTATGTCGTACAGACATTAAACTTTGTACAGAGATGCCTCTTCTCATGTGGAACAAATCTGTAACAATTAGGGCTGTGGGATTGCCTCTAAATTTCATATTGTGAATTGTCATTGCTCTAGATTGCCAATACACAATTAAATCGCCAAGGGGGGTTACGTCCTTGGCACGTGGGGGGTTACGGCCTTGGCACGTGTCATACGTCGATCACTACCACTTTATTTTAATATTTTGCACCACATGCAAAAGTGAGTGTCTCCGGGTTGTCAGCACAGCGTAAGCCGGAGACATGTTGCTCCTGAATATGTTTAGAACTACAAATGAACCTTCTTTCAGTGATTTATATTAGACAAAGAAAATTTTACATTTACATCCCGCCCTGACTGTAAACCAGGTCGGGATCAGCCAGCGGCGGTTCCGCGCATGCGTGATTCACTTGCAGTCTGGACGTGGAGGGGTTAACATCTCCTGCTCTGACTGCTGCTGGGAGGGAGGACTGGGCCATCTGTGAGTGCCCGTTGAGAAGAATAAGAATGATACGTGCTCTCACAACAGAGTCTCCAGAAATCTTCAATAACATCAGAAAAAGTCACTAGATTTGTCGCTAGTCGCTTTTTTGAAAAAGAGTCGCAAGAGGGGTCTCAAAAGTCGCTAAATGTAGCGACAAAGTCGCTAAGTTGGCAACACTGGTCTTGATTGTCCATACATATTAGTCATTCAATTTAATTTGTTATTCCCAAAGTTCCATAAATATATGTATATTACAATACATACATAAATGTAAATTTGAAAAGCATGGAGACTGTGACATGAAAATTAAATGTTGTGTTGTTTAGGTTTACAGATGTGTTGCACCTTCCATAACAATGATCCAATGAATTTTGCCCAGTGAGGTCTACGATAGTTAAATTTGGAGAAAGAAAGGGGGGCACTGGTGTCAGATTGGTACTCGCAGATACAAACAGTGTAAGGAGAGAAAATGATGAATTGCAGCATCCGTTATTGTAATCTAGAGATACTCAATATGATAATATAGAATAATATTTACTTTATTAATCCCCCTGAGGGGGGATTCAATGTTTTCACTCTTGCTTGTCAATTACACACAGATCCGAAAGACACACACGCACAAACAGGACCTATACATGCACAAAGTGGAGAGAGCCCCGAGAGGTCAGGGGGTTCGGTGCCATGCTCAAGGGCACCTCGGCAGTGCCCAGGAGGTGAACTGGCACCTCTCCAGCCAATGGACAGGGACTCGAACATGTGACCCTCTGGTTCCCAACCCAAGTCCCTATGGACTGAGCTACTGCCGCATGCAGTGGTTTGTAAAATGATCAACCACATTAGGAAAGGACAGGCTATGCAAATGTCATAGCTTTATAAATACTCTGTCTCCTGAAACCTTGTCCCGACAATCAGCAGCCATCGGCTCCCCTAAACAGCTGCCTAGCACTCTGGAAACTAAAGTAACTGATGTCCACAAAGCAGGAGAAGGCTATAAGAAGATAGCCAAGTGTTTTCAGGTAGCTGTCTCCTCAGTTCGTTATGTAAGAGATGAGAAATGGAAGTTAACAGGAACTGTGGAGGTCAAGTTGAGGTCTGGAAGACTGAGAAAACTTTTCAAGAGAGCTGCTCATAGGATTGCTCGAAAAGCAAATCACAACCCCTATTTGACTGCAAAAGACCTGCAGAAAGATTTAGTAGACTTCAGAGGTGATTCACTGTTATACTGTGCAGCGACACCTGCACAAATATGACATTCATGGGAGAGTCATCAGAAGAAAAACATTTCCTTTGTCCTCACCACAAAATTCAACGACACAATGAGCAAAGGTATTTCTCAGAGAAAAAAGGGTGCAGCATTTCATGAAAAGAAAAAACTTGTCTAACTGTTAAACACCGATGTGGCTCAATCAGGCTTTGGGCGTGTGTTATAGCCAGTGGCACAAAGAAAATTTCACAAGTAGAGGGAAGAATGGATTCAGTTAAATTCCAGCAAACTCTCAATGATCCTAAACACACCTTGTAATCCACAATGGACTACCTCAAGAGGAGCAAGCTGTAGGTGCTGCCATGGCCCTCACAGTCCCCTTACCTAAACAGCATTAAAAATCTGTTGATAGACCTCAAAGAGCAGTGCATGAAGATGGACCAAGAATCTCACAAAACTAGAAAACTTTTGCAGTGAAGATTAGGTGAAATCCTCAAAACAAGAATTTAAAGACTCTTAACTGGTATGCCATCAGAAAATTATGATGGAAACGTCAAAATTCGAATTAAAATCCCCTGATTCACACAAACTAAAATATGCTCGCTTTAGCTGGGTTTTGGTTGATTCGAAAAAATGTTGATTGGCAAAACGGGGGATGGAAACAGTTATGTTTGAATTAATTCTGACGTAGCGCACCTCTCTCCATGGTGATATCCAGGTCGGGAAGGTGGTAATGCATTTACAAGCTGGTTGTCAAGGTTCCGCCAGAAAACGTAGAAGAAGAAGAATGCAAGACTTGTTTTGTTTCTGGTTCTGCGGAAAACTCGCACAAGTTTGTAGTTTTCACCAAAGTCCGTAATGGAAACACACAGGATTCATATTTTTTTAATGCACATTTCCCAATGATTCGAATCACTTTTGTATGGAAACATAGCTAGTAATTACTTGCCAACTTTTGTTCTGTTATTACAGATATTTGCATAACACTTTCTATGAAGACTACATCTACAATGCATTATAAAGCCATTCATAGTTAATTATAATGCATTTATAATGCTGTATGACTGCACTCATAAACACACATAATGCTTCCTAATGCACTATGTCAACAATCATAAACATTATAGTTGTGACTTCTGAATAACAGGTATCTTATGGATTTTCTTGACTAGTTATAAATCAGAGGTTGACTGATGGGGCTTATGATGCATTATGTATCCCTAAACTCACCAATACACACCTCAACAATCAACTGCAGTAATGACTCATAATATGTTATAATAGTCCATGCAGTATAATAACTTATTATTTTATGTGTTAAGTAAAGTGACAAACATTGATGTATAATAATGTAGGCCTATGCTTCATTATAAGGTTTCGTTGTCGGTGATAAGTAAAGTGTGATGCATTTTCATGTATTTTTAAAAAATCTATGCTGCTTCATAAGTGAATAGTGTCTATCATGCACTAGAATACTTTGAAAAACTTTTTAAATAATAAAGTCTGACACCCTCTCACATCTAAAGACAATGTGTCACGAGTCAGAGAGTTTTTAGTCACAAAATAAGATTTTACAAAAAACAGGCATCTTGCAGAGCCACTATTTGCAAGATTGTTGGCTTCAAAAAGAAAAAAGGGGACAGGAATTGTTGCAGCTCCCAAAATCCTCAGTGGGTATGCTAAATGAGATAGCTAGCTAGCTAGCTTTCCCCACTTGAAACAAGGTTGCATGTAGGCTAACATTAGCTACTGGAATGTTTGCAATACCCTACAAGCTACCCATACATTTTAGCTGAGGATTTCTTACTTTAATAATATAAATGTTTACATGATGTAATTTTTGAAGCCAGCTACAGTTAGCTTGTAGGCTGCTAGCAAATATTCCATTAGCTAACATAAACTTGCAAGTAGCCCCTACAGTGGTTAGCTAGCTAGCTATAGCATAAGTACTGCTGGGGATTTCAGGGGCTGCAGCAATTTCTGTCCAGTTCTTTCCTTCTCCAGTCTATCAACTGTCTTGTCATCACAAATGTGAGGACATGTCAAAGAGACACTCCAGTCCCTTCCACATTTTAACAAGATGTACAGTCCTGTATGAGGAAACGCATCCCCACAGACTGATGTTGCAGCCACTATTACTCACTGTGGGGATGGTTTTTGTTGGGGCATGGGCAGTTTACACTAGTGCTGCACGATTGATGAAATCACAGTTGCAAACGCGATGTCAGGCTGTGCGATTACATAACCGAATGCTGAATGAATGCTGAATGTGCCTGTGGACGTGACAACCTCTCCTGTAGTGTGTGGAGTTTGTTGTGTGCGGCACGTATGGTCAGGTGACCACCCGGTGTGCAGCAGTGACCAACATAGACACTGAAGAAGAGCATGAACAAGACCAAAAACAGGCTGAGTTGGTGGCAAAAAATAACCCAGTGCCTATTATATTGGTGATGCTTTGGATTCAGGTACGCGACGTTGACCAGAAAGACGTGCTGTGTAAAACTTTAAAAGTGAAAGTCGCCCTGTCCCGCGGCAACAAGACATATCTATATCAACACTTGAGACAGCACAGAGAAAAGTATGAAGAATGCATGCGAGAGAAAGTTAAACTGAGTAACGTTAAAGACAAAGAGACAACTGAAAGCCACCAGAGCCTCATAAAACAACAACAAAGCACAATTACATACATTTGTAAGTACGCCATATGACAAGACCTCAAAGAGACAGGGAAAATTACAGACTCCATAACAAACTATGAAAAACTGAGCAATTTTGCTCGGCGCACATGACATGCTGCTGTGTTGTGCAATGGCCTATTCACATGCTGGAATTTGTCATTTACGTGACAACGCCATATTATCCACCAAAATCGCAATCGCACATTTTTATCAAATCGTGCAGCACTAGTTTACACATAGCATTTTGAAAATTGGCCAAACTCTGTTCCACATCTGAGCTGGGTCACTCTTGTGCACTCTGGCAAACCCGCTGTGTTTTATGTTTTTTCTTGAGTAATGGCCTCTTTCTGCAGCTTCACTTCACTCTCAGTGATCTCTGCTGCTCCTTTAAAGTGACCGTTTGACTTCCCTTGTTCCTGCTCAGATGCAATGTCTTGAGGGAAGTTTTTGCCTTATCTAGAAAATATTGCTCACTGGGATACCCGAACACTTGGATATTATTTGGTAGTTTTTTAAACATTTCATTTCATTACATGTCAATTACCTTATCTCTAAGTTCCTGAGAATGCTCTTTGGTCTTCATTTTCACAGCTTTCCTTCAGTCTGACCCGTAATAATTAATAATTTTAATGTCCCAAAGGTGGGGATCAATTGTCCCCATTATGGCAGTATTTCTCATCCGTGAAAAAAAAAAAAAAAATAATAATAATATTAATAATAATAATAATGACAATACACTGGATTTATATAGCACTTTTCTGGATACTTAAAAGCTGTACAAAGAACAACAACAAAACAAAGAATAAATAAATACACAAATAAACAAATGAATAAATAAACAAAAATATAATAACAAATGTAAATTTAAATACTGAAATAAAAAATGATAGTATGATTAAATAAATAAATACACAAAATAGGCTACATAAAGAAATGTGTAAATAAATACAGAAAAAATAAATGCATAAATAATTACAGGTATAAATAAATAAATACATAGATAAGTAAATAAATACAAATTATTTCACCATAAAGCAGACTTTCTAAACTGGTGGGTCTCAATGTAAACATTGACAGTTCCATTTGATTATAGTAATATCAACAACTTAATATGGCCATCATTAATTGATATTAAATAGACAGGGTTTGGACATCAGTTAATCAATAGTAAGCCAATATTTCATTACGAATAGCCTACCTAAGTAGTGTAACACTGCTGGGCGGTAAAGAGGAACAATCGTTTTACTTTATTTTACTAAAAATAATCTCAGTATATCATTTGTAATTCAGAAACATCTGATAAACGTTTAAGCTTATTGTAGGCTATTGATAATATCACGTGATATTGTAGGGACTGCTGAAAAGAGAAGACAGAGAGGAGAGGAGAGGAGATGTAGAGATTGTAGGGCTGTTTGTAAACGGGGCTTCTCTAACAGTCATGTATTTTCCCAAAAAACATCTCTTAATGCACGGTAGAGCGCCGTTTTTTTTGGTGCTTATTAGTCATTAGTGTTGAAGTCTTTGACTGCAGGGTCAAGAGGGAACAGTGAATACAGTCTTGATCACTGTTGCCAACTCCTCAGTAAGAAAAGTAGCTATTGGATGTCCTAAAAGTTGCTAGAAGTCGCTAAATGATGTCATCGCCTAATTTGCATTATTGTCCATATGCATGTAATTGTAATGGCTGCTGTAGGAGAGAGGAATAGCGTCGTGGGAGAGACAAAAACTGAGTAAAAAACACCCTGAATATGTTTAGAACTACAAATGGAGGAGGGCTATAACTTTGGATCTGGCGACACGCACGCACGCGCGCCCTCACTCGCGCATAAACAAACTTAAATAAAAAAGGAAACGTGTGGAACAATCAGCGGACACAAGAGGAGAACAGTCACAGGGCAGTAACGTTTAAGTGCTTCAGTCTTAAGTAGAGAAAATTAATTCAGTTGTTGCACACAGCAAGTTAATCTAACGTTATGTTATCTCACAGTAAATATTAAAAAGATATGAAATAAACTTCGGTCGTGTGACGGCCAGCATCTGTCTGACTCTGTCGTAGGCTACTGACTTGAATACTGAACCAAACTAAATGGCCCAGATTAAGCTGAAGAGAATGACCAAAGTCTCCCTGTCAGTGTTGTCAGACTATGTTCTTGTTTTCTGCACAAACCCAGTTTTCCTGCTGTTTTCTCTGTTCGCCATGAACTCCCTCTCACTCTCGACAGTCTTTATTCAGACACACTGTCTGTCTTCACACAACTTTACAAGTCAAAAGTTTCATTACTTACCATGTCCTGTAAACACACAATACATGCAGGAATCAACTCCTCATAACTAAAGTTGACGCATTTATGTCTCCACTGAGCGGAGCGCGCATGTCCATATCCTCTTTCTTTCT
Organism: Epinephelus awoara; assembly: GCA_035609425.1. NCBI lineage: Eukaryota > Metazoa > Chordata > Actinopteri > Perciformes > Serranidae > Epinephelus > Epinephelus awoara. The sequence continues at coordinate 43,459,736 of CM069294.1, read as the reverse complement.
GTTTTTTTTAACAATTAAAGGGCCAGTACACTGCACAGTGACGCCGTTAGGCTACATTCTCCCTCAGTGCTGGAGGAAGTACTCATAGCAAGTTTTTTGTTGTTGTTGTTGTTGTTTTTTGTTTTTGTACTCATAGCTTGCTAGCAATACCAGAGTGTAAAAATCAAAATCGATAACACTCATGATGACTTAATGCATGAATCAGTGCTGACTGTTGTGAATTCCCATTGCTAATCCTTAATGAATGATTAAGTCACTATGACTTTATGTGATTAGTTCACACTTAATCATCAATAACTGAGGGATGTTCATTCACAGTTTGCCTACTTCTTATATGAATTACTATGTTGTATTATTATTTTTTTTAAAAAAAGGAAACATTAGTATAAAGGGTCCAAAAACTAACAATCAACACTTGAAATTGATGGTCTTTGTAACCATCAGATTGTACATTAATTTTATGTTTTTGTTTTGTGTTAAAAACAAAGCAAAACAAAACAAAAAACAGCTGCAGAGCATCCACACCAAAATATATTTGTAAAACAACAACTGGTCGGTCAAATGAGGAATCTGCAGGCCCACTGCAAAGTACCACATTAGGTGTGTTACAGTGTGGATGGTGCGCGTTAGAGCATACATTGACTTTGGATTTTAGAGACACCAGTAAAAACTCCCCATTACAATAACCTGAACAGGACAGACAACAAAAACATTTTCAAACATTTGAGTTTATATATATATATATTTTTTTTTAATTAAATTTTTATTTTTAATTATCTATTTATAATACTAATGTCCTGAGAGCACTGAGGGAGGTGGACTCATCCTGAAGTCAGCTTATATGTTCCAAATGTTTTTACTTAACTTGGATTCTGTGTGTAACAGTAAAACTGTCTGACTGTAGAAAGCTCTGAGGGCCACTTACCATTAGATCCTCACTGATCCTGGTGTTGATTTGAATAGGTCTAATTAATGAACTTACTGGTGCTGCGCCACGTGCATAAAAGACACACAGTGTGTGTCAGTGTGGAGATGCACAAATTGATCCTGCTGCTGTGTGATAACTAATATTTAATAAACTCAAAAAAAAAGGAAAAATAAAGTAAACACAAACAGTTGCAGTGAACTAACACATATCACTCAGTGGTGGTACTGGTAAAACATACAGAATCTACCCAATCAGATTTTGAAGTGTATCAGAGCAAAGTGAAAGAGACAAAGCTCAACATACATGTTGGCAACACAGTTTGTAATACAGTACATGAGGTTGCAGTTAGCCCAAGTCACTGCGCCAGATAGCTGCAAACCCCCATAAGTAGGCCTGTTCATAAGACTGAAGGCAAGCTTCTGGATAATATGACTGAGGCAGCTTCAATATGCTCATAATAATGAAAATCACTGCTGGGCCCAGTATGTGTATGGGATTTCCGGACTTTTGTTTCTGGCTTTGAGTGAAAAGCATGTATCCACTTGTGGTGGGTCTTCTCAGTAAAATGCTCCTCTGGCCTAGAGACATGAGTGTTGGCCTGAGCAAGTGAACATCACCACAGTGAAAAACTTGTCCAACTCAGCCATGTCGCTGAAACAGCTGAGAAGCCTTGATTGTATAGTCTTTCCAATAAAACGAATACATTTATGAGTCACTGAGGGGCGAACGGGGAGAACTTTTTTTGGCGCGTGTTCTGGGCAATAAACCAATATCCAATGCTGAGTTGTCTTTGCGTGCGGTGACCCATTTATTTGCTCTCTTTTTATGCTCACCTTAGCACAGGTAAATCACAGGTAAATCCACAGGTAAGTTTTCCATCATTAAATTAACTTTAAACACAGGTAAGTTTCATTCATCAATTTGTTTGTTGAGACGCCGCCACCCTGATACTGACCCGGTCAAAAACTGTATGCTTCCTCCTTCCACACCTGCTGCTCATCACCTGTGGCTTACCTATATGCCTTTTCTGAGCTAATGCTCCACCCAGTGTTCAAACAGAAAACTACATACAACAATGCAAATTATCACCTGTGATATAAACATAAAAAATTAACAAAAAGTACATTATGGCTCCAACACTGATGATATAAGAAAATACATATTAATAGAATGTACAGTATCTCACATAAGTGAGTACACCCCTCCCATTTTTGGAAATATTTCATTATATCTTGTCATGGGACAACACTATAGAAATGACACTTTGATATAACTCAAAGTAGTCAGTGTACAGCTTGTATAGTAGTATAGATTTACCTTCCTCTGAACATTACTCAGAACACAGCCATCAACATCTAAACAGCTGGCAACATAAGTGAGTACACCCCACAGTGAACATGTCCAAATTGTGCCTAAAGTGTCAATATTTTGTGTGCCAACCATTATTATCTAGCACTGCCTTAACCCTTTTGGGCATGGAATTCACCAGAGCTCACAGGTTGCTTCAGGAATCCTCTCCCACTCCTCCATGATGACATCATGGAGCAGATGGATGTGAAGACACCTTGCACTGCCCCACCTTCAGCTTGAGGATGCCCCAATCTGAGGCCATCCTCAGATACTGTAAGTCAGAAAGTTGTCAACATAAGTTAGTTAGCTTCCAAGTGGCAGTGACATAAGCTACTTTTTCTGTGTTGCCAATGATAATGGCTAATGTGCAAAGCTGGCAGTGATGGAGAGCAGGGCCGTCGCAACCGGACAGGCAAACTAGGCAATTGCCTAGGGCCCCGAGCTGGAAGGGGGCCCCCAGAGACGGCTGACATTAGTCCATATCAATGACAATGATGGAACCCCTATAGACACTGCAACAACGACAACACGTTGGAATCCCCCCTAATGGGACCCCTACTAGCTGCTGCTTGCCAGTGGCAGTGGAAGTAGGGTGACCAGACACCCCGCATTGTGCGGGACTGCACAGCATTTCTTTCTCTTGTACGCGTCACGCAAATTGAGACCATGTCCCGCATGATTGGTTGCCACCTGCGCTAGCAGTGTTGGCGTACTGTAGTAGGTACCTCACGGTACCACTACTGTGGGATAAGTTCAAAGTCCAATTGCAAGAGGGTGAGTGTCCATGCACCGTCCAATAACAGCGTGCGCTGGCCACCTGGCACTCAATATGCTGCTGCGGTGGTTTGTATCCAGTGACATTTCAGGTATTAGCTGAGCTATTGAGTATCTTTAAGCAGTGAAAGCTACTATTTATTTCTTTTTGTTTTTTCTTGTAGGTTAGATTTGTTTATATATGCTACAGTGATTTGTTTTCCACAGAGCTCTATGGTGCGAGCATTTTACTCGCATTTGCAACTAAAAATAGTTTTGCACAAGCAAAACAAATCATTCAGGAGCACACTGTGCGAGTACAGATTTCAACCAGCAGAAGAAACTAAAGGCGAATCCTGCCGGTTGTGGGCTGAACGGGGGTCACAGACACCGTATTCCTGTCAAATATGGCGCAAGATAAGGGCTTACCGGCAGCGGAGAAGTCCGACTCCAGGTCCAGTAATTTCCTCTTTCGTTGGTGTCATGACTGCCCAGTAGTACCTGGACAACCGAGCTGTGGCAGCACACAGATATGTGATGTGTCAGAGGAGAAACGAGCCGTTCACATTTCTCTCTTTGTGGCAGGTAACAGTCCACAAACCTCACCGCACTGAAGGGACTGTTCTTTATTTATGAAGGGACTGTTCTTTACTTGTCAGGGGAGGAGGATGGCTGGTTGATTTTTATTTCATTTATTTATTTTATTTTGATCCCCCCTATGTTAATCACTTATTGATGCTGTTTTTGAAGTATGAATAAGTCACTAAGTAATTTATTCCATTGAAATATCATTGGTGCCTCTTGCCTGGGGCCCACAGAGTGTCTTGAAACAGCCCTGATGGAGAGAGGAAATGAAAACTGTCAACAAACAAAAAATTATCTGTCAAAGGGTTGAAAAACTTCTGTCAACAAATAAACAAACAAAATGGCTGTTAACAGAGCGGGCGACTTAACGTCAACAAGCAAACAAAATGACTATCAAAGCAGCAAATGTAGTTGGACATCGAGGCTAATTCACCTCCATAACAGAAAGGTGAATGGACTTCAACAACATATGTGAGATACATTCTATCTCATTCATTCATTTCATTTTTATTTTTTTAACCAAACTGGTTACCCAGATACAAACATTTACATGTTGGTATGGTATTTTTGCCACGTTTACAACCAAGGGAGTGAGACATATTTTTTTTTCCTGGCAATTAAACAGTATTTTTTTTTATATCATAAGGGTACAGCACTACTTTCACAACCTGGTCTCACTCCCAACTTGTCAAATACAGAGGCATGGTCAGTGGCTTGACCTCTGCGTCAAGTATCTACACACTGAGGTACCTGCTGCTGTAAACATGAGCTGCAAGTGACTACCATAGCATTAAGAGTGAAAAGGTCAGCATGGACATCCAGTATCTCACTATCACTATTCTCATTCATATTTTAAGAAGCTACAAATTATATTCAGCCACCTAATTAGCCTGAAAAGTTGTAAATCAGAACTCATGAGTTGTTGCATAGCGATGATGCACCGTCTCATTGAGTTGCATTAGTGTGAACCTAAAGACACAATGTATGTAATAAGTATAATTTGAAATCATCCCTTAGTCCCACCCCAAGACTGACAGTAGAGGGGCACCTAGAGCGTCATATTTTGACGTGTAGGCCACTGACCAAGGGTCAGTCTTTGATAAGACGGAAAGGAGTAATTGCATGGTTCTGAAATAAACCTCTGTGGAATCCAGTTTATTTGGCCACATAGCAATTAATGTATGAAGTTACTGTGAATTAACATTCCTTAGTCGATGATCTATTGAGTGTGAACTAATCACATAGCCTGGTTCCAGACCATAGACCCCGCCCACTCAACTGAGTAGGCTTGTCTCACTGGTCTGGTATACTTCATTGAATTTGCGATTTATCTCGTCCAAACGATGGACGGACCAATGAACGCCGGGGGTCTAGCGATTAGCCAATCAGCGCCACGCTGATGTCAAGCTGTAGGCCAGTGGGTTAGTCTGGGGCCGTTAGTGGCCGTTTTGGTAAGGAAACGGAACCAGGGCGAGTGAGACAGGATCCGGAATTCGATGGATGTGCCTTTCTGTAAAAATAAAAGCACCAAGCTAATAAAAATGCGGCGAAACTTTTAATTTAAAGAATATAATTTACAAGAAAAGCCCCAAGCCATTAAGTTAATGGATTTTCTTACACCCCTCATCACCCCAAATCGATGGTGCGCCAGAATTTAAAGTTTTACTATGGTGAACACTTTTAGTTTGGTGAATTTGGTGAATACCGCATCTGCTCCCTAGACCGGAACCAGAATCCAGACAAAATTCAGAGTGAATAGACCTTCGCTTCTATTTCCCCAAAGATTAAAGAAACTCATTTTAAGATACTCAATAAAGTATACCCTGTTGCAGAATTTCTAAAAAAAAAGATTTAAATTTGAAGTTGACCCCTGTACCTTTTGTAATACAACAGAAGAAACACTAGAACATATGTTTTTCTCATGCCCTGTGTCCAGAAAATTTTGGTCAGAAATAAGAAATTGGTTATTACTTAAAATAAATGACATTCCAGAATTTGATATTTCTCATATATACCTTTACATAGATAACTTGAAATCTAATATCTCTGATATGATAAATACGATCATTCTAATGGGTAAATATCATATTCATTGCAGTAAATGGAGAAATAGCAAACCCTCCTTTGACTGGTTTATTAATGATTTCAAATTATTTTTTCTATCTCTTAAAAAACTGTACTCCACCAAAATAGCCAGAAAGATCTGTGGAGATATATCTCGTTTCTTGCTTATTTGATTTATGCCTTAGAATTTGCTCCTCTCTAGGGTCTTTGTTGTTTTAATTGTTTAATTGGTTTTTTTTTTAATTTGGTTTTTTTGTTTTTAATTTGTTTTTTTCTTTGCGACTCTTTTGCAATTTCACAACTTTCACTGTACAAAAATATATAGTCCTTACGAGAACATGTATGTTTCTCTATGTTTTTTGTTCTATTGTGTGTTCAATAATAAAAAATAATTTAAAAAAAAATAAAAAAATAAAAACCTTCGCTTGAAGAGCCTGGTGACACGAGGCTACCAGTGGGTAACTGGTGAGGAGAACAACAATGGCGACCGCTGCAGATCCTCAGACCACATTAACGATGCTATCGAGGTATTTCGCCACTACTCGCGTTAATGGAGGACCATACTAAGGAAGCTGCTAAACTGGATTTAATGGCGATGCAGCTGGGCGTGCACGACGACGGAGACATTTTAAACGGCAATGCTCGCTTGTTTTCGGCACCCCCAAGGCATGGATACTAATGACGTCAGATTCTGGGTGAGTCGTTGATCTCTACTGATTGCTTAGGGAAAAATCAAATTCCTTCCCCCTTGTATCGCCTTCAATCGCCTTCAATGGAGGCGATGTCAGACTGAAGCTTCTGCGAGCTTCAGTCTGACACTCAGGCTACTAATCACATAGAGTCATAGTGACTTTATCATTTGTTAATCAGCAATTGGAATTCAGGAAACAGCCTGCATTAATTTATGCATTAAATCATCATGAGTCATGCATTAGTTAAACTAAATATGTGATTTGTACCCTTACTATAAAGTTTTACCAAAAAGAGTCAAATCCAACACATTCTTACTCAGGCCTCGACACATACTGCCACTTGGTCATGGACTTTCTTTGTCGAGATATGACATGCAAGGTAGCCTGGGTGCATTTGTTGCTGATGTTCTGGGACATCATGTCACCGTCAGCCTGTTACATGCATTAAATCTTTTCAAAACACTCTTCCGTTTTCACAGGAAATGTACAGTTTGGACACAGTCTCTTTCGAAATAAAAGTACCATGTCGGTACAACACAACAAGTTGACTTTTAGCTAACACTTGCACGTGGTAAGGTTTAGAAAGTCGGTCACTGATGGACCCATCCATCACCCCTCCCGCCCACTGTACTTGGACTTTTGGCTCCCTTAACTCATGTTGTTATCCCACCGTGTGTGTCCCTGACATTGTTGGGCGGTATTACACGCATGTCATTCCGAAGTGAAAGGATGGCTTTTTTCGTCTGTGTCTAATGCAGAAGTCACTGCCCAAGCATCGGTTTACAATGACTTTGGAATGAGAATGAGTTGTAAAATTTTACAGAAAAAAAGTATTAGCATCAAGATACCCCAAGTACCAGAATAATATTAGCCTACTAATTACTTTATACTGTCTTGTAGTCCATATCATGGCACAAACTATATCTCTGTTTCTGGGTCCTTAAAGGATGAAGGTGGGCTGATGATGTCACTGATGATGATGATGATGATGATGATGACAGTCATCAGTATTATCATCATCTAAGGTTTCTCTTTCATTCACAGTGGTGTTCAGTGGTCTTCAACTGAAAAAAGTGGTTAATGATAAGTGTACTATACACATACAATGTAATGTATACAGTATAATGTCAACTTTTTGTTGCAATAAAAAAAATCGATTATGGTGCATTACAGTAGGTGCTCCCAAAATTTTGCTGGTGCTCCTAACCTTTTGAAGTTAGGAGCACCAGTGCTACCATGTAAAAAAGTTCATTTCAAGCCCTGAACAGGCAGATAAAATATATAGTTACTCTATTTAAAAAACGGGGGTGGAAAGGCTGGTCACTGTCGTTTTGATAACAGTTAGAAGGAAAGAGTGTATTTGTTGGGTACTATTTGTGGCTACAGTGGCAGCAGGACAGTGTGTGGGATTGTGACAACATGATCTACAGTGTGTGTGTTAAAGGTGATGAAGGGACATGTCACCCAGTGCAACACTATGGCTCACTGATATGTTCTGGATAGTTTTTGGACAGCAATGGTGCTCTATGGCACAGAGGAGGACGATACATCAGGCTTTGATACACGCACAACACTTGTTTTTCACTGTTAACTGTAACTCTGAACATGAGATGTGATGACAAGAAGTAAAACAAACAATATCAGAATAATTATCTTGTAGCATTTAATACCATCTGCTTCCAATTTGATGATATCATTATTAAATCAATTTATTGATTCATCAACTGAGAATTTCCCCAGTAAAACCTCTACTGAGTATTATCACAGTTTCAGTTTTAGCATCAACAAGAATTCTGCTTCATCCATTTCACTGATCTGTTTCCTCATAGCTTGAGGTGGTTTCACGTCTCATTTAACCACAGAGAAATAAAGCCTCACCCAGCTCATTGCTCAATTATCTACCTTTAGTCTGTTGTTTACCACAGTCAATAAATAGCAGCATCTATAATGAGCATTGAGACCCTGGGTGTGATTCTGTCACGACCAGCTTCAAAGAAAACCACATTAGTACAAATCAATTGGGATCGATGCTGAGGGTGTCCTGCGTGGTCACACTTAAATGTTTTCACTAATTGTTTGACCAGAGTGATCGACTGAGAGTCCTGAGGGGCTAAGTTTGTGTCCCATCAGCCATTTTACTCATCGACCTGCATCGATAAAGAAAAGATGCAGCAATGTCTGTGACTGTTTCATCCACATAGGAATTACCTATGGCTTGACTGCCTCAGTGTGAGTTTAACCAGTAAGACCACAGAATGAAGTTTGTTGTGTACGAGTCAGCTGTAACAACAGAGCATGCTGTTAAAGCTGTAAAAACACTCAGTAAAGCAGTTTGACATTACAAAATTCTGTGTTTTATTTTTTTTGCGAAAATGCTGCTTACTACAGTGACCAATATGAAAATGCAAAAATGCAAATGGCTCTATCTTGGTGAAAACTAAAGAAAAAAAAGGATTCTAAAATAAGACTTTTGAATTTTGAATTGGTCAGATATTTATACATTTATTTGTATTTTGCACTTTATTTGTTTAACAGCTACTGTGATAAAGTGGATAAAGTAGACATTAGCCTTGCTAATGGTGGTGGAGAGGGGCACACTGAACAAACTGATGGACAACTGCAAACTATGGACAATAGCAGACACGCTCTCCACAGCCTCCTGGAGCAACAGAGGAGCAGCTGCAGCAGTCGGCTCATCTCACTGCGTTGCAGAACGGAGCGTTTCAGGAAATCCTTCGTTCCCATGGCAATACGACTGTTTAACACCTCCTGAATCCAGTCACACACACACTTATATCGCATTAGCCACAACTGCACTGGTCTATGGAATGGACAATTTTATTTTATTTTATTCTAATTTAATTTCTATTTGTGCACTTTTATTTTAACTTTTTAACTTTATTTCATGTCTATTTTAATACCACTGTGTTGCTGTTGATGTGGGGAAGTGTGGTTGTTTTTTTGTCTTTTATGAGCTGCTGAATTTCCCTTCGGAATAAATAATGTTCTTTTTTTTCTATTTCTATTCTATTCTATTAAGCCTGGCTATTTACTTATTAAAACTAAAATGAAAAAATAAAAGATGTCATCCCCAAAATAGCTGTCAAAATCAAACAAAAATTGATCAAAGTCACAATCTCAAATATCTTTGTTTAGTTGTGTGTGCGGCAGCACCTATGGCTGTAAGTGGTAATTGCAGAGTTTGTTGGCAGAGTGGCTATATTGCGATATGCAGTCCCATTCAGAGCTCTGTTTGTCCAGATTTGGTAATCACGATGATCCAATCCAATATTGATTTGAAAAACTGGCACGAAACTAAGATGGATCAGCTGATCCCTGGACAGTAAAACATGGGATTTCCCATTAAATTTTTCTGAAAAACTGTGAACATGACAGATACTGTAACGGCAAAGTTGTTGCTAATGACAGTATAAAGAAGAGAGACTGTTCAAAGCGGTTAATCTCCTTTCAACTTGCTGTCGTGTCTCACTGTGTCACCATGGCAATCACAGACACTAATCCAGCTATAGCTAATTTACATGTATTTGAGCTCCTTGAATTAAACACCTGACCTGCAATGAATAAACATCGGCTTCAAAGTCTGATTATTCAGTCTGGATCAATAAACAATATTAGTTAGTAAAACATTTTTGAGTTTAGTCTTATTGATAACCATTTCCTGTATTTTAAGCTTTAAGATTCTCTTTTGGCTGTGTGATGAGAACAGAGAAGGTATACAAAAGCAGCCTGTGATGGATGTAGCTGGAAACTGCTCACTATCTGACAGCAGCTTCATACTTTTCTCTTGTAAAAGTGGAATATTATATATATATTGAAATATGAACAACAAGGATAAAGTTTTATAATCTAACCATGTTGAGTTTTCTGATGTTGAGCATTGCAGCCTCACAGGGTACAGGGTACTTTTTGTCTTGTTTTCAAATTTCTCCCATTCCTCATAAACTATGTATTTAGCAGCAGCAGCAGCAGCAGCAGAGCAGCAGCAGCATTTCCCGTCACAGTGTGATGAAACAGGATTGGTATGGAAAAGAGAAAAAAAGATGAATGATTGGTTTCAGTTTCACCCAGCTGGATAATATTAACACGCTTTCAGAACCTTGTTTACTCTCTTGGTAGAAACATTCATCTCAAGCAGGCAGCCAGGAGGCCAGAATTACACTGTGACTTATGAATGGCAGCGGACCATTTTTGTGTGTGTGCTTGTGTGCGTGTGAAACGGCTGATTGCAGGTTGCCTCACTGGCAGGGATTTCAGAGCACAGTCACATTTGTTTTTTTTGTTTTTTTTAGTCAAAATTTATGGCGGAATATAAAAGATTACAACCGCTTTCCTCTTCCAAACATTTCTCCTCATGCCTGAGAGGTAATTTAAGGAGAGATTGAGGGAGAATTCATGGGAGGCAAACATAACTGAGCTTAGACTTTGCTATAATTACGCAATGTAAAGCACAAATATTCTAAAAGTTGTTTAAATATTTCTTTCCCTGTAGTAAAGACACTCTTTCTCAATCTTTCTGCACTTGGCCCAGATCTACCATCATGATACCAGTCATGTCAAGATTCTGTTACTGTCCTGTTACTTGCATGAGAAAGTTTGTGACCTTGCCGCCACATTGGAAGCAGTTAAACAGGCCAGCACCACTCACCCCAACTTTCTCATTTTACAGTTAAACAGTCACCAAGATATGTTTCCGAAAAACATTTGAGGGGAGAAATGGCAATGCAGTAACACAATCTTGATTCATATTTGAACGGCGCTGCCTAGTTTGACCGCAGTTCATGGGGTGACTGACAATTGACCAACTCTGTCTCACTTTGATGTCATCAAATTCCTGTGCTTGGTCAGTGAATTCCAGCGTCAGACACCAACAAAAAACCCCATCCTTTCATGTCGGCATGATATGCAGCCGGTTGCCGTTATTGTTTAATGGCACCTGGCGGCGTCAAGGGGGAAATACAGTTGGACAACAAGTGGATGAGTGGGGTGGGAGGGAGGGATAGTGGATGGGTCCAACAACCACCAACTTTCACCTGGATGGCCGGTGTTTGCTTTCCATAAAATAGGCACGGCATCCCAGAACGTCAACAACCAACACACCCAGGGAACCTTGCACATCAAATCTCAGTGTGAAAAGTCTATGACCAAACGTCGATATGTGATGAGGTCAGAGTAATACTGTGTTGAACTGACAGCTACTTTAGAGAGAGCTACTTTACTTCAGCTCTGATTGGTTGTTGCTGCCACACCACAGTCTGATTCTAGCAAATGCCATTAGAGGCAGTAGAAAGAGGAGGAGGGATGTGATTTTTTTCACAGACTGTCTCATATACATCTTTCAGAATAGGGACAATTTCAGCAAATATGACACAAAGTTATTAGTTACATGTGTCTTTAAATACAATTTTAGGCACTGTACTTTTTTCTAGTAATTTCAAATTCACACTTTATACACTTTACTCCACTAAATTTTTTGAAAGGCCTTGGACACCTGCACAGGTGTTTACAGCCCTCTCTGATTAGACCTCTAGTCTGGGGTACATTGAAACTCAAAACGTTGTGCACCATTTGGCTGCAGTTTCCAGGTCGACCAATAAATACAGACACATACACAAACAGGACTGATACAGTGCAGTAATGGAGAGATGTCAGAGCAAGGGGGCTGTCTTATGGATGGATGTAAACTGTAAGTGCAAAACATGACGGGTTCATGTTTTGCATGGCATGAACCACACTACAGTGTGTGGACTGATAGCTGGTGGCCAGTTCACTTCCTGGGCACTGCCAAGGTAACCTTGAGCCAGGCCCTAACCCCTTACTGCTTGGAGCACCCACATACCCCCTTCACTCTGACACATCCTTTTCTCTACATGTCTGCATGTAACCTGAGTGTGTAATGAGCATAACAACAGAGTGAAACTAGAATTACTGCTTTGCGGTTGTATGCTTCCATGAACCTGGAATGTTCATGTTTTGCACGTACAGTTTACATCCATATTTGTAAAAACATGCAGCACAGAGGATCTATACAATTTGCATAGTTTCAAGGTAGACACCCAAGATTAGTGTCACCAGTATTTGGCCAAATGTCTCCCCTTCTGCTCCTGAGATATGATGTTAAGTAATGGCCAGAAAAGTGTTTTTGCAAAACACTATGAAATCACAGTGAAGATGACCTTAACCACTTCATCATTTTATCCTATAAGACATTTGTGTGTAGTTTTGTCATAATTAGCGTATGAATTCCTGAGTTAACTTCAGTTTAAATCAGTGGTCTGGTTCTAACTTCAGATTTTTTTGAAGTGGGGTTGTTTGAGGTATTCAGTGTATTTCCTAGAGTAGATAGCAATCAGCACGTCCCAGTTTGGAGAAGCAGGCAGGAGTACTGGAACAGAAGCTAAGCAATTTACTGCTTTGGATGGTTGCAGCAGTAAAATGTATTTTAGCCACTTAAAAAAATCAATATCAGTTTAAGTGTACTCTATATTTAGAATATTTTCATCTCTTTACCTTGCTGTCAGACAGCCCGGCAGAGCGGCAGAGCTTCCACCTTAATAATACATACAAGCGCAATTGTGCTCCACAGTATTATGCTGCAGAGATGCTATTTGGGTCAAACTTTCACCGGTTTCTGAAGGCAACAACAAACACAAGATTTAAATTACTGCCTCACAGTTATATGCCTCCATGAACCCATCAAGTTGCAATAACATGAATACATCTTCCACCAAATTTGTATTAGTTCATCCTTGACTCAAAGTGGATGTTTGTACCAAATCTTAAGAAATTTCATCAAGGTGCGCTTTAGATATTGCACTCACAACGAGACGGATGCAAGGTCATTGCTGACCTTGACCTTTGACCACCAAATTCTAATCAGTTTACTGGTAAGTCCAAGTGGACATTTGAACTGAATTTGAAGAAATTCCCTCAAGGTGTTCTTAAGATACTGCATTCACGAGAATGACGGATGGACAGACCGACAAATATTATGAGAGCATAATGCCTCTGGCCACAGCTATTACCAGCGCAGAAGCATAAAAAAAACTGAATTCAAATACTTCTTCTTCTTAGTTAAAATATTGTATCTGTGTCGACTGTAGGGCTTATTGGCAAAGGAAGCATGAAACAACTTCCACCATTCATCAGACAGATTTTTCTTTTCATGATCTGTTATTTTCCCTTTCAATGTGAATCATGGATAATATTATAAATGTTTTATATCCAGGGAGAGGAGAAGAATCTGTTGTCCTTTAGCAATAAACACATTTCAACTGTCTATTCAGTTACATAGTCGCTGAAAGTCACTGTGCCTCAGGTAAAAATTAATGTCTGGTGTGAGATACTGTATATTTACAGTACATAATTTCCCTAAAACATTTAAGCCCCTAGAACAGTTTTCACTAATTATAAAGACTGTTAGATTAGATTAGATTATTAGGTAATTCATCTAGAAACAGAACAACGCTACATTCAGATGTAAATAATGAATAAATTAAAAAGTCCATTCACACACTGTACAAATGGAATGAGGACTTTAAGGAATTTGCAGAAGTTGTCAAACAGTTTATTTTAAGGGGAAACATGCGGAGAGTAGGGAGAACATCACCATAAAATAAAATAAATTAATCTCTGCTGTGCTTATTATCCTTTATTATTTGGACAGAACATCACATTACCTGTGCAAACCCAGCTGTCATCAAACACTGACACTGGTTCAAATAACACCAGAGAGAAAACCACGTCTCATTTGTCTTAAAATGTGATTCCTCTGGACGTGCATCTTTTTCTTGCATCTCTCCTCGTATCTTGCATGAATGCGAGTGACTGAGATGCAACAGAAGAAGAAGAAGACAGAAGTGAGAGAAACATGGATGCAGTTAAGAGAAATGAGACGCATCTTTTAAGAATTGGATCAGCTCTGATCATGGCAATGAGACCCTTCCAGGCCTTTTTACTCATTTAAAAAACTTCCAAATAAAAAGGCACCTCTCCTCTGTGTGTCACAATAACCACACGCATGCTGTTTGACTGACAGGATGATGTGTAGGAGTGCAGAGCAGACACGTGTGTCACACCAGAGATGGAGACCCAAATACAGATTAAAAAAAAGGAACTTTTTCTAACACATCTTTCAGAGCCTGATGCAAACCACTGAAATCACTCCAAAATCGAACAAACAAACCAAAACACGTCACATTGCTGACAACAAAGTCTTTCTATTTTTGTCCTGTGATATCTGCGAGGCTGAAAACAAAACTACAACAGAACCTTCATTAAGTTGATTTTAGAACCAAAACTCTCTTTATGGTAGCTTCAAATGCATATGAGATAGTACACTGAGCCAGCTGGGAGGACAACAAAGAAGTGACTTGACAGTCAGCAACATGATACAATTCTGTGATCTACCACCAGACACATTACTATTTAAAAACGGAAAATATTTGTGCAGTCAGTCTTTATAATTGAGGTTTGAAATAGACAGTAGAGAGATCCCAGTGCTGGGATCCAATTTACCCAACAGCTGAACTGCAAAACCACAAAATATCCACCTTCTTTCAGCCCAGTATCCATGAGAGGAACGTTTATTTTAGACATTCCTGCAGAGCACACTTTATGTCCAATGCAGAAAGCTGAAATTCTGAGACATAAATTTATATTCTACTCGTAATGAAATGCATGTTCTGACTAAGACAAGTGGACAGTAAAGGCACGTGCCCGACTTTATAACAGAACACTGGAATATGCGTCCTGTCACACCATGTCCTCATGGGTCCAATGTCCAAACTGTACCCATGAAAAACCTACCTGAGGACCTACAAGTCACTGTCCAACAATCACTGTTGCTTTTTGCTTTAGAACAAATATAACCTTATTTATGTTTAAGTTGCCTGAACTTAACAATATGTTTATCATGTAGAAATAATTTGTATTAAATGTTGTTATTGAACAAACAAAAAAAAGTTTTGCATAATCATCCCATGTCAGCATTGTTTTGGGTGATAAGGCTGCAGATTCAGACCCCGCACAATGTAAACTGTACTACATGCAAGGTATGCTAATGCTAATGGGAATGTAATGTAAAGAGACCTGAACTCACCACAGTACATCAGCTACAGTACAGTGCAAATGAAACAAGAGCATACACTGTAGAAATAATGGGTCTCATTCATGAAGCGTGAGCAGAAGGAATTTGTGTGTAAACTGTTCGCAGACGGACATTTATGTGCGTGTCCGCATTCATCAATATTTTAGTAGCTCCGATCTTTTCGTAGCTACTAACTACTCCTGCTCCTGACCACTCGTAGTGCTTGTGTAAATTTAGTTAAGCACATAAATATTGCTTGTCACTATTGGAAATTAAAATTTTAACTCGTATTGCGCTCTGTTATGTACACAATACACAGATGCCTTTGAAACACGTAATCTAAACATGACAAAATATTAAAAATATAACACATTTAGTTAAATTAGTTGGCAATTAGCAGGTTTAAGATGCAGATTAGGTTCATGATTGTGAATTATCTACGTAAATCGACTCAATAGATAACACGTTCTTTCTACATGTTGAATGATGATAATAAAAATATCCGTAAGGACAGCCGGATCACAGCCTCTTCGGCCTCTGTGCCTGGGTTCAGCAGGGGCAGCAGGTGGTGGAGCCACGAAGGAGCACGTCCCAGCTGAAAGAATTATTTGAGACAACACGGTTTTTGTTTTGTGGCTTTTTGATCATGTGAATAAATAAATCTGATTTGAAAATGTTTAAATTATGTTGCACAGAACTATTAAGATTCAAATAATTTGAGGACGATGCATACAGACTGCTGTAGGCTATATGTTATCCGTATCATTTGTTAAAATAAATGTTAAATAGCTCTACATTCCGACAGCCATCACTGATTTAGAGTTTATCCATTACGCACAAAACATCTCTGGTTTCCTGTTCCCACTTCATTCAAAACCCCAACAAATGAATCTTCTGTTTGTTTGGTGACCGCTGTATTTTTTGTGTGTGTGCTTATGCATTTCTTTGCCTCCAGTTTCATATCAAACCATTTACGCTTCACCTCTGACATGGTTCTTTGTACCACGGAGACAACATTAACAGCATCTGTTACCTCCCTCCAGGCCTTCGCTTTGCCTGTCCCTGTCACACCACCACTAACTGAAGAAAATAAAATGTTTTTTCTTAAGTCCACCTCACCCAAAATGATTTCAATCTCCGCTTCGGTAAAATTCTCTTTCTTTCTCTGCGCCATGACTGACAGGTCGACAGGATGCACCTACACCTCCTTATATGGTGGTCATTGGCTATTCATGGGCGGGGATTTATGCTAATTGCTGATTACAGGGAGCGCGCTGTCACTTTACGATGGATTGGCATTCATGATCATACACACGTGTTTACAATCAAATCCGAGTTTCCCGCGGCGTTCCTGAATCCAGAGCAGGTTTTTAGTAGAGTAGGCTTTTATGTGCAAATCTACACACAGATTTACTCACTTTTCATGAATGAGACCCAATGAACATAGCTACCATGACCACTGGTTTGTGGGCTCTTGTTTTGAAGCCTCAAGTTTGGCAATGCAGTTGTCGCCATCTTGGTTTTGTGGAGCCAGAAGTGGCCATATTTGGGCAAGAGGATGAAGGGGACCGTACCTATGTTCCCCGGGTGCATAACATAGGGGGGACCATTGGACCCTTTTTCTGCAAAAGGGACCTATGTTCCCCACTTTCCCGAAAAAGGGTCCTATGCTCCCCAGGTCCAATGTTCCCCCCAAAGTGCGAAAGAAAAACGCACTTACCTCATGTGATCGCATGATTCAATGCCCAAAGGCACAGACAACGCTCCCCAAGAGTCACATATATTTAGAAAGGGCTCATTTTCTTCACTATAATTGTCGAATTTTGCAAAAAATTGTCTATGCTTGGCTAATGTTAATATAAGATAGGTTATTAGGGGGCCAAGCCCGCGGGGGCCCGGGGAACACATATGCAAGCAGACGCATTTCCCAGGACCAGTGGTGCTGGGAACCCTTTTGTAATTGTAAGGATTTTTATTATTTTCCATCTCTATTTTTAATTTTTCCATTGATGAAAGTGTTGCTGCAGGCTACACCGTGCATGGGAGGGTGGTGCAATTTAGAGAGTTGGTCCAGACCCCTGCATGTACCTCAGACACAAAAAATTACACATGTATGCCTATAGGGTGCGCTATAACTAAGGCCAACGCGTTTTGGTCTATAACTTCCAAACGAAATGTCGCACATTCAAAAGTCTTATATTCTTGGATTCCTTAAATGGAGCTGCATCATTTAGACTTGATCTAAAGAATTTTGCTTGGTCAAAAAATGTGCGAATTATTAACAAACAAATGTTTGTAGCTAGCTATAAAATTGCAAACTGTTCCGTATCTTGGTCAAATTAAATGCTTTCAACACTAAATTTGAAAATATGGTTGGCATGTCACTGTGAGGGTGTGAATCAAATTTGGGGAATGTTGGCAATTAGGGGGCGCTACAAATATGGGACGTTTATATCTCCTAAATGGCTACACCAGTTTTTATGAAATTTGGTGGCTACGATATAGGGCCATTCCTGAGGCCATATATTGAAGGTGGTCACAACTGGTCAAAGTGGGTGTGGCTTATTACAAGATAAACAACAAACCTTTATTTCAGCTGAACTATTGTACTGAGAGCTGTGAAATTTAGAGAGTACATGTAGAATAGGACACAGACCTCCCATACCAAAAATTGCGCAGATCCTCCACTAGGTGGTGCTACAACAGATGGAAACGCGTTTTTACCTGCAACTTCCACACTTTAAATCACATATTCATGAACTTTATATCCACATATTCCCTGAATGGAGCTGGATTTTCTGACATAGGCCACACCCACTTCTGCCACAGGTTTCCTTTGCTAAGTCACTACACGTCCAAAACCTACTTTTTCAAACTCCTCCTACAGATTTTGTCTGATCTGCATGTAACTTTACACAAACCATCTTCAGATGTCTCTGATCCAAAGTTGAGAAAATAATTTTGGTACTCCAAAAAATACACATATTATTGCATATTTTTGTCAAAGTCACTGCTATTAACATCAAATGCCAGTTTTTCCAGAGGTTGTCCAGAGGCTCTGTGCCAAATTTGGTGCAAATCAGCCAATAGAGGGCGCTATAAGAACAGAAAGATTAAATCTTTTAAAAGTTGATCGGATTTGTACTACATTTGTTGAGCATGATGTGGGGTCAATCCTGACATAGACTGCGGAACCGGGGGGGCCAGGGGGGCCATGGCCCGGGTAACTTTTGTACTCTGACATAAGGCCCGTTTCCACCGCAGGAACTTCGGGGTAGATTTACGGGGCCGGGGCCGTTGGTGCGTGTCTCCACCGCAGGAACCAGCCCCGAAGGACAGAGTTCCGGAACTTTTACAGGGGCTAAACAAGTCCCTGCTTCGGGGTAGGTACTCAGAACGGCCTCGAAAGACTCCTGGGTGGGGCTTGGGGGTTACTTGGCGCTGATTGGATTTACTCAAGGCGGGATGTGACGTTAACAGAAAGCAACAAAATAGCCGGCATTTTTAAAACTCAGCAGACAAGGGTTAGCTCGTTCATAGCTTCCACCGCCATGTAAACAAACTCAATAACCGGTCCGTGAAAAACATAATTTTTCCGGCGGAAATCTTAGTTACAACATGATTGAGCTAGCAAAGCAGTTTTGTGTTGCTATGTGTGGTATTTATTCAGTTTTGGGAAATCACGATGTCTAGAAAGCATCAGTGGCTGCAGCTGACAGGGACAGCTAACAGCAGCAGCAAAGCTAACATCAGGACGTCATTTGTTAAAAGCCTCCTGTTGTCGGATACGACATGAAACTACTCCAGTTAGCTCAATCGTGTTGTAACTAAGACATCCGCTGGAAAAAAAAATTTCACGGGCCACTTTGTGAGTTTAGTGAGTTATTACAGACACCGCTAACCGCTAACAGCGTCCCTACGCCGCTACGTTGCTCCGGTCAAAATGGTTGCGTAACGATTACATCACATCCAGAGCCTGGTAACTTCACAGGAACCTTCCTCCTACTCCGCTCTCTCAGTGGAGACACAGCGGTTGAGAGGGCCGAGCGAGGGGACGTTCCTGTAGTAGTTCCTGTCCCCCAAATAGTACCAGGAACTTCTTCAGTGGAAACGGGCCTATAGAGAGCTGATAGTAATAGTCATTTTGATCCACACTCCACCAGTTGGTGGCGGTAATGGGCCAATTCGCTGTTTGCCAACCGCCATTAAACAGTAGAAGAAGAAGAAAAAGAAGAAGAAGAAGACGAAGATGTAGCCTTGTGACAGGATGTCAACACAGGAACTTGGTGAACATGCATGAGCGTTTCCACTCCATATTTATTCATAAACGACGAATATGCCCTGAACCAGCTTTCATACCAATTTGCCGCTTGCTCCACCTGTCAGCCTGTCTGTCTGTCTGTCAGCTCCATCTGTCATGAGACAAATATGAAAGAAGACGTGCAGTTTATTGTGTTTCACTGGCAACAAGCTGTCATTACGCGCGCCTGTTACGCACGGCTGCGTGCTCTTTATAACTCACTATGTGAAACTATGTCGCATAATAAAGATTTGCCCCCTCGTAATTTTTAACCGCCCCCTCAGTAACTTCATCCTGGCACCGGGCTTGCCTTAATGTCAATCACTGCGTGATTATATAAAGGTAGAAAAATAAATAAATAATAAATAAAGCCTTTATTTCATTAAAAACTAAATGAAAACAACGAAATAGGAGTGCTATTCCTGACCAGTGCGTCAAAAGACATGCAGACCAGGGGAACGAACAAAGACCCCCATGAATCTCTTTATTAACAGCCTATAAAATGACGTTTTCTCCTGCAGGACGGGAGAAGACACAAAATCAATGCATCTCTATTATTGTGCAGGCATAAATTCTCAGAGTTTTGTGGGAGTGGGTGGGAGTGCAACATACACATTGCGTTTGCGGGTGGTAATGGACAGAAATTCAGCGGGAG
This sequence comes from Epinephelus awoara, assembly GCA_035609425.1. Lineage (NCBI taxonomy): Eukaryota > Metazoa > Chordata > Actinopteri > Perciformes > Serranidae > Epinephelus > Epinephelus awoara. Next base: position 43,439,303 of record CM069294.1, on the reverse strand, counting down.
CGGGATGGAGAAAACAGTCCTGCGCAGGGCTCTACTCTGACAAACTATTTTATATGAATAAAAGCCGAAATTGTAGCCTATCTGTGTTTTTACAAGCCAAGTCACCACACACCTTCACTCACTCTCACCAACTACTGCAGATAAAAAACTCCCACTGACTGCTGCATTTTGATTTGATATTAGTGCGCCTATCAAGTGCATTGTTTATCAGACGTCATGCGTGAGCGTCGCAAGCTAACAGCGGGCACCTGCGCTGGCTGCATCTGGGAAAATGAAGAGACAGAAGTCGATATCTGATTTTTTTTCAAGTAAACAGAAAAAACTAAATGATCAAATTACTCCAGCTTCCACTGTGGCCTCATCTGTGCCTTTGTGTATAAATAGGCTTGGCCTGTTGTGTGTGAATGTTAGAGTGGGATCAGAGGGGTTAATCTGAGGAAGCATGTGCTCGTGCTCATGTGTGTACTGTAGATGTGACTGTGTGGCGTCGGAATAAAAAAGTGTTCCGCAATGTTATTGCATATGCCCCCCCTCCGCGTGACTTGAAATTATGGCCCCCCCTTGTTCAGATGCGTTCCGCAGTCCATGACTCCTGAGGCCAGCTGCAAAGTTTGGTGGATTGGTTAAAGTGGGCGTGACTTATTACAACAAACACATTCAGCCTTTTGCACTTCCGGTGCACTTCGTGGGGCTCCGTGGGGGGCGGGTTGCACGAGGAGGCTTGGCCTCCGTTCATACTTGCAGTTCTAGTTCTAAGTTGTAATCAATCTGGAAATCCATCGGTAAAAAAACAAAAAAACAAAACAAAACTTTTTCTTTCTTCCTTTACCTCTGGAGGCACAGCCGGGAGTTTTTCGACTAACAGAAGTGCAGAGGCCTCGGCGATTGCTCACACCCTTCTCTTCCGGCAGTGGCCCCCAGGGAATCACTGTGTTGTTTACAAATACAGCAAGGTTTAGCTATTTATCACATTTTTCACGTCACTATATCACCGTGTAGACTAATCTGATGTTTGTTAAGTCTATAAACACAGTGATTGAACAAAAGTTACTATTTCTATGTGCACGTTTTGTAATTAACATGGTTATCATAGATTAGCTGGGCTAACCGTTAGCTGTTAACGTTAGCGGTGTTTATAATAACCAAAGACTGTATAAAAATAAGGTAATAACTCAATAAACGGTCTGTGAATAAAATATTTTTCCAGCGGATATCTTAGTTACAACATGATTGAGTTAGCAAAGCAGTTTTGCGTTGCTATGTGTGGTATTTATTCAGTTTTGGGAAATCACGATGTCCAGAAAGCATCAGTGGCTGCAGCTGACAGGGGCAGTTAGCAAAGCTAACATCATGACGTCATCTGTTAAAAGCCTCCCGTTGTCAGATACGACATGAAACTACTCCAGTTAGCTCAATCATGTTGTAACTAAGACATCCACTGGAAAAAAAAAAAATTCACGTTAACGAGACAGCGTTTTGGATGGAGCGGTCGCACGTCTCGGCCACGCCCCTTCCATTGTGATTGGCTAAAGCGCAGCATCGTTCAAACTCAAAGCCCTGCCCTCCCCCCTCTCTAGTCGTCTTTCACACAGGGCTGCCAACAGATTCTACAATGTAAATTGCAGAATCTTTCTTGAAAGATTAGGTTGTAATTGGCGATCGGTTTTATGTGAATGAATGGAGAAGCTGCTGATACCTTCGTAAAGCTGACAGAATCTATCCCATTCTGCAAGTCGGTCACTCGACCACCAAGCATGCATACAGACCTATGCACTGGAAAGGCCATCACACTTGTGTATCTGATGTGGTGATTAAATCAGGAAAGTGGAGAAAATGAGCCCTTTCTAAATATATGTGACTCTTGGGGAGCGTTGTCTGCGCCTTTGTGGCAATGCGCCACGAATAAATTATCTCCGCCACATTTAGATTTTTCTGCTTTTGGTGCTACCTGTTCGACCTCGCTCATAAACACATTATAATGGGACTCACTGTCTGTGAATGTAGCTTGTCGTTACAATTCTGGTGCAATAGGTGGCGGTATGCATCGTAAAGACGCACTTAATGCACCTGGTCCGCCATAAGAAGAAGAAGGAGAATAAGAAGAAGCAGATGTAGTAGCAGAATGGATTCAAAGACCTCTCTCAATATGTGGGCAAACAAGTCCAAAAGTGGTCCGAACAACTCTAACTCATCATGTTATATTAGCCTGTGTCTGTATTAACATAGCTGGAAGCTCAACATGTGCAGAGACATTAACTCACGCTGTTAGTAGCCTAGTGTTAACTGCAGCGCGAGTCCCGTAGCAGCTCGCCCCCGTTAATCAATTACAGCGGCTGCACCAGCAAAGGGAGCGGCGTGACAACCACCGTCTGTCACACGACAACTCTCTATTTTACGCGGCTCTTCTATTTTTGTCGCGCTACGCTCCCCTACACGACCCTCCAGCAGATAAAAACTACATGAAATAGTGTGCTAAACGAGCACAATGTGTTTTTAAATGAATAAACCATTATCAGAGGAGATATGTGATGATTTTTTTTTCATGCATTTACCCATGTTTATCCGTGACATTGTGTAAATGTCCGTGGCGGACATTTGAAAGCGAGTAGATGATAAACAGTACAGTGAACTTGTAGATAACTCAAATATATGTAATAACTAACTAACCCCCAGGGCTCCCCACTCCCCACCTCACGGTTCTGAGTAGTATCACGATACCACGGCAAAAATGAGGCAGATGTGCCTTTTGCCATTTATAAAAAGATAAATCACTTTTCTATAATACATCAATGATATTTCAATGGAAAAAAATACTTATTGACTTATTCATACTTCAAAAACAGCATCAATAAGTGATTAACATAGGGGGGATCAAAATAAAATAAATAAATAGAATAAAAATCGACCAGCCACCCTCCTCCCCTGACAAGTAAAGAACAGTCTCTAAAGTTTGGTGAGGTTTGTGGACTGTTACCTGCCACAAAGAGAGAAATGTGAACGGCTCGTTTCTCCTCTGACACGCCACATACCTGTGTGCCGCCACGGCTCGGTTGTCCAGGTACTACTGGGCAGTCATGACACCAACGAAAGAGGAAATCACTGGACCTTTGAGTTGGACTTCTGTGTCGCCAGTAAGCTGTTATCTTGCGCCGCAGAGCACTATGAGCCTCCGCCATAACGTTATTCCTCTCTGTGATCCCCGTTCAACCCACAACCTCCAGGATTAGCCGTTCCTTTCTGCTGCTGGTTGAAACATGATAATAGGGGCGCCCCAGCGCCCACTCCACTAACTTGACGTGGAAATGAGCGGTAGTCTAGAAAACTGGCGAGTTTTGTTTTGTTTTTTGGACGAGCGCCCTCACATAGATTGCGCCCTGGGTGGTCGCACACATTGCCCATAGCAAAACCCGTCCCTGGGTGTAACCACTTGTCAACCAGACCCGCTGTCGACACTAACCTTGCGGCAACTGCCACCCAGGCTACTGCAGGTGGCAGTTCTCGCGAGGCTAGTGACAGAGTTCAGTTTGGAGAGGCAGAGGAATGTTTTTTGTTTTTTTTAAATTATATTATAATACGGGAGATTTACAGGAAAATACTAATATGGGAAGACGGCAGGAAAGAGGGGTAAAATACAGTAGTTTCCTGGCCAAAACGGGAGACTTGACAGGTATGAGTGGGAGCATTATTTGATAGGGTGGTATTGGACTATCAAAATATGCTACCCCTGAAATATTGATTAAAAATGTTAAAATGATACGTCTAAATATGCTGCCATTAATGCTACAGTGGCAGTGAGGTGATTAGTAGTCTTACATGAATGCATTGAGTAGTGGTAGCATTATTTGATAGGGTGTTATTGGACTATCAAAATATGCTACCCCCCCACAACACCACTCTAAATGCGAGACAATCAGAGGTCTGAGAAGAGCAAGGTGAAAGACAAAAAGCATTAATAACACCTAGAAAGGCAGGGAATTTAAACATGCACCTTTAGCACATGAATAAGGAAGACAGTGTGGATACAAACCTGTCAAGTTTTGGATTTGAAAATAAGGGAATTTTTTTGGCGCCCACCGCGAGACATACCTCTGTGCCATCTAGGGCTGTAGTCAACTAAAGAAAATCTTGGTCTACTAAAGTCTCACATAATCTTCAACTAATCGATTAGTCGTGGGGGGAAAAAAATCTGCACGTTATTTTTTCTTCTGCGGTGGTGTATCTGTGTCACTCTGCAGTTACACCTCCAAAACACTAGTCGGCGGTGGAGGACTGTGTTAAGTGCTGTAAAGTTTATTTCAAATCAAACTTTATTTATATAGTTGATTCAAAACACACATTAAACATGGCTTAATAGGGACAATATCAAACACAAGTACGCAAATTTGCTTCACTATAAATCGCAGAACTGACAGACAAACACTTGTCTTTATCTGGACATATTTCCCCCACCAATACAACATGCTAACATTATTAGCACATGTCTATGGCGTTTTAGATTGTATAAATTAGCCTAGCATCTAGCGATTTTTTCCTCTTCTCATATAAAGCCAGGGACAACAAAAGCATGTAACAAAGGTAATGGCACGCAGTTTGGCTCCATTACAACTCACAAGATTCACCGACAAAACAACTGTCTTATACTAAACACGTTTTCCAAACAAATACAACATGCTAATGTTATTAGCGCCAGCCTATGGCATTTTACATTGTATACATTAGCCTAGTAACGAGCGGATATTTCCTCTGCTCATATGAAGCCAGGATAAATCCCTAAGTATCAATCCTTGAAGGATAAATCACACACATGACTTAAAATGCTGTTTTAGTGGAGGCTTTACTGTCTTCACAATTTATTGTTTCTTATCTGTGAAATACAAGTAAATACAAACTTCTTTCTGTAACCCAGGGTTATTTTATTGTTAAAACCTTTATTTTTATTTTCATTTTCCAGTTAATGTGAGTCCTTCTGCCAAATATTGTTTTTCCTATGTACAATGAATGCATCACAGCCCCGCAAATGGCAGTTTTTTCGCTAAGTAATGTTTTTTCCAATTTACTGTGAATGCACCGCAGCACTGCACAGGGCAGCTCCGGTTGGAGAGAGGAAAAAAAACTTTCTTTCACCCTCTCTGAGAGTCGGATGAGGAGACGACTCGGGAAAAAAACAGTTTTATCACTGAAGATGTCCTTTTTGTAAGCTGTAAAGTGTTATGGTCGGGTCCTGTGATGGGTTAAGCCGAGGAGAGATGGGTATTGTTGAAGAATATCCTGGTGAGTGTTAAATGTATGCATTTAGCAGCCTGTTCTTGAGTGTATGAACGAATAGTGTGAATCAGTGTACATTTTAAACTATTAAACCAGTCAGGATATGCTATTTTTTGTGGGGAAGTGATTATTTTAAGCTGCAAATGAGTAGCTAGCTGTGTTAGTAGTGAAAAGCTAAGCTAGCACACCTACACCTGTTGTTTTAGCAGGTGCACTGCACGTGAGCTAACACACTGTGTGGAGTGATGTTGTGAATCCGGTATAAGTTTAGTATGCACTTTTATTTGTTCCACTGGTCATTTATTGTGTTATTATATTGTTTTTTTTTTGTAAAAAAAAAAATGTGTTATTGGCCAGTAGTTATGACAACTTGAAGCAAGACAGCATTTCAGACTCAAAGATATTCTTTATTATATTGAAATCCAAATGCAGGTGATTCATATTAGGTGGATTAAACATTTTATTTTGCACATTGAGTAATTGCTCTACATGTTGTATGCAGGCTGGTTTTCCGTTGATATTTTAAAGAATGAGCAGTGCTATCCATGGACTGGATTCCACCTGAAGAGTCTGCAAAGGACGTTCTGGATCTGATGGCCACCTGTTTTCCAGGAGGGTGGTAGGACAAAAAACATGGATTTCGCATTTCCTTTTGGAAGATTTGCGTATTTTTATTTCATCTGAGATCTCAGACCTTTTATATATATATATATATATATGTATATATATATATATATATTTTATGCAAGTCAGGCCTGACACACACATACACACAAAAAACTGATGCATCAGAAAAAACACTGGGTAATTGGACAATTTAAATCCTAACAAGGAAAAACTTAGTGCAACAAACTGGAATGGACAGTGTGAAGAACTGCACAAGAAAACAACCTAAATGAACAGTATTGGAACTGATAACTGATTGGTAACAGAGGTCATTCAACTGATTGGACTGATTTCTTTTTTTTCTCTTTGTTCCATTTGTTCGGTTCGTGTCCATGTTGTGAAAAAATATCTTTTTGGGGTCAAGTCTTTTAGTGAGAATGGTTAAAATCTTGACAATACACGTTCTACCTCTTTACTAAAGTAATTGTCAGTCTCTTATTGTGGTTGGAGGTTTCTTTTCACTCTAAGCAGAGTTACCATTTCCAATCTCCTTACGAATCCTAGTTATTTGAGCCCTGGGTTGTGTAGACTTAGACAGGTTGTGTTTCTGAAAGACCAAATTGATTCAGATTTAGATTTTTTTTTTCTGACTACACAGAAAAGGGGTGACATTTCCACTGAGGGGAATGGTATCAGCTTACAGAAACAGACAGGTCTGCGTCACCGCAACGCTGAGCGTGAGGGTGGGCAAGTCCAGCTTTCTGTCAGCAAACACAGGTAACTTAGCCTGTCCCCCACCGCAGGAAATAATAGAAAGCTGTTGATGTAGCACTTCTCTCCTTATGAAAGTAACACGGCAATTATTTGACTAATGAGAATTTGGTTGGATGAGTGCATAGCGACCAAATAATCGACTAGTCGACCAGGAGACTACAGCCCTAGTGCCGTCACGGCTCGGTTGTCCAGGTACTACTGGGCAGTCATGACACCAACGAAAGAGGAAATTACTGGACCTGGAGTTGGACTTCTGTGTCGCCGGTAAGCTGTTATCTTGCGCCGCAGAGCACTATGAGCCTCCGCCATAATGTTATTCCTCTCTGTGATCCCCGTTCAACCCACAACCTCCAGGATTAGCCGTTCCTTTCTGCTGCTGGTTGAAACATGATAATAGGGGCGCCCCAGCGCCCACTCCACTAACTTGACGTGGAAATGAGCGGTAGTCTAGAAAACTGGCGAGTTTTGTTTTGTTTGGGTTTTTTTTTTGGATGAGCGCCCTCACATAGATTGCGCCCTGGACGGTCGCCCACATTGCCCATAGCAAAACCCGTCCCTGGGTGTACAGGAAATCTAAAATAACCACTTGTCAACCAGACGCGCTGTCGACACTAACCTCGCGACAACGGCCACCCAGGCTACTGCAGGTGGCAGTTCTCGCGAGGCTAGTGACAGAGTTCAGTTTGGAGAGGCAGAGGAATGTTTTTTGTTTTTTTAAAAAATTATATTATAATACGGGAGATTTACGAGAAAAAACTTTCCAGCACCCCCCCTCAAACTGCTACTGTCCAATCCTATGTTAGCAACGGTAACTATGGGTACACATAGTGGTTGAGATCCAGCCACAGTTGATGCTGCGTTCAAGATAACTCGGGGGGGAAAAAACGGGCTCTGAATTGTAGAAAATGAATTGAACAATTAATTACAATTACCGTCAAAGTCGGAAATTACACATATATTCATCTTCGAAAATAAGCATAAATTGCTGCTTCATATGTTTTCAGTGTTCAGCAAATAGTGACAATATGCCACACTTCGTTTTTGTCTACCAAGTTAACCTGTAGCCTGACCGTTATCTCCGAGTGGTCTTGAACGCAGCATCCAAGCCGACAATTGTTTCACCGAAGAAGTCAGATCAGAAAATGGAAGGTAAATTCATGAAGCCAGGGGAAGACGTGCTAATTGACAATGGCCTTAAGAACAAATGGCGCTGGGCATGGGTAGAAGAAAGGGGTGGAGATGGCTAGCCTTTTGGGAGCTGGTGCCAGAAACTAAGAGAGCCAGGTACTTGTTTCTGTGTGCTGTGCTCGAAGAAGCTAGCGTATGCAACTAGTGGAAAAAAAGTTCTATGACGCCACGAAGGAGACCCCGGCCATAAAGCAGCAGTTCGCGCTCTCCAACATACAAGTCGTTTGCCGGGAGCAACAGCCACAGCTGACGTAGCGGCCCCGATGACTGATCGTATTTGTGACTTGAAAATACGTGTGTGCTCGTTCATTGCGGAACGTGATTTATCATTTACAATCGCACAACCGCTCGTAGATCTGTGTAAAAAAGTAGCGGTTGATAAAAATGCTTTGACGAAACTGTCCGTTTCCAATCAACATGCCAGTTATATAAACACCCATGGCATAGCACCAGAGTTCAAGAAACGTCTGTCTGATAAGCTCAAAGGATGTATGTTTTCTCTGAATGTTGATGAAGCAACCACCCAAAACATGGAAAAAATACTGAATGTAATGGTTCGCTTTTTTGATGATGATGTGGCTAGAGTAATAACACAACATCTTGCAAGCAGGAAAGTTAACATTAGCAATGCTTCATCACTTATGATGGAACTTAAAGATGTCCTGCAGTGCTATGATCTTGAGTGGAAACAAGTAATCAGTATTCTGTTGGACAATTGTGCTGTCATGAGAGGGAAGAAGGGTGGACTTGAGGTACAAGCGAGGAAAGAAAACCCTCACCTCCTTGACATTTCTGGAGACACTGTGCATATGGTGGCAAATTCTGCCAAGGCCATGTTGAGCCCATTCAGGTCAGAAGTAGAGGACTTATGCTCTGATCTATATTATGACATCGAAAAGTCACCAAAACAGAAAGAGATGTTTGCCAGGTTCCAGAATCTGCTGCATCTTCCGCCCAGGACCTTAATAAGACCAATCAACAACAGATTTATTCAAATGCTGGAGGTGTGCAACAGGCTGAATGAGCTCCTGGATGTACTGGTGGTGCACTACTATCATGTGCTGGATCCGAACGAAGAACATAAATACAGGTAATACAAATCATAATTTATTCAATTCATGATATGTATTTTAATGAACTGCTTCTGTTAATCTGTAGCAAGTGCATTGTTTGTGGGCTATAGCGCTGTATGTAATGTGCTGTTTTTTAATCCAGATTCTAGAGGGGTTAAGCTTGAAAAAATGTCCTCAGTGATATGTGTGTGGATATGTATGTATATTATACATACTTAAGCGTGCTTGTGTATGTGTGCTACAGAGGGCTTCTTTACCAAGTGCTTGAGAAAAATGAGCTCACAGTTGAGGAAAAGGCTAGAATAGAAGTCCTTCAACAAGAGCAGGCCACAGCATCCTGAATGAGGACACAGGCTAACCAGAACCGGAAGGCACGGATCACTGTGCTCTTCACAGAGTTCGATAGAATGAAGGCCATGATCGACTTGTTCAGAGGTATCTTAATATAGGATAAGATAAGACTATATTAATCCCACACCAGAGATATTCACATGTCACAGCAGCAAACGAACAAGATGGTGCAGAAACAAGATAGTATACAAACAAATGCATTATACTAAATACATACACACACAGGCTATACTGTAAATACTTAAGTTGTGTACATATAAAAATTTGAGTTCAAAAGCATGCAAATTCATAAAAGAATGTATCAAAAAGTAATCCCTTCAATGTAACTATTCTGAATACCACCCAACTAAAATGTAACTGTAAGTAAATACAGTTACTCATTTTGAATGTAATCCTGAATACAATTATTCCGTTGCTTCACAATACTTGTTCTGCGTTTTAATTACCTTATTTTTAATTACTAGTATATTATAATTACAATTATGTTACAGTTATACTTTGTGTTGTGTTTGCAGGTGTCCTTCCACCATTCCAGAGATTTGTGAAAAAACTGCAACATGAAAAACCAATGGTGCACTTGTTTCATGTGGAAATGGTGGCCCTTGTGAGAGGGATTCTCAGCAAATTTATGAAGCCAAACGCTATCCCACTGAGCGCAAAGGAGATCCTCAAGGTTGATGTCCGGAGCAGAGATTTGCAACTGTCAGACAAAAGGCTCTGTGTTGGAAAGTTCTGCTACTCTGCGATGAACAAGGCCCAAGTGGAGAGGAAGATATGGGTTGGAAATATCTACAAGTCTGTCAGAGAAGGGTACATGAAAGCAGCAGAGTTCCTCCTCAAAAACCTTCCACTGGACAACAGCATAGTATCCTCACTGTCTGCTCTGACTCCATCTCTAATGCAGTGTGACTTTATCTGCGGAGCTTTTATCACATTAGGAGAGGCCTTGCCTAATGCTGTTCCTCCAGAAGAGCTTGGTCAACTAGAGGAAGAGGTTCGGGCATATCAGATTGATGTAGACCTGGTACCTCATGCCCAGACCTACGATGAAGAGGATGGCCGAGTGGATGTAAACTGGTGGAGCCATGTTGCATCTCTGAAAAACCCAGAGAGAGGTGTGAGGTATCCCAGCCTGTGTAAGCTGGTTAAAGCTCTTCTCTCCATTTTCACAGGCCCACTGGTGGAAGGATCATTCAATTTAATGGATGACATCCTTGAAGCTGACAGGTGCTCCATGAATGTGGAAACTTATGAGAGCCTTGCAGTTGTTAAGTCCACAATGAAAGCCAGGGACTGGACAGCCTCAACCATGACCATAGACCAGCCTTTGAGACGGTCCTGTCTGTCATCATACCAAAATGACCAGTTACACCTGCAGAAAAAGAAAGCGAAAGAACAGGCACAAAAGGAGAAAAGGCTGAGTGAGGCAGCAAGGGTGCAGTCATCAAAGATGGCAAACAAACTGGTACAACAGGCCAAGAAAACCAAAAGGCCAGCCACCACCTCCTCTGGACCAGCCAGACCCCCTCCTTCCTCTGGACCAGCCAGACCTCCTCCTTCCTCTGGACCAGCCAGACCTTCTCACTCTGGCTCAGCCAAACCTCCTCACTCTGGACCAGCCAGACCTCCTCCCTCTGGACCAGCCTCCTCTTCTGGACCAGTTAGACCTCCTCCCTCTGGACCAGCCTCCTCCTCTGGACCAGCCAGACCTCCTCACTCTGGCTCAGCCAAACCTCCTCACTTTGGACCAGCCAGACCTCCTCCCTCTGGACCAGCCTCCTCTTCTAGACCAGACAGACCTCCTCCCTCTGGACCAGCCTCCTCCTCTGGACCAGCCAGACCTCCTCCCTCTGGACCAGCCTCCTCTTCTGGACCAGACAGACCTCCTCCCTCTGGACCAGCCTCCTTCCTCTGGACCAGCCAGACCTCCTCCTTCCTCTGGACCAGCCAGACCTCCTCCTTCCTCTGGCTCAGCCAGACCTCCTCCTTCCTCTGGCTCAGCCAGACCTCCTCCTCACTCTGGCTCAGCCAGACCTCCTCCTTCCTCTGGACCAGCCAGACCTCCTCCTTCCTCTGGACCAGCCAGACCTCCTTACTCTGGCTCAGCCAAACCTCCTCACTCTGGACCAGCCAGACCTCCTCCCTCTGGACCAGCCTCCTCTTCTGGACCAGACAGACCTCCTCCCTCTGGACCAGCCTCCTCCTCTGGACCAGCCAGACCTCCTCACTCTGGCTCAGCCAAACCTCCTCACTCTGGACCAGCCAGACCTCCTCCCTCTGGACCAGCCTCCTCTTCTAGACCAGACAGACCTCCTCCCTCTGGACCAGCCTCCTCCTCTGGAAAAGCCAGACCTCCTCCCTCTGGACCAGCCTCCTCTTCTGGACCAGACAGACCTCCTCCCTCTGGACCAGCCTCCTTCCTCTGGACCAGCCAGACCTCCTCCTTCCTCTGGACCAGCCAGACCTCCTCCTTCCTCTGGCTCAGCCAGACCTCCTCCTCACTCTGGCTCAGCCAGACCTCCTCCTTCCTCTGGACCAGCCAGACCTCCTCCTTCCTCTGGACCAGCCAGACCTCCTTACTCTGGCTCAGCCAAACCTCCTCACTCTGGACCAGCCAGACCTCCTCCCTCTGGACCAGCCTCCTCTTCTGGACCAGACAGACCTCCTCCCTCTGGACCGGTCTCCCCTACCTCCTCTGCACCACCCTCAGAAATTGCCTCTGTAATTATGTTAAAAAGGAAAGGAGAGGAGTCAAAGCCCAGTCAAAAAAGAAAGAAGAAATAGAACAGAAAAAAGGTGTCAATGAACGGTGATGATTGCACTGGAAGCTCCAGTTTAGCAGTTCCCAGTTTCTGAAGTAAACTGTATTTATTTCCTATTTTCTATTTATTTCCTATTCAGTTTAATCAGTTCTTGGAGCACTTTACTTTAACCTTTTTGTTGTTGTTGTTGTTAATTGAACTGTACTGTAACTTGTAGTTTAGTGTATTAAATTGCATTTTTTAAATTTTCTATTTTGTATTTCCTATAACCTATAATTTGCCATTGTTTGTTTTGAACAAAAATGATGGAAATGTTGCAATTTAAAATTACTGTATACTCTACAGTTCACTGTTGCTCTGTAACTGTTTATACATTTTTTGTATAAGTTGCCCCTTACTGAATTAAATGGTTGCTAAATGAATAATTCAAATTAATTAGCCTGACTGAGTTTCACATGTCCTTATAACATTATTACCTTTACTTTCTAAAATTCACATTTAAACTGTAGGTCATCTTGTACCCTGCCAAACACTATGCCAAAAAGTTGTTTGCCAAATTGCCTATGGTGTGTATGCGCTGGGTCAACTGCACCCCCACTCCCCAGAAAAAAGTTTTTTTTAACTTTAAGCCCTGGCCTTACGTTTGGCTTCCACTAGTACAACTAGTAACGTGTTTTGCCTCACTAGTTAACTAGAAAAGTCAAAATACACTTCAACTAGTAAGCATGTCAGCGTCACTAGTTCAACTAGTAAACATTTTAGATCTCACTAGTTAACTAGTGAGCTCAATAAGGTGTTACTAGTACAACTAGTGATTATTTCAGCTTCCACTAGTTCAACTAGTAAACATTTTACGCCCCACTAGTTAACTAGTAAGGTCAATGAGACTTTTTCTAGTTTAACTAGTAAGGTGTAAATCCTTACTAGTCACACTAGTGATGATTTTGGCTCTTACATGTGTAAATAGTGTAAAAAACGTGAGGTTACTAGCAAACTAGTGAGGTGAATAGCTGCTACTAGTTAACAAGTCAGAGCTTTTGCAGCTCACTAGTTCACTAGTAAGACTTTAAGCATTACTAGTTCAGCCCAGTGGGCCACTAGTCTGTCAAAAAGCTGACTAGTTTGGATTTTGGTGCCACTAGTATGGCTCTGTGGCCTCACTAGTCAGGCTTAAGTTGTTACTAGTTTGACAAAAGTGTCACTAGTTGCTGAAAAAAAGTGACTAGTAAGACTCTTTGTTCAACTAATTGGACAAAATGTCTAACTAGTGTGACCAGATGTCCAACTAGTGCTGACAATGATCGAACCAGTGAATGACACTGACACCTGATATCAAGGATATGGAATAAACGGCTTGCCATAATCTGTGGAAAACAGAGTGTGAGACCAAGGCCAAAGTACAACGAATAATAATAGGAGACAAGGCCCCATGTAACCTGATGTGTCCCCCAGCAGTCTAAGCCTATAGCAGCGTAGCTGTAAAATGGTTCAGAGCTACCTGAACCAGCCCTAAGTAAAAGCTCTGTCGTAGAGGAAGGTTTTAACCCTAGACTTAAATGTAGGGAGAGTGTCTGCCTCTCTGACCCATGGAGAGAGTTGGTTCCACAGTAAAGGAGCCTGGTAACTGAAGGCTCTACCTCCTAGTCTGTTTTTAGTTGAGTCACTAACAGACCTGCATTCTAATAAAAACTTGGTGTGCCAGATAATGGTGGTCATAACAAATGGTACTATGTCATTTATTGTTAACACAGGTATTCATTAACTTTACAGATATTTTACCTGACTAATAAAACATTAAAAAAGAATTCTTATATAACCTGAATGCATGAACAACAATTGACAAAACTATAGAAATCCATACCTCATATTAGTAAAAGTATTGTGAAACTAACTAAATGATGGACTAGACATACTCTCTACTTACCAGCTGGCTGTTTCAAGCTGATCCTGGTGCTGTCATAGGATGAGATCACGCATCAGCTCATGATGGACCCACGTCTGCCAAATAGGGAAACATGACATTTTATTTAGACTTATTGTAGACTAGTTTTTAGTCTGTGTGGACAAACACATTGCTGGTAATACACATTTGTGAACACAAACAGTGTTTAATAAATAAATCAAAAACGCATATAATTTACAGCTTCACCCAAGAAAAAACTTATTTTACATATTTACAATGTCTCTCCTCTTTTGTTCTATTATGTTCCACTGTTAGGCTACACATTTGATCAAAACAGAACCAAATACATTAATAAAATAAAATTATTACTAGGCCTACTGTAAATGTCAAAACAACTGTACAGTTGAAATAAGGCTAGCATATTGCTATCAGGTGTATAGATTTGATTGAACGCAAATGTGTGAGCTCAACAGTGTGGGTTTGGTACTATAGGCTACTTTTCCAAAAATACACACACATCACAATACAACATAGAATAAAAATGAACATACACAAGTGTCCCCAGGAAATAAGACTTGGTTTTAAATTTAAACATTCATCCTGTAAGGGCATGAGCAGGTCTGAAAAATGATGAATCCTCAGATAAAATAAAAAATGGTCGTTTTGGTCCATTTCAATAGGTACATATGTACAATTCATTAATGATTTTTAAAAATAAATAATCAAATAAATAAAAAAACATAAAATGTGACTAGCCTAGGCTACATTTTGTTATGTGCTATGTTTCCCACTGTGCATGTGCGAATTTCAATTTTTATGTTCGGAGGGAGGAAGTGCGGAGGCAGTCGTTGTTGTTGTCGTGCGGTTGTGAAAGTAAAGTCTTGAAAAGTACAGTTATCGTCGTAGTTATTGAGCTAACACATTTCATGTAGGCCTACGCCTATTTCACCTCCATACATGGCATGTTTAATTAATCTCTTGATATATTTAATGCATGAGATTTTTTTTGTTGTTCCCATATTTTAGGAAGACGAGGAAGACCTGCACTTGACATCACAAGGGAGCAAATAGAGCTGCTCCTCACTCAAGGCTTCACAGTGAGAGCTATGGCAAGGATGCTGGGCTGGTCTCCCTCATACCTGCATAAAAAAAATGAAGTCTTTTCAGATTTCAGCAAGAAAAAGATTCAACCCCATTTGTGATGCTGACCTAGAAGGGCATGTCAGGAGACTCCACAACCAGTTTCCAAGATCAGGCTCAGAAGTAAGTTTAAAGTCTTGGACTGTGAACTCCCTTTTAGATGATGAGGGCATATCTGCAAGCCAACGGCGTTGTTGTGCCGAGAAGAAGGGTTCGAGAGACCCTGAACCGCATTGATCCAGCTTCAGCAGCTCAGAGATGGAGCCAGACAGTGGCAAGGAGAATGTACTATGTGCCATTTCCTAATAGCCTGTGGCACATAGATGGCAATATGCATCTTATATGGTAATCAGGGGTCAGCTTTGTATTTCAATGTACTTGTGTGTGTTAGCTATTTTATATTATTAGACTTAAATGAAATTTGCATGTGTTGCACTCCACACTCTACCTCTGTGAAATGTTTTCTTTTTTAATCCAAATTCTTGGTTAATTTTGGAAATGTATTCGATTTTTCTATTAAGGTTCTCTTGTAATGAATTAATCATCCACTTAATTATGTATTTTACAGGTGGGGGTTTGTGACACATGCTGGTATTGATGGAAACTCCGGACTCATTACCTACATTAATTGCAGCACAGACAACAAAGCTTTAACAGTGCTCACTTACTTTGTTTGAGCTACCTGTCTGCATGGGATGCCCTCCAGAGTCCGATCAGACCATGGTGGAGAGAACACTCTGGTAGCTCTTTTGATGAACCTTCTGCAGGGCCAAGGAGACACAAGGCACATTACAGGCCTCTCTGTACACAACCAGAGAATCGAGCGTCTTTGGAGGGATGTGTTCACACAGGTTGTGAACTATTTTTACAGGCTGTTTTACTAATTTGAAGATGAGTGCATCCTTAATCCTGAAGATGACATTCAGAAAATGGCACTGCAACTCGTTTACAGACCAGAAATCCAAAAAAGACTTGATCTAGTTAGACGTGCTTGGAACAACCACAAAATAAGATCAGCTAACAATTGCACACCAGTACAAATTTGGATGGAGGGCGTGCTAGGCAACATTAACCAGGACTCCACAGCGATCAACAGCATTTATGGGGATGACCCATACAGCGCAGAAAATCTGGAGGCTGGATTGGCCAGACATGGAGTACAGCTGACACAGTTACAGGGAAACCCTGAAGATTTTGAACGGGCTGTTATTGTGCCACAGCCAAAGTGAAACCTGACTGCTGAACAGCAGCAGCATCTTCAAGTCACAATGGAGGGAACAACCAGGGGTGCAGATCCGATGTCAGGATTGGGGGTGGCACAAAAGTTTTTTGGGTTTTTTTGCCCGTATGCAACTCATACCATGCCACCATAAATCATGACTTCGTAGAAGTCATATCATTCAAAAAGTACTGCACAGGGAATCATTTATTGCGCTTACCTTTCTTGTTTATTTGTCCTAAACAGCCAACAGCGCGTATCACTGCTTACTTCCCCTCCCAGATCCCCAATTCTTTTCACCGTCTTCCTTTTCTCCCAGTGTATGGGACTACTTTATGCATGATTAATTGATATGGATGAATATCAAAATAGGAAGCCCTAACCAAGTTGTGTAAACTAACTGATCATGTTTTTACAATGCCAGTTATGCTGCTAAACAGTTCTAAAAAAAACACAGTTCTAAGAACACAATAAACACAACACAAGTTGACCCAACAAAATCTGATTTATTTACATAAATTTATATAAAATCATTCCTTGTTTGTTTTCATCCGTCATTTTCCAGGCTCCCTGGAAGAAGAGATCCTGTATCTGTATAACTCTTCTCATCTGTATAACTCTTCTTGTCTGTATCTGTACAACTCCTGGATAAAATAAAGGATAAATAATTTTACAACTTGACAATTAATTCATATCCATTCATTTATATAGTCATGTTTTATAGTAAAAAAAAAAAAAAAGGTCCTTATAACAAAATTTACCTATGTTGCCCTTTTTTATCATCAATCTGACCAGTAGACTCAACAAAATCATGAAAAATATTCAATTCAATTCAAATCAAATTTATTCAAGTTCAAGTTTATTTCAAACCAATCAGATGAAACAAATACCAACCAACAACAAACAAAAACACCAAACAGAACAACCACCCCTTGGTTTGAAATGGGGATGGAAGAAGCAGAGCTGATCTATTTCCAACCCCAGTTGTCATTTCATCAACATCATCAACAAGCAGACTCAACAACATCATAAATTCATATCCATTCATTATACAATCATGTGAGTATTGACCACTGAGTATGTGAGTCTGATCACTACACTCACAAACTATCATAACTAGGCAAATGAGCCAAAGGTGTGTTTGCGAGTTTCACTACCAGCAATAAATTGCTGACAGAGATTTGGTCTATCTAGCTCATCAACCTTGTCTCTGTGTACATGACACACGACAACACTGTTCAGTCGTTCCTGAGACATGGTGGCTCTAAGCCAGGTTTTAAGCCTTCTCAGGGCGCTAAAACTCCTCTCTACTTCACAGGAAGATGCTGGCACTACCAATAAAAGTCTAACCAGAGCCTCCACTTGCTCAAACAGTCCATGCACCTCTACAGGCTGTTCCCTGAGTACCTCTGCTGCTTCCTTACTGCAGCTGAACTCATATTTACTCTTAAATAAAGGCAACTCAACAGCAGGAGCACCTCTTTTCAGCTCAGGGTACTGGTCTACCACATCATCCACCTGCCCAGTGAGAAGCATATTCTCCAGTTTCTGCAGATCTTTAAAACTCTCCTGATCAAAGCGGTCAGCAAATTGAGCATCCAGAGTATCTAAGACCTTGAAGAACTCCACACGGTAGTAGTCAACTGCTTCACCAGGAAAGCGTCTGGTGTTTGGCACCTCAGTGGGTTGTATCTGTGCAGACTCAACCACTGCAGCATTTGCCTTTTCAAAAAGGGTCAAATAGTGTTGGTCATTTCATTTCTCCTGGAAAGAGGAGCGGACACAGTTGACCGCTGCCAGCATACCAGAGACAGTCTGGGTTCTCCTCTGCAGGGATTTGTTGAGGCATTTGAGCTCTCCTACCACAGCAGAAGCGAGTGTAAGACCCAAGACTGTTTTGCCCTTTCTAAAATGTTCTGCTAAGCCGCTAGCACTGGCTGCAGATTTGGATGTACTACCAGCCATTTTATCCAAGCTGCAGAGAACTCTGTCATACTGAGTAAGCACAGCCTTGATGGCTGTGTCTCGGACAGTCCACCTGGTTGGGCACAGCGGTTTCAAGGTTGTCATTGGCTCAGGCTGGTTGTCTGTTGTTGCGATGTCTGCAAACATGGCCTTGAATTTCCCTGACTGACCAAAGAGCACACCTAGCTGGTGGACCCAAAAAAGTGAGTCCCGGATCAGTGGGGAGGCTGAGCAGGCAGCCTGTGTAATAAGATTAGAACAGTGTGCCCCACAGTGGACATACAGCGCTAGTGGCTGCTGTCTTCTCAGAATAGCCTGCGCACCAGAGTATTTGCCTGCCATGTTGGCTGCCCCATCATAGCCTTGCCCCCGCAAACCAGCCATCGGTAGGTTGAGCCTCACCAAAACATCAGTGGCCATGTCAGCAATGGTCTGACCAGTCATCTCAGACACCACATAAAGTCCAATAAACTCTTCATGTGGCACTAGGTCATGATCGACATAACGGAGGCAGATAGACTCCTGCTCTGCACCAAATATATCTTGTGTACCGTCTACAATTATAGAAAACTGCAGAATGGGAAGAGACCTGATGGTGTTTGCTATGCCACGAATGACAGTGTTTGCCATTACATTCAGTATCTCATTCTGTGCATGACAGCTGGTGTAATTAGTGGTGCGGGTCAGCCACTTTTTCAGCACAGGATCATCTTCTGACCTCAGCTTCAACAGTTGTTCGAGATTCCCCTGCCAGATTTACCTCTCAAGGCTTGACCCTGTCTTGCCAGGTACTGAACAGAGCTGACGATTCTCAGGAGGCTATGCCTGGCCTCCTCCTGTTGTTTAGCCCATGAGCTGGACAGCTGGACACTGACAGGGTCAGAGTCATGTGCACTTACTGTTACTGCGTGACAATGAGAGTAGGTTTTTTGGTGAGCTGCAAATTTCTCTAAAGCCTTCTTCCAGTTGCGGAAGCCTTCAGTTACAAAAGCAGCATCCACTTTTTTGCCAAAAGAGGACCTGTCACTTGTCCCCGGAAGTGCAATGAAGTCATCGATGTCCTCATCATCAGAATCATCGATGACGAAGTCATCAATGTGAGATCTAAAATGGTATCAAAAAATGTTTATTTGTTTGTGTGATGATTAAATATATCAGCCTTTCCAGAACTCATTCAAACTCTTTAGAAGCAAGGATTTGAACGTTGACTTTGAATGACACTGGTTTTGCACAAGGTTTACTCTACTGCTCTATTCATATATGACTGTGTAAAATCAAAATAGAAGATGAGCGTTAACACTGTTAAAGTGGAGAAATACGTGTCATACCTGTTTGTAGACCTTGAGAAGAACTGGTTTGTTGCTCTTCACGTGACCTTCTGTAAAAGACCTTGAAAACAGAAGTTGTTTCATGAAATTATCTATATTTTTACAATAGCATTTGTAGTACATATAAGAAAAACATAGAATCGTGTTAACATTTACATCTGGCATCCCAGCATTCTCCCACTCTGCAGGATCCAAACTTGCTTCCTGTTGATTGTCAGAGAGAGTTGCATTTCAGTCTTTCTTGCTGAGATTATCATTGAAAACAGAGAGGATGATATATAACCAGTATTATTTAATTATTCTTTACTTTAGGTTCAGTTTCACCTATTTCACATATGAACTTGCAAATTGTAGTTGTAGAAGTAATTTTATTGCTATAGTTACTTACAAATGACAGGTCAGTTGGTGTACTTTCACCGGTGTCCATTGTTGAGGAGCAAGATGCAGAGGGTGTGACTAGAAGAGCAGGTGGAGTGCCCAGGGAGATTGTGGGTCTACTGGGTGATTAGCTAATGTGTCACCTGTGTTGATTCCCCCACCTGTGCCTGTACCTGTTTCTCCTCATGCATTTAACCCATGTGTTATCCCTATATTGCTGTCAGATGTCGCATGTCTGTCGCACTTGCCAGGGCTGTGTTGGAGCTGTGTTTTCCTAGTTGTATATTGTACATGTCCTCCCCGTAAGTAGATAAAAATAGTGTTGTTCATGGTTTTTGGTTGTGTTGATTCATGTGTTCTGGTTTATGATAGTGTGACAACAATACTCTCTACTGCGTTAGTTTCAAGCTGTTACATTATGGATGCATGATGTTGATGATGTTGAAGTCTTTCATGGCAATCCCTGCTCACTACATGTAGGAAATAGAATGGAATAAAATCATGTGATCTTGGGTTGATGTCGCAGTATCACCCTTGCCCTGTTTAGATTGGATGCAGCAGTTCAACAGCATTTAAGAAACCATGCCGCGATCAATAATTAATGTAGGCAGATGTGTATCTTGCTGCAGGGTTGTCTCACTGCCAAAATTAGAGGACAACAATTGTATTTGGGACCAATAACCATTTTAACTAAACCTGCAAGTCAACAGTAATGTTGATTAATGAGCATTGTCTATATAACTCAATAAAATTCAAGTTCATGCTCACATTAAAAGCCAATAAATTGTGTACATTACCTAAGCCGATCTTTGTCAGATGGAGGCACTGTGCATGGGATGGAAGGACCATTTCTTCAGCACTTTGCAATAGGAAGAGCCTCGCTCTCCATACCAAACCTTCGCTGTTTGCAGGTTCTTGTATGCAAAAAATGTAATGAAATCCATTATTTTTTGACATTCAAATGTGTAAGTAATACAGTTAAGAATTTTACTTTCACTGTCTCTCCACTAAGCAGAGGTGGGTAGAGTAGCCACAAATTTTACTCAAGTAAGAGTATAGTTACTTTAGAATAATGTTACTCAAGTAAAAGTAAAAAGTAGCCATTCAAACATTTACTTGAGTAAGAGTAATAAAGTACTTGGTGAAAAAGCTACTCAAGTACTCTGAGTAAGAGTAACTGACCTCTGATTTATTCGTTTAATGATCAGCGCATAAATGTACCGGTAATCAAATACACAAAATATAAAATAGCAATGAACAAATTCAGATATTGCCAAAGAACAACAACTAAGACAATAAATTATTATTCTTATTATTTATTTTTATTTTATTTTTTACAAAGTAACATAAATTAAGGCAAATTTAGCCACAACAACCTACATAGAGTAGCCTACTACTTGCATACAGAGGTCTATGAACTGTCCATAAACTCTTTGTGTTGTGTCTGTGTGTCTATCTATCTGTGACCCCGTGTGTGTGTGGGTGTGTGTACGCGTTGGACGGTTCACGTCTCCACGTCGCCCATTAATCCCTGATCAGTGTTCACCTCTTTGGTCAATATCCCTCACATAACAGCGCTGACATCATCCTATTCACAGTTTTTATACAGTCTTCACAGCCAGAACACATTTACTGACCACAGTGTGTTTCCTCTAATTTGAGGCGGAATGGCTGGCCTGTTTACTGCGGAGATTTTGTGTGTGGTCATGTGACTGCTTGGCTCTGTCTGGAGGCAAACGTTGCTAGTGGCTGCATTTGATTGGTGAAAGGCAGTCATGTGACACAAACAAACAGATCGTGCATTGGATTGATAAGAAGTAGCGAGTAGCGACCGGAATGTAGCTCAATGTAACGGAATAAAAGTACTGCTACTTCTTCAAAAATATACTCAAGTAAAAGTAAAAAGTATGCTGCATTGAAACTACTACTACAGGGAACGCTTTAAGTGCAAACAGATAGAATGGGTCTGTGTACAAAATCTTGAATGTATCTGTCTTAAGATAGCTCTATCTCCACAAATGCCGATAACGCTGATTGGGATGTATAGACCTCCATCAGCCTCTAATGCTTTTTATGTTGCGCTTCAGGCACTACTTAAGGAATGTGATACGAAGAATGAAGTTATCCTACTTGGTGATCTAAACATCAACTGGCTTGACAAATCCAATCGGAGACAGTTAAAATCATTATTAACTAATTTTAACTTTACTCAATTGATCAAAGGTCCTACTAGACTAACTATTTCCTCTGAAACATGTATAGATCTTGTTTTTACTAATAAGTGTGAGAGAATTCAAAAGGTGTACAATATGATGACAGGTTTGTCAGACCATAATTTCATTATGTTCTCCAGAAAACTATCTAAAAGTAGATTTTCTTGTTCCCAGAAAACAATACCAGAGCAAATGAGAGTGCCAAGAAGGGAGATTCCAAAATTGACACAGGCGCTAAACAATATAGACTGGACTAATCATCTCACCCATAATCATGTTAGCGACAATTGTAATGTATTCATGACTGTTATCCAAAACACAGTGTCTACATTTACTAAAAAAATTAAAGCAAAGCCATCAAAAAAGAATCACCTTCCCTGGCTCAATGAAGATATATGGTCATTGATGAAACAAAGAGACCGTGCTCTCAAAATATCACTTAAAACGAAAAGGGTGAATGACAGGTTGACATTTGCTTCGCTTAGAAATAAAGTGGTGAGGGAAATCCGATCTGCAAAAGCTAATTTTTTTATCAACATAATAAGTACTGCAAGAGGAAATGCTAAAGACATATGGACAAATATTAAAAAACTGGCAGGAAATAGTACAGTGCGCAGAGAAATTAGGGAGCTACAGCTGGATGAGAAAGTCATTCATGATCCAAGGGACATTGCAACAGCTTTGAACAATCACTTTATAGACTCTGTTAAAAACCTGACGCAAAGCTCCTGCCCTCAGATAGATCACCACCCACCAATGCTGCTGAACAACGACACACCATCTCTTAATCTGTGTGTAGTGTCACAGTCACAGGTTGATAAGGTTATTGGTGGTCTTAAAAGCTCTAAAGCCAAAGATGCATTTAGTATGGACGTTACATTTCTGAAATATCACAAGGACTCCTTCATAGCACCCTTGACTACTATTATCAACAAATCCATACATGAAGGGTCCTTCCCTGACACCTGGAAGTGCTCTATCATTACACCAGTTTTTAAATCGGGTAATCCTGCAATAATCAGTAACTATAGACCGATAAGCATATTACCCGCAGTCTCCAAGGTCATGGAAAAACTTGTAGCGAAGCAGATTATTGAACATCTTAACAACAGTCCATATACCTTAAATAAGATGCAATTTGGCTTTAGAAAGCATTATTCTACTGACACGGCTGTCTGCGTTTTTCTGGAAAACTTAAAATCAAAGCTGGATGCAGGTGGTGTTATTGGTGTTGTCTTTATTGACCTCAGAAAAGCTTTTGACACTATTAACCACCAGATATTGTTAACCAAACTGTCTTATTTTAACTTTTCCTCACACACATTAAACTGGATTGAATCATACATCTCTTCAAGAACACAGTGTGTTAGGATACAGAACATGAAGTCAATGTCACGTAACAATCATCTTGGGGTACCACAGGGATCGGTCCTAGGTCCACTGCTTTTCAGTTTAATTATAAATGACCTGCCAAGCTGTTGTCCTTTGAATGTCACCTGTCAAATGTATGCTGATGATGCTGTTCTGTATGTCCATGCAAAAGACAAAAAACAGGCTGCACAAGAACTGACAGATGCTATGATGAATGTGTACAACTGGCTTGAGAAATCAAAATTATACTTGAACATATCCAAGACTATGTGTATGTACTTCTCAAACAGGGCAAATACTGACAGTGATCTCAACGTTTTTGTGCAAGGGAAAACAATTAATGTGGTACAAGAGTTCAAATATTTAGGAATCGCTCTTGACTCACAACTTACTTTTAAACAACAGATAAAAAAGACTGTGAACAGAATTAAGTTTAACTTATTCAATTTTAGATTCATTAGAAATAACCTAACTCCTGAGTCAGCAAAATTATATTTTGATACTATGATCATGTCACATATGCTCTATTGCGTAACAAGCTGGGCAGCGGCCTGTAAGACGACACTAGACGATTGAAACAGTTTATAAACAAGCTCTTAAAGTATTAGATAAAAAACCCAAAACGTACCATCACTGTCAGATATTAAAAAAGCATGAGCGCTTAAACTGGAACAACACTGTTAAACACACTGACGCAGTCTTGATGTACAAAATCTTCCGTGGCCAAGCACTACCTCCACTACAAGAATTTGTGAAAAAAAACCTCAAACAGATCAACCAGAGCTGGTTCCAGAGGTGACTGTGTAGTCCCTTTTAGAAAAAGTGCCCATAGTCAAACCACTTTTTCTGTCCGTGCATCTCACACCTGGAAATCAATTCCAAGCACAATACGCAAACTCCCAACTCTGACCTCTTTCACAAAACAGCTTAAAGCTTGGCTACTGGAAGAGCAACACTGTTGTCACAACCAGGTCTAAACTTGTGTATTCATTCAATGTAATTAATTTGTCGAGGGTTTCCATCCGCAATTTCTACTGAGCACATATATTATTATTACTTTCCTCTTCCTCATTAACATTTTTTTTTTTCTTTTTTCTAGGTACTAGGGCAATGTGCAGTGCAACACGCACTTTATATTCTCACAAAATTGTGTACTCTCACTATCATAAAATTACCATCATTGGTATATATTTATCTAATGCAATACGTAATTGAGCAGTGTGCAATTCTCAATTATTAGACACTAGGGCAATATGTAATGCAACATGCACTTTATAACTCTATATAACTAGGTACTCTAGGTATTACAAATTACTATCATTAGTATTAGATTATTGTAATATGCAATTGAGTATTAGGCTATCAAATCAGCACTTTATATTTTTTGGGCAATTTGCAATACAATAATGCACTCTACACTTTAGCACTTTGCACTTTAACCAGCCCCTCGACATATAGTGTTTAAGCTGTGTGAAATGTGCATGGTCCCCTGAGCCTTGGCCTGTATATTTTATGATTAACTATGTTTGTTCTGTCTTGTTTTGTTTTGTTTTGTTTTGCTTTGTTTTTATTGTGAACGAATGTTGTACAACACCAACCTGCCAATGGGACTCGAGACGGAAATTAGCCACACGGCTACAATCTCACATGTTTACATTTATATGTGCATTAACATGTACTGTCCCATTTCTTTCTTTAAAAATAAATAAATCTACAAATCTACAAATCTACTCTTATAAGTACTTTATCCAAAAAGTTACTCAAGTAAATGTAGCGCGTTACTACCCGCCTTTGGCACAGTGTCATGGCACAACACAGACAATATAGTGGAGGACTAGTCTTTAATGACCGTTGAAGTCTTGACAAAACAAGTGAAGCTATGTAAACATAGCAATGATCAGGGGTCATTTATTGTTTTTGGGTTTTTTTTATGAGCTAACACAAATCTAATACTGTATCAATGATGTTCAATGACCATTAGCAGCGAACGGCTAAAACAACTAGCTAAATGTTAGCCTACATGAGGTGAAAATATGAGGTGAAAATACAACAGTAAGCTACTGTAACATCTAGTGTAGAAATTGCATATCTGGCAGAAATTAATTAAACAAAAAGTTTTATGCTAAAGTGGAAGGGGAGAAGCCTGGTAGGCCTTAGCTCCTTACCTGCCATTGCATCTGCCCTGCTTCGCCTTCTAAATGTGTTTCTCGTGGCACTGAGGATGTTGTAATCTCTATGTGCTTCCAGGTGTCGCCTCACATGTAGCGTCTTTTGCGCGCACAAATCCATTAGTTTCAATGTAGAAGCGCGCCAAGCACTCTCACAACCCAGAGCGACACGGCGCACAGAGATGGAAAAATCTCAACTTTTTCTAATGAAGCAAGCGCACTGCATGTCATGTGATAAGAATTAACCAATCAGCTCCATGGACCTGCTTCTTCCTTTCCGTCCAACGGACTTCACAACATTATATATCTAATTACACACACTATCTCTCTACCAGCATTTCCCTCTCCTCCACACACACATGCATACACCTCACCTCCTGATGCTTGCTGGAAATCCATTTAACTTTTTTTAAAAACTTTGAGGTGAGGTGTACATCAAAGATTCTTTTCTACAAGCATAAAATGAAGAGATGGTTGCACCAGATTTATATTAGCCTAGATTAAATTTCCATCTGCAGTCCAAACATGTAATACACAGAAGACGCAGACCACAAAAGAATACAGGGGAAAAAAGACCTGATATGCTACATAAAATGACACAAACAGACAATGGACAGCACAGGCATAAAACAGAAACACAGTTTCCACATTTACTAGCCTATGTCCTCCTGGATGTAGACTAAGGGACCCTGTCGTGGTTTATTTCTCCACAACAACCGACTGACATTATCCCACTTATCAAACGGACTACCAGTGAAATAATTAATTTGATACATAATAGTGATCAAAATAAGACTTTTATTGATTTATAAATTGCATAGCCTAGACTACAATTGTATTCATTTAGGTAACTGCAGGTCCGGTCACTTTTCCGCTGTTCTGATCCTGGCTGTTTTGAGATAGCACGTAGGCCTACCCTAATGCTGTCAATGTTCACAGTGCGACACCTGCTGGGCTTTTTTTTTTTTTTTTAAATCTCCACTTTTTATATAACATTGAAGTTTCTCATAATTTAGAGCAGACTCCACAGTGCACGGTAACTGAAGAAAACTTTCTTTTTCAAAATAGTCATGGTGCGTTATAATATCAGCTGCATATTAATATTTCTTCTTTTTTGAATTTATTTATTTATTTAGGCTATTATTTATTTGTTTATTTTTAAATCAAACTGTTAAAGATCTGTTTGATTTTCATCTGTGCATTATATTTACAGCATGAACTCATTAAATTAATTGCATTTTATAATAACACAATAAAATAAATGTACACATCTCCTGCAACCACTGCTGCTCAAAGTCAATATCCAGAGCTGGCACTTTAAGGCTTTTCAGCACTCATTTGAATACTGACCAATAAAAGTCTTTATCCAGCCTATTTAATTTGCATGCAGTTTACAAGTGGAACATGTTGACTTCTAAGTGGCACCTGCAACTCTACTGGCTGTGTGTTGCATTTAACATGTTAACTAGTGATAGTAGTGACAACATTTTAAACTTCATCTGTAAACTAGTGGGGTTCAAAAAGTTCTACTAGTCGTCTCGTAAGACGCATAATGTCTACTAGTTATGCTAGTAGGTGTCTTTATCCTAACTTCTCAACTAGTGAAGTTCAAGAACTGCTACTAGTCGACTAGTAAGACCCAAATTGGCCACTAGTAACACTAGTTGGTGTCTTTTCGACTTCACTAGTGAACTAGTTACACATGTCCTCTTACTAGTTAACAAGTTAGGTCCAAAAAGATTCACTAGTTGACGAGTGACACTCTTTGCGTGTTAGTTAACTAGTGGATGCTATTTGTTGTCACTAGTCAGATTCTGCACTGAACATGTAAAGACTTTGATCAAACCTGTTGGAAGTTTTTCTTACATGTAAGGCTATTCCTTGAACTAGTAACGACTTCCTCAGCACTAGTGGGCAACTGTGCACAGCAAGTGAGACATTTCTTTTACATTTGAGACTTTTTGTCGCACTAGTTGACATCTTCACCACACAAGTAGATATCCTCATCTTACTAGTACACAATCCTGTGTCCTGATTCGTAGGTATCTTTTATTTTGAACTGGAGAGCAAATAGGAAGCCTCAATTTATGTTTTTACCCACCTCCACATTAGCATTTGGTGTCACTAGTGTGACTAGTGCACATTTTGGCTTCCACTAGTACAACTAGTAATGTGTTTTGCCTCACTAGTTAACTAGAAAAGTCAAAATACACTTCAACTAGTAAGCATGTCAGCGTCACTAGTTCAACTAGTAAACATTTTAGATCTCACTAGTTAACTAGTGAGCTCAATAAGGTGTTACTAGAGTATTTCAGCTTCCAAACTAGCAAACAGAGTGACTAGTAAGACTCTTTTTTCAACTAGTTGGACAAAATGTCTAACTAGTGTGACCAGATGTCCAACTAGTGCTGACAATGATCGAACTAGTGAATTACACAGACACCTGATATCAAGGATATGGAATAAATGCTCAAACGGCTTGCCATACTGGTTGTCCCGGAGTACAGTTGAGAGTTTTACTGCATCGGTGCTGCACATTTACCCGATTTCGAGAATGAAGATGAGCCCTTTTATTAAGATGGCCGCCTGTACTTATTTGAGCCTGAGTATACGGACGAGGAGCTCCTACAAATTGAAGAGCAGACGAGGATAGAGAAAGAGGGCCAACGAGCAGACGAGGGTGAAGGGCGAACGCGAATCTCTGAGGACTTGTGGTGCTCCTATGGTTGCTGTGACTCCATGCCCACAGAGAAAGAATGTCTGTGTTGCAACGAGTGGGACCTGTTGCCCAATATTCATGGTCTCGATGTGTCCTGGGATGATACAGAAACTACCAAACGCTGTGTAACTACGTTAGAGGATTTCCCCCCTCTGATCAACAGGGCAGTGCTGGATACCTTTTTTCATGTGCCCAAAATAAATTAGAAGAGGTGGCCCAAACCACAGGGAATGCGCTTGTAGTGGTCCTTTTTTGGAACATTGTAGTTTTACCATGGCAGACCCACATCAATAACAGCTTCCACCGTTGACTTGTGTTAGTGCAGCCAGACCTCGGGTGTCTTTTCCTCAGATCAAGGAAATGAAGTTAGGAAAAGGAATAAGGAATACGATTTTTTTGAGTATTCAACTGCAGTCTCTGAGGGAACTTTTCACACAGAAGAGACATAAAAATAAAGTTAAGACTAAAAATATAATGCAAACTCTAAAGTAACAGGGACTTAAGTTGTGTGTGTTTGCCGAAGTGAAGAAATGTCTGAAGAGTTGTCTTTAAAGTGGGCTGATGTTGTTGTTGTTGTCCTCCTGCTGACAGACTGCTCTGGTCCTGCTTCACTGTGCCTGATGGCACCCAGCACTGCTGTGCACCCTTGGGCGACTGAAGATGCACTTTTGTAGTTTTGTATCTTTTAGCAATCAGCTGGCTGCAGACAAACAGGGCAGCAGCTGTGTTCCCCTTGTAATCCCCCCACCCCCCACCCAGACACAAAATGAACCCTCACACAGAGAGACGACTCTGTAAGCATCTTTGCTCTAGATGAAGACTAAGATAAGAGTTTTTATGATCCTACAGCCAAACCGACTGTGATATTTCTTTCAGAGAGTTGTTGGATCGGATCCACGACCTTGCCCATTGCTGAGGTTTCTGGCTTTCAAAACTCACTTTGTTTTGGAACTAAAACCTTCCTGCCCTGTGGTGTTCAAACGCGAAACAAAGCTTCCAGCAAACACATTTCAGGTCCAAATGATAAAAAGCCTCATTTTTCAGCCAGGCAGGAACACCACCAGCTTGGAGCACCACCAACAAAGAGGGGTAACATTTTATGACACCTTGCTTTTAAATGTTCATCAGACTGCAGTTATTCTACAGTCTGTGAGAGTTTAACATCATTACTCATCATAGTACAGAGACTGTGATGATCTTACACCGGAATTCCACTGGATGTGAGTCTATTGCAGAACAGCTGCACTGGTTATCCGTTGCGTGCTCCACCGTCTGCCAACACCCACCGGCTGCGTTTCTGGTGTGGAGCAGTGCAGCTCCGCCAGACAACGCGAGTCACGAGGACCCACGAGATCTCGTGAATTCACGCATAATCGTGCAATATAATAAGGTGTATATATGATATATTATATGGGTCATATATGATTTTATGGTTTTGCACCTCCATGATTAACATTTCCTCGTCCATGGTGTCAATGGGGTGAAATGATGTCTGAAAACCTCTGACCTGTTGACTTTCAGGCCTGCCTCCGCCCATTATGACGTTTTCAAGGTGTAGTGCAGGAAAATAGCGTATGATCCGCCATGAACACTGTGTATTTTATTTTGAAAATTAACTGGATGTTTTATTGTATTCTGTGCTAAATTGCTGCGTTGTGCTCCGGCATCCAGCAAAAATAGAAGTCCTGCGTATCTGTTGCGGAGGGCTCCGGAGCGCCGCAGCTGAGACGGAGCCGGAACGCAGCACAGCTGCAGCCGGTGGAAGCACACACATTGACTAGAATTGAGACGAATCGGCTCTGCTGCCGTTCCGGAGTGCAGACGCAAACCCTTCGAATCTTAGAATCAGGTGATGGGTTGTATAAAAATTTCATTTAGACATTTTTAGACGAATAATTTGTACACACTTACAAACTGTTATTTCTCTAGCAGTTTTTGACAGGTTTAAGGGGCGATTTTACGAGCACACACTAACTGATCGTTATTTGAAAAGATCTTCATCTCTGTTTATGATCTCAAAAACTTTGACACCGCAAATAACTAATCTAAGACAACTAGGATTTGTATCCAGGTTCATTGTAAACTCTGATGTATCCATCCCACTGTTAGGAAGCGGAGAAATAACTTTACTAAAGCCTGAATTCGATCAATTTCTTAATCTGCAACATGTTATCCTGGAGGTTTAAACTTATGTTCTCTTACAGAGTCAGTGATTAAAACTAAACATTCACCTCTGTCAGAGAAAACTGATCTGAGTTTAGACTGTTTACTTGCAGCACAGCTACATACAGCTGCCTCCTACCTGCCTGTTAAACAGCTTCAACCCATAAATCTTCTCAAGTCCGAATTGAGTCCTGTGGGGGATCAGCTGTGAAGTCCAGCGACCACTGGCTTCTTGCTCCGCTGCCATTCATTGGCTAACAAGTGGCGCTAAGTGCTAACAACTGCTACAACTAACAAACTCCAAAAATCCATTCAGCAGCTCCACCATCCACACACAGATGATAATTTACTGCCAAATTACAGCTCACAACTCACACAAACAACACATTCTCACTCCGACCTCATCGCATATTGACGTTTTGGTCATGGACATTCCACATCCACATACAACATGCAAGGTACCCCTGGATGCGTTGGTTTTTGACGTTCTGGGACACCGTGTCAAGTTCTCCCCTTTAAGAAACACTTCTGTTTTCAAAGGAAATTTAATGTTTACACACAGGCTCTTTCAAAATAAATGCACTACATCGGTACAAACAGGGTTAGCTTTTGGTAACAAAATGAAGTGGTCAGGTTTAGGAAAAAAAAAACAGGGTTTGGCTTTAGAATCTTATGGGACGTGAACTACGCTCTCTCGGGTTAAAGTTGGTGTTTGTTGGATCCATCCATCTGCCGCCCCATTCAGACTTTTGCCGCCTTAACTTTTGTCCCTGTCCTATGCACCACCTGAAAATGTAACAATAGAAACACACACACTCTAAGGTCTGTATTGCATGCGAGCACGGAGGATCATATTAAAGAAGATCCCCAAAGTTCACATATTTTTAAAAAATAAAGTGTGACGCGGTTCAACTCTATTGGTGAAAGATTCCGGGACTTTCCAGGGCCCTGAGGTCAGCCTTGGACAAAAGCCAGGGGTGTTGCCACGATTAGATCATGGTAAGGGCAGAAATGGACAAAAAAGAAAATGTTTTACACCAATAGAGTTCGACCGAAATGGGAAGGCATAAGGAAAAAAGGTGGAGTCTCTGTCGAGTCTCCACCGGCATAAAAGAGAGTGCTCTGTAGAGAGTTTTCAGTCTTGCTCCGGGGCCTGACTCATTGAGTTGTATGTGTCCTGCTTGTGAACATATAAAAACTCAGTTGCACCTGATTCTTCGTGTCTCCAGTGTGTCTTTGAATACCAACCTGCTGAACCTAAGATATTACAGTCTATCCAGTGTACAAGTTAAAGTGAGGCAGAGGAAAGGAAGTTGGGAGCCATCTAGCCCTTCAAGGCCCCCACCTTTTTTACACCTCACAAGTCACTACCAAAGCACCAGATTTCGACGACTCTGGAGTGAGACCCTGCTCCCACCAACGACTGATGCTGCTCCAGGGTGAGTTTTTTTCCTGGCAAGTGAAACATCCTGGCTCAGACTATTTACTGTTACAGTTTACCAGTCTGTCACTCCTGTAGCATTAGAAGATAATTACAAGCACAGCCTTTCTCTGCTTTCGATGTCTGATAGTCCACCACTGACATCTTTGTCACATCTTGTCAATGAAAATGAAATGTAGATTTCGGCATAGTTTTTAGTATCAAGATCTATTTTTAGCTTGTCATTGTCTCGTTTTCATCATGGAATAAAGGTCATCTACAGAACAATTTCATCAGTTTTTAACATTGCTAGCTACTCAGTCACAGAAGTGAAACCAAATGGTTGTTACATTGAGAACGGTTGCTTAAGCTGACCTTCCTGTCCACTCATACATATCTACATAAATCTCAGTTGTTATATGTATGAAAATCATTGTTAAATTTATGTAAGATAGGCATATTGTCTGTTTTTTGAGTGGCGCTAACTGCTAACAGCTACAACCAACAAACTCCACAAATCCATTCAGCAGCTCCACCATCCACAGTCAGACACACACAGCTGATAATTTACTGTCTTCTATGATGCCTTCAAAATCTCTGGTGGTGCTGCTCTGTTTCATCTGTATCAGCAAGCTCTCAGAAAACCAGCACAAATGTGGACAAAAAAAAATATTTAAACACACCATCTTCATGGAGACATACGGGGTGAATCACACAGCACATGGCTGAGTCAGGGTTTGTTTCAAGGCTGGATCTTTTGCTACCATACTACTGTATATCATACCACTATCTCCACACTGTAAAACAAGCTAGCTTTCTAGCAAGCTCTACTGAGCATCCCACACAACAATACTTACCAGAAACATTCAGCTCCCTGTGATCTCCCTCCAGCCAGATGCCAACTTATGTAGGTTTTTGTAGTGAAATGAGGAGGAATCATACAGAGAGCTCCTCGTTTTAACCTCCTTAATCAGCAGTTCCTTATTCAGCATGAGCGACAGGAATAAAACGGAAATGGGATGTCCCATAAAAGTTTTGCTCAAAACAGTGCTCCACATTGGGCTGTATCGTCCACAGGCAGTTGGGAAGGTCCAGTAAAAAGCAATGCAATGAAATAGACTTAGTCACTGACGCTCGTGTCGCATCCAGTTAGGACACAGTGTGACACTGTGAAAGTGTTTTCTGACAGGGAACTGACGCTGTCATATTGCTCTCTTTACAGCCAGACTCCATTGATAAAAGCAATAATTTAACATTGCTAAACACAGGAGTTGCAAGTCTACCTCTGTCTCAGTATGTTAGCTTGTGTTATTGTGTGACTGGAGTTTTGGAGGGTTAGTTTGGATTACTGTGATTACTGTTTTTGTTAGTTGCAAAGGTAAAGCAGTGACAATATTCTCAGTACAGAGTACACATAAACTGATATTGATTTTTTTAGGAGACCAAAATACATCTTGTTGCTGCCCCCATCCACAGCAATACATTGCTCAGCTTCTGTGTCGCCACTCTTATCAAACTTAGAGTGTGCCGATTGCCATCTACTGTATGTAAAAACTGACTGACTATGGACAAGTACCTCATAGAACCCCACTTCAACGGGTGTGGCTTGAACCAAATAGCAGCACCATAGACAGGCAGGACAATTTACATTGACCTTTAATATCCTGCTTGTCAATCACACAATGAGCAGGTAGGTAAACAACAGTGAAAGCCAGTTTCTTGATTCGAGGTCTTCCGAGACAGGTTCAGTCCAATACCTTTGGCATAGCACACCGTAGCAGGAAATTGTGAATTGCTGGCGTCAGCTGAGTGCACACAAACAGTTCAAACATGTGTAGCCGTACCGTGAGGTAGCAAACAGGAGGCATCAGATGAGCAGAGGGTCCGATACCAGGTGAACACACAAGGGAAGCCTATTCACCTGTGAGGAGCCAACTGTAGGTAGGTTGGAACCACTGAAGAGTTGAGGAAACAGTAGTGATGAGTGGACTCTGTGGCACACACAAAGGCAGAGTGTGCAGCCACATGGCAAAGTAATCCACAGCACAGGGAATCATAGGCAGCTGAGCAGGTAAACTCACAACTATAGCTGGCTTGCAGTCTCTCCACCCGTGGAATAGGTGAACAGAAATAAGGAATGTGGATGCACAGCTCTTGGTCGAGGAAAGAAGGCTGAGTGGTTTACCAGGGAGCAGACAAAGCAGGAAAGTCAGAGACAAGCAAGGTCGGCAATGAGAAAGCAGTTTGGGAAAGTCTTGCATGGGTATGACATACAACAATCTGGCAACGTGAGCCTATGAAGCTTGAGTATTCACTGTGGCACGGAGTAATGGGCCACAGGTGAGTGGAGGCGGCTTGATAACAGTAGTGTGGTGGACCAGCAGAAGCAGGAGATGTGTGGACAGGCGATAGGCTGGCAGGTAGGTGTGGTGTAGAAGCATGGAAAATCCACTAGGCAATCTATTGGGTTAACTGAGAGAATGGCATGTGTGACAGGTCAGAAGTGCACACTGTGACAGTTATGAAGGGCACTTGTGACCAAAAGGTTGCCAGTTCAGTCCCTGGACAAGCAGGATAAATCTGGCCCCTCCCTCATTTCCACCACTGAGGTGCTCTTGAGCAAGGCACCTAACCCCCAGCTGCTCCAGTGGATATTAATATGTTGGCAGATGGTCTTCCAGATAATTTCCATATAAACATAAACGTTGATAAAACCTGTATTCTTGTTTTGCAGTTTTTTAACACATTTTTTTTTAATAATGTGATTTTAAGAGATTAAATGACCATGCACAAATGTACAATATGCTGTACTATGTGTAATGTACAAACCCTGCATTAAAGTGACTATCATTTAATACACATACATTGTATGTGATGAAAAAAGCTTGTAATACTACATTTCTACTGTACTGCTTCTCCTAGATGAGTTTTTCATGTGATGCCTCTGCTGCTGATGTAGACTCACTCAGGCCTCCCTGACTTTATTACTGAAGATAAAGAAGACATCAGAGTTTCTAAAGTGGTTTAAGCGAGGAGGAAGAGACAGATTTATCCCTCAAAAGAAAACAATAAAGGCCTATCTCTCAGCAGCAGCGGACAGCGTCTGGAAGATTTGGTCAATTACAGAAGAAGAGGTGGAGAGCGAGGCGGCTGTTGCTCCTTCTCAGCACAAAAACATAAACAACAAAGCATGTTCATCTGCACTCAGCCCATACAGTCTACACAGAGAGGCACAGACATGAACTCCCCTGAGTCTCTTCCATCTGTTTCTGGGTTTCCAGACTCTAGTCAAGTGGAAGAACACAGGTCAGGTTCAGACTGCGTCTTTTCAGCCCTGATAAACAGATTGTTGCTCTGTGTCGATCCACTAACGTTCCTTAAAATTCCTGAGAGGAGACAGACGGAGGTGATGGTGCCACGCTTCAGTGCCATGTTTCATTTATTCAGTTAGGTCTGTACAGTGCATCACCTGGGACAAAAACTGTCAGCCGTCCAAACAGAGTGAATGTTTTTTACAGGCGGGTGTCGTAAGAGGATTTAATATGAAGACAAGATGGCTGTAATCCGCACATTAACTGTAAAGACAAACTGTTTATAGAAGACAATTTCACCCTTAATCTCTCTAAATCTTTTCATTCCGATTAAACTACAGAAGGATTTAGAGGTTATCTATGAGTCCATGTCTGTGCTCTGGTGTTTGCAGACAGACTGAAGCCTAAATGCCGCAATTAAGGACACAATTAAGGCAATTTAGTAACTGATTAACAATGGTTCAATTTATTGTTGCACTGAAAAATTACAGCAGATTATTTTACACCCTCACAGAAATGTCAGCATTTGCAATGAAAAAAAGATAAACAAACCCTCCATCACTCTCAAAAACATTTAAAGGCCCATTTATGCTCCCTTTATGTACGAAAATGTATAGGCTACATCTGTTTCAAACAATGGGCCTCATTTACAAACAGTGCGTACACACGAATTTGTGCTTGAACTGTGCTTATGCACATTTGACGCACAAATTTGGGATTCATCAATATTTTCTTACCGAATTTGTTCTTACTCTGCAAACAAATTTAGAACTGCCTCAGACCATGCCTACACACAAATGAGGAAGGCCGAACTGACTTAGAAAATGCAAACACATACCTTTTAAGTACATGCAGAGTCTATAAAACCACATTCATTAAAATAGATTTAATTAACATTTTTTTAAAATCATTAATTTACTAATATATTGGCCACATGTATTAAATAACCATGAAATTGACACACGTTCACCCTCATCATCGTGACAATTAAAATATCTACAATAACATGAACAGAAAAACTATCACTCCATCAGCGTGCAGATGATCTGTAATGCCGGCTGCCATATCCTTAAGGCTGTGGCCCGCTGGCCAGGAGGCACCCACGACTCCTTTACTTTGCAAAACAGTACAGTGGGAATGTGTTTGGAGGCAGGGGCTGTGAGAAGTGGATGGCTTGTTGGTAAACATCTTTTGTTCTAGTCTTTTATTTCAGTTGTTTTAAGTTAGTATTTTCAGTAAGTCTCTATTCCGTTAATGTTAATGTTTAGGTGACCGGGGATATGGCCTTAAAACAAACCCTGACACCCTTCAAGAGGTGCGCTATTATGTGCCCACACACGCGCCGTAGAGCGCACTTTTGGCGTGCTTAAGGGCCGTTGGATGTGTTTGGATCAGATACGGCCAGTGGCGAACTACTTTATACCCCTGAGAAGGTGTGCAAGATCATCCTGGCATGCTGTGTCCTCCACAATCTTGCAATGACCCATGGCATTCCTGTAAGACCCGGCGCCATCGCTTCTAACAAACTGTGAAATTTACTTTTCTCCTCGCGTAACCGCTTCCTTCATTCATGACTCAACTCTAGGCAAGCGGTTTCCTTATATGGAGAAATGGGGGCGTGGCAGTATGCTGATTGCAGATCGCGGACACGCGCCTGTCAATTTTGAATGGTTCTGATTTACTAACATACGCACGGTGGTGAGAACAAAATTGGCCGGTACGCACGTGTCATGAATCCGACGGTGATTTTGCGCAAGTACTTATTTTTTGCGGAGAGTAAGAACATTTCTGCGCAGATATTAGTGAATGAGGCCCAGTGTCACCATCACTGCCCAGAGTCAAAAGTTTATGACAACAGCAAACTCAAAAACAAACATGGTGACTGTGGAGGAGATATTGATAATGTACCTCTTGCATAAAAGACAAAGTCTCTAGTAATCTTTAA
This sequence comes from Epinephelus awoara, assembly GCA_035609425.1. Classification (NCBI taxonomy): domain Eukaryota; kingdom Metazoa; phylum Chordata; class Actinopteri; order Perciformes; family Serranidae; genus Epinephelus; species Epinephelus awoara. Next base: position 43,402,041 of record CM069294.1, on the reverse strand, counting down.
CATCAACATAACAGAAATCTTTAACAAAACAGGTGTCATTAGTTTAACACTAATGATGGCTCCGTCCTATATTCAAGTATTCTTATGAGAGTAATAGTGAGCCATTATCAGCCATCATTATTCTATCACTAAAAAAACTTCCAGTGACCTGAGCCATTATTTACTTAAATCTCTGAACTCAACAGGCTTATATTTGGGACAGGCGTCTATATGGGACAGACCTTTAATTCCCTTTAGACTAAACTGTTGCTCAGCAAAGATGGGAAAATATGCTCATCACACTTGTAAACGAGCTCTGTTTTGATTTTTTTTAATGCACTGTTGCCCCAAACTATTCTTTTGCTGTTTTTTTTCCCAGCTCATATTTAAAGTATCTGTTTAAGCTGTGGTAACTGGGACTTGTCTTGAAAGTCACAGTATGAAAAGTGTTTTAGTCAAAGATCCGATTCTTGTAGTTTGATATTTTATTTTGAAAGCCCCAAACGGAAACATCCTGTCTCATTCTGTGTGTCTCGACAGTGTGAAGCTCCAGCGGGTCACTGAGCGCTGTCTGTGATCCCTGGCGAATGAACCGTCAGACCGGAGGTGAGTTGATATAAACGCAGCAGGGACACGTTACTAACAGGCTGTGTGCGGATTACTGTTGAACAATTGACAGCTAGTGTCCTAGGATTCCCCAGACTACATCTCTAAAGTGGTCCACAGTTTGTTTTTGTACATGTTGTCACTGTGGCATCAAGCTACAGTTTTAGTATCTGATGCTGTGGGTTTGTCATCATGATTGTGGTCATATGTAGTTGTTTCTTCAGTGATGCAATAGTTGTAATATTCTCTAATTACTTGTTATGGTCTCTGTTTCTGAATTCTTTCAAATAGTCTATATAATATTTCTGTCAAGAAATATGCTGTATTTGGTTAGTAATTTTATGTTGACCGTATCTTTCATGCTATTGTTACAAATCTTTTAAAGTTACCAGTAGTTGTCTGATATTTCTACAGTACTGTAGAAAATGAATTGCACTTTTAGATTGTTTGAAACTGATGGATGTTGCAGCTTGTTTTTCTTCTTCCAGAGATATTATAACATTTTTACAACAATTCAGGAAAAAGATACATAAAATAAATACATTAAACCAGTCAGTTAACATAATGAATGACTAAAAAACACACATCTGACATTTAACCGCTCTTGACACCTGCATTAGTCTGGTTGTGATCTGCTGTCTGATGATGTCTATTTAAGGGTCCAGTATGTAGGATTTAGGGGGATATGTTGGCATTGTTGTGTTCTCCTTACCTGTTAATGACCTGTTCATATCTACATATGGAGCAGGTTTTTGCTAAATGAGATTGCCATGTTTCTACAGCAGCTCAGAACAGCTAACATTCTTGTTTTTGTAGTTTCGCGTCAGCCACTCTTGTAAGAAGCCCAACTGCGATGAGCAGTGCTGGAGTTATACTGATTTGTAAAGTGAAACTGCTTCATTCAGTGTTTCTAGTGGTTTAAATCACCTGGTCTGTTTGTATAGACCCTTTTAGGGCCGATGTCACAATGACGTCATTTTATTAGCTGAAGGCAAAACATGACTTACCACCACAGGGCTGTAGCTACACTGGAGTCTTAAAACGTTATTTTGTTGTGTTACTGGGAGCCAGAATAGAGGGAGTTATGGCTCCAAACCTAAATTCTATTGCATACCAGCTGCCACTGAACATTTAAAGAGGAACTACACCCATTTTCAAAATTCATACATATTTTTTCTATGGTCAAGACAGTAAAAATGACCATATCAAAAAACTAGAGTGCTAAAACCCAAACTTTGTGATGTCATATGGTATGAAATCTCGAGCTGCTCCATTGACAATAAATGGTGAAAGATGTCCTAGATGAAACTGAGAGCAGCCAGGGGAATGTTCTATGGCTACATTTTCAGTTTCAGAACTGAGAACACAGTGAATTCATTTGTGAACTGGCCTCTCTAGTCCTGAAGCTTAGTTACTTTTCCTTTATAGGGGATTTTTATTTAAAGCTAAAAGGCACATCTATGGGCTCCACCTTCACTCCAGATTTTGTCAATCAGTATATAGTTTTTTTTTGAGAACAACTTTGTCTTTAATCCTGACAGGAATCCTTTTTGTCAAAAAATCCTTAAATGGTACAGATATCTTGAATATGATCTGCAACGTGTGTCTTTTCTTGATATGTGGATTGAGTTAAAAAATGGAGGCCTCATTACCACACTGTACAGGAAACCTACTGACCATAATACTTTCCTTCTAGCTAGCAGTGCCCATCCTAAAACCCTAAAGAATGGCTTTCCTAAAAGTCCGTTTTACAGACTGAGACGTTTTTGCCATTCTGATGTGGATTACACAGAAAAATCTCTAGAAATGAAGCAACACTTTCTAGAAAGGGGTTACTCTGTTCAGTGTGCTGAAGAGGCCTCCCAGGTTGCTTTATCTAAACCTAGATCTGTCTTATTGAAAAAGAGTGTCCAAAAAGGAAAAACCTTATTCAGTAACCTGTATCACCACTTACACTCCTCAGGCCTACATGTTTAAGTATACTATCCTCAAATATTGGCATATTCTGACCACAGATCCAGCGTTCACCCAGTATTTTAAAGATCCACCACTTTTTGCCTATAAAAGAGGATCTAACCTACGAAACAAATTGGTTAGAGCCAGTATACTACCAAGTCCCAGACAGACCCTCCTGGCTCCCTTTAAACAAGGAAATTACCGTTGTGGTAACTGTGCTCAGTGCCACAATACATGGAAAACTAATACTTTTACACGTCCCAGAACAGGGAAAACATTTCCAATAAGAGGAGTTATCACATGTAATACAAAAAATGTTGTATATATGTTAAAATGCACCTGTGATAAAATCTACATTGCTGAGTTCAATAAGATGAAATGATGTTAATTACCCTTAGATTCCAGGGAATAGAGCAAATTACTCTTCAGAGAGGGGGTGATGTTGACAGGCGACTATGCCAGAGAGAGCTTTATTGGATCCACACCTTAGAAACTTTACAACCACTAGGTCTCAATGAGGAATTTGACATGAGCTTTGTACTTTAAACATATTGCAATAGATTTTATACTCTACTATGCTTTATGATGGCCACTACCTGATGTTTGCATAGATTTTGTTGCTTTTCTCTACTGTGTTTTTGTATTCTTACTTTATGTGTACATATTGTAAATAATTTCAATGTATTGGTGTTTCCTGTTTTCAGTATACACTTGTGTCCAAGGCTATTGGAATAACTTTATCTAACTTTATCTAACTTTATTACAATTCCTTTTTTTATTGGGACTACAATTCCCATGATGCTTTTCTAGCCTTTGCCATGTTTGACACAGGTGTCTGGCATTTTGCAATCAAGTGATGTTACTGCCTGAACCCTTATGTACAGCTGCATTGACTTGTCTTGTATGCCTGAAGAAGGTCACAATGACCGAAAGCTTGCATTAAACTGATATATGCACAGTGTTTGAGTGTGCGGCTGCTGTTTTGTCATTTTCTAAGAACTGAGAACACTACAATAGAATAAAGCTGATTTGGGTATAAAAAAACAAAACAAAAAACATTCCATGGGTCCACAAAATCAGACTCCATAGACTTTGTCTATGGCTGCGACACTCAACTTATGCCCGTAGGTCAAATCTGTCCCCGGTGCTGGGTAGCCCCCCAATCATTTTCTATTTGACAATGAAAATTACTTGATTCACACTGGGATTTTTTTGCACTGATAATGTGAATACAGTGCCAGAGTGCATAAAAACCCATCAAAATAAAACTTGTTTATCAAAAGTGCCAGGAGAGGATCCCACAGACCCCCTGACAGAGGTCAGGTCTATGCCCCAAATGTCCTCCAAATCCTAGAGACACCACTGCGCGCACCTGACCTGTGTCAGGCTGCTGCGTTTGGCCCGTGGCCTCCAGTCATTTTGCAAAAGTGGCCTCCAGGCAAAGCAAGTTGAGTATCCCTGATCTATGGAGCAGCTCCAGACTTTATATCATGTGACATCACAAGCTTGAGACTTAGGTCTCTGGGGCTGTATTCACAAACATTCTGAGAATACTGCCAGAGAACTCCTAACTTCTTGCTTAGGAGTGATTTAGGAAAGGTCTCAGCAACTCAACTCTACGCAGCTCTAAGCAAGGAAGGGACAGAAACTTTTATCTCAGTGAGGAGGTGTGGTTGACCCTGTTGCTAGGTGTGATGCATTCTTTTATCAGATGTTAGTGGTTGTCACAGACACACCCTTCTGTGAGCCTGTAAGGTGGGGACACCCAGTGGAAATGAAATGAACTGCTGACTGTGAAAGTGTTGTCATTGATAGTGTGATCACTTTAATGATGGAAGGTTTGATAGACCCAAGTCATCTCTGCTGCGCTGTTGCATTTTTCTAGTTTTTCAAATATGTTGTGTTGTGATCATTTTATTTCTGCCACTATAGCATTAGGTAGGAAATGTGTGCATACCCCTGATGAAATTGATCACAAATATTATCCCTAACCTTTAGCATTTCATTTATTCACTGTCATCCAGCATTGGGAGAATATTTCTCCTACCTCTCTGTGTTTCTGCCATTCTCTCCCCGCTTAAGAAACACTTAAGCCTCTTTAAAGTCCTCCTCTCTGATCCTAACAGTTTTTCACCTCTGGGATGCTCTGTGAATAACCTTTATCTTTACAAGGACCTAGTCCTAACTTTGAGGGGAAATTCTAAGGAAACATCACAATTCTAATAATTTTTTTTAGAATTTCGTCACTGGGAGCAACTCTTGGCACAAGAAGGCTTTGTGCATACGGCCCCTGGTTTCTGGCTTTGAGAGAGAGTAGCTCATGTCAGAAGATATCAATTGAGTGAGGCCATGGGAATAACGTATTGGAATTCTTAATTTAGGTGGTGTTCCTGTTTAATATCCAGGAATTCACATTATACCACTGATTATACCTATAACAGTTTGGCCACAGTTTAACACATTCACCATACACAGTCTGGTCCAGCTATGTACTAGGTTTAGACCATGTCTTGTTACCTGCTGATCAGAATCAGGCTGCATCTTCAAAGTTATTTACATGATCTTCTCAATGCATTCTGGCCAGATGATTATGTTTTGATGAAACCAGTTTTATGCCATCATTTCCACACTGTGTCTCTTCTTCTTTGCTGTACGTAGTATGTTAGGGCAGTCTATAAAAATAACGTATATCTGTGAGAACACAACAATTTAACTCCCTGCTCGATAGTATGTAACTGGTAAATCTTGTTTGTTTTTTTTCTAAAGGTTTGTGTTCTGAACTCTGAGTAAATCACAGATCACAAACGGGACTAACTCTGTGTAAGGCAGCAACTGAGAGTATTTCCAAAAATTTCAGACTGTTCCATTAACTCAGATTCCTAGCTAATCTCCAAGAGCTATTCTATTATCCTATCATATTATTATTCTCTGATGGAATCCTAAAAATCCCCCCTTGGTTTGGAGAAACAGTAGAATTGAAAACTGAAACAGATCTGTGCAGTTCAGAGAAAAGATCAGTGGGCATTGGTGTGGTTTCTCTCAGCAGTCTGACTGTTGGATCTGAGTGTTTTCTGTGTGCTTGGCTGTGATTGTGACGCCTGTTTGGCTCCCTGCTGTCAGATATCTGCTCTGCTGTATTGTTGTGTGGATCAGTGCCCAGACTCCATAAACTCTTGTATCTATTTAGTGCATTTCTCACACTATTATACAGTGAAAATGGATTGAGTCAGCTGTTGGAATGACTCATGTGGAATGTGTGTGTGCATATCAATCAGCAAATTTTAGCTAATTAAAAAGACGTGAATCCTAGATGTGCAATGATGACAGAAGGTATTCTGCATAGTTTTGTTTTAGAAAATGAAAATTTAGATTTAGGGCTATTATTTGAGAAATAACTTTTATCTATGTTTGTTTTCTTTGTAATAAACATGAAATTAATTAATTACTATGATTTTGTAAAAGCTGAAAATACCTTTACATGTATATAACCCACTAGGGAAGTACAGATTTGTCAGCTGAATATTGGTATCGGCCTTGGTGCCTGCCATCGGCAAATAAGATTATATTCACGATGTCAGTAGCTGATATTTTTCTGTTGTGTCACATCAATTTTGTGCAGACTAAGAAGCAGAGCTTGAAATGAATGGCAACAAATTTAAATGAGCAGGTACAAGAATAATACATTGACTGGGTCTGTGATCTTGTCCTGTCCCAGAAGAAAGGACGCAATAAAATCTCTATTGACACCTCAGAGGGTGTGCCAAATTATTTCCCTGATAATGCTACATTGTGAACAATGAACTAACTACTAACTTATCTGTAATCGCAAAGCTAACAAAGGTTGGCAAACGTTATGCTGAATGATTCAGTGTAAATACTGTAGCACCAAACTAAAGGAGAGACACTCTTGGTAAAGATGGTAAAAAGGCCGTTATCCTTTTCTCATATTCTGAGCCAAAAACCTTAACTTCAGTGGCACTTTATCTTGTTGTCTTTGATGGTGACGGCAACGACATGCGGTTCACAAGCGTACACTGTGACCTGTAAATTTTGGCTTGTAATTTAAGCTTTTCATTGACCTTCTCAACAATAAAATGATTAATATACCCCTCCAATGCGTACTTTAGGCCCTTTTGGTTACTTCTCAATGACATCTGATCGCAGTGTTTCCCCTAGGTTGAGAATTTACTTGTGGTGGTGGGCTGTGCGGTGGAGAGGGACGTCGTGGTGTTTGATAAGTGCATTCAAAATAATCTAGTCAAACTGGTTTATGAACCATGTGTTATTTATTGCACATAGATACAACGTAAGCCTGCTGCAGACTTGCTTTAACACAAACAGAACCCAAAAGAAAAACGAAAAAAAAAAAAAGAAGCTATTTAAAGCTATTTGCAAAGCTGACAGTTTTTGTCAGAGCAGTGTATTTTTCTCTGTTTTGAAAAAAAGATCTCCAATGCCTTTCTGTATGGAAAGGATTGGGGGTCAGGTCCATTTATGCTGATGCGCGAACCGGAGCGATAACAAATAGGAGCGCTGTTGTTGTGAACTGGGAAGCTAATGCTAGCGGCGGATGCTAGCCGCCACGGCTAACACCTTCTTCCCTGCTCGTTAACGCTCGAGGCTCCCGCTGTCAGTGACTGCCGGCTATCAGTCCCCAGCTCCTTGGACTGTTTCTTGATTTTGCTTTTCTGACAACTGCTGCTGTAGATTAGCGGCTGCGGCTGCTGCTGCTGTCAGGGGCGGGAGGCTGCACAGTAGGCTTAGCCCGAGAGGAGGAATATTTTGTTTAACGTTACAAACCGCAACGAACAACACTTTGGACCCTACCTTTAAGATATCGTTGCTGTTAAACACAACAGTGCGTCATTTCAGACATTTAATGATTTCAATTTAGGGGATGAAAATGTGTTAAAGTTACTTAACTTACTTTAGAGACACTTGTTCGCGCCTGACAACCCAGTGAGAGACAGACAGGTGGACTGAGTTTTCCCTACGCTGTGCCAGTAATTATGACCACGCGGTTTGTTTTGGTTGGTTGTTTTTTTTGTTTTTTTTAAATCATCTTCTTGGGCGGGTGTCAATCTACTTGGGCGGGCCGCCCAAGTAAAGTCTATGTAGGGGAAACACTGGATCGTTATGCAGTGTTTCCCCTACATAGACTTTACTTGGGCAAACAAACAAACAAAACAAACCGCGCGGTCAAAACAGAGAAAAATACACTGCTCTGACAAAAACTGTCAGCTTTGCAAATAGCTTTAAATAGCTTCTTTTTTCTTTTTTTTTTTTTCTTTTTTCTTTTGGGTTCTGTTCGTGTTAAAGCAAGTCTGCAGCAGGCTTAAGTTGTATCTATGTGCAATAAATAACACATGGTTCATAAACCAGTTTGACTAGATTATTTTGAATGCACTTATCAAACACCACGACGTCCCTCTCCACTGCCCGGCCCACCACCACAAGTAAATTCTCAACCTAGGGGAAACACTGTTATGTCTCCAAAAATCATCAGTTGCCTCCCCAAAAATGTGTGTACTGTGACACCTGCCATAGCGCCGGTCACTGAATGTTGATAGTTTGTCCGAGTGAGTGGAGGGGGGCGTGGCTTAGCCATAGGTCAATTGCCCGCTCCAAGACACTGGGATAGACTGCAAAAATAATGGACATAGCTACTGTGATGCCACCCATTGGTCTGCGGACTCCTATTTTGAGGCCCTGAGTTTGGCAGCACAGCTATTGCCATCTTGTTTTTTTGGAGCCTGGATGTGACTATATTTGGGCGAGAGTATGCAAACTGTCATATGTCAACGTGGAAAGTACTTGAAACATCTTTGTGCTGAGACAAGTATGCCTTTCTGTGAATGTGTAGGTTTTTTTTGGTTTGGCATGTTCCATGTGATGGACAGGTAAAAAAAAACAGGTTAGTAAATAGCAGAAAGCAGCATAGGGCCTGTGAAAATGTTACGATGGTTACTTCTGTTTTCATCTCTTACTTATTCAGTCTCTCTTTCAAAGTTGGCGCAGACTAATCTGGATCGATGTTTGAGCCACGCTTGGATGGAGACGGATGGTATTTTGTGGTGGCTTGTCATAACATCTCACTGGTAAAGGAGCTAAAAAATAGCATGTTCACCGGGGTGTTGTGCTTCCATCAATGCTGATTAGAGCCGGAGCAGATAAATACCTGTGACTACAGCAGAGTCATTTGACCTGGGTGTCAATGCCGATTGTAACCTTTCCCATTACATTAAAAAGCCAGATGTTAGTGGATGTAAGCTTTTTTTTGTGCCGTGAAAAAGGGGCTTGTGAAATAGTAGTGATCATAATTTTGGGTGCAGTTAGATAAGCTTGTATCTCCAAATGTCAACCTCAGGAACATCCTAAGTTTAAATTGAAGAACACCTGTACTGACCCCAGAAATTTGCTCTTGGAAAACTGTAGGTGTTAAAACTGTATTGTGGTTGCATATTTTAACAAAAACTCAGTTCTTTTTCTGCATTTTCCCACAGTCAGTCAGCTTACCAATGACTCATGTGCAATGAATTGTTTTCCTACAAAAGAAATTTCAGCTGCAAAAAACACAGCTATGTCATAATGATCAGTGTGTGATGCTGAAAGCAGCAGATTAATTTATTAATAACAGCAGGCATCACAATATTAACTGATGTTTTTGTTCCAGTGACTGCAGGTTATGATTAAGTCAAGATGATAATAACCTGCAGTGTGCTGATAAAATTCTTCCTGGACAAACAGCAGGGTGGTGCACTTTCTTCTTTTCCTCTAGCCCTTCCAATTTCTGTTTTGCAATCTCTTCCCTGTTTTTCCTGTTAAGTCTTCTATCACTTCATCTCACTCTGTGCTGTTCTCTTTGCTCCCAGAGGGTTTGAGTGGGCACATTTTCTCATCTCCATCTTTGTCCTCCCTCTGGAGGAGGCAGAGGGGGTGGAGACTGAAGCAGACCAAATCTAAAATGTTGCAAATAGGTTTTTGATGTGCTAGTTTTGGGGACAGATGTAAGAGGAAATGATCCATCTGTATTTCACTGTTTGGAATTTACCTTATTGGTGCATCCACTTTCCTAGCCTGGCTCGCCATCCACATCTCAGATTTTTATTCAATGATTCATATGGTCTGGTGAGGAGCTCAATCACGGCTTTTTTGCTCAATCGGAAAAATGACCAAGCCAATATGAATTTGTAAAAGCCTCAAAAATACTTCCAGACAGTGAGAGGTTGCTACTGCCACCTCCATTATTTTCAATGTAGCTTGCTGTGTGACCATAGCAACCAAGGAAAATGATGCAGGAGCTACTTTTGCTGATAACTGTGCACGGTGAATTATACACCTCCTCACCAGCAGTGAACAAATAAATTTAACAAATGCAGTTTTGGATTAGTTACAGCTCACAGCTTTGACTATCCGATCTGGACCAATAGGCCATGTTTATAATCTTACTTTGGTTAAAAGGACAGTTCACGACGAAATCAAAAAAATAATATTTTTCATCTTACCTGTAATGCTATTTATCAGTCTAGATTGTTTTGGCATGAGTTGTCAAGTGTTAGAGATGGTGTAGAGATGTCTGCCTTCACTCCAGTAGAATGGAACTAGATGACACTTGACGTGTGGTGCTGTAAGTGCCATAAAATACATTTGAACACCCGCCAACCATATCACAGAAGGCAGAAAGAAGCAGGCTTCCACTCATGTAGGAGAGGCTTGTGCTCACAGAGCTGATTGTGAGCAGTTTTATATAGGAGCTAGGAATGCACCAATATACCAGCTGTATGTTGTGTTTTTTTTGCTGTAATATTTGCCTTGTTGACTGCCATCAGCCTGCTGTTAAATAAGATGATAATCACCGGTGGCAGTTGCCTATATGGTTTCTGTTGTGTCACGTCAGTTTTGCAGGTTAAAAAGCAGGACTCCAAACTAACGGTGTCCCTGTGACAATATAAAAAGTGTTTGGGACAAACAGAGTATTTTCCTGGGATGCTGTCGGAAACAAAACGACGCCGTCAACTCACAAGCATGAGCCTCTTGTCCACGAGTAGATGCACGCTTCCTTTTGCAGGGTGATATGAGTGAAAGAAAGGATTTCCAACATTAAACTTCTCTCAAGATCTGTGGATTATCTTGAGTAACCAGGTCATTATTTAATACATTGCTGTTGAGTTTTTCAAATGTAGTTTTTGGCGCTTTGAGCACCACAGGCCTAGTGTCATCTAGTTCCATTATACTGGATAAATGGCAGACATCTCTAAGGCCGATATTTCCAACTCTCTGCAACTCACACCAAAACAATCTAGCCTGATAAACAGCACTACATGTACGAGGAAAAATTTGTATTTTTGATTTTGGAGTCAACTGTCTCTTTAACCTGCTTTTTATTCATGCCATATTTCTAGCCATGAAGGTACACCGATCAGCCAAAACATTAAAACCATTGATGGGTGAAGAGGATAACATTCATCATCTTGCTCCAGGGCAATGTTCTGCTGGGAAACCTTGCAGACAAAATAAATCCCCTCATGGCAATGACACTTATCGATGGCAGTGGCCCCCTAGCAAGACATTGCACCATGCCACATAACAAAAACTGTTCAGGCATGACCTGAGGAATGGGACAAAGAGCTTAAGGCTTCGACCTGACCTCCAAATACCCCAGATCCCAACCTGATTGAACATTTGAGGGACGTGCTGGTACCCCAGAGGTACCCCCAATCCACTGTGGGTGCTCCTTGGACCAGACTTGGCTTTGACCTGTGAAGGCATGGACACAGGACCTCTGGATGGTGTCCCTTGGTGTCTGGCACCAGGGTGTTAGCTTCAGATCGTTTGAGTCGTGTGGATTGTGAGGTGGGGCACCAGCATGTCCCACAGATGTTTGATCAGATGTGGATCTGGGGAATTTGGAACTTGGACCATTCCTGAGCAGTTTTTGTGGTGTGGCATGGCGCCTTGTCCTGCTGGGGGGCCACAGCTACTGGGGAGTGCCGTTGCCATAATGGGGGGTACCTGGTCTGCACTGGTATTTAAATGGGATGTCCCAACAGAACATGAACAAAATGATCAGTGTTGTTCATTTCACCCGTCAGTGGTTTTAATGTTTTGGCTGGCTGGTGTATAACCCACTTTATTACACATTATCATTTATCATTGTTGGAGTGAACAGATTAAAACCAAAAAAAAAATCCAAATTGATGCAGCAGAACCAGTGACACTGGCTAATTCTTCTTCCTGTTCTAAACCCAATACCTAAATTACCCACAATGCAAGTTGATTGTTAACTGGACAGTCAGAGATCGGAGGTTGTTATGCTAGTAGTAGCTAATCTATTGTAGTCTCTAGTCTGCAGGAGAGATGAACAGCGGGCTATGGAGCAGGGGTGTAACCACTGGCGCCTACCACTATTGGCAAGTAAGGCAAATGCCCCTCCACTTTTCAAGGTGGGGGGGCAAAACTCATATTTTGCCCCCCACCCCACTTTTTTCAACTCTTTTTAAGTCACAACGTTGTTGCATAATATTTAATTGAATATTTTCAATATAAAATGTAATTACAAATTAAATACATTAATCTTATTTACATTTAAATAATCGTACTTGAATTATTCTACACCCCATTTTCAATCCAAATGGCATGTTCCAGGCAGTACGAAGCAAGCGCACCATGGTTGCCATGTCCACTTATTAGAAGGAGTTTGGATTGTTTGTATTTCTTTAAATTAGCTTTCAAATACTGGTAGTTAGCTTGTCTGTTTTAGTTGTGGATGCATTTCACTTTTTCGCCATTGTAGTTTGAGACACAATGATAAAAACGGGAAAGATGTGGAGAAGCAGCTTGTCTGATTGTGTGTTTCACTCCGGGCATCTGGCGCTGCTCTCTGCACGCGCATACTGCAGAAGCTGTACAGTCCGGTACAGTGTGCCGCAGACTGTACATGAAAAACCAACCATGAAACACCAGCTAACTATCCATAACTTATGGAACAATAAGATAAGGAAAAAACATGTGAGGTGACCAGACGTCACGCGTTGCGTGGGACTGCACAGCATTTCTGTCACGCAAATTAAGACCATGTCCCGCATGATTGGTTGTCACTTGCATTCATGCCGGCACACGTAGGCTCTCTGTTTATTGTCATAGTAACACCGCATGTGCGTTTAAGCGCCCCATCTATCAACTATTTCAACCTCCTTGATCGCAACAGGTGCGGCGCGAGTGTCATTAGGCTCGTTGGAGATGAACTGCGCCTCGCCTGGAAAGTAAACAATAGCAGGCAGCCGCAGCGGGGGGCGGTGACAAAAAGCTGCGATGAAGTCGGACAGTTTCCCGACAGTAGCCGTTTCTCAATACTCAAGTTTGGCAGTTCGGACTTGTGGACTTGGCAAGTTCAGACTTGGCAAGTCCACGCGAGAGTCCGGACTTCCCAAGAACGGGAGAACGGGAGGACGGGAGGACGGGAGTACAGTCTTTTCTGCTTTTGGAACAGCAACGAACTTGATGATGTCACCACCTCCACTCGCCTTTAAAATGTCTTTTAAAACCTTTTCCCCGCAGCTGGCTTCTGATTATAATCAAAAGTCAAGTGCAGGGGGAAAAGTTTGTGGAGAGTTGGTGGTTATTGTGATCGTGAGCATTGGCGAGATGAAAATCAAAAATCAATAACGGATCGGAGAAGGCGTCTTATTGCAGCGGGACTGCTGTACCTGCAGGCTGAGGAGGAGGCTGCCCAGCTGAGGAGGCAGATCCCAGAAAGACAGTGGAGAATGAGGACGAGGATGAGACATGCGATGCTTGCATGTCTGTTCGATATATTTGTCCAGTTGTGGACAAAGTATCCAGGAATGCATACCAAATCTGACTTGAGTAAAAGTATCGTCAGCAAAATGTAGGCCTACTTAAAATTAAAAGTTCAGAGTACTCATGATGCAGAGTGACCCAATTTCAAGTGTTGTGATCATCATATACATGAATATGTATTGAGTATTAAATGACCAACGTAGGCTAAATGTAAACAGCATTTAAATGTTGTCATGGTAGAACTAATTTTAACACCTTTCACTGGTGCACTAGTCTGATCTATAACAACACACAGCAACTTGTAAATATGAAACAACAACATATAAAACAAACTATCTGAACAGTAACTATAGCTATCAAATAAATGTAGCTTGAGTAGAATGTACAGTTTTTCCCTCTAAGTAAATGGAAATACCCAAAGTACATCAAATTTGTACTTAAGTACAGTAGCTTCTTGTAAATATACTTAGTTACTGTCCATCACTGCATTTGTCTCACCATTATGCTTTCTGTCTATTTTTATGGAGACTTGACAGTTTACTTGGTACACCTAGAAAAAACAACAGCAGTTTAATATTGTATTAAGTCTGACATTTTACTGAAGTGTTGAGTTGGAGATTGTGGTGCTGTTGAACTGTACTGGATTACACTGACAGCAGCTTCTCATTTAGTCTGTCCTCACCAATATAAATGGGATCAAACAGGTCAGATGTGAAGAGGAAAATTTTATTCAGCCACACTTCAGACATCAGGTATACAATTCATATCAGATAATCAATATTTAAAATACTGTTTAATAATTACTACAATAAAGACAATTAATCTTTAAATACAATAAATAAATTACAGTGAATTCTTAAAATCATTTTTGAATGGTAAAAACACATAGGCCTAAATAAGCAAAATAATGCAAAGAACAATAATATGTTACAACATTTAATAATGTAAGAATATATCTTATACTGAGACTGAATATTGCCCATTAGACATCCCCCAAACGAATTAGCCTACATTTCATATGTAACCACTACAGAGATATCAGCCACGAATTTCAAAAGGGCTACCTGAGAGAGGCTGCTCTCTGGGGCAGCCTGAGCGCTCATACACACATGTTTATTATCTATGAGCGATGACACCGCTAGATGACAGCGGTGTCAGCGCTCATAAACACATGAGCGCTGACACCGCTGTCATCCAGCGGACCTCAGTCACATTCAACTGGGCTCTATATTAAAACATCGACCACAGGTCTGACGTTTAAACTACGCATGAAAACACTACGTTCTGTGACAAAACAACAGTAACACATCGGTAATTATGGCTTACAATTGTGCACCTTTCCCTCACTTGTCATTTTCCGATGATTGTTGCGAAATGCATGCTGGGATACCTGGCTGTCTGAAGTCCACACAAGTCTGCTCTGATGCATCCCCGGTGAAATGGGTGTGGCGAGAACACATCCGGGAATTTGGACAGAACTTGGCTAGATGTGAACTTTGAATTGGAACAGAACTTGGGCTGTGACTGATGACGTGTCACAAGTCCACGAGAACACAAGTCCGCACAAGAACGCATATTGAGAAACGGCTAGTTTCCAGCAGCATTCAGTCCGTACAGGAAGTCACAGACACACTTACATCCTGTCTGGAATGATGTCAGTTCATTAAAAAAGTGATCAGACCCATATATCAGTTTGCTCTCAGTCTCCACTTGTTTGACTAATTATGGTTAATTTATTAAAATGCTTTACAGGTGATCTGTAGTTTATGTTCATGGTTTATCCTCTATTTGATATGAATTCTCCTGTAAATCAGCATCATATCAGTTTGACCTGTCCCCTCAGCTACACAGGCTGAATAAACTGTGTTTGACTATACGGTTCATATTTTCAGGAAGAAAAATACAAGACAGCAGCTTTCATTAAGGCTCAGTCAGATACAGTCAGAGCTTCACATCTGTAGGCTACAGATGTTATTATAAGAATCCTCACATCCTACTGACCACAAGTCTCTGTGTTGCTAAATACTTCAATAAACAAAACAGTCCAGTGTTAATATACAGTAGACTACGTATAGTTTATGATGAATGTATTTAGTCTCTGATGACTAAACTTGGCGCTGGGGGCGGGTGTCCCACATTGTCCCTCACAAACCTACTCCTTGTCCCACATTTGGTTTATTGGGACCTAGTCACCCTACCTACAGTTGTGACCAATGCAGCGTTAATGCAGAGCCCTCCAGCGTTATGTTGCTCTGGACAGTTGAAAAAAAATGTGTAACTTCTGCCTTTGTAATCAAATTTGTAAATTGTTAAAATGGTATTTGAATGTCTCATTTCTTTAAATTAATTGGTCCTGCTACATAGCATTGAGACTCATAATCAATAAATTTATTGGAATGTGTTTTGTTTCTGTTTTTTTGCACATCCTTACTCAGGTCATATTTTGCCCCCCCACTTTTACACAAAGTTAGGCGCCCATGGGTGTAACAATACATTGATCTGGATCGATTCATCAATTCAATGATCCAATATAATTAATGCAATATGAGAACATCAGTGCATATCGTCATTATCGTTAATTTAAAGTTCCCATGGCACATCTGCATTCTGTCAAAGTGTACCTCCTTCATTAACATTCAAACAGTGTTTGCAGCCCAGCACCAGGAAGATAACGGTAAACAGCCAAGAAAAAGACGCTGAGGTCATTTTCTGATTTCGTCTCATATCGATCACAGGCCCCTGAATTTAATCGAATCCAAAATGTTTCGTGGCAGACTTTGTGATTTCGGCAAATATCATATCAGTATCCAAGGAATCAATATATATCATGATGACGTACACCCCTACTACAGATGTCTCACTCCTTTCTAACTTCACACCTCCAGATTTTTTTACTTTCAGACCCTACCAGACATCTTTGAGACATCACACAGCTCCCTCTGGAGACAGTAAAGGCTTTATACAACATATTCACACATGTAGTAGTACCCCCAAGCACCTGAAAACACACACCAATGGGTGAGGTCTGTGGAGTCCCGCTTTAAAAACACTAGCCAGCGTCACAGCTCTCCTGATGGATTCCTATAATATTTTTGTATAATGTCCCAGTAAATTTTGTCTCCTCTCTGTGTTGATCTGTTGTGAGACAGCCTCAGTGCAATACTAAAGTTCAAATCCAGTTTTCAACCAAGAGCAGAACTGAAAATGTGTTATAGTTAAGAACATTTCTTCACTACGCCACAGAGGAATGAGAATAATAACAAAGAAGGTGACAAATGATAATATCATTTCCAAAGCTGTGTGTGTATGCATATTACTGGAACAAATCCAGAGGCAGTGCTGGATTCAGTATCCCTCTCAAGGACATTTCAGCAGTTAGTTTGAAACCTTGATCCTCCGGGAGGCAGCAGGACAATCTTCCTGCTGCTGCTTTATTCTGCTTCCATATGCTTCTTGCACACAGACATCATATCTTTTAACAAGTCTCTATCCTCAGCCACTAGATGCGTTAATGTCTCCCGTCCTCACGGATCCTCTCCCTGAGTCGCTTCTCCGTAGTCTGCGAGCAGATTCCTGGTGACGCCTGGGTCCTTCGGGGCTCCGTTGATTGGCAGGGTCCTTAATTGCGACCACCTCTTTGTGAATAATAGATGCTCGTCTTGCTAAGTGGAGTGATGAAATATTAAGAGGCCAAGAACATGCCACGCAAGTCTATTTTGGAGGAGTACAAGACCAGGAAACAAACTGGAGTAGGATGGGAAATCAAAGAATCTCCTCAGTTCAGCAGGGGGCTCGTGTTGTTTGTGCTCGGCTCCAGGCTGTCAGATTAGCACGCTTGTCTCGCGCAAGAAATGGAGGTTGGGTCCAGAATTAAAAAATAACTCTGTTTGATTACTACTGGGCCCCTGACGCAACAAAAAAATTGTGTTTGCTTCAGGAAAATTACATTTATTTGAAGATATACACAACTGAAATCTGTCTTTTGAGTGTTAAAGACGTCATTACCACCTGGCATTAACACATGATCTTTATTTGGATATCCTATCTGGATCAGGAAAACCATGTGTTTAAGACCCCCTCCAATGAAATCAAGCTTTGTGCCAGCGATAGACTTTTAGGTTGTCCGTCCATCCCATTATTGTGAATGCAATATCTCAAGAACACCTTTGGGGAATTTCTCCAAATTTGGCACAAACATCCACTAAGCCTCAACAATGAGTTGATTAGATTTTGGTGGCCAAAGGTTGAGGCCACTGTGACCTCATCCCTCTCAATATTTTGAACACAATATCTCATGCACACCTTGAGGGATTTTTTTTCAAATTTGGCACGAAACATCCACTTGGACTCAAAGATGGACTGATTAGAATTTGGTGGTCAAAGGTCAAGATCACTGTGACCTCATAAAACATGGTTTTAGCCATAATTCAAGAATTCCTACATTAATTTTGACAAAAATTCACACAAATGTCTAATAGAATAAAATGATGAAGTGATGACATTTTATATCCAAAAGGTCAAAGGTCAGTGTCACTGTGACATCATAATGTTCTGCATGAAAGACTTTTTTGGCCATTACTCAACATCACAAATCAAGAACAGAAGAGGAGACATGTGGTCAGTTACTGGATTGGGAACACTAATCTTGCGACTGCTTCACAGTATTAACAACATTTTACAATGTGCTTCATCTGTGCATCAAGCAGATTCGCTAAAGGGTGCTTTGTGTGTTGCTATCAGACACTGAGGGGCATTACAAAGCATTGGTATTTGATAGGAATGCAGTATATTTGATTTTTTGCCAATATCTGATATGCTGATATACAACAACTAATTTGGCCGATAACCAATTTTGATATATCCATTTTTAATCCCCACCTATGTTTAGTGATCATCAAGTCTCTTCTGTTGTGGAATTAACATATTATGCATGCATGCTCTTACCTTGATGGCTCACCAGCAGATGAAGACATGAAATACAATCCTTTTAATGTATGTAATATTCATTCATTGTGCAAAACAAGAAAAAGCACCATAGCTGAGCATTTTTCCACAGTGTAACTGCAGTGTACCAATGACAGTCTCAAAAAAACAAATTCTGACTTCCAGGGTTTGTTAAATCACAAACCTAAGGAACCAATCCCATCAACTTGTGGTTTGGAGCTTTCCATATAATTAACATAACACTATGGTACAACAAGGGGTATCAGATGAGAACCAGGTGTAGCTACGCATTCGTATTTTGCAAGTTAAGTTTCACTTTATCTCATCAGATCTGGCAATTGGAAACAAGTTTTTATCTAACATTAGCAACACATTATTGGCTGCTTGATAACGTAGTCAAGCCGAAGGCTCGTGATCTGTTGTTAAGTGTCTTAACAGGTATGCTCAACCTGCATGTGTGTAGCTAAGGGGTAGGTGGAGATCGAGGCAGAGAATAAATTGCTTATTTATAGTGTGGCGATCCGCCATTAGGATAAACGTTTCCCTTTAATCTTCACGTCCCGTTCCCCGTTAATTCACACCCCCTGCCACACCTCCAGCCAATGGCGACCCTTCCATGATATTTTAAAATGGTGTTGTAGGAGGCAAGATGGCGGCTTACCCCCGGGAAGTGGCAGCGTCTGTCTCGCCGTATGTCCATCCGTATGTCCGTTACCGTGCCTATCCTTGGCTTTTTGAACACAGTCTGTGGTCGGGTTGGTACGAGTACAACGCCCTCGCCCTGTGGAATACAAAGTCTGGATCCTCTCTGGAACCTTGGGACCGTCAGTCTCGTGAGCCAACAGCCTCAGCTGGCCGGCTTCCTGTGTGTGTGAGGTAACTCCAACGAAAGTCGGAGATTTCGCTGACAGAGATCCTCTATTGTTTTTTTGTGAAGAAGTATAACTCGGGTGGGAGAAAGACGAACAACACTTAGCTGACCCCAAGATTTTTTGTTAGCAAGAGGGGTCACTTGGAGGGGTTTTCCCGGGACGATGAAAGACTGAACTTTCTGTTATGGTTGAACTTTGTTTTTGTTTATTATTGCTGGTGTGGGACATTTTGAACATTTTGCTTTTGTGAATTCGCCTGAAAAGGACATTTTCTTTTGTGGTTTGTGTTTAACTTTTCAATACACTTGGAATCAACTGTGTTGCATCGTCCTTTGATTTTTTGTGCTTGTGCCTTGTATGCGTTGTGATGGAGGTGTGAACCAAAAGAGAGTACATGACACAGAGTTTATGGTTACTGAGCTGTGTATCCTTGTGTCCTTTTTAACACATAATTGTTTTGTCTTCATTCAATGGAGTTAGCACATATTGTTATTGCGCCATTGGTTTTGGCCTTGGTGCCCCAATAAATTTGTATTCATCAAAGGCCAAAGTGGCCTTGCCCTAAAAATGACTTAATTCCAGGCCTGTAATCGTGTATTTCCTCCCCTGTTTCTGTCCTCGGAGGGGCCAGTTGCAGTGTGCTGCTTTTTTATGTGCTGCTGCCTCCAGTGGCTGAGCGTCTCTGCTGACGTAAGATATAAGTCATGAGCGAAAATATGCACCACACAGCCAGACAAAGAACCTCTTAAGCAGGGCAAGTAAGAATTTAGATGGGGCAAGTAGATTTGAGAAGTACTTGCCTGGCAGGACTAGTAGGAAAAACCTTAACGTCGGACCCTGCATTCTGTTTGCACCTGTACCTGTACTAACCTGAGCATTTGTCTGTTCTGTCTCATGTGACAGGCAAAAAAACATAGATCTCAGATCTCCGCCTCTGCCTGCCCATATCTGTGTCCAAGACTGTTTCTTTATAGGCTATTAAATTGTTATCATGCTATTAATAATATAATAATAATAATCTCATAGATTTAAGACTTAAGTCTTGTAATATTATGTCTGTAATATTATGAATATTTATTCATATACTCATAGATGACGACTTTACTCTCAAAATCTAAGATTTTTTTTCTAGGTCCTAATCCTTCCTCATAATATTGAAAATGTAAAAGGCCTTTTTTTCTGATCAAAATACGATTAAATTATTTATACTTTATTCTAAAATGTTTTGGTACTTAACAGCGACGCTTATACTCTATCCATTAACACTGATGCAAAGTTTGACATTGCTAGAATGAATAAGTAATTGACAAACACTGCTTGTGTGAAAACGCACAATGAACAGACAAAATATGAAGGACCTCAGGTTATTTAATCTTGAAAATGCTTCAGAGCAAGAGTGTAGGGTCATATGCATGGATGCATACTGTGTGTGTGTGTGTGTGTGTGTGTGTGTGTGTGTGTGTGTGTGTGTGTGTGTGTGTGTGTGTGAGTAAACCATTTCAAGGGTAATGAAATCAACGAGATTGTTCTCAGCTCTCCCACACCTGGTACAGGACAGAAATAGATGCCATGGCGACAACTACACTGAGTGCATGTGACTGCCGTATTCAAACAAGCTTCATTGTGTGTGTGTGTGTGTGTGTATAGTGTTGACTGTGGTGAGTCTGTGTACTATGTAGGCCACTGTAGCTCTGCCTCATTCACTGCACACTAAATTGGTTCTGGAAGTGGATACAGTTTTAGTTGGACTTGTCAGAAGAATTTAAGAAAAAAACAAACAAAAACATCAGTTTGTAATTAAATTATTCCTCTCACAGTTAGTTTATTTTCTGCTGCTTTTGTAGACACATTACATCCAAGCTTTGTGTCGTGGCAGGTGGTCTAAATTACATTCTATCTTAATTAAAACAAAAAGTCTTTAAAAGTGAGCTGCAGGAGCGCTGCTGTACCTGTGTACGGACTGAACCCCCACAAAACAAAACAAAGATAAGTCTGCCGTTGTGCTTTGCATCCATAATGAGTCCTGTCGTATGAAAAACATTGATATTTGGGAAGAATAATGTTAACCCATTTACATTTTACCCACTAAACTCAGAAAGGGGAACATTCTTATTCCTTGTGGGAAGGTGATTTTAAAAAAATAACTCTGTGTGCCTCCAGAAGTCATAGTAAAACATTAGTATGCTCCAGATGATGTTGGAGACCTTTGTGGTATTCATACAGATGCCCCATTAGAGCAAAAGCTGCAGCACAGAGAACAAGAAAGACACAGCACTCACCAGAGCAGGCTGGAGCTAAATGACTCGAGTCCGGCAGAACCTCTTCAGTGTTAGTGTTATGTTGGAAAAGATGAAAGGAAAGCCATAATCTCACTTCATAACCTGGGGGACAAAAGGATCTCTGTACACAGTGTGTTTCTGTAGCGCAGGCTTCAAGCTGAAAATGAGAGATTTACTGCCAAAATTATAATAAGAAAAATAATTATCATGTAGATTACCTGAAAATATGAATTTCTATCATCCTCCTTTTTCTTCCCAGTGTCTTACCGATATAATGGATGTGTGATAAAGACAGAGAAAGAAAATATGTTACAGTCTGTTACTAAAATAGGCAAAAAAAACATGTACAAAGATAATAATAACAATAATAAATCAACTCATTTTTAGCCCAGTGATGTTAAACTCATTGTTAATTTATTTAGATCAATCAGACTGTATTTAAAAATTACACCCATATATCACAAATCTAGATAGATTACTAAAAACAAATTGTTTCTTGGTGTGATTCATTTTTTGTCAGGGACAATTTAACAAAGTCAGGGTTAGGCAATATATCATCATATGAGACTAGATATCTTCTTAGATTTTGGATATCATAATATCGTTGGTGTTGTTTCTTCCTAAAGGAAAAGGCATGCATTACAGTAAAGTGATGTAATTTTCTGAACTTTCCGGACTGTTCTAGCTGTGCTGTTATTTGTCTTTACCTACGTAGTCATTATATCCACATTACTGAAGATTATTTATCAATAATGTCATTGTGTTAATATTTAACAGTCAACTCCACAATATCATCACCAATTAATGATATCAAGATATTTGGTCATAACTATTGTGATATGTGATTTTCTCCATGTGGTTTCTCTGCCTAGCTGTAGTGCAAATACAGAGCATGAGCAATTGTTAATTTTTTAACTTGTGGGGATGTCATGAGAACCAATACTTCAGCACTAAATCAATGGTGAAATTCTGAAAATGTGATGGCAGTTGTTTTGTCCAGCAGCGAAGATATTACGGATGCAATCCTTGGACATGAAAGGGCAGCGTATACGCCTATGCATAAGTGTTCTAGTCTGTTGTGTTTTGCTTACGCACAGCTGCAGGCTACAAAGAATTCATGAAGCTTCTTGCTGGATAGGTTGTGGATGAAATGTTGCTCAGCGAGTGACTCACAGTGTTTTAGACAGAGCCTTGGGAAAATAAAATTGATGTTTTTTCTGGTTGCTAAGAGTGGAAAATGTATAAATGTATATAATGTATAAATGGGGAAAATGCTGCACTCATCATTGTCACTTTTTAACCAGCCATCCAATCACAGTGGAGGAGGGGTGGAATAAATAGCCTTAGACTAACCATCTAATCTTACATGTACTGAACAACAACAACAGTGGTGGAAAAATATGTTATATACTGTAGGTTATAATAATATTAGGGTGGACATGTCTGTAAAGGGAAGACTTGTGGGTACCCACAGAACCCATTTTAATTCAGATATCTTGAGGTAAGAGGTCATGGACCCTCTGTGAAAATGGCCATGCTGTTTTTTTCCCTCATCAAAATTTAGCCTAACTTTGGACTGTTCTTTAGCCTTCTTCCTGAGAAGCTAGCATAACATGAGTTCGATTTCCTAAGTCTTCTAGTTTCAGATGATACCAGTTTTATCAATCTAGGTGTAAAAGTCAGCCGTCTATAGCGTCTGAAAAACAGCTGGTGAAAATAGCAGCACACAACAGACACAATAACAAAAAAAAAAAAAAATTAACATGTTGTTTTGCAATTAACACGTTTATGATAACAGCCCTAATTAATATGTTCCGTCACCCACAAAATCTCATGGACCCACACAGACTAGTACTTCATGTTTTACGCAGATCATCAGGGATTAATAATAACATTTAAATGTATTTTAATCTAAATGTTTCTAATGAAGGGGTGTATATATATAACTTTATTTCAGACACATGATTGGTCCATAGATAAAAATAAAAAAGTATGAAAAAAGTACAGTCCAATAAATAACATGGCCTACAATAAAATTCATGTAAGACTAAAATGCCAGTGTTTCCAGAGGCCAGACATATATCTATAACAGCTTCTCTTAGGGCTGGTTAGTGCCAGTATGATCCCATTTTGAGATTTGTCCAAACGAGACATGAATTTAAACATCAGTTGCCTCAATAAGGCTCCACAGGTGGGAACACCAGAGTTCACAAAAAGCTGACTTGCACTGTGCCATCTTGGGACATGAAGGAGGAGTCTCATGGCATCATTGTAGGCTACAGTGAGTCTCCACAGGCTACTGTTCTTATAATGCCACCACAGATGTGCTGAGTACAGTAGGATCTGAATAATACTAGGTGAGCACATGCTAAACTTTCAAAGCAACATGTTGGCTTGAGCATATAATTTGCAGCACTGTCTGTACAGATCTCTGTCATCACTCAAGTCATCAGTTATGACATGGCCCAGATATTTTATTTCTTTACAAGTCTTAAGAGGCTTGTCACTCAAGTGGAAATCAGGAAAAATTAGTCTCCTGTCCTCCTTGGTCCTAACAATCATGATGTTGCTCTTGCTGGAATTGTATCTGATGTCAAAATCTTTTCCATACTGTGAGCACACCTTTAACAGTTGCTGCAACCCAGCACTGTACGGGCTTAGCACTACCAGGTCATCAGCATACATTAGGTGGTTGACGACAGAGTTTCCCACAAGGCAGCCCGTCTTACAAACATTCAACAATTTAGACAAATCATCCACATAGACATTAAAGAGATAAGGAGACAGAATTCCGCCCTGTCACACTCCATTTTGGACCTTAAAAGGGTTTGATAAGACATTGCCCCATTTCACTTGCACTGTTTGATTTGCATACCAGAAAATTAATATTCGAATAATGTATTTAGGGACACCTCTACAGAGCAATTTCATAAATAATATAAGTACATGGGATGTATTTTGTTTTAGTCTTTTACTTTGGTATTTAATTTGATATGATAACCTTGGAATATCACTCGTTTTGGTATTTACTGCAAAAAATGTCTGGTATGGTGTCATGCCTTGTCACTAGTTGGTCTACTAAATAAAATATACAGCTTTCAGTAACATGAATGAAATGGCTTTAAAAAAAAAAAAAAGTTCTTTATGGAGATGTGAGGAAGAAAATGTAGAGAAAGTCTTTTACTATTTGGAATTAGGGCTGCCACGACTGGTCGACTAATTGATGACTAATCGACTATTAAAATAATCGGTGACTATTTTAGTAGTCGACTAATCGGTTTGAGTCATTTTTCATAGAAAAGTACTATAAAAGTACCCCAAAATACTCTTACTGCAGCTTCTTACGTTCAGATATTGGCAGCTTTACACACTCTCCTGTGACAGTGAACTAAAACCCTTTGGCGCGAGTATGAAACAAGACATTAGATGAGGTAATTTGGGGGTTTGGGCGAGACAGGCCGACATTTTTCAACATTTTAACACACTTTTCGATGAAATGATTAGTCGACTAATCGAAGAAATAATCGACAGATTAGTCAACAATGAAAATAATTGTTAGTGGCAGCCCTAATTGGAATATTTTCAGATATTTAAAAAAAAGTATTCTGGTATGTTATTAACAATATTTTGGAGTAATGGCGACAGTGCCACAAATGCACAGTGCAGCATCCAGATGGTATACAGCGTGCACAATATCCACTTATCTTGACTTTATTTTCAGTGTGTGAGTATTGGGTGCATTTCAGATTTAATAACTCAGTAATTAGTTTTGCTAGAGATAGAGATAAATGTTAGCAAAGTGGTGCACCATCTCATCAAGACCAGTTTATTTAACTTTCAGTTATGCTCCATATTGTAATTCAGACTTACAACTCAAGTGAATGTGTGAAATCTTAATCTACAGTGAGTGTAACAGGTGTATCTTTTTTTGTTGATGTGTAATCATCTGAGCTGAACTGAACTGTTGATGTCAGGAGGAACACATTGTCGTCTCTGTTCTCTTCTTTCACAAAGTGTATAAAAAATAATGTGAAACAGCATTAAAATGAATTTGCAGTAACCTCTTTTGCACGCAGTGGGAGGGCTGTGAGCTCTGGTAAACTCTGACAAATGAACAATGTCGAGTTTGTGAACAGAGGGCCTGTCGACAGCTCCCCTGGGACACGTTCTTTCCATCACCAGAGCAGATTTTAATCAACAGCAGCTGCAAAGGTTGTGCTTTCCATGCTGAATGGGTTTGACGGGGTTTTGAATGATTGTGCCTGCCACATCGCTGCAGTTGGTGGAATTAGGGCCGATAATTCATAAACAAGCTGTTTTACACATTCACCTTCCTGACATGGAATATTTGGGGTGTGTGGGTCAGGTCTGTTTGCTAGGCTTATAAGCTTTAATGCAGAAACCAATATTTGGGCAGCTTTTAAGACATGATAGTGAGCATTAGGGAAACTTTTTTCAAGTGTAGAGACTGTGTGGATACAGAGAGCAAAACTCTGATGTCACTTCCTGTCTAGCCCCTGCTTCCCTTGCTTCTGTAAATCAATACAATTTCTGAATGTGGGTTTCTCTATAACTGTGGCTTTACAACTACCAGTTTGATGATCTTTTACCAGGTCTTGCTCTCCTGGTAACTTTATGGTCATAATGTTTCCCAAATAGACCTAGTATATGTTGTTGTTAACATGTTTGTGATATCCACTTTTAGATTTGAGGGCATCACTCTGCACCAGATTTAAATGACAGGAGGACCAGAGGGTTCACAGAATTACAGTAGGTTATTGGCTGTAATTACTACTTAGATGAGGGTGAAAAGTGACTCACATACGTGCTCTGCACGGGACTAAAATCACTCACCAGCTCCAGTAATGATAAAATCACCCTATCTCCCCTAGAGAAATAAATCCAGTTCGAATGGGGATTTACTTTTATTAGAATATTTTCTATTGTTAATTAGACACACAGAGTGAAGCACACAGCATACTGTTGAGCAGGTAAAGTGCTGGATTTTGTGTTTGGGAGTTTTTATTGTCTTCTTAGATACTGACCATAGCGTTAGTTCAGGCAGGACACAATGTCAAGCTCAGCTCACATCCCAGCTGCACCTGCTGATCTCACGCAGCCCACTCAACTGATGGAGCAGCTGACTGATGGAAGGGATTCAGCTGATCGATCACATGATTCCGTCCATGCAACCAATTGTCAAATCTCATTCAGGGCACCCTATTTAAACTGCATTGGCCTGCCTATTGTTGCTGCTTTCTCTGCAAGCTGCTTTGCAACCCGCCTCCACCCCAGCTCCCCCTTTTCATGTTATGTCTCACTTACATTTCTGTTTGTCATTGATGCTGCTCTGTTTTGTTCCCGGGGGTCTTTGCTGCTGCTCTCCCTGCCAGCAGGCAGGTTTGCCCTCTGTGCCTCAGGTTTTCATTGTATGCGCGTGGAAGGGCGGAGAGATGTACTCTCTCTGCTTTAAGGCTTTCCACCTAGGCATGTGGAAGGGCGTAAAGGTGTGCTCTCCCCATCTTAGACTTTCTGTGTGGGCCCGAAGAGGGCACACAGGCCCCAGAACAGAGCCATACTGCCAAATATAACACTGCAATGGAAATAGAATTTTCCTCAACAAAAGTCTTCCTGACTGAAATATTATTTTCAATGATGCATTGATTGGTTGACTGGTAACAGGAATCAGCTGATTTCCAGGTTTACCAGGACCGGTGATGGGCTGGACGGTCGGAGATAAAGCCCATCCTGTGCTGATTAAATTTACATGCATGGGCCGCATAATGGTTCATGTGGTGCACACCACACCACAGACAGTAACCGGCTATTGTCACAGCCACTGCAACTTATTCTTATATCCAGGACACTCTGTCATGCTCCCTAGTTTGTGAGTTTTCAGACACTCTT
The DNA here is from genome assembly GCA_035609425.1 of Epinephelus awoara. Classification (NCBI taxonomy): domain Eukaryota; kingdom Metazoa; phylum Chordata; class Actinopteri; order Perciformes; family Serranidae; genus Epinephelus; species Epinephelus awoara. Next base: position 43,374,698 of record CM069294.1, on the reverse strand, counting down.
ACTCGACTCTGCTTTTATACCTGGTATCAACACGTCTTGGGTGATCTGATCACAAGTAGACAGTGCTAAATACAAGTCTAAACAAGAACCAAGATGCACAGGGATCCGATCACTCAGAGCACTTGCTGAGGTGGACTGGGATTTGACCACGTATCCTCTGTAGTGTAAACACTGATAATTTCTGATGCATTCCCGATAAGGACTATGGCATTAATGCAAGATGTGGTGGTTGTTTTGGTGACAGCTTCTTAGCACTCTATAACCTGCCCATTTTATGCTGAGTTGGACAAAGTGTTGCGTGACCATCTATCGTTTTGCCCTATGGAAGGAGACGTGTTGAATTCTGATGACAGTGATGTCCCCAGCTGTACTGACACACCAGACAATGTGACTAGCGTGCTTGCTTGTAAGAGTGTGGTGTAACTGCACTGAGGGCCATTTGTAAGCCTGATGGCTTTGCTTAGTCTCACTGTCCACTGGATCGACTGTAATTTTGAGATGAAGACTGCGGTATTGCACGCAAATGAGTACCGTGAATCTCATACAGCAGAACACATCCAGCTTGCAATCGAAGATATGATGAACAAATGGGAAATTGACAAAAAACAGGTGCATGTCGTATTGCGGGACAATGCAAGAAACATGAAAAGAGCAATGAATGATTTGGGTGTGCCCAGCGTGGGCTGTCTCGCACACTCACTTTACCTGGTTGTACATGAGGGTGTGCTTTCACAGCGTAGCATCACGGACGCTCTGGCTAATGCACACAAGATTGTGGGCCATTTCAAACACTCACCTCAGGCCTATATCTGGAGGACATCCAGGTTGCTATGAATATACCAGTCAAGCGCTTACAGCAAGATGTACAAACCAGATGGAACACCATGTACTACATGACACTGGAGTCTACTGGAGCAAAAGCGGCCTCTGAGTGTTTATGCATCTGAACACAGCATCCCTACACTGACAGTGAACCTGTGGACTCTGTTGGAGAAGGCAGCCCAGGTGCTGGCTCCCTTTGAAGAAGTGACAAAGGCAGTGAGTGCTGAGACCGTATGGTTACACTGTAACCATAGTTCTCTGAGTGAAGAGACTATCTCTCCACTCCATTACATATTCCATATGTACGGGGTATGATCCCCTTGGGATAATTCTTTAAGACACACCGGCTTGCCCGGCCACACCCCATTGCGTAGCCCGCAAGACGCAAGGCTGGGGGGGGGGGGGGGGGGAGACAAAAAATGTCTACCATCGGGCCACGCCCAGCACCAGCTCCCCAAACGAGGCCACATTCAATAATAGAACCTGGTCGACTGGGATGACCATGTGTCCGCGGAGCATATGGTAGCAAGGGAGGCCCCCCGCCACAAGGCCCATGAGGCAGCCACACTCCGAGTGGAATGTGCCCAGACCCCTGATGGAACAGGCACACCCCACAGTACATAAGCCTGCCGAATAGTGTCTACAATCCAGTGTGACAGCCTGGACTTCGACCAGCACTAGGAGAGGAGAGAGACCTAAGCTCGACTGACTGAGACAGATGGAACTCAGTAAGGACCTTAGGCAGGAAGGCTGGGTTGGGGCGGAGAACCACACTCGAGCCATCTGGGGAGAACTGACAACAGTCACCATGCACCGACAAGGCATGGACTTCACTCACTCTTCTCGCTGAAGTGACGGCAAGCAGAAAGGCGGTTTTCATGGAGAGCCACTTCAAATCAGCACCACCAAGGGGTTCAAAGGGGGAATGCTGAAGGGCTCCAAGGACGACATCCAAGTCCCAAGGGGGAACTGCCGGACCAGTGGTACGGACAGTGAGTCGCTGGGCCCCCCGAAGGAACCGGGAAATGAGGACACAGTCCTCAGCACTCAGTACAAACTCGCCGATACGCACTGCCTTGATTGCTGCCACCAACCCTTGCAGTGTAACAGCAGCTTTCTGTGCCTCAAGCTGGGACCTCCTGAACTGGAGCCAGACTCACACCAGTTGGTAAACACCTGCCAACGGTGCGAATAAGCAGCCCTCGTGGATGGTGCCCGGGCATGCTGCATTGTCGCCACCACAGGCTAAGGCAATCTTATGGCCAGGAGCCTTTCCCTCTCAGGGGCCAAACCACCAGCTCCGTTCGCCTGGGAGAGCAGGTCCCTCCAGTGCGGGAGCTCCCATGGCGGCCCGTCCAGCATAGGTGGAATCGCCGAGAACCACAGCATGTGGGGCCACATAGGTGCCACCAATATAAGCCGCACCTGCTCCACCAGAACTCTTCGGAGAAGAGGCTTGAGAAGAGTGAAGGGAGGAAAGGCGTAGAGCAGAACCCGGGGCCATGGATGAGCCAAAACATCCCAACCCAAGGGGGGATCGTCGTTCCTCAGGGAGAAGAAGAGCGGGCAATGTGTCGACTCCCTGGATGCGAACAGGTCGACCTCTGCCCTTGGCCACAGAGTGGTTGCCAGCTTGCCAGCTTGCACAGGGCAGGGGAGCCCAGGCCCCCCCTGCCTGTTGATGTAAGCGTCCATCACTGTGCTGTCGGTGCGGACAATGACGTGATGACCCCTCAGCCTCGGCAGGAAATGACGCAGAGTGAGGAGAATTGCCCTCAGCTCTAGGACATTTATGTGCTGACACAGCCACCGGCCGGTCCAGACACTGTTGATACCGCGGCCTTTGTGTACTGCACCCCATCCCGAGGAAGATGCGTCCGTGTACACCAGCTGGCAATAGATCACTGGACCCAGAGCCCGGCCTACCTTGATGTTTGCCGGTACCTTCCACCACTGGAGGGCCCTGTGGAGCCTCCAAGAGACTACCACTTTGGTCTTGTGGGACCTTTGAGGGCACAGACCCTAGCCCAGCAGGCATCTCTGCGCGGGCCACATGTGCAAGAGGGCAAGCGGGACCACCTGCACCATGGCTGCCATTAAGCCCATGAGGAGAAGGCAAAGTCCCCACTGGACCCGAGCGTGCAACTGGAAAAGGGCGAGGCAAGTTCTGAAAGCCTGCTGCCTCTCCAGGGTCAACGTAACCGCCGCCCTCCTCGAGTCCATCACCATCCCCAGGAAGGTCGTCACTTAGGAAGGCTGGAGCCTGCTCTTCTTGTAGTTCAGGCACAGACCTAGGCGCTGAATGTGCTCCAACAGCAGGGCTACGTAGTGCCGGCATTGCTCCTCTGAGACTGCACAGACCAGCCAGTTGTCGAGGTAATTAAGGATCCTGATCCCTCTTTGCCTCAGGGGGGAGAGGGCCGCATCCATACAGCGAGTGAAGGTTCGGGGTGCCAGAGAAATACCGAATGGCAGCACCCGAAACTCGTACACCCTGCCTGTGAAACCAAAGAGCAGAAACCGCCAGTGATCCCTCCGGATGGGTATCTGGAAATACGCATTCTTGAGGTCTATGGTGGCAAACCAGTCCCCTGCCGTGTCCGCCTGTCTCACCCAGGGGACTGTCAGGAACCAGTATTGCAGGGGCAGGAGATACCTGTTGAGCCCCCTGAGGTCCAGAATCGGGCGAAGCCCCCCGTCCTTCTTTGGGATCAGGAAGTAGTGGGAGAAAAACCCGGCCTGGTGATCCCCAGAGGCCACCTCCCTCATAGCCCCCTTCTCCAGGAGGGTGGACAGCTCCACCTCCAAAATTAGTCTCTGTTGAGGATCGCTCACCGTTGTAAAGGTGGGTTTCCTTGTTACAGGTGGCCGGCGTGAAAACTGGATACGCTATCAATGGGTCATGGTTGAGACCACCCATGGGTCCGCTCCCAGGGCCAACCAGGCCGTCTCTCGAGGGGCAGGCGGAGGAGACTGGTTGGCCTGGGCCTGGTAATTGTCAGGAGGGCGGGGGGTGCTTGGAGGACCCCATGGCCTTAGCAGGTGGTCCTCTCCTTCTGCCCTGTCGGCTGGGAAGCCTCCAACTGGAGTCTGAGATCCCCTTGACCCCATGTCGAGGGCCTCTGGAGTTGGTGCCGGCTGAGACCGAGACGGCATTGACCCCCTAGAGCCTGTGAAACGCCTGGCAAGGCCCCCTGAGACCTCCTTCGCACAGCGACGGCTCTCCTGTGCCTGCTGTATCAAGGCGGTAGCATGAGGCCCAAACATAGCCGTGGGTTCCACCGGCACTTTAAGCAGGCAGTCTCTATCCCCCTGCTGGAGCTGGGATTGAGACAGCCACAAGTGGCGCCTAACCACTCAGAAGGAAGCCAAGGCACTGCCTGCTGCCCCAGCCTGCTCCTTCATCACCGAGGAGAGGCATGAGGAGGCCGTCTGCAGCTCCTCACCTACACTGGTGTCATCCTGAACCCAAGGAGACAAGTCGCGGAGGTAAAGGGACAGAATAGCCCCGGTATTGGCCAGCCGAGTCTGCACCGCCATAGCCTTATGTAGCTTAGCGAGCAGACTATCCATAACCCTGCAGTTCTTGCTGGAGCAGGTGGCATTACCAAGGATGGAGCTGGAGGGAGAAAATAGTGAGGTGAGAGTTCGGTCCACTGGGGGAAGTGGCCCACAGGCAATCTGGTCCCTGTCATGCACATTGGAAAACCGGCGGCATGTCGCAGACCACTCCTCAAAACAGCGGCCTAACTCCCCTCTTGTTACTTCGCCCACTGTCTGCTGTGCACAAGAGAGGTCATTGTCCTCAGAGGAAAAGACGGTTTCCACATCCACGTCTTCCTCCTCAGCCTCCTCTTCCTCCCTGCATAACTTTGAAGGCGGGTGAAGGAAGGAGCTAAGCGTAGGTCAGACCACCATAGGCTGAAGAGGAGGCAGTGGAGCCTGCCAGGCTCTTGAACACTCCCTTCTCCCCTCCGAGGCTGCAGCCATTCTCCCAGTTTTCTGCCTAGGCCCTTCAGAAACATGGGAGCCTGCATGCTTTGCAACAAAAAACGTGACAACGAGCCTTCCTAGTACGTGCAGGCAAAATAAAACAGTCCACGCACTGATTCTCCTTAGAAACCAGAGCATTCTCATGTCCCAAACATAGTAAGCAGCTATCATGCCCATCCTCTGGGGGCATGGCCACCCCACAACCCACACAGCAATGTTCCTCCTGATATGCCATACTGCCAGGGACCGGAACCCGGAAGAACTCTGCCACTTCCTGTTCACTGCTAGCCAGTAGCACCGTGGCTAACTTTGTTTATTTTTTTTTAAGTGTACACTGCGTGCCGGCCACTGTGGGAGCTGTACGCTATGAGGGGGTGAGTGGGGGAGTGCTTGAACTGGGAGAGGGAGAGGGTTCGCTGCCAAGTGCGTCAGCCCGCGAGCAATACGCCGGGGAGAAACTCCGCCACAGCCTGTCAGAGAGTCAGAGACCTCTGGCTCGACCAGACCAGGACAGACAGACAGATGCTCCACGTGGATCTCACCAAGCGCGTTAGCTCACGAACCGTGAGCAATACGCCGGGAATAACACACAGCCACCGCTGCCAGGAGCCAGACAACCTCCGGCTCGACCAGGCAGGATGATGACTCTGCTGACACAGGGCAGAAAGAGCTCTAGGACACAGCAATCCAGGGAGGCTGCCAAAGACAGACGCCCCGCCTTACACAGGTAAGCGGACTCAAAGCTGTACACCTTCCTTATCTTACCTTACAACTCAATTCTTTTCTTTTCCTCTTTTTTTGCAATACGGATTGTGCTTCATAGCTACGCAATGGGGCGTGGCCGGGCAAGACGGTGTGCCTTAAAGAATTATCCACGTACCATGACAAGCAGGGGAATCATACCCCGTACATATGGAATATGTAACGGAATGGAGAGATAGTCTCGAGACGATAGAGAACTCCAGTGCAGCTGATGTGATCCCTACCATAACAGTGCTGAAATGTGTTCTTTCTCGGGAAGGCTCTGATGATGAGTCAATCAAGACCATAGAGCGTACCCTCCTTGAGGCAGTGAACACACGCTTCAACCACGTTGAGTCTGAGCCAATTTTCAGTGTTGCCATGCTTGTAGATCCCCGATACAAAGACAGGCAAGTCCAGTAAATATACAGTAATGCACTTTTTGAATATGCTTTCAGTTGCTTTACATGTGTATATATATATATATATATATATATATATATATATATATGTGTGTGTGTTTCTTTGCTTTTTAATAGTTAAATATTTGTATTGTGTTGTTTTTAGATAGCATATTATTATGCAGCTGTTTCTTATGCACTAAATGCAAACTAAACTACTACACTAAAAGTACACACTCTATCTGTATCTATGTTTTCAGATACTTTACACATCCCGACAGTCTGAGGCAGGCAAAGGCTGCTCTCATCCTGGAGATGGAGAAGTTAGAGGGAGGCAGGGCCATCCATGAAGAGCCAGGACCAGTGGCTGAAGCAGAGCCTGTGAGAAAAGCATCACGTCAAAATGAAGCACACTGCAGCATTGGCAGTGTGTTTGATGAGATCATAGAGGAGAGGGAGGTGGATGCAGGGTCTGTGAGCTCCTCGTCAGCAGGTGAAATACAGACCTACCTTGGTGAGCAAACCATCCCAAGATCATCCAGTCCACTACAGTTCTGGAAGGCACATGCTAAACAGTATCCTTTACTGGCTGCTGTTGCTACCAGGTTTCTCTGTGCGCCCTGTACGAGTGTGGACTCTGAGAGACTCTTTGGTGCAGTCTCACACATCCTTACTGAAACGAGTAATCGGATGTCCGCTGACATGACTGAGAAGCTTGTGTTCCTTAGAAAGAATCTTCACCACATTTGGTAGTGAGCGAAAGAAAGCTTTTTTTTTTTCTTTATCTGTGGGCACAAACCTTGTTTGAAGCAGCACTTTAAGAACTGGACCTACTTGATTATAAAAAAAAACCTTCCTTGTGATTTTATTTTATTTGTTGCTGCTACTTCAAGTAGAAAGAAACATATTTTTTTAAGTTAAGCTGCTACAAGACTTGAGATTTAGGTCATTCTCTTGTTGTAGGCTGGGCCTATATTAGTTAAATATTAAACAGATTTTGTTTTCATTGAGATAAAGAATATATATCACATCTACCACTTGCAAGTGGAATTATTTCGCTGTGATATTTTTTTTTTTGTATTTCTTTACCTGTCTGCATTAGTCTCCGTAGCTTAGCGCCAAAAAAGGGTGTGAGCTTTTTATGAAGATTGATGCACTGTTAATCTTGCAGTCAAATATTTTATACCCATACTGTGCGTGGTTGTGACAGTCACCCACCCTCCCTGGAGGGTCTGTTAACCCTGAAATGAGGGAAACTCTGAGTTTTCCGTTTCAAAAAGGGAGGTAACTCAAACCAGAGAGTACCTATAGTAACAGACTCTGTGAACCTAACCTGGTCGGGACCAGGTTTTTCTCAATGAACCTCGAGTTTCTCTCTGTCTCCGCCCTCTTTCAGAGCCACACACTCCATTTGATTTCCTCATTCATTCAGTCAGCTGGCGAGTTTTGGCGTAGCCTAGTTCTGCCGTCTGTCATTTAAAACAATCATTAAAAAAAATCAGAGTCAGTATATTAGAAGTCCATTAGGCACAGTAGGTGGGGACTTTTTTCACTAACACGTCATGTCCTTTTGATAACGATCCTGTGGACCTTTTTTCTCCTGTTTATTTAGTTAGGGAGGTAAGATTTTTGTCATTTATTTCTTATTATTTGGTTAAGTTTTTTACTCCCTTGATAGAATTGTTTTGTTAGTTATTTTGGCCTTAGTCCACCCTGAAGTTATTATTTCAGTTAATTCTGTCATTTAAATATTGTAAATAAATTTGCACTATTGATCGTTCCACACGTCTTTTTCATTGTGGCTACTTGGGACTTGGGGAAGATGGGGCCTTTCATGTTGTGTCTCAGACACCCCTAGACTGGGCATAACAACGAGCTTAACTCCAGGTGAAACTACTTCGAGTTGATTAAACTCAAATCAGCAGTTCTGGAACCGGAAACTCAGTTTTTCCTATCTCAGAGTAGATCAACTCAGAGTTCAGGATTAGACTCAGAGTTTGTTGAACCTGCTTTGTGAAATGGACCCCTGATGCGGCTTTGGAGAAAATGTGAAAAATTTAATTGTCAGTGTTTTATTATCAACATACAATTTAATTTTCATTGATGAAAGTAAAACAAATATTTTTATAATATGACTTTTACAACTTTATATCTGCCAAAAAAAGATTGCAATCAGTGCATCTCTTTTGCTAATTTCTTCCTGCAAGTGAGATTTGGTTGTAGAATGAATGTGACCAGGGCTGGGTCAACACGTGTGAGTCTCAGCGATTGTTTACAAACCTTTTAGCTTAGACGTTTCTGTGTATGTGAATATCATGTAAGACTTTTCATTTGCTGTTGGTGCACACAAGGTCATACATCTTACATCATGATTTTTCTTAAATTGAAAGAACTGGGTAGTAATAACAGACAGTAGCAACCACTCTGCACCAAAAGACAAGGAAAAAACCTAACCTACAAAAATGACATCAAATGAAACTCCAAAGAATGAAAATGTCACACTCCCTCGCAGACTGTTTGATTGACAGTTGATCTTTAAGAAGTGAAGTTCACAAACATCACAGCAGTCAGTAGTTGGTAACAAAGATGGAGTCAAAATGTTTGTGTTTTGTGAGAATTTCCACTGTTCTTTATCTCTAATTGAATGCAAGTGTTTTCCTAACAAAGCAAATAATTAAATTAACGATGAGTAATTGTGACTGAAAGCCACGTGTCCATTCTCTGCCTCAGGAAAAGCTTTTCAAGGTACTTTTCGAAGCAGCTCTTGCTGATCTCTAATTCAGCAATTATGTTGAGAGATCACAGGGCTGCTTCATTATAAATACTCTACAGTGCACCACAGAAACGGAAAAGGACTGCAGAGTACTTTGAGATTAAAATTTCTGCTCCCCATCCGTTCTTCTAAAAAGATATCTCACCATTATCTCACCGTGCACGTCCTGCCAAGTCTCTGAATAAAATATTATCTTTATAATTTTTCATAATGTGGGTTTTTATGTTTTTGGTCCAGGGTCCCTCTTGAAAAACACAAAATTAACTTATTGCAACTCTGATAAAACCCAGCATAAGCTAGATATGCACTGTAGATTGCATTTGTTTAATTTAATGTGATCAAAGCACATACGCAAAGGAAGTTTGTTTGTAAAGTACCTTTTATTAACAAAGCAATTCAAAGTGTTTTACATAAGACAAAAATGCATTAAGAGAAGAAACAGTAGGTGTGGAAATAATGTAGGTGCAAAAGTTTCTGTCCTGTTGCCATCAGTTTTGCAAAATTTATGCTCTTATGTCTATTTTGCTAATCATTCTCACTCCCAGTTTGTTAAATACTGATGCTTGGTCAGCGGTCGTAAACGTCAAACTATAGCCAAGCATTACCAAGCATTCTGGTGTGGTTCAGTTCAGTTCTGCATGCATTTTTTTCCGTTTCCACGAGCACTAGTCTGGTACTGAAAGGGTGGAGCTGTGAACACTGCAATCTGTTGATAGGTCAATCACTCTTGCTCAGGGCTGAGTTGTGGCTGGTTTTGAGGCTCATGTAATCACTGATCATACCATGACAAGTCTTACATTAGTAAATTATAACTATAAAATTATAATTTGCTGCCTCCAGCAGCAGCTGTAGACTGAGAGGAAATAACTTAATTCACTAGGCTGACTGCTGTCAACTTTTAAGATGTAACATTAACTGTTGTTGTTACTCAATGCATGAATTCATGATGTGAATTCATTAACACACCTTAAATTTCAGTATGACAACTTTGACCATTCCATTATTTTTTACTGTCCCTCATGGATGACACACACTAATAGTAATGAGTGGATTTTCAAGTGTTTAAAAATAAATATAAATTCAGACCAGATAATGTGAACTGCATGTATTCTAATCCTCATTTGGAGAAAAAAAAAGCGCTGTGGAACGTAGTTTCTGTGGGCTTCGGCAACACTTAACCCCTGTGCTTGCCTGAGAGGGACTAAATGCACAATCCAACTTTTAAATATCCCATTGAGACGGACAGCCTGTTCTGTTTTGTTCTAAAAATGTTGCTGTGCAACCCCATTCTGTGGATGATAAACGAGGTGTAGGCTTCCCTCTGTCACTGGCGAAGAACTGGATGGAGAAGTGAGCAAGGGTCTAGGTACCATATCTGAAGCGTTACTTTTGGTTCCAAAGGTACTATACCTAAAGTGTTTGGTGGACACGGGTCTTAAGACGCTCTATCCCTCCAGCATCAGTTTTGGACGTTTTGGGACGATGTTTCAATTTACGCTTGTTACATGCATTGTGTCTTTTCTAAATAATATTAGAACGTAGGAAAAACACTTTCAGTAAGTTTTTGTTACTAACGTAGTCACATGATTCACATGTCATGTGGCATACATCATTAGCAGGTGATAGTTTGGAGTTTGTTTGACCCATCCACCTCCCCTCCCTCACACCCTTTGCAGACTGCCTCACTCTATACTACGGCAGTTGCTTACAACATCAAAAAAATGCCACTGCCCGATGCGTTTCATACCACTGCTAAAGGGTTGCCACTCTGCACCTGTATCTGATGCTGAGGGTAGTAGTGTAAATATTTAGCAAGTTGGGAGCAGAGTTGGGTAAGGGTTACTTTAAACAGGCAACAGATAGGATTAGGGTTTTTTTTAGCTTGGCACCACCTAGCGTCAGCGGTGTTGCTCGCACTGTCGCAAAGACCAAATTGACCGTGGGGATCAGAGATAATCAATAATATGACTCTATTAGACTCTCTAAATTGAATAAAATGTGGGCTGCAAAGCCACCAGTATACCTCTATGTATATGTAGAATGAGAAGGTGTGTGGACACTATACTAAATAAATGAGTAAAGAGACCGAGCAACAATTATCAGATTTATCTGAAGAAAAAACAAATAGTAATGCAAATAATTATAGCAGAATGCACAGTACCAGTACAAACAGCTCACAGTAAATGATACCAATATGCACAGTACCAGTACAAACAACAGTAGACACGTAAGGGATAATGTATAGTGAGCCGGTGACTGTTGAAAAATAACTCAGCTGCACGTCGGGGTTCCGTTCCCCTTTCGGGAGTTATTTTTCAACAGTCACCGGCTCACTATACATTATCACACACACACACACACACACACACACTCACTACTAAAACATTCAAATGTTATAACTGCCATCAATATTATTAAATTAAATTATTAAATTAAATTAAAAAAAAGAGTGTATGTACAGGGGAGAGGCGTTCACCAGACAAACAGGAGCGGAGGAGAGGTTTTTACTCCACTTCTCCCGGTCGGAGAGGCTGGGTGCCCAGTAGCTGTGGCTGCGGCTGCGGCGGCGGCGGCGGCGGGGGGGTGGGGGTAATCACTGTCCGAGGGCTGCTGTAGAATGGCAACGAGGATGTCAGCCAAGCAACACTCGCTACTCAGTCCCTGGTTGCGGCAATTTGCGATGCTGGCCAGCTAGGAATGAACTAGCAGCCGGTACAGTACAGTCCTCTCTCGGCTAGCTAACATTTAGCCGTGTTACTTACTGATCCATTAGAAAGAAAGCTAGCTGGACATCAGTTTTGAAGCCTCTTTGGTCACAGAGCTCCCTCCATCTCTTGAACACCTGACTGAGGTTTACTCTTGTTTTTCCTCTTCTTTTATCACTCTCCTTTTTGTGCATCCTCGCCTCCTCAGACAGAGAAGCTCGTTTTCTTTTGGGGGCCATTTGTCACTTATCTCCAAACTTTGTCCGTCTGCCATTGTGCTCATGACTCAACTATCTCATGCCACGGCCAGTTCCTCATAAGGTCCAGCTCAAGTCCCTGATTGGCTGACCGACCAGTTTGGCAATACATGACGCATCTCCTGCCGTAAAGCAGATTTTTTCCGGGAAAATTCGTCCCCGGTGGCAGAAGCTTATTGCAAAGTCACTAAGTAACCTATGTAAATGCTGATAGTCTGATTTTACTGTGTATACTACCCTGTGCAACCCACATTATTTTCATAATGATATATATAGGCAAAAATGCTGTCTGTTGCTTCTTTAAAAGTAATCAAATTACTTTACTGCATACTTTTAAAGTACTTCCAATGTTACTCCCTGAGAAAAGTAACTCAAGCACTTTTAAAATACTTTTGAGTATTCTACATTTTCTACTGGGCAATGGACCACAGGGTGCTAAGCCTACATTTTTCTGTCTCCAAAAGTAAAGTTATGGTGTGAAACAGCAGAGGCACTTTGTCAACCCGCTGAGTTACCGTTACTGTCATTAGCATCAAGCTAGCAAACAATGGCACATCCTCACGGTCGGACATAAAGTAATAACATTAACAAATAGTGGCGGGGCTTTTACTCACCACAACTGCAGAGGCTCCCAGCTTCGTTTGAAACAAACTACATTATAGACGGTCCGTTATTTATTAATCCCTCTGTGTGTTTATATATTTACTTTTTATCCGCTCCTGTTGGCTTCATAAAGTTAATGCATCGCGCCATCATTTTAAACTCAACACTTCCTGGATTTGTTTCAAATTAAAAGCCGCTTATAACCTCGGCTGAGAGAATTCCTCTATTTTCTAAATAGGCTTTTATTGTGAAACATTTGTAGGAACTTGGTTGTGGAGGATACAGTAGCTTGAATGTTTGCGTACGGTACTTCAAATGTAGCTCCTGCCATCTGCTGACGCTTTTAGGTGACTACATAACAACATGTCGGCTGGCACATGAACACACACAGTGACTCAAATAATAGTAAAAGTAATAAAAAATAGGACAAGAATAACCCGATGACATCACACACATCATGAAAGACGACAAGGGATAATTGGTGAGTAGCATCGTGTAGTGTGTCATGTCTGTCGGCCAAGTCATGGCACTTGACTCCACATTCGTATAATGTGACATAGTGACTTTCAGAATGGGCAGAAAAGTCATGTAGTGTGTACCAGGCATAATGCAAGTCCTGAGTCTGACCTGTCTGTCAGCGAGTCATCCTCCATCTATTGAGTCGTGGGGATTTTACTGACGATCCTGCGGAATGGTTTAGACTCCACTGTGGACAATGGCAGCATTTCTACCACATAGCGAGCCACAAGCTTCATGACTTCTTTCAGACTGATAGGTTTAACGTTATCTCCATTATTAGAACCAAATGACAGCCGTTGCTGTTTCGGAGCTGAAGGACCAGCGTTCTAAAAATAAGGGAAGTAACTGATGGCTTGTTTGAAAATGTACTCAAGTATTTGATTACTCAAACAGCAAACTAGCATGTTAGGTTACTCGTTACTGCAAAAAGTAATCAGAGTACTCGTTACTTTGAAACGCGTTATACCCAACTCTAGTTGGGAGTATGATTGGGATGTGTTGGTGATGCTTTTTGTGGTTGTGTTGGACAGTGATGGCGTGTGGCTGCGGGTCACTCTTTGGGATAAGGAAATCAACTCACCAGTCTGTGATGTCTCCTTTCCTGTCACTTTGCTAGGTGGCAAAGTTGAGGATTTCAAATGTAAACATCATCAAACATGAAGGAAAAGATGGAGAAGATGGGCATGAGGTACAATCCAGACCACATGGACAAGCAAGACCATCACTGCACTCCATATCTACATTGGAGGCAATCGCGGACAGTTCAAACACTGGCACAAACTAGAATCCTGAATCTGTGTACCCTTCGTTCTTTCATTTTTTCCATTTCAAAACCAAATCAGAAAAACAGAAACAGAAATCATACGTTTTTTTTTGTTTCTTTGTTTAGTTATTGTGATATTTGGATAAATTTGGGGAATGCTGGGAGATCTGCGCACAAACTTTTGAACTTTGCAGAGGAGCGCTCCATTCTCAACTACTTGTAGCCTAGTTATGGCTGCACTCCAGCTTTATGCAGACCTGATATGTGAACTTAAGAGTGGGAAGACACACACAAAAAATAAGTGACATTTTGCAGCATGAAGGGGCCACGCAGTGTTCTATAATGAGCGTTAGGAGATTCTGCATGGAGCACAACCTTCATTGGAGAAGTGTTTTTTCAGATGCTGAATTGCAAACAGCTATGGTTTCTGCAATAAACAGGGTATTTACTGTATGTATGTATGTATAGAGTATCCATCCTTGTAATTTCAAGATCACTCAACAGTAGTAGTAAAAATCAAATTATACACAGTTTGATTCATTTTGCTCCCAAACTCTGTCATTAAAATAAGTCCACATGTTGCTAGGCTAATTAATGGTTATCGAAACCTTTTCACATTCAAAGTTAGAAGGCTACAGTATGGCTGCCTCCCTCTCACTCCATGAAGTCAACTAATTTTCAGATGCAGACCCAATTAGGCTCAACTGTTCCCTTAGCTTTTCTTTTCAGCTCATTCATAACAGTTCTCTTTTAGCATAATGAGCTCTGTATGGCTGTGTAAAACGCACCTGCTGTGGATTAAGTGGGAGCAGTGAGTAGTGAGACTGGGTAAAGTGGTGGAAGACATTACATTTCTGCAAGCTTAACTTCTGTTTGTTGAACAGATGTTTGAGAAATTGCTTATAATGTCTCCTTTACTGGTGGATTTAGTTGCACTTTTGGATAACGTCCAGATTACCAGTGACCTTTCCTGGTCTGACACAAGCTCACTGGTAAAAAGAACCCAAAAGAGACTTTATTTCCTGAGGAAACTCAAACAGACCTCACTCACCACCAACATCCTCACCACTTTTTACAGAGGTGCAGTAAAGAGTGGGCTGACCTATGGCATCTCCACATGGTTTACAGGCTGAGGCTGACAAAAAAGCCCTGCAGAGGGTTGTAAGATCTGCATAGAGGGTGATTGGAGCCTCACTCACCTCTTTTGTTTTGTTTTTATAAGCAAAATGACAATAAAGATTTGATTGATTGATTGATTGATTGATTGATTGGACACTATACAACTTTTTCCCCGTTTTTGCACCACTAGACAGTTTTTAGAGTTCCAGACAACAATCAATCACAAATTGGTGCCTGAGTGCTATGTGTGAACTTCTCAAAGAAGGGAGTAAAGGCAGGCCAATGCATCGTAGATGCATCCAAGATAACCGGCCTAAATATCTGGACCGGTCAGAGACCTGTCAGCAAACTACAGCCAATTAGAGCGCAAAACACAAAGTGGGTTGAAGACAGAAACAGGTGGTGCAGCGGCACTTCTAAAGGTGTGTGTATGTTTAAGACAGACAGAAAGTGACGGAGAGAGGGAAGCAGAAGGGGGGATGTGACTATTGTACTCACAGTCTCTGTAAGTTATTAGCCTAATAACATGCTTTTTTTTGTGGCTTTCTGACTTTGATATTTTTTAGTAAGCACCCTCCTGAGCCTGGGTTGTGGCTTGAGCCATGCTTTACATGACATACTCATGGGGAATTCCTCCTGGTGCAAGATCTCGTAGTGTGTGACCCCCTGTCACCAGTCAGTCAAGTCAAGGCTCCCAATCACAAGACAGGAAGTTGTATAGTGGGAACAGTACAGCGATCTGAACACTCTGAAACTTGTGTAGCATGAACTGAGCCTAAGAGAGGTGCAGGATAAGAACATGAATATGTTCATGAATGCATCCACTGCTGTGCTACAGATGTCTACTCTCTTTGTGTTGAGGCACATTCTTTGATGCCCATGTTAAAGAAAGCTTCTCTGTCAAGCTGCAGGTCTCCTCAGGCAGCTTCCAGTACTGTGCTGAGAGCCCAGGGGAGCTGTGAAATATCCTCGTGTGAGAAGCAAAAAGCATGAATATTAATATAATTGCTTAATGTTTAACCCCTCCACCGTAGCGCAGCAGTAGCGTGAAGCTTGTATTTCATCTTTTGCTGCTCCACAGGAACGAGAAGTCGAGGGAGATCAGTGAGGAGCCTGGATGTAATTGGGTGATTTACTTTGCTCCGCGGGGATTCTATCCATGAATCGATGAGATGGCAAAGGCTGTAAAACACTGTAAAGAGCATCTGCAGGGAGTCATCAATCATGAGGCGAGAGTTGTGGAGCATTCTTAAGGACATCTAAGAAAGAGACAGGAAGAGGTGGTGACTAAGTTTGAGGGGCTTTATAGGATCATTCTGCTATATTTCTTATTTTAGAAGTTTTGTCCATAATTTCTATCAGTAATACTAACATTATACCAACTATGTTAAAGAGAAACAGTCCAACATCTAAAGTTATAGTCAGTGCTTATAAAATGTGTTCTTGATTTTTGTCTGAAATAAAGGACACACTGTTTGATGGTAGACTTGCCCCTTGGTGTTTATGGTGTTACACTATAATTATAAACTAAAAAGTGTCTGCTCCATACAGTAGCAGTAGCAGAGTGACTTCCAGCCAAATGCGGATGAATTTTGGCCGGTGATGGGTGGATTTTATTAACCTATCCATCAGGTAAAAAAATTATGGTTCAACTGCTCCATGAAAAGTTGTCTCAATCATGGGGCGCTCTACCTAAGTAGTGTAGTGTGTACTCACTGCATCTTCATGACTAATCCTAGTGAGATTTTTCTTCTTCATCTTCATGTTTGTATTAACTGGCGTACTGCAAACCAACCAACCAACTGCTGTAAAAGAAGAGGAAGAAAGAGATTCACAAAGTTGAGTAGTGTTAATGTTAATGTTAGCATGGGTGTGTTTGGCAAGGGGGATTTATACTGCTGCAACAAATCATCACCGTACCTGGCCTAGCCTGACGTTCACCTCCCCAGAAATGAAAACTACACGTTGCGGCGACGCAGACCTCCTGTCTATTTTCATGAGCTGAAAACCATTTCCCTCAGTGGCAACTTATTTTAACTAATTTTATTTTATGTCTGTTTATTACCACTGTATTATTGTTGATGAGGAGAAGTGTGGTTGTTGCTTTTTATTAGCTGCTGGATAGTTAAATTAACCTTTGAGGATGAATAAAGTTTTCTAATATATTCAATTATATTCTATTCTATTTTATTCTATTCTAACAAGCTTTTATTTACTTTTATTTCAAAGATAAATAATAAATTGTGAAGACAATAAAGCCCCCACAAAATAGCATGTTATATCTTGTGTGTGATTTATCCTGGCTTCCTTTGAGCAGAGGAATGTAAATGACATGGTGATACAGAACGAGTGAAAACAAGTGCAGAGACCTGTTCTGCTATCACAGCATTACACAATAAAGGGAAAATAAATAAATAAAAATAAATAAATAAAAAAATTGATGTTGTATTTGTGGGGAAAATGTGTACAGCAAAAGAAAAGTGCTTTGTCTGTGAATCCTGCGAGTTATAGTGAAGCCGATTTGTGTACTCAAAATTGTCGCTAAGTCAGGTTTAATGTGTGCTTTGTGTGGGTTTTGAATCAACTAAACTTTACAGCACTTCACAGAAACCCCACCGCTGACTAGTATTTTGGAGGTGTAAAAGTAGAGGGACACAGACACACCACTGCTCAAGTATAAATGCTCACAACAGCGTAGGCCACATGCGTAGGCTACAGCGTAGGCTCTGCATAAAGCTGACCCACAAGTATAAATCTGCCTTTAGTCTAATTTGTGTGTGTGTGTGTGTGTGTGTGTGTGTGTCTTTGTGAGGGAGAGAATTAAATATTGATAAGCATTATGTCAAATGTTAAACTGAAACTTTAAATGAGAATAATAAACATTATTTGTTTGTTTTTTTCTTTGTACAAACGAAACACCAAAGTTACATGCACACACAAAAGTGTGATAACAGAATGGTGGCTGGCAAACTGTATGAGTGGCTGGTAGAATTTAAAATGGTGGAAGAAAAAGTAAATTTCCAACACTGGTTGCAGCACAGAATGGGAGTAGTCAAATTTCACTTTTTAAGAGATGAGAGAAAAGAAAGTTAGCTAACAGACCATGGCAAATGATTTGGTTGCAATTTGAAAAGCAAAAGCACCTATTTGGCAATATTTTGGATTTAAACCAATGCTAATAGGGGACGGATAGGAAAAGGAGTTGGATATATCACAAAGACACTGGAGGTGTGTGGACTGCCTGCAGCTTTTTATCACACAGCTCACTGTGACTGCTCCCTCTGTTTCCGTTACTTCCTGCAAGATTTCAAATTGATATGTTGTCTTTTTTTGTAGAGGCCTTTTTAATGAACCATAGTGGTAGTGTTAATCTCAATGACAAACACATTGCATTTCCTGTGATTACTTCAAAGTAGTCAATAAAAGTGAAATCGTCACCACTGAAATGATTTTAGTAAAAAATGGTGGCAGTAGAAACTGTTTGGTTAGAATTTTGTTGAAAAATATTATCGGTAACATCTGTGTTGTCACAAGTTTCTTGACTGTGGGAAAATGTCCTCACAGTGACCTATTTGATGGTAACTCTGATGTTTGATATGCGTTGCTAAGAATGGAAACTATGACAGGTATATTAATAGTAACATTGGAAGTTAGCAGTCAGTTAAAACAAAGAGGGAGCTTAGACAGAAGGCAAAGCTCTTGATTTACAGGTTCATCTGTGTTTTGGCCCTCACCTATGGTCATGAGCTTTGGCTAGTGACCAAAAGAATGAGATCGCAGATACAAGCACGTCAAATAGGTTGCCTCCCTTGGCTTAGAGAATGGGAGAGGGGCTCGGACATCCGAAGGAAGCTTGGAGTAGAGATGCCGCTACTTTGCTTTGAAAGCGGTCAGTTGAGAAGGTCTGGACTTCTGATCATGATAAGTCCTGTGTGCCTAATGTTTTGAGGCCCTATCAAACTGGAAGGAGACCCTGGGGTAGACTCAGAACATACTGAAGGGATAATATATCTCATATGGCTTGGGAATGCCTTAGGATCCCCCAGGAGGAACTGTAAAGTGTTGCTAGAGAGAGGGACGTCTATAATACCTTGCTTAGTTTGCTGCTCCCACGACCAGGCCTTGGATAAGTGGATGAAAATAATAGATGATGGATGGACGGATCTTTTAAGGGAGAGACAGTGAGAAACCACCATTGACCTAGAGCCCTTTCATTCTCTTTGATTCCAGCTGACATCCAGTCTTGTGACTGATTCCGCAAAATGTGAAACGGTAAGAAGAGGTGTGCAGCGTCTCTCGCCCATGGCCTTGCCCGTGCACCAGGTTAATTATATCCACAGTGGGTTTGAGTGACAGCATCAGAACCTGGCGTGACATGGAGGAAAAAAGAGCAAGTCATTATTTTGTGAGCACTTGGCGCTCGGAGGACTTCTTCTTTTCTATTTTCTGTTTTTATCTTATTCTCACTCCTGCAGTCACAAAATTGTCAGTTTGTTGGATGTGCGTACTGTTGAGGGCGTCTGAGGTTACTTATATGAGTAAAGAGTGAAATGCTCCTCTGTAAAGATTTTGCTACCTTGCTGCACCTTCAGGAAGGAAAGATAAGCAATACGCTTTTCCCGTGAAGGTGAGAAGGGGAGATTTCTGATTTATTTTGACATTCTTTCATCGCGCTGGCCTCTTGTCAGGTTTGTCATCTCTGAACTGCCAGAGCTATATTTCAGGTAGGGGATTTTTTTGTCACTCTTGCCAGTGGCACACTGCTCCAGCCTAATGAGCCATCTGGGCTTGGCGATGTACTTTGGCACCAAAGCCACACATGTCCTAGGAGGGATGACACCAGGCCACATGGCCTCAAACCCAATAAAATGCACGCTGGGTAAAACAGTTAATAATGCTGTTACTGCAACATGTCTACATGTGTCTCCTCTGCAGTGCATGTTTGGTAATAAAGGAATTTAATTTTGGGCCATCTTGACCTCAGGGCAGTCACACCATCATAACTGACTTATTTAAGACATGGAACACATAGATGACTGGTCCTGTGTGAAAATATCAATCAATCAATTTCAATCAATTTTATTTATAAAGCCCAATATCACAAATACAATTTGCCTCACAGGGCTTTACAGCATACGACATCCCTCTGTCCTTTAGACCCTCACAGCGGATAAGGAAAAACTCCCCAAAAAAACCCCTTTAACGGGAAAAAAAAAAAAAAATGGTAGAAACCTCAGGAAGAGCAACTGAGGAGGGATCCCTCTTCCAGGACGGACAGACGTGCAGTAGATGTCGTACAGAACAGATCAGCATAACAAATTAACAGTAATCTGTATGACACAATACAGTAATCTGTATGACATCCTCGGTAATGACAGTAGCTTACAACAACATTCATGAAAGTAATAATACTGTCGTTATAGTTCTGGCTACTGTGGTACAATATGTTGAAAGTATATATTAGTATCAGGCAGTATACATGTATGATAATATCATATGTCTATAATAGCAGTAGAAGTATGACTAATGATTAATGATGGCAGCAGCAGCAGCAGGAGGCATCTGGCAGGACCACGGCAGCAGCACAACCACACACGTCACACTATCCAGGCACCGCTGCAATACGAGTTAACCTGAGAGATAGTGGAGCACAAAGGCTCCGGAGAAGAAACCGAGTTAGTGACATCCAGAATGGCCGAGTAAAAAAAGATACAGTAATAGGATACGAGAGAGAGAGGGAGAGAGAGAGAGAGAGAAGGTGCCCGGTGTATTATAGGTGGTCCTCCGGCAGACTAGGCCTAAGTCAGCCTAACTAGGGGCTGGTACAAGGCAAGCCCGAGCCAGCCCTAACTATAAGCTTTATCAAAGAGGAAAGTCTTAAGTCTAGTCTTAAATGTGGAGACGGTGTCTGCCTCCCGGACCGTAACAGGAAGATGATTCCACAGGAGAGGAGCCTGATAGCTGAAGGCTCTGGCTCCTGATCTACTTTTGGACACTTTAGGGACCACGAGTAACCCTGCGTTCTCAGAGCTCAGAGTTCTGGTGGGATAATATGGCACTATGAGCTCTCTAAGATATGACGGAGCTTGACCATTTAGAGCTTTATAAGTTAACAGTAGGATTTTAAATTCAATTCTGGATTTTACAGGGAGCCAGTGCAGAGAAGCTAAAAGCGTGGACCAATTTTTCTGCATCTCTTTGGGTCAAGATAGGCCTAATTTTCGCAATATTACGCAGATGAAAAAATGCAGTCCGTGAGGTTTGTTTTAAATGAGAATTGAAAGACAGATCTTGATCAAATGTTACTCCGAGGTTTCTTACAGTAGTGGTAGAGGCCAGAGCAATGCCATCGAGAGAAACTATGTCATCAGATAAAGAGTCTCTGAGTTGTTTGGGGCCAAGAACAATTACTTCAGTTTTGTTTGAATTAAACATCAGGAAATTGGTGCTCATCCAGGTTTTTATGTCTTTAAGACAATTATGAAGTTTAGTTAATTGATCCCTTTCTTCTGGCTTCATCGATAAATACAACTGTGTATCATCCGCATAACAATGGAAATTTATAGAGTGATTTCTAATGATGTTACCTAAAGGAAGCATATATAGAATAAATAGGATTGGTCCAAGCACAGAACCTTGCGGAACTCCAAAACAAACTTTAGTACGTAAGGATGATTCATTATGAACGTGAACAAATTGAAAACGATCAGATAAATAAGATTCAAACCAGCTTAGTGCAGAACCTTTTAGGCCAATTAAGTGTTCCAGTCTTTGTAACAGAATTTCATGGTCAAACGCTGCACTAAGATCTAATAAAACAAGTACAGAGATGAGTCCTTTGTCTGAAGCAATCAGAAGGTCATTTGTAATTTTAACTAGAGCTGTCTCAGTGCTATGATGCGCTCTAAATCCTGACTGTAATTCCTCAAATAAATTATTATCCTGGAGAAAATCACACAGCTGGTCTGCGACTACTTTCTCAAGGATCTTTGACATAAAGGTAAGATTAGATATTGGTCTATAGTTGGCTAACACCTCTGGATCCAGGGTGGGCTTTTTTAGTAGAGGTTTAATTACAGCTACCTTAAAAGACTGTGGTACATAGCCTGTTAATAAGGATATATTGATCATATCTAATATATGGGTGTTAACTAAAGGTAAGACCTCCTTGAGTAGCCTAGTTGGGATGGGGTCTAAGAGACACGTTGATGATTTAGATGAAGCGGCTCCAGGCCTTGTAAACGGCACTGAGGACGCACTGAGTTGGTTTTTCCTCTCCTCGTCTTCACCTGAATGCGGCTCTATCTTTTACTCCTTTCCTGTTTGCGTGCAACCAAAGCTAGTCATCTTGCTGTTACAAAAATGATTCACGACTCTTTTCCGACCTGCTGCTTTTCTGGTTAAGCTTGGTTTAGGCACAAAAACTTTTTGTGACTAAGGGAAAGAAAGGACCGTAGTCAGGGTTAAAAGAAACCAACTTTGAGTGCTGGATGTGAACCCTGCATCCTCATGCATAGCAAAAACACATTTTTACATTTTTATGCCTCAACTTGGCAATAGCCACGCCTGGAGCCGTATGTTTTTGGGCTGTCCGTCCATTTGTACCTGCAGCCCATTCTTGTGGAAATTATATATATAATTTTGGCACAAATGTTTACTTGGACTCAACGATGAACTGGTTAGATTTTGGTGAACACAAGAGTGCGATACGATGCAAGGATGTAGATTATCCAGTGGCAGTTCATTTTAATGAGATGAGACATGACATGGCCTCCCTCCGCTTTTGTGGGATCGAACAGGTTTCGGTGCCACATAGGGGTGGAGACCACGACTTGCTCCTAAAAAGAAGGGAAGCATTCTGGATTTCAGAGACACTGTCTCCAAAAGGATTGAATGATGAATTGTTGTTGAATGTAATGTTGTAGATTGATCGCTTATCTGCTGCCTTATCTGGTTGTTGTATTGGTCCACTGCAGGGAGAGTCAGCCATCTGGAGCATTTTTTGCTGTCTTTCCGCCTGCCCTGGTTGGTGCATTATGGGGCTGTTGGAAATGCTGAAAAAAATCTCTCCTTTCTTCAGCCTTGATACATATAAACCTTTTTTTTCTCTTATAAGTGTGTGTATATTTGCTATTTATTCGATTGCCTACAGCTTTTTAAAAACTCAAAAATATTGTTGTACTTTAATACTATTAATTTTATTACTTTGAAAATTGGCACTAATACCCTTATTTGTATATTTCTATTTTTGTCATTGGACACTATGTTTCTAAAAATGTTTTCGTATAATGCAAGTTAAGACACTGTGATGTGGCTGTTGATTAATGACTGCTGTTGTTCTCTGACAGGTGATACTCATCAGTATTGTTGAGCCCTCCAGTCCTCTTACTGGTTAATTGCATCCACTTCACACACATATATATATATATATTTATATATCTATATACATATATATATAGATATATGTATATGAAATGTTGTGATGCTGCCTGAAATACCTGAAGAAGGTCACACCGACCGAAACGTTGCTTAAATAAAATGAAAAAGAGTGAGACAGTGTGCGGGAGCCTTTTTTGATTTTTATATATTTCGGGGTTGCAGCCTCCCTCCTACGCACCTGTTGTTTTTGGGTGTGCTGAGATTTCTCCATACTTTTTAGATTTTGGTGGTCAAAGGTCAAAGTCACTGTAACTTTTTTTTGTCTCATTCTTGTGAACAAAATATCTCAAGAACACCTTAATTTTTTATTTTATTTTATTTGGTACAAACATTTACTTTGAGTCAAGGATGTATTGTTTAGAATTTGGTGCTCGAAGGTCAAAGTCACTGTAACCTCATAAAACATGTTTTTGGCCATAACTCATTCAGATTCAGATGCAAATTATGACAAAATCTCACACAATTGTCTAATAGGATAAACGATGAGGTGATGGCATTTTATATCCAAAAGGTCAGAGGTGAACTTTACCCTAACAACATAATGTTCTTACAAAGCCCTTTTCTGGCCATTATTCAACATCCTAACTCAGGAACAAAAGGGGAGATATTTGGTCAGATAAAAATCTTGGGTGCTGCAGGGGGGAAGATGTATGTGAAGCATCATATCTGCACAGACATGGATGTAAACTGTATCTGCAACTTGACTGGTTCGCAGAGACAAACAACCGTGAGATGGTAATTTTAGTTTGTCTTGTCGTGTCTGGGCTACCTTCTGCTCCACTAACCTTGTAACTTGGTGCAGCCTTTCATTTGGCATTTATTTCATCAGCCTGTCTGTAAAACTGGAAGTCATTCCTAGGGTTTACTTCAGTTCATTTGGCCCAGACTATGGAAAAAAAAATACTTTAGTGCCTTTGAGTTCTGTTTAAGTTTGTGTTCATACCAACAAATGAACCAAGGGGAGTAAACATGAAGTTAAATATAAATATGACATAAAGACTGCTAGGTGACTTATTCATTGGACTAGTTTGGTGATTGTCATTCTGCATCATCAGTACTACATGGACCCATGTAAGGAAATCAATCATTCCAGTGACTGACAGCAGTGTCTAATGTTTATATTTATGTTCTCTGGTGTCACAAAGAGCTCACAGAGAAATAAGTGATTCTGAGCGTTATTATTAGACTGCAAATTAGCCATGTGTTATAAGTAATGATGGTACAGGATGAAAAGAGTAATCTGTCATGCACGTTTTAATTGACAATTTGCATAAATATGGTCAAAGCTAATATAAATCTCTTGTGAAATTGATTTACCTTTGAAAGTCCTTATGATGTGATTTTAGTATGATTTCTCTTTCACATACCTGATGGTTTATGTTTACTGGACGTAGGTGACTTAAAGCAGCTGTGCGGAACTTTTTACCATTAATAAAACTATCCCTAGTTCGTATCACCCCCCCTTGAAGATCCGCATATTTATTTGAACCCAACAGCGACAAAGAAAGCCTTTCTCTATATGGCTATTTAGCGTAGCCTAGCTCGGGTCGGACACACAGCGGAAGTCAGCAAAGCAGAACACGGAACCCGAGGCGGAAACAATTCTGCTCGCCCGCAGCGGCCCACAGTGATTAAACCACAGAAGAAGAAGGAGCCGTGTTTACAGTGTTCTTCGAGTAAGCAGTATGCAACGGGCATTGCTGAACACATAACACCTAACAGTTTTACCAGAGATGTATCTATGAGGACTTGGTTGTACTTTTGATGTCATGGCGGATAACGAAGGAGCATCATCTAAAATGATCTGTGACTGTGACCATGAACACAAATCTACAGCTGGCAGTTGTCCTCAGTTTATAAGAAATTCAGAGCTACACCAAAACATTTATGAACAGGTCTTACTTTACTACTAACTTGTGTGTAACGTTAGCATGTTAGCATGTTTCTACTAATTACTTGGACTGACCTAACGTTAGTAGCGTTACCTTTGCGAGCGAAGGCTACAGGTAACAGCTTTGCTGTGTTAGGATTATGTTATGTCTTCACTGTGTATCTTCACATAAAAGAATACTCAGACGATTTGGGAGTTATGCCCTTTCTCTATCATTTTCATATTGAGACAACATGATCAATATCGTTTTTGTGTCTGTATGTCCAGTGGCTGGGTCTCAGCCTTTAGCATTGCGCTTACAGAGGGTCAGTACGTCCTGCGCTGTGATTCGCGGAGGGATACACCAGTGAGCAGGCACAGATGTAGCTTGTAAACAAAACTCAGCTGTTTATTTAGCCTAGCAATACCTCCGGATTTTAGCAGCTGCAATGGACGGCTTTTAACGCGATTTTGAAGAGTTTCTTGTAGCGGACACAGATCCAGAGCCATACCTGTTTGAGCCGGAGCAAACAGATGAGCTCCATGGGCTCTAGTTTCCTGGCGCAGCGCAGGGTGGCGCAGGGTGGCGGACCCTGCGCAGAGCTAGTTTCGAGCAGCGCAACCAGAGGCACGCTCAGTTTGTTAGTTTGGCAGACTGAGGTGCGCTGAGATGGGTGTGGTGGCGCAGCAGGGGGAGGTGTCGACAGATCCAGCTTGGCGCAGTGACAGTTTCGTGCCAAAAGGCTTCGCCGAAGGTGCGCTTAAAGCTTGCCAACTGAAACCATGTCTGGTGTAAGCCAAAGTTTGGCTGACCGGCGGACAGTGCGCACACGTCACCAAAACCTCACAGACAGGTTTCCAGAATGTCAGGCACATTAACGATGCAATAAATACCCACAAACACCACTATGTAATGCAACTATCTGCAATCAGCACATAAATGTATCTCTATATCGACTGTCCCGTCACATCTGATGTCAGATCAAAGGGGATTGGCACCGTTTGACACGTTTGGCCAACCCAGCCTGATTTGATTAACACAGCTGCAAACTAATGAGTTTACATCCCTCTCAGCCAACCACAAGCAGCCACAGCATCAGATAGGGAGTATATATTCAGCATCTGTCATCTTAGAAAAGTCAGAAGAAAAGAAACAGAGTCTGCGAGAGAGAAAGAGAGAGCGCGCGTGCACGAGAGAAACGCAACATTGATTTACAATTGTGGTGACCTCCTCCCAGACTACGTTTGCATCATCAGCCCGTGGAGGTCTGCTAGCAGTTCCGTATATTCGGACACTGGGAGCTTGGACCTCTCGGACCAAAACATCAGTTTCCTCCTGGGAGAAGTTTGGCCGTCTGACGCTGCTGCTCTCTTCTGCCATATCGAATTAGTAAACTCTCATTACGCCTTCGCACGGCGAGGAGAGGGGCTCATTTGATTGGTGTGGAGTGTGTAAAACTCACTCCACGCCTTCTCTCTTCCCTCTTTCCGACTTGCGCCGGTAGGAGGGATGGAGCTGGGAAAGAAGAGTAGCTGCGCCAGGGCTACACCCAGTTGGCGAAGCGCAGGTGTGCTGCGTCTCTGCCGCGCCCGGTCTGCGAAACTAGAGCCCCATGTGTTGGAAGCTGAGCAGAGATGAGAGAGGCTGAATCCTCCGCTCCCATTTTGCTGCACAGACTGGGATTCGGTGCTGCCATCGTTGGGGAGATATATCATCAGGAGGGAAACCGCCGCAGAGAGTGCATCACAAGGAATGAAAACTTTGCAGCAATCACTAATCCTGGCGTGATTGAAACTTTTTTTCATGTTCCTAAGATGAGCTGGAAAAAACGCTCCAGGTCTGCAGGAGCTGATGGACAGCTTTCAGTCGGGTGAGTAATATCGTCCGTGTCGTCTCTTTGTTTGCTTACCGAGTGACCTGGTGTACCTGTCCCAGAGTCAGCTGCAGCTGTTGCTCACCGGTGTCTCAATATGAAAATGATAGAGAAAGGGCATAACTTCCAAATCGTCGGAGTTTTCTTTTCACATAATAATGCGGACTCAGCAGATGACTTGTTAACTGTTTATTCCTCCTTACACCGAACGTACACGGCTGCTTCTCATTGTTTCTCAGTAGCACAACAACGGTTACTACATTACACAGAATAACTTGAGGCTCACACTACTACGGTAGCCTTAGTAGCTCAAAATACACAACAGATTAGATTAGATCAGAACAGAAACACGACAGGAGGATTTACTGAGTAATTTTGCTGTTTCCACTATTTACTTGGACTGACCTGACGTTACAGTGTATCACAAAAGTGAGTACACCCCTCGCATTTCTGCAGATATTTAAGTATATCTTTTCATGGGACAACACTGACAAAACGACACTTTGACACAATGAAATGTAGTCTGTATGCAGCTTATATAACAGAGTTAATTTATTTTCCTCTCAAAATAACTCAAAATATAGCCATTAATATCTAAACCCCTGGCAACAAAAGTGAGTACACCCCTTAGTGAAAGTTGTCAATATTAACATACAACATGTCAACTGTCAATATTTTGTGTGGCCACCATTATTATCCAGAACTGCCTTTACTCTTCTGGGCATGGAGTTTACCAGAGCTTCACAGGTTGCCACTGGAATGCTCTTCCACTCTTCCATGACGACGTCGCGGAGCTGGCGGATATTTGAGACTTTGCGCACCTCCACCTTCCGCTTGAGGATCCCCCAAAGATGTTCTATTGGGTTCAAGTCTGGAGACATGCTTGGCCAGTCCATCACCTTTACCCTCAGCCTCTTCAGTAAAGCAGTGGTCGTCTTGGAGGTGTGTTTGGGGTCATTGTCATGCTGGAACACTGCCCTGCGACCCAGTTTCTGGAGGGAGGGGATCATGCTCTGCTGCAGTATTTCACAGTACATGTTGGAGTTCATGTTTCCCTCAATGAAATGTAACTCTCCAACACCTGCAGCACTCATGCAGCCCCAGACCATGACATTCCCACCACCATGCTTGACTGTAGGCATGACACACTTATCTTTGTACTCCTCACCTGGTTGCCGCCACACATGCTTGAGACCATCGGAACCAAACAAATTAATCTTCGTCTCATCAGACCATAGGACATGGTTCCAGTAATCCATGTGCTTTGTTGACATGTCTTCAGCAAACTGTTTGCGGGCTTTCTTGTGTACCGTCTTCAGAAGAGGCTTCCTCCTGGGGTGACAGCCATGCACACCAATTTGATGTCGAGTGCAACGTATGGTCTGAGCACTAACAGGCTTACCCCCCACCTCTTCAATCTCTGCAGCAATGCTGACAGCACTCCTGCGACGATCTTTCAAAGAAAGCATTTGGATGTGACGCTCAGCACGTGTGCTCAGCTTCTTTGAACGACCAACCCGAGGCCTGTTCTGAGTGGAACCTGCTCTTTTAAAACGCTGGATGATCTTAGCCACTGTGCTGAAGCTCAGTTATAGGGTGTTGGCAATCCTCTTGTAGCCTTGGCCATCTTCATGTAGCGCAACAATACGTCTTTTAAGATCCTCAGAGAGTTCTTTGCCATGTGGTGCCATGTTGGAACTTTCAGTGACCAGTATGAGAGAGTGTGAGAGCTGCACTACAAATTTGAACACACCTGCTCCCTATGCAAACCTGGACCTAGTAACACTAACGAGTCACATGACATTCTGGAGGGAAAATGACAAGCAGTACTCAATTTGGACATTTAGGGGTGTAGTTTCTTAGGGGTGTACTCACTTTTGTTGCCAGGGGTTTAGATATTAATGGCTATATTTTGAGTTATTTTGAGGGGAAAATAAATTAACTCTGTTATATAAGCTGCACACAGACTACTTTTCATTGTGTCAAAGTGTCATTTTGTCAGTGTTGTCCCATGAAAATGTATAGATATAGATGTAGATATACATATATATACATACATATATACATATAGATGTAGATATTATTTGATTTAATTTCCACCAGTCTTTGTCAGGTAATTTTTTTTTTAGATTTCTTTTTTGCTTATTTTTCAGGTCATGTTGTTGTTGTTTTTTTTTTACTTTACTCTTTTGGCTTATTTTTGGGGTAATTTCTTGGATACTAAATTTATGTATTAAAACTTTTTTAATATCTTGCATATATTCCTGCCGTTTGGTGAATTTCTCATTGCCTTCTTTCCATGTTTTTGAAAAGTAAAATTAAGCAAATTTACTTAGGTTTCAAAGGGTTAAAAAATGATGCATGTTACAATGTTTGTAGACTTGTTTTTTGCAATGGAATTGCATGGGCAAGTGAAAACTGCAAAAACATTTGTGATGCTGTCACAGATTTGGAGCTTGTTATTATTAGCATTCAGTGTTTCCCACAGAATTAGAATCTATTTGTGATGGTGGGTGTGGTGAAACGGTTGGTCAATCGGTTAATGCCATTAATAATTAATTCTCTTGCTCTCTCTGCCCAGTTTTCACAAGCTAGCACAGCACAACGTGATCTCATCACTACTCCTCATATGTTGCCGCTTAACATCTGACAACAAGCTGTTAATCTAACACTGAAAAGGTTTCACTCTGTTGTTACACCTGTTCATAAACGCTGAGTAACATTATCTTTGTGATGCTGATAGTCAGCCCTGTCACTGTGTGTGAATGACTCTGTCCCAGGCACAGGGCTCCTGTCCCACAGCAGTAGTCTCATGATCAGTGTGTGGGGTAATGCCTTACAAAAGCAACGCGTTAGAGAAACATATAATGTTTTAGCAGCAATGAAGTAATATAATGTGATAGCAACAGAATTTCAGGTGATTTTATTACATTCATGTCACGCAATGTGTTACCACCTGAAATAAACTGTTTATTGTTAAACTGTTTAATTTAATTGTTTATTATTGTTTAATAAACTGTTTACACCAGGCACCGACAGGTGGATCTTCCAGCTCTGGAGTGTTTGCATTTGTCATAGAGACTAATTTGCATGCCATCCCGTTTTTGCTATTCTCAACATGTGTTTATTTTGTTTAATATCATAGGTCCACAAATATTTATCCATATCTCATTATTGGACTTTGATCCTGTGCCTGACCCTCCCTGTGTCCAAGGCTATTCATCGATTTTATAATTTAACCATTTTTCATTTTAATACAACGAATACTGGATTTGAAATGAACTGTAATAAACTGAAGCTTCTGTGCTTTGATTACCTGCTGTGAAACAACATTACCCTCATACATTTGAAATTAACGTTAATTAAATTATTATTTTATTATTATTAAAATTAACATTTTTTTAAAGTAATGCAAAAGTAGTGTGATAAGTAAGTTATTACTCTACACAGAGAGAAGTATTGTAAATTAATATTACTTTCAAACGAAGGCAACAAGTTATATATAATATATTTTGAGAGTAACTACGAACTGAACTTTGAACTTTGAACTTGAACTTCGAACATGAACTTTCTTCATAGTAAGAAACAGAGAGGCTGAGTGAATTAATGTGCTGCACGCAGCTCCACAATGAATTAAGATTGTACCTGTTTTAAATAGTCAAATAAATGGACAAAATTTCAAGGTTGCATGGAATTCACAGGGACTAGCTGAATTTGCAAGAATTGTTTCAACTGCAATATTGTGACTTCCTGAATATAAGGAATAATATATAGACTATATTTGCTGTTTGCAACTGCTGTACCAGTTATATCAACATTCACTGCCTGTTCACTGTTTTGCGCTGCTCCTCATCTTTCAACATTTCAACATGTAAGTACATTTTAAACAGAATATAATTAGCCTAAAATATTTGCTGTGTCTTTATCTGTGTCAATTAGGTGGTTAAGTGGTTTGAGTCCCTGTGACACAGCATATTTTGCAAATCGAGCCCAAACACAGATTTCAGGACTAAAACAGAAGAGAGCACGGTCACAAAAATTATTTTTAAAATCTGAGAAAACTGTCTATATGAGCAAACAGATGCATTTATTCTTTCTGTGACTTTTATCTCTTTGTCTTGCATTCTTACGTGTTCCATTGCCATTTTCAAAGTAGCATAAAAAAGGCAGGCTTGTGCAGGCAGTTTGCTGTTATGCTCAAGCTCTAACAGCTCCATTCAAAGACGTAAATCTGTCTGCCAGGGAGTTTAAACAGTCGTCTCTCAGCTCCGTCTCAGCGTCTGCAGGATAATTCACATTGGGTTATTGTAAACACAGAGGCACTGTCAAGTGATTTTTATTTCCCCTCTATGTGTCTGACTCACACTCTGCATTCGTGAACCTTCATCACACTCACTCTTTGTTTGTTTACCTAATGGAGCGATGTATTACACCGGTTCATTCATGCAAATAACACGACCCTGCTGTGGTTTGTAACCTGATAATTTGCACAGTAATCTCACTGGAAGTTGTCCTCAGCTGATAACTGGTGGGTGGCTGGCTGAGCCTCTTATTAGCTACTGGAAAAACAATCTTTTTTTTTTGACATGTGCTCACACTGTTTTGTATGTAGATATATGCTGCTGGCTGCAGCTGCTGGTTAATGTGCTTTGGTTTCACAGTTTGCTTTCATTAACTGTTTATGAGGTGAATGACTGTGTGTGAAGCATGATAGATATATGAAGCTGATAACTGAAAAGCAGATGAATCTGCAAGCTCATGGTTTATTTGGTCTGGCAGATGCGCCTGGTTCCCCTCTGCTTTGAATGGACTTCCAGCAGCCTGAGACGTAACAGGCCAATCACAATGGTTTAGCGTAGTTTGGACATTGTCAAAAATAACCAAGATGACTGCAGTTGATGTGGACCATTCTGTTAAAGGATAATTTGGCATTTTTCAACCTGGATCCTATTTCCCCATGTGAACTGATCAAAGAGACTGATTTGAACAACAGTTTTTGAAACTAGTCCAGTATTGAGGAAGCCAGCAGGCAGCTGCAAAATGAGCTGCAATGGAGGCACACGAACATTATCACTGTGTGTCCATTAAAAGTGGTTATTTTTGACACAGAGCAGCTCAGATTGTTATTATAAGTGTCTGAAGTGTCCCTGAAGTGGCCATGGCCCGGGTAACTTTTGTACTCTGACATAGGGCTGCATTGGGACCGGGCGGGACCCCCGGGCACCATTAAACAGTAGAAGAAGAAGAAAAAGAAGAAGAAGAAGAAGACGAAGATGTAGCCTAGCGACAGCATGTCAACACAGGAACTTGGTGCCCATGCATGAGCGTTTCCACTCCATATTTATTCATAAATGGGCGAATATGCCCTGAACCAGCTTTCATACCAATTTGCCGCTTGCTCCACCTGTCAGCCTGTCTGTCTGTCTGTCAGCTCCATCTGTCATGAGACAAACATGAAAGAAGACTTTATTGTGTTTCACCGGCGACGAGCTGTCATTGCGCGCTCTTTATAACTCACTATGTGAACCTATGTTGCATAATAAAGATTTGCCCCCTCGTAATTTTTAAGTGCCCCCTCAGTAACTTCATCCTGGCGCCGGGCTTACCTTAACCTTAATCACTGCTTGATTATATAAAGGTAGAAAAATAAATAAATACAGAGGAGGAGAATAGAATATGAAACAGCCTTTATTTCATTAAAAAACTAAATGAAAACAACGAAATAGGAGCACAAACAAAAAGACATGCAGGCCAGGGAAACGAAACAAACAACCCCATGAATCTCTTTATTAATAGCCTATAAAATGACGTGTTTTCTCCTGCGGGACGGGAGAAGACACAAAATCAATGCATCTCTATTATTGTGCGGACATAAATTCTCAGAGTTTTGCGGGAGCAGGCGGGAGTGGACATACACATTGCGGGAGCGGGTGGGAGTGTAACACACACGTTGCAGTCGGTAATGGTAAGAAATTCAGCGGGAACGGGCAGGAGCGGAATAAAGAAAACAGTCCCGCGCAGGGGACTCTCACCAACTGCTGCAGATAAAAAACTCCCACTGACTGCTGCATTTTGATTTGATATTAGTGTGCCTATCAAGTGCATTGTTTATCAGACGTCATGCGTGAGTGTCGCAAGCTAATGGTGGGCACCTGAGCTGGCTGCATCTGGGAAAATGAAGAGACAGAAGTCGATATCTGATTTTTTTCAAGTAAACAGAAAAAACAAAATGATCAAATTACTCCAGCTTCCACTGTGGCCTCATCTGTGCCTTTGTGTATAAATAGGCTTGGCCTGTTGTGTGTGAATGTTAGAGTGGGATCAGAGGGGTTAATCTGAGCAAGCATGTGTTCGTGTTTACGCGTGTACTGTAGATGCGACTGTGTGGCGTCGGAATAAAAAAAGTGTTCCACAACGTTATTTAATACATCAGTAATATTGTCTGTTTCAATGCATATGCATAAAGTTTTGGCTAGTTGTGCTACAAATGGATCCTAACACTCCTGTCCTTACACTGCGCATGCAGACCTGCTGGTCTGCAGTGATCACAGTGATGACTACTGTCAAAGAGGAGCAGAAATCCGTGCTTTCTTTTCCTAAAGAAAATTGCTGTTCCAAGAGTGGATTTTCCTGCTGCAGATGAGTGGAGGTCGGCCAACGCTATTAGCTAATGTTGTTATGTTTACATTGCATTACATTACACATGAAAGCAGGGCAGGATAATGGCAAAAACAAACAATCAATAAACGTTTGGGAAGGTTTTTTTTCCTCTGCTAAAGGGTTTTTTCCACCTTATCCGCTGTGAAGGTCCAAAGGACAGAGGGATGTAATATGCTGTAAAGCCCTCTGAGGCAAATTGTGATTTGTGATATTAGGCTTTATCAATAAAACTGAATTGAAAAATTGAATTGAATTGAAAATATCATCTGATTCACCACTGATTATAACAAATCTATATTGACTGATTACCCATTTTCATCAGCTGACATTAATAGTATAAAATAAGTGGTGGTGGTGCTGTGAATGACGATGGTAATGCTAGTTATTGTACGATCCCCTTTACACAGTCTGTTGTCTGTCTGTTATTCCTACAACAGGGAAATTTTCAGTGTTACAACAAGGGAGATAGTGTGATAACAAGAAGCATCAGCAAGATGTAATGATTAGGTAAACAGTAAAATAAAAAAAACCAAACACTTTTAATGTGTAAACTCCGTATAGCCGCTATAGAATTCCTGGCCTGAGCCACTTTGAAGTCAGGTAAATAATTATCCATGATATTGAAAATCTTTTAGACAACACTAAAATACATTTTCTAGAAACTACTCCAGTTAGTATTCTCTCTCTTAATCTCACACACACATTTGGTGATATCTCAGGATGTTTCAGAGTCTCTTGCTTAACAAGACAATAACAAACAGACTGGATCATGTGAAAGGTAATATATAATATATAATAACAATCTGAATAACAGTTTCAATACAGGTAATCAGGTCCGAACGTCATGAAATATCAAACAGACTTAAAAAAGGTGCCTCTTGCAGTTCAAAGAAGTGAAATAGATGAACAGCCAGGGAATGGCAAGGTAAACATCTATATACAGTATACATATATATGTGTGTGTGTATATATATATATATATATATATATATATATATATATATATACACACACACATATACGTATACATTTTTATATACATATATATACATATATACATATATACAGTATACATATATATGTGTGTGTGTATATATATATATATATACACACACACATATACGTATACATTTTTATATACATATATATACATATATACACATATATATATACATATATATATATATATATATATATCAAGTTATCAAGTTATTCGACAAATTGTGTAGTAGAGGTGTATCTAAATGTATAGTGAGAATTCTGTCTTACTGGTATGCCAACCAGTCAATGCGGGTAAAATGGGGTCACTGTGTCTCTGCCCCTTTTGGGGTCAGGAATGGGGTCAGACAAGGTGGAATCCTCTCTCCAATTCTTTTTAATCTGTATGTTGATGACCTTTCTATCGACCTGAACACCTGTAACACTGGGTGTATGATAGGCAATACGCTGGTGAATCATATTATGTATGCCGATGACCTCGTGGTCTTTAGTCCCTGTAGTGCTGGTCTCCAGCAGCTTCTTAATGTCTGCTCTCAATATGGTGTTGACCATGACATGAAATTTATTACAGATAAGAGTGTGGTCATGATTTGTAGAACAAAGGAGGACAAATGTCTAATGTTTCCTACATTCAAATTGGCAGGTAATAATTTGAGAGTTATGAGCAAAGTTAAGTATCTTGGGCATCTCATTACAGACCAGTTGAAGGATGACCAAGACATTTACAGGCAATGCCGTGCTTTATATGCTCAAGCAAATAGTTTGCTTCGCAAGTTTGGTGCATGTACAGATAGAGTGAAGGTGGCTTTGTTCAGAGCACACTGCACTCCTCTCTATACTGCCCACTTGTGGTCTAATTACAGCAAAGCAAGCCTGCGTAAACTCCAGGTAGCGTACAATGATGCCTTGAGAATTCTGCTGGGAAGACCACGTTGGTGTGGTGCCAGCGAGATGTTTGTGGCTGCAGGTGTTAATACGCTGCAAGCCTCACTGAGAAACTTTATGTATAAATTTATATGTCGGCTGAACAACTCATCATTGACTTTTTTCTTATTTTGTTTTTTAAGTGATTTGTACATATTGCACTGTGAATATGTTGTGTATCGTTCTTTTATTGTGTCTTTTTATATCTTTTATATGTTTTGTCTTGCTCTTAGCTGGACCACTGAGTCTGTAATAAAGTTTATTATTATTATTATTATTATTATTATTATTATTATATATATATATATATATATATATACATTCATATACATTTCGTAGCCTTATAATTATGCCTTTATATATATATGTATGTACACATACATGGGCACATAAACACATATACCTATACACATATACACGCATGTACACAAGAAAAGACACGTAGAATCCAGACAGTTTAGATCCAGGATTTTTTTGTAAACTCTTTCACTGTGGCATATAAAATGACCCGATGACCACTGCCTCTGCATCATCGAGCCCATAAAGCAAGCGCACTAGAAACTTTCGACAGCAAAGCGGGCTACTCCCAGTTTAGCACTCTGCTAAATTTAATGGGGATGAAATGATTAAATTGTGCCACTCTTTTAGACTTTTCAAATGTTATGGGACCCAGTGGATCAAATTCTTATAAACAAATTATTTTGCAAGGGTTGTGACGGTGGACAAAATATATCTACTGATTTACAGATGTCTCTTTCACAATGTAGGTGTATGGGGGAAAAGTCTTTTGGGGGCCAATGGCATTTCATGATAGACTTGGAAGATGTAATTCTAAGGTTAGGCCACCATGAAAATTGGCTTCAAAGCCCATGGAATTTCCTGGGGGCCTATTGAGACCTGGGCAGATAGATAGAGAGATAGATAGAGAGCTACAGAGATCTATTTTCCACCTTAGTGGAAATTTGTCTTTGGCTCCTCTCAAACACAGCAAAGGCACATACAGACTAGAGATGCAAATGTTGCGGATATATCCGCGACATCTGTGGATATCCGCATTCACTGACACTTTCAAAAGAAGAGTTTGCAACAGAGCAAACCATATAGGCTAGAGTAATTTTTACTTTAGAAATGTGACCACATTCGAAAGTAACCTATAATTTTTTAGTTGTTTAAGTCAAGAAAATGTGCCCATATGAAAAGCGGCTGGACATAATTTGAATGTAGATACAATAACTTAATGTTTGGCGCGGGTTGAGTAAGGGTGCGGGTCTCTAAATTTTAGAAGATAATTATGTCAGGTGGGTGGCGGGCGGATGGTTGATGAGTGCACGAGGAAACACCATCCATGCATCTCTAATACAGACACAGACAATAGTGCAAATAAGCAGGTAGCAGCAATAATTTATGTAGATAATAAAGAGAGCACATCTTATACAAATATAATAACACTCTGATGTTCAGCAGGTGTAATTTTTACCATGTTTTACATTTCAGTATAGTGTGCTAGCATGCTAACATTTGTTAATTAGCTTAAACATAAGGAGCACTAAGGCTAAAGGGAATGCCATTAGTTCTGCAGATATTTCGCTACAAACTGTAGTACTGGACACATTACAACTTTGACCTGATGATGCTAGACAGTGTTAATTTCGATGACAAAAACTACTTCCCACGGCGCCACTCTAATTTGACAGTATCTTCACAAATGACATCTTCAATAACACAATAAGCAGACTATTAATCAGCAACATCAGTGACCATCTGCCAGTATTTACAGTTCATGACAGCAGCTACAAGTCCAAACATCCTGACAAAAATCTTGAATATAGGAGAGTGAGAACAAAAGATTCAATAAATGCATTTAAAAATGACTTAATGACACAGAACTGGGATGTAGTATACAATAACGACAACATAAATGGTGCATATGATGAATTCATGAGAATATTCAAAATATATATATATATATATATATAAAAACTGTCCTATAAAATTGTTTAACGATTAACCAAAACAAGATTACCCTTGGATCACAAAGGGATTAAAAAATGCTTGCAAAAAGAAAAACACATTTTATAGAGAAGTTATAAAACAGAGAACCAAAGGGGCATAAAATAAATATAAAAAATATAAAAACAAGCTAGCAACTATTATAAGAACATCTAAGAAAGAATACTATCATAAAATATTGGATGACAATAAAGACAATGTTAAAGGTATGTGGAAAATTCTAAATAGCATTGTAAAAAATGGTTCAAGACAGGAGGGTTACCCAAAATATTTTATGATACCTAAGGGGATAGAATAGAACCTTCGCTGCGCGTCGGGGTTCTATTCCCCTGTTGGGAGTTGTTTTCCCAGTATTCACCGGCTCATTATACATTATCCCGCTTATTACATGGCTAATTATCAGTTAAATAAATAATGTTGTCTGCCTGCCTCCGCGAAGTGCATTAAAACCGACTGGATTCGACAACTTTTGGTGAAAGTTTTGTACTCACCCAGGCTTAGTGGACTGAACCGAGGCATAAAACTTGCGTAAAATGTCATTAAGCGTGACTGCCGAGTGTGTATTCAAATCGGTGTTCTTTTTTGGCAGAGAAAGTCCATCAGTATAGTAGTAGTAGTAGTACAGTACAGTACAGTATAGTATAGTACAGTAGCCCATTTTGTTGTCTTTTTTGTATTAATCTCATCTTTCTCCTCCTCTGAAGCTCTTCAGGTGTCAGTTCCTTGTGCCGTTTTTTGCTTTATTTTTTGTGGCTATAAGTATCCCTGACGAACTGAGTGGTGGTCTTATAGAAAGAAATCTTAGCTCCATGTTCCTTACAGCAGTAGAGGAGAGATTGAAACTGTCTTAAAATTCAAAAACAAAAATTCAACTGACTGTGACGATATTGATGACTATTGTGAAGAATGTAATTGAGGGAATTTCGAAACCACTAACGTACATGTGTAATTTATCATTTCAAAAATAGTAGAAAAACTATTCAATAACCGGCTGGATAAATTCTTGGGCAAACACAAATTACTCAGTGAAAGTCAATACAGATTCAGATCAAACAGATAAACATCACTGGCATTAATAGAGTCAGTAGAGGAAATCACTAATTCATTGGACTAAAAACTGTATACAATTGGATACAAAATAATATAAAAAAAGCTTTTGACACAATAAACCACGACATCTTACTCATGAAATTAATGCGGTATGGTATCAGGGGAAGGGTACTGGACCGGATGAGGAGTTATCTGACTGACAGGAAACAGTTTGTGAAGTTGGCTAATTTGTAGTCAACATGTTTGGGCATTCCTTGTGGCGTCGCCCAGGGATCAGTGTTGGGCCCCAAATTATTAATTCTGTATATCAGTGATTTATGCAAGTTGTCAAATATGTTAAAACTGGTCTTATTTGCAGATGATACCAATATTTTTTGTTCTGGCAATGATCTACAGCTCCTAATACATGACATTAGCACTAAATTGATTAAATTAAAACTTGGGTTTGATATAAATAAATTAGCAGTAAATTTGGGTAAAACAAAAATAATCTTGTTTGGGAATTGCAGAAATTGTATGAAATTACAGATTCAACTGGATGGGGGGAACATTGACAGAGTTACTGAAATCAAATTCCTAGGGGTGACAATAGATGACCAGATCAACTGGAAACAACATATCAGACATATACAATCCAAAATACCAAGAAGCATAGCAGTATTAAATAAAGCAAAACAGGTCCTGGATCATAAATCACTCCGCATTCTGTACTGTTCAATAGTTCTTCCATATATAAGTTACTGTGCAGAGGTTTGGGGCAATAATTACACCAGTTCAATACTTCCACTAATCATTCTGCAAAAGAAAGCAATAAGGATCATTCATAAGGCAGGTTACAAAGATCACACAAACTCATTATTCTTACAATCAAAGTTACTAAAACTCAAAGACATCATAGAACTGCAAACAACAAAAATCATATTCAAAGCCAAAAACAATCTACTACCAGGAAATATTCAGAAATTATTCACTGTAAGGGAAGGGGGAAAATAGTCTAAACAAATGTTGTGAGAACCTGTCACCTTGGTTCTAATTTCTGATACATGAATTAGCCTTAAATGTTTTGAATATTTGTTGACTAAAACTATGAAGAATAAAAATAACTAAAATGTGACTAAAACTAATAAGACTAAATCTAGAATAGCTGTCAAAATTAACACTGGTGCAAGATGAAAAGTCATTACTGTTCATCCTGAATGTGATGACATCAAATGTGTGAACCAATTTCAGTCCATCATATGGTTGGGCCTCTCCTGAATTACATGCTAACATGACATCATGTCCATTTTATTTATTTAGTCCCTAAATCATAAATTTGCCCTGAAAGGCTTTACAGCCTGCACAGCATACACCATCCTCTATCTTTAGACCTTTCAGTTTGGTCATATCTCCCAGCCCTATCATAGATCTGCATAAACAGACAGAACTTAGATTGGTAAGGTGTCATACACTGAACACATGTGCTGTCCATCTCCAGAGACAGGAAAAAGATAATGGATCATAAACTGAAGCCAATGCTAATGCTGGCAACAGATTCGCGACCACCCTCCTGGCCTCCCGACAGTGACATTTTAATAAAGCCCCATAATTGCAGGATGTCAGCAGGGGCCAGGGGTCGTTTGAGCTGCGCCACAGCAGCACGACTCTGACCAGATTCCTGGGCTCTAAATCACACTGCTGTGAGATCACCGTGTGCTGAATACAAGATAAAAAATCACACCTAACTTCAAAGCCTGACATTTAGTTGTGGCGGCTCCACATGTGTCCTTGGCGAGCAGAACAGGCCTTGATGGATCTGTGTTTGTATCAGTCAGTCACATAGATAATGCAACAGATTCTTCCTCAGGCTGTTCTGTGTCTGAAAGCTGCTTCTGAATGACAGCAGTTTTCGTTACTGGAATGCATAAATAAGTTTTCAAGACAGGCTGGTGTATATGGAAACACGTTTACTTCTGTGACATGTTCTGTACAAAACAGGTCACTGCCATGACTTCAGATTAATGTGACTTCAAAAATGCATTCACACATATATGTATACCTTTACATAGACCAAATAATATAGATGCGTGTGAGTAAGCTAAAACAGCAGATCTGTTATCAGCATTAACTTCTTGTAACACAGATTTATTTTACTTTTACTTAAAGATATAGTACATTGTAAAAATTATACCATTGTGTTTTTATTTTATAATTATATTTTTACATTTACATTGTCGACGAGCAAGATAAACAACAACAGAGATAAATAAAATACATATCAATGTACAATAAAATACCATACAATACATAATCAAATCGGTGAAAACAAGTGCAGGCAGAGGAGAGAGAGTTAGTAATTAATGATTTAAAATGACCAAGGGGAACAGGTGAGTTTAACCTTAAGGTTTTCTGGAGATTGTTCCAAGCACATGGGGCATAAGCAGAAAAAGCAGACCTCCCCAGCTCAGTACTGAATCTTGGAGTTATTAATTGTAACCAATTACTAGAGCAGTTATTATAAGTGTTAGTGGACCGAACAAGTCTGCCAATGAGGGCCTTGTAAATGAATATGAGCATGAGGAATCATGTCGTTGAGCAAGAGGACCACCCAACTAAATCATACAGAGAGCAGTGATGTGTGGAATATGCAGCTCCAGTGATAAACCTAAGGGCAGAGTGTTAAATGGTAACTAAAGGTTTAAGCGCAGAGGCAGGGGCATGAGTGTAAATAAAATCTCCACAATCTAAAAAAGACATAAAAACAGCTTCAACTATTCTTTTCCTGCATGACATGGACAAATTTGATTTATTTCTGTGTAGGGAATGTGATGAAAAATTCTGGTATTTGGTATTGCTATGATGTATGATGTGTGTTGCTCATTTAACCCCTACTGTGACAGCAGTGAGAGACACCAAGGTTACGAGCCAGGGAGGCTCAGACACGAAGTGTCCTTGTTAAGCCTGATTTATGGTCCTTAAAAATGGCGGGGATGGCGCAATCTGGAAATACGGAACCGGAAATGCGTTGCTACCAAGCAAACCAATCACAGCCCTCTCGGTCTGCGCTGGATCTGCGTCGCCTCGACGTGTAGTTATCTTTTTGGGAGGTGCACGTCAGGCTACGCCGGGGGCTACGGCGAGCCTCCTGTGTACCCACGTACCCTATGACGTAGCTATGTCGTTGATTTAACTCAGGACCATAAATCAGGCATTAGTCTCAGGAGATGTTGGGCTCTAGTTTCCCGGCGAGGCGCAGAGTGGCGTAGGTTGGCGAACCCTGCACAGAGCTAGTTTCGAGCAGTGCAACCCAGATGCTCTCAGTTTGGTAGTTTGGCAGACCGAGGTGCGCTGAGATGGGTGTGACGGTGCAGCAGGGGGAGGTGTCGACAGATCCAGCATGGCGCAGTGACAGTTTCGTGCCAAAAGGCTTCCCCGAAGGTGCGCTAAAAGCTCGCCAACTGAAACCAGGTCTACTGTCAGCGCAGGCGGAGCGCAGCCGGTGTAAGCCGAAGTTTGGCTGACCGGCGGACAGTGCACACACGTCACCAAAACCTCACAGACAGGTTTCCAGAATGTCAGGCACATTAATGATGCAATAAATACCCACAAACACCACTATTCAATGCAACTATCTGCAATCAGCACATAAACGTATCTCTATATCGACTGTCCCGTCACATCTGATGTCAGATCAAAGGGGATTGGCACCGTTCGGCACGTTTGGCACGCGTAATGGAAACCCAACCTGATTTGATTAACACAGTTGAAAACTAATAAGTTCACATCCCTCTCAGCCAACCACAAACAGCCACAGCATCAGATAGGGAGTATATATTCAGCATCTGTCATCTGTCAAGAAAAGAAACAGAGTGACTGCGAGAGAGAAAGAGAGAGAAATGCAACATTGATTTAAAATTGTGACGACCTCCTCCCAGGCTACCTTTGCATCATCAGCCCGTGGAGGTCTGCTCGCAGTTCCGTATATTCGGACACTGCGAGCTTGGACCTCTCGGACCAAAACATCAGTTTCCTCCTTGGAGAAGTTTGGCCGTCTGACGCTGCTGCTCTCTTCTGCCATGGCGAATTGAGTAAACTGTCATTACGCCTTCGCGCGGCGCAATTAAGGGCGAGGAGAGGGGCTCATTTGATTGGCGTGATGTGTGTAAAACCCACCCCACGCCTTCTCTCCTCCCTCTTTCTGACTTGCGCAGGTAGGAGGGATGGTGGTGGGAAATAGAGCTTAGATCGGGCCTAAAAAATCCGGCCTGATGCTACACCGAGCCCATGCACGTTGTGTCCGAGCCCAGCCCTGCCCGACATATTAACTGTAATTATGAGCCCGAGCCCTATTAACACCCGACTTTTTTTTTTTTAAATCCGTGCCTTGGTGGGCTGTTTAAAATCAGCGGCGGAGCTGTTCAGGGTCCTGACTCTCCCGCATCTCTGCAGCAACCTCTATGCTGTTGTCAGTGTACTCTAACTATTGAACAACACACAGGAATTGCCCATGTTTAGAGTTAATAAATAATAGAACAAGTACGAGGCATGAACCTGCCATCTGGCTGTTCGTTTATTCAGAAAAGATCACAAAAACAACTCAAACAAGAACAAAGCAACATTAATGACAACGCCTATGTAGTAGGGCTTTTCGGGCCGGGCTCGGGTACGGGCCGAGAATCTAAACTCTAGTGGGAAAGAGGAGTAGCTGCGCCAGCGCGCATGGTGTGCCAAACTTGCAAAATCCGCCTGGCCACACCCAGCCTCGCCCGGTCTGCGAAACTAGAGCCCGTTGTGTCTTAGAAATGTCAAACCAACCTATCTACTGCAGGTGCCACATATTTTGACTATTGATGTGCATATGTTATGGGAACTATAAAGTTAGCAGGGCTAGAGGACGTCTAGCCACTCACTCACTGACTGTTCATGCGGTTGCATGTGTGTGACTCCATTCATGAATGCTTATTAAAACTCAAGAAAGACAGCCGACATGTGAAGACTTTTTCTTTAAACTGTTTATTAAATAGTTGTTTTGCCACCACGAAGGGACCTCATCTGTGAGCGGATTCTGGAATTCTGGACTGAAGGTGTGAAGACTGTGCGCACAGCAAGAGCCGAGGCTCTTACACCTCAAACTCTCCCACAAAGGAAGGTTGAGAGGAGCGGTTGACGTCTGGAAAACTGGGATTCCCTTCACCGTTGAGGTCCAACGAAGTTGGTGGCTGTCAACACCTTGCTGTCTTTCCTGGTGAGTTTTGAGGACTGCGCAGGAAAAACCTTTTCCACCTCCTGAGATAGGTTGGCAGACGTGCCAGGCACCATTTCTGGGAAGCTGAGTGCATTGAAAATGGTGAGCTCGGTTTAGGTCAGGGACCTAAAGTAGTGTAGGTTAGGAACTTAACATGACACCTGATTATTTCATCCATTAAAGGTGGAAGAAAAGGTGGTGAGAAGCTGTCTGGGTCAGAGGAGAAGTAGAGATACTTGCTATCAAAGTGGAACAGACAGAGTGAGTGAAGCGCGTTTTCTTTTATTTTCTATTTGCAAGTCATGTGTGTTTTTGGGTAAAGGGAAAAACAAAATTTCCCTTTAAGTGGTCACTTTGTGCATTTTTTGAGATTGATTTTTGCTTCCACAAATTTGACTTACTTCTAATACTACTAAGAAAACTGAGAGTTTGATTACAATGGGACCTGGACAGAGCAAAACCTCGAATAAGCCTCAACTCGGCTCCACCTGAACGGCCCCCACCATATGTTGAACACCATGAACCAGAGGGAGCAGCTGGCCTCTCTGAATCAGCGCTGCTTACAGAGACATTGTTCTTCGGCTGTTGAGAAGATTGAAAACGGAGTTCCCTTTTTGTTTAGACTGGGGAAAAGTGGTGGCGGTTAAGCAGGATGCAGATGAGACTGTCTCTGCTTATCTATACTGCCTGAGACAGGCAGTGATGCAGTATGGTGGACTGACCGAACCTGAAGTTAAGTGGAAAGGGGGGCACAAAGACAATGACCATTGTTTCAAGTACAGCAAAAAGGGATATTGGGCAAGAAACTGCCGTAAAGGGGGAAACAACAAGAAAAAAGATGGGGCAGATGAGTCAGATTGACTATATGGTGAGAGCACAGGGACGGACGAATCTGGTGACGACACTGACCTGGAAAACTAAACAACACTTCAGACACGTGAGAGCTCTGACACTAACACAAATACACACAACACACAAC
Organism: Epinephelus awoara; assembly: GCA_035609425.1. Classification (NCBI taxonomy): domain Eukaryota; kingdom Metazoa; phylum Chordata; class Actinopteri; order Perciformes; family Serranidae; genus Epinephelus; species Epinephelus awoara. The sequence goes on along the minus strand of CM069294.1, from coordinate 43,329,973 downwards.
ATGTACATCGCGATTGATGCAGAGTATGAGCTTGTTTCTGACGCGAATCTGCACCTTGAATCTAAACAGAGAGAGAGTGAGCATAGCAGTATGTTGACTGATTTTTCAGTGGAGGCATACAAACAGATGCCTCGATACACACTGGCAGTTAAAGGTGTTGAACTCTCTTTCTTGGTGGATTCTGGGGCCACAGAATCAGTTGTAAGAGGTTGTGATTTTCAAGTGCTAAACCTAAACTGAATGGGAGATATCAGAAAACAGTTGGGGTTGCAGGAGTAGTGATTATTGAAAAATACACTGCTCCGCTAATTTGTTTTGATTCTGAGATGGAGAAGACTTTCTTTGCTAAATTAAGACATAGTTTGGACCATGTGTCAAAGGGGGGAATGGTTGATGAGATACGGAGATACTGGTCTACAAGAGGGTTTTCCAGTTATGCCACAGAGTTTTGCAAAAGATGTGTGATCTGTGCTACAAACAATGTGTGGAGGGGTATCAAAATATCACAGGCTGCACATCCTCCTCCATTGAGACCTTTTGATCACTTTCATCACTTGGATTTCATTGAACTAACACCAAGTGTAGGGAAAAGGTTTGTTTTGGTGATTGTGTGCATGTTTTCAAAATGGGTTGAAGCTTTTCCCAGGATGCAGCAGCAGTGGTGAAGGCTTTGATGACTCTGATAATTCCCAGGTGGGGAATTCCAACTATTGGTGAGCTCATGGGTATTGATCTGAGACACCATTGTGCATATCACCCAGCCTCTGGAGGGGCATATGAAAGAGAAAATGCAACTTTGAAAAACAAACTTGTGAAAGTGTGAGGGGACTAAGATGTCATGGACAAAAGCTCTTCCTATTGTGGTGATGCACATGAGGGCAAGAAGGAGGAGCAGAAATGGATTCAGTCCATTTGAGATCTTATTTGGCAGACCTCTCAATACTGGGATTGGACCCGTTAAAAGGCAGTTGCCAGACTGGTCACTGCGAGGATGAAATGTTACGATATTGTGCAACCTTGTCCTCTGTTTTGTCTGAAATCCACCAACAGGTGAAAGCTGCCCTGCCCAAACCAGAGGAAGGTGGCAGGTAAGCTGCATGATCTCAGTCCAGGAGACTACATTGTAGTGAGAGATTGGAGACGAAAGAACTGGAAAGCTCGCAGGTGGAATGGTCCGTTCCAGGTGCTTTGGTGATGGAGACAGCAGTCGGTAGTGATGGGTATGGATCGCTCAGACATCACGTCTGGGTGTGTGGCAGACATGTTTATCAGGCCCTTCAGCCTGGATGGTGTGGCAGGTGCTACTTGGATAAGTTGCTGCCTGCTGTGACTATTGTTCCTGATTTGACTCATTTTCACACGGACTATGATCACTACTACCCACCACACAGAGCAAGACGAGCTGTGGTAAGGGTGCCCCCTGTGGAGAAGGGTTCTGGGGGTTTCCTGCCAAGGTGGGGAACAGTAAACAATGTACACAAGATTGATGCTGTAGCTGTGGACTTGGAAAATCTCACAGACAATGTGGCTACAGGATTCAGCTCACTGGCACCAGCTGTACAGGGCCTCAGAAATGTGGCTCTGCAGAACAGGATGGCTATGGATTTAGTCCTGGCCAGCCAAGGGGGGTTTGTCACATTGTGGGTACTGATTGCTGTACATACATACCTGACATCACTGATAACATGACACATGTGGTTACTCATCTTAATGATCTGTAATATCTGGAGTAGTGCCGTGACACTGAGCTCGGAGCAGGTTAAAGACCTGTGGTCCTAGTTTTCTTTGAGTGGATGGAAAGCGTCATTAATGCATCTGTTTGCCCCTGTCGTAGTGGTTCTGCTGGTGCTATGCATTGTTATGTGTTGTGTCGTTCCCTGTGTGAAATCTCTGATTACATCAATGGTATCATCTGCTGTAGAGCAATACATGCAGATGGATCTGTGGACGACTCCTTACAATTCACAGGAGTCACTCGTTTAAGTTCTTCTTCTGATTCACATTCATTTGTTTTCGTTTAGAATGTTTTGATCATTAAAGTTGATTCATTAGTAGTTTGATTAGCAAATCACATTTATCATGTATTCACATACATACATACATACATACATACACACACACATACACTTAGCATTAGTTTAGTAGACACCATATTACTCATTTTATTCATCTTCATTTGCTTTTATAAAAATGTTCGCATGACAGTCAGTGTTCCCTTTATTGGTTTTTACTATTGTGTATTCTCATTAAAGATGACATCCTTTCATTTATGATTATCTTGTTTTAGCTTAGAGTTTAGTTTAAGGGATTTTTTTGTCCTCATCATATAGAGGTTTTTTCCGTTATTAGGTAGAGTAGTTAGACAGACAAGTCTTTTACCCTCTCCTTCGCCACATAGGGAGGGGGATGTTTGGCTTGCCTGTGCTTATGGCCTGTGACTTCTGCCTGGCTTTCATCTCCCATGTTGGAGGCATGTGGTACTGGCATTTGGCTGGTACAGGCGGTACTCGTAGGTCATAAGGTCATCAGATAATGGGGATTTTTCCATGCCCATGGTTTAGTATGAGAATGCTAAAAAGGATGGAGTGAGATAGAAAATTCTGGTATTTGGTATTGCTATGATGTATGATGTGTGTTGCTCATTTAACTCCTGCTGTGACAGCAGTGAGAGACACCAAGGTTACGAGCCATGGGGGCTCAGACACCACGTGTCCTTGTTAGTCTCAGGAGATGTTGTGTCCTAGGAATGTCAAACCAACCTATCTACTGCAGGTGCCACATATTTTGACTATTGATGTGCATGTGTTATGGGAACTATAACGATAGCAGGGCTAAAGGACATCTAGCCACTCACTCACTCACTGACTGTTCATGCGGCTGCATGTGTGTGACTCCATTCATGAATGCTTATTAAAACTCAAGAAAGACAGTCGACGTGTGAAGACCTTTTCTTTAAACTGTTTATTAAATAGTTGTTTTGCCACCACAGAAACCAATTTTTTGTCCAAGTTTTTTGACAAGATTGTTGATATGGAAACTAAGTGAAAACTTATTATCGATCCAAATACCAAGGTATTTGTAGACAGAAACTCTTTCAAAATAAGAGCCATGTATAGTATAGTATAGTATAGTATATAGTATAGTATATGAAGCTTACGGCATGTATTACTAGCTTTGGTTTTTTCTGCATTCAGTACAAGCTTAAGTTCAGTAAATGCTGCCTGTAGGGCGTTGAATATAGCTTGTAGGTTTTTTTATAGCTAATTCAGGGGAGTTAGCGACGCAGTATAAAATGGTATCATCTGCGTACAAATGGGCATTACAGTTTGATAAAAATGAAAATACAAATTCTGGGACAGGACAGGGCCTTTAGGGCATTTACAATATTGCTCACAACTAAGGTGGTATCAGTGAGAGTACTGTGCTGTGGCCTAAAACCAGACTGATATGAATTTAAAGGGCCAGTGTGTAATATTTGGCATGGTTTATTATCAAATCTGAATCTGAATCTGAATATTCTACCCATTAATATGTTTATATAAGTGTATAATCGCTATAAAACAAAATTTGTTTGGTTTTCGTAGCCTTATAATTATGCCTTTATATATACTATAAATACTGTGTATATATATATATATATATATATGTATATATATATATATATATATATATATATATATATATATATATATATATATATATATATATGTATATATATACATATATAGCAAGGGACTTTCTTTAGAGAGGTCGCCATCTTGTGCCGCCATGTATGTACGGCAGACCGAGCGGACAATCCAGCCAGCCAGAGAACACGTTTCGCGTGTATAAATAAACCAACGAAGACAGCGGAAGGGAGGAAGGAAGAAGGAGGAGGAAACAGCAGAGAGTGTTAGTAGTAGGGATGTCCCGATCACACTTTTTTGCCCCCGAGTCCGAGTCCGAGTCATTTGATTTTGAGTATCTGCCGATACCGAGTCCCGATCCGATACTTTGGCAATGCAGTAATTTTTTTTTACTGTAGATTAACTGTATCATCCCACTATTTTTCTGTTCTTTGTGCTCTACTAGGGATGTAACAATATCACAATCACATAATATTACAATACTGTACCTCAATAACAAGCCCATGACATTTATTGCAGTATTGTAAGACATGTCATGATATCAAAACCTCACTGTATTATAATAGTACAGTAGCTCCACTGTGTAATATTAATTCCATTATCCATAAGTCAACAACAAGAACATTTGGTCAAAAATAAAATAGCTTATCATGCCTTTCTCAGCGTCGCTTTGGGTTATGAGCGCACATGACGCACGTCTACAGTAAAAGTAATGGGTTTGAGAATGCAAAAGAGCTACATCTGAACGCTGCCCATGCGGCCCGTCTTGCTTTAGACAAATAGGGAAAACCCTGACATGTAGCTGATATGTCATAGGCCTATAATCGATCCCTGACGTTTTGAAGAGTTTCTTGTAGCGGACACAGATCCAGAGCCATACCTGTTTGAGCCGGAGTACACAGATGAGGAACTCCATGTGTTTGATGCTGAGCGGGCGAGGAGAGAGGCTGAATGCACAGAATGGAATTCGGTGCTACTGCTGCCATTGTTGGGGAGATATATCATCAGGAGGAAAAGCGCCACAGAGAGTGCATCACAAGGAATGAAGTTGCGTCTTCTTTTCCTCGCAGATGACGGTTCGGGTTCATTCTCTCCTATTGCGTGGTAAGTGTGGTCCATTCGCAAACTTTAAAACTTTTCACTACTCTCTATCGACGAACTACTAACACTGCTGTTTCTTCCTTCCTTCCGCTGTCTTCGTTGGTTCATTTATACACGCGAAACGTGTTCTCTGGCTGGCTGGATTGTCTGCTCGGTCTGCCGTACATACATGGCACATATACATACACACATATATATATGTATATATATATATATATATATATATATAAATAAAGGCATAATTATAAGAACGAAAACCAAACAAATTTTATTTTATAGCGACCATACACTTGTATAAACATATTAATATTCAGATTCAGATTGACAATAAACCATGCCAAATATTACACACTGGCCCTTTAACATATCCCAGTCTGTACAGTCAAAGCAGCCCTGCAGGGTCAGGATGGAATCATCAGTCCAGTTGTTGATCTGTTTAATGACGATTTTACCCCTCCTGAGGGCAAGGTGATATGCAGGGATGAGCCGCACACAGTTGTGATCAGCCCCTTCCAGTGGAGGAAGGGGGAGGGGCTTGAATGCACCTTTGAAAGAACCATAACACATATCAGGAGTTTTGTTGTGCTTGGTTGGGCAAGTGACATACAGTACTGGTAAAAGTTCTTGTGAGTTTTTTTCAGTGAACAATGATTGAAGTCACCAAGCACAAAGATGGGTGCATCAGGAGATATCAATTGCAGCTTTTGGGTCACCTGAGGGATAGACTCCGAGGCTTCCTCCTCATTAGCTCTCAGATGAATATACACAACAATAACAAATATCTGGGGGAATTCCTGGGGCAAATTAAAGGGGCGCAGAGACACAGCCAGCAGTTCAACATGTTCAGTGCAGAGTCTCTCTCTGACAATGACAGTTTTGCACCAGCGCTCATTAACATAGAGGCACGCGCCCCCGCCCTGTGATTTGCCAGTGACACCGGCATCCCGGTCGAGGCGGGCCGGCTCGCCAAATCCATCAATGAACATTACCGCATTGGAGTTACTGTCTGATAGACAAGTTTCAGTAAATTCCAACAGACATGCATTTCTGAATTCATGTTGGAATCAAACATGGGCTTGCAGTTCGTCAAGTTTATTACAGATAGACTGGGCATTAGTAGAGGATGATGGACGGTAGAGGAACACGAGTTGAGATGGTAGTGATACAGATAAAGCAGGGGCACGGGCCCAGTACTGGGCCCAGTGAGGTGAGCGGGTATCCGGTTAGCTAGGTTGTTGCGGTGATGACAGAAATCTCCCACGCTGTCAACTAAAGCAGTAACATATTTTGAAATCGACTACTGTTCACCAGATAGACACTTTGAGGCATTTTAATTGGCTAATGGGTGGCTGGATGCTTGTTGGCCTAGTTAGCTTAGCTAGCGGCCTTACTTCCGGGATGTCAGCGTCCTCCGTCACTTCAGCTCTCAAATTATAACTTTTAACTCAGTTTTATGCCACTTGTAATGGACTACTTTTCAGATTTTATTTGTTTTAAAGTCTGTACGTTGGCTGGATGGCTGATCTCGTGTTTTTGATTGGCAGATTTTAAGCTTTTGGGACACTTGTGTGACTTGTGCCGACACAGCTGCACCCCAAACTACTTTAGCGCTTCACAAACTTTTAGCAATAAACTAGTTTTTCTCCATTCTACACCTGGATCAACCATAAAGATACTGCTCGCCTGAGAGGGAAAGACCCTGTGAACACTTCGGCCACCCAAGAACCCATTTTTACACCCTCTGTGCTGTTTTCTGGACACTGGACTGATTGCAGCTACCTGGCAAAATTCCCTTGTTTTTTCCAGACACGCATTCATCTCAACGGGCTCAGTGTTTGGGCCCACGCCGGCTACCCCACCTGCCCCCCATGGCTCCACTCACGTCTCCACATAACTGTGACAGCTGTCTCCACAAATCCCAAAAGATCACAGAGCTGGAGCAGTGCATTTCCAATCTGTACTGGATCAGGGATGAAGAAGCTCTCCTCTACTCCATAGTTACCATAGGTGCTGCCCCCCCGGTAACCCTGCGGATCTGGACTCCACCGTCGCAGAGCTTGGTGCCGGCTCCACGGCTACAGCAGATCCCGACTTGGCCCCAGCTGAGCTGTCAGTCTCAGCTACTCAGCTCCGAACTGATGATACAGCCGCCACAGCTACATCCAGGCTGACCTCATCAGTTCCAGCTCCACACCCCCCTTCAGAGGACCTGTGGCTGCTGCTGTTGGCCAAGCCAAAACAACAGCAGTGCAAAGGCTACTTTCACCTTCAGTCCTAATCCGAGGCGCAGAGCTAACAGCTCCACTCCCAACCAAGAGCCATGGTCCACGGTACATGGTAAAAGGCGAGAGAGGTCCAGCCCGATACCTGCTCCACTTTGTGAGCTCCAACTGGAGAACAGATATAGCGTCTTGAGCGTTGAGAAATTCTCTCCGCTCCAGACTGTCCATTCCTCTCCTGTTTGCCCTCTGACTCATCCGCAGCCAGCAGCCTGGGGGTTGGGGGGTCTGCCCCGGGACCCTCGTTCAGGTCCGCGACCTCCTCCTCCCGGCGCCAGATTGTGAAGGAGGCTGCTCTCAGGGCGAGATGCTCTGGTGGTCTTCCATGCCGTGAAGGGTCATGTGAGCCCCCAGCCACCGCTGAGGCTGTGACCCCACCTTACACTCCAACAGTCCCCACAGAGCAGCAGTGCTCGCCTCCTCGTCCACGCCCTTGTTCCCCCCAACTACCACTATAGTGGGTGACTTCAAAACCAGGAACACCAGGACAACGTTTTCCAGGAGCCACTGTCACAAAAATCAGAGATAAACTCCCAGACCTAATGCAAACATTTCAACACTCAATTAAACGTCTGGTCTTGCACATTGGAACCAACGATGTGGTCCAGGGTCAGTCTGAGCTGCTAAAGAACGATTTTAACAGTCTGTTCACTGCCCTAAAAAAATGCGAGATGTCAATCTTCATCAGCGGCCCTCTTCCCACACTCGGCCTTGGCGCAGAGCGGTTCAGTTGGCTCTTCCAGCTCCATTCTTGGCTCCGGGCCGCCCGTACTATTCACGGTTTTTATTTTGTAGACAATTTTAACTTATTTTGGAACCGCCCCTCCTTTTATTGACACAACAGACTTCACCCGAGCAAGCTAGGAAGCCGCATGTTAGCTACCAACATACAGCACACTATACACACCATACCACACACACATGTGTGAATGTTTACATGCCACACCCCTTCCTCAGTGCCTTCCTCTTCTTCTACGGAGCCCTCCGTGGACATTGCCTCCCGTAACTACTCCATCTACAGGCTCCAGCTGTCACTAACCTAAATGGACAACAACCTCTCTCGGCCTGTCCAAACTGGTCTTGTCCCTACTGTCAGAATTACCAATAACACACCAAAAAAAACACACCCTGCCCTCTGCTGGCCGAAACCCAAATAATTGGTTTCCATTCATACACAATCAGGCCCTTCTGTTCCACCAATCATACCTGTAAAGATTAGCCTTTTAAATGTAAGGTCCTTAAATAACAAATCTTTTATTTGCAATGATTTCATTACCTCCAATGACTGATATTTTTTGCATGACCGAAACATGGTCAGAACCAGATGAATACAACACCCTGAATGAAGCTACACCTCCAGCATTCTTATATGCGCAGAAGCCCCGGCTCGTCGTCCTGGTGATGCTCTTGCGGGGGAATTTCTTAATCTTTTAGAATCATTTAATTTTGTTTTACGTTCCACAGGGCCCACCCATGAGAAGGGCCATATCTTAGATCTTGTTATTTCATATGGTCTGAAGATTGATTTGACAAGTATAAATGTTTAGTGCACAAACACTACAAACTAGTCTGCCATTGCATCAACATACTAAATGCGAAAGCACATATTAATAAAAACAAGTTGATTAATCAATCTAACTATATCTTAACTTGAAATATAATATGGGATTCCTTAAGGGGATAGTGCACCCAAAAATGAAAATTCAGCCATTATCTACTCACCCATATGCCGACGGAGGCCCTGGTGAAGTTTTAGAGTCCTCACATCCCTTGCGGAGATCAGCGGGGGGAGTGGCTAGCACACCTAATGGCAGATGGCGCCCCAGACTAACGTCCAAGAACACAAAATTGAATCCATAAAGTGTTTCCATACTGCTCATCCGTAGTGATCCAAGTGTGCTGCAGCCCCAACATAAAAAGTTGCTGCTGCACATCTATATTTTTATTAGAAACTATATCGATAATTAATAAAGAAAATGTGTAAAATGGAAAATATTTGAAAATGGTTATATGGGCTGTAATTGTTAACATTTTTTGGAGTATTGTGTGGTTTGTACAAGAAAAAAACAGTAACCAACTACAAAACTAAGTTGCATTCAATACTCACTCCAAGGGAGACCATATTGCATGTGTTACACATTAGGAAAAATACAAAAATAAGTACTATAAATAGGTCAATATTTGGCTCATAAACATAAGCACACATCTTGCATATTACTGGATAGTTGGTAAGAATTTCTTTATGGAATGTGATGGTAAAGCTGCTCCTCTGACTGGAGATTGACTGGCGCAAACTGAAATACAGACATGCCACCAACTGATAAATGCAGTGTTTTATTTATGTACAGATATAAGGGCCTCATTTTCAAACGGTAGCTGACTAGTAGGGTCTGCTTTGGTCGTTTCATAAAGTGATATAGTTCACCACTGATCAGGGTCTGTGTATCCAGGAACTCTGAAATAGGGCGAAATTATATGCCATCAGAAGGATTTTTCTGGTGGCTTAGTAATGGAAAATGAGGAGCTTATGAGTTTTAGTTAAAAACAAACAAACTTTATTTATTAAAAGAATTTTAGACCAACATCACCTGATTTGGAAAAGAACAAAAAACACACGCAAGATAAATATTTACAAAAATAAAAAAGGCATAAATAAACATAGCATGTTTGTGTTTATCTGACTTGTTGATGCAGTAACCGATTGTGCAGCCCTCACACTAACTGCTAAATCGTGAAGCATGTTTTAGTATGGCTTCCTCTTTTGCAGGTTTAGGTTTTTGTGCTATGTTTTTTGGTAGTGGTGGAATAGAAACATGTGACTGTGGACCTTTGAACTTGATGTTGGGGTCCAGAACTTGCACAGCAAGAGTTTGCCGGAATGTTTGTGTCGTTGGCACATAGATCTTTTTGGCTACCCACTCTTTGGTTTGTTTTGGGTATACCACATTAAATTTTGATTTTCCTGAAAAACAAAACAAAATAATTGGACACATAGAAAATGGTAATGATACAATATGTACATATTATCAACCATAGATTTTAAAAAATATTTAACAAAGACATTATATCCACATAATTATGGGTAATGTCTCTTCAGTTTTGTAGTACTAGAATTTAAAGCACAAATTACTATATTAATCATGCAGACTGACGTCAAAGTGCAGCGGGGCTGATTTGTTCAGGCTCACATAAAACAGGTGTGCCTCCCATCAAAGGTCACACGTAATGTGTTGTTTTTGACAGTAGAAGTCAGTAAGAGGACATGAATCAATAGGCTACATGACAGTGAGCAATTAGCCAAAAGTCCACTAGATTTGTAAAGATTTGCCACGAAAAAATATTATCCACATAATGTTGAGTCTTGCCTCGTACGTTTTTTGTGGGAAAAGTAGTTACGTTTTTGCAGGTATATTACCTGTGGTGGTGGAGGCCTGTTCACGCCGAACATTTTTATTGTGGTCCATAATGGCAAGCTGGGTGCGCGCTTTCATTGTGGAGTAGTGGAAGTGGAGTCTCTTCTCTGTGTACTTCAGCAGTGATGCGTGGAACACTTCAAGCTTTCCTGAGAAAACATAATATTGATATGTTCCCTAAATATTTATAATCATGAATTCATCATAATTCTTTCTTTTTTTAATTGGAATAGGGCCATAAAAACATTCTCTTTTCATATTTCAAACCTCTGTGTTTGAAGAGGGCCATCTGCCTCAGGTCCTTCATTAGTCCTTTGTCCAGGGCAATACTAGTTAGGGTTCTGAAGGCAGGAGAGTCTTTCAGAATCCACCTCTTTTGCCTCTGTTGCTCTGCACTGAGGTCATCATGCACGCATTTCTTCTCCTGTCCATCTTCCTCCCAGCGGTGAACACCACAAATGTGATGAACTAGTGCTTTCCACTTTTTTTTATCAGATCCTAAGAATAAAATAAAAATAACAAAATATAGGAAAAATAAATTCACAAGCAAATACAGTAAGTGGGCTGTATCCTTGTAATTATTATTATAATTATTTTGATTTTTTAACGCACTAATCCCAAAATGTAAAGAATGTACTGTTACTCACATCTGGGTCACCTCCACAAGTAGAACAAGCGTACCACAAGTGGTTACAGATGGATTTTATCCACGGTTGGAGGTCTCGGTTGTCCTTTCTGTTGGACGCTGACAGGAGTTTCTTCATTAGCCCTAGCAAAAAACAGCCAAAAATTGATTACATATTTTATATTATTTTATTAATATGGTAATGCAGGTAGTCATTCTTTTACATTTTGTCATTTTAAAAAGTTATAATTTGTCTACCGTTGACTTACCCTTGACAACATGCCAGATGTCGAACTCGTGATGTATGTCTGGGTAGTCTTCGCGCATGATTTTTCAAGTGGATGGTGATTGGTCTGTGGTTACCACCTCCACCTCAACACCTTGCTCAAGAAGGTAATCAAGACCTCTCCTGAAGCCCACTGACTCTATGGCTGCAGGGCTGGATGCCTCTGTCACCTATACCACAAAACAGAATATTCACACGTCCAATATGTGACATACATCTGTAATGTACAGTGCATGTCATAGTCAGATGGAAACACTGTTCGAGTAATATGTTGCACATATTACACCTACATGCCCAATAACTGTTCTCGTATTGCGTTAACATAAAATATGGAATTACTATTTCACTTGCCTGCACTAACTCAAAAAGGATGATCTCTTTTGTTGTGTCCTCCATGAAGCTGTATGTATTGTATTTTGTGGAGAAGCCCGGGCTGTAAAGAGTAAAGGATAAAGTATTTATCAAATCCAATATTACATCAATTATTATCTCTATAACCTTATATTATCATTAGTCTATTATTTGTATATCAATACAAATAATATATTTACCTGTCTGATCGACCATCTCCAGACACATGCACTCCCTTTTTAAGAACATACTGTGTGCAGACACAGCACTGCTACTGCAGAGTAGCTGTTCCATAATGGCCTTGTGCTGCTCATTGTATATAATGTTGATGACCCGGATTAGGTATGACGATTGTATATGGTAATATGTTTTTTTTTTTTTTCGGTATTTGGAGATTGAGTAGGCCAGCCCAATCAGCAATTGTTGTATATGTGGCACCAGTGAAGATAATGGATGCTGCCATAAGGAGGTTGTTCTCTGGCATCCCTCTAACATCTGGACAAGAACTCCACTGACCACTATGTCCATTTAAACAGTCCCAGGATATTCTGATGAGTGCTAACCATTATTTCTTCAATTCCTCCTCCACACTGATGGCAAGTCCTGAAAAGCTGCAAATATTTGGACTCGTTGACCGGCCATTTCTTTTAATTCCAGGTCACCAAGTCTTCGTTTTCCTCGGAGGTTGGAGTTGAGGTTAATGTTGAACTTGGAATGGCAAAACTGGTGTCTTTGGGGTCCGGAGGGACAACAATTGAGGCCATGCTGACATCCAAACTTTCCTCAAAACCTTCCTCTGCAGGCTGTGCTTGTATAACCTACAATGAACAAAATGACTATTAGAATAACATACAAATTATATTTAGTTGCTTTCAGCCACTTACTTGCTAATACTGTGACTACTAGATTGGCCATGGCAGCAAATCAATGTGTTCATACAATATTTGGATATAATTTCTCTTACCTGTATAAACTCTGAGTACACAGAAAAGTAATGTTATGAATGGTAACATAAACTTAGGCTAATAAAATTACATTAAAATTACATGTGAAAATGTGTCACTTCACAACCACATCTCAGTATTCCTGTGTGGGTACTAACAGTTTGAGATGACCATGTCGGGGGGAAGGCATGGTAAATTCCAGATGTGGACGCACTTGTCCGTTCTTTTATGGTTTCAGGACTTGTTAGGACCAGCTGCATTCTCGCATGTGGGTGCTCAGGTCAATCACTGGATGGTTTTGTCTTCACTGGTGTGGAGTGTAGCACACCAGCAAAATTAGCCACAGTGTCAGCTGCCATAGTCTCTGATGCAGCAGGATGGAGTGAACTGTCCTGGAAACAGGCATTATATGAGGTTATTATTTCTGACACTAATTATGTTATAATTTTATAAGTGATTGTGTGATTCTGATATAACTACCCTGGGTAGTTATACAAATGTGAAGACCATGTGTGTGGTAATGTCTTTGTAGGTGAATTAAACAGTGATGTTATCTTTCAACAAATATTATAACACTTATGTGCAACCCCCAGGTGTTCTTTCACAGTCCCAAAGCAAAATGAACAATACTAAAAAAAACTTGTGATAATAGTCCAAACTTATGTGAAAATGCATATTCAACTGTGTCAGAAACAAGGAGAAAACTCTATAATAGTCCAAAGTGATGTGGAAATGCATAGTTTTTAGTCAAGTAACATCAAACACCCTGTAACGTTACCATGTTTGTGAAAAAGGTATATAAATATACCAACATAAGTTATATAAAAAGTCTGTAAAGTACATACCTCTGTCCTTAGTTGTGACAAGGTCGGCACAGCTGTAGTCTTCAACAAAGCTCTTCCTTCCTGTTTTTCATCCAGCTCAGGGAGACACTAACTTCGTTCTGTGCTCTCGCGGCTTACAGCAGGATGTAAATACCGGTGTATCTATTGCGAGTTCTCATTGATCTTGTCTGCCGCAGCTTCCGTAGTTCAAGCGGGCCAGAGAGTGAACGGCGTGCACGGGCGAGCACGTGCGAGCGCGCCTCAGGGCAAACAGAGCATAGCCACTGTTTATGGTATTAAAATATACTAAATGACGTCGTTGCGAGTAAACTCTGGATGTTCCCACTTCAGGACACTTAGATTGTCGCGGACGAGCAGTATGGAGGAATATTACAAAGTTTTTGTGTAGTTTTATGGACCTTTTCGTGTCGGTCACAATTGACACCCATTGTAAGGATTTTCGCTGCAGGACTGGCTCACCGGGGGTCTCCAGGTGCACTTTGAGGAAGAAAAAACTACACCGGATTACTCATCAGCATGAGGGTGAGTCCATAATGGCTGAATTTTGTTTTAGGGTGAACTATTCCTTTAAGAATGAGGCGAAATGGCCAAAGCAATAAACATTTGACCCTCAGAGTGGCTTATCTCACCCCTGTCTATTTTAGGTTTTGGGAGAGTTCAGAAGGCTGTTGTCCCTATGTAACGGAGTTAAAAAAATAAAATAAAAAAAAAAAATGCACTTAATTCTCAATACATATTTCCAATCTATATTTGAGAATTTGTAATTATTTTATTTGAATATTTTATTGGGTATTTGTGAATTTTATCTCAATTAGTTGTTTTTATTTGTGGTTATTTTAATTTTCCTGTAGAAACTGTTTTTTTTGCCCTTCATGGCTCCTGTACCTCCTGGGTTTCCGTAGCTCCCCCTTCTCTACCCCTCACAGCGCTGTTTCGCATTGCTGAGGGTAAGTTGTGTGTGAAAATGCTCCGACATGATTTCGTTATTTACATTATAAAACGAGCTACATGAGCCGTAACACTCGGTGTGCAGTTATAACTGTTGTTAATATGATGTTATCCAGCCGTTTTGAGCTGAGTTGAACAGTGTTATTAAGAGTTTGGACGGTGTTTTTATATAACTTTTTGGGCGCGATTTGCAATACAGCGTGCCGCCAAAAGTCGTGTCTTCATTTAGAGCAGGAGATTTTCCACCTTATTCATTGTTAAAAACCTGTTGTTTAGGAGCTGAGGTGCAGACAGTGGAACAGAGGGCAAATTATGTGCTTTGTGTCTTCTGCAGGTATGTTTTTGTTTGATTTATGTTGTATTTTCCATTGTTTCTGTTTAGTTCCCCCTTTATGTGTGCCTTTTTACTCTGTCCACCAGGTGTCACTGTTTGTTTCGTGAATATACTGTGTTAAATGTTTTGTGGTGATTTGTTAATATAATTCATGTCGAAATTTATGTTTTTCAGCGGTGTTTGGTATGACTGCAAATAATTTAATGAGCAATTTGTATGTTATATTAATTACATATTTAAATGTAATTTTATTGCATTTATACATATTGTTAAAAGACAAATGAGCTCAGACAGCGCTGTTTCGCATTGCTGAGGGAGCTGAGGTGCAGACAGTGGAACAGAGGGCAAATTATGTGCTTTGTGTCTTCTGCAGACCAAAATAAATGCTGAAAACCAGTCCCAGTGTTGGTCCACATACGTGCCCTAGCTACATCTGTTACACTGGTGCCGTGACCCTCTGGATCATCAGATCAGCTTGATGCTCGTCGCCGTGGATGCTGCGCTGCCGTCCTGATCTGCGTGCCAGCATTAATGGGTGGTCTTCTTTATAAGAGATTGTGGTTTAGGGCATTGTGCTTTAGGTTATTTGGTTAATTCAGTTTTGGCAATTTTTGAGCACTATTTTATTTGCTTTCTGGGAATATATTTGTTTCTCTACTGGTTTTTGTTACCTGTAAATATACACAACGCAAGTACATTGGAGGGGTTGGAGCAACTGTTAATATAGTGATGGATACTTTTTCCAGCCCAAGCTTACCAAAAGGTAGGGGTGCTTGGCTCAGTGAATTGGTTGACAGTGGGACTGTGGGACACTCGAAATCGGTGTCTGACAGGTTGGCAGATACAGGGTTGGGTCAGAGCCCGGTTGTTACCCCTGTTAGTGGTTTCATGAGGGAGGGTCCACACACTTCTACTCCTGGTGGTGATGTTGATGCCATGAGCCGTCTCACAGACATGGTGGGTCAGTTGGGTGCCCAGATTGGTGAGTCTATTGTTGCAAAGCTGATGTCAGCTGGTGCTGTAACCATAAATGGTGATTCCAGGATTACCTCTACTAATCAGACTGCTTACATTGACACTAACGGACATGACACTCCGCATGTGACAGTTCATGTTAAATCTGACAAAGAACTTCAGACATTCAGGGGTGACAACACTGATAAGTACTCAGTCCAGGACTGGATCGACATGACTAAAACTCATCTCAGAAAACAAGACATTCCTGTGTGTGACCAAGCAGAAGAGATTATGAATCATTTGATGGGCAAGGCCAGAGATGTTGTGAAAATTGCCTTGCGAAGTGACCCTGCACTTGATGTCACTCAAAAACCTGAATTAATATATGATGTCCTTCTCCACTATTTCAGTGATGCACCCTCATGTCTCCCTCTAGCTGACTTTTATGCTACTCTGCCCAAGCACAAAGAGAACCCAGTTGACTACTGGATAAGACTGAACAAGGCGGCTGATTTGGCTCTTGAGGGGCTGCGCAGACGAGGGAAACAGACAGAGAACATGAATGATGAAGTGGCTCTAATGTTCGTCAAACACTGCCCTGATCCTGAGTTATCCTGCACGTTCAAGTGTAAGCCAATTCATGAGTGGACCTCACGAGATGTTCAGCTGAGGATTGATGATTATCAAAGAGAGTTGAGAGCCAGTGGCAGGGCTGTTGGTATTGCCCAGCTAAAAAGCCATATCACCACCATTACCTCTGAGCGGCTCAACCAACCATCACCGGGCGAGGCCGTGACTGAACTGTCCCACGCTCAGAGTCCCTTACCTTCCTCCTTTCAAGGCCAGTATCATGTTTGTCACCCTCCTTGCCCCTCTACAGCAACTGTCTCAGTCCTAAGGGAGTCCCAGCCCACCACAAGCCATGCTTCTGTTCCGGTCATGGCACAGAACCTCCAGCAGTCTGAGGAGAAACTCCTCTCACGTATGGTTGACATGTTTCAAGAGATGATGGAGAAAATGCAGCAGCGCAACATTTCTCCTCCAACTCGAGGTGGAAAGTTCCAGCGTACCACTCGTGACAAGCGCTCCAAAGAGGCAGCTTGCAAGGTCTGTAATGACTCCAGTCACACGACCACTTCACACTGCATTTCTGACAAACTGTGTTTTTCCTGCTTCGCCCCTGGCCACACGAGACTGAATTGCCCGGCTAGTACTCCCCCCCAGTCCCAATCTGAGGGAAACTAGCCGACCTGTATTCGGAGGGAGGCAGTACAGGTCACGCCGCAGACTCCCTAACTGATGACATGTCGGTTGCTGAAACAGTTTACACAGCTGTGAAAGACTCATGTAATGACTCTGAAGTTGTTATTTACCAGAACATTCACAGAGTTGGTGGCAGCGACAGCCTTTTCTACACACCTGTGATGATTGGTGAAACAGTGACGATGGGTGGGATGTTGGACAGTGGCTCAATGGCGTGCAGTATCAGTGAGACAGCTGAGATGACATTGAGAGAGGCCAGAGTGATAACTGACCAGAGGCTGATTGATGTGAACGTTGTGCTCATTGGATGTGGCGGACTTCGTGTTAAGCCCAAATGTGCTTTCGATGTGGAAATGGAAGTGTATGGCTGCAAAATACTGGTTCCCGTGCTCGTCGTTCCTGGACAGCATGATGAGTTGATACTCGGGACCAATGTCATAAAACACATCCTGCGGCAGTCTAAACTCTGTGAGTCTTATTGGAAGACGGTTTCTGGTCACTGCCCATCCACGGACCCTGAGGTTGAACATTTCCTGTCTATGCTGTCTGGTTTGAACCCTTGGAAAGGTGAGCATGTTCCCGATAAAGTTGGTACAGTGAGGTGCAATTCAGCTACCTGTCTTGAACCTGGCCGTGAATATCTCATCTGGGGAAAGCTGCCCAAAAACACTGCTGTTTCTCCGGGAAGCACAGTCATGACAGAGCCCACATCATCCCGCTCGGCTCCCAGAGGTGTTTTGGTGTCAAGGATTGTGACTCCATTGTGGGGAGACAGGTGGGTCCCACTGAAGCTTATCAATGCGTCTGACAGGCCTGTAATGCTAAGGCGCAACGCAAAGCTGGCTGATGTCTATTCATGTGTGGCACTTGAAGACATGGACATTGATGAGCATTCAGGGGTTCCCCTGGTTTGCAGCAGCCAATCAGCTGCACCACCTAACGCTGATGCAGACTCTGTCAGACACAAGCTCAGGTCATTTGGACTCGGTGACATCGACATTGAGTCATGTGAAGTGTCAGAGGACTGTAAGAAGAGAATAGCTGACCTAGTTTTGCGGTATGAGGACATTTTTTCACGCCACCACCTTGACTGTGGGGAGGCAAAGGGCTTTGTTCACCGCATACACCTGTCAGATAGCAGACCTTTCAGGCTCCCATACAGGAGAGTGCCCCCTGGTCATTACCAGAAGCTCCGTCAGGTGCTGAGTGAGATGGAGGAAAGAGACATCATCAGAAAGTCGACCAGTGAATATGCATCACCATTGGTGCTTGTGTGGAAAAAAAACGGAGAGCTCCGCCTCTGTACGGACTTTCGCTGGTTGAACAAAAGAACGCTGAAGGACGCTCATCCGCTCCCTCACCAGGCAGATTGCTTGGCAGCACTTGGAGGAAACTGTCTCTTCAGTACGATGGATCTGACTTCCGGATTCTACAACATGCCGCTCCACGAGGACGACAGGAAGTACTCAGCCTTTACCACTCCAATGGGGCTCTACGAGTATAACCGTCTGCCTCAGGGCCTCTGTAACAGTCCTGGAAGTTTTATGCGTATGATGACCTGCATTTTTGGGGATCAGAACTACATGAGTTTGTTGTGCTACTTGGATGACTTGTTGGTGTTTGCACCTGATGAGGAGACTGCTTTGCAGCGCCTGGAGATGGTGTTTGACAGGATGCGTGGTCATAACTTGAAACTCGCCCCCAAAAAGTGCTTCTTCCTCAGAACGTCTGTCAAGTTCCTCGGTCACATGATCGATGAGAATGGTGTTTCAACAGACCCCAGCAAGGTTGAGAGTATCACAAACATGAAAAGCATTGACCTCATGGAACCTGATGGCATGACCCCATCCCAGAAACGGATAAGATCTTTTTTAGGGATGGTGAATTACTATCAACACTTTGTGCCAAGGTACTCTGCAATCGCCAAGCCACTGTTTGATCTGTTGAAAGGTGAGAAGAGGAAAGGCAAACATCGTGTAAACAAACAGTCAAGCAGGAAGTTGTGTGCATCTGACTGGACATCAGAACAGGACCAGGCTTTTGAGAACCTAAAAGCTTCTCTGGTTCACAGTGTTGTTCTCGCTCATCCTGACTTCACACGTCCCTTCTTGTTGTCAACTGATGCCTCTTTGGATGGCATAGGCGCTGTACTGTCTCAGATCTGTGAGGGTGACACACGAGCTAGACCCATCGCTTTTGCCAGCAAGTCATTGTCTCGGTCCCAAAAAAACTATCCAGCACACCGTCTAGAGTTTTTGGCTCTGAAATGGTCAGTCTGCGACAAATTCAGTCACTGGCTTAGAGGTCATAAGTTCACAGTCTGGACTGACAATAACCCCTTAACTCACATCCTGACGAAACCAAAACTTGACTGTTGTGAGCAGCGCTGGGTGGCCAAGTTGGCGAGTTATGATTTTGACATAAAGTATGTACCGGGTCAGCAGAACGTCGTGGCTGATGCCCTGAGCCGTGTGCCATTTGCCAAAGAAAGTGTGGGTCACAGACTGCTCACTGAGCCTTTTGCAGGCCTTCTCAATGAGGTCAGAGATGTGTCAAATGTTTCTGTCCAGGGCGCCTTCAGGTCGTCTAGTGGTCACAGGGAACCCTCTTCAGCGAGTAACATTGTCCAGTCTGCATGCAGTCCACCTAATGCCTGTGCTCAGTCTGTTGCAGTGGAGGATGTATCTGCTGTTCTGCAGTCACACGTGGAATGGGATGCTGGTCCAAGAGTCCGTGCTGTTGGAATGCTGCAGCACCTACCCCAGTTGGTTCCTCCTGGGCAGGATGCCTTACCCTCCTACACCCAAAAGGACCTCAGGGACAAGCAGATGGAGGACGGGACACTCTCTCGTGTTTTGTGTTACGTCGAGAGGTGTCGGAGGCCCTCTCGGAGAGAAAGGTGCAAAGAGTCTGTCTCTGTCATAAGATACCTGAAGCACTGGGATAAGCTTACTGTGAGTGATGGTGTTCTGTACAGAGTTTCAAGGGACCAGAAGACCAAGGCGAAGCGTTTTCAATATGTCGTCCCTGACTCACTCAAGACTGAGGTCCTACAAGGTATCCACGATAGAGCTGGACATCAGGCTCAGTCCAGGAGCCTCAGCTTGACGAGGCAGAGATTTTTCTGGTTGAACCTTGACAGAGATGTCAGAGATCATGTTCGACATTGCCAGCGATGCGTTGTCAGCAAGACAGTTGAGCCTGAAGGCCGAGCTTCCCTGGAAAACATAACATCAACCAAGCCACTTGAGCTAGTATGTATTGACTTTTGGTCCGCGGAAGACTCCAAAAATAAGTCCATCGATGTCCTGGTGATAACAGACCATTTCACGCGCATGGCCCAGGCGTTCCTATGTAAAGACCAGACAGCTAAGCAAGTAGCGAGAGTTCTTTGGGACCGCTATTTCTGCGTCTATGGTTTCCCAGAAAGGATCCATAGTGATCAAGGTGCGAACTTTGAGAGCCACCTGGTTAGTGAGCTTCTCAAGGTCTCTGGTGTTAGGAAGTCGCACACAACTCCTTACCACCCGATGGGGAATGGGAGTGTGGAAAGATTCAATCGGACCCTGGGTGGCATGATCCGTGCGCTGTCCCCTGAAGAGAAAGTTGACTGGCCTCGACGCTTGCAGACTCTGACGTTTGTGTATAACTGCACGGCTCACGAGACGACAGGTTACCCCCCCTTTTATCTCATGTTCGGCCGAGTCCCTCGTTTGCCTGTTGATGTCCTCTTTCGTACAGTCCTTAATGACTCTGCTGTGACGAGCTATGACAAGTATGTGACAAGTCTCACAAATGACCTGAAAGAAGCTATGGTGATCGCCCAGGACCATGCTGTGAAAGAGCAAAACAGACATGCTCAGCTGTACAATAGGAAGGTAAAAGGGTCCAACATTGAGATTGGGGACAGAGTACTCTTAGCAAATAGGAAGGAAAGAGGCAAAAAGAAGCTCGCTGATCGGTGGGAATCGACCATCTACACTGTGGTGGACGTAAACGCACAGACTCACACATACAGGATCCGTGATACAGTCACAGGACGGGATAAAGTGGTCCACCGCAACCTGCTTATGCAGGCCAATTTCCTCCCTGTTGGGGACTCACCTGACATGTCTGACCTAGCTTCCTCCATGCCTGCTACGGAGCGATCAATCCCAGACACTGATGTTGTGGCAGAGGCGGGGGACACCTTGTTTGAGGGAGAGGGTGAAACGCTTTGTGTGAGCAGTGAGAACCTTGATTCTGAGAGTGGCAGTAACTCACCTGTGACAGTTGACGCCAGTCAGTGTCCCTCAA
Source organism: Epinephelus awoara (assembly GCA_035609425.1). Lineage (NCBI taxonomy): Eukaryota > Metazoa > Chordata > Actinopteri > Perciformes > Serranidae > Epinephelus > Epinephelus awoara. The sequence continues at coordinate 43,308,705 of CM069294.1, read as the reverse complement.
CCCATCTGGAGCCTGTGGACTCTGAGAGGAGAACCATCGAGTGGATTACACAGCTTATTGCGCCAAGTCTGTCGGAGACTGACTTCACTGAACTGACGAGTGTGACCTCCAAGCCCCAACATGAGCCTGATTTCCCTGAGAATCACATGACAAACCGATCTATGACTTGTGACTCTGTGACTGCTGTGGACTCCTCAGCGCGAGTGGGACAATCTGACTCTCCATCTCCTGTCATGACTCAGACTGACAATACTGACATTTTACACTCTGTTGATCAGACTACCCCCGCACACTGTGATCATTCTAGTACACGGACACAGGTCAGGTCAAGATTTGGTCGCCTAGTCAGACCTGTCAACAGGCTCATACAGACCATGTCCAGGCAGGATGTTGTTCATGATAAGTTCAATGTTGAGGCTGTTTGCTAATCTGTATTCCAAGCTTTTGCTGACTGAAAATACATTCGGGTGGCCTACCCCTTTAATGGTCTGGAATTTTGAATAATGTCTCAATTGTTTTCTCTCTGTGTGTCTAGTCGTGGGCCTGCACTGCACTATGTTTTCAGGGTCTCTGTGGGGTGTATAAGGCACCCTGTTGCCAGTTGTTGGATTGAGAGATAAGCACTGCTCTCATACCACTTCATCCTTATGGGATACATTTCATGTTGGTTGCCTTGATGCTGACCCTTTTGTGGTTTGTCAATTTGTTGTGAATTCTTTAGTGCATATTGTGCGGTTGGTGCTCCATTTCGATACAATTCAGTGGGGGTGGATGTAACGGAGTTAAAAAAATAAAATAAAAAAAAAAAATGCACTTAATTCTCAATACATATTTCCAATCTATATTTGAGAATTTGTAATTATTTTATTTGAATATTTTATTGGGTATTTGTGAATTTTATCTCAATTAGTTGTTTTTATTTGTGGTTATTTTAATTTTCCTGTAGAAACTGTTTTTTTTGCCCTTCATGGCTCCTGTACCTCCTGGGTTTCCGTAGCTCCCCCTTCTCTACCCCTCACAGCGCTGTTTCGCATTGCTGAGGGTAAGTTGTGTGTGAAAATGCTCCGACATGATTTCGTTATTTACATTATAAAACGAGCTACATGAGCCGTAACACTCGGTGTGCAGTTATAACTGTTGTTAATATGATGTTATCCAGCCGTTTTGAGCTGAGTTGAACAGTGTTATTAAGAGTTTGGACGGTGTTTTTATATAACTTTTTGGGCGCGATTTGCAATACAGCGTGCCGCCAAAAGTCGTGTCTTCATTTAGAGCAGGAGATTTTCCACCTTATTCATTGTTAAAAACCTGTTGTTTAGGAGCTGAGGTGCAGACAGTGGAACAGAGGGCAAATTATGTGCTTTGTGTCTTCTGCAGGTATGTTTTTGTTTGATTTATGTTGTATTTTCCATTGTTTCTGTTTAGTTCCCCCTTTATGTGTGCCTTTTTACTCTGTCCACCAGGTGTCACTGTTTGTTTCGTGAATATACTGTGTTAAATGTTTTGTGGTGATTTGTTAATATAATTCATGTCGAAATTTATGTTTTTCAGCGGTGTTTGGTATGACTGCAAATAATTTAATGAGCAATTTGTATGTTATATTAATTACATATTTAAATGTAATTTTATTGCATTTATACATATTGTTAAAAGACAAATGAGCTCAGACAGCGCTGTTTCGCATTGCTGAGGGAGCTGAGGTGTAGACAGTGGAACAGAGGGCAAATTATGTGCTTTGTGTCTTCTGCAGACCAAAATAAATGCTGAAAACCAGTCCCAGTGTTGGTCCACATACGTGCCCTAGCTACATCTGTTACACCTACACTGATCAGATGCCTGAACCACATTAACTGGCCCCTTACTACAAGAAGGAGTAGTGGCAGCATACTGTTTTGGATATTCTGAGCTTGTTTGACAGCTGTCAGAAACTGCAATGACAGATGACCAATGACCAGCTAAAAAAATAACAAGAATATTAGTTGTTCAAATGAACAAATTATCATAAAAATAACCAACCTTTTTTCTCATGCCAAGTCGTCCTACATCGCAGCTTTATCAGTGGCCTTTCACATCTACATGTTAGGCCCTAGGTATCCTCATGTGTCTGCTGTTGACTTTTGGGAATGGTAGTCTTTTTTTTCCTAGGATGGCGAGTGCAAGACCCGCCCTACTCTGCCTTACTCTGCCTCCGATTGACATTCTTACACTAACTCTAACCAGTCTCATTCCTCATGCCTAAACCTAACCAAGCCAGCCAAAAAAGGCAATGACTACTAGTCAATCAGAGGGAGAGTAGGGTGAGCCATGCCTATGCCATCCTAGGAAAAAATGCATTTTGGGGACACTGCGACCAACACGGGAACGTCAACAAAAGCATGCGGTTCAGTTTTAAAAAAAAAAAAAAAAACCCTCTACATTGACAGGGGAAGCGAACATTGCTCCCGGGTGAAAGTGGACCCACCCACCCTATGGGGACTTTCGGCTCCTTATATTATGTTGTGACAGACAGTGTTTTAATCTGATACTGTACAGCAGTGTATCGTACCGCTGTGACAGGTGTCATTCAGCCAACCAGCAGCATATCACAACACCGCAAAAGATTACGTCCGACTACGTTACAAAGTGACGCCACACAGCTAACCAACAACAAAAGGACATTATGAAAACTAACTGATTGAAAATGTATGTTATTTTTTCTATTGTGAATATGTTAGAATCTACAATGTATGCAGTCATAACTCTAACCCCCAGTTTCTACATACTCCATCTGCGCGCTACGCAGCGCTGCAGATCTGAAGCGACCAATGGCATGTACCCCCGCCTACTGGATGCGCCCCAGAGCGGAGCAGCAAGCTCACTCATGGAAACTGCGAGTCACACGATAAAAAGCACCATTCACTCCAGAAACTCCTGCAATTTTCACACCACATCTTCTCTTTTCGGTTTGTATCCTTGTAGAAAGGATGTTTGGTGTCATACAAAATACTATGGTTTTCCACTTCAACTATGACTGACAACTTGTGTGACAGGATGTGATATGATTTTTTAAAAAATTGAGAGTTTACAATCCGTAGTCCGTGTATTGTGCTGTATTTTGAAATTTACCAGATGCTGTGTGTGCTCCATTTCCGGTTTGGTGCAATCTGAGCTACGTCGCTTGACATGCTATGGATGCGCAGTTGCTAATAAATAGACCTGACGTGCATCTCTGATGAAGCCGAGCGCCGTGGCGCTTCTGGAACGCTCCAGAGACGCTGCGTGGCGTGCGCTGTGGAAATGAAGCTATTCAATAGAATGGGAGCATATCTGCTACACAGTGCATGGCACAGCACAGAGACGCAGGTGGAGTATGGAAATTGGGGGTAAGGTTGAAATTACATTATTTCAAAGTAACAGATACGTGAGCAAGAGAGTCTTTTTAAGGGCAGCTGCAGTACATCTTAAAAGAAAAAAGAAAAAGTATGTGATTTGGAATGCAGCTTGATTTTACTTGCCAGCACGCATCCTCTTCCCTTGCTTTCCTGATGCATTGCAACTTTTCTTGGCATGTTAGCGCCACCTGTAGATATGCTGGGATGTGTGAAACTATTGGTTGGAATGTGTATTGCATCATCACTCAGGCTTAGTCGATACAACCTTCATTTTTCATCATAGTTTACAGTTGTTCATTGCATTTAACAGTTACATTTTTAACATATCTAACTCAATGTTCATTAAGTTTACAAAAGTTTACAAATAATTAATAGTTTTTTTTTTTGTTTTTTTTTTTTTTATCTTGCATGTACCCCAGGAACACCACAAGTATAAAATGTAAAAAAACAGACCTTTTTCAGGTTACATTTCATTACCACAAACCATAAATAACCTACAGTAATTCAAAGATAGTCAATCCAACAAAAACCCTTGCTTTCAACAGAGTTTCCTCACCTCAAGTAAATACCCTGAGGAAATACTCATATGAAACACACACAGTAGATAGAGGCTTCGGGTCACATGGGAACAGTGTAAACCTAAGTTAGTCCATCTCACTGCGAGATGATCCATCCTCTATGTGTCTTCATGAAAGCAGGCCAGCTGATGAAGCTGCTACTTGGACGAGTGTGATGGAATGAGAATAGACGGGGAGGAGATTGGTTTGTCCGGTGCTGCCACAGTGATGGATGCAGAGGAAACCTGGAAGACCAGACCACACACACACACACACACACACACACACACACACACACACACACACACACACACACACACACACAAACAAACATACAACCTGCAGCCCATTGCATCTATATTTAACCATAATATAACACAATGAGGTGATACATTTCAATTCACATGAAACCATAACCACATCAGAACCCCATCTTTTCTTGTGTTAGGAGGAAGTTTGTGGCAGTGGAGCCTTTCTAGTGATGAGAAAGAAATTCACTTTTCTTCTTCCTGATAACATTTTCTTGGGGCATTTTGTGAAGTTATAAACTCTTAAATGTGTAACATTATCGTTACCAGCTGCTACAACTTTAAGATGGCTGGTACTGTTTTCACCCTGTGAGCCTGTGTGAACATGTGTGTCCGGGTGACACCAACTGATGTGGGAACTACAACAGAAGCTGCTGTATTTTGCCAGGTGTTTATATGTCTGTCTGTCTGTCTGTGGACAGATTTGTCAACGCCATAGCATCACAACCCAGCCCTTTCTCATTCCCAAGTCATCACCTGTCACTGCTATGTCAGTGAATACCTTGTTAGACACAGATGCAAAAAGACACCTTTGTGTTTGTTTTAAATATAAAGTCACTGGATGGCAAGAATGAAACAAAAAACACTGACATATGTGAATGACAACAGTTGTGTTCTGTGGTATTGCTGTAATATATCTTTAGGCCACCAGTGGTAGTATTGAGCATACTTCTGTTAAGCAGTTTTCTAGTTGGTGATTGAGGAAGAAAATTCCATATGGCCATGCTATTTATTATGCTTAAGCTGTACGTGAGATTTTTTTTTCATATGTCCAAATCCTTGGTATGAATCCCAATAGAATGTAAATTTCATACTATTTGTTGTGAAAAATCCAGTGTGCTGTACACTATGCCAAAATAAATATCCTACAATGCAATGTGGTAGATGAAAATATTCATAGGAGACGATGGTGGACAGTGATCAAGACAGCTCTGTAACGTCAAAGCCTTAGTTAGAGTGTAGGTATTAGATTTTGCTTTGCTAGGCCTAATATAGTTTTTGAAATATTTTTAAATTGCTAGAGCTGAGGTTACCATTACCATGGTTACTGTCTCCAACCAGCAATTATTAACACAAAAGAATGTTGAGAGTCAGTGTGTTGTGTTAGTGTTGTACACACGTTGGGTATATAGTGCATGGTATGCCATTTTGGACGCAGCGCTGGTTTGTATTTACCTTAATGGTACGGACCTTTTTTGTCAGGGTAACTTGTTTTTATTCCTTTATATCCATTGGGGCTATTGGTGACTATAGACTTTTCTTCTTCAGTCATAATAAAAATATCCCAGTGTTTTGCCAATGGAAGACTTGATGTGAAGAAGCAAAACAAAGAGACATATAGTTTGCATCAGCAGATAATGTCTCCAGCAACGGTGGATTGTCCCTTCTGGGTTGGGAGAGAGTAACTACCTCAAGTGAAGGAGTTCAAGTATCTCAGGGTCTTGACCTCAAGTGAGGGTAAAATGGATTGTGAGATGGACTAGCGGTGGGAGCAGTGCAGTGATGCGGGCGCTGCACCAAACCATCGTGGGGAAGAGGGAGCTGAGCTGGAAGGCGAAACTCGATTTACTGGTCCTTCTACGTCCCAACCCTCATCTACGGTCATAAATAATAATAATGAGATTGTGGATACAAGCGGCTGAAATGAGTTTCCTCTGTTGGGTGCTGGGCTCAGCCTTAGAGATAGGGTAAGGAGCACAGACATCTGGAGGGAGTTTGGAGTAGATCTCCCTCACGTCAAAAGGGGTCAGTTGAGGCATCTGATCAGGATGCCTCCTAGGCGCCTCCCGCTAGAGGTGTTCCAGGTTTGTCCCACTGGTAGGAGGCCCCGGTGCAGACCCAGAACATGCTGGAGGGGTTATATATCTCATCTGGCCTGGGAATGAGTTGGGGATCCCCCAGAAGGAGCTGAGAAATGCAATGGGTTGCTTAGCTTGGCCTGCTCCCCCTGCGACCCTGCCTCAGATAAGCGGATGAAAATGGATGAATGAATCTCCTGCATCAACAGCTCTAGTACGTTCGTAAAACATGGATCAGGATCTTATTTTAGATTTTAGATGCAAACTTAGGCCATAAGCTGTATGGTGGTATTGTTCAATCAAAACTGAACAATACCTCTTTTCCATTAACATTAGCGGCTGTATGCAGGTTTTTTAAACACAGGTAAACCGCTGAAAATAGGCTATGCCAGTAGACCAGAGACCAGGTGTTTTTGTGTGTGTGTGTGTGTCACGTTCGATATCACAGAAAGGATATCAAACAGTAGAAAGTAGTATGGGGGCCTGCAAAAACTTAATGGTGGTTACTTCTTTTTATATATCTCTTACATATTTGGTCTCTCTTTTAAACTGAGTGCAGACAAATTGGGATTAAAACTGGGAGGGGTTAAAATTAGCGTATTCAGCCTGGTGTTGTGTTTCCATCACTACCGATTGGAGCCGGAGCTGATAAATACCTGTGACTTCAGCAAAGTCATGTGACCTGCATGTGAATGATGATTGTAACCTTTCCCATTACATTAAAAACACAGGCTTACTGTGGGAAAGGGGCTCAAGACACACATTTCTGTGCCAGCTCATAGTGAGTACAATCAGTGTGGTCATTGTTGATGACTACACTTGCTCTGTATGAGTGCATTCCCTCCAAAATGTTCTTCATTAGATGAGATAGATGATGATTAAAAAAAAAAAAAAAAAAGTTAGAATTTTTGCAGAGGGTATTGAAAGCAGCACTACAACAGCCGTGAACCCTCATCAATTTCTATCACCTGCAGCAAGCTGAACATGAAAATCAGAATCACCTGACAGATTCATCTGGATTAACACATGGCTAAGATTACATTTCCTTGTCATGACTCAATACACTGATTAGACCTCTTTATATAGAGTTATGCTGTTCATGGCAGTATGCTAGTGCAGCTGCCAGAGTCAGATCATATACATATTTATTACACGGCTCTATTAAAAGCTGCATTCTGATTGGTCAGTCGCGGTATTCAGCGGTCTAATATTACTGTGTAATTACACAGTTGCTATGCAGCCCAGCATTGCTAGGGACGCTGCCCTGCAACACTACAGCTGTCAAACAACTTCCGAGGGAAAAAACAAACAGAAATGGCTGATTTTAACTAGGGATGTCCCGATCACACTTTTTTGCCCCCGAGTCCGAGTCCGAGTCATTTGATTTTGAGTATCTGCCGATACCGAGTCCCGATCCGATACTTTGGCAATGCAGTAATTTTTTTTACTGTAGATTAACTGTATCATCCCACTATTTTTCTGTTCTTTGTGCTCTACTAGGGATGTAACAATATCACAATCACACAATATTACAATACTGTACCTCAATAACAAGCCCATGACATTTATTGCAGTATTGTAAGACATGTCATGATATCAAAACCTCACTGTATGATAATAGTACAGTAGCTCCACGGTGTAATATTAATTCCATTATCCATAAGTCAACAACAAGAACATTTGGTCAAAAATAAAATAGCTTATCATGCCTTTCTCAATCACCAGCCTCTTTCCCCTTATCCCTCCCTCACCTGCCTGCCTGATATGTCATAGGCCTATAATCGATCCCTGACGTCCGATTCCGATCGAGTCTGAAACCACGTGATTGGCCCCGATTTCCGATCACGTGATCGGATCGGGACATCCCTAATTTTAACATTTCTTTTAACTTATTTGGAGAGTAGCTACAAGGATTTTGAGGAATGGGATGCCGCTGAAGAAAAAGAAATGGAGAAAGAAAGAAAAAAAATCAAGCGAAAAACGGCAGAAGGAACTGACACCTGAAGAGCTTCAAGTGATAGAGAAGGAGAAAGATGAGATAAAAACAAAAAAAGACAACAAAATGGGCTACTGTACCATACTGTACTGTACTATACTACTACTACTACTATACTGATGGACTTTCTCTGCCAAAAAAGAACACAGATTTGAATACACACTCGGCAGTCAAGCTTAATGACATTTTACGCAAGTTTTATGCCTCGGTTCAGTCCACTAAGCCTGGGTGAGTACAAAACTTTAACCAAAAGTTGTCGAATCCGGTCGGTTTTAATGCACTTCGCAGAGGTAGACAACATTATTTATTTAACTGAAAATCAGCAATGTAATAAGCGGGATAATGTATAATGAGCCAGTGAATACTCCCTTCAGGGGAATAGAACCTATTCTATTCCCCTGTCGGGAGTTATTTTCCCAGTATTCACCGGCTCATTAAACATTATCCAATATATATACAGTATATATATATATATATATATATATATATATATATATATATACACAATGCTGAGAAAAGAAAGTCACTATTGCAGCTTAGTAACATGGCTGATAGAAGCTTGGTATGAGCGTATACACAAGCTGACACACGTAATGACAATTAAAAATACACACACACACACACACACACACACACACACACACACACACACGCATACACGCTTTTTTTGGATCAGTGAGTACATGATTGTGCTTTAATAGACTCATCTGTGTTAATATGCCAGCATTTCCTGTCATTGGCACGGTCATGTTTGTGGTTCAGCATCATCATGTGTAATTAAAATTAACACTTGTTAAAATGCTAATTTTCAACATCCATGTTCGCCTCAATGGTGTGAAACCCAGACCCTGTGTGTGTGAGTGTGTGTGTGTGTGTGTGTGTGTGTGTGTGTGTGTGTGTGTGTGTGTGTGTCTCAGGGGTAGAGTATAAAGGTCAGACACTCAGCAGGAATCCTTCGTCAAAGCCTTCAGGTTGATCTGCCTGCTGACCCTGATGACACCGTCATTAAATAACACCCCTTGGCTCTGACATACTGTGTGTGTGTGTGTGTGTGTGTGTAGTTTTTCTTTTGCCAAATACAACAGCTGCAACAAGCAATGCATCAGAGTTTCACAAGGCTGCTGCTCCATCTTGGCCACAGTTTGTATTTGCATGTGTTTGTGTGTGTGTTTGTGTGAGTGTCTGTGTGTTTGTGATCTCACCTGTTGTCTGGCAACCATTATTTCATTCCCAGCAGGTTTGATAGAGAGTCATATTGATTGTTTCCTGGACCTGCCAACTCGTCATTTTTTCCCCCATGGTTCTGAGGACATCTCAAGCATAGCTCCATTCAACAGTTTTAAAGATGTATTAAAATACAGGTACATCAATCCTAACCATAGCTTAATGAATACAAACACTGGAAAAAAGTGAAACTGAATTTGTTGGTAAAGTATTTTTTGAGGACTCATCTTGAACATAGGGTCATATACATAAATTTATCCAGTCAAATGTGATTTGAGGCGATGAGCCAGCCCCTCCCATCTCTGTTCTTGACTGTTAGCTCATTGGTCATAGTACCTAGCAGAGAAGGTGGATCTTTTTTGGAAAAAATCTTCTCCCTCATTCTTCCATTCCATTGAACTTCCTTAAAATGTTAACACTGAATTTAAACCGGGGTTTTGTAGAATAGCTTTTATGCAAATGACATCACACAACAGTGCGCTGTCCAGAGGGAGGGCAACTAGAGGGAAAGACTACCAACACTGCATAAATGCCTGTGATCTGTGCTGGTTATAGCTGTTCCAGCCGATCATGGGAAAAATTAAAGGCCAATTGATGCCCTGGAAAAAAGAGAACATAAAGGGGAAAAATAAATAAAGAAAGTCATTAGCTAATTTCAAACGTAAACATTAAAGCATCGAATTAAACATGCCTCAAATTGGATAGAATTACAATGTGCTGTGATAATATCTTTTTGTTTTTACCCATGACCCAGATTTTGAACAGCTTTTTACTAAACCCCTGGAAACAGCTGACCTAGTAGGTAGAAAATAGTAGCTAAAAGTAGTGCACAGTGGTGCATCAATGTGTAGGGTGACCACTTGTCCCCGATTTCTGGGGACCATCCTCATTTCGGATTATCTGTCCCCGGCTAAAGCTGTCCACCGAAAATGTCCCACGATTTTAGCATTAATGAATGAGAGAAAAAAGTTGTTGCGTGCAGACCAGAACAGTTATTACAGTAGCCGGTCGCGCTGCTCTTGACGTCATAAGGAAGCGCGAGCGAGTTGAGTGTCCTTTTAAACCAACAGCGAGGTGAAGTAACGTCTCCCCATACCATCTTGTCTACTTGACAACTGACTCTAGGATTGAGGATTTCTGGGGACCTGGACTCGTTGTGGTATGTGTGAACTGATTTATTTTGTGTGGGCTGGGCTGGCACTAGCTGAGGGGTGTCCCGGTTCATGTAGCCTACCGTTCTGTGATCAATTCGGTTCACGGTAATGCTATTAGCTAGTTTTGATTAGCTAGCCAATTTCCAACGTTCCTCTGATAATGAGTTACTTTGTCAGTGCTATTTATAAATGTAGGCCCTTCTTTGATTTTAATACATATACTGTAGCATTGTGTTGTTTAGCCTTTCTGATGCTGTTTTGTGGTTAAATTAGTTAATGGTACATTTCAGTGATTACCACTGTTCTGTCATTTTTGCTCATGTTCTCTTCTACTCTTATTCTATCTAGACTACCAGGTCCATTGACTGGCTCTTCAGGCAAGTTGGAAGAGCGAATGAAAAGAAAAGAATAGGTATTTAAGATTCCTATATTACCAAATTGTGTCTCATTTCTTATGTTTTAAGTATTTCAATTACCTACTAAGTAGCCACTTTAGTCTGTGTTCTTTCAGTTTTGCTCATGGTCTTTTCTGCCTTATTCTATCCAGACCTCCATGGCTACCATGATTAATTACCATGGCTGATGGCAGCTACCTCAGCGCCCATCTGTCTCCACGGTCGTGGTGCACGCGGGCTCAAATGACCTGAAGCTGCAGATGTCCAAGAAACTTAAAGTGGATTTTGTCTCCCTTATTGACAATTTAGATTCTCCTATTAACCTGGCCTACATGTCTTTGGACTGTGGGAAAAAGCTGAAATACTGAAATTCCATGCTAACATGGGTACAACATGCAAACTCAGCACAGAAGGGCTTTCCCACTCAGGAGTTCAAACTGGGACCCCTCTTACTGCCACTGCATCAGCGTGCCACCACATCCAATATGAGTTGAAATTTTCTGATGATACCTGCTGATGCAGGCTCATCCAACCCTTCTTCTCCGGAGCCTTTGTGCTCCACTATCTCTCAGGTTAACTCGTATTGCAGCGGTGCCTGGATAGTGTGACGTGTGTGGTTGTGCTGCTGCCGTGGTCCTGCCAGATGCCTCCTGCTGCTGCTGTTATCATTAGTCAGACCTCTACTGTTATTATTAAACATATGATTATTGTCACACAGGTATACTATCAGATATTAATATATTATTATTAATTATAATACTATTACTTTCATTAATGTTGTTGTAAGCTACTGTCATTACTGTCTGTCCTGCATCTCTCTCTGTCTCTGTCTCTCTCTCTCTCTGTCTCATTGTGTCATACGGATTACTGTTATTTTATTATGTTGATCTGTTCTGTACGACATCTATTGCACGTCTGTCCGTCCTGGAAGAGGGATCCCTCCTCAGTTGCTCTTCCTGAGGTTTCTACCGTTTTTTTTCCCTGGTAAAGGGTTTTTTTGGGGGAGTTTTTCCTTATCCGCTGTGAGGGTCTAAAGGACAGAGGGATGTCGTATGCTGTACAGCCCTGTGAGGCAAATTGTGATTTGTGATATTGGGCTTTATAAATAAAATTGATTGATTGATTTTATGTAGTAACTGTATATTGATAGCACTTCCTGTGCTACATCTGTATTTTGGGCATCATAATGATCACATTACAATCAAGCTACTGTATTTTTGGGGCGTATTTCTTATCTTGAAATATCTTTGTTCTGTCTTTAAAATGGTAAAATATTTCTTGGTGGGGGCATATACAAACATTTATCCAGTCAGATGTGATTTGAGGCGAAAAAAGCCAGCCCCTCCAATCTCTGTTCTTTATTATTAGCTTGGGGGTTGTAGTAGCTAGCAGAGTAATATCATAGGTGTACTTCTTTTGGAAAACAACTTTGTTTGAATATCCAAAAGAGTGTGTTTGAGATCCAATTTATTCTCCATCATTCTTCCCTTGATCTTCTGTCTTGCATCCAGTGTGGTCTGGGGTTTTGCATAATTGTTAAATATTGACATATTCCACAATAGTGTTTAAAAACATGGATGAGGAGTTTTGGCCCTGAGAAAATGCTACATTGTGGAGTGATGTTTCTTCATCCCTTGTCCAAATTTTTACCATATCACGAGATGAATTGGACATTATTGCTCACTAATTGTCTGCCCATATAATGTAGGTGGAGTTGTTAGTGTGGGTTTTAGCAGCAGTCACATTGTGAGAATTCATTAATTTCTGACATTGTCAAAATTTTGGCAGTGTCAGATGGACATGTATCACAGTGCAATGTGGGAACATGTTTTTTTTTATCAACCAAAGATTTCACCATGTTTCTGTCATTATTATCTGGGATAACCCAAAATCACATAGTCTATCAGGCAATTTTTGGGCTACAAAAAACAGTGGGAACATCCATCTCCTCCTCCTCCTCCTCTGTTTCTTTCTTGCATGGGTGGATGTAGTTGGGGGTATTCATCTCCAAAAGTCCCACCACCTCTCACTTATGGCAAGCCGTTTGAGCATTTATTCCATGTCCTTGATATCAGGTGCTAGTGTCGTTCACTAGTTCGATCATTGTCAGCACTAGTTGGACATCTGGTCACACTACTTAGACATTTTGTCCAATTAGTTGAACAAAGAGTCTTACTAGTCACTCTGTTTCAGCAACTAGTGACACTTTTGTCAAACTAGTAACAACTTAAGCCTGACTAGTGAAGCCACAGAGCCATACTTGTGGCACCAAAATCCAAACTAGTCAGCTTTTTGACAGACTAGTGGCCCAGTGGGCTGAACTAGTAATGCTTAAAGTCTTACTAGTGAACTAGTGAGCTGCAAAAGCTCTGACTTGTTAACTAGTAGCAGCTATTCACCTCACTAGTTTGCTAGTAACCTCAGGTGTTTTACACTAGTTACACATGGAAGAGCCCAAATCATAACTAGTGTGACTAGTAAGGATTTACACCTTACTAGTTAAACTAGAAAAAGTCTCATTGACCTTACTAGTTAACTAGTGGGGCTTAAAATGTTTACTAGTTGAACTAGTGGAAGCTGAAATACTCACTAGTTACTCTAGTAACACCTTATTGAGCTCACTAGTTAACTAGTGAGTTCTAAAATGTTTACTAGTTGAACTAGTGACGCTGACATGCTTACTAGTTGAAGTGTATTTTGACTTGTCTAGTTAACTAGTGAGGCAAAACACGTTACTAGTTGTACTAGTGGAAGCCAAAATGTGCACTAGTCACACTAGTGACACCAAATGCTAATGTGGAGGTGGGTAAAAACATAAATTGAGGCTTCCTATTTGCTCTCCAGTTCAAAATAAAAGATACCTACGAATCAGGACACAGGATTTTGTCGTTACTCCACCCACTTCTTTTAACTAGTTAACATGTTGACCTGAGGAATGCAACTAGTTAACTAGTGGCAGCATGCTTCATCTTACATGTTAACTTGTCAAGGCACAACTGTGACTAGTCAACTAGCTGAGGTCTCGTTAGACTCTACTAGCAAACTAGTGATGCTAAAAGTGCTCACTAGGTGACTAGTAGAATCCAAAACATTTTCTAGTTACACAAGTAAAAGACAATTTGACCTTACTAGTCGACTAGTGAGGTTCAAAACCTGCCACTAGTCGACTAGTAAGACCCAAATTGGCCACTAGTAACGCTAGTTTGTGTCTTTGACTTCACTAGTCAACTAGTTACACATATCCTCTTACGAGTTAACAAGTTAGGTCCAAAAAGATTCACTAGTTAACTAGTGACACTCTTTCCGTGGCTCACTAGTTAACTAGTGGATGCTATTTGTTGTCACTGGTCAGATTCTGCACAGAACATGTAAAGACTTTGACCAAACATGTTGGACATTCTTCTTAGATGTGATGCCTTTCCTTGAACTAGTAAAGCCTAAACATGTTAACTAGTAAGAGGACATGTGTAACTAGTTGACTAGTCGAAAAGACACCAACTAGCGTTACTAGTGGCCAGTTTGGGTCTTACTAGTCGACTAGTGGCAGTTCTTGAACTTCACTAGTTGACAAGTTAGGAAAAAGACACCCACTAGCATAACTAGTAGACATTATACGTCTTACTAGTCGACAAGTGGAACTTTTTGAACCCCACTAGTTTACAGATGAAGTTTAAAATGTTGTCACTACCATCACTAGTTAACATGTTAAATGCAACACACAGCCAGTAGAGTTGCAGGTGCCACTTAGAAGTCAACATGTTCCACTTGTAAACTGCATGCAAATTAAATAGGCGGGATAAAGACTTTTATTGGTCAGTATTCAAATGAGTGCTGAAAAACCTTTAAGTGCCAGCTCTGGATATTGACTTTGAGCAGCAGTGGTTGCAGGAGATGTGTACATTTATTTTATTGTGGTATTATAAAATGCAATTAATTTAATGAGTTCATGCTGTAAATATAATGCACAGATGAAAATCAAACAGATCTTTAACAGTTTGATTTAAAAAATAAACAAATAAATAATAGCCTAAATAAATAAATTCAAAAAAGAAGAAATATTAATATGCAGCTGATATCATAACGCACCATGACTATTTTGAAAAAGAAAGTTTTCTTCAGTTACCATGCACTGTGCACGGTACAGTACTGTGCACGGTACAGTAGGTACTAATGCTAGTGTAGTAGCACTAGTTGGATAAACAACTGGTAAACTGGTAAACTAGTGCCACTAGTGCTACGAGTGTCACTTACTGCAACTGGTAAACTAGTGCTACTAGTGCCACTAGTGCCACTAGTGTCACTTACTGCAACTGGTAAACTAGTGCTACTAGTGCTACTAGTAGTGACACTAGTAGTAGCAGTGGTGACACTAGTAGTTGCAGTGGTGCTACTGGTAGAACTAGTGACACAAGTAGTATTAACGGCTTGCCATACTCCCTGCACTACTTGCATCCCTCCAACAGGTGGTGTTTAGTCTCCTTCACAGTGGAGAGAAGCAGAACTCGCTCACATGCACAACACCGAAAAGGCACACAAAGACACACACACAGACACACACACACACACCTTCCCATAAACCGCTCGTGTGTCTTCTCTGTTTGTGTTTCCAGCCCGTCATATCGGAGGGATGAAGGCTGAAATTTAGAGTCAGGCTGCCAGCGGCATCATCCAGCCTCTCATCTGTCTGTAATGAAGAGCTTTAGGAGGTGAAGCCTGTTATTAAAGGGTCAGGATGGCTTCAGACTGAGCCTCCTGGTGTTTGGAGGAAAAGTGCAGTGCAGCATTGGAGGGGCACAAGGGTGAGTTTAGAGTGAAGTAGAGCCTGTGCAATGTGGTGCAGCAAAATATGATGCTGAGTTCCGTTTTTGTTTTTTTTTAGTTACATGGCGGTGACTATAAGTTTGTTTTGAGTAGTGCAGAACAAAATATGAAGAATTGTGATGATTTTGTCAAACTGCACTAAACTTTGAATAGCAAAAGGAAACAACTAAAGGGGAGTAAGAGGCGTTTGTTTCTCTTTCACTTTGGCAGAATTGCAAGAAGAAGTATTTCCTGTCACCTGTAGTGGTATATTACAGAACCCTCCACAGGTCACATTATGTTTTTTGGAACTACCTGTATGTTCCTCCCAATAACTTTTGCATTATCTCGGCTCTTCAATTTTAGAGAGAACCCGAGCTCTGACCACAGCTGTGGTTAGGTCTGCCTGCCCAAAGGCTAAAATGTTATTTGTAACTATAGCTATGGCAACGCTTGAAACTATGGCTGTAGTTATGCTTATTGCTACGGCTGTATGGTTACTGTAGCTACTGTTTAAACCTAAGATAGTAACACTGGAAACAGGCACATTGCCTGGTTCCAGACCTTTCAGTCCGTCTACTTATGGAGCTTTATCCCTATCTTTATTCAAGAGAGTGGTCTATCCGTTTGAGAGCATTATTTATTGATTTTACGCTCAAAAACCCTGCCCTCGCACTCTGCTTCTGCTCACAGTGGCCCTCATTTATCAAATGAGCATAGAAACAGGTGCAGATCTGAGCGCAGGATTCATCTTATGATAGGAAACACGTGTGATTTAATGAAACGTTCGTATCCAACCAGTCCCAGCGTACGAATGATCAGGCCTTGATAAATGCGGCGGCTGAAATGCGACGGTTTAAAAACTGGCATTAAAGGAGCTCATAAAAACGCTGTCTGGAAGAAGATCACGGAGGCAGTCAACAGCGTCGCCGTTGACAAACGGAATCCGGCTGAGGCTTGAATAAAATTCTCAATAAGTAGCCAATAATCTAATGATGATAATAAAAAAATAAACTTTTATTCATCCATAGCTTAATAGCCAATGCCTGGTAGTTGATCAAGTCACAATTCTTTACGTTTAGGTGAAGAAAAAGTGGTGAGACTTAAAGCTGCCAACAAAAAGCCAACATGCAGACTGGAGGAAGCCAACCAGACCCCAGCCTGAGCCTGACGGGGACCGAGGAAAGAATCTCCTCACTAATCGGGTCAGAATCTTTCTCTGGCATAAGTGGTGGTGGTGGAGACACAGGCGCACTTGCGCCGGGGCAGAACAGTAACTAAAAGCCCTCCTTTTGCTTGCATTAATTAATTTAACCTGACAGTACACTATTGTCCAAACAAATAGGCTCACATATGTTACACAGGTAAACATTTTTATTGTTGGAGGGGCCAATCATCACTATCAGTACTATTAAGCCTGCGCTCCTGCTCTGTGGCAGGGTTTGCCAGCAGGGTTATAAGGTATTGAGGGGATAACTTTTGTCACACAGAATAAGAACCATACCAAAATGTTGTCATTTAATAGCCTACTTTGTTTAGATTTATTTAAGGCAGTTTACTTATCAAGGAGATGACTCCGGTTCTTCAGCACGCCGTCCCGTAGCTGTGCGCCCACGCTACTGTTAAGGAATATAAATGAGTCGTATGCGTACGTATGAGTCTATTCCCCTGAAGGGAGTATTCATCGGCTCATTATACATTATCCCGCTTATTACATTGCGCACGTGCGCCATACATAGTATATACATATATATATATATATATATATATATATATATATATATATATATATATATATATGTGTGTATATATATAGATAGATATACATATATATGTATATCTATCTATCTCTCTCTCTCTCTCTCTCTCTATATATATATATATATATATATATATATATATATATATATACATACATATATACATATATATATATATATATATAGCCTCACCTTGACACATAGTTCCGGCTCTGGAACCCAAGTCCTTTGGAGTCCCTGGGACGGGTGCTGGACAGTGCCCCGACTTGGGACTCCATTGTTCTGCTGGGGGACTTCAACGCTCATGTGGGCAATGACATCAGGACCTGGAGGGGCATGATTGGGAGGAACGGCCTGCCCGATCTGAATCCGAGCGGTGTTCAGTTATTGGACTTCTGTGCGGGTCGCAGTTTGGCCATAACTAACACCATGTTCGAGCATAAGGATGTCCATCGTTGCACGTGGCACCAGGACAGCCTAGGTCGCAGGTCAATGATTGACTTTGTAGGCGTATTATTTGACCTGCGGCCATATGTTCTGGACACTCGGGTGAAGAGAGGAGCAAAGCTGTCACCCGATCACCACCTGGTGGCTAGTTGGATCAGGTTGCAGGGGAGGACGCTGCGCAGACCTGGCAGGCCCAAGAAAGACTAGATCGGTTATCGATTGGCTCCAAAGAGGTTCTGGCAAACCGTCCGGCGCCTCAGGGGGGAAGGCAGTAACTTGCTCACATTGTTTACAGTGGGGGGGCTGCTGATGTCAACTGGGGACATTGTTGGGCGGGTCGTCCAATTTCTAGGGCAGAAGTCGCAGAGGTAGTGAAGCAACTACGCGGCGGCGGAGCCCCAGGGGTGGATGAGATTCGCCCTGGATATCTCAAGGCTCTGGATGTTGTAGGGCTGTCCTGGCTGACACACCTCTGCAACATTGCGTGGACATCGGGGGCAGTGCCTCTGGAGTGGCAGACCGGGGTGGTGGTTCCCATCTTCAAGAAAGGGTACCAGAGGGTGTGTTCCAACTACAGGGGGATCACACTCCTCAGCCTACCTGGTAAGGTCTACTCCAGGGTGCTGGAGAAGAGGGTCCGGTCAATAGTTGAACCTCAGATTGAGGAGGAGCAATGTGGTTTTCGTCCCAGATGCGGAACGGTGGACCAGCTCTTTACCCTCGCCAGGGTGCTGGAGGGGGCATGGGAGTTCGCCCAACCAGTCCACATGTGTTTTGTGGATTTGGAGAGGACCGTGTCCCCAGGGGCATCCCCCTGTAGGGGGTTGCTCCGGGAGTATGGGGTTGCTGGCCTTTTACTAAGGGCCATCCAATCCCTGTACTGAAGGAGCACGAGTCTGGTTCACATGGCTGGCAGTAAGTCGGACCTGTTCCTAGTGAGGTTTGGACTCCGCCAGGGCTGCCCTTTGTCACCGGTTCTGTTCATAACTTTTATGGACAGAACTAGGCGCAGCTGAGTGGTGGAGGGTGTCAGGTTAGGTGACGGAGGATCTCGTCCCTGCTTTTTGCGGATGACGTGGTCCTCCTAGCTCCATCGAACAGTGACCTCCAGGTTCGCAGCCGAGTGTGAAGCGGCTGGGATGAGAATCATCACCTCCAAGTCTGAGGCCATGGTCCTCAGCCGGAAAAGGGTGGATTGCCCACTCCATGTTGGGGGCAGGTCCTTCCTCAAGTGGAGGAGTTTAAGTATCTCGGGATCTTGTTCACGAGTGAGGGTAGGATGGAGGATGTTTACAAAGTAATCACCAAATTTTAAAACGCTAAACTAAGATGGTGAACATTATACCTGCTTAACATTAGCATGTTAGCATTATTATTGTGAAATTGTTGTCATGAAAACACCAAGAGCAGTGGTTCCCAACTGGTTAATCCACGGGGTCCAGATTTCTCCTTAGTCATTAGTTCAGGATCTACACAGTTTAATACATCCAGTGGCATACTTGCACTTCAAAATAAAAGCTCTGTGCCCCAAAATTAACTGTAATTCAAAATAAAGTTTGTTTTGTACGAACTTGAGACATTTGTGAGTTTCTTGCAGTCCATTCAGAATTAACCTGCGACTCACTTTTGGACTGTGACCTACCAGTTGGGAACCACTAAACTAGTCTGCATCTTTTACATTTCCTTCAATTTGACTGCTAAAAATCTAAAACAAACTTTATAGCCCAACTTTTATCTATCATACATTTTGTTTTTGTGTCCAGTGAGATTTGTGCCGCAGAGCTGTCCACCTGTCTGTTCGCCTGTCTATCCATCTATATGTGTACGTGCAGTGTCAGAAGGTGCAGCTCTGTCACCCTCTGGCATCTGTTTGTCATTTAGCCTCAGTGGCCTCAGAGTACACAGGCACACGGTGCACCAGTGCTGTAATTACTGCCTCGGTGCTGCTGTGAGTGAATTCCACACTAAATTAGAAGAAAAAAATGCTCATGCTTTTACCAAATGTGCTGTGTAAGCAGAAATTGCAGCATGAGTTCAACTGGAGGAGCAAAAAGAATAAGAGGAGTCAAACTGCTGAAAGTATGGAAGTGTTGGTGTCAGACACATCACCTCCTCCTCAACACCATATCATCTAAAAATGGCTGGAAAAATAGAGCAAAATGTTCAAACTTTTTTCACTGACAGAGCCTTTTACACATTAAAGGGTCCGTCCACCAAAATTACAAAAAAAAGTGAGGTAAGTTGACATTTTGGAGTGTCCTTCACAAGCAGTGAATACACAGCTGCTTTCAACAAGCCCTGGGTCTTGCATGACACTATTCCATTCTCATGTTAAAAGGGAACAACGCCAATTTCCAAGATTTAAAAATGTTATTCCTATAGTCTAAGACAGTCTTAACATATTAGTGAAAATGAACAACTCTTTCTCAAATCCAAAAACTAGAGTGCTACGACTCAAATTTGTGATGTCATAGGATTTAAATTCTGGAGCTGCTCAATAGACAATGAAAGATGTTCTAGATGACACTGAGAGCACTCAGGAGAATGTTCAGAGTATATGGGTACGTTTTGTGTGTCAAAACTGAGAACACTACAATAGAATAAAGTTCATTTTGGTATAAAAAAGAAAACAGTGGGTCTCATTCACGACACGTGAGCAGAATGAATTTGTGTGTAAACTGTTGGCAGAAGGAAATGTATGTGTATAGCATTCATCAATATGTTAATAGCTCTGATCTTTTTGTATGCACTAACAAAATCTACACCTGCCTCTGGCTGCTCGTAGTGCTTGGGCAAATAAGGAATACTCATATATATTGCTTGTCATTATTAGAAATTAGTTTTATTTCATAATGTGTTCTGTTATGTTCACAATACACAAGTTAAACATGACAAGAGATCTGAAATATGACATATTTTGCTAAATGCGTTGGCATTTAGCAGATTTAGGGTTCAGGTTAGGTTTCTTAAAAATGTGAATGAGTTATTTGAGTCCTTTAGGTAACATAATTAGAAATCACTCTGTAAATTTCCATTGTTATGCGGATGATACACAGATGTATTTATCTATGAAGCCAGAAGAAAGTAATCAATTAACTAAACTTCATAATTGCCTTAAAGACATAAAAACCTGGATGAGCACCAATTTCCTGATGTTAAATTCAGACAAAACAGAAGTTATTGTTCTTGGCCCCAAACAACTCAGAGACTCTTTATCTGATGACATAGTTTCTCTCGATGGCATTGCTCTGGCCTCTAGCACCACCGTAAGAAAACTTGGAGTAACATTTGATCAAGATCTGTCTTTTAATTCTCATTTAAAACAAACCTCATGGACTGCATTTTTTCATCTGCGTAATATTGCGAAAATTAGGCCTATCCTGACCCGAAAAGATGCAGAAAAATTGGTCCACACTTTTTTTACCTACCTTAAAAACTCTTCAGCTAATTCAGAATGCAGCAGCACGTGTACTAACAGGAACTAAGAGGCGAGAACACATTTCTCCTGTTTTAGCTTCTCTGCACTGGCTCCCTGTAAAATCCAGAATTGAATTTAAAATCCTACTGTTAACTTGTAAAGCTAATGGTCAGGCTCCGTCATATCTTAGAGAGCTCATAGTGCCATATTATCCCACCAGAACACTGCGCTCTGAGAACGCAGGGTTACTCGTGGTCCCTAAAGTCTCCAAAAGTAGATCAGGAGCCAGAGCCTTCAGCTATCAGGCTTCTCTCCTGTGGAATCATCTTCCTGTTGCGGTCCAGGAGGCAGACACCGTCTCCACATTTAAGACTAGACTTAAGACTTTCCTCTTTGATAAAGCTTATAGTTAGGGCTGGCTCAGGCTTGCCTTGTACCAGCCCCTAGTTAGGCTGACTTAGGCCTAGTCTGCCGGAGGACCCCCTATAATACACCGGGCACCTTCTCTCCTTCTCACTCTCTCTCTCTCTCTCTCTCTCTCTCTCTCTCTCTCATGTCCTGTTACTGCATCTTGCTAACTCGGCCGTACTGCATGTCACTAACTCGGCTTCTTCTCCAGAGCCTTTGTGCTCCACTGTCTCGCTGGTTAACTCATATCACAGCGGTGTCTGGATAGTGTGACGTGTGTGGTTGTGCTGCTGCCATGGTCCTGCCAGATGCCTCCTGCTGCTGCTGTTATCATTAGTCATACTTCTACTGTTATTATACACATACGATTATTGGCACATATGTATACTATCAGACATTTATATATACTTTCAACATATTGCACCACAATAACCAGAATTATAATTATAATATTATTATAATATCATTACTTTCATTAATGTTGTTGTAAGCTACTGTCACTACCATCTGTCCTGCATATCTCTCTGTCTCTCTGTCTCTCTCTCTCTCTCTCTCTTTCTGTCTCATTGTGTCATACGGATTACTATTAATTTATTATGTTGATCTGTTCTGTACGACATTTATTGCACATCTGTCCATCCTGGAAGAGGGATCCCTCCTCAGTTGCTCTTCCTGAGGTTTCTACCGTTTTTTCACTTTTTGGGGGGGAGTTTTTCCTTATCCACTGTGAGGGTCCTAAGGACAGAGGGGTGTCGTATGCTGTACAGCCCTGTGAGGCAAATTGTGATTTGTGATATTGGGCTTTATAAATAAAATTGATTGATTGATTATTTGAATAGACTTAATACATGTGTTTTCTACATTTCTGGCATCCCATTCCCATTTGAATTAATCAGGAGAGAGAACTCCACAAATGTATCGTATGTTTGAGTGTGAGACCCACTTTACTGACCAAACACTAAGCTATCAGTGATGGCTGTCACAATGTACAGCGAAATATAACACTTACATCACCTTACCTTCTGAGTTTTCGCTGTTGACTGCTCCAGTGGAGGTATGACACCACAGAGAGGTCTCTCTGATGATGCAAGCAATACGCTCGTCTGCAGCAGAGAGTTGTGACTGGGAATAGCTTCCTGTAGCTGTTATGTTTTTTTGTGTGTGTACTTATGCTTTTATTTGCATCAAGTTTCATATCGAACCATTTTTGTTTAACTATTTGAATGGTTCTTACAAGTGTTAATGGTGCCCATTATCTCTTTCCAGGCCTTTGATTTATCTGTCTCTATTACTAACAGATAATGAAATGATTTTCTCAACCCACTTCGCCTAAAATAACTTCAATCTCAGTGTTGGACAAGTTATTCTTTTTCTCACTCTTTCTTTGTTGGCTCTGCAGGTTGAAGGATACACCTCTTCCTAGTAATTATCACCTCCATATATGTTGGTCACTGGCTATTCGTGTGCAGGGTTGTATGCTAATTGCTGACTAGTGCACTGTCAATGTATTTTGCTGAAGCTTTTTATAAACACAGATACAGATTTTTTTTGTATGTATTAACTAGAAGTTATTGTTAAGATTTAGAGAGTGGGCATCTTCTATTTTGTTCCATGAAGGCACTAAGAGATGAGTTATTCATCAGTACTGTGTGAAAAGTGGAAGCAGTATGGTAGCAGTAATAAGAAATGTGTGTGTGTGTGTGTGTGTGTGTGTGTGTGTGTGTGTGTGTGTGTGTGTGTGTGTGTGTCAGTGCACTGCACTCATCTGTGCAGCTGACTTCTTCTGCTATTAACAAGGCATATCATGTATACAGTAACAGAGTTACCTACATGCTGGCACAGCAACATGCCAGGACAGACTTAGACAATTTTTACACAAGGAAAGAATACTACGTATATTGTAATAACTGCTGAATTTACAAGTTGGCACAAATAATCAAGAATTTGTTGTTTACAGCATTTCATGAAGTTTATAGTTTCCCCAAACTCAAATATCACTAAACTGCACAACTGTATTAAGGGGGTCTGGGGACTCTATCAAGTTTGAAAGAGAGACTGAGTAAGTAAGGGATCAAAAGAAGTAGTTGCCATAAAGTTTTCTTTCCTCCATGCTGTCATAGGGCTTTCTACTTTTTACTTGTTTTCCAGCCTGTCCATGACGTTGATGTGACACACCAAAAAAAATAAAATAAAAATAAAACACAAACACAGAAAGGTTTCTTGCCTGCTGCAGAGCCATGTACACCAGTGGTTCCCAAATGGTGAGTCACAGTTCAAAAGTGTGTAGCAGGCCAATTCTGAATGGACTGCAAATGACTCACAAACTTTATTTTTAAGTACAGAAATTTCCAGCACAAAGCTTTTATTTTGAAGTGCTGTTTCCTGCTGTAGAGAATGACTAACTGACAGCTACTTAACAGAGTCAGCAAACAAGCTCAATGACATGTCCAAATCCAAGTATGATGTGAAAAATATTGAACTGTGGATCTCGAACTAATGATGAACGAAAAATCTTGATCCTGTGGCTGGACCAGTTGGGAACCACTGGTATACACAACTGCTCTACTGGCAGTGGGAAAGGAATCTCATTGTTTCCCTGCTTCCGTTTTTGTGTGTTAATTACAGACCAAAACACAATACACAATGTTTTCTATTTAAATGAAACCCGCATCAATCAGAATATGTTTGGTAATAGTAGAGGACATTACAGAGTATTTTAGGGTCTATAATTCAGGGGCAGGTCGTTTTCAGTCCTAACAATCTAATCTGCAAAACAGCGGAAAGTACTTTGTGGTGACACGTTTAATCGACCATTTACAAGACACTGCCAATGGTGTTTGGGCTGCAGTGTGATAGCCTTTCATAGTCTGAGCTCACCATTAGCAGTAGATTGTACCTTTTTGTTCGCACTTAATGGGCCATCGGATGTGTCATTATCTTTAAAGGTCTCCCAGCCCAGATAATCTAGATTGTCAGACTGAATGTACAGGCATTTGTAAGCACACATTTTGTGTTTATTTGCTACTTACTGTAGACACTTTGTTTTCTGTTTTTTTTTTTCTTATCTTGCCAGACCTCATTCATAAAACAAAATAAAAACAGCGCAACAGTGGGCGTTTTACCTGCCGACAGTGAACAGATGAAAGACAATAAAAATGGCATTGCTCACACTGTGCATTTTTATTGACATTCACAAGTCTCTGTCTAGACAGATATAGTATAGTTACAATAACAGTAGCAGAGAGTCAGCAGAGAGTATCTATGCATATCCATAGAGAACCACAAACCACTAGTTTGCTTCTTCCTGCCAACATTCTTTTTGCATGCAGGAAAATATGTGGTGATTTGAAATTTTGCATCCATCAATTTTTTGTTCTGGAAGCTTCCCCAGCACCCCCCCCCCCCCCCCCCCCGACCATCTGACATAATTCTGCCTGTTCATTCTCTCTTTATGTCCAGTCTCTCCAGCATTGCCTCATGCACAGCCGTCAGATGCATCTTTCTCTTTCTTGGCCTTGCGGGGGTAGATGTTGAGCTTGGTGACATGGATGCTGGTGGTGTGGAGTCCTGATGAAGGAAAAAAAGAGTTGTGTATTTTCAGGGAATGCCGAGGGCAGGAGCAATTCTCCCAGAGCAGAGGGAGGACTGAGGGATTTATTCAGCAGGAGCTCTAGCAGCAACACACTCCAGCTGCAACACTATAGTTTCACTCAGTGTTTTGCACTGAAACACATAATAGTAACATTTTAATTATAGGAAAATGAACCAGTCGGCAAGGAAAAAAATGGTAATACATATGCAGCAGCAACTCAAAAAAATTTGTTCCATACTAATCATATGTGTACACTCGCTAGCCACACTCCACCACCCTCGCTGTGGTGATGACATTGAGTCATGTGACCACAGTGTAGTTTGTTTTTAGCCTAACATTAGCTTTTAACTTCTGGCGGTTACATTTAAACTTCAAAATGAAGGTGGTGTTTATTTGTAAAGATTATCTTGCTGAGTAAAATGTGCAAGTACAGTATACCATAAATAACAATAATAATATTGTACTTGCAACGATAATAAGTCAGTCACTCCAGGATTTTATAGGCTGTTTTTGTGATTCAAACCGCTCCATCTGTTTATAACTGTTAGTCCTGTGCAGGCCTGCATGCAGTCAGACACATGCACACCAGTTGCCTGCTAGAGGTCATTTTGTAGGGCTCTGGCAGTGCTCCTCCTGTTCCTCCTCACACAAAGGAGCAGATACCGGTCTTGCTGCTGGGTTGATCAATCAATCAATCAATCAATCAACTTTATTTGTAGAGCGCTTTTCCTGCATGGACATGCAACACAAAGTGCTTTGCAGAATTAAAAACAATTAACACAAGAAAGAAAAACAGTTACAAAGAAAGCCCCTCCCTCCCTCCATACTAGACACACACACACACACACACACACACACACAATCTCACACACAATAGGGAGACATGGCATGGCACTGAGGATCAAGGAAACGCCACCTTTGGGGTTGTCCACACTGGGAGGAGCAGCAGGCCGTGCCATCGGGGGGACCAGCACCCAGGCCCCCCGACTCCGACAGACAGGTGGACCCCCACATCGAAGGGAGGAACCACCAGCCGGCCGGGCCGAAGGGACCCAAGGACAGCACCCCTACTAGCAGACCCGACACAGCTCCCAGCGTGGAGGACCCCCCTGAGGAAACACTGGAGTTAAAAGCTAAAGACTAAAAGCATAAAATAGGACTAAAAGAATAAACAAAATAAAATAAATACAGTACCAAAAATAAAATACGTAAAATTATAAATAAAATAGAATAAATAAAGTACCAGTGATAAATAAAAACAGAAAATTATTAAGATTAATATCATCTTAAAAAGCAAGATAAAAGCAGCAACATAAAATACGACAGAACCAGATAAGAACATAAGAAGAGTTTAAAATATTAGTTAAAAGCCTGATTAAAAAGGTGTGTCTTTAGGTTGATGCCCTTCTATGGCCCTGTCCAGCTCTGCTGGTGTAACAGCCAGTCTCCTGGTATCTCCTCCAAGCTTGAGACTGTACTGGGAGACACAGCAAACCTTCTTGCAACCACAAGTATAGATGTGCCATCCTGAAGGAGCTGGACTACCTGTGCAACCTGATGGAGATGCAGGTACCGCCTCATGCTACCAGTAGTGATAAAAACATTAGCAGAACATAAAACTAAAGAAGAATCAGTCAAGAAGGATAAGAAGAAAGCACACACACAATTACTTGTGCTTCCTAAATAGACAGATTTCTATCCCTGAAGTTTAAGTGACTTGGGTTGGTGTAGTACAGAAATACACTGCTTTCCTCAAGTGTTGAGTACCTGGTACCCCCACAGAGCCAATCAAATTGAAGGACTAAAGTAAAGGTTTTCTGCCATATACCTATGTGTGTCCAGAAAGTTGTACACATCCAGTATAACCACTTTACACTTGCTCCCGTTTTCAGACCTGATTGTTTGGCTGTCAACAGCGTATTATCCCCTTCACACCAAATGGCTCTTATTTTTCCCTCATATACAGTACATAGATCCGCCTCTTTCCTCTTGCTCACACTCACACATGCATGTGCGCGCGCGCACACACACACACACACACACACACACACACACACACACACACACACACACACACACACACACTAACCACAAGTGTGTGATGAACTGTACGATTAAAGGTTAATGGATTTTTACAGCTGTGAGAGTTAGCCTTAATCGTGTCCTAATTAGAGTTCATTTAGTTTTGCTCCATCAGCGCCTCTCTAGACAATTAGCCCCTCTCTCTCTCCCTGCAGAGTGGCTCTTTTCTCCTGGACCAGAAAGTAGGGCGGCTGGAGTCACGTTGCGGTCAGGCCCTGACGGGGAGCATATCCCTCCTCCCTGTCAAGACCCAAGTGTCCTGACTGTCTGTTGAGTCACTCAGCTAGATTTATTAATACATGCAGTAACTGAGGGGATCAGAGGCTGCCTGAAGACACCTGACCGGGAGATGAAAGGAGGGAATTACAACCATAGTGAGCTTGGTTTGTCAAGATTAAAAGCCTGGCAGCCACTAGGGCTGTCACTTTTTCAAAAACTCAAGTTCGAACGAATTTGAAATAACCCGTAATTCGTTCGGATATATTCGAATTACAACAACAACAGATACGCAGCACTTCTATTTTTGCCGGACGCCGGAGCACAACGCCGGTTAATTTTCAAAATAAGATACACAGTGTTCATGGCGGATCATATTTCCCTGCACTACACCTTGAAAACTACATAATGGGCAGAGGCAGGCCTGAAGTCGACAGGTCATTTCACCCCGTTGACACCGTGGACGAGGAGATGTCCATCGTGGCAGTGCACCGAGATGTCTTCCGGCGGAGCTGCACCGCTCCGCACAGCAAACGCAGCTGGTGGGTGTTGACGGACGGATGCGTGTCCATTGCGGTCCATCTCGGTGCACTGCCATGATGGATATCTCCTCGTCCACGGTGTCAACGGGGTGAAATGACGTCTGAAAACCTCTGACCTGTTGACTTCAGGCCTGCCTCTGCCCATTATGTAGTTTTCAAGGTGTAGTGCAGGGAAATATGATCCGCCGTGAACACTGTGTATCTTATTTTGAAAATTAACCGGATGTTTTATTGTATTTCTCTGCACGACTTCCTGTCCCGCACGATCTGCTCTGTGCCGAATTGCTGCGTTGTGCTCCGGCGTCCAGCAAAAATAGAAGTGCTGCGTATCTGTTGTGGAGGCCTCCGGTGGAAACACACACATTGACTAGAATTGAATCTAATCGGCTCCGTTGCCGTGCCTGAGCGAAGACGCAGCCAACACGCATCTGGTGGAAATTGGGGGTTACAAAGTCGACAAACAGCCTTGTCTTTGTTCGTAACTTTGCCATCCACGGCGTAGAAGCCAAAATACTTCCACACGCTGCTTCTCAGATGTTTTGGTGTCGTGATTGTCCGCTCAGGATGGCTTTGCTTGCTATTGTCCTCCATTTTCAGTGCAAAACAACACATTAACATTAGCTTAGTTTAGTGATAGGTCAATAGGGCATGCAATAGGTCAAGATGATAGTGAATTCTTTGAGCGCCCTCTGTTGGATCACACGGCGAACTACATCAAACGGTCTGATGCGCCTATAGAGACTGCAGCTTGCATTTCGAACAGGTAATTACAGCTCGAATATGAACTTTTCACCCCTCCATCGAACGAATGTTTGAAATTCGAATAAAAAGTGACAGCCCTAGCAGCCACTCTTTTACCCTTTTCCACCAAAACTAGTGTGCCTATGTAACTTCTCCTGAAAACAGGGTTAGTTAACAGTAGAGTAGCAAGTAGCATGGAGCCCACTGAAAATGTTACAGTCGTTAATTCTTTTTCATATGTTACTTATGCAGTCTCTTTTTCAAACTCAGTGCTTACCAATTTTGAACGATGTTTGAGCGCTGCTCGGATAGAGATGGACGGTAATTTGTGGCAGCGCATTACTGCATCGTGCCAGTAAAGGGGCGGAAATTAGCATGTCCATCTGGGTGTTGAACTATTTCAATCAGTGCTGGTCAGAGCCAATTAGAGCTGGAGCCAATAAATACCTGTGACTACTGCAGAGTAATTTGTCCTAGGAAATAATGATTACTGTAATATTTCCAGTTGAAACCAAAAGCCAGATTTTAGTGTCTGTTCATGGGTTTTTCATCCAATGGGAAAGTGGCTTAAAAGAGAAATAAATGCTTTAGACACCTCACAATACCAAAAGACATTAAGATGAAAACTCCCACCTTGTGATGTCCCTTTAACAGTGGAAAAAAACCCCTCAACAACCTGAGTGAATTACTGTTACTAGTACAGAATTCCACTGGATGTGTGTCCATTGCAGAGCGGCAGTGCAGCTTATCCGCTGTGTGCTCCGCTGTCCGTCAACACCCACCGGCTGCATTTGCTGTGCGGAGCGGTGCAGCTCCACCGGACAGCGGGAGTCACGAGGACCCATGAGATGTCACGAATTCACGCATAATCGCGCGATATAACAAGATGTCGTTTCTATAAACAGAACCACAAAACCAGAGGAGTAGTAGGAAGACATCTCGGTGCACCCCCATGATTAACATCTCCTCGTTCATGGTGTCAACGGGGTGAAATGACTTCTGAAAACCTCTGACCTGTTGACTTCAAGCCTGCCTCCACCCATTATGACGTTTTCAAGGTGTAGTGCAGGGAAGTATGATCTGCCATGAACACTGTGTATTTTATTTTGAAAATTAACTGGATATTTTATTTTGTTTCTGTGCATGACTTCCTGCCCCGCATGATCTGCTCTGTGCTGAATTGCTGTATTTTGCTCTGGCGTCTGGCAAAAATAGAAGTCTTGTGTATCTGCGGCTCTGGAGCAGGGGAATGGAACCCTTACATGCAGCAGAGTTATTTTTCAACCATCACCGGCTCACTATACATTATCCCGCTTAGAACACGGCTTACTACTAAAACATTCAAATGTTACATCTGGCATCAATATTATTTAATTGCTGGCAGAGTGTATTGACAGGGGAGAGGCATTCACCAGACAAACTGGAGCGGAGGAGAGGATCTTACTCCACTTCCTCCGGTCGGAGAGGCTGGGTGCCCAGTAGCTGCAAAGGCTGCCCTCACATTTATGGCCAGTGACAGACATGATCTCCCTGCTCTCCAGGCCAGCTTGGGAGAGCTTTGTGGACTAACGTTAACCGATTTTGATGCTCTTCAGTCTAAGGCCGTTGCAGTGAAAAGTCCAGTGTTGACTTAGCTGGGCGATGTCCGTCGATAGCTGCCTCCGTGAGAAGAGAACAGAAGGAAGGGAGCGGGTTATCACTGTCCGAGGGCTGCTGTAGAATGGCAACGAGGATGTCAGCCGACCAACACTCGCTACCTGGTCCCTGGTTGCAGTGATTTGCGATGCTGGCCAGCTAGGAATGAACTAGCAGCCAGTACAGTACAGTCCTCTCTCGGCTAGCTAACATTTAGCCGTGTTACTTACTGATCCATTAGAAAGAAAGCTAGCTGGACATCAGTTTTGAAGCCTCTTTGGTCACAGAGCTCCCTCCATCTCTTGAACACCTGACTGAGGTTTACTCTTGTTTTTCCTCTTCTTTTATCACTCTCCTTTTTGCTCTTCTTTGCCTCCTCAGACAGAGGAGCACCTTTTCTTTTGCTGGGCCGTTTTTCACTTGTTTCCAAACTTTGTCCGTCTGCCATTGTGCTCGTGACTCAACTATCTCATGCCCAACTCAAGGCCAGCTCAAGTCCCTGATTGGCTGACCGACCAGTTTTGCAATACATGATAGTTTCCTGCTGGAAAGCAGATTTTTTCTGTGAAATTTTGCCCCCTGTGGCAGAAGCTTATTACAGAGATTGCAAAGCCATTAAGTAACCTATGTAAATACTGATAGTCTGATTTTACTGTGGCCACCACCCTGTGCAACCCACATTATTTTCATAATGATATATTTAGGAAAAGATGCTATCTGTTGCCTCTTTAATGTCAGAGCTTATTAATTCTACGGTCTTTAATAATTTGGCTCTGGGGCCCATTTAATACTGGGTTTTGGTACCCATCCCTAATCATACTGCTGCTACAGGTGCTGTCCACTCGCCTGGCAGTGTATTGTAACACCGCGAAAAGTGGCTTTTGGTGTCATTAGTCCCTTTTACACTGCCCTATTTTCGGTGAATGTGGGACCATTTTGCAGGCAAGCTGCAAGCGTTTAGACACACAGAGCCAGACTGGCGATTTCATCCGAGGAGCCCAACTTTCTGCTGCGTGGGGTAGACATATTGGCGGAACCTTTTTGGCTTAAAAAGAACGAGGCGTCCTTCCGCCACGGGAGGCGCTGTTGATGATTTGTGGGAGGAGCTGTTGATGATGCCGCACGTGTGACCCACTGGCAGTGGACTAACAGGAAACAGCCGATGGCAGGAATGAGCAGCTAGTAGCAAGAGGGAAACGCAAACCTGAAAGACACTGTAAAGATGAGCAACTGGGGAGACAAAGAATTGCGCACCCTCCTTGTCCTTGCAAATGAAGAGGCCATTAACTGTCAGATGACGGGGACGGTGAAAAACGGGCCAACTTAGGAGAGAATCGCCGAAGGACTGACCAGCCGTGGCTTCCCTTGGAATGCGTCACTGTTTACGTCACACGCTGAGCTACATGTTTTGCTACTTGCTCACGCCCCCCATTGCCCCAAAACAGGCACATTCTGTATAAACAAAAGTAGGCAAGCGGCATTTCGCTGCACAAATTTGCACAATTCCTACTTAAAAAGGGCTTGTGTCTGATTCCAACAATGTGGTGGTATTTGATGGGTTTGGAATGTGAATGGCCTGGAAGAACTAATTTGCCGTGAATTCTGCCAAAATAAGACTATTTTCGAACAAACAAACACACAAACAAATATTGCTGACTGAACAACCATATTAAACTGCTCAGCCCTGTTCACTCAATGTTTTTCTACTAAAATAATTCAACAGTTAGGAGGATATTTGTACACACTGCCATATTACCATGGCTCTAGGTTCTGAGTTAGCCTGGGAATAGGGTGGATAACCTTTTAGCTTTAATAAAAGTCATTTTTTTGTATTTTTGTGAAACTGTCTGACTTGCATTAGACTAATCCTTGTTAATTTTATGGTATGGCAACAAAGACTTTCTATTTATAGTCAAAACTTGTATTTATACGGTAAAATACAGAATTGAATTACAGGCTTAACTAGTGTATTTATCACAGAGAAATTTTAGCAACCACATCAGCCAGTTGTTTTTTTGTTGTTGTTTCTTTGAAGTCTAAAACAATCTGTATTACAGTGTACCTAGGCACCTAGGGTTCAATTTTGACTTCTTTGGGTCCCCCTTAATGTGTATGAAGCTGTAACTGACAATGACCAATGAGTGGCATCCAAAAGAGCCTCAGAAAGTGGAGATGGAGTCTTATCAATAATGAATCAATCTCTGTATCTGGGTTATGAATTCTCCATACAGTGGTCTTAGTTCCTGCTCAAAAGAGATATACACAGACAACGGCTTGGCGATAAATAAAGATTTATTTAGGCTAAATAAATAAAAAATCAGTAACAAATGAGTTTGAATGAGGAAGATATGCAATAACACAAAATCAACAGTATGTATAAATGGATTAAAACAAGAAGTAACACTTGTGAGAGAATATGTGACTATAGATAAATTGGGAACGCAGGGATGCGCAAAACCATTTACCTAAGGAAACCTACATAAAGATAATTAAATCTCCTATTTGACATCACTCTTATCACTGCACAGCGGCTACACCAGGTGAGGGAAATTCTTTGCCTATTTTCACAGCAGCGTTGGATCAGGCGGACTTTTTTCCCGAAGCCCCTGAACTATCGCTTTGCAGGTCCTGGGCTTCCCAGCAGAATGAAACCGGCTGGAACACAGTGGTGGAGGAGCAGTTGAGCCTGACTGCGACGTCCTTCAAGTGACCCTCAAACATTGGTTCTCTTAAGCTGCAGAAAGTCTCTGGGTTTGGCAAAAGAAACCACTGTGACAAGTGGCTGGCAGCCGCTGGCTCCAATGACATTTTAATGGAGTGACAGGTCGAAAAGCAGTCCACTCTTCAGCTGTGGCTACTCGCTTATAATAAAGTTGAAAACAATCTCGTCGGCCATTCAATATTATTACCAAAGTCATTACAAACTCGTAGAAAAATGATGCCTTGGCTGGCTTTGACGCTTCAGGTATAATGCTACTGAAGGCACAGACAAAAGAAAGAAACCTCAGGACAGACAAAACAATCCTGGGCATGTCTTAAAACTTAAAAGCTTAAAATAATTTTGATTGTAAGAAAAGAAAGAGTTACGCAGGAACCGAGTTTAAGAGCATAACAGGTTCAGGCATAAAGAGAAGAATTAAAAAGAGAAAAAGAAAGAAGACAGTAAGTAAAAAAAGAAGAAAGAGTGTGAGGAGAGTGTTTTATCCCACCCTTGAGGTGGCGTGTCCAAAGCAGGGTGGGTCTCTTAGTTTAGACATTACTTTATTTAGGAGGAAACTTTTAATGAAACTTTAATTTGTGAGATTATATACTTTTGCATGTTACGCGCAATAGACACATACTCTTACCATTGTGGTCAAAGTCAGCTCTTAACATCAAATTAAATTTAGTATGATTATTATACCGCATATCAGCAGAAATATAACTGTTTCATATACACACACTCTAGACTAACTTGCAGTTGCAATAAAACAAAATGAGAAGGCACATAGTCATGAAAACAAGTTGATTAATCAACCCAACTATATCTTAACTTTAAATATAAGGGATTATGCACATTTACAATGTTAGAACATGGATAAAATGTATAGTTTCACTTCCAAGAGACATTTCAAGTCTGTCAGGAACGCATACTTAATTTGTGACATTATCATCTGTTCAGTGTCCTCTTCACCCAGTTGTGAATTAGATAGTGTGATTTCCCAGGGTGATGTGGTGAATTTAAGAAGCATTGTCTACTAAGTCGTGTTGCCCCAAGCCGAATTCTTTTAAGACGTTAATCGACATCTGGGACCTGGAAGGGTCTCAAGTGACCTTTGTACCCCTTCTTGGCACAAGGATGGCTAAAAGGAGCCTTTATCAAGACTGGGGGTGAGACCGGGGGCAGAGTCCTAAACAAGTGTTCCTCCTACAAGTATCTGACCAAATGTCTCCCCTTCTGTTCATGAGTTAAAATGTTGAGAAAAGGCCAGAAAAGTGTTTTATGCAGAACATTATGATATCACAGTGAAGATGACCTTTGACCTTTTGGATATGGATGCCATAACTTCATCATTTTATCTTGTTAGACATTTGTGTGAAATTTCTGTCATAATTAACATATGAATTCTTGAGTTATGACGTTTTGTGAACTCTGATTAGAATTTTGTGCTTGAAGGTTAGGTTATTGGACGTTTGTGTCATTGTGACAGATGCAAGGTCAGATTTACCTTGACCTTTGACCACCAAAATCTAATCAGGTCATTAATGAGTCCAAGTGAACATTTGTGCCAAAATTGAAGAAATTCCCTCAAATACGGCGTTCATGAGAATAAAATGGATGCAAGGTCATGGTGACCTTGACCTTTGACACTTGACCACCAAATCTAACTAGTTCATCCAAGACTCCAAGTGGACATTTGTGCCAAATTTGAAGAAATTCCCTTTAGGCATTCCTAAATATCGCGTTCACAAGCATGGCCTCGGGTCATCTTGACCTTTGACCTGCCCTGACACCAGATATGACTGGCAGAGCTGATGCTGAGAAGTGAGGCAGACTAATGTCAGCGAATAAAACCTGCTGTAGCTGGCTCAGTTTTAAACTGTTAATGTTTTTTCAACCTTTGCAAATTGATGTGACATAACAGGAAAACACCACTGCCACTGGTGAATGTTACCTTATTTGCTGATAAACTGATGCCAGTCAACAAGGTGAATAACAGCTGATACTATTGTTCAGCCAATATATCAATGCAACCTCAGTGTGCTCCGTCCAAAACTGCCAATTCGCCCATCGCTGACTAGTCAGCTATTACTATCTTGCTAATTCCACCAAGTTATCATGCTACATTTGTAACAGAAAGGGAATTCAGTAATACAGACATGTCAGCGTCCACGGCTCTGTTAGCGTGTCGGTGCCTATTCATTTCAAAAGAACAGTGGAGAATCACCGACACTCACGTCATCAATCACTCCAACAAATGGTGTAAACGTCACCACTCTCACTCACAGACAGACTTCTGCATTTTAAGTGCTGGCCTCACCTCTGCAGTCTAGCTAAAAAACAAAAAACAGGTAGAAAATTAGTAAAAGGGATAAATAAAATCCAGACTAAAATTGAAAAGCTATGTATACATATATTACATAAATTAGAATACGTACAGCAGTTATGCAAATAATCATGTAAAAATAATCAATCCTGTAGTACTGGAAAAAGAGTAACTCTCCCCCCTGCGATATGACAAGTTTAAGACCAGCAGAGTTAAACTGGAGTCATGCTGGTGATGTGTGCGAAATGTTCTGCTGCAGAGACATCCAGGCGAGGGAAGTCTAATGAGTGTGATGGCCTTCGCTCTGTCTCTCTCTCCTGTCTCTCAGGGACTCAAGTGACACATTATGAAGACCAATTCAATAGACTTGGAGCTGGAGTTATACTGATACTGTATGAACGTGTTTGTGTTGGACTATTTGCCTTTGGGATTATTCGAAATGTGGATGTCAGTGTCTAATATGAAAGAGTTTTTTCTGTGACTCTGTTATGAAGGATGTTATTCTGAATGGCCTTGTGGTCTGCACCAACTTCTAGTGACAGAACTCGTTTAATTTACGAAACTGTGTGGAAGGCCTGGAATGGCAAAATACTCTGTCTCTGTGGAGAGAGGAATGTTGTAGCTTGTATTCCAGAGAGCACGTGGGATTATACAAAAATATGATGTCATCAGGGATGGATTGGCCATTGGCAGTCCCGGGTGATTTCCTGGTGGGCCATTCTAGTGTGGGCTGGAAGTAAGCTTTTTTCTTTTCTTTTCTTTTCTTTTTTTAATATTTATTTTGGTTTTTGGCTGATCGGCCCACAGAGCAGAGAGATGATGGGCGGGGACCGGTAGCAGTGGTGTTGCATGTGCATCTGCTACCGCTAGTCTGCAACAGGTGTGCCATCAGGACAGAGATGATGGAGGAGAGCAACAGAGAGCCCACCGAGGCAGAGGGACAGGACGGCAGGGAACAGGAGGAAGCTCACAGTGTAGAAGAGGGAGGCACGCCAGGTGATGGAGGTGAAGTGG
Source organism: Epinephelus awoara (assembly GCA_035609425.1). NCBI lineage: Eukaryota > Metazoa > Chordata > Actinopteri > Perciformes > Serranidae > Epinephelus > Epinephelus awoara. Next base: position 43,272,219 of record CM069294.1, on the reverse strand, counting down.
TAAGCAGCACTACAGGTAGTAGATGTCTATTTGAACTTGACACAGGTGCATTAACATAAGCTAAGATTCGTGAGTATGTAATGTGCAAGGTTGGCTTAGGCAAATTGCATATTTCTTCTTGGTGTCCGGTTTAAGAGGCCAACTAGCCTACTAGGTATTGCATTAAGACATTATAATCTAAACCTGTACTAAAATTAAATATGTGCTTGCTTTTTTCCTGTGCATGCATGCAGTTAACGTTAGGTGGTGCTCCCAGTCCCAAGGACAATGAAGCTGAGGGACAGACTAGCCCCAGTCGTGATGAGGAGGAGGATGAGACCAGAAATATGACAGGTGCAATGTGAAGGCATAGCCTGCTATGCATTACATTTTAGCCAGAGGAAAACATTTTTAGTAGTACTAAGTTGTTGTAGTAATAAGTTGACTAAAAGTTGACTATTCATAGGTTTCAGCAAAGACGGTGGATAAACCAAGACGGTCCACTGCAGTTTCCTGTATCAGTGTCACGTGGGGTTCGTCACCACCACTCCCCTTTAGGAGACTAACAGCAGGTCCTGAGTCCATTGACTTTAGTGGGAGAAATGAATGTGATTACAGATTATGGCCGATTCTTTCGCCCCATAGTCACGGAAGCAAATATTGGACCCATTTATCACAAGCCACATATCTTCAGAACATCTCGACACCAAAATGGCAAATTTCAGACAGACAAATCAGGAGAAAATTTACTTTGCTCAAGACCTGTCTCTGTCTCAACAACACACTCTCGCGAGATCTGGCAACAGATAGCTCCTCTCTGGTGCTGAAATCAGTGCAGTTTCACCAAAGATACTGGATTAAAAAAATATTTTTTCCAGCGGATATCTAAGTTACAACATGATTGAGCTAGCAAAGCAGTTTTGTGTTGCTATGTGTGGTATTTATTCAGTTCTGGGAAATCACGATGTCTAGAAAGCATCAGTGGCTGCAACTGACAGGGACAGCTAACACTAGCAGCAGAGCTAACATCATGACGCATCTGTTAAAAGCCTCCCGTTGTCGGATACGACATGTAACTATTCCAGTTAGCTCAATCATGTTGTAACTCAGACATCCGCTGGAAAAACAAAAAATTTCACGGACCGTTTATTTATTTTATCTTTATCTGATGACATAGTTTCTCTCGATGGCATTGCTCTGGCCTCTACCACTACCGTAAGAAACCTCGGAGTAACATTTGATCAAGATCTGTCTTTCAATTCTCATTTAAAACAAACCTCACGGACTGCATTTTTTCATCTGCGTAATATTGCAAAAATTAGGCCTATCTTGACCCAAAAAGATGCAGAAAAATTGGTCCACGCTTTTGTTACCTCGAGGCTGGATTACTGTAACTCTCTACTATCAGGTAGCTCTAGTAAATCATTAAAAACTCTTCAGCTAATTCAGAATGCAGCAGCACGTGTACTAACAGGAACTAAGAAACGAGATCATATTTCTCCTGTTTTAGCTTCTCTGCACTGGCTCCCTGTAAAATCCAGAATTGAATTTAAAATCCTACTGTTAACTTATAAAGCTCTAAATGGTCAAGCTCCGTCATATCTTAGAGAGCTCATAGTGCCTTATTATCCCACCAGAACTCTGCGCTCTGAGAACGCAGGGTTACTCGTGGTCCCTAAAGTCTCCAAAAGTAGATCAGGAGCCAGAGCCTTCAGCTATCAGGCTCCTCTCCTGTGGAATCATCTTCCTGTTACGGTCCGGGAGGCAGACACCGTCTCCACATTTAAGGCTAGACTTAAGACTTTCCTCTTTGATAAAGCTTATAGTTAGGGCTGGCTCGGGCTTGCCTTGTACCAGCCCCTAGTTAGGCTGACTTAGGCCTAGTCAACCGGAGGACCACCTTTAATGCACCGGGCACCTTCTCTCTCTCTCTCTCTCGCTCTCGCTCTCTCTCTCTCCCTCTCTCTCTCGTATCCTATTACTGTATCTATTTTACTCGGCCATTCTGGATGTCACTAACTCGGTTTCTTCTCCGGAGCCTTTGTGCTCCACTGTCTCTCAGGTTAACTCGTATTGCAGCGGTGCCTGGATAGTGTGACGTGTGTGGTTGTGCTGCTGCCGTGGTCCTGCCAGATGCCTCCTGCTGCTGCTGCTGCTGTCATCATTAATCATTAGTCATACTTCTACTGCTATTATAGACATATGATATTATCATACATGTAGACTGCCTGATACTAATATATACTTTCAACATATTGTACCACAGTAGCCAGAACTATAACGACAGTATTATTACTTTCATGAATGTTGTTGTAAGCTACTGTCATTACCGAGGATGTCATACCGATTACTGTATTGTGTCATACAGATTACTGTTAATTTGTTATGCTGATCTGTTCTGTACGACATCTACTGCACGTCTGTCCGTCCTGGAAGAGGGATCCCTCCTCAGTTGCTCTTCCTGAGGTTTCTACCATTTTTTTCCCCCGGTAAAGGGGTTTTTTTGGGGAGTTTTTCCTTATCCGCTGTGAGGGTCTAAAGGACAGAGGGATGTCGTATGCTGTAAAGCCCTGTGAGGCAAATTGTATTTGTGATATTGGGCTTTATAAATAAAATTGATTGATTGAATTGATTGATTTAGCTACGGTCAGTAAGGGTACACACATGTTGACAGAAACAGGTTGGGGATACTCGTCTTTGATTGGTGGTTCTCCATCATCTTTGATTGGGGTACGGGGACAGCGCCTACTTAGGAGACCGGAAATGTATACCATTTCATACAATGGGAGTATATTGTAGGTGGGCCATCTTGTAGTAATCCAGTATCTTTGATTTCAGTCACGTGATTTTTTTTGTTGCGTCCGCCATCTTTAGGACCTGACGTTCCTCCCACTGATTCTGCCTCAGTGCAATCTCCGTGAAAAGATGAAAAGTCAGCTAACGTTAGCTATTTTAACCGGTTGGCTAACCAAGTTATGTCATATATTATGTCCTGATACCGGGTCTGTGTACTTTGCGGCCATTCGTTTTCCTTTTTGATGTTGGTAAACAAAAAACCGAAGAGGAGTCGTCTCTCGTTTCTCGTTAGGAAATTGGAAATCAAAAAACAGAAAACGAGCCTTTATCTGATTTTCTGTTGTGTGTTTATTAAACACAAGTCGGGAAATAAAATACAACCATAATTCTTTTAATCGAGCTTGCTTTGCCTTGACTTGGAAAACCTTCTTCTTCTTTGTTTGAAATGGCATTGCTGCCCCCCTCAGTCTGTCTGTCAGTTTTATCGTGCCTGGCCAGGGGAATTTATAAGCACAACTGCATGTAAAGGTTATTACCTCCGCCAAGGAGGTTATGTTTTCGCTGGCGTTGGTCTGTTTGTCTGTTTGTCTGCAAAATAACTCGAAAAGTTCTGAACGGATTTTGATGAAATTTTCAGGAAGGGTTGATAATGGGACAAGGAACACATGATAAAATTTTGGTGGTGATCGGTTGAAGCGAAGTGGTTAAATCCGAGCTGCTTGGCGGAGGTCTGCGCTCTCCGAGTTCTCTAGTTATTATCAGAATTACATAAATTGCCCTGTGTAACAAAATATAAGCTTGAGCTGTGATAATTTAGGTCTGACAGCAGCTTCATGCTTTATGGTCCAGAATAAAATGCCATGTTGTAGGCACAATCACTGTATTAACTAAAACATTCCATGTTCCTGTAGTGGAACAGTTTCTTATTGTCAAACAGTTAACATCATTACTGACAGAAAGCCTCCAAACATACAGTAATTTGATGTTTGTGGTTTGATGTATGTGCCGTCTGTAAAGGAAGATGTCTGCTCATGAATATTCAGTGTCGTTTGTGTCCTCTTTGTTCTCTGTGTCCTGTTATGTGACTAAGTGATGTTGTGTCATTCAGGATCAAAGCAAACATTTTTGTCTTGTCTCCGTCCTCCAGGACGTCCAGCCATCCTTCAGACGGTTTAATCTTCCTCGTGTCTGTCCGAGGAGGCGTGCTGGATCCATTACAACTCATTGTGCTCCTCCTCAGGGGCCTCATCTCCTGCTGTGATCTCTGTGTGTGTGTGTAACTAAGTATTACATTATTTCATATTCTGTCGGTGTCTGATCTCTTTCTAATGAGCTACTTTCCCTACAATTACAGATCATTAACACACACATTAACATGCTAAAATTGATAACTGATTGAGACGTAAACACACACTTAGACACACACACACACACACACACACACACACACACACACACACACACGAATGTTCACACACACACATAAATGTTCACACACACACACACACACACACACACACACACACACACACACACACACACACATGTTCCCATAATGCATCACATCTCACTCTGTCCAATGTTTTGTGTGAAAACAGATTTACAAAAAAGAATAAGAGAATCATTGGTGCAGGGCACTGCCATCTTATGGTTTATTAACCCTTTAAAAACGCATGTCCACGGAAGGCCACAGGAGATCTTTGTTTGCACATCCTGTTTGAAAAGATCCAAAATAAGAACCATAATAGCTAGAACATTCATTTTTGCTGCAGAAAGTTAAGGCTTCTGTCTTCCCTGTCATCACGTTATAACCCTATGTTACCTTACATTACATGTGGTGCAAATGTGGCATTTAGCTGTAATTATGCTGGTATAACCTTGTAATGGACACAAGTGATCATTGTTTGCATAATCCTGTATGTTAGTCTAAAATAAAAACCATAATGGTTAGTACATTTTTTTTTTTTTGCACCAGAAAGCTGAGGCTGCTGTCTTTCAAGTCAATAAGTCAGGATCTTATCTTACCTTATGTGCAATGCAAATATTGTGGGACTGTTGCATCACTACAAGTAGCACAGTTACTGACTTAAAGGGTAACTTAGGTATTTTTCAACCTGGGCCCTATTTCCCCATGTGTATGTGTGCGTATGATTCATAGGTACAACTCGTTTTAAAACTGGTTCAGCATTGAGGGAGGCGGATGCAGCCGGCAGCCGCGAAACGAGCTAAAACGGTAACGGGGGCAAATGCGTCCCATATAAGTTTGCGCATTAGAAGTGCTTTTTTTTCGCCACTGACTGGGTCAGATTGCCAGTGCTATCTCTGTAAATAGCATACTAAGTGTTTCCCTTACCTCTGGGCTGTGACGTCATCTCGCGAGAGCTTTACTTGTTGCCGGAAGAAAACAGAGGAGCCATGCTGAGCGCCGCTCCGAGTGGCGCTGGTTGTCCCGCAGTACAGTGGAGAGTTTTACTGCATCGATTGAAAACAATGGTTCGTGTTTGTGCTTATCCGAATTGCAGGAACAGGATGTTGCGCAACACCCGGTACAGCTTTCATAAGCTGCCTTTGTCGGACAGCGACCTGCCCTACTCTGCCTCTGATTGGCTACACTGCACTTCTTTACACATCACTCATGTGTCTTGCCCATAGACTGTATGTATTTAGTGGATCTACAGTGGACACTGGAGAAATAGACACAACAAGAGCCGAGAAAAGAGTGAGAAAGACAGAGAACAGTATTAAGAATAGGAGAGGAGAGAGAGTGACACACCGATGTTATTTGCAGGACATGTTCATGTTCTAATGCCCTTATTTTTATTGTTTATATTACTGTCTTTTATTAATTATGATTTTATGAAAAATATATGCGAAAAATGTATGCTTTTGAATTACTGACAGGGCCAGATAGCCAACTGAAAAAGGCCAAGACAGAGAAATGCATTAAGCAGGAAGAGGAGAGAGAAGAACAGTGCTGGGCTGACTGATGATGTCATGTTATTGGAAGATGTGTTCAAGTGTAATAGTCACCAAAAAAAAAAACAAAGAAGAAAGTTTTAATTTTGATAATGCTAATTTGACATGAGATCACAAAATAAAAGTAGCTTTGCAGGTAGCAAGCTACTTTTGCCATTTTCTCACAGCCTAGCTCGCTACATTTCTGTTCTTTTGTTGCATGCTATTTGTGAGCTGCCGGTAACGAACCAACTGTATGACTGACCTGTACATATTTGTTCCTGTTCAGGTACATATTTTTGTATTATTGTAATTGTATTAATAATTTGCTGTGTGCCACTGTGGGCATTAAAACATAGCCAGTTTATGAGAGAAGCGCCCAAGCATGCTGTGTGTGAGCTGCCTGTAACGAGCCAACTGCATGACTGACCAGTACATGTCCTGTTCCCGTTCAGAGATTAAATGGCGGTTGACGACGAGCCTCATTATTGTCTGCACAATGCAGATTCCAAGGGTTGCTTACCAGCAGTCCCTAACTGAGTTCGGTAACAATGGCTGTGGGAGGTTGTTGGTTGCATAATCCTGTATACAGTATATTGAAAACCACAATAGTTAAAGCTATCGTTCTTTTTGCAGCAGAAAGCCAAGGTTGCAGTTCTCTGTGTTGTACTTTCATAATAATGACACTGCACTACCTTTCGTGTCATGCAAAATCACACAAAAACGTGCAATGGTACCAGAGTACTGAATGATGAACGTATCACAATGTCTTTTCACTCTGCTAATAAATAGGGCTGTAGTCAACCAAAGAAAGTCTTGGTCGACTAAAGTCACACATAATCTTCAACTAAACGATTAGTCTCGGGAAAAACGTTCTGAACATCCTTTCGCTCGTTTAGATAAAAGTACATCGGAGAATAGGGCCCGGGTTGAAAAACACGTTAGTTCCCCTTTAATGGCTCAAATCTGCAGCAAACAGCATTAGACAGGCCAAAAAACACATACAGGCTTTAACATGCAGTCCACTCTGCCACTCTGCGATGCATCGAGTCAAATTCTTCTTCAGGCAGCAATGGTAAGGGTGTGCAGTCCTGTCAAATAGGAAGGGGGGAGGATTCAATTAGGGCTGTAGTCTCCTGGTCGACTAGTCGATTATTTGGCCGCTATGCTCTCGTCCGACCAAATTCTCATGGGTTGAATAATCGCCATGTTACTTTTATAAGGAGAAAAGTGCTACATCACCTTTCAAGGATTAACCCATTATTTCCTGTGACGGGGGGGACAGGCTAAGTTACCTGTGAAAATGGGGGTGTTGTCAAAACACCCCCGTTGTTGACAGAAAGTTGAACTCGCCCACCCTAACGCTCAGCGTTGCGGTGACGCAGACCTCCTGTCAGTTTCTGTAAGCTGAATCCATTTCCCTCAGTGCCTGTGGGTATTCTCATTTGTCCAGGTCATATTTATCTCAAGGCAACTGAATCAAATGCAACTGGAAAAAATAATTTCAAAACAAAACTAAGTCCAGTTGCAATTGATTCAATTGCCTTGAAACAATTCCCTCAGTGGACATGGAGCTTTTATTTACTTGTATTTCACAGATAAGAAACAATAAATCGTAAAGACAGTAAAACCTCCACTAAAACAGCATTTTAAGTCGTGTGTGTGATTTATCCTTCAAGGATTTATACTTCGGGATTTATCCTGGCTTCATATGAGCAGAGGAAATCTCTGCTCGTTGCTAGGATAATGTATACAATGTAAAATGCCATAGGCTGGCGCTAATAATGTTAGCATGTTATATTTGCTTGGAAAACATGTTTAGCATGAAACAGTTGTTTTGTCGGTGAATGTTGTGAGTTGAAATGGAGCCAAATTGTGTAACATGTTGCTGTTGTCCCTGGTTTTATATGAGAAGAGGAAAAGATCGCTAGATGCTAGGATAATTTATACAATGTAAAACGCCATAGACTTGTGCTAATAAGCATTCCGGATTGTGCTCCGGATTACTGTTAATTTATTATGTTGATCTGTTCTGTACGACATCTATCGCACGTCTGTCCATCTTGGAAGAGGGATCCCTCCTCAGCTGCTCTTCCTGAAGTTTCTCCGTTAAAGGGTTTTTTGGGGGAGTTTTTCCTTATCAGCTGTGAGGGTCCAAAGGACAGAGGGATGTCAAATGCTGTAAAGCCCTGTGAGGCAAATTGTGATTTGTGATATTGGGCTTTATAAATAAAATTGATTGATTGATTGATAATAATGTTAGCATGTTGGGTGCTGTAGCATTCTTCCGACCTCTAATTAGTTTGATGTCCCGTTGTTCCGATATGTGATTATACTAGGCTATACTGTATTTGTGTACCATAGGAGGATCAGCAACGCAACAAAAGTAGGCTACTGATCGAGATACAAGTGTCATGGAGAGGAGAGAGTGAAACACCATAACTTCCTGTTATTAACTCTGGGGTCGGGGTTGTGTGGGGAGCTCTCCGCAGTGCTGAATGGCTCTCGGTGGGCGTATTTCTGCCTTGATGGTGCACCGCGACCGGCTCTGGGTCAGTTGGGAAAGGTTTGAGGCAAAGCAGGCTCACAGCTTATGTGTTTGTCACTTTCTTTTTCATTTTAACCCACACCATGATCTTTTCCTGACCCTAACCAAGTGGTTTTGTGCCTAAACCTAACCAGACCTTAACCACAGGGCATCATGATGATTTCGGAACAACAGGACTTGGGAACAATGGGTTTAATATGGTCGGAACAATGGGCAGACCCCAGCATGTTTGACTGTCAGTTCTGCGATTTATAGTGAAGCCAATTTGCATACTTGTGTTTGAAAACCATGTTTAATGTGTGTTTTGAATCAACTTTACAGCACTTAAAACAGTCCTCCACCGCCGACTAGTGTTTTGGAGGTGTAACTGCAGAGTGACAGACACACCACCGCAGAAGTAAAAATAACGTGCAGATTTTTTTTCCCCACGACTAATTGATTAGTTTAAGATTATGTGCGACTTCAGTCGACCAAGATTTTCTTTGGTTGACTACAGCCCTATATTCAATTAGTAATCACTTTTTAGGCAGGTGTGGATAGGGTGTTGTCTGCAACACAGCTGAATCAACCGAGACAAACCAAAAAACTGTCAAAAGCACTGTTGCCAACTCCTCAGTAAGAATAGTAGCTATTGGATGTCCTAAAAGTCACTAGAAGTCGATAAACGTCATCGCCTAATTTGCATAATTGTCCATATGCATGTAATTGTAATGGCTGCTGTAGGAAAGAGGAATAACGTCGTGGGAGAGACAAAAACTGAGTAAAAAACACCCTGAATATGTTTAGAACTACAAATGAACCTTCTTTCAGGGATTTATATTAGACAAAGAAAATTTTACATTTACATCCCGCCCTGACTGTAAACCAGGTAAGGATCAGCCAGCGGCGATGACAAAGTCACTAGGTTGGCAACACTGGTCAAAAGGAGCTTTCTGCTGCACAAAAAATGCATGGCATACAGGAATTGCAATTATTAAGCTGTAAGGCACCAAACAATATACATACACATATATACAGAAAATAGGCCTACACATATTAATGCACAAATGTGCGAGAAGGCACATCTTAAAGTACCTGATTTTTTTTAAAAAGGAAGAAGAGGAAAGAAAGAACAAAGGCTAGTTAATAGAAGCACTGAAAATCTAGAGACTCCTTTAGGCCATGTGGAGATACTGTATTTAAGTAGTGTATCCACCGTGCTCCTGCTTGTAAGAGTTTGCATTTAAAGTCTCCACGACGAGAGGAGGGTTCAGTTTTTTCAATTACCCAAAAGTTAAGGTCAAATTTTCTTTTTAAATGGTACAACTTTTATTACTTTAATCAATTATATTTCATTAACTTACATAACCCTTTCGCTTAGGTTGCACAGATTTTAGGGGTATGAAGCATCTGAGGATACTGATGATACACTGTTACACCAACACAGACAAAAGGAGATGTGTTTTCCTATTTTTGTGACAAATTGGAGCTATTACTGTTTATAAAGCACACCGGTGATTTCTTCACTAAGTTGTTTCATGTCAGAAAAAGTCATTTTTTACTGAAAATCTCTTCTGAAACAGACTATTTGGCGTTTATTATTGTAGCAGTACCCTGTCCCCTGTGCTGACATACCTTATATGAAACTTCATCAGTCACAGCCTGAGAACTGTCCTGCTTCAGAGTCAACATTTAAACAGGAATAGTCGAAAATGAACAGATGCATTCTTGCACTGTGTGGGGATGTTTTGGAGGCTGACTTGTGTGTGTGAGCACTGAGGCTAGGCACGTATCTCAGCCTGCATTTTGCTAGCCTGGCGTTGCCAGACCCAATTTGTAAAACGCGAATGGGTCTGGACACAGAGTGTACATTTCCTCTATTCCCGAGGGGCAGTATCAATGGCTGTCACTTAAAGTGCCCCTTCACGCAATTGGAAAGACGGAAAACAAATCAGACTAAACGTGTGACGTAGGCTAGCATAACGCCACTGTAAACAGACCAGCAAGCTGCAGCGGAGATGAGCTTTGATGATGTCTGGGAAAGAGTGTTAAGATAAGATAGACTTTATTGGAAGGAAGGAAATTTTTCTTGGATACATGCAGTATCTGCTGTTAAAAGACACAAAAAGTTGACACATACAGTTCCTACATATATACAATCCACAAACAGAGCTGTCCCTATTCACAATCTCACACACTCAGTATCTACAGTACATGTACAGACTAGCATCAGCCAACAAATTGCACACTGCCCATTGCACACACACATCTGTTTTACAAAGTCATCAAAAAGTTACATAGTTACATTAAAATATATATACATATATACACGTATACATATACATACATGTATGGTTAAGCTACAGTTAGCTTCCCATTTAAGGCTTTAATAGACAGGGGGAGTTCTTAAAGCGGTTTAGCCTGCACTCTAAAGCGTCTGCCTGAGGGGAGAAGTTGGTACTCATGATGGAGGACATGGGTGGGGTCTGAGGTAATTGCCGTCTTTGTGGATTTCCTCCTCACTGTGGACTCCGAGTTGCATGGCTGTGATTCCCAGCTTGGTTGCTTCCCTGACCTGCTCCTCCATGAGAGCAACTAGCGGAGAAACAACAATAGCCATTGGGTTTTCACTGAGTCCCATCTTTCCAGATCATTGGAGCCAGTTGGTAAATTAAACTTTTACCAAACCCTGTAGGAAGGATGGCAAACGTCCTTTTTTTCAATAAAAGCTTTCAGTTCAGCTGTTTGTTCTGCTTTTCTTAAAAAAAAGGGTTCCAATGTTTCTCCAAAGAGATATGAAGGGCAGATGTGAAGATAGGTTTTGGACTCAGAGATGAGATCTATTATTTGTCGCTGCAAAATTGTTGTAAACCTTATTTCTTCAAAAAAAAAAAATAAATAAATTTGAGGAAAAGTTAAGGCTCACATTTTTATTGGACAGTTAATGTGGTCCAACCCTCTGCCTCTGTGGCAGAAGTGGGGGTATGGTGACATTTTGTGTGGTGATATTATATTGATATTGGATGCCAAGTATCGATCTTATTGTATACATTCTTAATTTTTGCAAATACACTTTTTTTATACACATTTTGGTACTAGAATAATAGTTCGGTCCACTAGACGGTGCTGATGTTTGTTTCCTGGTGAGGTCAGCCGAGGTCTCAGTCATCAGCAGCTCTCCATTTGCAAGCAGTGTCACATGAGAATAAAATACTCTGGGAATACAACAAACATGAGGGCTCACCTCACACTCCACCATCCAGAGAGCATTAGCTGCTAACCGCCAAGCTAACGCTAATCCCGCTCCACCAAAAAATCAATCAACACTGGCATGTTGTTGCATTTTGCAAACCTGATTTAGACCAAAATTAAAAAAGCTGGATACTGAAAAATCATTCCTTTTTCGTATTGTGACATCACACTGAAATTCAGTTCAGTTTGGTCATGTGAAGCAATCTCCTCATGTCAGAAAGTTAAAGCAGTGAAGACAAAAATCCACCTCAACACAAGAAATTTTGTGTTCTCCATCTTTAAAACTTCCCTACTGAAAAGTAAAAAAAAAAGTAGATAAATATATAAATATTTCACATCAATCTCATAGTGTTCTTTTGCAATCTGAAAAACATTTCCACATTCTCAGCAACTGCTACTTCCACTGCTGCAGTCACACTTCCAGTGTTGGTGAGTGCTGAGCAGTCAGAAATCCTGCTGTTAAAAAGGCGATGAGGCTGCATTTTTCTGTTAATTCTGCATCAGTGAATGAATGAATTTTTACATTTTTCATTTCGTACCACATCAATGGCTCATCTCTCATCAGATTATATGAGCTGTTATATTATTAACATAAAAAGTAGCATTAGGGGAAGGCTTGGCAGGAGAGGAACCACAAAATCTAGCATCACTCAGTCCCCGCACACACACTAGGCATCGCAAACAAGCATCAACAAACACACCTGTCGGTGTCAGTAGCTGCAGGCATTACACTTGTGCACACACACACACACACACAGCTCCACAACACTGTTTGTTTTCAGATGTACGATGAAAAGCAGGCATCTTTGAGGTGGGTTCAGTCTGTTATCCTGTTTTTGACACTTTAAACCTCCTATGAGCATGTGGACTAATGCCGCCATAAAGCGCGCATGAAAAAGATGTGAGGCCATTGATGCTTCCATCTGCCTCACGCTTCATTTCCATCTACACAGAAAAGTCATTTGAATTCTTATTAAACTTGTAATCCTAACCCCATTCATGAAATCATTTCCAGCTGGCAGCCATTTTATATATTTACATTCTGTAATTGCTCCCACATAGTAATTTTCACTGTTACCCGTGGAGCCTGCCTTTCTTGTGTGGGATTCAGTTTGCCTTCCTATGCACAATGATTCACAGAAAATGATGTACTTGACCTCATGCAGATGCTAGTGCATGTGTGCATTTCACTTTACGTTAAGGGCAACATTGGATAACAAGTTCAGATTCAAAATATCACCGAGTTAACTGATGGCCCCTAATACCATGTTCACACCAAACAGGAAGCAAATTTTTGCATTCCACATTTAAAGGTACAGATTGCAATGGAAATGCTAGAGTCTAGGTACCATGCCTGAAGGGTACTTTTGGTTTCAAAGGTACCATACCGAAAGTGTTTGATGGAAACAGGACTTAACTGAGGAAGACAGCTAATGCTATCGTTAGTGTTAACTTGCTTAGTTGTAAAGTACAACTGATTACTTGAATCAAGTGATGGGAATATGGTCTCCAGGCTCCAGGCTCTAAACCACCATGAACCAAAACTCTATCCCCATCACTATTTTCATCTTGTCCACAGCAACACATTACAGCTTCAAAAAGTAACAAATACATATTTTGACAACTTATCATGTCGTCCTTTGCTCACCTTCTCTCATTTATTGTTCTGTTTCTTTACAGTTCTGACGTTGACTTGAAAAGCTCTGGGCTCCTTAGGATGGCAACAATACGTTTGTCCTCCATTTCTGATTCTTGGTGACGTCAGGAAAATCTTCAATACTGAAAGGCAGGGACGCATGATATAGAATTTTGGCTATCATATGATATGCCGATATATATAACAACTTATTTGGCCGATACTGATATCAATATATCCACTTTTTCCCCAGCTAATTTCACTGACCATCAGGTCTCTCCTGGTGTGGATTTAACATCATGTTATGCATGCGTACTGTTATCTTGTATGAATGACATGGACTTTGCGAGTGACATGGACTTTGCGAGTGACATGGACTTTGCGTATACCAGGAATAACATGCATTTTGCCTGTTCCGCAAATGACATAGATTTTGCGTATTCTGTGTATGACATGAATGACACAGATTTCTCTTATTCCACAAATTTCCATAAATAATCCATAATCCATGAACCATAAATATTCCCTCATTCTGTTTATGAAATGATTTACACAAATTGTGCATATTCTGCAGTTCTTATGTCTGTTTGCATATTTGTATTGACTTTGTATGTATGCATGCACACACACACACACACACATTTTGTGTCTGTCAAGGTCATTTTGTGCCTTTTTTTTTTTGTGGTTTTGTGTCCCGCTGTGGTCATTCTGTGTCTCTTTGTGGTCATTTTGTGTCTCCTTGTGGTTGTTTTGTGTCTCTTTTTGGTAATTCTGTGCCATTTTTTTGTGGTTTTGTGTCTTGTTGTGGTCATTTCATGTCTCCATGTGGTTGTTGTGCATCTCATCAAGGTAATCTTGTGCCATTCTTTGTGGTTTTGTGTCTCTTTGAGGTCATTTTGTGTCTCCTTGTAGTTGTTTTGTGGCTCTTTGAGGTAATTTTGTGCCATTTTTTGTGGTTTTGTGTCTTGTTGTGGTCATTTTATGTCTCCATGTGGTTGTTGTGCGTCTCATCAAGGTGATCTTGTGCCATTCTTTGTGGTCTTATGTCTCTTTGAGGTCATTTTGTGTCTCCTTGTGGTTGTTTTTTGTCTCTCTAAGGTAATTTTGTGCCATATTTTGTGGTTTTTGTGCCTCTTTGTAGTGATTTTGTGTCTCCTTGTGGTTGTTTTGTGTCTCTTTGAGGTCAGTCAACCTCTTTGAGGTCATTTTGTGCCATTTTTTAACCTTATTCTAAAACTCATCAGTCATTACTCACTCCCCTTGAGTTTTAAAAATATGGGGTTGTGTTTGATTGTCTTGGTTGTAATGTTACACTTGCTCTCCTCTTCCGTGTATCTAATTTTACCTTGCCAACACATACATCTATGACAGATGTAACAAAGATGTAATGGAGGAGGGGAGTAGACCTTTGGAGGGAGGTGGAGTTGCAGGAGGAGGGGGGTGGGACTTTGGAGGGAGGTGGGAGTTGTGGATGTTCAAATTTTTTCTAAGTGCTGTGTGAAATGCAAGAAAGGTAAGAGTAGCTTTAAAGCACAGAAGTGATTAACACAAAGATCTTAAGTACATTTTTCAGTTTCATCTTCAGAGTTGGATGTATGGATTTACAGGCATTTTAACATATCATTAAAAGTGCAAATAAAAGATGGGTAGCACTTTATTTGGACAGCCTGCCTATGGGTAGTTTATAATATTTGTGATGTTTCAGCAGCTTACTGGTTGAGATTTAATAATTCAAGTTAACTACAGCAGCTAATAGATTAACATTGCAAGTGCCAGAAATATTTTGAAAAACTCAACCACTTGTCTGTCATTGAATTACATTTTGTCTAACTTGCTCTTACTTTCTTTTCTGTCAGTTGAGGGGGAAAGGGGGGTTAATTACTATATCCAGGAGTAGCTGCAGTGTGTGCAAACAACCACCAGGTGGCACATGTGAGCAGATAATATCATCCCCCTTCTAAAACTGTAATTTTGATTTTAATAAGAAGACTTCTTTTTCAAGCCCAATTCTAAGCGGTCTGCTGTTGACTTGTCTGTTTAAATTTAACACTGGATCACAGTTTAAAATGTAGTTTATATTCATAAATGAACTCTGCCATGGCCTGTTTTAACGATGGACCGCTAATATCCGTCATAAAATATGTTGGAAATTGCAATAACCTAAATCAAAATTTTAAACAATCGTATACTGTAAATCGGAATCACTGTCGCTGCTCTGAGATACCAGATTTACAGTGATGGTAAATAGTTAGATTACTCATCTAAAATGTAAATTAGGCCACAACATTTAGATATATATTACATTACTGTACAATCGTCTCATAATCACTCTATTCGCCAAATGCATCAGACAGATACACAGGATTTGACTTGGCAATCAGTGCTAAAAAAAAACTATGACAAACAGACAACAATAATGCACATTAGCTGCAACAAGATATGATTCCATAAAAAACTAACAACAAAATAAGTAAATATAAAGTGCATGTGTGTAAAAATAAGTTAAAACTATTGATAAAATCATAAATATAAATAGTTCAATGAGTCAGTGTTCATCAGGATGATGCGGCTTCATTCTGAACAATTTCACTGTATGAACCTGGACGATCGGCGTGTCTGGAGATAACAAAAAAAAAAAAAAAAAATATTCAATGAACTGCTGGTGTCGTGCGTCATGCGTAAATGCGCATGAGGACACACATTCTCCCCTACTGTACAATATGAAGGAGACTGGACCTCATTCAGCGCTTGTAAAATGTAAGTATGCATGTTCGGATACAGGCTTTTCAATACACGAAACAGACAATCCAAACAGTTTTATTAAACATTTTATTTATTTTTTATCTTTTTCGGGCGGGTGGTGGTGGTGATGGTGGTGATGTGCCAGAAGGAGCTGAGGCAACCCATCCGGCTCTCACCGCTCGCTGACTGGAAAATACGGGTTTTCTTTATATTAGCGATTATATTCAAAACCGTTAAACAGAGATGAATAAATAACCTAATCCTAACCCAAGCTGAAGGTGGGGTAGTGCAAGGTGTCTTCACATCCATCTGCTCCATGACGTCATCATGGAGGAGTGGGAGAGGATTCCTGAAGCAACCTGTGAGCTCTGGTGAATTCCATGCCAAAAGGGTTAAGACAGTGCTAGATAATAATGGTTGGCACACAAAATATTGACACTTTAGGCACAATTTGGACATGTTCACTGTGGGGTGTACTCACTTATGTTGCCAGCTGTTTAGATGTTGATGGCTGTGTTTTGAGTCATGTTCAGAGGAAGGTAAATCTATACTACTATACAAGCTGTACACTGACTACTTTAAGTTATATCAAAGTGTCATTTCTATAGTGTTGTCCCATGACAAGATATAATGAAATATTTCCAAAAATGGGAGGGGTATATCTGAGATACTGCTGACAGTGGGCGAGAGGCAAGGTACACACCTTGAACAGGTTGCCAGACCATCACAGTGCTGACACCTACAGAGAGGTCCCTCTTGTTGTCAGGCAACAGTGCTCACCACTGCACCAACGTACTGCCCATTGTCATTATTTTAACTCCAATGTGACACATCCTTTTTAAGAGTGTGTATTCATCTAGGAAAAAAAAATCAAATTTATTTCTAGATGAATACAGATGATAAGGAGGGGAATGACTGGATGCAGGACTCTTTTGTGTTCTAGTTGTCCTGTGGTGCAGCTCTGACAGAGGTGGTGAACTTCCTCACAGCCCTGGCCATGGAGGAGAACAGCCGGATGATGGCGGGGCGCCTCTGTTCCCTCTGAGGTGGGGGCGTGGATGTATTTTGTGTGTTGATGACTTCACTCTGAGACACCACTGGGTTAATCTCACAGGCTGGAGCAACATCCCCATGTCTTTGGGTGACAGTCCTCTTCACTTGGGTTCCAAAGCTGACTTGCGTTCCTGAAGTGTTGCACAGCTGCGCTTTTAATGTCCTAGCAACGGCCTCTTGAAAAGCCTCATCGCCGGGCACCATGGCAGCCTGCAGCAGCATTGGAGATCCAAATTGACGGCAAAGTTCTTCGTAGATTGGGATGTGGATGTTGTCAACAGTCTGTGGGAGAGTGGCACCTCCCACAGTCCTCTTGCTCAGATTGTCCAGCATCCCATCAAAGTCCACGTCTAATACCGATGTCTCAGTAGAGTGAGCAATGTAGTCCAGAAGCTTACCGAGAAACACAGTGAAAAAGGTCTTATCACGTGGGGATATCTCCTCTGCAGAACTGACGGGAGGCCCTTGATTGACTGGGAATTCACATCTCTCCTGTTTTAACACGATTGTTGTTACACAGCACTGGTGTGGGCTGGGGCCCGAAAATAATTCAGTAGCCCTGCCTTCCTGATTCTTAGCTGACTCAAGCTGGTTGTCACTGACTAAGCACTCCCTCAAAATATTGGCAATACAGAAAACCATATCTGTAATGTCATATTCACTGGAGTCTTCTAATTCAGCAGACCACACTGAGAGCAGGCAAGAGTCGGTCTGTGTGACTTCATCTAGTGCACAGTTCACCCTTTTTGTCATCACTGCTGTAATCAACTCCACTAGTGTCTCAGAATGGTGGGACTTCTTCTGTGTGACTCCTAGTGCCACACCAAAACAAGTGTCCAACAAATTCCCCAGGCTGGCTTTGATATCGTCCGGTGTCACACTGGCATAATTGCACTCCATTTGCGCAATTTCAGTACCACTCCTTAAAAAGACACAGTCACATATAAGTCAAGTGGTCCGGACTCTCATAATCCCAAAGTTACAGAATGTTGCATATGATATTGATGTTTAAGAATAAAGTGTGGCTGAACAAGACAGTGTGTGGTTGTGGGAGGTTTGCATCCGACTTTTAACCTGAGGCATCACAACATCCAAGAACTCGAGGGTGTACACCTCGAAAATCTTATCACATATGCGGTACAGGCAATCCTTTGTCTCTGAGTGGATTTGGCATTCTAACAACAATATCCGATGCCTGAAAGAAAAGATGAGGAGTGGTTAAAGTCCTGGCAATCGGAGATTTCTTGCTGAACACATTATACATGTCAGAAAATATTTGCTGAAAACATGTGAAAAGACTGCGAATTACATAGCTATGAAATGTGGAGATGGACCATCAAACTACTTTCACAGTTTTTGTGCCCAGGATTTTTCTGACGGACCTGAAATCATGGCTCAGCGATGCACTGCAGCCATCCTAAACATAACCCCACCCCCAATATATAAAAACTAATGTCAGAGCGCATTGCATCAATGTTGTTTCGTTCACCCTGTGTGTCAGCGTAGAGTTCACTATGTCCAACAAGCTCTCTTAGCTCTTAGATCATACATAAACAACTCTGCTAAAACTACAGTTGGTAGCTTATAACTTAACATCATATTGGCTGAAGCTGTCACTATAATCTGTAAGAAGTACATTAGACAGTTTGTAAATAAAAAATAAAAAATTATGTCCCTTCTCCTCTTCCTACCGCCTCTAATGGCATTCACTAGAATCAGACTGCAGGCCAGAAGCAACAACCAATCAAAGCCAAGGAGTCCCTAACGCACCTGTCAATCATGTCAGTAACTCAATGAACTGCGGTCAAACTGTCAAACTAGGCAGCCTTAATCAAATGTGAATCAAAATTCTGTTACTGCATCGCCTCAGAAACCTTTTTAGTGTACAGTTTAGCTGTAAAATAATGCTAACAAGAGTCTGTCGCTGCGCATCAGGCTCTCTAGTTTTTTGGCTCAGGGTGTGTGCGCATTAGTTATATCCACTGTTTTCACGGTCTGTAGTTCTGGGTGTGTGAGCTGTGCTACTGTGTTAGCTGCCAACAGGAATCTGTCGTTTTACAAAACTTTGTGTGATGACTCAGTGCCTTCAATGTCCAGAATACGACAGATTTTTCAGGATTTTGAAACCTAATTTGATGTATGGTTACTTGCCAAATTTTTTAAATGTTCAGATTTGACATGAACAACTTGACATTAACCAGGATGACATTACCAGAGGATGTCTTTATGACATGTACATAACAAGTTCATGACAGTGTCATGTCATAGTTTTGACAGTGTCATGTCACCCTCATGTAGATACCTTCACGTAAAGTGTTACTCAGACTTTTTACTTGTGTGTGTTCGTGTGTATTAATATATACATGTTAAAATTTCTGAGCTGGTTCACTTGATGGCTTTTTACTTGTGACTTACTCATCTGTGAACGTCTTCACAAGGCACTTCAACCGTTCGTCAAATCCACTTCCTGTGAACACTGGCATGTCCAAATCGCTGCACCTCAGTTCTCCCATTTCATCTGACGGTATCTAGAAAGACAAACAAACAGATTGTAGCAGCTGGGCATCTTTTACACTCTAACAAAACACTTCTCACTAAGATGGGAGTGTAAAAAAAATGTATACGTTCAAAATGTGACATAATCAATAATAGTTGTGATACTTCAATTCATAAGCCATCTCATGAGTACATCTGAAAGCTTGCAGTAACTATATTTAATTACATATTTTAATTACATTTTTTTATCAGTAACTGGTTACATTACATCTATTTTGTGATTTAATTACATGTAATTAGTTACTCCCCAGCACTGGTGATTCAACACTGGTTTTTCTTACCTTGTAATCCATGTCCATTTCTGAGGTGACTTCAGAACAGAATTCTGTTGCAGAATGTTCCAGTGTTCCATGAAAGCCATGGAAGTTCTCTGGCCATGTCCACATTCTATGCACACACACACACACACACACACACACACACACACACACACACACACACACACACACACACACACACACACACACACACACACAAACATGCACAAGTATCTGAAATTCTATTACTTATTCCATTTTAGCAGGAAAATAAGGTTGCTTTTCCAGGTGTATTGTAAAGTTAGGCTTGTCCAGGCTTGAATTACTGACATCAATACATTTATCTCTCACAAACACATTTTATTGATTCATTTAAACATAAAATTTAAATGTATAGACATTAACATTTTCTAAGACTACCATTTGAACATCGATGCAAAGAACACACAATTTAAAATATGTCAAAGCTTTGCAAATATGTTCTGAGGAAAAAAGCATCAGCCTGTTTGTCAGAGCTCAAAGATACACACAGAGTGTCTCATTCATGAAAAGTGAGTAAATCTGTGTGTAGATTTGCATATTTAAGCCTACTCTACTAAAAACCTGCTCTGGATTCAGGAACGCCGCGGGACACTCAGATTTGATTGTGAACACGTGTTCACGACCATGAATGCCAATCCATGGTAAAGTGACAGCGCGCTCCCGGTAATCAGCAATTAGCATAAATCCCCACCCATGAATAGCCAATGACCACCATATAAGGAGGTGTAGGTGCATCCTGTCGACCTGTCAGTCATGGCGCAGAGAAAGAAAGAGAGATTTTTTTCCGAAGCGGAGATCGAAATAATTTTGGGTGAAGTGGACAACATGTGGAAACATTTTATTTTCCTCAGTTAGTAGTAGTGTGACAGGGACAGGCAAAACAAAGGCCTGGAGGGAGATAACAGATGCTGTTAATGTTGTCTCCGTAGTACAAAGAACCATGTCAGAGGTGAAGCATTAATGGTTTGATATGAAACTGGAGGCAAAGAAACACATAAGCACACACACACAAAAAATACAGCGGTCACCAAACAAACAGAAGATTCATTTGTGGGGTTCTGAATGAAGTGGGAACGGGAAACCAGAGATGTTTTGTGCATAATGGATAAACTCTAAATCAGTGATGGCTGTCGGAATGTAGAGCTATTTAACATTTATTTTAACAAATGATACGGATAACATATAGCCTACAGCAGTTTGTATGCATCGTCCTCAAATTATTTGAATCTTAATAGCCTGAAGCTCTGTTTGATACAATGTAAATTAAACATTTTTCAAATCAGATTTTTTCATTCAAATGATCAAAAAGCCACAAAAACAAAAAACAAACAAAAAATAATTCTTTCAGCTGGGACGTGCTCCTTCGTGGCTCCACCACCTGCTGCCCCTGCTGAACCCAGGCACTGAGGCCGAGGAGGATGTGATCCGGCTGTCCTTACGGATATTTTTATTATCATCATTCAACATGTAGAAAGAAAGTGTAATTTATTGAGTTGATTTACGTAGATAATTCACAATCATGAATCTAATCTGGATCTTAAACCTGCTAATTGCCAACTAATTTAACTAAATGTGTTATATTTTTAATATTTTGTCATGTTTAGATCACGTGTTTCAAAGGCATCTGTGTATTGTCTACATAACAGAGCGCAATACGAGTTAAAGAAGCAACAGACAGCATTTTTGCCTATATATATCATTATGAAAATAATGTGGGTTGCACAGGGTAGTATACACAGTAAAATCAGACTATCAGCGTTTACATAGGTTACTTAGTGACTTTGCAATAAGCTTCTGCCACCGGGGACAAATTTTCCCGGAAAAAATCTGCTTTACGGCAGGAGATGTGTCATGTATTGCCAAACTGGTCGGTCAGCCAATCAGGGACTGGAGCTGGTCGTATGAGGAACTGGCCGTGGCATGAGATAGTTGAGTCATGAGCACAATGGCAGACGGACAGAGTGTGGAGATAAGTGAAAAATGGCCTAGCAAAAGAAAAGCAGCTCCTCTGCCTGAGGAGGCGAGGATGCACAAAAAGGAGAGTGATAAAAGAAGAGGAAAAACAAGAGTAAACCTCAGTCAGGCGTTCAAGAAATGGAGGGAGCTCTGTGACCAAAGAGGCTTCAAAACTGATGTCCAGCTAGCTTTCTTTCAAATGGATCAGTAAGTAACACGGCTAAATGTTAGCTAGCCGAGAGAGGACTGTACTGTACTGGCTGCTAGTTCATTCCTAGCTGGCCAGCAGTAGCGAGTGTTGGTCAGCTGACATCCTGGTTGCCATTCTACGGCAGCCCTCAGACAGCAATTACCCCCGCTGTCGCCGCTGCCGCAGCTACTGAGCACCCAGCATCTCTGACCGGGAGAAGTGGAGTAAGATCCTCTCCTCCGCTCCCGTTTGGTGAATGCCTCTCCTCTGTCAACACACTCTGCCAGCAGTTTAATAATATTGATGCCAGTTGTAACATGTTGAATGTTTTAGTAGTGTGTGTGTGTGTGTGTGTGTGTGTGTGTGTGTGTGTGTGTGTGAGAATGTATAGTGAGCCAGTGACTGTTGAAAAATAACTCAGCTGCGCGGCGGGGTTCCATTCCCCTGTCGGGAGTTATTTTTCAACAGTCACCGGCTCACTATACATTATCCCTTACGTGTCTACTGTTGTTTGTACTGATACTGTGCATATTGGTATCATTTACTGTGAGCTGTTTGTACTGGTACTGTGCATTCTGCTATAATTATTTGCATTACTATTTGTTTTTTCTTCAGATAAATCTGATAATTGTTGCTCGGTCTCTTTACTCATTTATTTAGTATAGTGTGTACACACCTTCTCATTCTACATATACATAGAGGTATACTGGTGGCTTTACAGCCTACATTTGATTGATTATCTCTGATCCCCACGCTCAATTTCTTTGCGACAGTGCGTGCAACACCGCTGACGCTAGGTGGCGCCAAGCTAAAAAAAAACCCGAATCCTATCTGTTGCCTCTTTAAAATTGTAATTTCCAATAGTGACAAGCAATATTTATGTGCTTTACTAAATTTACACAAGCACTAAGAGTGGTCAGGAGCAGGAGTAGATTTTGTTAGTAGCTACGAAAATATCAGCGCCACTAAAATATTGATGAATGCGGACATGCATGTAAATTTCTGTCTGCAAACAGTTTACACACAAATTCCTTCTGCTCACGTTTCATGAATGAGATGTTTTGTAGAGCAACACTGAATGTAAATATAACTTTGTTTTTTTGAGTTTTTTCACAGAACACTCAACAGGATCTGTTGTTGTACTTCAGTGTGAAGAATGTTAATACACGATCTTTATCGTTTTTCAACAAAGAGACTGCTTGAAATAAAAGCACTGAAAATTCACTATGCACTCCCACGTTTGTTCAGTCTGACAGGAAAATTATATAATATATTATTATAATATTTTACAGTATCTGAATTCAAGAACTTTGTGAAAGTAGTGCTCCAGCAGTCTTAAGAAATATTAACATTTTATTTATTCTTTTCCCCTAATTAAAATGCTTGCAGTTAGCACACGAAATGAGCCAGAAGGCTGTAAAGTTTATCAGGTGTGGCCTCTTTATTCGGCTACTGTCTTCTTTATATTAGATTTATATAGCAAGCCAAATAACGGAAGAGGCAGAGAACAGAGGCGGCTACAGATTTACTGTATGCATATTGAGTGACTGACTTTAACTGCACTGTCTGAGATTACAGCAGTCAGAAGTTTCTATAAAGCAGTAAAACACACTTCAGCTGCTACACATCATAGAAACACTTATCTGTGAATCTTTATGTAAATGTTTGTGTGTTGACTTCTCGCTGACCTGCTGTCTCTTACACAGGTCAGAACACAGAGACTGGACCTAAGACAGAGGACATTTATTTCACTGTTTATCCATCAGTACAACCTGTCTGTCCCTCTGTGCTGAGGTCCAACAAAACACCGTCTCAGGCAGGTATGTTGACTTTCTTTTTCCTCTAGAGTTTCCAGTTGTTTTGACAAGAATGATATATGATGATGCTCTTCTGTCAGACTCAAATAGCAGCACACAAAACTTCAGAAACTGTAGCGCAAAAACACACACACACACACACACACACACACACACACACACACACACACACACACACACACACACACACACACACGCACACACACACACACACAGAAAGTGACCTTGTGGACAGAATAATATGTGCTCAGGGATGCATACATCACTCAGGGAAACTGACTGGCCAGTTGTATTCCAGTACTCTGCTCCTGTGATATGTTACCATGATGTTAGAGCTCTCCACTGGTCTGAAAACTTGTTCTACCAGCCCAGAAAGGAAATGTGATTATCTTAACTGAACCCATCATGGACCTGTCCATTTCAAACAGAGACACAAACCTGAATGTTATCCTCTCTTCTTTGTTTTTTGTGGCATGAAGCATCTGCCCATATATTTGCAAAATAATGACTGGCTTTTGTTTTTGTGGTTTTGACCATCATTCCTATCAGTTTGTTGTCTCTGCCAAAAGCTCGTACAGAGACTGCAAATTGGAATATATTGCAGAATGTTGTAAAACTCCATCATTTGACTTCTTTGAACAGTTTTAAATCCATTTGTAAGACTTTGAGACAGAACTCTTTGGGTGTTGGTGCTTATACTGATATTTTTAAGGCTTAGTTCCATGGGATGTTATATATTGTATTATTTTCTTTTCTTCTGCTTTCTGTCCCTTGGGGGTGGAGGAAAAAAATCAATACAGCATTTTATTGCAAAATTTTTGCGTGGTGATATTGTATCACTACACGGACTCCAAGTATCGCTCTTTATCATAAACATTATTAATTTTTTGCAAATGCACATTTTAATACAACTTCTGGTATTAGAATAATAAAATCAATTGCTTTTTTGGTTCACCAGAAGGTGCTAGTGTTTTTTTTCTTGGTGAGGTCAGCAGAGGTCTCAGTCAGTTGCATTTGGAAAGAAGTTCATCAAAACAAACATGGAGGCACAGGGGACAGAATCAGAAATGCACCATGGCGTTTAAAAATCTGAACTTATTTTGGGTTTTTTATCATGAAAGAAAAAGAGGATACAATGCATGTGATTTGCAAGCAGTGTCAAAAGATAATAAAATACTATAAACATGGGGGCTCACCTCACATGCCACCATCCAGAGATAGCATTAGCCGCTAACTGCCAAGCTAACGTTAAACTCACTCCACCAAAAATCAACCAACACTGGACACACTTAGCTTGACAAAACTACCATCCAACTCTGAGAGAGCTTAGAAAATAACACAGTCCATGACCTACTTCATGTGCAAAGATCTGCGTCTATACAGTGTTGTTGAAAACAAAGGCTTTTGTTACATGCTAAAAACACTGGAACCCAGGTATGTGACTCTGTCCCGAGTTTTTTTCACCAACACAGCCGCACCCAAGCTCTACAGAGAAGTGAAGCATAAAGTTGAGGAATCTTTGAGTATAGCAGGAAGGGTGGCATTGTGTCAGCGGATTCATGTGACTGTAACGGCAAATTATCTCACAAAGAAATGGAGACTGCTGTCTCACTTTCTCCAAAATACAGCAGTTCATGGAAGTCAGACCAGAGCAAACATTGCAGACCTCCTGCACAATGCAGCACAAGAATGAGGGATTGTGGTTTTAAAAGACAATGCTTCTAACATGGGTATTACCATTTAGTTAGCAGGATACCTGCATGAGAAGTCTTTGCTGACGCGTGTAATCTGGCCCTGCAGAGGGTGTTAAATCTGCCAACAGTTCAGTTTGTCAGGTGTATGCAGCATTTCTGACAGGTTTTATGACGGTATTGTTCAGTCTGTCTGCTTTGCATCACATTGTGCTGCAATAAAAATGATTAAAGTCAGATGAACAGAATAAAAACATTATCTTATGAGATACAACTGATGTTGACAAAGTTTTTCTTTGGGGAAATAGTTTGCAGTAAGAAAAAAAGTAATAAATCGCAATATATCACAATATATTTGATCACAATACTCAGCATATTACAAAGTCATAATAATATTTTATCATGACCTAAGTATCGTGATAATATTGTATTGTGGGTCCTCTGGCGATTCCCACCTATACTTGTTTATATCTTGTGCTGCAGCCTATCCTGACCAGGACCTCCTTAAAAAATAGATTTTTAATCTGAATGGGACCTTTGGTGGTTAAATAAAGGTTAAATAAAATAAATTTGAAAATTTACAATAACTATTGTACTCACCAACCGTATTGCTAAGATGCTGAGCCACAGTGACATCAGTTTTTACACAGAGATTGCGCTAAAGGGCCACTATGAAGTCCCTTCTTCATGCTGCCTTTGCATTTTTACACAACGGTGGCATCATTCCACTCCAGTGTGTGATTTTAGACAGAATGCTGGCAACACAGAAGTAATAGAGACAAGATGAGTGTAATGCAACAGTGTCGGCCTCTAGTGTGACATATAACAAACATGTTAGCAGCGCTTTATAAACAATAACAATGGTATTAATGTGGCAATAACAATCATTTACTGTCCCTGTTATATGGCGGCCGATCTCGTCCTCTGCGCAAAAAGCTTTGTGTAATTCATAGGTACGGGCACAGATAAAAATGAACTACACGTGGGTGGGCAGTGGGTGAGAGTATAATGTGCAGTGTATGTGTAATATTTTGACACTAAATAATTTTTATCAAGCCGCAATTCTTTTTATTTTGAAAATCAATGACATAGGCCAAATCCTGTTGTCACATTCGAAACTGATGTGGTGGACTTCAGCAATGAAACTTCGCAGGCTGAGGCTGAGGCAGTGTACATCGAGTTCAAGACACCCAAGGAGGATCCTTTCGAGGTGTTAGTATTGTCACAGGTATGATAAGAACCCAATAGCAGCACCACGAACAGAAGGACAGTTTCTAATGGGCTTTAATGAAACCACTTGCAACACACAGAACAAACAGGCAAGTGAAACAACAAGCAAGATGAACTCGGGGGCACAGGTTTAGTCTAGGAGCTGAAGCACAGAGCGGGAGAGCAGCAAACAGTTCAGTAATGTGCAGTGGTACTCTGAGGAGCTGACTGTGGGTTGTTTGGAACCGTCGAGGAGTCAAGGAATTTGTGGTGATAATGAATAGATGTCACAGAGCACACACAGAGGCAGAATGTGCAGCCATGCGACAAGGTAATCCACAGCACAGGAATTCACAGCCAGCAGAACAGGTAAACTCACAATTAGAGCTGACTGGCAAGAGGCGAACAGAAACCAGGAATGTAAAAAGCGGAGCTCTTGATCAGGGACAGAAGGCTGAGTGGTTTACGAGAGAGCAGGCAAAGCAGGAGAGTCAGAGGCAGGCGAATTCGGCAACGAGAAAGCAGTATGGGGACACATGCTGAGGGGCATTAGCTTGATGAGATGGGTGTGGTGGCCTTGCAGAAGTGGGAGATGTGTGGACTGGTGATAGGCTGGCAGGTAGGTGTGGTGAAGAGGCGGGGTTAGTGGAAATTTGCTGGGCTAACTGAGAGGTATGGCAGGTTAAACAGTGCCCACTGAGACAATGGTGGTGGAAGGAGAATGCTTAAATGTTTCCTTACCTGGAAGCGATTGAAGCTAAGTCCTATATTTGTTTCTACTCCACCATCCATCTACACTGACCTCCACCCTGCTCTCAGCATCTAATATTGCCATAGATGAGTTTACATTGGAGTTAGTTGAAAGCCTAGCTCTTCGCATACAGACAAATTGTGCATCGTGTGCTGGTAGCAGGAGTTGTATTTGCAAGATGCCTGTTTACTGTGTTGAGAACACTGTGGTGATAGTAACGATGAATGATTGACTTGTCTTTCTCTCCTCTTATACATTTTCCCTACCACTAATTCCTTTCCTACTCTCTGATAACACTGAAAACTTTTCAAACTCACTGTGTTTTGATGAGCACTGTGTGTTTGTGAGTTTGAATGTTGTTATGCAGGTCAGAAGTTGTTGTAATTTCTTGTTTAGTCATTGCCAAGCCTCCCTGTTCACACCGCTGCTTCAGCTTTGTTCCTGTCAGCATGACAAATCACTCAGCTGATTTCAGACCAGCACTTCTCCAGTGGGACGCAAGTCATTTAGGTAACAAATTGGCCCGATTACTTTCTAGATTGCTGTTGAAGTGACTCTCAGTCATGTCGTGTCTGAGACGACAGCGTGAGCATTTTAATAACGCCACCTGAGCTTTGGAAAACTTCCTGTCCACATTTGTCACCAGTCTCAACTTCCTCTGTCTTTTATCCTTCCCTCCCCTCCTCCTGCTGCCGCTCAGTATCTTCTCCTCTTAACTCCTTCACTGTATGGCGCTCACCTCCTTCTCTTCTATCTGACACAACATGGCGTTGATTATTGTGTGCTGCTTCATAGAAACTTCTTAGCTCACTGAATATGTGACTCTCTATATTATGCCTTCATCATGTATATCACAAATATGATATTTACAGAGGTTCATTTACACTAGTGTGATGCAAAATAAAAGATCCTTTATGTCATGTCACAGGGCTGACACATAGAGACAGACAGCCATCAATGCTCACATTCATACCTACAGCCAATTTAGAGTCACCAGTTACCTAACCCGCATGTCTTTGGACTGTAGGAGGAAGCCTTGAAACCTTGAAAAAATGCATGCTGACATGGGGAGAACATGCAAACTCTGCACAGAGGGGCTCCCCCACCCCAGGGTTCAAACCACCCACCCCAGGTTTGAAGCACGAATTACTCTTGCTGTTGGGCAGCAATTCTAACTGCTGCACCACCATGCCACCCATCCTTCTGGTAATCAAAATCTAAACTTTGTCACAAGCCATCTTGGTTTCCTTGGTAACACCTGAGGGTCTACATAATACTTGAAACAATCATTGCCGCCCTGTGAGGTTCTTATACAATGGAAACGTTATTTACTTCAGTAAATAGGACAAACCTTAGATATGACTATGAATGAATATAGTGATATTCTAGTCCACCCAGCCCATGAAACCTTTTGGCCCAGCTATTAACCAGAAGGCAAATGTTATGCTAGCAAGATTTAAAGTCAATAATATTGCAAACAGTATGTTTAACAACAAGGCTAGCTAGCCATCCAGCCATGTCAGTGTCCCCAAATCAATATCAAGAGTTTCACGAACAAACTATATGCCATGTGTAACGTTACTGTCAGCTGCAGCCTGAAGTAATGGGTTGAATAGCGGATGGGATGCGATATGATTGCCTAAGTTCAGATGGGCAGTATAGTACATACAGGGTGTGTTGCAGTCTCCCTCCTGTGGTGTTCAGAGGATGAAGAACTACTCTTACTGTTGGAAATAAATTACAGATACTGATACTATTATTAAGCCCGTGCATTAACTTAGAACAGTGAATATACAGTTTCATTGGAAATATTTAGTATGTGTCCATTATCACTTTTTGATTGGAAACCCTGCAGCCACTCAGAATTGAGTATTCACCCAGACCATGGTATAAATATGGAATATTGGATAAATAAAATAGACAATTATTGCATTAATATTAACATTTTATCTGCTCCTCTAAAAGTGAACTTCAACACTGAGCAGATAAGTGAATCTGGCTCCTGAATGCTCAGCTGCACTTCAGTGAAGAAGAGGTAGCTACAATAATGACCAGTGAGCAAAACAACAGTATTTGTGCCAACAAAAAGAAAAGCTGTTTACACTTAATATTAACAAGTGTTTTTGTGATCCAAACACAACCAGAGAGTGAAGACACATGGCCATTTACACCTGTGTCTATCATGTGTCTCCAGTTGACCACTTGTGTTTAGATTTTGTATTGCCTACACCACTTATGCCAGAAGGTCCAAGGGCCCCATGCACAGTTAAAACGTCCACACGTGCATTCATGCTCGCTAGTCACGTCAGTGGTTGTGTCAGTACAGCTGGAGGTATGGCTGTCGGCAGAATACAACAGGTTTCTTTTCAACGGGCAAAATGATGGATGGTCACGCAACACTCAGTCTAACGCCGGATATCCACTGGATGCGTGTCCGTTGCGGAACGGCAGCGCTGGTTATCCACTGCACGCTCCGCCGTCCGTCAATACCCACCGGCTGCATTTGCTGTGCTGAGCGGTGCAGCTCCGCTGGAAGACATCTCGGTGCACTGCCATGATGGATATCTCCTCGTCCACGGTGTCAACGGGGTGAAATGACGTCTGAAAACCTCTGACCTGTTGACTTCCGACGGAGCCGGAACACAGCACTGCCGCAGCCGATGGAAACACACACATTGACTAGAATTGAATTTAATCGGCTCCGCTGCCGTGCCGGACCGCAGACGCAACCAACACGCATCTGGTGGAAATTGGGGGTAACTCGACATAAAATGGTATGGTAAGTTATTGAGCATTAGTGTGCTGTCAGCAAAACAGCCAGCACATCCGTAACTGATGATTTGGCCCCATTGGTTCTCCCAATGAAAGAATCATTTTATACCCTGCATGCCTATTAAAAGGCTACCAACTAACCAATTAGCTACAAATTGCTGTAAAATAAAAACTGGGTTACCCTGGTTACATAGATGATTTTTTTTTTCTTATTTGGTGGGGGTGAAAGGGTATCAATTTCATAATTATTTAATACATTTGACCAATGCATTAGTAAATTACCGGTTTCAGATATTCTCTCTTGAAGTCTTTTTTAAATAAATACAGTTTTAATATGCTATGCATTTAGTTAAAAGGTATGTTTACATTTTCTGAGACACCTGGGCTGGGGTTTGCCCATTGGTCCGACAGCTCATTATTCTGACAACCCATTGGTCTGACATCCCATTGTTCCGACCATATTAAACCCATTGTTCCAAAGTCCTGTTGTTCCGAAATCATCATGATTCCCTGTGGTTAAGGTCTGGTTAGGTTTAGCCACAAAAACCACTTGGTTAGGGTCAGGAAAAGATCATGGTGTGGGTTAAAATGAAAAAGAAAGTGGCAAACACGTAAGCCGTGAGCCTGCTCCGCCTCAAGCCTTTCCCAGCTGACCCAGAGCCAGTCTGCACCATCAAGGCAGAAATACGCCCACCGAGAGCCATTCAGCACCGCGGAGAGCTCCCCACACAACCCCGACCCCAAAGTTAATAACAGGAAGTTATGGTGTTTCACTCTCTCCTCTCTATGACACTTGTATCTCGATCAGTAGCCTACTTTTGTTGCGTTTGCTGATCCTCTATGGTACACAAATACAGTATAGCCTAGTATAATCACATATCGGAACAACGGGACGAATCTCAGATTTATACTAAAACATTTATACCCAAATTTGTGTGTATGTAGTGTTTGTGAGCAGGGGCAGGCTGGCCATAGGGAGGTTCGGGCCGAACTGGCCGGTGGTCGAAACGTTTTTTTTACCCCATAAAATGCAGCCGCGGTTGACCGCAGCAGCCTGCCTTTGCAGCTGCAGGTGGCAGTGGTACAGAGTGGAACATCAGACTGGGTCAATCTAATATTTTGCATATTAAGGGGGGATACGAGTGGTTAGCAAGCACTGCCTACATGGCCCTATATTGTTATTATTAACTGACAAGGCCAGCGTCAGTCGTGGAGCTGATGCAGAGGCACAGGATAATGCCAGTCATAGTGAGGAGGAGGAAGAGACAGATGAGGAGGGACAGGAGAAGGAGGAGGAGGAGATGGAAGAGGAGGTGGAGGAGAAGAAGGAGGCAGAGGAAAGTGGTGCAGGAACCACCAAAAAAAACAGTGCCTGGTACAGGTGCAGTGTACAGAACTGGGTTGCAATAGGTCTTTGCATAGAATTATATTATATTCAATACTGACTGACTAATCTGTGTGTTTTGTGTTTAATATCATTAGATTGTTTTTATACGGCAAACAAAGTATTCGTGTTAAAATTATGGTTCCACTTGCGTCCGGGGCTGAATTTCAACCCTAGCCCGTCCCTGTTTGAGAATGAGAAACATTGCATCTTGGTGGTTGTTTATTCTTGTATTTAGCACTGTCCACTTGTGATCAGATCATCCAATATGCATGTTAATACAGATATAAACAGGGCCAGAGTCTGTAATGACAACTGGAAAAGAGTGGGTGTGTTGTATTTTTTTTTTTTTTTTTTTTTAATAGATATTTTTAGAGGCATTTTTAACCTTTATTTGATAGGACAAACAAGTGTGAAAGGGGGAAAGAGATGGAGTGACATGCAGCAAAGGGCCACAGGCTGGAGTTGAACCCAGGCCGCTGTGGCAACAGCATTGTATTGTGGGCACCTGCTCTACCACTAAGCCACTGACGCCCTGGGTGTGTTGTATTCAAAGGGTCATCTTCAGATCTGAAAAGTGAAGCCAATGCGGCTCCCTGGTTGCAAAAATAAGTCAGACTGTACAGAGGTCTATTCGAAAAAGACCCTCCACTTGATTTATGACCTAATTAATCTAAGCATTTTCCCAATGAGTTTATGGCCTCTGTTGCTAGCAGGGTATGCTTTAGGGCATGGCTACCTTGTAATTGGCAAGTTGCTACCATGATGTGCTTGGCTTCTCAGTCCAGAAAAACAGAGGTGAGCTGCTGACTTTACACAGTGTACATATAGGTATACACAGTATACGCAATGGACAGCATTCATTCTTAAAATCTCTGTATTTCCTGTTTGGATAAATCTCCTTGTATGGCAATTGATGGTCGTCCTGTAGGAGCAGGTCAGAGGTCGTTGCCATAGTTTCCGGCCCACGTCAGCCTGTTCATGTCTCTGAAAGTGCCTGCTGTTCCTGATCCATCTTGGACCATTCTGTGTAGGAATATCTCAGTAACATAGACAAACAGCAGCTGCTGCTCTGACTCACATCTTCTATGTCAAATGTATTAACACTTATCATCTCTTATCATCTCTCTCTGTTTATTTAAGGACTTCTTAGTTACATTTATTTGTAATGTGTAATTGGCTGTTTCTCTGTTTGCTTATTAGTAGTGTCTGACGCTCTTTATGTTTGCAGTCAGCAGAAGTGGAGACTCATTTATCAATAACCTGCAGCACAGAGCTCAGGTCAGGAGGTTCCTCATCTGTGTTGCTCAGGGAGAATAAAGATTGTGTTTCTTTCTCACTCACATGGTGATGTTTCTAAACAAATCAAAACAGACATCAGGCTTTGTCACAGCATATTAATACTCACAAAGTCAACGTCAGAAACATTGGAAAATATTTTAGTGCTGATTTGAAATCAGAGATCCAAATGTTGTGACTGAGGCTCAAAGAAGTTCAAAGATGACATTTTTTTTGAAGAAACACAGATGGAGTGTTGGAATGTTTTCCTGACCTTAATCAAAATGTTTCCCTGACCTTAGTAGTTGACGTTAACTATAGAGCCGCATTTTTCACTTGTCATTTAAAGTGTTTCATATCTTTATAAAACATACATTATAATTCACACAACCCAGATAAACAAAGTACTTAAGTGTGTCTGCCAACACAAAAAAGCTGTGAAAAGATAAAAATAAAGTTCAGTACAGCCTCTCCGCCTCCTGCTGCTGGTTCATTATCAGCTGATAGAGATGCATTGTCAAACCTGCTGTAGCTACTCTGATTTTTGATCGTGCCGTCACCTCGTCCATCTTGTTTGACAGCGTGTTCACATTCTCCATCAGAAAGGAGGGAATGGCTGCTCTGTACCGCCGCCGTTTTTGGGCTTTGGCTTTTGGTTCAGCCCCTCACTTCACCCCGGCTCGGCACCCCCGGTACTTCCCCCTTATCTCCAGGGGGATGAGATGGCATCTGCCTGCGTGTCCCCTCTCTTCAGCGCCAGCAGCTTCGCTCTCGAATAAACAAGTTCACTGACGCTGCCTTGCACAAGTAAACTAACTTGTGTTGAGCAAAAGTTAGTTTTAGACAAACAACACAAACGACACACACTGAGCAGCGGACAGGCAGCCATCTTGCACAGGTGCCATGAGAGTCTTTTTAGGATTATAAAAAAACCGAACTATAAGGCAGGCACACAAGACCTACTAAAAACTTCCCATCCAGCTTCATATACATACATATATATACACATATATATATATCTATATCTATACACATACATATATACATACATATATACATGTATATATATATATATATATATATATATATATATATATATATATGTTGGGATCAATTCTGGGCCTCAAGGGGGGACATTATTAATGTTGTAAAAACGGGCCTGACTTTGTAATAGATCTCCAATAGTATCCAAAAGTATCAAATTGGCTATCGGAAATAATTAATAATTATTGATAATAATTATTAATTATGTTAAACAATGAAACTTAATTTACATTAAACCACCTCATGAGGCACCATTTAGCCGTGAACAGTATTAGCAAACTAAACACTTAGCTTTAAAGAAGCCAACTAACCAATGACCTAACTGCAAACAATCCCAACAATTACTCAAAATACAGCATTAAATCACATACAAGTTAAAGGATAACTTAGGTATTTTTCAACCTGGGCCCTATTTCCCCATGTGTATGTGTGCGTATGATTCATGGGTACAAGTCATTCTAAAATTGGTTCAGTATTGAGGGAGGCGGATGCAGCCAGCAGCCGCGAAACGAACTAAAACGGTAACGGGGGCAAATTCGTCCCGTATAAGTTTGCATTAAAAGTGTTTTTTTTCCGCCACTGACCGGTTCAGATCGCCAGTGTTATCTCTGTGAATACCATAGTAAACATTTCCTTTAACTCTGGGCTGTGTGTGACGTCATCCCACGAGAGCTTTGCTCCACTGTGTCTGTAGCTCTCTCTACTTGTGGGACAGCCATTTTCTGCATGTCTTCTCTTCTTCGGCTGGCAGTAGTCAACTTGGGAGAAGTGAGCACTGCAGACCCGAT
Source organism: Epinephelus awoara (assembly GCA_035609425.1). NCBI lineage: Eukaryota > Metazoa > Chordata > Actinopteri > Perciformes > Serranidae > Epinephelus > Epinephelus awoara. The sequence continues at coordinate 43,237,544 of CM069294.1, read as the reverse complement.
GGTCTGCAAGGCGCAGTGTCTGGACAGGAGTGTTAGCATCCATTTGTAGCACAACTAGCCACAACTTCAGCATCTCGCCATCCGACAAAGGCAGCCTATGAAAGCTGTATGGGGTGTTGCGCGACATCCTTTTTTTCTTCCGGCAACAAGCAAAGCTCTTGCGAGATGACATCACAGCCCAGAGCAAGTGAAGGGTAAGGGAAACATTTAGTATGCTATTTATAGAGATAACACTGGCGATCTGAACCGGTCAGTGGTGAAAAAAAGCACTTTTAATGCGCAAACTTATATGGGACGCATTTGCCCCCGTTACCGTTTTAGCTCGTTTCACGGCTGCCGGCTGCATCCGCCTCCCTCAGTACTGAACTGATTTTAGAACGAGTTGTACCTATGAATCATACGCACACATACACATGGGGAAATAGGGCCCAGGTTGAAAAATACCGAAGTTATCCTTTAAATAGTCTTGCTTAGCCTGTACAGCTGTGATAAAGGTTTGCCCAGTTGTGACATTACCGATCCTTGAATGGTTGAAAGAAAGAGTCACTTGGTGGTGTGCTGCTTTTGTTAGCTGGCAGAGGAAGGCTGGACAGAGCTGTGGTTCCAGATGCAGTCTTTGTTGTGTCTTTGTTCCAAAGGTGCAGACTCCTGGAAGCTGGTCGCTTGTTGTCTTTACAGAGTTAAACGCTGGGGTGCTAACTCTATTTGGTTCTCCTTGTTGCTGGAGAGTACGTTCAAACCTCGTGCTTGCACCTCTAACTCATCTGGTTCAGGTTAAGAGAGTCCAGGAGAAAGAGGCCTGTCTGGGCCCAGGAGGAAAGAGGGCACCTCTGGGCTGGTCCACAGCTCAAAACGAACAGGTGTGAGCTGGTCGGCAGTTCAGGAACGGAGTCTGAACGGAGCAGACCTTCTACAGTTGCCTGGTTACACGCCACTTAGCAACAGTTACTATACCAGATGTTTATCAGATAGTACTGTCGCAAAATTTAAAGAAATGATTACTCCGTCGTTAAATTCAATCCCAAGTCCTTCAGTAACAGAGGTTTCCCGTACCGACTTTAACCTCTCCCGAATTGATCAATTTGTTGATAGCGCCGTAAGCTCGCTGCGAACAACACTTGACTCTGTAGCTCCTCTTAAAAAGAAGTTAACAAAACAAAGAAAGTTCGCTCCTTGGTATAACTCTGAAACCCATAAGTTAAAACAAATATCGCGAAAGTTTGAAAGGAATTGGTGATTAACCAAACTGGAAGAATCTCGTGTAATCTGGGCAGACAGTCTCAAAACTTATAAGAGGGGCCTCCGCAATGCCAGAGCAAACTATTACTCAGCTTTAATAGAAGAAAACAAAAATAACCCCAGGTTTCTTTTCAGCACTGTAGCCAGGCTGACTGAGAGTCACAGCTCTATTGAGCCTTGTATTCCTTTAACCCTTAGCAGTAATGATTTTATGAGCTTCTTTAATGACAAAATCCTAGCTATTAGAGGCAAAATTCATGACCTCCTGTCCTCAGATAGTACCTATCTAACCTCAAACACAGCTGTAACACCTAATATTTATTTAGATTCCTTCTCCCCAATTTCTCTTCAAGAATTGACCGCAGTGATTTCTTCATCTAAATCATCAACATGTCTCTTAGACCCCATCCCAACTAGGCTACTCAAGGAGGTCTTACCTTTAGTTAACACCCATATATTAGATATGATCAATATATCCTTATTAACAGGCTATGTACCACAGTCTTTTAAGGTAGCTGTAATTAAACCTCTACTAAAAAAGCCCACCCTGGATCCAGAGGTGTTAGCCAACTATAGACCAATATCTAATCTTCCCTTTATGTCAAAGATCCTTGAGAAAGTAGTCGCAGACCAGCTGTGTGATTTTCTCCAGGATAATAATTTATTTGAGGAATTACAGTCAGGATTTAGAGCGCATCATAGCACTGAGACAGCACTAGTTAAAATTACAAATGACCTTCTGATTGCTTCAGACAAAGGACTTGTCTCTGTACTTGTTTTATTAGATCTTAGTGCGGCGTTTGACACTGTTGACCATGAAATTCTGTTACAGAGACTGGAACACTTAATTGGCCTAAAAGGTTCTGCACTAAGCTGGTTTAAATCTTATTTATCTGATCGTTTTCAATTTGTTCACGTTCATAATGAATCATCCTTATGTACTAAAGTTTGTTTTGGAGTTCCGCAAGGTTCTGTGCTTGGACCAATCCTATTTATTCTATATATGCTTCCTTTAGGTAACATCATTAGAAATCACTCTATACATTTCCATTGTTATGCGGATGATACACAGTTGTATTTATCGATGAAGCCAGAAGAAAGGGATCAATTAACTAAACTTCATAATTGTCTTAAAGACATAAAAACCTGGATGAGCACCAATTTCCTGATGTTAAATTCAAACAAAACTGAAGTAATTGTTCTTGGCCCCAAACAACTCAGAGACTCTTTATCTGATGACATAGTTTCTCTCGATGGCATTGCTCTGGCCTCTACCACTACTGTAAGAAACCTCGGAGTAACATTTGATCAAGATCTGTCTTTCAATTCTCATTTAAAACAAACCTCACGGACTGCATTTTTTCATCTGCGTAATATTGCGAAAATTAGGCCTATCTTGACCCAAAGAGATGCAGAAAAATTGGTCCACGCTTTTGTTACCTCGAGGCTGGATTACTGTAACTCTCTACTATCAGGTAGCTCTAGTAAATCTTTAAAAACTCTTCAGCTAATTCAGAATGCAGCAGCACGTGTACTAACAGGAACTAAGAAACGAGATCATATTTCTCCTGTTTTAGCTTCTCTGCACTGGCTCCTTGTAAAATCCAGAATTGAATTTAAAATCCTACTGTTAACTTATAAAGCTCTAAATGGTCAAGCTCCATCATATCTTAGAGAGCTCATAGTGCCATATTATCCCACCAGAACTCTGCGCTCTGAGAACGCAGGGTTACTCGTGGTCCCTAAAGTCTCCAAAAGTAGATCAGGAGCCAGAGCCTTCAGCTATCAGGCTCCTCTCCTGTGGAATCATCTTCCTGCTACGGTCCGGGAGGCAGACACCGTCTCCACATTTAAGACTAGACTTAAGACTTTCCTCTTTGATAAAGCTTATAGTTAGGGCTGGCTCAGGCTTGCCTTGTACCAGCCCCTAGTTAGGCTGACTTAGGCCTAGTCTGCCGGAGGACCACCTATAATACACCGGGCACCTTCTCTCTATCTCTCTCTCTCCCTCTCTCTCTCGTATCCTATTACTGTATCTTTTTTTACTCGGCCATTCTGGATGTCACTAACTCGGTTTCTTCTCCGGAGCCTTTGTGCTCCACTGTGTCTCAGGTTAACTCATATCGCAGTGGTGCCTGGATAGTGTGACGTGTATGGTTGTGCTGCTGCTGTGGTCCTGCCAGATGCCTCCTGCTGCTGCTGCTGCCATCATTAATCATTAGTCATACTTCTACTGCTATTATAGACATATGATATTATCATACATGTATACTGCCTGATACTAATATATACTTTCAACATATTGTACCACAGTAGCCAGAACTATAACGACAGTAATATTACTTTCATGAATGTTGTTGTAAGCTACTGTCATTACCGAGGATGTCATACAGATTACTGTATTGTGTCATACAGATTACTGTTAATTTGTTATGCTGATCTGTTCTGTACGACATCTACTGCACGTCTGTCCGTCCTGGAAGAGGGATCCCTCCTCAGTTGCTCTTCCTGAGGTTTCTACCATTTTTTTTTCCCCGTTAAAGGGGTTTTTTTGGGGAGTTTTTCCTTATCCGCTGTGAGGGTCTAAAGGACAGAGGGATGTCGTATGCTGTAAAGCTCTGTGAGGCAAATTGTATTTGTGATATTGGGCTTTATAAATAAAATTGATTGATTGATTGATTGGTGACATCACAGAGTCACGTCACTGTAAAAGTCCTGTCCAAGTCTGATGACTGGTCTCTGAGAAATAGCTCTCTGATTGAGAACAAAGAGCATGCAGAGAAGAAAAACCTCACATGTCCAGTTTAAATTTTAACAAATGACAAATCATGTGTGGTCCCGTGAATCCCAACATAAATGTATATATATTAGCAAGCAAAAGATGACCTGACTTTCAAAAGGCAAAATGTTAAATATGACATATTACTTTAAGATTTTAAGCAACATTACTTTTTTATTTTAAACTTTTTTTTTCTTTATAGCCATGTATTTGGCTAAAACTAAAGAATTATTACACTAATTAAGACATCATCTCACATAAATGTCTCATAGGATTAAATGTTAAAGTGATGACTTTTTATATCCAAAAGGTCAAAGGTCATCTTCACTGTGACATCATTATGTCATAATGTCATAACTCAGGAATAGAAGGGGAGGCATTCGGTCAGATACTAAGTTAATGACACTCATCTTGGGTGTCCATCTTAAAACTGTGCTGATTGTATTGATCTCCTGTGCTGCCGGGGGGAAGAGCAGTCATCAGACAGCAGAGCAGTTCATAGTGTGAACAGGGCTTCACTGTGTTTTAAATCCACCCTCCTACTATTATATTCAGATTGATGTTTACAATAAGACATTAAAAGTTAATTTTGAATGTTGTCATATGAATACATAATGACTAGGGACATGAGGTAATCCTGTCTGTGTGCTATCAGTGTGTATGTGTGGGTTTTTGTGTGCTTGCTGCATGTATAAATGTCATATTTAACCACTTACATTGCTACATTAATTAGGTTTGTCTTGCGCCGCTGTATCTGTGTGAAGCTGTTTACTGACCCCCAAGGGCCGAGCATTAACGACCCTCACGCTCCATCATCAGCCAACACACTTAAAGCTCAATTTGTTCTCATTATAATCAGCAGAAAACACTGTCAAAACCAATTTTCTGTGGAGAGTGTACAGCCAGTGGTCTTTGCTGACCCTAGTGTTTTCCGTGCTGAGGGTGGCGAGGCGATACACTGCGCTGAGCTGTCATTTAAAAATGCATCTTGAAACGTGACAAAGCCATCTAAACCCTGCCTGCCATTCAGCAGATACAGTCTCCCCAGGCAGCGCCAACTGGCAACCAGGGGCTGGAGGAGAAGCCAAGATTTCCTCAACTGGCTCATACAAATTCACATTTGTCTTACCAGGCTCTTGTCTTAGCCTCCAACCTGTCAAAAAACGTTTTTTCTTTATATCTGCACTGTTCAGCTGCAGCTTAAGTGCAACTAAGTTAGTGTGCATCATGGGACAGCCTGGTTTATTCCTGTTTCTGGTGTATTTAGGTTTGGTGGTGTCACACAGTGTCAGCAGCTCTGCAGATCACATTGCACACACTTTCTCTTTTTTTCTGCTTCTGCATGTTCTGCATCTCAGGAAGCTAACCTCAGGCTGTGGCATTCTGTGGATCTGCTTGTATTTTTAAAAAAAGAGCAAATATAGGACCAACAACTCAGAACTGTTTACTGTACTCACCTTGTCATCTTCACTACAGAGGCATCGGAGGATGATGAAAGGTTGCTTATTGAAGTATCACCCGTAACCCAGATACATCTTAACTGACTCTTGTTTCACAAGCTGCTAGTGGATACAATGAGAAAAATAGAGTTTTTGTTTTTAGTTCTTCATTTTGAGAGAATAAAATGTACTGGATATTTTAGCCTGATGGATGCTTCAAAAGAAAGGTAAGGAGGATGTCGTCGTCTGGGGACCATAAACACAGCAAATTTTTATTTAAGGTGTGGATGTTGGATGTTGAGATGTATACAAACATATATTAACAATTTCACCTCAAGGTGGCACTACAGGGAAACTCACAGATTGTCTAACAAAAAGACAAGTCGTTATCAGGGGAACACTTACTTGAAATGTAATGCTAGTCCAGTTTTTTGGATACTTTATCATGGATCAAAGTGTTGTTGAGGGAAAAATACTGACCTGTTGGTGGTGCTAGACACAAGGTCAGTAATAACATCATCATCCACTACAGACCATGAATATCTGTAAGATGAACATGAGAAGATTTAAACACAATGGAGGAAGTCCAGCTTGAGTTACAGATCCATGAATCAGACACCAAAAACCAACTCTGACACCAGAATCAAATGTTGGCATTGTACTTTTCTGCAAACCATGGATATGTTACATTTATGCATTTCAAAGTCAAAGTCAAAGTCAAATGTATTTATATAGCACATTTAAAACAACCTTGGTTGACCAAAGTGCTTTACATTTCATCCAAATATAAATAAATGAATGAATGAGTAGCAAAAACAACATAAATTATCAATAAAATCAACAATAGGTTTAGACAATAAAACATCAACACTACAGTAAAGGTAAAATACAAATAAAAGCTGTAAAAGACATGTCTATGTCAACTTGAGGTGAAAGCAAGCGAAAAGTGTTAGGTTTTTAAAAGAGATTTAGTGTTCCAAAGTTCGGGCTGCTCTTATATGGAATGGTAAAGTATTCCCTAAATTTGGCACCACAACGGAAAAGGCTCTGTCACCTTTGCCAGTGCTCTGGCTGGTGTGTGAAGGTGAACAAGCTCAGATAGGTAGGATGGGGCTAAGCCATTCAGGCTTTTAAAACATATAAGATTTTAAACTGAACTCGAAACTGGACAGGGAGCCAGTGCAACCAGGCCAGTATCGGGGTGATATGATCACGCCTTTTCTTTCCTGTCAGCAGTCTGGCTGCTGCATTCTGGACAGCCTGCAGACACTTCAGTGACTGCTGGTCCAGTCCAATATAAAGAGAGTTACAATAATCCAGATGACAGGTAATGAATGTGTGAATTGCCCTCTCAAAATCAAGTGGAGGGAGGTAGGGCTTTGCCTTACTAAGTAGCCTTAATTGAAAGAAGCTTGATTTGACCACTGAACTAATCTGTTTTTTAAATTTAAAGGCACAGTCAAAAATTACTCCAAGGTTCCTTGCAGCAGGGTGACAGTATGAAGCTAATGGGCCAATGGCACTGTCATAGCCATCTAAAAGGTCAGATTGGCCAAATAAAATATTTTCAGTTTTGGATTGTTTAGGTTCAAGAAATTTAAAGCCATCCATGTGTGAACATCATTGAGACAGTTCAGCAGAGCTTGAATAGAAGCAGAGCTGTTTGTCTGAAGAGGAAGGTAGATCTGTAAGTCGTCTGCAAAGCAATGAAATGTTATATTGTACTTTTTAAGTATAGCGCCCAGCGGCAGCATATAAATGGAGAAGAGAATGGGGCCCAAGATGGAGCCTTGAGGTACCTCGCAATTGAGTGAGGATGCAGCAGATGTATACTGGCCTATGTGAACAGAGAAACTCCTTTCTGATAAATAGGATTCAAACCATTTGAGCGCTGTACCTTTAATACCTACACACAGGTCAAGATATGACAAAAGAATCTTATGATCTACTGTGTCGAAAGCTGCAGTCAAGTCTAAGAGCACCAGAACAGCAGTGTTACCAGAATCAAGAATTAAATGCAGATCATTAAAAACGCTTAAAAGGGCTGTTTCTGTGCTATGGTGTGCTTTAAAGCCCGACTGGAACTTTTCAGAAATGCCATTTAAGTCCAGATGCGACTAAAGTTGTTCATACATTACCTTTTCTAAGACTATGGACAAAAAAGGGAGCTTAGAAATAGGTCTGTAGTTTGACAAAACTGAAGGGTCAAGATTATTCTTCTTGATGAAGGCTGCACCACAGCATGTGTGAAAGCAGCAGGGACACAGCCAGACATCAAGGAAGAATTTATAAGGTCGACAATACAAGGCCCCAGTTTGATAAAAACATCCTTGAAGAAACGGGTTGGAATGCTGTCTAGGGGGCAGTAGGATGGCCGTAGCTGCTGAACTATTTTAGTTACCGAAGGAAGAGACACGTCTGCAAGTGCAGGTGGTGTCAGTCAGCCATGGTTCAGTCAGTGGTTTAGCGCATTTCATCCTAAAAGGCGCCACCAAGTCCATTAAGTCAGTACATGTAGAATTTAAAAGAGCTGTAAACTCTTCGGTACTAAGATTACAGCGCCCTAAGCTGGCGAGGAGCCCAGAGACATTAAAAGCTTCAGAAAACTGAGACGCTGTCAAATAATTAATAGTGCGCACCACGGTACGCAGGAGCGCACGGTTTAACATGGGAAGAAGGCACAGTAACAGTAAATAAAACAGTGAAGTGATCAGAGATATGAGTATTACAAAGCTCAGTAATGTTTCCCTCGTCTTCTCGAGCGCCTCTTCCAGAGGACAAGTGAGCGACACAGGTAGGCTGGTATGGACACCAGGAATGGTGGAAGGCTTGGGGTCCGATCCCCATAATCAAACATTAACAGCTTCTCTTGAGATGTTTTAATATCAATAAGTGCTTGGCGATCATACACTAGGAGAGCAGACACATCTTGACAGAAATGTTAAATACAACTGCAAACACTAATCCCAGCAGAACTGACAGATGGCCGGCCGCACATGCTGGCGCCATCTTTCCCATATGTATCATATCAACGTTTCTAAAGTAAGATGGTTGACATTACATATACACTGAACAAAAATATAAACGCAACACTTTTGTTTTTGCTCCCATTTTTCATGAGCTGAACTCAAAGATCTAAAACTTTTTCTATATACACAAAAGACCTATTTCTCACAAATATTGTTCACCAATCTGTCTAAATCTGTGTTAGTGAGCAATTCTCCTTTGCCGAGATAATCCATCCCACCTCACAGGTGTGGCATTTCAAGATGCTGACTAGACAGCATGAATATTGCACAGGTGTGCCTTAGGCTGGCCACAATAAAAGGCCACTCTGAAATGTTCACTTTTATCACACAGCACAATGCCACAGATGTCGCAAGTTTTGAGGGAGCGTGCAATTGGCATGCTGACTGCAGGAATGTCCACCAGAGCTGTTGCCCGTGAATTGAATGTTCATTTCTCTACCATAAGCCGTCTCCAAAGGCGTTTCAGACGATTTGGCAGTACATCCAACCGGCCTCACAACCGCAGACCACGTGTAACGACACCAGCCCAGGACCTCCACATCCAGCATGTTCACCTCCAAGATCGTCTGAGACCAGCCAGGGCAGATTACATCATACGTTAATTTGCATATTGGTGCTGCCATAGTGTATCAATAGAAGCATTAAAATGTTTCAGAATTAGATTTAACAGAAAATCCTCTGCATGGAGAAGAGGAAGAGACCCCACATAGATGGTAGAAAATCCGCAGACCGCCATTTTGATTGATTATAAGCAGGATCATGGACACAACAACCCCCCATTGCCACCCGCAGGAGGTCCGTTTTCAGAGGGTCAATAATATGTGAACAGTTGAGTTAAACAAATAAAAAAATCACCCCTACATTGCTGTCATGGATGGGGAAATTAACTAAAGTGAACAAAACTTTTTTTTTTTTTTTGTACCAGGCTGTCAATTCATGCTGTAAAGTTGGACATTATAACATGGGGGTCTATGGGGATTGACCGGCTTCTGGAGCCAGCCTCCAGTGGTCATTCAAGGAACTGCAGTTTTTGGCACTTCCGTGTTGACCAGGTTGCAGCCTGGTCTCATTCCGAAATCGTCAAAAAAACGGCACATGGTCAGTGACTGTAACCAACGAACCAATGAAAAAAAGACGTCCTTTCAGGTCGGCATGATATGCTGCTGGAACCCAGGGGGAAACACGGCAGGACAATAATGAAAGTCAAGGCAAAAGAAGTCCAAGTATAGTGAGTGGAAGGTGTGGTGAATGGGTCCAACAACCACTGACTCTCACCTTAGAGGCTGGTGCTCACTTAAGATCATGGAGCCAATCCCTTTTTTTTGTTTGTTTGTTTGTTTTATTTCTTAAATCCAACATGTGCTTTTGTTGCCTAAACCCAACACAATGTGCGTGTTGGCTTAATGTAATCACGTGCGTTTGTTGTTGAGGGGAAAAAAAAAATCAATTTGTGTTGTATCGATGTAGTGCATTTATTTTTAAAGAGACTAAATGCAAACTGTACATTTCCTGTGAAAACGGAAGTGTATTTTGAAAACAGACAATGCATGTAACAGAAAGAAGTTGACACAGTGTCCCAGAACTTCAACAACCACTGCACCCGGGGTACCTTGCACATCATATCTCAACGTGAAAAGTCTTTGACCAAATGTCAATATGTGATGAGGTTGGAGTGAGACTGTGTTGGCTTGGTGCAAACTTTTGATCTTGTAGTATATTTCAAGCAATGATAGTTAGCAGAAAATATTTTAATGAGAACATTAGCAGTTAGGTTTTTAGTATCACTGCCTAAGAAGAAGAACAGTCCCAAGAGCTGCCATTTTGCACCAACATCAATCACCGAGGACAAGAACAAATCCTTTAAAGGGAAAACACAGAGAGATCATTGTTTACCCCCTCACAAGTTGCAGTAAAGCAAAAACTTCAACTTCTTCAACAACTCTGCAGTCTGTTGAATGGCATTCAGAGAAATGCAGTATATCAATCATTTAAAGTAGATGACGCAGGTTGAGAGAAAGTTCCTCCACCAAATACACTAAACTGCACCCCTTCATCTCACAGCGACTCCAGGATCCATCAAACATCATAAAATGATGATGTACTATATCCTGTATGTTGTCCTGAGGGGATTCAGCTTTCAGCCAACGGACTTTCATCACTGCACTGTGACCGTCTCTGCCAGGAATGCCTTGCTCAGTTTGGATTTCAGTGATGGTTTCAGAAATCCTTCCAGCCCTCAGCTTCCAAGAGATTATTCTCTTATAGAGGATCATCACTCAAATTAAAAATTAATGTTGCTCCAGTGTTGGATGTCAGTGCACTGAATATTGATGAATATGAACAAGTCTCCCTGAGCCAGAAAGAGATCAGACTCAAACCTGGAAGGAGTTGTCTTTTAAGGCTGATGAAAAGTCTTTTGGAAGTAATTGATGGAATTTCTGTTATCATTATTATTATTATTATTGGTATTAATTACAAACCAATGCATTCTTCATCCTTTGCATTAAAATAGAGCAAAGACCAGTTTTTATCATGCATACTTCATTTTAGTTCACTTTTGTACAAGTTTATCTCTGTTATCATATATCTCATTTAAGCTGGGATTAAAATCTGCAAGAATGAATTTTTCCATCAATATTTCAAATCTCCCTTGTAATGGGTCTTCTCTGAAAAAGGTTCACAGTCATTTCATATAACTGTATGTAATATAATATAATATACAAAAGTATATATGGGGTGCCGCTGAAAATAACATCAACATTTTGCCACATTTAGCTTCAAACAATGTTTAAAAAAGTGTTGTGAATTTTTTAACGTCACCATTTACCACATTTACAGCAATATTTGTTAACTTAGAAATATATTAAATAGTTAAATCTAAATATTAAATGTGGCACCTAAATCTTAAATGTTAAATCTAAATATTAAATCTAAATCTAAATTTAAATGCTCAATCTAAATCTAAATCTAAATATAAAATATAAATATAAATATATATGTTAAATATAAATCTAAATGTTAAATGTAAACATTAAATCTAAATATAAATATAAATGTTAAATCTAAATGTTCTGGGTGAAACTAAATATTTAGCTAATATGCAAATTTACACCGCCGGTCACTGGAAGTACCAAAATAAAAGCTCGAGATGGTCAGACTGTGTTTATAGAATCAAATGACGAATTAAAACCAACTTATCGGGGAAATGAACACTTGAACATACATTAGCGTGATAATAACTACCTAAAATAACAAAAAACATGTTTGGAGGAAGTTGTTAGTGTCCCTTCGGAGGGAATCGCCTGGTTGTTTACAAATACTTCGGGTAGAAAACCAGCAGAGTTATTTCCGGTGACCGGCGGTGTGAATTTGCATATTAGCTAAATATTTAGTTTCACCCAGAACATTTAGATTTAACATTTAACATTTAGATTTAGATTTAGATTTAGGATTTAGATTTAGATTTAATATTTAGATTTAACATTTAGATTTAGATTTGGCATTTAGATTTAGATTTAATATTTAGATTTAGATTTGATATTTAGATTTAACATTTAACATTTAGGTGCCACATTTAATATTTAGATTTAACTATTTAATATATTTCTAAGTTAACAAATATTGCTGTAAATGTGGTAAAAGGTGATGTTAAAAAATTCACAACACTTTTTAAACATTGTTTAAAGCTAAATGTGTCACAGTCCCTGGCTGTGTCCGAAATCACTCCCTACTCACTAAATAGTGCACTAAATAGTGTGTTCGCCATTTTGTAGTGCTGTCCGAATGTTTAGTGTAAATTAATATACCCTATATAGTGGACTCATAATATCCCACAATGCAGTGCAAAAAGTAGTGTACAACCGATGGTCACTAACCAAGCAATATGTACCGTGATGCATTGCGGAGGCGCCAATAACACACGGCAGACGTGGTGGACAATAAGGAGGAGCACCCGGTGCAGCAGAGAAATGCATACAAATGTACGTAATAGTGTAGTAGTGTATTTATTTTTGTATTAATTCATGTGGGAAAATACGCTCAGTATTAGGTTTTTCTCACACAAATGAATTTATTATTTATTTCTGAAACCCACCAGATGACATCACTCTGGCTCGTTTTAATTGTGCGACAGTAATGACGTACTTAACTTTGCGACGGAGTAGTGTCCGAAAGTGTTTTAATGAGCTCACTATATAGTCCTCTATATAGGGAATTCCCTATATAGTGAGTAGGGAGTAGGGAGTAGTGAATGATTTCGGACACAGCACCTGTCTCTCATTCCTCTCCTGTCACTCTGCTGCAGTGATTTTCCACTCTCCCTCCCTCTGCTCCACTCTACCTGCCAGCCACGCCCACCTTATCAGCCCAGCTGTGCTCACCTGCCTACAAAGCTGCAGCTCATCATAATCAGCCCTGCATATAAGCCTCTCCAGCACTCTCACTCGTTGCCAGATTGTTCTTCAGCGCCATGCGAGACTTTCTAGCATTCATCTCCTGTCTGACCTCCTGATGCCGATTCTGCCTGTTCCCGACCTGTTCTCCTCGTCTGCCTCCCGGTAAACTGACCTGCCTTCTGTCCCTGATCTCGTGCTCTGCCTCAGCGTTTCTGGTATCTGATGGCTCGGCTGGTAACGACTCCTCCGCCTGGCCTCGTCTATCCTCCTGCCTGCTCCCCATCGGTGCCTCTGCCTTCGCAGACTGCTCATCTGGCTACGACCCCTGCCCCCCGACCACTCCTCTGCTCTCTCCACGTCGACACCTCCGCACGTGCAGCCGGCTCTTCGGGTCACGGAGCTTCCTCCTCGTTGTCATCGGCTGAAGTAAGCTATTTCTTTTCCCCTCACACCAAAAGAGAACTGAACTGTTTGGAGCCGGGGGCTAAGGAGCTTCCCCTCGTTTCCACGGCCGACTCTGGCCGCGTCTCTTCCCCTTCTCTGAGCCCCAGAGACTGTGTGAGGGCTTTCAGCCCGAAGAACGAACTTTATTCTGTGTGTATTCTACCTGCTCCGTACCGTGTTTGCTGTGGTGAAAATAAAGGTCATTACCAACTGTTCCTGAGCGCCTGTCTACTGCATTTGGGTCCATACCACACCCATTTCAAAATGTGGCAAAATGTTGATGTTGTTTTCAGCGTGAGCCACTCTACAAACGGCCCCCCATAAGTATAAGCAAACTTCTGGAAACAAGGCTTCCTGTATATGCTCTTTTTGCTTTAGTTATGAAGGCTGCTATTGGTCAGCTTACAGGATTGTCTGCTCAGTCTTTTGCATCCTTATTTGCTGTTTACCTGATTCATACTGTTTGCTAACATTTAAACAGTGTCATGTCAGACCAGCTCAGAGCAAGCTATATTCATCTAACGGCAGCCTTCATGTTCAGAGCTCCTTTTTATGGATAAAAACAATCTGACTTTGAGAAGCTGTAGAGCAGGGAAAATAGATTGTTGCTGTGGTTTCAGTAAGAGAAATCTGACAAAAAACACTTGGTGCAGTTAGTGATGACAAGGTTTGACTCTTTTACCCTTTTACGAACCAGACAATGTACAGTTCACTCAGTACATTTACATGACATTACTTTTAAGGTAAACATGTTAGTCCGATGGAAATCAAATTTCTTAAAGTCAGACTAACACACCCAGATAATGAGATTGGGAGTTACATTACTCCTGCATGTATACAGTCAATCAGACCCAAACTGGCTGAGTTGCTCTGCACATGCTTCACAGTTTCCAGCCTGATAACCCAGAAGTCAAATAGCATTAAGTGCATAATGGAAGAGGAAGCCGGCAGCAATATGGCAATCTACATCCAGAGCTGTGCATTTTTGGATGAACGTAATGCACAAAGCTGTAAAGCTTAAATGTCAAATGTGTATCACAGTTAAATAGCCTAGCTCAACTTAATTGTGCATGTAAAAGTACTGTCCGACGTCTTCTTTCTGGCTCTTTATCTCTATGTGGCATCAAGTGACACTCACAATGTCTAACACAAAATACACTGTGCCTGTAAGATGTGAATCTCTAACATTATCAGCTTAAATTTTCACATTTCACACCTGACAATTAAGGTGTTTCTTTTACATTATATATTTAAACTGTATTTTCTATGAAATCTGCACCTTTTATACAAGATTACAAATGGTTTATAACAATTTACTAAAGCTTGGGAATCAGACAAATCGTTAAGCATGTTATTTTTGCTCCTGCACATGCACCTGATCCATAGACTGCAAAATTAATGGACGTAGCTACCTTTATGCAACCCATAGGTTTGGGGACTTGTTTTGAAGCCTTGAGTTCGGCATTTTGAAAGGAGAGAGAGGGAGAGACCCTGCATTGATGGTGGAAGAGACTGCCATTTTGATTGATTTTAAGCAGGATCATGGAAACAACAACCCCCCCACTGCCACTCGCAGGAGGTCCGTTTTCAGAGGGTCAATTAAATGTGAACAGTTGAGTTAAATAAAAATTCATCACTGCACAGCTGTCATGAATGGGGAATTTAGCTATATATATATATATTTTGTACCAGGCTGTCAATTCATGCTGTAGAGTTGGGCATTTTAACATAGGAGTCTCTAGGTATTGACTGGCTTCTGGAGCCAGACTCAACTGACTAAGAAATTGAGCACAGTGTTAGTTCAGGCAGGACACAATGTCAAGCTCAGCTCACATCCCAGCTACATCAGTTTATCTCAAACAGCCAATCAACTGATGAAGCAGCTGATTGATGAAAGGGAGTCAGCTGACTGATCACATGATTCCTTTCTATGCAACCAATTGGTGAATCTCATTCAGGGCACCCTATTTAAACTGCTCTGGCCTGCCTACTGTTGCTGCTTCCTCTGCAAGCCGCTTTGCATCCCGCCTCCACCCCTGCTCCTCCTTTTAATGCTGTATCTGACTTATCAATGTCATTTCTGTTTGTCATTGATGCTGTCTCTGTTCTGTTCCCGGGGTGTCTTTGCTGCTGCTGTTTGTCTCTCTGCCTCAGGCTTTCCTTATTTGCACATGGAAGGGCAGACAGGTGTGCTCTATCTGCCTTACGGCTTTCCACGCAGGTGCATGGAAGGGCAGAGGTGTGCTCTCTCCACCTTAGGCTTTCCACATAGTTTTGGCACTTCCGTGATGCTTCATTTTTCAACTCTAGAGATTACCACTTGGCCTGCTCTCCCTCATGTTTAGACAGATTTCCAGCCAACTTGGCCCAGGATGGGCCAAACACAACTGTTTATATAATATGGGGCAGATTTGATATGATGACTTGCAGGAACTCTGCACTTAACATAAGTGACAGGAGAATCAACCTGGCTTAATAAAGAGGAGCGCTGTTGAGGCATTTTCAAAAATAATCAAGATGGCTGCAGCTGATGTGGAAATTTCTGTTTAAGCACTATTTTCAAATTCTGATGAAAAAAACGGTAACACTCATTCACAGATGTATCAGTGCTACACCATCGCAGTTAATCTCTGCATGCTGTATTCTGTCTACATTTTTGTGTCACTCAGTGCTCCATGACACATTTAGCTTCTCTGACTGGTTGTAGGTCTATCCAACTGTGTCCAGAGGCATTTTGATTTATGGCTGTTGATAATGCCCCTTGGAAAACAAAAATAAACAAGAGGTTACAGAGATGTGCCACTTTGTAGAATCTTAGCCCTATAATTGTTGATTAGTGTGCCAACCCCACGCAAAATGACCTGTTTCACTATCGAGATTTGATCCATTTGGTCCAGTAACATTTCAAAAGTCTAGAAGAACCAAAGCACCATTAAGTAATTTCATTCCCATTCAAGTCAGCAGAGGACTAAACCAGAAGTTATTCTCTTGGCCATGCTGGGGCCACTGTAAGTATCTAGTGCTTTGATTGATTTGGGTAATTTCCAACACATTCTTGCTCCGACTTTGTCACATGGGGATGTTTTGTCATGGACTGACCATGTCGAGGGACCCTGGATGCATTGGTTGTTGACATTCTGGGACACCATCCTAACTTTAGCCTGTTAAATGCATTGTCTGTTTTCAAAATACACTTCCATTGAAGTGTATTGCACTTTTAAGAAATGTACAGTTTGCATGCAGTCTCTTTCAAAATAAAGGCACTACATTGGTACAACACTGCGAATTGACATGTTTTTCCTTCAACAACAAACGCACATGATTACATTATCCAACACTCGCAGGTGGTTGGGTTAAGGAAAAAAAGAACAGGGTTTGACTTTACAATCAAACGGGAAGTGAACACTGGCCTCCAAGGTGAAATTCGATGATTGTTGGACCCATCCACCAGTTGTAATGTCACACCTAATAGCTTTTTTGGCTTTACCAGCCACTGAGCAACTTTCAAAGGAATGAAAAGGGCCCTGCCTTCCACGCTGTATCCAGGTCTCTTTATACATCTGTGGGTTATATTTGTGCCCTGTTAGCTTGATCAAATGCTATGTTAGCATCATGTTTTTAGTTTGGTTGCTGGTGGCTTGCTTTCCTAAAAAAAAGGTTAGGTTTGGGTTTTGTTTTGCTGTATTAATGTCACTGTGTACTGACACACCATGCAGTACACATTAACATCATTGAAGTGAGGTAAAGAATAAACCAATTAAGATTAGCAAAAGTGAGATTTTCAGGTGTTGTTAAGTTGCTCTTCAAATAATTTTTTTCCAGCGCCCACAATTCATTGTTGTCCCAAAACCACAGTATCATAACTGGAAAATGAAAACCACAAACAGCATATTTGTATGACCTTCAGCTTAACGATCTTCATGTTTACAGTAAAGTATATTTCACTGCTTATGAAGGTTGATGCCATCTGTCTGAATGCACGATCATGTCATTCTCTCCACTCTCCAGTCTGTTGACAAGTTGATATGCTGATGTGCTGAACATGATGATAGGGTGCATGGTTTGGCTGTGTAAAACTGTGGAGTGGCATTTTTACTCTCCTGGTCAGGTTCTTGTTTCATATCAGTTTTCGGCTGCAGTTGCTGATTACTTTGCGTAACACACGGAGCCAACCGGCACACAATTGTAAGACAACAAGCAGTTTGAGAACAAAGTTTTGAAACATCTTTGACAGATGCTGAGTCCACTTAGTAATCTCAGATGTCTGTCTGTCTGTCTTTCTTTCTTTCTTTTTCCTGTGAAGGATGTTTTTGTTTTTCAGCTCAGATGTCTCAGAATGACACTTATTGTATCAGTTCTGCTGCCTCTGGGTTTTCAGTCACCATCAGCATTCAGGGTTTCTCTTCTTTCTGTTTTTAAAAGATTTCTCATGATTTTGATTGTTTCAAACTTCAATTATCCTGCCTCCATGCTCATTATCAGCAGCATGATGTCTCACATCTTCTATGTTCCTCACATTTTGGGTATCTTCTGTCAGTAGAATACTGCATCTTGCCTGTGTTTTCATCTTGAGTGACAGAAAGAGGTATCACATGTGACAAAGGTAGCATGTTCGACCTGAATTCTAGATGTTGCAGATAGCTGGTATTCACTTTGGACCAGCAATGATGCAGAAAACCCATGTGTATTTTATTTTCATAAATTAAACTGTGTATAAATGATAACATTTAGATTGGATGTTGCCCAAGTTCATGTCCTAAGCTCAATCCTATAATCATCCATTAAGCAACAGAGGGAGCATATTCATAAATTATTTCTTTTATATACATGAGCTAATAGTGACACTGGCAGTTCAGCAAACATTGGAAAGCTCTTGCTCATTATTTTGAGACAGTGGATGGATCTTTGTTCCAGCACACTGACATTCTCATTGGGTACACAGTGTTTGGTATTTAGTGACTGTGATGACTCACTGTGGACTGGACTGAGCTGCAGCGTGAGGAGATGCTAGCATAATGAAACAGTGTTATTTCAGTGTGTGACCTGCTCAGACCAGCTCAGTACAAGCTATTTTCATCTCTTCAACCGCCAGAACAGCCTTCATGTTCAGAGGAGTAACAGCTCTTTTCATGGATGATAACACTCTGACTGAGACACAGTGAAGCTGATTGGTTTCACAAATATAGTTGAGATCAGGCCTAGTCCACTTGTATACAAGTGAAAATCATGGTTTTACCTCCTTCCTCATCAAATGAAATTATTGTTATAAAAAATCTCCACCCACATAAAAATGCAAAAGCACAAGTGGAAAACTGTCAAGAGCAAACATATCCTCATAGAACAATTATTATGATATCCTACAAAAATGCATGCGCAACAGTTCATATGATATCCTATGAATTAGTGCCCAACGACTGACATTATATCCTTAAAGCCGCTACAAGGAACTTTTGACTGGATATGCAAAAGTCTCTCATTTCTGCTGGTGTATGTGCGTGACCTACAATAGCAAATGAGACCATCGGTGTGAAGATAAGCTATTTCTATATAGTGTATATCCATACCTTTAGGAAACTGTCTCCGGGTCTGCCCCAGGTCGCTTCCAGGGGCCTGTTGTTCGAAACCTAGATAAGAGATTAAGCCGGGATATGTTGGTTATCCTGGCTTAATTTAGCGTTGATTTGGTTGTTTGAAAGCAGAGGCACATATGTTGCCATGGAGATTTATTCTGTGCACGTAGCCTGGTCCCGACCAGGCTAACAACCAGGCTTGGTTTAGCCTGGTGTATTATCTGTCCAGTCAGCTCTCACTGCGATCGGAAATCAATGTGTTTTACCGTCATTTCATGTTCTTATGTACGTCTTTGCCTCATTTTTGAACAAAATACATGAAGCCTACAATAATAAAAAAAAAACATTTAACATTTAAAACATTCTTTTTGTCATAGCCCAAACATACTTTGACATGCACATATCCTTACCGATAAAAGGATTAATTGTCAGAATAAACATACAAGTAGGTGTATTTGGCATTAACACAATTAGTGGTTATTAGGTTTCATAACTGTATGACCTTCCCAAATTATATTCCCAGTTAACTGGACCAATAACTCCAGTGCACTTTACATCAGTGAATGAAAACATGAAACCACAATATTCTTTGACCTCATTTTATTTAAATGAAAAATACTAAAATCAGTCACTGTCTGCTTTGAGCTGTGGAGAGAAAAAAATAAATAATATTGATTAATACATTGCATCACAGTCATGCTTACAATGTGCATTAAAGTCACTTACTTCTTTTTCTAGTTTTTTAATTTCAAAGTCCAGTTTCCTTAAGCTTTTTCCTTTTAATTTGTCTATCAAGCTCCATGTCCTGCAGCTTTCTCTTCTCACACTGGAGCTTGACATCTGCCAGGGCTATCATCAACATTGTTGGGCTACTTTTACTGATGTTTTAATATCATTCTTCGTCTTTTATTGATGTCTTAATGTCATTCTTAGTGTTTTATTTATGTCCTTATTGTTATTTTTATCTCCCATCTATTGTTTAGATGGGAGATAAAAGGGTTTGCATTCCTTTTTAACCATGTAAAACACTTTGTGCTACATCTCTGTCTGAAAAGTGCTTTATGAATAAAGATTGATTGATCCTCTCTTCAGCCTCAGCTTTTTTACAGATGGTGGTGATGTTTGCTTCCAGAATTCGCTGGAATTTAATTGAGTTCATTTCCCTCTGCATGCTAACCCATGCTGACACAGGGAGAACTTGCAAACTCTGCACAGCAGGATTCCCCACCCTGGGTTCCAAGGCCCCACCCTGGGTTTGAACCAGGAACCCTCTTGCTGTGAGGCGACAATGCTAACCACTGCACCACCTGACCACACCACCATTCCTCGTGTCATTGATACAAGCGGCCCAAATGAGTTTCTTTCGTTGGGTGGCTGGGCTCAGCCTTAGAGATAGGGTAAGGAGCTTGGACATTCGGAGGGAGCTCGGAGTAGAGCTGCTGCTCCATTGCGTTGAAAGTGGTCAGTTTAGGTGGTTCTTGCATCTAATCAGGATGCCTGCTTGGCGTCTCCTGTAAAGGTGGCCCTTGGGTAGACCCAGAACACACTGGAGGGATTACATATCTCATCTGGCCTGGGAATGCCTTTGGGTCCCCCAGGAGGAGCTGGAAAGCGTTGCTGGGAGAGGGACGTCTGGAGTGCTTTACTTGGCCTGCCGCCCCTGCGACCCGGCCACAGATAATCAGATGAAAATGGATAGGTGGATGGAGGTTATATTAAAGTTTTAAAAGTGTTATAAAAAGTGTTTTATAATTTTGTATCATTGAATTTATGCTCACTCAAAGTTAGTGTAACAAAGGGGCTAATTACTTTAAAAGTGTAGATTTCTTTGTTTGCCTAGCACAAAAGGGGGAAAAAAATATAACGGCTAAAAAAAAAAGGTATCTGTATTGGGATCAGAATCAGTATTGGCTATCAGTGAAATTATTATTTTAAACATTGATATCGGCCCAGAATTTCAAAATCAGTGCATCCCTTGTATTTATTTACATATTTTATGTCATGAAATGTAACATAAAAGTCTCTCCAGCTTGTGTTAAGCACAGACCTTATTTCAGGCATCGAACCAAACATCCATTCAAAAAATCCACTGACTTTGAGATGAGAGAACAGGGAGTGCTAAAATGCTAACTAATTTGTCATTCCTGCACCACCCTTGGGTAGACCCACCCTATTCAAGCACTGGCTAACACATTCGGGTAAAGTAAGAATTAAAAGGAGTAAATGATAAATGGTAAATGGACCTGCATTTGTATAGCGCCTTTCTAGTCATCTAGTGACCACTCAAAGCGCTTTTTACACTACGAGTCACGTTCACCCATTCACACACACATTCATACACTGGTGGCCGAGGCTACCATACAAGGTGCCACCTGCTACTCAGCTTTAACATACTCACACACCGATGGAACAGCCATCAGCTGCCTAACACCTAATATGTATTACAGTATATACAAGAAAAGAAGAAAAAGGTGTTGGCATGAAAGCATGTGGAATTCACCTCAGAGAGTTGGAAAAAAACTCTCCTTTTAGAAGAAAAGGAAATATAAAGAAAATGTGAAAAATGCAGCATTTACCTCACAATTAACTTATTTTAACCTTGGCTGTAGTCCAGAGGTTGGTACGTGTCCTCCACAGACCTGACAGCATTCAGTAATTTAAATTAATTTGTGTGGGAAAGTGATGGCAAAGACAGAAAGCAGTGGAGAAATGGAAAGATGAAGGGCTCTTCATTCATCCAATTTCCTCAGTCCCCTGCTTTTTACACCTTTTCACTTATTACTACACACATAGAGAATATTATATAAGCACATCAGGCCTACCCATCCAAGGAGACAGCAGTGATACAGAGCGGTGAGTCACTGTGTTTGAGGCATCTATCATTTAGAGTCTGACCTGACATCAACTGTCAGAATAAACAGTGATTGGACGGATCAGCCGGAGGAGCCTTGACTTCTATGTGACTCTGCAAGAAGTAATGCTGATAACATTTAGTAAGAGTAAAACATTTTGGGAAATATGCCATCATACTCAGAGCTTTGTCTGTCCAGCTCATAGAAATGAATGAACCAACGCTGTGGTTATATAAGGGGTTTTTTTTTCAACATGGGATTCCACTGACCTTGAAGTCCAGGCCAACAAGTTAATGCCACTCTTCTTGCTATACTCAAAGATTCCTAAGGTTTATGCTTCAATTCTCTGTAGAGCTTGGGTACAAGCTGTGTTGATGAAAAAACCTTGGGACAGAGTCACATACCTGGGTTCCAGTGTTTTTAGCATGTAACAAAAGCCTTTGTTTTCAACAACACTGTATGGACACAGATCTTTACAGACAAGTAGCTGATGGACTGTGTTATTTTCTTAGCTCTCTCAAAGTTGGATGGTAGTTTTGTCAAGCTAAGTGTGTCCAGTGTTAGTTGCTCTTTCAGCAAAGGGGGTTTAGCATTAACTTGGCTGTCAGTGGCTAATGCTATCTCTGGATGGTGGAGTTATTTGGAAATTAATAACCATTTTTTAACAATTTCATTTTCATTTATTGTTGTAGGCCTGAAGTCATTCTTACATTCTTCCACTGTAAAAATGCGTAGCCTACACACTTCAAAGTGCATCATACATCTGTGGCCTGGCAAATTTTCCTCACAAGCGATGGCTTTAGTAGCATTAAGTCTCTCTAGCTAGGCAAGCTGCAGATTCCAAATCCAAAAATGGAAAAGTCTCAGGGGAAAATAGAGAATTTAATATCGTGTGGACAAATTTGTTTGCTTTCATCAGCAATTCTGCAAGTACCAAATAATCAAAACAAACCCACTGCAGAATAGCCACCTTGTGCTAAAACATATGAATGAATGCTCATTTAGGCCTATTTGTTATGTTAGCAGGCTAAATTTGACATAAAAGGTTGTGTTACCCTTATTATGAAGCTTGAATAGGTTTAGCAGCTCTAGGCTTTTTTGGGGGGGCCTAAAATGACTCTTTTGGTAGTAGAAGGTGCTGACCCTTGGTCTAAGTCAAAGCCACACTGGTTAAAAGTCCTGTGCCTTGACCTGCACCCATAATAAAACACACACAGGCTACGGTCACTCACATTAAGCTGGGTCCTCCGTTCTTGGAGTACAAATCCAGTAGAGGGGACGTCTCTTTCACTAGCTGTGCTTTATGCCGGGATGGCGCAAATATCTTGCGTCTGGTATAGTTCATTTCTTCCTGTGCCTGTGAATTTATATATACACATATTTTTTTTACCCATTACAAAGCTTTTTGCCGGTTACCTGTCAGGTGTAGGACTCCAGTGAAGAGATACCAAGATAAGGAAGATCTGGAAACTTATTCCTCTCGCTGCAATGATGATATACTTCACATAAGTTTTAATATGAAAAATAAAAAAAAGAGATGTTTGTTCTCACCAAAAATACTTTTTTTCTCACTCCAGTGCAGAGATACCAAGATATATAAGATCTGGAAACTCTGACCAATCAGAGCAGACTTGGCTTTTTTGGTGGGGAAGGGGCTTAAGTGGTAGAGCAGGTGCCCCATGTACAAGCCTGTTGCCGCAGCGGCCCTGGTTCAACTCCAGCCTGTGGCCCTTTGGTGCATGTCTCTCCCTCTCTCTCTCCTTCACACTTCTTTTTTTTTCCCTCTTTTCCCTACTTGTCTGCACTGGTCTTCATAGCTTAGTGCCACAAAAGGGTGCAAGCTCAATGCGTGGTTGTGACCGTCACCCACCCTCCCTGGAGACTAGCCTATCAGCCTTTATTGGAAAAGCTTCCTAATATGAGCCAGAGAGGGCCTTGATACACCAAGGTGTGTCAAGGGGAAAGTAAGGAACAAGCAAGGGGGAGGGGGCAGGTGCAAGTCCTGAGTTATATAGTGACAGTGCATGCTGAGGAGAAGGAGGAAAAACAAACAAACAAATAAACAAACAAACAAAAAAACAGGGGATAAACAGGCAGTGTAGCTGATGTATTGTGGCCTTGAGGTGGTTGTGCTCCATGCAGATTATCAGAAATAAACATATAAATGTCTACTATACTGTACTGAGAAACAGAAACAAAAGAGAAGTCTATACTGAACACCAAAAATGTGAGAGTCTTGGTGGAGGGGGAAAGTCCTCCTGTAGAGAAGAGTTGCCAGCGCAGTGTGGAAAGTTTGAGAAGCAAGTGGGCCCCTTTGAAGTGAACCCATCGGTTCTTTGCGATGCGTCACGGGGCTGAAGTATCGAACATGCATGCGTGTATTTGAACCCTCCCAATGTGTTTATGAAAACCATCACCAGGGTCCAGGGCCAGCCCTGCGGGGGAAGGGGGGTGGCCTGTAACCCCAAGACCACAGGAGCGCCCAGACCCCACGACCAGGGAGCCACAGAGGCCACAGGACACCACGCAGGCCCAAGGACCAGGGGCGGCAATGGCCGGCACCCCCAGAGAGCCAGAGACACACCCCAGACAGGCGGGGCAGGAGGGTCCGCCCACCCACCGCCCGACGCGGATCGCCCCCCCCCCCCCCCCCCCCCCCCCCCGGTGTGGGCAAGGCTGATGGCTACAGCACACTGCTGTCCTGCAGCCCGTGCAGCCATAACGCAAAAATACAAAAAATCGGAAAACAAGCAAGAAACTACTAGGATCCACTGCAGTCTTCTATAGCCTGCACCTTTCTGTTTAGAACAATGTAATAACCACCTTGAACAAAATTGTAAGTTACACCAAAAAAACTTGTTTCACTTGGCACATGGTCCGGTTCAACCACTGGTGAAACACGTTGCTCATGTCAATGTTACATACTTTTATGGGCTGTGCTCAAGTCACTTCCACATTTCTAAGATTTTTCTGCTGGCCCAATCTGCAGCCTAGTGGATATATGTTTTATTCCTCCAGATGCACACTAAGTATGCAGGCAACTACAAGAACAGTAATCTCTCTTGACAGATTCTACAATGTAAACTGCAGATTCTGCAATTTACATTGTAGAATCTGTTGGCAGCCCTGTGTGAAAGACGACTAGAGAGGGGGGAGGGCGGGGCTTTGGGTTTGAACGATGCTGCCCTTAAGCCAATCACAATGGAGGGGGTGTGGCTGAGTGTGCAGGTGTCCCCAGAAAATGTGTACCTACAGAAACAGCAAGCTCCGCATCCATAGCGACCGCTCCACAAAAACAGTCATCTCGTCAACGTGAAAAAAATATTTATTCCAGCGGATGTCTTAGTTACAACATGATTGAGCTAACTGGAGTAGTTTCATGTCGTATCCGACAACGGGAGGCTTTTAACAGATGATGTCATGATGTTAGCTTTGCTAACTGCCCCTGTCAGCTGTAGCCACTGATGCTTTCTGGACATCGTGATTTCCCATAACTGAATAAATACCACACATAGCAACACAAAACTGCTTTGCTAGCTCAATCATGTTGTAACTAAGATATCCGCTGGAAAAAAATATTTTATTCACAGACTGTTTATTGAGTTATTACCTTATTTTTATACAGTCTATGGTTATTATAGACACCGCTAATGGCGAACGTTAACAGCTAACGGTTAGCCCAGCTAATCTACGATAACCATGTTAATTACAAAACATGCACACAGAAATAATGTTTGTTCAATCATTGTGTTTATAAACTTAACAAACATCAGATTAGTCTACACGGTGATATAGTGACGTGAAAAGTGTGATAGATAGCTAAACCTTTATGTATTTGTAAACAACACGGCGATTCCCTGGGGGCACCGCCGCAAGTGAAGGGCTTGAGCAATCGCCGAGGCCTCTGCACTTCCGTTAGTCGAAAAACTCCGGGCTGTGCCTCCAGAGGTAAAGGAAGAAAGAAAAAGGTTTTTTTTTTTTTGTTTTTGTTTTTTTTAACCAATGGATTTCCAGATTGCAAGAACAGTGCAGCTCGTGTTGCAGCCACATGTACAAGCTGCTATATTCCCAGCTTTAGCAGCAGGGAGAAATGGCTGGCCTCCACCACAACAGGAGGAATACACTTTTCAGTAACTCCAAATGTATCTTATTCACAATAGGACAATCTTATTAGTAAAATATTACTGTTGTTCAGAGGGTGCATGAAGATAGTGGACAAACAATTTGTTTCTATTTGAGTTAAATACAGAGGGTATATTTGGTGAAGTAAATGTAGCTGAGCTGAGTGACGGAAAGTAAACTTATCGAGTTATGCTATTGCTACTGTTGAGAAATTAGAAACGTGTGAGTAACTGCTAATATGATCTCAGGAACTTGTCCAACACAGACCTGAACTTGAAAATATCCATTTCATAACTAATGTCTTTCATGTGCATCATGGCAGCAGAGCGATACACCAGCAAGGTCCTGACCCAGCCAAGTCTTCACAGGATCTAAAAACAGGGTCTGCCCACTCATCTGCCTCTTTCTGAGCTTTATCCCTCCTCTGCGTGCAGACACTGACAGACTCTTTCATCAGCTGACATTAGATCCTGCTTATGATGAAAGGCCAAAACTAGCACTAGCTGCCTTAGCTGAAAATAGCATCGCTCCAATTAGCCCGCCGCTGCCCCCCTTCAGAACAACTATGTCCCAGAGAATAAGCTTAGATGCCAAGTTGGGACCCTGCCGTGTCCTGTTAAAAAAACTAAGACAAAGGTCAGTCACACTGACTGCAGAGTCAATGAGAAATGGAAAAATGTTTGAGCCCAGGCTCTGCAGAGGCTACAGCTGTGTTTGAAACAATCACAGGGATTTGAATCTTTAAATACATTAAAACATCAAAGGTAACTGATCCAGGCTGACTTCTCTGTCACGCAGAAGGTGCAGAGTCAGCACAAGAGAATGTAAAGCACCATAAATAAACAACTAAGTGTGGATGATGTTACAATACTAAGAAAGAAGATATCAGTTTGCACATCATGCTGCAGTGGCTGAGCGACACAAGCTGAGGTAGACTTCTCGTCTGCAGTGTTTTGGTCCTAAATTTGTCAATTGTACCAAAACACCCTGGGTCCAACTGACTGTAGTAGTCCCTCTTGCTGGGTCACATTTTCCAATCATTTCCCATCATTTGCTCTCAGATGGAAAGCTGACTCACTACCTTAACTCCAGCTGCTCTATCAACCCAATGTTTTTTCAGACCATGCATATGTAATATTTGTATGTTATTGTGTGGTGGACATGTTGAAACTTTACATTTCAGTAACATTATGGTTAATGTGTGGTTATGTTAGGCACAAAAACAACTTGGTTATGGTTAGGAAAAGACATGTAATACATGTAATCTGCGGTATACACTGCAGAACACTTTAGAAATGCTGATTGATATGTATGAGATGACCTATGACCACCGAAATTTAACCCAATCACCCCTGGTGCCAATCGGACATCATGCCAAATTTGAAGAAAATGCTCTTTAGATTTTGCATTATTGAAAATAAGACAGATAGAAGGACAGCCTGAAAACACACTAGCTCTGGCCACAGCTGCTGCTGGCACGGAGGCATAAAATAGTGTGATGTATATTAACAGTTGCATAAAATACAGAGCATTTCTAAAGCAACAAATTTAGTCATCCCACCAGGCTATCTTGGGTTTTGAATCTGATAGGCTCTGTGTTACTTGTGTTAAACACTCAGGGTCGAATTCACAAAAGGATTGCATGGCTTTTGCGGCCACTAAACCGGTAAAAATGGAGCAAACAGATACCGTCTAATTCACAAAGCACACGCAGAGGGTGAAATGCTCCACTAACTGCGCTGCCAAGCAGATTGCGTCTTGGTGCTCCGGTGTTATTTGCACGTATTTAAATGAGGTAATACTCATATATTTGACGCAAAAAATTGACCCTTTCTCTGCAAATGAGCCTCATTGATAAACAATGTCTAACCAGCGCTAGTAGCCACACGCAGTTTGAGTGAAGTAAATAACGTCTTTAGAAAGCTGGTGCAAACTGGGCGCTCCTCTGTGGAAGCCTCTCGCCCAGACTTTCCAGTGATCGTGGCAGCAGTGATCGTCTGTTAAATCAGTCTGTAAATAATATTTTGACATTATTATTATAATCATTATTACTTTAATGGCATCCGAAGATATTGATGCGTTGAACAGGTGACAGTCTGCGGTCATTCTCAAAACGCACTTCTGTCACGCACTTCAAAATCAACTTTCAATCATTTATTTTACAAAACGGGGGAAACAAACGTGAACAAAAACGGTTCCATAATTCATATTAAATTCAAAAGATAACGAAAAAACAGCAACAAGTGAGAGGGAATAGTGATAAAGTGGTCAAACTTGGTCAAATCCACAGCCTCAACCCATCCGACACTGTTAAGCACTATTCGGACGGGATTAGTTTTACATGGGCACGTGGGGTAATGTCACTTTACCACAGGACATCAGTAATATTAATGGCCAATTCGCACAGGATAAGAAATATCAGTAAAACTACCACAAGTGGGAGGGGTAATCCATTCACGCACCGCCGTCCCCTTCTGTCGTCATGTGCGTATGATAGGACTGTCAAAAGCACCATGAAATTGAGTTAGAATATTTTCAAATTAATTTAGTAGAGTTCGAATAATATTAGAATTTATTTTTTTTATTATTATTATTTTTTTTTTTTTTAAAAACCCACAAAAAATAAGATGCTTATTGCTGGTGCAATATGAATGTGACACTTGGATGAAAACACCCAATCTGACCTCACTGAAGTGCCAGGTATGACCAACTTCTGCCTCACTATCTGAGCAATGTTTGGATACTTCAGTGCGTAGTTTTCCACCACAAGAGTGGGTTACAATCAGGGGCAAACTGCACTCAGCTGCCAAACTTTGTGGGCATGTTTGCGTTGGTATCATTAGCGCAATATCCTTTGTGAATAGGATGTTAAGACGGAGCAAACTGTGGTTGCAAGTGAAGTGCAATTCAAGGTGCTATCAGCGGCTGCAGTTCATTCTTTGTGAATTAGGCCCTCAGTACGTTTACATGCACAGCTAAGTCGAGCTTCAGTTATAGCACGACTAAGCCATTTAATTGGACTACATTCTTTGTCCCAGTATACAAGCACAGGAGGGGCATTGATTTATTGACCGAAGTATGTCCAACCGCACTACAACAGGTCCCAATATGCCCCCTTCAGCTTCTTAGAATTGGACCTTTTTGCAATTGACCTATTATGTCACAGACCAAACAATCCAGGTTCCTGAAACAACTTGTCCATAGCCACTATCATTTGTATGTTTTTGTTTTGGAATGATGTCAATTCATTAAAAAAGTGATCAGACCCATATATCAGTTTGTTCTCAGTCTGCAGTTGTTTTAATTCTGACAGATCAATTTATTAAAATGCTTTACAGGTGATCTGTAGTTTATGTTCATGGTTTATCCTCCATTTGATATGAATTCTCCTGTAAATCAGCATCATATCAGTTTGACCTGTCCCCTCAACTAAACAGGCTGAATAAACTGTGTTTGACTGTAAGGTTCATATTTTCAGAGGAAAAAAAATACAAGACAGCAGCTTTCATTAAGGCTCAGTCAGATACAGTCAGAGCTTCACATCTGTACAGATGTTATTTTAACCATTATCACATCCTACTGACCACAAGTCTCTGTGTTGCTAAATACTTCAATAATTAAATAAGTCCAATATTAATATAGTACAGCAGACTCTGTATAGTTTATGATGAATGTATTCAGTCTCTGACAACTAAATTTCACCATCAGTCACACGTTTTCTGTTCACAGAATAAACCTTCAAATCAGACATATATAATCTTAATCTCTAAAATTCAACAAAAATGAAAAGTTTATCTAAAACGTCATCTTGTTGAGTCGACATCTAAACCAATCAACTGTTATATCAGGTGAGAGCCTGGCGGTGCAGTTGGTGGAGAGCAACTGCAGCGCCTGGCTCTAAAAACTGTGGCCGCCTCGCTCTTGCAGTTTTATCACGTCCACTTTTGTAATATGTCAGAGCAAGTCGGGATGAAGTCGGACACAAAACTAACCGGCATGCATTGTGCACCGATCGGCGGTGATCGAATCTGCGCAGGCCTGGCTCATCTTGAACGAACCTATTGTTAATGTACCTCCATGTTCTGAACCCTCGTAGAAGAAGAAGAAGTAAGAAAAAGTATCATGTGGCGATGCTGGCCAGGTATTGCGGAGCCTCCCACAAAAAAACAAAAAACTAAAGCAAAAGAACCTGCTGAGGCTGAGATTTTACCGACCGACGACCAAGAGACGGAGGTTAATGTTGCTGCTGCTGCTGCTGCTCCTGCCACCCCCCAGTCTCATCCACCAGCAGCATTAAGTGACTTGACTTTTTTTCCTTTAAATTATTAATTATTTGGTTGGCTGGTAAAATATCTGCCTGGCTGGTAAAAAATTTCACTTACCAGCCAGGCGTGTGTGTGTGGTTTCTGCAATAGATACAAACAGGAATAATAAAAATTAATGAAAACATTATAAGCACTATTACTGGTATAATTAACAGCACCACTATGGTTTTCTACGGTACACAATATCAACCCATTAGCTTAACCCCACATATTACACCATATAATTTCCTCCAAACTGCACAGTAACTATTACAACACAAATAATAATCCCTACAGTCATATACGAAGCTCAACGAACTTAATTGGCGGACCGTATTAACCTTGAAGGTAAAATGGCTGCCTACTAACACAACACATGACCAAACTGACCGCAGATCTGCTTTTGTGAATGAGATCTGCACATAGAAATATTCACATAAACACCCCAAAACATATATGAAAGAAATATGACACATATGTTTGCTTAGAGCACATTATGTATAACGCTGAGAGCTCAGAACTACTACTGCAATTGGTCTCAATCAAAACCTTAAACTTAGCTAAGCAGCTAACACAGTAAAGCAGTCATATCAAGCAACAATGCAAATGAATAAACAGAATGAATAATCTACTTACTCGCACATGAGAACAACAATGCTACACAATGGAGTGTTGTAACTTTGATAAATAAACGTGGAGAATACTGGCGCCTACTCCGTGACACTATAAAAACACCATAGAAGAAGAAAGACGCATCAGGTAGCATGAACAGTGGTACAACACTGCCCCCAAGTGGTCATAAACACGGAAACCAACATGGCAAGCAATAAACATACAATAAAAAATTTTTGGGGCCTTTCGAACAGTAATGTTCCCAAATTCGTACATATCCCAAGAATTTCGAAAGGCTGCAATCATGCGACTGACAGGAGGAAACAAGGGAGCAGTCCCAAGTGCTCTTGTAAGGAGGCAGGTTTGGGTATTGGGGTCTTAACATTGTACCTCAGTAACTTTATGTTAATTACCTAACTGCACATTAAAGCCCCTACAAGGAACTTTCATTTTGAGTTGATTTTGGCGACCCTGTGAACAAAAGCAGTAGCGTTTTGCCGGAATGAAGCCTACATTTCCCATGAGCTCTTGCGCGTATTGTCGTAAAGTCGCTGACCTGGGCCCTGTATCACGAAGCAGGATTAATGTCTCAGCGAGGTAACTTCAGGGTTAACCCTGGGTTTTCGGTCTCACGAAACCGGTTCAGTTCTTATCGGGGTAGATCACCATGGTAACTTACTCTGAACGGCTATCCTGCTCCGGAGCAGGGTAAGTTCAGGGTTGAATCTGATCCTATAAAAAGCACCACCCACTGGCCAATCAGCTGTTCGGAAAAAAATGACTCTGCTGACAGAAATGCAGCCCAGTCATGATGGGAAGTTTAATTCATTTGATTGATTTTGATTTGAAAGTTTATTTTGAACATTAAAAAAGAAAAGAAAGCAACAACAACAGACAATGATAAGATTGTTCACAAAGGAGTGGAAAGAAGTCCAAATCTCATCCCACCCCTTCATAAGAAAGAAACTGATCATTTGCGGACACTTAATAGCACCGTTAATTAGTGCCAACATTGTTTTGTTGGAGGAAATGATCCCTGTTAAAGATAATGGGCCTAATTGACAGCTTTGCTGCTGGAAATGTGGAAAGTAGCCTATCATGTCTACACTTCATGGTGTTTGAGGGATTTTCCTTTTTGCTTTTTAAAGAGGGAGACTAGGTTTATTTTTGCGCAGCTGTTAATTTCTAACACAGCTCAATATCAAGATGATTTTATTCAGACTATCAATTTAGTGTTGATATGATTTAATCGTGGCGTCAGCTTTAAGCTTTATTGTAGCATATATAACGTTATGACAAAGAAGACCAGTTTATCAGACGCAATGATGTTAGACGATAATTGTAATACACGCAATTCATCTGCGCAGCATTGATTTCATGGGATTCACAGGTGTGATCAGTGTCAGACGTACAGGTACAGGTACTGTAGCTACTTGAACCAGTGATGAGTAATTTAACCTACACATAATTGTATTTGCTACCTTGTTTTGTCTTGATTTTTCCCTCTCTCCTCCTCTATTTCTTCTTTCCTGACCCGTTTTTTTCCTTCTCTATTATGTGATTTCATTGATGTTTTGACAGGGGAATTTCTTTGATAAGCTTTTAGTGGCTTCTAACCTCTCCGGCACTTTTCTTTTTTTAGTCTTGTAAATGTTATACTGTCTGTTTTTAACATTATGTGCAAATAAACTAATCTAAACTAAAACTAAACATTATTCATCCCGTTAGCGTTGCCACGCATGTTTCCTCCTCCTGCAGCTGCCACGGTGTTGGCCTTTTCTGTAATGTTGCTTTTCTCCTCCTCATATTTTAGCAGAATTAATGTCTGATCCTCACGAGAAATGTTTTTTTCCCCCTCACATACGGCGCTCTGTGAGAACGCTCAGTGACGCTCAGTGACGCTGCGCTTCTCTCATGATTGTGATTGGTCCGCTGCGTGCGCGTTCACGGCTCTTGATAAAGTGATACCGATTATCCTGATTGCCATTGTTAGGGTTAGTCAACCCAGGATAGGTCTGGGTAACCCAGGAAAGGTTGATCTCGCTTCGTGATACAGGCCCCTGGTGTAACTCATTCGGATAAGTGCGCGTCCAGTAGCACCAGGACTGATAACTTGTATGAGTCCAAGTTACACCTGAGATCATCGTTTATTTCTTTTATTCTTAAGGTTTTTTTCATTAAAATGAGTAATATATAAAAACGATATTATAGACCAAAAGTTAATCTAGCTAATTTATTATTGTAGAATGTATTTAGCAAATCACCACTTTTAACTGTAGACACGGCGCAGTAGCGCAGAAGTGCAGTAGTGCAGTAGCGGAGCAGCAGCAAATAAAAAGAAAGAAAGGAAGGCATTATAAAAAGCCGACAAATAGTGTTAATTAATTGACATGAGACATTGGAGAGGTTGTCAGTCCTATTCTACACTGTAGTCTGTAATATTTTTTTTTATTTTATCATAACGTCTCAGAAATTACTCAAATGCATTCACTGTGTGCTTCTGAGCACACGGGCAGCATAAACAATGAAGTTACATATGACGGTCTGGCAGATCGTTGCGGTGCTTGGAGGCAGCTGACAGTGACAGTTTTTTCAGCAGCCATTTTTCTTCCTACCAGTAACCTACGGTTGAGGCAGCTCCAGCTCCAGCTCCGCTCACATGCTCTGACTCAGGCATCAGAGCCTCTGAGCTACAGTGATAGATGCATTGGCGCTGTCCGTGGTGCTTTACACTAGGACCGCCAGGATTACAGCGCTCCTCCAAGCGCTGCAGTCCCGCCGGCTGGCGCGGTCACTGTTGAGATTACATTCGTTTTTCATTATTAACAAAATGTTTTTTTATTGAACGTATGAATGTTTGTTTTTTTTAATAAATATTTTGAAATGAAAATGTATGCCTTGGTGTACTTTGACAGAGTTTTGCAATCAAAATGTATAATTGCGATCGGAGGTATAAATGCTCAGAAGTGTAGTGTGTTTCATTTTTGTAACTTAAAGGCTTCAGAAAACATACAAGACCCATTTTTAGTAAAAGTCATTTTTAGTCTCTGTGTGTTTTTACATCTATTGTTGCTTTTAATGTGCAGCTATACTTTTAATGAAGCTGACATGCATGACAGTCAAGCACCCCCCAGGATTCCGGGATTCCGGCAGCCAAACGGGACCCAGCGAAAAACGCTCCAGATGAGAATTCTCAAGTGACGAGTGAAAAACCACTTTGTCGCTCTGTCGCTGTTGCTCGGAGCCCGAGCATTTTTTCTCCCAGGCGAATATACGCTCAATCGCCCATTTGCATTGACTTTGTATGTAAACTCGTTGCTAGCGGGGGAAAAAACAGGTCTGGTGTGAACACACCTTTAGCTAGATACAAAAAGAGTTAAGAAGCTGTGATACCTGCCAAGATAAGTGCTGACAATGCAGGATGCCCAAACTTTTGCTTCAGTACGTTTTCCTTTTTTGTTACTTTGAAACTGTAAAAGATTGATAAAAGTAATTTGGCTTAAAATATTGGTGAAATGTGTCATCTTAAACTTCATGCCTTTTGAAAATTGGTTCATCTTCTACTTACTTAACAACTCACAGTCAATGAAATTTTGACCAGGGGTGCCCAAAATTTTGCATGCCACTGTACATAGAATGTATAAAAGAACAAGATGTAGCCACGTCCATGTCACCCATTGGTTTGTAGACTACTGTTGTGAAACCTCAACTTTAGCAATTTGGCTGTCACCATCTTGGATTTCTGGAGCGAGAGTGTAGCCGTATGGGAGCGAGAGCTGGATCTGACTAAGAACCCTCAGGACACCGCTGTGGTAGCAGCTTGTCAATCACAAGGCAGCCACATCCTAAGGCATACCCTGTCTTATCATCTATTTTACTCTAAATGGGTCCATAACTTACAAAATGAACATCAAGACTTGAAACTAGCGGTTGGTTCCATAAAGTCATTAGGAATTGAAAAGAGATATTTCTGTCATTTTGCTTTCAAGCTTTTGGCATTTCAGCTGGCTGCTTTACTGTTTGAACCCAAACAGGATGCTTCCTCCTCCTCATCTTCCTCCTCTGTCATGTCTCAGAAAAGGCTGTTTTCATTTTTGTAGCATTTTCTTTTTGCAACACATCTCTCTCTCTCTCTCTCTCTCTCTCTCTCTCTCTCTCTCTCTCTCTCTCTCTCTCACTGTAGTGAAGAAGTGAAGCAGTTTTTCTCCTCTGGGAGCTAAGGCCCTTTAGAGGGAGAGACACCTCCCCTACAGCTGAGCTAATAGGACATGCTGTCATAATGCTACAACTGTGTGTGTGTGTGTGTGTGTGTAGCTCTGTTTAAGCTCCACATGACCTTAGCAAGCCCTGCTTTTATATCTCATCCCCATGCGTCTGTGTCGGCCCGCTCCTCCTCCTCCTCCTCCCGAGGCCTTTTCCAGCACTGCAGCCAGACTAAACGGCGCTTCAGAGGAGGATAAACCACATTTCGCTCATTAGAGTGTTGGATAAGATAAATGGCCCAGCCTAGAGTGTATGTGTGGGTGTAAACTCGCCCCCCTAAGATGGACGCCTGTGAGGAGCCACGTCACTGAAGCCCAATTTGACATAAATCCACAGAGCTTTGCATCAAAGCCAAAGCCATTTCCAAGAAGTCTCCTCTTCAAAGTCTTCCTGAATGGGAAGGCAGCTCTGGGGTTTCAAAGTTGGCCTCAGCAGCAGAGGGGATGGAGGCTCGGATCGAATGGCCACCCACCCTCTCTAGATGACAATGATGATGATGATGAATGGCAGAGAGTTGAATCATCAACTTTACACCCGGGCAGTTACCAGGAAGCCACCGCCATCACACAGGAACCCAACCCCTGCAACCATCCTTTCCCGGAAGAACACATACAAAAAGCTTTTGTTCCCACTGCCATCACCACCCTGAACAGTTTAAAATAACAACTGAAGTCCCACCCAGATACACTGCTTTGTCGTATATCTTGTATAATGTCTATTGTGTTTTGTATGTCCTTGTTTATTTTATTGCGGAGCTTGCCAAAGACGAATTTCTGTTACTTGTGACAGACAATAAAGGCCTCACCTCACCTCACCTCACCTCACCGCACCGTACCGTACCTTACCGTACCTTACCGTACCTTACCTCACCTCCTGACCTTCTCTTGGCCTCCACCATGAAATCACCAACACCTAATCACAGCTCATTATTTACAGAGAGAGAGACAGGAAAGCAAAGGATAAAAAAACATGTCCCAGCTCCCCTGATCCCCAGCAGGTGTTTTGAACAGTGTGAGTGGAGTTGAGGAGAAGAGTCATCAACAACAGCCACAGTAACAAGTGGCAAAGCACACAGAGCACAGAGACATATGTGCACATTAACTTTCACTGTAGTTCAGTCTCTGCACAGCACCGAAGCAGGAAACATAACTCGATGGAGATTAATGATGTGGCTCCTCTGTTCTCCCTATATTGAGTTAGCTGTGGTTGGTCATTGCTTATTTACGCTGCTCAATTTTCTCATTATAGAGGGAGAAACAGGTGTTAATCAAAGAGTGGGTGTTTGTAATTAAATGGCACTGCTAAGAAGCTGTGACTGTGGCTCGGATTATTTGTGTTCCTGTTTCTCAAAGACCATTTGAATGTAATGAAAGGTATCTATGTGTTTCAGAGCATTGTAGTCAATTTAGGGGTGATTAGGTGGGGATGCACAACAGCGTTTTATTACTGTATTTAACATTAATACCAGCAGCTTTTATTGAAGAAATATTATTGTGTTGGGTTGTACAGGATACCTCTGTAAACGAACTTAGCTCAGGACAGAAATAGACAAAACTGCTCCCTAAGTTTCATCTAAACTTTCTCTAACGTCACTCCAGCTCTCTGTCTCAGGAAGCTGATTTATAACACCACACATTTATTGCACCATGACCTTTGAGTGTGTGAACAAGCCCTCTCTCCTGGTTTTTATTTATTTAATTAGAGTCTAATAATCATGGTGTATTATTAAAATGCAAATTTTGCTCTTAGTGACGAGGACGAGTGCTAATTATTTTGGTGACCCAGTCAACTTTCCTGCAGCAGACAAGTCGACATTTCCACTTGCACACAAGAAGTATGTAAACATAAGCGGATTGCCATTAAACTAATGGAGGACATTCATGCTCCCCAGAGGATGAACTTTTTCTATTATAGACCTTCCTCTTATGCCACTGTCAGAGCATGTGAGCAGAGAACAAGCGGAAGGATTTTGGATGGAGCTCCCTTGGATCTTGGAACTCTTGCTCCATCTCGCTCCAATTTTGTTCCAGTACCATGCACACCATGAATTTGAAGCGTGCCTGATTCAGAATGCATCTGTGTATTGCATGCACTTTTTGCTATGAAAACTCAGCTGCTGTGAGCTCGACAATGAAGTTTACAAAGTACTTTAAAAAGGGAACAGAGAAGTCAACATCTTCTTTTTTGGAGCAAGTGGAGAGCGATTTGAGCGGAGCAGATATTAGCAGAGGGAACAGCTCCATGAGCGAGGAGCGAAAATTTAATGCCACACACTGCTCTTTGACCAAAATGTTGATGGATTTACTGTTTCATTTACAGCTCACTGAGGAAATGTGTGTAGTGGACTGTAGCTAATGATTTTATAAAAAGAAAAATGTAGGAAGACAGTTTGTGAGTGGTAGGCTGACAGAATGTATGCATTCACTGAAGTTTTGCTCTTGGCTGTTAGCAGCATAAAGAATTTCAAGAGACTTAATATCACAGGCACAGAGTCTGTTCTTTACACTGTATTGCTTTCTCAGAAGGAACACAACATATGGTTTATTTACACAGGAGTGTATATTTACAATACTACATACTTGGTGTGATATGAAACTAAATTTTATATCACACCATACAGCTAATGTTCATTCTCATTTATATACTGTATGAATGAAAAGTCCTCATAAGCAGTGCTGCTGTTCAATATGAACTGTCCAGTGAAAACATGTCCCTTAAAAGGACACTTCACTTCAAAATCAAAAGTACATATTTTTCCTCTAAGTGCTATTTATCAGTCTAGATTGTTTTGGTGTGAGTTGAAGTGTTGAAGATATCGCCCGTAGAGATGTAGGCCTTCTCTCTAACATTATTGAATTAGATGGCAGTCAGCTTGTGGTGTTCAAAGCATGAAAACAATACATTTAAGTCAGAACCACTATAGTCACACAGACATGTATTTCCATTTGCAGTATTATATTTGGTGGTATGGCTTTGATCTGGGACCTCTCTGCCTTTCCTAAGGCCTACACAGAAAGCCTGAGGCAGACAGAGCATGTGCCTACATGGAAAACTGCAAAGACCCCCCAGGACATTGACATTGATAAGTCAGACACAACATGCAAAGGAGTGCAGGTGAATGCAAAGCAGCTTGCAGAGGAAGCAGCAACAGTAGGCAGGCCAAAGCAGTTTAAATAGGGCGCCATGAATGAGATTTTTCTATTTGGTTGCACAGAAAGGAATTATGTGATCTATCAGCTGACTCCCTTCCATCAATCAGCTGCTCCATCAGATGATTGGGTGCCTTGAGATTAGCTGAGCTTGACATGGTGCCCTGCCTGAACTAACACTACGCTCAATTTGAAAAACTCGACAGCGTCTCTTTCCAGAAATCATGAACCAGTTACTCAAGACAATGCACAGACCTTGTTGTGAGCAGTTTCATGAGGGATTTTTTTTTTTTTGTACCAATCTACACCTGTCAGCCATGTAACAACCCAAAAGGAGACATGCATCTTCAGCTAGCTCACACAGCACCACTGAGCTAGCTAACTTTACAGCTCAGTATGTGTATTATTTGGTGCTTTGAGCACCACGAGCTGAATGCCATCTGACTCCATTATATTGGAGAGGAGGCAGACATGTATTTTTGATTTGGGGGGTGAGCTGTTTGTTGAACTTCTGACCACATCCAAGATCACAGCTGAACGATCATGTTTAGAAACAAATACTTGATATTGGCTCAAAATAAGAAAAAGCATGTTAATCAATTCAGGCGGCACGATGTTGTGGTGGTTAGCACTGTCGCCTCGCAGCAAGAGAGTTCCTGGTTCAATCCCAGGTGTGGGAGCCCTTCTGTGCAGAGTTTGCATGTTCTCCCTGTGTCAGTGTGGTTTTTCTCCTGTGAATGGTTGTCTGTCTCTATGTGTCAGCCCTGCAATAGTCTGGTAGTACCCTCAAGAGGATAGGCGGTTAGAAAATGGATGGATGTTAGTTCAATTCAGATATTTCATTTTAAAGCCTGTATTGGCCGACACCGATGACATGCCGATATTATCATGCATCCCTGACAAAAATACTTTTGAAATTAGAAAAAAAAAGAAAAGAAAAAGGAGTGTGGCATTTGCTTTTGCCTAAGACGTGGAAAACATACAACTACCAGAATGTACTGCATTGCACCAGACCAATAAATTCTCTTGCTGGTGGGTGATGTAATGCAAACTTGTCTGTTGACACAATGGCAGCCGGGTGGCAAAAAAACGATCTGATATCACAGTTAAGCGGTAGGCTAAAACATGTTTTTGAAAACACTGTAGGCGAGAAACAGACAGTGCAGTAACATAATCTTGATTTATATTCAATCAGTACTGCCTAGTTTTACAGTTTGATCAGATTTTGGTCCGAGTTTGAGAGACAGACAGGGGCAGGTTTGTCTCTTAATCTGTTTCTATAATTTTTTGTCAGTGGTTGTGGGATGGGTGGTGGGCAATACGAAAATGCGTAAGTACAGCCTGAAGATTGAGCAACAGCCCAGAAGAGTAAGCAAAATTCCACCAAATGTCGCATTTTTCTGGGGGTAAGGGAGAGATCTAGGTGCTGGTAAGGTGCAGGGAAGTTTATCACAGTTCATTTACACATACTAAACACATTGTTTTAATACTAAGCTGGTTGAAAATCAGCGAAGTATCCCTTTAAGAAACCCAATCCAAATATTACAACAGTAAAACTTTACAGCAGCAACTCATATCTGATCATGTTCATTCAGATAATTAGGGAAAATAAATCCTGGGAATACATTCAATGAAATGTTAATAAGACCATTTAGAGTGAAATAATTCAACATCTATTGTGATTACTTTCATTACTTCTGATTGTCCTACATTAACTTTGTTTCTATGCACCCCTCATCCTTCAGTCCAACTCAGTAACCTTGATTCTTTGACTGTTCTCACACCAGCATCCATTAAAGTAATAGCTGTCTGTGCTGCGCTCAAAATTGGATTTCGCTCACGTTGCTCTCAGGCCAGAACTGATTTACAGGTGCTCTGACATGCATTGTAATCAGCATTGTGGTGTCGGGAGGTAATTCATTAAAAAACACACAGACTGAGAACACCAACAATGAGATGAGGAGAAATGAAGAAAGAAGATGATGGAAATGATGATGAAAGAAAACAAGAAAGAAAAGGTGGGAAAAATGTAAATAGCAACAGCAGGTAGACAAGAGGACATTTTCAAGGACTTCTTCTCCCATTTCTTGACTACCATTTCCATTTTCAAGTGTAGATACTCTTGTTTTGTTCCCTAACATCAAATATTGTATGCACAGACTTGAAAACCCTTGTTGAAATGACAGCTGTAATCAGGCTCACACTGCCGTTGTGAGGTCACCGTGACTCCATGGCAACCGTCCATCGAAATTAGTGTTTCTGAACAAATGTAATTTAGCAATCTACAGTCTAGACTCTGAGTGAGGACTGTCAGCTCAGAGAGAAAGAGAAAAATAAAGAAGCGGAGTGGAAGTGACCAGCAGACGAACACACTGCAGGCTCTGCTGTGTCTGTTGAACTGGAAACCAGCTGCTGTGACATTTCTGAACATGGAGATTATTTTTTGCAGTAAAAGTGTAGGAATGAAAAAATAAGAGCCAAACATTACACCAAGCAGCTAGCTAACTCAGAGTAGCGTGTTTCTACACTTTTTGTACAAATTAAATAAGTTTTTATTTTGTTAAATTTGCCTTTATTTTACCAGAAAGTCTCCTCCTATCTCTGGCCAAAGTATCAGCCATACATAATCACAACCTATTAAAATACAGCATAACATACTAAATTTCACAATAAAACAAGAAAAGCTTAATAAAAAAACCCCCACATGTCTCTGTCACCACATTCTTTGTCATGTCCTTTAATCCATTTGTGGATATAGGCCAAAAACTTTCTAATTTTAGATCTTTCTGAACAATGTGCTTCGTGAGAAAATACAATTTTCCCCAGATCTTTAGCATTAAAATAATAATAATTTTGTGAATCTGTTTTATTTTTATTTTTTCCCCTCCCTGAAGTTAGAAATACTTTGCCTTGAGCTTCCCTTAGTGACTGGGGAAAAATGCATGACCCTCCCACCCCCATAAATAACCTTTTTTGTAATATATTTTCACACCAAATGTAGGTATTGGAATTGATGCAACGAGTAAACAGCACAGGAGGCAACTAATTTCTTAAAACAAATGAAAATCTTCCATACAGATTACATCATCATCACTCAAGGTGTGTGCACTTAAGCAGAATATGGGTCCATGACAGCCAGCGGCAGCAGCGTCCAGACAGAATTATATTAGTAAGATTTTGAAAACTTACCCTTTGACGTTTTAAAGTTAAAGGGCCAGTGTGTAAAATGGGTTGAAAACAGTGACATCAGTGGTCAAATTCTAGATTGCAGGGCTCACTCGCTCACCCCTCCCGTCGGGTAAATGACGGTGGCCTCGTAGGACAAAAAGCCTTGCGCAGACACGAGTTTTTCAGGAGTAGGTATCTAGCTACAAGGTGAATATTTATTTAGAAATCTAAACCATGTTACGATATTGTAATGAATCCCTCACGAGCAGGAGACCAGATTAGCGTTCGGGAAAAAGGCCCGTTTATTTGAGCACTCCAAAAACTCCGGTAACACTCCAGAGGGTAAAAGACTCCGTCCCAAACTCTGACTCTTCTAGCGTAACACACACACTTAATACTCACATACTCACTTACAGTACCCAGCGTGGCAGCCCCTCTCTGCTCCACCAATCTCCAGCCCGCACACTGACTGACTGCTTACCACACTCACCACTGCACTCACTGCAATATTGTAGCAACCCTGCAGTAAATGTTCTGTTTCCCCGTTAAAGGGTTTTTTGGGGAGTTTTTCCTTATCCGCTGTGAGGGTCTAAAGGACAGAGGGATGTCGTATGCTGTAAAGCCCTGTGAGGCAAATTGTGATTTGTGATATTGGGCTTTATAAATAAAATTGATTGATTGATTGATTGATTATAATGTCAATGTTCTGTGAGTTAATGGCATGTTTGGAATTGAATGAGTATAGGTAGGGGGGCAGGGTGCGAGTGTGATGGGGATGAGAGCTGTGTGAGTGCGCTTGCTGGTGTGTGAGCAAGCTTGAAGAGAGAGCAGCAGCGCACAGTTGGAGTTACAGCTAAATTGTTGTTTGTTGGTTGTTTTGGCGTGGTTACCTGTACTGTTCAGTAATAAACGGTGGTTTTAGCTGTACTGAATCCAATCAGCAGGCTACATAGGAGTAACATTACTGCTATCCTATTGTCTGTTATTGACATAAGACTAAAATTTTCAGTACATCCTGCGCTGTGATCTGCGGAGGGATACACCGGTGAGCAGGCACAGGCACAGACGTAGACTGTAAACAAAACTCAGCTGTTTATTTAGCCTAGCAATATCTCCGGACTGTAGCAGCTGCAATGGACGGCTTTGAACGCGATTTTGAAGAGTTTCTTGTAGCGGACACAGATCCAGAGCCATACCTGTTTGAGCCGGAGCACACAGATGAGGAACTCCATGTTTTGGATGCTGAGCGGGCGAGGAGAGAGGCTGAATCCTCCGCTCCCATTTTGCTGCACAGAATGGGATTCGGTGCTACCATCGTTGGGGAGATATATCACCAGGAGGAAAAGCGCCACAGAGAGTGCATCACAAGGAGTGAAGTTGCGTCTTCTTTTCCTCGCAGTTGATGGCTCGGGTTCATTCTCTCCTGTTGCGTGGTAAGTGTGGTCCATTCCCAAACTTTATAACTAAAAAAACTTTTCACTACTCTCTATCGACGAACTACTAACACTCTCTGCTGTTTCCTCCTCCTTCTTCCTTCCTTCCGCTGTCTTTGTTGGTTTATTTATACACACGAAACGCGTTCTCTGGCTGGCTGGATTGTCCGCTCGGTCTGCCGTACATACATGGCGGCGCAAGATGGCGACCTCTCTAAAGCAAGGCCCTTGCTATATAAAAGCAAAATATAAGACAACGAAAACCAAACAAATTTTATTTTATAGCGATTATACACTTATATAAACATATTAATGGGTAGAATATTCAGATTCAGATTCAGATTTGATAATAAACCATGCCAAATATTACACACTGGCCCTTTAAAAGTTGAAAACAAAATTCTGGAGTCGAGAAAGCCATGGTTTTTCACTACTGCATGCAGGAGCACAGAATTTAACATCTTTACAGGATCTGGTGCAAATGTTTGGGTTTTTTGGTTAGGGTTAGGATTAGATATGCGATAAGTTGGTTAATTGCACGGTAAATTAAAAGTGAGACAGTAACTTTTCCGGACGCAATTTGTTTTCCTCCACCAAAGAGGCTGGACAACAAGAGCGTTCACTTCCTTGCATCGTCTGGCAGCCAGATGAGTTGGTTCATTAGCGTAATAAATGGAGGGCATAGGCGTTTCTAGCCCATTTTTTTGGGGTGCACCCCTAAATTGAATCCCAGCACCCCTAAAATTTGAGATTTTTTTTTTTTTATTACTTTATTTTCTTTTTTAACAAGCTAGAAAAGAGTCAAAACGTTCAGTACTTCGTTGAAACGTAATATTTTAACAACAAAGATATAGCAGCGTGTGCGTACAGACAGACAGACAGCCTCATTATGGATATATTGTTATATATTATGTATATATTGTATATATATTGTTTTTTGGGGAAAAAAAATAAAAAGCTATATCACTAATACAAAAGCCAGTCACTGTCATAAACAATAAACATATCTGCAGGGCAGCAGTCTTCAACACAATACTGGCAAAGAAACGTGAAACCTCCGGCACAGATCGGACTTGTCAGTACAGACCAAGTCCTCAAGAACAGCACCGAGCTTTAAAGCCAGTTTTTCATACTGGCCAAAAGTGGAATTAAACCATCCAGGTCCCACGTGTGATGCCATTAGGCCCAAAAAAGGTTTTTCCTATAATCTTACATTGTAAAAGAGATGTGTGTACATCAGTAGACACATCTCTTTAAGCATCACTATCCCAGCAAAATTACTCCTTTAACTATCAGGATTTGATCCATTCAGTCCAATAACATTTCAAAAGTCTAGGAAGAGCTGCAATTAAATTAGTGTATCCCCAATCAAGTTGCAGAGGCCCGATAATGCGGAAGACAACACAGAAATAGAGCTTGTTGGGCTCAAGCGTCACTGAGCAGCTTTTCAATGGAATAAACAGGGGCCCACCTCCAATGCTGTATCCAGGTATCTGTATACATCCATGCTACAGTGCGTGAGTTAGCATTAGTGTAGTGAAAGTTTTGACAGCAAACATGGTAAAGTGTGCCGTTTTTGCAAGTAAGCTGGACCAATGTGAACACACTGTAACATCACATTTTATATTTCACAATGTGTCATGATGTCGGCCTCTACCAGTTAGCCTACAAGCTAACAAACAACATAGACCAAAAAAAAAAAAAGATAACTACACTAACCGTTGTGATCTGCTTCCAGCCACTTTTCAGAGTTTTATTTTTATGTGGGAAAACAATCTTAAATAAAATATGAATCATAGCATAGCATAGTTTTTTTAACATACTTCAAAACATGTCTGGAAGGAGACATCAAATACATAGCTAAAAAATGGGAGTAAAACTCCATACTGAACGATTTGGGACATAAGGTTTGTAAGACTTGAAGAATAAATTGTCAGTGTTCCCAGTTACACAAAGTGAAAATTGTTCTCTTGAAGCATTTGTTCTGCTGTTCAGGCGAGCGGTCTGCAGACCTGAGCAAGCTCCAGGCAGCGCTGCAGGATTAATGAGAATCATGATGGCTTCCTCTCTTCCCTCTGTTTGTCTTCATCTGTCCTCGCTGGTGGCTGATGGCTGCTTCATGCGCACT
Source organism: Epinephelus awoara (assembly GCA_035609425.1). Classification (NCBI taxonomy): domain Eukaryota; kingdom Metazoa; phylum Chordata; class Actinopteri; order Perciformes; family Serranidae; genus Epinephelus; species Epinephelus awoara. Next base: position 43,192,619 of record CM069294.1, on the reverse strand, counting down.
TTGTTAAAAAGAGCTTTTCTCTGAGGATAAAAGGCTGTGGTGGGGCAGAGGGAGGTGGTGCCAGAAGTAGAGATCCGCTCATACTGACTCTACAGATGTAGGACTGTGTCCCTCTGCATTCACCTAGCCCTTTTGTAAGTGTATGTGTTTCTTCTCTCCAACTGCACAGGTGAGGGCTTTGTGCCAGTGAGGCTTCACTGATCTGACAGTTCACATTAAGTCAGTCTGTCATACAGACTGCTGCTCACCCAACCTCGTGACTTCTTCACCTCCAGCATGAGGCTCACTTACTACTTTTCAGCATTTGTTACAGCCGCTATAGCTTCCTTTATGTCTTCCTGTTGTTCTCGCCATCTGATAGAGACTATACTGTTCTTCTTACCAAAGCCAGCAGCTGATTTAATCAAAGATAACATGTCAGTGGTAAATGAGAGCTGGCTGCTCTCTGAGGCATACTCCTCACTGTCCTTGCTAAACTATTTATTTGTCAAGCCTGGTAATTTAATTTATCACTTGCATTTCCAGGCTGACTACTGATTCTCAATGTGGGGAATCAGAATGATGTGAAAGATGATACATCAGTGGTACAATGGGTTGACGTCCTTGATGGTTTGCACCAGTTATACTAGTTATACTGTAAATACATATATACGTAGATAGTACTTTTTAGGAACAAATATGGCAACAACTGGACTCTAAAAAACACATTTTTGTGGTGCTTAAAGCTGCACTAATCAATATCATCAAAATACAGCTCACTGTACATATCAGACTGTTTTCATAACAACATCATCATTAGCACAAGGACTTATGTTTTCCTTTGTGTGCAATCACTTGATTATAACAATTGTGTTTTCGTTCCCTTAGAATGAGTCGGTGGTGTCTATACAGGGAGCAGGTCCTCGTCCATGGAGATAGCTAAGTTGCACAACAGCCCAGAATGGACCAAGTTGACACTAGCTCTGAGAAGGGCAATTTGTGTTTTTGTGTCGGTCAACGCAATAAGCAGCCCCTCCGCAAAGAGAGCATTGGAAAAACACTGACTTGTTTTATGTGAAACTGCTATATTCAGTGTTTTTATGAGTTTAAATCACCAGGTCCATTTGTTTTAGAGAGGTGGAGTCCTCTGCAGATAATTCTGCTCTGGGTAAAATGATTCTAGTAAAAGAGTCTGCTTGGAAGGAGGAGAGGGGAACAAAAACCCCGTCAGGTGATTCTGGTCCAGTTGTTTAGTCTGCACTAGTCTGGTTGAGAGCCTCTTATACCGGCCCAAACAATCTGAACCACACAGACAAACACACCAACACACAGACAACTGCACCTGAGTTAGCTTCAAACACATTGGGCTCTAGTTTCCCGGGTGGCACATGGTGGCAAACCCCGCGCAGAGCAGTGCAACCCGAGGCGCGCTCAGTTTGGTAGTTTGGCAGACCGAGGTTCGCTGAGATAGGTGTGACGGTGCAGCGGGGGGAAGTGTCGACAGATCCAGCTTGGCGCAGTGACAGTTTTGTGCCAAAAGGCTTCGCCGAAGATGAGCGAAAAGCTCGCCAACTGAAACCACGTCTACTGTCAGCGCACATGGAGCGCAGCCGGTGTAAGCCAAAGTTTGGCTGACCGGCAGACAGTGCACACGTCACCAAAACCTCACAGGCAGGTTTTCAGAATGTCAGGCACATTAACGATGCAATGAATACCCACAAACACCACTATTCAATGCAGCTATCTGCAATCAGCACATAAATGTATCTCTATATCGACTGTCCCGTCACATCTGATGGCACGCGTAATGGAAACCCACCCTGATTTGATTAACACAGTTGCAAACTAATAAGTTCACATCCCTCTCATCCAACCACAAGCAGCCACAGCATCAGATAGGGAGTATATAGTCAGCATCTGTCATCTTAGAAAAGTCAAAAGAAAAGAAACAGAGTGAGACTGCGAGAGAGAAAGAGAGAGCGCGCGAGCACGAGAGAAACGCTGTCAACAAATTGTAAGTTATATTCGGTGTCTTAAGGATTTACGTGCTTCATGTGATTGCCTATACAAATGTTACAATGTTCTTGCTTAACGTGATCTACAAAGATGGAGTACGTTAATGCGAGGAGGAGGACTTACGCAGAGAGGACATCCCATTTGGGCATGACAGAGCTGGAATGTAGGTAGGCCACACGAATAATGACTGGAATACCGCCATGTCCAATGTAATTGTCATTTCATGTCGTACTCTTTCTGATTACACAGGAACAAATTACATCTACCCCCATGGTGGTCCAAGTGGTGACGCGCATCATGGCCTCTGATGCGCACCCCGGTGGCACCTGTGCTCTCCCTGATGCTGTAAAGGTGACAGTGGCTCTGACCTTCTTTGCCACCAGGTCTTTCGAGCTGTCAGTTCGGCTATACATGCAGTGACGTCTAGTCTAGTCCGACATGAAATGTGGATTCCCTGGGGTACTGGGAGCAATCGACTGCACACATGTGCAGTTGCGCACCCCAGATACCCAAGCCATCACATATGTGAACCGTAAGGGAGTACACTCCATTAATATCCAGGTGATTTGTGACTTGAATTGCCTGGTGACAAGTGTATGCTAATTTTCCTGGGTCCACTCATAACTCGTTCATCCTGGCAAATTCTGTCATCCCTACAGTCTTTCGGGGGGACCCCCCTCTGGATGGGTGGCTGCTAGGTGACAACGGCTATCCACTGAAAACATGGCTGATAACGCCATACATTACACCCACAACAAGAAGGCAGCATGGTTTTAACAGTGTTTTCAGTAGTGCTCGGTCACTCATCGAATGCACTTTTGGCCAGATGAAAATGCGTTTCCGATGTGTGGACCGTTCACGTGGTTCATTAACATACAGCCCCCAGAAAGTCAGTGCATTCTTCGTGGCATGTTACGTTATACATAACATAGCTACACGCCATGGATGCCACTTTGACCTCACGGAGGAGACATTACAGGACTTACGACAGAGAGAGGCCGAACTGCATGTGCCAAAACAGCAGGAAGAGCATCAGGGCGCACGGGAGAGGAGAGACCACCTGGCTGCAAAGCTCTGTCCTTAAATGTGAGTATTTCCCTGTACATTCATTCACACATTTATGGTGTAAATTTACTCAATCACATTAAATATAGGCTACAACAAATCTGACCCCTGGACCAGGGAGGTTAGAGAGCCCAGCTCCCTCTCCAGCATCCTGAACCCCCCCGCCTGAATGTCCAGGAAGGGCTGGTCCCGTGGCTGTACCCGGGCCCATCTAGTCTGGCTGCGCGCGGAGCTGCCACCGACTGTGCCACCAACTGTGCCCCCGTCTGCTCCTCCTCCTCCTCTTCCTCCTGCTGCTGCGGCGTGGCCTGTGGAGCTGACAAGATGATCAGCTTTACATTCTAAAAGTTTTTTTGTTTATTTTTTAAATAAACATTTGTCACAGAAGCTGGTTATTGTTGTGTTTGTGTCAAAATAAACTTTATCAAATGTTTTCATATCTTTGATTTTGTAATTAACATGCCAAAATGATCACATTTCAATTGGGAATGACAAGTTCATTTTACAGGCAAACATTAGGGCCAGACCACGGAGCTTGGCACAGCTTTATGCACAGGTGGTTCTGATTTCATCCTCGTTGTGCATGGTATTTGTGATCTGTGCACTCAGTTGTTGCACCGGGTTTAAACGTGTCACCAAATATCTATCTTTGTAGAGAAATATGTTTGTCTTACCTGTCCCAAACTCTATCCCACCAAAGCCCTCGATGCTGACAGAGGACAGCACAATGTCCTCCGCCGAGCTGAGGGGCACGCTGGTGGAGGGGCCGCCCCCTGTTGCCCTCGTCTGCCTCCTGTGCTCAGAGAGCTTTGGTTTGGCCCCTCTTCTAACATCATTGAACCATTTTTTTTGCACTGGGCAACAGTTCTCAGTGTATCTGGCCAACACTGATTTACAATTGTGTTGACCGTGGAGGTCTGCTCGCAGTTCCATATAGTCGGACGCTGCGAGCTTGGACCTCCTGGACCAAAACATCAGTTTCCTCCGTGGAGAAGTTTGGCCGTTTGACGCTGCTGCTCTCTTCTGCCATGGCGAATTGAGTAAACTCTCATTACGCCGAGGAGAGGGGCTCATTTGATTGGTGTGATGTAAACGAGCTGTGTAAAATCCACTCCACGCCTTCTCTCCTCCCTCTTTCCGACTTGCACCGGTAGGAGGGACGGAGGTGGGAAAGAGGAATAGCTGAGCCAGAGCGCACGGTGTGCCAAACTTACAAAATCCACCTAGAGCCCATTGTGTCTGCAGTCCCTGCAGGATGTACAACCAGTACATTCACTATTATAAATAATACATTTAACTTGAGACTGATTTTTACAACTGTTTAAAATCACCTAGGAGTATGATTTGATTTGTGTTAATACAAGTGGTCCCACCACATCTCATTTACCATCACTGGTAAGATTCCAGTTTCCCTGTTCCAGTTTTAACCCTTCATCACCATTCTCCCCCTTTTTTGTGTCTTTCTGTAATCTTGAGTTCTGCCAATTCATCCCAAACAATTTCACATTTTTCTTAGTTCATCTGTTCAAGGTGAGGCATGCAACAGTTGGTCCTCATCCCAGTCTTTTATTTTGGAGGTCACTCAGTTATTATTAATGTTTGTGCTCCATACCATGTGACATGGTCTTGAGTCAATACATTTTTTAATACAACAAATATGACAGAAGAGAAGCTATAGAGTTCCTCATCACGCAGTGTTTAGTGAGTCCACATTGCTCTTTGTTTTTATGTTTTCTATCTTCTGCCTACTTCAGCAACGTGATGGATGTGTTTATCCCCCAAAATCCCACACATCATGGGCTCATGAAAAATATGCAGCTATCTTGAGGATTTAGTGGTTGATGATTAATTACGTCTACTGATGCAAACTTTTATTACATAGAACTAATCTGGAGCGATCAAAACATCTCTAAAGCTAAAACATTCAGTAATGCACATCCCTTTAAACTATAAGATATGGCTACAGGATTACATCTGGTCTCCTGGTTATTTGAAAATATATTTATCACTCGTAATGAAAACGTAATCTCTCTTTAGGAGGTTAACAGTTACAACATTTGCATGCAAAGAAATTCACTGTTGATCTGGAGTATGGAGAGAGATCAGTGCTGCACAGACTGTGTTTGAATATGAAATGCTCGAAGCTCACTGTTGAATTACAGAAAAAAACATCAACATTCAGTTAATTTCAAAGTAATCTGCCTGTTGGATTCAGTGATACTGTAACTTGTGGGCAAAGGGGGCATTTTGGCTGTATGGTGGCGCGAGAGGAAAGCCTGTGAAGAGTTCAAAATAGAAAGGTTTATCCTGTGGGGAATGTAATTGTGCTCAGGACTATTGCTTACATATTAGGATGCATGGTGGACAGCAGCAAAATAGTATTTTTTTATTCAATACATTCTTCTTGTAAAAACATTACCCACAATGCAACTCAACTGCAGACAATCTGGTCAGAGATTCCAGTGTGTCATGCTTGTAGCTCCCCCTGGAGACACTGAGGGCTTCATACTATTTTTTCACATATGCAGTAGAGGTCCTTAACACCTACACACATATGCTAACATGTGAAATCAGTGGAGCTCCACATTAATCTATAAATCACAGTTATTTAAGAATAGTGCGGAAGATATATAGTGAGCAGGTCATTTTACAGTGTAAAAATACACTTGTCAGGCTCTCTGGTAAGCAATTTATGTAATTTTAGACCACTGGTGTGGACGACCCATGGTCCAATTGTTGAAAAATGCTTGCTAAAGTGCCCTCCTGGGAGCCAAAACGCACGCTGAAGTGCCCTCTTTGGAGCCAAAATGCGCACTAAAGTGCCCTCCTGGGAGCCAAAACGCACGCTGAAGTGCCCTCTTTGGAGCCAAAATGCGCACTAAAGTGCCCTCCTGGTAGCCAAAATGCGCACTAAAGTGCCCTCTTGGGAGCCAAAATGCATGCTAAAGTGCCCTCCTGAGAGCCAAAACGCACACTTAAGTGCCCTCTTTGGAGACAAAATGCACGCTAAAGTGCCCTCCTGGGAGCCAAAATTCGCACTAAAGTGCCCTCCTGGGAGCCAAAATGCACGCTGAAGTGCCCTCCTGGGAGCCAAAATGCACGCTAAAGTGCCCTCCTGGGAGCCAAAATTTGCACTAAAGTGCCCTCCTGGGAGCCAAAATGCTCACTAAAGTGCCCTCCTGGGAGCCAAAATGCGCACTAAAGTGCCCTATTGGGAGCCAAAATGCATGCTAAAGTGCCCTTTTTTTCTTTTCGCCCCTGCCCTTCAAAAAGTCTGTGCATGCCACTGATTTAGACATTCTTTCTAACTTAGTCTACTTCAAAAATATCTTAAATATATTAGTGTTTTGTGCTGATATTATTGGCAAACAGATATGCAGATACATTGGTGATCAAACAGGCCACTGATATTGGACATGCAGCATCTGTCTTGCTCTGTAGAGTATTTGACAAATTAAAAACTTGACTGTAGAAGACCAAAAGAGGGAAGGCTAAGGGAGCGTGAAAATGATTAAAAGTCACCCCGTGGAGCACATTCTGAATTCCATGGCAATCCATCCAATAGTTATATTATATTATATTATAATATAGTAATATAGTATATTTCAGCAAAAAACACATATGTGAACATGCTGGTGGCCTCAGAGGAATTGTATGGGGATACCCAGACTGATAGGGATTCATCCTCCTGGCACCATGAATTTCTGCACAAAATTTCACGGCAATCCATCCTATAGTTTTTAGACATTTCAGTCTAGACAGAGGTGATGTGACGACAAACCAACATCTCTTGAAACAAAAGGTGACATTTTATCATACTGCACAGGCTTACAAATAAGATGTCACTGCAGTAATGGCAGTCTGTCTTTGCGATACCTTGCTTTGAGGATAAAGTTTGACCTGATAGTGATGCTATAGTAAAGGTCAAGAGATCATTCCACACATCAAAAATATAACAAAGATAGGTTATTATCATCTTAAGAATATAGCCAGAGTCCGCCCGTTTCTCTCTCAGGCTAACACGGACGTGCTGATGCATGCTTTTATCTCCTGTCGTGTAGACTATTGTAATGACCTGCTCTCTGGTCTTCCCAAAAGGACCATCTCTAATCTGCAATTACTTCAAAACTGAGCCGCACGTGTGCTGACGAAGACCAGAGGGCGGGCGCACATTATGCTGATTTTTAAATCGCTGCATTGGCTCCCCGTGTGTTTCAGGATCGTATTTAAGGTTCTTTTATTAGTTTTCAAATGTCTTAACGGTCTTGGGCCATCTTATTTATCTGACCTGCTTTTATCCTATCCACCCTCGCAGATCCTGAGGTCCTCCGGCACCGGCCTTTTAAGCATCCCAAAAGTTAAAACAAAAACCCACAGGGAGGCTGCATTCAGCCATTATGGCCCACACTTATGGAATAGCCTGCCAGAGTGTATCAGGACTGCAGAGACTGTTCATGTTTTTGAAAGGAGGCTCAAAACTCACCTTTTTAGTTTGGCTTTTAATTGATTTCTTCTACTCTTCTTTTATTGTATCTTATTTTATTTATTTCTATTCTTATGTTTAATGTTCGTAATGATCTACTTTTAATCCTTATGCATTTTATTAATATTATTATTATTTTTTAAAGATATTTTTTGGGCATTTTAGCCTTTAATTGATAGGACAGACAAGTCTGAAAGGGGGGAGAGAGAGAGGGAGTGACATGCAGCAAAGGGCCACAGGCTGGAGTCAAACCCAGGCCGCTGTGGCAACAGCCTTGTACATGGGGCGCCTGCTCTACCACTAAGCCACAGACGCCCCATTAATATTACTTTTTTAACTCTTTATTTTTTAAAATTTTAAATCCTTTAATTTTCTAAATATTAATTTTTGAAACGGGAGTTGTTTGGACCCAAATGCAGTACACAGGAACAGCTGGTAATGACCTTTATTATCACCACAGCAAACAGGGTATGCAGCAGGCAGAATTGGCACAGAATAAAGTCCGTTCTTCGGGCTGAGAGCCCTCACACAGTCTCTGGGGCTCAGAGGAGGGAAAGGGAGGCGACTGGGATCAGCCGCGGAACCGAGGGGAGGCTTCTGAGCCCCCGGTTCCACACAGTTCGATTCTCTTTCGTAGTGAGGGGAAGAGATGTAGCTTACTTCAGTCGAAGAAGACGAGCAGGACGCTCTGCGGTCTGGAGAGCTGGCTGCACGTGCTGTGAGGCCGGCGAGGAGTGAGCTGAAGAGAGGTCGGAGACAGGCGGGGGGGTCGTAGCCAGGTGGGCAGTCAGCGAAGACAGTGGCACCGTTGGGGAGCAGGCAGGAGAGGAGACGAGGCCAGGCAGAGGAGTCAAAACCAGACGAGCAGGCAGATACCAGAGACGCTGAGGCAGAGCACGAGGTCAGGAACAGAAGGCAGGTGAGTTTACCGGGAGGCAGACGAGGATGGCAGGTCAGGGACAGGCAGAGTCGACACCGGGAGATCAGACAGGGAATGAACGCTGGAAAGTCTCGCATGACGCTGATGAACAATCTGGCAAGGAGTGAAGGTGCTGGAGAGACTATATGCAGGCCTGATTGGCATGAGCTGCAGCTGTGTGGGCAGGTGAGCAGAGTTGGGCTGATGAGGTGGGAGTGGCTGACAGGTAGAGTGGATCAGAGGGAGGGAGAGTGGAAAAATACTGAGGCAGTGTGACAGGAGGGGAATGAGAGGCAGGGACTGTGACAGAACCCCCCCCTCAAGGGACGGCTCCCAACCGAAACTGCCGCAGAGGAGCCGGGTGGGCGGAGGGGGCCTGGTGGAGGGCTAGAATTCTTCAGAGGCCTCCATCCCAGTACCCTCGTCCGCCGAGAGAGAACTGTCCCCCTCCGAGGCTGAGCTGACGTCATCCCCTTCAGATGCAGATGCCCCAGACGCAGGAGGAGACTGAGTGTTGGCGATGGGACCCCCTCGTTCTGAGACGGTGTTGGAAGGCTGGTCGGGGTGCAGGCGATGAAACTCCTTGATGAGTCTTGCATCCAGGATCTGACGGGCCGGGACCCATGACCGTTCTTCTGGACCGTACCCCTCCCAGTCGACGAGGTATTGTAGGCCCCTCCCACGGCGACGAGAGCGCAGCAGGCGGTGCACTGTGTAAGCAGGGGCCCCGTCTATGAAGCGAGGAGGCGGAGGTGGCTGGGAGGCAGGTTGCAGAGGACTCTCCAGGAACGGCTTGACCCTGGAGACATGGAAGGTGGGATGAATCCGCATGGTGCGGGGCAACTTGAGCCGAACAGCCACAGGGTTTACTACCTTCTCGATGGGGAACGGCCCAATAAACTTGGGGGCCAATTTCTTTGACTCCACCCTCAGAGGAAGGTCTCGGGTAGACAGCCACACTTTCTGTCCCACCTGGTAGGGGGGAGCCTGGGAGCGACGGTGGATGGCGGCCGTCGTGTACCAGTCAGTGGCACGTAGGAGAGCCGTCCGAGCCTGCGTCCAGGTCCGGCGGCAACGGCGAATGAAGGCCTCCACAGAGGGGCAGACGGTCTCTTTCTCCTGCGCAGGAAACAGGGGAGGTTGGTAGCCATAGGCGCACTGAAATGGGGATAGGCCGGTGGCAGAGCTGATGAGGGTGTTGTGGGCGTATTCCACCCACAGCAGTAGAGTGGACCAGGAGGCAGGGTGTTTGGAAGCCATGCAGCGGAGCGCCGTCTCAATCTCCTGGTTCATCCTCTCGGACTGGCCGTTGGATTGAGGATGAAACCCGGAGGACAGGCTGGTGGAGGCTCCCAGGAGGCGGCAGAATTCTCTCCAGAAAGCAGAGGTGAACTGGGGGCCTCGGTCTGTGACCACGTCGGATGGGAGGCCGTGGAGCCGGAACACGTGCTGCAGGACCAGTTCAGCTGTTTCTTTGGCCGAGGGGAGCTTGGCCAGGGGCACGAAATGAGCCATCTTAGTGAACCGGTCCACTACTGTCAGGATGGTGGTGTAAACTCCTGACAGTGGCAGCCCGGTGACGAAGTCTAAAGAGATGTGGGACCAGGGTCGGTGGGGCACAGGCAGAGGGTGCAGGTGCCCGGCGGGAGCCCGGCGCGGAGCCTTGTTCTGATTGCAGACTGGGCATGCGTTCACAAAGTCTCTGATGTCGTCGTCCAAGGAGGCCCACCAGAACCGCCGCTGCAGAACCTCCTTGGTGCGGAGTATTCCGGGATGACAGGTGAGTCGAGAAGCATGGGCCCACTGCAGAACCTCAGACCTTAGCTGCTGGGGGACGAATAGGCGGTCTTGGGGGCAGGAGCTGGGCCCCGGCTGGTCCTCCAATGCAGCTCTCACCCGCTCCTCCACCTCCCAGGTGAGAGCGGCCACCAGATGAGAGGCGGGAAGGATGTTGTCAGGACTGGAGAGGCCCTCCTCCCCGACCATGAATTGTCGGGACAGGGCGTCAGGTTTTACGTTGCGGGAGCCTGGCCGGTAGGAGAGGGTAAAACTGAATCTGGCGAAGAACAGAGCCCACCGGGCCTGACGGGAGTTCAGTCTCTTAGCTGAGCGGATGTACTCCAGATTCTTGTGGTCGGTCCAGACGAGGAAGGGGGTCTTGGTTCCCTCCAACCAGTGGCGCCACTCCTCCAGTGCCAGCTTCACCGCCAATAGTTCTCGGTTCCCGATGTCATAATTCATCTCCGCTGGGGACAGACGCCTGGAGAAGAAGGCACAAGGGTGTAGTTTCTGGTCCTTGGCAGAACGCTGAGAGAGCACAGCCCCCACCCCCACATCAGAGGCGTCGACTTCCACGACGAACTGTCTCTCGGGGTCAGGGATCAGGAGAATAGGGGCCGAGGTGAAACGCCCTTTCAGGAGCTGGAACGCCTCCTCGGCGGCCGAAGTCCATCGGAAAGGGACCTTGGAGGAGGTGAGGGCGGTGAGAGGTGCTGCCACCGTGCTGTAGCCCCGGATGAACCTCCTGTAGAAGTTGGGGAATCCCAAAAAGCATTGCAGCTGCTTGCGAGAGTCAGGGACAGGCCAGGAGGTGACAGCTGAGACCTTAGCAGGGTCCATCTCCATGCGGTCCCGGCCAATGATGTAACCCAGGAAGGAGACAGAGGAGGCATGGAACTCACATTTCTCGGCCTTGACAAACAGGGAGTTCTCTAGCAGGCGTTGCAGCACCGTCTGGACGTGGAGAATATGTTCCTGCTTGGACCGGGAGAAGATCAGGATATCGTCTAGGTAGACGAACACAAACTTGTTGACCATGTCTCTCAGCACGTCGTTGATGAGGGCTTGGAACACAGCCGGGGCATTGGTGAGCCCAAACGGCATCACCAGATATTCGTAATGTCCTGTAGGGGTGTTGAAGGCCGTCTTCCACTCATCCCCCTCTCGGATCCGCACCAGATGGTAGGCGTTGCGGAGATCCAGCTTGGTGTAGACGGTGGCCCCTTGGAGCAGCTCGAAAGCTGAGGCGATGAGGGGGAGAGGATAGTGGTTCTTCACCGTGATGTCGTTCAGACCTCGGTAGTCGATGCACGGCCTCAGAGACCCATCCCTCTTGTCGACGAAGAAAAAACCTGCCCCAGCAGGTGACGAGGAGGGTCGAATGATTCCGGCGGCCAGGGCATCGCTGATGTAGGTCTCCATGGCCTCCCTTACAGGTGCGGACAGCGAGTAGAGGCGGCCCTTGGGGGGTACAGAGCCGGGAAGGAGGTCGATGGCGCAGTCGTAGGGCCGATGTGGGGGTAGAGAGGTGGCCCTCGCCTTACTGAACACCTCCCGGAAGTCGTGGTAGTCAGAGGGCACCATGGAGAGATCAGGGATGGAACAGGGGCTGGCAGACGGCGTGGGAGCCCCCGCTGATCTGAGGCAGATCTGCTGACAGGAAGGACTCCATCCCAGGATGGACCCCGTGGACCAGTCTATATGGGGGTTGTGGCGTCGAAGCCAGGGGTAGCCGAGGATGAGGGGAAGACTGGGAGACCTCAGGATATGAAACCGGATGGTTTCATGGTGTGTGCCGGACAGGAGCATAGAGATGGGGGCGGTCTGATGGGTGACAGTTCCCAGGAGATGACCATCCAGAGCGCTGGCCGGCATGGGGCAAGGTAGAGGATCTCGGCTAATGTCCAGTTGACGGGCGAGTTCCTCGTCCATCAGGTTGACGTCTGCCCCAGAGTCGATGAAGGTGGCGAGGGTGTGGGACCCCCCTACCAACAGGAGCTGGACGTGAAACAGAGGTCGTGGGCTAGGGGCAGAGTTCTGGGACCGGCTCAGCAGAATGCCCCCTTCTACTGCTGAGCCCTTCCTTTTGCTGGACACCGGGAGACAAAATGGCCGGCTTGGCCACAGTAGAGGCAGAGATTTCCCCGGCGTCGTCGTTCTCGTTCCTCCGGCGTAAGGCTTGTTCGCCCCACCTGCATGGGCTCCACCCCCCCGTGCATAGGTTCAGAAGGGGGGACAGGAGTGGCTGGGACCCTATGTGGACGGGCAGAAGGCCGGTGATCACCTCTCTCACGGCGTTGTTCCCTCCTCCTCGCCTGTATCCGCCTGTCCAGCCTCGTAGTCAGCTCAATGAGTCCGTCCAGGGAATTGGGGAGGTCGAACGGAACCAGCTCATCCTTCACGTAAGGAGCCAGCCCGTTTAGGAAGGCGTCACATTGGGCAGCAGCATTCCAGTCACTGAGACGAGCCCGGGTTCTGAAGTCTATGGCGTAGACAGAAACTGTCCGATCCCCCTGCCTCTGACTCATGAGTCCCCCTGCTGCATCAGGACCCAGGGAAACAGGTCCGAACACCTTGCGAAGCTCCTCAGAGAAGGCTTGGAAAGTGGCGCAGGCGGGCGTGCCTCTCTCCCACTCTGCCGTCCCCCACAGACGTGCTCTACCAGTGAGGTGATTGATGGCGAAGGCGACTCTAGCTCCCTCTGTGGCGAAGGTATGGGGTTGCAGGGCAAACAGAATTGAGCAGTTCGTCAAAAAAGGATTGCAACCCTCAGGATCCCCATTGTAGCGCTCTGGCGCCCCCACCCGAGGCTCAGATGTGGTGCTGGCCCAGGGGTGGGAACAGGAGGGGCTGGAACTGGGACAGAAGCAGCGTGTTGCGCCATGGAAGCTGCCATCTGCTATTCTTGCTAGCTAATGTTAGTTACAATAGTGGACACGAGTGCAAAGCTAGCTAGCAGCCTAACAGCTAGGTAAGTAATGTCAGTGGCTGATAAGTGTACAAATGTTAGGCTTGGACACGTGTGCAAAGTTGGTTTTACTTGCCGCTGCTTAGCTTATAGCTAGCCCTTCCTGACTGAGTAGCATTTGCTAGTGAGAACAGGACCGAGTGGCATTTGATAGCAAGAAGCTAAGTAGTGGCAAGCAAACAAACCAACTTTGCACACGTGTTCTGCACAGGAACTGCCCATTGGTCTGACAGCCCATTGTTCTGACCATATTAAACCCATTGTTCTGAAGTCCGTTCTGAAATCATCATGATGCCCTGTGGTTAAGGTCTGGTTAGGTTTAGGCACAAAAACCACTTGGTTAGGGTCAGGAAAAGATCATGGTGTGGGTTAAAATGAAAAAGAAAGTGACAAACACATAAGTTGTGAGCCTGCTTTGCCTCAAGCCTTTCCCAGCTGACCCAGAGCCGGTCGCGGCACACCAACAAGGTAGAAATACAGGGTATTTAACCCTAACCCTATAACCCTAACCCTCACTCCGCTACTTTGTTAATAGGCTCGTTCGAGATGAACTGCGCCTCGCCTGGAAAGTAGACGAGAGCAGGCGGCCACAGCAGGGGGGGGTGACAAAAAGCTGCAGTGAAGTCGGACAGTTTCCCGACAGTTTCCAGCAGCCTTCAGTCATACAGGAAGTCACAGACACACTTACATCCTGTCTGGAATGATGTCAATTCATTAAAAAAGTGATCAGACCCATATATCAGTTTGTTTTCAGTCTCCAGTTGTTTTAATTCTGATAGATTAATTTGTTAAAATGCTTTACAGGTGATCTGTAGTTTATATTCATGGTTTATCCTCCATTTGATATGAATTCTCCTGTAAATCAGCATCATATCAGTTTGACCTGTCCCCTCAACTAAACAGGCTGAAAAAAACTGTGTTTGACTGTAAGGTTCATATTTTCAGAGGAAAAACAATACAAGACAGCAGCTTTCATTAAGGCTCAGTCAGATACAGTCAGAGCTTCACATCTGTACAGATTTTATTTTAAGAATCCTCACATCCCACTGACCACAAGTCTCTGTGTTGCTAAATACTTAAATTAATAAATAAGTCCAATATTAATATAGTACAGTAGACTAGTATAGTTTATGATTAATGTATTCAGTCTCTGACAACTAAACTTCACCATCAGTCACACGTTTTCTGTTACAGAATAAACCTTCAAATCAGACATATATAATCTTAATCTCTAAAATTCAACAAAAATGAAAAGTTTATCTAAAACGTCATCTTGTTATCTCGACATCTAAACCAATCAGCTGTTATATCAGGTGAGAGCCTGGCGGTGCAGTTGGTGGAGAGCAACTGCAGCGCCTGGCTCTAAAAACTGTGGCCGCCTCGCTCTCGCGGTTTTATCACGTCCACTTTTGTAATATGTCAGAGCAAGTCGGAATGAAGTCGGACACAAAACTAACCGGCATGCATTGTGCACCGATTGCCGGTGATCGAATCTGCGCAGGCCTGGCTCATCTTGAACGAACCTATTGTTAATGTACCTCCATGTTCTGAACCCCCGTAGAAGAAGAAGAAGTAAGAAAAAAAATCATGTGACGATGCTGGCCAGGTATTGCGGAGCCTCCCACAAAAAAACAAAAAACTAAAGCAAAAGAACCTGCTGAGGCTGAGATTTTACCGACCGACGACCAAGAGACAGAGGTTAATGTTGCTGCTGCTGCTGCTGCTCCCGCCGCCGCCACCTGGCTAATTAATAAATAATTATTAATTATTTGGTTGGCTGGTAAAATATCTGCCTGGCTGGTGAAAAATTTCACTTACCAACCAGCCTGGCTGGTAAGTGAAAAAGTTAGTTTTGGACCCTGGATGTTGGACCAATGGGCTGTTGGACCAATGACATGGACCCGTTCTGCACGCACGTGCGCTAGCAAATGCCACTACGGTCCTGTGAACATTAGCTTCTAGCTAGCTTTGCACCCGTGTCTGCCCACTACTAGTAGCACTGGTTGTATAGTAGGCAAATGCTAGCGCGGTTTACAGGCACGTCAAACATTAGGCCGAGCTAATAGCATTGAAGTTTTTTTTATTGAACAGAGAACACAACTCAAATACAAAGAAAGATTATATTCTTAAATTGCATTAACAAGCTTAATTGCACTCCCGCTTTTCATGAATTTAAGGGCCTATGAGAGGGAAACAAACCATGAAATACACAGTTTAGGTTTCACTTTCAAGATAGCATTGAGCCAGATGTGTTTTAGTAGTTTTGTGCTTATTTGTAGATCATGAAGAATGTGTTGATTCACTATAGCACAGTAACATTGTCCAGACATTACATTATCTAGGTTACTAATTGACAATTATGTCCTCAGGTGACTCTACAAGTGCAGTATACTGGATGAAGGTATGTACATCTACTTGGTCATAGTGGGAAAAATGGGGCAAAACTTGTTGCTTTGGGGCAAATGGGCCAGACAACCATTTGCTATTGTGATGATCAAATGAACTCGAATGCCTCAGAACAATAGGCTTTACCAAATAATATAACTTGTAATATTTGACTGATCACCACAGAAGGTCACTCTTAAAGGAACACACCACTTTTTTTTATTTTTTTTAAGTTCACCCATTATCTACTCGGCCTCATGTTGATGGAAGGTGCTGTAAAATTCTGGAGTCCTCAAAACGCTGGTGGAGTTCCAGGGGGATGGGTACTAGCACTAAACTGTCTTGTTATGGAGATCTTTTGAACCAGGAATTTTTTTCTGACAGTGTGCATGCACGGTAACTGTGTAGCAGTAAGAAGTAGCATGAAGTAGTAGCATTCTTCTGGTGTCTTTTAATAACTAGTCAATCCAAATAACGTAGGTTAGTCTAGCCTGACAGTGCCCCAGGTCATTCTTGAATGTTTTGTTTATTGTTAGATCTGTGTGATGTAAAGGTCACCCGTTTGTGTAAAACAGTGCACAGTATTGTTTTAATGAACACTAGATGTAGTGCCTCTTGTTGAATGTGTTTCCTTGATAACTAACTAATTTGTGGGGATGTCAAGTTTGAACGGAGCAGTGAAATTGAATCTTTTTTTTTCTTTTATTCTTTGATGGATAGATGGACAATCAGACGGAAAAGTTAACACTACTAAACGGAAGCCGAGTTCCTGACCATTACCTGGCATCGTGACACTTTTGATGAACCCAGCCCAGCCGAGTCTCACCTTTATCCTTTATCCTTGCTATCCTTTCGATGTCTGGACACGTATGAATCTGGCTTTTATTCTTTATGGGATGGATTTGCAAGATCTGTACCTTTGTTGCCCCTGAAACAAATGAACTTTTAAGGCACTACAGATTAAGGCATGACAACTCTGAGTTTATTCCCTGTTTACATGGTGAATGTCCCTGCTCCTTCAAAACATGGACTGCCCTCAAATCACATTTGTACAAAAATCATTCAACTAACAAGTCAACACCAGGAGTCATTTGTTTGAATTGTGAATTTTGAGGTTTTTGTTTCTCCTCTGAAAAGGATTTCTTCAAACATCTTGGAATTCATCTCAGGAAAAACGAAACTGTGCACTGTATCTTTAGAGAGTGTGATTTTTACACCAATGTGAACGGAACCTTTGCATCACACAGATCCCATCATCACTCAGCACATTCTCTAAGTGACTTCTGGGAACAAATTGTGAAGTTACAAGATCAGTCAAGTAGCACAGATGATATTTCTGAAGCACATTTTTCTGAGGCATTTTTTCTTCTGAGGCATATGAGTGCTCAGGAGCAGGAGTCTGTCAAGAAAATGAACCATAAGTATTGAAAGAAGAAGAAATTGAACTGAAATTAGGCCACTTTTTTAAAAAAAATTAGAGAGCATTATTAATGTACCAAGCAAGTGCATTACTGAAATAGTTGCAGAGCTCCAGTTTATATCCTCTTCGGTGTCAGGTCCTGGCATAAGAAAGACTGTAAAGTCATGTTTAAGGAAACATAATTGTGTGTTTGAAAACCTAGTAGTGTCCGATTTAGTGAAAGAGTTGAATAAGTCAAACCCCATTAGTACAGTGTTAACAGTGCTGACAGTCCGCTTGCCACAGCATACAAAAAACAGGCGTTTTTCAAGAAGAAATTTAACGTTGTTGA
Organism: Epinephelus awoara; assembly: GCA_035609425.1. Classification (NCBI taxonomy): domain Eukaryota; kingdom Metazoa; phylum Chordata; class Actinopteri; order Perciformes; family Serranidae; genus Epinephelus; species Epinephelus awoara. The sequence goes on along the minus strand of CM069294.1, from coordinate 43,175,274 downwards.
ACCTGTTGAATACTTCCTTGACAAGAAGGAAGGCCGGACTTTACAATACTGTACATTCCCACTCTTGAGTCATTGTCACAGATCTTGAGCCTGCAAGATATACAAGAAAAAGCTTCTTTGTCTACACGGCTTACCCTTCCAGTGCACAGAGGGGGGAGGTTGCAGAGGCCTTGGATGCAAAGCATCCGTGTTTGAGGGATCCAGTGTCCTTCAGTGGTTTATATAGCTGGCACAACAGTCTGAAGTACAAGCTTGGAAATTACATGGCAAAGGTGCAACAACTTGAACTACCAGAGCTCAGTGTAAACAGTCTCAAGAGAAAGGCAGCTGAAGACAACACTCCAGCAAAGAACCTGAAGAAGGAAAAGAAATCAAAAGTAAATTACCTGCCACCCCGCACTCAAGGTGAAATGGATGAAAGCCTTGAAAAGCAGAGAATGGACCTTCTCTATGAGTGCAAGAAGAGGGACAACAACCGAGTCATTGATGAGAAGATAGCGAAAACCTTCTCACTGCGACGGAATGATGTAATCCTGAACAAACCACCTGTGATCGAGTTCAAAGCCCGATGGCCTGCTCTGTTTGAGCCTTCACAGGTATGTTGGATCATTTTAATAGTGTCATATCCAATACAGGGTGTTGGTGGCTGTTTCTAATTGATTTTCAATTAATCATTATTGCCTTGTTTGTATGGTCAACTTTTACATTTCTCTTGTGTCTCGTCTGTCTTGTTTTTCTTGTCTCCCTTGTCTCTCTTGTCTTGTCTGTCTTGGTTATGTCAAAAAGGATTTTCTAATAATGTGATCCTGACTGAAGGCTGAAGCTACAATGCATACATGTCCGAGTTAGCTGTAATTTATCAGGAAATAACCTCAAAAACCCTGCGCCCATTTAGCATCTTTTCCAGAAGCCAAATGTGAAGCAGAGAGGCTGTTCACTACTGCTGAAGACATAATGTTAATAACAACACAGTGGAGCACTCTGCCTCGCCCTCCCCCTTATCTTGTTATTCTCATATAGGCAGGCGACTTTAAGGTGCTTTCAAATTAAATAAATCATTAATTAATACACTTTTAAATAAAAAGGCTGTCGACCATTTATCTTAATTGCCAGTTACGTTTCATATTGTATTTCAGGGCAGTAAAGACACCAGTGGGTTTGGTACACAGTCTATTGAAAGAAGAGACTGTGCCCCTTTTTCTGTTTATTCAGTTGAATTAAATCGGACGCCAAAGAATCAAATTGAATCTTGAGGTATTCAGAGATTTCTATCCCTGGTACAAGCAGTGTATGGAGGAGGTGCCAAGTTTGAGTGTTGTGTTTAGAAACAGTGAGCAACAGTTCCTGCATAGAATACATTACGATCAGTTTAATCAGTATAATCCTCCTGTAGCATTCAGTTTTTGGTAAATGCCTTTTTAGTTCTGTTTTCATCCTGTTCCCCTCACAGAAATTGAGCTTTTCTCAGACAGTACTTTTAGGGGAAAAGAAAACCTCTGTCCAGCATATCTGCTGCTTCATCTTCCCAGAATCCCATTTGGCACTGAATTATTAAAGCGACCAGTACTTTGGGCAAGAAACAGAGTGAATTTTGACTACTTTTTGGAAAACCACTTTTCTTTCAAGCCCACACACACACACACACACACACACACACACACAGATGAACTCTCCCCCTGAAAGAGTTTCCAAATGTGTTGTGAAGCAGAGCGCTCATGCAGAAGGTTGCACCGGTCGACCTCATCCTCCTCCCATCCGTCTGTCCACCCTCTGGTTCACAAAGCCGAGTCCAGCAGAGACCACTACGTTTACATAAGGCAACACAGAGCTCTCAGTTCCATTTTTAAACCCCACCTTAGTGCCCTCTCCCTTTTAGTTTTACTACTGCTCGGGTGCCTCTTAGCCCCAGACTTTGCCTGTTGATATGGATTTTTTTTACACTGCAGAGCTGAACTGGAAAGTCCTGGAGGTGCTGTAAACTCCTTCGTTCAGATGTGTTGCAGCGTCTTTTGTCCTGCACATAAATATCAAAATGGGTCTCATGGGAGGGGAGAAGAAGAAGAAGAAGAAGAAGAAGAAGAGATGCAGCCACATGGTTTGGACTTCTAAGGCTTTATTGGCTCAAGCCCTCAGATCACCATGGAGACAGATGTTTCTCTGGAAACCTTTCAAGTGGTTTGAATGGGCCCTCTGCTTGTTAAACACTGAGGTGTCAGTTGAGACTTTAAAAGCAGCTCTCATGATCCATCACCTTACAGCACCACATGTGGATGTGTGTGTTCTGTGGCACGGCTGTTATCAGTCAGTGTTGAAGCACAATGCGGAGCATCACACTTGGCTGAGAACTGGAGGACGAGGAACAGGATGAAGACTGATGTTGAACTGTTTGACCAAAGATATTTAAATCTCCCTTTAGGCTGAAACAACTCCATTTCCTCCAGCCATTTAGGCCATTTCCACCACAGGAGCTTAAAGGAATAGATAACCCTCAAAGAGATGATTTGTGTATTGATTACTCGCCGTGTGTTACTTAGAATTTGTGACGAAACCTTTGTTTTTCTCAGATGCCTCCATGGTGAACAAAGAACCTAAAGACAAAGAAAATTCTTGATGAACTGAAGTAAATGGTGGCCGGGTAGAACAACAGCAACACTATATCAAAACATCTGTTTACAAACTCTCACACAACTCCTTTTATGTTGCCAAGATTTTTCAAAATCCCAGCTAAATGAGAAAAGTTCCTGCGGTGGAAAAGGGGCTATTGTCGTACCCTAACCCTCAGACTCTGGTGCGCTTTGAGCAAAAGGCTCATCTTAGCGTGCTAATGTACGAAAATAAATAGGCCTCAATATGCTTAGCACAAAGTACCTGTTGGTCAGGAGTGTGGAGGTGAGGAACTTTTCCATCAAACTCTCCTATTACATTTTTAAAGGGTAACTTTGGCATTTGTCAACGTGGACCCTGCTGTCCCATGTATTTCAGTCTCATCCCCCTTCTTCACCAAAATTAGCACATGTACGCAGGTTATTTAAACATGAGAAAACCCACTAAAATAGACATTACACTAAATAGACTATATATGGTCTTGTACACAGCTGTTCAGAAGACAAGCATGCCTTCTGTTTCTTTTGTTTTTACTGGTCAGTTACATTTGACATCACAGCTGCCCTGAAAACTTTGGTAAAACCTTGGTAAACAGTAAAAATCAGCATGTTGCGTTGGTTACTTATACATCTCTTACCTATTCAGCATCAGGAGTGATGTTTAAATGCTGTTTTGGTGGAGACAGATGGTATTTTGTGGTGATGTGTCATTGCATCTTTCAGGTAAAAGCATTAAAAATTACACGTTAACCCTGGTGTGTTTCTATCAATGGCAGAGCCAGAGCCAATAAATTAGGCGTTCGGTGCATGTTTATAAATTGATGATAATGTTCGGTTTTCCTTATGTGTGTGTTAGAGTGCGGCACGGGCCACATATTTCTGTCCGAACCCGACAGTCATTCTGTTTTGTTATGTCCAAAACCGAACCGAGCCTGACATTATTTAATGACTAAAGCACTGAGTTTGTGTCACACAGTTGTTATGGTTACAGGCTATTTAACAGGCCAGGCCTGCGCCGTGGGTGCTCCGCGGAGAGGGAGACCTCCGTGTTTGAGACGGGAACGGGTGGCAGGAGGTCCGAGGCTTCCAGTGAGAGGAGAGGGAGAAATATAAAAAAAATAGATAAAATAGGAAAAACCTGTCTCCCTCTTTTATTTAATTTTCAGCGTTTAATCAAGGCGGAGGCTAGCAGCAGGAGGTCCGAGGCTTCCAGAGAGGGGAGAGGTAGAAACAAACAGCCAATGTATGTGTGTGTTCTGTTCAGGTGTTGTCATGTAAATAACAGTCCCCAAGCAATAAACAGGACAGACAATAGGATTTTATTTATTTTTACACTACATTTTCACTGAAAGCTGACTGAATCGGATCGGGTAGCCACACTCTAGTGTGTGTGTGTGTGTCCCCTATCTATAGGGGCCTATCTGAATTTCTGTCTTTGAGAGATATTATTTTGTAATATAAATGAATTTTCTATCCATCCATACATTCATTCATTCATTCATCTTCTAACTGCTTCATCCTCTTGAGGGTCGCTGGGGGGCTGGAGCCTATCCCAGCTGACATCGGGCAAGAGGCAGGGTACACCCTGGACAGGTAGCCAGACTATTGCAGGGCTGACACATAGAGACAAAGAACCATTCATGCTCACATTCACACCTACGGACAATTTAGAGCAGGGGTGGCCAACCAGTCAGAGATCAAGAGCCACAAAAGTTACCGTGGTAGTACAAAGAGCCACATCATGCACGTGTGCTTACAAACGCACTCCGTCTCTCACACAAACACGAAATTACATAAAATCAAAATCCAAGCATTTCCAATTTTCAAAGCCAGATTTATTTATCTCACACACAAATGAATAACCATGAATAGAGATACACACAAACACAGTCTCTCCCTCTCATACTGTCTTTCTCCATCCCCCCTCCACACCCACAGTCTCTCCCTCTCATACTCTCTCCACCACATCCACACAGTCTCTCCCACTCTCATACTCTCTCCAAATTAGTGTTGTCGCGGTATCAAAATTGGGACCCACGGTACGATACCAGTGAAAGTATCACGGTTCTGAGTAGTATCAGGATACCACAGCAAAAGTGAGGCAGATGTGCCTTTTGTCATTTATAAAAAGATAAATCACTTTTCTATAATACATCAATGATATTTCAATGGAATAAATTACTTATTGACTTATTCATACTTCAAAAACAGCATCAATAAGTGATTAACATAAGGGGATCAAAATAAAATAAATAAATGAAATAAGAATCAACCAGCCATCCTCCTCCCCTGACAAGTAAATAACAGTCCCTAAAGTGTGGTGAGGTTTGTGGACAGTTACCTACCACAAAGAGAGAAATGTGAACGGCTCGTTTCTCCTCTGACACGTCACATACCTGTGTGCTGCCACAGCTCGGCTGTTCAGGTATTTCTGGGCAGTCATGACGCCAATTTATTCACTGGGAGCCGGGCTTCTCGGTCGCCGGTAAGCCGTTATCTTGCGCAGCGGAGCACTATGGCTGTTATTGGCCAGCGCATGGACACTCACCCTCCTTTGATTGGACTTTGAACTTATCCCACAGTAGTGGCACCATGTCATGTTCCGTGTTGTTTAAGTAGTAGCCCACTGCGGTCCACCTTTGGTACCAGTATACCGTGCAACACTACTCCACACACATCCACACACAGTCTTTCCCTCTCTCATACTCTCTCCACACACACACACACACACACACAAAGACACGCATTTCTGCCCTGACATTTTTTGTTGTGCGATATCGCCATCGCGCTGCAGTCCTGCATTCCTCCCAAACTACACACCCTCTCACCTGCCCCTGCGCACTCCTCTCTCTCTCACTCGCTCCACTAGCCTGTTACATTTCTTAAAGGGCCATACCCACTCATAACAATAAATTGATTTTTTTTATGACGGAAGAGCTGCATGCCAATGGTTTTAATTAATGGATCGAAGAGCCGCACACTGATAGGCAAAGAGCCGCATGCTGCTTGTGAGCTGCAGGTTGGCCACCTCTGATTTAGAGTTATCAATTAACCTAGTCCCCAAACTGCATGTCTTTGGACTGTGGGAGGAAGCCGGAGTGCCTGGAGAGAACCCACGCTGACACGGGGAGAACATGCAAACTCCGCACAAAAGGACTCCCACACCCGGGATCGAACTGACAACCCTCTTGCTGTGAGGCGACAGTGCCAACCACCACACCACCGTGCCGCCCTCTATCTATACATATAAACTTTAAATATATTAAAATTATAAGGCATCTTTGAGTAAACTGCAAGTATCATTTAAGTGGCTTCTTCTTGTGGCTGGGCCGAGTGTCCTCTTTTTTGGAAATCAAAATATAGTCACTCTACAATAAATACCCATGTCTACAGCAGAGTCATTTGACCTGGGTGTGAATGCCAATTGCAGCTCTCCCATTACATTAAAAAGCCAGATGTTAGTGGGTGTTAGTGGGGGGGGTTTGTACAGTGGGAAAGGGAAAATTAAAATTAAAATTTAAATATAAATTAGTCTAATGTTGAGAGAAATGCCAGCAGGTGTGCAACGCTCTCCATGTAACCAGGGCAACTGTGCACCATAACTGTTTGTCCATTAAAAGTGGTTATTTTTGTCTAAGGCCTCTAGTTTTGCAGACCAGGCGAGGCGGAGGCCAACTGGGTGTGGCCAGGCGGATTTTGCAAGTTTGGCACACCATGCGCGCATTCCTGTCTGTGTCTGTGACCCCCGTTCAACCCACAAACGGTGGGATTCACCTATCGTTTCTGCTGGTGGTTGAAATCTGTACTCACACAGCGTGCTGAATGATTTAAGCCTATTTTGCTCGCTCAAAACTATTTTTAGTCGCAAATGCAAGTGCGGTGACAGACGGATCACCACACTGCCGACATTACTCCGCCAGTCACAGCACACTGTTTGATTGTGTTATCAAATTATTCGGCCTTGCTTTTAACTTATTCCACCGAATACTGAATGTGTGTTTTTTTGCAATATTCAGCCAAATATTTTCGGTTACCGAATATTCGGTGCATCCCTAATATCCAAGTTTATTAGATCCATGTGGCACAGTGTAGTAGCACTACACTTATAAGATTGCTAAAATCTCACAGTCTGCAGGAGGCATTAGACAGAATAACAAACAGACCTGATTATGTGAAAAGTTAATATTGAAACATTTCAGAAACTCATAATAACCATCTGAGCCTTAAATGACATTTAGTGACGGTGTATGATCGTCCTATCTGCTTACTTTGCAGCCTGTTTTGACGCTGCCAGTTACACTGCTGTCTCTCAATACTGAACAGTATTTAGTTTTTTAAAAATGTGCACATCAATTACTTAGACACAAAAACATGGGTCAGTAGTGTCAAGGTTGAAAAATGCCAAAGTTACCCTTTAATACAACTACACCCCTCTTTTTGTTTGTACAATGTCTTCAAGGAGGGACCTTCTGAATGTGTGCTCTGTCTCATTTGTATGATTCACTGCATGAAGACTACAAAGAAACACAAAACACACAGAGTTCTTGGAGAGAGATCAGGGAGCCAGGAGGGGGATTTAACTGCCAGTATGCTTCTTCAGAAGTGCTTGTCAGATGGTCCAACAGCTTCTTCTCTCTTCTCCCTCCACACCTTGACGTCTGACGTCAGAGCTGTGAATCTGATACATTTTGTCTCTGACAGAGACACCAAGACGTGTGTCAGGGAGAAAATGACATGGTCACATGGTTTTTGTCTCAGTCACAGCAACTCTCATCATGCAGCTGATAATTGGTCAAATCTGTCCAGCCAGCAGCCAGGAGCAGTTCATTTCAACTTTTGCCTCAGCTGCTCTCCGTCTCTGAAGAGTCAGTAAAAGCCTGATGACAGATTGAGAGGGGAGAATTGATTTTGGCAGCTGGTCACTTGGGAAATGACTGTCTGGCCTGGTTAAAGTGCACTTCACTGTCCTCTGCATGTTGCTGCAGAAGATCAAGAATAATTTTTAAACAATCAGCATAACTCCAGAAGTTTTTTTTTCTTATTATTAAAACACAGCATCTGGTGCATGAATGTAATGTGCTGCAATGTGTTTTAAAATGAGTCTCACTGTTTACTGCATGTACTTCCTGTCACTGTGGATTAGTGCTGCACGGCTGCACCGACCCGCAGAGGAACTTTGGATAATTCAAGCTCCGGTCTGTCTCCTGATGTCTAAGGGAAATGGTGTGACAGATGGGGAGCTGAGATGCAACTCTGGTGTTAGAATATCTATGCAGAGTGGACCTGTTCTCTGCCACAGTACATGACACTGTGTATAATATTTAAGTCCTGAGGAGGGTTGAAGGGCAGCTGTAGCAGTAAAGCAGGGCAGATTCAGGACATGTTGGACAAGTGTGTCAGTGTCTGATTCACCTTTAATTAGGTTTTAATTTCATTCTGATTTTGTTTTAGCCGATTACTCCTTGTTATGCCACATTAAGCTCATTTAGCTCTTGTACTGTCTAATGAGTGAACTGTTTATTATTTTTAAAGTATTTGTTGTTGTTGTTATGTGAACCTGCTGTTGTTTTCACAGCATGACCTCATCTTTTAGGGCCACTGCTTTCAATTTTATCTAACAGACTCATTTTAGGTGATTAATTCACAGTATGGTACATTAATCTCATTTGGATCCATTCATTTGATAATAGTCTTGTTTAATCATTTTAAAAAATATTGTTTGTCTAGAGCTGGGTCAAGCATCTCTGTGTGCATAAACAAGGCTAAAGAAGACTCTGAATTCTTGCAATCCTGTGTGGTTTTAAGGTACAATTGGTAAGATATGGCCAGAATTTTAGTTTAAAACATGCAAAGAATGAACTGACATTATCAATGGGACGTGAAGAAGTAACTGCTGACTTTATGTCAAAGACCTCTATGTATTGTGTCGCAGAGATATCTACTGAAATTAGCATGCTTACCAGCCAGCGGCAGCCCATTCTGTCTTCTGACTTATACCACTTATACCTCAAGAGGTGATAGTGAGTCACTGTAACACCCAGTCTCCCCTCAGTCCAACATGATACAAGGGGTTCATCCCAATATGTTTTCTCACATCCACATTTCCCTCACTTGTGTCTCTTTCTTGCATCTTAGCTTAGCTTTATTAACAGCTATAGAAACTTTTAATGGAGTTTGTCTAGTTGTCTAGATATATATACAGTATATATCTTACTATCTTATCTTCTCTTATCTTATCTTACTATATAATGATGAAAGCTCTTGTCTGTGTGTGTGTCTGTTCCATGTTTTTCTCCTCACAGACTTGGTCAATCCATGTGAAATTTGGCACAGTGGTAGAGGGTCATGGGAGGATGTCGTAGAGACATGAATCTTTGCACAGAGATGCCTCTCCTCATGAGGAACAAATTTGCCTCAGGGACCCATAACTTCTGGTGATATAGATTTTCCGCCATTGAATTGGGTGTGGCCAATTTTTTGAAAAACACTTAAAAACGATCTCTGACTAGGAAGTTTGACCGATCTGCATGAAACTCGGTGAACCTAATCTAGGGACCAATATCTAAAGTTCCTTAATGGCACAAGTTGGAAAACTTACTAAAGCTGACCTGGGGACCCCTCTATTATTGACCCCATCAAACAAAATGGGGGTGCGAGAGAGCTAATTTCTAAGCTAGGCCTAACCACCATGTTGATTTTTACTAAACTTGGTAGATACGTAGAACAGGACGCCTCAAAGTGACTGGAGAAATTTAACTCTAATTGGCAACTGTCACTGACACCAGACTCAGAGTGCAGTGGACCGGTGGAAAATGTCACCATCAGCATATTATTTTACATCAGTTGAATCTATTTTATCATTATTTTGAGTCACATCATTGAAAGAATTTAGTTGTCTGTGTTCAAGCAGGATAATAGGTCTCCATTCATTGCACGTCAGGCTTTCTATTTCCTTGTCGTAGATGGTGTTGCGTTCAAGGTCCCCCCCAAAAAACGGGAGAAAAAAAACAACCAAGATTCGAAGCTTTGAATTTTTTGGGTCAGCCCTATAACGTACACTCCACAGAGCCAGGTGATGATATGATATGACATGATAGCTATTCTCTTAAAGGTTTAACTCACTAGTAAAGAATACCTTTGTCCATTTCAAATAACCTGTGGCAATATTAATTTCCCTGTTTTCTGATTTACTGTGAAACTCTTTTAGGCAATTCATGCAACAATCAGACCAGATGACTTCTTTACTCGGCCTAATGGGGCCGGTCTTTGTTTGTCAACCAACCAAAACAATCAATCAATTAAAATCACAAACTTACAACTGGAACATGAAATCTTATATGCCTAACAGACATTGCTTCTCCTTCTTTGAGTTTACATATGGCTAAAGGGGAAAAAAACAACCATAAATGGACGATGCATGATTAGTGTTGCGTTCAAGGTCCCCCCCCAAAAAAACTGGAGAAAAAAAGGCTGAATATTCGAATTTTTTTTTTCTTCACAATCAAATCCCGTGCCATGGAACAAAGCTTTGAAGCTTTGATTTTTTTGGGTCAGCCCTAAATCCCACATGCAGTTGGCTAGCCATAACGTTGTTTTTTCAGCAAGTTGGCCTTCAGGGCTCCAGACTAACTTTTTCTACTAGGAGCACCAGTGCTCCTTACTGAAAATTTTAGGAGCACCAGCACAAAATTTAGGAGCACTATCTATATCAACACACAGGGCTCCAGACTGCGCCTAATTGGTTGCATTTTGCGACCTTTTTTGGAGGCCGTGCGACATAGTTTTTTAACTAGGAGCACCAGCGTGACTTACAACCACGTAAATTCAGTGAGCCATTCTTGTCTGAAATGATAGGGCTTTGGCTTTTTCGGTGCTGCAACATCACCTGCTGACTCGTCCTCTGAACTATCGTCGTCAGAAGTTTGGGAAACTGGCACAGGACCTACAGGAGTTTCTGGATTATTTTTTCTTGTGAAAAACTAATCTATAGTTCGTTTCATAGCGTCACTCTATGGTCAAACGACACAGCACCTTCTACTCGACACTGGCTCTGTGACCCTCTCTGTCTAAAGGCAGACTCCACGAGGAATGTCCGCAGTCATTTGGGCTTCCATAGTCGAGCGCACTTCCGTGTTGTAGTTTCCTGTAAAAATGTCCATGAAAAATCCCTGCGATGTGAAAAATACATGCTGAGCAGTCACTGGTGCGCAGAGCGGAGTCCGCACGGTCGTAAAATCTGAGTTTGCGTGCACAGGGCTTGCGGACGTCCGCTTTGAATCTGCGCAGACATCCGCAGAGTCCACTCCGCGTACTTTCCGCCCGAGTATGATCGGGCCTTAACCCCTCACACAGTGCACACATACTAAAACTGCTGCACGTTGCTATGGTTACTGGCGCCCCCCCCGCCTAGCAGTGCACATCCAGACACACATGACAGGCACACACACACACACACACACACACAGACACTTGCTTCCGCTCCTCCACGAAATGCAATTATAAAAAAAAGAAAGAAAAAGGGGGATAGGGGTGGATTTGATTTGTAAGTCACGCTGGTGCTCCTAGTTAAAAAACTATGTTGCACGGCCTCCAAAAAGGGCGCAAAATGCGACCAATTAGGCGCAATTTGGAGCCCTGGTCTTGAATAGCTGGTGTTGAGCTGTAGAGCTGTGTTACTTGTTATGACCTAAGGTGTATTTTAATAAACCTGCCTTTGGTTTAATTTATTCTTTCAAGCTTCATTCCTTTTTATCTTATCTGAGTTCTGTTGTATGTTTGTGCTCCATAGATTTAATTGCAAACTACAACTGTTTAGTAAGTTAAAAATGCATTGCTGCTAACGACAGCTTGAAGTGGCGATGAGGTATTAAGGTTTTTTTGGAAGGTCTTAAAAAAGTCTTAAAAAGGTATTGAAATTAGCCTCAGGATTCCTGCATATACCCTGTTTTAAGTCAATACAACATATAAACACTTTAACGATGTGCCTTTCAACGTGCTGCCTCAACAGTGTCCATGTTGTTACCTTTCAATTAAAAGGCTGTGTCATCTGTACTTTCGTCATCGCAGGACATTTCTTTGAGTCATTGAGTGTATGTTTTACCCCTCCAACAGTCAAAACCTCAAAGATATTTTTTTACAATGATGTAAAAACAAAGAACAAATAAAACTATTCTAGTTTATGGTTCAGGTAGTTTGATGAACGGGTCTGATCCACAATTTTGTGTACAAACAGATGTTTTTATTTTTGTATAAATAAGAATACAGTGCCAGTGAGAATTTTTCTCAGTATTGACATATATCATTTCTCCAGCATAAGTAAGTACATATGCCTGTGTGTTCTGGTCTTGAATAAGCCTTTAGACATCCTCCATAACAGCTATACCTGCAGCTTCCTGCCATCATTTGTGTAACCTCAGGGCCTCTTTAGATTTAGATGAAGAGCCCGCTGTTCATGTCTGGAGCTCCAACAGCTGGACGAGACACTCAGAGTGTCAATAACATCCGGATCCCCAGGGTCTGCAGGAGAGCCTGGAGAGCAGAGTGAAAAATAAACAACACAAAGAGAGGAATAGAAATATGAGTCCAAGGGTTATTAGAGTGTAGCGCAGCGAGAGGCGAGCGAAAGACAGGACAGGAGGAGTCGAGGCAAGGCGTTAATGAGTGAGCGATCAGAGCAGCAGAGGAGATGACAAGGAGCTCTTCACACTGAGAGAGGAGATTAAAGTGGGTGGACAGGTTTGTGATGATGGAGAAGGTGATTCATATGAAAGGGACATCATGAAATAAATGAATAAGATGCTTAACAAAGACTTTCAACTTCATAAAAGACCTGATGATTTTTCTATCTTATGAGATGTTTGAGATTATTGTATTTTGGTGCTGACAAAGAAAAATGTAAAGGTGGAAAAAAAAGAGAGAATCTTTGCCTCGTGTTTGTATGCCCCCACGAACCTGTTAAGTGCAGTTACAGTGTATATCCATGTCTGTGAAAACACTGGTGTGTCAAGTTAATTATTGAATCAGAGTATTCCCTCAAAGTGTTCAGATAATGCATTCACAAGAATGTGACAGACAAGGTCACAGTGACCTTTGATCACAAAGTTCTAATCAGTTGACGTAAAGTGGAAATTTGTGCCAAAATTATAAGAGTTTCCTCAAGGTGTTGTTGAGATATTGCGTTCATGAGAATGAGATGAATGCAGTATCACAGTGACATTGATCTTTGACCACCAAATTGTAATCATTTCATGCTCGAGTCCGAGTGGACTTTTGTGCCAGATTTGAGAAAATTCCCTGAGGGCCCTCTTGAGATATCACATTTACGAGAATGAGATGGATGCAAGGTCACAGTGACATTGACCTCTGACCACCAAATTGTAATCAGTTTATCTTTGAGTCCAAGTGGATGTTGGCGCAAAATTGGAACAAATCCCCTTGAGGCGTTCTTGAGATATTGTTTTCACAAGAATGAGACAGATGAGATCACAGCGACCTTGACCTTTGACCACCAAAATCAAATTAGTTTGTCCTTAAGTCCACATTCTTGAGATATCACGTTCACAAGACTGGAATGGATGAACAGACGGACAACCCGAAAACATAATGCTTTCAGCTTTGGCTATTCGCTGGTGGGTAGGCATTTTTTTTTTTTTTTTTTTAATGTTTTCAAACTACTTACACCATAATAATACAACATACTTTCCCTTGTGTAACTCCACCATTCCACAAAACTATAGCAAGGTAAAACAAGTGTTAGTTTTGTTCACAGAAACTATTTACCTCTTTTACACTTTTGAATGCATCCGGTATCATTTATACATCATTTCACCTGGGAATTAATGTGTGCCTCCAGTGTCCACACAGAGATCCAGTTGAGATCAGACATTTCTGTCCAGCTCAAACAACAAAACAGTTGTAGCTGTTATCAACCATTGGCTTAGCCAGTGCTTCATAAGTGGCTTGGTTGCAGATATGAATAGCCAAGTTTCACTTTCATACTCTTGTCAGAACAAAGTGAAAGCAGACACTTGATCTCATCTTAACTCAAGTCAGCTCCTATATCCCATGCAACACGGCTTTAGGGCCCACCACTCAACAGAAACGGCAACTACCGACTTTATTGAAAGGGTTAACTCTCTAATTGACAGAGGGGCTGTTGTTGACGCCATTTTTTTAGGTCTTCAAAGAGCCTCTGACAACATTAATCATACTATCCTACAGTCTAAATTTTGTCAATTTAATTTTTCTCTGTTTACTTCGAAATGGTTCAAATCATATCTCACTACCCGATCTCAGTGTGTTAAAATACAAAATACAAAAAAAATTTCTTCAAATTTGAGACAAATGTTCATTGATAGTGTGCCTACAGCTCCACAGTGTCATTTACCTGCTCAGATGAAGCCACAGACAGTTATTCATCCTGAAAATCATTTTTTATTTTATTTTTAGGCAAATTTTTTTACTGACTTTAGAGGCCCATTACTGTGTCTCTGTATCACCTAGAGTGTTCAGATGCTACAGTGATTTTAATTTGGGTATGTCATTTTAGACGTTTTCGCTACAAAATGGGGGTGAAGTGCAAAAGGTTTAACCAGAGAATTCAAATTGTAAACAAATACAAATATCTTGGTATTACGTTGGACTGTAATCTCACTTTTAAACTCCATGTTAAAAAAGTGAGTAAAAGTCTCAAATTTACACTTGCAAACTTCAGGCATCTCAGAAATCATATGGCTACAGAAACTGCAAAAATGTACATGTTTTCTCTTATAATATGTCATATTAATTACTGTTAACCCACCTGGGCCACTGCAAAGTCCACTACTTTAAATTCGGTCATATCCTTATATAAACAAGCTCTCAAAGTCCTGGATAAAAAAATCAAAACTTAATTTGGCCAATCAGTTTTTACCCATAGGGCAGGTAATGAGTGGACTACAATCCCACAAAACATAAGAGAGTCCATCTCATACAGCTCATTTAAAAAAATACATTATATTAAAGTATTATATTTATTTGTAATGTTGCTGTTTTTCTAAAATATTGTACCTTGTTGCCATATTATACCTATAACATGTATTTCTTTTTACTGTCATTTGTTGCTTTTATCACCAGGTCACTTAGCCATGTTCCTTCTGGAAGGGGGACTGTCAATGGAAATTAGCTTTTTGGCTATACATATTTATTAATTACATTGTCCCTCTATAACAAATAAAGGTGAATGAAAAAAAAAATCAAAGCACATACTTGGTCTTGTCTTGATTCCATCCGTGAGTATATTGAATATCCATAAGCTTTTGTTGCTGCTGTCTCACTAGTGGTTCAGCTCACTAACTGGCTAATAGCTTCTACCTTGCTTGCTTGGATCAATTGTGCGTAATTACGTATCTTCACGCACGTAGTTATTGTATGTTTGAAAACGCAATTGCATCTTCACTTGTGTTGAATGTGGTTACATTGTGGACATTGAAAATGTGTCACCACAGGCAGTTTTTAGTCTGCTTGAAGTAGAACATATGTAGCACTTAAGGAAAACCTTACAGGGTCAAAAAGTGTGCTATTTCAAGCTTTAGTTTTAGTTTTTAGCTTTTTAGTTTTTTCAGTACAGAATGAAAATATGCTTTTCAAAAATGTCCAATAAGGTTATAAGCCTTATTGGAAATTGTATTGCCTTTATATTTTTGTCAAAATATTGCGGTTGTTGTTTGGTAGCCAACTGCAGCTGTGAGATTAGGTGTATTTAAAGGTCCAGTGCGTAGGATTTTTGGGGTATATTGGCAGAAATGGAATAATACACAATAGGGATGTGCAATATGATTTTATTTTATTTTATTTAACCTTTATTTTACCAGGCAGATTTGCTTGAGATCAAATGATCTCTTTTACGAACAAGGCCTAGCCAAAATGGCAGCATTAAAGAGCAAAACATAATAAGACACACATAATGAAGAAAGCACAGACATGAGAAATGGATGGGTTATGCCCTACAAATAGTCTGGTGGGGGAAGGGGGGAAAATACCAACTATGTATATTTTACAGCAAGATATAGATTTAGACAGTACCGTTAATATCGATACAGGGTCAAGTTGCATTACATAGCACCATTCTTCCGAAAAGCAATGCCAGCGTGCATCTCTCCTTTCTCACACTCTTTGCACAGCTCAGCCCCACTCACTCACTCACAAGTTCTCCAGAAACACTGAGAGACATGGTGCTGTTACTTAGACATCAGTCTATATGTTGCATGCGCTACTCTAAATCTGTCTGTGAGATGAATAAAATGACTGTAGTAGCACACATGCAGTCCAGTGCTGCGCTGCATGTGTAGGTGACAGAGCTTCTTAATTGTGTCAGGTGTTTGTTTCCTAGTTTGTCTGTTTGGTGGATCATAGCACATTGCTGTTCCTCTTGGTAGTTGTAGTCTAATGTGTGGAACTGAGACAGTGCCTGGATGCAGGTGAAAGATGTGTTTTTAAAAAAATGCAGTGACAACACAGACATCTAGATATATAAAACCTAGCTGGACAAAATGTCTCTCGCTCCTTCCCTCCCCCAGCCTCTTTGTTGATGCGATGTGCATAAATAAGATTAATAGTCTAAATAAATGAAAACTTTTTAACTCCCCACATAAAGAGTTTTAATCATTCCAAATTACAATGAATTTAGGCCTACTTGATACTTAAAAGTTAACATACAGCCCTGCTATTTATTTTATACAATTTTTTATTTATATATTGTGCAGCTGTGTATTTTCAAACAGGGAAAAAAAAATCCCTGTCTTTGAAATTTATTTTGATCACAGTCTGTTTTTTTTAAAAAAAAGTGCTTGTGAGATCCTACATGTGTTTTTGACTTGCAACTGAATATGTAGCCCATTATGTAGAAAATGCAGAGATATTGTATATTGCTAGTCAGCCTTAAAAATACTGAGATAAGAATTTTTGTCCATATCACGCAGCCCTAATAATAAGTATGCTAGGTATGTGTATGTGGCTCAGAGGTAGAGCGGGTCGTCCACCAATCGGAAGATCAGCGGTTCAATGCCCGGCATGTCGAAGTATCCTTGAGCAAGATACTTGTTCCTGATGATGCTTCCATCGGTGTGTGAGTGTGTTAAAAACAGGAGGTGGCACCTTGTATGGTAGCCTCAGCCACCAGTGTATGAATGTGTGTGTGTGAATGGGTGAATGTGACTCATAGTATAAAAAGCGCTTTGAGTGGGCAGATGACTAGAAAGGCATTATACAAATGCAGGTCCATTTACCATTTAGTGTATAATCACCTGAAAATGAGAATCACTGTGTTGTCATCACCTTAGAATGAGCTGTTTACATCTACATAGTGAGCAAGATTGCCTTGTTGCTTTGCCATGTTTTATTAGTCCAAAACGGACAAATCAAACACTGGCTTTAGATAGGGCTATTTGTGTTTCTGTGTTTTCCCATCAGCCACTGTAGTTAGCAGCCCCTCCGCGAATCACCAGGTCAGTTTGTTTTGAAGAGGGGGAATCCTCTGCTGATAATGTGGCTTCCAGCAAAAACCTCCCCAACATCTGAATCTTAATTTATCAGAGAGAAAAGGTAAGCACACATTAGCAGGTGCTGGGCTAGCGGCCCGTCCGCAAAATGTTGAATATTTATATATTATATTTATTAATTATTTGCTCAAAAAGGATCATTACAGGTTCACCACATAGCAAAAACTATGTCAGTCAGATTTGCTGTGAAATGTACATAAAATCTAGAATGCTGCCATTTTATTTAGTGAGGCAGCCATAACAATATGTTCTCTCGGATTTCAATATTTCACTCAGTTCGAATGCGATGGGGCTTCAATCAGGCAGTGGAACAGAATGTGCTACATTTCAACAGAGCTGAAAGAAATGTGTAATCTAACTCTGAAGCTACTGAATGGAATTTAAAGGGATTATGGGAACATACGGGCTCAGAGCGAGACATATAAGGTTTAAACAGTATAGGGAATTTCTCATTTACAGTTCAAACAAAAAGCCACTTGAGAAAACAGAGGCTTTAATCACACTGTAATGTGCGCTGCTGTTATAAAGTATATTTTCTGTGGAAGCAGGCAGATCAGTGGCGGTGGTCAGGTAATACAGAATAAAAAGTTGATGATAAAATTCTGCATGTAGCAGTAATACTCTAATTTAATGTCAAAGTAATCATCTGTATTACATTTACAACAATATCCCTGATGACATGGCCTTGTGGAAAGGATACAGCGCTACTTCAATAATAACTTAACCACTGAATTGTGTCCCTTTTCTTCCAGCTCCCCCACTGAGAGCTGTTTTCTTAATGAAAGGTCCAACAATGCACAAAGATGTCCCGTTATTTTTTAATGTATATGTACAGAGAAAATCTCCTCTTAAACCTTTCATCCTCACCTTTCTGCAAAGGAAGGAAACAATAATCAGGACGGGAAGCATTATCGAGACTCAGTGCTTCATTCACAACTCAGCCGTCCTCTTGGTGAGTAGAGAAACACAATTTATTCAACTCACTCAGGAGAGAGTCTTATCTGGGAGGCAGAATAAAAGGGAATTAATGAGATGCGCACACACACTGAGTGCCGCAGTGATGAGCTCCAATCAGCTGGCTTGGACCTCTCTGATGTAGCTGCTTTCCATTCCTGTATTCCTCCTTCTGACCATTTTCACAGCAGCTTCAAATCAAGCCATAATCTGCATCTTTTGAGTTTCTATTAAACAGTGTCATATTTTAGTCATGAGATATTAATTACACTGTAAATTATGTACTGATTAAAATGGCTCAAGAGTTTAGTCAAATTGAATTTGAGTTTTCTGCTTTTCATCTATACTTTAAGCATGTTCATGGTATATCATCCTCTTGAGAAGCTGCTGTGGCTAACGTGTTAGCAAACAGTGGTTTGTTCACACATCTAGCAGCCACACGATCATCCTGTTGGAGTTGTGTTTGTGTCCAACCGATGAATGTAAGTCCAATATTTATTGTTTTTTGGGGCTATGACCCAGTCATTTAAAAATTACTTATAAAATTAAGTATGGTAAAGACATCAACAGTAGTTTAACAGTAACTTGAATTGTTGTATTAGTAACACATAAGCTCTAGACAGTGAGTATATTGGCTAGCTTGGTTAGCAGTAAAGGGATCCCAGGGAGTGAAGTTTTCAGTGACAACTGGCTGAAAGCTCTTTAAAGCTGCCACGTTAGTGAGAATTCTCAGATTTTTTTTTACCTTATGTGACTCCTTTCACTTTACATATATATATATATATATATATATATATATATATATATATATATATATACATATATATATATATATATATATATATATATATATACATAGGGAGAGAGAGAGAGAGAGAGAGAGAGAGAGACAGCGAGACAGATACAAAAATGTTGATTAGTGTAGGTTTAGGCTCTAAATGGGCAGTTTGTTTTGGTGTTGGAGGAAGCAGGTTGTCCCATTGTCACCATGATGAATTCTTCACAGATAATGTGGGCTGAGATTCACACTGGGTTTTTTAATCTCAGCTGTAATTAAACCAAGAAAAATCAGTATGCATTAGATTTAAATTCATTTGAGTGACACAGTAGAGTAATAATCTCGCCTCTGATTGCATTTTTTCGTATTCTCCATTACCTGTCTGACATTGTCTGACACTAATATAACAACAATCAAAAGAAAATGAAAAACACTGACGCATTCATGATCCTCTCCTCTGTTTCTTTTTACTTAATGTGCTGTGTTTGGATTGCCTCTTATGGGTAAATGAAGAGTTTATGGAAACACTGTTTTATCCCAGCTGCATCAGATAGAGTTTAACGTGAACATGCAGCCACCTTATCGGCATAAATCACAGAATGAAGCTGTGACAGAGAACAGCGTCCTCTGAGCGGCCTCAATTCACATTCATCCTATTTGCTCAACTTAAATTCCAGCCTTATCAGTGGATGCCGGCGAGAAATCTTCCCCATGTGGAGTAACAAATTGGAAAAAGATTGAAATCCAGCGCCCTCCTCAACAGCACCAATAAATGAGTCCAAGGAAAGTTGTTGGACTCAACAAATATACTAAACAAAGAGGAAGATTTCTGACTTCCATTAAACTGAATATGTGCTTCACTCAGTATTTAACTGTCAGCAACTCTGATCATTGTGGTAAATATTTTTGGGGCCTGTGATGGCAGATGGCATTTTTTTCTTTGCGCCAGCATCAGAGCCTTTTTTGTGCAGCTGTTCTGAGGGTTCCTACTTGAAAATCATCAATAAACATGTTTACAGCCTGGTATAAAAAAATATTTTGGTCTCTATAGCGAATTTCGCAGTATGTAAGTATATATTGTACAGTTCCAATCTGGTTTCCACCCACGTCAAAGCACAGAGACAGCTCTCCTAAAAATTATCCAACGACCTACTGAGGGCAGCTGACTACTAACCATCCTCATCCTCCTTGACCTGAGTGCAGCCTTCAACACCATCTCCCACACCATCCTCCTCGACAGGCTAGCATCTATTGGTATATCTGACACACCCCTGGACTGGTTCAAACGCTATCTCTCTGGACCCACTCAGTTCGTTCAGTTGAAAACCTTAACATCCCAACCATCTCTCCTCTCCTCAGGTGTTCCCTAAGGCTCTGTCCTCGGTCCCATCCTGTTTCTATCTCCTCCCTTTTGGTCATATATTCCGTCAATACAATATCCATTTCCACTGTTATGTGGACGACATTCAACTCTACCTTTCCGCCAAACCCACCTCCACCTTCCTGCCTTCCTCCCTCTGTGACTGTTTGCAGGAAATCAAATCCTGGTTTTCTTCAAATCTGCTAAAACTCAACAGTGACAAAACTGAGGTTCTCCTCGTTGGCTCTAAATCCACCCTCACTAACACTCCCAGTTTCACCATCACCATTTACAACTCCTCTGTTTCTCCCTCCCCTCAGGTTAAGAGACTGGGTGTCGTCCTTGACAGCACTCTGTCATTCCAAACCCACATCAATAATATTACCCAGTCAGCCTATTTCCATCTACACAATATTAATTGTCTCCGTCCGTCCCTCACCCCCAACGGCGCTGCCATCCTGGTCCACACTCTGGTTACGTCTCGCCTGGATTACTGCAACTCCCATCTCTTTGGTCTCCCCCACAAAGCTATCCATAAGCTCCATTTGGTCCAGAACTCTGCTGCCCGTATCATAACCAGAACTCCATCCATCAACCACATCACACCCATCCTACAATAACTTCACTGGCTTCCAGTCAAATACCACATGGACTTTAAAATTCTGCTCCACACTTTCAAGGCCATCCATAACCTTGCTCCCCCATACCTCTCTGATCTCCTCCACATCAACACTCCTTCCCGGTCACTCAGGTCGGCCTCTTCCATCAGCCTCATTGTGCCCTCTGCCCGTCTGTCCGCCATGGGGTCCAGAGCCTTCAGCCGCAGTATTATTATTATTATTATTATTATTAATTATTATTAATATCATTTTTATCATTATCATTATCATTATCATTATTATTATTATTATTACATACATGTATATATTAGGGCTTGAAGTTATGCGTTATTAAAGGCGAGCTGCTTTGATTGACAGGTTGTCTGCCGCTAGTATCCTCGACGCACCAGCTGGCAATAGTCTGTAACACTGCCGGCAGGCGGCAACTACGAGATGGGTGTAACACATCTATGGACGGGTCAAAAAAAATCTGGATTTTCATCTGGTAGACTGCTGTTAGTTTCCTGTGTGAAACAAAAAGTCAGTGGAGTTATTTTATAACATAGTGTGCTAGTATGTGTGGCATGCTACGCTTGTGACGCATGTCACGTGATGTTACATTACATTAGTAACAACCATACTTATTTTAATCCAAGCCATGTTGCTCTTTTCTAAACCTAACCATGTGCTTTTGTGGCCCAGACTTCAGGAAAAAAGCATAAAAGACGTTTTAAGTTCATTTTAAAAAAAGACAGATGCATCTAACGAACAGAAACTGTACATTTCCTGTGAAAATGGAAGTGTATTTTGAAAAGACACAATGCATGCAAAACGGATAAAGTGACACTCTGTCCCAGAACGTAAAAGACAGACAAAGGTGGGTACCTAACGTGTCATATTTTCCAGTTAGGTCCACCAATAAAGCGGCAGTATTTGACAAATTGGGATTAGAATCCATTGGGTCATTTCTGGCACCAAAAAAATAAGATTGCAATAACCGAAGCCTCAAAACATGAGAAATATTCTGTTTTCTCACATTGCAGATTTCAGATGTTATGTGAATTATTCACATGTGAAATAGTGTTCAGCTGACAGTGAGTGAGCAGTTGTTAATATCAGTGATGTTCATGTTTTGTTTCCTCTTACTGTTCTTCTCAGTTTGGCTTTGTTTGATACTTAAGCTCAAGTCAATCTACACTGTCCATGAGACCAAATATGAACATGCACTATGGATATGTGTGTGTGTGTGTGTGTGTGTGTGTGTGTGTGTGTGTGTGTGTGTGTGTGTGTGTGCGTGCGTGCGTGCGTGCGTGTGTGTGTGTGTGAGAACCACCTGTTCCTCTCCTGTGCGGTTCAGCCTCCTCTGAGGCTCTGAGGCCAGGTTGACCCAAGATATGGATGAACAGATTACAAGTGGTTCTGATCTAACCACTCTGTTGTCTTTTACCCCTCTTCCACCAAATTAGCTCTGCTTCTTGGATGGATTCCATTCAGGAGTCTTGGAGCATTGTTATCTAGCAAACCAGCTCGTGTTTGCACCAGTTTTGAGTGAAACCATTGTTACTAAAGATGCGTCATCAACAGATGGTGTTGCACAATGCACAGTGGAGGTGAACAGTAGTAGCAAGATAGCGAATTGCATTGATTACCTGCAAGCTTTAGTTCCTGTATTACAGATATTTTATCCCAAAAACAAGCATGGACCAACTATGAATAAGATGATGTAGAAGACTATTACACGCTCTCTTTCCAACCTATAGTATACGTCACACCCACCGATGTCATTACAGTTCGCACTTCAGATCAAGGAATACCTCCCATTGTTTTTTTTTGTTGTTGTTGTTGTTGTTTTTTGGGGTTGTGAACCAACTTTCTGCATCCGAACTAGGGCTGCACGATATATCGTTTGAACATCGCCATCACGATGTGCACATGTGCGATAGTCACATCGCAGGACATGCAATGTTTTCTCTTTGTAAACTTTTGTTTTGCTTCAGAAAAGCAGCTCTGAAAAAAGCTCCTTGCTCCTCTCCACTCGCCTCTCTGAGCACTCAGCAGCCCCTCCCTCTCTGACAACAGCAGCCCCTCCCCCTCTCATGCACACGCTGCAGTCACACACTGAAAATGAGAGACATGCAAGAGGGAGAAACTGTAAAGGAGGACTTATGCCTGGTACACACTACACGACTTTTCTGCCCGTTCTGCTATGTCACATTACACGATTGTGGTGTCATAAAATCGTGCCGTGACTTGGCTGACAGACATGACACACTACACGATGGCACACACCAATTATCCCCGGTCGTCTCTCACAACGTGTGTGATGTCATCGGGTTATTCTTGTCCTATTTTTATTTTACCTGCGCAAGTCGGAAAGAGGGAGGAGAGAAGGCGTGGGGTGGGTTTTACACACATCACACCAATCAAATGAGCCCCTCTCCTCGCCCTTAAATGCGCCGCGCAAAGGCGTAATGAGAGTCTACTCAATTCGCCATGGCAGAAGAGAGCAGCAGCGCCAGACGGCCAAACTCCTCCCAGGAGGAAACTGAAGTTTTGGTCCGAGAGGTCCAAGCTCGCAGTGTCCGAATATACGGAACTGTGAGCAGACCTCCACAGGCTGATGATGCAAAGGCAGCCTGGGAGGAAGTTGTCACAATTTTAAATCAATGTTGCGTTTCTCTTGTGCACGCACGCTCTCTCTTTCTCTCGTGCCAGACGTGCCAAATGGTGCCAATCCCCTTTGATCTGACATCAGATGTGACGGGACAGTCGATACAGAGATACATTTATGTGCTGATTGCAGATAGTTGCATTGATGTTGGTGTTTGTGGGTATTTATTTTATTGTTAATGTGCCTGATATTCTGGAAACCTGCCTGTGAGGTTTTGGTGACGTGTGCACACTGTCTGCCTGTCAGCCAAACTTCGGCTTACACCGGCTACGCTCCACCTGCGCTGACAGTAGACGTGGTTTCAGCTGGCGAGCTTTTAGCGCACCTTCGGTGAAGCCTTTTGGCATGAAACTGTCACTGTCACAAAAAGTAACCAAAATCACCTAAATTTTTAGGATTAATCTCCTCTGCACCACTACAGTCTAAACCTATTTGTATGGTAATCCTTCTGACAAGTGGTTTGCTGTGGAGTAATCCCAGGATTTGCTGTGGAGTAACCCCAGGATTACTCCACAGCAAACCACTCCTCGCTCCAGGAGGAGAAGAAGTTCAAGTATCTTAGGGTCTTGTTCATGAGTGAAGGTAAAATGGAACTTGATATGGACAGGTGTTTGGTGCAGCATCAGCAGTGATGCAGGCATTGTCATGGTGAGGAGGGAGCTGAGCTAGAAGGCAAAGCTCTCGATTTACCGGTTCATCTATGTTCCGACCCTCATCAATGGACATGAGATTTGGGTAATGACCGAAAGAATGAGTCCATGGATAAAAGTAACTGAAAGGAGTTTCCTCTGGAGGGTGCCTGGGTGCAGCCTTAGAGATGGTGTAAGGAGCTCAGACATCCGGAGAGCCACATCTCCTTTGCATTGAAAGGGGCCAGTTGAGGTGGTTTGGGAATCTGATAAAGATGCCTCCTGGTTGCCTCCTGTTAAATGTTTTCATCCAACTGGTGAGATTCCACTAAGATTCAGAGTACACAACCCAGTCTCAGTCAACATCATCAAATACTGGTGCTTGGTCTTTGACTTCCAGCGTCATACCCCAATGATAAAAGCCGTCCTTTCATATCAATGTGATAAGCAGTCAGTCACAGTCATTGTTAAACGGTGCTTGGCAGCAGCAGAGGAAATGCGGCAGGACAGCAACATAAGTTAACTCCTTCCCTGCCACTGACAAGATTTTCCATCATTTATGACATCACTTTTGTAAGATGGGGCGCTGTTACACAACTTGTGAAATAGAACAGCACCGCCTTGTCCAAAAACCAAGGAAGATCTGCTGGAAACCAGAAGATGATGTTGTTTACGGAAATGTAGCAGCCTGTAAACTGCATGAAAATACCAGCACTGATGGAAAAGTTTACAGTTGCGCAAGCCGTGGAGATATTGATGCATAACAATTCCTGTTTTTTTAATTTGGACAAAGAGGCAAACGAGTTTGGTGGGACGAAATAGGATCTCCATGACCGTGACGTGACAGTGACACAAAGACAAAACGACCACAGAGGAGAGGGAGACAACAGAACACTGAACGATCACTGAATGTGAAAGTGTTCTGCTATACCTCAAAGAAAATGTTATTTTCATTATTATTATTATTATTTTCATTTATACAATTCAAACTTACGTAAGGAAATGGGAAAAAAACTAAAAATGTAAATGTGAAATTGATTGACTGCTTTTCGTCTGAAAGATTTTATGAAACTGCCCAAATTCAAGATAAAAAAGGTATGGAATCAGATAGAATAAAATTAAATCATTTCAATTCAATGTGTTTTGTGTTTGAAAAGAGCAGGTCTCTTCTTTAGTTTCATGTATATACTGTATACATGTTCATAGAAAAATTATTCTGTAGGTCTTCAAAGATTAGTGAATATGATCAAAAATGCTGGTGGTGGCTGGCAGCTTAAAAGTTATCCTCTGGTGGGGAAAGTGTTAAAGGGGCGCAAATCTAAGTAGGATGGGTGGGAGTGGTTGTGGATGGATGCAACAACCACCAACTTTCATCCAGGAGGCCAGTGTTCACTTTCCATAAGATTATAAAGCCAAACCCTGTTCTTTTTTCCTGAATCAAACCACATGCGGGTGTTGGCTAAATTTGACCATGTGTGTTTGTTGTTGAAGGAAAAAAACGCCAATTTGAGGTGTTGTACCCACATAATGCAGGGGGCGGCAGTAGCTCAGTCCACTTGGGTTGGGAACCGGAGGGTCGCCTGTCAAGTCCCCGTCTGGACCAAAATATGGAGCATGGACTGGTGGCTGGAGAGGTGCCAGTTCACCTCCTGGGCACTGCAGAGGCACCCCTGAGCAAGGCACAGAACCCCCAACCGCTCGTGGCGCCTCACCAAGACAGCCCCCTCACGCTGACATCTCTCCACTTTGTGCATGTATAGGTCCTGTTTGTGCATGTGTGTGTCTTTCGGACCTGTGTGTAATTGACGAGCAAGAGTGAAAACACTGAATTTCCCCTCAGGGGGATTAATAAAGTAAATAAACTTAAACTAATTTTGCAAGAGACTGTGTGAAAACTGTACATTTGCTGTGAAAATGGAAATGTATTTTGAAAACGGACAATGCATGTAACAGGCAGTAGTTGACACGGTGTCCCACAATGTCAACAACCAACACACCCAGGGTACCTTGTACATCATATGGCGACACGGAAAGTCCATGACCAAATGTCAATATATGACGAGGTCATAGTGAGGATGTTTTGGAGTATACTGAATAGGCAGTTACTTCTCCTCAGTCCTCCAGAGAATTTTAATCCAGTCACTTCCTTCCTTTTTTTACAGACCAACCTCATAAATGCCTGTTATCTTCATCTCAGACTGCAGATCAGCTGTCATTATAAGTTCAGAGAGGGAACAATATTTATATTGTGCCAAAATCGGCTTGTTGTGAGAATTAGTGGATTATTGCATTACTACAATGAATATGCCCTTTATTGCTGCAGATTGTCTATATAAAGATCATTACCCCATTTCCTACTGACAGGCATTGTCATTTTCTTTTAACTGTGTGTCTTCTTCTTGCATGTAAATCTAACCAAACAGAAGCAGAATGGCAAACATTCATATGAAGCAGTTTTTTTTGTAGCTGCCATGTGTAACAGTTTAGTGAGCAAAACTTAAAGCTTCAGATGAAGAATAGTGTGTCCTGTGTCCTCTAGAATGAATGTGGTTAAAAGGGTTTTTCACTCAATAATTCAGTTCTTCTTTTCCTAGAAAATGTTTCACTCATAGAACCTCAAAAGCTCTCGAGGATGAAAGGCAACATTTTCTGAAAGCAAGGCACTTTCTGTTCTCTTTTTTTTTTCACAATATTGGCTTTTTAAATGAAAAGTGGGTGACTGTAAAGTCTAATTAATCACCTTAAAGCCTCGCAGACAACACAGTGTGCCGTTTAAATAATTGATCACAGATCTGGAGTGTCGAAGTTTCTGTGTCTATGACCAGCAGCTCTTAATCAGCCTTGCATATTTAACTATTGAACTGTTGTATAAAAGCAATATCACACTCCAGCTCGTGATGTTATACTCGTATATCGTCACGGCTGTGATTCGGTCACAGAAGACAATCACAGCCGTGACGATATACGAGTATAACATCACAAGCTCGAGTGTGATATTGCTTTTATACAACAGTTCAACAGTTAAATATGTTGAAAAATGAGGACAAAATAGATAATTTAAGCATTTTATGTGTCTTCCGCCAACAAAAATAGTTCCCTCAGGACTCCGCTGTCACCATTGCTATGTAACACAAACATGGTGTGCCAGGCACTTAGGCCTACTCTTTATACACATTTATCTGCACATTTCCATTAATTGTGCAGCCAGTGAAATAAGTCTCTGGTGACTGCATGGTGGACTGTCGCTTCACAGGCACAGCCCACTCTGCCTTCTGATCTGACAGTATGTTGCTCCATCGTTTCCTGCTCTCCATGGATGGCTTCCAGTAGCTTTTTAACGAGCTCTCAGACCTGCAAGACAAAAGTTATACTTTAGGGCCTGACTCCTAATTAGAAGACTAACTTTACACATAGGCTACGTTAAAACAACATCATACCTGTGCCCACTCACTGTCATGATCTCCCTCGCTTCAAGACCCGTATCTGACAGCTTCTGTATGGCAGTCTCCCTGAGGCTGTGATTGGTGTAGATAGCTGTTGTCCCGCCTCTTTACACATCTTCGGCAGCATCTGTGCGAGTGAGTTTATTCCCAGCGGAGCTTTAGTGTACCAGATATTGTCTGTGTGAGCTGCTGTCATCCTGGGCTTCAGATAAAGGGCATTTGCATCTGGTGGAAGTTTGTTTAAATACTTTTCCAG
Organism: Epinephelus awoara; assembly: GCA_035609425.1. Taxonomy (NCBI): domain Eukaryota; kingdom Metazoa; phylum Chordata; class Actinopteri; order Perciformes; family Serranidae; genus Epinephelus; species Epinephelus awoara. The sequence continues at coordinate 43,147,444 of CM069294.1, read as the reverse complement.
GGATGCAACGCAACTGCTGACCTAACTGACACTAACCGTCAGTTTTAATTTGAGTGTTGATTGCAATGAGCTGTGAGGCGGAGTGATACATACACAGTGAAATAACTGTGATGTTTAACTCCAATATCGTCACGGTTTATATATGTACATACGTATATATATATGTATATATATATATATATATATATATATATATATATATATATATATATATATATATATATATATATACATGTAGAAATATAGTAATGATGACGTTACAAAAGGTCACTGTGTGAGTGCAATTAATCAGAAGTTCCACTAATTGCCTCAACATGTAATCTTCATTAACAGTATCTGTAAACGTTAGTATGTTACCATGAATAACCTGAACTATGAGTGTTCAACCCTTCAGGCTTCAGATGAACTTTTTCTGTACATGTGCATGGCTTGTGAGGCAGGAAGTCCACCATTATTCCAGGAAAATCATGTGAGTTGCTTGCAATGACCTTTTCCTTGTTTTAATGATTGATTCTCAGTGGAGCTTTGCATTGCAGAATAATCATGGATGAAACAAACGCTAGCGGCTCTGTGAGGCTGTACTATTCATTTTAAAGAAACCAACTTGTATGAGCAGCTGTAGAATCTGTAGTCCTGTTGGAATCATAGACTGTAGAAATAACAGACATAGCTACCATGACAGCTATTTTGAAACCCTGAGCATTATAGCCATCGACATCTTGGTTTTTTGGAGCCAAAAATGACGACATTTGGGTGAGAGGCTGGCGCTGTGGAAGAGTGAGGGGTGGATCTGACTGTTTTTTTCACAAAGTATATAAATAAAGATTATTATAATTATTATTATTATATGCTCTTGGTTGGTTAAGGACAGAAATATGCCCCTTGAGCTGCACTCTACTGTTGAGACCATGAATTTCTGTAGAGAGTTCCATGATAACATTTGTATTGACAAACTAAGTGAGAGGCACATTTTCCATCAACAGATCAATCTCATCACTCTGATGTAAAATAACATCAATCAAACTCGATATAATGAGCTAATTATCTGATAAAAAAGAAAAGATGCCTTTAGGGATATTTACCTCAGAAATCCTCTCAAAGCCCTGTTTTTCACAAACTCTTCTTCAAATGCATCAAAAACAGAGTTGCTGGATGCTGCAGGGTTACAGATCACTGTGGGAAGAATAAAGACTGTGGCTTTCTTATATTTTTTTTTTTCAAACAGTTCAATTGATTACACAGTAGCTTGTGTTAAATTAACTTGCAGGTAGAACAATCAATCAGGTCTGACACCCGTTCTTATACAGTACTGTATGTGCAGCAGAAAATGATTTTCACATTTACTGATCTCAAACCAACTCAATAGGACGATCAATGGAGGTGGATGAATTGTAAGTGAGGAGTAATTTCACACTCCACTTCCACTTGGTCTTGATGGTTACATCCTGTCATGTAACATGTGGAGGAGGTGAGAGAGCTGCTGCAGACGGATACATTACATTGGGGCGGCAGTAGCTCAGTCCATAGGGACTTGGGTTGGGAACCGGAGGGTCACCCGTTCGAGTCCCCGTTCGGACCAAATATGGAGCGTGGACTGGTGGCTGGAGAGGTGCCAGTTCACCTCCTGGGCACTGCCGAGGTGCCCTTGAGCAAGGCACTGAACCCCCCAACCGCTCGGGGCGCCTGACCAAGGGCAGCCCCCTCACTCTGACATCTCTCCACTTTGTGCATGTACAGGTCCTGTTTGTGCATGTGTGTGTGTCTTTCGGACCTGTGTGTAATTGACAAGCAAGAGTGAAAACATTGAATTTCCCCTCAGGTGGATTAATAAACTTAAACTTAAATTATTATATTACATTTCCTGCCATTAACGAAAGAATCCCCTACAATAAGTCCTGCTGTGGTGTAATTTTGAGCCCACTGTGTTCAGACAAAGTAAAATCATCTTATTTATGAGAGCTGAAACTCACCAAATTTAACAAAATTGATCAAAGTGAAATTCAGCTGTTAAATAATAACTGTATTTGTCAAAACATGGTTTGATAAGCATCTTATCATTCATCACATATCTGTGTACAATAAATCCAACACTTGCAGCAGTGTGAGCATTTGCCATCACTGTCCATCCCATCAATTCATCAGTGATGTGCTTGACTCTCATACTCTTTAACCAATCAGTGTGTTGAAGCCTCATTTTGGATGGTGTCTGCTGAGCTTCACTGTTGTGAACTGTGTGTACCACTGTTTGGTTATGAAAAGGGTTGTGTATCTGGAAGGATCCAGTGGTATAGAAGTTCATGGCTCTGTCACATATCCAGGGGTGGACTGGGACAAAAAGTTGGCCCTGGCATTTTGGTCCAGACTGACCCACCACACCCAATCACACAATGTAAGTTATATTTATATGATAAAAAGGTGTTGGTTTCTTTCAGCATTTCAGTTTCATTTTGAGTTCTGTGGCACTTTTTGAGCGTCAAGCACCTTATATTCTATATACTGGTGAATTTTTATGCACTGGATTTGTGCCTTCTTTTTACATCTATTTATTGTGGAAATGTAATATATATATACATATGTATTAGGGCTGTTAAAATTGCTCAAAAATGACGTTAGAATATTCCTTCTAAAAATAACTCATAGGTTTGAACCATTCGATTTTTTTTTTTCACATTATGTCCACAAGAGGGCAAACTAATACAAGGAAACATACTTGTATGTGTATTAATACAAGGAAACATAACTACTTGTAGGTATTTTTATTTCAACATAAACGTCTTTGAAAACATTTACATACCTACACATTAAAACACATAAAACAATTATCTATAACATTACATTATAAACGACTATGGACCTCTGGCTCCCCCCTGGCTCCTCGTGGCCAGCTCGCGTCCTGCACCAATCGTTTCGTCTATCGTCTATTTTCGCGAGAGTCGCGAGCGAATGTGTCAAGCCGGGTGACGGAGACAACAGCTGGGAGCAGAACCGCTTGTTGACCAGCGTGAAGCAATGCACGTCTGATGTGAACGGAAGTGCTCCGGCTCGCGTGAGAATTTCGGTGCGCTGCACTTCGCAGTACTTCCGCGGGAGGTGTGGCCTATGCAGTGCGTTCAGTGCAGCGTCCCAGGCCAACGCCCACATGCAAAGAGGACAGCTGTGGTGGTGGGGTTTTTTTTCCTCCACAAACGAATATCTATCTATCTATCTGTCTGTCTCTCTCTCTCTCTCTCTCTCTCTCTCTCTCTCTCTCTCTCTCTCTATGTATATATATATATATATATATATATATATACACAAACACACACACATATAGATAGGACAGAGGGATGTCGTATGCTGGAAAGCCCTGTGAGGCAAATTGTGATTTGTGATATTGGGCTTTATAAATGAATTGATAGATAGATAGATAGATAGATAGATAGATAGATGGTATCTGATGACTGGCAGGGCGTGCATGTTGATGGCTTGGACCTTGTTCTTTCCGTTCAGCCAGCTTCTCAGGACCCGCCTTACTCTGTGTAGGTATTTGTCTGTGGCTCAGTCCCTTGCGGCCTCCTCATGGTTCCCATTTGCCTGTGGGACTCTAAGGTATTTGTAGCTGTCCTGAACATCTGAATTGTTGCCTTCTGGTCGCTGAATGTCTGAATGACATTCCCATGTCATTGCTGTAGATCCTGGTGAGGTGGATCACTGAGTTAATGTCTTGGTCACTCCTGGTATACAGCTTGATGTCATCCATGAAGAGGAGGTGACTGATGGTTGCTCCACTTCGGAACCGGTATTCATTCTTTGAGGTGAGTTAACATCTGACAACAACCTTTTATGGCAGTTCCTAACAAGGTTTACACACATCTCTTGAAGGATCTTAACCTAGTCTTCCATGGCAAATTGTTACATTTCATTCAAACTGTGTGGTTTTCAAGCATGGACATTAACCTTGAGCTCCTGCCACAGATTCTTGATAGGATTGAGATCTGGGCTCTGACAGGGCCACTCCAGGACTTAATTTTGCTGTCCTTCAAAAAGTTTTGGACCAATTTGGGTGTATGCTTCAGGTCATTGTCTTGCTGGGTGAATCAGCAGCAACCTAAAGCTAGACTGGAAGAAGATTTTTTTACATCTTCAAAATGTCAGCATAATCTTCCTCCCTTAAGATCCCATGCTCCCGAGCAAGGTGCCCTGTGCCTGCAGCAGCCCCACAGCATTATGCTCCCACCACCATGTTTAACTGTGGCAACTGTGTTTTTAATGTTGAAGGAATCTTCCTTTTTTGCCAGACAAAAGCAACATTCATGTGCCCAAACAGCTTAGTTTAGTCTCTTCAGACCAAAAGACAGACTTCCAAAACTCATGCCCATTTTTCAAATGTTCACGGGCAAGCTTCAGTCTGGCTTTGATGTGCCACTGTGTGAGCAATGGAGTTTTTCCTGGACAATGACCTTGAAGCCCACCATGATGAAGAGCCCTCACAACAGTCTTCCTTGAAACAGTAAGTCCAGGAGAGGCCAGTTCAGCAACAATCTTCTTGGCAGAGACCCAGGGATTGTTGTTGACATCTTGCACTATATTCCTTCCAAATGTTTTGAAATCTTGCACTTTCAACCATGCCCAGGTTTGTTTCTAACAGAATTTTTCTCCTTGTGCTCTGCAATGATGCAACATACAGCTGTTCTAGACACTGTGAAATGTTAAAAATGTGTTTGGGCCAGCCGCCTGTCAATTTAAAAAATATATTATTAGGCTGGACAACATGTGTTATTGGCCAGTTTTGGGAAATATGCTTGTTTATATATGTCCAGTAGGATTCATACTGTGACAGGAGGTGAACATTAACAGGAAAATGGTGAAACTGCATGTCTGAATTCACAGAGTGATTTTCCAATCTTACTTTAAGGGGCAGTGTGTAAGATTTAGGGAGATTTAATGGCGTCTGGCAGTTGGGATTGTAGATTTCAACCAGCTGAAAGTTCTCCTGATAAGAATTCATTCCGTGTTCATCCTTCAGGAGGCTTTTACCAGGAGCCGAATTACTGTATGTGTATGTTGTCCATTTTAGGCTCCTATAGAAACATGGTGGTGCAATATGGCAATCCCTGTATACATTCAATGGTAACAAAAACACAACAATTCTTATTTTCAGGTGATTATAGTCAAAACATACTTATATATACAGTATATTCAATTTCTGCCAATAAATCCCTACATACTGGACCTTTAAGTTAAAAAAAATCTCAAGCATAGCAGAAAATATGACGATATCAGGTTATCAAACTAATATTGTAATTGTGTCAACACATTCTCACTCCAACCTCATCACATATTGATGATTTGCCATGGCCTTTCAATATCGACATATGACATGCAAGGCATGTCTGGGTCCGTTTGTTGTTGACGTTCTAGGCGTCATATCATCTTAGCCTGTTACATGCACTGTGTGTTTTCAAAATACACTTCTGCTCTCACAGGAAATGTACAGATTGCATACAGTCTTTTTCAAATTGAACACACTACATCAGTACAACTCCATGAACACCAAGCCAAATTCCTTGTATGTGAAAACCTACTTGGCAATAAAACCGATTCTGATTCTGATTCTGAATTGATGGTTTTTTTTCCTTCAACTACACTCGCATGTGGTTGGATTTGGGATAAAAGAACAGGATTTGGCTTTATGGTATGCGAACACTGGCCTCCTGGGTGAAAGTTGGTGGTTGTTGGACCCATAGGTGTTTCCAGCCCATTTTGAATCCCAGAGAGATTGAGATTGAGAGATTTTTTTTTCTTTTTCATTATTACTGTATGTCCTTTTTTAACAAGCTAGAAAAGTATCAAAACCATACAGTACTTGGTTGAAAAGTAATATTTTAACAACAAAAATACAGCAGCACTCCCCCTTGCCTCAAAAATGGTTTGACCCACCCCATCCCTCCCACCTTTCCCCGACTCGGGCTCTGAGTGCTCTATCTGCACAGAGCAATGCACTGCCTTCCAGAGTGGGTGATATGCAGTAGTGGTGTAAGTACCTGGCTTAAACCAGTAGTGGCACATTTCTTAACTTCTACCACTCAATACCAACACATTATTATCATTTTTGCTGCATTTAATCGTAGGTCATTGTTTATGTTGTTAGGTAGGAGTTAGCTGACATTTTTTCTAGCTAGGAAACGTTACAGGTGGTCAGTACCACTGTCCTCTGTTTGAATTGGAAGTAGAGAAGCTAGCTGTTGTGTCATGTGCATGTGTTAATATTAAAGCCAAGGTGCTACTGACTAGCTAACTGACCGGATGCCCATTAACATTATAACTCCTATTGTGTGTGTGTGTGTGTGTGTGTGTGTGTGTGTGTGTGTGTGTGTACAGACAGACAGCCTCATCATGGATATAAGATTGTTTTTTCGAAGAAAAAAAAAAAAGAGCCAGGTTCAGGTAAGAGTGTAAGATCAAATGGTCTATCTATCTATATGATGTTGTAAGTTGGATCAATGTATCAGTTTATATCTCTTATTAGATATAAAACGCATTGTTTGGTTATTAGCCTTTTGGTTGACAGTGGAAAGAGAGAGAGGAGCAGAAAGAGGACTTGATTTATTAGTATTCATATTAGTATTTTTGGTACTCACTATAGGGGGCTGGTTTACTCCAGAAACAAACATACTGTTTATGTGTATGTTGAGGAGCTGCTGTATCAAAATGAGTTGTCTTCCCCCAGAAATTAGGGTTACGATATGTTTCTTTTATGATTCCAATCCATTCCTCTTTTGCTGTGGCTCAGCATTTAAATAATCAGATTTGATGGTTTAGTCACAGACTTTCCCAAAAAGTTTTGCGCTTATCTTTCACAAATGTGGGAATGAAATTGTGTTAAAATGTACAAAACAGTGACCCCCCCTAAACACCCCTAAACCTCTGATCCTAGAATCGCCCCTGGTTGGACCCATCCACCCCTCCCTTCTGCCCTACTTGGACTTAACTCACTCCCTTAACTTACATTGTTGTCCGGTTACATTTCCCCCTGACGCTGCAGGGTGCCGTTAAACTATAACGGCAACCAACCATGAATCATGCCAACATGAAAGGACAGCTTTTTTCGTCAGTGTCTCACACCAGAAGTCACTGCCCAAGAGCAACAACTTCAGATGAGACTGGGTTGATTGTTTACATTCTGATGTAATCGGTAACTTAACAGTTAGCTGCTTTGGTCATGCACTACCTCTTGCAAGTATTGTTTCTTGCTTGTTGAAGTGTTTGTATGGTAGACAAGCTTCTCCTGAAAATTACAATAAAAGGCCTTTGAGATCCATACAGAAGCTGTTCTAAGGCTTTCATTCATATCAAATTTAGACAAAAGATGGAAATATAAGCATCAATAAACAAATAAAAATCTAACATTTCTTTGTTTTGTGTACGAGAGGCTAACTTTCAGAGCTAGAATAAAGCAAGATGTTTTAAAGGTAAATATAGCTACATACAGTTTACTACACTGTTGAGCATGTCCCCCTGTTGCACTACATTTAAACTCTACCTCTGTTCTCCCTATGTGACTGTCAAGCTTGGATGCAAATTGTTCGGTCGCAGCAGCTTTGTATCAGTATTGGGAGGATTTCTGCTGTAATAGTCATGTATATTTGTGTTGTCTGTAGGCGCCTCCACTAGTCACATCATCCTCTATCCTCTCCCATTATATCCCAGTGTTTCTTTGACTGGCGTGAGCAGAGGAGTGAGAAGACAACTTTGATGTTCAATGAAGCGCTCCACTTCAAAGTTCTGCACTGCAGGATTAGCCAAGGAAGGAGATTACTGTAATTGGGGACTGCAGAGGTGGAACAAAAGGTTCTTCTCTCTGTCAGAGAGGTGAATGTTGTACAGTGAAGACACACACGCGTAGTTACAGTGGGGGATTTTAAAGGGGAAACCCACTTAAAAACACATGAACCCAGCATTTTCATGAACAGCAACAGACATTTTTTTTATGTTTTCCTGGATGAGCTATAGCTGTTCTCAGTGTGCACTGTAGTCTGTATTGGAGCCATAATGAGACTGTGGATGAGCCTGCAGATGTAGAGGACGCTTAGCAGCAGCTGGAGAACATTCTGTGCTGTTTATCTATGATAGATGAGCAGCATAGTGGCTCCATGGTTGGAGCTGTTGTCCATGTTTGGGCTCAAACCAGACGTGTGGACTTTGCATGCTTGTCCTAAAAAAGAGGAAAAAAGGTCATAAGAAGTTCCACCTGAGCACAGACCCTGCAAAAAAAAAAAAATCAGTGAGGGGACACACAATTATCGCAAAGGGACACAAAAAAAACTGCCAGGCATATGCATAATGTTAAAGGGGGCGTTAATAGTGACAAACAGCTAATGAGACAGATATTTTTCTGAGGGCTAGGTAGAGACCAAACCAGAGCTAAAAAGAATAAACTGTTACTGAAATGTTAGGAATTTCTGTTTCTTTGTCTTAAATTACAGTAAACTGAATCATTTTGCTGGTTTGGACTGTTGGTTGGATATTATCACAGTACCACTGATATTTTACTGGTATTGGCATTTTTACTGAGGTAAATAATCTCCACCTCTGCAGCCCAGTAGCCTATCATAAAAATTTCATGATTTATGTCGACATGACACGAGAGGTGATGAGAGGAGATGAGAGGAGACGTCACGCCATGTCATGTCACATGAGTTTGACTAGTACACCACCGCCTCTTTACTTCCAATGCAGACTAGGTCATTCTTCTCTGTGTAAAGGCACGTGATTATAGCCTCCTGGCTCACAATTACATGGGTTATATATGAATTCTAATTACTTTTAGTAAAAGCGCTGAAGCGCTTCCTGTAAACAATCCTTTCTCTTCACAATGTGAACACTCACTGTGGCATTTATTAACTGGACTTAATCACTGCTGCTGGGAAAGAGAAAGAGGAGGAGGACGGGTTAAACCTCACAGTGACATCACAACAACAATGCATTGTAGTTAGGAATAACAGAATTATCTCCTCGTTACCACTCTGTTTTGGAGACGCTCACTGTTTGTGCAGCGAGCTGTTGAGGTGGCAAATGGGTAATGATTTCTGATTGTCGGACTTGCTGTAGAGATTATGGACTGAGTTACTGGATGAATTCCTAAGTGATTTTGTGCTGCTTGGCTTCTCCCTCAATGGAGTGTTCATCTGTAAATATTCACAGAGAGCCAGGTACACTGTAGAGGTTCAGATTTATCCCTCATCATCAGTAACAGCTCACTGATGCAGAGAGAAGCTGATTCAATAAATCCAGTGTTGGAGATGACACACATTACTGGAACACTCCATAATATTGATCCTGTACTGAATGTGAAGTAAAGGATGCTGTTCTTACTCATGGAAAATAATGAGGTGGCAATCAAGTTCTTCTGCCCTATTTCTGTCAGAGTACATCCTGTGTAAAGCACATATTATTATCATATTGTAGTGTTGCACCCAGTTTCAGCTTCCCTCTTCCTCATTTGAAGATTGTAAAACAAGCTGTGCACAGAAGGAGACAGGAGAGAAGATTCAGGGTTTAACCCAACTGAACACCTCTCTGTATGAGAGGCTCTCTGACAAGAAGCACTAAAGCCGAACATTTTCACTCCTGGTCAGTGGTCCATCATGTCAAAATATGACACGCTAGGTACCCTTCTAAATCAGTTTTGGAAGTTCAGCAATTGTGTGTCAATTTATGGTCATTGCATGTATCGTCACATTTCACTGTTTTCGCAGGAAATGTACTATTTCTCAGTCCCTCCAGGATCTTGCGGCAAAAAAACCTTGAATTTGTGGCCCAAATCCCTTTAATTTGCGGCCAATTTTGTCCCAAAATGGGATAAAAATTGTGGCATTTTTATGTGATTTTTTGCAGGAAATTGCGGCAAATGACAAAAGATATATAAAATATGAAATATGACTTTTTGTTTTTTATTACTAACAAAAATAAGTCATGTAATCACTTGCTATAATAACCATACTGCCTATTACAAAAATAGCTGCAAATATTTGTTATAGTTCTCTTCTTTAGTTTTATTTAATTAGTTTCAAAACATGGACTCCAATAATGTTGCAAAAAATCCTAGTGAATATTGTAGCTAGCTCTCAAACCACACAATGTGACTGTAAAACATGTAAGCTACATCTTCTGTAAACATACCATTTTAATACATTCAACACATATTGTATGCATTTAAACAGTGCAAATTCTTATGTCAGTAATGAGCGTTTCTCCATACTGCAATGCCATTAGCGCATTTGATGACGCGTCGCATGTGCGGCCGAAAACTTTCATCAAAGTCTGTTTATTTGATTTTGAAATACAAACAAATCTCTGCTCACCAGTCTGTAATCTCTCCTGTTGCTGACTTCTGCAAACTAGCTGCTAGCTAGCCACACTGAGGTAAACATTGAGGAGAGATGAGAGGTGTTGTGCTATTACTGCTGTGTATCACATACACCATTCAGAGGACAGTTTAATTAGTCCACAACCATGGACCAGAAACCATGGATTACCAGAACTATCCAGAAACATGGACAACAGCGGCCAACAATGTAAGAAGATGTAAAAAAGGACTGAATTGCAGTGCGCAATGGGATCTCATTTCACTGGAGTTGTACCTCATATATTTACATGAGACAAATAAATGATTAATTGATTGGTATTAAAATAACTTGAAACAGCAGGCTCTCGGGTGGAAGTCCAGAGTTTGAGTGAAGAGAGAGAAGTGTCAAGAAATGCTGCTGCATGTTGAATCCAATATCACTGTGTGGTTGTTTTTATATTTGTTTGTATTTCAAAACCTAATAAACAGACTTTGAAAATTAGACAAGAATACCCTACAAAACAACAACAGTACATATAGCCATACTTCTTTAAATAATAATGAAATATTATTTCTAATTCAAATTTCTGCCTGCCTGGCATCCTTCTGCCTCTCTGGCAGGCAGCACCAATTTGGCCACGGTCCCTTACCGCGCCCCCCCCCTACCTGTCTTCTGTAATGTGATGCTGCTGAGTGACAAACTGACAGCTGGGTGCCATCGTTATGAAGAGTATTTTTCAATACTCATCTGTGTGAAGGAGTGAACAACGTCAGACTTAATTACTAACGGAGAACTAAGCAGAACCTTAAGGCCGGGCCAGCGGAGTTGTTTACCATTTGCCAAGCCGAGAGGCTGCATGCAGGCTGCATAAAGCCTTTCCCACCTAAGTTATTACATATATTTGAGTTAGCGCGACAAGATAGAAGAGCCGCGTAAAACAGAGAGTTGTTGCGTGACAGACGGTGGTTGTCACGCCGCTCCCTTTGCTGATGCAGCCGCTGTAATTGATTAACGGGGGCGAGCTGCTATTCGCGCTGCAGTTAACACTAGGCTACTAACAGCGTGAGTTAATGTCTCTGCACATGTTGAGCTTCCAGCTATGTTAATACAGACACAGGCTAATATAACATGATGAGTTAGAGTTGTTCGGACCACTTTTGGACTTGTTTGCCCACATATTTGTACAGAGAGGTCTTGCGTCTGCTTCTTCTTCTTATGGCGGACCAGGTAGGCTACGTTAAGTGCGTCTTTACGATGCATACCGCCACCTATTGCACCGGAATTGTAACGACAAGCTACATTCACAGACAGTGAGTCCCATTATAATGTGTTTATGAGCGAGGTCGAACAGGTAGTGCCAAAAGCAAAAAAATCTATATGTGGTGGAGATTATTTATTCGTGGCGCATTGCCACAGATAAATGAATGTATGGGAAACACTGATATATTCATATACTGTATATTTATGCTTTCCAATTTTCAGATTTGTGATGTTACAGTTGCATTTTTTATATTTTGGCTGTTTGCTGTATTGAAAATGTCATTAGATCAAGGCAGACTGTAATGATAGGTGCTATTATGGTTATGCCATGATGGTTTCACAATCAACAGCTATATTGTAAAAGCCCAGTTTGTCAAATATATGTATCTCCTCTTTTTAGATGCACTTTTGAAGTATTTGTGTCCCACCTCTGTAAATCCTGGGCCTACTAATGTAACTGCAGTAAGTAAGTAACTGCAGCCACCTCATCCACCTCAGCACCAAGTGATGCAGCCTCAAGTGCAGCAAATATTTTGCCTAGTGTGCCAAATTGGTCAGGCACGGCCCTGCATTGTTGTTCCCAAGTGGATAAACCACTTTAATTTTAATGGCTATACCACCACCGTCAATGGTAAAATCATTTTGGGTTTTTTCTTTTTTTTTTTTTTTTTTTTTTACATATAAGCACTGTGTCACACACTTTTGTGCGTCTAGCAGCTGCAAGTGGTTTTCAAACAGTTTAAGAGTAACTTAATTCAGATTTATACAGCATCAAAACATTTTTGCTGGAATGACAACAACTCAAACCTGTGTTCTACAAGTGAAATAAAGAAGTGGCACTTAACAGCCCAAAAATATCCTGTATGATTAAACGTTGGTGTGACAATGTTTGTTTTGGTTTGTTTTGGTTTATAGTTCATTGTAGGAGAATTTTCAAATGAGACATATAATGAAGTAGCCTGATTTTGATGAAATATCACTATTTTAAGCTTCAATTTGGTTAGGCCTCCTGTCGTTCGTCAAACAATGTGCTCTTTGACTGTTGGGAATTTCTGTTTTTACAGTGTCTGGCTATGATGGTGGGATTCTGGCTTTTTTTATATAATGTCTTTGCAACCCTCCGGCAGGTTTGGGGGCTCAGATGGTATTTTAAATCAATATAAATACAATTACTTATATTGTATGTCAATCCTCTAAGCCAAAGTAAAACACAAATCCTTTCCCAGTGTTTCAAAATTATTTGACATATGTGCCCCATTTTGCACCACCCCCTCACCTCATATAAAGAACAGTCCCTAAGTATTTTGATGTAGTTTCTGATAAATGAGATCTTTGAAAAGGAACCTTCGGAGATTTCTATTACTGTTATCAATCTGGGCACAGGATGAATATACATTAAAGCGATTCTTTATTTAAGTCATTGAATCAAAAAGCCAAAAGAGTGTATCAAAACAAGAGTACAAATGTGACACAGCTTGAGTGTCACTTCTGAAACATTAAGTTCTCCCTCTCCACTGTCACAGGTGACTGGGTGCAAACGTCTTCCAGTGTAATGACAGCATTAGACGAGATGCATCCTGCAGGGGCGGCTGCCTGGTTATTGAGGTGTGACAGTAACACAGTCTGAACAGCCTACAGGCTTCAGTGGAATCACTTAGTGGAGCTGTTGTCACCCTGGCCTGTGATCCTGTCCTGTGTGTGTGCGTGTGTGTGTGTGTGTGTGTGTGTGTGTGTCTGCTTAAAGCATCTGAGTAGTGTAGAGTGAGATTTCCCTCCAAGCCTGTTTGAGATTCATAGCTTTAGAATTGGACTCTAAAGTGCCAGGCGGCCACTTTTTAAAAGCAGGCACAAATTCTGGCGCCTGTCTGGCGTTTATCCTCTGGAGACCCACTTAAAAGTTTGGGCTTTTCAAAGTTTGGCATCCAAAATCAGCCACAAGAACAGAAGCTGAAGGACAGACAGCGTCTTCATTAGAGACCTCCGGGTGTTACCTGAGAACCATGCAAAGCAGAGAGGAAGTGCCTTGGCCTTGGCGAACATTATAGCTGCAATTCATTAAAAACAAACTCTGATAAACTTTTGGTTCTTATGTGGTTTGCATACTTTGTAAAACTTTCACTGTACAAATACGTAAAACTATGTTCTTAAATACCTCCTCCTGTTAACAGCACAGCGTGGATGGAATGAAGAGAAATTCCTGAGAAACAGCTGACCCTTCTGCAGAGATTTTCAGCTGAAACGTGCCGCAATCTGAAAGTATTCAAGGTTCACTTGCATTTACAAAACGGCTCTCTGTTGTGTTTCAGGGTCAGCCATGATTGGCTAGCTGCATCCTTGCAATGCAAACACAGAAGAAAGAAAACTGGACATGGTTCTGTTCAGCAACTCAAGACAGGCAATCTGAGCTTCACAAGGTGAATCTGCAAGCTTTTTTTATTCAAATGGAAATCAGGGGCATTTGACAGTTTGATTTGTGTGCATGTAGAGTTTGTGTTTTTCAGCCACTATTGAAGTGAGTTCAGGTGTCTCCCCAGGTCATCTGTAAGCTTAGCCTGGTACAGGAGTTTGCAGCAAGAATCTTTCAAAGAGTTAGTTATTGCACACTGATGACCTCTGCATGTCTTTTGTGACTGCTTTTGCCCTCTCATGTGAGCATCTGAGTGTGTGCAAGTCCTTCATGATGTTTGACTCATTGGCCTGTGCTGCCTCTGAGTCAATCACTAACTTCTACCTCCCTATTAAAAGGAGGCATAACACATAAGACTAGAAGAATGAAGTGGTTCCAGACCACTGAATCACCACCCACATCTCAGGTCTGGTGCTGTTCTCATTGAGGGCTGATCACCCAGCTGGAGAAACAATTGATCAATCAGAGCATTGTAGGCAGCGGTGATGACATCATCTTCCTGTACCAGAGTCAGAAAAAAGTGTCAAAAAAACAAATGTAAATGTTTACAGGTTGTTGTCAGTTGTCTTACAGGAATAGCACCCCTGAAACTTACCTATTTAACAACGTCAGGCTGATTAATTAACTAAAAACAAAATGGTTATTCAGTCTGATTACCAGGAATGCACAGCCTGTAATTGTCACAACTTCAGCTTCTTCTAGATTTGCCCACATCCTGTGTTGATTTCCACAGTGCCAAATGGAGATTATTCTACACTGTGGTAGGGTGCATGCTGAGACACTGACGTGTATTATAAACTATATAAATTCTGAGAGAAAGGTCGCTCTGCAAAATAAAATGCAGCCCTCAAGCAGTGATTAGGTGTCCAACAGATTCACCAGGTGATCCTGGAGCTGCAGAGTCACAGGATCTACTTTTTGATGAAGGACTGCATTTTATGGAACTGAGCATTATGAAGTGAGGGTCAAATTCACAAAACAAGAATGAAAAGATTGTTCACAATTCTTTCTCCCACTTGTAGATACAACCTTAAAGGTCCATTGAGTGGGGCTAAATGGAATACAATATTCACAATTATGTTTTCATTGGTGTATAATCACTGGAAACTAAAAATCACTGAGTTTTTCGTTACCTTAGAATGAGCCGTTTATGTCTACATACGGACTGGGTCCTCCTTCACAGAGTCCGTCATGTTGTTTCTTCAGTAGTACAGAATGGACTATCCAAACACTGGCTTTAGATAAGGCCATTCACAGTTTTGTGCCGGCCACTGTAGTTCTCCTACATGCTTGGCACATGGGAGTTTTAGTTGGATGTAATCTGCAACTTCATCACCAGGTGCCACTTAGTCTTTACATGGGAAATTGAGACCAGTGGCATAAAAATAGTCTATGCAGGCAGTAGGGTTTCACTGGGGCCCATGGGATAGGCCTGTAGAAAGAACGAGACCTCAGCAATGTGTTGTGTGGAGAACAAGCCCACGAGTAATTAAGGCCCTGCCTACACAAATATATACATGCTTGCTTGTTTTTCTTTCTTGTTTGTTTTGTTTGTTAATGTTTTGGCTTATGTTTTTTGGTTAATTGGTGACTTAAGCAAATATTGCAGGTCAGAGATTTTATGTAATACATGGTGCTTGTGATGGATACTACTGTAAAGTTGAAGGTGTGGTCTAGCTCCTGAGGGGAGTCGTGGTGAGGCTGGTCCTGGCATTCCTACATGCTGTAGTAAATATGTGCTTGTTTTCACCATGTGCTGCTGAATCCAACACTTTTTGTCTTGCATATGTTTTTGTATCTGCGTTGGTGTCTCTCTTGCTTTTTATTTCTATGTGTTGTATTCTGTTAAATCTCATTTAATCAATAAATAAAAAAATAGATCACACAAAAAAAAACAAATATATACATTTTCAAAAATTTATACTTTCCCCATCTGTTAAAAAAAATAAATCCTGGCAATGTGATCATTTTACGAAATATCTGTCCATATTAGAACTCAAAAATGCCCCTTTTACACTGTTCAAGGTGGGAATATCGGCTGTTATGCCACCTCGCTGTGCGGTATATGAGGTACGATCATGGAATGGGGGTCAGAGTTGTATTTATTCCACAAGGGGAGGTAGTAACAGTGCAGACACACTGTCTGTTTAACAGGACAGCTGGCTGGACAGGTGTGTTGTTTGTGCTATGCATGTGGCCCATTGCAAGAGACTTAAAAAGTACCTGTTGGCAGTTAGCGGCTAATGTGAACGGCTGGAATTAGCAGATCGTGAGATCATAATGTCACGCGATAATCTGCAGAAACCCTGGAGGTATAAAGACATCAACAAACAAAGAAAAGATTTTGCTGCCTGCCAGACATTGACCACTGTAGGCTATTTCATGATTTTTCTTTTGGTTTTGTGATGTTGATGTAGCGATGTGAAATATGATCCAGAGTTTTCATGGGTGTTTTATTTTGAAAATTGACCGGATACTCTCGTCTTTGGTCTGATTTCCCATTTGACTCATTTGGTCTGTGCAAACTGACGCACCGTTGTGCAGCGCCCGTCAAAAATAGACCTGGCATGTTTTTTTAGTGCAGGACACGGCGCTGCGTTTGTGGTTTCCGGCATTACTTTATAGATAAGAAAATTGTAAAAACAATAAATTTCTGTATCCTGACTTCATATGAGTAGAGAAAAACTCAATATTTATGCAGTGTAAAATGTCATAGGCTTATGCTTATAATGTTACCTTTTGTTAAATGTTGCTGTTGTTCTTGGCTTCATGACTACCCACTAGGCTACTTTATATAATGTCAGATGTGATTTGTCACAATTAAGCCATGTTGATCAATCAAACTTTAAAGCACTTCACAGAAAACACCACCGCTGACTAGTGTTTTGGAGGTGTAACTGGAGAGCAACACAGACACACCACCGCACACGTATAAATGCTCACACTGGTGTAGGCCAGCTACAGCGGAAGCTCTGCATTTTCACAAGCATTTCGAACAATGTCAGTTTCATACTAAACATGAGGTTGTAATATATATTTTTTAATGGTCAGCATGTTCAGACAAAAATAAAAGTTAGTTTGCAGAAGCCTTAACTCTTCCTGTGTGTGTCTGATCAGTGAGTATGATCTGAAGATGGATGGCACTGATTCCACAACTCTTCTCACAGACAGCTGTGTTGCTCTGCAGCCTGACCGCTGCCAATCATTATTCACTGAAGCACATCTCATGACAGGAAGCACTGAGACAAAATCAATTTGAGAATTGAAAGCCACTTTTTTTTCTTTTTGGTCTTGTGTGAAATATTATTGGTAACTGACCTAGTACACAGCTATTGAGGCACTTTATTTTGGGCTTCAGTCAGATTAATTTCATTGCTGTCCTCTCCACTCTCTCTGTGTGGGAAGCTGCTGATGGATTTTGTGCTTCCTCACAAACACTGACACAGTTTGTACTGCTCAGCCTGCAGCCCAAGGCTCTGTGCATGTTGCAAGCGATGCACTTATTATGTGCATCTTAATATAAGACACTAAGATTCCCATCTCTCCTCAGCTTTTATTTCTTATTTCTTGTACTCATATTTCTCTTCTTGAATTGTAATTCTTTCCGGCTAATGGTTTGTATGTTGGCAGTCCAGCTCTAATTTAACTGAGTGAAATCTTAAATGCAAAGTGATTAAGAAGAAAGGAGCCTCCATACAGACTGTTATTATTCCCAACAGATGAAAAAATGAGTTATTGATTCTGAAAATGATCATCCAATATTCTCTGAAGAAAGGTCAATTGAAGTGTCTGTGGAGGTCAGCAGAAGGAAAACAGTAACAGAGCCTTTGAAATATGTTATTAAATGACCTTCACTTCTGAATTTATACAGTATGCCAAATTTATTCCTATTAATAATACTTCAAATGTTTCTGTATCTCCAGATTATGAACTCTTGGGCCACTGCTTACCGTGATAAAACATGAATTAATTACTGTTTACAGTATTCCAAATTGTGACTTTTCTGCTATTATTAGATTATATGTATACAGTCTGATCTGTGCATTCAATTATATTCATCACTGTAAAAATACTCCAATACAAATAAAGGTCTATGATTCTAAATCCGTCGAAGGAAACTAGTATTTTCAGCAAAGTGTATTCAAAGTCAACCACTAATCTAAAATCAGCCTTGTTTTTTTTTTACGTCTTTTTCCATCGTTAGCTGCTGCTTTACAATTCTCCAGGTTTCCAGATGGTTCTGGTAATCCATGGTTTCTGGCTGTGGAACAATTTAAAGGTGCTGTATGTAAGAATGTGGCCAAAACGGTTACTGCATTCAAATTCAAAATACTACCACGAGTCGTGTGGCAGGGCTGGGTCGTCGCGTCCTTGATCTTCGGTTTTCCAGCGGACCATTCAAGCAAGTCCGGCTTCTCTGCTGCTAACGCTGCTGCCGGGATACAGCTGAGGAGGAGCCGGCTGCTAATGCTATGTACCGGGACACTGCTAACGCTGCTGTCGGGATACAGCTGAGGAGGAGCCGGCTGCTAATGCTATGTACCGGGACACTGCTAACGCTGCTGTCGGGATACAGCTGAGGAGGAGCCGGCTGCTAATGCTATGTACCGGGACACTGCTAACGCTGCTGCTGGGATACAGCTGAGGAGGAGCCGGCTGCTAATGCTATGTACCGGGACACTGCTAACGCTGCTGCCGGGATACAGCTGAGGAGGAGCTGGCTGCTAATGCTATGTACCGGGACACTGCTAACGCTGCTGCTGGGATACAGCTGAGGAGGAGCCGGCTGCTAATGCTATGTACCGGGACACTGCTAACGCTGCTGCCAGGATACAGCTGAGGAGGAGCTGGCTGCTAATGCTATGTACCGGGACACTGCTAACGCTGCTGCTGGGATACAGCTGAGGAGGAGCTGGCTGCTAATGCTATGTACCGGGACACTGCTAACGCTGCTTGCCGTGCTGCTGTAGCTCAGTCGTAACTGTAACTGATGCTGAGACTCTACTGACTGCGTGACTGGTAGACGGCAGTGGGTGGTGCAACAGGCCAAAACACAAATTCAAAACATAAACATAATTTGCAGACCGTAAAATGTTTTTTAAATGTGAATATTCTGGCTGTACTATTGTTGTTGGTGAGATCAGTATGTTATATGAACATTATTCCTTAGTCTCTGTGACATATTAGGATGATTTTACGACTAATTGCTTTAGATTTCTTACATATAGCTCCTTTAATTGTCCACATAGCCCAGCCTCAACAAGACGGCCGTATAGAGACAGAGCGCAACGCGTCATAAAGTTGCTGTGTGGTGGGCTGCACGGCCAATAAAAACCCAGAGCTTAGTTTTTATCAGATGTGGAGCAGAAAAATGAAACTTTGTAGAAGACACAAGTGGATACAGGCAATAAAACATGAGGCTTCAACAGGGAAGAAATGGTGGGATCCTGACACTCGTATGCCTATGTGTGCAGCAAACACTTTGTCAGACCCTCCAAATGTATTTTTTAGTAACAGTTAATTGTATTTATGTATGTTAAGCTAAAGCATTGAAAATATGAATGCAACTTGTGTTATCATTGTGCCCAGCGCTCCACGATTCAAGCAGTCCATTCCAGTGGTCCGCTCTATCAATCTATCAATCTTAGGCTGACCAAACGTCCTCTTTTGCCCGGACATGTCCACTTTTCACGTCCTGTCCGGGGCGTCCGGGGGGTGTTCATAAATTGATGATAATGTCCGGTTTTCCTTGTGTGTGTGTGTACTTAATCCCCGAGAGGTTGCCTTATCGGCGGATCTCCAACACTCAAAGCGAGGAAGCAGCAGACACCGGTGGCGCAGCATTATTCTAAGTGTCCAAGATGCCGAAGCGCAAGTGCAGCTTCACAGATGAACTGCAGAAAAAATTCTCAACTTACCATCCCGACCCGGTCGGGATATATGGGAGGCTGAGTGCACCGTGTGCAAAGCTGGCACATATGATTCTGTGTCTAATAAAGGTGCCGGGGACCTCAAAGTTGGATTGTCTAATACAGAAGAGGTATTATTTAGAACATTATTTCATATTGTTTATTTATTTGTCCAGTAAGACTTGAAAAGATAGCTATTATTTTACAAGTTGGTTTTTCATTATTTCATTCCAGAGATTTTACATTTATTTTACATTTATATTTATTTTTGTACAATTGAAACTTGTAAAAAGTTTATTATTTTAGGCATAATTAAAGCAAGTTGAGTAACCTCTGAGAAGCCTATCTAAATTTATGTCTTTGAGAGATATTATTTTGTAATATAAAATAATTTTCTATCCATACATATAAACTTTAAATATATTAGAATTATAAGGCATCTTTGAGTAAACTGCAAGTAACATTTAAGTAGGCTATTTTGTGGCCGGGGCGAGTGTCCTCTTTTTTGGAAATCAAAATATGGTCACCCTAATCCATCTACCAGCATGTAGAGACTTGTCTCAAAACAACGTGTGCCGGTAGTAGGAGCAGGCTGACGGCTGAACACGCCGAAATGCTCATCTTCTTAAAAAAGAATCTCCACATCATGCTCGGACTGCAGTAAAGGGAGAATGTGGAGATGGGGGAGTAGCAGTTAATTTAGTTAAGTGACTGATTTCTGCTCATATTTTTTCCAAGACGAGCAAGGTAAGGAGAAGGGACACTGAGGTAGACCGGCAATATTAGGCTTATCAATATACCGTTGCCTCTCTGGTAGGCATAGTGTGCTAAAATAATCCTTTGCCATCTTATTATTAGCTAATTATTAGCTAGCTATAGAGGCGTGGCTTTCAGATTATGACGTATTGTGCTCTGTCTCTATGGTCCCTCCTCCCGAACACAGGCAGCGCCCCACTGCAGCCACCTCTGAAGATCCACAGCAGGACCAGGACAACACCTCTCTTTTCCACTGTCACACCAGTCCTAATTTAGTGTAAAGCTCTCGGCTCCTCTCCTCTCACCAGAATCCTCTGCTAGTTTTTGATATCCCATTGAAAACTGATGCCGCACTTAGGTCATCCAGTTTATCTCCAATGTCTGCATAATGGCTGGCAGCATGCTAGTTCAGCTGGTGTTCATTTCCTCCATCTTTTCCTCAATATTTTGTGGTGTTTACATTTGAAACCTCGACTTGGCCAGCTAGCTAGCTAGCAGAAGGTTAAAGGTTTTTGAATGGAATTTTCCTTTATTAGAATCAAGGATCAAAGGACACAGGTTGTCTTATGCTGTACAAGTTGTAAAGCTACTTGAGGCAGGTGGGTTTTGAGCAAAGATTTGAAGGAGTTTAAGTCTGTACAGTTGCGGATGTGTTGGGGGAGAGAGTTCTAGAGGGAGGGGGCAGCAGTGGAGAAGGCATTGTCCCCCAGGTTTTGTGCTTGGTCCTGTGTGGTAGCGAGGAGATTTGCATCAGAGAAGCGGAGACTGTGGGAGGGGGTGTGACGGTGCAACAGGTCAGTGAAGTAAGATGGGGCCTGGTTATGGAGGGCTTTGAAGGTGAGGATAAGGACTTTGAACTGAATGTGTTGAGGAATTGGGAGCCAGTGGAGGTTCTGAAGGACAGGCCTGATATGGTCGCGGGAGCCGGACTGGGTGAAGAGATGTGCAGCAGAGTTCTGGATGTACTGTGGTTAATTGAGGACTTAAGAAGATGAACCATACAGAATGCTATTGCAGTAGTCGAATCTGGATATGATGAATGCGTGAATCAGAGTTTCTGCAGTGGAGAAGGTGAGTGAGCTATGTTTTTTAGATGGAAGAAAGCGGTTTTGGTGACATGATTAACGTGCAGCTCAAATGAAAGGTTTCTGTCGAAAGTGAGGTTGCGAAGATGTGGAGATGGAGAAAGTGTAGAATTTGCAACATTAAGGTTTAAATTATGGATGGTTTTAGTAAGGGAACTGGGGCCAATTATAATCATGTCTGATTTGTCACAGTTGAGTTGTATAAAGTTCGTTTGCATCCAGGATTTTATGTCAGTGAGGCAATTTTCAAGTGTGGAGCAGATTGCTGTAATGATGGATTTGGTGGCGATGTAGATCTGGACGTCGTCAGCATAGCAGTGGAAATTGAGGCCATATTGGCGGATGATGTTACCAAGTGGGAGGATGTAAAGGATGAAAAGGAGAGAGGACCAAGCACAGAACCCTGGGGGACGCCTTGGGACAGAGGAGCAATGGAGGAGGTGCAGTTATTGATATGGATGAATTGCTGTCTGTTGGAGAGATATGATCTGAACCAGGAGATAGCCGTGCCAGTGATGGTGTAAAAGGTTTTAAGACGAGAGGAGGGTGGAGTGGTTAATCGTGTCAAATGCAGCACTGAGGTCGAGCATGATGAGGATGTTCAGGTGTCCATAGTTGGCGGAGAGGAGAGGTCGTTGGTGACTTTGAGAAGAGCTGTTTCAGTGCTGTGTTGTGACCAGAATCTGGATTGAAACTTCTCAAATAGGTCGTTGGAGGTGAGGTGGGTTTTGTGGTGAGTGGCAACAATATGCTCCAGGATTTTTGACAGAAAGGGGAGGTTGGAGATGGACCGGAAGTTGGTTATGATGTCAGGATTGAGTTTGGGTTTTTTGGGGTGACAGCAGATCTGGGACTAAGCCGGGGCTGAGGGAGGCATTGATGGTTCTGGAGATAAGTGGGGAGATAGAAGGGAGACAGAACTTAACATGCGAGGAAGAGATTGGGTCGGCAACTGATGTAGAGTTACTCATACCTGTAGTGGCTTTTGTGAGGTCCAGAGGGGTCATAGAGGGAGCTGTGACAGTGGTGGAACAGAGGTAGGGGGATGAGCAGGTGGAGGGGTCGGGAAGACAAGACAGGTTGCTGTAGATGGTGTTAATTTTTGTTTTGAAGAATGACAAGAACGAGTTGCACTTGTCGACTGTGAAGGATGTGGAGGTGTTGTCGATGGGTTTGAGAAGTTTGTTTATTGTGGAGAAAAGAGTTTTGAGGTTGTTTGAGCCAGAGTGTATGAGATGAGAGTAGTAGTTGGACTGGGCTGTGTTGAGGGTGTTCTTGTAGTGTAGCAGGTGGTCTGTGTAGGCTTGAAGGTGAACTGTTAGGCTAGTCTTCTTGTAGAGTCTTTCCAGCTGACGCTTTCGGGATTTCAGGAGTGTACCAGGGGGCAGAGTGTGTGAAGGAGACAGTTTTAGTTTTGATGGGGGCCAGCTGATTTAGGCAGGAGTGGGTGGTGTTATAATAGTGGACAAGGTCAGTGGGGTCGTCGGAGAATGGAGGAGGGGAGGTAGATATTATGCTGGTGAGTGAGGCTGAGAGAGCTGAGGGAGTGATGGATTTGAGATTTCTGAAGGATATCGTGCGTTTTACTTTAGGAGTGGGGATGGGGATATTAATGTCAATACTGATGGCGAGGTGGTCAGAGATATGGAGGTTGATGCTGGGAAGGTGGTGTAATGTTGTTAATGACTTAAACTAAAAACTTCAAATTATAAAAAAGAAATTATTCAACTTAAAGCAGTGGAGGCTGAAATACTTGACACTTAGTCTCTAGTATGAGTTGAACCCTGGATACTAGATTCCTCATAATGAAACTCAATCCCTGCCTGGTTAACAGCAATGTCTTATAAACTCCACATCACAAGTTTGTAACTCCAGCTTCTGATTATACATTTTTAATCTCCAGCTGAGTGACGAACAAAATTCATCCATTTAATACTGTTTGATGAAAATGAATACTTTGTGTAAATTTCCTCGGCTTTGAAATATTGTCAGAATTTGGAAAAAGCAAAAAAAAAAATTTGGATTCATAAAGAGTCAGCTGTGTGTTTTGCAGATGGAGTTTTATTTATTTGATGCATCTGACAGCACTCAAACTGAGAACAGTTTAATCTTCAAAATCTCACCCAAATATCTTTCAGTGTTAACATTGTCTCTCTCTACTTATTCTACTCAGATGCATGTTTGTGTGTATGTATGTTAGTGTGCATATATTATTCACAACTTGTAAGGCCCTGTATAGCCAGTGTGCTTGTAATGATGGCTGAGACTGATGGAGAGCAAGCCATGCCTGATTAGAGCTTCCCTCTGATGGCAGCAGGATCTCCAGGCTCCATTAGACTCACAGATGCGCTGAAACACAGAGCTCAACAGCCTCCACCTCAGAGGCCCTTTAAACAACGCTTCCTGCCAAACACTTTGACTTGATGGCTTCACAAGTGAACTGAGGAAGGATGACACATTCACTGCAGGAGCCTTCAGAGGGAACTCATGGAAACTGTTCACATCAGGACCATGCTAGCTTGATAGCTTCTGTCCACATACCTGTGCCTGTTTTTGTGCACCAGTGAGCACCAAGTTACTCCAAGGGATTTTGTTGTGAAATGTGTAAACTATTTTCAAGGGACACTCTACAGAAAATCAGTCAGTACAGCTAAATTCACCACTTCTGTGCCACTATTCTGCGTCCTCAAAGCCCCAAAGCTGCAGCAGAAAAAGCTTATGTAGCCATTTATTAGGGAAAAAATGATTTATTGTGTTAATCTGACTAAAACCAAACTTTTAAAATATATGTAAACATGTTAGTCTGACTGAAATCGTACTGAATCAAATTTCTCAAAGTCAGACTAACACACCCAGATAATGTGATTAGGAGTTGAATTCCTCCTGCATGTATACAGTCAGTTGAACTGGCCAAGGTGTTCTGCGCATACTCCAGTTTCTGCCCTGGGCTTTGACCCAGAAGTCAAATAGCATTTGGTGCGTAATGGAAGAGGAAGCCGGTAACAACATGCCAAAACCTATATCTAGAGCTATGCATTTTTGAACCAATGAAATGTACAGAATTGTGAAGTTGTCCACCATGATACTTGTTGGTCGCTAGCTAACCGTAGCTAACTTGGGTTTTTTTTTTCGACTGTTTGATCTGTGATGTAGCAGGTCAACCAGAAAAAGGTCCAATACTAACAAGCTGAAAGGGGGCATATTACCACCTATCGTAGAGGAGTTGGGCATACTTTGCTCAATAAATCAGTTCCCCTCCCATGCTTGTATACTGGGACAAGGACAGTAGTCCAATTAAATGGCTTAGTCAAGCTATAACTGTAGCTTGACTTAACTGTGCATGTAAATGTACTGACTGCTTATTTGGAACATACAGATCATACAAATCATGGCAGGTGAGCAGATTGTGGTTTTTACTATGACACAAGCCATAGGAATTCATTTCAACAGCTGCTTTCTATTAGTGTGTCTTGCTGTTCCTCTCGCTAACTGCAGTCGCTTTCCACTGCAAGGAAGTCACCCTACAAATGTCAGTCTGATGTCTTTAACGTGTGATTTGTTTGTTTAATGACATCAGGGCATGGGAGAAGGCGCTGTATGCAATTGCATCATCATCAGCAATCACTCAAGGTTGAATACAATTGTCCTATTGTTTGGGGCTGGTTATTCATCAGTCGTCAGGTGTCTGTAGAGGCTGATCCTTATTCCACAGATTCTTTTGCAATGGGGGCATTTGTGGGTGGCTGTCATGGTAGTTTAAGGAGGTGTTTTGGTGGTGGATCTCTTCTTTTCTCTGTTCCATGCCTCTTCTGTGACATGGTGAAGGTCTTTCTCCTGCTGTTCTGTGCCTTTATAGACCAACTTGCTCCATGGGTTGCTGTTAAGAGCCATCTCCTCCCAATTGTTGAGGTTGAAGTGGAATTCTCTGGGATGGGTTTTGATGTCTTTGTAGCATTTTTTCTGTCCCTCTTACGAGCGTTGCCCTTCTTTCAGTTGGCCGTAAAGCATTGATTTGGAGGGCGGATATTTTGCATGTGTATAACACGACCTATCCATTGTAACTGGTGCTGGGTGATGGTTGTGGTGAGGCACATGAGGTTGGTGGTACTGCCCCAGGGCTTTCATATGTCTTTTATAGGTGGTCCAGGAAAGTCAGATTTACCTCTTGATAGATTAGAGAAAGCTAACTTGGCTCTGTCTATAACTTAAAAAAATGCACCCATCTGCATTTCTAAAAGATGCAAAATATTTTAGAGGCAACACGATCGGACTAACACACATTTCATTTATTTCATTTAATTTAATTCTTATTTTGTGAGGACAAATACAGTATACATGACAATTATCCAGTGCAGTGTATTAAAGCATTTAAAGCTACAACAGCTTGTTGGCTGATTACATGCTGGTGTAGAGAGAGGAGCGGCTGTTTGTCTCAGCCAGCAGCTAAGTTTAAAAGTATTTCAAGATAAGTGTCAAACTAAGTTAGTCTGCATACAGACAGCTGTCATTTGAGCTTATTAGTAACAATTCGCTATCAGCCGAAGTAGCGTGCTGTCCTTGTGTAAGACATATAAGTTAGTGGTGAATGAGAGACTGTGGACGGAGCATATTGAATATCGCTGTCTGCATGTTTACATGTTCATGCTTGCTGAACACATGTATTGATAAAGTCCTGGCTTCTTACTATCTAAGGTTTAATGTCACTTACAGTGACGAGGGTAGCTGCCATCAACTCATGTAATTTTCGAGTTATCTTCACTTCATTTCCAACGCGGCTGCTTGGCTGTTCACCGGTTACCGTGTCATGTAGCGTGTGCGTATGTGTGGATGTGTGTGTATGTGGAGGAGTTCAGCGCCAGCACAGAGGAGAGGCTGCAGGATAATAATGAATTGAACCCAAATGTGTAAAAGTATCCATAAAGGATCCGATACCGTTAGCACCTATCAATACTACGGTCTTTGATAATTTAGCCCTGGGACTAATTTAGGCACAAACTAAGGGAAGCTTGTAATTTCAGTGAAAATGAGCCAAGGTTTTTCAAAATCCTGGGTAAATGATAAAAGTTCCTGTGGTGGAAAAGGGGCTATAGTTGGCTACTGTTTTATAATTGTCCATGATTCTGGGTGGTAGCTAGAGGGCTGCATGGCTGCTCCTTCCACAACATGAGCAACAGCTCCTCTCTGCAGTTGCTTCTGCACAGCACAACGTTATAACAGTGATCCGCAGTAATGGGACAGCAGCTCACATTCCCACCATCACATCAGACCTCATTCATTGTAAAGCACATGCCTCCTCTCCTTCTCTTGCCAGAGTCTTCTGCTCCATCAGATTGGCATATAGAAAAAGAGTCTCCTGGTTGAATGGTCAACACATTCTTACTCCGACCTTGTCACATATCATTGTGTGGTCATTGCAATTTCCACATTGAGATATGATGTCCAAG
The DNA here is from genome assembly GCA_035609425.1 of Epinephelus awoara. NCBI lineage: Eukaryota > Metazoa > Chordata > Actinopteri > Perciformes > Serranidae > Epinephelus > Epinephelus awoara. The sequence continues at coordinate 43,120,255 of CM069294.1, read as the reverse complement.
GTACCCTGGGTGCATTGGTTGTTGACGTTCTGGGATGCAGTGTCAACTTCAGCCTGTTACATGCATTGTCTGTTTTCAAACTAAACTTCAGTTTTGACAGGTAATGTACAGTTTGCATAGACTCTTTCAAAATAAAAGCACTACATCGGCACAACACCTCAAATTGACGTTTTTTCCCTTCAACAACAGGTTAACATGGTTAAGTTTATGTAAAACAATTAACAACTTTGGAGTCCAGGATTTAGCCAACTGTCGGTGAATCAAAGGATATTATAGTTCCTGATATTCTGTTAGAAACTGATGCGGTAATGGCTAGCAGCATGCTAGTTCAACTGTTGCCCATCCTCTCCATGTTTCCTCAGTGTTTACTAAAGTTTACATTTGAAAACTTCAATGTGGATAGCTAGCAGCTAGCTAGCTAGAAGTTGGCAGAGGGAGAGTTTCCAGACTGGTGAGATTATTTCCTCATCGCAATCAGAGTCTCGCAGCTACACGCCACCAAAACAGACATAACAACCTAAATTCAGCTCAAATTTAGCAGAACTGACAGAGAAGTGACTGGAAGTGTCTGCACCTACATCATATTTCACACTGTGAAAAAGTGCTGGAGAAGTAAAAAAAATCAATCATTGCTTGAGGTGAGTGTGAAGGTCAGATTGCTGGTTTTGAAAAAAATAAATTGGTCACAGAAAGCCGCCAAGACAACTGATGAAATACACATCTTGACTCAGCCAGCAAAAAATAAATATGAAATCCCACTGCTTCACTATGCTCAAGCTAAAACTGCCCTGAGGTTTAGGCAACCACCATTAACTGATACACCTAGGCTAATGGTATTACTCCAACTGTGATACACTTACACACTGAGGGCCCTGTTTAGATGGTCTAAAGCGGATGGCGGAGGGCGCACAATCCATGTCGCAAGTGTCATTGCTATTTAGATGCATACACAGTTGTCACTTTCACGCCCTGCGCCCTCGTCGTCTAACTAGCAAATGAACTTGCGCTTCTCTGGGTGTGTTGGTCTAAAAATGAGGAGTGGTCAGGCGCAGTCATGGCGCGTTGCTAGTTGGATGATGTAAAAAGAAAATTCACCAGTGACCAGCAAAAACCTGGTCTAAAGTCAACGGCGCAGTATTTCGCTGTTAAACAGGTTAGTAATATGCATCTCTAGGCGGGTGCACAACGCGCCTGCACTCTGCTCAGACACACACGGAGCAGCCACACATATGCAAAAGATAACAAATAAAAATATGATTACAATGTGAAAGGTTATTATTGTGCACATTAAAATATTTATCAGAAACATGTCTTAATGGCCAGTCATTAATCAGAATGATCTAATCGCAGTAATAATGATCATTATAATTTGTAATAATGACAAATGAAATTGTGAAATCCCCGTAGATCTGGTTCTGACGGCCCTTCACCTCCCGCACGAGGAGATCCATCTCCTCAGCTGTAAAACGCTCACTCTTTCCAGTTAGTAGGTCCGCCATCTAACTAGCTCTCCGCCATGCGCTCCAATTGCGCCTCTGTTAAAGGGAATGAGAGGTGACACTCTGATTGGCTTATTGAATGAAACGCCCAAAACACACCCAAGACTAATTCACGGAGTAAGTCCAACCCTTTTAGACTCTCCGCCATGGCGCACAGTCTGAAAACGCGCTGTCTAACTAGCAAGTGACTGGGACACGCCCATGTGCCACACACCTGGCGCTTCGCGTTTTAGACCACCTAAATAGGGCCCTGAGTGTTTATGGTCTGCTTTCATTTTTTGTCTTTCTAATGTTTATTGCAACCACAACATGTCCTCAGATGAAATGTGTGTATCAATCGCTTCCAACAAATTCTGGGTTCTTCTCCAACTTCATTTTCAGCACAAACAAGTGCTGAAAGCTGTGTGGGCTCTGAGTTTGTTTTGGTGTCCAAATATCTCGGAGAAATGGATTCAGGTGCACAACAAAACTGCACCAGTCCATTCTCTGGCTGCTATGTCTTTGTGTGTCTCTGCAACAGGTGTTGTTATGTGAGTGGACTGGAAATATGCAACTTGTTAGTGTTCTCTGTGGGAGGAGTCCGTGTCTGAGGCTTAAAGGCTGACTGGGATTCAGTTCAAGATGCAGCGGCTTGTTTGATGCTGTTTTATTTTCAGCTATTGGAGCTGGACAGAGCTGTCTCTTCCATTCACTTTTATTTCTGGATCCAACTGCCTTGTTGATTTTCTGTCCTATCAGGTGGTTATTTGCATTCACCTGGCATCCCAACTGTAAATCAGTTGCATGGAGCTCGGGAACCATGATTGAGAATGGCTGCTCTTCTCCAATCCTTCTTCCTCTTCTTTTTTAAACTTGTCACGTCAGCATGAATATGCATCAGGAGAGTAACACTTACAATTTGTAGAATACATTTAATGCAAAAAATATATATTTACAATGCATGTCAACATTGAGTTGAACCTCTCAGAGACAGAGAAACACCAAAGCAGCAGGTACTGAGGACGTCTCATCGACTGGAGTTAACAGCTCTGACAGACCTGTTTAGTGGAGCTACCCTTGCTCTTATTTCAATACTGGGAAGACAGAGAAAGCAGCAGAGTTTGTCCTGGCAGAGCCGCCTTTGTTATTGTGTCCCGGCCGAGTGGTCAGGGGTGACTGACAGCCGTTTTGGTGAAAGGGGCCGAGTTTCAATTAGCTTCTCCCTCAGGAGGAGAGAGGCTGCTCATCTGCAGCACCGAGCACAGAAACCTGCCAAGAACACTTTCATCTGTGCGGGTCCAAAAAGAACAGGAAAAAAAACACACAAAAACTCTACATTTACTCTGTAAAAAATGTACTTCATTACTCTGTTTTAGTGCCCAAAGGCTTCCCAGCAGCTGTTGGTGTTTTTTTTTTTTTTTAACTTTTGGTCCATTTCCCAAAACTGTCTTGAGGGTAAGATGATCAGCTCATAGACTTAAAATGAGTTAGGATAGCCTGAAAGGACATTCAGAAACTGTCCATTCTGGCTGTAAAATGATCTCCTCCCCATGCAACTAAACTGTAACAGATGTGTATACAAGGAGTAATTTGATTCTTTAGCTGATTGAGGGGGTCCACTTCCAGCTACACTTAATTACAATTAAGGGAACACTTAAGTTACACATCAGATCTTGACAAAAGAGCCATTACTGATGTACACTGTATAATTTTCTGAGAACAAAATAGCATCAGTGGAAACCAAAATCACTCCAAAATCAGAGTAAAAAATTGAAATCACAGGCTGATAAAACTTGCATGAATTTTATCATGGTAACTCATAATGTGACTCAGTCACCAGACCCACATGCCTGTATGCACCAACAAAGTCTAGACAGGCTCCTCCTGGGATATCACCTCCCGGACCCTGATCAGGGCATCAGTAAGCTTCTGGACAGTCTGTGGCAGTACTTGGCAGTGTTGGATGCACCAATATCTAATGTTCCACAGGTGCTCAATTGAATTTAGGTCATTTATAAAGACAACAAAAATGTCTGTGCTACAAAAGGCAACCACTCATGCCACCATCTGAAATAATCATTTGCAAATGCAATCATAATTATAAACAAACTTAACAAATTGACATACTGGTTCTATTATTACAGTGTACTTCTGTTCTGAGTGTGGTTTGTTGCTCGACTGTGGGTAGCTGCAGTCTATATCAAACGTTATCTCTGTTTGATTACTTTCAAATCAATTAAAAGGTGGAAAACTAGAATGTAATATCAATCATATGTAGGCAATATCACTGATGATTGTTACAGTTTTTGTTGAGTGTTAGTATGTCACTAAAAAGTAAGTCATCGTGTATGCCCTTTTCCTAGGTGGCCCTCAATCATATGCTGCCTTCCTAAAACAGCACACAGTCATCAAAACATTTTTGTTTCAAAGATTTTCTTTCAAAATCTTCTAAATAGTCAGTTTAACTATTTCAAGTTTCCAAAATTTCTGCAAGGGAATTTCAAAATTCCCCTGGTAGGGTGGGTTGTGCTTCATCCTCCCCAGTGTTTAATAGGTAATTAAGCCCCTGTACTGTTGGGTAGTTTAATCTAAAACAATGATTTATATTTTATGTGAAGAACCATATGCTGCATTCACACTACAAGCAACACAGCAACAGGCTACAAGTCATTTTCAATGGAAGCCCGTGACATGAAGCTACAACCTGACACCCAACACTGTGTCACAGGTGTGACAGTGCTCCAATAATGTGGTGAAGCATCAACCAATCACATGTTCCTGTTCCTAGCTGTGTTGCTGTGTTACATAGCTAAGTTAGCTGATGTTATGCTAGCTTTCTGTATGTCACAGTGCATGTGGCAGTAAAATGTCATGTTCAAATGGAGCTCAAACTAAAAAATCTATGCTTTTGATCAATGTCTGTTTGTGTTTGACCAAATACAAAGTTTGGATGATGGTGCATTATTACAAGCAGCAGACACACAAAAGCTCATGACAAATTAACTACATTAACGAGCACTTGAGCAATACTTAGAGAGTGACTCTTTTGTCGCTCATAGTGTGAACACAGCATGAGTCAGCAACTTATATGAATATAGTGGAGCAGGAGTATAAAGAAGCAGAAAATGGAAAAAGCAGAGTAAAGTAGGGGTAACTAAAAATTATACTACAGTAGCAACACTTGATGAAATGTACTTTTGTACAATGTACAATGTACTCATTTCTACCGCTTCATTTTACTCATGCAAAATCTCACTTCGGTCCTTTAGTAAATGATGACAAATAAATGTTGATTCTTTGGAGCTGAGACAGTGCCCGTCTCATCTTGAAATGAATCTGAAAATGATTTAGAAGGTTTTTCACTGCTGGAAAGATGGTCTTTTCCTAAAACTAGGATGCAGTAGAAAGATGCAATAGGTAGAAAACCAACAACTACCAGAATGCACTGCACCACACCGAACCAATAAATGCTCCCCCTGGTGCAACACATTCTCACTCCGACCTTGTCACATATCCACGTTTGGTCATGGATCCTGGGTGTGTTGGTTGTTGACGTTCTGTCTATTTCAACCTGTCTGTTTGCATACAGTCTATTTTAAACAAACGCACTACATCAGTACAACACCATAAATAGACGTTTTTTCCCTTCAACAACAAAAGCACATGGTTGGGTTTAGAAAAAAGAACAGGGTTTGGCTTTTCAATCTTATGGGAAACGAACACCAGCCTTCTGGGTGGAAGTCAGTGGTCACCCAAGAGCATACTTTTGAGGATAAGTTAGCCTGCATTGGTAAAATGCCCCCTATACATAATGCTGGACCCTCAGTGAGGTCTGTTTCCAGTGTGTTAATAATACATTTGCATGTGGACCAACATGCCCCATTCTTTGATGTATCTACAGCAGCTATTCTCCTCCCTAAGACCCAGCCTTGACACTTTTGATGGGGTCCAGTAGTTCCTATTTATTATTCTAAATGAAATGAATCATGTCTGCATGTCTCGGGCTATGGAGCACCATGACTGTACTGCTGTCATCCAAGCTGATGAATAGATGCTCCAAGATCCTTTTCCCATGTGAGCTTAACACCCTCATAGTTTGAGGACTGATGTTTTCTAGGCTCGTTATAAAACATAGATGCTTGTTCACCATTTCTCCTGAATGCAGGTAACAGGGGCAGTATTTATCTTCCTATTTGCTGTTGTTATACAACTCCTTATTTGGATAAACTTCCAAAAATCCTTCCTGGGTGCATTCAATTTAGACACCAACTGTTCAAAGGAGTGGAGATGTTTTTTTTTTTTTAAGTAGGTCTTCTGTTAACATTATTCCTGCTCCTACCCAATGTTCCCATAGATTTTTTAAATTGATTTCTGATGAATTATCATACCAAACTGATGATCCTTTAGTATAATAGGGGTTTATGTTACATAACTGATTGGTTGGTCATTTTTCTAATCAAACCAGGCAAAAACAAGCCACATAGTGGACCAAAAACATAATGCTTCTGGGATCCTGGCTCACAGGTGTAAAGGGTCATTTTGTTTCTTTTTTTTCTCTTTTTTGTAACAGTTTGTAGCTCAGTAGACCTGGCATGAGAAACAGTAAGTAGCTTTTTACTGATATTACTTTACTTTACTTACTGATATAACATTTTCACAAAGAAGAGAAATGATCAGAGAGCTGAGGAGCATCCTCCTCTGAGGACGGGGGAGGGGAGACCAAGGAGGAAAATGCAGCACAGGTTAAACAAAGAAAGTGGAGAGGATGGAGAGGAGTAGACGATGGACTTAATGAACATTTTGGTGTGCTATCTTGTTTCCCTCCTTCCATCCATCGCTCTCATCATGGTGTGTGGTCGGTGGAACCACCTGCAGCCCGGATTAAAGAGGCCTCCCTCTACCTGCTGGATGCGGCGCTGTGTGTTTTGATTTACTGCCCGCTGTGTGTGATGTATAGTGTGTGTGTGTGTGTGTGTGTGTGTGTGTGTGTGTGTGTGTGTGTTTGTCTTTGTATGTGCACGGTGGTTGTGTGTGTTTTGTGTGTGCGTGTGTGTGTAGGTGTTAAGGAATGAGAGAGCAGATGGAGGCAGATGGCAACTCCTACTGCTGCAGTAAAATGGCATCTCATTACAGCTCTGCCAGTTTAATCTGCTACCAATAAAAAAATATTCTTTAATAAAATAAGAGAAATAAGGCGGGGGTACTGCAGGAACAGGTGGTGGTGGTGGTGGTGGTTTGGTGGAGGAGGGGGCAATGACAAGATAACAAGAAGCAGACTGAACAGGGAGCGGAGCCGTCTGTGGAAAATATTCTGTGGTTACCGCATGGAGTCGAAGTTTATTTCTACTCATATAGATTCATATTTTAAAGTTTTATTTCAGCAATAATATCGCTATTACTTACCACAGAAACTGGATCATTTTAGGCATCGATACAAAAAGCAGAATGCAATCTGCTGAAGTTTAAAATTATAAATCCACTGCTCTTAAGGTTCCATTTGCAACATCCAGAGCATGGATATAGCAGCAAACCACTATTTGCTATGTAAATATATGGTGGAGTAATGATGCTCTGGATAGAGGATGAAGTCAGCTCCCTCCGTGTGTGCTGTAGGGGAGACTGGGAATGGTTGCAACACATGCACACACAACAAGGGAGACAACAAGGGAGGCTGAACTTCCCCTAAAATTTCATAGAAGAAATGGTCAAATAAGCACAATTGAATTTACATTAAAATAAGAATTTACATTGCATTAAACGTGCGCTAGGATGCGTTTAACATCATGACTATGAAGTTCAGACGTCAACTGTTTATCACCAGTTTTCAAACGCAACCTCCCTGTCAGACATTCTTTGTCAGCATGGTGGACGTGGAGCCTCCAAGCATTCCTATGAGACAGCGCTGAGCAGGTTTTTTTCATGCAGCACAGCGAGACGGTCATTGGATAGATGCAACAAAATAGTCACTTCCAGGGAGGCTCAGCTTCCGTGGGACCTAATGGAGTGGTAGGCGGGAGAGGATGCTTGGTGTATGCATGATGATTGGAGGAATCGTCTAAAAGGCTGAAACCCTTTGTAACTGACAACACTCTTGAAAGAATGAAATACACACCGGCATCGTCGCATTTCGAGCTCAGTCCCATGTGGATATTTGAGAGTGGAGTCTTCTGACAGAGTGCCGTCCAGAGTTCCTTATTTCCATAAGCCATATAGCTCATTTTCACCATTTGTACAGTTAAGGTGTTTAAACCCATCTGAAAATCTTTGAGGTGTGTTTTGCTGTGGTTCTATGGCATGTGTGTGGTTGAAATACGGCTTCAAATAAATGTTCCTTTTATAAGTTACTGCCTCGCTACAATATCACAAATTTTATGATGTAAACTTAAAGTGAGCTTCCCCTGTTTGACAGACCAGCAGCCACCACTGACACACACAGATTTTGCTCTGACTTCACTGTGTTGTCCTGGTGATTTCCACCTGGCTTTAGCTGATCAAATTGTGGGCATCACAGAATCAGAAAGAAGACGACATGGAAGAGCTGATAGCGTTGGTGTCTAAATACCTGGAATTATGGTGCGAGCAGCCCATGAAGACAGCAAGAACAAAACTGGGCCTTGGATAACATTTCCTCCAAATTTCAGATGGCTGGTAAATTGTCCAAACATGTACAAATCTTTGGTAATATCAGTGATTTCAGTTGTCTTGTTACAGTATGCAGCTACACGCTAGATTACACTTCTGCCAGCACCCGCCTGTAATCACAGCCATGGACTGTGGCAAAAGCTGCTGCTTTTAAAAACGCTTTACCTTTTGGGAGAATGCTTTTGCAGGTAGGCAGCTGACGGGGCAGGTACCACATGGCGGTGTTTAAGCAGCTTAAGTGACATGTTTAGCATGTGTCAAGGTCAGTGTTTCTAACCAGCACATAAAGCTCTGTCATGGCTGATAGGGTGGGGACAACAGCTTGTTGCAACCTCTGTTTGTCATGCAGTGAATAAATCATCTAAAAGTACAAATTGTATTCTATTTGTTTCAGTGTGACAAAAGTGAGGAAGATGGTTACTAGCATGAGGGTTCCCCACAAATAAAACTCAAAAAGTGTTGATAAATATTATTAAATGAATTAATAATACTTTGATATTTCTGTATACAAAAATAATACGCTATTATAATACTATTGTACAGCGATGCATATTTTCAGAATACTATGCATATAGAGACAAAAAGCACAAGTCAATTACTGATTTAGTCATTTTTTAACATGTTGCATCTGTCCCTGTGTCAAATTGCCAGTTTTACCCAGGTTAGGGGTCACCTGCAACACCTGACATCTTCCAAACAAATAAAAAAACTGCTAACAATATGTAATACATAAGAATATTTAAGTGGTATGGGTCATTAGCAGACAAATTGTAAGTTTAATATATAAAAATTTGGTTGGTCTATTTCAAATAGTCTCTGAGTTACTGAGAGAAATGCATTAAGTGTTGCAACCATCCCTAGTGTCCCCTAATCTGAGCATCTGTGTTGTCTCTGTTTGTTGTTGCTGTGCATGCACATTAGTGCATGTTTGTATCCCACTGACTACCTTATAGAGCTGCTTTGCACTGTGCTCCTACCGAGGTTACTGCTGATATTGGCATGGCGGCCTCGCTGAAGCATAGTGCCCACCCTCCGTTTCCCCCCTGTTTAAGAATGGTAGCTCTGTCAGTACTGTTGGCAAATTTCCAAATCCTAGGAGGATGAAGGAATGGCTGCTGTACTCTACCTTACTCTGCCTCTGACTGGTTTACCCTGACATCCTTACCCTAACCTTAATCAGTCCCACTCCTGAAACTTGCTGAAACCTGACTAATCCAACCAACGAAGGCAACGTGTATTAGCCAGTCATAGGCAGAGTAGGGCAGGTTATTCCTTCACTGTCCTAGGATTCACAAATGTGCGTACTGTTGCCATTGTTTAGCACTATTTATGGAAATAGCACCGTGAGCTGAAACTGTTATTTCTTCATTTGTAATCATCATTGAATAAGTCGATTAGCCAATAAATCAACTGACTAGCAGACAGAAACATCAGTTTTGACCATCGATAAATTATTGAAGTTACTGATCAAGTGAAAATGGAAAACAAAATATGAGGATTTACTGATTAATATAGACCAAATCACAATGTTTATTAACAATAATTTGCAGGCATGGGTGCATTATGAGACAATGGCCCTGAGCACAGATACGCTAAAGGCTCCACCACCTCTCCTACACTGGAGCAAGACATACAGAATTTGTAGTGGTTTGGCCTCTCACTTTTGTAGTTATTTTGTTTCTCTTTGCAATTACTTTATATCTCTTTGTGGTGTTTTTGTGTCTCCCTGTGGTCATACTGAGTCCCAACCAGTTTGGCATGTGTTAATTTAAGTGAGATTTTGTAGGTGGATGCTTCTCTTTTGGGCCTGTACCCGGTAGGCCTGTTCAGTATTCTAGCTGTGCTCCCGAGAATAAAACCCCCACGTCACGTACATACAGTAAAATGGCACTGAGCAAATATTGCCTTAACTGCCAGCTGAAAAAGGGCCAGCCAAAAAAAAGTGTACACTATATTTAGAATACTTCATCTTGCATTGAGACAGCCCTTTACGATGGGGAATTGACAATGTGGTCTTATTCCAAATCTTAAAATATTGTAACCTGTCAATGCCATTCACATCTACATATTAAGCACGAGGTATCCTCCACCATTAGTTGTTGATATTCTGGGATGTCTGTTAATTTACATATGTTAAATGCATCGTGTCTTTTCTAAATACACTTTCGTTTTCACAGTAGAGTCTTTTTCAAAATAAGCTTAAACATGATATTTATGTTTATTTCTTTGTGCAATACAAGCACATGGTTAAGTTTAGAAAAACCATCTTGGTTTGGTTCTACATTCTTATGGGAAGCAACAGCCGCTTCATGGGAAAAGGTCCAGGGTTTGTTGCATCCATCAACCACCCCTCTGGACTTTTATTTTGTATCGTTACTGGCAGTGTTTCTGACGCCGTTCAGTGGTGTAAAATAATGCCACAAAAGGTACCATCCAGGCAACTGGCAACATATCATAACACTGCCAAAGGTCACATCCAGCTGAGTTACAAACTGACACTGCCTGGCAGTGTATCATACCCAGATTTCAGTGTCTCATGCTGAAATCCGTAACTAAGTGGTGGTACTTGATGAGTTCAAAATGAGACCAGGCTGGAAACTAAGCTGTTACATCAAAGCAGCTGGATTTAATTGACAAAAACATTCATTTTACTTAGCAGAACACTGAGTTGCTGGTCTACTGTGGCCTTGATTAGTTAGTGTATAAGGTAAAGCAGAACAAACATTCCAAATATCGCTTACATTTAAACTGATAATGATGTTTTTAGGTGGCTAAATATGTGTTTTCCACAGCAGTTCATTGCTTAGCTTCTGTGCCAGTAGATCTGGTGTATCAAAGACGATAGCAAAGCAACACAGTACATAACATAAGCAAAGCAGAAATGTCAGTGAGGTTGGACCACAGGGTTTAACTATAATTCTTTAAACGTTACAGTTACAGCTGAAAATGAGAACAGAAATTTTAAAAAAGTCACCGCAATTGTAATCAATTGCCAGTTGTCTACCTGAAAGTGACTGGAGTTGTTTGCACGCTGTCACAGTGATTCTGTTAATATTGATAAAAATTGAATATCTTAGTGTTTTGAACTGTTGGTTGAACTAAATAAGCAACTTTAAGATGTCACCTTGGGGTCTCAGAACTACTGTCATTGATTTTTTTTACATTTAAGCTGCAGTCTGACATTGAATAGTTGTAGAGCGGCCATATGTTGGCATCAGCTCTTTTGTTTTTTTCAAAAGAAATTCATCTTTTACTGAAGGTAAAAGGAAGTTTGTTACATCTTTGTTAGACTCTTCCTCCTGGTTGACCTTCTCGTTTTACATCGGAAGATGATTCTGCTGGAGCGGCTCCCTGGGCCCCCGCAATCACACAGTAATGGAGGTCGGAGCAGACTGGAGCCGTCCTCCCAGGTCTTTATTACAGCTTCACTTTGGAAAGTCACACCCGAGTAACCGTTCACCTCTGCTGCTCCGCCAGCTCGGGAAATGTCACCATGCCACTGCTGAAAGCCACAATGCATAGACTTTAACACTCACACACATACAGCATATGCACACACACTCTGACTTTTCTATGGAACAGATGAGGGGGCACACAGCCAATACAGAAGCAAGAGGAAAAGAGCCTCTGTAAATGGAATAAAAGGAGAATATTGGCTAACTGTCATCACTGTGGAAAACTGTCCTTGATAAAGCAGCATGGTTTCTAAAGCTGTGAGATGGAGTGCTCTTCTTTCTCACTTTCCCTCTTCAGCTCTTTGTCTCTTATTCACTTACATAGATGCGTAGGCACACAGCCACATACACATACACTGAAAGAGAAGAAGAAATATGAAGAAAGAGAGACTGCAGGTCTCTTCTCTGTAACATAGTCGCACAACACTCACTGAAATGATCTCTAAGACACAGTAATATAGTACATAATGTCCTAACTCCATTTGACATTCATGGTCCACAGAAGAGGATTTAGTGCACCATCTGCATATATACATTAACATGCTTGTATAACATACTCTTCAGAGTATGTCAAATATTGTGCATCGCTGTAGCAAATGACAAATGAAATCCAGATCATGCACTGTAGGAAAAAAGGGGATGCCTAAAAGTGAGTTTGTTTCATATTGGTTCACTTCTTTTGTAATAGTCAGAGGGTTACAAACATTTAGGTTGTACCTTAGCTGTGGAAACTGTGAGGAAATGTCACCTGTGAGATTTGGATGGGGTGGAGATATAAATTCATTTTACATTCTAGTGTCATTTTTATCACCATCTTGGAGTTGAGCTTTTTCAGAAAATATCTGCTCAACATCTCCGTCTGTCGGATATCACAAATGAATGCAGATAACAGCACAGACAACAGACAGTGCTTCTAATATGGGTGTTGCCATTCAGTTAGTGGGATACCTGCATGTGAAGTGTTTCAATCACATGTTTAATCTGCCAACAGTTCAGTTTGTCAGGTGTGTGCAACATTTCTGACAGGTTTTATGACGGTGTTGATCAGTCTGTCTGCACTGCATCACATTTTGGTGCAATAAAAATGATTAAAGTCAGACGAACAGACTGAACACTTTATCTTATGAGGTAAAACTGATGTTGGCAAAGTTTTTTCTTTGGGGGAATAATTTGCAGTTGTAAAAAAAGGTAATGAATTTGCAATATATTGTATCGCAATACTCACAATGATAACATATCATGACCTAAGTATCATGAAAATATCGTATTGTGTGTCTTCTGGTGATTCCCACCCCTACTAGTTTAACTGCATTTCTCAGTGGCATTGTCAAAACAGCATTATTTTCTAATTCAAATAGCTTTTCAGTAGGTTAGCTCGTTTATCAGAATCAGAATCAGAATAACTTTTATTGTCATCAGAGAGGAAATTTGTCTTGGACAGCAAGGTGGCTGCGGCTCACAATTTAGAATACAAACGACATTGACATTTGAATTATAAACAATTTATTGTACGAGTAGTGCTGTAGCAGCAACACAAGCAAAATTTTCGCTGGCATTCTTACCACTCAAGTGCAGCACAGCCTCCTTATCTGTTAAGCAAGCCCCAAGGAACAGTGCCTTGCTTTGAAGCCAAATTGACATAGTGGATGAACCATTAAATCACAACATCCAGGTTTGTTACATGATGCCACTGGGCCCAAAAAAAGGACTTACATTGTGAGAAAAACATATGTAAATCAGTGGATACATTTTTTTTTGAGCGTCTCAACCTCAAATGACTCATTTCAGGACTAGGATTTTATTTCCTTGGTTTGATAACATTTTGAAATTCTCTAAGAGCCGCACAATTAAATTATTTTATACCGACTGAAGTTAGTAGAGCGGTAAACTGGAAGTTAGTCGCTCAACCAATGAAAGCCTGTATCCAGTTCTCTATACCCATACTGTACACACAGAACCGTGCTAGGCGTGATGATGGTCTGTAGTCTTATTTAGCCACTTTGTTAGCAACCGCCTTTTTTAAGACACTTAAAAGCTTCAAATTCACAAAACAAGATATAAAAGTCTCCTAAGGTTGTGTTAAACACCAAACTTATACATCTAACTAAAAACCCATTGATTTCAAGACACGGGAAGCGGGATTGCTAAAATGCTAACTCATTTCTGGGTTTTAGAGCTAATTTCTGCACTATTCAATGATTTGCTTGAAATGTATATAGATATAACTGACACCTTTTCAACTGCCAGATATGGATTAGATATTGAGCATATCGTTAGCTCAGGCAGGACATGATGTCAAGTTCAGTTCACATCCCAGCTACTTCAGCTGATCTCAATAGATAGATAGATAAATAGATAGATAGATAGATCACATGATTCCTTTCTATGCAACAAATTGGCAAATCTCACTCAGGGCACCCTATTTAAACTGCTTTGGCCTGCCTGCTGTTGCTGCTTCCTCTGCAAGCTGCTTTGCAATCTGCCTCCACCCCAGCTCCTCCTTATCATGTTGTGTCTGACCTATCAGTGTCATTTCTGTATGTCACTGATGCTGCTCTGTTCTGTTCCCAGGGGGTTTTTGCTGCTGCTCTCCCTGCCTTGGGCTTTTCATGTAGACACATGGAAGGGCAGGGAGGTTTGTTCTGTCTGCGTCAGGCTTTCCTGCTGCCCTCATAAGGGAGCTGGAGCATAGTCATCATTTAGGAAGTAAGGGGGGATGTTTTGTTTGTTTGTCTTACTATATAATGACAAAACCTGTCTAAGTGTCTGTTCCACGTTTTTCTCCTCACTGACTCGGTCAATCCATGTGAAATTTGGCACAGTAGTAGAGGGTCATGGGAGGATGCGAATGGAGCAATATTACATCAATTGGCCAAAGAGGGGCCCTATAGCAACCGACTAACATTCCAAACTTTGAATGGGCATATCTCATAAGTAAGCAAGTAAGTAAATTTTATTTCTGTCGCACTTTTCACAGATAAAATCACAAAGTGCTTTACAGCAAGAATAAAAAGCAATAAAATACAGAGACAAGACAGAAAACACACAATGGCACAGAAAAGAAATAAAGTCACAGAGACCCAAAAACATCAACTTCAGTAAAAAGCCTGTCTAAAAAGATAAGTTTTTAGTACTCTCTTAAAACCTTCAGTGGACTCTATGCTACGCAGAGTCAGAGGTAGTGCATTCCAAAGGCATGGAGCACTGGCCGGGAAAGAACAATCTCTTCGTGTTTTGAAATGGGTGCAGGGGACCATCAGGAGTTTCTGATCAGATGACCTCAGTGAACGTGAGGGAGAATAGGGTCTCAGTAGCTCAGTGATGTACGAGGGGGCTTGATCATGGAGGGCTCTAAAAGCAAGTACCAAGATCTTAAAATGAATCCTAAAATTGACTGGTAGCCAATGTAGGGAATATAGAATCGGGGTGATGTGATCCCTTTTCTTATACCCAGTTAAAAGCCTTGCTGCTGCATTTTGCACAGTCTGAAGGTGATTTACAGCCTTTTTGTTAAAATACATAAAAAGTGTATTACAACAATCAATGCAAGATGAAACAAAGGCATGAATAATCATCTCCATTTCAGTTCTTGAAATCATGGACCTCACTTTTGCGATATTTCGCAGGTGATAAAAGCAGTTCTTCACCGACTGTTTACAGTGGAGATCCAAGGACATGTCCTTATCAAACACAGCTCCTAGATTACATAAACTAGGTTGGACAGAGAGGCCTAACAGACCTAAATGCTGCTTTATGAGTGGAATGGCACTGTCTGGGGCAATAATCAGTGTTTCAGTCTTGGCAGAGTTCAGTTGAAGAAGATTGTTATCTAGCCATTTTTTGATGGCAGTCAAGCAGGCAGTTAAATTATCCAATATGTGCAGCTCAGTTTGCTTGAAAGAGCAACATCATCAGCATATCAATGATAAGAGACACCGCTGAACTCTCTGATAATCTGGCCAAGAGGGGTCATGTAAAGCAAAAAGGGCCAAGAACTGATCCCTGTGGAACCCCGCAGGCTAGCCCTGTCGTGTCTGACAAAAACTGATTGACATGGACCAAAAAACACCAGTCAGTCAGATAGGACCTGAACCAATTGTGACCTGTGTATTGACCCGCATGTCTTAGAGACATGGAACTTTGCACAGAGATGCCTCTCCTCATGAGGAACTAATAGATAGATAATAACTTCCGGTGATATAGATTTTATATTTTTATTTTATTTTATAGAATTTTTTGAAAAACACTTAAAATCGATCTCTTCTTAGCAAGTTTGATTGATCTGCATGAAACTCGGTGAATATAATCTAGGGACCAATATCTAAAGTTCCCTCTTGGCAAAAGTTGGAAAACTTACTAAGACTGAGCTTCTATATGGCAATGAATATTGCTGAGGGTGTGGCTCATCACATAAAGGTGTATAACATCTCAAGGGTTTCACCGATCACCACACAACTTTGTAGGCATATGACCACACATAATCTGAGGGGACCCCTCTATTATTGACCCCATCAAACAAAATGGGGGCGCTAGAGAGCTAATTTCTTATCTAGGCCTAACTGCCATATTGATTTTTACTAAACTAGACAAGAACAGGACGCCTCAAGGTGACTGGAGAAATTTAACTCTAATTGGCAACTGGGTGGCGCTATAACAACAGAAAAATGCTTTAAAATGGTTAAAATGATTTAAAATGGCTCCCCCTGTGGATGAATCGTAGGACAGCAGGTTCAGGAAATCATGCATCGGACATCGTACTATCGTACTATCAAATTCACAAAAACTCTGTCTGAATACATAATGGGTTCAGTTGACTATTTAATCTGCGATTTCCTATGATCTGTATCCCAAACACAGACCATGTGACACTGTACGTGGGCATCTGTGCATTCAAAGAGTATGGACTAGTTTTTGAATGATTTATTGAATGATTATCAAATTAGGGAAAGAGGTCATCTTCTGCAGTGGGCAGCCACAGTACAGCACATTGGGACCAACTCCAGTTCTTTAATCAATCATCAAAATTCTAAATAAATTAAATGATCAAAATTATTTGATGAAAATTATCATCAAACTAACTCTTATCCTATAAATATTTCTTGAGCCACTGAATATGTGTCCTCACCTGTGAGGCCTCTTGGCTGTCAGTTGTGCTGCTGCTGGTGCTGCTGCTGTTGCCAGCTCCCTGACGTGATCCCTGAAAGCTGCCTTGCCCCTCTTTCTATTGCAATAATACAGATATTGAAAAATGGGCAAAGAAATTTTAAATTTACAGTATAAATTAAAAACAATAATTCTGACATGGCTGTGGGAGGTAATTTCATAGTCACTCTTGTCTTATCCTATAGATATTTCTTTAGGCAACTGTACCTGTCAAGCCTTCTGACTGTCAGTGCTGCTGCTGCTGCTTCTGCTACTGCTGCTGCTGTCTTTCGTGGTCCCTGAAAGCTGCCTTGTCATCGCTCTTTCTATCACAATAATATGGATTAAAAACAAAATATATGTGTAAATAAATAGGGAGTACAAATTAGGGAGAGTGAGTCTAATATTAGAATGAAGTCATCTAGCAAGCCACATCTATCAGAGGTAACAATTAGCTAGAATGGTATGCTTTTAAACTGAGCTAAATTGGCATCATTTAGGGTTCTAGGGTTCTACAGCTTAAGACAAGTTAGATTTGAGACTTTAAGACCTTTTTAATGCCACTTGGAATAAAATCTAAGACCAATTTTACAGTAACCAAAACTGAAGCGAAAAAAAAATCAAGTGAACTGACATCAATTAGTTACGTTTAGAAACAATTTTGCCCAAATGTTTAGTATGGCATAAAATATCACTTTTTTTATCTTGTGGTAGAGACAGCCTTAGCACAGTAGTGGTAAATGATAGTGGTAAGTACCTGGTGTTTGTTAGTAAGTTTTCTTGGTTATTTTGTGTTTCTCACTTGATTTGATTCCCTTCATGCCACGTTTGATAAAATACACTGAGCCTTGAATGCATCACCATGTACCAGTTTCAGCCTTGCTGTAAAATATTATTTAAATGGCCAATTGCAGTTCCTGATGTGGTTCAGGGAATGGTGCCAGTGATCGTGCAGACAGTGGATCCTCTGCTCTGAGTATCATGGCCATAAACACATTATTAGCGTTGTTGGTCCCACTATGCTGATCTGCATACTGTTAATGTGAGAGGCATTAAGAAAATATAATTAAGAATTTTGTTATAATTAAGTTATTTTGAGATTTAATATGTCATTAGGGCTGCAGCTATTGATTATTTTAGTAAATGAGAACCCTACCAATGACTCCATCGATTAATCTAGTAATCCACGTTCATCTGCTGGCGGTCCCTGGGGTTCCCGTCATCCTGCGGACCTTTGCTGGTGGGTGAGCAGAGAGCTGCAGACGCTAGCAAGTTAGTAGGAGGCTAAGATTAATGTTAGCTTCTGTGGGGTCCGCTCTGTGGACCAGATGCTTTCCCTGCCTGAGATTTGCTCTCTCTGCCTCAGGCTTTCTTGCCATGCGCGTGAAAGGGTGGAAACTTTTTGAGCCATGTTGCTGTAGCTTAGCTTGCTACGTTTCTGTCGAGGGTAGCTTAAGTTAATGACGCTTCTTTTAATATAGAGTAACTGATAGCTTAGCTTGCTACTCCTTGCAAGTAGCTTGCCCAACTAGCTGGTGGCTAATAACGTGCATATGTTTGCATTGCTTACATGGATGCTGATATATTAAACTACATAATGTCAACAACATCCAGTAGTTGCTAACATGCATGTTGAAATGTGGGCAATTTAGTGTTAGCATGCTAACAACAGCATTCAGTTTAAAGCACATTAAAAACTGCTAAATCACTCCTCACCTTCATTAAAGTTGATCCAGGCTAACACTTTAGAGCTGAAGCTGATGAAATGAGTCTTAGATCAAATAAAATGGCCTCTGGTCAGTTGATAAATTCATTTTGGTTCCACTTGCATGTTATTTTCTCTGGCTCAGAGACTCTCCAGACAAACTTTAACAGCTATTCTCCCGCTGGAGGGAGGAAGCTAATAACAGTTACATTTTCTCTCTAATGTTCATCTTTTCAATGATTTTTTCTCTGGCGTAATGAGTGTTTCAGTCTCTACAATCTATGGTCAAATTAAAGTTAAAAGTCTCTACCAACTGACTTCATGTTTCAATGTCAAACTGACTTCACGTCTGTCCTCCATACAGGGAGTGCATTCCTCCCACTCTTTATTCACAAAAAAATACATCTGCATTTTGTGCTCATTTTCCTAACTTTCTGGCTGCCAGCAGCAGGGAGCACTGATTTTTGTATCTGACCTGCAGTTCACTGTGAAACTATTCCTCATCTGTCTGCAGCCTTTATATCTGTGCTGGTTAGAGACTCTGGGATTTGTTGATATGCAATCATCCAATCATGAAGAGGAGGATTATATGTTGTTCTCGGTGCCGCAGGCAGCTGGAGCTAAGATCTCATTGCTGTCCCAGCAGACTTGCTCATATGCAAAATACTACACATAAACACACACGTACAGACAGTTGCATTGTATGCACACTGTTAATTCAGTTTTTTTTACTTTTGGTTCTTACTTTTTAATATCAGTCGTCTGCTGCTCATGAATCTTGTTAGAGTGAAAAGGCGTCCACATGTTGGTCCAGTATTGGACTCACTGTCCCAGGTGACATTTGGATGTTTTTACTTGTGCGCCCTTTTATCTTATGCTGACATATTCAGCATATTATTTTTAATATTCAATAGTAAGCAACTTGTTTTGCCATTTTCTCAATTTCATAGTGTGGTTCTGCTTAGTTCCAGATGCTGACCCTTTATTGAACACTTAAGGAAAGGGAAGTTGAATTAGCTTTTTGTTATTATTCTAGAAAAAAAGGTCTTAATTGAAATAGAAATGAGGCTGAATGACATATTTTTGACTTTTTTCCAGTGAGAAACAAAACTCATCTGTTCAAGGCAGATTGTTAATTTCCTCTTTGCCCATTTTGTTTCTCATTGGATAGTCATGTATTATTGCTCAGACATTCTGAATATTTTTCCTGTTTAAAGTGCCTCTGATTTTAATTTGATGTATCAGTCCTAATAATCCTCATCTATCTTGAATGGCTTAGTTCATTTTTAGCATTTTGCTGATAGAACATTACATTTTGATTGGGTGGATCCTGTCTTAGGTAAACTCATTCACATTTTGCAACCTGCAGACATGATGACATCATCACCTGCACACAAAGAGAGTAATTGCTGTTGCAGTATTGACACTTGCAGGCTGAATGAGTGTTAGGGTCAGGTTATGCTAGGAAACAACTAGTTGCTATGTGTTGTCTGAGCTCTTCAAAAGGCAGAAATGTTTACAGTTGGTCTGAGCAGCCACACTTGTATGATGAAAAGCCGGTTATCATTAAGAGGGGGAGATGATATTTATTTGAATGTGGAGAACAGAGCTTGTGTTTTCAGACTTTCTCTCCTGGATAACATTTGTAGAGTTACATTCTGTTGTTCATGCAAGAAGTGACAGAAATAGTTGTGCAAAGAATGACAAAAGGAGCTTCAAAGAGATAATTAGATTGTATGTTTTTGAAAAGCTACAGAACTGTTAGACATGTCTTGGGAGATCATCCATTAAGCAGCTCTGATAAAGCATGTTGGCAGCTTTAAGGTGACAGAAATAGACACCTGTCCAGAGGAGGTGACGTAGGTTCGTGTATAACTGAGAAGTTCTGATTGTTTTTCTTACTTGGTTAGTGCCTGTCAGTGCAGACATCAGAGCTAATTTTCCTCTTTCAGAAGAAGCCGTACGATCTGAAGGAAACACAACTTCAACAGAATGAGATAATCCATCACAGTGAACATGAGGCAATCCTCTGTCTTATCCTGATTTCATTAGTGCTGGCTCACACAGTTCTCTGCCTCCTGTCAATGAACCCGAGCCCTACGGAGAGAGGAGGGAGTCTCCTGCAGGAAGTGATCCCTCCAAAACTTTAACATCACATCCATGACTTTCAGAGCAACAAGCCATATATATATATACAGTACAGGCCAAAAGTTTGGACACACCCTCTCATTCAATGCGTTTTCTTTATTTTCATGACTATTTACATTGTAGATTCTCACTGAAGGCATCAAAACTATGAATGAACACATGTGGAGTTATGTACTTAACAAAAAAAGGTGAAATAACTGAAAACATGTTTTATATTCTAGTTTCTTCAAAATAGCCACCCTTTGCTCTGATTACTGCTTTGCACACTCTTGGCATTCTCTCGATGAGCTTCAAGAGGTAGTCACCTGAAATGGTTTTCCAACAGTCTTGAAGGAGTTCCCAGAGGTGTTAAGCACTTGTTGGCCCCTTTGCCTTCACTCTGCGGTCCAGCTCACCCCAAACCATCTCGATTGGGTTCAGATCCGGTGACTCTGGAGGACAGGTCATCTGCCGCAGCACTCCATCACTCTCCTTCTTGGTCAAATAGCCCTTACACAGCCTGGAGGTGTCTTTGGGGTCATTGTCCTGTTGAAAAATAAATGATCGTCCAACTAAACGCAAACCGGATGGGATGGCATGTCGCTGCAGGATGCTTTGGTAGCCATGCTGGTTCAGTGTGCCTTCAATTTTGAATAAATCCCCAACAGTGTCACCAGCAAAACACCCCCACACCATTACACCTCCTCGTCCATGCTTCACAGTGGGAACCAGGCATGTGGAATCCATCCGTTCACCTTTTCTGCGTCTCACAAAGACACGGCGGTTGGAACCAAAGATCTCAAATTTGGACTCATCAGACCAAAACACAGATTTCCACTGGTCTAATGTCCATTCCTTGTGTTTCTTGGCCCAAACAAATCTCTTCTGCTTGTTGCCTCTCCTTAGCAGTGGTTTCCTAACAGCTGTTTGACCATGAAGGCCTGATTCGCGCAGTCTCCTCTTAACAGTTGTTCTAGAGATGGGTCTGCTGCTAGAACTCTGTGTGGCATTCATCTGCTCTCTGATCTGAGCTGCTGTTAACTTGCGATTTCTGAGGCTGGTGACTCGGATGAACTTATCCTCAGAAGCAGAGGTGACTCTTGGTCTTCCTTTCCTGGGTCGGTCCTCATGTGTACCAGTTTCGTTGTAGAGCTTGATGGTTTTTGCGACTCCACTTGGGGACACATTTAAAGTTTTTGCAATTTTCCGGACTGACTGACCTTCATTTCTTAAAGTAATGATGGCCCCTCGTTTTTCTTTAGTTAGCTGATTGGTTCTTGCCATAATATGAATTTTAACAGTTGTCCAATAGGCCTGTCGGCTGTGTATTAACCTGACTTCTGCACAACACAACTGATGGTCCCAACCCCATTGATAAAGCAAGAAATTCCACTAATTAACCCTGACAAGGCACACCTGTGAAGTGGAAACCATTTCAGGTGACTACCTCTTGAAGCTCATCGAGAGAATGCCAAGAGTGTGCAAAGCAGTAATCAGAGCAAAGGGTGGCTATTTTGAAGAAACTAGAATATAAAACATTTTTTCAGTTATTTCACCCTTTTTGGTTAAGTACATAACTCCACATGTGTTCATTCATAGTTTTGATGCCTTCAGTGAGAATCTACAATGTAAATAGTCATGAAAATAAAACGCATTGAATGAGAAGGTGTGTCCAAACTTTTGGCCTGTACTGTATATATATATATATATATATATATATTTATATATATATACATATATATATATATATATATATATATATATATATACCCATATAAGATTGGCAGCATGCATGCATCCATTAATCTGATCAGCTCTAATCAGGTCGACTGATCAATCATCCACACTGTGACTTAAAACTCCACAATCTGCTGCTGAGGACATTGCCCCAGGTCAGCCACTGAAATATAAAGTGTATTCAAGTCAAGTTTTACTTTACTGTCATTTTCACAGACAGAGTACATGGGAACAAAATTGCACTTTCTCACAACCCCAAGGTGCCATCAGCCTGGACAGACTAAGTGCAGAGTAGTCATGAAATGGAGTGCCTAAGTATGCACGAGAGGGGCGGAGGTGACAATGTCCATTATAAAGTGTAGTAGTGCAGGGTTTTTGTAGAATGAGAAGGGAGGTTGGGGTATACCTATATGATGTGTGGATGCAGGGTGTTCAGGAGTCGAACAGCGTGGGGAAAGAAGCTGTTGCAGAACCTTGCAGACCTTGTCTTGATGCTGCAAAACCTTCTACCTGATGGCAGGGGGGCAAACAGGTGGGAGGAGTCTTTCACAATGGAAGATGCTCTGCGTGCACAGGATCTCTATCCCTATGATTCTCTCCGCTGTTCTCACTATGTTTTGCAGGGCCTTGTGATCTGCTGCTCTGCAGTTTCTGTACCACACAGTGTTGCAGCCAGTCAGAACGCTCCCCACAGTGCCTCTGTAGAAGGTGGTGAGAATGGGTGGTGGCAAACTGGCTCTCTTAAATCTCCGCAGGTTCTTGGTTGTGAAAGTGGTGTTGAGAGACCAGGTGAGGTCATCTGCTATTGCCACGTCCAGGAACTTGGTGCTGTTGACCCTCTCCACTGCGGAGCCACTGATGAACAGTGGCAAGTGGTCAGCCGAAGTCCTCCTGAAGTCCACAACCATCTCTTTCATTTTGTCAACGTTAAGAGATGGGTTATTGTTGTTGCACCAGCACACCAGCTGCTCCACCTCCTCTCTGTATGATGTTTCAACATTGTCAGGGATGCAAACAGGTGGATGGTCAAAAAAGAGAGAGCTTGTCGAAGCAAAATTCTGAATATTAAAATACATGAACACTAATTTGGAAGAATATGACCATCTTGCTAGAGGTCCAAATCTTTATACATTTCTTCATGCTCTTTACATTGAACAAAGCGGGTAGACTGGCCTACTATAAAGAACATGTCAGTTTCAAACTAAGAGACCATCTGAAGATCCTGGGGTAAGTGCCCTTAAGTGTTGGATGTTTACATCTGGACTGTATGATTAAAAAAAAGAAGAAATTCTGAATATTAAAATACACTAACACTCAATGTCCATTCTGCAAATGAACAAAGTTGAATGTTTCAAGATTCAAGATTCAAGATTCAAGAAGTCTTTATTGTCACTGAGCATTTACATGTCAATGAAATTTTCAGTGCAACCCCCGTGTAAGATAATAAAATGACAAACAAGATAAACTAACTGGCATGCAATAAAAAAATAGAATAAAATAAAATAATATAATATTAATAGAACTTCAGCAAAGCTACCAAAATAGAGTGCAGTTCAACCTACCTCTTTCCACAATTTCTTTTTTTATACCAGCTACAAGGTACTTGCCTAAGGTGTTTTCACATCGGACATGTTTTGTTTTTTTTTCGCTAGACACAAGTTTACATACAAAGTCAATGCAAACGGGCAATTGAGCGTATATTCGCCCAAGAGAAAAATCGTTCAGGTTCCAAGCGACAACGACAGAGCAGCGGTCTGCCGCGGTCAGAAGTGTAGTGTGTTTCATTTTTGTAACTCAAAGGCTTCAGAAAACATACAAGACACATTTTTGGTGAAAGTCATAGGAAGAGAAGCTTCCATCACACACGTAATGAAAGACGACCGGGGATAATTGGTGAGTCATGTCTGTCAGCTAAATCAGGGCACGATTTTATGACTGATAATGTGACATAGTGACTTTCAGAACGGGCAGAAAAGTTGTGTAGTGTGTACCAGGCATAATGCAAGTCCTGAGTCTGACCTGTCTGTCAAGAGTCCTCCTCCACCTTTCTTTAGTCTCCACCGGAGACAATGACAGCATTTCTCAAACCATGTAGCAAGCTTCATGATTTCTTTCAGACTGATAGGTTTAATGTTATCTCCGTTATTAGAACCAAAGGACAGCCGTTGCTGTTTCAGAGCTGAAGGACCAGCATTTGTAGTGTAAGACTTTATGGCTAATCAGGTAAAGGTCTTTTCTTTACCTAGATTGATTAAGTTAAAAGTAAATCATGCAATGATCAGATAAATACTTTATTCTATGCAAGTTGATTATGTCTAATGATTAAATGGTGTGATATCTTATGTAACCATGTAAGGTGAATGACTGTTGTAACCACACACATGATTAAAACACATCATACCTTGTACGGTGTAAAGCACATACACATAAGACATTATGCACCACCTGAGAATGTAACAATAGACACAAACACACTCTAAGGTCTGTATTGCATGCGAGCACGGAGGATCATATTAAAGAAGATCCCCAAAGTTCACATATTTTTTAAAAATGAAGTGTGACGTGGTTCAGCTCTATTGGTGGAAAAGTCCCGGACTTTCCAGGGCCCTGAGGTCAGCTCTGGAAAAGAGCCAAGAGTGTTGCCACGATTAGATCATGGTAAGGGCAGAATTGGACAAAAAAGGAAATGTTTTACACCAATAGAGTTCGACCGAAATGGGAAGGCATAAGGAAAAAAGGCATTAAAGAGAGTGTTCTGTAGAGAGTTTTCAGTCTTGCTCCGGGGCCTGACTCATTCAGTTGTATGTGTTTTTGCTTGTAAGCACATTAAACTCAGTTGCACCTGATTCTTCGTGTCTCCAGTGTGTTCTTGAATTCCAGCCTGCTGAACCTAAGATCTGACAGTCTATCCAGAGTGTGAGTTGAAGTGAGGCAAGAGGAAAAAGAAGTTGGGAGCCGTCTGGCCCTTCAAGGCCCCCACCTTTTTACACCTCACATTCTAAAAGTAACTGACAGCTTGTTTGAAAATGTACTCAAGTATTTGATTACTCAAACAGCAAACTAACGCGTTAGGTTACTCGTTACTGCAAAAAGTAATCAGAATACTCTGATGCGTTACTTTGTAATGCGTTATACCCAGCTCTGCCCACAACTACCAATATGTAAGTGACATTACAAAAAAACATGCCCAAAATCGCGGCTAATAAGCGGAGCTGCCAACCCTGCCCTACGCGTAGGCAAGGCAAGGCAAGGCAAGTTTATTTGTAGAGCACAATTCGTACACAAAGTAATTCAAAGTGCTTTACAGAAGAAGAAAATGCATTAAAATCACAATACAAAATAAAAACATAAATAATCATTATAAAATGAACTTTAAAAGAGAAGAGTGCAGATAAGATCCTTTCAGTCATATGCACAGTGAAATAGAGCTGTTTTGAGCCTAGATTTGAACATTGTCAGAGTAGAGGCCTGTCTCACATCTTCAGAAAGACTGTTCCAGATTTTAGCTGCATAAAACTGGAACCCTGATTCCCCATGTTTAGTCCTGACTCTGGGCACCAGCAGGAGGCCGGTCCCTGAGGTCCTCAGAGTCCGAGATGGTTCATATGGCACTAACATGTCAGAGATGTACTTTGGTGCTAGGCCGTGGAGAGACTTGTACACAAGCAGAGCTGCTTTAAAGTCTATTCTCTGAGCCACAGGAAGCCAGTGTAGAGACCTGAGCACAGGACTAATGTGCTCGTACTTCCTGGTTCTGGTCAGGACCCGAGCAGCAGCATTCTGGATGTACTGCAGCTGTCTTACGGCCCGTTTGGAGAGGCCAGTGAGCAGGCCGTTACAGTAGTCTAACCTACTAGAGACAAATGCATGGATAAGTCTCTCCAAGTCAGGTTTAGACACTATACCTTTGATTTTGGCAATGTTTTTTAGATGGTAAAAGGCTGCTGATGTTATTGATTTGATGTGGCTGTTAAAGTTCAAGTCTGAGTCCATTATTACCCCGAGATTTCTAACCTGATTTGTAGGTTTTAGAGAGAGAGACTGGAGGTGACTGCTGACACTTTCTCTTTGTTTCTGTGGACCAAATACGATGACTTCAGTCTTGTCTGAATTTAGCTGGAGAGCGTAGCGCTCTATCCAGCAGCACATCATCCAAATGTAAACAAGTGGTTCACGCTTGCGCGCGCACTACACAGTTGTTTTGCGCGCAGCATTATCATCTACTCATTTCGTTTGTGTTAGTGGAATTATTAACCAGACTCTACACAAAATCCCCCGCCCCCCCAAAAGAAACTCCTTGGATCTACACGAGTTTGGTCCTTTAAATTAAAATGGTTAAAGGATTCAAATATTGTTTGTTATTCAGCTATGTCTGAGGCCCACAACCTTTAAATAAATATCCCACTGAACGTTTTTTCAATTTGTGTTTTATTGTACTGCAAATGGGAACTCATTTAAAACAATATATACCTGCTGATACATTTATCACACAGCCCAATCACTAGAATAAAATGCTGGCTTTGTAAATTTCTGCAAACCACGGATACATTACATTTGGACGTTTCATGCCTGTCATATCAACGTTTCTTAAGTGAAGTAGCTGAGATGTGTATGAGCTGAGTTTTTCATCAGGAGGAAGAGGAAACTGTGGATTGCATGACACCTATGCTGCTAAGCAACAGAAAGCAACAGACCACTGTTTAAGACCAAAAAACAACAAAAGCAGATACACACAACCAAGACATGGAACAGAAATGTCCCAACCACACATTAGGTCATTTCCAGCCATGTTTGTTGCAACACAACCAGGTATTTTAAGTTTTTCCTACCCCTGAAAAAATTGACATATCTGCAATAAATGAAGCATACAACTTTAACATACAAAACGTACAAATGCAACATGTCTGTGGGGCATGCATTCACTTCCATGTTTTCCCAATAACAGATAATGTTCTAAAAAGATGCATGACAAAAGACCAAATTGTAAGCTGGGTAGTAAACATTCACAGATTTACACTTCATATAACACTATTCTCATTCAGGTTTTGAGGCTGGTTTCACTAAATTGTTTAGTTGCACAGTTATTTAATTCTAGACCATCTAATGTCAGACAAACATACTGTGTATTAAACTTAAACAAATGGCAACCAGGAAACTGCTTCAAGCTTCTCATCTCTGTCAGCTCCAGCAGAAATAAATTACAGTTATAATGATAGTTGGTAATGAGTCAAGCAAAAGCAGAACAAAAAAAAAACTATATTTGCAAAAGGACTGTGTTTGGAGACTGTTTCTCTTCTTGTTGCTCAGAACTGAACCAGGATTTCCTGTCAGCAGGTGACATTGATCATTCGGCTGGACTCACAGCTCTTATTCCATGTTCACGTCATGTCAGATGGAAGGAAGCAACATGAATGAAATTTCTATGGTAACATCCTGCAGGAATTCACATGATCAGGAAACTGAACATTGACATTTCCAATGTTTCTGTGTCATTTTCACACTGAAGGAATAGAGCTTGAATGAACTGTGAAGGCACAGATGGTGTAAGGGAGAATAAGAGTAGAATAAGATAACCTAAGGGCAAAGGCAGCTACAGTTTTTACCCATTTTGCACCGCAACAATTCAACGGCTCATGACTCCCTTAAAACTGAACCCGTAAGGTCTTTGTAAGTGTTTTGATAAAAGTTTCTTCCTTCCACTACAATTAATTAAAAGGCTACTTCTGACCAAATACCTGCAGAACTAATGACATTTCCATCAGTCTGCTGTACTTTGTGTTTACTGCTAATTAGCAAGCTGCTAACATCCAAACCAAGATGATGGACATGGTAAACATTACCCGGCAAAGCAGCCAAACATCAGCATGTTAGCACTGTCACTGTGAGCATGTGAGCATGCACATCACATTTTGGGCAACAAACGGCCTCACAGGACTGATAGCATGCCTGTTATGTGCTCTTTAGCAGGTAATTAAGGTAAGCAAGTTATCAGACAGACAACAATAGGCAAAGTGACACTACTACAGACTGTGTGATGGATGAGAACAGTGTGCAGCTCAAAGAGACCATGGATGTATTAAGACTCTGGATACAACATTTGAGGCGGGGCTCCCTTGATTCCTGTGAAAGTTTCTCAGTGGCGCATGAAGCCCACATTGCTCTATTTGCACAGTATGAAATTACCCAAATCTTCCACATTATGGGGTCCATAGAGCATGCACATTAGAGACTTATAACATCCAAGTGCTGCCAAGTGCAAACAGCTAACTTCCTGTTTAGTGTTCCAATAACATGAATGGGGATAAAATTATTTTATGTTATTGTTCATCTAGACTTTTGGCACTGTTCCTGGGGGTCTGATGGAGACAGAGCGCAAGGCATCATAATCTGAAAACCACACCCACCACCAGATCAGAGGGGAAAACATTTGGCACCACAATATGCAATCGTGGGCTGAAATGCTCACAAAATGGCTGTATCTTGTACCTTGTGTCTGCCAGAGAGCAAAAGTTACACCAACAAACATGATCTTATCAATCCATCTCAGTGTCCCTTCTCCTTATCATGCTTATCTTGGAAAAAATGGTACTAGTGAATGGCCAGAAGTAACATACTTACATACACCTGATATTTACACCAGGTACAATTACAAGTTAAGCTAACAAAGATCAAAACCAGGCGTTACATAGCATAGTTAGCTTTAATCTCTACATCTTGTCTGCCCAAATTAGCAAACACTTCACATAGGCATACTGAGTGTCAGGATGCCACAGTTTTCCTATTCTTTCTGCTGATGCCTCACATCTAATTGCTTTAGAGCTCAGGTTTTCAGCTCAGCAGCTTGAAAATTTTAAATAAATTACTATTTATTCTTATTGGTAGTGCATCCCACAAAACAGCTTTTAGGCATCTTTGTATTGTTTGCTAGCGGACGTAAATGACAAGGAAGCACCTTCACACAATACAAAGTCAATGGACAGCAATTAATTGTTTTTCCCTTTGATGGGGGCGGGACTTGCTCTTTGTCTTTATCAAACCATTTCAGTTTTTCAGTCTGCTCCCGACACACTTTCTGATTCTTCTTTTGTCCACATTCATGTTTTCATCATTGCTCCACCACTTGGAATAGTTTAAAAAGGGAATTCAAATTGAGGAATTTGATATTGCAGGCTAAATGCAAAACTATGGCAAATTATCTGTGTTCTTAGCCTATTTTAACTCTCTAAGTGATGTTATCTGTTTCAGTGTCGTTTCATCCATTACCTGTGTAATGTTGTTTTGTCTGCAGCTTTTTATGCTGCTGTCTTGGCCACATCCCCCCTGTTAAATAAAGATTTCTTATCTCAGTGGGATGAACCTGCTTAAATTCTGCTTAAATAAAAAAATAAAAATAAAATGAATACTACAAGGCTTATTTTACAATGCACTTACAATAGGTTTTTGGCTGAAAACAGACAAAAGAAGTTCCTTCTGTCCTTCTCCATAGAGATAAAAAGTGTTCACCAACTGTCTTTTAACGTTTCACCATCCTTATATATAACAATTTCTATCATACATTTTGGTGCAAGCGGCAAATAACAGACTCTACCATAAATAAATAAATCAACATAATTCATGGCTGTGGTATTCAAACCAGACTCAGGACCATTTTTTTTTTTAGTTTTACACTTGCCCTGTAGTACTAATTGTCTTGGTTTTAGGCTTGACTATTAAGAACTGGTC
Source organism: Epinephelus awoara (assembly GCA_035609425.1). Taxonomy (NCBI): domain Eukaryota; kingdom Metazoa; phylum Chordata; class Actinopteri; order Perciformes; family Serranidae; genus Epinephelus; species Epinephelus awoara. Next base: position 43,090,247 of record CM069294.1, on the reverse strand, counting down.
AAGTTGTTCCTGGCTGCTGACTCATGATCAATTGTCCTGCTTGTGTAATTATCAGGCTGCAGCATCTCCACTGCTTCTGTGTAGTGGACAGCAGAGAAGAGTAGCTCCTTCGACTAGACTCATTACTGTAAGGCTGCATTCACACCAGGTGTTGTCGTGATTAGCCGCAGGTTATACAGATTTGTGGAAGCATCACTTAAATGACGCAATTTTGGAGGACTGGAGGGTGGAGAAGAATAGAAAGCCAATCTCCCCATGTCAGCAACTGAGCATTTATCTTTGTTAAGGTTGGTTATGTTGGCTTAAAAGATCTGTAGAATGGTGCACGTACACACAAACATGTTGAGAATTGTACACACAAGCTGTTAACACTTACTGTCTGTTTACACATACTGTTTTTTTTTTACTCACTATGATATTCAGCCCAAAGAAAAAGAATTGGGCATAGCGTTAGTTTAAGCAGGACATTATGTCAGGCTCAGCTCACATTCCAGCTACATCAGCTGATGTGAAAGAGCCCAATCAACTGATAGAGCAGCTGAATGGATGCGAGTTGATAGATAACATGATCCCTTTCTATGCAACCAATTGGCAAATCTCATTCAGTTTAAACTGCCTTATTTAAACTGCTTTGGCCTGCCTACTGTTGCTGCTTCCTTGGCAAGCCGCTTTGCAACCCGCCTCCACCCCAGCTCCTCCTCCTCTCACCTCATGTTGTGTCTGACTTATCAATGTCATTTCTGTTTGACATTGATCCTGCTCTCCCTGCCTTGGGCTTTCCATGTAGGTGCATGAAAGGGCAGGGAGGTTTGTTCCCTCTGCGTCAGGCTTTGCTGCTGCCCTCATAAAGGAGCAGGGGCTTAGTCATCATTTCGGAAGTGAGGGGGGCAGATTTTTCAGGGGTAAGACACACTGACTGACAGCGTAGCCTGTAAACAGAGCTCAGCTGTTTATTTAGCCTAGCAATATCTCCGGACTGTAGGAGCTGCAATGGACGACTTTGAACGCGATTTTGAAGAGTTTCTTGTAGCGGACACAGATCCAGAGCCATACCTGTTTGAGCCGGAGTACACAGATGAGGAACTCCATGTGTTGGAAGCTGAGCGGGCGAGGAGAGAGGCTGAATCCTCCGCTCCCATTTTGCTGCACAGAATGGGATTCGGTGCTACCATCGTTGGGGAGATATATCATCAGGAGGAAAAGCGCCACAGAGAGTGCATCACAAGGAGTGAAGTTGCGTCTTCTTTTCCCCGCAGATGACGGTTCGGGTTCATTCTCTCCTGTTGCGTGGTAAGTGTGGTCCATTCGCAAACTTTATAACTAAAAAAAACTTTTCACTACTCTCTATCGATGAACTACTAACACTCTCTGCTGTTTCCTCCTCCTCCTTCCTTCCTCCCGCTGTCTTTGTTGGTTTTTTTATACACGCGAAACGTGTTCTCTGGCTGGCTGGATTGTCCGCTCGGTCTGCCGTACATACATGGCGGCACAAGATGGCGACCTCTCTAAAGCAAGGCCCTTGATACACACATATATATATATATATATATAAAAGCATAATTATAAGACCACGAAAACCAAATGAATTTTATTTTATAGCGATTATACACTTATATAAACAAATTAATGGGTAGAATATTCAGATTCAGATTCAGATTTGATAATAAATTATGCCAAATATTACACACTGGCCCTTTAATTATCAAAATTCTAAATAAATTAAATGATCAAAATCATTTGAACTGTGAGCCACCGATTCATTTCAAACTTACTCTTATTCTATAAATTCTACAGCTTAAGACAAGTTAGATTTAAGACTTTAAGACCTTTTTAATGCCATTTGGAATAAAATCTAAGACTAATTTGAAAGTAACCAAAACTGAAGGGAGAATTTTTTTTTTTAAAAATCAAGTGAACTGACATCAATTAGTTACGCTTAGAAACAATTTTGCCCAAATGTTTAGTATGGCATAAAACGTCACTTTTTTTAATCTTGTGGTATATACAGCGGTAGAACAGCAGTGGTAAACGATAGAGGTAAGTACCTGGTGTTTGTTGGTAAGTTTTCTTGGTTATTTTATGTGTAACACCCGTCCCACATAGCTATATAGTTATCCACTGTATAATGGGGTTGTAGTACGATGGGCAGGGCCCTGGGTACTTTATTTATGGCTGGCCATGCTAACTTGTGTATAAAAAATGAAATTCCCTGTTTTATCTTTTTAAACATGAATATGAATTAGAATAATAATGGTGCCTCCACTTAGCAGGAATAGGTATTTATATCACTTTTAAATCCTACTAAGAATTATGTTTTTAAGTACCATTTCCCCTTTTTTTACTGTCTTTTAATACCAAAATGAACTGTAAATAAGACACATCCACAGTACTTTAAATGTAAGTAATACATTTAGTAAATGAAAAAACTAATATCTAATCAGTTATAAAAAATAAAATACCAAATGTTTGGCAACATTAATACTGTATGTATTTACCTTTTTCCCTTTAAACCTGTTGACTTACTTCTTATTGACCAATTATGAGACTCTTATCTAAGGGCCCACACTCACTCACATACTCACGCTGCACCAAAATTAAAATAATGTCCCTTTTAAACAAAATAAAATGAGGCAGGCCTTAGTCGTTGCTTGGAAGTGGTGTGACCAAAAACAAGTGGCTGCTTCACTTGATAAATCAAGCTACCAAATAAAATATGCACATGCACTGGTCAATTTTTACTCACAGCACTGAAATCATGGATGGGGGATGTGGATGAGGGAATTGGGCGAAGCATGGCAAGTTGACCGATGAGTGAAGTTACAGGCCTGACGAGCCGACAAAAGTCCGGTACTAGGTAAGTGCTTAGGGTCCTCTCAGTCTAACGAGTGTATGACAGTTTGTCTCAGTCACAGTACTCATGTCAAACTTATTACTTCTCATATCAAGTTCGTTTGAACTTTAAGCTGGTTGCTAAGGTCAAAGTATATCAGCAACAGGCATTAACATTAGCTGCTAATACATAGAAAATCTGTGCTAATACAACTAGAATGCTAATACGCTAATCACAGTTAGCATTTCACTATTTTTACACACAGCGCAGATGTAGGCTATTGCCTTTCTGCAGATTGTAATATGTCCCTTAGGATTGGTAAAATCGGCATTCACCAAGAAAAAGATCGAAAATGACTCTCTCACTCTCAGCGTTCATGTCTTTCCCGCAACTCGTCTGTTTGTCATCTGACTACCCCGTGGCTCTGCTCTACAGGGTCGCCGTTACCTTCCTCCCCTCCAGTTTTCTGATTAGCCAACAATTTTAGAAACAATCAACATAATTAACAAAATGGTCATGACAGACAACCTTATGTTCAACAAGAGGTTAGACTGTGAACTGACCATGCTTCTCTGCTGTTTACAGCACACAAACAATTTGAATTTCAATGAACTTAATTAACACAATGACAAAGATTTATTTATCTGCTTATTTTGCTTTGTTTATCCAACATGAACAGTATTACATATTTAACTTAACTGATTGCAATGAAATGCTTTTTAAACAATATTTATTTATCTCTATTTATTCGTCTGAAATGGCTTATTTATGGGGCTACATGTGGTTCTCACTCTGTATGTGGAATCCAGTTGTTTTGATTCCCTTCATGCCGAGTTTGATAAAATACACTGAGCCTTGAATGCATCACCATGTACCAGTTTCAGCCTTGCTGTAAAATATTATTTAAATGGCCAATTGCAGTTCCTGATGTGGTTCAGGGAATGCTGCCAGTGATCGTGCAGACAGTGGATCCTCTGCTTTGAGTATCATGGCCATAAACACATTATTAGCGTTGGTGGTCCCACTATGCTGATCTGCATACTGTTAATGTGAGAGGCATTAAGAAAATATAATTAAGAATTTTGTTATAATTAAGTTATTTTGAGATTTAATATGTCATTAGGGCTGCAGCTATTGATTATTTTAGTAAATGAGAACTCTACCAATGACTCCATCGATTAATCTAGTAATCCACGTTCATCTGCTGGCGGTTCCTGGGGTTCCCGTCATCCTGCGGACCTTTGCTGGTGGGTGAGCAGAGAGCTGCAGACGCTAGCAACCTAGCAAGAGGTTAATATTAATGTTACCTTCTGTGGGGTTCGCTCTATGGACCAGATGCTTTCTGCTGAGGCCCTACTAACATTGTGGTTTTGTGGTAAGGTAGTTCGGTTTCATAACAGACAATCTGTCCAGAGGGTCCAAGCTTTGGACACTTTCAGTCGTTTCCTCTGGCCTGTTACTTCTCTTCACCCCTTGCTATTTTCTCTCTCTTCCATCATTTTGCAATCAGCACTATTGAATCATGTCCTCTATTTTGAGCATGGACGTATGAATTTGAGATTTCTTCATGTCAACTATCTGCAGCGCAAGTGTGTTGTACCACAGTAACAATCAGTCATCAAGTGCCCACCTGGTCTGCCTACTAGTGGTGTGTTCAGCACAACTTTGAAAAACAAGCTCTGACTTGTTAAAATGTATTGAACAGCTGTCCAACTTGATTTACAGTATGGAAAAGTGTGGGGGACATAAGGGACAGGTGCAGCAAAAGATGAATCTGTTTCAACTTTTTAATACAGACTGCTGCGGGAACTGCCCATTGGTCCGACAGACACAATACTTAATAAATACACATGTTCAACAAGTATAAACATGTTCACATGTATAAAGGATTTATTTCAAAAGGCTCTGTCCACAGTCTCTCATCCACCACTGCTGTGTTTTGTACAAGCACAGCGGGCTGGCACAGCTAATAGCAAATCAAACACGTAACTATCACAGCAACAGGCCAAAGCAATCAATGAGGTGTCTTCGTATATGGTCTAAATATTTAGCTTAGTTTGCCACCTATCTTAACATTTGGCAAATTTCTCTAAACTTCGCTGGGACAAACTGGCCCCTCCTCCATCTGCCAGTGATACCTGTACGACAGTGAATCTCATGAGCAGCAAAGAAAGGAGGACAGGAGGAAGAACTGATACTGACTGATGTCTGTAGTCTTCATTCTTTCTAAACTTCTTACTGCACTCATATTTGGAATATGAATTGTTGTACTGACAAGGTTTGCAGTGAGATATTAAAGAGTTTATATAGTGACGTTGCTGTTGTAAGCATTACTGTTGCTGCTCGAGAAACAATGTTTGTTATATTGAACCCCAAACTATAAACCTAATTATTTGCATTTATTAGTTTGATGTTAGAAGATAGATCTGTCTTGTTTATATATAGATTATTTCTGTCCATCCTAAAGTTTCTGATACACCAAGCTGATGCTTGGCTGTCAGTCAGTGTTGGGCCATCAGTGAGCGTCTGTTGACCCACTCTTTGTGGTGCATCCCGCACCATTGCCCCTCATCAGCCCGTCGGCCGGTGGAGCCAAACATTCTGATTGGAAGTTCAGCTAAGCGCACAAGAATGAAAAATGGTAAATGGACCTGCATTTGTATAACGCCTTTCTAGTTATCAGACCACTCAAAGCACTTTTTACACTACAAGTCACATTCACCCATACACACTCACTTTAACTCACTCACACACTGATGGAAGCATCATCCAATTTGGCGTTCAGTATCTTGCTCAAGGATACTTCAACATTCAGACAGGAGGAGCCGTGGACTGAACCGCTAATCTTCTGATTGGTGGATGACCCGCTCTACCTCTGAGACACTGCTGCCAGCAAGAACAAACAGAAGTGAGGAAAGTAACCAAAGAGCTAAAGTCAAGAGGGAGCAATATTATTTTCTTTAGCCATTGAGCTCTTTAGCAGAAATGTTTCCTGGTGGTTTGTGTTATTGTTTACTGGTGCATGTTCAATATACTCTGTTCTTTAACCACTGGGTTGTGTTGTTAATGTGCTAACTAGCTAACCAGCATCTTCCGATTTCCCTTTTTGAATGACGATTACAGACTACGGACTCTGCTGGTGTGGAGGGTTATTGCCACTCACGCAGGCATAGAACACGTGCTGGTTGGCCTTCGACTATAGTCTCTGCAGAGTGTTCATGTGCCACTTTATGGCTAAGACAGTGATGTCACGTGATGCAACAGTGGGCATTTTCAGTCTCGACTTGGACTCAACTGGGTGGGGTCTTGGACTTGAAGTCAGTTAACTTGGTCTTGACTGCAGCTCTGCATTCTTTAGTTATATAATTATATAAAACTAAATAAGAAAGTTTGAACTTCAATTCTCATCCTCTTTGACATATATTTTTACATCCAAAGTCCCTTCAGTCTTTGTCTCAACATAACTCCCCACTTTTTGTGTGTGTGTGTGTGTGCGTGGTGAATTATTGATGCGTGCGTCTGGCTCTTGACTCGTGTCTGCCATTGGAGTTGGGTTCTTTGATCGCAGGAACTCCACCATTGAAGCGTGCACATGCACACACACACACACACACACAGAGAGTGCTTGACTACCTATATTAAAGATGGTAATCAAAGGCTCTACTGTGCCATCTGGCAGCTCATCAAATATTAACGGTCTGTCTGCAGCAGCAGCCACACTGACTGCACTGCACATACAAATACACTACGAACATGTGATGTGTATTCATGCTGCATGTGACGACTTGTCCTTGTAGTTGCAAAAAACTTTAATGTAACCTTGGAGACGTTTTTGCTGCACTGGAATAATAGAAACAGTTGTGACGCAAAGAGACATACTGAATGAGCTCAGAGCTCATTGTGTTTCTGTGTTTTTACTTTGAAAAACTCTGTTCGTCTGTTTGTCTCCTCAGAAAAATATTAATGCACAACTGGGAATCAGCTCTTTCAAATACCATGTGAAGTGCAAACAGTTTTTGTCTTACCGTTTGTTTGTTTTTTCAAAATTACCATTTTCACATTTTGCAATTATGTCTTAGCATCTCTTAATTATGAGGAAAAAAGTTCATAATTACAAGATCTGTATAATTAGTAGAAAAGTATCTTCTAAGTAAAAGGTAAAACTATACATATTTAATCTTCTTCCTTTTAATTAGGGCTTTGAGTCTCATCATTTTAGATTTAATAATGAGATGCAAAGTCACTACAAGATGTGAACGTCATAATTGTGAGAAAATGACACCATTTTTATTTCTTCTGTAAAAGCAGTTCTCTCTGTGCTGATGTCCTGTTAGCAGCAGATTTCCATTTTCCCCCCAATTTTCTCTTTATTTTCTATTAGCAGAAACATTTTCTGAGCTGCACTCATTACAAGAGTACCTTGTTTGCCCTAAGCTTTGGCATTTTTTGTCACTGTTGTGAAATTATATCAGCATTGAACGTGGACCAAGCAGCCACCGGACTTCACATCTGTTGATCCCCACAGGACTGCACTCAGTCCGTACTGTCTATAGAAGGTTTATGGGTTGACGCTGTTTGACAGGCAGGTAGGCGGCTCAGTTATCTGTGAGTGTAGCTGTGCCATACGTAAACAGTCTGAACTCAGATCACTTTTCTCTGACAAAGTGTTAGTTAAGTGTTAATTACCAACTCTGTGAGAGGACACAAGTTGAAACCTCCAGACTAACATATTGCAGAAAGAATTCAAGCTTTAAGTTATTTTTGTGCTTCAGTGAGATGGATAAGTCAGAGTTAACAATAAACCTTGGTACAAATCCCAGCTGTCTCAGATTAGTTTTTTGTGGTGTGAACGTTTTGAATGCATAAGTAGAGGGATATTGAGTTTTTCAAACGATAACTAATAAATGTGTACTCATAAAATCACCCCTTAAACCTGTCGCAAACTGCTGGAGAAATGACAGTTTGTAAGTGTATAGAAATTATTTGTAGTTGTAGAAACAAATTGTCTGAATGAAAGTTTTATGCAATCAGTCACCTCGATTCTATGTACTAATAAGCATTTTCATTTTAAGACTAAGAATAATCTAAAATAGCTGTCCAAATTAACACTGATTAAGCTTAACAACAAGTAGCTATTCCGGCAAAAAATCACACCATCTCCCTTAAACTCTCTGGCTGATTCAGGTTCAACTGTTGCAAGCAGAGACAAATGCCAAATTGCTTTCCCACTGCCATGTGTCCTTATCAACCATAACTCAATTTGAAATGTTTACGTCACCCACACCATGGCTCTGATTATTAATCTAAACAAATCTGACATGTGGTTTGGTGCTCCAACATGCCATGCACAAAAGAGCGCAGGGGAGGAGTACAGAGCAGCAGCCGCAACACGTGTCTGTACTCTGGGATACTTTAAAAATACTTAAAGTTTATTTAGAATATAATTAAAAGAAGAAGTATATGACTACTTAAAAAAAGAAAGAGGAGGGGAAGGAAATGAAAGGAGGTGAACAAAGGAAAACACTGAAGAACTAAAGAATAAAGTGAGGACAGGAGAGAAGGAGAAGAACGCACTTAGCCTGACTTTTGCAACTGAACACAGGCCTACTTTGTAGTTTAGAGGGTAGATTGGTTAGTTTATTATTCTATTATTGTCAGAGAACAGTGTTTTACAATTTTGTTTAAAAATTTGTTGATTTTTTAAATGGTTATTTATTTTACAGCATGTGCAATGTGGCATTGTTTTATGTTCTAAGTAAATGTGCATGTGTAGCAGCTGCTAAGTGCATATAGTAAAGGCCTTGAGACACCACAGACAGACATTTCCGCTGCTCATCTCTGTGCACAAATGTACTGTACTGAATGTATTTAGGCCTCAGGAGCTCTTCCGTGCCGGCAGACACATAAGCCCCATTTCCACTGAGCAGTATGGTATGGTTCAGTTCAGTTCGGTACGCTTTTTTCCATTGTGAAAAGTTGTGGATGGTACCATTAGAATTATTCTGTACCGTCCCCATTTTTGGTCACCCCTCTGTTGGGGTACCTGGGACACAGATCTGGTACTAAAAGGTGGAGCTGTGAACTGCCTGTTGACTGATCAACACTCTGCTCAGGGCTGAGTTGAGGCTGGTTTTGAAGCTTTTGTAACCACTGTTCATATCGTGGAGAGTTTTACATATGGTAAACTGTAACTAAAAATTAAAAGGATGTTGTGCTGCCTCTCGCAGCAGCTGTAGACTGAGAATAAAATAATTTACTGGGCCGACTGCCCAGGTGGAACATTTACTGTACTTGTTATGTTGCTCAATGTATGAGCTGATGACATTAATCCATCAACACACCTTAAATTTCAATGTGACACCTTCGACCATTACTTTTAATTCTCTCTCTTGAATGACATGCACTTTTAGTAATGAGTCAGTCTTCAAGCGTTTAAACTCACTCGGAGAAAAGAAAAAGAATGCAGAAATATGCAGATATATTTGCTCCCAACTATGGTGTTTGGCTTAAATTCATTAAAAACCACACCTTGCGAATCACACCTTACTTATAGCACCAGATTCAAATTAATTGAAAATCAATCTCCTTAAAAAACAAACATGTCTGATGAGAATCAGTACAACAAATACTGTAACCCTTAAAATGAAAAGTGAACTCATAGGACCACACAAAAACCCTTCAAACAAAAGATACACTGCCAAAGTTTTAAATGGAAAAGATGAAGAAAAGAGGACTACTGCAGAAAGCAGAAGGTGGGTCAGAGAAGGTTAATTGTGTTGTAAATCTGTGTGTGTGTGTGTGTGTGTGTGTGTGTGTGTGTGTGTGTGTGTGTGTGTGTGTGTGCGTGTGTGTGTGTGTGCAGTAACAGGCTTCTCAGGACGGTCATCCAGATGTCCTTTAGGCATCACATCTGACCTCTGACCCCACCACCAACACACTATCCCAACTATCAGCTGTCACACCAACAACTCCCACCACACACACACACACACACACACACACACACACACACACACACACACACACACACACACACTCCTCACCTTGTGTGGGTACAGAATACCTGTGAGACTGTCGCTGTGACAGGCAGCACATATGGGCTATTTGCATATGATGCCTCTTCTGGATCTTCAGCCTCACCTTGAATATATGAGTGTGTGTGTGTGTGTGTGTGTGTGTGTGTGTGTGTGTGTGTGTGTGTGTGTGTGTGTGTGTGTGTTTTAAGGAAGTGGATGCCAAGCTGAGTGTGTCTGTGGTGAAAGTGCTCGTCTCAGAGTTGAGTTGCAGCTCAGTGAAAGTTGTCCTCGTCTGATTCTTTTTCATGCTCTCATAAAAACAACTTGTCTGAATTATTTATGATCTGCGGGGTTTTTGCTCCTCGTGCTGCTTCACCTTCTTTTCCTCCATGAATCTAGTTTGTAAACTAACTTGCTGTCTCCGTCTCTTCCTCTGTCTTTGTCTTCCACTTTCTCTCTCCTCCATCATCTTTTCTTAACCTTTATTTGTCAGTAGCACTGAACTTCGTCTCTCTCTCTCTCTCTCTCTCTCTCTCTGGGACTCAGAGCAGCTCAGTTCAGCCTCATTTTACTGCTCAGTTGACCAATGACAAACACTGTGATGATGTGATGCGCAGACAAACCACCTTGGCTGTCATTTGGTGATCACTGGGCTATCGCTTAACATCTGTGATAGACCGTCACCTGTGGTTCTCAGTGTGCGCAGCATTACTGGTTTAAGTCAGCGTTATCTGCAACGTTGGGCTGATTCAGCATGTTGAAGCAGCACACGAGGAAGACGCTGAGAGAGCTCTCTGATTGGCCATTTGAACTAATGAATTAGTGATTTGTACATTTGTCTTCACCAGCTTGCAGCACAACAGTTAATCTCAACGTCCAAAATGCACCAAAGCAACCTTCTACACATCTCAGGTTACATTCTTGTACCAGACCATTTGTTTCTCACCAAGAAAACTTTGTCACTCAGACCATAATTATCCTGAAAAAACTATAACTGGTTTGTGCTACCACTGTGTTCAACAAGGCAGCCCACACAACAGAACAGGCAATGTGCTGTCTGTCCCTCCCACCCCCAAATCAGAATATTCTGCTCCAGTGAGACACACTGGGAGGCAGCTACACTAAGCTAGCTCCTTGCAAGATGGATAGTAACGCCATTACCAGACCAGAAATGGAAGATCCTCCAATAACCCAGAGGTCTGGCTTTTGGAGCCACTTCACTGTGAATTATGAGAGTGATGGCGAGAGGGAGTGGTGGATAAAAACACACTAAGCCAAAGAAAGAGCCACCGTACAGCTACAGACTATTAGCTAATCCAGTAGCACAGTAACATACACGACCTGTGAGCTGAAGCTGCTGTTCAGTGACAGACTCTAATTAGCAGCCAATCCAGCAGCACACAGACCCGCTGAACCAGGGAATGAGAGCTGCGTGGCTATGCCGTCTTATTCAGCAGCTAGCAGCAGCTAACGTTTACACAAGGAACACACCCACAACAGTGAGCAGTAACTGTCAGCAGGCCGGATTTGGCCAGAAAGACTGAAAGGTCCGTTAGTGACGGCTGTTTAGCTTGTGTTTACATGACAGTGGCATTTAACAGAGATGTTTATTTATGTATAATTAGACTGAAAACGCTCAGAGAGCTTGTGGGATGTAGCAAACTCACTGCACATAGAAGGCTGAAATGAATGAAACTACAGAAACTGTGCGCTTTAAAGTTACAATGTGTAATTTACGTGGTTGTTTATTAGCAAATATCAACTATTGTTTTCATAAATATACATTTACTAAAGTGTGATGCAATTCACATACAAATGGAAGCTTTCTCAAAGGCTTAGAATGATTTCTCTGCACAGGCAGGGCGCGGTCTGCTGGAGGCTGCCCTCCTGCGTCGCCATATTTGAATACAGTGGCCGAAAGGGATATACACACTTCACCTTTTGCGTTTACCCACAACTTGCTGTCACTAGAGACGGTTAAGGTGAAGATCAATCCGGGACACTTCTGCGTGAACCTGCTTTGTACATTTATGATTCTGTCGCACTTTAAATGGAGGACCACACATATGTTTTGCCTGTAAGAGGGAAACCACGCCACCAAATAAAAGATCAGATAAGTGAGGATGGGACAAAACGCAAGTGAATATCGGCGTTGCTTATTCCAGTTGGAAAGAACTCTTGAAGGAGAAGGATTTCACAAGGGATGCGGAGGTTGCCTGCTTTCTGCTAGACAGGTAATTCAATCTGATATTTAAAAATCATTTTGGCTTCATGTTTGCAACTACTTTTCCCTATCGTCTAAGTTCGAGTGACGGCTATGTTTACGTGCTAACTTTATCCTAGCCTTGGCTAATGTTATCCCAGAGCTACAACTAAATGGTTAGCCTAGCCTACAGCCTAATCTGTTGATTCCTCTCGCGCTGCTGTGAAGGCTGCCACCCTCTCCTCCTCCTCTTCCCTCTGGGTAGCCGAGACACACCTCTTCGCCTGGCCGTTCCTGCACCGCCTTTAACGTTACCCCCTCGCCCCCTTGCTCTCCCTGGTCTTCCTCCTCTCCCTCTCCCTCTTCTTCCTCTCCCTGTGTCCTGTGGAAGAACACTCTGATAACGCATATATTAAAATCGTACCAACCTATATTTGCCGCACTGTGCCGTGACTATCACATAAAACGTGTTGTTTTAGCATTACTGTGCTAATGCTCGTTTTACCAAAACAATTAGAAAAAAACACTCCTAACATAACGTTATATCTCACACATAACCTATATCTCACTGGTAAGCTGTAACATATCGTAACATGGTTTAGATTCCAAAATATATATTCACCTCGTCGCTAGATACTCCTGAAAAACTCGAAAAACTCTGCTGTCTGTGCAAGGCTTTTTGTCCTACGAGGCCACCGTCACTTACCCGACGGGAGGGGTGAGTGAGTGAGCGCTGCAATCTAGAATTTGACCGCTGATGTCACTGTTACTCAACATTTTTACACGCTGAGGCTTTAATGTCAGCAGTAACGTTGTTTTTATATAGTAAGGCACAATGGTATAACTTGCGGCTATGCTGTCAACAACTGCCCTAAGCACCTGGTCATGGCGCCAGCGATTGTGCCCATCTGCAAGCGCTTTTGGGCAGCTGCTGAGGAGGTGTTCCAGGGATCCCCGTCCTGAACATTGAGGACAGGATGGTGTGTCGGTTTTGTCCCAGACGTGGAGGTTGGCTGGGAGGACGTCATAAACAGCCAGGACTAAGAACCTGATGCGATGGAAGTCTGCTTTCCAGATGTTGGACCAGGTGATCTTGCGTTGCAGAACATTCTCCCATTTAGTCCATGCTCCTTGTTGCCCCATTCTCATCATCCTGCTGGCTCATACTTCCTCCACGCCTGCCCGCACTTCCTACTGAATGAGATGTTGCCGCTCTTTGCTTTTAGCCTTGTCAACCCTAGTTGCTAGGAGGTAGCCAATGCCTGCACACCCTGTGGCTATGAGCCCCACCAGAGCCTTCTGCCTCAGCCTTGACTCAGCCACCTCCAGAGATTTGTCTGCCCTCCATTTCCGGCCTGTTCGCACCTGGGTACCAGCCGATGCCACCTTTGGATCTCTGGATTCCCTGTATTGCAACCCTTCCCGTGTTCTGGACACCATGAACTCTTCGACGAGGCTGCTGATTGGGAGCTGCAGGATGTTGCTGGTGCCATACTGGGAGGAGCTGCTCAGACTGCGTGGGAGACTGAGCCATCTGCGCAGGTAGCTGCTGATCTTTCTCTCCATGGCCTTGGCTGTTGTAATGGGTACTGTGTTCACCAGCAGAGGCCACAGGATCCAGAGCAAGATGGAGTGCTGGTAAATCCAGGCCTTGAACCTCCCTGGCAGGCCTGATTTGTCAACCCGACTCAGCCAGTCCTCAAGCTCCTTGCTGGTTTTCTGGATGGAGGCAGAATCTTTGAGGCTGCAGTCAAAGTACTCCCCCAGGCTCTTAACTGGCTGCTCCCTGATGGATGGATGGTGGCTCCAGACAGTGAAAAGCGGAACTTGTCTACTACTTTTCCCCTCTTGAGCACTAGAGACCTTGATTTTACCGGCTTAAAGCTCATCCTTGCCCAGGTGATGAGCTTCTCTAGGCCTTTGAGGATCCATCTACTGCCCGGGACGGACGTGGTGGTGACAGTCAGGTCACAGGTCCAAACTGTTGATGCCAAAAAACCCATGATGTCCAAGGATGAGTCTCGCAGTGCTGTGTTGTCCTCTTCTAATGCTTATCCTCTCTTGATCCACCAGCCGACATAAACTCAACTGCTAAGCTAGCAAACTCCACACTAGTTAAAAGCTGCTAAAGTAGCTAGCTAGACGCTAGTGGGCTAAACCATCCAAACAATTCATCGAACATGGCACTTTGTCAATTTTTTTTTTAACAATTATTCACAGTTACGGAACAAAAGCCCCATACCCTACATGTTCCCATGCTTACAGTCAGTTCTTGTTGGCTCACTATTTAGTAGCCAGTTTTTCCTTCTAATTGTTGGCTGCCCTGCTCCGTCTCTCCAGGGTTGCCAGGTCTGACCCTTTTTTTCGTCTTTGTCCCCATGATAGGCTGATACTTTAACAAGCAAATTATCATCCATTCAACTTGAACTCTACTGAGTAAACTCTGTCTTACAAACTCTTAAACCACTACGAAATAAAACATCCCTTTAAAACAAAAGGCTGCGATTTTTTTTTCTTTAGGGCTTTTCAAGTTTGTAAGGAAACAGTCTATAAATGTAAATAAACCAGACACTGAAATAATAGTTTCACACAGTGCAAACACAAATACATGGTCGTAAACCAGGGTACTATATAAGTAGGCCTATACATATAAAAATACATACATATAAAAATAAAGATAACCAGGGTATAAGCATACAGATAAAGAGGTATATTCAGTCAGAGAATTCGAGGAAGGAAGTTGAATAATTTTCCATAATATATCGGCAAAAAAATCCAATACCCAAGACTGAACATCCATGATGAGAACCTCCTGTTCCACCACCTCCCACAGGTGCTCTATTGGATTGAGATCTGGTGACTGTGGAGGCCATTGGAGTACAGTGAATTCATTGTCATGTTCAAGACACCAGTGTGAGATGATTTGAGCTTTGTGACATGGTGCGTTATCCTGCTGGAAGCAGCCATCAGAAGATGGGTACACTGTGGTCATAAAGGGATGGAATGGTCAGCAACAATACTCAGGTAGGCTGTGGCGTTTAAATGATGCTCAGTTGGTACTAAGGGGCCCAAAGTGTGCCAAGAAAATATCCCACAGCATTACACCACCAGCACCAGCCTGAACCTTTGATACAAGGCAGGATGGATCCATGCTTTCATGTTGTTTATGCCAAATTCTGACCCTACCATCTGAATGTCACAGCAGAAATTAAGACTCAACAAACCAGGAAATGTTTTTCCAATATTCTAATTATCCAACTTTGGTGAGCATGTGTGAATTGTAGCCTCAGTTTCCTGTTCTTAGCTGACAAAAGTGGCACACAGTGTGGTGAGTGGAGTCTTCTGACAGAGTGCCATCTGGAGTCCCTTATTTCCATAAGCGATATAGCTCATTTTCACCATTTGTACAGTACACACACAACACACACTGTAAATAAAGTTATTGAGTTTGTACCCTGTTTAGTGTCTGCTTTATAGCACTGTTTGTTACTTGGGCCCTGCTCCTTTCAGGGAAACTTATTTTGAGAGAAAATCAGTTCTGGTGGTGTTGACACAGTTCAGGAGTTTAAACCCATCTGAAAATCTTTGAGGTGTGTTTTGCTGTGGTTCGAAGGCATGAGTGTGGTTAAAAAACAACTTCAATTAAATGTTCCTCTTATAAGTTACTGCCTCGCTACAATATGACAAATTTTATGATGTCAACTTAAAGTGAGCTTCTCCTGTTTGAAAGACCAGCAGCCGCCACTGATGTATATGTGTGTGTGTGTGTGTGTGTGTGTGTGTGTGTGTGTACATTATATAACAGTTTGTACTTGTGTTATCTTGTAGGTTTCATTATTCACAGTTTTATCTCTGAGGCTTTTCTGTGTCTGCTCTTGTTTATTTACTCTCTCACCTGTTTAAAAAAGTGACCGTCCACAGTCTCAAGAACTCTGCTTATGGTCTCCCAAAGGGCCAAAGTGATGACAAAAAAACTGCTTCTGCTCTCTTTTCTCACTCTGATGCATTTTTCATACAAACAGCATTATTCAGATCTGAAAGAGCTCCCATGTTGATCTTAAACTGAATATGAAAAGATCTTAAGGCAGAGTTAGAATGCTTCCTGTGCTTCACAGAGATAAGATTTATCTACAGCTGACAGCTGAAGTGTGATTTGTGCTCTCAGACTGCAGCTGCAGGAGCAACATTTGACTCTGCAGTGTCCTCACACTTTGGACTGCTTGTCCACAATCTCATGTTTCTGCAGGTTTTCTGTTTGTCTTGGCACACTCTAAAGATTGTTAGTCTTGGAGACACTAATTTGCCTAACTCTGGCTCACTTTATGTCTCTGATCCACTTAGTGTGTCTCACTGTAGTATCACCACAAAAAGGAATGTTTTCTTAAAAGCTTGATTTCAGCCTGGATATTAGTAAAACATAATCTAAAAGTTTTATGTGTGCATGGTTGAACTGTTAAATTAGTCAACTCAGGCAACATATTACAAAGTTAATTATTGACTATACTGTGTCAATATATCTTCAGAGGTCATGTAAAGGGTATTTTAAACACAAGTTAGAAATGTCCCAACTGCAAACTGTCTACTAACTCTAACAGTGTTGTCAGTATGTAGTAAGTTAAAAAAATGCAAGCATGGGTGCTGAAAGTTAAAGATTTGTGACATTTTAAATAAGTATTGCACAGCTGGAAAGATGTTGGGCTTTCTGTTCAGTAGACAGATGCAGATAGGTTTGATATTGGTGCTACGTTAGGCTGACAGACGTCCTCTTTTGCCCGGACATGTCCACTTTTCACAACCCGTCCGGAGCGGGTTTATAAACTGATGAGAATGTCCGGTTTTCCGTGTGTTTGAGTGTGTGTGTGTTAGAGTGCGGCACAGGCCACATATTTCTGTCCAAACCCGAACCGAGCCCAACATTATTTAATGATCAAAGCACTGAGTTTGTGTCACGCAGTTGTTACGGTTACAGGCTCTTTAACAGGCCGGGCATGCGCCGTGGGTGCTCAGCCCGTGTTAGAGACGGGAGCGGAAGGCAGGAGGTCCGACGCTTCCAGCGAGAGGAGAGGGAGACATAAAACAAATAAGATAAAATAGGAAAAACCTGTCTCACTCTTTTCTTTTATTTTAAGCGCTTAATCAAGGCAGAGGCGGCTGGAGGTCCGAGACTTCCAGCGAGGGGAGAGGTAGAAACATGTGAAGAGCCTGGTGACACGAGGCTAGGTAGAAACAAACAGCCAGTGTGTGTCTGTGTGTGTTATGTTCAGGTGTTGTCACGTAAATAACAGTGCCCAAGCAATAAACAGGGCAGACAATAGGATTTTATTTATTTTTACACTACATTTTTACTGAAAGCTGACCGAATCTGACCCCAGCCCGAATACAATTTATACATTTTTGACCAAACCCGGCCTGACCGACGGGTACCGTCGGGCTCGGATTGCCACACTCTAGTGTGTGTATGTGTCCCCTATTGGGGCCTATCTGAATTTCTGTCTTTGGGAGATAATATTTTGTAATATAACTGAATTTTCTATCCATACATATACATTTTAAATATATTAAAATGATAAGGCATCTTTGAGTAAACTGCGAGTATCATTTAAATAGGCTATGTCATGGCCGGGCCGAGTGTCCTCTTTTTTGGAAATCAAAATATGGTCACCCTATGCTATGTGACCAGAGAAAACCGAGAAAAATGGCTGTGGCATTAATTTTTGCTCAAGAGGTGGCAAACCTACAACTACCAGAATACACTGCGACACACCAGAACAATAAATACTCGCACTGGTGAGTAAAGTAAAGTGAGTTGAACTCAGAAAACATCATGGTAGCCTGACTGGTAATCAGAGGTCTCATTTCAAAAACAATGCCTAGGATCCATACCAAAAAATATATGTACGGACAAAAAAAAAGTGTGCCTTTTTTTCAGGCTTCCACCTCACCGTCTGTGTCTCCAATTTCCCATCTCCAAAATGTTCATAAACATGAGGCAGACTTTCTCATATCAAATCTGTTATTATAGATCATTACTTTTGCGTGGGAAGTGGTGTATGCCCCTTTCAGACCTCGTTTGTGTGCCAAAGGGCAACTTTTATCTGAATGCCTGCATTAAACACTATATCCAGTTCTCTTTATACATCCTTGATGGTTACATACAATCTTGTTTTACAGTTTAACAGTAAGTTAAAATTTGTTTCTGAAAATGTGAGATGAGAAATAGGCAACACAGTAAAATAATCTTGGTATATATTTAATCAGCATTGCTTAGATTTACCGTTTGATGTCAAGTTTTCAGCCTCTGTTTTCAAAATACAGGAGACAGCATGGTGCCCACTTCTTGTTCACAAAATCTCTTATTACAGTCAAACAGTACACTAAAATATGTGTCTGAAAACTATTTATATTAAAATATTAAGTCCCATGGTGGCAGATATACAAAATGCGGAAGTGCAATCTGTAGTTCAAACAATATTCCCAGAGCTGAAGAAAAGATGCCGGATGTTGATGTTTTTTAAATTTTTACACTCTCTGTATTTGCATGTATACTATACCCCAATAGTATTAACTTTATGAATATTATATTGAAGCTTGGAGGATTTGAGGACTTTCAAACTGTAGATGTAGTGGACTAACACAGGGGTTAAAGTTCTCCGGCACAGCGCCGGATTTCCTGCGTGGCTAAGTTTCTGTAGAAGTGCAGAAGTGCTCTGCAGTGCGAGCATTTCACTCGCATTTGCCCCTAAAAATATATATATGTGCGAAAATGAGTTAGGCGCACAGTGTGCGAGTAAACACAACTTACTGTTTACCATAATCGGCATTGGACATTTTTTCATCGATAACCGATCAAATAAAATGTATTTTAAAACTTGCTCCACTGGCTCTGATACAGCCGTCTCCCTCCCTGCCTGCAGTCCCCACTGCACTGGGCTTTGTAACAATGTCCCACCTACAGCCCCCTCTGATTGGTTACACGGCACAAGTGACAGCCAATCAACACTGACGCCTGTGCATGCTTTCACATCATCATTGAGACACAGAGCACAGACGGAGCAGGAGAGGCTTTGGTAAGCCAGCTGTAATTTTGAAGGTAAGGTAACAGAAACCAGACAGAAACTAAAGTTGCAATAAAAATCCTCTATGCTGAAGTTTTAAAGTCACCACCACAACATTATATGATCCATTTCAATGATGACATGCTTGCCCAGAGGCAAGATTTCTATATCTAACTGCCTGTTTATTTCACGTCAAGCACGATACAATTTTGCAAACAGCCTAAATGATTTAGCTTCTAAAAACAAATAGCACCAAGGCAAAAAGAGATGTAGGAGCTTTAAGTCAAAAAGTCTGGTAACTACTGAAAGTTTAATCTTTATTTATAAACTCATTATGCTATAAAAGTTTAATCTGAAAAGTAACTACTAAAGCTATAATCTTTTTGTTCGTTTTGATAATAAACACGTTCCTTTGTAACACATACATTTCTATTTCTTCATTTTTGGGCGCAACACCAAGCCCCCCGCTCCGGAAAAGATATCAGATTTCAGGCACACAAATCTTTCGTGCTCCACATTTCAGGCACACATTTTTTCTTGCTTTAACCCCTGCTAACAAAACTTAACGTTACTGCATGGTTAAACAAGCCTCCTGACTGCAACACCTTGGGCCTCATTTGTAAACAATTCATACACACAATTTTTACTTAAGCTATGAGTAGGAATGTTTTACACGCAAACCTAGGAATCATTTTCTTACCTGAATCTGTTTGTACACTGCATACCAATTTCGAACTGCCTCAGACCATATGTACACACAAATGATGAAGGCCCAGCTGTCTTAGAAAAGGTAAACACATACCTTTTATCTCAAATTGATCCCATATGGGAATGCACTGCCCATAATGTCTTAGGACACCGATGCCCTTAATTATTGTCAAAGTTTAAATATTTCACTACAAAAACTCAGTGCCCTGGTCCTAGCCTACAATGGTGTATGTAAGAATGTCCATATTGAAATATAACAGTTTTTGTTTTCCTAGTTTTTATTGGCTTGACCTAAAAGGATCGACTACTGGCACCTATTTCTAGTGCCATTTACCTTCAAGCAGGTGTTATACTATCTAACGTTGCTCTAAAGCCTACTTTACACTACATGGTTCAATTGACCCAATTCCGATTTTTGACTCTGAAGTGGCACAGATCGGATCTGTAACATGAAAGTGTAAACAGGAAAAAAACGCATGATATCGGATATTGTCAGATCAGATTCAGGCGTCCTTCATATGTGGAAATATATCGGATATGAATCAGATATCTGCCAATAGGTCTGTAATCTAAACAGACAGATCGGATATTTCCTGGCAATCCACGTTGTACGTCATGAATAATGCGACAACAGCGCATTTTGATGATGCGTTCATGAGCGAAGGAAAGGAAGGAAAGCCAAATAAATCTCAGTCAATCAAAAACTATGAACCAAAAAAGCACAATCTATCCAAAGTGAGACAAACTGCTTGATCCAGTCTCTAGTGTACCTCTAGTGTACATACACTCCTAACACAGGACGGGTTGTTTTTATTGACTGAGTTGATTATTAAGCCATAGTGATGCGTGGATCGGCTCTGATAGCACCCGAATCAGCATGTACCTGTCAATCATCCAGCCGCACCGTCTGCAGCTGCACGGACATTCCCACCGCTCTGTGCAGGCTAAATTACCTTTTAAATTATGTGGAGCAGTGCCAGCTTTCCAGGTGATTTATTCTTTAACGATTAACTTCAAATATTTAAAGTTAGTCCTTAAAATTGCTTTCAGTCATGTAAACATTTCCATGCACACAGTAATGTCACTGTAGCAAATACCGTGGGACATTTACACAGTGGTCAAGAGTGCCGGACGGGAAGTGTCGCACAAAAAAACGGAAGCTGGCTGTGTTTTGTTTTGCCTCCGTGTCTCCATGAAAAATAAGGTGAAAAGAACATGTTAACAGCAGTCAGGAAAAATCAGATATAGGCAACAAATCGGAATTGGGCATCAAGACATGGTAGTGTGAAGGCAGCCTAAGATGGTGTAGCCCATGCCTTCAGGAGATCATCAGTAACCCATATAACATGTTTAAAGAGATTGACAAACACATTCTTACTCCAGCTTTGTCACATATCAACATTTGGTCATGGACTTTCTACGTCAAGATATGATGTTCAAGGTATCCTATATGTTTTATGAAGACCCTATGTGTGCTCAAAGCACAAGTTACGCACCGAAATCAAAATGTAGCCTGTAAATGCATTTGTGCATCAGCACTACAGCCCACATGACGTGCTGTCAGACCGGGCTGTCAAAATGAAGTACCGACTGCCCCATGCTGAGATACAACGCCTCATCAACTTAGTGTCTCCACACATCCGCACATACATGTCACATTAACTCTTTTACAACTGTCAGCGTGCTGCCTGTGTTTTCATACTTTATACCTGGTGCTTTGTCTGATTCTCAGTGTAGATTAATATAGTCCATAAATCTGTCAATTTTGTCCTTCTGTGAACTGGACACGTTAAGATGATCATTAACAGAGACACAACATTGATAAATGCGAGTAGGATACAATATGGTCGGGATACAATGCAGGTCCTTGAGTTCATTTGTCCTTTCGTCCGTCTTTCATATTTTTGTTTAAATATAATACATTTCCTTTTGATTCTCTTACCAAGATTGCGTTACGTAGCAGCGCTGTGTCTGACTTGTGGTGTGCTGATTAAGTGGTGGGTGATCGATTTGCCTGACATCGATTGATTTAGTTTCAGCACTGCAGTAGTGGACAGCTCCTGTTAAGAGCTTCCTAAAGAGCGATCTTAAGAGCGATCCTAAGAAAGGCATTAAGAACTCATCTGGGAAACACTCTTACCTTAGCAACCCTTCTTAGCTAAGACATTCCTAACTGTGCTCTTAAGTCTTAAGATTGATCTTAACTGGGAAATGCGGCCTATGTCAGTACAATACCGTGAATTGATGATTTTTTCCTGCAGGAAAAAAATGCATGTGGCTATGTTTAGCCAACACACACATATAGTGCCTGTCAATTTAGAATGATACTGATTCGCTAACATACACAAATTTGCATACGCTCTTATTCTTCAGGCGTCTCAGACTGTAAACAAGTCGTGGCTGTGACATGGATAAATGATTTATTATATACATGGTGATCTGTAACAGCAGTTATATAGCCAGCTTTGTATTGTCTAAAAACCAGCCAGATAAATGTGAGTGGGTGAGCACAAGAGAAAACAAAAACAAGACTTTTAATAGTTTTAAAATGATTACATGAAGACCAGGAACACATATAAATAACCACAAACAGCAACTGCAGATAATAAGAAAACAGATGTCTTTTTTCAGTCTCTTTTTCTATCTCTGCACATTTCCTGTCATACATCTGTTCAAACATCATAATAAAGCCTCCTAAAAACACTTTTTTTCGCAATAGCAAATATTTTTTTGTAGGAAATAAAATGCCCCCTGGATTTCATTTTCTATCAGCTTCTGTATTGATTGTGTCTGCAAATTGTTCATTGCCAGTATTTCATTTATTTTTCCTTCAATGTCTGTTCCTGATAAATAAAGCATTATTAATCTCTTTATGGTTGTGTTTAACTGCACACAGGACTTGGTAAAGGGTAGAAAGGGATGTACAAATGCTTATTTCAAGCACAAAATGGAACACCAAAATCACCTTTCCCAAATCTTCACCAACATGTTTTAATAGCTGAAACCTAGAAACAACTGTGACACAGGACCTGAATCCCACTCTCTGTTGTCAAGGTGTAATGCTTTGTTCACCCCACTGTCCACTTCCACCTCCTCCTATTGACTCCTGTGCAGTGTAAGGATGTTAAATGTAATTCAGGCAGAAACTGTGTCTCCTTCAGCACCTCCAAGTCTGAGGTCCCGTTAATATGACAACAATTTCAACTGAAAATGGTAAACTTTAGTTGCATTTTGGCGGATCGTTTACATGACAGCAGCGTTTTGGGTTCCTGAAAACGCAACGATTTGAAAATGGGTTCCAGAGTGCAATGTTTTGGAAACGGCAGCGTCTCCGTTGTCATGTAAACTTGCAATATGCAGTCCCTCTGAAAACGGACTTTTCGCACATGCGCATTACGTTTCCAGTCACTAGGCATGCCGACCGTCACAGCAACAATGCAGAGCTCTGTTTGTGCTGCTCACCCTGTTGATTTGAAGTGAAGTATAGATCTGTTCCTGTGGCAACTCCACCTCATCATCCATTCAGACAAAGTTATTTGTGCATGCTTTCACCATTGTGTCTTCTTTGTTTTGGTTTGCAATAGAGTGCCGAAGTCACGCCCCTTCCGGTAGAGCTCATGGGACCTTAGATCGGAAAAAATATGAATGGCCATGAATGGGGAGAGCAATATTATCTTTTGTTCCCGTTTGAGTTGCGACATGGAATCCAAATATGTTGTTAATGAATTTAAAACATAAATTTTAAGGTCAAGAAAGACACACTTTGTGGTAAAACTGTTGAAATATAAGCTTTTTAATTAGAAAGACTCAAGAGTACACAGGAGGAGGTCGCATATGTGACGTCATAGCTTTCGCTCGCTTCCTGCAGCTTGGTCCACTTGCGAATTCCACTGTTTTATGATTAATCGATTTATGATTGAAGATGTCTGTGTGTTTTGTGCCGGGCTGCAGTCACTCCAAGCTGCAGGAAGCGAGCGAAAGCTATGATGTCACATACGCGACCGCCTCCTGTGTAGTTTTTCTAATTCCTTTTTTTTTTCAAAAGCTTATATCTCAACAGTTTTACCAAAAAGTATGACTTTTTTAACCTTAAAATTATGTTTTAAATTCATTAATGACATATTTGGATTTCATGTCACAACTCAAACGGGACCAAAAGATAATATTTCTCTCCTCATTCACTGCCATTCATATTTTTTCCAATCTAAGGTCCCATGAGCTTCACCAGAAGAGGCGTGACTTCAGCACTCTATCGCGGCGTTGTAGAGGAAGGCGCTCCAGCGCAGGTGCATGGCGTCATGCCATGGTGTTGCTTTGCAAATTTACACTGCCACCCATTGGCCTGGCGTGCATTCTACAGCGTTTCCAGTAGATTTTGCGGCTCCGTGTGAACGGGGATCGTTTCAATAACGTCGTCATATAAACGCATACATTTTTTAAAACGCAAAGGACAGACTTTTCTGTTTTCACTTAAATTGTTGTTGTATAAACGACCCCTGAGGCAATGGTTCTGTGCTGGTAAACAATGGATTGCCCCCTGTTGGTTGGGTGTGAGTTATTGTCCCAAGTAAGGGAGTTCAAGTATTCGGGGGTCTTGTTCACAACTGAGGGTAAAATGGAGTGTGAGATGGACAGGCCATTTGGCATGGTGTGAGCAGTGATGTGGGTACTTGGTTGGACTGTCATAATGAATAGGGAGCTAAGCCAGAAGGCAAAGTTCTCAATTTATCGGTCCATTTACATCCCAACCCTCACCTTTGTTCATGAGGTTTGGGTAGTAACCAAAAGAATGAGATCACAGATACAAGCAGCCAGAATAGTGTATTTGAAGGCCCTGACACACCAAGTTGACGGTTGGCCATTGGTCAGTGTTGGGGCATTGATGAGCGAATGCCACCTCAGTATGTGCGGTGTGTCATGTACCATTTCCCCTTGTCAACCCGTTTTTTGGGCAGATTCAGCATGTTATATCAGCAACGACAGAGCCCATCGATGAACGAAATCACTCTGATTGGCAGTTCAGCTCAGCACACAAGAAGAGAAACAGAAGTGAGGAAAGTAAACAAAAACCTAAAGTCAAGAGGAAGTGAGACCAAAACAAACTTGTTACATAAGATAAGATTATTTTTCTTCAGCCATTGAGCCTTTTAGCAGAAACGTTTCCTGATGGTTTGTGTTATTGTTCACTGGTGCACAATAAATATGCTCTGTTCTTTCAACATGGGATTGTGTTTTAAATGTGCTTACTGACTAAGTAGCATCAAGATGGTCTTAAGTTTCTGTTTTTGAATAAAGAATACAGACTACCGCCATCTGCTGGTGTGGAGAGTTATTTCCAGGTATAGAACATACATGCTGGTTGGCTGTTCTCATTCCAAGGGTTCAGTTGAGGTGGTTCAGGCATCTGATCATTATGCCTCCTACAGACTATGAGATTTGCAGTCTTTTAAGTTTAGTTCAGCTACACTGTGCGACATGGATCTAATAAACTTGGGTACAACATCAGGTTTGATGTATGCAAACTGTAAGATGACAGCGCCTGCTGAATTGCAGGCTTCAATGTACGATGCAATAGCTTCCCATAGTGAGTGCGCAAGGGTGCTGCATGGATTCTTACTTCTCCAACTGTGAAGTACAACATAGAGGGTCACATTATTAATTAACCTAAGGTTTTGTGGGCCCTATATACTGTTGTGTGTCTTTGTGTGTTTGCTAGCTGCTAGATTGCTCACTTGCCAGCTGCAACTCCGCTGCTATATCATTCAATGCTTCGTCCTTCTTTATGCAATCATGGTAAGGACTGGAGGACACTGTAGAGATGTGGGAGATCTCCGGGGAGTCGTTTTACAGGTAAAAATGAACACCAGACGAAATACTTCTCACCTCAGCTGTAGTTTTATTAAGGGCAGACGTTGTGACGGTACAGGTCACAGCTTCAGCAACAAAAAGAGACTTCTATCACAAAAAACTGGCACATGTGGGGACTAGCGTCTTCTCCCATCAAAAGTAAAACGACTCACTAAAAGTGGACGTGACGTCACTATTTAACCCACAGGTAGGTGGCGATCACTACAACATACCATAAAGGCAAGGCTTCTGCTGCCACAATTCCACAAGGTTTCCTCTTTGCTGTAATCTCACACATTTCTTTTAGCGTACTTTGCCTCCATGGTGAGCTGCTATCCCTCTGTTTGTTTGAGTTTAGCGCCAGTGTGTCATTTCATGCTGCATGTCTTTTGGTTGGTGAGTAGACATAGGTCTTAACAGCAGTCACACATTTAGATGATCGTCCCAAATTTCTGACCTTCTCAAAATTTTAACCAGGACTGTCTTTGATCGCAAGACCGTGACAACGGCCATCCTTGAACCTCTCTCACTGTGTGACATTTGGACCACCGTTTTAGAGCCACGACCAAAGATATTGCCATGTTTCTTTCACGTTGGTCATCTTCCATCTGGGACAGCCCAAAATTGCAGTGTAAACTGGGTTTTAGAGATTTTTCTGGGCATGTCGAACTGGTAGGAGACCCCAGGGCAGACCCTGTCTGGAGTACTTTGCTCATTCTGCTGCCCCTGAGACCTGGCCCTGAATAAGCAGATGAGAATGAGAATTGTGCATTGTTTTGTCACATGCAAAGTTGTTTCTTTTTTGATTCTAATCGTTTCAATGTTACCTAATCTTTATTTCTCTTTAGATGAATAATAATCACAAACATTAAAGCCCCTACAAGGAACTTTCATTTTGAGTTGATTTTGGCGACCCTGTGGACAAAAGCTGTAGTGTTTTGCTGGAATGAAGCCTACATTTCCCATGAGCTCTAGTGCGTATTGTCGTAAAGACGCTTACCTGGCTCATGCATGTGCTTGTTTTGTCAACAAGATGGGAAAACTTTGAGTATGGAGCGGTGCCTTGCCTCTTTATTTCTCGGCACTCGCTGGACCCTGTCGACGCCTGGCTGGTACCTGTCATCGGCCCGGATGAGGTGTTCGAGCTCTGCGGCCCCTGCTCTCCTCCCCGCTGGTGCAGGTTTGAATCTGCGCAACCTGCGGCCTCTGTGTGTGGCTCCCCGGACAACTAACACTGTGGACCCGCTGGCTCCTTACAGGATTGGGCAAAACGTTTATCCTGAAGGATTTCCTGACTTCCCGAGGATTGGATTTTCTCTGTGTGACTGAGACGTGGCTGATTGTTGGTGAGTCCAGTGCTTTCACAGAACTTTTACCTGATGATTGCTGCTATTTTCACTCCCTGCGGATGTCGGGTCGAGGAGGAGGAATAGCGACTATTTGTAAGAGTCACTATAAATGTAAGCAGCTAGGTAAGATGACGTGTACCATCTGAGTGCCGTAAATCGTTTAATTTCATCCTGGAAGCGACCTGGGACGGACCCGGAGACAGTTTCCTAGATGTATGGATATACACTATATAGAAATAGCTTATCTTCACACCAATGGTCTCATTTGCTGTTGTAGGTCACCACAGACATCAGCAGAAACGAGAGACTTTTGCATATCCAGTTAAAAGTTCCTTGTAGTGGCTTTAAGGCACTAAAGTAACTCTAAGTTCCTGATACAAGTATTTGAGTTTTGGTCCTTTGATTTCCTGATCAAAGTGTACATTTTTGTACTGGACCACAGGTTGTGCTGGGGGTTTTGAAATGCTGTGAAATCTCTTTAATGCACTTCAGTCAGATGTGAACAGAGGTATTTCTCCACCTCACTGAGCCTGAGTGAGTGACTGTCTGCTTTTATTAGAGGTGGAATATCTGTGATTGGCTCCCGGTTAGAAGCTGAGCCTTTGTCCATGTCGCCAAACTGTCTCAGAGAGGGAGAGAGAGAAAGATGGGAGACGAGAAGAGAAAGAGAGAGTGGGAGCATCCTCTGCTATTGGCTGAGACCATATAGGGGGCGGGGTTATCCTGATGGGGGTGGTGCTGCTGCAGTCAGCCTCGGGAGGAGCAGAGCAGTGTGAGCAGAGTGTGTGTTCCCTCACAGCGGACACCGAGAGGCTCATGAATGAACAGCAGACACACAGAGACGAGACTGTTGAGCACCACAGACACGTCCTGACAGCAGCACCGTCCTCACTCCTCCAACCCAGGCAAGGTGCACCGTACTGGGGGTGAACTCTGCACGGACTCAGCGTCTTCTTCTGGAGCTCTGCAGGCTCACACCGTGTCTCTGCTCCAACACCTGGCTCTTTCCTTCACTCGGTCTTCTTCTACGTGTGTGTTTGTGTGAGCGTTTGAGGACAGTTTTGCAGAGCTGTTAATGTGAGTGTTTCTCTCTCTCTCTCTCTCACACACACACACACACACACGCACACACATACACACACACACACACACACACACACACACACACCATCTGGAATTGGAGGCAAATGCAGATCTCTTTACTCTGTTTCTGGAAGGATTTTTGAATGGTTTACAAATCCCCTGGATTAGGATATGGAGTGATTCGCGGCTCAGAACAACAGTGGAAGTAACAACCGTTAGAAGTACACACACAGGTGAGGGACATTTCTACTTTATGTCGCTGAGGAAGACGAAGAAGCAGCGTGTTTGTGTTTCAGTCTCAGATGTGACTCAGAACGGATGTAACTGAACAGAGAGCTGGTTAAATCTGAGACTGTTATTCTGCTTTTGATGGATTATGTGCACGTCTCCGATCATTAAAGTGTGTGTGTGTGTGTGTTTGCGCGCGCGCGCGTGTAAGGCAAGTCCATGTGACCTGTGTGTTGGATAAGGTCTAACTGAGCTACATTCTTGTCCGCTGAGCCATGTTCAGAAACCCCCCTCAGAGCACACAAACACACACACACACACACACACACACACACACACACACACACACACACACACACACACACACACCTCCACCTCCCCCATGCTGTCACTTATACGTAATAATTATTTGAAATGAAGTCTAAATATCTCTGTGAATACAAAAATACTCTATTAACTCAGTCATTTTTGTCATATATTAAATAAGTAATTCATTAATATCAATGTTTAATAATTTTAAGGTCATGACTGATGACCTAATTCCTCCTGGGTGCATTTAAATTCTAGAAACAAACATGCAGCTCCTGTAGATGCACTCATGAAACTGAGAGTCACAACTCTCCTCCACACTACACTGTTTTCTCACCTAATTCAGTAACACACTGTAAATTCCCAGATAAATGAAAGTCTTAAACAGATGCCAAGGAGCAGTCTGTAATATATAGAAAATACACAGGGGAAAAACATATTAGCCGTACTATAATATCTGGGACAGTAAATTTAACATAACACACATTTCCGCAATTTCAAATCCATCTGGACATCAATACAGTCGTGCTTTTTTAACGTTAAGCTGCCATTAATGAAACTCAATATCCCTAACTCTGAAGCAGTCATTTTATTTTGTATTTTTAAGGTTTAGGCACATTGTGCCCACCTCAAGATGCTCCCCCTTCCATGGAAGGGTAAAGGTGTTTGATAAGACACACAGAAAAGGGAGATATGAATTTCAATTATGTTTTAATTGTTAAAATTTGTATTACTTCAAACCTTTTTCTGGCAGTTCACTGTTTGATCGGTTGCAGTGCAAAAGCATGTATGTGTTGCATTTCTGACTGCTCGAGGTGTGTTTGGGCTCCTCAGTGGTCGATGCATGTGTGATCTGCAAGGAACTCTGGGAAGCACCTGCAGAAACCACCTCTGTGTCCACATCAGCCAGGACTGAAATCTTAAGGATTTCATGTTTGTTTATTTAAAGAGGACAGTGCACATGTACAGTATCATCATTGACATTTAATAACATCAGTACCCATTGTCCCAACACTAAAATAGCACTAAATATAACAGGAGAAATTAGAAATAAGATCTGTTTCTAAATACAAAGGCATGCTTGTCTTTTCACTTGAGCTGAATAAAGGCTCTGCACATGATAATGAGCTGGATATAGAGATTGATTGATTGACTTTTCTTTTTTTATATAGATTGGAATGTGTCAAAAACTGTCAAGTAGGGGTAGGCAATACCACAAAATGTGGTTTTGATCAGATACTAAGTAATAGAGGGCAAAAATCACCAATATTGTGCCATATGATACCCATAGGTACTTGTTGTTATTATTAAATGTGGGAAAGCAGTGCGTCATGATTTATAAGGTGAATAATCAGTCTGCAAAAATAACAGCTAATGTTGACCAATAATAGTTTGAAAATATTGCTTTAAGCAATGCTGAAGAACCAATTTGACTAAAATATTAATGTCACCACTATGTGGATATTTGTTGCCTGAGCCTCTTTGAATGGACTCTGTCAGTGAACTCTGTCTCTGTGTCAGAGGTCTGGATGCTGAGGCATTTTCCTCCTCCCCCCTTCTTTTCTGTTTTAGCTCCTTTTTTTTAGTCTCCTTTTTGTGTTTTTTTCCCTTTCCATTTAGCCATCTACTTCTATTTGTGGGATTAAAGTAGTCAGGGTGCACGTAGCGTGCCATGCATGTGTGCAATGCATATGCAGACAACACAGAAGCAGTGCAGAAGCAAACAGTACATGCACCAGATGTGTTCACGAAAACAGACCTTTGTTTGCACAAACAGTTTTATTCTTGAAATCCAAATAGGTCCAACATAGAAAAGATAAACTAATACTTTTTTTCGGTATCAAGTATATTCATGCTAGAAACAATCTTTAAGATGAAAATGTAGTATCTATACAATTGATATTTTGGTATCCATCTGCACACCACTACTGTCAAGCAGTATCAAGCAGTAAATGTCAGCTCACATTATTTGTCCTCTTGTCTTTGATCAGTTCCTGATTTAAATACAGATTTTTGCCAATTTTAGACTACATTTTTTTTTCAGACAAAGCAGGCTACTCATACTACTGCTTTGTGTCACCATTTCAGGATTTCAGTGTCTTTTGTTAAACCTTCAGTGATTTCTTTTTTGACCATTTGTGGCAGTACTACAAGCTGTAAATACATCACTGACATGTTACCTGTTGACACATGCAGCAGACTAAGAGCAACATGGTCATTCATTCAGAGTCGTGTTTGTTTTCATATGATGGATTTTAGTTTGATATTCTCTTTCCTTTTAGCACTGAATTGATTTCTTTCTGCACCAGCTAGTGTCTTAAGTCCTTTCCCACTACACAAAACACCAACACCTGTTAACATCTGGCTTTGGTATTTAATGGGAAAGGTTACAATCGGCATTCACTCTGAGAACAAATGACTCAGCAGTAGTTACAGGTATTGTTTAGGAAAAATACAGCATAATATGGCAATATTTTAGTTTGGCATAAAATCAGTTTCATTTTCAGTCTACTACAGACATTTTGCTGCAAATATATAGGGCTGTAGTCTCCTGGTCGACTAGTCGATTATTTGGCCGCTATGCTCTCGTCTGACCAAATTCTCATGGGTTGAATAATCGCTGTGTTACTTTCATAATGAGAAAAGTGCTACATTAACAGCTTTCCAGGATTAACCCATTATTTCCTGTGGCGGGGGGGACAGGCTAAGTTACCTGTGAAAATGGGTGTTGTCAAAACACCCCCGTAGTTGACAGAAAGTTGAACTCGCCCACGCTCAGCGTTGCGGTGACGCAGACCTCCTGTCTGTTTCTATAAGCTGAATCCATTTCCCTCAGTGGAAACGAAGCTTGTATTTACTTGCATTTCACAGATAAGAAGCAACAAAATTGTGAAGACAGTAAAACCTCCACTAAAATAGCATTTTAAGTCGTGTGTGTGATTTATCCTTCAGGGATTTATACTTAGGGATTTATCCTGGCTTCATATGAGCAGAGGAAATCTCCGCTCATCGCTAGGCTAATTTATACAATGTAAAATGCCATAGGCTGGCGCTAATAACATTAGCATGTTGTATTTGTTTGGGGAACGTGTTTAGTGTGATGGTTGTTTTGTTGGTGAATCTTGTGAGTTGTAATGGAGCCAAACTATTTGCCGTTACCTTTGTTACATGTTGCTGTTAGGCCCGTTTCCACCGCAGGAACTTCGGGGTAGATTTACGGGGCCGGGCCCGTTGGTGCGTGTCTCCACCGCAGGAACCACCCCCGAAGGACAGAGTTCCGGAACTTTTACAGGGGCTAAACAAGTCCCTGCTTCGGGGTAGGTACTCAGAACGGCCCTGAAAGACTCCTGGGTGGGGCTTGGGGGTTACTTGGTGCTGATTGGATTTACTCAAGGCGGGATGTGACGTTAACAGAAAGCAACAAAATAGCCGGCATTTTTAAAACTCAGCAGACAAGGGTTAGCTCGTTCATAGCTTCCACCGCCATGTAAACAAACTCAATAACCAGTCCGTGAAAAACATAATTTTTCCGGCGGATATCTTAGTTACAACATGATTGAGCTAGCAAAGCAGTTTTGTGTTGCTATGTGTGGTATTTATTCAGTTTTGGGAAATCACGATGTCTAGAAAGCATCAGTGGCTGCAGCTGACAGGGACAGCTAACAGCAGCAGCAAAGCTTACATCAGGACGTCATCTGTTAAAAGCCTCCTGTTGTCAGATACGACATGAAACTACTTCAGTTAGCTCAATCATGTTGTAACTCAGACATCCGCTGGAAAAAAAAATTTCAGGGGCCACTTTGTGAGTTTAGTGAGTTATTACAGACACCGCTAACCGCTAACAGCGTCCCTACGCCGCTACGTTGCTCCGGTCAAAATGGTCGCGTAACGATTACATCACATCCAGAGCCTGGTAACTTCACAGGAACCTTCCTCCTACTCCGCTCTCTCTGTGGAGACACGGCGGTTGAGAGGGCCGAGCGAGAGGACGTTCCTGTAGTAGTTCCTGTCCCCAAATAGTACCAGGAACTTCTTCGGTGGAAACGGGCCTATTGTCCCTGGCTTTATATTTTTTGCTTTATTGCCTCTGTAAAGCACTTTGTGACTTTTATGCTCTTGAAATGTGCTATACAAATAAAGTTTATTATTATTATTTTGTTATTATTATTATTATTATTATTATTAGGCTAATTTATACAATGTAAAATGCCATAGACTTGTGCTAATAATGTTAGCATGTTGTATTGGTGGGGGAAATGTGTCCAGATAAACACAAGTGTTTGTCTGTCAGTTCTGCGATTTATAGTGAAGCCAATTTGTGTACTTGTTTGAAAACTGTCTCTATTAAGCCATGTTTAATGTGTGTTGTGAATCAACTAAATATTACAGCACTTAACAGAGTCCTTCACCGCCGACTAGTGTTTTGGAGGTGTAACTGCAGAGTGACACGGACACACCACCGCAGAAGTACAAATAACGTGCAGATTGTTTTTTCCCCACGACCAATCGATTAATTGAAGATTATGTACGACTTCAGTCGACCAAGATTTTCTTTGCTTGACTACAGCCCTACAAATAAAGTGATTGAAGTGATGAAGAGGAATATGTTATTTTATTAGGTAATACAGATGTTGACAAAGTTTTTATTTGATAACATAATTTATAGTTGAAAAAAAGTTAATAAATCACAATATATTCCAGTAGGCCTATATGTTATCACAATACTCACAACATGTTTAAAATCACAATAATATCGTATCATGGAGCCTCTGGTGATTCCCACCTCTAGTATTGTTTATCGGCTCCAGCTCCGATACACTAATGGTGTATTGGCGGATACACTTATTTTAGCCTCTTTACGAGTGAGATGCAGTGATGGGCCACTACTGTCTGTCTCCGTCCAAGCAGCACTCAAACATAATTTTAAACTTAGTGTGCACTGAGTTGGACAGGGAGACTGAAAAAGTAAGAGATATAGAAGAGAAGTAACCACTGTAACATTTTCACTGACCTCCATGCTGCATCGTGTTGTTTACTAACCCGTTTTCCGGCCAAACAGGGGGAAAAAACAGAACAGAGAGGCATGCTTTTCCACTACATAGCTGTTTACACAGCTCTGAATAATTGGCAAAGGGGAACCATTCAGCGGACTATTTTTAACAGGTTTTCCCAAAAACACGCATACACAGGCTAATTTAGATGCAAACGGGGTATAACTGTGTCTGCTGTTTGCTACTGAGCAGGTAGTGTACAGTAGTTTTACCAGGGCATGTTTGTTGAAAATAGCTGCTGCCTCTTGAAACACTGAGGCCATGTTTACATGAAAACAATCTGCTGAAAATGGAATTGTTTCTCATTTTCATTTTGGGAAAAGTTCTGTGTTCAGATGACAACGTTTTGATAACACTCGCCGTGCACACCGATGCACAAAAATGATCAAAATGCTGTAGTATACATGCGGGCCAGTAATTGGCAGTGCGACTTTGTAATGAAACAACACGCGCCTGCGCACATGTGCTTCCTTCTACAGAGCGGTGATGTAACAAACAAAATGGCAGGTGCACGAACATTTGTCTGGACGGGCGATGACGTGGAGTTGCCACAGTAAATCTACACTTTGCTGGAGAAACGTTGATAAATTCAGAAGGGTGAGCAGCACAAACAGACCTCGGGAGTCCGCCATTGTTGTTGTGATGGTCGACTTTCTCCCGCATGCTTAGTGACTGGAACCGCAATGAGCATGTGCGAAAAGT
The DNA here is from genome assembly GCA_035609425.1 of Epinephelus awoara. Lineage (NCBI taxonomy): Eukaryota > Metazoa > Chordata > Actinopteri > Perciformes > Serranidae > Epinephelus > Epinephelus awoara. Next base: position 43,055,866 of record CM069294.1, on the reverse strand, counting down.
CTCTGTTTTCAGAGCAACTGAATATTACAAGTTTACATGACAACGGAGACGGTGCTGTTTATGAAAAATTGCACTCTGGAATCCGTTGTCAAAACGTTGCGTTTTCAGGCACCTGAAATAGCACCGTCGGATAAACAATCAGCCAAGACGCAAAAGTTTACCCTTTTCCATTGAAATTGTTGTCGTAGAAACAGGACCTGAGTGTGAATTTTTCAGGAAATATGCAGCAAAAACAGAACTAGGAGCTAAAAGAGGCTAAAAAACTTGTTGTTTATAAATGTTTATAAAAAAATATTGATGAGCGCAGCTTCAACAAAAAAAGAAGAAGAATGTGTATTAATACCAAAAGCATCTGGTCCAAACCTTAGGTATCAGTTTAGGACTAGGGGTATCCAAAAAAATCACAACACCCATCCCTATAGTCACCATTAGAATTAACATCTGCATGTAACCTGCTCACAGACAGTAGCATTTACACACTCACACAAGCACACATGCACCCACACCCACACCCCCACACACACACACACACACACACACACACACACACACACACACACACACACACATGCACACAGACAGTTCATCTCTGGGGTTTTAACAGCTGTTAGTTCTTTGACAGTCTGCTGCTGCTGCTTCCTGTCACTCTTACTTCCCACCCTGAAAGAAATCCTGCATGGTTTGCCATTTGGCAGATGAAATGCATCATGGGTTTATTTGACTCTCTTTCTCTCTAAACTGTGTTTTTCACAGAGCAGAGCTCCCAAGGAAACAGTAGGAAATGTTTAAAATCAGACAGTTTGGTTTCTTTCGTCTCTTTTCGTCCCTCCCTCTCATGTCCCTCTTTCTAATAACAGAGGTGAGCACTTCTCCTGCTTGTTTCAGAGTGCCGTATTTAAATATTCATCACTTGTTAGGAGGTGTGCCAAAGCACTGCACTGTGGGGCGACAAGCACCTAGCCTCTAGTAGTAGCACTTGGCTCGTGCTGCCACGAATGACTCCACACGTAACCCGTCCAGGAAGCGTAAAATCTGATTTAGGAAATGAGAAATTTCATTTACATTCACTCGGAAATCCCTCAAGTGTGCGATTGGAATTCCTGATGACTCGGCCTCACACTTCACCTCCACCACTTTATGCTAATGTTAGTGGAGGGGAGCAGTGACGCATGTCGGAGTGGTATCACAGCGTGGAGGCTGCATTTAGGCTCTGAGGAAGGGACCCTGGCCAATGCTGGATGTTTGAGGCCAATATTAATTGAGATTTTAAAGGGGCACCATTGTTTCACACCTGAATCAGCGTACATGCCATATAGACCACTACTACTACTGCTACAGTCATGATGTCATTGGCGATGGGGTTATTTCTCTTGTAACAATGTCTGTGTTACAAACCTGCAGGTGTGGAGTTTGAAAGTGAGAGATGTTTACCAGACTGGAAGGGTCTAATAAAAGGTTACTATCAAGTTGCATTGTGGGAAATGTAGAATGCAGTGCTTTTGGAGCGTGCCTCAAAAGGATTATTTATCAGAACAGCCCACCCTCTGCTGCTCTGATTTCAGGCATTTTTTAATAAAAAAACTATCACTCACGTTTTTATAAACTTTGGAGGAGCAATAATTACATGTTATTACATTAATATGTATTCAATTTGCTTGTTTTGTCTTACTAACAGTCCAAAACAGGAATATTAAACTTGCTTTGCCTGAAGGCCACTTTTGCAAAATGACAAAAGTTACCAGTTACCAAACAAATGTTAAGAATTGATATAAAAATAATGAGCCTGGCCCTTTTTTTAAATAGACTAGCTCTATTTTCATGCATTTTATGCACATTAGCACCATATTTATATTCGAAGTACAAAAAATAGATCAGAAAATGGAAACAGAGAATGTTTGGCCTTTTTTGGCTGTAGGAATGACTGAAAAAAAAGTACTAACAAAATTGACTAATCAGATAATCGACTAATTGTTGTAGCTGAACTGGAATGTCACCTGTGGGCCAGAGCTGATCACCCAACATCAGTGTTGGATCTCACTAAAAGTGGATTTTTAGTTGTGCATCAGCTCTATGCAGAGCCTATGACGCATACGTCTTTGTCCCTCTGTATTTACATCTCCAAAACACTGGTAGGCGGTAAGGTTTCTGTTAAGTGCTGTAAAGTTGGATTGTTTCAAAGCACACCTAAAGCACACATTGAACATGGCGTAATAGTGACCGTTTCAAGCCCAATACAGAAATCAGCTTCAATATAACTCACAAGGTTCATGGAGAAAACACTGGTCTTTTGCTGGACACATTTTCCCACAAAAACATCATGCTAATATTACTAGCACAAGCCTAAGGCATTTTACATTGTGTAGATTAGTCTAGTGGCTCATGAAGATTCCAATTAACATTTTATAAATTTAAGTTTTTCTGTACTCATATGAAGCCAGGATCGACCACGCGCAGGACTTTAATGCCATTGTGCGCAGGCTTTATTGTCTTCACAATTTATTATTTCTTATCTATGAAATAAATAAGCTTTGTTTCCACTGAGGGAACTGGTTTTCAGTTTATTAAAAAAAACAAAAAAAACAGGAGGTATGCATTGCTGCAAAACGTAGTTACATTTCTGGAGAGGTGCAGGTCAGGCCACGGCATAGGGTATGCATCAGCCTGCAATGAAGATACCGTGTGGATTCAATGCAGCAGGAGAAATGGCTGGCTTAATGCTCTTGTGTGTGAATGTGTGCAAATCCCTGCAGCAGGTTCAACATGTGGAGGAAAGACTGACACTAGAAGAGTAGAGGCTGTTAGAGCAGCACATGTGGCTGGAATGTTCAGGTGTCCACGTACTTTTGCCATGTGGTGACTATGCTGATGAGCTAAAATGTGCAGTGTAATAGCTGGGCTCTTGCATTGTCTATGTGTGTGTGTTTGAATGGGGAAAAAAGGCTCAGTTGGAAACAAAAACAAACCCCTCTCTGAACATGCAGTGACTCAGTGCAGTGTAACAGAGCGAATAATTACAGACCTGTTTGTATACATGTGATTACGCTTCACAATCAATGGTCATTTTGATCAGTCCGCGTGATGCTATGTAACCTGTTACCGTGGGCGACATATGGCTGAGTTGGTAATTAATCATAAAGAGCGGTTGGAGGCAGTAGAAAATAAATAAAAATAACAAATGGAGAATGAGACAAAGGGAGGAAAACAGCAGATGTCCCACAATTATTCTGCAGAAATATCTGGGGAGGTTCAGGTGTGTGCATAATTGAAGGGCATATTTTTAGCATTTATTCATTTGTGAAAATGAAAATCCACAACCCTTAATTTTATCTGTCCGTGTAAAAAAAAAAAAAAAAAATACAGAAAAAGTAGCCATTAGTCAAATAAATCAGTTAGGAATGCGAGGACGACACCGTGTGATAGACTGGGATCAAGTCGGGCAACATGCGGAGTTATAAATGTACATATGGTTTGCGAGCACATTTTAAATAAATAAAACTATTTGGATTTTGTTATTCTCATATGATTGATATAATGCAGTTTATTATAAATTTCCTTTTGGCACCAGGTAAGGTTTATTTTATCATTCTCTTTGAGAGGTAAACTGTAAAACCTTTTTTAAATAATATATGCGTTTGGAGGTGCTCTCCTTCTGGGCTGCAGAGATACCAGCAGCTAGTTGAACAATGTTAACGTGATTGCTTTGAGGTATATACAGTAACTAAATCACAATATGGGTGGATATGACAGGATTGCTGTACAGTGATGGAGAAGTGTAATTTCACTATAAGTCAATAATTTGTGGAGTTCTCAATGTTCTACAAATGAACGTTGTCTACAAAATCCTGTGAGAAATGATTCCACGTGCCTATGTACAAAACACAATGCAAATCATTTCTTTTCTTTTCTTTTTCTTTTTTTTTTTAAATAAAAATTAGGAAATTTCCATCAACATGAAAAGCTAGTAATAAAAAGCAGTGCCTGCTGCATTGAGTTTCTTTCAGAATCTATTTGGTGTTGTATGTAGGCTATATAAATATAATTTCTAGGAGACATCGTTGCCTTTTAGACATTCAGATAGGAGTTTGCTCTGCTGAAATATTGTATTATTTGTATTGAAATGGGTAGAGCTCCAAGAAGTCCAAAAATACAGTAAACAAAAATGTCCCATTTTTCACAGGTTTAAATTTAAGATCTAAGACTTTATTATGCATTTATTAGATAGATAGACAGTTTGGACAAAAAATTGTCAAAATCCGTGTTGGTGAACACTTCTCTTCTTCCAAGATAATCCATTGTGTGTGTTTTGGGATGGTCATAATAAAAGGACACTCACTAACACGCTGACTTAAGGAATGTCCACCAGAGCTGTTGCCCCTGAACTGAATGCCCATTTCATCACCATAAGACATCTTCACTGTCATTTCCCTGAATTTGGCAGTACATTCAAACAGCCTCACAACCACAAAAGTAAGTTATGATAAGGAGCTGCTGTCAGGTCAAGACCCTGGTGAGGATGACGACCGTGCAGTTTCCATGAGACTGTTTCTGATGGATTGTTGGTTGTACAAACAAATTTTTGCATCAGCTGTTGGGTTTGCTGGTGTCAGACAATCTTGCAGATGAAGACGCTGGATGTAGAGGTTCTGAACTGGTGTGACCACATGTGGTCTGCAGCTGTAAGGCCTGTTGGATGCACTCCCAAATTAAAGGAAACAACACTGGAGATGTCTTAAGGTAGCGAAATTAACATTCAGTTCACAAGCAACAGCTCTGGTGGACATTCCTGCAGTCAGCTTGCCGACGGCATTCTCCCTCAAAAGTTGCAACATCTGTGACATCGTGTTTTGTGATCAAACTGCACATTTTAGAGTAGGTAAGCATGATAATATTGGAACGTCATCAGTATCACTGAAATCGGCTCGAAAATAAAATTGCCCAACATGCTTTTCCTTCCTTTGCACAATAAATGATGATGATATTAATTACATACATTGAAAAGCATGCTATTTCATGTCTCCATCTGCTGGTGGGCCATTACGAGAAGGCCATGCACGCAGAATATGATGTTAATGTCACTACAGAAGAGACTTGATGGTCATTAAAGTTAGGTTGGGAAAAAAGTTATCAGTATCAGTTATCAGCCAAATAAGTTGTTATATGTCGGCATATTGGCATATAAGATATTGACAATAAATCCAATGCCATGCATCCCTATTATAGAGTGTCCTTTTATTGTGACCTTTGTGCCTTGATGACGTTGTTTAATCAGCATCTTGATATGCCACTCCTGTCAGGTGGATGAATTATCTTGGAAAAGCAAAAATGCTCACTAATGTGGATTTTAACAAATTTGTGAGCAAAATTTTACAGAAATATATTGAGTGGTTTAAAAAAGTCTTGGATCTATAAATTAATCCTGTAAAAAGTGGGAGCAAAAACAAAAGTGTTGCATTTACATTTTTAAGTATAATTTTCTTGACAGTACTCACATTCCTACTTCCTCCACTGTCCATGCTCAACAGGGGGAAACAACGCTCCTAACAGTATAAGAGAGAAGTGTGTCTGTGTGATGTACTTGTACATCAGCACGCTGTATTGTTTCAAGGTCCAGTAGGTGAACCTGCTCTTATTACCAGAGGAGACATTATCCCACTTGATTGCAGCCTCAGTTCAATATTTTATTGATTGTTTTGAGGGAAGTGAATAGTGTGGCCCAAGCTTAAAATCCAAGTCTGTTAAACCCTTTGGAGCTTTAAAGTCACAGATTCACTGACCTAAAGTTTAGCCCAGCATTTAGACTTAAAGCAGGGAAACATGGCTGGCTCTGTCCAAAGGTAAAAACAATACTCCCATAAGCACCTCTCAAGTTAATTAACACACTAGTTTGTTTGTTTAATTCAAAAATTTAAATGTAAAAAACAAAATGCAAAGCTAACCTTCCTCAGGATGAAGCTGATATTCACAGTATAGACATGAGATTGGTATCAACCCAACACTGCAAGAACACCATTCTTGCAGGGCATTTCCCAAAATGTGAAACTATTTCTTTAAAGGGGTTGACTGATTTAAGACTTTTTGTACTAAAAATTGTATTTTTATTGTCCAGTTGTCTTCATCCAATTCTTGGATAATAAAAATCAAGAATAATGACCCAATCACCTTTTATTTAATTCTCTCTGTTCTTTCTTTCATCTTGTTTGATTTGATCACTCTTTATTCCTCTCTTGTCTGTCACACTGACGACCTGCAGTAGTGTTCTAACTCACATTCCGCTCTGCTCTGCTCTTGTCTTTAATGAACTTCCTGCTCTATTGTCTGCACAACAGTTAAGTCGACCAAACCATTAAAACATGGCTGATCAATATTTCAAAGCTATATGCTGTATAATATTAATGCTACAAGCTCTGCTGAGTGAGCCTTAATGTACTCTGCTGCTCATATAGCTGATAGTATAATACTATTTTCTACCTCTCTTAACCATAAACTTTTGCCATTGTCACAGCATTTTATTTTAACTTGAGAGTTTTTCTTCTGCTTCTAATATACATTATTATCTAGAGCACCAGATTGAATTAACTTGCAGCTGGAAATAGTCCTCAACACATGCCCTATGTCCTCTTGTTTGAGTAAGTTTTCCTAAAAATTTATCAAGTGTTTTAGGAAATTCAGGAACCTTTTTTATGCCTCTGCACCTGCGATAGCCGTAGTTGGAGACATTATGTTTTCAGACTGTCTGTCCCATTTCTGTGAAGGCGATATCGTAAGAATACCTAGGGGTTTTATTTTCAAGGTTGGCACAAACATCCACTTTGAGACAATTAGATTTTGGTTGTCAAGGTCACTGTGACCTTGTTTTTCTCATTCTCGCAAATGCAATATCTCAAATGCCTCTAGGGCATTTCCTCAAATTTGGCACAAATGTTTGTTTGGATTCACCAATGAACTGGTTAGAATTTGTTGGTCAGAGGTCACTGTGACCTCACAAAAGATGTTTTTGGCCAAAACTCAAGAATTCATTCACTAGCTATGACAACATTTCACAGAAATGTCTTATAGGATAAAATGATGAAGTCATGACATCTTATATCCAAACGTTCAAAGGTCAACTTCACTGTAACATTATCATTTTCTGCAAAAACACTCCTGGCCATTACTATATGCATATCTCAGGAACAGAAGGGGAGACATTTGGTCAGATCCTAACTTGGTGACACTAATCTTGGGTGTCCACCTTGGAACTGCTGATCATACAGATCTTCTCTGCTGCTGGGGGGAAGATGTGTGTGCAGCATCCATGTTCATGACATGGATGTAAACTGTAACTGCAGCTTAACTTGTGCATGGAGGTGGTAATTTTAGTTGGTAAAGTGAAACCATATATCTGTAAGGCATCAGAAAGTATTGATAAGGACTAGAACATTGTTGCCTTTGTTTTAATAGGATTTGTTGACTGTAAGAAACATGTGTTTATCCTTTTAAAAAATTGCAGTATATCCTCCTTCATTTCATATGATCCTGCTTTAATTGCTGACCAATCTCCGAGCAGTGAGCAGCAGGGTGCCAGACAGATTCATAATAAGCTGAATTAACAACTATTATCTGCTGATTATGCCCATGGCTGCATTCTCCTCCTTCTCTTCTACCTCTCCTTCCACTGTCTTCATCCATCCCTCCACCTACCCTCTCTGTGCTGCTCTGCTTTCCCCTTCGTACTAATGGTTTCTCCATTAACCCCACCTGACGGCTGTGTGGGTAATTACAGATTTATTTACGGCCTGTGGCCACACACAATGAGAAATAAATAACGTGTTTGACCAAGCAGAAAGAGACATTAGCCAACCGTGCCTTTCACAGATTTAACCACACACACACACACACACACACACACTGACTTTTTCTCTTTAATGGAAACGGTTGCCAGAAGGCTTAACTGTGACGTCCTGTACAGTATTGTCTCTGGATGTCCATGTTGCTGCTGTACCTCCAGTTTAACTGGGTTTTTCCCTCCCTCTGCCTCTGCTGCTCTGTTGTGCAATAGAATGTTTTAAAATAAAATCAATACAGACTCTGAGGCAGGTGGAGCACACTGCACTTCATCCCTCGCTTTTACCTGTATTCCGTCTTTTGGCTACTTGGGGGCAGCCGAAACAAGTTGTGAACACAACTATAACATAATATCACCTTTTTCAAGTTGACATGTGGAAGTTAGTAAACTGATGCTTATTTCCAAATGCAGCAGTTACAGAGCAACATGATGATTCATTAGAAGTCTTTGTTCTTTGTCCACCTGATACATTTAAGTCCAGTATTTACTCTCTTTTTGCTCTGTTTTTGGTCTCCACCAACTCCTGAAAAAAATATGTCTTTTCAGCTATTAAATACCCATCCATGTTTACCAGCTAGTCTCTGAATGTTTTTCTGATGTTTGCCACTGAAAATGACAATATGAGATTGGTGACACTGAACAAAAACAGTGAAGTTGTGAGCTGGACAGTTAAACAATGACCTGAAAATCACTATGACACCTGAAACATGGGTTTGCATCCAGGCTCCTGACAGTGATTGAAGTTAGGCAAGAAAAGTGCTTGGGTAAAGTTAAGTGAAAATCATGATTTTAGTTAAACATTAATAAAAAAAAGGTAACCATAAAGAAATATTGCTGGAGTCTCTACAGTTGGGTGGTGTATTGCAAGATTGCTGAAAAATGAAGCCAACGTGGAAGTGTCAAAAACTGCAGTTTAGCAAGTCAACTCCCATAGACCCCCTTGTTAAAATACCCAACTTATTTACAGTGGTAATCATGTGTACAGCCTGGTACAAAAATGTTTTTTGGTCTCTACTGTAAATTTCCCCATTCATGACAACTCCATGAGGTTGAAATTGTATATAATTCACCTGTTTGCATTTTATAAGGGCGAAAAGTTATGCATTTGTTTAAGGGTGCAACTGTCACCTCAGCTTATGAATCAGACCCACCCCTTGCTCCTCCACAGCTCCACCTTTCCTTGGTCACTTCTGGCTCCTTGAAACCAAAGCTTTGTATCCACCACTCACTTTAGTGTTTAGTACCTATGGAACCAAAAGTAATCTTTCAGGCCCTAGGTCCGTTAAGCATTTCCATCGCAAACAGTACCCTTAAATGTTGGCAGGGTTGTTGTCACTCACTGCTCCGTCCAGCTTTTCCTCCAAGTGAGGATTACAATATATGCAGGTCACATAATCCTGTCGAAATTAATATAAATTGACATGTAAACGCCTGCGGATCCACTCATTACTAAAGTGTATGCCATCTGAGAGAGACGATAACAACTAACAGAATGGCCAAAGTTGTCACAGTAAAATTTAAGATGAACTGATGGATTCACATTGTCAACTCATGCATTGGTTAACATTACAAGTAACCACTCCACTTTAAAAGTTGCCAGCAGTTGGCCCAGTGAATGGAGTTATTTCCTCTCAGTCTACAGCTGCTGTGAAAGGCAGCAAAACATCCTTTCATTTTAGTTATAGTTTACTAATATATGTTAAACTTGGCATGGTATAAACAGTGGTAACATGAGCTTCAAAACCAGCCACAACTCAGCCCTGAGCAGAGTGACTGGCCACTGTTGACCAATCAAGGGACTGCAGTGTTTCTTGCTCCACCTTTTAGTACCAGGTCTGTGTTCTAGGTACTCCAACAGAAGGGTAACCAAAAATGGGGACAGTAAGGAATGGTTCCATTGATACCATCCACAACTTTTGACAGTTTTTGGTAGTGTACCAAACTGAATTGAACCACAGTAGACTGCTCAGTGGAAACAGGGCTCAAGGTCACGGTGGCTATGTCCATTATTTTATAGTCTGTGGTACCAACATTTTTGCAACTCACCGGGTAATTTAATCAGCACAATTTCTCCATTATGTTAATAGAAAACATACTGGCTCGGTATCCCTTAAAAACATATTTGCTTAAAAGTTAGTCGTATATAAATGTAATTTCTAGGACACAGGGCCGTTCTGTAACCTGAAATGAACATAAAACCATTATAACGCGAATTGTGTCGACAGGTCTGTGATTTTTTTTTTAATGTCAAGTTTACCACAAAGCGATTGTGTAGTTTTTTTAATTGTGTTTTTTATTTATTTTTTAAAACAGTCACTTTGTTTGTCATGTGCTCTTTATTTCTGCTGTAGAGTTTTACTTTTTTTCTAAAAATGTGAGCGCTTCTTCCTGGGTGCTTATTGGAAGAACCCATTAACTATCTGTTCAGCCAGAAGCCACACACCACACTGGCAAGGGCAGAATAAGGCCAAAACAGAAAGAAAAAAGATGTTTATCAGATTTAATCAGCTCAGCATGGACAAGGTCTTAAGCTTGACTTCAGGAATCAGAAATTACTTTGATGCTCTTACGAGTCAAAGACAGAAAAATCCCCTTCTTTTGTCTACAGTCTTGTTGCTGAGCCTTGTGTTTGTAGGCCAGAGGAAGCTTTATGTGAGGTCAGAATATTACCTGTGTGTTTATAAAATATTGATGCTGTTGTCTATAGACGGTGTGCAGGGTTTTCTTAATCTTTCTTAGAAAAACTAAAATGGAAAAAAAAAAAAATGCAATCAAGTGCTTCCAGAATTGGGGACCTACTGTATTCTGCTACTGTTGAAGGTGAATAGAGTGGCTCTTTACATTCATCAGGCTGTCTAATCCTCTCCATGTCAGGAAACAGATTTCTGTGTTTGCGTGTATGTAGCTCGTCTTTTCTCCACATTTCCTGAACCTAATCCAGGCTGCACAGATGACCGCAGACTTGCGTGGTCTGCCGGGGTGCATGCTAATAATCCCTCTGAAGCTCTGATTGATTTCAGGTCATTATCTGTTTGCTGTGTTTGTACTGCTGAGAGCTGTTTGTCAGATTTATGTTGAGCAGTATTGAGGATTAAATGATAACAAGTGAGAGAGTCAAATTATGCTGTTAGTATGCCTGTTTATCGCCCCTTTTAAAGCACATTTATATGTACCATTTTGATTTACTCAGTGTCGTTAAAATGTCTGCTGATGGGAGTTTTGTTGTCATTTCTCCAATCGTGTGCTTGTGTAAAAAGCGCTTTTTGTGATTTTAAGACCAGTTGACATTTTAGAGAATGATGGGAGCTTGGGAGAAAAGCCCAAGATTGAAATGAAATATGAAAATGCTTCTTTGTTCCTCTGAGTGGTTTGATGTCCAATTTTTATGTTTTTTTTCAGCATCTATAACATTTCAGTTGTTCACATGAAAAGTGACAGCAGTGGTTGTGTGAAGAATAAAAAAGAGAGCCGAGAGAGAAGTTAAAAGCCTGGCTCCTCTCTCACCTCCATACAACTGACCAATCACAGCATGAAGTGGGTGTAAATGTCACCCACAAACGACGCAGCTGCATCATTTGTAGTCGTTTTGTGTCTCAGTAGCATTTGCAGGTGAACCAGAACTCTCACTGACACAGTAACTTGTGAGTCATTTTACTTGTTTTGTGCGTGAAAATATAGAGGTGGCTGGTATTGTTTTCTCCTCGAGTCTACAGTATGTGTGTCTCATCATTGCAAAATGTGGTCCTGGTGACACCAGTTGTAGCAGGAACTACCACAGAACCAGTGTATTACCAGGTGTTTGGGAAGTCTGTCTGTCTATGGACAGATTTTTGTTGCCATGATGGTGTCACAGGGGCTGTCCACACCAGCCCGGGTATTTATAAAACCGTGACTCTTTGTTCACGGTTTGGCCTTTCATCCACACGTAACTGCAGTTTTGGGCCCCTGTAACCGGAGTTATTTGTAACCGGAGTTATTTGTATCCGGAGTCCAGGGTGAACTTTTTGGAAAAGTCCGGTGTCAGCAGTCATGTGTGGACAGGATAACGGCAGTTACTTTGTCTCGTCTCCATTGTGTGACGTCACAGTGTGCGACATAAACGGAAAACAGCTTCGTTATTACCCGATCCAGTGTGTGCGAGGATGGACCTAAACAAAATACTGCTGCTGAGTGTGTGTGTGTGTGTGTGTGTGTGTGTGTGGGGGGGGGGGGGTTCAGAGATTGTTGTTTTTCTGGTAATGACGTTTTACTGCCTCCTGATTGGTTACAATGGCCTTATAGTTAGGAGTTATATCGCCACCTACTGCTTTGGCATGTGTATTACATTGCTTGACAGTGGAATTTGTGGTGTCATGTGGACGGAGGTATTTTTATTACACAGCTCATATGGGCGCAGATTTTTGAAAAACTGGAGGCCAGAAAAGTTCGGTTTTAAAAATACCTGTGCTCATGTGGACTAGGCCACAACCATGCAAAGTGAAACTTAAGAGGCGTGTACTTGAAACCAAGATAAACGCAGAGTTTGAAGATGGTGTGGTCTGAGCAAGGGTGCCAGAAATAGGGGGTTAGGAAGTAGGGAAGGGTCCATTGGCCAAACGGAAGATCATTTGATCATCTTCGTAGCTGCTTTAAATCTCTCTATGGCCTTTTTTTGTGTCTTTGGCAGTTTTGTGTCTCTTTGTAGTTGTTTTGCTTCTGTGGCTTTTTTTTTTTGCATCTCTTTGTGGCAGTTTAGAGTCTCTTAGTAATTACTTTAGATCTGTGGCCGTTTGTGTTTCTCTGTGGCCAGTCGTAGTTTCTTTACTTGCATTACTTTGTAGCTGTTTTGCATCTCTCTGCAGCCATTTTTTTGACTCTGTGGCATTTTTTGATCTATTTGTAGTTGTTTTGTGTCTCATTGTTGTCATTTTGTGTCTCTTTGTGTTCATTTTGAGTCCCTGTGGCAGTATTGTGTATCTTTGTAGCAATTTGCATCTCTCTGTTGTTTTGTGTCTCTGTTTCCCCTTTGTTGAGTTTTACATCTTTCTGTGGTAATTTTGTGTCTCTTTGTGGTGGGGTTGTGTCTCTCTGTACCCATTCTGTGCCTCTTTGTGGCAGTTTTGCGTCTCTTTGTGATCATTTTGGATCTGATTGTAGTAATTTCATGTCTGTGGTTGTGTTTGACTTTCCAACAATAAATGCTGTTGTAACTGAACATTGGGATCCATCCTGTTGTGACCCGGAGTGTGATCTGTCTGATGGAAATGTGGCCCACAGTTTTAGAATGATCTCACTCTGGACGGGCAGATAGCCAGTAGGGATGTCCCTATCAATATCAGATTGGTATCAGCTGCCGATATTAGCAAAAAACGTGCGTCGGTATCGGATCGGACGGCATGGGAAAATGCCGATCCAAGAACTCCGATCCAGTTTTTCCGGCCAGCCCAGCGCACCGTGATTCAAGCAGTCCATTCCAGTGTTCCGCTCCAGCACTTACTATCAGCCCACCAGGCCAGCATGCAGACACACAGGAAACAGCAGCACCAGGCTGGCACTGACACTACTAAAATAACTGAAAAGGAAATGCTGCATTCTTTGTTAATGTCAACAATGTCTTGTGGTGTTAATCTATTTTTTATTTATTAGGGGGCCAAAGCACAAGTGTGTGGAGTCTTGCTGCTATTTTAATTTCAATGTCAGACATTTTAAAGATTTCTTGTGTTGATTTATTTTCTATTTATTAAGGGGCCAAAGCAGCCAAAGCAAACCAGCTATATTTTTTATTTAATGTTAATGTTTAAGTTTAAATTTTGTTTATTTAACCCTGTTCACAATAAACAGGTCAGTGTCTCATACCAACTGTTGTGGATCATTCTAACTAACCCGATTGAGTAGTTGTTCTTGTTAGAGTAATGTCGCTTGATCAAACCTTTTCTAACATGACTGACAACAAAATAAGTGAATATGTAAAATATTGGCTTGTATCGGACTGGCATCGTTATCGGCCAAAACTCAAGGCTGTGATATTGGTATCGGATCACAAGTGAAAAAGCTGGATCAGGACGTCCCTAATAGCCAGTAAGAACAACAACAACATGTTTAGGGCTCTGCTACTTGCAGTGCAGAAGAAAATACAAATCTACATAAATCAGCTGTATTGATTGTTTTAATGACAACAAACCAACATTTACCTGAGAGCAACAGGGAGTTCATATGATTGGTCAACATGAACAGATCCTGTGATCCATATCTCCTCTCATCACACAGTCTTTGTGTGTGAGAGGTGATGAAGTCTTGATTGAATCCCAGCAGCATCAGCAGAAGCAGCAGGAGGATAAAGCCTGACCTGTGTCCTCCTGCTCTTCAGTTTGCTGTGTGATATGAAGCAGAGCTGCTGCAGCGCCCATCGCCTTCAGCTCTGAGCTGCACGTGGGAGTCCATCTCTGATTTGACGCCTTTTATAGACGACCATGCTGTTTTTCTCTCTGCGCTCCTATTTCTGTGGAGCATAAAAGGCTCAGTGTGTGTGTGTCTGTGCCTGTGTGTGTGTGTGTGTGTGTGTGTGTGTGTGTGTGTGTGTGTGTGTGTGTGTGTGCGCGTGGAAACAGAAATAGGTTTATTGCCAAGTAGGTTTTCACATATGAGGAATTGCATGAAGCAGTGTATAAAAGATTAAATTGAAAAGAGTAAGTTAGACATGGAGCTTTTACGTTAATGTAATGTTGTGTCTGTGGGGGGTTACAAGCGTCAGTGTCAGCTACATCCACACTAATATGTTTTTGTTTTAAAACACATAACTTTTATCACATCTAGCCTAGCGTCAACACTACTGCAGTGTATTCTAACCCTTGAAAAAGAGATTTCTGAAAATGCTACTGACCCCGTTTGAGTTTGAAAACAATAGGGTTGCATTTTAGTGTGGTCTGGCGAAAACAGGGCTTTTCGAAAACAGTAATGCGGATGAAGATGTTCACTTCCTGGCTGTGTCGTATTTGTCTTGAAAGTCCAGCCAAAACATTATAGCTAGGTCTGCATACCTGTTGTGGTTTTATCCTTCTTGTGTTGCCTTACTGCTTTCCCGTTGCCACGGCTTCCTCCGGTGATGGATAAATGCCAAGTCATGCCAAACCGACTTCAGAGAACTAGTGATAATGAAAGACGACTGCTGCTTCGCCTCACGTCGCATGTGTGTTGGCCAAAAAGTTGCACATGAACACATGGCAGAGACTACAGCCAACGACCAACTAGTATGTAGGTTCTGTGCCTGCGTCAGAGGAAATAAGTCCAGACCAGCAGACTGTGTTTGTCATTCAAAAAGGGAAATTTGAAGACCGTTGTGATGCTAGATAGCTAGTTTGCACATTAACAGCATTACCATGAACCTTTTCATTCCCTCTGAATGGGTGACTGTTTCCATCTGAATAGGTTTCCCAGTCACTCACATCATCACACTTAAGCCTGATTTATGGTCGTGCGTTGAATCAACGACGTCGCTACGTGGTTGCCTTGACGCCGTCGTGAACCCTTCGAACTCCTCCGTCACTCCGTTTCGTCGCAGTGCAATTCACTGCCAGAGCAGTAGGAGGCTGCGTTCCTTTCCTGAGTGGTTATCGTCGTCTCTAGTTGATTCTTTGTTTAGCTTCCGGCTTTTCCGGTCACAGAGAAATGAACGCGGAGCACGGACAGACGGCTCCGGCCGTATCCGTATCCGTATTGAACGTTGAGCATAATGGCATATATATAATGAGCCTTAACACTGCAACATCTACATCACAACAGAAGATGTTTAAAGATGGCGGGGATCACGGAATCTGGAAATACGGAACCGGAAAAGCGTTGCTACCAAGCAAACCAATCACAGCCGTGCCGGTCTGTGCTGGGTCTGCGTCGCCTCGACGCGTAGTTACATTTTTGGGGAGGTGCACGTCAGGCTACGCTGGGGGCTACGGCGAGCCTTCTGCGTAGCCCCGTACCCTACGACGTAGCGACGTCGTCGATTCAACACACGACCATAAATCAGGCTTAAGTGGGCTGGAAGTTGGTAGGCATCCGGAACGCTTTTGGATGGCATGGGAAATTTGAAGTGGCTGCATCTGTAAGTGTTTCAAAAAAGTTTGTTTTGATCTCACTCCCTCTTGGCTCTGGCTGTTTGTTTAATTTCCTCACTTCCGTTTCTCCTCTTGTTTGCTGAGCTATCAAGGTCCGACGAGGGCCAATGGTGTGGGACACACCGGGAGGACTAGGGCATCAGACATGGCCTACTGGTGAATGATGGCTGATCATTGGCTTGGTGTGTCAGAACCTTTAGAGAGACTAACAGAACCATTTTATATGGAGATGGCACTATCGGGCTGAAACAAAGTCCCTTCTTTATGCCAACTTTTTACACAGAATCAAATGACTGCGGCATCATTCTGCTCCAGTGTGTAATTTTAGTAAGCATCCCAGCATTATGGAAGCAAAAGAGGTGTGATGGGAGTGACATGTAATGCAACAGCATCGACCTCTAGTGGTAACATGAATTGGCTGTGTTTTATGAACAATAACAATGACGTAACATGACAATAACAATCATTTACTGTCCCTTTTATATGGTGGCTGATCTTGGGTAAGCTCTGGAATCTCCTTGTTTTCCCAGTTTGCAGACATGTTTGGACACTGCACTTCGTCCTCCTACGGTGGGCCGCACGCATAAAGCAGGATTTATACGTACCATTTCTGTTAGTGGAAACAAAGCTTTTATTAACTTATATTTCACAGATAAGAAACAATAAATTGTAAAGACAATAAGGCCTCTACAAAATACCATTTTAAGTCTTGCATGTGATTTCATTTGGTTTCATATGGGTAGAGGACATCTTGTGCCAATCATGTAAGCATATTGTATTCATTTGCAAAACGTGTCAAGTACAAGACAGTTGTTTTGCTGGTAAGCCTTGTAAGTTGTAATGGAGCCACATTTTGTAACGCTACCTTTTTAAATATTGCTGTTGTTCCCTGGCTTCATATGAGTAGAAGAAATCTCCACTAGCTGCTAGGCTAATTTATACAATGTAAAATGTCATAGGCTTGTGCTAATAACATTAACATGTTGTATTTGTGGGGAAAATGTGTCCAGCAAAAGACAAATGTGTTCAGCAAAAGACAACTTTACAGCACTTCATAGAAACTTCACCGCCTATTAGTGTGTTGGAGGTGTTACTGCAGAGTGCCACAGACACACCATGCACAAGTATAAATGCTCACGGAGTAGGACCTGAGCTTACCCCATGGTACCGTCCTACCAGCTGTCCTGTTTATTCAGACACCATTTCAGTGCGATCTTACCTTATACACATCATGACGAGGTGGCCTAACAATGCGATATTCCCGCCTTGGATTGGCAGTGTAAAATGGGCTAATCGAACAGTGATCTGTGTGTCAGCATGGCAAACTAATTGTCAGTAATGGATGAAATAAAACACACACCCACTGACATAGAGCTTAAATGCCCAAATGAATCAGGAATTTTGGAACAGTTTGACCTCATGTGACCTGTGTTCGTGACTGACCATGATTTCTGTTCTGGGTTTGGATAGTCTGAGCTGTCAGCTGGGAAAACAAACTCTGAGTTTAACAGGTAGATAAATTACTCTTTCATTGGTTAGAAAATCTTTCTTACTGTATTTATGTCATATTCTGTGAAGAATAAAACGGCAAATCAATGTGCAGTTACCTTGAGATGTTAGGGCTGTGTTGTTCCTGGCCTGTGTCCAGCATGTGGCTTTTCTACATGCTCCTCGCATTAAGATGGCTGGAGTGGGGGCTGTTGGCCCTGTGGGGAGGAAGATGGGGGGTAACTCCTGCAGGGGAATATGAATGGAAGATCAGGGAGGGGAGGTGTTGGGGTGGGGGTAAGGTGTTTAAGCCTCCGGAGGTGTCGGCTCTCCTCAGGCAATCTCTTTTGTCCTCATCGTTGGCCTCTTCTTATTCAGATTGTTGTTGGGTGTCAGTCTGAGAAACATGAACTCTGCTCCCTCAGAAGGATATGTGTTTCTCTGGGTGCTGAGCTGTTTGTAACTCTTGTCAGACAGGATGATGTTCCTCTCCTGAGGCTTCGCACATGCTTCTTTAGGTAAGATGTTAACACTGCAGTTTTAAGTTGCTCTTTTTCTTCTGCCATTGGTTTTACTCAGTTCTCAGTTTATCTGAGACATGATAGAGCTGTTTCATGCAGACAGGCAGCAGCAGCTTTGAGCAAAAAGAGGACGGGGAAGTGTAGGCCAAGGTACCAGAATAGAAATGGCAAAAAGGAAAAACACCAATATTTTAAACATGACTTCAGATATTCTTCTGAAGACAGTATTAGAACATTTTGGACTTACCAAGGTGCTGCACTGTAGCACAAAAGACAAGTTCCTTAGTGCAAGAAGTATGAAGATGCTGGATTAGAGAGGATCAGTATGACCGAAAGGGATGGAAAAATATACTGGAAACAACCCAGAGGAACTAAGTTTAGCCTAAAAGATACCGTTTTTTGTGTACAATGTTAGTATGTGTGTCTTAAAAAAGTCTGATGGTATTAGAGCCATTTGAACAATTTATACTTTGTAGTATTTAATTTAACTGTCTCAGACAGTGCGTGCCTCTGATTGCTAAATGTATTGCAAGTTGTATGTGCTTGTAAGTTAATTTAGAGGCAATTGAGCCTGCGTGCACACAATCTTTGGCCATTCCCCATTTGGGACTGTCTCAACCACTGCATGGAATACAGTCCTGCATTGTTCTATAGAAAAGGCTCAGAGTTTCGGAAATTAACTAGGTGCAAATTTGCAGAGACAACCAGTTACTGACACAAAGGTGAGATTAATGCTTTATCAGAAGTGTTTTCTGTTTTACATGAGAAAAGACTTAAAGGATAAAGACTAACTGGTAGTTTGAGTCTCTTCCCTGCGCTCTTTACTTTTTTCCCTCTTCCTTTCTACCACACTAACACATTTTGTGATATTTTGAGTGAATTTGGTGTTTCAGCCAAATCCACTGATGAAACTGCATTTTATTGGTGTGTATTTTGTATAACTGTACAGAGAATGCAACATGTCAAGTCTGCTTTTGTGTCCTGAAGTCACACATTAGAAGTGGTTAATGAAGTCTGTCTAAAAAGGGGGAAAATGAATAATTCAGGCTGCTTTTTTCTGTTGTATATGCATTCACAAGACACTCACGAAATCAAACCTGACAAACAAACAATACCATACATGGCTGTTGTCAAATGAAGACCATGAATGTAGGAGCTTCTCCCATTAAAAAAGATTCCGCTTTGTTCATCAGTCAGTTGCAAAATGCAAAAACACCACTGTGGTGGGTAAAAAAACCCAGTCTTTTATCCAGAGACAGGTGAGGAAGAAACACCTGGTTTCATGTATGAGAGCTCTGTGATCATGTTTGTGGCTGCCTTAATGAGCTGTGCATCACTTTGTCAGGCTCCATTATTTTGCACACTGATGATCACACTTTCTTTCCATCAGGACAACTTGTATTTTGGAACTTGATGGCAGTTTCCTGTTTGTTGTAGCCGGTGCATAGCAGAGGTTTCAGACTGATAATTTAGGAGGAAAATGTAGCATTTTGTTCTAATGTGTTATCTGAGAGAAAAGACCACACAGCCAGATGTTTGGTAATGAAGTGACTCACTGGTGTGTGAACAGCATGTTGCTGAGTTTCCTCTGCAGATAAATGATTTTACTGAGTAAATCATCCATCGACACAGGTGCTAATGAGTGTTGTTGTGTCTGTTTATACTGCAGACAGACAGGAGTTGAAAATAAACTCTGATGCATGTTGGAAAAATGGACTGGAATCAGTTGGTATTATATGAGCATGAGCTGTAAAAGGAAAGAACAAGCGAGGCTGTGCGTAGGTGAGCTACGCATTTGAGCTAAATGCAAATTTTACCATGTTGGGCTGGTTCCAAATATTCGAATATTCCTATGGGCTATTCATTCAGTGGGCAGTTCTTTGGTTTTCAACTTAAGGATTCAGATTATTGTTATTATGATTATTTTGAGAAATGAAAAAGAAATTATAAATAAATATATTTCAGTGTTTCCAGTACATTGATGTATTTGTAGTGACCTGCTACAATATCATTTTTTTAACTATTTAAAATGGATAAAATCTAGGGATGTATGATATTGGATTTTCTTTCTGATATCCAATATGCTGATATATAAAAACTTAATTGGCCGATAATCGATACCAATATCGATATATCCACTTTTTTCCTGACTTAATTTTTTTGATCATCATCTTCTGTTGTGGAATTAACATTATATTATACAGCATGGCCCACCAGCAGATGGAGACATGAAATACAATACTTTTCAATGTATGTAATATTCATTCATTCTGCAAAATAATAAAAGGCATGTAGGCGGATTCTGATAGTTCATTTTAAAGCTGATATCGACCAATACTGATTATGTACTGGTCCTTAATTTTAAGTTAATTTTAAAGCACAAACCTACGTGTGTGTGTGTGTGTGTGTTTGTGTGTACGAGGGTTAGAGTTAGGTAATTGATGGGGGCCACCTGTGGGACTGAAGAGAGGAGTGGCAGAAAGCAGATCAGATCAGAAAGTTCTTTTACTCGAGATGAAACTTCTCAAACTCCTCCTTTTTATGCCCAAACCATGAGTCCAATCATCAGCACTAGGATACCACTAGAGAGTGGTTTTTAACTTTGTGGTGATGATGAAGTGATGACATTGTAGATCTAAAAGGTCAAAGGTCAACTTCACTGTGACATCATAATATTCTGCAAAGACACTTTCTGGCCATTGTTCGACACCATATCTCAGGAACAGAAGGAGAGATATTTGGTCAGATACTGAATTGGTGACACTGATCTTGGGTGTCCACCTTGAAACTATGCTGATTGTTTAGATCTGCTGTGCTGTCAGGAGGAAGATGTGTGTGAAGCATAGACATGTTTTCACAGAGATGGATGTAAACTGTAACTGCAGCTTCACAGATGGCCAGAGGCATACAACTGCAAGACGGTAATTCTTGTTGGTCTCAAACAGTAGTCTGCAGCTTCTGCAAGTTGGCAGCTGCCTGCTCAGGTGACACGCTATCCAACGTCTCAATCACCCCCTGATGACAAAGACAGCTCATGTATTATCTGATTATAGAAATGCTGATTTGATATGTATGAAACATGTAAATGTTAAGTATTCCTGGGTTGCACATTCGTATAATGCCAACATTTTCACCTGGCAACTGGGCTGGAACTTTTCCAGGGGAGGGAGCAGCTGAAAACATGGTCCTTCAGCGCTGCATCTTACCTGTGTAACAGGAACACTATTTCATATTAATATAAATCTTAAATCTTAAATTTGTTGGATCTAGTATACTGTTTCTGTGCTGCTGTTTCACAGTGCTTTGTCAGGTGTTGTATATTGAGTGACAAGTTTACAGAGGGAGACTGAAAATTCTGAGGCTCGGTTCAATGTCATTTCAAAGAGATGTTTTTACAGTGCAGTGTAAAGGTTTTAAAATGTCTGAGTCGTGCTTCAATGCTGCTTTAAGTTCTGGCCTGCTTCCCTGGAGAGGACTTGTCATCCTCCCCCTTTGCATCTATCTCGTCTGTGTCAATCCTACTGGAGCTGAACTTTGCTCTCAGCATGCCTTTATTGTCCCTTTGATTGACAGCTCTGGTCCTGACCGGGCGTCCAGTGTGACAGCTGATGATGGATCAGCTGGAGACGATGTGTTTGTGTGTGATTCAGCCTTTTGTGTTTCCTCTCTTGACGTGAGGGGGAAATTTTGATAACTGACTGATATGATCGCCTGTTAAGACGAGCAGCCTGTGTGTGGACCGATATCTCTCACATGAATCTATAATAACAGAGGAGAAGAAAAACATGAGATGTCTGATACTTCTGTTTTATATGACGATGACAACATTTTAGAAAATACTATAAAACATTAAATTTAACACAGGTTAACTGTTCAGATTGTGTTTGATGTGTAATCAAAAAAAGTTTGAATTTTTAACATCAGATGACAACAATTACAGTATTACGCATAGTATCATATATAATACTCTTTAACTAATATCTGACTAATGTACAAATACAGACTAAGAACCATGCGTTGGCTAACCCTTCGGGCACACTCACACTAGGCAATCGTACCGTGACCAAGCACGTTTGCCCCCTAAAGTCTGGATTATTTGGCTAGTGTGAGTGCAAGTGTGCCGTGCTTGAGTACGGTACGGTACACTTCCCTGGCCCGGTACGGTTAGAAGAGGTGTGCTTAAAGTGATAGTTCAGGTTTTTGGACATGAAGTTGTGTGAAACGCTGACCACCTGTAGCTCTACTGTCAATGAGCCTCCTGGTCTGAGAAATGGCCCGTAGCTTACCGGAGAAAAAGTAGTTCTGAAGATATACGGGGAACATGTAACCAAAAGGTTTTAAGCTACAAAAAAGTATGCATGTGTTTTGTTGGACTGTTTCAATAATTTTAAAACATCCCTGTATTACATCAGTCCTTGCTATCAACTGGGACTATTTTTTGGCCAGTATCACTCCGCTGTGCAGGCCTGCACGACAGCACGCCAACAGAAATCAATTAGACAGTTCATCACCACGCCGTGCAGGTGCGCAGGATAGCAACGGCTAACGAAAACTTCATCGGCTGTTTCCAACAGAGAACCAGTAGGCTATTATTAGTAAGGAAGAAGATGTACTAGCCCTATATATACCTACTACTATAGTGCGAACACTGGCTCAGGCTCACGACACACCCTCGTCAGCTGCTGTAGGTAAACAGAAGAATACCAAAATGGTGCGAACTTGTGATTTCCCCAGCTGTGGGAATAAAAACTCCATCGGTTTTCTGTTACAGATGTAACCCGTAGGAAACTTTGGCTCGTGTCAACTGGGATGAACCTCGCTACCAAGCCAGCGAGGGTGAAGCATGGTGAAGCTTGGTCTTGCATGCGCACAAGGTTACGTATGCAACGCGTGAAACGTGGTGATGACGTATGAACCATGCGATCATCCCTCCACAACAACAATAGCAATGGCGGCGTCAAAGGGTTCACGTTGGTCAGATGAAGAGGTCGTATCTCAACGTGATGATGTACGTGTTGGAGGCAACCGTGCTTGAGTACACTTGCTCTCGGGGTAATGTGAGTGCGGGCCAGGGGAGGGGGGGCATTCGTGCTTCAGCGCGGTACGGAACAACTGGCCCTAGTGTGAGTGCGCCCTTATAGTTAGCAGTCTGCGTCCAAAACCTTCAATGAACATCATGTGAGTGCAGCTGCTGACTTTAGTTATTTAACAGTGAGATGTAAAACTTTAATGCTAACTGAACACAACACACAATTGCCATAGACATACACAAGGAGGTGGAGGAGACAGTGGCAACATTCTGAGTTTTACAAGCAGCATCTATACTTGAGGACATAATTTGTGAAAAGGTAGCCTAATAAATCAAACAAACATTTAAACATATTGCAAAAAAATAACATTATACATTATACATTATATACTTTGTATTGTGATAGAATCATAATGTGTGGCCTATGGTGATTTCCACCACAGTTTGTACAAATATTATTTCTCCTGTTTAATCTCTTTTGTCTGGCATGTTTAGAAGGAAAATAATTTTTACATTCTAATCTGGCATTAGAAGAATCTCATCAATAACATAATATCATAGTCCTTCCTGGTTTATAAAACTGATTTAATTATCTTTACATGTCAGCGATGATAACGGGTTGATACATTTAATACAGCACCATTAACAAGGCACAACAAGAGGTGTATTTAATGTCTTTAGAGCTTCATTTTACTTTCTGCTGCTATGATCAATCTGACAGCATCCAGTTCAGACTTGTGTTGGATGATTTACTGGATCCAACATAGTGACTCAGACCAGGATGCTTCCAGACATTGGACAGATATAAAAGTGTTAAAACCCGCATAACTAGGTCTGGAATTGGCTTCTATTTCATGATCTGCATGATCTATCCCTGTCAGTTTATGAAGATGGAAAGGAGGGAAATTAATGATGGAGGATGGTGGAAGTGATGTGGTTGGTGTGTGCTTTCTTCTTCTGTCCCGGCCTGACAGGAAGCAGGCCTGAGGCAGCTGAGGGCTTTGTCCTCACAGACCCAGTCAAACTTTGATGATCTCTCCAAAAAGCCACTCAGCTCGATCCCTTACGAGTCTGCCAAGAGGATACAGCATCACTTCTTTTGTGGATCCGTACATGGTTGTGTCCCACACAGCCGTTCAATCACAGCAAAACACACAGACGTTCAGAAACTTTACAGACTGCTGGGTAGTTCTGCATGGTTAAGCACTACAAATCAGGCAGGGTTTACATTGAGGTTGAGCTTTTTTTTTTTCATGCTTTCAAATCAATTTCCAAATTTTAATTTCAGGTTGCTGCGAAAATGAGCCTCCTCGAGATGTGTAATCCATCTCAATAAACAGCCGTTTTTGTTTTTTTTAAATGTTACAAACAACCAAACTCGCATAACTCTTACAGCAAACTGCAAATAAAAAGCTGCTCAGCATCTAATTATCAAATCGAAGACGTTTGAGTGTCCTCAAATGCACCATCAAGCAGAGATTTTAAGAATCATCTCAGCTCACAACTGCAGCTTCACATTATGATAATGTAACTTTGGCAAATTAAATTAAAGGCAACAAAATGTTGACTGTGATGGATCGTCTCTCTGCAGCAAGATTCAACTGTCTGCAAGTTGAATACTGAAATGAACTAAAAACCAGTTTCTGCCTGGAAGGAAGGAAATCAATCTAAAGACTTTGAGTTGTTTTAGAAAGTGGTCAACAGGGATATGAAGTTTAATTCATTTGTAGTTAAAGGGTTAAAACACCCAAAACTAGTGTGTAAAATCCATCATAAAATATTGAAAACTTAAAACAGGAGTGGAAACTGCCATCACTCCCAAACTACTTGAAAAGAAATAAGCAGTAACTACATTTAAGTTATTGTTTTTTCTGATGTTTTAGAATATGCTCATATAAGAAATATTTATTACATTTATTTAACATTTTGTATAAGTTAGCTGACATTAATTATGTAGTATTATGAATACTAGAGAAGGTCAGGAATGAACCATCTAATTTGCACAGTTTTTAAAATGACTTTCAAAGTGTTAAAGGTCAGTTATCCTCAGCTTCCAAAAACAATGAATACCAGACACGCTTCCTCTCATTTACCTTCTCCCCCATGGACTGGGATGCGATTGTGATGCCATTTTGCTGAAGCTGTGGGTGTGTTTGTGACAAATGGTGGCACAGAGGAAGAGGAGGAGCAGGGACACTCTGCTCCTCAGCTGATGCTGTGAGGATGCTGAGTCAGGGCGAAGAAGTGACAGGAGGAACTGAGGGAGAGAGAGAGAATGAGGAGAAGAAGAGAGGCTGTTAAATATTTCAGGAAGGTCGAGCGGAGCTGCGGCTCTCTCTGGGTGTTCCTGTCTCCTTCTCCATCTTAAAGGGGACCTATTATAATTATCCTTAGTATCTGATATATAATGCTACAATGTTGGATGTTTATACCAAATGTGGCCAATGTTTCAGATAATGAGGTATGTGAAAGTAATCCCCGTGAGCAAAAAACTCCGGTGTCAGCAGTTCCTAAATACTTTGTTTCCAGCATTTTTCTTCTTTGGCTACGAGCCAAACCTGGTCACCTGGTAACAGATTTCTTTTTATGGTCACCTGCACGCTACTGCAAGTGTTCACATCACATACACTGCTACATGTGGCTACATGCTAACACCAGGGAAACACAATCTTAATGCCCTGACACACCAAGCCGGCTGTCGGCCTTTGGTTAATGTTGTGCTGTCTGTAACCGTCTGTCACTGTCGTTTTTGTGGTGTGTCCCACACCATTGGCACTAGTCAGGTCTCATTGGCGGCTTTTCAGCTGATTCAGCATGTTCAGCAAGTGATGGAGCCTGTCAGTGAGAGAAATCACACCTGATTGGCTTTCAGCTCAGTGCGCAAGAAGTGAAACTGGATTGAGGATAGCAAACAAACAGCTCAAGTCAAGACAGCATGAGATTGAAACAAACGTGTTATACAAGGTAAGATTATTCAACATTTCAGCATCAGGTTGTGTTTTAATGTGCAAAGTGGCTAACCAGCGTCTTGAATTCATCCTGTCAGTCTTCCAGTTTTCCTTTTTGAATGACAGTCACTGACCACGACTGCCTGCAGGTGTGGAGAGTTATTTCCATTCATGTAGGCGCAGAATATACCTGCTAGTTGGTCATTGGCTGTAGTCTTTGTGGTATGTTAAAGTGCATTTTTTTGACGAGACTCAGCAGTTGGTCCTTAGTCACTACTAGTTCTTAAATATCAGTTTGGTGTTTCTGTTCCTGTACTGTAGTAGCTGAATATGGTGATTTTTCATTGCAGATAGTCTGTTACTCCGTTACAGACTTTCCCCCAGCTGCAGTGACAGTGCAGAAACGCACAGAGTGCAGATGTGGAAGACCTGTAAATACTGACCAATCAAAAAGACTGGGCTTTTTCTTGAGGGGGACTTAAAGACACTGGTGCTATAACTGAGCCCCTCAGACAGAGGGTGAATGCAGGTGTTCCAGCACTTGCGGATGACGCCAAACAGGTCATCCAGGGGAGTTTCATTGTTTCTTCCAGACCGTTGCTTAAACTACAGGCTGTACTTACACATTTTGGTAATGCTTGCCACCCATACCGCTGCTGCGCGCACAAAGTGTTTTGAAGCAGATCAAGAGACAGACCCACCCTGCTCTCGTTCTCACTCTCAAACCCAGACCAAACTGCGATCAAACGGCAAAACTTGGCAGTGCTCATCAAATATAAAACAAGAATCTATTACTGAAGTGCCTGTTTCTCACCCAGAATGTTTTCTGAAACATATTTTAGTGCTCTGTTTAGCTGTTATGATAAGTTTGTCTACAGGAAGTGGGCACCATACTGTTTCCTACATAATGAAGACACTGCAAAGTGTTTTCAGAGACATATTTTAGCTTACTGTTTAAATGTAGTATATGAGATCGTTTGTTGTCAGCTGGCCACCTGACAAGTTTGCATTACATCACCCACCAGCGCAAGTGTTTATTGGTCCAGTGCAGTGCATTGCATTCTGGTATTTGTAGGTTTTCTACCTCTGGAGCAAAAGCAAATGTCACAGCAGTTTTTCTCTGTTTTCTCTGGTCATGTAGCATCAATTTAAAAAGTATTCGTGTCTCTCTACTGCATAGACTGCCCAGTTTTAAGAAACACTCCAGCAGTGATATTCTTAAAGTCTGAGATGATCTCAGCCTGTAGGATTACAATGAAGATCATCTTCATCTAAAGAGGATTTTGGGAAACATTGTTCAGGTTACTTACCAGGTCACGATGATACCATAAATCCACATAAACATGCAGTGAGTCGGTTATCATATTCTCAGAGGTAACTGGTGTGTTTGTGCGTGTGTGTGTGTGTGTGTGTGTGTGTGTGAGTGAGTGTGTGTGTTGGCATTTCAACTGACAGCGCAGTGTCAAGACAGTGTCAGACAGTGCAATGCAGATGATGGATATGGAGATGAATTAATTAAGTACCCAATAAATTAATGTACTTCATCACATTAGATGCAAAGATCTTGTATCGGTCACCCCTACCTTAAAATTATTATGCCCCAATCCAACTTTTCCCAATACCATTCAGGTATTTGCTGACACACAGCACCAGTCTGATACTTGTGCTTTCATTTTTTTTTCTTGATGATGTTGACAGAAAAACTGTATTGAATGTGGATCAGTTGTGTTGCTGTTGATACCAGATATGATGAGGTCAGCGTCAGGCAAGTACTGATCCAAACTTTGTGAGAGCCCAGTTTTTCCTCAGTGTGAATATGTCTGAATTTTTAGTGAACTGTGGAGTGGTGGACTCATTTAGACTTGTAGAGACTAGTTGATGCAAGTTTTAGTTGAACTTTGGATGTGATACCTCTGTGATGAAAACCAGAATCAAGATTTCTTGAATACATGATGTTTCAATGTAATGGTTGTTACAGAATTCCATTTTTAGCTCTGAATGATGCTTCTTGTTGGTACTTTAACGCATCAGAATAATGTACATGAAGATGCACTCTGCTGCTCTAGTTGCCAACAAAACCCCCTCTTTAGAAAGCTTCCTTTCCTCCCTCTCTCTCGTATGTACTACTGAATCTACAAGTATACTCCTCTTTATATTTTTATAGCTCTGTGTGTGGGATGTGACTCAGGTCTTCAGCGTGTGAGCACACCTCTCTACCTTTGCTCCTACACATGATGCTGCTGTGTGTGTGTCATGATGAGAGGTGTGTGGTACCGGGGAGGGCAGTGTGAGTGTATGTGTGTGTGATGGAGTTGTGATTCGTGACTGCTATCTTTCCTTCGCCTGTTTGTCTCTCCGTGCGGCCTCTGAAGCGTCCTCATTATCTTGGTCGTGCTAGCGGAAAGCACTGGCGTCTCAATTGGGAAGCGACTCTGAGCTAATGAACCTGATGAGACGAGGCATGGAGCCAGGACCAACCGCTGCTCGGCTCAGTTAAAGCTAACGTGATGGATCTGCGGGTAGCAGAGGGAGAAAGTGAGAACACGGAGAAGAGCAGGATGAAGGAGAGATAAAAAGCAAGATAATGTTTTATACTTTGGTGTAAAAGCGGAAATGCACTGAACATGAGCTGTTAATGTTGTTCATAAATAATGCAGTATCCATTTGGCCAGCGCTCCTGAACTCAGCACCCTGAGTGGCATGGGTGTGGACTGCTGGAGAGTTAGTCAGAATGTGTGTGTGTTTCTGCACTCACACACTTCATCTCTTTGTCTCTGCTGGTATGAATTCATTTCTGCACAAGTTCTGTTTCCCTGTCAGGTGTTTATTAAAGAGTATGAGAGTCTGAGATCAGCTGTGCAGGACAATGAGGGGGAAAAAAAGTTTAAAAATCTTTATTTATACAGCACTTGTCAAAAATGTAATGGACCAGGATAAAATAGGTACAACAAAGTCCATTTATAGACATTTACATACATATATATATATATATATATATATATATATATATAATGTATATATATATATATAATGTATATATACACACACACACACACATTTAGTTGAATAAATTTTATTGATATATTCCAAAATCACAAAAGGGATTTACAAACTGCACACTGTTTAGATATGTACTTGTCATATGTGCAGAGTTGACAGATATAACAAAAATAAAATTGATATATAGATATACAGATATATATATATATGTATATATATATATATGTATATGTATATACACAAAATTTAAAAGATGGTTCTGACCCGGTCAGCTTTATTTCCTTAGGCAGTACAGCCTTGGGGCCTGAACTGGATAGGTTCTGTTCTGTTGTACTTTAATTTTACGGGAACTCAGGGACAGAAAAAAGATCTCTGACCAAGGATTTCAAGGCTGGCGTTCAGGGTACTTACTTCTGTCTGTGTCTTGTTTAACGTGGTCATGTTTTAAGCAGTAACCCAGAAATAAACCTGTATTTACAAGCTAATACCATGCAGCCAACGTTTTTTCTTGTGTGAGTGTCCTTGTGTAGCAGTCTGCGTCCCTTCCCTAAATTCTGAGGGGTTTTTTTTGCAGAAAACATTTAGGTTTTAAGGAGAGAAATGAGCTCTCACTTTGCAGACGCATCTGAAAATGGTCCTTATGTAATTAAAGTTTTTTAAGGATCTTGAAACACCAAACAGTGTGCTTAAAGAACAGGACAGTGTGTTGCTTCTTCCTCTTTTGGTTTTAAACAGTCCATTACTGAATATTGGAGCAGTTGGCATGGCAACAGAAACAATGGCAGTGGATATTTTAGTGTGAACACCTGTGCTGTCTTTAGTTATATTTTAACACAAAACAAGTAATGGAGGAAACACAACAGGACTGAATGATTAACTGTGTTGACTGAATTACTGGTCATAGTTTTCAGTATGTAGTCTGAATCTCATATAATGGCCACAACATCCAATTATAACAACCAGACAGTTCAGTTCAGAAGTCCAGAATCTCGAACTCTTCATATTGTAATTATTCCAGGCATATCTATAATATGCAAGCCAGCACAGCCATACAACACACCAACTACAATGTTGTAGACAGAAGAAATAATAAAGGTAAAGTCACCAGGATGTGCTGACCAGAGCAGTTAATGTGATTAAATAGGATAAATGATGGATGTGTATGAACTGGTTTGTGTTGCCCTCTATCGTCACATTTCCTTCTTCGTTTGTTGGGATTCTGGATTTTATCAGTTCGCCCAAAACGGTAGACCAGCAACTCCGTGTTCTATTAACTAATATTGCTGTTTTTGTCAGTGGAGTTTGGTGGCTTTGATAATGGCCTTAATTCACCATTGGAAAAGGCTGTCTGACTTCGAGGTAAAATGGTGAAAATACTGGAAAGTTGGCATTCACTACAGTTTTCTGGTGGGCCTTTTTCGATGACTAAAAACGAACTAAATGAGGCAGTGTTTGCTCATCGCCATTTCATTTTATGTACGGAACGCAAAGATAAAGCACACTGCATTCTCCTTGGATCGAAATGTTCTTTATTGATTCAGTTGTGGCCAGTATTAGTTCCACTGTCGAAAACTTCAAGTGACCCTTGAATAAAAAAGAGCCGATGACGAGCTTAAATAGAACTTGATGCTAACAACAAAGACAAAATCTACATTTCATTTTTGTTGATGACACAAATAACGTTTGAAACCAATTTTACATTAACCAAAATTGAAGGAAAAAAATGAACTGACATCAGTTATTTAGGTTTAGAAACAATTTTGCAGAAATTTTTATTTTTATGTTTTAGTCTTGTGGTGAAGTCAGGGGTAGAGCAGGAGCAGTAAATACCTGGTGTTTGTATATTGAAAGCAGAGAATGGCTGGGCTTGCAGTTGTCCTCAAATGCCGCATGAGCGACAGGCTGGTAAACTCCAGTAAATAGTCTGCACCAGGGTGTTTCTGTAGCCAGGAAAAACACTCACTCCGGAGCAGCGTCAGCCATTGTTGTTAGTTGTAAGCTGTAATTCAGCAGTAAATAATCAGTCATGTGTATCTGACTGTGGATAATGGAGCCTAACGGATTTGTGGAGTTTGTTAGTTGCAGCTGTAACTGTTAGCAGTTAGCTCCTCTCGTTAGCCACCGAAATAGCAGCTATCGGCCGTCTGTCTTCATATCTGATCTCTGCAGGACTCCACTCAGATCTGGACTGTCTCAAAAATGTCTATGGATTAATGCTGTTTAACAGACATGCAGGAGGCTCAGTTATCGGTGAGTGCAGCAGTGCCGTAAGTAAACAGTCTGAACTCAGATCAGTTTTATCTGACAGAGATGAAAGTTTGGTTTTAATCACCAACTCTGTGACAGGACACGAATTTAAACCTCCAGACTAACGTGGCAGATTATGAAATAATTCAGGCTTTAATGAAGTTATTTCTCTGCTTCTTAACAGTGACCTGAGTTCAAATCTTGATTGTAGTTCAGTTGTTTTGTGGTGTTTAAGTTTTTTAAAGGGCATAAATAGAGAGATATTGAGCTTTTCAAATAATGATCAGTAAGTGTGTGCTCATAAACCCCTTATACCTGTTAAACACTGCTGGAGAAATGACAGTTTGTAAGTGTGAAGAAATTATTTGTAGTTGTGGGAAATAAATTATCTAAATGACATTTTTAATACAACCTGATACAGTATGAATTAGCTTAACTGGATTAGTTTTAAGACTTAAAAAAAACAACAACATATAGCAAGACTATAAGTTGAGTAAAATGTCATGAATTTTCTTCATTTAAAATGTTTAGAATTTTTTATCAACTAAAACCAGACTATCTCAAGACTAAGACTAAACCTAAAACAGCTGTCAGAATTAACATTGGTTGTGGCTGCTGTGTTCACACATCTGTTCTATGACATCTTCACACAGAGTCATCAGTCCAGCCTCAGTGTGGATGATCTGTGACTTCCTGTTCTGTCGAGCTGCTGTTTACTTTTCCTTAATCAAAATGAGAGAGAGCAAAGTGCTGACTGACGAGTTTAATCGGCGTTTAAATGATGTTTACTTCCAGTTTGTGTGTTAAGCCTGTGTACACCTTAGGAGCATGTGTGTCGGGTTCCACCTCCACACTGATGTGTGACTGCATCACTGTGTGACAGGCGGCTTCAGTTTGTCTGTAAACACCAGGACGTTTATTAGTTTCTTTTTTTTTCAGCAGAGAAACAAGAGAGAAACTGTGAGGTGAGACCAAGTCCAGGAAATGAAGCCAAAAATCTGTCAGTTGAACATGAAACTTCCAGTAATGAGCAGCTCTTAACAGAGTCTGGATCTCCATGTCTGACTAGAGAAAAGAAAGCAGACTTAAGCCCCTTTCCCACGGCACAAACCCCCCCCCCCCCCCCCCCCCCCCCCACTAACTGGCTTTTGTATTTAATTGGAAAGGTTACAATCTGCATTCACTCCCAGGACAAATGACTGCAGTAGTCACAGGTATTTATCGGCTCCAGCTCCAATTGGCTTTGATTGGCAGTGATTGAAGTATCACACCCAGGGGAACGCACACAGTATGTTTACATGACACTTGAAAAACGGAATTATTGCCTTAATCCAACTATAACTGGACAACTGAAGTGCATGTAAACGTGTTACTCCAACTAATAAGGAATGTTCTCCAAATCCGATTAAGACACCCAGATAATGCGATTGGAATTCGATTTTCTCCGACATGTATACGGCTTAATCGGAGTTAAACTACACAATGCATGTGCACATGCTCCACAACCCCCCGCGCTGGCGTATGACCCCAGAACAGACAAGACATGCTATTGTTGTAGCCCTCCAACAGCATACAGCGTTCTTGTCTGCCTCTCGAAATCACCATGACCACGAGGGATAGCATGCACCTTATCTGCACAATCAGTCACGCGTACATTACATACGAGATGAACAAAGCTGTAGGATTATCCATCTTGCTGTTGTTCGAAAATGCCGGTCTGCCGCCTGATCCAGTTGTTTATTATTAAGTGACGTAATAGGTCAACCGGAAAGGGGGCCGTATTAACCTGCTAAAACGACGCATATTGCCACCTAGTGTTGAGGAGGAGGACACGTTCCCGTCAGTAATTCGATTTTCTCAGTTGCATGTGAACTGGGACAAGGACAGAAGTCCAATTAGACGCCAAAATCGAATTTTGAGCATAGCTCGATTAAGCTGTGCATGTAAACGTACTGACTGATTTTTCCCCCATACTGGCGTGATGCAATAATGGGCTGCCACAAAACGCTGTTTGTCTCCATCGAACATTTTTTCCGTAACATTTCCACTTGCCTCCATGCTGTTTTCTATTGTTTATTTACCTGTCTGGTGATGACCCATGAGAAAAACAAGTAAACAAACAAAACATAAAGGCACACTTGTCGGCTGCTGAGCCATATGCACCCCTATGGTCTACTAGCATTCAGAAAGCAGCCCATTGCCTATTACCTAGTCTTGATTTTTTTGTAGCTACTAAAAACCTTATGTTAAAAATGCTTAAGTGAAATCAAAACAGTTAAAAATATGAAAAGAAATAATTCACAAGTGGGCTAAATGTTCAATGAAAAGGTAAATGTAAGGAATTAAGTTTATAATGCCAAGTGGAGGCATTGATGTAAGAACTAGCCAGATAAATGATGTGGCCAATATATTAACTGATATTAACTTATTACTGATATATCTCTATATATATATATTTACACACACACACACACACGCACACACACACCCACACACACACACACACACACACACACACACACACACACACACACACACACACACACACTCACCGGCCACTGTATTAGGAACTGCAGCTGCTCCTTGACATAGACAGTCATTATCCTAAGCAATTAAGGGTATTAGACAGCAGTCATCACATCTCATTTTATTGAGAGACATTGCATGGTGGTATGGAAAAAAAGTTATTCACCAAAAAAACTGTCAACATTATTGACTCTACAAAGAAAAGTTTGTCTATTTTAGAAATCTAAACCATGTTACGATATTGTAATGAATCCCTCACGAGCAGGAGACCAGAGTAGCATTTGGGGAAAAGGCCCGTTTATTTGAGCACTCCAAAAACTCCGGTAACACTTCAGGGGGTAAAAGACTCCGTCCCAAACTCTGACTCTTCTAGCGTAACACACACACTTAATACACATACTCGTTTACAGTACCTACCTACCTATATATATATATATATATTTATATATATATATATATATATATATATATATATATATATATATATATATATATATTTATATATATATTTATATATATATATATAAGCATAATTATAAGGCTACGAAAACCAAACAAATTTTATTTTTATAGCGGTTATACACTTATATAAACATATTAATGGGTAGAATATTCAGATTCAGATTTGACAATAAACCATGCCAAATATTACACACTGGCCCTTTAAACTAAACAATCGGATCATGTTTGCTTCCATCATATCGAGCTCTCAAGAAAGGAATGAAAGCGTCTGTTCAGCATCTCTTAACTCAGAAAAAAATACTCCCAAAAAAACAGAAAAAATTACCCTGAAAAACCAACAAAAAAAGACCACGGAAAACAGAAACAAAATTACCACGGAAAACAGAATAAATACACTGAAAAACAGAAAAAAATACTCAATAAAACAGATTTTTTTTTTTTAATTTGTCAAGTGAATGCAATATGCTTCCGTAAGAAACAGCTGTTTCCACATGCCTACCCCTGCTTTTTTTGTTAACAGAGAATTTTTCTTGGTGTAGGCCTACAGTACACATAGTTACCACAACATCATCCACCTTGCTCAATAACAGCAAAATGTCTCAACCCAAGCATGAATTGGAACCAAATCAAATCTTGTCAATGATCCATATTCCTCAACTTATCCTTCTCCACACACTGATTCCTCATTTTTAACACACGTTTCATATTAAAACGATACGTCATTATGTTATAATGTAAAACATTTCACATTTAATGCTTTAACAATACATTTTCAGGTGA
Organism: Epinephelus awoara; assembly: GCA_035609425.1. Taxonomy (NCBI): domain Eukaryota; kingdom Metazoa; phylum Chordata; class Actinopteri; order Perciformes; family Serranidae; genus Epinephelus; species Epinephelus awoara. The sequence continues at coordinate 43,020,953 of CM069294.1, read as the reverse complement.
AGTGAAATGTTTTATGGAATATCAAATTATTTTTAATTACAACAAGATAACTAATTTATTGTTATAACCATGAAAGTTTCTTGTTATAACATGAAAATATGAATATGAAAAACATATTGTTATGACAATAACAATATTACCTGATACTTATCAGTTGTTGTTTTTTTCCTGGCGTGGCAGCATTACACTTATTAGACTGTTAAACCCTTAATTAAACTGGGAAAAAAAATACTGAGATCTTTTGTGATTGAAATATATTACCTTATTTGTGTTTTATGTCAGTCTCAAATGCCAGCGCTGAGTCATAATGGATATTTGGAATGTTTATGTGACATGATTTCTGATCTGACTGTTCAGACTGAGGTGAGGGTTGTGTCACATTAAGTCTGACATACCACATTCAAAGAGATGCTTTCTGTTCACACTGACATAAACAATGTGTGAGGTGAAAATGTCAGTTTAAGGACACTTTCAGTTGCTCTCTTTACGTCAGTTATAGTCTGCAGTATCTTCACACTTCACTCTGCTGTGTCCTGGCACCTGAGGTACAGATGTGTGTCGAATCTGTCTCGTATTTGGCATAGGTTTAAGAGTCTGGAACTGGGCTAAAGTGGGCTGAGCAGCAGCACTTTGGCCAGCTGTGAGCCAGCTGTGGATCAGCTGTGGTAAAGCTTGGGCCAGCTGTGGGGAAAGTGTTGGCAACGTAATTGAACCAGTGAACTTGGGCCGGTTATTTCATGACATTCATCATGAATCTGTGATTGGCTTTTTTTTTTAAAAACTTATGTCTTTTTCCTAGGAAGTCTGATGTGATACCATATATTTTGGTCAAAATGTCAACATAGTAGTTAAAAGTAAAAATACACATAGTGTGCATACACATTGACAAATTTAGAAAAATAAGCAAAATAAAGTGTTAAAGTCAAGGCTGTAAAACCATAACTATACACTGTAGTTTCTGTCAGCAGGCTAGAAAGTCATAGGCTGCTAAGGTTTTACAGTTGGTCTTAAAAGCCAAATGTAAGTATTGGAGCCGGATAATTCCTGACTCAAAAGGCTGGTTTTTCCTTTTAATTTGCTCTTTTGTCAAGGTCAGTTCTGCAGCATTTTACTGTTTAAACCATCATCCTCTCTTACACACACACATGCACGCACGCACGCACGCACGCACACACACACACACACACACCTACACACACACACACACACACACACACACACACACACACACACACACACATCAGAAAACTCGAACTGCGCCTGGAATGTCTGTAAACAGAACTCTCTTTCTCATGTTCCCTCAGTCAATAACCTGAATAAGCCAGTGACATGAAAATATAAAACTGAGTGACTTCTCCAAGGAGCCAGGCCTGGGATCAGACTCGGCTTCAGTCAGCGAGTCATGGGTGTAGCAGTGTAGCAGTGTAGCAGTGTAGCTGGGATATCTGGGAGCTGAGGGGGTGTAATGAAGCGTGGAGCGATGCTGTGATAACCTCATTATTCTCCACCGCTTGCTCCAAAATACTCTGCCAACTCCACCCGCTACTGAAGCAGCAGAGAGAGTGAGTCGATGGGTTAATCGTGCATGCAGAGTGGATGTGTGTGTGTGTGTGTGTGTGTGTGTGTGTGTGTGTGTGTGTGTGTGTGTGTGTGTGTGTGTGTGTGAGACCAGCACCTTGTGGTAAAATCAAAGCCGCTGTTACACTGGTTATTTAAAATGCTTGTTTACTTGTAAGAATGAGTTTTGGAATTTCAGTTTCAGTGATTATTGATATTCAGTTTTAATATTATAAGTACAATTTTATTAAAAATATAAATAATGTAAAAATAATCCAGGTAGAGTTGGTAAAATGTGGACAAACATTCAGCAGCTCTTTGGCTTTTTCTCTGGAGTTTTTCTCTTTTGAAACATTTTCTGATCCCTCGTCATTACCTGAGGAGACAATGCTGATCTGTGTCCTCTGACAGCAGCAGTGAACCTTAAATCTATGTGAAAATCAGTAAAAAAATCATCAGACTCCCTGAAGAAAATCTGGATATATGTCAGTGCTGATGAGCCTCTCCCCAAAAAGGAAAGGAAGATCCACCCTAGCTACCCCCTCCCATGCTTTCATTTCTGTATGCCAGGCAGGAGAAGAAGTATAGTTGAAGCTTTTAACCCCCTCGACCCCCCTCAGCACTCCCCCACTTCCAACCAAAGCCAGAATCCCTCCCAGAGTCCCTAAACTCATCTAAAAATCTGTCTTATCTCAGCTCCTCCCTCTCAGTTTTCCACCCAGCAGCAGTGTCCTTGGCTGTTACTACTGTACTGAGAATTCAAGAATTCAAAACCTAAATTCACCCCCAACATGCAACGTGCAGCCTGCTGCTGCTTTCACACCAAACACGCTGAGAGTATAACCACACAACTCTGCAGCATGTCACTGCTTCAGTCTGTTTGTCCAGGTGAGAGAGATGCTCACTGAATTCACACGCTGAGATTTAAAAAATGTTCTTTTCCCATCAGAGCTGCAGTGTATTCAGAGGAGAGAGACAGTACACTGAACAGATCATTTAATTTATCTTTAACTCCTAAATTCTTATTTTCTTAAATTAAGCAAAAAGAGTCTGAAGAATTATTAAACAGATGTATTAGATTAAGAAACTTGGTTTCAGAATTTTCTCTAAAGTGTCATTTTCTAGATTCTGCAGCAGAAATCTATTTAACTTTCTTCTTTCAAAATACTGAGACCCTCTCCCAATGTACAACTCACAGACTTTTACACGCTCATGCTAAAGCCCCTTTCCCACTGCACAGAAAGCCCACTAACACCTGCTAATATCTTGCCTTTGTATGTAATGGGAAAGGTTACAATCAGTATTTATACTCCGGTCAGTTGACTGGGTCTTTCTGTTTTCTTAGTTTCTGCTTGTGGCTGCTCTCTGTCTGCTGCCATGATAGTGTGGATTGCTCCTCTTGACATATTCAGTTATTTTGAACCTTTTCAGGCAGGTGCACCTGCAGTTTGAGCACAGATGATGTGTCCTCTTTGTCATTTGTGTCATGATGCTTTGAAAAGTCGTACATCAAAGTGCTGATTGCCAGACCTCCTCTGTAGCAACAGAAAACTGCTAATTGGCTTTCAGTCCAGCATGACTCTCGATTGTGTTTGTGCTGGTGATGAAGTTACTTTTATTAAAAGGTTGTTGTTTTTTTTTACAATTAGGAGATGATATACTTTCAGCAGTCTGCCTGTGATGTTTGTAGCAACCATCAGGGCTGAAAACTGAAGTCATGAAGTGCCAAAAACTGCAGTTCCTTTAATGGCCACTTGATGCTGGCTCCAGAAGCCAGTCATTGCCCATAAAGCCCATGTTGAAATGGCCAACTTTACAGCAGAAATAAACATGTTTACAGCCTTGTACAAAAAAACTGTTTTGATCTCTTTAGCTTATTTCCCCTTTCATGACAACTGTACAGGGGAGAATTTTTATAAGTTAGGTATAGTTAAAGGTTGGCTGTCTTGAGTGACAGGCTGTCTGCCAATAGTGTACTTGGCTGCTCAGTCAGATCCACCCCTTGCTACTCCACAGCTTCAGCCTGTCGCCCAAATATGGTCACTTCTGGCTTCAAAAAAACCAAGATAGCGATGGCTGAAATGCCGAACTTGAGGTTTCAAAACAGGAGTCCACAAACATGTTTTTATAGCCTGTGGGGTCGTCACATAGGCAGGACAGAACAGGGTTATTTACCTGCTATGCAGACTCTGTCTTTGCAGCATGTGGTTGCTACCAGCTTCACTGTGCATGTGTTGAATTTTAACAAGTGATGATAAAGTTGGGTATGGAGGGTTACAACATGTAGGCGTTATTGCGGGTACTGCATTAATTAGCTGGATAGTTTTAACGACTTGATGCATTGATTTGATCTATTTATTTTAATGTAGACTGTAAAAACATCCGAAAGGTTGCTCTGCTGCGTGGCAGTCTCTGATAGATAAGATAGATCCAAGGGGCCCATGTCCCCTGTATTTCAGAGAATATGCTCTGTAGTGAGAGAGAATTTTTTTTTTTATATTACAGCATGAGTATGTGTGAATGTCATTGGTAGAAATTGGCTTTTTGTGACTTCTAGGTTAAGTCATAGACAGCTTTTGTGTTAGATTATTTAAATGGGGATGCATCTCTCACTTTGCTACTCTTTCTGTTTATTCTGCTCTGCTCTTTTGGTGTTGTCACGATACCAAAATCTTTGTTTCGGTACCCATACCAATATGAATTTCGATACTTTTCGGTACTTTTCCTAAGGAAAAGTCCTTTTGGCTACAAACCTTTAGAACAATAAATAGTAGGGGTGTAACGGTACCAAAAAATCATAGTTCGATAGTACCTCGGTACGGACGTCACGGTTTGGTTGCTCAAATGTTTCACCAAGTTGGTGTTGTCTCGTGTTGTCTCCCTTTGCGAGGCAGACTTTCTCTTGTCTTTTTTCACATGCGCCAGCTGTGAATGTTGATACAGGTGTTGACATACACACCATTTGTGCAATCTGTGCTCCAATAGGAAGAAGGAAGGCGTTTGTGTGCAAAAATGAGTAAAATAAATTAACTAAATTAATGAACTGAATCAATTTCAAAGTACCGGTATTTTCCAAATTCAGTATAGTACCGTTTGGAATACTCTAGTACAGCGGTACTATTTTAGTACCGGTATACCGTGCAACACTATGCTCTGTGAGATTCCTGGTCCATCTTCATGCACTGCTCTTTGAGGTCTATCAACAAATTTTCAATGATGTTTATGTCGGGGGACTGTGAGGGCCATGGCAGCACCTACAGCTTTCTCCTGTTGAGGTAGTTCATTGTGGATTTCAAGGTGTGTTTAGGATCATTGTCCTGTTGTAGAAGCCATCCTCTCTTCATCTTCAGCTTTTTTACAGATGCTGTGATGTTTGCTTTCAGAGTTTACTAGAATTTAACTGAATCCATTCTTCCCTCTACTTCTTCTACTCTACGATCCACATCCGTGTTTAAGAGCTGGATATGTGTTCTTGACATGAAATTCTGAACACCTTTTTTTCTCCAAACATACCTTTGCTCATTACATCCAGAAAGTTCTATTTTAACTTCGTCAGTCCACAGGACTTATCTCTCCTTGGTCCTTTGCAAACATCTGTCACTGAATTTCCTCTGATGACTCCTCCATGAAGGTCATATTTGTACAGGTGTCGCTGCACAGTAGAACAGTGCACCACCACTCCAGAGTCCGATAAATCTTCCTTCAGGTCTTTTCCAATCAAATGGGGGGTTTGATTTGATACATCAACTCTCTCGGAAAGTTTTCTTGGTCTTCCAGACCTCAACTTGACCTCCACAGTTCCTGTTAACAGTAGTTTCTTAATTACATTACAAATTGAGGAAACAGCTACCTGAAAACACTTTGCTATCTTCTTATAGCCTTCTCCTGCTTTATGGCCATCAGTTAGTTTCCAGAGTGCTAGGCAGCTGTTTAGAGGAGCCTATGGCTGCTGATTGTTGGGAAAGGTTTTAGGAGTATAAGTATTTATAAAGATTTGAAATTTGCATCACCTGTTCCTTCTTAATGATGATTGTGAACAAGTCAGAGCCCTAACAAGCTAATTAAGGTCTGAGACCCAGATAAAAGTTGTCCTAAGAGATCAAATGTCTTTATGCCTTTTGGACATCAGGTTATCTTTTACTTATTTAACTATTCACTATTCAGTAAGCAAAATTTTGACTAGGGGTGCCCCAACTTTTGCATCCCACTGTATATGGTAGAGTAATTAACTGCCTTTGGGATAAATCTATCCAGGGAAGTCAGGTTTCTCTAACCCCTTACCCCAGTTGTGCTAACCAAGTTTCTTATATAGCTACATCATACACAAATCAATTTATTGGAAAAAGCAGATAGGAACTTGTGCAAATATATTGGAGAAAATGTACAAGTAAGCACAGTGATCCTAATCCCATGTTTTTGCTGGCACAATGACACTCTTCTTGGTCTTCCATACTCATATGTATTCTCGCAAACCCATTTAAGTGGACACATGGACTTACTATGAACTCAATGGTGAGAAATGTGTCTGTGTTAAACTCAGAAAATCAGACTTCTCCTTTCAGAAATCACTTTACTATTGTAGGAAGACAGGAATAATCACTGGAGTGCATGTAAATGGATCTGACTCTCCCCTGATTTTGTTTACTGCCACATAAGACAAAAAGAGCAAGAAAAAGAAAGAAATTACCCACACTCACACTGGGCAGGGCTGTGTTCGGGGTGGATGGCTGCCCCCTCCCTCCCCCAGGTCATATTGAGCTTTAATGGCTGCTGTTGTTTCACACTACGAGCCAATCTGGCTGTTCTCCTGGAGCCATCAGAGGGCTGTTAGCACACAAACAACAGCAGCACTCCCGCTATCAGCTGCAGTAAAAACAGCCCGGGACCTCCTGCAGTTCAGGATGACTCCAGCTCCCCCCACACACACCCTCCTTGATGTGGATGCAGATTAGACTGTCGGCATGTGGGGTGGGGGTTTGTCACAGGCTCTGGCTCATATCGGGCTCCGGGGCAGAATTTCGTGGGGCTTCTGACAGGCGTCATGTCGCCTCCCTCTGTTCTGTATGGCTGCAGAGAGGAGCTGCCATCTGGACGGAGCGCAGCAAGCGCCAAGGAGGACAAAATAAAGATGAGACTCTCTTTTGGTTGACATCCCCCCCTTTTTTTTTGCTTTACTCCCCCCAGCTGTCTCTCTGTCCCCCTCTGTCCCCCCAGAACCTCAGTACAAAGTGCTACCTTCCCAGAAGTCAACTATAATGAGCCCTGCCTGCAGACTTGGAATCATGTTTCACTAGTTACAGTAACAATCAGTCATGTTTTTGTTTCAGCAAGTCTGTATATCACATAATTGATCCAGTCCAGCTCAGTGAAGCTTCGTCAGTGTATCAATACGTCACTGTAATAAAAGCTTTTCTGTCAGGTCACCTAAAAATGTCCAGCTGCCACTTTATAAACTACACTATATGGCCAAAAGTGTGTGGACACGTGACCTGTTCACCCATCTGTGTTAGTTGCGTAATGCTATTCTATAATCATAGACATTAATGTGCTGCTTCAGCTGCCTCCACTGTTGGTTTCAGTCTTTCCACCAGATTGTCCACAGGATTTGCTCTCAGCCACAAGAGCATAAGTGAGGTTCAACACAATTTTTGCCAGGGCATCTCTGTAGAATCACAATGCTTAATTTATAATGTAAAGTTGTTACACATTTAACCTTTATCAAACTTTGCAGCTGGATCCTGGACTTGGCCATATTGCAATTTTGATTAATTGTGCAGCCATTGTCGGGCTCACACTCAGCATTGTATTTCATCCCCAGGGTGTTGGATCGGGTTGAGGGCAAGGTTCTGTACAGACCAATCAAGTTCTTCCACACCAAACTGGGAGAACTGCCTGTTCTCATTCTAAGTCGTCCTCCTGTATTAGTATTTTCCAGTAAATCTCCCGTATTATAATATAATTTTTAAAAAACAAACAAAAAAAAACCCCATTCCTCTGCCTCTCCAAACTGAACTCTGTCACTAGCCTCGCAAGAACTGCCACCTGCAGTAGCCTGGGTGGAAGTTGTCGCGAGGTAGTGTCGACAGCGGGTCTGGTTGACAAGTGGTTATTTTAGATTTTCTGTACACCCAGGGACGGGTTTTACTATGGGCAATGTGGGCGACCGCCCCCCAAAAAACAAAACGACCCCAAAACAAAACACAAACAAAAACACTGTATGCATCTGTTGAGCAGAAACTGTACATTTCCTTTGAAATCAGAACACACAATGACTTAATGTAACAAGTGTAAATTGACCCAGTGTCCTAGAACTTCAAAAACAGATGCACCCAGTATACTTAGCACATCATATGTAGATGTGAAAGTTTACTGACCAAGTGGTTATATGCAAAGAGTTGGGGGTTGGAAAGTCTTGGAGAGACACATCTTTTTTTGGAGCTGGCCTTGAGCAAGGCAACCTAGTAGATGCCAAAATACACGTTTGCATTGTATGTTTCTGCAAACCACAGATAAGTAACACTACATTGTTATGTAGCGGTTATGTTGGAACTCTCTTTTTTCCTTTACGTTTCAAAAACGCTGTGCTTCATGTGTGGTTATGTTTAGGCACAAACGTTTTGGTGGCACAATCAAGGATGGAAATATCACTGATGATCAGCAAAAAAAAGAAGAAGCTGTTTGGCAGTGGCACAGAAGATTTGGCAATTTTTTCATGGGTGCAACCCACATACTCAGCCCTGCTGCTCATCCCACAAATGCAAGTTCCTTACAAATGTGGTACCATTTTAACAGACTTTCCAATGGTATAGGATTTATTGCCAAGAAGCAGAAATATTCTACCAAACACAAATTTCCTTACTCTTTGTGCTTAGTTTAGATGTATGCTGGAACATAAAGATTTCCTTTAGATTATGTCATCATAGTGATCATCATACTGAGCGTTCACTAAATGCATCAAAGAAAGTTTGCTGAGCTAATACGCACACTTCTCAGAATGCTTTGTATTTGGTTTTAGAATCTCCAAAAGCCCCATTGTTGTCTTGTACATGACAGCACCTTGTTGTGTTTCCTTAATACATATATCTCGGATAAATCACTGTGCATTCAGTCCCCATCCACAGACATCACTTGCAAATCAGCCACAGAAGATCCATCTCATACTGTGATTGAAAAGTGGCTGCTAATGCTGCTGTAAAAGGCCAGTAGGTTAGCAGGCGTTCTGAAAATAGCACTATATCAAAAACACAATAGACTGTGTTGGTAGGGGCATGTTGTTTTGCAGTACTGGTGGGAAGATGAAATACGATGCAGGAAATCCAGTTTGAGCCCATAAATATGAAGGTTAGTCAGACAACAAAAAACTGCAGCCGTTTATGATACTCTGTAAAAACATTTTAGGCTACTTATTGTCTTTCTTTTAAAAATGTGATTTAAGTCATTGCTGGTTTGACACTGTGACTTGTGGTTTTAGCCACAATTGTGCATAAACAGAGCTGTTCTTGTATTGCAGTAGTTTTTTACTCCATTTTGAAATGTTGCCTCCGGCTGTTGAAACTTAAATTCAAAACATCACATCCCCATCTGCGGTGTTTGATTGACAGGTGAAGTACAATGCAGAAACAGTGATGAGTGCTAATGATGGCAACAAAAACAAGACAAACTTTAAGAAAAAGATCTTAAGTAAAGAGCAGCCTTCTCTGCTGTTTGACTGACACTTCAATTGATCCTCTGTTGCTTTTCTTGTTTTATATTCAGCAGTTTTTGTATTCTCAACAGAAATCTCCATTTTTCTATTGTTATTTTGAATGGATTTTTATTTGACATCTTATATATACATTCTATCTGACAAGTAATCTTCCTGTCACACGCTGTATCTGTTATCTTATACCTGTTCAAATATATTTATTTACAGACTGGATTTTCTCTGGAGGTTCCTGTTGGAGTCATCGACTGCGACTGAGCAGCTTCTCCGTCAGTTTTCCCACACTGGGATTTACATCTGCGAATCTGGTGAGGAACAAATGCTGTTTTTTTTTTTTTTTTTTACTTCTTCAGATGCCACACTTTGCCTCCTCACTCCCGTCTCTTCCGCTCAGCGAATGTGTGTGGGAGTGTGACAAGGTTTTACCATCAGGGAGGAAAATGACTGCATGTGAAGTGTAAAATGAGCTGTATCGAGACAATAACAGGTATCAATTTATGTGTGAGACACATTCAGGAGCGCATGGATACAGGGGCGTACTGTTTTGGCTCTTTGTTGTTGATTCCTTTGCGATGACTTTGACGTGACCTGTTTTTTGATTATTCCATTGTGTTGTTTATCTGTGAAGAGGAAGTAAAAAAAATTGGATTTCAGTGCTGTAGCTTCAGCGGTAAACTCGTTAAAAACACAAAGGTCATCTGATAATTATGGTGCCATGTTAATTGGCTTTATAAGTAATTTAAGTTTTTTTCTCAAGGTTTTCTCTGTTTAATCCTGCGTTTCTTTTTTCTGGTTCAGGATTAATAGAAGCCGCAGTGGAGATTGTTAATGTGTGCTTGAAGCAGTTTTAGCACAGCAGCATGGAGTCTCATTCAGAGAAGGAGTTTCTCAAAATTAATATCAAGACAGGCAAATTAGTACAGCAATAAATGTTGCTGCTTGTAAAGAATGTGTACTTAAAGAATATGATTGGTACTTGTTATACAAAGGCAGTGCGGTGTTTTGTGAAAAAAAAAAAAAAAAATTTATTCCTACTGCGGGTGTGCCCTATCATATTGGTCATGAGTATACCGGGATTGTTTTTAATATGATAAAAAAAAAGGTACCATAATAACGCCAATGTTCTTGTTGATTTGTTCATTTTAAGTCCACTGGATCCGCACCATTACCAAAGTGGCTTACGGCCGTGGTGCGCTAGGTAGGCAGAGTCTGCACACCATTTGACATTTGTAGCTGGCAGATACGCCAGATCTGACAGTGGCGTCTTCGTCACAACGACCACATGTCCCATACACAATTAAGTCAAGGGAGATTGATAAGACAGGCCTTTGTGTTACGTGTTAAGCAGGACTAACGCACTGAAATGGAGCAGACCCAGATGTGTAGGCATACCAACATACCTGTTTTGCTTGGGTTCTAAGAGTGCAGTGGAGCAAAGTAAAACAAACTACTATGTCAGGCGATACTGAGAAGATGGCAACTTCAAACAGCCTTGATAGCAGCCTCTATCAAAGCTCTCTTGGTGTTGTTGTTTGTTGTGCAGTTTGACAATGCTTGACAATATCTTGACAAGGGCATTAGTCCTGCCCATGGTGCTGATTGGTTAATCATTAGTCCTGTGGTGGTGCTCATTGGTTATTTTTCATTTTAACTGAGAAATGTCTGTTTCACATCACAATGCCTCACCAGTCAACTCAAACTCAGTGGAGTGGGTGAATTCAAAGGTCTGGACCCAGGCATGCTAAATGTAGCAGAGCTCTCAAGGTCAGATCATTGTTCCTGTGGCAGAGCAGGAAAAAATGACAGAAAAAATGGCCTCAAACAGTGCGTAGGAGATGTTTGCAGCCATGAGTCAAATTTTTGAAATGACAACTCTTGTACTGACATATTGTTTTGACGTGACGAATGTGAAGTTACCTGCTCTAAGTGACAGCTACCACAGTCGGCTAAAACTAACATGAACATGATGTCAGACTGAATAATAAAATAATGTACTGCAGCATTATTGCCTGCTACTCTGAGATATGCGATTAGCTTTCAGGTGATAAAAGTCTGCAGGTTTTTCTTGCTTGTAAATGAAAATGTCACCAACAGTGTTATTTGCTGGAAAGCTGTCAGCTGTAGGAGAGATACCACAGATGTGTTCAAACATACCGGAGCTCATCAGCATAACGAGAAAACAGGACGAAGACACAGACAGGTCTCACTGATGGACTGTGTTTAGACTGATTTGCTCTTTGTGGTCTCTAATGACAGTGGACTCCTGAATTAGACTGTTCCATGATTGTGGCTTTTTAGAATTATCTGGACATGCCTCTCTTCAGTGGACATACATGCATAATATGATCAATGAAAAGTAGTAGTAGCACTATTATTGTAGTTGATATAAGCAATTGTATTATTAGTATCAGATCGCAATCACAACACAACAAATTTAGTCTGTGACATTTGTAGATCTGTAAAAATATGTGATTACACTCTCTATAATATGTGAATGTGTTTCACAAGAAGCACGGAGCTTTTATTACATTTTTACTTCAGATCCCTGGTCAGTCCTGCTCTTCATATGATGAGATTGCTGTACGGTGTAGGTGTACCACCACAGTCCTGCTTGTGATCCTTTGAGTTAATGTGGTGTCATAGTGTATGAACACTAACCCTGTAGGGACTGTGTCCTTCACTGTGTAGGGGACACATAAAAGCTGCTGCTCTTTTTCAGAGGTGGAAAAGTTAACCAAAAGTTTATTAAACCAACCAGCTGGCCCTCGTTTTGGAAGTCTTTTCCCTTGTGAAAGCCTACCAAAGTCTTACTGAAAACACTATTAATGATGCAGAAATGTCAACCTTCGAAGTTTTCACTTGCGTTAACATAGCGAGATAGGGCATTTGGCCTTGGTAGAGGTCTGTGCTCTCCAGTTTATCTTCTTGTTGCAAGTGTTATCTATCGGTATGGTTTGGTTTTTACAAGAAAATAGCATTCAAGGATGAGGACCAACTTGTTTTATAGTCTTTAACTGTCCTTTTCCTGATAAAGACCAGCACGCACCTGGTTTCTTTTTCAATGGAAAGCATCCAGGACTGTTTCTCATGCAGTAGATAGACAGCTGGGGCTATGAACACTCCTAGAGACTCCTCATGTAAACATGCACAGGTGGGGATTTGAGCTTCTATTCCCTGTTATAAACTATGTTAGACCCTTGATTCTCACTTCCACCTCCCACATCCCCTGTGTTTTGGTGCGCTCTCCCTTAGCACAACTGCAAAAAGGTTTTGCTTTAGATCAGACCTGCCTTATTTTCAAAAACACAACCTACACATTGTTGACACAGCCTTCTGCACGTTGCCTCAACTGAATGAAAAGGAGTAATTTCGGATGCACTGCGACTTGGTCAGAGTTGTGGCAATAGAAGGAATACGAGGCAGCGTTTTAATCCCGGTAAGATAAAAGAGGCAGTGTCGTGTGATCCACCGTCATTCGCTCCTGCGGCTGTAGCAGATTATTTAGAGTTAGGGAATAAACGGCCTCTGAAGTCTGTGCAGCTGGAAAGGATCCACCAGCGTGCTGTCAGCTCCATCACATGACATTAAACTGTTGGTTGAATTAGCTGAGGAAAGCTCTGTGAAGCTTCTCTAACCCAACACGTTTGGTTCAATGGTGTAGGCGGCTTCTGGCGGAGTTTCCATCCCAATTTAACCAAACATCTCTAACAAGAATTTTCCACTTGTTAAACCACACGACATGTGGTACCTGTATAACCTGCAGCTCTAAACCTAGTTAGCTCTGATTTGGTATATTGCAAGTTAAAGGAAGGTTTCCGGCTGTGGTTTCATGGTAGGTGGGTTTACTGTGGCTTCTTTCCCAAATTAAACAGTTAAAATTAGCTCCAACTCAACAGACAAAATACAGCAGTCAAATTCTGCCTCCACAATAACGCATCAGTAAAAATAAACTGATAATAAATTACATGAGGGTGTAATACTCGCAGGTGCCATTTTCAATGCGTGTCATTTACACTTAATGTTTTATTTTTTTATTTTTTTTTATATTGCACTACTGCTACTTTCAGAATCTAAATACCTCCTCCACCACTCTTAAGCACATCCATGCCCCTTTGGAGATACGTTTTCTATACATTTTCCCCATAGTATATTGTCAGTGTTGTTTTTATCAGACAGCTTTTTTGATGACAAAGTTTAAAAAGTGCTTTCTTATGTTTGCTTGGTATTTGTAGTGTTCTTAGAGCTCACGGTTTATGGAACAATACGGAAAGAGGCTTTCCATCCCTGAATTTGTCCTTAAAGCCACAGTGTGTAAGAATTTATCCCATCTAACGTTGAAATCATATATTGCATTCAAACAGATGGTGCACTCTAGCGCCTCACTGTTTCAAACGCGTATTGCAATAACGGTAGCTGCTGTGTACCAAAAAGCTATGATAACACTGATGAAACCATGTCATCCGATACTACATGGAGTATTCATTCAGGCTCCTACACAGACACACGCAACGCGAGTTGACAAACCCCCTCCTCACCATGCTGGCTGTGTTTACAACGTAGGACTGTTGGGGCGGGTGTAAATGGAAACAAACCAATCACGTCTTGTCTTTTGACAACTGACAAGTGGCTCAACCTCACACACTTCATCCCTCTCCTCGCATCACTGCGCCGCTAACAGCTGTTAGGCTGAGTTTTCTTGGCGACCAGGATTCCGTCTCCCATGATGCTGCAGCATGATCCAGCATTATGCTCAAAGAGTAGGACTTTGTTTCAAATTTGCTGGGGTAGTAGCGAAGCGCCCTGCTCCTCTCCTTCGGCTTCTCAGTCACACAGTGCTGGCCTGGCTTTCAATGAAAACACTGAAGTTCGATCCCTGGCTCCTCCAGTCTTCATGTTGCAGTATCCTTGAGCATAATACTGAACCCCAAATTGCTCCTCGGCCACCAGTGTATGAATGTACGTGTGAATGGATGAATGTGACTTGTAGTGTAAAAGCGCTTTGAGTGATTGGAAGACTAGAAAGGCGCTATAAAAATGCAGGTCCATTTACAGTCCATTTATTTCTCAGCTCTACAAGTTGTGCAAGGCCACCAACACTCACGCATTTCACTTTTTGCTGCCACATGCTCTCGCGCCACGTGTTGATTTTCTCATGCAGCAAAAAAAAAATGTAATGAATAACTTTGCGGCATGAAACAAAGACAGTGACAGCATACAGATGGATGAGACAGACCAGCACAATGCAGCAGCACCACCGTTAAACACTAGGGCTGTCACTTTTTATTTGAGTTTCGGACATTCGTTCGGACATGGGGTGAAAAGTTCATGTTCAAGCTGTAATCACCTGTTTGAAATGTCAGCTGCAGTCTCTATAGAGTGCCGAAGTCACGCCCCTTCCGGTGAAGCTCAGATTGGAAAAAAATATGAATGGCAGTGAATGAGGAGAGAAATATTATCTTTTGGTCCCGTTTAAGTTGTGACATGAAATCCAAATATGTCGTTAATGAATTTAAAACAGGAATTTTAAGGTTAAGAAAGTCAAATTTTGTGGTAAAACTGTTGAGATATAAGCTTTTGAAAAAAACGTAATTAGAAAAACTACACAGGAGGTGGTCGCGTATGTGACGCTGTAGCTTTCACTCGCTTCCTGCATCTGAGTGACTGCAGCCCGGCACAAAACACACAGACATCTTAAATCATAAATCGATTAATCATAAAACAGTGGAATTTCAGCGGGGAGGCCAAGCTGCAGGAAGTGAGCGAAAGCTATGACGTCACATACGCGACCTCCTCCTGTGTACTCTTGAGTCTTTCTAATTAAAAAGCTTATGGGCCCCATTTAGATGGTCCAAAATTCAAAGTGCAAGGCGCACAGCGCATGGGCGTGTCCCAGTCACTTGCTAGTTAGACGGCGCGTTTTCAGACTGTGCGCCATGGTGGAGAGTCTTAAAGGGTTGGACTTACTCTGTGAAATATTCATGGGTGTGTTTTGGGCGT
Organism: Epinephelus awoara; assembly: GCA_035609425.1. Classification (NCBI taxonomy): domain Eukaryota; kingdom Metazoa; phylum Chordata; class Actinopteri; order Perciformes; family Serranidae; genus Epinephelus; species Epinephelus awoara. The sequence goes on along the minus strand of CM069294.1, from coordinate 43,005,697 downwards.
ATCATTCAATAAGCCAATCAGAGTGTCACCTCTCATTCCCTTTAAAAGAGGCGCGATTGGAGCGCATGGCGGAGAGCTAGTTAGATGGCGGACCTACCAACTGGAAAGAGTGAGCGTTTTACAGCTGAGGAGACAATAAATGTATCTCTATATCGACTGTCCCGTCACATCTGATGTCAGATTAAAGGGGACTGGCACCGTTTGGCACGTTTGGCACGCGTAATGGTATTGTATAGGTCCTGTTTGTGCATGTGTGTGTTCGGACCTGTGTGGAATTGACAACAAAGTGAAAAATTGAATTTCCCCTCAGGGATTAATAAAGTATATAAAATAAAAAAATAAAAAATTAATGGAAACCCAACCTGATTTGATTAACACAGCTGCAAACTAATGAGTTCACATCCCTCTCAGTCAGCCACAAACAGCCACAGCATCAGATAGGGAGTATATATTCAGCATCTGTCATCTTAGAAAAGCCAAAAGAAAAGAAATGGAGTGAGACTGCAAGAGAGAAACACTGTCAACAAATTGTAAATTATTCAATTTATTTTATTGTAACCGGGAGGTTAGAGAGCCCAATTCCCTCTCCAGCATCCTGAACTCGCCCGCCTGAAGGTGCAGGAAGGGCTGGTCCCATGGCTGCACCCGGGCCTGTCTGGTCTGGCCAGGCGCTGGCTGCGGAGCTGGGGTCATCCTCCTCCTCCTCCTCCTCCTCCTCCTGACAAGATAATCCTCAGTTTTACATTCTAAAAGCTTTTTTTACATATACATTTGTACTTGTAGGGCTATAAGTTGACGTTTTTAGTTCACAGAAGCTGGTTATTGTTGTGTTTATGTCAAAATAAAGTTTATCAAACGTTTTCATATCTTTGATTTTGTGATTTACATCCCAAAATGATTACAATTCAATTGGGAAAGACAAGTTCATTTTACAGGCTATGCATCATCAGCCCATGGAGGTCTGCTCGCAGTTCCGTATATTCGGACACTGCGAGCAGACCTCCCGGATTATGATGATCATTATTACTGCGATTAGATCATTCTGATTAATGACTGACCATTAAGACGTGTTTCTGATAAATATTTTAATGTGTACAATAATAACCTTTCACATTGTAATCATATTTTTATTTGCTATCTTTTGCATATGTGTGGCTGCTCCGTGTGTGTCTGAGCAGAGTGCAGGCGCGTTGTGCACCTGCCTAGAGACGCATATTACTAACCTGTTTAACAGCGAAATACTGCGCCGTTGACTTTAGACCAGGTATGTTGGTCACTGGCGTATTTGCTTTTTACATCATCTAACTAGCAACGTGCCATGACTGCGCCTGACCACTCCTCATTTTTAGACCAACACATCCAGAGGAGCGCAAGTTCATTTGCTAGTTAGACGACGAGGGGGCAGGGCGTAAAAACTGCACCTGCATCTAAATAGCAATGACACTTGCGACATGGACTATGCGCCATCCGCCGTCCACTTTAGACCATCTAAATAGAGCCCTATATCAACAGTTTTACCACAAAGTATGACTTTCTTGACCTTAAAATTTATGTTTTAAATTCATTAACAACATATTTGGATTTCATGTCGCAGCTCAAATGGGAACAAAAGATAATATTGCTCTCTCCATTCACTGCCATTCATATTTTTTCCAATCTAAGGTCCCATGAGCTCCACCGGAAGGGGCGTGACTTCAGCACTCTATAGGTGCATCAGACAATTTCATGTAGTTTGCCTTGTGATCCAACAGAGGGCGCTCTAAGAATTCACTATCATGTTGACCTATTGCATGCCCTACTGACCTATCACTAAACGAAGCTAATGTTAATGTGTTGTTTTGCAATGAAAATGGAGGACAGTAGTGAGCAAAGCCATCCTGAGAGGACAATCACGACACCAGAACATCTAAGAAGCAGCATGTGGAAGTATTTTGGTTTCTACACCATAGATGGCAAAGTCACACACAAAGATAAGGCTGTTTTTCGACTTTGTAAAAAGCAGCTGTCTTACTTTTCAGCGACAACAAACCTGCGGGGTCACCTGCTGCTTTACCATCAAATTTATTCCAATGAATTATGGGTAATTTTAAATCTGTTTGACCTTGATTTTTTGAAAACGTGACAGCCCTATTAAACACTGTAGTCAAGCCTGCCACTGCTTGGACCTTGAAGCGCTTTATTTTTTGTTATGCTACCAGTATTCGGAGCTGCCAAAAAGGATGAGGAGCTTTTCAGCAGCAATTAATTACACATCATATGTTAATGTCACAGAGAAGTCCTAATATGTTAAAAAACATTTTCATTATAGGTGTGCTAAAAAGTACAAAAGATTTCTGCCCAGAAGTTCCTTGACTATGATCATATACAATCTTTCAGTGCACATTACTGTACAGGAAAAGTCAGCTCAAATAATATTGTAACACTAAAAATGCCCTTATTTTTAAACTCATAAATGAAAAATGATTTCCCTCAGAGGTTCGCTGAAAATTTTACTGTGATCCTGCTCAGTATGACTCTGACTGTGACCATGTACAATTTGAAGATATTTTACTTTAAAGTTTTTGAGAATTTAAAGGGAAAGTCAGTTCGAATTATATCATAACACATTGATGATTTCCTCATATTCAAACTGTCATAAAAAAGAAAGTATCCCAGCGGTCCATCTTGGATTTGTCTGAGTCTGATCCGGGCACTGCCATGGTTAAGGTGACGATAACTTAAAACAAATACACAAGATGGTGCTTGTAAATAAATAATGGTGTATGTTTTATTAAACGTTACGTGCACCGGTGCATGTACACAGAAAAAAAGTATTTCGAGCTCTGGTTATTGATGGTTTTTGAGATTTTGAAGCGAGCTTTGTTAGCTTTCACATTGTTGGGCTGTGTATAAGAAGTCCAACAGTGATCATTCTAAAACAAGTCAACACTTTCACCTTGTCCTGTTCCCCTTCCATTTTAAATTGAATGTTCAGGAGAACAGTGATAAATCAGTGTCAAACATCACTGCCCGAATGCTGGCTGACTGCACTCTATGTATGTTATAAAAACAGTTCATTTGGAACTGCGTGTGTCTGCTGTTTGCTGCTGAGCAGGTAATGGACAGTTCATCAGAGCATATTAGACTTAATCAGACAAGAAAAGTACCAAAACTAACAGGTAAAAGATGCTGCAAAGCTCAGCAGAGCTGTTGTGTTTGTCACTGTGGGCTACACTTACACATCACACTAAGTAATTTTATTCATTGATGATATTAAATATATTGATTAGTTGAGCTTTGGATAGTTAAATCAGACCCTGTGTGTGTGTGTGTGTGTGTGTGTGTGTGTGTGTGTGTGTGTGTGTGTGTGGTTTGTGTGGTTTGTGTGGTTTGTGTGTGTGTGTGAGTGAGAGGGTCCAGTGGTTAACTCACAGTGTAACCCTCCTGCACCTGCTGTGTGCAGAAATGCGACGCCTCTGACTGATTGATGTGCTCTGCTCACAGCTGTGGATGACCTGTAAGACTTGTAATGAGCTTTTACAAGGTGACAGCTAGACACACACACACACACACACACACACACACACAAAGAGCCACACAAAATTGCTCTCCCCCTCCACAGTTTCTAGACAGAGGTGACCTGACATGACCACAGGGCATGCACCCACAATGCCTCGCTCTCCCACTCCTAATCCTCTGACCTCTGACCCCTCCACTGCACCCTGCCTCTGATTGGACAGATAACAAACATGAGAGGCCACGTGATGTGCTGATAGGGATGTCTGGGCTGCTGGGAAGCTGGAGGCTTTGTGTTTAATTAGTTTGTGTTCCCAGGAGAGGGACAGTTTTCTGCCCTGGGGGGGTCTCTGTCAGAGTCTAGAGGTGAAATAAAGCCCCAAATTAGGGACTGAACACATGTGCATAAATATTTATGTGATTTCAGGTAAACAATTTGTATGTTGGGTGCTTCTCAGTTGAATATATTTGAAATTATTAACGTGTTTCCTGCTATTGTCACAAACATAACTAATTAAAGAAACCTTCAACTGCATCACAAGAGTCAGTGTATGAAGGCTCACTGATAATTATAAAAGTGATGGCAGGTTTCAATGTTGTTCGATTTTTGCAAAGGGATGATCGTATTTGTCACATCTGGATCAAGGGTTGTGCTTTAAGGAAATTTTGTTTTTGGTTTTTTAATGTTTTCCGCGAGTCCCCCAACACTTCACTTACAAACTATATCCCTTGGATGTGGGGAGGTGCCAACATCATTAGAACCATTGAATTCTAAAAACATTTTTTCTGATTCATCTTGTGACCTGGAATTTTCCAAGTGCAGATTAATATTTAAAATACAAACTCAGGGTTTTCTGATGCCAAATGTCAGTATGTGAATATTGCAAGAACTTTTATCTGAATCTTTATGACTACTGTGAGGCTGCACTTAGAACAACTTTTGACATGCTGTGACATTTAACTTCTCTTTGACTGTAGAAGAGATCTTAAAGAATAAATAAAAGCAATATTTCTTCAAAAGTAACTCTTAAATTTGAGGTGAGCATAGAAGGTTGGAATGAAACTGGGGTTTTTTTGGGGGAGTTTTTCCTTATCCGCTGTGAGGGTCTAAAGGACAGAGGGATGTCATATGCTGTATTACCCTGTGAGGCAAATTGTATTTGTGATATTGGGCTTTATAAATACAATTGATTGATTGATTGATTGAAACTGTTAGATTGAGGTTTATTGTCCGTACGTGACGAGAGGAGGTTCATTTTATTGTATTGACAGTTCAAATACATATTTCTCTTTCCTTGTGATGTGCAAGTAGTATTTCTGATTCTGAATCCAGAAATGTTTATTAAGAAAACAGTGATCCCAATTCTTAAATTTAGCCAAACTGCATTGTTGTTGTTTTAGTTTTTACCATAGTTCAGTCAGGACCACTTTAATAATATAAATAATACATTATACTTACATAGCACTCTTTATGGAACTCAAAGATGCTTTACAAATTAAGGGACACGACACACTGTATCCTAATCTTTGCATTATTACATAATCATATCCTAATCTTTCCTAATCTGTATCCTTCACGTGAATTGTCAAGCTGTTGAGTGACTGAGGCTGGCAATGGAGCCAGTGAGCTTTTCCCCTTGATTTTTAATGTCCTCTTCATTCACTATTCTTGGCTGGGAAAATTATATTGTGAATCTACCTCTCTCTGATATTATTGCAGTTATTCCAGAAATTATATTATTTACTTTGGAATATTAGTGAAAATATCATATTGACATGTCAAGTGCCAGGTAACCAAGGGGGGCAGGAGTTTGTATTTGTTCAAATCCTGACTGCCCGATTAGCCAACTGCTTGCCCTGATCAACTCTGTTATGAAGCTGTGTCATGTGATGACAGCAATGAAAACAAAAATGTTCTTGTAGATAATGGAGATGATGCTCCATACTCAAAATAAGATTCAGCTTGTAAGAAAAAAAAATCCTTGAAGGTTGCCAGCAGCTTCAAACAACACCACGCCCACCGCCCTCTAATCGCGCCTCGCTGTCCTCTTCTTCATAGAGAGTAAATGATGAGGCCCTCCCTTGAAGCCATCTAGTGCATTTGTTGTGACTGCTGGAGAAATGAGGGGAGGAGATTGAAGGAAGACATAGTGATGAATGAAGATTGAGAGAGACAACATGTGATTCGTACAGTGAAAGGCTTTTATTAATGGATGTGTACGACTCCTTCTCCTCACTGTATCTACTATCGCTGCACACACACACACACACACACACACACACACACACACACACACACACACACACACACACACATACATATCCCCCCCAACGTCAAAGAGATGAATCTCTGTTGGTGTATGAGAAGAAATGGAGTCGGGGCTCCGCAGAGGAAATGAACTCACAACTATACTTAATCATGTACCTCCACCTACCCCCCACAGTCTCCCCCGTCTATCTATGTATCTATGTCTCTCTCTGTCTTGCCCTCTGGTATCTGACATTTGAGCCGAGGAATGGCCACAATCTCAAAATCAAATCTTGAAGTCGTTTCAGCATTCCTGAAACGAACGCCTCTCAGCACTTTGTGATTCACTGGGACAGGGCAGGATTTCTGTAGATCAGCAGCCAAAGGGAGAGTGAGGATGAAATTCAATTTCACAGCTTTCCTGGATCTGTGTGCTGTTGCATAATTGGTGTTAAAATTGGTTAAAATAGAACGAACACAATGTAAAATCTATCTTGGAGGGATGGACGTGGTATCAGATATGGTGCAATCTTGTGCTCATGTGAGATCTTCTGTTCATCACTTAAAAAAGTGTAATAAAGATATGTAATAATGCAAAGATTATGTGACAAACTTGGAGTACCCGTGCTCTTTCTTACTTCTGAGATAAAACTAATTGAATATTAATTGAACTAATTGAAAATTAATTGAATATTTAATATTAATATTATAATATACACAGTGTGTGTGTGTGTGTGTGTGTGTGTGTGTGTGACACCGATTTAAAGAGACTGGATGAAAAGAATGAAGCAGCTTTCCAGGAATTTTTATTTTTTATTTATTTTTATTTTTTTAAATCTAATTGTAGTAGCTAATGTTGACTCTGTCTGTTTCAGAGGGCCCTTGTTTTTATGTCTCCACGCCGGCGATAGCCTTGGCTGAAGGCTTTATGTTTTTGGGTTGTCCGTCTGTCCGTCCCATCCTTGTGAACAGGATATCTCAAGAACGCCTCAAGGGTATTTCTTTAAATTTGGCACGGACATTCACTTGGATTTAACAATGAACTGATTACTTTTTGGTGGTCAAAGGTCAAGGTCACTGTGACCTTTTTTGTTTCATTCATGTGAGCACAATATCTTAAAAACAGCTTGAGGGAATTTCTTTAAATTTGACTCAAACTTCCACTCAGATGAAGATTAAACTGATTAGAATTTTGTGGTCAAAGGTCAAGATCTGTGTAACTTAACAAAATATGTTTCTGGCTATAACTCTGGCCATAACTGTCTAATAGGATAAAATAATGAAGGGATGACATTTTATATCCAAAGGGCCAAAAGTCAGCTTCACTGTTCTCATAATGTTCTGCAAAAACACTTATCTTGCCATTATTCATCGTCATATCTCAGGAACAGAAGGGGAGAAATTTGGTCAGATACGTAATTGGTGACTCTTATCTTGGGTGTCCTCCTTGAAACTGTGCTGATTGTATAGATCTTCTGTGCTGTCAGGGGTTGTGAAGCATCCATGTTTTCACAGTCATGGATGAAAACTGCAAGAGAGACTTAACTGGTGCAAGGAGGCATACAACTGCGGGGTGGTAATTCTAGTTTGTATCTACACTAGTGATCTGTTGTTACTTTGGAGTGGAGTAGTATAATGGATGAAGATAGATTACAACACTGCTTTATAGCGGTCTGGGGTTTAAACACAACACAACATGTACCGTGCCACAAATTTTGGGATGTAAACCTTAAAATAGTAAGCGTTTTTGAGAATTAACACTGTGTCAAAATACATAATATCATAAAATTTAAGTGTATTAATATTTACGTATTCAAATAGGAAAGATGGCATTGTTTTGGAGCTGGTGGGATATCAATTTTTCAAGACACGATTGTTGTGGCCAAAATTGTGATAGCATGTGCAAATTTAAATGAACAATCAATCAAACAAACATATAAACAGTAAAGCTGTTTATCAAAATAATATTTAACTTTGCTTACAGTGCATTTTGTCTTCTTCTTTTGGCAAATGAATTACACTCAAACTATGAGTTTAGGGATGTGGAGAGAGCGTATGTAACCATAATGGTACAAGAAGTACGGTGTACAGAAAGTTACACTTATTGGATAGTGAAAAGCCTACCAGATGGTGTTGGGGAATGAAGACAAAGTAAAAAAGAAAAGAAAGAGCTGGTGTATTTAAATGATTTTAACACGTGTATTTTTTAGCATGATATCAGATGTATTTTACTTCAAATATCACAGTTATCATACATACCGTTATTTAACGACACTCTACCCTGTTTTGACCTTTAGTGACATGATGTTACAGTTTCCTCAAATGAAAACTAACAAAAAAAGCTCCAGAATCCAGTTTTTCAGGTTAGTTAATGGAAACTATCAGCTCTAAATTATGCTGTTACCTAATACAGTGGACAAGCCAACTCCGGAAAAAAAACATCAGATATTAAAATAAAAATGAAGATGGGGAGGTTTTCACCATATTAAAGATTAATTACAAACAGTCCAACAGATCTTTAAATCCTGAGATTGTACACCATGTTCTACCAGGATGTATGTAAGAACTGGACATCACCTGTCAACTGAATCAAAGTAAGTGCCCTGATAAAGCTTTGATTTTTGATTTTTGTTTTCCTGAGCTGACCTTGGATCGGTCAGTGGTTGATGCCTGACTGCGGGAAGGAGCCTCTGTCACAGCAGCAAAGTGCAAGAAGCTCCAAAATGCAGATTGTGGACGTAAATGCTGGTGATGAAGTCCAGTCCACTCACATGTCAATATGTTCTCTTCTATCAGTGCCCAAGACACAGTGTTTTTCTGACTTCACTTCAAAAATCTAATTTTGTAGTTTCGGCTGTGACATTTCCTGGTATTCAGCCATTATTATGAATTTATTTCAATATACTTTATGTAGAACGCAGTGCCTCAAATTAAATAATCAAAGAAATAATGAAGAAATTCGGTTTTTTAAGCCCCTACAAGAAACTTTCATTTTGAGTTGATTTTGGCGACCCTGTGGACAAAAGCGGTAGCCTGAAGCCTACATTTCCCATGAGCTCTAGCGTGTATTGTCGTAAAGATGCTTACCTGGCTCGCGCATGTGTTTGTTTTGGGGATGAATGAAACAACAAAACGGGAAAACCTTGCCCCCGCTCTTATCGGGGATCCCAGCTCACCTCTGCTGCGCCCCAGCTCCACCTCTCTGGCGTAAGCGCCACCGCAGCCTCGGTAAACGCTGCGGTCAGCTGGTAAGGCTGAAAGCCTGTTTGGCGAGCACTTCCACGGCTTCTTGGACTGAGTATGGAGCGGTGCCTCGCCTCTTTATTTCTCAGCACTCGCTGGACCCTGTCGACGCCTGGCTGGTACCTGTCGTCGGCCCGGAAGAGGTGTTCCAGCTGGGGCTCAATAACAATGGCGAACAATGCTGGAGACATCGGGCAACCTTGTCTAGTGCCTCTAGAAAGTACAAACGGTTCAGAATAGATGGTGTTTGTTTTTACAACAGCCATAGGAGAACTATGAAGAGTTGATACCCAGTGACAAAACTTAGAACCAAAATTAAACCTTCTAAGGACAGACATAAGATATTTCCATTCAACTCTATCGAATGCTTTTTCAGCATCGACAGAGAGAATAACATCATGGGAATTTAATTAATTAGTGTGATAAAGAATATTAAAATACCTACGTAAATTGTCAGTAGAGGTACGACCACGAACAAAACCAGTTTGGTCTAAGTGAATAAAACAGAGTGGATTTCTGATCTGAACTTGTTGTTTGCCACCTGACAAGAGGACAACAAAGAAGAGATTTGAACATTTCCGGGTTTTTTGTGAGAAAAAAACAACCTCTGTGTGAACACAAGTTGTTTCACACGAAAACAATGCTTTCAGAACTAGATGGCACAGTGTAGATGTAGTCTACTATGTGTTGTGAGCTGGGGATAGGATGGATAAAATCAGTCCTGACTCTCATATGGCATGTGAACAGTGTGGTGTTATGTGTATCTGTGATTCGCTCTCACATCATATAGGTTCAGCCTGCTGAGCTGGACTTGGTCCTGCTGGTAGAGTCGTTGGTGTGTGTGTGTGTGTGTGTGTGTGGTGTGTCCTATGCAGAGCGTGTCAGCACTGCTGTCTGGTCCTGTTAGCGCTGACGACTGACAGCCGTGACAGCACAGAGAGCAGCTTATTAAGACGAGGGACAGGAAGAGGCTGCAGAGAGGGTTAACAGGGCAGTAGCAGCTTGTGTGTGTGTGTGTGTGTGTGTTTGGTTGTGTGTTTTTCATGCATCATCATAGCTGGACTCTGGACACTGTAGGTCTGGAAGGATCTGTATTTCCTGTGAGAAACCTTCATACTTGCAGCTAAAAAAATATCTGATTTCTTATTTTTTCCCTCCTGAGTGACACAAATGTGATCTGTAAAAATAGATTTTGTAACATTTCTGATTTGATCCAGCAAGGTTAAATTTAATCCACATAGTGAAAAAGACCCAGTTCTGATTTTATGCTCACATGTACAAATGTCCAGGACTGACAAAATTAAATATAATTCCATTTAAAATACTAAAAAATTAAACTGAATGTGAAATAAACTTCTATGATCGTTTCTTTTCACATCCATTTTAATTTAAAAACAGCATTGACGAGATGGCAAAGTTGCGTGTGTAATTCTGTAGATATGACTTTATTTTAAACTGTAAACACATTTGGACAATATATAAGGTTACATCTCCTATTTTTCACACAATTTGTGTATTACAGTCATTACAGTTAGTAACAGAAGTTACTCAAAATGTCATTGAAAGAGAGTCAACAAGAAAACCCTGATAAAGTTTTGGGATCCAAAAATCCAACACTGCGTATTCAAAGATGTCATTGTCCATATATGAGCAGAAAAGGGCTGAGTGTGTGGGCAAACAGAGGCAGACAGAGTGATCCTGCAGCATCAGATGGACCATGTTGTCTGAGGTGCAGTCAGGGAAAAAACAGCTGGTAGTTTTGTTGCCCTCAGGCTCTCATTCTGCCTCTGCTGAGTTTCAGCTGCAGCTCAACCACATGATTGAGCAGCCGTCACCTCCAGTTCCCTTAGCTCCATGTTAACCGTGAGGACAGTTTGATCGTGATCTTGAGAACAGTCAGTCCACCCCGATCACAGAGTACTTTATTTCTCTCTCTCATTATAGTGTTATCTAGTTGTGCATATGGTGGCCATTTTAGACTCACCCTGTCAACTTCCATTCTGCATTGTCAGAGTCAACTTTCATTGGTCTAAGCTGTAATTTTGCTTCAGCTTAATGCTAATGCTAACAGTTGCTAATGTATTTGCATGTGTTACAGTTCAGGCTGTTCTAATGCACTGTTGGTGTTTATACCTACAAAAAGTAATGCACCAGAATTTGTATATACCCTTTATAATCATGAGCCAGTAATTCGTATGTAACGTTTTGCTTCCTGGACCAAAAATAAATAAGTTCAGAACCAGAAAAGTTGGTCCTCAGAGCTGGAACCAAAATATAGCACGTTTTCCTTGACCTAAAGTGCAAACAGTGATGACCTCAGTGGGCTCTGGTGTGCAGTGTAACGAGCACTGTGCCCCAGTAACTGCTGATAGCTTTGATGTGATGACACATCATATGTTTTTGACTCGCCCTGAAAGCAGGCAGAGGACAGTGACAATGAATGTTAACATGTTACATTTTTAATGAGGCCCTGCAGTGGTAAAGAACTACGAGACGGCATGGACAACTTCCTATATGTTGAAGCAACTTTGACAGAACTTCTAAAAACTCTGTAGAGTTTATGTTTTCTCTCTGGAGGGAGGAGAAGAGTTGTTGTAAAAAAAAAAAATGTTTTGTGCTAGAAAGCAAGTTTTTAAAGACAGGGATCTCAGCAACTGACCATGCAACTGTTGAGTCATCTGCATCGATCGTCAACCCTACATACTCCCACAGTTATATTATGGTATGTTTGCTCTGTAGGACATTATAAACCTGTTTCTTTGCTCAGAAACAGCAGGTGAATATACATCAGCTGATCACTTATAATAGATTCTCAGTAGAACCTCTGACCCATTCTGCTGTCCTGAAGCGGACTTTGTGTATATGAATATGCAGTGTGTGGGCAGCCAGAGCACAGAGGAACAGACAGAAGAGCTCTTTGGTATGTGTGTGTGTGTGTGTGTGTGTGTGTGTGTGTGTGTGTGTGAGTGAGTGAGAGAAGAGAATCTGTAAACTGCGAGTCTATTGTCATATTATTTATACAGTGGTGTGGGTGGGCAGCAGAGAGCCAGAGGGCAGCACATGTTTACACTGAAGAGATGGAGAGAGATCCTCTCTGCAGTGATATCAAACATTGATCCCCTGCCTTCTGAATTTAAAGTAGGTGAGCAGTTGTCTTCAGAAAAATTATGCCTGATTTTGCAAAAAAAAAACCTGTTGGTTTTATTGTTTACCATCATTCTTAGTTCTGGTGATGATCAATTTGAGTTTAGACTTTGACAGTGGGGACATTTTATCAGGTCACCACTTTTTCAAAGGTCTGTTTGAGGTTTATGATTTCTTATATTCCTCCGGTGATTGCTGTGGTCAGAGGCATTATGTTTCTGGGTTGTCTGGGCCTTGATGGACTTTTTTTAAATTTGAGATAAACATCCACTTGGGTGCAAGGATGAACTGATTAGATTTTGGTTGTCAAAGGTCAAGGTCATTGAGACCTTGTGTCCATTTTATTCTCATGAACGTGATATCTCAATAAGACCTTGAGGACCTTTCCTCAAATTTGACACAAATGTCCACTTGAATGGAAGGATGAACTGATTTGAATTTGGCGGTTAAAGTCAAAGGGAGAAAAGAAAGAGTGAACATGTTTTTGGTCAAAACTGAAGGTCAACTTCACTGTGACATCATGTTCTGTAACAACACTTTTCTGGACATTATTTAACTTGGTAACTCAGGAACAGAAGAGGAGAAATTTGGTCAGATACTGAAATGGTGACATTAATTTTGGGTGTCCACCTTAAAATTGTATAGATTTTCTGTGCTACCAGGTTAAAAATGTGTTAGGTATCAATTTTTTTAGAATATGTCGCTTCTTTGTAGCAACATTCATATTTGAAGCATTGTTAACTGCCATGGCTGCATGTAGTCTGGGCATAAATTGATGTAAACTGTAGGGCTGTTGTCTCCTGGTGGACTAGTCGATTATTTGGTCGACCAAATTCTCATTGGTCAATTAATCGCCATGTTACTTTCATAAGGAGAAAAGTACTACATCGATAGCTTTCCAGGATTAATCCATTATTTCCTGCGGCGGGGGGGACAGGCTAAGTTACCTGTGAAAATGGGAGTGTTTTCAAAACACCCCTGTAGGTGAGAGAAAGTTGAACTCACCCACCCTAACGCTCAGCGTCGTGGTGACGCAGACCTGCTGTCAGTTTTTACTGACATCATTTTTCTCAGTGGACATTGAGCTTGTATGTACTTGCATTTCACAGATAAGAAACAATAAATTGTGAAGACAGTAAAGCCTCCACTAAAACAGCATTTTAAGTCGTGTGTGTGATTTATCCTTCAAGGATTTATACTTAGGGATTTATCCTGGCTTCATATGAGCAGAGGAAATCTCCGCTCGTCGCTAGGCTAATGTATACAATGTAAAATGCCAAAGGCTGGCGCTAATAACGTTAGCATGTTGTATTTGTTTGGAAAACGTGTTTAGTATAAGACAGTTGTTTTATCAGTGAATGTTGTTAGTTGTAATGGAGCCAAACTGTGTACCGTTACCTTTGTTACATGTCCCTGGTTTTATATGAGAAGAGGAAAAGATCGCTAGATGCTAGGATAATTTATACAATGTAAAACGCCATAGACTTGTGCTTATAACAGTAGCATGTTGTATTGGTGGGGAAATGTGTCCAGATAAAGACAAGTGGTTGTCTGTGAATGCTGCAATTTATATTGAAGCAAATTTGCGTACTTGTGTTTGAAATTGTCCCGACTAAGCTATATTTAATGTGTGTTTTGAATCAACTATATAAATAAAGTTTGATTTGAACAAAAAATTCACAGCACTTAACACAGCCCTCCACCACTGACTAGTGTTTTGGTGGTGTAACTGCAGAGTGACACAGACACACCACCGCAAAGGTAAAAATAACTTTGGCTGACTACAGCCCTAATAAACTGCCAGTTGACTGGTTAGTAGAGGCATACAAACATGAGGCAGTAATTGTAGTATTTGGTGAAGTTTGCATAAGATTTGGTTTAAAGGTAGGGTAAGGTTTGGGTTACAATAGAAAATAAGTAGTTAAGGGTGGAGGATATCATTAAAGTAGAGAGATAATGGGGCATATTTTCAGGCCGTCTCCCCTGGAAATTAACAGTGTGTACATGATTATACACATAAGCTGCAAAGGTCTTCATGACCATGTGGGCCGACCATGTGTAGCCTAAATTGTACATGCCAACTGCACCTGTGAGGACATGTCAGCCCACGCAGTACTAAAGTAGTATAAATACAACCGCCCATGCATGCTATCTCTGTTTCTGAGAATATTCTTCCCTTAAATCCGAACAGTGTCCTCACAAGGGTAGTTGTAGACTCAACAATGCTCCAGCATTCATAACACATATTAGCATGATGGAATACTATGAATGTGGTTTCCAACTGGCAGCTGACTTTAACATGCAGTTTGAAAATTTCATTTTCCAAACAAAACCGATCACGGCAATAATCTGGAGGTTTTTCACTTTCTCTATTGCTAAAAAATGTGTGGTTTATGCATCAAAGGAAGCTCATCTTAAATAAGAGAAAACCTTTTTTTAATCTTTTCTTTTGTAATTGGCTTTTTGATTTAAACTTGATTCGTGAGCTCTGTCTGCCTCCCTGATGTCTTTATGCTGAAACCGAAGCTGGACAGTTCATTTTTAGCTGACGGGAGTGTGGTATGAAGCAGATAATATTGAGAGTCTGCACAGTTCAGACTTCCGTGGATGTCAGGAGGAGGATGAGGGAGGTGCAGCAGGTGCTCAGGAGAAACTCTGCTCTCACCCCTGCCCTCCACCATCCACTGACTCCCCTCACACCCATTACCACCACCTCCTCCTCCATCAGACTCTCTCTATGTTTGCCAAGGAAACTCGAGCCTCCGTCTCTTCACCTCTCTCCCCTTCCTCTTGTTTATGTGCTACCAGCCTGCAGTAACACCCCCCTGTGGGCCAGTAAACCTGACCTCTGACCCCATAACAAGAAGGGAAGTGTTGATGTTAAGTTGTCAAGTTGTCCAGAGGACGGTCACCTGATCCTCTCACACCAGCACAGCTCACATCCAGAGGACAGCAGGCAATAAAAAATGATGTTTTTCCAGGAGTGAATTGCTGCAAGTATTATTGACCTGCCGACCTCTGTTTGTTAAAACCTGGTTTTATCACAGAGGAGATATAAGGGTTCTCACTACAGTCCCCTCCTTGATATAAAAAGTTAAAGATACAAGAGACATTACTTTGTTAACTACAGAAGCTCTGTCAGAGCCTCATGGGAGCTGCAGCTGTTTAAGACTCATGGGATATGTTGTTGTTGGTTGTGACAAAGTTATGAGAAACGAACAGGAGGAAATGCTGCATTTGTTAGGGACGGATTTTAGCAGCGGATTAATCTACATTTGGTGATCTAATGAGTATTTGTGGCAACACGGTAGTGTATATTAACTTGTAAAATTAACTACAATGTGTGTGTTCATGGTAATGAAGGAACATGTCACCTGGTATCACAGTGTGGCTCATTGATGTGTTTTTAATAGTTTTTCAACAACAATGGAGCCCTGTGGCACAGAGGAAGAATATACATCAGGCTTTTATAGACACAATACTTCTTAGGATTGTCATTGTCAGTGTTGGTTTGGGTCTTTTCATGAGATTATCACCAGACTTATGCTTTAAAAAATATGAAGTGCTCGGGTCTTAACTGTCCAGTAAAGTAGTAGATAAGTATCTTAGGAAATGGAAATAAAAGCCCATCATGTTTCAGCTCTTCAGAAAAAGACGATCAAAGAAACACAGTATCTGACTGAGTCTGATGGAACAGAAGTGATCTTATAAAGGAGATTTGGCTCTCTTTAGCTATAGAATGACACTGTTTTTCTTAACAAGAATTGCAAATATGTTTGTCAATGAACTTTTTTTCCCCATGACTAAGACAGGACTGACGTAGCACCAATGACAATTAACGCCAACTGTGACTATATCAACATTCAATATTGCTGATGAAAGAAAAAATAAAATGTAAAAAACTAACTAAAATTACTTTATTTTCTTCGACAAAAAAGGTTACAATATATTCCAGACTTGCTAATTATTGAATATTCCACTAAGATTCCTATTGACATGCAGCTGTGCATACTCAGATTAACGCGCCCCTTATCACGTCAAAGTAAAGAACAGTGGAATGACTGGAGCCGCTTGACATTTTGCTCCCTTTTTATCAAAATAGGATATTTTCTAAGTTTCCTGCCACTGGCAGACTTGTTGGACTGTGTGAACACAGCCTCTCTCTTTAATGCCTTCATCCACCCTCTTGAAAAGGTCGATGTCGTGATAGTTGCTCATAGCCAAAATCCTGCCGATATCCGAGTCTTTCGTAATGTTTAAAAGTTGGTGTGATTCTTTTTCCAACCAGAAATGTGAGTTTTTCTTTTGGGCATGCATCTCTACTTTAGGCTTAAAAACTACTGGCGAGTTGGTTTGTGTACAATGTATCCATGACAATGCACAGAGAAAAGAACAGAAATGGACAACAGGCCATGAGTTGCAAATGGTAAGAACCCTAGTTGAAAGCATATTCCTAACATGCTGTACCCACAAAATGGCCTACCTAGAATAAGCTGAAAAAAGGTTAGGATCCAGGTAGAAGTTGCCTTGGGCTCTGCACACAGTTTACATTACAGAAGCTGATTACAGACGTTCCTGGCATTGCTCTTGTGGTGTAGAGTTTCCCCCTAGGCAGTGACTTCAGTTGGAGTGTGAGTTGTTTCCGGAGAGGAGATAAGAGCTGCAGTCAGTTCCCAGCCTCCCCGCTGATCCACTCCACTGATCTCTGTCCTTAATGAAGCATCTATCAGCAGAGCTTCGTTAGCTCAGGCATGCAGCGTGCTCTGACCAGCCCGGCACAGCCAAGCACAATGTAAAGTCCGTGTACTCCATAATTACAGACTGCTCACTCCTTCATGTTGCATTTGTTATTCGGGAACTTACCTTAATACCCCCAGGCACAGGATGAGCCAGGATGAATTCTATTCGAACTAAATCATGTTTGGAAATTACAAAAGTACAAGCAAATATTTGCAAACTGCAGGTACTCCAGCTGTTTTTTAAATGGCGTCTACAACAGGCCAGGAAGTGTGCAGGTCACAGGCAGAGGAATTCACCATCAAAGACCAGTTTCCTGTACAGGTTATATATTAAACCAGGACCTTAATCTAGAGTAGTTAATCTGTTCAAAACCTGGATTAGTAACTGTTCTACAGTGGTGTCCTGAATTTAGTAAATGATATGAAATTCTGTGTGAATGTTTAACCACCGATGTACTTAAAAAATCTTTGTGTTTTGGTGGCATCAATCTGAGCTCTAGCATTAAAGGAGCTATATGTAAGAAATCTAAAGCAAATAGTCGTAAAATCATCCTAATATGTCACAGAGACTAAGGAATAATGTTCATATAACATACTGATCTCACCAACAATAATAGTACGGCCAGAATGTTCACATTTAAAAAACATTTTACGGTCCGCAAATCATTTTTATGTTTTGAATTTGTGTGTTTTGGCCTGCCTGTATCCCAGCAGCAGCGTTAGCAGTGTCCTGGTACATAGTATTAGCAGCCGGCTCCTCCTCAGCTGTATCCCGGCAGCAGCGTTAGCAGTGTCCCGGTACACAACATTAGCAGCCGGCTCCTCCTCAGCTGTATCCCAGCAGCAGCGTTAGCAGTGTCCCGGTACATAGCATTAGCAGCCGGCTCCTCCTCAGCTGTATCCCGGCAGCAGCGTTAGCAGTGTCCCGGTACATAGCATTAGCAGCCGGCTCCTCCTCAGCTGTATCCCGGCAGCAGCGTTAGCAGTGTCCCGGTACATAGCATTAGCAGCCGGCTCCTCCTCAGCTGTATCCCGGCAGCAGCGTTAGCAGCAGGGAAGCCGGACTTGCTCGAACGGTCCGCTGGAAAACCGAAGATCAAGGACGCGGCGACACGGCCCTGCCACGGCAGCCGCCCGTGGGCAAACAAATCAGTCTCCAGCGTGCCGCTGTCCAGCAACCTCGAATCTGTAGGGGAGGGGGGGCGGACACAACTCGCGGCAGTATTTTGAATATGAGTGCAGTAACCATTTTGGCCACATTCTTACTTACAGTGCCTTTAAAATGATTTCCATTGTGTTTTCTATATAATTATGAAGAAAATGATTTTGTGAAACCTTTTGCTGCTCTTAAGAACATCCCTGGCTTGTTTGATACTCCTAAGGCTTGATCCATGTTTGTCCATTTACAGGAAAATAGCATTTATCTAAGGTTAAACCAGCCACCTAAGAGGTTTGAGTCATGTGTCCACTCAGTTCAGCAGTAACCCTGAAGATAAAGATAAATAAGGCACTCCTCTGAAACAGGTTGGAAGGCCCTTTTACATGGCCTGTTCAGGGAATGTTGCGCCATTATTCCAACTTGCCATTCTGTATAAAAGGTATAATCATGGAATGGGTGACATGATGTATATATATATATATATATATATATATATATATATATATATATATATTATTGGAGAGACGAGAGGATGAGATCCCCATGATATAGCAGCTGATGAGATCAGCTGCTATATAACAGGGATGGTAATATAGTGTCATTGCCTTGTTGTACCATAGTTATTAAGATAGCGCTGTTCGATGTATATGTTACACAGTTGCTGATGCTGTTGTGTTTCAGATCCCACCTCTTTTGCTTCCTGAACACCTGCATGCGATAAATAATCACACACTGGGCCAGCATGTTGCCTGTGTTGTTTGGGTGTGTGTAAAAAAGCAAAATCAGTGTAATGAAGGGTCTCTTTGTGGCAGTATTGCGGGATCTCGGTGTAAAGGGTTTGAGATTTCAATTTCAGTTAATCTGGTTTGCTAGGTGGGCAGCACGGTGGTTTGGAGGGTTCCTGGGTTGAAGCCAGGGTGGGGGCTTGGAACCCTGGTATGGGGGAGCCCTTCTGTGTGGAGCTTGCATGTTTTCAAAGTGTCAGCGTGGGTTGTCTCCGGGTATTCCGGCTTCCTCCCACAGTCCAAGACAAGCAGGTTAATTGATGACTGGAAATTGGCTGTAGGTGTGAATGTGAGTGTGAATGGTTGTCGGTCTCTATGTGTCAGCCCTGTGATAGTCTAGTGACCTGTCCAGGGTGTACTCCGCCTCTCGCCCAATGTCAGCTGGGATAGGCTCCAGCCAGCCCCCACACCTAACAGAATAAGTGGTTAGGAAAAATAAATGAATGAATGAATAAATGAATGGTTCGATAGGTCACTCATGGACTAAGAAAAAATTCCTTTCCATATTTAGGGTCATACTGTCATCTGCTGTAGTTTGAACAATAAGGGTTATTAAACATGAATGTTAGCTCATGTTACATAATTTTACTTAGACATTAGTCAGGCCTGAATTGTTGCTCAGATCTTTTCTTTATATTTTCAGTCATTGAAGTGTGTCTGATGTTATGTTCACTGGACAAACAATTGAAGCATTGTAGGCAGGATGAAGGATGGGGCATTGTCCTGGCCCAAAGCCAAATCAATAAGCTACTGACTATCAACAGAACAATGGTGGATGAGATGTTTGTAACTGTACAGGTTGTTGTCAGCTGACTCACAGAAATAACAACTCATAATAAACATATTTCTGGTGTATGGATATGCCATCGTCTGGTTTAGGTTGAACAACAACAAATGTGCTAATGTGATCACAATGTCAGGATAAATTAATGAGGTGAAATGAAATGGCAACAGTCTGATGATCAGGCTCCACAGTGTTCAGCAAAAGATACATCTGACTTCGAAGGTCCAGTGTGTAGGATTTAGAGGGATATATTGGCAGAAATTGAATATAACAAGTGTATTGTCCTTAGTGTGTCGTCACCTGAAAATAAGAGCTTTAGTGTTTCTTTAGCTTAGAATGAATCGTTTCTATCTACATAGGGAGCAGGTTCTTGTCTATTGAGATCGCCATGTTCCCCGCCATGTTTTCACAGTAGGCCAGAGCGGAAAAAAACAAACACTGGCTTTAGATAGGGACTTTCAATTTTTCATGTCAGCTTAGTAGTGTAGGGAAAACCCTGATTTATAACATGAAACTGCTTTATTCAGTGTTTCTGCTGGTTTAAATCCCAAAGTCTGTTTGTTTTGGAGAGGAAGGCACCACTTGTCTGTGACGTGAACAGCTTAGGAGAGACAATGTAATGTAAAACTGTTTAATTTAGTTTTTCCAGTTTAAATCACATGGGGTCTCATTTGTTAACATTGCATATGCACAAAACGAGGCCTGAAAAAGGCGTACAACACTTCCCACAGAAGTTGTGATATAAAATCTAATGAATGCAGATGGTGAGGTGGAAACCTGATTGTAGAAATTTAAAATATTTTTTGGTGCACACCATTTTTGGCTTTTGTCAGTACATTTTTAGTATGGATCCTATGCATTGTTTTATACCTGTGGTCGCATTGTTTTGGAGAGGGGGTGACCTCTGCAAATAATTGGGCTCCAGGTAAAAACCTCCTGAACAATGAACACTGAAGGAATTCTTCCCAGGAAAAGTTTTAGCTGGTTGCAATCTGCAGTTCACACAGCTAGATGCCACTAAATCCTCCTAAAGTCCCGTTTATACAACAACTTTTTCAATTAAAAACGGTAAACTTTAGATGCGTTTTGGCCGATCGTTTACACGACAGCAGCGTTTTGGGTGCCTGAAAATGCAACGTTTTGAAAACGGGTTCCAGAGTGCAATGTTTTGGAAACGGCAGCGTTTCCGTTGTTATGTAAACTTGCAATATGAAGTTCCTCTGAAAACTGAGACTTTTTGCACATGCGCATTACGGTTCCAGTCACTAGGCATGCCGATCGTCACAACAACAATGCCAAGCTCTGTTTGTATTGCTCACCCTGTTGATTTGAAGTGAAGTGTAGATCTGTTCCTGTAGCAACTCCACCTCATCATCCATTGAGTCAAAGTTATCTATGCATGCTTTCACCATTGTGTCTTCTTTGTTTTGGTTTGTAATCACCGCGTTGTAGAGGTAGGCGCTTCAGCGCAGGCACATGACGTCATGTCGTGGTGTTGCTTTGCAAATTTACACTGCCACCCATTGGCCTGGCGTGCATACTACAGCGTTTCAAGTAGATTTTGCGGCTCCGTGTGAACGGGAATCGTTTCAATAACGTCGTCATATAAATGCAGAAGTTTTTTAAACCGCAAAAGACAGACTTTTCGGCTTTTAGAGAAACCGTCTAAAAAGGGCCTTAATCTTAAACATTGAACCTTTAAGTCTAGAGCTAGACTTAGCCCCTCTGGTTGTTGACCAGTTGCAGGTGATTGGTTCATTTGTTTAAAGTGAACAATGCTGTGCAAAATGCTTATCAGAGGTTATGCTAGTTCTCAAGCACACACTGAGGCAACTGAACCCTGAGGCTTCTTTTTTTGTCTTAAATACTTTTGCATTCCACTCTTTTAAAAAAAAGACAAAGCTCCTCTCTATTATTTCTGACAGTATGTTAGGTGACACCACTCTTTTCTCTCTTTTATTTCTCCTCTTTCCACCTTTCTCCTCCCATCTGTCTGACGGAGCTGAACTTGCTTCAGAGAAAGCCTGGAGAGGAGAGGAAGGAGAGGGGGCTGAAATCAGAGCCGCTCCCTTGGAGGTGGAGGCGATTTATGGCGTGTTTGTGCACGGGGAGGAGAAGGAGGAGGGTGGAAGAGAAGCAGTGGGAGGAGAGTTGGCAGAGGGAAGGAAAGGAGGGCATGAAACAGCGACAGAGGTTGAAGAATTGGGACAAAAGTCTGCTGAGAGAAAGAAAAGAGCTCTGGAGTTTATTGTCAGAGCTGGAGAGCTCTGAAAGAGGAGGATTAGGAGAAAGGAGGGGAGAAGGAGGAAGAGGAATCGGCCCGCTCTGTGCAGCTGAACTTGGACTTGTAACCACATGTTTAGATCACACTGAGCGCAGGGAGGAAATATCCAGGTAGGACAACAGGGCAAAGGTTACTGGTTAACTTTTTCCACGTGTGCATTCGGATGGGTTTTGTTTGGCATGTTTGTGTGTCGTCATTCTGTTCATTCAGTTTAATTTATAAAGACACTGCAGAATTGAACATCAAGCAAGGGGCATTGGATGACTGTTAAAAGGTGTTGAAGACATATTTGTCTCTGTGTGTATGTGAGAAAAGAGGAGAAGGAGGTGCGCAGCTATCTTCCATTCAGTGCTGTGAGCAGAGCTTTTGTAGTGCAGATTGTTCTTTCAGCTTCTCTTCTCGTCTGGTTTCTGTCTTTTGATTCATCAAAGCTTTTTTCATCTCAAGCGACCGCTGACTTTTATTTATCTGTGTGCCTTTGAGATGTTATTACAAGGCATCGTTACACCTGCCTGCTTCGATGTGCTGGAGGAAATGGCGGTTTTCTTGATGTGTGTAGTGATGTCTTACAAGCAGACATGCTGTTTTACCTCACCTCCTGTGGTTTCTGTCCGCATAGATGGTTTAGGTCTCATTTGTCAAGGTTTTAAGATATTTGTCTTCCATTTGTCCATTGAAGCAAAACTTAATGTTGATCTTTGAGCACAAATTAAATTATATTGACCTGCATTAGACTGGGGGTTGTGGGGGGAGTTTCAAAGTTAGTTAAAGGGATAGATGGTTTTCAACCAGCTTTGTATCATAACAATGTAGGTAGTATGTGTAAATGGACTGTGGTAAACTTTCCTCCATCTAACCCGCCCCAGATCTCGCTGCTCATCTCACAGCTCAAATCTTCTCTGGCTCTAAGGCTGTAGCTTGAACTACAGATTTTACCTCTGCATTTTCATATGTCCATCACCACTGAACAAAGCGTATAGAAGCAGATCAAGAGAGAGAGACCTGCACCTCTTTCTCTCTAACAAAGATCAAAGGCAGATCAAACAATAGAACTAGTAGGGGTCGGGGAAAAAATCCATATAGCACAGTATCGCGATATTTTTGAATGGCAATACATTTTGCTGCTGTGGTGGAAAAAAAAGACTGAGGTGAGATGAACAAACTGAAACTTTATCTTATTAGATAAAACCAATGTTGATGAAGTTTTCCTTTGGAGACATAATTTACAGTTAAGAAAAGGTAAGAAATTGCAATATATTGCAAAATATTTTATCGTGACTTAAGTATCATAATAATATCGTATCATGGATCCCTTTGGTGATTCCGCCCCTAAAAACTAGGCAGTGCTGATTAAAAACAAACAAACAAACAAACAAAAAAAAAAACATAGGTTCTGCCTCTCTCTTGCCTATTTCTCACCTAAAACGTCATCAAAAACATATTTTAGTGCACTGTTTGGCAGGAATTTGAAAATTTGTGAGCAGCAAGCGAGCACCATACTATTTCAAGTATTGGTATTAAAAGTATTAAAAACAGAGGCTGAAAATACAGAAAACTAAGGGTAAAAGTAAGCAGTGCAGATCAAACATAAACCTCTGTTACTGCGTTGCCTATTTCACGCTGAAAATGTTTTCAGAAACATATTTTAGCTAACTGTTTAACTGTAATACGAGATACCAGCCGATTACCATATTGTTTCCTGTGAAAAAACTGCCAAGTTTGCATTACAGCATACTACAGCAGGACTGTTTTTCGTTTGGTGTGGTGCAGTGCAATCTGGTAGTTGTAGATTTTCCACCTCTTGTGAAAGGGTGAATGCCACAGTCCTTTTTGCTGTATTCTCTGGTCATGTTGATAGACTATAAAAATAATGGATGTTGCTGCTCTGACGTCACCACTAGGTTTTTGGTTTGGCTTCTTGGCCGTTGTCATCTTGGATTTTTGGAGCCAGAAGTGACCATAATTGGCCAGGAGGGTGGAGCTACGAGGAAGTGGGGGGTGGATTTGACTAAGAGGGTGGGGACATGTCGACAGACGACTTATCACTCAGAGTGGTTCGTGTAATTGGACTTTAGACGTAAATAAAATGTAATTGCTGAGTTATTTAAAAATTCACCCCATTTTTTTGTACCAGTCTGTATACATGTTAATTTCTGCTGTAAAGCTGGGCATTTTGACATGGGGGTCTATCGGGATTGACTGGCTTCTGTGCCCATCCTTGAGTGGCCATTAGAGGAACTGCAATTTAGCACTATCCTGTTGGCTTGATATTTGCTATATATTTTTTTCTATATGACCAAGCAGTGGTTGCCACTTGGTCATATAGAATCGAAAGTATTTGCATCTTTTAACTGCATAGACAGACCGGTCTCATGAAAAGACCATCTTTCCAGCAGTAAACTACTTCTCTAACTCAAAACCTCCCCACTGCATATACCACTGTATTTCCAGCACACTGTTTTCCAAAATATGGCAAAAATGCAACTTCCAAAATCAGATCCCAGGGGACAAAAGAAAAAGTTAGACTGCAACGTTTATTAAGGTTGAACAGCCATATTTTAAGTTTACAAATGATGAGTTTTTAATACAAAAATATTAATACTACTTTAGAACAGTCTTAATGTCAAGGGTATCTGAAGATTACAGCTTAATCATTAACAAACATCATGTCCTTGTCTGAAGAAAAAATGGAGCAAAAAAGATTTTAAAAGTGCTCTAATTATGTTTAGTTTCATTAACCTTATTTTACTGGATTGGCAGCTTGCATCTTTATGTCTCTTTTTGTACTGCTTATAGAAATATTATTTAATAAGCTTCTTAAATCAGTCTTATCATTCACATTTTACAGGCAATCTGCACGATTAGTTGTAAATCCTTTTGACTTTTGATAATAGATAAAGGAGCATGATGTGATACCTGCAAACATTCCTTGTTGACGTGATCACTGCTGTAAGGCTCTATAATGATCAACATTACATTGAATATACACTTAAATGTATTTAAAAATGCCATAACCCAGAATGCTTAATGCTTATATATTGAGTTATCAAGATGCCAATAAAAAATTAACGTACAGCATGTAAAAAATAGAATTTGCAAAATCCCCACAATAACAGCAGCAGCAGCAGTTATAATGTAAAACCCAGTGTGGTGTACAGAGTGTATAATGAGAAACGTGGTCCAGTTCATCTGTGGGAAAGAGACAAAGGCAGAAGGAGAGAGCGGTGTATCATTGTGAATTCCTGCCCGTGTCTGTGGGACTGCTGGGAAATGAAATGAAAAGGTCGTCCCCGGTCACAAACCCACTAATCCCACATCAGCTTACTCTGATAAATCACAAAGAAATACACGCGACTTTACAGAGCAAGCCAGTGTCCCGACAGTACAGCAGATTAAGTCGAGCACGCCTCTGTGACCTAAAGGAATCAAATTAAAATCAGAAGAGGAGGATGAACCTTACAGTCGACCTAATACGGCAACTCACCACTGTCAGACAACACAAAAAATATATAACAAGCGAGGACAGGAAGTGTTAAAAGAGGAAGAAATGATATATCATATATTTGACTTGTGAATTTCTATGATGAAATATGTATGTTCTGTTTACCAGTGGGATTAACCTGCGAGGAAGCCTGTGGAAAACTGTCTGTGTAATGTGTACATTTTTCTTTGCTTTCTCTGCTTTTCCAGATTTTACTGTGGTAATTTTTATTTGACACATAAATGAAGCAATATGCAGTAGTGATTGATTTGAGCAATGTGTAGCCTCTGTTTTCCCAGATCAGGACTTCTAAATACATCAAACGTACATGTGCAGGTAGTGAGGGGGAGTAAAGCAATTCATGCTTCATTATCCTTCCAAAATATTTAGTTGTTTGCTCAATAAACTAAAATCTACCAACATGTACAGATGCTGTATCATGACATCAGCAGAAATGAGAAGTGACCTGGAGACCAGGTCTTGGAGTATTTAAGTCAGCATAAAAAACAATTATTAACTCTAACACTGTGTTCATACCAGACGAGATGCCAATTTTCGCACAGAGCATCTCAATGCTGATTGGCTCTCACGGCATGTATTGGTCACTTGGGTTCAGATTTTTCAACTCTGGTGAATAAGTGTATGATGTGAAATCACACTACTCGCTTTATTTGCTTATTTTGCATCATTCACGTCGTTTTCCATCGCGCTGCCCAGCAGGAATTGGCATGTAATTGCGTCTTTACATTGGTGTGAACACGACATATATAACAATTTACATTTTACGAAGGTGTTACGCATATTTAAGGGTGTGGCAACTACATTAACAAGTTGTCTGCGAGGTGTCACCACAGTGTATTGGTGCATCTCAAAGTCAAGTCAAGGATGCTTCCTTGGTAGGATGGGTCCTTTCAAGGGTCCTACAGAGGCTAGGCAAGACTCCTCCCTAGCAGTTGGTGAACACACGTTGGAACAGGCAAGTGAGTGCCCAGGTGTGTGTCACTGAAAAGGCCCCGCCTTTAATTCTGGCAAATGGTGCACAAATAATTGTGGGTACTTCATGTCTGCTGAGGATACACACATGCATCCTTGAAATTTCTCTGAAGGAAAGACTTGGTCTTCGGTAAAATTCAAAAGATCATTGACATTGGAACAGTCCTTTGGTGGAATTTGATGATGTAGCCTCCTTGGACTTCAGAAGTTTAGGATCCTTCCTTGACCCTGAGAAGCACCATGAGAGTCAGCTTCACCCCTTGCCCCTCCACAGCTCCACCCCCTTATCCAGATATGGCCACTACTGGCAGCAATTGACACAATGCTGACCTCAAAATGGCAGCACACAAACCAGTGGATGACATCGCAGTAGCTACGTCCATTATTTTATGCAGTCTATGATGAAGAGGAGTGATGTTCATGGAACAACCTAGATGGCTGTGGCTAACATGGACCTTTCTGAACAACAAGTGCTGTTTTCAAATTCTGATGGCAAAATGGCAAAACTTTTCCACAGACATGTACATTCTCCACCATCACAGCTGCACCCTGTAGTCTGTTCAGATTTTTCCGTTGTTTAGTGATGCATCATATTTTGTGTCACTAATGGGTTTTAGGCCTGTTCAATCACGTCTAGAGGCATTTTGGTCTAGTTCATTGATAACACCCCTTGGAAAAAGAGAATGAACTGAGAGTTTCCAGACTAACTAGCATTTACAATTTTGTCTGATGCTTAAAACTAGATTTTGACGCAGACAGCACCTGATTCCTTGTGATGTTAGCTGATACTCTGAAATTTATCTTGGGAATATGCAGCACTATGGCAATTACAATGATTCATTGTTGACCTTGGGAAGAGCAGTTTGACAAATACAAACATGAGGTCGGCTAACTAGATTTTTCCAGAGCTTTCAATTTCATCTCTCAGTAGTTTATTAAATGCTTCTATTTCAGTCAACATTGATGCTTTCAAGATCTTTGCTTTTGCTCATTTTAAGAGTTACATCTAATTTCCCTTTTGTGATACATGTAAAACAATATCAAAATAACATTTTGTTTTTTGCACCCAAAGCTCTGCTTTTGATTTTGTCTTAGACTTCATCAATTTGTTTCCCATTTTTTAAATATTTACATTTGCGCCTCATTTTGGTGTTTGTATAAAGAAGCTGTTTCAGTTTTGGCATTATGTGTTGATAGTGTGTCTCCTCTCTTGCACTGAGAGCTGTAATCGAGAGAGTATTGTCCAAAGGAGTCGTCCGTTTTCACGATGCAGGACGGAAGAAAAGGTCTGTTCCTCCCAAAGAGCTGCTGCAATGCTGTGATGCTGGTCTGGGGGAAAGAAGAGCAGCAGCAGGCCTTTGATGAGAGCAGAGCCATGAGGCGGAGGGTGAGGAGGGAAAAATAGGGCAGGAAGATGCTGAAACATGATAAACAGCAATGCCGGAGGGTAGAAGATGAAGAACAGCCATTCTTTAGAATCTGCAAAGGCAGTTTTCCACACATTGGACACTGAGTTTTGACTCCATCAGTACACAGAAATCCTGTAGATGGCGATGATAAACAAAACAGGGGAGCAGGATTTTCATTTGAACATGAAACTGATGAGAGAGATCCTGAAATTGAAAGTTCAGGTCGCTCTGAACAGAGTGCTTAGTCATTGTTATCTTTAGTTGCTGTCTTCCTGATTGAACAAGATTTCCCACCAGACCTGAGCCAAGTAGATAATCACTAATTTCTGTACAGCATGCCCTAGTAGTCGTGATGACATCCAGTCATGAAGTTTAATTGTTATTGAAGTCAGTCCAGCAGGTCACAGCTGTGTTCTGGAGTCATGGAGATTATTAAGAATAAAGTGGGGCTTAATAAGAAAACATTTTACAGTCTGCGGACCTCAGGTCAGGTGGATTTATCCTCGTGGTGAAATGTTGGACAATATTATAACATATTTGTCACATCAGGACAAACTGAGCAAGTCAGTATAGATTTGTGTGACAGTTGATTGCGAGTTGATTTTTCAGATTGTTGTGTTCTGTTAGTGGATGGGTATGTCATCTGTGTATGGTATTGGTTAAAAATGTTGGGCAAGTTACTCTCAAAATGTAATACATTATAGATTACTAGTTACCTTCATTTGAAAGCAATACGTTACTGAAGTCTGATAACTATGAGATATGGATAAATATTTGTGGACCTATGATATAAAATAAAATAATCACATGTTGAGAATAGCAAATCAAACAGAATGATGTGCGATTAAGTCACGTTGACAAGCTCAAATGAATACACGAGAGCTGGATGAACCACCTGCCGGGTTCTAATGTGTCAGTCCACTCCAGCAGCACTAGAGAGAGAGATGTGCATAAGAACAGGACTGTGTGCCGCTGTTGCTCTGCAGTTGTAGGGGATGTGAATGGAAAAACATCCAACTTACATAGTATACTTATCCCCGCTGCTTTCTAGCAGCCTTAGGACACAAAAGCAGAACAGGATACATTGTAGACATTGCAGGTGTATCAATGGAAACACACTGAACATGATAACGCAATCGCATAGTCCCAGATCTGCCGATCACTAGCACCGTTCTAGGCCTGTAATGAAGGGTATAATAAAGTGAAAAATGAATAATGGAAAAATGGAAACAATTAGCAGTTTATTTCGGGTGGTAACACGTTACATGACACTGTAAATGTAATAACATTACCCGAAATCCTGCTGGTAATGCATTATATTACTTCATTACTGCTAAAACACAGTATATAACTGTAACGGGTTACTTTTGTAAATCTAAAATGTAGACAGGATTTAGTCTGTCTATTAACTACTGTTCTGTCTACCTGAAAAACATGTTTCAGCTTTTCCAAAAGCCTCCAGGTTCTCTGTGGAGGACGGTGAGCTGTGTGAAACAAAAATTATAGGATAAAAAAAAAACAACCTCAATGTGACGCCTTCCTGCTGGGCATGAAAACCGCTTAATATAAATAATGAGAAGCTGGGAGGGATAATTAGATTACTGTAGTATATTAACGCTGAGTGTCAAGGCAGCGGCATGTTGTATGAGTTTGTTTACAGCTTTGTTATTTCAGACACAAAACAGGATCAGCTTTAAAGTCAGCGAGATGTAAAGCTGTGTGTGTTCTGTCAGGACAGAATGACAGACACATTCTTATTTCTCACACATACTTATTTCTGTGTGCATGTGTGTGTGTGCGTGCGTGTGTGTGCGTGTGCGCGCATGGGTCAGTAAGGTCGACAGATAGAGTGAGTGGAGTTGATTACCCATCTCCACTCTTATCTCCATCCTCCTCTAGCGCAGGAAGCGCCTGCTGATTATTCTCTTAATCAGGGCTATCTCCTATGCGATTAGCTTGGTGCTAAAAAGCCCTTCAGTTTGAATGGGGACGTAGCCGCTGGACCAAAGCACTTCTTTCAGCTGGTAATTGCATTATCATATGTTACCCCTGCAGCCTTGACTGACAGGATTCACTGTGGGGAAAGACTCCCTGCGGGTACAATCCCATGATTCAAAGAAATTATTTGTTTATCAAGAGGTTTCTCTCACTTTGTCTCTTAAGCATCAATCTGTTAAAGCTTATTCAGTGTTCCCCACAGAATCAGAAATCATGTGTGGCAGTAGCTGACAGGGGAGTGGGGGGGGGGGGGGGGGGGGGGGGTCACTAGAGTGCTTAAACTCAAATTTCTGATGTCAAAAGATACAAAGATCACTGATTTCCAGCCCAAGAGTCTTTACACCGCTGCAGGAACGTGAGCTCCTGGCCAAGGACAGTCAGTCCACCCCTACACTCAGTGTTGCGTCTAATCAACTTTCCATTGTTTTGTTTTTTTTGTTTGTTTGTTTTTTTGCCTGTGTCTTTATGTATCAGTTTGTGTTCCCCTTTCCGAATTTGGAATTTTTTGCTGGTCCGTCAATGGAGCACATGTGGATTGCTTCATTTCAGCAATTGTGGAGTTTTAAGTTGCAGGGTAGATAATTGATCAGTTGGTCCAATCAGTGCTGATCACATCAGATCAATGGATGAGAGGAGCAGCTGCTGCAGGGGAACTTTTAGACCCGGTGCAATGACTGGTTATGCTTCACTCTCAATTTGCCTGACTTTCTACTGCTCTGTCTGTGCCAAGAGAACACTCTGTGCCGTGAGAGTGTGTTGCAGATAAGAACTGAATGTATATGTTCCACTAGCGCTCCTAAAAGGAGCCCAGCTCCAAAATAGAATATCAAAACATGGCGGCAGATGTTTTAATTGTGGTGGGCCACCACAAATAAATAAATGTAGGGGAAACTTTGTCATTCTCTTCTGACCTCACCATTTGAATAAAGCTTTCACACTATGTTCAAACATTTAATTGGAGACTTTTGATTCACTCCAATGCACACACACGTGCGCCCGCACACACACACACACACACACACACACACACACACACACACACACACACACACACAGAGAGTTTGTCATGCAAACAGGCAATCACACCTTTTTGTACAAAGGGCATTGTAAATAATTTCCATATTCAAGCCTTACGTGCATTTAATAGTTATAGAGTACTTGTAAAAGGAAGAAAAGTCTACTGTCATAGTAGGATTGTAAATTGGCCAACAACGGAAAACAAGTGCAATTTAAAATTCATTAAAAGAGCTATATGTATCTAAAGCAAAAAGTCGTAAAATCATCCTAATATGTCACAGAGACTAATAATGGAATAATGTTAACATAACATACTGATCTCATCGACAACAATAGTACAGCCAGAATATTCGCATTTTTTAAAAAACTTTACGGTCCGTAAATCATGTTTATGTTTTGAATTTGTGTTTTGGCAGCCCTGCCACAGCAGCTGCCCGTGGGCAAACAAATAAGTCTCCAGCAACCTCGAACCTGTAGGGAAGGGGGGCGGACACGACTCGCGGCAGTATTTTGAATTTGAGTAACCGTTTTGGCCACATTCTTACATAGAGCGCCTTTAAGTGAACAACCCAAGCTTCATTGAGCCTGTTAAACCATAAAGACAAGGGTAATATAGATAAGAAAAACTTTCTGTTGTTGTTTTGCTGCTGTTACACAGGTTAGATGTCGCCCTTTGCATGCAGGCGGACTGACTGTCCCTGGTGTGGAAAGTGTCTCATGATAAACAGGGAGAGAGAGAATTCCTTAACTTTTCTGGTTTTTGTACCACCAGGCCTGTCCAGAGACCCAAATTTAAAAAAACCAAAACAAGCTTACTGCGAAAAGCTTAAAGCTTACCCAATCTTATATTACTGTCAGGTTGATTTAAACTAAAGATGGTTATTTTGACTCAGGGTTAAACTTAACAAGGTCAAGTTTTATCTTAGAACTGTCACAAATCTATTGGTAGTTGTACAAAACAGTGTGCATATGACATTCAGATTTCCAAAGATACAAACATCATAATGATCCTTACAAATGTAAGCTAAGAAAAAAAGAGCTTGAGTAAATAATATCTGTCTACAACCATACCATATGTTAGCTTGGGGAAATGAGTCACCAGCGTAAATTATAACTCCAGCATTGGGTCAAAACAACCTGTTATCTTGACTTTGGTAACCAAATAGTTTTCTACCCAAGAGTACTGGGTAACATTAACCTAGTATTTCATCAGTGTAGATTTTTTCGAATCATTTCACTCTACAAAGGAGGATAAGGGCCATGTTAAAGGAAAAAGATCTTAGATTTCGAGAATAAAATTGTAAATCTACAAAGATAAAGTCATAAAACAGTGGGCTAGAATAAAGCTGAAATATTACGAGATTAAACTTGTAATATTAGGAGAAAAAATGTCACAGGTGTAATAATATTACCTGAAATCCTCTTGGTAACACATTATATTACTTTGGTACTGCTAAAATTGACACACTTTGTCGCTTTTTTACACCATGTTACCCGACTTTCCGGTCTTATTATGTGACTTTTTTTCTCCCACACTTACGACTTCATTCTTTTTATATAATGACTTTATTCTCTTGTGATTTCAGATTTTTTTTTTCTTTAACACAGCCCTAACCCACCTTCGTATCACTCTGAGACAAAGTAAATAAACATATTCCCCAAAATGTTGAACTATTCCTTTAAACCTGGGAGTCAACTGAACACAGTTGAGGTTTACACATTTGTAGCCATGTTAACTGTTCAGACTGGTCGGACAGAAACTATTGAGTAGAATGAAAATCTTGTCCAAATATCCATGTTTCCATGACAATGAACCCTAATGAGTCTGGTTGTCTTTTAACTTAGTCCTTGTCGTTACGCAGTAAATGTTTACCATTACACAGCTCCGTGGATTTCAGAGCCAAATTCACTCTTAGAATTAGAAGAATGTTCAGAAACGGTGTGAGCGCTTACGTTCTGTAGCGGGTGTGTTGTAGTTTCATTTACAGCCATTAGACAGAGTTATTTGTTGTGCTTCCACCTCGGTGCCACCCACACAGCCCCTGCCGTCCCTCCAGTGCTGTTCTCAGCGCTGATTAGATGACCGTGAAGGCTGCAGACCGCCGCAGTCCTCTGGCGCTTCCCCCTCACATCGCCGGCCGAGTCTTTTGTTTTTACGGCTACAATTAGAGCCCAGACGTGTAAGCGTTTTGTGCAGCTCCTGCAGAATCAACAAAAGCTGCCTATTAAACTCCTCTTTAGTGGCACTGTCCCTCACTTTTATATTCTCGCTGGGTTTATGAGTGTTAGAGGCTGAAAGGCCAATACACCCCCACATCCCACAACTCAGCCTGGACCTTATTTACTCTGTCTTTTCTCTTTTCTGTCTCTTTGTGCAGTTTCATCTCCTCTCTGTTTCCTAAATCTTCCTTTATTCTCTTTGATTCTCTTAATTTTGCAGCCTCCGCATCTTTCCTTTCCTTAATCTCCTCGTCTTTCACCATCTTTTCTGTTTTCTTTCAATTAACCTCTTTGTTTCTCATCTTTATTTGGCCTTTTCTTTCTTTCTTTTTTGCCTCTCCTCATCTATATTTTTGTGTCTTTTCTTTATCTCCCCTCTCCCATGGTTTATAACCTCATCTTATCCTTTTCTGTTATTTTCTTTTTCTCTCCTCTCCTCTCCTCTCCTCTCCTGCTCCTGCTCCTGCTCCTCATCCTCTCTCTGTGTTCTTTCCTTTCTCTTCTCTCCTCCCTTTTCCTCCCATCTCAGCACCTTTCATTGCTCTTAACGACATACAGCACATACATCAACCTCACTAATTAAGTCATAAATCATCTCCATGCACTTGGAAAGTTTAGAGCTCTGGCAGATTGTTTGAGCGGATTTCTGCACTCATTTTGATCCACATTTACAGCAGATAATCACAGTATTTTTAACTAGAAATGACATTGAATCTTGTAAATCTTCTGCAAATTATCAGTTGTCTGTTGTTTTCTTCTCCTTCCAAGCTTCCGACCACAGACGAACGCAGAATAAATAAATGTTTCCTACCACAATACGAGTTATCATCTGTTTCCTTTAAGTCTAAAAGTTCATTTCAGATTATTATTCTTAGTGTCTGACAACCCTTTGGAATGGATCCCTACAGGGACAGGTTTTGTTAAAAAGTAAGATCCTTTTTGCTTGACCAGAAACACCCCTGAAATTGCTATAGCCAAAGCCATTAGACTCCATTTCAATAAACAGGAATTCTATTCTGGTAAAATACACTGCATTCAAAGTAAACGGAAACAAAATAAAAAATAAACATCTAGTCTGGTGACCCGTCCAGGGAGTACCCCGCCTCTTGCCCAATGACAGCTGGGATAGGCTCCAGCCCCCCGGTGAATGCTAACAGGGTAAGCAGTTACAGAAAATTAATGAATGGATCCCCCAGATTGATGTAAAAATATGCTGGCTCTATACACACTAAAATTAGTGTTAATTTTAAGTCTGGTGGATTTGGGAATAGCGATTTCAGGGCTGTTTCTGGTTAAATAAAAATGATTTTATTGGTTGTGGTGGTCACATTGCAGCCTGTCACTGCAGCACTTTCACTCAATAGTGGACCAATTTCAAAAATTGCTGTTTTTCATTTGTCACTTAAACACAAAAACACAGGAAAATAGGTTCCAGGTAAAAAAGAAATGTTGTGCTCTTTAAGATGCATGAAACCAGCAAATGTTTGCCTTTTTCTGCTTAAAAACAACACTCAAACAGTTTTTGAAAATCACTATAGTTGCCAATTACTTTTCTGTTGATCGACTAATTGTTGACTATCTCAATCTGCATACATCATGTGATATGTTTGAAAGCACCAGAACAGCTGCTACACAGAGTTTGATAAGATACTGTTTTGCCAGAGACTTTTGTCTGAGCTAATGTTTGCAGGAACAAAAATCCCAACTCATGGTTCACCATTTT
This sequence comes from Epinephelus awoara, assembly GCA_035609425.1. NCBI lineage: Eukaryota > Metazoa > Chordata > Actinopteri > Perciformes > Serranidae > Epinephelus > Epinephelus awoara. Next base: position 42,970,975 of record CM069294.1, on the reverse strand, counting down.
CTGCAGCTTTTAACGGCATGTCATGTTCTATGAGTGAAGGGACAACAGAGCACTGTGTTGTCTTTGCTTACTGTTGGTAACACTGTTAAGAGCACAGATTGTTTCTGTGAAATATTTCCACACTGAGCTCCAGAGCTGTGCAGATGATTACAGATGATTACAGATTGTCAGATCCTCATGTTGAACTGCCAGATGTGTAATTGACTTTTTTCTGGCTTCAACATTTTCCACCGTTGTTCAAAAACCATAGAAGCAGAGACCAATTTTAATGCAACGATAACAAAACTGTTTTAACCAAAGAACGTGGCCACAAACATGCACATGCAGAGAAGGGCTGAAAGCACATACTGAAAGCAAAAGCATACAAACAAGACTAAAAGCCTCACTAATATGTCAGCAAAGGCAGTGCCCACAAGACCCTGAAAGCTTAGCTGTTCTTAGATCAGCATCACCAGTAGTGAGGATAAAAGAGTAGTGTTGTTCCTGAGATTGGCATTAGAGAAAAGAACATCAGGTCTTAGGGCAGCATGGTGGTGAATCGGTTAGCACTGTTACTTTACAGCCAGAGGATGAGTGGTTTGAAAGTGGGGTGGGGGAACCCTTCTGTGCAGAGTATGCATTTTCTCCCATGGCAGTGTGGGCTTTGTCTGGGTTCTCTGACTTCCTCCCACAATCCAGAGACATGCAGGTTAGGTTAGTTGGTGGCTCTAAATTGGTGAACGTGAAAGTGAATGGTTCTCTGTCTCCATGTGTCAGCTCTGTTATAGTCTGGCGACCTGTCCAGGGTGTACCTTACCTCTCGCCCACTGTCAGCTCGGAAAATTTTACATCAATCTTAACGTTACAGTTTGGTACCTCTTCTGTATGACATGTTGTCCTGAAGGACCATGAATATGTACAACAGATTTCATCCTGCAGATACAGTATGTCCCCAAAGTTATTTTATTAGTCCATCAAACATCAGAGATGGTGATGATGGAACCAGATCTCAGATTGATGTATTTCAGCTGTTGTTTGTTGAAGGGCAATCAGAGGTCCCTTGTAGGTACTGCAGTGGAGGCTTGTGTGTTTCCTGTGTTTTAATATGAAGCTGATTCAGCTGCCGAGGACTGAAAAGAGCCGCAATGGCAGAATGACCTGACAGAGACATATGGAGCAGGACCATGTCCTCAGAGTAAACGCAGTGCTGGATCATCGTTAAGAAGATCCACACAAACATTTATCCTGCAGTCTATGACTGATTTGTTTTTGCTTTTTAAGAATCAGTAAAACAAACTCTTTAAAGTCACCAGCTGTTTTATGTTCTTTGTTGTGTCTCAGTTGCCACCTCTCACCTCTCTGCTGTTTCATCCTGTCTTTGAAATGTTTGTTGGAGATGTTTTATACAAACCCTGAAGGTCGACTGTGTTTTGACTCTTTCTTGCCTTGCTGTTATCCTCTCTTTACTGTGTCCTCCAAACTGCTGTCAGAATAATTCACATATTCTTCAGTTTATGAAGTACTTCTCAAAGAAGAGCTACAGTATAGATCTTAGAGATATAATGTAAACGAAAAAACAAAGATCCCTGTGCACAGAGTCATGCTCAGGAACATTATCATTAGCCTTAGAGAAGGCAGGTATAATGCCACAAACTCAGTTTGGTGTGTGGGGTAGGTGAAACTGTGAAGGAGTTTTATATTTTTATATATATATATATATATATATATATATATATATATATATATATGACATCCATTTCTGATGATCACTTTTTTGCTGGACGACTATGAAAAACTTGAGCTGTGCTTCAGGGAGGGAAGATTTTATTTGCCAAACTAAGGAGAGAGGGCAGAGCTGTAACATAACCTGTAATTACACAATCATTAGTCTCAAATACATAACATGTTTTACATGTAACTTTTTTTTTTAATTAAACAAAGCAGTAATACTAAAAGGAAGGATAATACAAATAATTAAAGATAAATGAAATGACTAAAAACAGAACGAGATAAACAGGCCAATATAAAACGAGTAAAACCAACAAAATACAATGAAATAATAGATAAACCAGAAAACGTAAAAGAATAAAACCAATAAGTAAAATATAAAATAAAAGTTCAGTCAGGACCACTGTAGTCAAAGAAAACTTTATTTCCATTTCAGTATTGTATTTGGCAGTATGGCTCTGTTCTGGGGCCTCTGCCTTTCCTTGGGCCTACACAGAAAGTCAGAGAAAGCAGTTTCGGCAGGACATTATTAGTGTTGGGGTGTTTTTGTCAAATCTCTGATCAGGTTGCAGTTTGGTGAATCATTAATCCTGAACATCACTCAGAGTTTTGGTTTCTCTCAGCTGCTGTATTCTGAAGAGAGCCAGCGCTGTATTTACTCAAAAAGCCGACAGAAACAAGTGAAACGTGTAAACTCAGTGTGGATTCAGCTTAAAGTTCCCTTCTTAAAGCTGTAAACTCACACTCTGCTGTTTCCTGTTGGGTTTTTTTCCTTCAGGCTTCTGTCTAATTAAAGTGGGATTAATGAATCACATTGTAAAACAAAGGCAGACCTCCCGCTCTAATCAGGCTCAGCACACAGAGGGAGGCCGCTTCAGACAGAGATGGACTGACGGTGGGAGGGTTTAGAGAGCTGCTACAGCTTGTTTTGGCTTTTCTCCTTTCAGATTTTCCATGTTTAAATGTTACAAATGTGACACTTATTGACTCCCTCTCTCAGCTCAGTTCAGCCTCATTAGACTGAAACAATTTAGGATCATTTGATGTCCTCTGCACAGTGACATGGCTGCCAGCCTGAAGCTGAGGGGTGTGTGTGTTTTAAACAGCATCTGTACATCATTACATCCTCACTAGTTACAAACTAAACTGCAGTTTTTTATTAGGACAATGTCATTTATTTCATTACCTTTTTTTTTTTTTTACACAGACAGAAATCAAATATCATCTGTACCGGCCGACCAACAAACTGCAGTGTTTTAACCTTAACTTTCTAATATGTTTAATGTGCATTGAAATACTTCTTAGAAATATATGTCTACTATGGTATTTTGTTGAGAATTATTTATCATTGTCCCTTATATGGTGGTTAAAGCTGCATTGATCCATATTTGCCCACCAGGGGGCGAAAAACTCTAAAACAGCCTGACAGGCTAACACCGCTGATGTACACCGATCAGCTGAAACATTAAAACCACTGGTGGTTGAAGTCAGTCACAATAATCATCTTGTTACAATGCAGTGTTCTAATGGTAAACTATTGGTCCTGACACTCATGTGGATGCCACTTGACGCGTTCCACCCAACTACCATCCCAGACCAAGTGCTTCCCCTCATGGCAATGGCACTCCTGATGGCATGGTGCATTCTCCCTCACCATGAGAATGCACCATGCCACACTGCAAAAACTGCTCAGAAACGGTCTGAGGAACGTGACAAAGAGGTCAAGGCGTCGACCTGGCCTCCAAATTCCCCAGACCGAAATCTGATCAAGCGTTTGTGGGATGTGCTGGTACCCCATCTCACAACCAAAGGATTCACCACCAACGCCCCAGTGCCAGACACCACAGGACATCAGAGGTCCTGAGTCCATGCCTTAGCACAGAGCCAAGTTCATTTCAAGAAAGCCCCACTGTGGATTGGGGGTAACTTTGGGGAACTTGCACGTTCATGAATGCTTGTGTAGATTGAGGTTTGGGGAATTTGAAAGGCCAGGTCGACGCTTTGAGCTCTGTGTCACATTCCTCGGGTCATTCCTGAGCAGTGCAACAATGTTTGGGTGGGTGGTGTGTGTCAAGTGCCATCCACCTGAATACCAGGACCCAAGATTTCCCAGCAGAACATTGGATTGTATCAAACATGATCAATGTTGGGGTAATTTATATTGAAAACAGGTCAAGTGATCACTTAAAAAAATAAAAATAATACTTATACAGTTTAATGAGAGACAAATATTTGTTCAGATGTATATTTTTGTGGTGTAGTGATTCCAGTTGCGGTGGATTTCAAGCTGTTTTATTGAGTCAATCTTTTTCTCTCTTTAGTTGAAAGGATGCTGCAGGGACTCGACGAGGGACTGAGCCCTACCTGAACCCCCTCCCCCCTCCTCTCCCCGACCCTCAGAGCCCTCAGTGCCGCCATCCCATCATGAACCTGCTGTGCCGTGGGCGCCTGAAGCTGCTGGTGGCATCTCTCACTGCCATCGTCCTGCTCACCTGGCTCTACCTGCTGGCTGGAAACCTGGAGAGTGAGTATGAGCTCATTCAGAGACGTATGTGCACATTAAAGGGAAAGATTAGTTCTGCCAGGCAATTCTCATTATTCAGTAGAATCTGAGAAAGCTAACTGTGTAATTTTCATGGAGATTGGGTTTGAAAAGTCAAAAGCTGATTTATAATAAAAGCCTGAAGCTGTGGTTTGGGTCAGATAGAGTCGCAGGAATCCAACCAGTGAAAACAGAAAACATCAATTATCAGACATTTTTTTGCGACTCAGCTCAATTCCTGTTCGATCCGACTATTAAGTTCAATTTTTAAACACACAGAGCTTATTTTCTGTTCAGTTTGATTTTTCATTCTGACATCCCAGGGAGCCACTAAGGCCGCATCAGTGAGCCGCAGTCAGCGCTTTTGTTTGGATCACAGCAGCCAGGGTCGGATCAGAGAGTTTCTTTGCCACAATGCTGCCATGCTGTCTCCTGGAAGAGCTTTTAGAAAACACACACACACACTCAGACAACCCACTCACACTGAACTGAAACATAAAGACTTTGAGACAACTTCTTACCAGATAGACACAAAATTGTCTGTGGATGTTCATGTTCTCCAGAGGATGATTTCAGTTTCCTTCTTGTTTCTCGCTCCACCATCTGGCTAATACAATAAAAAGAAAATTTGTAATAAATCCTTTCCAGTTTTGCGGACAGAGCAGCTGTATGGAGAGCATAATAAGTGAAAATGTTCAATATCACAATTACCAGATTTAATTAAGCATCCAAGCAAAGCTTTTAGTGTTCATGGTTTTAATATAATCCTATGCTGAGTTTTAGAATTCAGTGCAACCACACATCTGATGACCTCTTGGACATGTCTGCCAGCTCTGAGTGCTCTCGTCAGTCTCGCCGAAGCGTTTAATTTTTTTTTTCACAATCGAATCCCGTGCCATCGAACAAAGCTTCGAAGTTTCAAATTTTTTGGGTCAGCCCTAGTTATCAGAGAAGTCTTAGGCACAGCATGTGCGTGTGGACAGAGACATGCCAATAACCTAAACACAAAACAAGCCCTTCAGCCTTGTACAGTGTCTGTCCCACGTCATTAAGACTCTTGAGCATCAACAAGGTCGACATGTTTTGTTTCACAGGCTCGAGTCTCTCAACATAAAACATGCTAAGGGTGAAGGGCACTGATGCTTCTCTGGTCAACTACATATTAATAAGTGTGAAACATACTGATGAGACACAGAATCAAAATTCCTTCACACAGACATGCTTAATGATTTTTTTGTGATATTTCATCTGTTCTTGTACACTTTTGTGGAGTTTTCACTTAGATCTAATATGTACATATATAGAAAGCATACCAAAACAGATGGATTTAAACAGACCAATTGTCTAGTTCCTGTGCGAAACTGACTGGGTCCTAAAGCCATTAGCTTTTCTTAGACATCGCACACACAGACACATGCACGCACGCATGCACACGCTCACGCTCACGTGCGTGTGCGCGCGCACACACACACACACACACACACACACACAGTTCCTGGTCATTCATTTATTATTTGATGTACATGTTAATGTTTCAGTGATTCTTGGATCGCAACCAGTGCAGTAAAACAGGATTTATTTTGGTGATGATCATTTCTCTCTTTCAAAGATGAATGGCTGATGAGTTGTTGCGTTGCAGTGTAGCCATGATGAAGTGAGCTTTAGGGAGTGTCTGTGCTCTAAGCAGCAACACATGGCTTCAAAAATAACCAGCGTCTCCTGCTGCCACATGTTTCTCTGCAGATCAGATTTTGGTCATTCTATCTTTCTCCTCCTCTTCCTCGCTCTCCGTCTCTTCCTTCCTGTCAGATTCAGAGATTCTTTTTTTGGCAGGACTGTAGTTAAATACAGTATTTCCAGATCATTTTCACAAGTTGTACAATGTGAGTATAAGAAATCAAAATGGTTTAAACCTTAGTACTTTATATACAGTATACATGATACACAGTGGTGCAAAGTATTTAAGTGCAGTTCTAAAGCACTTGTACCTTGCATATTTTAATGTTATGCCACTTTATATTTCTGCTCTACTACATTTATGTGACAGCTACTTTGCAGATCAAAAGGATTATAAAGCCAGAGTGAGCCTATAAATTGCATTACATGAAATCAAACCACCCAATAGTGTGTAGAATATAAAAACAGTAACACTTTGTTTATATGTGTGTGTAAAAATAATCCAATAGAACAATACATAATGATACACAGTAAGTTTTTCCCGCATTGTAGATGCTTTTATATTTAATTCAGTAAACTTTGCAGATAATACATTTACTTGAGTCAGACTTTGATTGCAAAACGTTTAAATACACTCGAGTATTTTGTTATTGTACCTTTGAATGCTGTTGTTGTGTGTGTGTGTGTGTGTGTGTGTGTGTGTGTGTGTGTGTGTGTGTGTGTGTGTGTGTGTGTGTGTGTGTGTGTGTATAGTCAGAAGGTTTAGCTAGAATTTGAGGGTGCTTCCTTCCTTCCTTGCTTGTCGCTGTTGTCTCCTTCTACCCTCTCAGATTAGGGTGTGAACATTCCCAGCATGCCTCACTTCAGCTGTGGGCCAGCTGCTCCCCCAATAGGGTGACGGAGGAGGAGGAGGAGGAGGAGGAGGAGGAGGAGGGAAAGACAGAGGTGAAAGAGATAGTGAAAGACGGAGACAGAGGAAATTAGAGACAGAGAGCAAAAAGAAGTAGAGGAGACAGAGGCAAAGAGAAACAGACATAAAGTAGACAAAGAGAGCATGAAAATGGGAGATGATCAGAGATAGATGGAGAGATAGAGGGAAAGTAGAGAAGGACATAGAGAGAAAGATGGATGGAGGAGAAATGTATGAGAGACAGGACACAGAAGAGGATGAAGAAGAGATGAAGAATGAACTACAGATAAAGACAGATATACAGAGGGGAGGAAGTGGAAGACAGTAAAAGATAAAGAGAGAGAGAGCAAGAAAAAGGAAAGAGAGGGACAGAGAAGGAACACTCACTCTGGTCAATGCAGAGTTTTTTTAACAAACAGGAAGAAAAAGTGCATTTGTTAGGGACTATTTTCAGTTGCAGATTAATCCACATTTGGTGCTCTAGTGAGTATGTGGGGCAGTAGGACGGTGTATGAGGGAGTCCAAATAAACTACTGTGTGTGTGTGTGTGTGAGTGTGAGTGATAGAGAGAGAGAGAGAGAGAGAGAGAGAGAGAGAGAGAGATGCATTAAGCTCCTGGCAGAATTTAAATATTCACAAGAAAACATGAATTAAAAACATCTTCTGAGCTCTGTGTTTTTTTCACTGCCCTCTCTGCCCGTGTAACATTTCCATGCACCTGAGTACGGAGTCTGAGGTTAAAATCAGGAAACAACAATAAGACAAATAACTGCTCTGTTTTGGGTGGTTGTGAGTCACAACCACCAAAAACAGAGCAGTTATTTGTGGGGGGTATGATACCAGTGAAAGTATCACGGTTCTGAGTAGTATCAGGATACCACAGCAAAAATGAGGCAGATGTGCCTTTTGTCATTCATAAAAAGATAAATCACTTTTCTATAATACATCAATGATATTTCAATGGAATAAATTACTTATTGACTTATTCATACTTCAAAAACAGCATCAATAAGTGATTAACATAGGGGGGATCAAAATAAAATAAATAAATAGAATAAAAATCGACCAGCCATCCTGACAAGTAAAGAACAGTCCCTAAAGTGCGGTGAGGTTTGTGGACCGTTACCTGCCACAAAGAGAGAAATGTGAACGGCTCGTTTCTTCTATGACACGCCACATACCTGTGTGCCGCCACGGCTCAGTTGTCCAGGTACTACTGGGCAGTCATGACACCAACGAAAGAGGAAATTACTGGACCTGGAATCAGACTTCTCTGTCGCCAGTAAGCCATTATCTTGCGCCGCAGCAGTAGTCTAGAAAACTGGCGAGTTTTTATTGTTGTTGTTTGTTTGGGTTTTTTTGGAGGGTGCTCACACGCCCTCACATAGATTGCGCCCTGGGCGGTCGCACACATTGCCCATAGCAAAAAACGTCCCTGGTCGAAGCACATAAAAAACCCACATGCAATTCAGAATTTTCCATCGGCCACTGCCGAGTGTGTGGTTTGTTTGTTTTTTACACGCCAAACTCATTTTTTAGCTGCCATTGGCGCTTGGTGGGTGTTAATTTTATGCCCTGGTTGTGACTATTAGAGCCCTTACATCAAATTAACAATCAAACTTACATCAAATTAATCAAATTAATTAGTATCATTCTGAACATGTTTTGTTGTAGCTTACATATCTCTGTGGTTTTCTCATGAAAGAAGCAGCCAACCTGTCACTGGCAATAACTGATTTTTAAACAATTTTTAACAGAAACAAGGAAGTGAACACAACATTACCATACCGTCACCTTCTTAAGTTGACATGTTGAACTTGTTTAGTTACACATCTAGTGGTTACCCAGCAGCATGATCATTTATTTGGAGGATTTGTGTTTGTTTAAGTCCAGTAGTCACTCTCTTTTAACTCTGTTTTTGGTCTCCACCAGCTATTGAGGGAAACCAGTCTCTGTAGCTGCTAAATGTTCCACTTTATTCACCAGCTTGTCTATAACTGTGTCTCTCGCCATTTGCTGCTGAGCAGATAGTGTACAGTGGCTTTTTACAATGTTTTTTCTGAGTGAACCAGAACAGTGAAGTGAGTCAGACAGATAAAAAATGAGCTGAAACTTACTTCAAAGCTCTGTAAAGCTGAGGGGAGCTGCAGATTCAACTGATTATTCTCTGGAGGTTCATCAATACCAGAGACCCCTGAGCCTCTTAACAATCAGCAGATAGAATGAAGGGTTTTTTTTGCCGGCCCTGTATTGCCACTGTCTTTTATTCACCTTCTCTTTGCCTCTTTCCTTGTTAGTCTACTGTCAAGAGGTTGGATACAACAAAACTTCAGTTAATAGCCCGGGCTATTAACTAAAATCACTGAACTCAACAGGCTTATCTTTGGGACAGGCATGCGGAATAGGCCTTTAATTCCTTTTACAAAAAACTGTTGCTCAGCAAAGATGGGAAATATGATTAAATTGTGTATTTGAACCAATATGAATATTACAAGAACAAGAAGTATGCTTCGAATAACAAATCAATCATGCGTTATGCTGTGACACTCGTTTTAGCATTTGAGAGTTACAGCACCCGGCATACCGACACAACACTTTTTCCTGTCACAACAATATTCATAACTTGAACTGATTGTTATAAAAACACTTTTGATTCTTTTGATCAGTAGACCCTTACTGACAAGAGAAATATAAATAACTTACTGTGTAATCAAGGAATGGACACATATTCTGACTTCATGACAGCCTCGGAGGAAGGGAGTCACCACTTGTTTTTTCGCCATACAGGTACATACAGGCCTTTTTTTTTTGGTCAAAATTTGTCTATACCAGGCTAGTAAAAGAGACTGGGTGTTTAACTGGGACTAGGCTTTTAATTGAAGTTTTACGGTAGAGACTATAGAGTACCTTGATTTAAATGTCAGTAGGGATTTAAAACATTTTTATTCCCTGTCATTATATTGGTGTTAGTGCCAACCAAGCAGCAACCTCCGTGGCTGAAAAATGAAGCCAACACAGAAGTGCCAAAACTGCAGTTCCTCTAATGGCCACTTGAGGCTGACTTCAGAAGCCAGACAATCCCCATAGACCCCATGTTAAAATGTCCAATTTTACAACAGAAATAAACAAGTTAGCAGCCTGGTTTAAAAAAAAAAAAAAGGGTTTTGGTCTCTATGGCTAAGTTCTCAGTTCATGACAACTGCACAGGGGGTGAATATTTTTCACCGGTTAAAATGTTATTATGGCCTACAGTTACACTAGGGCTGGGCGATAATGCCAAAAATATTATCACCATAAAAAATATCGTACCAGTCGATATCGATTGTTATCACATGAGAAAAGACAAGTTTTAAGTTTAAAGGTGGATTTTTTTCACCTGAGTAATAGTTACTACTACTTAAAATGAATCCGAACCGATATATTTTCAAATAAGGCCTCAGAAAGGACTCAGTAAAGCACACATCTCTGCTAGTGCTCACATTTTTAGTGTCCTCAGTAACAGACTGTTCCACAGCCCGACCTGAAGCACTCTGAGGGAATATTCACACCCCAGTTTGTCAGAAAAGAGGGAGGGCTGAAAGGAGTTGCAGAAAAAGGAGAGAAAGAAGTGTGATGAACCAATTTTCAAGTGTTAGACTCACAAGAACATGTCACTTACAAATTCTCTGTACCATGAAGAAGAAAAATGTGAACACGTGATGACACCTTGAAGTTTGTGAAGTGATGATTTGGCGCCTGGAGTTCAGGTTTACACTTGGAGAAGACAGAGCCTGTTAGCAGCTGCTATTCTGGATATGCTAAAATATAACTGCAGATATTATTGTCACCTTTGAGGAAAACATCTGCATTTCCTGTCATGGTTCAGTGATTTCGTGTACCTTTATACAAAGGTGTACAGTTTTGAGGTTCTGGTAACTGAGCCTGAATATGTGCCTCCACTGGGCTGCAGTGTAAATAACAAACAGTATGACTTTTTAGCAAATGAAAATAAATATTAGTCTTTGAAATACGCTGCAGAGTCTGACAGTCCGTCTGTCTACCTCCACAGATGGGCGTTCCCTCCTCCTGGCTCCCTGTCTGGCCGACACACCAGCAGCTCAAGTCCTAGAGCGAGCCGTCCTCGAGTCTCGGGTTCGAGAAGTGGAGGAAGAGAATCGGCAGATCCGGCTGCAGCTCAGCCAATCACAAGGCACCGCTGCCCAGGTGCCGGATGGTAACTATGGCAACCAGCAGTGGGGAGCCTCCGCAGACACGGGACCAGAGGACGGGGACAACACAGCAGAGGAGAAGAACAACCATACAGAGTGTCCTCGATCACCCACTGTCCAGAAGTGTGAGGTCAGCAAACACATTAATCAACACTTGGAAACAATAGAACACAACAAGATGTCCTGATAACATGTCCTGATAAAAGACAAGGCAGAAGTATTCCTTTTATTTCAGGACACCTCCAAATGTATTAACACATTTATGCCAAAAGATACAAGTCAAGCTGCTAAAAACATAACTTAAAAGTTTGTTGTCAGTGTCACCCATAGATTCATGGTTTTTATCCAGTTATACTGCATTCAGCATCAGTATTTCTGCTTTGGTTACATGGAGTTTCAGATTGTGCACGGATTTAGAACAGTTGTTAAACAGTATACCAGATCTTTGTGTGAGGTGTCCTGTTTCATGATTTTAATGCATAACTGCCAGCCATCAGATAATGGTTCCTCACTGGCTCCCTCTATAACTTATTCATGACTTAAGCCTGCAGTCTGCCAACCTTTTTTGCACTTTTGTCCAGGTGTGATGAGCTCCTTCTTTTCTTTCGAGCATTAAAATGGAGGACAGTGTCAAAAAATACCACACTCAGAAATCTAGCTTTATGCCGGTATACTAAGTACAATCCATTTATGTTCAGCACTTTGGTCTTGAGTGAAATATCTCAACAACTATTCAAAAGAATATCACAAAATTTGGTTCCCAGATGATGAATTTTGATGATCTTCAGACTTCATCTCACACATCTCTCACTACACCTCAGTCTTGTTTCAGTGTGAATGTACTCCAAACTCTAAACTTTATCAGTTTATGCAATACAACTAACACAAGAGGTGTTACTTATTTGTGTATGTCAGCAACAGGCCATTGCACTTGAAGCTGTCAATCTTGCTGCACTTCCTGCTGGTTACTGCTAGAGGTCACCAAAGGTCACAGGCTGTCTTGTGCATCTCAGAAAATTCCTTTAAATGCACCAGTTAGCGCCACAGTGGCACAATACATTTACATGGTAAATACAAGCAGTGCTGGTTGAACAATGATTGTGTTGTGTGAAACATATATCCAAATGAGAGTTTTTGTGTATATTTACTGTAACATTAAATAAATTACCACCACACCTCAGCGTATCCCAGCAGTTAATACAAACTAATCGATGTAGAAGCCAGGAGAAGGTTGACAGGGACTAAAATCCGAGGGAACACACTCGCTCTTTGAAAAGTTGGAGCTCAAAGGCTGGAAACCACATCAAAGACTTTTTGCTGCTGAAAAGCAGGTGATGTGAAATCATACATATCTGAGAGGTTAATATGAAATTTCACATCAGAGAGGGGAGTGAATGTCTTGTGTGAATTTGTCGGGGTAAGCTGCTTGTATCTCCAAAAGGGGGTGACGGCTCAGAAACCAAAAAGTGGAACTTCTATTTGTTTTTTTTTAGATTTACAGAAGTAAAAACTCACAACTAAGTTGTTGGGATTGTGGTTGCATGTTGTCATTTCATTCTGCTAAAAAAAGACTTGAATTACAGACAGAAGGACGCTGTGAACTTGTGATGAAAGCTGTCAGCACCCACAGTGTTTAAGTGTAGACGAGTGTAGTGAAATGACTTCTGTTTCCCTCTTGGTGAAACTCCGAGCTGTTAAACTTTTTCATGGCGGCCACTGCCTCATCCTGCCTTCTGTCTCCACAGCTGATCCATGTAGCGTGCGTTTGTGCTGGTCACAACGCCAGCAGGGATGTGGTCACGCTGGTCAAGTCTGTCCTCTTTCACAGGTGAGTTGATTCCTTTACAACAATGTAATTAGGCTGACCTTTTGTTCAACAGACCTTTCCTCGATCTCTTCCTTCCTCTCTGTCCCTGAACCTACAAACTTGTTTTCAACTCCACTTCAGCTTTTTATTTCTTTCTGAAGTGGACTTGGCCACACCTGGATTTGTACAAGCCTTGAAAATCCTTGAATAGTAGCAGACCGGAAAGAAAAATATCAAGCTAGATTTTGTAAATGAAAGGATGCAGCACTGGAAGTGCTGCAACACCTTGCAGGAACCTCCTCAAATTTGGCAAAAACATCCCCTTGGACAAAAGGATGAACTGAGTAGAGTTTGGCGGTCAAAGGTCAAAGTCATTGTGACCTCACAAAACATGTTTTTGGCCATGACTCAAGAATTCATTAGTTAATTCTGATGTTAAATAGAACAATATGATTAAGTGATGACATTTTATATCCAATAGGTGTAAGGTCAACTTCACGGTGACATCGTAATGGTCTGCAAAATAACTTTTCTGGCCGTTAGTCAACATCTTGTCTGAGGGATAGAAGGGGAGACCAATGGTCAGATACTAAATTGGTGACTCTAATCTTGGGTGTCCACCTTGAAACTGTGCTGATTGTTTCAATCTTCTGTTCTGCCGATATGTAGCTTCTTTGCAGCAACATTTAAAGCATTGACAACTGCCATGGCTTCTTATGAGTCTGGACAGACATGGATGAAAACTGTGACTGCAAGTTGACTGGTCGCGGAGGCGTGCAATCACAAGGCTGTAATTCTAAATGTTTATATGTTTACATGAGAAGATAGTCTTTCAGGGTTGACTAATATTTAAAAGGGGAAAGAGATTTTAGACACTTTGAATCCTACAGGGAAACGTGACCTCTTAATTTCACCACAGCATGTGCAGGCTGTTTTTAGCAAAGCTTGCAAAAGAAAATCAACAGGTCCTGACAGCTTGCCTGCCTTTTTGTTAAAAAGTGGTTCTGTGGAATTATCTGTTACCTGGTGTCCCATTTTTCAACGGTCACTCAATAGTCACACAGTGCCAGGTCTGTGGTCCTGTCATTGTTCCGGTCCCTAAGGTTTCATGTCTAGCTGTGAATAATGACTACAGACCACTCTCTTTAACATCTGTTGTTATTAGTTTAGTTTAGTTTCTTTTATTCCTGTGTCATGCACCTAAAAGTGCCCAACCCTCATGGGTTTATAAGACACCAAAAGAGATAGTTGCAGCGTTCACAGATAATTCATAACAATTCAGTTCATTTCAAAATAACAAAAAGAAACAAACATTCAACTGCTCATTCTTGAACACAATATTCTGTCTTCTCTTCCAGGCCTTGCAAACAAAATCTGCAACAAAAAAGGTTCCCTTCCTGAAACATAGTTCAAGCTTTTCATAATCATCCAACTCAAAAAAAGAAACATAGAAGGAAGACATTCTATGTAATAATACCTCCCTCTTAGCCTCATAAGCAGGACAATAAAACAAAAAATGAACTTTGTTCTCAATTTCCCCTAATTCACACAATAAACAAAGTCTGTCCTCTTCTGGACAGTTACTAAACCTACCAGCCCCTAGAGCTAGACTTAATGTTCCTGAATGTAGCTGTGCACAAAGAGATCTTTGTCTTTTGTTAAAATTATACCTCACAAAGAGTTCTGTGCTTTGCTTCATCCAGTTTTATCTCCATCGTATCCATCCTAGCTGTGAGCTGTCCAATGTCCAAATCATGGTTGTCTTGAACTTGCCTTATTTTATTGTCCAGTTCCGCTTTAAATTCCTCGCGGTTTTCTGCAATAAGTTGCTCTAGCCGTTCAACCTTGCAGTCCAAAAGTTTTTCGAGGGAGGAATGCACCTCATTAATCTGTACTTTGAAGGAAGCACTCTGTGATTTGAGTGTCTTAAACTCATCACGGTGTGACCTGAGTTCTGCCATGATAGTGAGATCAGATCGCTGATTTCAGTTTCTTTCTTGTCCCTTTGTCGCATTGACATCGCTCCTTTATCATTCATGTTGCATGTAAACGCCAGACTGATTTTTAGCACAGATTTAGTAAGTTTAAACCTGCTATATTAACTTTTTCTCATCAAGCATGTGAGCAACTTTCATTCAAACGCCGCAACACCAGCGCATGCGTATCAGTGAATGTTCTGAAAGGATCATTGTCAATATGCTTAAATCTGAGGTTGTTGGTTGTTAAGATTCTCTACAATTTGCCTCCAAACAGGGTCGTAGCACTGAGGATGCAGCTATTTCTGTCACTCACTTAATTAATAAGCGTCAAGAGGACCCCAAAGCATATGCTAGAGTTTTATTTGCAGATTTTAGTTCAGCTTTTAACACAGTCCAACCCTACCCAATCATTCAGAAGTTAATCAACATGAAAGTGAATTCTTTTTATCATTAAATGGTTTTATTCTTTTTTAACGAATAGGACCCAACAAGTCAGAGTGAACAGCTCACTCTCAGCAGTGAAACAGTGTAGCACAGGTGTGCCTCAGGGCTGTGTCAGTTCTCCTGTACTCTTTACATTTTACACCAGTGAATGTAAGAGTTCACATCCCAACAATCTTGTCATCAAATTTTGAGATGACACCATCATCTTGAGCCTGTTAGATGTGAATGTTTGCCCCTCTGTGTATTTCAGTGAGATAGCCACTTTTAAGACCTGGTGTGATAACTATCTTGTATTAACCACGAAAAAAACTGAGATGATCTTCGACCCTGAGGTCAACTAGCTAAAAATCAGCAAGCTAACGTTAGCCTATAGCCTACTTTAACAAACTAACTTACCACAGGGGCAGAAACAGAAAACATCGTTTTCAGACCCAGCGTGACCGTCATGCAGAGAGCTGAGTTCTGTGTGTGTTCATGCGCGCATGTGTGGAGCCAGATCAGGTGCAGCTAAAGCCACTGTATTTTTGCTTTTCATAAGTTTTTATTGAAATTATTCAAGCAACAAAAGCGACGTTCAGATACCCATATAACACCCATTTCCATATTGCTTTGACTTTTTTTTTTCTGTCCCAGAATTGTCCCAGACACATCATCTTTGTGTCCCAGTAGCAATTTTTATAGTCCCCGGGACGTCGGGAGACCGTTTTGAGCTCTGAAAGCATATTAATTATTTATACGACACTGTTCCCACTTTAGATCCAGTAGCTGCAAAGGATCATTATTAACTAATGACAACACCTTATTAATTTAATCTGATAGGGGTTTATAGTGTCTTATAAACCAGTAATAAATGTGGTTATTATTCTATAATTAAACCGTATAAATCATAATTAATGTAAATAGATAGGATTTATATGCTGAGAAGACTGAAGAGTTTTGTTGCCATTTTCTGGATCTGACCTCATTCACCACTGCTCTCATGGATTTGTTCCTTTTATAGATGTAGATACTTTTAAAGATTAAAACATCAATGTAGTTATTTTTTCTTAAATTTGACCACACCCTATTTGAAGTGCTGGTGGTTTGAGAATGAATTGGATGTTCTTTTTAGCTATATTTGAAACTGATTTTAATTTCAATTGCAAATGAGCATCTCCAGCATTTTTGATTATATTCACTAATATTTCAAGACCAGCAGATTAATCTGTTCTATGAATATGCAAACAGTATTTGTGCATTTCTTTTGTCTAAGACAGTCATTGTCAAATACAAAGTCAGTTTTACATTTACATTTTTTGTTTGTTTTGTTTCATCTCCTTATGTCACTTTGAATTGTATAAAAGAAAATGACAATAATAATGAAAATAATATTCTCGTTGAGGTATAGCAGAACACATAGTCACATTCAGTGATCGTTCAGTGTCCTGTTGCCTCCCTCTCCTCTGTGGTCGTCTTGTCCATGTGTCACTGTCAACATCATGGAGATCCGGTTTTGTTCCACCAAATTCATTTGCTCTTTCGTCCAAATCGGATTCAGAATGTTGATCTAACAGGAATTATCGCCATCCGAGTCCATCAACATCTCCATGGCTTGCACACCAGCAAACTTTTCTGTCAGCGCTGGAATGTTTCTTGCAGTTTACAAGCTGCTACATTTCTGGAAACAACACCTGGTTTCTAGCGCATCTTCTTCATTTGTTTTTGGACACAGCAGTGCTGTTCTTCTTCACAAGATGTGTCACAGTGCCCCTATCTTATAACAGTGAAAACACGGATTGACGGAATATCTCATCAATGGCAGGGAAAGAAAAGAAAGAAAAAAATCAAATAAAGCTGGTAGATGGTTTGAGTTGTTTAAGGTGGTACCTAAAACTTTTATTTTGTGTTTAAAACATTTTCTCCATTCATTCAGTTTAGGGTGGGAAGGGTCTGTGTAGTGGATGGGTGGGTAATGGGAGGGCTCTTGAATTTTGCTGCTGTTATGAGTCCATTGCCTGCTGCATTGACTGTATTGTGTGTTATAAAAACTGAAAAATAAACCTTGATTTAAAAAAAGGTTGTATTAGCTGCATGGTAAATGAGCACACTGATGCTTTGAGACCACCCCAGCCCAAATCTGCCCCAAACACTAAACTGCCAGCCAGATAAGCTTTATTGTTAAAGAAGGAGCTGTGTCAGTGGAACATAATCATCCTGTTTCCCAGAAGGAACCTCTCAACATTGACATCTCTTTTTCTTTCTATTTCTCAGGAGAAATCCTCTCCACTTTCATTTCATCACCGACACAGTAGCCAACCGCATCCTTAGCTCTCTGTTTCAGTCCTGGATGGTCCCATCTGTGCAAGTCAGCTTCTACGATGCAGATGAACTCAAGGTAAGAGGCCATGAACATACACACCCCTCATCTCAAACACACCATGTCAGTCTTCATCCGAACACCTCCACATATCCCTGCTTCCTGCTCTCTGTTAGGACAAGGTGAGTCAAAGTCAAATCCTACATTTACCATATCAAAGGAAATTCTCTCAACGCCAAAGCAGCAGTGAGTTGTGAGGATACGAAGAGGAGTCGACTCAAATGTATTTATAAATCTACCTTAACAGAAGAGATTCACCTTGGAGGAGCTTTACACGGCATCAAAGAGCGAGAAACATCAATGCAAAAGTTGCATGGTACAGACGCATCACTAATTCTAAAACAGGAGGTCACACCTTGTGTCTTTAGGTGCCTGTCACATTAAGAGAGATCAGAGGATTGTTTAAGCTGCTGCTCAGTGTTAACTGGATTTAATTCAGGATGTGGTAAAGGGTCAATCTTCAGTTTTGCCTCCATTAGACTCACAACTAGATTCAAAAAGGGTGGTCCTAGTTTGTATCAAAGAAAGAAGTATGAGGAGTATGAGGAGAGGAGAAAAGAAATCAGACAATATTCACACTTAAGAAACAGGAATCAATCAGAGAATTTTGCCTTTTAAATAGTAATAATAATATCAATTATCAACCAGATTTATCGATTATCAAATTGGGTGGCAGTTAATTTAATAGTTGACAACTAATTGATTAATCATTGCAGTACTACTGACAAATATAACATTTTGTCACCATCATTTGACAACTCACTCGAAACCAAAATCAGGAAATCTTTAATGTCTTCATATACAGTATGTTAAAGGGACGCAAAGCTACAGTAAGTAACTTTTGGTAACTGTTACTATGTTCACATAGCACTAAATGAGACAAATCATCTGTTATAAAAAATAGTCCTCTGCTTGCTGTTTTGCTATTTTATAGTATCTCTAAGGTCCCTACTGCATGTGAATGAAAACAACCAATCAGAGCCAAAGAGTCTCTAACGTCAGTCATTTCAGTCACTGCTCCTTAAGGCTCAGGTAGGATCAAATATGAATCAATATTCTGTAAATGCATTGGCTATTTCTCATCTCACATGTTTTCAGAAACACCTTTCAGTGACCGTTTCACTGTAGAATGAGAAAGTTTGTAACTTGGCTGCCATGTTGGATACAGTTAAATGGAGGACCAAGCACCGCCCACCAACAGGATCAACTTTCTCATTTTCCAGCTTAACAGTCACTAAAATATGTTTCTGGAAACATATCCAACAACATGGTGAGAAATGGGCAATAAAATAACAGAATCTCGATTCATATTTGATCAGCACTGCCTAGTTTGATAGTTTGACTGCAGTTCACAAGTAGTGATTTACATAACTGACAGTTGTGTTAGAGACTCCTTGGCTCTGATTAACTGTTACTTACAGAGCCGCAGTCTGACTAGCGAAAGCCATTAGAGGCAGTAGGAGGGGAGGAGGGACATGATTTTTTTCACAGACTGTATTCCCTTTTACACTGTCTATTCAAAGCAGGAATATGCTGCCGCTATGTCGCCTGTCATTCTTTGCATAAGGTATGGGGAGAGTTGTCTCACCTTTAAGCCGCCACAAGAGGTAGTTACAGTGCCGAAATGATGTCTGTAAACAGGACAGCTGGAAAGATGGGATCATGGGCAGCACAGTTGTGACATTTTGACAATGTGCTATGTGTGCGACCCACCCCAGGAGATTTTAAAAGTAGCTGTTAGCAGTCAGCAGCTAACTCAAAGAAGAGGAACAGTGGCTGTAAATGTCCGCATATTGGGAAAAACAATGAGGTCTGGGAGCTCCTTACCCTCCGAGCAGTGGATGAGATCAGATACCATATCAGATACCATATAACAAGGGATAATGATTGTTATTGCCATGTTATGCCATTGTTTTTGTTTATAAAGCATGCCGATATGTATAAATCACAGTAGAGGCCGCCATCAGCCTATACTTGCGCGGTGGTCTGTCTGTGTCACTGTGCAATTACACTTCCAACACACTAGTTGGTGATGGGATTTCTGTGAAGTGCTGTAACATTTAGTTGAATCAGAACACACCCAAAACACACATTAAACATGGCTTAATAGAGACAATTTCAATGACACAAATCAACTTCACTATAACTCGCAGGGTTCGAGGACAAAGCACTTGTCTTAATACTAAACACGTTTTCCAAACAAATACAACATGCTAATGTTACTAACACAAGCCTGTGTAATTTAACATTGTATGAATTAGCCTATTGTGAAGCAGAGAAAGCCAGGATGAATCACACACAAGTCTTAAAAAGGCTATTTTGTGGAGGCTTTATTGTCTTTACAATTAATTGTTTCATATATGTAAAATAAAAGTTAATAAAAGGTTTGTTACACATGGTTTTATGCTTACAAAAACGAACAGGAGGTCTGCATCACTGACAGGAGGTCTGTGTCACTGACAGGAGGTCTGTGTCACCACAACGTATAGTTACATACATTATGCAGGGATGTCAGGCTGTGGCATAGGTACAGCATTGATTTTATGCAATAGTATAAAGCCCGCTTTACATGTCACACCTGTCAATGCTTCATTTGTTACCATGATGCTGGCATGCTGTCAAAAATCACACACTGAAGCCAAATGATGCCACTGTTGTTTGGTTTTGTAGCGGTTTTTTACTGTGATCTCTGATTGAAAAGAGCTTATGTCATGTACTTCTTCAAGAATATTTGACAGTTTCAGCAAATATGACACCAAGGTTTTCTCTCATAAAAGTTACCAACTGTATCAGTAATGATTCAAATTCCCTTTGGATTTTGCCCAAAAATCTTTAATTCATTCATGCATTCAAGCTCACGCTGAGAAAGACAAATTGAAGAATAAAAGCCCTTTAATACAAGCGTGCTGAGGTTCCACTTGACTTAACAAAACCACAGAAAAGATAAAAGAGTACAAGGTTATCAACTGACCAGTAAAATTTGCTTCCTGGTGTTTTTGAAAGAAACCTTGTCTCTAACAACCGTATGGAGTGTATTGTGACCACAAATTACTTAAGAGTCAATCTCACAGATTTTGAGTGGTACACCCTGCTTAAAGTTAAACCACGACAATCACCACGATGGAGGGGTTGAGGTTTTCACTTGACAGCAGCAATCTGTAATTGAGTTGGACGAGCTGTTGAAACACTTTTCTCCCAAAGTCAAGTGACACTTCAGCACAAAAACACCAAATCATTTATTATAACGTCAAGTTGATGAATGTGCACTCAAGAGTGATGCCAATGTAAGGAATGAGCATGGATAAGTGTGTGTGTGTGTGTGTGTGAGCGCGCGCGCGCACGCACGCACGAGTGACTCCAACCTTCATCCCCCTCCTTCACATCATCACATTCTCCTCCCTCACCGTCTTTGTGCTGAACAATGACTCCTTTGTGCTGTCAGATGCTTCGACCTGCAGCCTCTCTCTTCAGTTTTCATTAACTCACATTAAACTGGAGAGAAACGGGCGAGACTCTAAGCCGATTATATTTGCAGATGATGCACTTATGCAGATCCAATTACTCTGAATCAAGAGAATTAATTAAAAGACACTATTTGCAGATTCAGAGAAAAAAAAACACATTGAGCCTTATACAAAATATGCTGAATGTGGCTTTGTGTTAACCCACACACGGCTCATATGAAATGAACACTGGATTCATCAGTCAGTTTAGAAAGAAAAGATGGCTTTTAAATGTATAAATGAAAGCTAAAGGTTTATAATGAAAATAAAATATATCCTGTTTTCTTGTTTGTCGTTTCAGTCGGAGGTGTCGTGGATACCCAACAAACATTACTCAGGTATTTACGGCTTGATGAAGCTGACGCTAACCAAAGCTTTGCCCTCAGACCTATCAAAGGTCATCGTCCTTGACACGGACATCACCTTCGCCACCGACATCGCTGAGCTCTGGGGCATTTTTAGGAAGTTCACGGGTGAGACATTTTGGATTTTGTGCTATAAATCCAGTCTTTGAATTTTAGCTCTGTGGTGACAGTTTTAAGGTTTTGTAGGAGGATGCTAAGTTCAAACATCACATTTTTAGGTATGACCTTTTCAAACGATCATGTTACTGTAGCACCATCTGTACATGAAATCCCATAAGCTTTTGTTGAATTGCTTCCAGTTGATACGTGATTATGTTGTCAAACGTTTGTTGTAACACAATGCACTGATGAGCTACAGGTCCAGTGTGTAGGAGTTAGGTGGATATATTGGCAGAAATGGATGATATAACATAATAAGTATGTCTTCTTTAGTGTGCACCTGAAAATAAAAATCATTGTGTTTTTGTTACCTTATAATGAGCCGTTAATACATATCTACACAGGGAGTGGCTCCTTTTTTATGGAGATCACGGCATTGCACTGCCATCTTTAGCCCAGATTGGACAAACCAAACACTGGCTATAGATAAGGACATTCATGTCTTTGCATCAGCCACCATAGTCAATGGCCCCTCTACGACAAAGGTGTTGGAAAAACACACATTTTTTTAATGTGAAAATGCTGTATACAGTGCCAGTTAAATCACCAGATCCATTTGTTATGGAGAGGAAGAGACCTCTGCGGATAATTTGGCTCTCAGTAAAAACCTCTTGAACAATGAACACTGAAAGAAATCTTACTGGGAGAAGTTTCAGAAAAAAAAGAATGTAGGTTTAAAAAAGGTCGCTTGGTTAAAATCTGTACTTTATGAGATAAACAAACAAATGGGACTGAAAATAATCTTTTAGTTCAGAATTTCTTATTCAGGGATTATTTAATTGGTATTAGACATGTTGCTGTTCAACATGCCTACAAAGTATCAGCGAACCAAAGAAATGTATTTCTTTCAATTATTCATATAACTACCATATGCTTATTATAGACTCTATTTTGAGAAACTGTGGGCACAGGTTGCAGAAATAAGTCAGTAACACCTTGATGTGTTTGCTCATCAGTGATGTTGGTTGTGTTGTCTGCAGATAAACAGGTGATCGGCCTGGTGGAGAACCAGAGCGACTGGTACCTAGGGAACCTGTGGAAGAACCACAAACCCTGGCCTGCGTTGGGACGAGGCTTCAACACAGGTAAGAGCTGCTTTTCTGGACAGATCCTTACTGACTTTTTGATTTAAAAGAAACAATCTGGGGCGGCAGTAGCTCAGTCCATAGGGACCTGGGTTGGGAACCCACACCAAGGCAGCCCCCTCACTCTGACATCTCTCCACGTTGTGCATGTGTAGATCCTGTTTGTGCATGTGTGTGTATTTCGGACCTGTGTGTTAATGACAACGGAGTGAAAAAATTGAATTTCCCCTCGGGGATTATAAAGTATATAAAATTAAAAAGAGAAAAAATGACATGATCTCACGAGAGGAATAGGTTCGCTACCAAAAACAGACGCAGCTCAAGCTCTACAGTGTTTCTGGGGGCTGACTGAAGTTGTTTGGATAGCTGAGGTGTCTTACCTGCAGTCACAGTTTAATGTGAAGAGACATGTAAATTCTCCAGTAGAAACTGAAATTATATGTGTGAGTTATTTTCTGTTCTCCTTTTTTCACAGGCGTAATTCTTCTCTACTTGGAGCGATTGCGGCGAATCGGTTGGGAGCAGATGTGGCGGTTGACAGCAGAAAGGGAGCTGATGAGCATGCTCAGTACATCGCTGGCTGACCAGGTGAGGTACACCTTTAATCTTCTGAGAACATTGTGAAACATGTCTCTCTGTTTGTTCTGTTTTTCTTCTTTGCTACAAGCAGACGTGAGCTTACAGTGAATTTAATGATATGGTCATCTGCTCCAGGCATGCTACTGCAATTACATACACTGCTACATGTAGCCACATGCTAACGTCAGTGAAAGGTAATCTTGGATGCTGATGTTTTTAATTTCTCCCCAGTTTCAGATCATACATGATGGAACATGTCCACTTGTGTTAAGAATCCTTTACCTGTAATTTTTCACTTAAGAAAGTGCTGCTATTCTTCATTACAGTCAGCCACCCAGCTACAGTGACAGTGCAGAGACACTGAGATATGGAAGACACGCAAAGGCTGGCCAATCAGAGCATACTGGGGTTTTTTAGTAAGAGGAGCTAAGGAGACAGGCGTGAAAATAGAGTCTCAGACAGAGGGAGAATACAGGTGTTCAGCATAGACAGTATATAGGAAATGAAGTGTTTTTGAACATTGAAGCATGTAAACATGTTCTAGTAGAAACCCCAAATGCAAGTATGAACCTGAAATTGAGCCCAACATGTCCCCTTTAAGTGTGGGAAAGACTGAAACTGTTTTTCAGATGCAACAAAAACATAAACCACATCAGTCACACTGAGAGGCAGCACAGTGAAAGAGATTGATTTGTTTTAATGGCTGCAGATTCTGTTCACCCAACTGTTTTTGGCAGTTTGTTCCATACACTGCAACTACAAAGTACACATATCATTTCTAGCCTGTTGAAATATTTAGAAATACAAGTGGATGAAAATCTTTCTGAATCCGTACTTATTGCTTGTATATCTTTTGTATGTTTATGCACAGCACATACATATACTGTACCAATGCATAAATTATTGAAAAAGAAAAAGGTTAGATAGTAGTAAAAATATAAACAACTTTGACAAAGCAATCTCAACTAAAAGTCCACTTTCAGTCTTATCTAATAGCCTGTGTCAGCAGGTGGAGCAAACTGAGCAACTAAGATACACTAGATAACTGTGTGACATAACCACATAAAAAGCACTCTTTGTAACCACACACAGCTTAGTGCCAGTTACACAGAGTGGCATCAGATTCATGCAATTTTGATTTAGTTTATATAAACTTAAAATCGCAAATCTGCCTTGGAGAGCTTTGCAGCATTTCACAAAAGAATTTAACTGCTTAAAAAAAGAGAAACCTCAGTAAGATCTATCAATGAGTTTATTAGATTTTACGGGTTAAGTACATAGTTTTATTAGTTTGTCCAAAGTAGGGTTGTGTATACTTCAATTTAAAAACTGATACAAAACATATTGCTTTGAGGAATATAACAGCAGTCATACAAGAATCTAATGTGAATATGATTACCCTGTCTAAATATAATTATAAAATAATAGATACAGCTACAAGCTGCAGTTCCAGGGTTCAAGCCAACATGGACCGTTAAAAGCTGAAATCTGTGAAGGATCAAGACCTTTGCTTGCTTTCACCTCAAGTTGAAACAGACATGTCTTTTACAGCTTTTATTTGTATTTTACCTTTGCTCTAGTGTTGATTTTTTTATTGTCTAAACCTATTGTTGATTTTATTAATAATTTATGTTGTTTTTGCTATTCATTCATTCATTTATTTATATTTGGATGAACTGTACAGAACTTTGGTCAACCAAGGTTGTTTTAAATGTGCTATATAAATAAATTTGACTTTGACTTTGACAGTTAATGACACCTGCATGACAGATAACTAAGGTTTGAGCATATTTGTAAATCAATTAGGACCTTGTTGTTGGCAGTGCAGTGGCTACACCACTCCACAAAGGAATGGATTACCAGCTTTAATTGTGGAAATACTATATTCATAGCAGCAGGTGAAGTGAGTGCCAGTGGTTCAGTGAGGTAGCTGTTACATGCTGCTCAAGGAGGCAGTGCGGCCTGGGCGTTACCATTTAAAACTGAACCTGAAGTCAAACTCATCTATGCTATCTTATCTTCAAAGCCACACTCCAATATCAAGGTTTCTTAGTCAAAGTTCAGATGTTCAATTAATTAATTATAGCACCACCATTAGGCCAATTGGGTTCATATTTGTTGAGCAGCATTTGCACACAACATCAAACTTCTAGTCTCCAGTTAAGGTGAAAAGTCCTTCCACAACATTATTCTTTGTTATACAGTTCAGAAAGGTTGGATGCATCACTATCATTTGGAGTGTACTTTATGAAACTAGGATTTTCTTTCTTTTTTCTTTTTTAAATCTGTGCTGCATCATTGCTCTCAGTCTATTTACAGCCATAGATCCAGTACTTATAGTGTTTACTGAGTTCCAACCAGTGACCTTGACTGCACTTTCAAATACACAATGCAGCCTTCAGACGGGGAGCACAGAATAAAATAAAGGCAGAGGTTGCCAGGAAACCAGCAAAGAGATAATATGGCTTTTCTTTCTGATGCCTCCAACAGTCGAACTGCTGTATCCTAAACCAGGACCTTAATGACTTACACTTTAATAAATGCAGTCCTGTTTCCTGTATCCCGAGAACACTGAACCATTCTGTGTGTCCATGACTGTCCGCATACAGAACCCAGCAGAACCAGTAGAGCTGCTTGAAGTGTTCTTAAAGCTGTTTGTTGTCTGCCTGTCTTTCCATAGGACATCTTCAACGCCTTCATAAAGCAGAACCCGGTGCTGGTGCACCAGCTGCCCTGCTTCTGGAACGTCCAGCTGTCTGATCACACTCGCTCCGAGCAGTGCTACACAGAGGTGTCTGACCTCAAGGTACTCGCATGCACTCATTTCATGTACTAATTATAATTATTAATATCATATATCATTTTTTTAGTGCTGAGGGCAGAGGGTATGTCAGTGTTCAGTATGTTCCTCATAGAACTGCCAGTTCTGCTGCATGAACACAAATACACTACACCACAAACACCTTTAAATATAGCTACTAAGAGTGTAAATTTACTTTTTTTTTTTCAAGTCATTAGTAAGTCCCAAGTCTGAAACTTTTAGTTACAAGTCTTAAACAAGTCATACTGCCCTCTTCACCAAATGCCATGCTGTTTTAACAAGAGAATAATGACATTACATTTACAAAAGTCATTAATGTATTGGGGGGGTTATTTGATTTTTTTGTTAAATCAGATTTGTTGGAAGTTGATAAGTGTCTGTCTGTCCTTTTTGAATGGCAGGAATGAATAGCTTTAACATTAGTCGATTCAGGAAATGAAGGAAAATTAAATGATTCACAGCACATTTCTTAACACGCTTTTTTTTGAGGGGCCTGGGGGAAGGTATCAACTATATTCAAGTCAAAAGGTTCAAGTCCAAGTGAAGTCACAGGTCACTGGTGTAAAGTCCAAGTGGAGTTGCAAATCTTTTTTGATTTTGTCAAGTTGGCTCTAAAGTCATCAAATCTCAAATTTTACTCATGTCCAAGTCATGTGACTTGAGTCCACACAACTGATAAAAACCTCGGAAAAACTGATGACACCATTACTATTAAAAGCAGGGATTGACTGATTATAGGCCACGATATTCTGTATTTTTATGATTATCAGATTTTTTTTTCTTTTGCTGAAAAAGTAAATGAAATGCAGTCACCACTCTGTAACCTCGTTCAGTGTCAACAACATTAAGTGATTGGTTACATTTCAATTATGTACATCAAAATTTTTCATTTTTAGAGGCCTACATGATTTTTTTTCTCACTGCAGACTTCTCTACTTTCAAAACTTAGTGAACTGTATTTGTAATGACCCACAATAAAATAAACAGATAAATTTACTTGTGAATCGTCCACATCTGCATTGTGATGCATCTAAGAATATTATGGCAACCTACTAGTGTGCCTTCAACCCATGTTGGACTGTAGACAGTCCAGTCTGTAATGTAGTTCATACACTTTACTGATAAACCAGAGAATAACACCAGAACATATGGCTTCATGATCAAAGTATGGGAGTAATACACTCGACAACACCGAGGAAGGCACAGTGCTACATGTCCAAATCAGATGTCAGCATGGGAAGTGCAATTGCGCTTTTGTGTTCGATAAAGATACTGTTTCTCTTTTGCACGATTTAATTAAATATATGCTTAAAGGCAGTTAAACCAAGTTTTATGATTTTCATTTTTACTGGCAATGTATACCAGTTCCAAATATCAGTTGTTGGTCTCATTGATTATTGATAATGGGTATCAGCCCTTAAAAAGACTAAATAAATACATCAGTCTGGTTGATCCCAAATAAAAAGTCCTGCATTAAAAACTTTACTAATTTTCAGCAAATTAGCAGCAAAATATACTCAAGAATCAAAAGTAAAAGAACTGACAGTAAAGAATACTGAAGTGTTAAGGATCCTGCACATCTATGATACACCCATGATTTCACTTATTCTGGCTGATTAGACCTCTTCTCAGCACTGTGTGTTTGCGTACAAACTGTCTTTGACTGACATGTCCCTCGGTCTCCTATTTCCCCATGTGTATGTGTGCGTATGATTCATAGGTACAGCTCATTCTAAAATTGCTTCAGTATTGAGGGAGCCAAATGCAGGGGGCAAATGCGTCCCGTATAAGTTTGTGCATTACTCTTCAGATTTGGCACAAACGTCCACTTGGACTCAACACAAACTGATTAGATATTGGCGGTCAAAGGTCAAGGTCACTGGAAGAAGGCCTTGAGGAAATTTCCTCAAATTTGACACCAACATCCATTTGAATGCAAAGATAAACTGATTTGAATTTTTTGGTCAAATTCAAAGGTCACAGTGATCTCACATGTGATTCCCCCCCCCCCCCCCCTTAAACAGTTCACACAAGAAAAACTTGAGAGTTGATTTTGTTATACAGCAAAAATAACATAGGTACCATAATACAAAACATAACATTCACCAAAAAAAACAACAACAAAAAACTGTGTGGCATATTTACAGTAGATTTTAGGAAGTACATTTTTGAAGCTGCTAATGACTGATCATATTTAGAAACTGATTTGTCCAGTGTGTGGCAATGTGGGAGCTTGCTAGCATGTTTTAGGAGCTTTGGAACCAGTGAGCTATATATTCTCTTCTACCAGAGAGATATAAACCAGAAAAATCTTGAATTAGTTATGAAAGACAATTTTGAATCCTGATGTTATTCTAACCTAACACAGGTTGTTTAATGAGGATGTTCCAAATGCAATGGTATACTTTTTTTGTATGGTGCCTTCTAGGATTGAGATCAGTGTGACACGTGTGTATAGTGTAATAACTGAAGGTCAGGATTTGTAAAAAAAAACCAAAACAAAAAAAAAATCATTGCAGCAGACAGTATCTCTACAGATTTGACCAAGCTTACCATTTACACCATTTATACTAGCCAACTATCTGGAACAGATAGTGGGTATAGTAGATCCCTGAAGAAACCTGACTACAGCACAGATATCATTCCCTTTGTATGTCTGGTTCCTCATGATACTCAGTCACTGTATGCAGATAAAGGTAGTGGAGTAAAAATGCTGTGGTTTCAGGTGATCCACTGGAACTCTCCAAAGAAGCTCAGAGTGAAGAACAAACATGTGGAGTTCTTCAGGAACCTCTACCTGACCTTCCTGGAGTACGATGGAAACCTGCTGAGGCGAGAGCTGTTCGGCTGCCCGAGTCAGGCCAGTCCAGAGAGCGTCCGGGTTAGAGAGAGAGAGACACACACACACACACACACACATAAAGTGCAGTAAGCAGATACATATTGAAGTTTCCTCTATTTTATTATCATGTGTTTGAAATAGAGCCTGACTGACTAATATTGTTTTTTGAGAGTAATAATTATCTGCTAGCAATCTATCAGCCAATAGTCAAAAACATAATCATAATCACAGAAACACTTCTGGATCTGCAAATCAAAATGTCATTATTGTGTTATTGGCAGGATAATAATGATGGCGATAGATTTTCCCTTGCACAGCACTGTGGTTGCCATGAAACACAGTTCTCTAAATGAATTTAATTGGTATAATTGGTCGTGGTGTGTTTAGGGTGCCAAAACTGGACTGAGGAGGAGTAACTATTATACACTTTGTCTAGTCTGAAGCAACAAGAAATGATGATGAAAGGATTTTCTGTCTCAAAGGAAGCTCTTCTTGGAAAGGAACCAAAATGTCTTGTTGCTTTGGATGTTTGTGCGCTAAGAGCTACTTAAAAAGACCTCCGCAGAGCTCTGAACAGTATTGTCTGTCTCCTCAGCTGCAGGCAGCTCTGGAGGAGCTGGACGAGGACGATCAGTGTTACGACTTCCGCCGGGAACGACTCACTGTTCACCGAGTGCACCTTTACTTCCTGCAGTACGAGTACACGCCCACAGAGGACGACACTGACATCACGCTGGTGGCCCAGCTCTCCATGGACAGGTACAAGACTATTTTAAGCAGCTATCTAGTTGCTGCTTGTTGGGAATGAAATTAAAAATGACTTGGGTCGGACTCATGTTGCACTTTGTTCATAAACCAGGTAAAGATTAGCATTTCAATTAAAAAAAAATAAATAAATGTGAATAGTCAACACATTTGTAAACACTGAAAACACGTTATGCACCAGTGCCTTTTCCTCAATACATTTTCCCACATTAAATAAAGTGCAAATAAAGTTAATAACACTCCCTAACATTTTAACACCAGGTAATGTATGTACACTGTATTTAATGTATATATATACTCATTGCATTTTAACAAAGCTTTTTAACAATATTAATTTAAAGAACTATCAAATTATGCCTTCGCAATTTATTGTTTATTATCTGTGAAATATAAATACATAAAGGCTTCATTTCCACTGAGAGAATTGGGTTTCAGCTTACAAAAATAACTGGAGGTCTGCGTTGCCACAACGTGTAGTTACATTTCTGGGGAGTTGCATGTCAGACTAAGGTGAAGGGTACGGCGTAGGCTCTACACTGATGCAAAGCTTATGCCGCAGGTACAGCATTGATTCATTGTGGAAATATAAAACCGGCTTTACACGTTTCATTCCTTCTTTCAATCTTTGCAAATGAACACCACTTTTATGATTTTTGAAGCATAACTGCAGTTGCCAGAAATAAACAGCTATAATTAGGGCATAAACAAACTACACCATGGTTACATGACTTTAACGTTGCTACCACAATGAGGTTAGAAAGCCGTGTTCGGCGCGGTTCAGTTCGGCTGGACACACGGCCTCATTAAAATAACACCAGAGATTGTCGATAAATGAGAGCATAATAATCAACCAATCAACCAACTGACCAGAAGGTGACAGCCCTATTTTTTTTGTTTTTCTGGCATTTTATTCACTAAACAATCGATAGATTTAATCGATAGTGAAAGTAATTGTAGGTTACAGCCCTAGTATTCTTCTGTACCAAAGCACAATTCAACCAATCCTTCTGTACTGTTCCACATGTTTCTTCACCATGCTTTCTGTCACCAATCAGGCCAAACTGACAGGCATCACACACACCGCTTCCAAAATCATTGGTCTTCGCACACACAACCTCACAGAGTTAAATAACAGGTCCATTACACGCTTTGCAAAATCAATAGAATGGGACACCACACACCCACTCAACCAATACCTCATCCCATTACCCTCAGGACGCAGGTACCGAACTCTCAAATTTAGGAAAGCTCGACTCAGGAAGAGCCTGATCCCAGCAGCCATAGCTGCACTGAACAAGAGATCCCTTTGACTCAAAGTGTCCGACCCTGTAAATGAACATGTAATGTTTTGGTGATGTTTTGTGATGTCTGTGATATGTCTGTGCCTGTGATATCCATGATCGATCTCTGTAAATGTACAGTTAGTGGAAACGAATTTCCCTCGAGGACAAATAAAGTAAGTCTAGTCTATTCTATTCATCTACTTCAGTAACACCTGAGACTGTATCTGTACCACTTGCAGGCTGCAGATGCTGGAGGCCATCTGTAAACACTGGGAAGGCCCCATCAGCCTGGCGCTCTACATGTCCGATGCTGAGGCTCAGCAGTTCCTTCGCTACGCTCAGGCCTCTGAGGTCCTCAAGAACCGCAAGAACGTTGGCTACCACATCGTCTACAAAGAGGGCCAGTTCTACCCAGTAAACCTAGTGAGGAATGTGGCCTTGAAGAATGCTAACACGCCATACGTGTTTCTGACTGATGTAGACTTCCTGCCGATGTACGGTCTCTACGATTACCTCAGGTAAGACCAGCCATGTGCTCCAGGTCACAAACTTAGCTGAAACTAGCTGCTAACTTGCAGCTGAAAGTATAGTAATGTTAGACTGTAATGTAAGAAGTTCAGCTTTTAATGATAATAATGATAATAATAATGATAATAATAATAATAATAATGAG
Source organism: Epinephelus awoara (assembly GCA_035609425.1). Taxonomy (NCBI): domain Eukaryota; kingdom Metazoa; phylum Chordata; class Actinopteri; order Perciformes; family Serranidae; genus Epinephelus; species Epinephelus awoara. The sequence goes on along the minus strand of CM069294.1, from coordinate 42,939,270 downwards.
TAAATTATTTCAAAATATATATTACATGTGTTGAGTAATATATACATCTGCTTAATTTGGCAAATGGAAAATGTTTGTCACGATAAAGCAGATACTACTTCTGTTCAAAATCATTTAAGCTTTATTTAGGAAAAATATGCCAGTTTTTTTATTTTTTGGGCACATTTTTAGCCTTTATTTGATTGGACAGACAAGCATGAAAGGGGTAGAGAGAGGGAGTGACTTGCAGCAGAGTTGAACGCGGGCCGGTGCGGCAACAGCCTTGTACATGGGGCGCTTGCTCTACCACTAAGCCCCCGACGCCCGCAGTTTTAATATTTTTTATTTGTATTATTATATTTTTTAAATGTTGTTTTTCCCTCTTGATAAAATACTTAAATAAAAATATATTCACTTCTGCCTGATTTATAGAAGTTTAAGGCATGAATACTGTGTTCTTACTTATCCATAGTTTGAGTGGTTCAGTTTTAGTTGTGTCCCTTGGTATGAACACTGTGCCTTTGTGAGCTGCGTCTCACCTGTGAATCATCTGTCCTGTTTCCTCCGTGCAGAAGGTCTGTGGTGCAGCTGGACATGGCTCACACTAAGAAGGCACTGGTGGTTCCAGCTTTCGAGACACTTCGGTACCGTCTGTCCTTCCCCAAATCCAAAGCTGAACTGCTCTCCATGCTGGACATGGGGACTCTCTACACCTTCAGGTACCTGAACAGAAACAAATATATCAGTAAATGGACCTGTATTTGTATAGTGCTTTTCTAGTCATCTGACCACTCAAAGCGCTTTTTACAGTACGAATCACATTCACACACATATTCATACACTGGTGGCCGAGACTACCATACAAGGTGCCACCTGCTACTCAGTTTTTTTTAAAGTCACTCACACACCGATGGAACAGCCATTGGGAGCAACTTGGGCTTCAGTATCTTGCTCGAGGATACTTCGACATGCAGCCTGGAGGAGCCTGGAATCAACCCACTCTACCTCTGAGTCACAGCCGCCTGATGACTGAGGAAAAATAAATGGATTGAAAAACACTGTGCCAGCCAATGATGTCATCTGTTTGTCTCTTTAACTGTGTTCTTCTCTTCCTGCCTCTCCAGGTATCATGTGTGGCCTAAAGGTCACGCTCCTACCAACTATGCCAAATGGCGAACAGCCACCACACCGTATAAGGTGGAGTGGGAGCCAGACTTTGAGCCCTACGTTGTGGTGAGACGGGACTGTCCAGAGTATGACCAGCGCTTTGTAGGCTTTGGCTGGAACAAGGTGTCACATATCCTGGAGCTGGATGCACAGGTACGTCTGATAGCTGCATAGGGAGGGTGGGGCTCGATTTGACAGTCCAAATGTAAAAGATCAGCGCCACATCAGGCGCTCAAAGTCAGTGTGGGTATTTTATTGTGATTGTCTATACTATGTGCCAAACTGTTGGGCAAAGTGGAATAAAAATCTGAGCAGTGTGGTGATTAATCATTATCTTCTCAACCAGTCATCATGTGTCTTAAAACGTGGCATATACACGAATATCCCACAACATTAAAACCACTGACAGATGAAGTGAGTAACATTTATCAGCTTGACACAATGCAGTGCTCTGCTGGAAAACCTTGAGTCCTGGCATTTATGTGGATGCCATTTGACACACACCACCCACCCAAAACACTGCTGCAGATCAAGTACACCACTTGAGGAATGTGACAAAGAGCCCAAGGTGTCGACTTGGCCTCTAAATTCCACAGCTTCCAATCTGATCGACCAACTGTGAGACGTGCCCACCGAGCAACCCACAGGACCTTTGCCTGATCTAGAACACGGCAGTTCACCCCCAGAGGTCCTGTGTCCATGCCTCAACAGGTCAGAAGCCCATAGGTGGATTTGACTTGGCTCTGACCTGTCGCTGCATTGACACATGACCTTTGGGGTATTGGAACGTCCTATGATAGCTCAATCAGATTGGGATCTGCAGAATTAGAAGGCCAGGTCAATGCCTTGAACTTTTTTTATCATGTTCCTTGGACCACTCCTTAGCAGTTTTTGTGGTGTGGCATGGTGCATCACTGTGATTCTCTTTGTCTGTCAGTGGATTCGATGTCATGGCTGATCAGCGTTTGTTTGGTTTGGTTATACAGAAACTTAAGTGTGAGCTATATGGATGTGTTACTGTGGGAATGTTTCCTACACTTTAGATAGTATGTAATGTTATAACTGAAGAAGTCTGATGTGCACTTCTTGGACTTAACTTTGTTCTGCCGTTCAAATAGAAACTGCATTTTTTTCTTTTGAAATAGCTAATGGAAAAGTTTTGTACTTAGTTAACACAGCAGCCATAGACAGTAAGTGTTCTGATGCATGTGGCTTTGAGGTCATTGGTGTTATACTGAAAATGGTATCATGCCGCCCCTAGCACACACTGGACACGTCGCACTGCAGCTCGTCAACAGACAACTACACGAAGTTTTTAGATCTGTACTTCCTCCACATTTATGTTGGCTTAAAGTCATGTGTGGACAGCCCCTATTTAAACTTGATTTCTCACATAAAAGCTGATCTCTAGAGCTATGAGTCACCAGGCAATATCTTCTTGGCCATTGTCTTTATAATGGCGGAGTCGTGAATCATAGCTCAGGATATTTCTCAACCTCAACAATGAGTCTCTCGTCATCCATTATTTGTCACACATGAGACAGCAACAGACTTCCCTTTGCATCAGTTGCGGGAAAAGGGGTTGAGCTGCCACAGGAGCAGAGAAAAAGAGCTGCTACAGAATCTGGTATGTACAGGCAGAGAGAAAGTGGGTGTAAAACGCATTTAATTCCAGGGGCGGTGAGGCTGGATAAAGGACAGTGGCATGAAGTATTGCGGGCCAGCACATCTAGGAGTACCGTCACACATCTAGCTGCCGCCGGTGTGGGGTTGTTGAAAATTATAGGGGCGTATTTTTTGATGGACAGCGCTTGTCGCCGGTGTGTTTTGGCCTTTAGAGAGAATGATAAGTTCTGTTGTAGGAATTCAAGTTAAACAGCTGTGGGGGTTTGTTTAGAGGGGAACCTAAAGAAGCTGATGAGAAATGCAACAGTGTATAACATTTTGTTTCAGTAACCTTTCAGTTGTGTGGGAGTGAGTAAACTCTTTATGAATGTTTGTGAAAGCTGAATCTTTGTTACTGAGATGAGAAAAACGCGTGAGCTAAATTGTTTTTCATTATTTCATGTTCTGTTGTCTCAATCAGTTTGTTTTGCTTTTCTTCAGGAGTACGACCTGATGGTCCTCCCCAATGCCTTCATGATCCACATGCCCCATGCTCCCAGCTTTGACATCTCCAAGTTTCGCTCCAGCTCCAGCTACCGCAACTGTCTCAACACCCTGAAGGACGAGTTTCACCAGGACCTGTCCAGAAAGTACGGCTCGGCCGCTCTCAAGTACCTCACCGCCCAGAGGAACATCTAAAGACCAGAACTGCTGAGCGCCAGCGACACCGGCAGCCTCTAAGCTGACGAGGCCCGAGAGCTCGGACATGTACTGACGCAGCACTGCACTGCGGGCTGCATCGCTGCACAGCGCAAACAATGACGGTAAAGCTTTATGGCCCTTTCGAACATTCTTGGGCTCCTGTGCATTAATTCTCCAGTCGACGCCACCTTGAGGTGACAAGACGACAAGACGCAGAGACGACCAACTGGAGTAAGTGGCAGTAGATTACCTAGGGGCAGGATTGACTGGGCTGAGAGGGGCCATGGATGAGCATGGATGCTGATGGGACTAGCTTTAAGGCCGGGAATTAACAACCATATTCTTACAACTTGTTTTGACAATCAGGGCTTTTTCCAGAAGACACACTATCAAACAGTCCGTCCACATGAATATCTGGACACGACGGGACCCGTGTCGTTTTGGAGAAACATTTAAAAGAGAAGACTACATTTGGAACATGTCTGTGAGGCCAGTCGAACTGGGGAAAGATTTAAGCCTTATCACTTTCCATGGTATTTACTGAGATATTTAATATTTTCTTTTCTTTTTTTTTCAGTGTAAATCAGAACCAATGAATAACAAACATTTACAATGTTTCTTATTACGACTATACATAAGAATCAGTTTATTTTTCCTTCCTATATTTTCTGACCTCTTTGAAAGAATCCATCTTGTCCCGGGCGAATAATTTCAGATTTTCTGTGAGCTTCAGGGATGTGCTTTTTATGTGTGTGTGTGAGTATGATCCAGCTGCATCATGCGGCTCGTCTTCAACAAGCTTACTGATTGTCGTCGATGTCATCCTCGCTTTTGTCTTGATCATATATTTGCTTGCATGTAAAGAGTTGCTCTACATGATTTCACGTAAGAACATGGTCATTTTGTCAGGGTTTTTTTTTTCATCATTCATCCCTCTGAAAGAAGCAAAACTCCACTAATGATAAGAGATATATCATTACTGACAGGGACCAACTCACACGACCAACACTTCCACCTTACAGTGAGTTGTTATTAAGACAGCTGTTAACTCTGAAATTAAACTGCTACACTCGAATGAAAAGCAGGAGCTTTTTTTTAGGTTTTGTTTTTTTTGTGTGTGTGTTTGTGCCATTACATCTATAATGTGTCTGATTCACTGGATATACTCTATGTGCCATCTACTGTAGCACCAAACCTACAACTCTGTTTTTACCTTGTAAAGTCCAACTGAAATGACTTTTTTTTTTTGCTTTTCTGCAGTCAGGTCACATTTATTATTGAAAGAATAAGACTTAGACTTCACTTCCAAATTATAATTTGTAAATCAGTAACTAACTTAGTACTTCACAAACCATTAATTAAATCGTTTAAATCACTTTCCTATAAACAGCACAGGCACAGTACTTGCCCGTGTATGAGACTGCTTTGCGGAAGTGTTTCACATATTACAGTTTAAGCAAAAATGCATGTGTTTTGGAAGTGCTGAATATATGACTGGATGTATGAGACTTGGATTCAGAGTTGACGTAAGACAGCATATTGGTGGCTTTTGGTCGGTATCACATGTAGTTGTCCAGCAGATGGAAATAACAATGGCCAAAATATCCATTGTGAATTATACCAAATTAATTAATAGCATATTAAATAGCCAAACATTGTGTGACCTATATGATATGTTACCAAGAAAACTCAATCCTAAACAGACTATAAACAGACCAGATTTTTAATTACCAACATATCTTTTTGTCCAGGCCATACAGAGTGCGTCCCTGCCTCCTCAGTGCATACGCCACATCCACAGCTATCACGGTCCTCCTCTTAGAGTTCCTGGTATAGTTAGGTGACGGCTTCATGGATCACGTTCTTGAGGAAGACCTCCAACACACCAGGGGTCTCCTGGTAGAACAGACCAGAGATACTCTTCACACCACCATGGCGAACCAGACAATGAATAACAGGCTTGGTGGACATTGATGCATGCCGATTTTTCAAAGGCCGCTGCCCACTTCCTTTCTGCGCCAATGTTGACCAATGGGGCTTTTCACAATTTGTTTCTGGTATGAACGGCTAGGTGACTGCTCAACAACTGACATATTGGGGCACTTTGACTTTCAGTGCAAACATAATGCTTGGCAAACTGAGTGCTTTTCCCCGCGTCTGCCACTAAACCTGTGATTAGTCACTCTGTTCAATAGACCGCTTCTTCATTTAGCTTATTTTCAAGTTATTAAATTTGACTCCTTTTATTGCTGTTTAAATGTAGGTTATTTAAAACATATGTCCGATAGTTGTTCTATATGGCCAGAATTCTGAAATTTTAACAGCCATAGCTTAAACCCTGTTTGGATTATACTGCACAAGTTGTGTCAGTGTTTGGAAATGGATATTCTGATATAGTTTTGTATAAGATGTGGACCCTTTTACTCCAATTCATCATGAATTTTCTGGTTTGGATTCTTTGTTCACCATGGAGTCATGCGGGAAAAACAAAAGTTTTATTCACAAATTCAACCAACAAAGGCAAGTCATTGATATACAAATGATCATTTGGGGGATGAAGTATTCTTCTAGATTAGAAACTAGACTTGGTCATAATCATCACGAGAAAATGTGTATTTCTCGGGTCTATTTGGAGTGGTTCTGACTGTCCTGCAGGATATGTTTTATCTAGTCCATGCTGGATTTGGGTCCAATATTATGGACCTGTGGAGACTGTGCTTTCCAAGCCAAGGCTAGACAGCAAGAAAAATAACAATTTTTGTCTTAACTGACAAAACTTTGAATCTTCTGCAAGTGTTTTTTTTTAATGCTTAGACTGCAGTTTACTCACTAATTAACTTAAGCAACTAATCTGAAATCTCACAATAACAGGTGGTCGTACATCACACGAGATTACAAAAAAGGAGGCATTAGCTAGGAGGCTAATGTTAGGTGCAGTTCAAAGCCTGTTGGTCACACTTGCCGTTTTATGCAAATGGAGTTTTGACGGGCTGTGTGCAAAGAAGTTCTGAGTCTACAATGCAGATAACCACACAAACTAATATATAAACAAACAAGGAGGCCATTAAACCACATATGTGAAAGTACAAATTTGGATACTGATCCCCTTCCCACAGACACCAAACTTGTAATTTACAGAGCAAATCTGTATGCTACAATCAAAGGAAAACATGTAAACCAGTTTCAGTTGGACTTTAATCTACGTAATGTCATTGTTTGTTTTTATATATACATACATGTTGTGGAGGATGGCAGTGTAGTTTGCTTGGTCTGACCATTAAACACTGCCAACCAACACATTACCATCTTAACTGACTATGATTTTGGTGATTCTGACCTTTTTTGTCTAGAGCTGCTGTCAGATCAAAAAGATTCATAAGTTATTGGCCAGATTTAAACATTGTTCTGTGTATATCCAATCTCCCCAGAGGAGCCTTTCCCTCCAGCAGAGGACACACTTTATTCTTTAAGTGACATTATAGCCTCTCAGGATTTTAGTTTTGTTTTCAATCATTCATCTCCTCTCTACTCTTCTCACTACCATTTGTGTTAAAGAATTATTTTGTCCCCCCTACCCTGCTGCATTTGGACAAAAGGCAAGTCGTGAAGAATTGATTCAAATCTAGTATAATTTCCACAGAGAATAAGTCAGATTTGGCAAGTGGTGTACACGAGTGACGGTGTGTGTGATGGAGGCTCAGACTGTTTGTTTGGTGGAGAGTGAGTGTGAACGGAAGAGCCCTAACCCCCCCACCCCCGCCCCCACCTCCACCCCGCTGCCATCCATGCCGCCTCCATTGACTTGTCGTTGATTGTGGTAAATGCTAGTGCCTTTGCTGTATTGTGAAACTGGATATTGATTGTACTGTTGTACCGACAGGGCCTGGGGATAGTCAGGCACTCTATTTATTATTGTTGATTCAAATCAATCATATTTTTCTATGTAAGTGCTTTAAATAAATTTGCCCTTTTTTAACACTTTGTCTGGCTTACTTTGTTTTCCCACATTGGCACGGCATCCTCAGTAAACACCAGTTAACCTTTAATTACTGTTAGTAATATTAATGCTATTTTGGGATTACTAAAACCTTGAGGATTTTTTAAATTCTTACCCCCACAGAGCAAATAATATCTCTGGATATCCAGGGATTTATAATATTTACCAAGGTCAGTGATTTTAAGCCTGTGTGAACCTTCCATGTGTGTAATTGGTCCAATAACAAATTTCAATACAAACTAGATTATTTTGGATGAATACAGTCTCCTGATAGTTCTTGCCCTGTTTAAATGCAAATTACAGGAAATTAATCGGAAACATAAATTTCCCTGCAGTCTGTTTAAGAAATAAATTACTTTTGTCAGAAATGATGCTTGTCAACACCTATTTCTGAACTAAGCAACAGTTTGCTGCTTTCTCCACTTTTTCTCCACAGTTATTTTAGCATGGAAAACATATCTCTCAACTCACATACATTCAAAATGGCATTTAGAATATATACTAAATCTATATATCAAGACAGAAGACATGCAACTACAAAAACAGAATGACTATTTCCTAGTTTTTTTCCTTCTACTGTACATGGTAAATGGACTTGCATTTGTATAGTGCCTTTCTAGTCATCCGATGACTCAAAGAGCTTTATACACCATGAGTCACATTCACCCATTCACACATTCATACACTGGTGGCTAAGGCTACCATACAAGGTGCCACCTGCTACTCAGTTTTTTTTAACACACTCACACTGATGGAAGCATCATTGGGAGCAATTTGGGGTTCAGTATCTTGCGCAAGGATACTTCGACACGCAGACAGGAGGAGGTGGACAACCCACTCTACCTCTAAGCCACAGCCACCATGTCAGCACTGCTCAATCTCTGAGGCAAATATTGCACTTTTGACCTCATTTATTTGATCACTGTAGTTACAGTACTTTGCAGATTGAATTTATAATAATACATTATGTTGTATCATCATAGATTATTAGACTACCCAGCAGTGTAGTGATGAACATTAAAGTGATGAACATGTGACTGCACAAAAGTTTTTAATCCCACATGTAGTATTCTGAAATGGGCCATTCTGCATATTGAGTATTAATACTTTTGTCACTTAAAGTGTATTTAAATGCTGATGTGCTCGTACTTTTACTTTTACTTAAGTAACATTGAATGCTGTACTTTTACTTGTAACAGAGTATTTCTGTACTGTAGTATTAATACTTTCACTCACTTGGATTATCTCAACTGTCTGTCAAAATTAGTCAAAAATGCTCTTCAGGGACCATGATGTTAACCAGTGCACTGGGAAAACATTTAAATCACCAGTGTAATTAATAAATAAAGCAGATTTCATTTCCATGGCTGGATGAACCAGTTAAATGTGGAGAATGACCTTCAAATGATTAAGATCGGTTTGATCAACTGCAGAAAATACTACAGTACCAACATGGTGGTGTTTGATGAGAAACAAAATGAGCTTTAAAGGTCAATATTTTAATGTTTCCTATTGGAAATAGGATGTGATGCAGCACATAAAATACCTAAAATATTTCTAATAAAATCCATTCATCAACTTTCTTTTTGCTCCATCTTTCACGTTGACGGGCACAGAGTAGTCATCTGTCAACCAATCACTGTAGACTTAACAAGGAAGTTTACAGCTTGTTTCACAAAGTGCCCTGAAAAATATAAATGAATGCAGCTATTAAGTTTAGACCAGTCTTTCCAAAAGTTAACGCTTCTGGCGACACAATAAAAACAACAACCTGTTTTTATTGGGTTGCCAATTGGCAGAGTCTCACAGCTTGATTGGGCAGGACTTTTACAGTGACATGTGACTCTGTGATGTCACAGGCATCTGTAGAAGGTCTGCTCCCTTCAGACAGTCCTGCTCTCTTACTCAGGAACTGCAGAGCAGCCCACACCTTTTTCCTGCTCGGCCTGGACCAGTCCAGATGCTCAGACCCTTGCTCCTTGCCCTGAACCATCAAAGGTGGGGCTAATTGCTAACAGACTCTCTTTTTCCTGGACCACGACTTGCCCACGCTCAAGGCTGAGGCAAACCTGAACCAGAGAAGTTAGACTTGCAAGCACAAGGTTTGCAACTAGCTTTCTAGCAACAAAGAGAACCAAGTGAGTTAGCACCCAGCTTCTAACTCTGCAAGGACCCCGAGCGACTGGCTTCCTCGGATCAGAACCTTTGGAACAAGGACACAGCAAAGACTGCAGCTGGAACCACAGCCCTTCCCAGCCTTCTTCTGCTGGCTAACAAAGCAGCACACCACCAAGTGACTCTTTCTCCCATCCACTCAAGGATTGAAAAAGTAACAACTGGGCATAGCTTCATCACAGCTTTACAGGCTAAGCAAGGCTGTTTGACTTGTTGTATGTGATTTAATGCTGTCATTGAGTTATTGTTGTGATTGTTTGCAGTAAGGTCATTGACTAGTTGGCTTTGCCAAAGCTAAGTGTTTAGTTTGCTAATACTGTTCACAAACAGATTCTTGCACACAACTAAACAATCTCTGCAGTAATCCAGACCGTTTGCAACACAGATCACATTCACATAGGCTCATTAACAAATAGGCTTTCAACAGAGCTGCACCCAAACAGGCATCTCAAAGCTCACGTTTCTTTTCCTTTGTCTTTGCCCCCGGTCTGAAGCCAGGTTTGATTCAGCCATCTTGTAGTTCTCTATTGTCAGCCATTTTGTTTTGTAGGCCAAACGGCTCTTTGATCACCACACCCGCCTTTGTCTTTCTCTCTCTCTCTCTCTCGCACACACACGCACACACACACCCATATCGAACATATACACACAAAGCTTGTATATAGTTAGTTAGAATCTGCTGCGTCAAGAACTCCTAAATCCTTCAGGCGTTACTGTTAATTCTGGTTGTTGTCATTAATTTTGTTATTGATCAAAACTCCAAATTAATAGTTTAGCGTATTTTTTAAGATTGATATTTTTAACTGGCTATCATTTTTCCCTTTACGGGAATGGTGCCCCATGAGGTGATTTAATGTTAATTAAGTCACATTATTTAAAATAATTATTAATTATTATTAATAATTATTAATTATTTCCAATAGCCAATTGACCCCAACATAATTGGTACCTCCATGTGATGTCCTAATATGTTGATCACAACATAATTGGTGCCTCTGCGTGAAGCCCTAATTTATGTCCACAACATAATTGGTGCCTCTGTGTGATGTCCTAAAATTTATGTTCACAACATATTTGGTGCCTCCGTGTGAAGCCCGCATTTAAATCCCTACATATTTGGTGCCGCAATGAGAGCCCTAAAAAGATGTTCCCAACATACAGTATTGGTGCCGCCGTATGAGACCTAAGAATATGTTTCCAACATATTTGGTGCCCCTTGGTGAGGCCAAATATGTTGATCCCTACAAGGACAAGTAAAATATTTGGCTGTGCGAAGAAGGGTCTTTCAAGAGACTGTTTTCTGACAGCGGAAAAGTAAGTCAGCCATGTGTTTGTTTGTGTACCATTGGAATTAGGGTAGGATAATTTACCTGCTACCTGCGATTGCTGACATTAACTTGCTAGCTGCAACTGACATTCCAACATTCCGTTCCCAACTCCCAGGCTTGTCGGTAATGTGGATTAAAGGTGTGTTCACACCAGACCTGTTTTTTTTTTTTTTCACTAGCGACGAGTTTACATACAAAGTCAATGCAAACGGGCAATTGACCGTATATTCGCCCGGGAGAAAAATCGCTCGGGCTCCGAGCAACAGCGACAGAGCGACAGAGCGGTTTTTCTCATCTGGAGCGTTTTTCGCTGGGTCCTGTCGCTTGCAGCTTAACGCTGATTGGCTTCCGTAATCCCGGGGGGTGCTTGACTGTCATGACATGTCAGCTTCATTAAAAGTATAGCTGCACATTAAAAGCAACAATAGATGTAAAAACACACAGAGACAATATACATCTGTGATCAGTCCCCTAATTTAATTTTAACAATTTTTTCAATCTTCTCTTCGTTTTATTTTATGGAAGCGATCAATGTAAGTGCACTTGTCCTAGAGCCTTTAAGTTACAAAAATGAAACTCACTACACCTCTGAGCATTTATACCTCGACCGCAATTATACATTTTGATACATACAAATAGTTTATATACATATTGCAAAACTCTGTCAAAGTACACCAAGGCATACATTTTCGTTTCCAAATATTTATTTGAAAACAAAACCATTCATACGTTCAGTAAAAAAACATTTTGTTAATAATAAAAAACGAACCAGCCGGCGGGACTGCGGCGCTTGGAGGAGCGCTGTAATCCTGGTGAGCCTCGTGTAAAGCACCACGGACAGCGCCAATGCATCTATCGCTGTAGCTCAGGCGCCCTGGTGCCTGAGTCAGAGCATGTGAGCGGAGTTGGAGCTGTAGCTGCCTCAACCATAGGTTATTGGTAGGAAGAAAAATGGCTGCTGAAAAAGCTGTCACTGTCAGCTGCCTCCAAGCACCGCAACGATCTGCCAGACCGTCATATGTAACTTCATTGTTTATGCTGCCCGTGTGCTCAGAAGCACACAATGAATGCATTTGAGTAATTTCCGAGACGTTATGATAAAATAAAAAATATATTACAGACTACAGTGTAGAATAGGACTGACAACCTCTCCAATGTTTCATGTTAATAATGCCTTTCTTTCTTTTTTTTTGCTGCTGCTGCGCTCCTGCGCCGTGTCTCCATTTGAAAGTGGTGATTTGCTAAATACATTCTACAATAATAAATTAGATTAACTTTTGGTCTATAATATTGTTTTTATATATTACGCATTTTCATGAAAAAAACCTGAAGAATAAAAGAAATAAACACCGAAATAATTAGTGGAAACTTTTTTTTTTTAAATTGATATTCCTCCTCTCTGATATACTAACACACGCATGCATGCGCACGCACGGCTGTGCAGTCACTGTACATTCGTTTTTCATTAATAACAAAATGTTTTTTTATTGACCGTATGAATGGTTTCGTTTTCAAATAAATATTTGGAAACGAAAATATATGCTTTGGTGTACTTTGACAGAGTTTTGCAATATGTATAGCTACCTGTTTGTATCAAAATGTATAATTTTCGGCTGCTGCCGCGGTCGGAGGTATAAACGCACAGACAGATGTATTGTCTCTGTGTGTTTTTACATCTATTGTTGCTTTTAATTTGCAGCTATACTTTTTAACTTTTTATGAAGCTGACATGTCATGACAGCAGGGCTCTCAAGTTTTGGTCTCAGTTCAGAGTGAGATTTTTGCTGGGCGGTGATGGGGGGGCACCGATGTGGCAGGCCTTGGGTATGATAGTTTATAAATGATTCATATTTCAAAGAAGTCATCAACCATCTATATGTGTTTAAAATAGCTGCTGATATTGTGCAACGTGTTGTCTCCCGACTGCTTCAATGACGTCATCAAAGCGAAAAAGCAAGTCTGTTGATTTCTGCCACATTGACGAGCGATTGCAACTGAGCAATGAAGCGATATCAAAGGGCGAACCGAGCAACAGCGAAAAAAAATAAAAAGTCCGGTGTGAACACACCTTAAGCAGTAAAATTTATTCATTCAAATTTGTTGTGATAATGGAAGAGTCATTAATTTCTGTGTTACTTTTATGGCAATTCATGCTGTGTTTGGTAAGTTGGAGTCAGGGGATACTCAAAGTCCAAATATGAGTCCTTAGATCTTCTCCATCTACATTCCAACCGTCGCCTATGGTCATGAGCTTTGGGTCGTGACCGAAACAACGAGATCACAGATACAAGCAGCTGAAATGAGCTTCCTCTATAAGATGGCTGGGGTCAGCCTTAGAGATAGGGTGAGGAGCACAAATGTTTGGCCGCTCGGAGTAGACCCACTGCTCCTTTATATCAAAAAGGGGCCAGTTGAGGTGGTTCGGGCATTTGATTAGGATGCTTTCTGGGCGCCTCCTGTTTGAGGTGTTTGGGCACATCTCACTGGTAGGACACCCTGGGGCAGACCTCTGGAGGGATTATATATCTCGTTTGGTCTGGGAATGCCTGATAAAGCATGCCTGATTAAGCAAAAGCATAAGAAAGAGACTGAAGAGCAACCTCATACCTGTGGCAGGAATCCATGATGGATTACATAAATGAGAATTGTATTGAAAGGGAGTCCTCATTGCCACATGAGCTGGACACCTTCAGTGTTTTCTTTGATCCACTCAATAAAGACCAAGCCTTTAGAGCTGCCTCCCCTGAGATGACCTGCCGCTCTCTGTAGATGTGACAAAGAACCTATTCACAGTAACTGTGGAAAAAGCCCCTTCCAGACAAGTTATACATGACACATTAAACCAATGGCTTTTGGGCTTTTGTTAATAAACGTCTGTCATTACATCCTATAAGACTGTCAGACTCATGATGGACAGTTTAGGAAAAGAAACAAAATCGATGTGTCAGAGATAGGTTTGTCTTTTTTAATCCATGTGTAGCAGAACAGAAATATACTGTATTCCTGTTCAGTCTAAGTGAGCTTGTATGGTTTGCTTCCTCAATTACGTGGCAATTTCTAGCCCATCAGCATGTGTGGGCATTCTGTAAAGGCAGGTAGTCGTCATTCGAGCTCTCTCTCTGATGCCAAATGCACTCCCCACTTCTGGTTTGCTGAGCTTCTGCAGTTGTCACAGGTATGTCAGAGATTTCTGCATGGTTTGTGCCATACGCTTATCTTTTGTTTTATCCTGTGGCTCACATTGGTGACTTATGACTCTGTAGATTGTCCTGGCTGGCTCCCAACCCATCAGCTGTGCCTGAGATCAGTGATGGCTGCTCTCGCTCACACTGCAAAAACACTGCTGCTGTGCTAGACGTTGCTTTGCTAGATATTGTCTTGCTAATTGCTGCTTTGTTAACCCCTACTTTGCTCACTGCTGTTGTGTTTAGCCTAAAGGGTGCGTATGTACCGCAGGCTTGGCCCACAGCTTGCCTTGTCTACAGCAGGCTCTGCTGATAGTTTGTGTGCACTATTCTTGGTCCTTTTGTGTACTGACATATTTAACCTCTTTTATCCTGGGCCTCTTTTATCCTGGGCCTGGGCAGAGTGACTGTCTGTTGTAAGGAGATTTCAAACTTTCCTTGATTTATGGTGCTTTTGAGTTTAATTCACAGGCCTGATAACCCCACGTGGGTAATCGAACTGCTCAAAGCAATTAATTGTTGTTTGTTTAGCTGATTTTGGACAAATCTACAACCACGTGACTTTTTATTTCATGCAATCATCATTTAAATGATGATAAATTCAATCAAATTTGGCCTAAGTGTCCAGTTGGGACTCAAGGACGAATTGATTAGATTTTAGTGGCTGAGAGTCAAAGGTCAAGTTCACTTTTACCTCGTGTTTGTCTTATTCTCATGAACACTATACCTCAAGAACATGTTGAGGCTATTTCTTCAATTTAGCACAATTGCCACTTGGACTCAATGATGATCTGATCAGAATTTGATGATCAAAGGTCAAAGGTCACTGTGAGCTCACAAAACATGTTTTTGGCCATAATAAGAATCTAAACCTTAAGTATGACCAAATTTCAAATAAAAGTCTAATAGAGTAAAATGATGAAGAAAAAATTTGAAAGGTCAAATGTCAAACTCATTGTGACTTCTAAATATTCTGCGAAAACACTTTTCTGGGCAGACATTTGGTCAGATACTGAATCTGTGAAACTAATCTAGGGTGCCCACCTTGAAACCTTAATGATTACATTGAGGTATACAACTGCAGGGCATTGATTCTAGTCTCTCTGTTTTTTTGTTTTTTGTTTTTTTTTTAAGTAAAATCCTCTGAACGTCATTTACTTGAGTTATTTTCACCTTGAATATTGTTGTGTTTCAACTCGATGGGTCATTTCAAATTTGTTGCTGATGGGGCAGATGTTTGCACTTGTTTTTTCAGACTGGGTGGACTCACTTGAATACATATGTGAGATTTTCTGTTGTACTGACTTGTTCATAAAACTCCTTTTAGAATTTATATGAACTGACTTAAACTGTGTTGTGTATTGCAAACTGCACTATAGCTATGACAAACAGGTGTTTTGTCAAAGTCGAATAGTGTTTTGTGAAGCAGTGAAAATATTCACAATAAAACATACACTTAAACCATTATACATTTTTTTAGATTGAGCTTTTTTTAAGTGGCCAAAATTTGTTTTGCTGCTGCCCTCGTCCGCAGCAGTACATTGCTCAGCTTCCATGCCAGTATTCCTGCCACTTCTCCAAACTGGGAGCATACTGACCGTCCCCTACTGTGGGTAGTACAGTGAGTATGAGTAAGTACCCCATACAACCCCACATCAGGAAAATCTGAAATATCCCTTTAAAATGTGTTGCGCCCTCTTTCATGGTTAGGTAAAGGCAAAAGTTTGGTTCAGATTTAAGTAGGACAAGATCAACAGCTTGTGAATGTGTGCCAAGTTCAATAATGATTAAGATTTATAAAAGGAAACCACACACACACACACACACACACAGTTTATTAATCTGATAGAAAATTATTATTATTATTATTATTATAAGTTTAATTCATTTGGCTTTTCTATAGTTCTCTGAACTGTACATTTTATAAAATAGTAGAACCACAGACATATATTTACTGTATGTCCTTCCAGTAGTTGTGTGCACATACTGTAAATCTTTAGTGACACAGTGTTGCTCTCTCCGTGGAGCGCATCCCTGCAGCAGTTCTCTCCTTCAACAATGGCAACAATTACATTCATGTAATATCAGCCCTCACTGAACCCAGTTCACTGCGGAAGCTCGTCTGCTTCTCCCTCCCAGGTTCTTCACAGCAACTTATGAATTAGTTAAATTAGTCAGCCTCTCTGCATGAAGGCCAACCAATGCCATATGTACAAAATGTCACCAGACATGCTGCACATATGTACAATTATTCATGCTGTATATTATTTTCAATTTGTGTTACACTTCTACAGTGCATGGTTGGCCTGTGGGTCTCCAGAAGCAGCGGATGGGTACCGGCGGGCCAAGCGGAGCACAGCGGTGGCCGTCACAGAGGCAAAAACTCGGGCGTGGGAGGAGTTCGGTGAGGCCATGGAGGAAGACTATCGATCGGCTTCAAAGAGGTTCTGGCAAACCGTCCGGCGCCTCAGGGGGGGAAGGCGGCAACTTGCTCACACTGTTTACAGTGGGGGTGGGGAGCTGCTGACGTCAACTGGGGACATTGTCGGGTGGTGGAAGGAATATTTTGAGGAGCTCCTCAATCCCACCAACACGTATTCCATTGAGGAAGCAGAGACGGGGGTATCCAGGGCGAGTCGTCCAGTTTCTGGGGCAGACGTTGCCGAGGTAGTGAAACAACTCCAAGGCAGCGGAGCCCCAGGGGTGGATGAGATTCGTCCTGGATAAAGGCTCTGGATGTTGTAGGGCTGTCCTGGTTGACACGCCTCTGCAACATTGCGTGGACATCGGGGGCAGTGCCTCTGGAGTGGCAGACCGGGGTGGTGGTCCCCATTTGGAAGAAGGGGGACCAGAGGGTGTGTTCCAACTACAAGCGGATCACACTCCTCAGCCTACCTGGTAAGGTCTACTCCAGGATGCTGGAGAAGAGGGTCCGGTTGATAGTTGAACCTCGGATTGAGGAGGAGCAATGTGGTTTTCGTCCCAGACGTGGAACTGTGGACCAGCTCTTTACCCTCGCCAGGGTGCTGGAGGGGGCATGGGAGTTTGCCCAACCAGTCCACATGTATTTTGTGGATTTGGAGAAGGCTTACGACCGTGTCCCCAGGGGCATCCTGTGGGGGGTGCTCCGGGAGTATGGGGTGGGTGGCCCCTTGCTAAGGGCCGTCCAGTCCCTGTACCGAAGGAGCATGAGTCTGGTTCGCGTGGCCGGCAGTAAGTCGGACCTGTTCCCGGTGAGGATTGGACTCCGCCAGGGCTGCCCTTTGTCACCAGTTCTGTTCATAACTTTTATGGACAGAATTTCTAGGCGCAGCCGAGTAGTGGAGGGTGTCAGGTTTGGTGACGGGAGGATCTCGTCCCTGCTTTTTTCAGATGACGTGGTCCTCCTAGCTCCATCGAACAGTGACCTCCAGCTCTTGCTGGGACGGTTCGCAGCCGAGTGTGAAGCGGCTGGGATGAGAATCAGCACCTCCAAGTCTGAGGCCATGGTCCTCAGCCAGAAAAGGGTGGATTGCCCACTCCGGGTCGGGGGGGAGGTCCTTCCTCAGGTGGAGGAGTTTAAGTATCTCGGGGTCTTGTTCACGAGTGAGGGTAGGATGGAGCGGGAGATTGACAGGCGAACTGGGGCAGCGTCAGCAGTGATGCGGGTGCTTAACCGGTCCATTGTGGTGAAGAGGGAGCTTAGCCGAAAAGCAAAGCTCTCGATTTACCGGTCAATCTACATTCCAATCCTCACCTATGGTCATGAGCTCTGGGTAGTGACCGAAAGAATGAGATCGCGAGTACAAGCGGCCAAAATGAGTTTCCTCCGCAGGGTGGCTGGGCTCAACCTTAGAGATAGGGTGAGGAGCTCGGACATCCGGGAGGGACTCGGAGTAGAGCCGCTGCTCCTCCACATTGAGAGGAGCCAGTTGAGGTGGTTTGGGCATCTAGTAAGGATGTCATCCGGACGCCTCCCTTGGGAGGTGTTTCGGGCATGTCCAACCGGGAGGAAACCTTGGGGCCGCCCCAGGACACGCTGGAGGGACTACATCACCCGGCTGGCCTGGGAACACCTCGGGGTTCACGTGGAAGAGCTGACGGAAGTGGCTAGGGAGAGGACTGTCTGGGCTTCTTTGCTGAGGCTGCTGCCCCCGCAACCCGGACCCGGATAAGCAGACGACGACGACGACAACAACGGCGACGTTACACTTCTCAAAAATGTCATCATTTGGCATGTACACATACCCTGTGCACTCTAACAGTACTGTATGTTCTAGGACAGTTTTCAGAGGCAAAAAAGTTTGCTGCGAATCAATTTCTTTTTTTTTTTAGATTTTCAACAGGGTAAATATCTGTATCTGAATGGATATAGGCGCATTGGCATTTCAGGAATATGACAACCATGTTGATGGAACATTCTGATAATGCACGATATAAAAAAAAATAGTGGAAACCAGCTGTAATGATCTTGTTTAAGGCTCATTTATACTCCCTTTGCATACGAAAATAGATACTTCCATCTGCATCTTACACCCTGCTATTATGTGCTGAACTGTCTCAAGAGCATCTTTGCACGGCCTACACCTGGGGTCCTGTTTGTTATGGTAGACCCCTGCTTCTACTGAGTGCCTGTTCTTGTGCTGCCATGATTAGTGCTTCTGTGCTGTCTTTCAGTCCAGCCTTTTCCAGCCACTGGTAGGTCTTTATGTCGGCCACTTCTTCAATCTGTCAGTGGTACATGCCATTCAGGAACTTGTCCTACTATGATGGTTCATCCTCCTCTTCTGCATTCTTGGGTTTCTGCTGCCTGAGGTATTCACTCAGCAGCTCTTTTTTGGGGGCCATCCTCCTGATGTATTCCTGGAACTTGGTTGTTTCGTCCTGGCCAGTGGCTCTGACACTCCCCGGTCCTCAGCCCCCTTGCTATGCTTAGTGTACAGTCTCAGGGTGCTGGACTTGGAATGAAACCCTCCATGAGAAGCTTCCTTTTCTTGATATCAGTGGCCTCTATCTCCTCCTTTGACCATCTTATTACACAAGCAGCATATCTGATGACTGGCAGGGCGTGCATGTTGATGGCTTGGACCTTGTTCTTTCTGTTCAGCTTACTTTTCATGATCTGTCTTACTCTGTGTGGGTATTTGGCTGTGGCTGAGTTCCTTGCGGCCTCCTCATGGTTCCCATTTGCCTGCGGGACTCGAAGGTATTTGTAGCTGTCCTGAACATCTGCATTGTTGCCTTCTGGTAGTTCAACCCCCTCCGTCCTGATTATTTTCCCTGTC
This sequence comes from Epinephelus awoara, assembly GCA_035609425.1. NCBI lineage: Eukaryota > Metazoa > Chordata > Actinopteri > Perciformes > Serranidae > Epinephelus > Epinephelus awoara. Next base: position 42,919,868 of record CM069294.1, on the reverse strand, counting down.
TTTGACACCATCCAACCACACTTATCTAGACTGAATGACATTCTGATGTCATCGCTGTGGACCTTGGTGAGGTGGATCAATGAGTCATTGTCTCGCTCATTCCTGGCATACAGCTTGATGTCATCCATGTAGAGGTGGTGACTGATGGTTGCTCCACTTTAGCCACCCTTTGTGATGAGATGGCTGAGAGGGTTCAGGTCTATGCAAAACAGTAAAGGTGGAAGTGCATCATCTTGGTACATGCCATACTTGATGTTAACTGCAATTGGTTTTGAGTTGGCCCCTAGAGTCATTTTCCACAGCCCCATTGAGTTCTTGATGAAGACTCCTAGTGTCCTGTTGATGTTCATTTTCAAGCATTCCAGTATCCATGTGTGTGGCAATAAGTCATAGGCTTTTTTGTAGTCAATCCAGGCAGTGCACAGGTTGGTCCGCCTGATCTTGCAGTCTTGGGTGACTAGACCAGTAGCTGGTGCTTGACTCCTCTGGTATTACTACCATCTCCTTTCTGGGCCGTTCTCATGTATTGGGCCATTGGCCTATTCATCTTAGCCGCTATGATGCCTGACAGGAGACTCCATGTTATACAGAGGCAGGTTACTGGCCGGCAGTTGGATGGGACAATGCTCCTCTGGGGATCCTTAATGATCAGGACTGGCTGTCTTTGGGCCAACCACAATGGATGGGTCCCATCCATCAGCAGCTGGTTCATTTGTGCTACCAGGTGTTCATGAGGTGAAGTTAGTTTCTTTTGCCAGAAGGTGTGGATCATGCTAGGGCCCGGTGCTGTCCAGCTCTTCATACCTGACCTGTCTTGGATGTCTGCCGTTGTAATGGTAGCTGGCTCTTGGTTTGGACTCCTTGTTATGGCCTGCTTTTGATGCATGTTTTGGTGGCGGCTCGGGTGTTTTCTCTGTGTTTTCCTGTTCTTCCTGGACCTGCAGGGCTGGTGTGTGGAGGAGGCCTACATTTCCACCACAGGCGGCGAGGCACATGGTTTCCATCGCCACTAATCAATCCTCCACGTAAGCCTGGTCATGACTCCATTCCTGTGCCAGATAATTCTGTCTCGTTCGGTAGTGCATCTCTCGTTAGAGCCTTTTGTCATCTTGTGAGTATTTTTGCCTTTTTCTCTCGTAGACCAACCCCACTGACTTGTGCTTTAGTCTCTGTTTTTGTAGTGTGTTGCCTCGCTGCCTTTCGGTCTCCGGTGCCCTCGCTTCCAGCCACCACCGGCAGCTGTTTTCTCCCTGCAGCCGTTTTTTGTATTTAGCAGCTTGCAGCCATTTTTTGTGTCTGGCGGCTTTTTGTAATAAACTGTTAAGAACTTTCTCTCCACCTGTTGGAACTTGGGTCCTGTTGGTTTTCAAGCCAGTCCATAACTCTGCTGTTGTTAATCTTTTTCTTAGTTCTATTTGGGACAATTATGATCAACCATTAAGTTTTGGAACCTGGAAAAATATTGTTGCCATGGAGTCAGTTCTAAAATTCATTTTGTAAGCCTTATTTATTTACATTTGTGCAAATTTGCACCATTTAAAGTTATGTAGAATTCAGTATTAGTGGTTGCTGTTTGAGGTGTACTCGTGGATGCACAGATATTTGTCACTTAATTACTTTGACATCCTAAAATCATGATGATTATGGGCTTAAAAGGATCATATTTTCTCTATAATTTCTAGGAGAACTGAATGTTTGTTCACAATGGACATAAATCACACTGAATCCAAAAGTATTGAGAGATAGAGTTGACTGAGCTATAACTCTGAGAGCCTTTTTAGCAAGATGTTTTATTATAAACAGTTTATAAATGAAATGTTTGTACCATACTTGTCAGACCCATCATTGGTCTAGCTCCTAATTGTAACCCAGCAATGACCTTAAATGTGCAATATGTAATTTTCTGCCCTAGGGGTCTCAAACCAAAACAATAACAGAAGACAGAGTTGGATGACGTCACAAAGTAGCGTGGGATCATGGGAGTTGTAGTTATATAACAGATACAGATCTAACGTTCCTCACTCCATGTAACGTTACATAGGCTGACCAATCTTCCTCTTTTGCCCGGACATGTCCACTTTTCACATCCCGTCCGGGGTGTCCGGGTTTTTTTTAATAAATTATGATTATAATGTCCGGTTTTCCGTGTGTTAAAGTCATGGCTCTCTTTTTTAGCGACTGTCTCGCTAACCTCAGTTATTTACACTCTATTCAGAAATGCTACTTACTTTAGCTGAGCGGTTAGCAATCTGCTAGTTATGTGAGCAAACTGCTAGTTACTTAGCTTTACAGTTAGTGATGGCTTCTCCCTCTCTGCTACTCTCTCTTGCTCAGTGCGTCTTATTTTAGCTATTCCTCTGCCTCTTTTATAAATGCAGTTCATTTACCGACATTTGGAAATTATTAATATTTCGATAACATCAGCCAGATGTTTGCTTACCTGTCTAGTAGAACACACACGAGGTCAGCATCGAATTGTAGTCCTAGATTTTCATGAAGCTCTTTCCATCTCGGAAAGGCCACACCAATATTTATCCAGGATTTAGCTCTCTTCTTATCCCAAATTCTTCTGCAGCAACCGTCAATGCATAACCATGACCCATGACGAGTTAGCTTAGCCTAGCAACAGTAACGTTCATTCTCTGACGTCTCAGCCGGTCTGCTTCTTCTTCTTCTCCTCATTTAATGTCTGTGGTAACTGGAGTTACGCCGCCATTGCGACCTAATGACACGGTCCGTTATTGTTATAAATATTTCATATTTATCTGGGTTTGAAAAATCATTGGAAACATTTCTGATAATGAAAGTACTCAACTAAACAAAATATATAATATTGGTTTAGCCGTTTTTAGAAATTTTTATGTGGAAAAACTACATATTATATCTTTAACCATGAAAGCGACAGAAAAACACTAAAAGTGGCACATGTGTGTTTACAACAAAGTTCACATGTTTTGGGGCCACAAGAGGAGACACAGCAAGAAAACTAAAACTGTACCAATATGGCAATATTTTGGATTTGAAGCCAATGAAAGTGGTGTCCTAAACAACCGGGAGCGAAGCAGGGCTGTCCCCGTGTTTCTGTTTAAATCTGTTGCTCAATTTAAAAGCTCCATATTGGACGAGGACCGGCATAATTATAAAGTTAAGATGATAAATTACCTATGTGATACTTCATATCACTACAAAAAGCCAAAAAAGGTAGAGGCTGATTGAAGAATGATAGCCAGGAAGCTGAAAGTTAAATGACCACCATTAATAAAATGCTAGGCTACTTGCTGTTGGCTATATTTTTGCCGCTTCCATTAAACATCACAATATAAAACATGTTTTCTGTTTGAAAAGTAACATTACAAAGTAGGATGATAGCAAGTAGGCTACTCACACATAGTTTATGTAGTTATGTCTCCAGTCTGATCTGAGCAAACAGCCGATAGCTCCATGGGTTGTTTACATGAAGTAGGCCTGGCAGAAGTGCATATTTAATGGGTTTAGTGTGGATAGGGAGCCTCAGTGTTTTGTGATGTCATTCGAGAGTCTGAGGCTTGTTTGCCACTGGGACACGGTGTCATTATGTTCCTCTCGGGAATGGTGACACCTGGTAGAATGTGGTATACTGGTGGGGTCCACTGTTTGGATTAATATCAAACAGGTTAGAAAATGTTTATCAGGCTCAACCCTAAGCTGAACATTTGGTTTAAAATTTGAACAGGAACCAAGAGAGGCCTATGAGAAAATACTTTTTTAAAAAAAGATGTTTAAAATCAAAAGATTTAATGAATTCCTCTAATTTGATGTGACAATGCCATCACATCAGGTCAAAGTGCAGGGGTTGGGGTCATCTAAACTTGGGAAGAGATTTGCAGTAGTGGGAGCTCATTAACAACATGGACAGCTTGAACACACTGAGAAAGACCAGGGAAGTTTTGAAGCTGCTTTGTAGATCCAAAAAAATCCTTGGACGCCAGGGACTTCCACTGCAGGATCATAGCCATTGGGATGCAGTTTTATGGCAGGTAATGATGGAGCAGACCAAGAGCAAATGCATTACTATGATTTGCATTACTATGTGTAGCTTTAGGCAATAGACAATTGGAGGTTTAACACCTTTCAAAATGAAATATTAAAATTTTTGCAGTCCAGAGAGAAATGATGTCTGACGCAAGGAAGCACATGTTACTTGGACTAACGGCTGGTGGATCTACGAATGTAGGTATGTCTGAGCAGTTATTCTGTGTGTACCTAGTCATATTTATACTACCCAGCACTCCTCAATATGTTTCTGCACACACGCCTACTCCTGTCTTACCCCTACCTCACCCTGATCTGTGCTCCAACTATAAATTTTATGTCATGGGACAAGCAGTTTACAAACATTAAAACATGACTTGTTTATAAAGCAAAGCAGCTAAGCCTGGAGGGGAGACTGCAGAAAAACATAAGGAGTATGATAGGCTGGGATCACTGTTATATTCCCACACCCCAGGCAGTTTTTAAATGTTTAATATGGGCTGACCTTCGAATCCATATTTGTACATTCCGCAAGCCCTGTGCGTGCAAAGCTCAGATTTTACGACCATGCGGACTCCGCTCCGCGCACCAGTGTCACTCAAAAGACTGCTCGACATGTATTTTTCACATCGCCATGACAGAAACGTGCAAGAATTGGGGGTAATGTAGTGTTTCACGGACATTTTTATTGGAAACTACAACGTGGAAGTGCGCTCAACGCTCCGCTTATAGTGCGCCTGAGTCTGTGAGCACCTTAAATTAAAACTCTCGCCGCACACTGCAACACAATCAAACAGATGCGCAACTCAGAGGATCAGAAGTGTCTCTGACACCAGACTCAGAGCGGCTCTGAATGCGCTCGTGTCTCGTTGACGGTGTTAGTGTTGCGTTTAAGGCAAACGGAAAAAAAGCGCCGAAGCGTCAATTTTTTTTTCACAATTGAATCCCGTGCAATCGAACGAAGCTTCGAATTTTTTGGGTCAGCCCTATATAAAGGAGTGTTGAACTTTCTCCTTGAGATGTAGTTCAACTGTATCCTAATCTATCTTTAACAAACCCTACCCCTTACCCTCACCCTGACCCTAAAACCTTGTGAACCCTGCAAACAGCCTGTCAAAGAAGTGAAGACCAGACAAACTGTCCTCACTCTCTGGGTCTAAGACTTAAATTGGTTCTGAAAAAGATAAACGCATACAAGAGCACCCACGCAGACACAGTTAACCCTACTACCACCACTACATACTAAATTCCAACATCCCAACCTAAAACTATATCCTAACTATAAATTCAACTGACGTCAAGAATGAACTTTGAGTCTCAGTTTTTAAGACAACATGGACGAGGAATCTGCAAATTGCAGACTTCATCTGCTGATGACTATCATGTGAAATGATTAAAAGCTCCATAACAGCTACTAAATGGGAGGTTGAAGGGAGATTGTTTTGTAAACCACATTTTATAAGGTTACCCTTGTGGGGATCAGCTATCTGTGTCAGTATGGGAAGTGAGTCCCAACAACATTACAGCTACACACACACACACACACACGCACACACACACACACACACACACACGCACACACACACACACACGCGCACACACACCTCCTCACAAGGGTGCAAAACCAGATTAAAGGATAACTTCGGTATTTTTCAACCTGGGCCCTATTTCCCCATGTGTATGTGTGTGTATGATTCATAGGTACAACTCTTTTTGAAATTGGTTCAGTATTGAGGGAGGCGGATGCAGCCGGCAGCCGCGAAACGTCCAGACCAGACACTGCGCCTTGCAGACCATCGGGTCTGCAGTGCACACTTTTCCCGAGATGACTACTGCCAGCCGAAGAGGAGAAGACATCCAAATCCCGAAACACTTCTTCCTCAAGAAAACAGCTGTCCCACGAGTAGAGAGACCAGCTACAGACACAGTGGAGAGGAGTGTTAGCATCCAGTTGTAGCACAATTAGCCACAGCTTCAGCATCTCGCCGTCTGACAAAGGCAGCCTATGAAAGCTGTGCGGGGTGTTGCGCGACATCCTGTTCTTGCAATTCGGATAAGCACAAACACGAACCATTGTTTTCAATCGATGCAGCAAAACTCTCAACTGTACTCCGGGACAACCAACTCCGCTCTGACCGGCTCTGAGCATGGCTCGTCTGTTTACCTCCGGCAACACAGGTCACATGACATGTCGTTACACAGCCCAGAGGAAGTGAAGGCAAGACAGATGATTTGCATGCTGTTGACAGAGATTACGCTGGAGATATGAGCCGGACTGTGGCGAAAAAAAAAACACTTTTAATGCGCAAATTTATACGGAACACATTTGCCCCCACATTTACCGTTATAACTCGTTTCGCGGCTGCCGGCTGCATCCGCCTCCCTCAATACTGAATCAATTTTAAAACGAGTTGTACCTATGAATCATACACACACATACACATGGGGAAATAGGGCCCAGGTTGAAAAATACCGAAGTTATCCTTTAAGCATTTTCCATCAGCTGTTTCCTGCTCTGACATTTATTGCCACAGCCTGGAAACTGAATTTTCTTTTGCAGTTGTGAATAATGTGTTCAAGTTTTCTTTCACAAAACAGGGTGCAAAAAAAAAGAAAAAAAAAAGAAAAACTGAATATCTGCAAAACAGTGACAACATGCATGAAGAGTGGCTGAGACACAGATACTGTTGTGTACCGCACCTTGTCTTTCCATCTACTCTATCTGAATTACAAATTAATTATTGCGATGCATGCTTTGCCTTCTGAGCCACATTTCCGTAGTGCACTGTTACACACACACACACACATTGCTGCAGAAACATCACCAGCTAACCTTAGGGCTAACCCTGGGGCTACAGTACAGTATGCTAATTCATGAATTCATCGAAGATCTTTTGGGTATCAAACACTCACAGTCTCTCTGTCTATAGACTTGACAGGTGGCTCTAAAAAGTTGTAGTAATTTGAAGTCCATATATTCACACAGTTACAATGGATTCTACTAGGGTATTCAAGTACCCATGGTGAAACAGTAAACATGGAGAGGCAGCATGTAGTTACACTGCACCACAGAACTACTACAACACTTTTGTGAGAGGTATAAAACTTTAAATCCAGCTTTCATTTTTATGTTCCTCACTGCATTTGACTAAACTGAACCCTTTGAACTCAACAGAAATGGCTCACCAGAGCCTCCACTGGTATTTTTGCTTATTGTGATGTCATCTCTTGGAGTCTCTTCAAATGTTTTATACCCCTAGAATCTGTACAACCTAGGCTAAAAGGCTAAGTCAATAAACTATAATTATAATTACATTATTGAAATTGGATGAATTTTCTCTTCAGACTTCACAAAATAAAACCAAAACATATTGATCCAAAAGATTTTTAATCTCAGAAACATAAACAAAATATTTGTTAACACTTTATAAATTATTTGAACTATGTACTTCATTTTCAGAACAACTTTTGCTCTCATGCACTTCCATGTAAACTTGAGATGAGAAATTTCTAGAAAATAGCTGAGGGCACCATTTTCTAACCTGCTCACTTTCTCACATTTTTGACTCCACAAACACCAAAAATACATCTCATGTCTGACAGAAGCTCCTCTCTCTGGTGAACATATTATTTTGATGACTGGACAACAATTTGGGCGTAAAAAGGAGGAGTTTGACTCCTTCGAAAAACTTCCTGCTTTCTTAGTTTGTCTGCCCCTCCACCCTCCACTGATCCAGGTGTCCCCCATTAATTATCATAGCAACGACCACTAACACACAAACACAGACATGTGGGTATGTGTGTGTCACAGAGCTGACAGCAGCAGAATCTCCATTTTAAACAGCATGAAAACATTATATATTAGTGTTTTTTTAATCACTTCAGAGGGCTACATTGGGATTGGGTCCCACCGGGTCCCGTGGACCCAACCCAAATCTTGCGGTAGCAGGCAGTTTGAACTTTGCTGCGGGCGGGAACGGGCGGCTAAAAAAAAAAACACTGCGGGATCAGGATGTAGCCTATAGCGACAGGATGGAGGTAACAAATGTTGTGGAAAAGAAGCTCAAACAAGGTCTGAAGGCGCACTGAGCCCTCTTCTTCCCAGCGCTCTCAAAGCTGGCGCGTTTCATCTCCAGTATCCCCGCATCCAGTGCACCATCAGAGCGGGCCTTTAGTGTCTGTGGGCGCATCTTGGAAGAGAGGCGCATGGGATTGGGACCACAGTCAGTCAGCAACATTCTCTTCCTCCACAGCAATATTATGGCCAAGTGATTCATTTGTTAAATTCATTTGTTAACTTTGTTTATTTTATGTTCTTTATTAGTGTTATTTGAGCCACTCACAGCCTACTCTCGTTGCTTTTTGTTAATTACATAAAGAGGCGTGATGATGCCAGTGTTATTGAGCATAGGCATCTTTATCTCATTAATGTTTCTTATTCAGGTCTCTCTTAGAAAAGAGACCTTAACCTCAATCACTGCGTGATTATATAAAGGTAGAAAAGTAAATAAAATACAGAGGAGGAGAATAGAATATGAAACAGCCTTTATTTCATTAAAAACTAAATGAAAACAACGAAATAGGAGCGCAAACAAAAAGACATGCAGGCCAGGGAAACGAAACAAACAACCCCATGAATCTCTTTATTAATAGCCTCTAAAATGACGTGTTTTCTCCTGCGGGACGGGAGAAGACACAAAATCAATGCATCTCTATTAATGTGTGGGCATAAATTCTCAGAGTTTTGCGGGAGCAGGCAAGAGTGTAACACACACGTTGCGGTTGCGGGTGGTAATGGTCAGAAATTCAGCGGGAGCGGGCAGGAGCGGGATGAAGAAAACAGTCCCGCGTAGGGCTCTAAATCACATACTACTACAGCCTTTACTGTTAATGCTACTGTTGCTACTTTTGGGGTTATCAGTGTTAGATACATTTTCTAACATATTATAGATACATACAATATTATATACACATGGTGCTCAATACCTGTGGTACATATAGAATGTAGTACATGTTTTATACAGTACTTGCAGTAGACAGTACATACAGGCCCTGTTTAGACGACAACGGTTTATCTAAAAACAGAAAAGTCTGTCCTTTGCATTTTAAAAAAATATTTATATGACAACGTTATTAATACGATCCCCGTTCACACGGAGCTGCAAAATCTACTGGAAACGCTGTAGTATGCACGCCAGGCCAATGGGTGGCAGTGTAAACGGCGCTTTCATGTAAACGATCGGCCATAACGCAACTAAAGTTTACAGTTTACCGTTTTCAATCGAAATTGTTGTTGTATATATGGGACCCTAGTAAATGTGTACATGTACTTAGTACTTGGCAGCGGTAGCAGGCATCCCTCCAAATTTTTATAGTTTATATTATGGTGGTGTTTTTGTTCTTATGACAGTCCATCTGATGCTCGTTTTATTTTTTTTCATAGTTTCATCACTACTACAAATGCAACTGTAGCCAGTATTTCACTATCACTATCCTCATTCATATTTAAGAGGATATAAATTATATTAAGCCACAAAATAAACCTGAAAAGCTGGAAATCAGAGCAGGCGTATATAGAGAGTTGTTGCATAGAGATGATACACTGTCTCATCTGGTTGCATTGGTGTAAACTGGTAGGTTTTTAGAATGTTGCAGAACAGCACGTTGCAAGTAGTTTGGTCTTCCTCACGGAAACAAAGGGTTAAAATGGCTGAAAGATAATGACTTGTATGTGGTCCTTTAAGAAAAATGTTTTAACATCAAATAAATTAATAACTGTTTACTTTTAAAAGAATATGATTTCATTGAAATTATTTATAAATTTCAATTTTACTGACATACCACTTCCACTATTATCACGAGTGTCTCAGGACTCCTTCCAATGAGGGAAAAAAAAAATTATGTGAAGACAAAGGAATGTTTGACCTTTTCTACTAGAAGGCATCATTGCAAATAGGCCAGGCCCACTATGAGGAATGAAGAAAGACAAAGGAGATCTCAAAATGTACATTAAAGAAAATGTGAAACTGAAAGCACGTCAGATTCGATGAGCAAGAACAAAGACAGAAACACAAAAACACCATTTCCACTATGGTTCAGACAAAAGGAAATGAACTGTAGGTGTGAAGATGATTTAACTCTCATGGACCTGCATATTGCTCCACATGGACCAGCGCCTGCCTCTCCAGTGCTGGAATAAACCTCCTGCTCCGATCTTTACAGCAGTAATTTCTTTCCCTCTGTCATAAAACTCAACTCATGAAGAAATACAGCACGTCACCACATCTGATCTCTGTACCTCCTCTTTCTCCTACTGTTACTCTTCTCTCTTTTCATAGTCTGTGTATTATTACGGAAGAGGATTAGGGCCACTGTGGGAAAAAAAAGTCAGAACTCACTTTTTTTTATCGTCACGGCTGTAATTGTCTTCAGCATTCGGCGTGGTGCCTTGTGCCTACGACCGAATCACAGCCGTGACGATATACAGTACAACGTCATTCTCTCTCGAGTGATATTGCTTAAATAAATGTGGTCTTCATAGAAAGTGTTATTTTTTTCCAGGGTATCCATGAGACAAACTAGTGAAAGACATTAAAAAAATGCTCCAGAGACACTTCAGAGGACATTGGCTCTGTGGATTTCCCCTTTAAAGTGACCAGAACAAAGTATCAACATCAATAGTTCAGTCTGCCAACTCTTGTGAAAAAGATTAGCATTTTTATGGTGTACAGAGTTGATGTTTGGCACTAGATTAAAACAGACTGATACTTCTCAGATTGACTTATTTCTCCATAAATATACTCAGTATGTTCCAAAAAAAGCCCTTTTTGTTTGCAGTAGTAAAAACAGCAACATAAGTGTAGGTGGCAGGCAGTCATGGCAGAACACAGCATGACTGATGGAAATTAAACACTAGCAGAAGAAACCTTTTGTTCCCAAAATATGAAAATATAATGAGCAGACTGTCATGACATTTACTGAGCATGCTCATGTCCGTAACCTTTTTTTATTTTATTTTATTTATTTTACTTTTTTTACTTTTCTTCAGTGTATCATTCACACAGAGAACACTATCCTGAATCCTTTACATATTAAAGGGAACCTGCTACACTCACTTCAAGGTTCATACCTGTTTTGGTCACACTGTCTATGCTGAAACATTTGTGCACCATCATTGCAGAAGGGGAATGACTGTAAAAAAGCTCAGCACAGAGATCCAAAACCTGGGGAGAAATTAAAATTGGCAACCAAGATTGCATGTTTTCCTGATGCTAGCATGTAGTACTACATCTAGCAGCGTAGGCTATGTGCTGTAAAAACTTGCAGTAGCGTGCAGATGACCTTATCCTTTATGATCTGACATCTTCTTGTTGCTTGTAGCCAAATATAATATTCAGAACAGTCTGAAGCCTAAGGTTTTTGCGTAAAGCATGGGTGTATTACCAAACAGGCTCAACCTAACACTCTGCCCTTAGTAAGCATACATCTGACTGTTGCACTGCATCTCATGACATTGGACATTCTCTGTCCACGCTGGATCCATTAGTAGAAATAAACAGAAATCCCACCGTCGACTAGTATTTTGGAAGTGTAGTGACACAGACACTCCACCGCACAAGTATAAATGCTCACAACGGCGTAGGCCACATGTGTAGGCTACGGCTGTGCCCAGAGCTGATGCACAAGTATAAATCTGCCCTAACACACACTTTTCAGGAATTGTAGTCTAAATATTAAGATTATAATTAACTGGAAACAAACTTTTTTTTTCCTACTACACATTGATCATACATACCGAAGCGCACTGCATTCACTGAATTAAAACTCGCAAACTGACACCTTTTCTCACAATGACAAGAAAAGATCTCGTAAGTACAACATCCTCACAATCGTTGCTAAACATAAGATAAAACAGTGTATGATGGCACTATTGCAATTAATCTGCTTTTACTTCCTCCTCTGTATGAGACTTAAGGAAATGTTTCTTAAACATGAGGATGGCATAAATATCAGCATGCCAACACTGCACAGGCATCTCAAGACACAGGGGTGAAGTTAGTTTAATATTTGATATTTGCCTTTTTTGTGGCTATTATCTTCAATAGCTCTATCAAAGCCTTGATTTCTTTTTTGTATAGTGATTTTATTTTTGGATATGCTGGAAAGCTAATATAGGCAGATATTTTACAGTTTTAGTCAACTCAAAATAATAAAAATGACCATGCAGTTGAGAGCGCAATGACTTGAATGTATGACCAATGCACCTGTGACTACAGGTGTAGTTCGGGACTGTCCTAAAATTACAATACAGCCATTTCAATATTCAGTAACTTTTTTGTTTATTCAAAATAGCAATCTCAACCTTCTGCCATTATAGAGAATGGCAGCCTGTTATCTTTTCACATCTGTGAGTTATAAAGTAAATACATAAATAATTACAGAAATGTAGCCAATCATGGGTGTGAGATTGCCCTTAGGAAATCCCTTAACGTCATTATCAATGACCTATTTCTTAAATATGCACATTTCAAGGTTGTGCTTTCAATACTTGCTTACTGATTAACATTAACAACAAATCAGTTGTCATGTGTCTTTGAAAATACTCTCACAACTTTCACAGCTGGTTGTTTGTGGAAAAGTCCTTAGCAAATCTCTCAGTAACACTATCAGTGACCCAAAGCCCTGACAAAAACATTTTACCTCACCGAACACGGCAGTTGCTCATCTACTGCTGCCTTGATCAGTTAGTGTATAAGGTAAGCCATTGGAAATATTCAAATTAAGCGCACCCTAAAGGTGATACTGATTGTATTTTATTTTATTTTTTCAGTAGGTGTCTAAAGGACATTTCGCTGCAGCCCAATCCACAGTAGTACTTTGCTTAGCTTCCATATCAATCAATCAATCAATCAATCAATCAATCAATTTTATTTATAAAGCCCAATATCACAAATAACAATTTGCCTCACGGGGCTCTACAGCATACGACATCCCTCTGTCCTTAGGACCCCCACAGCAGATAAGGAAAAAATGTCATTAAGCGTGACTGCCGAGTGTGTATTCAAATCCGTGTTCTTTTGTTTTTGGCAGAGAAAGTCCGTCAGTATAGTAGTAGTAGTAGTACCGTACAGTACAGTATAGTACAGTAGCCCATTTTGTTGTTATAGCATAATTAACACATTTATTATTGCTTAGAACATGGCACTCTTAAATACTTGATTCTGATTGGTCAATCAACAACATTCTGCAGTGTTTATTTCTTGAGGTATCACCGCTGCCCTGCTGCTCCGTTGCTAGGGATGTCATAGCAACAGCCTTAGACTGAGAAGCATCAAAATCAGTTAATGTTAGTCCACACAGGCCAAATAGGATCGGAGTGGAAACGGAAATGTAGGGTGAATTCACCTAATGTGGGACATTTTTTGCAATTCAGACTTCTGGTCTATATTGCAATATGAAGCAAATACTTTCAATATACATCCAGTACCATTCTGAAAACCCCAGGTTGTGATCTAATAAAATCAAAAGAAAAAATACAGATATTACATTCCTAAAAGAAATGCTATACATATCAAAATTCTGATTGCCAAGTTGTCTCAGGCAGTCAGCATTTCCTAATGTGGGACAGTTATTTCCCTAATGTGGGACACTGAAAGGTCTGTTTAAAAGTCACCTTAATTCACATAATAAATGCTTATTTTCAAACGTCTGTTTACTAAAATAACCTTTAATGTTATTGCTGTTAATGGCAAATCAAACAACAGCAAATAAAATAAGGGTTGTAATAGTGCTCCATGTTTTATTCCATAGTCGTCTACACGCCTACATACCTTTAACCTTGAGTTGTAGCATGGATTTTGGGACATTCCAGGCCCTGCAACCTCAGTTGTGGGACTCCACCAGCCCCAGCAATCTCTCTGAACTCTGCTATGGCTCCCCTCATTCTGTCCTCCCTCCTGTGGTTGAGCTTTCTTTCCCTTCTTTCTTTCTTTCTTTCTTTCCCTCGCTTCATCTCCCTGCCTTACTCGCCTTTGCCACTGTGATCTGAAATACATTCCATTTAATTAATCAGTAATGGGATATCCTGTGCTAACTTCTGAATTTAAACATTTATCATGAACATTATTTAAAAAAGTCAATAGTTCGAAACAAAAAACTCCTAAACCATTTTAGCATTTGATACAATGATATAGCAACTCCCAGTTATTGAAAAATGTTTGCTCTTTATTTAAAATATCCCAAATAATGCATTATAACAATAAAATCATGTAAACAACCATTGCTATTGCTCAGTATATTCAACTACACACAGTTTTGCCTAACAGAAGCACATTTGGAGCTGTCCCACATTAGGCAAACCATAATGTCCCACTTTAGGGAGTCATGTTTCCTAAAGTGGGACAGTAGGAATTTTGATTGAAATTCTAAATATTAAGAATATTTACACCACATTAGGATATTTTCTGATGCATAAACATATTACAAACACATTCTGATAAACAATTAGCAATATTGTTGTTGTTTTTTAAGAAATGTATGCCCTTAATATCAACTTTGTCTGACCACTAGTCACTAACCTCTTGGTGGTCTTCACACAGAGTGCTTCCTGTTTGAGGGCTGCCCCGCCCCAATAAATGATTGGACATTTCAGATGTCATGTAATTTTGATCATGTTATATCACAGCTTGTGTGAGCCCACAGTTACATTAACTTTCTTTTGCAAGGGGAAGACGTATCCCTGCTTAAGCTTAAGTGTCCCACATTAGGCAGTGTCCTATTAGTTGAATTCACCCTACCTACTGAATGTATACACATGCTGCTTTTGCTTTTTAATGATTATAACAGTGAAAAGAGGCCGACCCTGCTGTACAGGAACCAGTGAAGGGAAGCAGGGAAACTTTGCTCATATTCAACCAGCTGTGTGTCAACACATTGTGCGCAGATGAATGTTGTTTGACTTCTTCCGCAGCCCCCGACAGCTGCCAGTCTGGGTGCTGGGAGCGGCACGGGGGTGAAGCTAAACACTTTTCATCTGCACACACTGTGTTACCTTGATTTTGTTGCTGTGTCAGTCTGACATCCTGAATATATCCTTCAAATGCATATTGTAGAAATCTGAGAGTATTTCTCCAGGGAGTGCAGTTAGCGACAGTGGGAGCGCCATCCCAGTCTAGCTCCGAAACCGAAAGATTGTCGGACTTAGCAACTGTAACTAAGGGGGGCGGGCCTTAGTGAAGGGTAAATTCAATATTAATTATCATTAGGCTGCCGTTTCCATGGATACAGAGTACAGACACATTTCTATTTCCAAATTTTAAATCAATAAAATGTGCTTTAATCATTATTTTGTGTCACATCACTGAATGTTTAAGTAGTAAGCCATGTTCTAAGCAGGATAATGTATAGTGAGCCGGTGACCCTGACACACATTTTATGATCTCTACTATACTATGTAGAAGAAAAAACAAAGAAACATTAAACACAGGATGGATGACCCTTCACCAAAAACACACTGACCCACAACCAAAATTTCCAGGTGCTATTTGTAAAGTGGGACACCATATATTGGCAATCTGGGACACTTGCAAAACATTCCATTTTATTTAAACACATTAATAATAATAACAATAACACAAACAACAATTAATTTCCGATGAGTACAAATAGTAAAAAGAACCATTTCATTCATTTAAAAGGCAATTAACAGTTAAAAAGGAAAGAGGTTCAACCATATGTATGGGTTCAACTGCTAAGATAGCTTGACATTTATCCATGAATCAGAACAGAGACCTGAGTCACAGGTTGCTATGGAGACAGTGCACTGGGTCGAGAGAAGCCCCCCCACATTAAAATCCACTGGCAATGGGACGTAAAGACCTGAGTTTAGTCGCCGAACAAAATGAACAAATCCTTATAATTCAAAATCTAATCATCACATTGAAAAGCTTGATAGCTAGCTAGCATAAGCATTACGATTATCTTTTCATTACAAGCTAGCTTAATTTATGCAAATTAAGTAAATTTGTTGATATATCTAGCTAGCTAGATAACTAAATTTATAAGGGATGAATAAAAAAGGAACTTATTTCCACCTTTAGACTGACTTGAATGGTTGTTGGCATTTTAAAAAAACAGTAAGATTCACATGGATGTGACTTTTAAAAATTATGATTCACCATTACACCCCTGACCAAAATATATCACAATTACAAACTATCCGCCAGTTTTCTTAATTCTAGAATACTAACATCTTTCAACGCTATGTCATTTTGCTTAGCCTACTGTCTTTGTTCACTGCAGAGGGAGTTGAATATGATGAGCCACACCCCCAGAAGTGATGTCATCAACACAGAACCAATATTTTTTCAATCTTATACTTACCTATGATGAGCTCAATGATGATTTTTAGTAATAGAATTAGGCTATACACATGTAAAGATAAATATATTAAGCATAACTGTCCCAGTTTGCCCATTGTCCCACTTTAACCATATTCACCTTACCCTGCAATGGCTATGGTACTCCAGAAATATGCAGGAAATCAGATAAATTGCTTTTGTTTGGAAATCCAGATCTCACTTCATCAAAAAAAGTGTAATGCTTGCTGATTACACTTCAGGTGGTTTCAATCTTATTGATTTCTCCCTCCTCAATAATTCATTTGAGATTAAATGGATTAAGCTATTTCTGAAGGATCCCTGCTCCATATGGAACTGCATTCCTAAATTTTATTCAAGGCTGTAGGGGGTTTCAACTTTTTTATCCGTTGTAAATACATCTAAACTCCCCTGGCACTAGCCAGCTTTCATTAACAAATGCTATCCTGTTGGTCACTCCTGTACAACCACAACTTCTCTCCTCACACGTATTTCATATGGAACAACAAGGATATTACATGCAAGAAAAAAAACAAACACTATTTTACCAGTCATGGTTTGAAAAAAAAAAATCCTTTTAGTCTCACAATTATTTAATGAAAATGGAGAGATGTTGTCTTATAGGGAATTTACAGATTCTTTTTTCCTGTCCCCCCAAAAACATTTTTGACACCATGCCTGCAGGTGTCAGGTTACTCTTCCATTCCTGCCCTAAAGGCCCTTCTTGCTCTCCACCCTCTTTAAAGCCCTGACACACCAAGCTGACAGTCGGCCGTCGACCAGTCAGGCCTTCGGTGAGCGTCTGTCGACCTAGTTTTTGCGGTGTGTCCTGCACCGTTGGCAATTTAGCGTCGGTGGCTTTTCAGCCGATTGAGTGTGTTGAATCGGCGGCGAAGCTTGTCGGTGAAAGAGATCACTCTGATTGGCTGTTCAGGTTTTATTCCCTCGCCCTTTTGTAGCGAGTGAATCTGCATGTAGTGAAACTGGGGCTAACCAGTGCTTCCTCCTCAGGCTCCACGTCACTCAGCTGCCCACAGACCCACTGCTTCTTCCCACTTTAACCTGAATAACAAACTGAAGCTAGCTGGGGGCAGCTAGCGGAGCGTTAGCCGCAGCATGACCAGAGGGAAGCACAGCCAGTTAGCCTCCGCCAGCTTCCAAGCTAGCCTTGGCCAGTGGAGGCTAACTGGCTGTGCTTCCTTCCGGTCATGCTGCGGCTAACGCTCCGCTAGCTGCCCCCAGCTAGCCCCGGCTCTCCGTTAGAATCCAAACGGAGAGCCCTGGTTTGTTATTCAGGTTATAGTGGGATGACGCAGCGGGTTTATCAGGCAGCTGAGTGAAGTGGAGCCTGCGGAGGAAACACCAGGACTGTCTGGATGTAATAGTCTGTAGCATACTTGCCAACTCTCCCAATTCACGCGGGAGACTCCCGATTTTTAACCCTATCTCCCGCGATGCTCCAGGTCAGTAATTTCTCCCACTAATTTCCCGATTTTACAGTGAAGGAAATAAGTAATATTGTGGGGGATATTTGTCGCGGTATCTGGCAACCCTGGCCTGCCTGCGCGTATGAGGAAAGCCGGTGACGTGACTCAGTCACTCGCTGGTTTCTGTCCTCCACTCAGTTCAGTGCCCAGACAGAGATGGACAGAGAATGAGAGACACTTGACACTCCTCCAAAGAAAAGAAAAATTGAAAAAGATAAAAAGAAATATGCTTCCAGATTCAACACAGCGTGGACCGAGACCTTCCCCTGGGTTAGAGCCAGTACCCACCATGCGTTTTGTAATGCTTTTTAATTTGATGTGCAATAAATATTGCATACTAAATGCATTGCAGTGAAACCGCCTTATTCTTTAGCCTTCTGGTACTCATTTCAACAATTAAAACGGCTCATTTTTTCATTGTCCGCAATGGTAAACAGAATCATTTATTGAATATCAAAGAAACAACATTTTCAGAACAAGTTTCCTTCATCAGGTTTAAAATACAAGGCAAGAAATGACTACAATTATACGCACATCTGGCGAAGGAACCTTGTTCCGTGGGCCGATACACCGATGAAAAAAATCTCCCTATTTTTCACAACCCAATGTTGGCAAGTATGCTGTGGAGATGCTGCGGTGCTCGGCTGCACAGATAGGAAACCCCTCGGCTGTCAGGATGTACCACTCTCTCACTCTGCTCTCTCTCACGCAGGCACATAACATATGTGCCACTTGGCCGTCAGATGTAGTCCGTGTAGTGTGTTCAAATGCAACTGACACAGGGCGACGTGAGGCGACATAGACAACGCAACAGTTGGCTTTCGTCGCCGCTATTTCTCTGATGTCGGTTTGGTGTGTCAGCACCTTTAGACCCCTCTACTCTCTTTGTAGATAACTGTCTTCTAGTTAGTACAGACTGCATCTATAAGAAAATTAGAGAATTTTGTGGAAGAAAAGTATCCAAGGACTTTATTTTGACTTGAAAAGATTTTTATTTTGGGTTCCCCAAAGACTCCAGTGTCTCTGAAAAAGATTTTATTATTAATCTAGTTTTATATCCATAAATGTAAATAAAAGAAGCCTATGTTTTTGTCCTTCCAACGAGAACTGAAACTATTAGCTATTAACACACATCTAATGTTACAATGTGCTAATGATAATTTGTTCTGATGTATGAAACTTCTTGTCATTCTGTTAAATGTTTTTGTACCTTGTCCTTGTATGTGATATACATGTCCTCAACGTGCAATGATTTTTGAAAAAAAAAGTAAAGCGCCGGTAGCTGACGTCACGCAATCCCAGGATGCAACAGTCGAAATCAAAACAACGCCATACTGGCAGGGAAGCGCGCTGTACAACTGGCTGCCAAGCATAGCTAACCGCTAACAGCTAACTCGTCTCTTCTCAGGGCTGTTTTCATACAAAAGTGAAAATGGTGGACAGCTGTTGTGCTCCGGGGTGTCATAACAGTCGACACGCGAAGGGGAGAGCGTTTTATCGAATCCCGAAAGATCCTGAAAGACGGCGGAGGTGGATTACTGCCATACAACGTGCTCGAAGCGAGCAGAAGAAAACGGAGCGGTGGGAGCCCAGAGGCAACGGGTTCCGCTTGTGTAGTGATCACTTCATATCAGGTACAGAATCCTACGCTCCCTAAGTTTAATTTTTATTCTACATGCTTTTATTGCGATTTCTAACCGTTTAATTTCCATAAAAGGCAAGTCTGGCCTTTGAATTGTGACGTCGATTTTGCGGAGCTAGTAGAGCGGCTGGCCGGCCGGCCTCATGCACCTCTCTCGCTCCGTGATGGAGGTGGCTTGGCCCATAGATATCATATACAGTAGATACCTCGTTGACGGCTTCAGCCCGTCGCCGCCATCTTGTGGAGGTCACTGCCGATTGGCTAGTACTTGGTTCGTTCGAGATGAGCCAGTCCTGCGCAGATTCGATCACCGGCGATCGGCGCACGATGCATGCTGGTTAGGGCCGTGATATACTTGCCGCTTGATCGAACGTACGCGTACACAACGCGCCGTGTCCAAGGGGCCGTTCACATGCAGCGTCTGAAAGCGCCCCTCACAACAGCTTTACTGCTAGATTTCTTTGAGGAAAAGAAGAAAAAACTCTGGGTGCATCCCATCCTTCAAGCTCGGAAAAAATACAGAGAATTTCACCAACTGATCCAGGAGCTTCGTCTGGACGATGGGAGGTTCAAAGCCTATTTCAGAGTGGATAAAGACCAGTTTGACCTGCCTCTGAGAAAAGTTGGCCCCAGTATCACAAGAGAGAGCATCTGCCGTGAAACCATCTCTCCAGCGCCACGGCTGTGCATTTGTCTGAGGTACTTATCAGTTAAAAGCAGTGTTGAATTATATCTTCCAAAGAGATGATCTGAAAGTCTTTCACAGTCGTGGACAAACCAATAATCTTCATGCCATGATTATCTGGTCTAGCATTTAAATCATAGTTTGCCATTAAATTATCATATTTTTGAATGCTTTTAATTTTACAATTAAGCATAAAAACGCTTATTCAGATTAAACCAAACTGCTTCCCTGTGTATGCATTGTGTAGTAATAAAATAAAAATATCATATATCACATCATATCATATATCCTGTCACATCTCACCATCATATCATATTATAATCGATTATTGGATTTGTTTTTTTTATTGTGCTACAGAGTTCTGCTTAATTCTAAACTTGGGTTTACACATTTTAAACATATAAATAATCTTAAATTAAATTAACTGGAGATTCCTTCAAGACCATCACCTTCAGTTACCGTGTGGGACACTCCACAGTTGCTGGCATTATAAAAGACGTGTGTGAAGCCATCTGGGATAACCTGGTAGGGGAGTACATGCCACCACCTAAGAGGGAATGCTGGGGAAGAATCACATCCGATTTCCAGCGGTTGTGGAATTTCCCCAACTGTGTTGGAGCACTGGATGGCAAGCATGTAGTGATCCAGGCCCCTGCCTCCAGTGGATCCCTGTTTAATTATAAGGGATCTTTCTCCATTGTGCTGCTTGCAGTTGTTGATGCCCAGTATCGCTTCTGAGTAGTGGATGTTGGGGCTTATGGCCGAAGCAGCGATGTTTCAGCATTTGGAAGAGCTCTTTGTCAGGGCAATCTTGACCTACCAGATGACGCACCTCTCCCTGGCGCTGAACATCTGGGGCCTATACCACATGTATTTGTGGCTGATGAAGCATTTCCCCTGCGAAAACACATGATGAGACCACACCCTGGCCAAAACATAGGGAGAGAAAAAAGACTGTACAACTACAGGCTGTCCCGGGCCAGACGCATGGCGGAGTGTACATTTGGCATACTGGCAACACAATGGCGGCTGTACAGAAGAGTGCTGGGAGCGACACCGGAAATTGCAGAGAAAGCCGTCAAAGCCACGTGTATCCTCCACAACTTTCTGAGGGCAGGTCTGTCAGATGACCACTCACAGGCAACATCAGAACCTCAAGGCAGTTCCAGGGTGATGGGGGGTCTCTGAGCAGCAACAATGCTTCACGTGAGGCTATTGCCATCAGAGAGAGGTTCACAGAATATTTCTCGTCTGCTGAGGGTGCATTACCATGGCAGGAAGACATTATTTAATATCTTACCAGCATACAGCATCTTTATATACAGTTTATAATACAAGTAATGTGGTCATGATACTCATGCAATTATAATGAAATAAATTGATTATATTTGTTAAAAAACAACAAAAAAATAAAACATGCATCATCTCAATTCAGAAGATCTGTTTATTTATCGCTTATTTGAAAACACAATAAAACATGTTAATGGAAATATTTAAATGCATAAAAATATGGGCAAGGACTACAATAATAAAAGAGAGAAAAAAGAAAAAAACATGTTATCCCACAATGTGTTTGTGTCTGTCACCCCTGTCTCTACTGAATGTAACCCCAATTTATTCAAACTCAGCCTCATAGAGAACTTGCTCAATTTTCATCTGGACCTCTGCCTTTTTCTGCTGAGACAATCTTTTAAATGTTCCAACAAGACTCATGAAATAGAGTTCATCATAGTCTTGTGGTTTACTCAGGTTGCCCAGAATGCTCTTCTGAAATTCGGAGAGGTCTGGCTCGGTGCTCCTTTTCCTCTTTCCCATGGTGGCACGTCAGACAGGGAGACAGGGGTGACAGGCAGAGGATTCTGGGGTGACACAGACTGGCTGCTGCCTGCTGGCTGGGTGTCTGGCTCCACTGGAACCAGGGTGAGGGTTATGAGGGTCTCACCTTGGCTTTCCTATGGGGATAAGGCAAAGTTCGTTTTAGCAGAAAAGTCCTAAGATGGGGCAAATACTTATGTATTATGTAAATATATTTTACACAGGTAAATATATTTGAATTATCCAAACTGTTTCATCACCTTACAGTACCCAAAAAATAAAAATAAAATAATAAATAGGTACACCACTGTCAACAACATAAAAACTTGTGGAACAAACTAAAATTAGATCTGTGGATAATTTCATTCTTATAATCTACCTCAGTGAATTCGAGACAGGCAGATCTGGGGATTTGGGCATGTTTGAAGAAGTTGGCCTCTCCTTAACAAAACGGTCCAGAAAACTAAGAGCACTCATAAACTTCCACTTCCTTTGGTTTCCCCCCTCAAAGCCACTTTTCTTCTCCTTGCCTGCTTTCCTCTCCTTAATGTACTTGTCCCTCAAGTATTTCCATTTCTTTTTGGCCTCATCATCTGTGTAAATAAGATGTAATGTCGAGATAACGGCAATTAACGTATGATAACGGCAATTAACGTATGCATGTAATGTTAAGTTAGCTATGAGCTACATTGTTGTAAACAATACAGTTAATGACTGACAGGACGTTACTGTTGGATAGTTTTAATATTTATTGTTGTCTCTAATAATGAGGAAACGTGCTTAACATCTGAAGGACAGTGGAAATGTTTATCCTTGCAAGAAAATGTTATGAGCAAGCATTAACGTCAGAACAAACTACTCAGCTGTTAGCTTAGCACAACCGTTACCCATAAAAATAGCGTATCATCATGCTCACCAGTTATCCCAAGCTCCGAGCTGATAATTCTCCAGGCACTGTTTCTTCTATTGGAGTCAAAGTAGTAGGATGACGACCACACACCACCGGATGTTTTGAGGTCTGTTGGACGGAAAGGAAGAAACAGATCCGTGGAGCTGGTTGGTTAATTCTTATCACAAAGTTGAGATTTTTCCATCTCTGTGCGACGCGGACGCGCACGAAAAAACAGGCGCATCGCACCGAATGCGCGCCGCTGCGGCGTCGCTTTGAATTGTGAGCGCGCTTAGCGCGCGTCTACATTGAAACTAATGGATTTGTGTGCGCAAAAGACGCTACATGTGAACGGCCCCTAACTCAGACACGGCGCGTTGTGTACGCAGCACCATGCAGCCAAAATGCACAATACTGGCGGTCACCACTTGGGGCAGACAACAGAAATATAAACCCGGAAACCATGAAGAATCTCATGAGAAGAAGAAGAGTACGTTGCAAGAAGAAGAAGAAGAGTAAGAATTGAAGATGACTTGAAGAAGAATAGTAAAAGAATAGTAAATTAAACAAACATGGATGTCCTTGATGCGGAAGAGGAGATTGTGATTTTACTTAATGATAATAAGTAATAGATAATAATGGTTGGCACACAAAATATTGACACTTTAGGCACAAATTGGACATGTTCACTGTGGGGTGTACTCACTTATGTTTCCAGCTGTTTAGATGTTGATGGCTGTGTTTTGAGTAATTTTCAGAGGAAGGTAAATCTATACTACCATACAAGCTGTACACTGACTACTTTAAGTTATTAGGGCTGTCACTTTTTCAAAAACTCAAGTTCGAACGAATTTGAAATGACCCGTAATTAGTTCGGATATATTCGAATTACAACAACAACAGATACGCAGCACTTCTATTTTTGCCGGACGCCGGAGCACAACGCCGGTTAATTTTCAAAATAAGATACACAGTGTTCACGGCGGATCATATTTCCCTGCACTACACCTTGAAAACTACGTGATGGGCAGAGGCAGGCCTGAAGTCAACAGGTCAGAGGTTTTCAGACGTCATTTCACCCCGTTGACACCGTGGACGAGGAGATGTCCATCATGGCAGTGCACCGAGATGTCTTCCGGCGGAGCTGCACCGCTCCGCACAGCAAACGCAGCCGGTGGGTATTGACGGACGGATGCGTGTCCGTTGCGGTCCATCTTATATATTTTGTTTAGTTGTGTACTTTGATTATCAGAAATGTTTCCAACAATTTTTCAAACCCAGATAAATATGAAATATTAATAACAGCAATGGACCGTGTCATTAGGTCGCAATGGCGGCCTAACTCCAGTTACCATAGACATTAAATACGGCGAAGAAGGAGAAGCCGACCGGAGGTGACGCCAGAGAATCAACGTTACTGTTGCTAGGCTAAGCTAACTCGTCATGGATCATAGTTATGCATTAACGGTTGCTGCACCTTCTGATACCGAAGCTGTCCCGGTAAACAAGCCGGTAAAATGGAAACGTACGGGTCAACCAAGCGATCCCAGAAGAATTTGGGATAAGAAGAGAGCTAAATCCAGGATGAATATTGGTGTGGCCTTTCCGAGATGGAGAGAGCTTCGTGAACTGCAATTCGACGCCAACCTCGCGTGTGTTCTACTAGACAGGTAAGCAAACATCTGGCTGATGTTATCAAAATATTAATCATTTCAACCAGTGTATTGCAAGCACTGCTGCAGGCAGATCGGCTCGGGCTGCTACACCGGCCGACGGACCCATTTGCATAAAGTGAAACATAAAGTGAATATAACTTCAGTAATATATCTCGCCTATGAGCACTGCTCTGCTGCTGAAGCTCGCTCTGCCAAAAAAAAAAAACCTGCCACGGTCGGTTTCAGTTACACGCAGTGAGGAACGCTAGATCGGTATCTATAACTACAACTACCATGATCCCACGCTACTTCGTGACGTCATCCAACTCCGTCTTCTGTTATTGTTTTGGTTTGAGACCCCTAGCGGCAGAAAATTACATATTGTACGTTTAAATGAATAGTTCACCCTAAAACAAAATTCAGTCATTATGGACTCACCCTCATGCTGATGAGTAATCCGGTGTAGTTTTTTCTTCCTCAAAGTGCACCTGGAGACCCCCGGTGAGCCAGTCCTGCAGCGAAAATCCTTACAATGGGTGTCAATTGTGACCAACACGAAAAGGTCCATAAAACTACACAAAAACTTTGTAATATTCCTCCATACTGCTCGTCCGCGACAATCCAAGTGTCCTGAAGTGGGAACATCCAGAGTTTACTCGCAACGACGTCATTTAGTATATTTTAATACCATAAACAGTGGCTATGCTCTGTTTGCCCGGAAGCAAAGCAAGCGGTTTCTTAACAAACAGCAGTTGCTCGTGGATCACAGACAGAGCAACGGCAATCAAACTTTTGGGAGAAATTATCCATAGAATCATAGACGGTGCAGAGTATCTTTGGAAGTTTATGCCGATGTATCAATGCATACGCCGTTAACTTAATAATCTTCTTCTCTACTGTTAATGGCCACACACACGCAGACAATGTGCAACATCGCCCCCTGCAGTCACAGATTCCGACGGTCACAGATTTTGGTGCAACACCGGTCTAAAATATTACAGCAAAGAAGAAAAACCCAAAGACTTATCCCCATACACAACAGTACTAGCCAGTCGGCAGTGACCTCCCCAAGATGGCGGCGACGTTGACACACAATAGCCACAGAAATGAGTCATCTATGATATCTATGGCCTGGCCGACCACCCCAAACCCAAGCCCTCGGGAGAAGGGGGCCCGGGAGCCGCCGGCCCTCCCTCTTCCCTCTAATGTTTATACATACTATATAACATTTTATACACAATTATAGATGGATTAGCAACCGCTTTACTTCTGACGATAAATAGTTTCCATCCTAGACTGTATGGTTTTTTAAATTGTTTTATTTAAGGTGTAAAAATAAAAAGAGCAAAGACGATACTGCGATATCATACCCTTACCGCATCCCCCCAAAATAATACCCGATATTGATTTTACCGCCCAGCCTTAAAGGGCCAGTGTGTAAAAACAGTGAGTAACAGTGACATCAGTGGTCAAATTCTAGATTGCAGGGCTCACTCGCGCTCACTCGCTCACCCCTCCCGTCGGGTAAGTGACGGTGGCCTCGTTGGACAAAAAAGCCTGGTTGGTTGTTTGGGCGTGGTTACGGCCGACAGTAACCTGTACTAATAAACGGTGGTTTGCCGAATAACTGCGTCATCGTTTCCACACTTCCTGGCGGACGCTACAATATGTTATAGCTTACCAGTGAGATATAGGTTATGTGTGAGATATAACGTTATGTTAGGAGTGTTTTATTTCTAATTGTTTTGGTAATTGGAGCAAACATTAGCACAGTAATGCTAAAACAACACGTTTTATGTGATAGTCATAGCACAGTGCGGCAAATATCGGTTGGTACGATTATATTACATGCGTTTCCATAATGTTCTTCCACAGGACACAGGGAGAAAAGGAAGAGGAAGAGGAGGAAGACCAGGTAGAGGAAGGGGGCGAGGGGATAGAGACGGTGCAGGAACCCTTACCTGTCCAGCAGAAAACATGCCACTCAATCCGACACTGCCGAGTCGGATTGAGGCCCTTGGTCCTTCATGAACCCCCTCCATCGCTGAAAAACATCACCAATGTTTATTCTCTGCTCTCTCTACTTCATAAAAAACTTCTCACTACTCTCTATCAACAAACTACTAACACTCTCTGCTGTTTCCTCCTCCTTTTTCCTTCATTCTGCTGTCTTCTTCGTTGGTTTATTTATACACACGAAACGCGTTCTCTGGCTTGCTGGATTGTCCGCTCGGCCCTTGCTATATGTATGTGTATATATATATATATGTGTGTGTGTGTATGTATGTATGTATATATATATGTATAAGGCTACGAAAATCAAATGAATTTTATTTTATAGCGATTATACACTTATATAAACATATTAATGGGTAGAATATTCAGATTCAGATTTGACAATAAACCATGTCAAATAATACACACTGGCCCTTTAATGTAAGGCTGCTGATATGTCGTGTCATTGTTTTGTCATGATCGTGCAATATATCACTAGATTCTGTCATTGTTAGCTGGAGGGAAGCAAACATGCGTATGTGTGTATATGTTGTTTAAATGTATGTATTAGATGCAGAGGCGAAAATCCCATTTCATAGTTGGGGGGACAATAAACAGTAAAATTTTAGAGAATATTTCCATGGGGGGGACAAGGAAAAAAAGTTGTAGCCTGTCTTTTATACAGCATCTGTTACTGCAATTTCATGCTTTAATCTTCTCTCTGTCTCTCCAACAGGCAGAGTGAATGTCTATACTTATGATAAATGCCTTAACAACTAAACATTTCAATCAATCAATCAATTTTATTTATAAAGCCCAGTATCACAAATCACAATTTGCCTCACAGGGCTTTACAGCATACAACATCCCTCTGTCCTTTGGACCCTCACAGCGGATAAGGAAAAACTCCCAAAAAACCCTTTAACGGGAAAAAAAACCCTTTAATGGGGATTTCCTGCAATTAAACTGGTAAACTGGTTTATAAACAGTGTGCAGTGAGATCTGCCGCTGCACACCTCACAACCGTGCGTAATGACCGCTCCTCGTCGGTTTAACTGCACGTGTTTCATGTTTGTCTCACTGACAGGTAGAGAGCCTACAGACAGGTACCCATTAGCTACGAGCCGCTCCACCACTGACTGTTCTTGTGCTGTCCTCTCTGACTATCACTAAACTTAATCATTAGCTTTTAGCTTAGCAGCCCTCGTAATTGAGTAGGCTTTTGAACAATGCAGGAGAAATGTCACAGACAGTTTATATTATCAGCCTGGGCCCGGGGCTTGTTGTAACAGTAAATGGAATGTGTTGTAACTTGTGTAAGTTAAACTATGTCTGTGTGAGTGTACATCTTACCCCGCGATGCGCAATGTGGGCAGCCGGGGTAAGATGTCTGGTAAGATGCCCGGAGGTCTGCACAGACTAAAAGCGGACGTCCGCAAACCCTGTGCGTGCAAAGATCAGATTTTACGACCGTGCAGACTCCGATCTGCGCACCAGTGTCACTCAAAAGACTGCTTGACATGTATTTTTCACATCGCCACGACAGAAATGTGCAAGAATTGGGGGTAATGTAGTGTTTCACGGACATTTTTATTGGAAACTACAACGCGGAAGTGCGCTCAACGCTCCGCTTATAGTGCGCCCGAGTCTGTGAGCACCTTAAATTAAAACTCTCGGCACACACTGCAACACAATCAAACAGATGCGCAACTCAGAGGATCAGAAGTGTCTCTGACACCAGACTCAGAGCGGCTCTGAGTGCGCTCGTGGCTCGTTGACGGTGTTAGTGTTGCATTTAAGGCCTCCCCCCCAAAAACGGAAAAAAAAAGCGATGAAGCTTCGATTTTTTTTTTTTTCACAATGGAATCCCGTGCCATCGAACGAAGCTTCAAATTTTTGGGTCAGCCCTAATTGTGTCTCAGATTATTCTAAGGGGGGGGGACGACAGCTTTACTGGAGGGGGGGGTCATGTCCCCCCTGTCCCCCGTGGGATTTCCGCCCCTGATTAGATGTAAGTTATATTTTTATTATATTTATTTACTTGTGAAGCTGCAAAACGGACAAGAGTCCAAAACAAATTTTCCTACGTGGGACAATAAAAGTATATCTTATCTTATTAGTAGAACTGTTAATTGTTAGTGTGTTGTCTGCATATCTGTTACTGTTTACAACAAGGAAGAGAAGATCATGTAATAGTTTCTAACAATGAGATTCAGTAAGACTTTGAAACATCTATGAAACGTACTAAACCTGTAACGTGTATTTGCATAATGTTTCAGGGAAAAAGAGTAACAACCCTCTGTTACCTGACTACGTCCCATCCATTTTCAAACATGTACCATCACCAGAGAAGAGAAGAAGGAGGATGCATTTAGATGTATTCAACCAGCCTGTCCTCAAGACGGCAGCAAGCACCCTAATGCAGGTCATCTCACAGAAAAAGCTCCTGTGGAGGAATCAGCTCAAAAAGAACTTGAAAATGATTTCCAGCCCATTCCTGATGATAATGATGATCCAACAACTAAACCTTGTTCCAGTGAAAACTGTAAGAAACATATTAAATCTCTTGAGATGGAATGCCAAGCTCTGAGGACTGAAAATATGTTGTTGAAAGAGAAAATGAATAGAACTAGACTAAATGAGATGAGTCTACAAAACAATGATACAAAGGTTAATATTCTCACTGGTTTACCAACATATTCACTGCTAATGACAGTTTTTAGTTTTGTAGCTCCCTATCTAAAACACAAGTCTGGCCTGACACTATTTCAGCAGTATATGCTGGCTTTAATTAAGCTGAGAATGAATTTGTCTTTTGACTTTTTGGCTTATTATTTTGGTGTTGATTCGACCACTGTTTCAAAGCTTTTCAAACACTGTATTAGTGTCATGTACTGTAGACTAGTGACAAGTCTAGTTATATGGCCTGACAGGGAATCATTAAGAAAATCTCTTCCATTTGCATTTAGGAACAGTACGTTTGAAAGGACAGTTTGCATTATTGACTGTTTTGAAATATTTATTGAGAAACCTCGCAACTTGTTAGCCAGTGCTCAATGTTATTCAACATACAAGTCACACCATACAATGAAATATTTAATTGCCATTTGCCCTCAAGGTTACATTTGTTTCATTTCCAATGGCTGGGGAGGCCGCACGAGTGATATGTTCATCACAGAGCAAAGTCATTTTTTGTCCCATTTGCTCCCAGGGGACCTAGTTTTGGCAGACAGAGGTTTCAATGTCAAAGACTCTGTACAGCCTTGCCAAGCTGAATTAAAGATTCCAGCATTCACTTGTGGCAAGAAACATCTTGATCCTGTTGAGTTGGAGAACATCAGATGCTTAGCATCTCTTAGGATACACATTGAAAGAGTCATTGGAGTTCTCCGCCAAAAGTACAGTGTTTTGCAAAGCACTGTCCCCATTGCTTTCACTGACATTGACCGAGAAAATGATGCGACAGACCTCGACAAAATTGTCAAAGTATGTTGTGCCCTGACAAATGTCTCTGAATCTCTTTTACCCTCTCAGTGATCCTGTAACAGGTGTAGGGTGTCAGTCTGACAACAGATGTTGGATAAACTAACTAGATGCAGATATGCTCATGTTACTCATGACAGATGTGATGTAATGCCTCTCATTACAGATGTATTAGGGATGTAGGGATGCACAATATGGATTTTTTTTTAGCCTATATCCACCTGCTTCTCATGGTCAATACTGATAAGATGACTAATAATTTCACATTTTTGTATTTTAAAAGAAGTTCATATAACCTGTATTTTATGCACACTGCAGGGTGAGAAAGGCTAAGATGAGATGTAGTGAACAAAAATGGATGATTTAATATTTCATAGCTCTGATCAAACCAAATTTGACAAACAAAAACAAAGAACAGCTCTGACTTAACTTAAACTTGATATACTTTGGCTTTTATAGTGTTTTCTGAAGAATTCAAATGAAGTGCTCTGACAATCTGTCATATCAGATAACTCCATACAGATGTACTTGTGTGACTCATAACAGATGTAGCTGCAACGATTAATCAATTATGACATTAATCCTCAACAATTTTGATAATGGATTAATTGGTCTGTGTAATTTTGGAAGCCAAAAAAGTCCACATTCTCTGATTTCAGCCTCGTAAATAATATTTTTTCTGGTTTCTTTGCTCCTATGACAGTAAACTAAATATATTTGGGTTGTGAGCAAAATAACATATTTTAGGACATCATTTTTAGGCTTTGGAAAACTGATCGACATTTTTCACCATTTTGACATTTATAGAACAAACAACTATCAATCTATATCGAATCAAATAAGAAACCGATTAATCAACCATGAAAATAATTGTTGGTTGCAGCCCTAAATATATATACTATATCATAGCTCATTACTGTGACTCATGACAGATGTGATGATAATAATAATAACAATAATAATAATAATGATAGATGTGGGTATGTTTTGCCTTGAAATGAATTCAGTCAGGGAACTGTCATTCTCGTAACCCATTGGCTGTATTTGGCGTCTGACTTCCGGCAGATGGTGATACAGCCTCTGGGGGCAGACCCCCGACTTTTGGGCATTCCGGTTTGATTTGGGCGGAGGAGGTGAATTTCCGTTTCCGACTTCCGTTTATACATAAGTAAATATGCTGAACCATTGCGGTGGATTCAGAGTTTGCAGTGACACCAGTTATGTTCCGCTTCGTTAGTTCACTGCACAGACCGTTTAACCTGGCTGCAGCCGGCTCAAACGTGATTGGTCAATATCACGCAGACTACAAACAGCCTACAACTGGAAACCAGGGCTCTTCCACTCTTTTCTGGAGGCAAGAGCTGTGTTCGAAACACATGGGGAACGACTGAACGAGATTTCGGACACTAACTGAAATTTTCTGAATGTCGTTGCGTCAGTAGCTGCGCCGCATACTCCTGTGACGTAAGTGGACGCACCGAGCATCATGTAAACAAATCGGGCACTTTGAGGATGATCAAACTGTATGGTGGTTGTAATTTTTGTCAATAAATTGTTGAAATGTCAGTGTTGTGGACGTTAGGTTTTGTCAGCTATGGTTGCTTGTCTGCATTGTGAGCTGTAGTAACCCACAATAGTGCACAAGCTACAAGCTACCTGGTTCATGCGAGCTAAGTGGCTATTGGCCGATGCTAGCTCGTTACCGGCTAGCATCCTATTTGTTTCTTTTCTTTTTGTGCCATCTTTGCGGTTCTTCTTCTTCTCCTCTGGCAAAAGATGACCGCATTGCATTGTGGTATACAGGAGTAAAATGTAGGGTACATCGTTTGTTCACTCACATTTGCTGTGCATTGTGGGTATTTTATAGTCCACTTTATAGTGAATGAAATTAACCGTGGAGAATTCAAACAATGCTACAAAATGGCGAACACACTATATAGTGCACTATATCTGTGATAGGGAGCGATTTCAAACACAGCTAAGATCTCCGGGGTTTGCCTACAGACTCTACATTCACTGAATGTAAACAGGGCCATTAACTCATTGTCGCATCTTTTGATCATAGTTTAGTTTGTGAGGGTTTTCTTTTTTTGTGAATTGATGACCTTTCTGCAGTTGGGACATGTCCACTGTTTAGGAATTCTTCTCACGTGAAGGCAACTTTGGTGAAACCTTTTAACTGAACAAAAACGTGATGCACAGACCAGCATGTTGCCTACCTCTGGGTCATGACAATAGCACCGCTGTTTACCGTGATTAGCAAACACTGTTGCTGGTTTTGGAGCAGAAAAATACTTGGCAAGCAGCTCTGGAATGATACATCTCTTAAAAAAGTCTTTAGCACGTTCCACTTCTTTCTCAAAAAAAATTCCTACCCTTTCAGTCCAAAGGATGAAATCACAATATGGTTTGTCAAGAACAAAAAGCTGCATTTGTAATATTATTTATAATATAATTTGTAATATTATGCGTGGTCCTGCTTTAATTGGTTCCATGCTCATCTTTTTCAAGACAAAAGTTTGTAGTAGAGTCTGCTGCCTCATTTACAGAGAGGCCCTTTGCACAGAAAAGGCACTTTATTTCTATCACACCTGAACCACAGCAGCTGCAGCAAACATATCCATCAGGTGAAGCCCCAATAAATGGATACAAAGGTGAAATCCTGAATCCAGCCGTTTCAACCAGGACATCTGAGTGTGAGAGACGATGCTGCATTTCATAGTATTTTCTTGCCAACTCCTCATGTTTACAACCCCATCTGGAAAACAACAAAATTAGTTTAAACATCTTTGACAGAACCATCAGTCAGTCAGTCAGTCAATCAAATTCATAAAGCCCAATATCACAAATAACAATTTGCCTCAGAGGGCTTTACAGCATACGACATCCATCTGTCCTTTGGACCCTCACAGCGGATAAGGACCCCCCCCTCCAGCAATGTGTTACCACATTCATCTCACAGACCATGTGCTTTTATATAATAAACATTGCTATAGTAGAGAGTTTAAGTGGAATTTGTTGTTTGAGTTTTAAATTAGTACACAAGTCCAACTTCTTACACTTATACACTGAACTTGCCAGCCTAAGGCACACCTGTGCAATATTCATGCTGTCTAATCAGCATCTTGATATGCCACACCTGTGAGGTGGGATGGATTATCTCGGCAAAGGAGAAGTGCTCACTAACACAGATTTAGACAGATTTGTGTACAATATTTGTGAGAAATGGTCTTTTGTGTGTATAGAAAATGTTTTAGATCTTTGAGTTCAGCTCATGAAAAATGGGAGCAAAAACAAAAGTGTTGTGTTTATATTTTTGTTCAGTGTATATGCATAAATACTTGGTAGCCCCAGTGAGACTTTGGGTAGCATATTTTTCTTATCAGGGACACTGAGGGGTTTCTGTCTTTGTGGCTGCTCTGCAGGTGGATGCTGTTATCCTACTGCTTCTTTGATCAAACCAGATTTTGGACTTTGACTGTGCTTGAGTCTCCTCTTCTACAATATCACTCTGAAAATATGATGATTCAGACTGTCACACAATTACCTTTTTGCATACAGAGGGCTTACACGTACAGTACATGATTCATTTTAGATTTGACTATCAGCTCTTAACTTTATTTTAAACATCATTAATCCTATAATTATTTACTTGTTCTTTGGTGCTTCTGCTTGGCCTTGTAACTCTTCTAAGTTTACATCTCTTGCCTGCTTGTCATACAGATTTGTTAGGGATTATGGAAATATCTAGTATGACAGCTTTTGGGGCATATTATGCTGCATACTCGCTAGGGTTGGGTTGGTTCTCGGTAATACCAATTCAGTTCGGTACTCCGTCTTGGACCGGGGTTGTTTTTTTTTTTGTTTTTTTTTAAACAAAACCGGTAAAAGTGGATGTCTGCAAGCCCTGTACACACAAAGCATGACCGTGCGGACTCCGCTCCGTGCACCAGTGTCGCACAAAAGACTGTTCGGCGTGTATTTTTCACATTGCATGGATTTTTCATGGACATTTTTACACGGAGTCCGCTCCGCTTATAGTACGCCCAAGTCTGTGGGCACCTGTGTCTGCCTCTTCACCAAGCGCACAGCAGGAGAGGGGGTGCAAGTGCGCATGCGCTGAGGCCTCTATTGTAGCCTGGAGTTTGTTTAATAGTGATGGGGAGTCGATAATGGCAGACAATTTAGTCTCAAAGAAATCAAAGAATGCGCCACTATGGCAACACTTTGGCTTTGAGCCAGACGAAGGAGGCAACCCTTGTTTGCACTGATTGAGTAAGTTGCAAAGTTATTTGTAAGGAATAAAAGAAACAACTTGTTACTGTCACTCTGTTGTCCTGTGGTCGTTTTTTATTTTAAATGAGTCCCCCCAAGTGGCGAAAATTCGGTATTACCGACTCGATGCTGTTTTTTACAAAAACTCTAAACCCTAAACCCTAATACTCTCTGACAACAGAGAGGACTGCTAGCTTTATTGTCTGTTCCTCTTGTATGCAGTTTTTGGAGAGGCTGCTGTAGATCTTGGCTTGCTCAGTAGGGGTCAGAGAGGTAGGGAAAACTGGTGGAATGGCAGAGGGGCCTTTGGAAGATCTTTCTTTCTTGCATTGTTGTCTGTTGTTAAAATTAAATTATTGTAAAATTATTGTCGTGCCGATACTCTACTCTTTTCAAAGACTCCTCACTTGGTCTGGTCCATTTACACTTTTTTGATGTAACAGCTATCTCGTCCTCTCTTCCATGGCTATGCTGCCATACCCTGAACAACACAGCTAACACAGCTGACACATGGGAACAACATTCACCAAGTCCAGCTGTGCAGTTGCAGTGGGCTCCTAACACAACTCATTCTTGTCCACCACCCATGGCTTCAACTGAGGCTCATTTGGCAATGATTCACCTGTAGTACAGATGTCAAGGCACTTGCATAACTGTGGTTTATCATAGGGGTATAATTTCATGTATGTTTAGGAATTCATACACACTGATATATTACACTGCCCCAGTGTTTCCCACAACATTTTTGGAGACTATGGCGGGGTGTCCGAACCTTCTAGGGGGGTCCGGGGGGCGTGCTTTGTTTTTGTATTTTGTATATATTTGATTTAAAGGCATCAATCTGGTGAATTCTGAGAGCCAAGATATGATGGCAGAATATGCCAACCGTGTTTACAAAGTTTGAATGAACTGGACGGACGCAAAGCAAATGGAGGCTGTGCATTGATCCTTTTGCCCCTGCCTGCAAGGATGCATGATGGGGTCAAACGGATCATGTGCATAATTAACCACAAAACAAGCAAATACTTCATCTAAATGACATGTAACACTCATCATGCTTCAGCTGAATCCTCTAAGCAAATGACCATGTTGAATTGAAATTAGTTTATCACGTTAAATGTCCAAAATTGTATGAAATTGCTCCACATTGCGTTAACCAATCTTTGTGCATAATCACACAGCCTGATATGCCCTGCAAACACAGTGGGACTGCTGTACAGACTGTTGGTCTTTCTTCCCCTAACCCTGGTTATTTTCTGAAAGCAAAGAGCAAAGAAAAGTCTTTTTTTCTTCTGGTCTGCTGTCAGCAGGAGCGGCGGCTGCAGCAGTGATTTCAGCACCATGGACAGCGCGTGTAAAAAGACTTGACAAGCGTCTCCTTTAAATGTGTTTGCTGCTAGCGAAATTATACATAAGAAATGAAGACAGTGACATATTTTCAATAAAAAACAATGAGTTGAATGTTCATTTCAAGCTTTTGTAGTACAACGAATTTCAGAATTATGCGAATGACAGAGAGCGGGCGGCAGTGTTTGATGCAGGAAACTCGATATGGACTTTAAAATCAATTTCGGAGTGGGGGTCCTTCGAAATGGCGGGGTTTCGGAATGGAGGGCTGTCCCCTGTTGGAACATTGTGCATGCACAGCCCTTCACCACCTGGATCCTAAAATAAACACCTGTTTTATTACATAATCATGCTTCCGTGTTGCGCCATTCATTAAGATATGATATTTCTGTCATCCAAATAACAAGAAATGTGGTTTAATTTATTGAAAAATGTCGGGAAAAATCGGGCTCGGGCCCATAATTACAGTTAATTGGACGGGCCGGTCCCGGCCGGGTTGGGCTGGATTTTTTGGGACCGATCTAAGCTCTATTTGCCACTCTCATGGAAAGGGGGTCAGTTCTGGGGAACCCACATCCACTCGTTTCCCCTGAGCCGCCTCAAGAACGGCCTGCTCTCACCCTGCAGCTACGCGGAGTCTCTCCTGATCAAAACGGCGCTCCACCTCTGGGTGCAGCAGGTCCAGGGCCGCTGTATGTAGTCAGACAGGCTTCATATCACATCAAAAGCATAGATCTATGCATTAATGATATGAAAGAGATAAATGTAAGTCAGACAATTTGAGTTTAAATTCAGATTCTTTATTTTTTTTAAAGCGTAATGCAGTGGGTAGGGAGGCTGATGGGGTGCTGGTGAGCAGATGGAAAGGGGTGCGGCTGTAACCCCTGCACTCCTAGTTCCAACGTCTATGTGCGTAGCCTACTAACGTACACTGATGGATAAACCACTGATGGATATATGAGAAGTGACTGAGCACATTGATTTTCTAGCCTTGGTACTCTCTTCCAAGGCACGTAGGGTACAACTGAGATTTATTTTAATTTTGGTTAACAGCGTAGTGTGTACGTATGGCATATCACCAATCTTTTCTTTTTACTGATAAAAACACCAGTGGTATGTTATGGTGAAGGGTTACACTTAAAATATGGCTAAGGATTAGTGGTTTAACATTTCAGTAATCAAAAGAAAAATGACTAACGTATTGATCTGCCATTGATGTGGGGCTATTTTATGATTTTAAATCATGTGCAGACAAAATATTCTTTTAAAACACTCTCTCTGACACTCACAAACACAGTTACAGATACGCAAAACATTACAAAATACGCAATACGAAAAGAAAACAAAAGCTAAGACTCAAATTAATTACACACAATCAGACACAAATTACTGCTTCCCTTCCTCACAATTTGCAAGTACGGCACCCTGAATCAGAGCATTTCATTTTACACGGCTTCAAAAAGAAGAATTCAAAAGCCCTCTGGTAGTTGAATGCCTCTGGGACAGGCCCATTTATGGCAACCCGCTGGATCTGTCGCGTACGTGAGCTGGTCGAGGCGCGGGTGCTGGAGCTAATTAAGGCCATTCAAGTCAATGTAAGCTGCTCCACCAGAAGCGCTGCGGCGCGTCCTAGCCACAGCCTAGAAGCGGCTCGGTGCTCCACTCCGCTAAAAATACGGGCCACAACCCTCACAATCCCCTGTGTGCTATGGCTAGCTAACTAACCACTGTGGAGGCTATTTGTAAGCTAACACGAGCTACCTCAATGTTTGTTAATAGCTTACTCAGCAACGCTGAGGAAAGCCAAGTGCTGAAACGCGTCTGTTTTTTGACACTGCTATGCGTTATTAAAAGACTGTAATATATGATATCTGTGAGTGCTGACATTTTGATTTTTGTAGCTTACATATTAACCATAAGTTTCAACTAAAGATGACTAACTTCAGTAATCACATCATGTAACCACTTATGTGAGTGAAGCTAGAAATCTTAAGCTGAAACATACGGTTTGCTTGTAGGCTAATAGCAATCATTGAAGTAGCTAACATTAGCTTACAAGTAACCCTGTTTGGGATGGGGACAGTGGTTAGCTAGTTAGCTAGATACAGTTTGTTGCATACTCACTGGGGATTTTGAAGGCTGCAACAATTTCTGTCCTCCTTTTTGAAGCTAACAATCTTGCAAGTAGTGACTGCAAGGTCCCCAGTCTTTGCAAAATCTACTTCTGTGACTAAAAACTCACTGACTCATGACACATCGACTTTAGATGTGAGAGGGTGCCAGGCTTGAGTCTTTACAATGTCCTTTTCAAAGTATTCTAGTGTAATGTAGGCACAAATCACTTACAATGCAGCACAGATTCTACATGAAAATGCATCACACTTTACTTGGCATTAACAATCACACATTATGATGAAGCTTGCATTAAAGATGCATCAATGTGCTCCAATACATATCACCCATAGGTAACTTACGATACTGCATAGACTATTATAACATACTGAGTCCTTACAACCATTGATTGTTGTGGTGTGTAGGTGAGTAGAGATATTCATATTGCATTATAAGCTCCATCAGTCAATCTCTAGTTTATAACTAGTCAACAGCATTTATAAAACACTTGACACTTATAATTCAATATAAGTCACATTTCTAATGTTTTACGGCTGTTGATATAGTCAATGAATCAATTTTATTTAAAGCTCAATATCACAAATAACATTTTGCCTCAGAGGGCTTTACAGTGCACCAGGACGCATTATGTGTGTTTATGAGTGCAGTCATAGAGCATTATGAATGCATTATAATTTACTATAAATGTCGTCATAATGTATTATAGATATAGTCTTCATAGAAAGTGTTACCAAACATTCCAGCACTGTCTTTTTCTTTTCTTCTGGCACACTTGGAGAAGTAATTTAAGCCTCACACATGTTGTCTGCATGTTGTGGACTTATTAACTGTATAGTGACTTACCTCCATCACAAGCCTTTTTTTGGTTTCACACTGAGTATTCAATTAAGAAATAAAAACAACACCTGTTTTTGCATTTTTACTCATGTGGTCTACTTGACAGTTCTATTTTTTCTACTAGACAGATCAATAGTTCTGATGAGTATTGCTGTCGTTGAAGCATTTAATTGTGCTTGAACCAGAGGACAATGACATACATCAGTGAGGGATCAATTAAAAATATTCTAAGAAAAGTCTTCATGAAACTCATAAACCGCAAAACTGTTTGCACCTGTGTTCTTATAATGATAAATGTTTGGAAATTCAGACCTGATGCCACTTTATCCAAATTACTATAAACACCCATCCAAGCCCCGTAAAATGGAATGAGGCTATAGGATCGTATACAGACATAAACTGAGAAGAAAATTCAGTCAAAAGTACCCTAACGAATAACTAATGAACGTTGGAGCACCAGACTCCAGACCAAGCAGCAACCTCCAGGGCTAAAAAATAAAGCCAACCCCAAAGTGCCAAAAACTGCAGTTCTTCGAATGGCCACTTGAGACCCCCATGTTAAAATGGCCATCTTTACAACATGAACTGATACATTTACAGCCCGTTAAAAAATAGTTTTGGTCTCTAGAGCAAATTTCAACAGTCATGAAAGCTGTTAACGTTTACATTTACATGCTATTAGGCATAAAATTTATGCACGATTAAGGGTGGGCCACTTTGAGTGACAGGCTGTTTGCTGATGATGTCTGTAACTTCTCAGTCAGATCCACCCTTGCTCCTATACAGCCTGGGGTGCCGAAAAGGGGGATTTTTTTTTTTTCTTCCCCACCCCAGATCCAATGCCACCACCTGTGAGTCTAGATAAATTAGACCTACAAGAGGGAGACAGTGAGCAGTGGAGGATTGTTAGTGAAAATCACATTTTCTTTTGTTATTTTTGGTCAAATTACTGAAAGAACCTTAAAGCAAAACAAAATGGTGGGAGGCCACCTGAAACGGTGATTATGATGCTATTACAATAGTTAGGCTACATTATAGGAAATACTATATAATTGATGTATGTCACGTACACTCTACAGAGCCAGGTCCAGGATCCTCTTCAAGTTTGTCAGGGTGGAATGTGGAAGTGGAGGAAGAGATTGTTCTTTTTTCACAAATATGGGAATAATAGTCAAAAATACCATCAAAATGCATAGTTTTATGTAAAATAGCACCAATATTCACCAAAATATTCACCAGCCTCTTGGCCGGCTGTATATAAAACACAGTAAAAATTCTTTTCATGGGGCCCAAAATCCCTGGCGGCTCCCCTGTATACAGCGCCAGCCTTTCGCCCAAGTATGGTCACTTCGGGTTTCAAAAAATCAAGATTTGGACGTCCAGAAAGAAAAAAAACATTGGTAAATATCAGAATCTTATAGAAAATTGCCCAAAAGTGGGCTTTAAGAAACAGATCTCTATAAGAGCAAATGGTGAATGAGGGCCATTAAATCATAACTTTAATGGCCACACTCTAAAAAATATGCTGGCTCAACTTAAAAAAATTGAGGTAACAATTTGCATGGATCTTTTTAAGTTATTTCAACTTAGCCATTATTCAGTAAATGCCACAAGACATCTCTAGTTAGGCAAACTCAATTACTGCTGGATTTTCTTTGTCATCTATGAGACATTGCAGCATCTGTAAGAGAATCACATCATTTCAGTTTGATTTAAAGAAGACATCCAGTTTCATTCTCTAAACATTAAGTATCAGAGAATATTAAATATTATAATATTAACTTGCATGGAGAGAGGATCTATGCTGCTAGCTTTCACATTACACTGTGGCATTTTATTTCTTCTTTTTGTCAAATCTGGAAAACTGAAAAACTGAGTGTCCATTTATATATCCTCTTTAAGTATGACTGAAAGTTTGAAGCATATTTCTTTTTTCATCTTTTTAATGTTTTCCATTGAAGCCTAATGTACTAAAAGCAAAACTGCAAAGATCAGAAAAGTTTAAAGAAATGTGATTTCACATAAATGCTCCAACAATGACATTGTCAGTTACATAGATTTACTTTTTTGCATGTGCATACTGGTGGAGACATCTCCTCTTGCAGTGAGAAATGGCATGATCTGGGATTAAAAGGCTTTTTTTTTTTTTGCTAAGCTAGACACTATTATTGTCCAATGTCTGATGATAGATAAATGCCTTCCAGCAGCAAATTAAAATGATTATTTGAACTCAAGTGTGAGGTACATTAATGTAAAAAGGCTCCTTTTTCTACATGAAACCGTAACCGCATATCTAAAGGGGGTGCTACCATTTTTGATTATGCATTTTATTTTATAACAAATGAGAAGGCGCTAATTACCACTACATATCTACACAAATGTAGCACCTCTGGGTTACCATACGCTTGCCTGCAATAGCGTATGCTGCCATTGGGAGGATGTCAGACAACTGACTTGGCTCAATCACCTTAACCTTCTTGTGTTTTCTAGCTCATAGCTTCTAAGATGTTCAATACACCATGCATTTAAACATTTCACAATGAAGCCAACCTTCCCATTTACAACAGCTATGTGAATCAACTCCACAAAATCTGGAAGACAACCGGTTGAACCATGTGCCAAGATCATTCCAGCAGAGTAATTAGTTCCACTGCAATACACTGTGGTTGCCATCTGGACAAATGACTCGCCGGGAAATTTATTTTGCAGTGCTTTTTTTATGTCTTCTCTTAGAACAGTCAAATCCACAATTGACTGTTTTGTTGCCTGGAGAGTCAGTGGAACAATTGCACTGCAACCATTAACTGATGCTTCACTGCAAGAGACAACAGAATGTTTCGGAAGCTGTGGGTATGCCTGACCACACGCTTAAAAAAGCTGTGTTTAGCTTCAAAACGCATAGTCCACAGAGATACAAGTGGACCAAAAGCCTTTATTAGCTGTGGGTAGTGCTCCAGAAAATAATGCTTCGGAATAAGTCTTTCCTGAGGGAAAGTCTCCAGGAATCTGTGTCGATGCTCAGAAATCTTGCTTTCGAGGAAACAAATAGTTAAGTCTGTATGGACAAGAGAAAGGACAAGTTCAACTATGTCCTTAAGGTTCAGAAGGACCAGCCACATTGGTTCACTCTCTGGTATTCTTTCTCCAACTATCAGGGGAAGGAGGCGAAGCAAAGCCCAATATTCATGGGCATTCCCACCAACAGTTTTTCTCATAGCAAAAGTCAATGGAACTGCTTGTGGTGCGCCAGATTTATCTGCCCATCTGTATGGGAATTCTTTGATTAATTTATTTAGTTGATCAAGTGTGAAATATTTCTTTTTGATAAAGGCATTTAGGCACAGTGCTAACTCAAAAGGTACAATGCCTTCAAAGAGGTCGTGGAGCAAATCAGGTGGGTAGCCAGATAAAACATCAAAATGTTTTAGTTTTTCAGTCAGTGGGCATTGTCTCTTTACTCCATAACAATGGGACCCACTTTCATGTCCCTGAGCAGTCTGAACATGAGCCCTGTGCTCTTGTATTGTCCTAGGATAAAATGCTCCAGTTCTAACTTCACTTACTTGGAACTGGGATCTTTCTCCAAGACAGAACCTGCAGATGTGTGTACTTGAGAAGCTCTCCACAAATCCTCCAATGGAATGAGCGCCAAGGTTATCTGCAACAACACAATACACAGTACCTTTGACTCGAATGCCTAATGAAGGAATGTAAAGTCCTTCTTCTTCAAGGCTGGCAAGATCTTTTAGCAGTGGCTCTAACACAGCACAATAGCCAAACTTTTTTATATCATCAGCCTTGCAGAGTATTGCAAGGTATATTGATGTCAGTGATGATCTGAGCAGTGGTGGCACATTTGCTAAAACCCAATACACAGCAGTAATTTTGTGCTTTTTTCTTGAAGTGCCAAGTGGATTACACACTTCAAAATCATCCACATACAGAATGAGAGAAATAGCTGGATTATTTTCTGACAGCAATGTATTGTTTTTAAAATGTGTGCCATCCTGAAATGACTTGTATGGATGTTCAGAACTGCTGTCTGCTTCACAACTGTGTGTGAGCAAATCTTGGATCTCTTTTTTCTTCAAAACCTCATGCAAGGACTTCAAAATAGGTACATATTGGAAACTTCTCCAATCCCTGGCACTGAGCATATACTCTATGGGTTCCACCACGGAAAAATGCTTCTTGAAATACTCTCTTCTTTTGTAGGAGGTAGAAAGAGAACCATTATGCCCTAGAGTTAATGTAATTGGGTTGCACTCACATAGGTCTGTCACCATCTCTGAGCTGATCAAATCATCAACCTCACAATCATGCTTCTTTAAGCTTGACTGTAAAATCTCTTTTAAAATATGACCTGAAGCTGATGAGGAAATAAAGTGTAGTTCTTCAACTAACTCATCAATACATCGTTGTGGCACATTGAATATGCTTTCCAACTTAAGCAGCAGGTGGGCTACATGCTCTTCTATTAAATTAGGCAATTCTCTTACTTCATTATCGTCAGGATCTTCACTCACTGCACCTTCAGTATCGTCCTCAACCACAGGATCATCCCTTGCATTTAGAGGATTGACATACCTCTGCAAAAGTCATCAAGAGTGTGAGGAGTGTGTTTCCGGCTCCTATGAGAGGCAAAAGTTCCATGAATGTTTGTTTTGAAAGGACAGTTTTCAAAAACACAAGACACCGTTTCCTGTTTCTTTAAATGATGGCCAATGTGCTCAAAGTATTCTCTTTCTGCGGAGATAGTGTTAAAAGAGCAACATGGACATTTAAATGACAGGACAGTGGACAGTGTCACTGTCTCACGGGTCGAGTGACTTCTTGACAGGTGGGTTCGCAGGCGGCCCCACGTTTTAAATGAGCAGTAGCGTTCCCAATAAAGACAAGGGAGCAATTCTCCACCATGGCCATGTCTAAGTCTGTAATGCTTTAAGAGATCAGTTTTTCTTGGTGTTTCAAATTTGCAAATTTTACAGATCCAATTCATTTAAAATACTAACAAAGGACCTGTTTAAATTACTTGAACTTGGGTGATTCAGAAGGATGTAGTATCTACAACTTGTGCCACATCAGCATTACAGTAAATTTTATTTTACTGTTTCTGAATATTCAGCATGAAAAACAAGAAGAAAAAGAATGCTTGCAAACTACTACAAAGATATAGGTGAACTACACTGCAATCAATGTTCAAACCTTAACTATACAGTCTTATCATTATCTGATAGAACATCCTCATGAAATTAAAAATTAAAACTGTATAGATTTTATCAATATAGTTTATGTGCAGCTGACCAAGTTATCTTTCCAAATATCTCGCAAATTGTGTTACCAAAAATGTGGAACTTAGGAGAAAAACATCAACAGAAATGTAAACAGAAGTTTTGGTGACTAAAGACTTATTGTACCGATTTCCTGTTGGTTCATGATGCCAAATGTATTAATTATTTTCTCTAAAATGATACAACTGTGCTAATATACCTGCAGTTACCAA
The DNA here is from genome assembly GCA_035609425.1 of Epinephelus awoara. NCBI lineage: Eukaryota > Metazoa > Chordata > Actinopteri > Perciformes > Serranidae > Epinephelus > Epinephelus awoara. The sequence continues at coordinate 42,875,734 of CM069294.1, read as the reverse complement.
CACCCAAAATAACAAAATTATATTTTATGGCCTAATACACCCTCTCTGTAATGCCAACAACTAGCTTTGACAGACTATTCTTCAGCTATGGCTCAATTAACAAACTTTAACTTAACATATAAATAACTCTAGAACTTAAACATCAAAATGCATCAATGTCAAACCGAATGGATGTTCAGTAACCTACATTTGTTACGTGTTTAGTCATGGTCACGGATTTAAAACGCCCCAGCCATGCAGCTTTTACTGGTCATATCGACATCAACACTGCAACAATTTTAAATTAGGAAGAAGCCAAACGTGTGTTATTTTACCTTTGCAGGGTTAAAACTAATGCTACTAATGCTGCCATTTGGCTTCCACCATAAAACAAAACTTAAGAAAGACCAATGTTGAAGCCGAATTACTACACCAATTAGCTTAAAGTCTCCTAGCTTAAACATTACTTATGTTACTGCTAGCTGAGGAAAAGGAGTTATTAACTGTTGTGAATAAGACTAGGCAAAAATTGTACTCACCACGTCTTAAAGTTAAGAATAGTTGCTGCAAAATCGCGTGTCTATTTCTCCTTCTCCTTTCTGTTTCCTTCCGTTTCTTGTTGCTGGTGGTCTGGCAGCAAAACGTCTCCAGGCAAGTCAGCCTTGTAGTACTCAGCTTTTAAAGGATGTTTAGGAGATTTTTAAGTTGTACTTACTGAAAACACTTTTATGTTAAGATAAGGCAGAAATGTCTGTTCAAAATCGATATAGTTCTGAGTTAAGACTGTTTTCTTTATTTTCATTTAGACAAACTTATTAAAATAAGTTATAAACTGATTATAATGTGTATAAGTAACAAACTTAATTTTTAATGCAGGAAAGGCTCTTGATTTTAAGCTTTACTTACTAACCCCATGAATCCTTTTTTAGAGTGCACAAATCGCAAAACTCTTTGCGAAACTGTCAGCTGCCTTTGAAGTTCATCACTAACAACTGACAATGAAAATTGGACTTGTTTTTTTGTTTTGGGCTCAAATGTTTTAGGACTCTTTGATGACTTTATCCAGGTGTCTTCCTGGTCCTGAGCCAGCTGTCAGGAGCTGTGGTCTGCACTTGGTGTCGAGAAGAAGGAGTTGATGGAGCCACCGGGGGGACCAGGCTGGGCACAGGCCAATTATTAGTGTCAGAGCCGAGGCAGGATCGATGTGGCTCCAACAAAAACCAACTCCCACTAGCGGCCCAAAGGACTCCTCCTCCTCCTCAGATCAATGGCAATAACCGCTCCCCTTTCTTTCTTCTCTTCTTCATGAGCTCAATAAAGGGGAGGCTAACACTCTGTCTCTCTCAGCAGTGATTAGGCTCACAGAGGGAGAACAGTGATGTATATATCATATTTACTCTGGTTGGTTATTGTCCTGTCTGTGTTTTATTGACTGCTGGGTCTCTGGAGACTTTGGGTTGTCCATTGATAACCACAATCCAGGCCTGGAAATGATGAAGTGATAGAGAACAGAGCAGACTGCATAGCAGAAATATAACTTAACTGTGAATGACCAGAGGAAAAGGTAATGAGCTCATTTAAGTGTTAATGTGGTATGAATTATTTAAGGTAAACATCTAGTCACTGTCATAAAAACATTAAACATGATGTAAAGTTAAGACCCATTTGAATGTTGATATCACAGCTGCTGTCATCAACCTGTAGCCTGTCAGATGATCAGCAGCTTGCAATGTTTGCTGGTTAACTATCTATGAGCAAAAAAAAACAAATCTGTTTTTATTTTTAGTCAATCTGTTGTCTGACAAAAGAAACTCAAAAGTTTGTGATCAAGATGGACTAAATTGTGTATTCGGCTCAATTAAAACGCACAGCAGGTGACCACAGAGAGCAGAAAGACTCACTTACTGGAGTTAAGCTCTCAGTCAATTGTGAGCAAACATGCAGGGACTAAAGTTGGATTGCACTTCTGTGTCGAATTGACATCGAACCCACAGTGCAAGCTCTGCGTCCGAGCCTACGTAGTGGGTTACTCCCCAGAAATGTAACTACACGTCGAGGTGATGCAGATGTCTTATCTTTTTTTGTAAACTGAACACCATTTCCTTCAGTGGAAACAAAGCTTTTATTTACTTTCATTTCACAAATAAGAAAAAACGCATTGTAACGGCAATAAGAAAATTGCATTTTAAGTCTTGTGTGTGATAGGCTATATCCTTGCTTCATATGAGTAGAGGAAGTCTTTGCTAGTCCCTAGGCTAATTTATACAATGTAAAATGTCACGGGTCTTTGCTAATAACGTTAGCATGTTTTATTTGTTTGGAAAACATAATAAGACAGCTGTTTTGTCGGTGAATCTTGTGAGTTGTGATGGAGCTGAATTTTGTAACAGAACTTTTGTTTAAAGTTGATTTTGTTCCTGGCTCATATGAGTAGAGACCTGTGCTAGCGGCTAATCTAATTTATAAAATATAAAATGCCATAGGTTTGTGGTAATAACATTAGCATGTTGTATTTGTGGGGGGAAATGTGTCTAGCAAAAGACAAGTGCTTTGTCTGGGAATCCTATGAGTTATAATGAGGCAGATTTGTGTACTGCACTTCACAGAAATCCCATCGCCAACTAGTGTTTTGGAGATGTAACTGCAAAGTGACACGGACACCACCAAACAAGTAGGCCTATAAATGCTCACAATGGCGTAGGCCACGATGTAGAACTGAGGCTCAAGTATGAATCTGCCTTTAGTGAATACATGATTCAAGTCATTTGTTCAAACCTGAGCTGTGAGTGATAGTCACTCAGTCACTCAAAAGCCTGCTCCATTCCCTCTTCCTCCCTCACAAGTCTTGAAGTCTTGAGGTCTGTACCTGATAGGGGAGGACTTTAACTCTCAGTTTGCAAACAGTATCTTTATCCAACTAAATTCTCAGCTCACTGGCTTATCCCTCACAAACAACCAGTCCGAGGTCACTAGTTAGCGCATGTTAACGAGTTGAAATGAACATTCAGCCCTATTTCAGTTCAGTTAGTGGGATAATGTGCAGTTGGAGCTCTGGTCAAGTACTGAATAACTGAGTGAACAAATTGTTTTAATGTATGGGTTCTAGTGATTCAGTGCACTGGGGTGGTTGTGGCTGAGGAGGTAGGTGAGGAGGTGTCTTCCTCTAATTGGTAATTTGGACGTTTAATCCCCGGCTCCTCCAGTACACACCTCAAGGTATTCTTGTGCAAGATACTGAACCCCACATTACTCTTGATTGCTGTGCCATAAGCATGTGAATATGGAGTTAGATCAGTCTCAATATTAATAAATGCACACAGAAGGATTCACAAATACATGTTAAGATTTATATAAATGACTCTCTCCACACAGATATTTTCAATGCACACACATATATTTGGCATTTAAATGTTAAAAAAAAATTCACAAATGTATTTCTGATGCACACACAAATATTTATTGTTTTAAATATATGCAATAAAAATCCACAAATATATGTATTTTTATATATTTTATTTATTTATATATTGTATTTAAAAAATATTTGCAATTTTCATCAAAACATATGTGGATGTTGATACATTCATATACAAATGGGTTTTTTTTTTGTGAACCTCCGCACATTTGTGTGTGAATCTTTTTGAGAGTCCCCTGACGTCACCCGATCCACAAATGCACTTTTTCTACCAAGGGGATATAGGTAGCCAATCAGATGTCTCCTTCCTCTTCAGCCAATGACATGAGCGTCCCGCCACCACCCCCACGCGGGGTATGTTTTAACGTGGTAGCGTCAGAAGGTGGCAGTAATGCACCACTACATTGTTTACGACCGCCAAATTAATAAGAAAGAGAAGAAGAAGAAGGTCAAGAGTGTATGTCTATGGTCAAGAGGTCTAGTTTGCAGCATGGCGGCCAACGATCGTGCACCTGTAAGGAGTAGCATCCAGCTGCAGCCCCGGAGCACAAGCCCCTGACGTGACACAAGCCACTGGCATGACGGAAGTGACGTGTTTTGCTGGATATTATTGTCGCGGTCTTTGTGTGGAACTGAGCTCGCAGGACACAGATTCTCAACGCAGCAGGTTTCAGGTAAGCTAACTGGAATAAATTGGCAGAAAATAGCTATGTTGTTTATTCAGTGACCGTTAGAAGAGGTCCCTGGTGAGTGGCGAGGGCAGGGCTCCAGACTTGGGATCCACTCACCTATGGTCCCGCCCGGGCCTGATGTCCGCAGCCCTCCAGCCTGACCTCCGCAGCGTGGACGGATGCTCAAGCGTGGGTGAGAGGAGCGGAGAGGAATGCGGAGGTAAGGCCGGGCAGGCCGACACCATGTAGTCAGGCCGTTACAACACTAAATTAAGCAGAGTGACGGACCCAAAGCCTTCAATCTGGCTATAAGACAGCTGAAATGCTAAACAAAAAAAATACAGTTGTGAAGTTGGGATTTGTTTCTTGAAGTTACGTGCTCATTGTCTTTTCTGTCTCTTGCAGGCTGCCAGGAGAAGCGGACTGGCCATCAGATATTGTTTGTGGAAATTCGAAGCCCGACGTCGTACGGTACGGGGCTACGCAGAAGGCTCGCTGTAGCCCCCCGCGTAGCCTGACGTGCACCTCCCCAAAAATGTAACTACGCGTCGAGGCGACGCAGACCGGCACGGCTGTGATTGTTTTGCTTGGTAGCAACGCATATCCGGTTCCGTATTTCCAGATTCCGCCATCCCCGCCATCTTTAAACATCTTCTGTTGCGATGTAGATGTTGTTAAGGCTCATTATATATATGCCATTATGCTCAACGTTCAATACGGATACGGATATGGCCGGAGCCGTCTGTCCGTGCTCCGCGTTAATTTCTCTGTGACCGGAAAAGCCGGAAGCTAAACAAAGAATCAACTAGAGACGACGATAACCACTCAGGAAAGGAACGCAGTCTCCTACAGCTCTGGCGGTGAATTGCACCGCGATGAAACGGAGTGACGGAGAAGTTCGAAGGGTTCACGACGGCGTCACGGCAACCACATAGCGACGTCGTCGATTCAACGCACGACCATAAATCAGGCTTAAGAGTAAAGTGCAACACACACCGCCGCCAGCGAGGCGGGTTGTCCGTCAAGTGCCACCCCCCAACACACATCGGCAGCGGCGCGCAGCAGCACCTTCAACACTATTTCCCACCCCAGCCCGCTAGGGACGAACATAAAAGGCTTTTGTCACAGTGCCAGCCGCGCTGGAAATAGAGCAGTGCTTAAGCACTCTACTCTTGACCTTCTTCTTCTCTTTCTTATTAATTTGGCGGTCGCAAACAATGTAGTGGTGCATTACTGCCACCTTCTGACGCTACGACGTTAAAACATACCCCGCGTGGGGGTGGTGGCGGGACGCTCATGTGATTGGCTAAAGAGGAAGGAGACATCTGATTGGCTACCTATATCCCCTTGGTAGAAAAAATGCATTTGTGGATCGGGTGACGTCAGGGGAGTCTCAAAAAGATTCACACACAAATGTGCGGAGGTTCACAAAATAAATGCATTTGTATATGAATGTATCAACATCCACATATGTTTTGATGAAAATTGCAAATACTTTTTATCCTCCGCACACTGACATAGACTTTACTATACTTTATTTGAGGGAACAACATGTTTCACGTTAAAGCCACATTATGTAGGAATTTCTCCCATCTAACGCTGAAATCATATATTGCATTCAAACAGATGGCGCACTCTAGCGCCTCACTGTTTCAAACACGTATTGCAACAACTGTAGCCGCTGTGTACCAAACAGCTATGATAACACTGATGAAACCATGTCATCCGATACTACATGGAGTATTCATTCAGGCACAGACACACGCGACGCGAGTTGACAAACCCCCTCCTCACCATGCTGGCTGTGTTTACAACGTAGGACTGTTGGGGCGGATGTAAACTGAAACAGCTGTTAGTGGCCAGCGGCACTACTGCCGCATAACAAAGTCCCACTCTTTGAGCATAATGCAGGATCATGTATTATGCAGCAACACGGGAGACGGAATCCTTGTCGCCAAGAAAGCGCTAAAGAGAATCAAAAAGGCAGCGTGACCGGCGAATTTAAAAAAACAAGGGTCAGCATTGGGGTTGCCTTTCCCAGGTGGAGAGAGCTGCTGAAGGAGAAAGGTAATACAATCACAGGCCAGCGCTAACAGCGGCTAACGGCTAACAGCGGCGCAGTGATGCGAGGAGATGGATGAGGCTGTTAGCGACTGGCCGCTAACAGCGGCTAACAGCCAACAGCAGCGCCGGCCTGTGATTGTATTACCATTCTCCCTCAGCAGCTCTCTCTACCTGGGAAAGGCTACCCCGATGTGGGCCTTTGTTTTTTTAATTCGCCAGTCACGCTGCCTTTTCTATTCCCTTTTGCGCTTTCTTGCCGACAAGGATTCCGTCTCCCATGATGCTGCATATGCATGATCCTGCATTATGCTCAAAGAGTGGGACTTAGTTTCAAATGTGCCAGGGTAGTAGCGAAGCGCCTCTTGCTCCTCTCCTTCGGCTCCTCAGTCACGCAGTGCTGGCCTGGCTCTCAACGAAAACGCCGAAGGCCTTGCTGGCGGGTGTATTCTCAAGATGGCGAACCGTAATGGAACCCCACAGATGACTTACCCGCACAATGTACAAACAAATCCGAAATCCTCCTTTTACGAGAATAAGTCAGATTATTGGTGGAGGTAATAGTACACCAGTGATGACATATTTATGAATGCAGACATCAATTTTTGCCAATAAACAACTGAAAATGTTACACAGTGTCCCTTTAAGCATCATCCGCTTCACCTCAGGTCTGACTTTTAAATCACATTTTGGGATCAGAATATAGCCTGTATTTTGGACATTTAAACGTGCTGGGACACTTTTAAGTGCTACCACTGTAACAAAATAAAAGTTCAGAGCGAGTTTAGAAAGATTTATTTTTTCAGTGTGATTTTTGCATCATCACTGAGGGTGTAGCATATTGCATTATGGGACTGCTAGCTGAAAGTTTATGTGCCGTGGACACCACTTTTTCTGAACTGTTTAAATTTTTGAGGGAACTATCTCAAGTGTACATTTCACACTCATGATATGGTCACTCAGAAAGATTTTGGACAACAAGAACAGTGTGCTATATAGCAAATAGTGTTTATGGGGTTTTAGTCCAACAGACCTTTTCTCAAATTCAGTAAATATTTCCTCACAGCATGCTAGCTGACCATTCTGTGTGTGCTGGGAAAAAAAAAATTAAAAAATCATGTGTTCATACACAGCCCTGGCTGTGTAGAAGGGAAATAAACAAAGTGGCTTGGACTGGGCTACACAACAATACTGACTACTGACCATCTTTCACATCCGCGCCCATGAGGAACGAACCTACCCCATAATGCAATATAAATACACTTGGCAGTGCTGGCCTGTGGCTTAGGCAGTATGGGAGAATGCTAAGGGCGTTTTCATCCGTACAGAGGCACCACAAATGTAGGAAGAAAAAAAACAATAAAATGTTTATCTTTTACTATTTTTTACTAATACTATTTTGAAATATCACACAAGACCAAGAACTACATAGCAAAGCCTACTAAATAATAGAGGCCTTTTTTGGGGGTTCCTGGTGCCCCCCAGCTATTGGCAAATTTGTTATTTTAAACACATGCATCAGTATCAGCCCACAATTTCAAAATCAGTGCATCCCTAGTTAAATTAGAACCTAAATTATTAAAATTTTACAATGTAATTTTACTGTTTATTCTTCTGAACTAGTTCATTTGTAATTCTTTTTATTAATTACTCATGTATATGATTATTATGGGAGAGGTGTGTTTGTTTGGGTATGAGTTAAAATATCAGAAATTGTTGTCCAGAGTCGCAGACTCCACCTATATCGTCAAGATGGATCTATAGTTTTTGGGTGTTTTTCTCCCCAATAAAAATAAAACCTTGGAATATTTTTCTACTAATGAGAGGGAGGAGTTGTTTTTCTCTGCTGACTGTTCAAAGTTAATTCGATCAATATGTGTTATTTGTCAAATGGTGATATTTGACATCCACAGTTTAATAAATTGCTATGCTTAACTAACAGCAGGGCTGTGCTTGGGGATGATTTGAGAATTACTTTAATTGAGTGCATGTCATTTAGAAATACAGCGCTAATTAGTTTACTGCCAAAAGGGTCAATACATCTGTACAGCCCCACTTCTGCCTGCTCTGTTTACTCCTTCATTAGGTCGCATGTATCATTATTTCACTCACCAAATTAAATAAGTACAAATATTTCTGTTTTTCTGGTATTTTGGACTCAGACAATCAAACAGCAACATGAGTTTCTATTTTCACATCACCTTTGTGTTAAAAATGAAGAAAACCTCAACAAAACTGTTGCATGATAAACAGCATGCAATTTATTTACTCAATTTTTTCAGGCACACAAATTTTATTTAAACAAAAATATGATGGATGTTTGCATAGAGTTGGATACAAAAGATGGTGCCCATTTATTCCTACTACAAAAGCCTACCCAATACATACACCCCCTAAAGTTTTCATTCCTTTTGATTTTACAAAAATTGAAGGTCTAGTGGGTAACAGTTAGGGAGATTTTGTGGTGTCAAACATTCAGAATTTCAAATTGCAACCAGGTGAAACTCCTGATTAGAATTCCTTCAGTGTTCACTGTTAAGGACATTTACTGGGAGCTGAATCATCCACAGAGGTTATTTCCTCTCCAAAACAAACATAGCAGGTGATTAAAATCGTTTAAAAAAAAACCCCAATAAAACTAAAGCACGTTCACATTAAGAATGAGTGTTTCTCCAGTGCTGTTTGGCATGTCAGAGACATGAGACTTCAGATCCAAACACTCAGTAGGGTTTTTACGGAGAGCATAATTATCCACCAAGGTCTCGTTCTCTCAAAACAAACCCAGTAATTTAAACCAGTAAAAACAATGAATACAGCAGATGTTACAAATCAGTGGTTTTCCAATGCTGCTGGTTTCTGATGGCCTTCTAACTACGGTGATCAAAAACCCGGCAACATGAAAACAAGACTGGCCCTATCTGAAGTCAGTATTCAGTTTGGCCATTCTGGGCTACGACAGAAACGTGGCAGTGAACATGGCGGTCTCTGTGGACGACGATCTGCTGATTATACATTAAAGAAAACATACTCACCATATTATATTCCAATTCTGCTAATATATCCCCCTAGATCCTACACACTGGATCTTTAAAGACCATAATTTAAAAATGACAGAATTGTTCTTTCAACAGTATTACAGAATCTTTTTTTATAGTGGTAGTGGGTAAAATTATTTCTAGGCTACAGGGGGCCGTTTTGTGGTCAACTAGGGGAGCAGATGCTGCCAGTGTAGCTAAGCTTTTGGTTTTAACTGAATTTTGGGAGTTGTGGCCTTTTAGCCTCCTCATCCAAAACCTCAGAAATAGCACAAAACTGACCTTTATTTCTCTGATAGCTCTGTCTCACCATATTAATGCTTTCGCATAGAGGCAGCTTACAGGAAAGTACAAAACAAATATGTCAGTTATCCAAAGATTTTATTGTTTCTGACACAATATATTTGTAACTTCTGTAAAGAAACCTAAAATTTTCATGGTAAGTAAAGTCCATTACACAAGTGTCATTGAAATGAATAACATGCAACAAGCTCTCATTTCCTTAATTTGAAAATAATGCCAGCATTATAACTGACCGGTCTAAAATCAAGCCTTTCCCAGACTATCTGTCATACTCTATAACAGCAAATAAACTTGAGAAAGTGAAAAGAGTTTGGCTGTTGCTTAGCCAGTGTAACAAATCATTGTACTGTGCTCCATGCATTCTCTTTACAGATGAATAACAGAGGAAATCTACAATCACTCTGAATAGTTGAGAATGGTTTGGGGTGTCCACAACAAACTCTACAGTAAATTACTATGAAAAAAGCAGTGCACATTAACGCTTCTACTGGAAGTAGCAGATTTCCAGGATACATGGCAGTGAAGTCTCATGGCCCTTTCAGAATTAATTCACTGAACTGTGTGGAAATTGCATTGTCAACACCATAATTGGGGAAAGAATCCAGTCAATGTATTTCTCCATAAAATGTGATGCCACCCTAGATATTAAACAGAATTTGCCATTTCTGAGGTACAGTACATGTCTAATGATGCACATGGCAAAGTATGGACAGTCATAACTTATTCTCATACAAAATTCATGATAACCTACCAAAAATCACAAAGAACAGTTTCTATGATATCCAATGAATAAGCATCCTACAAATCATGTTACGTCCTTAATGTAAAGTTATGTAATTAATGTAAAGTTACAGAGTTTAGGTTTAGGCAAGTAAAGTTAATGTGGTTAGGTTTCGGAAAAGAGACACAGTAAGAACTGTGTTGAGCGAGCTACTTGGAAAATATAGTGAACTAAGCAACGGTTACTCAACATCAAAATAAGATTTTACTTCATTGAAGCTATCCCCAAGGATATGTAGCAAGCTAAGCTATAAAACGTGGCAATAATTGCTTGCTACTTGCAAAGGTACTTTCTTTCTTTTACTTTACGTCAAATCAGCATTTTCTCAGTGATAAGTAGAACAGATAGGCAGGAAAATAATGTTCAGTCCAACTGTTTATTAAAAAATAACAGACTTAAATTAAAACTTTCTTTCCTTTTTTTTTCTTTGAAGACTTTGTGACATTTAAACATGTCCTCAAAGAAAATGACATCATCAGTTGGCTTAGTACACACTCTCTCTCTCTCTCTCTCTCTCTCTCTCTCATAAAATACAAACACAAAATACACAATAACAAGGTGTGAACAGGTTTGCTCTCTCTCTGCCTCAGGCTTCCCCCGTATGTGCATGGAACAGCAGAGAGGTGCGCTCTGTCTTAAGGCTCTCCACACAAGTGCGTGCCCACTCCATAGTCTATGCATGTGGCCTCGCCGTTGTGAGTATTTATACTTGTGCAGTAGTGTATTGATGTCACTCTGCAGTTAAACCTCCAAAACATCTCCAAAAAAATTATAAATCCTGCTTTAGTCTTTCTGCATATGCATGTGGAAGGGCAGAGAGGCCCCAGAACAGAGCCATATCACCTAATATAATACTGTAATGGAAATAAAGTTTTCTTTGACATAAGTGGTCCTTACTGAAATGTATTTTTGGTTGAAATATTCTGAGCAGTTCAAAATCAGGCGCAGGATTCTGTTCCATGTTGGTGAAAAGGGGCTATTATTGTTCTGATAATGTTGATGATGTTTTATAACTGATGTGGTTTTTCCACAAAAAATGTGATTACCTCATCAAAATTTCTTAGAATTGCATGTATTTCTTCTCCCTTATTAAAATATTAATAATATGTGTTTATTGCATCTCAAAAGTAAAACTGTTGGGCACAAGATGAGTCTTTTGTCACTGAAAAGTCCATCCTCAGTGTTTGTGACCTGGAGGCTTCAAGTTTCCTCATCACACATGTTGAATTTGCATATTGGACTACGACTGGCTCCAAACTAGTTGTGATGTCACAAATCCTGCAGGTACATCAAGGTGTTAAACTGAGATTTTAGGTGAGCTTTCCTCCTTCAGCAGATGAACATGATACCAAACGCTGCACATACATTATTCTCCACAGTGAAGAAAAACTCTCCTCTTCATGAAGACACTTACAGCTGGATTTAAAAAAAACCCACAGTTAACTGTCCAGCTGATAACCAGCTTCATGATACTGTTTATCCAGGACCCCCAGTGTTAGCACAGGGTTGAATTTGCTTTGTAATGCCCCATGGCCCTGAGAACATGTTACAGAACTGTGAAAACAACAACAACAACAACACACATTTATTTAAAAATAATGCCCTAGTGCTAATTTTCAGTTTTTGTCCTCAGTACTTATGGGCATCCAGCCTCAAGGGGTTTATCTTACATCTCATCCACAAAATTCCATTTAATATTTCATGTATTTAAAACATGCTTTACATCAGTTCATTTATATTTTACATGAAAATAAACTGCACATTTATTTTCCACTTCATTAAAAGCTTTTCCCCTGATGGAAGGCTGGTCGAGAGGCCCCTCAGCAGCCGGCAGCTGTGTGGATCAGAGAGCCGTCCTCTCATTTCTAACATCACATGGTCCAATGAGGAAGCTGCAGCAGAGGCAGCGTTTAATGAGGGCGAAGGGGTGAACACACATTTACAAGATGGATTCATTAGAGAGACATATTGCACCATTTGGTAAATGAAGCCCAACCAGTGCAGTGTTGATGCTTGGCTAAATTTGTGTGTGTGTGTGTGTGTGTGTCCAATGTGGCCTCAGGTCTCCAATTACAGTCCAAACTTCTCATCTGGAACAGAGGCCAAAACACCTGCTCACAACATCTGCTGAGCTCCCTGCAGGAGGTTCGTGTCTGTGTGTGTAAATGTGAGTTAGGTGTACATATATTACTATTACTTTGCGTGTGTGTGTCAGTTTTCAGGTTTGTGACTCGCTACTCTGGAGGAAACAAGGCAGCTTTTTTCAATATAAACTGGGGATGTCTGTTTGGGTTAATTTTGCTTTCAACAGGCCGACATCCATTATCAGGTAACTTACCAGTTAATTAAAATTAAAAAAAGGAAAAAAAATGTGAAATACAAGAGGGCCTTCTCTTTAGTCTGGTGCTCTATTGACTCGGCGAGCTGTAGTGCCACATGACAAAGTGTTATCCATTTAGAGGTGATGAAATGAAATGTAAATGTCTTCTATTTTTATTTTCTGTTGGCTCTGCTGACAGTCAGCTGGCTAGCCGCGCTAGCACACAGGAACTCAATAGTCTGGCGACCTGTCCAGGGTGTACCCTGCCTCTCGCCCGATATCAGCTGGGATAGGCTCCAGCCCCCCCGCGACCCCCAAGAGGATGAAGCGGTTAGAAGATGGATGGATGGATGGAGTTTCATGAAGACATAGCAGAGAAATATTAAATCAGACTCCGCAGAAGAGAATGTCACAGAATGACAGGTCTGTCACTCAGCGTCATCATTGCCATGGTTACTGAGACTCTGACGCTCTGTATGACCGGCGCGCTCACTGACCCACTGACTGATAAAGTTATGTGAAGGTCCCATTGCGCCTGCGTGTTAAACTTATGGAGCATATGGATTCATAAAGCTTCACTTGTGCTTGATTCTGTTTTACAGAATTATCTCAGTCATGTGGAGCTGGGCGCACATGCACAACCTTTGTTTACACTCCCACAGTTAGACATAAATTGATGCAGAAACACCCTTCAATCAGTGTGCATAACGATATTTGTGCCCGCTCCACCACTCATTAGACCGGTCAGTCACAAATACGGCAAAGAAGAAGAGCAATTTTACAGAGTGCCTCGCACCAGTGTGGTTCTGCAACACAACAGCTGTCATTAAGCGTGTCTGTTACTCACATCTGTGGCTTGTTAATAGCGCCCGTACCACTAATTCATCACATGTAGGCCTACCTGCAAATCATCATCGCAGTGATATTTCAATCATCATTCTAAAACGTCAGACAGATTTTTGATGATTAATTAGATTTATGATTAGCTGTCACATTAAAACAGACTTTACAAGTTGCTGCACAATTCATGATAAATGGCTCAAATGTAAGCTACATACATAAAACAACACAAATTGGTACAAAAAATAGCCTGAATGCAGGAAATGAAGTGTCTGACACAGTGCAGTAAACTGACGACTGAAGAGCAGCAAATCTAACCTCTAGATCAACATAGTATGTAACTCATCAAATAGTATTCTCGGTGGTTAACCGGTGTTTTGGTTAGCCGTTGACATTCCTGATATAGGCCTTTTAAAGGGAACTTCCACTGATTTTACACACCAAACTCGCATTTGCAAGCCACAGTGAATCACTCTCAGTGGAGTTTGGAAGACATGGCTATTTACTAGCAAGAGAGGTCAGATGAAAAACACTATCAAGTTGCATTATGGGATGTTTAGAATCCCAATTTGGAATTTGACCAACAACTGACCCATAAGTCAGGATTGTCTTGACCCATGCTGCATCACATAGATTGCATTTTTCTTTTCTGCTAGAGCACACAGATCTGCTCTGTACATTACATGTCTTCTCTGATTCTAATATGAGTATTAAAGTATTTTTTTTTAAATTGGTATTATTCTTTTTTCATAACAGCTTCTCCAGTCTGTGTAGATTCTAGTCAGAATGGTTTTGTTTCTCTGTACTTCACATTGAGCAGATCGTATGTTTGTATTTTATACATATTTGCATAAAGCAGTAGTAGTACAGCAGCTGTTGTTGTGTGTTTGTGCCCAGCCACAGTCCTTGTCTACTACAAAATTACATTTACATAATACTAATTTGCAACAGCAAATAGGTTTGGAGAGAAACATAATGACGCCTAAATTAATTTCAACATAATGAATGTTGTTAATTAGCATATTTCATTTCATAACATTCACAGACAACTTATTTCATTTGTTTATATTACAATATCCGCTGCTTGCAGCTACTAAAGCATAATCAGCATTTTATGGTTATGTTTGAGCTCAAAGCACTTGGTTAAAGAAATACAGTACTTTACCCATAGAGGGATCATCTGTATATCAATTACTCCCCCTGGGTTTTGTTGAATTTGTGAGGAACAGGTTTTACTTGCATGCCTCCATAGTGAACGGAGAATCCAAAACGGGAGAAAATTCTTGATGTGTTGGAGTAAGAGAGAACTGTGTTTAACAACAACAACAACTTAACTACTTACACAAGTCATGCAGTATAATCCAAGTCTCATTAGTCCAGTCGTATGCTCAGCACTTCAAAAACAGTACAAAAGACACATACATCCCAACGTCCAATGGAGTGGGTGCTAGACCAAAGAAACGTCTGGAAAAGAAGAAAACAAGTCTGCAAACCAAGCAGCACCTGTTTAGAAGGATTTTTAATGCAGAGTGACATTTCTGCATTTTCCCCCCCTTGCTCTTCCTCAGACTTCTGATAAATACCCTGAGTGCCTGGGCGGGTCATGTGATGTGCCACACCTGTTGCCCATATTCATGATAAAAATTCACCAAGAAAAAAATATATGTACCCGTGTACCCCCATATTATACCAGAGCTACTTATGACAAATATATAAGGGGAAAATACCAGCATGTACACATTTTATATTCCACATATATATATACTGAACAAAAATATAAACGCAACACTTTTTTTTTTTTTGCTCCCATTTTTCATGAGCTGAACTCAAAGATCTAAAACTTTTTCTATATACACAAAAGACCATCTCTCATAAATATTGTTCACAAATCTGTCTAAATCTGTGTTAGTGAGCACTTCTCCTTTGCCGAGATAATCCATCCCATCTCACAGGTGTGGCATATCAAGATGCTGATTAGACAGTATGATTATTGCACAGGTGTGCCTTAGGCTGGCCACAATAAAAGGCCACTCTGACATGTGCAGTTTTGCTTTATTGAGGGGGTCTGGGGGGGTCAGAAAACCAGTTAGTATCTGGTGTGACCACCATTTGCCTCACGCAGTGCAACACATCTCCTTCGCATAGAGTTGATCAGGTTGTTGATTGTGGCCTGTGGAATGTTGGTCCACTCCTCTTCAATGGCTGTGCGAAGTTGCTGGATATTGGCAGGAACTGGAACACGCTGTCGTATACGCCGATCCAGAGCATCCCAAACATGCTCAATGGGTGACATGTTCGGTGAGTATGCTGGCCATACAAGAACTGGGATGTTTTCAGCTTCCAGGAATTGTGTACAGATCCTTGCAACATGGGGCCGTGCATTATCATGCTGCAACATGAGGTGATGGTCGTGGATGAATGGCACAACAATGGGCCTCAGGATCTCGTCACGGTATCTCTGTGCATTCAAAATGCCATCAATAAAATGCACCTGTGTTCGTTGTCCATAACATACGCCTGCCCATACCATAACCCCACCGCCACCATGGGCCACTCGATCCACAACGTTGACATCAGCAAACTGCTCACCCACATGATGCCACACGCTGTCTGCCATCTGCCCTGAACAGTGAAAACCGGGATTCATCCGTGAAGAGAACAACGGGTTATGACGACGAACTGCAGTCAGGTCAAGACCCCGATGAGGATGACGAGCATGCAGATGAGCTTCCCTGAGACGGTTTCTGACAGTTTGATCAGAAATTCTTTGGTTATGCAAACCGATTGTTGCAGCAGCTGTCCGGGTGGCTGGTCTCAGACGATGTTGGAGGAGAACATGCTGGATGTGGAGGTCCTGGGCTGGTGTGGTTACACATGGTCTGTGGTTGTGAGGCTGGTTGGATGTACTGCCAAATTGTCTGAAATGCCTTTGGAGACGGCTTATGGTAGAGAAATGAACATTCAATTCACGGGCAACAGATCTGGTGGACATTCCTGCAGTCAGCATGCCAATTGTATGCTCCCTCAAAACTTGTGACATCTGTGGCATTGTGCTGTGTGATAAAACTGAACATTTCAGAGTGGCCTTTTATAGTGGCCAGCCTAAGGCACACCTGTGCAATATTCATGCTGTCTAATCAGCATCTTGATATGCCACACCTGTGAGGTGGGATGGATTATCTCGGCAAAGGAGAAGTGCTCACTAACACAGATTTAGACAGATTTGTCAACAATATTTGTGAGAAATGGTCTTTTGTGTATATAGAAAAAGTTTTAGATCTTTGAGTTCAGCTCATGAAAAATGGGAGCAAAAACCTGGTCATGATGGTATCAAAAGTATCCTCATTAAAGAGACCATTGATTATTTAATCCAACCCCTTACTCACATCTTTTCATTATGTCTTCAATCTGGAATTGTCCCTCATTACTTAAAAATTGCTAAAGTTGTTCCAATATTCAAATTAGGTGACACCAACAAATAGACCAATATCTATTTTGCCTTGTATCTCAAAGACCTTGGAAAAGCTGATCTATTCTAGGATATCTAAACATTTAGAACTCAACAACATATTATACAAACATCAATATGGTTTTCGAAAAAAATATTCTACTGAATATGCACTCCTACAGCTTGTCAATCACATTTCTACTGGTCTTGACGAGAGGAAATTTGTGTTAGGAGTTTTCTTAGATTTGAGTAAAGCTTTTATTACGATCAATTATGACATCCTCCTCTCCAAACTTAACAGATATGGTGTGGAAGGAACTGCCCTGAAATGGTTTAGAAATTATCTCTCTAATAGAGAACAATATGTGTTCTTAAATGGTTGTTCATCAAAGAAATCGAAAATTTTGCTTGGTGTTCCCCAGGGCTCAATTTTGGGTCCTTTATTATTTTTAATTTATATTAATGATTTTGCTATGTCATGTAAAAATTTTCTTCCTATATTGTTCGCGGACGACACCAATCTCATAGCCACTCATAAGGATTTTCCTATCCTGATTGAACATGATAATGAAGAACTATCCTCTGTTGCTCATTGGTTTCAACTTAACAAACTAACTCTTAATGTGAAAAAATGCAACTTCATGATCTTTTTTTAACACTAATAAGTATTATCCTAAAGAGCTAGCTAAAATCCTGATTAACGGAGTTGAAATTCTACAAGTTCAGTCTACCAAATTCTTAGGAGTTATGTTAGATGAACGGTTAAATTGGTCTACTCATATCGATCTTGTATGCAAAAGATCTACAAAGATGCTAGGTATATTGAGAAAGGTTTATCCCTTAATTCACTCCTACATCTCATTCACTCCTATATTATTCCCCCTATATTATAGCTTTTTGTTCCCCTATATAAATTATTGTAATATTGTTTGGGCAGCTACTTACCCCACTTTACTTAAAAAATGATTTATACTTCAGAAGAGGTTTTTGAGAATGATCTCCCATTCGAGTCGATACGCACCTTGTGCACCCCTCTTTAGTAAATACCAGCTGTTACCTATTGATAAAGTGAATGTCTTTCAAACATGTTTATTCTTACATCAGTTCATTTATAGGAAACAAGACCTTCCAGTCACCTTTAATAACTTTTTTATTTCTACATCAGATGTCCATACATGCCAAATGAGGCTTTGTAATAGTAGTCTCTTCTTACCATTCTCCCGAACATCAAGTCACCAGTTTAACATCTCTTTTCGAGGTCCCAAGCTATGGAATGAATTACATTTATCACTGAGGTCCATGCCTTCTTATTTTCTTTTCAAAAAGCAACTGAAGGCACTTTTAGTGTCCATATGAACTCTTAAGGCATCTACCTTAATCCTCCTTATCAGTTTTTCTCTTTGTCTGATCTCTTGTTTCTTCGTCTTTGTCCTAATTTGCTTCAATTACCCTAGTTTTGCTCCTTTTTTTGTTGGTGCTTTTGTTACTTGTTTTTGTTATTGTTGGTATTTTGTTTTGTGACTTTTTGCTTAGTCTAGGAATTTAGCCTGCATATCATTTGCTTGTGATTATGGCTAGGGGTGGAACTCTGTACAAGCCCGCATGGGCTTCGATCCCCCCTTGCACAGTTGTCTAGTTCAATTGTGCTAAATAAATAAATCAATCAAACTTTCCAACATTTATCTGAAGTCTGAGGAAGAGCCGTGGGCTCAAAACGTCACTCTGAATTAAAAATCCTTCTAAACAAGAGCTGCTTGGTGTGCAGACCTTGCTATTTAAAACACTTGCATAAACAGAGACTTAAATTACACTGCATGAGTTTGTGTGCAAGTTTGTGTTTGGATGTTTTAATGTATTTTTGACATTGTTCAACACAGCCCCCCTTTACTTCAATTCATCAAGAATCTTCTCTGTTTTTGGATTCTTCATTACTGTGGAGGCATGCGAGTAAACAAAGTTTTTCTCACCAATTCACCATGACACAGGCTGAGTAATTGATGATTCATCTTTTGGGTAAAGTATTCCTTTAAGATTAGTGAAAGATGGCTGCCTTGGTTAAATATTGACAAAGTCAACACTGACTGACAAAGCGGACAAAACATTTGGACTTTTTCAATATTTAACTAAACCAACAATCTTTCCCAATATTAACTCATTCCCTTCAAAATGTATTTGAAAAAATAAATTAGAACAAAATAAACATTTATATCTATAATACAGACTTTCCAGCCAACATCAATTTATAAGACGCCAAAAATGACATTGCAGTCGTGAAACAATATTTGTTAAAAACAACTGCCACAGAAAGACTCCTTTCTAAGACACAGGATAAGTATTTTAAAGTCATATTA
This sequence comes from Epinephelus awoara, assembly GCA_035609425.1. Taxonomy (NCBI): domain Eukaryota; kingdom Metazoa; phylum Chordata; class Actinopteri; order Perciformes; family Serranidae; genus Epinephelus; species Epinephelus awoara. The sequence goes on along the minus strand of CM069294.1, from coordinate 42,856,530 downwards.
CAGGAAGAAGTCAGCAGCTTTCACGGACATTTTACTCAATAGGTAAAGGTACCATCACCCAACAAGCAATTAAAAAGACCACATCTCACCTAAATCCCACAACAAACAACCTTTCTGAAACCATTAGACCTCTCTCTTTAGCTATCTGCTGTCTCTGTTAAGTAGCTGTCTGATATTCACTCACTCTAGCAGGAAACAGCACTTCAAAATAAAAGGTCTGTGCTGGAAATATACTGTACTTCAAAATAGTGTGTTTTTAACAAACGTGACACATTTGTGAGTCACTTGCGGGACTGCAAGTGAGAACAGACCTGCAACCTTCCAGTTGGGAACCACTGCTTTAAACAACATTAGCTTTCAGGCTAAAGTCTGCTTCTAATAGTAATTCCCACCACTCGCCTTGTCACATTACCTAATGCTGCAGGCTGAGGTCTCTCAAACTGTTTCTCAAACAGTCTCTAGTCTGTGCTCAGTGTCCCACAACTGTTCTTCTGCTCTTTCTTCTGGATTCCCAGCAGAGTTGATGCCAAATTGCTGCATCTCACAGTCTGAATTGCATTTTAGGAAGTTCCAAAGGTGTAAGCCAGTGGCGGTGATGAATTTGGTGGACTGCTGGGGCTGGGCAGATTATTTGTCATGATTGTCCAAATTCTCAAATCTTGCTCTTTTGCAACCATTTCTGGCTCCCCACACAGTTCACGTCCATGCTTTTTGATTCTTGCCATAATTCCTGTGAGAGTCCACAGTGTCCAAGTCTTAGATTAATCTAACCATTCTCTTAAGCCAAGTGTCAATGTGACATATGTTTTATGTTCCCACACTCGTTATGCCATCTAGTTAGATCGTGACTAATGATAGATTCTTTTATTCAAATGTGCCAAAACTAACTTTCAGATCTCTTCTCAGTGCACAACACACACCTGTGGCTACTTCCTTTTGATTATAAGGAGCTCTGCAGAGGAGACTAACAAGAACATACATATAAACCTATAAATAACACCCAAAAATGAATTAAATGAACAGAAAATAACTGGAAATATCTGGAGAAGTTAACAACATTAAACATACGGAAGCCCATTTCTGCCAATTTGTTATGAAAGACTTTTTATCTATCTATCTATCTCTCTCTCTCTCTCTCTCTCTCTCTCTCTCTCTCTCTCTCTCTCTATATATATATATATATATATATATATATATATATATATATATATAGATAATATCTTGACAATTAGGAGAAACTTTATCAAAATTATGACTTACCATAACATCTCAATGAATATTATGGGATTTTATTTGCTTCAATCACATACCAACCAGTGTATATATGGCACAGGCCTTTAAATCCTTTCACACAAAAATCCTGCACAGTAACAATGAGAAATACTATCAAATTGTTTTTTAAGCCAGTATGACTATTACTTGCATACAAATAAGATAATGGAATAACATATCATTTACAAATCATTCATTTGATCTAGCTCTGAAAGACAGCACATCTACGCCAGTGCTCTGAGAGAGAGAGAGAGGAAGACCAGGCATACTGACACAACGCCTCTTTATCCTCTTACATTTATAGTTAGTAACTTTTACAACAATAACTTTGTCAAATTTGCTTAAATTGTCACAATATTCTTAAAAAAGAACATAACACTGGGTTCATGCTGGATGCGGAGGTGCTGTGAAGCCTGTTGATTTTCCTTGAAGAGCTGCCTGCTTGTTTTTGGCGGCCATGTTAATTGATTAGGCTGTTCACACTGTGAACCTGACCAGCTTGTCATCTGCAGTGATAATTTCGCTGTCTACTAGTCTATTTTTTTCTGCAAGTGGCGAGAGAATCTGGCAAGAAAACACACTGATAATCTATTTTAAATAATATCAAGAATATATTGGATATGATATAAATTATGTATGAAAATGATAGAATATGCATTCCCATGCTTCCTTATATGTGTGAGTTAGTTTTGTCAGTCTAAACAGAGAGCAAAAGAGACAAGCAGAGCCACACACACACAAGTAGATGGAGACAGAACTCTACACGATTTAGACAGAGCAGAGAGCAGAATCGCTTCTGGGGTGCTAGGCAGCTGCGCAACACTTAGAAAATTAGGGTGCCTCCATGTTCAGTGTGAAAATTATGTCCCTCCTCTTCCTACCCACATTCCTTAACTCCTTACCCATCTTTGCATCATGTGCTTAACTTTGGTGAACTTTGACTGGCAAAGTCATAGTCTCCACCGATGGAAAAGAAGCTGGCTATGTGTGGAGGAGGTGAATTTGCAAATCCTAGGATAGCGAAGGAAATAATGGCCTTACACTGCGTTTGATTGGCTTACCCTTACCTTGCTACCCTAACTAATCCCACTTCTCTTGCCTAAACCTAGCCAATCCTACCAGCGAAGGCAACAAGCACCAGCAAATCATAGGTGGAGAAGGGTGGGTCATTCTTTCACTATTCTAGGATTCACAAGTTTCCATGGAGGAGACAGTGGCCTCTAGTTTCCCGGCACGGTGCAGTGGCACAGGGTGGCAAACCCTACGCAGAGCTAGTTTCGAGCAGCGCAACCCAAGGCGTGCTCAGTTTGGTAGTTTGGCAGACCGAGGTGCGCTGAGATGGGTGTGGCGGCGCAGCAGGGGGAGGTGTCGACAGATCCAGCTTGGTGCAGTGACAGTTTCGTGCCAAAAGGCTTCGCCGAAGGTGCGCTAAAAGCTCGCCAACTGAAACCACGTCTACTGTCAGAAGTTTGGCTGACCGGCGGACAGTGCACACACGTCACCAAAACCTCACAGGCAGGTTTCCAGAATGTCAGGCACATTAACGATACAATAAATACCCACAAAAACCACTATTCAATGCAACTGTCTGCAATCAGCACATAAATGTATCTCTATATCGACTGTCCCGTTACATCTGATGTCAGATCAAAGGGGATTGGCACGTTTGGCACGCGTAATGGAAACCCAACCTGATTTGATTAACACAGCTGAGTTCACATCCCTCTCAGCCAACCACAAGCAGCCACAGCATCAGATAGGGAGTATATATTCAGCATCTGTCATCTTAGAAAAGTCAAAAGAAAAGAAACAGAGTGAGACTGCGAGAGAGAAAGAGAGAGTGGCGCGCACGAGAGAAACGCTGTCAACGCATTGTAAGTTATGTTCGGCGTCTTGAGGGTTTACGTGCTTCATGTGATTGCCTATACAAATGTTAAAATGTTTTTGCTTAACGTGATCTACAAAGATGGAGTACATTAATGCGAGGAGGAGGAGGAGGAGGACTTACACAGAGAGAGGCCGAACTGCATGTGCCAAAACAGCAGGAAGAGCATCAGGGCGCACGGGAGAGGAGAGACCACCTGGCTGCACAGCTCTGTCCTTAAATGTGAGTATTTCCCTGTACATCCATTCACACATTTATGGTGTAAATTTACTCAGTCACATTAAATATAGGCTACAACAAATCACCCAAAACAAATTATTTCAATGTTCAATTTATTTTATTTATTGATCCCCCCCTCCTCTTCCTCTCCTGTGGTTAGCGACACCTCCACACATGCGTGGCCTTAATGGCCACCTGGGTGCAGGGACCGTGGCCGTACCCTGCGGCAGCAGGTGCTCAGCTGCGTCCGCTAGCTGACGCAGGCTGGTGTCTATTGAGGCCAGGGGGGGCAGCCTGTCACTCACGCCCTGGAGTCGGTCTCCACTCCTTGGAACTGGGCCTCTAACCCCTGGACCCGGGGGGTTAGAGGCCCAGCTCCCTCTCCAGCATCCTGAACCCCCCCTGAAGGTCCAGGAAGGGCTAGTCCCGTGGTTTGGCTGTGTCTGACGCTGCTGCTCTCTTCTGCCCTGGTGAATTGAGTAAACAGCTGCGCATTTAAGGGCGAGGAGAGGGGCTCATTTGATTGGTGTGATGTGAATCGGCTGTGTAAAACCCACTCCACGCCTTCTATCCTCCTTCTTTCCGACTTGTGCAGGTAGGAGGGACGGAGGTGGGAAAGAGGAGTAGCTGCACCAGCGCGCACGGTGTGCCAAACTTGCAAAATCCACCTGGCCACACCCAGTTGGCGAAGCGCAGGTGCGCTTGCACCTCCGCCTCGCCTGGTCTGCGAAACTAGAGGCCAGTGAGTGTTTCTCAAAGTCAAGGATGGATCCTCAAAGAGTCAAATTTCCAGGAGGCTACCTCATCAAACTTAAGGACCGAAGGACTGTTCACTGGTGCATAACCTGTTTTCAATGTTTACAAATGTACATTCATTTACAGTAGCATATTTATGATATATGTTTTGTCTTTTACTTTTTTTTTTTCTAATGTTGAATTTTTTCCATCTGCCAACTAATGACCAAAGACTAATGAAGTGATGGAACTAATGGAACTCTCAAACTTAGCTGCTGAATCTGGAAAAAATAAAAGGAGAAAAGGGACAGCTGTTTGGTTATTAAGTGGAATCCAGTAAAACCTCCAGGTAGATGGATCAGTCTTCGTCAGGTGAAGAAGCTGCTCATGATCTAAAAAGATAACTTGATTGTTGCCATGTCTTACCATGGAAAATAAAAAACTGTCCCACACAAGAGATGCTGCCTGCTTGCAGTAAGTTTGCAAACAGGCATGGAATGTAAGAAAATGCACCAAAATCATCTTACTTGGTGGTATTTATTAGCAAGTTAGCTAGAAACTTACCTAGCAAGCTAGCTTTTCATATCCGCCATGTCAGACATTGCCCACATTGAGCACAAATATTGCCTTGGCAGGCAATAGTCACTCACTTGCAGTCACTTGTGTGGGACCGTACTCTGATATCCTTACCCTGTATCAGAGCCAAGGAGACACTTAAACTGTCAGTCATGTCAAGCATTCCTTGTGAACTGTGGTCAAAACGTCAAACTAAGCATCACTGATCAAATATGAATGATCAAGATTCTGTTAATGCATCGCCTATCTATCGCCTCAATTGTTTTCAGAAACGTACATTCATGTACTGCTTTATGGGATTGCACCAACAAGGTTTAATTTAATCTAAGATTAGCTCTAATCAAAGATTAGTAAAACTAGGTTTAAAATGAGTTAATCCAGGTTTAAAATTAAGCAGAGCTCTGTTGCACCATTTAAAATTAATCTCAGTTTTGTGAAACTCAGTTTAACTGAATTTAAACTTAGTTTAAACTGATTTAAATCAATAGGGATAATTGTGGATATCGAAATTAAAATTAATAATTAAATATGCAATTAAATATATAGGCTACATCGGAAGCGTGCTGTCAGGATCCTGGATTTATATTAAATAAAGAGGGAGACTGTTTCAACTGGTGCTTTTCCGATTAAACGTTACATTGTTGCTAGCTAGCAAAAACGTTAGCCCAACGTCACTTGTGACAGATCGGCTACGTTACTATGGCTCGGCAGAGAAACTCAAACTTTTGAAAAAAACTTGCTGACTGAATTAATGGAGCAATATGGGCAAATAATAGAAGACAAGAAAACGGACAACAGCACGGTGAAAAAGAAAGATAATGCTTGACAGCAACTGGCTGACAGTTTTAACGGATCGACCGGAGTGAAAGAGAAAAGAGATGTCACTCATCTTAAAGCTTGCTGGAAAAACTTAAAAACAAATGCCAAAAAAGATGCGGCGACTGTGAGACGAGAGATGTTCATCACAGGAGGAGGTCCGCCAAAGAAAGATGATTCACTGGCGGAGAAAATCAATTCCCTCATCCCGCAGCAGATGGAGCCATTACAAAATCTGTATGACGACGACGGCATCTTGGACCAGCTCACTTCAGACTCACCCGGGTAAATGGTAAGTAATCCAGTCACGCTTTACAGACCTCAGTCAATAATCAGTTGTTATTTGGCCTATCCAATTAATTTGTTTTCTCGCCATATATTTTGGTTTATGTTTTGATAGAGATCGTTTTAACACTGCAGCCAGTGCAGCAAGAGGAGCATCTGCAAGACATTGCTGCTTCCTCTTCTTTATTGTCATCATCCTCCTCATCTGATTTGAACAGCTGTAGGAGAAACAAGCGACCCTACGTGACACACCAGGAAATTTTGGTATTAGAGAAAGAGAAGATTTAAATGGAAATCGAAAATGCCATAATACAGAAATAAGTAGTGAAGCTGCAAAAGGAAGTGGTGCTGCTGAAAAAAAAGAAGATGCTTACTGATAGTTTCACCCTTGATGCCACTTTTTTAACATAAAATGAGAATATTCTACAGTGATTTAACATGTAGCCTACCTCTATTGTAAAATGAATGGGAATTAAAAAATGTATAGCTATCTGCACTGAAATATTTACAAATAAAATAATTTGAAAATAAAAATTCTTCAAATTTCTATTTTTACTTTTCTTCAATGTGCATCTTCTCTGTGCTTCACAGTTTGAAAAAGACACTTGTTGATAGGTCAAGCTACTATTAGTTTATTGATATTGCTAAAGCAGTATTCAACCAGACATAGTTGGCAGTAATTGAATTATTATGTGGAAATAGACTTTTCACCACAATGTCAGCAATTATTTACAAAAACATTTATTAATATAATTATTCAGAAAAGTGGTTCTGTATTAGAGTTTGCCTCACAGCATTCACACTTGGATTGGCATTGTGCTCCTGGTCATCCTCTCTGTCCTCTCTGTCCTCTTGTAGGTCCTCATCGGCTTCAAAGTGTAGCTCATCTCCACACCTCTTTCCAAAGTTGGAGAACTGCAACTGTGACATTGACATTGACCAACAGTTAAGGTGGTGTCCAGCTTTGTGCGCAGTCCATCTTTAATGCAGGGAAACCTTCTTTTCCATGCTCCAAAGAGTCGTTCTATCACTCCTCTGGCTGCAATGTGACAGGAGTTGTACCTTCTCTCTGCTGGTGTTTGAGGGTTCAGAAGTGGAGTCATCAGGTATAAGCGGCATGGATAACCATTATCCCCAAGGAGATGGCCCTCATAAGCTTGGTTCTCGAGGACGGCACAAAGCTGACTGTTGTCAAAGATCCTGCTGTCATGAGTTGATCCTGGCCAACGTGCTACAATGTTGGTTATTTCAGATTTTTGATGACACACCACTTGAATATTGATGGAGCAGTATCCCTTACGGTTGCGGAAAAGCTCTCCATTCACACCACCGGGATTCTGTATCGGGATATTTGTGCAATCAATAGCACCCAGCACCCACTGGAAATCCAGCTCGCCTGTAGAAACCAGCAGCTGTTTCCACTGTTGGAGAGAATCGGATGTACTGGTTCTTCAGAGACACAATGGACCGAGACACTCTGCTGACAATACGGCAAACAGTTGAGTTGTGTAGACCGAACAGGTCTCCATCCACCTTCTGGAAACAGCCAGAAGCGTATTACCTCAGGGCAACCAGGAGTTGTAGCATCGGTGGTACAGCTGCATTTCTGTCACTGCCATGTTTGACAGTTGGTCCAGTCTTCCTGTTCAGCTTCAAAACTGTGTCCTTGGTAAACTGGTATCTCACCAAAAATTCCTCTTCATCATAAAATTCAAGAGGATTGAGCCTGTCTCTCAGTTTTCTTCGAGGAACTTCATTATTTTGCTCTATCCACCTAAAAAAATGCAGCCATTGTTAAAGTTAAACCTTCCCAACTGTCAGTTTAAAATTAATTCTCGATCACAGTTTAAACTGGAGTTTAAAGTTCTGGTGCAACAGAATTAAATTTAAACTTGGTTTAGAGGAAAAATTAAACTAAGGTTTAAAGAGAGGTTTGAATTTAATCTGTCTTAACTTTAAACTAGGTCTAAAGTTTGGTGCAACAGAATTTAAACTTAAACCATGATTTAATCTGATTTTAAAGTTAAACCTTGTTGGTGCAATCCAGCCTAAATGTTAAATGTTAAATCTAAATATTAAATCTAAATTTAAATGTTAAATCTAAATATTAAATCTAAATGTTCTGGGTGAAACTAAATATTTAGCTAATTTGCAAATTCACACTGCCGGTCAGAAGTGTCTGTAATGACTCATTAACTCTAAACAGTCTGTGAAAAAAATATTTTTACTTTACTTACAAATCTACGCTTACCATGTTATTAATTACAAAACTTGCACACAGAAATAGTAATGTTTGTTCAATCATTGTGTTTATGGACTTTACAAACACCAGATTAGTCTAAACGGTGATAGAGTGATGTGAAAAATGTGAGATATTCATATATATGTAGCTAAACTCTGCTGGTTTTCTACCCGGAAGTATTTGTAAACAACAAGGCGATTCCCTCCGAAGGGACACTAACAACTCAAAGTACACATCAAATAAACTTTCTCCAAACATGTTTTTTGTTATTTATGTTTATGTTTGGTTGAAGGTGGCAGTGCTGTTTGGGCTGAGAAAGCCATGTGTAAGTAAGGTTAAGGAGGTTGTTGTGTTGGTGTGGAGAGCAGTGAGACCTGGCATTAGGGGAGTGTCTCTGGGACGTCAGAGATCACTGTCTAGCCTCCTGGAGGTGTCGTGGGACCAACTAGACGAAACACCGGTGAAAGGAGGTTCCCACCTGATGACCCCAAAGACATGTTAGTTATCACTGCTCATTGGTCTGTATAGTTAAGCCTTGCCATAATAGCGTATCATAGGGTTTAGGAGAGTATTCACTGAGTGTTGATCCTTTTCTAGAGCACAAACTTCTTGTGTTTATTTGAATAGGTAGTTATTATCTAATGTATATTTAAGTGTTCATTTCCCTCGATAAATTGATTTTAATTAGTTATTTGATTCTATAAACACAGTCTGACCATCTCAAGCTTATATTTTGGTACTTCGGGTGACTGGTGGTGTGAATTTGCATATTAGCTAAATATTTAGTTTCACCCAGATCATTTAGATTCAATATTTAAAGCTGCCCTGTGGAGTTTTTACATATAAACCAATGTCCGTTACATTACAGCCGCTGTTGCGCTGTCGCACAGGAAATGATGCAGTTGACGTAGAGTTCAAAGAGCGCATGCGCAGTTGGAAATGTCGGAGACGACAAGGCTAGCAGAGGAGCTACTCTAAGATGTCTGCAAACCCAAAGAAACGGCCCAGGAAAGCTTCCGAAGCCTCTGGAGCTGGTCCCGCTGGTCCTCCCCAACCTCCGCGACGTTCAGAAGTAGGAAAAAAGGCAAAACAAGAGAGTGATGTAACCCATCTTTGGTTACTACGATTCCAATAATAACAGAATTCAACTCAAAGCTTGGACCAGTTACCAGGATTCAAGGAGGTCGCTCATGGAGCCCAGGATGGAACATCAATATTAACCACACCCACACTAGACTTAGTTTGCAAAGAATATATTCTTAGTCATTGATAACAAAACATGACAACAAGCCATCAATACCATTCATTGAACAAGAAAAATAATGAAGTGCGCACAAAAATAATAAAAAAATAAAGAAATTGTCCTCAGTTGTGGTTGTTGTATTTAGTCTGTTGTGTTGTTCTGTTATTATGAGCTCAGTTTCTATTTCGTTGGGGCCCTTTAATCTGTGTGAATTCCAACGTCCTACCACACCGCAGGTAAGGAAGGTAAGTTGTTCCTTGTTAATCAGCTCTGGCTCCCCAACTGGTTCACTGGATCCTTTCCTCCAGCAGGTGTCCAGGAAGTCGCCTTGTGGCTATCTGCTGCTGGTCTCTCTTTTCTGGTGTCGAAACTGGTGTTGATGTCCTCTCCCAACATCAAATCACCATCGCATCATATCCAACTAAATCACCTGACCTGTGGAACAGGCCACAATCACTTGTATCAATAAAATTAAGCTGTACAGGCCATAAACTCTCATTTAAAATAGATATAACATAAATATGACCTATATAAACTCAAATGATCACATACAAAAAAATATTTGTTCTCATCTCTCTTAATAAGTCTCACTTTACCAGTGCAACATAACTAAAAATTAATTAATTAAAGACTTAAATTAGGCCTTTTACCATCAAATATTAGGAAAAATGAAAGAAACATTCATGGTGAGTTTCTCCTTTTCCTCTCACACACGCGCACATGCCCCACACACACACAAAAATAAGCATTCAGGGTAAGTTTCTCCTTGCACACACGCCATACGCACACACAGCTCAGCATTTTCCTGCATTATCCCACAATGATAACCATTAGCTCAAATCAATACAGACACCAATAATAGACAGTTACCTCTGTGGCTAACACACGTGGTGCTATACTAGCGGCTAGTGGCTAACTTTGGCTCGTGGCTAACTTTAGCTCGTGGCTACTTAGCTCGTGGCTAACTTTAGCTCGCGGCTAGCGCCACGTTTATTCGGCGTCATACATCTCAAAACACACAATTAACTCACCGCCGAGCAGAAAATGGCAACCAAAAACTCTGGGATCGGTGAACAGTGAATTTCAATCGTCTTAAATTCCCTTCTGACAACTGGTTAACTCTGTTTGAACTTAGGGATAACTTTTGCGCAGAGCAATCCCTCATGCACGCAGTCAGGGGTCCATGTCATTGGTTCGACCTGTCTGATCTGTTCGTACTAATGGGAGGTCCCATAAGTCCGACTGTCCGTTCTGACTGTTCACCTCCATTCGGCCGTGGGAGTGAAAGGCATGCACCGTATCTACAGGCTGTTACATATTATTAGCAACCAGCAATCTGATCTATTGAGAGTTTATAGTACTGTAGTGATGCATAGCCTAATTCCCGACAGCAAGATTGGTTTTTAAAATAATAAAAAGTCAGTTAAGCCTCAGAACTCAAAGCAGCAGCTTTCATATTTTGCAGAATATCTCTAAAACCAAGCAACGGAACTTAATGGGTTAAATTGTGCTCAGTATCTTATGTGTTGGTTGTTCAAAGATGAGCTCGGGGCGATTCTAACCTTTCCACAAAGTTTTTAATCCAGCCGTGAAGTGCGGCGTTTTTTAGATAACTTCATAAAGTAAAGGCACTGCGGTATCGCAGTGATACTGTGATTATTTACAGTGTTGGGCAGTAGCGTCACTACAGTAGCGGACGTTGGTAGTTTAACTACATTTCTCAGTAGCTTGGTGGTAGCGTCGCTGTTTTCTGAATCAAGTAACTTCTCAATAGTTAAGCTCTTTTATTGATCACTTAGCGCGGTAGCGTCCACACGAGCTACATTTCCAAAATCATTTAAACGAGGCGGGGATTTCTGTTATGTTCTGAACGACCCTCACTCCGAAATTGATTTTCAAGTCCATATCAGTTTCCTGCATCAAACACTGCCGCGGCTCTCCGGCCGCACTCGCACAATTCTGAAGATCGTTGTACTACAAAAGCTTGAAATGAACATTCAACTCATTGTTTTTTATTGAAAATATGTCACTGTCTTCATTTATTATGTATAATTTCACCAGCAGCAAACACATTTAAAGGACACACTTGTCAAGTCTTTGTACGTGCGCTGTCCGTGGTGCTGAAATCCCCGCTCCTGCTGACAGCAGTTTTCCAACTACCGTTACGGAGGGGGGGTGCAGTGCGGGAGCGTCACTTGTGTTGCCCACGTCATCGAACAGCGCACACTGACTGTTATTGTTGCAGTACTCGGAAAAACACAGCAGATGGCGCAAAACTCCAGGGGGCTGCTTTAACATTTAGATTTAGATTTAGCATTTAGATTTAGATTTAGATTTAGACTTAATTTTTATATTTAACATTTAGATTTAGTTGTTTGAAGCCAAATGTGGCAAAATGTTTTTGTTATTTTCAGCGTGAGACACTTTACAAACGGCACCCCATACTATTTAGCTGATAGCTGATGGCATGTGGCATGCACCGCCCACTGGCTAGACCAACTTTCTTGTTTCACAGCTAAACAGTGCACTAAAATATGTTTCTGAAAGTATTTGAGGTGGAAAATCGTATTATTTATCAGTGAAATGTTTTGCAGCCATGTTTAATAAATTATACAGTAATAGCTCAAACAAGTTGTCTTCTTGATAATTTGGACGAGGCACAATTACATGGCATGAACTGCAGACCACAACAGGTGCATCACTAACTGTCTCACAAACAATACCAAATGGCTTGTTGAAATACTGCCAGTAGTCTAACTCTAGATTAAAGGCCTTTGAACACAACTGTCCAGAGGCGGTTTGAAGCGTTGCTGAGGCCTCAGCAGTAACTCGACAGTGACAGAGCGTGCTGCACGCCTGTCAGAATGCTCTGTAAGTCTTATCTGGACTCGTCGTTTCCAGGCCAACTGTGTGGGAGCTGTCCGGCACACAAACTGTGGTGTCTGAAACTGATTAACTCATTTATATTCATGCCTGCTGCTTATTTGAGGCAAGACAAAGAGGAAGTCCCTTCAGCAGAACAGCAGACGAATAAATCACTGACAATGGCTTCCTTTGATACACCAACGCATGTGAGATGAAGTTAATTTTGTTCTTTTTGTGGAGGAACCAGGGCAGGACAGCTCTGCAGAGCTCAGTGAAAGGTGAAACTGAAGATTGAAAGACAAAAAAAAGATTCAGGTGATCGTGTGGATAATTAAACCTTCACGTGCTCTTATTAAATGCCACATGATGTGACACAGTGTGATGAAGTGGACTGTCCCCGCCCTGCAGTCTGAATGACGGCCGGCAGCTTCGTATTGTGACATCACACTGATTCTCCTCATTAGAGTAATTGATCAGCAGAGCGTCATCAGAACAGCCAGAGGCGCTGCAGATCAGAAAACAGGCTTACAGCTTAGTACGCAGCGTGCAGTGTCCACATCCACCCACCAACACATCAATAACACATCCGGCCCACTGATACACACTGCTGCTGACACCTGTGTGTGTGTGTGTGTGTGTGTGTGTGTGTGTGTGTGTGTGTGTGTGTGTTTCAACAGACTTGAGAGCAAACTTTTCTGGTAGATAAAGCCAATGTGTCCATCAGTATCACTTTCTTGCTTGCCATTTAACTTGATTTACCCACAATACAGTGGGTGTTTGTCAACAGCAGAGAGTTCTATGGGATAATTTGGAGAGCCTCCAGGGGAACATGAGAAATCAAGACGACAGTTTGTAGACATTTGAATGCTAAGTGTATATTTACATATTAACCCTGTATTGCATTCTGCTGCCCTCAGGCAACAGAACACCTTTTTGTTCCTCCTCCCACCTTTCCTTTTAATGCTACACATGACAACTTGATATGTCTGTAAACAATCAAAGGAGGTGCAGGAGTTTGTATGATGTAATGGGGGTGGAACCTCCACAAAGACAAGTGACGGTAAGAAAAATATCACTATTATACATGTTAACATAGATATAACATGACAATAAAAATATGTATATGTGTATAAACCACTAAAGAAGCATGTCTGAGAAAGCAATTTGTTACAGTTATCAACTATTGAATTAATCACCAACAAATTTAAGTATCTATTAATCCATTTAAGTAGTCCTTTTGTTCTGCATAGTGTACAGTCTCAGGGTGCTGGACTTGGGATGAAACCCTGCCTACGTTGTGAGAAGCTTCCTTGTCTTAATATCAGTGGCCTCTACCTTCTCATTTGGCTAACTTATTACAGCAGCGGGGCATCTGATGACTGGCTGGGCGTACGTGTTGATATAAATACGGCAATGTTGTGCAGTTCAGCTGTCATGATCTGCCTATATCACCTGTTGAGGTCATGTTTTTCCTGTGTTTAACTCTATGTCATTCATGCCTAGTGTTTCCTGTTTTATTTTGTTACTCAGATCTCCTCTCGTTTTAGAATACTTTACTTCCTACCCTTGTGTTTTCCAGCTAGTTCTGATTGTCTGCCTTTCCCTGATTGGTTTCACCCGTCCCTCACTAGTCCTGCAGTCTACCCACATATTCTTACTTGCCCAGTTAGCATTGTCAGCTTATACTTGCCCATTTCCTTTGTTCATTGTTGGATCATTTGTTTGTGTTCCTTGTTTCTCTGCGTTGTTGGTTTTTGTTCCTGCAAGCCTGCTTTCATGATCACCTGGTAATTATTTCATCTATTGCTGCTTGTAAGCCTGTTTTCCACAAGTTAAGTATCTTTTCTGAATCTGCCTACCTGCTGTCCTGCATTTGAGTCCTCCCTGCTTGGACTGCTTTAATCAACTGTGACAGCTACTTTTCAGAGTAGTACATGTGATGTAAAATGAAGGTCTTGGTCAATGTTTTTCATGCACATATTACTGAAATCACAGGCAATGGAGGCAGTGACATTGCACTGGCTGAAGAAGCTTCATCAAACAGGATCATACCCATTGATAATGAGGACAGTAAGCTGAGGGAGGTGACAGTGAGGAAGAATTCATCCTAGCATCATATTTGAGGGGCAGAATAATACTTCTTTACACTCATTTTATTACTCAGATTTTACACTGTCACAAGCTGATGACATCATTTCCCCACTACAATACTTCAAGAAGTTCTGATCAGAACATCTTTGACGTTACCATCGTGCAGTCAAATCAATATGCTTTATCAGTATTTCACTTAGTAAATGTTCAGAAACTCAGATATCCTTGGTATTTTACTCCCCTTATTACACAGCATTGCCCTGAGGAAACACAGAATGACCTAGAGTGACAAATGTTATAATTGATACTTTATAAAAGAGACTTAAGCTTTGGAAAAAAAAGGGATGTTTTTTAAATGAAAGACCATAATCTGTGCAGTAGAGGGTTAACATGGACAATGGATGCCCAAACATTCATCCTGTAGGTAATATCTGATGTCACTCTAAAGCCATGGGCATTAATGTACTGCTCTAACAGCCTCCCTTCCTTTGGTTTCAGGCTTTTCACCAGATTTTGGAACCTGACTGCAGGGATTTGCAAAAGCTACTATCAGCACCAAACGCCTTTACCAGTCTGTAACCTCAGTGGATAAAAATAGTTTTCCATGAGATAAAAACTTAATAAAAAAAGTTTGAGATGAGCTGGGTAGTTACGTCTGTTGAAATAAAATCTGTTGTGTGAGATGGATGACTGAGAACCCTCACAACATGCTGCTGGTGTGGATTGCCCTTTAGATTTGATGTACGGAGGTATTTACAAAACTTTTCACCAAACAGTTTCAACCTGAAAGTCTTTTGACCTGAAAATCATCAAATCAATGCTTATTGAGCTGAAAAGGTTAGTGGTCTATCATATAGAGACAGGGAGACATTCACACTCTCCTCCACACCTATGGGCAGTTCGGTCTTTCCAGTTCATCTTATCTGCAAGCCTTTGGACTGTGGAGGGGATCGATGTCAGACGACCAAAGCTTAAAGAGATACTTTACCAATTTTCAAACAGTTGTATCAAAACATTGTGGGTAGTGTGTGTGTGTAAATGAAACTTTCCTCCATCTGAACAGTGCCTAAATATTCTTCCTTGTCCCCTAGCATAAATTATGTGACCAGGCAGTGTATAGAAGCAGAGACTCGGCAGTGCTGATCAAATGAAATAAAGATTATGCTACTGCACTGCTTATTTCACACCTACAATGTTTTAAGAAACATATTTTAGTGTCCTGTTTAGTTGTAATAGCCCAGAGCTTGTGAACAGGAGGTGGGCACCATATGTGGTTCTTCTCAAAGTCAAGAAAGGATCCATAAATGGCTCAATTTCAAGGAGGCATGCCATCAAATCCTGCAGGACTGATCCAATGTCAAGGATTCTTTTTCAGGGATGCATGTGTGTATCCTCAGTGAGCATGATGTACCCACAATTCTTTGCACATAATTTGCTGGATTTGAAGGCGAGGCCTCTTCAATGATGCACACTTGGGCACTCACTAGCCTGACCCAATGTGTGTTCACTGAATGCAGCAATGGAGTCTTGCCTAGCGTCTGTAGGACCCGACATTTAAAGACTCGTACTACCAAAGAAGGATCCTTGACTTTGAGAAGCACTGACTGTTGCCTGCATAGTGAAAATGGAGGCCGAAAAAAACTGAGATCAAATGGTGAAACAAGGTTACCCTGATCAAATATAGACCAAGATTCTTTTACTAGATTTCCTATTTCTTGCCTCAAATGTTTTGAGAAACATACATACAGTACCTTACTGTTCAACTGTAAGACACTGAAATCTTTTTTTTTGCCAGCTGGCTGCCATTGTTTCAAACAGACGTGTTCACATTAAGTCACCCACCAGCAGGAGCGTTTATTGGTCTGATGTGACGCAGTACATTCTGGTATTTGTAGGTTTTCTCCTTCTTAAGCAAAATCGTCCTTTCTCTCTGTTTTCCCTGGTCATATAACACCAATTTCAAAAGAATTTGTGTCTCTTTACTGCATAGACGTCCTAGTTTTATAAAAAGACCATCTTTCAAGCAGTGAAATATGGAGCTAGAACAGTCTCAAAATGAATAAATGCACAAAAAAGGATTCATAAATGTATGTGGGGATTTATATGACTCAAAACACAAATGATGACATATACATGTAACACCCCTCGTGGGGAGGCACTCATGTGATTGGCTGTAAAGGAGTAAGACATCTGATTGGCTGCAGACAATCCCCTCTTAGAAAAAATGCATTTATGAATCGAGTCACGTCAGGGGAGTCTCAAAACTCGCACACACAAATGCAGGGAAGTTCACAAATTAAAAGCACTTTGTAAATGCAGGTTTGACAGTTCATATATTAATGTAAGAATCTCCAAATATGTATTTGATGAAAATTGCAAATACTTTTACATGCGTGCATTTGTGAATTTCAATTGCACATTTAAAACAAGAAATATTTGTGTGTGCATCACAAATATGTTTCTAAATCTTATTTTTATATGTGGATTTTCTTTTACTTGTATATGGAATGAAACATATTTTTATGTGCATTGAAAATGTGTTTGTGTTTTGAGTCATATACGTATATATATAAATCCCCAAATACATTTGTGAATCCTTTTTGGTGCATTTATTCATTTCTGTGTGCATATATTCATTTTGAGACTGTTCTAGCTCCATGGTGAAAAACTTTTTTAATGACTTGTAAGGTGGAGCTTACCACAACCTGAACCTGGGAAGTCTTACTTCTAGGTTGTTTTTCCACTGTGTTTTATGAACAAGAACATTTTGGATGTACGTCATCTGAAATGAAAGACGGCTTCAGATACAAGGACGTTGGCATTTTTATGCATAGTTATGTAGGTGAGGAAGTTCAGGTGTGAGACAGAAAACAGAAGATAAAGTGGTGTTGATATAGATTTTGTTTTACATGCGATACCTTTAAAACATCAGTATTAAACATCAGCTCCACCCTGCTGATCAGCTCTGTACCTTGGGACAGGTCAGTTGCCGGTCTATCCCTCTCATCTTTGTTCATATGTACTCCCTCACTTTATTACTTTCTTCACTGCAGTATTTCTTTTTCATCGGGAGAATAATAATCTATAATAATTCATAATCTACTGTTTACCTGGGCAAACAAGGCAGCACAAGGCACCAAATTTAAAAATGTCAGATATTATGAATGAGAATATTGCCTCTATAATGAAACTACTTTCCTTGCAGTGCTTATCTAAACACTGTAAAATGTCCTGCTTTGTTAATGCAGTGTTTGCTGTTGTATTCCGTCCTCTCAGATTACCTGCAACTTGGATTTATTATCTCCTTTTCAACAAATATAGGTTCATAATTCACTCGCAAAGCAGGGAGTACAGTGGGAACAAAAGCAATGACAATGGCTACACCTTAGAGGGACAGTTGACCCCAAAATCAAAAATACATACGTATATTCACTCTCATCTGTAGTGCTATCCATAATTTGTATATGTCGCCCTTGATGGTAACTTGTGCAGTTGGCTTTGAGTTGGCCTCCAGAGTCGTTTTCCACAGCCCCACTGAGTTCTTGAAGGCTCTTATTGTCCTATTGATGTTGTACATTTCCAAACATTCCAGTTTCCATGTGTGTGGCGTTGACTCGTAGGTTTCCTTGTAGTCAATCCAGGTGGTACAAAGACTGGTTTGCCTGGTCTTGCAGTCTTAAGTGACTGCTCTATCCACCAGTAACTGGTGCTTGGCTCCCCTGGTATTACTACAAATTCCTTTCTGGGCCTTGCTCATGTATTGGGCCATGTGCCTACTTATCTTAGCTGCACAATGCCTGATAGGAGCCTCCATGTTGTACAAAAGCAAGCTTACTGGTCGGTGGGGATCCTTCATGATGGTTCTTCATCCTTCATGATGACTGAAGTATACTGTATAAGTCTAGATTAGTTAGATTGAGAATGTAGAGAAAAGCATAATTATTGGATGGACCTTGTAGAAAATAAGAGAATAATCATAATAATCAGGGTTGGACTTACTCATTAGGGCCCCAACTAATAAAGTCCGATCAGTTATAGATCTATTATGGTTTTTAGTTATCAAAAATACTGAGAAAAAAAAAGCAACTGTATATATGTATTCAGACTTTGACTCACAAATTATAACAATGACAATATGATGCATTATTATTTAATAAAATACCCAGTAAGACTAACCACCATAATTTGGACTGTTTTATTTCACTTATTTAGGAAAACAGTGCTATCATGTTGTTGAACAGTAACGGTCACACTGACATACATCACATTAAAATTAAGTAAAACTGATCAAGTCTCTTCTGCTTTCACATATTAACTACTGACAAACTGTATCTTAGCAGTCCAGTGAAAGTTGTTTGCTTCTTTTTGTGTTCACAACAACTAGATCAGATTGTGAGACTGTTTGGCCTCAGGACTACACAAGTCTATGGCAGCTTCACTGCATCTGCCTCCCACTTAAAGCATCAATACAACTTCCTGTTTTCCTCCTGCATCACTGTCCATGACAGCCTAAACAAGGATTCATATAGAAAACATTTATAGACTGGAACACACTTCATTGACTATTCATATGCTGAATGCACTGAACAAACATGACAGGGAGCGAGGCGATGATAGTGCCAATATCTCAGGAAATAAATGTCATCGCCTCTTTCTTTTTCAGTCACAGCCGTCACCGCGCCCTCCGCCTCTCCGTCTTCTGCGTGTCATCTCAGATTAATGGCCTGTGGCGAGGCACAGGGGAGGGATGTTTTCCACAGCGTTTCACGGAGTTAATCTTGGCGGCAGCGTGTTGTCAGCACAACTGATGAGGGGCGATTTCCCCCGGGGCGGTCTTGTATCTTTCTCTCTTACACTTTCTTTCTTCTTTTTTCTGGATTTGTGAGAGGAGAAGAAAGGGAAGAACAGAGATTCATATCCCATGTATCCAACAACAATGACTAAAAGTAGTCATACTGAGAAAAATGACCTCAGTCATTTCGGAAAAAAAAAAATCCTTTTTTGTTGCAGAGGTGCATACCATTTACTAACCTATGTGTACTATTTTGGTTGAGCTGACACCAACAACATGGGAACATAAATGCAAACAAATAGCTAGCAATAACTGTGTGCCTGTTTTACACTGACAAGAAAAGTCTGAATAAATTTATTCCATATGCAAAAGGCATCATGTGAAAAAAATGTTACAAAAAATGGGTGTTTCTTTGACTGTATAGTAGACATTGGGACTGAGAGACAATTATGTTACGTCATGGGGGTCAGCAGAGGACGCAAGAAGCCAGTCAGTGGATGGTAGTCATGAGGAATTACTGTGGTCTGACACGCTGTTTTCCTCTCCACAGCTATATAATTGTGTGGCAATGCTGAGCAACTATTTGCTTAATCTAAACTCAGAGAAGCAATTGTCATGACTAAATGCCCCCAGCCATGTTAGTGGTCCTATCCAACAGACCCGCATAGAACAGTTTGTATGATATCCTATGAAAACGCACACATAACAGTTCATGCGGAGGCAGCTTGATGAACAAAAACACCAAGCGATTGGACCAGCTGGTTAAAAGAGCAGGCTCAGGGGGTGTCGGTGGCTTGGTGGTGGAGCGGGCGCCCCATATGCAGGGCTGTTGCCGCGGCGGCCCAGGTTCAGGTCCAGCCTGTGGCCCTTTGCTCCATGTCATCCCCTCTCTCTCTCTCTTCCCCCTTCACACTTGGCTGTCCTATCCATTAAAGGCAAAATGCCCAAAAACATATCTTTACAAGAAAAAAAAAGCTGGCTCAGTGCTCAGCAGGAGACTGGACCCACTAAGAACTGTGGTGAAGAGGGGCACAATGAACAAACTGAAAGCTATAATGGACAATAACAGACACGCTCTCCACAGCCTCCTGGAGCAACAGAGGAGCAGCTGCAGCAGTCGGCTCATCTCACTGCTTTGCAGAACAGAGCATTTCAGGAGATCCTTTGTCCCCACGGCAATAAGACTGTTTAACACCTCCTGAATCCAGTCACACACACACTTACACAAATCACATTAGCCACAACTGCACTGGTCTATGGAATGGGCAATTTTATTTTAATCTAATTTCTATTCATGCACTCATTTTAACTTATTTTATTTTATGTCTATTTTATGTCTATTTCAATAAAAGTTGCCCTTTGATGTTTGAAAGTTATTAGCTGAAGATGAAATTCTGGAGTTTAAAAAAATCCTCTCAGTTCTTCATTCTTGTCATGCATGCTGGTTAGTTTGTGAAAACTGTTTATTTTTGGCCAAATTTCACAAGAGACACGTAGAATAAATGGGCCTTTTCCACTGTCACTTTTGGTCATGCTGAGTCAAGCCATGCCACGCCAATTTGCATTTCCATTATCCATTAGACACGCCTGTGCCATGCCAAGCTGCACCCGAGATGGACCTTCGCCAGAATAGGTCCAAAAGCTAGGCCACCCATCCTCAAGCGGGTAACCGTGACGTCTCCCCAACTGCCGCCAACACCTGATGACCCCAATTCTCCCCATCAAACAAGCTTGTATGTTGCGAAGCTCAACTCACCTCTGTCTGCAGGAGGCCAGAGAGAAAGGCCTTTTTAAACGTCTCTGTGTTCAAGTGTGTGTGTGCCACACAGGGGCGAAAATCCCATTTCATAGTTGGGGGGACAATATACAGTAAAATTTTAGAGAATAATTCCAGGGGGGGACAAGGATAAAAGTTGTAGTCTGTCTTTTATACAGCATCTTTTACCGCAATTTTACGCTTTAATCTTCTCTCTATCTCTCCAACAGGCAGAGTGAATGTCTATACTTATGAGAAATGGCTTAACAACTAAACATTTCCTGCAATTAAACTGGTAAACTGGTTTATAAACAGTGTGCTGTGAGATCTGCCGCTGCGCAGCTCACAACCGTGCGTAATAGTCGTGCGTAATGACCGCTCCTCGTCGGTTAAACTGCACATCTTTCAAGTTTGTCTCACTGACAGGTGGAGATCCTACAGACAGGTACCCATTAGCTACGAGTCCTCCGCCACTGACTGTTCTTGTGCTGTCCTCTCCCTCTTCTTTCTCTCCTGTCCTCTCTGACTATCACTAAACTCTGAGCTTAATCATTAGCTTTTAGCTTAGCAGCACTTGTAATTGAGTAGGCTTTTGAACAGCTTTACTGGAGGGGGGGGGTCATGTCCCCCCTGTCCCCCCTGGGATTTTCGCCCCTGGTGCCACAGTGAGATGTTAGATTTAGAGCTGCGGAAAACAGGCTGTGGTTAGGTTTAGGAGAAGGAACATTGCTGAGTGTCTTTAGAACCCTAGCATGCTAACATCAGTATACAACAGACCGACAATATGTTATCCAGAGTAGGCTCTCATAACTACATCCCCTTTTGGGGGAAAATAATCTTGCATCCAGCATAGATGGCAACGGACAGCAACAGCATACATGAAGGAAGTTGAAACATGTTTCCAAAATTTCTACCTCAGACAATGCACTTAAATTAGTAATGATATGGTAATACATTTCTAAGTAGTTGGTTGTATCAAAGATAAATCCTAAAACACTGATTTTTTTCCCTGTCATGTCATAAAAAAGACAGAAGTACTTTGACTCCAAGCTGTAGACCAGACCGACAATGCCATGTCCTCTAGCTGTTTACAGACAACACTTACACTAACAATACCTGGTGATCCAATCAAATATACATATTTGATTCAATCACTAGGTATTGTATATCTGGCTTATATTATATTCCAAACACATGTCAAATTGCAGTGGCATCTATAGGATCTTAAAGGATAAGTCCGGTATTTTGCACTTTGAGCCCCATTTCTTGGGTGGCTTTAGGGACAGATTCACACACGGCCATAGGCAGCAGTGTTAAGCCAGGCAGGGGAAAGCCAAATTCTCTGAAAAATGAGCAATCGTCACTATTTTGGTCTTAGCCACTCTATTTCATCATAAACAACCCAGAAATGGGGCTCAAAGTGCAAATTATCTCCTTTAAGCCTTTATCCCCCTAAAAGTGGAACAGCCTTGACATTTTGTGAGTTAGTAATGCATCATTAGCCGTTTAAGCAGTGTATCTCTTGGTCTTGTTCAAGAGTGAGGGGAAGATGAACGGTAGAATTGGTGGACTGCTGGATGAAGACAGAGCAGAGCCTGGAGGTGACTGATCTACTTTCCACCTCTCACCTATGCTCATGAGAATGAGAGAATGAGATAGTGGATACGAGCTGCCAGGATCAGTTTCCTTTGAAGGAACTCACCCAGAGATGGGCTGCTCAGATATTAGAATTAGAATGAGATTTATTACCAGTTAGTTTTTCACTTACAAGGAATTTGCCTTTGGCCTTTGTTTGGTGCATACTGTAAACAAAAAAGAGGACATTTAAATAAAGACAAAGCACTGCAACAGTCAATAACACAAATATAAAGTAAAGATACTACAAAAATTCTACAGCAAATATGTACAACCTAACTGTCACATTAGAATAAAAAAGCTGTAGTTTTGTGCAGGATAGGCAAAAATATTGATCAGATATTCAAATGGAGTTGAATTGAGCACCCGATCAGGATGTGTCTTTGAGGAGGTATTTGGGTACATCCATCTCATATACCCAATGTATCCCACGTAAATATATCAAGCCTGAGAAAACCTTGAGATCCCCAAGATATATTAAAATGGATGCATGATTGGATAGATGGGTGGGCTGATAATGTGCCTAAGATGTGCTGTACTTAAACTTAAAGTCAGAATTTCATTTTGAGAATTGGGGCTGCACACCGATGGGGCTTACACCTGGTGTCACACTAAGGCGGCCGGAACTTGCAGTTCTTAATACATTAGCCTACACCGGTTGCTCCATCTAGGCTTAAGCCTTCTTCTTGCTAAGACTGGGCATAAATTTTACGCAAACTCAAAATCTAGGTTATTTCTACAGCATGACACACAACAGCAACCCACATTAGTTTTCCTGCTAATGTCTCCTTTTTGTCCTGCTAATCTACAAACATGAACTCGTCTTGTCCTTCACCTCTACATTCACCAGAGAAAAATGCACTCTGTCAAATTTTCTTTTGTTTCTGGTCCTCCATTGCTGCAAAAAAACAAAACAGACTAGCTACACATCAGTAAGACAGCAGGACACTGTCAACAATGTATCAACAGCCAGAGTTGTTGGGCATTCACATGAACGCACATCACTAAGACCTGGCGTGGTTAGGACTAGACTTAAAATGTGGTTGGCGCAGCCAATGTAAACTCCATCCTAAAGGCTTTACAAAGATAAGCTTAGCAATAGAGTGCTCCAGGGATGAAGTTTTTTTCTGCATGCTGACACAGAAGTTAGCATTGCCAATGTCAAAAAGGTGAAAGACTCTGTTTTGTTAACCACACACACCTTGTTTTAGGAATCTAACCAAAACCTGTTCAAAAAAACAATTGACTTCAAAACAAGGGACTGCTAAAATGCTACCTCATTCCTGGAGCACTCTACAAGGACCAGGCCTAGTTAAGACCAGTTGGTGCAACCCGTTTTAGTAGGCTGAGTCTGAAACATGTCCATTTGTTGTGATTTTTGCAGTAATGAAAACAGAATCAAATATTAAGTTCACTTCATCCTAAACCAGAGGCAAGACAAGGCAAGTTTATTTGTACAGCCCCTAAATTCTAAAGCAAAATTCTTTACAGACAGACAAACCTAATTAAACAATTAAAAAGACAAAGAAACCAAACTGGAGTTAAATATAACAACAACAACAACACAGTTTACAACACAATAAATACAGTTTTCAAAAGAGGGCATTTTATACAGCACCGAGATTATGATTTCTTCAAATAATGTTTTTCACTAGAGGGATTTCCAAAAGACACAGCACCTGCAGACATAATGACCTGCTATTAATTCATTTCAATCATTGTTTTAAAAACTGATCAGACCTGACCCGACTATGATGCTTTTTTCTGGAGTCTGAAACCACCTAGAAGACAAAATAATTATATAAATGCAATGATTTTAAATTAAATTACTCAAACAGCTGAATATCTATTATAAAGCTCCCTCAGAGTTGATTGGTGTTAAATTGACTCTTCTGTCCTGCCTTCACTTCACTCAGCAGCAGGTGCGGGAGTCATTTAGTGAATCATGGCTCACTGAGTTTTCTCGAGCAAAGCTCTAAATACAGGCAGCTACAGGAAGTCACAGGCTGAAGTTATGTTAGAATAATGACTGTGAATATCTTTTTTGGAAAATTATATCACCTGTTGTGTGGCACTGATTCTCGTGATTCATAAAAAGTCAGAGTGGACGGTATTTATAAGGTATCATTTGTAACAGAATATAAACAGCATACTTAAAGGGCCAGTGTGTAAAATGGGTTGAAAACCGTTGAAAACAGTGACATCAGTGGTCAAATTCTAGATTGCAGGGCTCACTCGCTCACCCCTCCCGTTGGGTAAATGACGGTGGCCTCGTAGGACCAAAAGGCTTGAGCAGACACGAGTTTTTCAGGAGTAGGTCTATCTAGCGACGAGGTGCATGTTTATTTAGAAATCTAAACCATGTTACGATATTGTAATGAATCCCTCACGAGCAGGAGACCAGAGTAGCATTCGGGAAAAAGGCCCGTTTATTTGAGCACTCCAAAAACTCCGGTAACACTCCAGAGGGTAAAAGACTCCGTCCCAAACTCTGACTCTTCTAGTGTAACACACGTACTTAATACACACATACTCGTTTACAGTACCTAGCGGGGACCCCCTCCCCTCTCTGCTCCACCAATCTCCAGCCCGCACACTGACTGACAGCGTAGCCTGTAAATAGAGCTCAGCTGTTTATTTAGCCTAGCAATATCTCCGGACTGTAGCAGCTGCAATGGACGACTTTGAACGCGATTTTGAAGAGTTTCTTATAGCGGACACAGATCCAGAGCCATACCTGTTTGAGCCGGAGCACACAGATGAGGAACTCCATGTGTTGGATGCTGAGCGGGCGAGGAGAGAGGCTGAATCCTCCGCTCCCATTTTGCTGCACAGAATGGGATTTGGTGCTACCATTGTTGGGGAGATATATCATCAGGAGGAAAAGCGCCACAGAGAGTGCATCACAAGGAGTGAAGTTGCGTCTTCTTTTCCTCACAGATGACGGTTCAGGTTCATTCTCTCCTGTTGCGTGGTAAGTGTGGTCCGTTCGCAAACTTTATAACTAAAAAAACTTTTCACTACTCTCTATCGACGAACTACTAACACTCTCTGCTGTTTCCTCCTCCTTCTTCCTTCCTCCCGCTGTCTTTGTTGGTTTATTTATACACGCGAAACGCGTTCTCTGGCTGGCTGGATTGTCCGCTCGGTCTGCCGTACATACATGGCGGCGCAAGATGGTGATCTCTCTAAAGCAAGGCCCTTGCTAGATATATATATAAAAGCATAATTATAAGACCACGAAAACCAAACAAATTTTATTTTATAGCGATTATACACTTATATAAACATATTAATGGGTAGAATATTCAGATTTGATAATAAACCATGCCAAATATTACACACTGGCCCTTTAAAACTTTGAGAAACTTTTTTACTAGTTAGCAACTAAGCTAACACACACAAAAAGTCTCACAGACCAATTTTAATTTTTCCACTGTTATGTTTTTTCCCTCTCTTAGAAATCTGAACTCCCATCCATTTGATGATGTAAATATCTGCTGTATTTACTGTGTTGGAGTGGTTTACTCTTAAGACCTATTGCTTGAATGCTACACTCCTTGTGTTTTTTTTTTTTGTCAGACAAAAACAAATAGCTATTACTCCCCTGAGTATAACTGTAATCCACAGATCGATAATATGTCGACAAAAATGCTGCTCACACAGTCTTCATACACTCCCAAAGGTCCAGATGATCTAAATCAGTGAAATATTTAGTCCAAATACATTATTACATCTATAGATATACACAAACAGCTGTTGCGTTTTGTGGCCAGGCTGTGGCGAGGCCTGGATTTGACCTTTAAGTCTGAGGGGAAACTAACCCCTTTAACTCTGGATTCAACAAAACATAAACATATATTCTTTAAGATAAGTGATGGAAAATGATGGGCAGAGACAAACAATTCCAAAGTTTATTTTTAAAAGAGGTTATTATTATTAATATTAAAAACCAGTCAATTTAGTCAGTTTATTAAAATAGATATTTCTGAAAATGTAAAGAGTATTTAGAAATAGATACTGTACAAGGCAAAATTAAAAAAGAAGGGGGAGAGTGCTAAAGGATGGCTGGCTGTGGCAACATACAGTGGAAAGGGAGTGATGTAACCAGACACTCACCAAGCTCCTGTGCCCAACACACATACACACACACACAAAATTTAAAAAAAAACAAAAAACGGTTTTACACTAAAAACAAAATGACCAAAACAGAATAACTAACCAAAACAACCTCAAACAAAACAGCAGTGGCAGGGGTGTCTCTATCAGATTACTGTGCTACGCAAAAAGTCTTCATATGGGAGCAGCGTCAGCACTGAGCAGGACCTAAGGAATAAAACACAGATTAAAAATCACAATAACTACGCCTCAACAAATGCTAAACACACTTACTAGAGTACTGCACAGCTTAAGTACATGTCACACCCAGGATTGAAGCAGAACTTGTGCTTGTATACACAATGCAAATAAACTGGCACTGCGGCTGTGAGGTAGGACTAAGGCCTACACTCCCTCCCACACTCTTTGGTCTGCTGATGCCGACACTACCCACCTCTAGAAGAGTTTTTAACCCCTTATTGTCATAGTAGACATGTACAGATATACAGGTTTCCTAGAAGTGTTCAATATACAGTAAGCTCCGAAGTAGGCATTTATTGAGCGTAGCATTGGTTCAGGCAGGACATGATGTCAAGCTTAGCTCATATTCCAGCTGCATTAGCTGACCTCAAGCAGCCCATTCAACTGATGGAGCAGCTGATTGATGGAAGGGAGTCAGCTGATAGATCACGATTCCTTTCTATTCAACCAATCGGCAAATCTCAATCAGGGCGCCCTATTTAAACTGCCTGTGTACTTTGGCTGCTTTCTCTGCAAGCTGCTTTGCAACCCACCTCCACCCCAGCTCCTTCTCTTCATGCTGTGTTTCACTTGTCAGTGTCATTTCTGTTTGTCATTGATGCTGCTCTGTTTTGTTCGCATGGGGGCTTTGCTGCTGCTCTCCCTGCCTTAAGCTCTCCATGTATATGCATGGAAGGGCAGGGACATGTGCTCTCTCTGACTCAGGCTTTCCGCGAAGGCTTGTGGAAGGGCAGAGAGGTGTGCTTTCTCTGCCTCAGGCTTTCTGCGTAGGCGCATGGAAGGGCGGAGAGGTGTGCTCTCCCTGCCTCAGGCTTTCCGCATAGGCATGTGAAAGGGCAGAGAGCTGTACTTTCTCCACCTTAGGCTTCCTGCATGGGCGTGTGGAAGGGCAGAGAGGTGTGCCCTCTCCTCCTTAGGATTTCCACATGGGCACGTGGAAGGGCAGAGAGGTGTGCTCTCTCTGACTTAGCCTTTCTGCGTAGGCCTAGGAGAGGCAAAGAGGCTGCAGAACAGAGCCATATCACCAAATATAAAACTGCAAATGGAAATAGTTTTCTTTGAATAAAGTGGCCCTGACTGAACAGTCTTTAATTGTTTTTCACTCATATCCACACGTTCAGTCCATTCTTTTACCCTCTTTTTTTAGAGAAGCACCTGGATAAAACTTTAGAAGAACATGTACAATGTTTATTTTCTATGATATTGTTAGCAACTTTGCATTTGGACTGGGTGAGGCTTCATGCCATGGTCCCAATGTGTTTTCCAGCTAATACCTCCCACTTGTAGTCATCTGCAGCATCTTTTTTCAAAACAATATCAGGTGAAGAAAAAAAAATAGTAAAATAGTGAAACTTAAATAACTGAAAGACTGAAACACTTACAGTGATTCTGACTGTTGGGAAAAACCTTAAGTGGAGGAACAGCTTTCACTCTATTTTGGGTATACCTTGGACAGGAGAATTTTACAGGACCTGTAATTAATGATACACATAATTTCTTATGCATTCTTTCAGGTATTTTGTCCAAAGCTTCTGCCACACACACACACACACACACACACACACAGTGATTAATTGAATTGGAGACAGAGCGGGAATCTTATGAGTGGATTGGAGGATTGGGAGGATTTATTTGTCGTCCTGCATTTGAGCCATGCCCGGTAGATTATAAAATCATTCAACCCTGTAATCATAGACAATCCTGTTATCTGAGGAAGAAAGGAGGGATGTGATATTGCTGTCTGGCTGGGAGCACCTTCTGCTGCAGCGTCGGCGTCTGCTCATCTTTAACTGTGTGGTTGTCATTTCACAAACACAACAAAGGCTGCAAACGTCTCCAGCAGCTTGAATCATTATACATAGATTAGAGCATAAATATACACTGTGAAACACTAGATCTACTTACAAGTATTGTGTGTGTGTCACACACTGGTATATCTTCCTCCTGTGCCACAGAGCTACACTGTCATCCAAAAACTATTAAAAACACATCAGTGAACCACACTGTTGCACTGACATGTTACTTTATCATCATGAACACACACTGTAGTTTATTTTGATTAAATCCCACATACGTCTTGCTACCCCAAATACTCAATAGAGCACCAAATGTGGATTAATCCACTGCTGAAAATGCACCGTTACCTTCTGTTTGAGTAATGATTGTTAAAAAATAAAGTTATCAGTAGTTTCAGAAAATTACGGAGCCTTATCAAAAATGAAATTCTGTTATGTGTTTGTAAAGATTTACATCTTTAGCAGGAACTATTGGGTTTATAGTTGAGAACCACAGAACAGGGTATGAAATAAAGTTGATATTTGTGTTTATTGAATTAGAGTGGCTCAACCTCTATTGGAAAGACTGTAATGTTGATCCACTGACTGAACAATTCAAAATTTAATTTTGTCCAGTACTTTGGTGTATGACCAAAACTAATGACAGGCCCATTGGCCTCAGCTTGACTTTGTGTGTTGGGCTGCTTTCTAAACTAAGATTATGAGCATGATGAACACATGCTAAACATCAACATGCTAGCATTATAACTGCAAGCACGTGGGCATTCAGCTGCACATTGCTTTTGTGCAAGAGAGCCATGAGGATGGCTCTCTTGCACAAAAACACATGGTCAACCTGTAAAAAGTTGAACCTGGCTCAGCGTTTTCTGGAAAATGATACGGTGTCATCCAACAAGTTGTTGTTTTTGGCATTTGAATACACACAAGAGTAACAGTAGTATACAGTAATATGTATACGGGACCATTTTCTTGTACAGTGTAACATAAATTGTGAATTTCAACCAAAAACTCCCCAGATCCTGTCCACCCAAAAGGCCTAGTGAACATAACTGTGATATACCAGTATGGTCATTTACGTAAACTACTGCTGTGTTGAAGTGGCTAATACTGTAAGTGAGTCATCTTGCTTGAGTAATACCCCGTTTCAACAGTGATGGACTTAGCTTGGCTTGGTTTGCTTTTGCCATCAGGCCAGCACAGCAGGGGTTTACATTTTCATTTCAACAGGGCTACCCACATGAAGGCTGATGACAGCTTGTCTTAAGTGATGATGTTTTCAAGCAGTAGGGCTTAAGTTATTTTTGCTGCATGTATTTTTTGACAGCAGGGCAGGTAACAGAAGAGTTGCATGTTTGGAACCACATGAACTTTAAGCCATTTTAAGGTATGTCCTTACTATGTTTCTTTTCCTAAAGCTATCCTCAGTAATTTTTCTTGCCTAAACCTAAAGAGACGCAACAATGTTTATTTTCCTAAACCTAAGTCATTTCCTATAGATTATTCACAACAAAAGTCCCCCCCCCCATTATTTTGTTACCTAAAAACTTTTATTGTGAAGCTGCAAAATGTGTTTTCAAGCAGCAACTTCACACAACTTCTAATACAGCTGATAGTGAACAGTAAACAGTAAAATAGATATCTGAGGTTAAAACAGGACGCAGGACAGAAACTAAACTCCAAACCATAGAGTTAAAAGTTAGAGGCTACAAAAGTACTGAGAGCTGAACACACAGAGACTTTTAAAAACGGCTTTCTCTCTGGTCTCCTGCAGATACAGGTGAGTAGAGTCTCGCAACACACATGGGTTGTGTGAGGTGGAGAAGCAGGGTCATCAGGGGTTGGCTGTGGTTGGCAAGACGTCACCATTACCCACTTGAGTGTGGGTGGCTGGCTTTTGGACCTACTCTGGAGAAGGTTTATCTCTATTGCAGCTTGGCATAGCACGGCACATCTAAACTGGTAATGGAAAAAAAGTTTTAAATACTGTTAGATTGCTAAAGATGTCTGACCCATTTACATTTCATGGTTTTAAAATTTGGCTCAATTGAATTTGTAATTAAATAGCCCTGCCCACACATCACACATCATGAAATGAATAAAGTAAATTTTGGTCTTGGTGTTCTGTATCGCTCCAGACATTGCTTTACATTTAATGGAGGAAAGCCGTTTCCCTATTTTTGCTTCCAATAATGCTGACACTGTTTACCTGAATGCCTCTAAAACTGATCTTCACCCCCTCCCCCAAATGTTAGTATATACAATATTTAACTGATATATAACAGATTTATACTAGGTTGTTCTTTTTTTTTTTTTTTTTTTTTTTACACACTATTGCACAATGTTAAATACTCTCTCAGGTGTCTTAATGGAGAAAATAATAGACTTAGCATCTCAGTTTGGTGTTGTGTGATACTTCACCTCTATGATGTTGTGCTTTCAAGACATCTTAGTAACACTTCTCCTATTGATAGTGATGTATCAGCCAGTCTAAAACTCTAATAAACAGCAAGGTAATGACAAACCATGTTATAACTGGTATTACATCAGTGATATTTAATATTAGGCTCAAATAAACAAGACACTGTCACCTGTTTGGATTTAAATTCAGCTCCCATACTTTAAGCTAATTTAGTTGAGCCAGTTAGCATGTGTTAAACTAAATAATTACAATTAGCTTCTCTACAGAATACGGGAGTCATTTAGCATGAAGGAGTCTGCATCTGCAAATGCCTCTGGAAGAGAAATAGAATTACAGTGAGACAGGATGGTGAAAAAAAAATAAAAAACACATCAGTGTAATAATAAAGAAGAGACAACCATTGTCAGGCTGGAAAATGGATTCCATTTGTGTCAGAAGCACATTTCATTGTAGCTCAGACAATAAATGACACAGTTCATGGAACCGAATGCATCAATTAATCTGCATCCACCTCCATCCATTCATTGTTACCTCTCTCTCTCCCTCCTTTCTATTCTCTTCTTCTTCTATTGTGTTTGAGGCGGGTCTCATTTTTTTCATTGTTACCACTGAGTGGCACCTCTCCATATTTAATCAAGGACTTCAGGACTAAAGATAGCACTGTGCTTCAATCCAGTCAAAGAGCTTTGGCTCTGTTATTGAATTATTCTATCAGTTTTCTGCCTCCATCGTAAAGAATAGATCCTATTGTTAAGAAACAGATTCTCATTTGGAGGATCTAAATGGGAGCAAGGGAGAAGAATGGCTCTGTCATGTTACCACCACCCTCATCTCCTGTGTTCATTGCTGCTTTGCCCGTGCTGAAATTGACTT
Source organism: Epinephelus awoara (assembly GCA_035609425.1). NCBI lineage: Eukaryota > Metazoa > Chordata > Actinopteri > Perciformes > Serranidae > Epinephelus > Epinephelus awoara. Next base: position 42,824,671 of record CM069294.1, on the reverse strand, counting down.
TAAATAGATGTTGAGGATAACATCAATGTCAGCGGCAGAGCAAATCAATTCAAGAGCTCTGTCAGGTGGAAATATGATGAACTGCATTTATCCTCAAGATTAAAACAAAATGATTTGCCATTAGTACAAAGCGACTTCATTGTGCTGATCTGAGGTAGTGACCTGGAGGGAAACACAACAAGAGGCGAAGCGGAAGGCAAAATGTCAGAAACACTTAATAGTGATTAGATAGGGAAGATTTTTCCCGGAAATTAACACAAACTGCAAAATGAAGACTTCAATTCGTGTTCATGAATGATGTGAAGATTATGTCTGCCACAGAGGGACTATTGGACAAAAGCAGTGTTGTACTGAAGGGTATACACAGGTATTAAGGGTATACCCACCTCTTTTTCTGGCTAATTCCAGTATACCCACCTATCAGCCAAAAGCCATTGGAATAACCTACCCAACCTTTATTATTATTATTCAGTCATTACTATCACTACTAGTCCATACCCATTGGTATTTGTCACTTTCTACCTATGCCAATCCTCAATGCCTATGTGCAGTTTCACATAGATTGACCACGTCAGTGAGTAGAAAAACGTGGGACAGACAAAATGACTGACTGACAGAATGACTGACTGACAGAATGACTGACTGACAGTTTCCGTGATTATATACAGCATGCCATACCATGACTTAGTCATACCAAAAATTAAAACAAACAAACAAACATTTGGCCACAGGGGGAGCCACAGCGAGCCATGTTTAAGCATTTTTCTGTTGTTATCGCGCCACCCAGTTGCCAATTAGAGTTAAATTTCTCCAGTCACCTTGAGGCGTCCTGTTCTACATATCTACCAAGTTTAGTAAAAATCGATATGGGGGTTAGGCCTAGATAAGAAATTAGCTCTCTAGCGCCCCCATTTTGTTTGATGGGGTCAATAATGGAGGGGTCCCCTCAGATTATGTGTGGTCATATGCCTACAAAGTTGCGTGGTGATCGGTGAAACCCTTGCAATGTTATACACCTTTATGTGATGAGCCACGCCCTACGCAATATTCATTGCCATATAGAAGCTCAGTCTTAGTAAGTTTTCCAACTTTTGCCGAGAGGGAACTTTAGATATTCTCTGTGCAAAGTTGCATGTCTCTATTACATACAGGGCATGAGCATGCCCATTCAAAGTTAAAAAAAATGGTATGAGAATGAAGTATTCTCTTTTGTAATCACACTTCTGTAAATTGTAACAATCCAAACTGCACTAAAATTAGTCCAAAATTCTTTGATTTTGAATTTATTTTCAGCGGCTGGGCTGCTTGTATGACTGCTGCATTCACACAATAGATTCAACCGTGAGGTAATGAAGCGAACAAAACGCTGTCTGGTTTCAACTGGTAACTGATTAAGGGATGCTGTTCTAAACATTATTATTACTTTTAATATGATTATTAAATACATTTGACCATGCCGGTTCCATTTATATGTGTTACAGTAAATTTGACTGCAACTTTGTTGGTCCCCCCCAAAAATTGCTCTTGAGAAATATTTCTGTTTATCGTCCCTGTTTATCGAGTCTGGTTTGGTTTGTGTTGACAGGGCTGTTGACTTTGACAGGAAATGGAGTATGAAGTAACCACAAGTTAGTTAAGAGTCATGTTTACTTAATGAATCAGAAATGCAGATGCTATTTGTTGTTTTCTGTTTTTATGAAGTTGGTGTGAAGAAATCTGAGAGGTTTGAGCCAACTCAATTAAATATAGGCTTAATTACGGCACATTCATGTAAACACTGTCAGATTAAGTTTACAGAGAAAAGAGCCTGTGGTATTAAATGTTTTGCTGTCTGTGTTGATCATCAAGCCCCATCGCAGGCTTTGGTTAATATGCCCTATTTGGACAAAAGTATGTGGACACTGCTGCCAATGTCACCCTGCACAAATCCAGCCCCCAAAAGAAATGTTTTTTCCCAGTTTGGTGTGGAAGAAGTTTCTAGGCCTGCACAGAGCCATGATCTTAACCCCTTCCAACAACTTTGGAATGAACTGCAACACCAACTGCGAGCCAAGCTTTTATATAAAAAATGGGACATATGACACCAAAACCCAGCCAGATGTTGACAGTTCCTCACTATCCTGTCTCACCTTGGAGTTTTTTTTTTTAATCTTGGAATGGTCACAGTAATGGCTCACTCCAGCTTTGGCTCGACTCGGTGCACTTTCCTCTCCAGCAGCTCGTCTTCCTCTAAGTGATGAATCTGCTTCTTTACCTTGGACTTCTTCCCAGACAAAAAAAAAAAAAAAACAGCCACTAGACAGCAGGTGGTACAGATTTTATGAAATTTGGACCAGTGATGTTTTACTGCAATCAGTCACAGAGAGCGAAAACATGATATTGTTTATTAAGTGGTTTAAACTTGTCAGTTTTTTCAGAACTTGTATATCGCTGAAAAGACAACTCCATAAACTGATTCATCAGTTGACAGAAAATGAGTCAGACATTAGTATCATTGGTTAATTGTTTAAAGGTCTAGTGTGTAGGATTTAGGGGGCTATACTGGCAGAAATTGAATATGAAATAATACATACGTTTCCATGGGTGTATAATGACCTAAAAATAAGAATTGTGTTGTTTTGCTTACCTTAGAGCCATGAGCCATGTATACCTACACAGTAGGGCGTTAACAGAAAAGTCGATTTGTCGATGAAAAAAAAATCAAAAGTCGTTACTACACAGTGGGTGGGTCCCCATTTATGAAGACTGGCATGTTGCACCACCATGTTTCTACAGTAGTCCCGAATGGACAAACCAAACACTGGCTCTACAATGGGCCAACATAGTGAGAAACCCATCCACATCAAGCAGTGTTGGAGTTACATCGATTTGTATCGTACAACTGATTGATTGAAATGCAAACATGTCATTTTATTATAAATGAAAGACAGTTGGTCAAACAAGATAAACATTTTTATGACATCATGCTGTAGTTCTGCCTGATGGGTATTTTATTTTGTTTTTTGTTTCTAAAAAGTCAAAAATAAAATCAGGGAACTGGGGAAAAATCTATAATGGAAAGCATAATTGATGCTCATATCTTATCTCTACACATCTCACATCTTTATGTTTGTGTGAGTGAGTGTGTGTGTGTTTGTTATGTACAGTATTTCTGTGTACAAAACTGCTTACCTTTAGGAAATTGTCAGGTTGATGAGCCCACTGTGACCCCCATCTCCTCACTCTGTCACCTGCTGACATGCGCAGAAAAGTGGGATGGGATTGTGTGTGTGTGTGTCTGTGTGTCTGTGTGTGTTTGTGTTCACACTCTGGTTTATCTTGTTGTGATTTCCTGGATGTTATGGCCTGATTCTGATGATAACAGCCCTCTGTCAGCAGTCTGCAAAAAACCTCCTATAAGCATTTCTGCCCCTTTAGTACCAACTGAGCTTCAATACTCCAACACACACACACACACACACATACACACACACACACACACACACACACACACACACACACACACACACACTGTGGGGGTTTCAATGCTGCTATATATCAGACATTAGTTTCATGATCTCTGTTGGTTCTCTCCATTTTAGCTCCCCTTGATGAATCTAAATTAAAAACTAATTTATTGCAGCTCCACAAGTGAAGTTCACATTACTGTAACTGTTTTTCTAAAATGTTCTTTTATTAAAATAAGTGAAATTAAACCTCAGGATTTAAAAAAGGCTTGCTGGTTTAAGAGAGAGGCCTATATTTCCAATACACTTTGAAGATTTGACATTTGAAAACCTCAACCTGGCTAGCAAGCAAGTAGGTCGCAGAAGTCGGCAGAAGGAGAGTTGTAGGGGACAAATCATCATATGCCTCTACAGAGTTTACAGACTGGTGAGTTGATTTCCTCGTTCTGATGAGTCACTCACAGCTACATGCCACCACCGTATAAAGCCAACCACAAAAAGCATTGCTAGCACTTGTAAAGTAGGCATAGGAGCCTAAATTTAGCACATTAAGCAAAGCTGACTTTTTGTCCTTCCCTTGCTACGACCAGAGGAATCTCAACCCATTCTCATTCACAGGTCACTCACTTTGTCACATCCCTTGGCATCTGATAGCGACACATATGGCACCCTTTTGTGTATCCATGTGACACACATCTGGAACACAGTTAACACATGGTTAATCTAGTAAAATGGTTTTGACGACAAAGGCAACAACACTACTCTGTTTAGAAAAAAGATTACTGTTTGGGTTAAAATAAGTATGTTTGTTACGAGTGACGTCAGTGCATGACAACAGTATGTAAATTATGTAACGATACTTTAAAACAAGCTTGACTTTTTGTTTCACTCAAGATGTAGGTGTATAAGTTAGATAATGTTATGTTAAGACTACACTGACTTTTCGTTTCACAAGACACAAACTTAAAGTCATTTTTGTTTGACCCATCCACCTCCCCTCCATCTCTATGCAAACTTTCTCACTGTTCATACTACATCAGCTGCTCTCAGTTTCAAGTTTTGCCACAGATGGATTTATATTGGAGTTAGTTGAAAGCAAGGCCTCATTTACACTGCAAGCAATGTGTCCTCATAGTGCTCGCGTAGCGGTCCACAAGCATTGTCGCAGGACACGTGTATTCACACCAAAACCGAACACAACCGAACTGTCGTGCAATGGCTGCTGCTGTCCCGTCAAAATACAAACCACATCCGAACAGTTGGTGGCGGTAGTGCACCGTGTTTGCAAATCTTCAATAAACCCCAAAGAAGAAGTGAGTTCGGCCCCAAAGCTCAGGGTGGACAGGTTCGCCCGCCGGTGATTATTCCAACACTTGGAGAATCAATATTTAGCATTACAAATGGGTAAGTACATGAAACATGTGCTTGTCAGGTCTCGCTTGGTCAAGGGGGAGATGTCTACAGTGGCTGAGGGAGGTCACAACACTGGCAAACTCGTGTTTTTTGTTGAATGCCGCGATCATTCACTTGCAACTCGCACAAAAAAATGGCATCTCTTCTATTTTCGAGCTTGCTCACGAAAGCAGCACGACTCAAGCAGTGCGTAGAACAGATGTGATGTGAATGGTCCAACCTGTTAACATGCTCGCCAGAATGAAAACGCGAGTAAACAGTGACCGTTCGCGAGTGCTACACGAACGCATCGCTTGCGGTGTAAATGAGGCTTAAGGTGCGTCTCATAAAGACACTAAAGGGCGCCTGTGGCATCAATGTCACATGTATGTAAAGGCGTGACAAAGAGTTGGTATTTGACCACTTAGGCATGTGAATGGGCTGGAAATCCAAGAATGACATCCTTATGGGGTCTAATTACCAAAGACTCTTCGACCTCCTGTTGTACACACAGTGTCAGATAAAATAACTGAACTCCTCTGCGGTCTTTTCTTTCAGTAAGCCTCTCCTGTTTGAGACAAAGACCTAAATTATCATTATGTTCTGTGTAAACTAAAGATATCAATACCAGTTTCTTAGACACATAAGTGAGATTGAGACCATTCTAGTCTTGTTTTGATTAACACTTCCCCTGCCAGAGTATTATTTTTCAGTTGCCAGCAACTGCCAGCATTTTTAATCATATTCACTAATCTTTCAAATCTCACAGAATAATTTGTTCTACGATAATGTAAACAGTACATGAAACTAAAGAAGAGACCTTCTGTTTTTATATAAAAAAACATTTTATTCTCAACATCATCTTTTTTACACAGCACAGCCTCCAAGATCCACCGATAAAGAAGACCAGATGAGGCAGAAAGAGGAGGAAGGCAGCTGAGACCACGTCAGCCTCAAACAAGGAGACTGTAATCAGCATCTCAGGTACACCTCTCTCCACTGACTGCATGAAAGTCTTATCCTATGGCCTCTCATATGCCCCCACTCATAACTCAAACCAATTCCAGACGAAAGTCGATTTGTTTAGATTTTACCGTAATTTGCATGTGAAGGCCTGGTACCACAACAGAAATGCTAATACTACAACTGCCACTCTGCAAACTGCTAATAATGCTAAAAAACCACACAGCCCCTTCAGGCCCAAATTTCCACTAAATAACAATGCATGTTTGAATGCGTTCATGAAAAAAGTGGACCATGACGTTGAAAAACTTTTTCATACTAACAGAGAAACATCATGCTCCAACCTGACCCAGGGTGAGAGACAGGCTATCCAATGGCTGAACAATAATAATGACATTGTAATACGAGCAGCTGACAAAGGAGGAGCCACGGTGATTTGGGGTAAGCAAGACTATATTGATGAAGCCTTCAGACAACTGAATAACCCACAGTACTATGCCCCTGTCACCTTAAAGGCTAAGTTCGGTTTTTTGACACCTGGGCCTTATTTTTAGGAATAAATACGCTCGTAGACTCACCCAGACAATTTTGGTGGAGCTCTGAGCCGTTTTCGAGCAATTTAGATCCATCCAACGGCGTTTTCTCTCATGCCATAGAAGCGGACGGGGCCAGACATCGAAGCCCCTAAATTAGACATTATCTGCTGCGAAACTCGCTCATTTCACCTACATTTTATAAATGAATGGCCAGTGTTATCACCATGACCCACCTTTACAAGGATGGGTAACTTTTGATGACGTCATAGACGTGCACCGCAGTAGCGCAGCTGAGTCCAGCCGGCGCTAGGCTAGGAGCTACACGGGTACAAACATGGTTCGTCATTGCGTTTTTCCACTTTGTCCAAACAAAATGACTAGTTGGACAAAGTTCACATTCCACAGGCTTCCTTTGAAAAACCCGGAGTTACTAAAGCTCTGACTTGTTGTCCTGAAAATGGACCCGAATATTCCTATGGAAGAACTGAGGAGGGTCAGTCACCGGGTCTGCAGCGCTCACTTCGCTCCAGAAACCACACTGAACTGAATTTCCTAAATGCCAAACTCATATCTATGAAACTGTCAACCGTGTTTCTACATTATTTTTTCTGTGTAATAGCCTGAGTCTGCTGTCTGCATTCCAGATCATACATAACTACAAAGTAAAGACATCATACCCAAGTTATTTATTTATAAAGCAAACACTCATAGAAAATATACCCTTTTTGCATTTGTATGGGCTACTTACTCTATCGAAAGTTGTCCGTTCGGTCCTGCTGGCTTCGGCTGCGTCTGCCAGTTGACTCTCGGGACATGAAAAAAGTCTCTACCACATCCCGGTTTGTCATGGCAGAAAAATCTTCCAGTGTAGTGAGACACGTATTTTGGGGGGCATCAATACGTGTTTCCTCTGGTCTCAAGTCCCACTCTGAGCAGCAAAGGCTCTCCTCTTCTGTTGTCTGTGGCGTGTCCACAACAACACCACCAGTTAGCCCCCATTCGCTTGTTCTCTGGCCAGCTGTTCGGCTCTTTCCCTCTGCATCCTCCTTTCAAATAGCTCCTCGTCGGTGTATTCTGGCTCAGAACGATACGGGCATCCATCATACTCAAAGTCGTCATCAGACACTTCTACATCGGATAAATATTCCGTCATGTTGCACAAGAATAGCTGTGTAGCTGTATAGCCTAGCCTAGCGCCGGCTGGACTCAGCTGCGCTACTGCGGCGCACGTCTATGACGTCATCAAAAGTTACCCATCCTTGTAAAGCCCCGGATGACCATAACAAGGAAGTTGAGCTGACATGGTGATAACACTGGCCATTCATTTATAAAATGTAGGTGAAATGAGCGAGTTTCGCAGCAGATAATGTCTAATTTAGGGGCTTCGATGTCTGGCCCCGTCCGCTTCTATGGCATGAGAGAAAACGCCGTCGGATGGATCTAAATTGCTCGAAAACGGCTCCGAGCTCCACCAAAATTGTCTGGGTGAGTCTACGAGCGTATTTATTCCTAAAAATAAGGCCCAGGTGTCAAAAAACCGAACTTAGCCTTTAAATCCAACTGCATCTATTAAACAAGATCTCAAAACTATTCTGGACAATTCATTTGAAAGACAATGGATTAACAGCCAGGAACGTGATTTCCTATTCTCTCCCAATCCCAAACTAGCTACATTTTACTTGCTCCCAAAAATACACAAAAATCTCAACTCTCCACCAGGTGGACCCATCATCAGCGGATTTGACAGTATAATGGAACCTGTTTCCAAATATGTTGACTTTTTCATTAAGCCCCTCACTTGTTCATTGCCTATCTCCAAGACACCCCAGATGTGCTTAAGAAACTTGAAGAAATACGTACAGTGGACAACACTTACCTTGTAACTATGGATATCAAGTCTCTTTATACAAACATTGAACTTTTTGATGGTGTGAAGCACTTCAGCATTTTTTACAACTGAGACCATTCTTCTGTTTCAGAAGGGCTCCAACTCTAAAGGACTCCTTGGTCAGGAGTCACCTTGCTGCCTCTAAACCCAAGCCCTGATTCCCCCTACAGGTGCAGGTCTTGCAGACACTGCCACAGCATAAAAAGAGACAATGTTTTCATTGATGATTTTAGTCAAAGAACATTTCATTAGGCCTGTTTCCACTAAAGAAGTTCCTGGTACTATTTGGGGGGCAGGGACTTTACAGGAACGTCCTCTCGCTCGGCCCTCTCAACCGCCATGTCTCCACTGAGAGAGCAGAGTAGGAGGAAGGCTCCTGTAAAGTTACCGGGCTCTGGATATGATGTAATCGTTGCGCAACAATTTTTACAAAGAAACATGTTGTCGCTTTCTGTTGACGTCACATCCCACCTTGAGTATATCCAATCAGCACCAAGTAAACCCCATGCCCCACTCAGGAGTCTTTCGGGGCCGTTCTGAGTACCTACTCCGAGTCAGGGACTTGTTTAGCCCCGTAAATTTACCCTGAAGTTCCTGCGGTGGAATTGGGCCTGTTGCCGCAGTTTTGCCAACTGTAACACAACACATGTGATATACAGACTAGAGTGCAAATGTGGTTGCTTCTATATTGGTCATATAAAAAGGAAGCTCAGAGCAAGACTGGCCAAACACAAATATGCCATCAGAACACAAAACCCTAACTATCCAATGGCCCAACATTACAAAATTGCTGGTCATACCAGTTCTGACACTTTAAAATGCATGGAACATTGAGGCAGTCCCCAGCAGTCCTCAGTGAGAGGAGGAGACAGACTGAAGTAGGGCTGCACGATTCTGAAAAAAATGAGAATCACGATTTTTTGGCTTATAATTGAGATCACAATTATCTCACGATTTTTTTCAAGATAAAGATTTATTGTACTTATTTCCTGATACAAAAGGAAAAGTAACAAAAATTTTAAATAAATAATAAAAAAATATCATTAAATAACAGAAGCTATGATTGTGCCTGATACAAGAGACACAATGCACATAAACTCTGGTCAGCAGAGACGGAACACTCCTGTTTTTAGCTTAAATGCAACAGCTGACAGCCTGACACTAACCGTAGAAACAATAAACTTTAGTCTCTTGTCTTCTCTCACAGCTTTTGAACAATTTTAACAATAATATCAATGTTGAACAACATTTTTCTGAGGTAGTTATTCCAGGCCTGGAATTAAGTCATTTTTAGGGCAAGGCCACTTTGGCCTTTGATAAATACAAATTTATTGGGGCATCACGGCCAAAATGTGAGGCACCAAGGCCAAAACCAATGGCGCAATAACAATATGTGCTAACTACACTGAATGAAGACAAAACAATATATGTGTTGAAAAACAATACTGAGTTTATTAAAACTGGAAACTGAACATTTGACTTTTCCACAAATGCTGTGTGATAAATGTTATTAAAATTAAATTAAAATGTGAACAATTCATAATATTCATTTTTATTGTTATGATAAAATAAAGTCATAATGGACTAAGGAAGATCAAAACTAAATGTTTCAACACCATGCATTTGACAGGAATATTCACCTAACATAGCCTACATATCTTTAATTAAATAATTATTTATATGTCTCTATGTATATTTTTTACATAAATCCCCGATATTTTATTTGCCTTTAAAAAATTCCTCTTCCTTCATTTAATTTGACAGTGTTTATTGTATTGTATTATATGTATTAATTCTCTACAGGATCTTGTATGTTCTTTAATGTGTGTTCAATTTATTAAAAGAAAAAAACAAAAAAAAAAGTTTTGGTGAACCCTGCAGCAAAGTGAACCCTCTTCCTCAGAGAGGATCTTTGCCTCCCAGTTTGTTCCTGGCGGCAGAACAGAGTGAACCGTCTTTCTTCTCAGAGGATCTTTGTCCCTGAGAGCAGGCACTCAGCTGTTCTCCGTGTCTGCAGTGTAAACAACTTTTGCTGGTGATTTGACAGTCACTAGAAGCACATTATGACCCTCTGTAAAAGTTTCTGTGTGGTACCTGTGTTGTACATGAGCTAACATTAGCGGCTAAGGACTGAGAGGCTGTCCGGTGTGTGTGTGTGTGTGTGTGTGTGTCTGTCTGAGGAGTGTCAGTACATTAATTTGTTAGCTGTAGCCTTGCTGTTTGTCATGTTAATGTTATCGTCGGCAGCCCTGGATAGCTTGTAAAGCTTTAGCATAGTTAACACATTTGTTATCAGCCCATGTGTTGTACTGCTACAGAAAATTAATAAATCTTTGGTTTATTTGCACAACGTCACCTCTTCTTCTTCACATCTTTTTTGATGACTACTTTATGATTATTTACACATCAGTATTTTGCCATTTTGGCTTGTCACTTCCCGACAGTCTGGTCGCATGTTTTTGATGATGACTGATTTATACACTATTTTGTCATTTGTTTTTGTCATATCCTGACAGTCTTATCCATTACTTTGGTCATTGCTGTGATCTACGTATACATTAATGTTTTTTTGTTTTTTTCCTGTCGTATCTAGACAGTCTGGTCACATGATTTTGATGGTTGTTATGATTTATACATTGTTTATCTAGTTTTTCTTGCTTAATCCTGACATGATTTTGATGATTGCTGCTACGTATACATCTATGCCTTGTAGGGCATTAAAGACTTAGATTTTTTTTAGGTTGACTTATCTGTCAATAAAGTCGAAGTCGAGTCGACAAGTCATTTGATGATGTCATCACATTGACACAGCGGAGGAAAGTGAAGTATCTCTACAAATGTGATGTGTGGAGGCCCGAACATACTTGGGCAGAACGTACGCGGAACGGACTCTGCGCAAGCCCTGTGTGTGCAAAGCTCAGATTTTAATACCGCGCAGACTCCGCTCCGCACACCAGTGACTGCTCGGCATGTATTTTTCACATTGGGGGATTTTTCACGGACATTTTTACGGGGAAACTACAACGCAGAAGCGCGCTCGACTATGAAAGCTTGAATGACTGCGGACATTCCTCGCAGAGTCTGCTCCGCTTATAGTACGCCCGAGTATGTTCACTTAGTCAAGGATAAAGTATCAGCGTAAGCACACAGAGAGAGAGTGAGGGAAAAAACACACGACTTGTCAACTCCTCCTGGTGGGTGTCGACTTGTGCCACTGACGTCGATGCGTCGACAAATAGACTTTTCTGTTAATGCCCTAATGCCTTGTTATTTTTTTAAGAACTTTTTTATTTGTCGTATCCTGACAGTCTGGACATATGACTTTGATGATTGTCCTGATTTATGTATTAATGCTCTGTTATTTTTCTTGTCACATTCTGACAAACTGGTCACATGGTTTATTGATTACTGCTGTGATTTATACATTTATACTTAGTTGTTTTATCTTGTCATGATCTGACAATTTGGTCACCTGACTTAATCACATGATCTCCAACACATGCTTGACATGATTTAAACACCTGTGTGCAATCTGTATGCTCATATCCTGATGAAGACTTGTCTAGTCGAAACTCGTTGAAATCCCCGTTTTATTAAAGGATTTTTACACTACCCCAGAGTGCCTCGAACTCTTAGTTTGGACTACCTTTTGTTTGACCCTGTTTCATCCCAGTTTGCTTCTTTGTCCAAATCAAATTCAGAACGTTGCTCAAAACAGGGATTTTCGAGTCTGAGTCCATCAACGCAACCGTAAACTTTTCCATCAGTGCCAGATGCTGTTTACAGGCTGCTACATTTCTATAAACAAAATTTTCTTCTGGTTTCCAGACGATCTTCTTTGTTTGTTTTTGAACATGGGAGTGCTGTTCTATTTCACAAGATGTGCAACAGCGCCACCATCTTATAACGGAGAAAACACCTATTGCTGGAATATCTCATCAATGGCGGAGATAGTGTTAATATTAATTTGTAGCAGTGTGTGTGTGTGTGTGTATGTTTTGTAGCAGCACCCTGCTGTGCTGCTACACAGCTATTGATCTGGCAATCTGAGGAGCAGCAGTAAGTGGAAGGTAAACAAGCTGCTCAAAGCCTGATGGAAGTCTTGTTATCCAGATTGGAGGGTGAGTGAGGCGTCTCCGCCCCGTCTTTTCTAAGAGTTTATGGTATCCTCTCTGTCTCATGCCTTCTCAGTCAGTGCTGATGTAGGATATTTAGTACAGGACCTGATCAAAGAGCAACTTGGCCCAGTACTTCCTCTCATCTTTTCTCTCTCTCTCTCTCTCTCTCTCTCTCTCTCTCTCTGTGTGTCTCTTTCTCTCTCTCTCTCTCGTGGCATCATTCATACACTCAGCTGAGCGACTGAGGCAGAGGCAAGTTAAAGGGAGAAAAGAGATGACTGTAAAGGTGATGTTGGTGAAAACTCTTGGAGTTGATTCTTTACACTGGCAGTCATGGTCCACAAGAAGAATAAGAATGAGCAGTTTTGTGAGTGTCACAACAAGGATTTCTGTTATCTGATAATTACAGTTCTCTTTTTTTTTTTTTTACCAGGAAAATCTGTTGAAGTGAGACACATTCCTTCCTGTCATAGTGCCCATTGAAGATAATTCCCTCTGAGAATATGTGTCCTAACAGCAAGCAAGCGTCTGACTATTGTGCTGCGTTGCATAACATTGGACACTCTCTGTTAACAGAATTGGTTAAATATGAACTTCTGTTACATCATGTGAACAAACCACATAGCTATCAGCTGTGTGCTTGAGATCAGACTGGAGACACAACCACTTTAAAGACAGATGAGTACTTGCTATTGTCATGAACCGGGCCGCACGGCCATGACAAAGAGGGGGACACATACACAAGGAAAGCCAATTAAAGGATTTTATTTACTAAGGTAAGTCGAAGGACTTTCACGTCTACGTATTACACACTAGGTATCCTCTTGCATCTGCTGTTGACGCCCCAACCAACGCCGGGATGTCAACAAAAAGCAACAAAAGCATGTGGTTCAGTGTAGGAAAAAACATCATGGTTCAGCTCTACATTTATACAGGAAGTAAACATTGTGCTCCTGGATGAAAGTCTGGGGTTTGCTGGACCCATCCACCACCCCTCCTGCCCACCCTATAGCGACTTGCCAGCTCCTTAAATTGTATCCTCACTGGCAGCGTTTGACTGACAAAGCGGCATTAATTGACGACTTCATAATGAGAATGGGTTGGTCATTCCAGTAGAAATTATTTTTGTTTGTGTTGCCCCAACATATGCATGCTAGCGTAACATTTATTTGATTATTTTGAAAATAGCGTTTTTATGCACAAGTCCATTGACAGGACTTTTATTTTGGGATATAATGTTGAAGTGAAAGTAGCCTACTATTCAATAAAAAGTATTATATATCTACATGTCTTGATGATGTCATTCTTTATATAACCTGTCTAATTATTTTCATCTTGCTAAACACAAAACATGAAGGCCTCACATGCTTATTACATGCCATGCAAAAGTTTAAAATCCAACAGAAAAGTCCCATTGGCTTTTTGTCAAAGGACCCATGCTGATGTTAACTTCCATGTTGGCCTACAAATAAACATCATCCCTGCAGCACTCTATTGCAGTGATGCCATATCTGCGCCAACAGTGACAGTAGATCCTTTGTTGTCGTCACACGGTGTTGTGCTGCTGCTGCTGCCTTACTGACACCCTGTCAGACTTCTACTACTGTCTGCAGGAGCTGCTGCTCACTCTGCTCTGAGTCCTAGCTACTGAGGTCACACAGCGATATATCTGACGCCTGCAGCTCCTGTTAGAATAGCAGAGTTATGGCTGATTTCTACCCCTGACTGTTTACCCTTAAAACATATGTGGTTCATTTCAGGATAAGTGAGTGAGTGTCTGTCTCATGGATATTTTATGAGGACAAGTTACTGCACATCATGATGGCACCCATTCACTTTTGTGTGACGTTTATTATGATGGTAAAGCAATGACTGTTGCTCATCAAGGTCTGGATGATTTGTGTATTTGAATATGTGTCTTCTCAGACCACAGACCACAGTCATGTTACAATGACCAAGGGGATGTGCCAGGCCTGGGATCAAGTCTAGAAATTGCTGAGAGTTGGAGACCTAGCCTCAAATGCTAACACCTGCCTTTCCCATTGGAAAACAAAAGGCATGGCTGTGTCAACATGAATGTAATGTGTTTTAGACTCTACTTTCCACATCAGTGTTTTTATATCCAATATCCTCCAGTCTTAACTTTCTGTTTACTGATTTTATTATTTGCATTTTGACTCATCATGCTCTTTCAACAATCCTTCATTCAACATTTCTACAGATCCACCCACGAATCTAACAGACCGCTTTCTAAACGACGATGCTCGCTGAGTCAAGACAACTGACGAGGCGTTGAGTTTCCAAGAATATCCAGCTCTCATTGATTTGCGATTTATCTCTCAGTGCGGTTTGTTTGTTCATTTATTGGCAGTTTGTTTGTCTGGGCTGCTCAGTCACGCTTTCTCTAAGTGTGGCTTCGTGCAGCGTCACATCAGCCGTGCAGCGAGTCCAGACCAGTTGTATTTATAGATCAGCCTGTCTGAGGACGGAGCCAGCAGCCAGAGAGTAATGATGCGCTACAAATGGGACTCATCCAAAACTCGTTCCCCCACTGCCCCCCCCCACACACAGCCCTATTAACCTTCACACACACACACTCACACGGATACAAACACATTCATGGTACCTTTTTTTATAGATTAAAAGCTTCAAGCAGCCGTTTGCCAAGTTCTGCATCAGCCTACAGGAAGCACAAAATAATCAAATTATATTATGGCGCATTAAAGTTGTACATAAAACACTTTCCAGCTTATGGAGCCTGTGGCACGGAGGTCATTTTATAGCCACGGGTTCCATACACCCACCAATCAAGTATATCCACAACCTCTCTGTAGCCGGTCCATATAAACATATGGTGCTCATTCAGTCTGTATGCTGAACTCTGCTTCACTGCTGCCTGCTATCAAAAATATAACTCCCTGGTGGATCATTTGGTCATACGTGAATTCTGTTTTTTAAAATGTGTTCCAATCCTGTTCATTAAATGTTGTGTATCTCAGGCTCTGCCACAGGGGTTATTCAGGGACAGTGTGTGTCAAGCTTGCTCAGATTCAGTGCATGGCATCTTTGTGCTATTTGAATTAAAATAGAATAAAACACTAGAAACTAAAAGAAAAAGAGATTGTGTGTTTGTCATATCATAAGGCTATAGGTTATGTTATAGTGGGCTCTAGCTCTATTTTGTTTCATATGAATAGGCCAAGACTTTAAATATTTGCAGCATCTTTATCATAACTTACAGACTTTGATCCTTTGTCTGCTTGTATGATTCAAACAGTCATTGTTACTAATTGTCATGAGGCTTTACTGTGCCCATCATATTAAATTGTTCGTAGCTTTAGGGGCCTACAGAGTCATTATGTTACATCACCCTCCACTGAATGTAAATAATCAGCTACAACAATCTGCATTTTAGCATTTTAAATGCTTAGTCATATATTTCTGTGGCTATTTTGTTGAAAGTAATTTAAAAGTAATGCAAAAGAAGTGTAACACATTACAATTCAGAGATAGTAATATTGTAATGTAACTAATTACTTTCAAATGACAGTAACTAATAATATATAATGTATTATATTTTGGATGTAACTTGCCCAATACTGTTACTGAGTAACTAACGAGGAACGAATGCGTCATTCACTTCCTTAGTAACTCCCAATCAAATGTCATACAGTAGCTAATCATTAGTTGATATTTATTTAAATGATAATGGCTGAAAGAACTAATGCGGAATGAATGAGTAATTATTATCATTTAATTTCATTTATTTATTTATTGAATTGGGACAATGCACATCAATCAACATTAATGCAATAAGCATCAATGTTAATGTGCCAGACTGTGCCAGACTACCTACACAACACAGACACAGTAAGACTTTTAAAAACCTCACAACTACAAATCATACAATAGACAATTACAAAACAAGACACAGGCAGACAATATCAAAACAAACAAAACACAGGCAGAGTTAAAAGTCAGTTCTTGGTTAATTCCTGATCAAATGTGATAGAGTAGCTCATCAGTTTTATATGTCTAGTTAAATTAAAAAATTGAGTGATGGAACTAATGAAGAGCTAACCATTACTTGTTACTCAGCTCTTAAGTAACTACCCATCACATATCATAGAGTATCTAATCAGTGGTATATAATTAATGAAATGAGTGAAGGAACAAATGAGGAATGACCTGAAAGCCTACTTGTTAACCCTTAAATGGCAATCATTGCATTTGGACCAAATGCAGGGATTGGTCTGAGTTTTCTCCTTTCTTCAGTTTTCAGTCCTCCCCATGTGGAGGCCTCCAACTGACATAACCGCTCATGTAATGCTTGTGGATATAAACTACTGACAAGTACGCTTGTGGATATAAACTTTTCTCCGTAACAATGGCAGACAAATACGGACCAACGCTTCCACCTCCAGCTGCTCCAACAGGGAAATCATCTGGCAAAAGAAAGAGTATAGCAGAAAAAAGCTAACACTAAGAGAGAGCTCAATGCTGCAAGAACTCGGGTCAACATCGGCTCTGCTTTCGAGCCATGGCGAAGACTGATGCAGCTTCATCCTGAGCTAAAAAGGGACGAGATGGTCGCAGAGTTTCTGCTGGACAGGTATTTTTAGTTTGCCTCTAAGTTTGAATCAACATGGCGGCACGACCGAGAGATGACTGTGGTTTCACCTGGAGCTGTCCCGACGGGGAGACGCCGGCAGTGCTGTGACAGGACACGGGAGCGGGGGAAGCGTGGAGGGTTAGCTCTAGGCTAAGAGCTAACCCCATCAAACCAGCTGTTCCCAGCGTACTTCTGGCGTAGGCCTTTGGAGGGAGGTGGAGTTGCAGGAAGAGGGGGATGGGACTTCGGAGGGAGGTGGGAGTTGTGGATGTTCAAATTTTTTCTAAGTGCTGTGTGAAATGCAGGAACGGTAAGAGTTGCTTTAATTGTTGTATTGACTCTTTTTCTGCAACTTCACTTATTGCTGTGTTTACTCTACTGGTGAGAGGGAGCCGCCATTACCGTTCTGCAAGCTGCAGCCTGCATTTTACATCATCAACTACAAAGCAGTCCCTGATTGGCTGCTTACATTGTCAACTACACTGCGAATCCCTAATTGGCCCGTATTGGATTTTAATTTCTGGAAAGTGTTTGGAGCTTATGTTGTTTTGTCGAAGGAAAACTTCCAAAATACAATGTTTATTGTAGATTAGTTTTCTGTTCTGGAAAATTTGTTAGACAATGCATCATTTAAATATTTAAACATGGGATTTCAGAAAACTTGTAATACAAAAAAAGTAATTGTCTTTAAATGTAAGTAATCACCTGGGGAAGTTATACTGTAGTACAAGACAAAGTAGCACACACATATGCCAAACTTTCCAGCTGTATTGCCATCTATATTCTAAAGATATTACTAACGTAATAACTATTATATAATAATCATAAGTATTAGCTAAGTGTTACTGGTTATTATTAAGGAATTCACAGGAGGTTTATTCATATATCATTGAGAGCCTTTAGATAATATTTTAATCCCAAAAACATGGTGAAAATGGATTTTTATTGGCTGTTGACAGTACTTCCTGATTTATTAAGTGGTAAAAAGTGACATCCAAAATTCCCTCTGTAAAAACTTTTGAGTCAAACATGACACCAAAATGAAATTAAAATTTGGAACATGGTTTTATCCAATGTTCAGATTACTGTTCTTGAAATTCATGCAAATTAGTTTGTGTTTACTTGTAACATGCATATTTTAACTTTAAATTTCAGAAAAACTTGTACTATAAAAATCAATTGTTGCAATCAACAAGGGAAGTTTCAGGGTGATATCTATTTGTTAAACATTTTCCCATATTCACCTGGGGTGTCTCCCCTTAAAAAGACAAAGCAAAAATAAAACCACCATGATGACAATATTTCAGACTTGAGGAGGTAAAAACAATTCTTTTTCACAACTTGGTTTCAGAGGAAATGGAGTGGAGTCAGAAACAGCCATGTGGGAAGTCACAGAGAGAAGCAGGAGTAGATGACTCACACTCACACTCACAGTATACCTACATAACATCACCTCATCCAACACATTTTCGCTCCCAACTCGTCAAATATGGCAGCTTGGTCAGTGGTGCTAAGCTTCAAACTCCGATGGTCTAGGTACCCCTCTAGGCTTGGGTTTGGACCTGTCACTTGTTGCTTGTTGCATGCACACAGTGTCTTTTCAAAATAAAGTAGGTAGTTGTGTTTAGGTGACAATGTTAATCTCAGGAAAACATAATTGTTTGAATTAAGATGAGGGTGACTTGTAGTTTCACAGAGGACATGAACAGTTGCCGCCTGGGTGAAAGTCCTATTCTTTTTTATGCCTCCCCACCCATCTCCAGCTTGTGCTGTCTTTCTAGCTCTTTGTGCAACTTCAGTTGCTCTGAGCGTCTCATATTGCCGCAGATGGGTTTACATTGGAGTTAGTTAAAAATTTGGTGTGTCTCATATAGATGCAAAAGGGGTAGTGTGTCGGTAACAGATGCCAAGGGTGTGACAAAGCATTGGTATTTGATGACCTGGGAATGAGAAAAGGTTGCCTCATCACTCAGTTAGTCCTGGAGTGAAATAAGCAGCAGCAGCAGCAACAGCAGCAGCAGAGGAAGATCCATAGCTGGAGTTTCCCTTATAACGCTGCCATCAAAGGCAATAGGGCCTGCAGGAACAAGCGCCTGCTGCATCTCTGAGCTCATTACTATTGCAGCTGTTAATATGGTCTTCGTTTCATGTTCATGCAGCTCTTTGTCTCCTGCTTTGCTTTAATGCAGACATTCTTCTCACTCGCTCTCTGATCAGCTGTTACTCTTCCTCCTTGTCGCAAACTACAACACCTCTAATGAGGTTTCCCAGAACGGCCAAATAATTGGGAGGATAATTCATGACAACTCTGGGTTGCAATAATCTACTTTGAACTACCTATGATCCTCATTATGTTAATGCGTCCCCAACAGTAACATTGTGGACTACTGACAGAGTGATGTCCTTGACTGCAGAATCAATGAAGTGCACATTGTCATAAATTATAGAAGACCTCTGAACTCAAGAGAATTCTTACCTGCTGGGATAATCTTGGTGCTTAACCTAAAGAGAAGTGTAAAACTTAACTCTCACTCGGGGGAAATTCATGGATTCGGCTTTGCAAACTTTGGCTTTGGACATCTAGTGGACAGCATAGACGCAGAACACAGTCACCCCTGACATTACAACTGAAAAACAGGTTCTAACCATTAATAATAAATCTTATTTAGACAGAAGTTGAGGTGGCTACTGCAAAGTTTAAGACATAGGAGTTTTAGGAGTCCAGCCAACAGAGGAAGGCTAAACAGTGTCATGTGGTTGTGGCCTCCACCACAAGCATATTCTGTAACACCAACCTTGCTGATAATGAAGACGACAAAAAGAGAGAACAGCTCTCTCCTGTCAGGGCTGACGAGACTGATGAAGCCAGCAAATCACCAAAAGTGTCTCATCAGTGCCCCGCCACCCATCCACTCACCCCTCATCCACACCAACACCCAGAAACAGGCTCTTCTTCTGCACTTCATTTTCTTATTCCTGTTTTGATAAAAAGAAGTAGTGGAGTGAGGACAATGTACTCAACTAAATCTGCAGATTTATCAAATTTTATATCAACTGCTGTTGAAATATTGACTCTACTAAAATTGGCAAAGAATGCTTTTACTCACTAAATTTAACTTTATTAAGTGCCTGGTTGTTGGCAAGCAAATTATTTTTAATTAATGATTTAATTATCACTCCAACCTCAGTTTTATGAGTGAAGCTAGAGTACATAAGAAAGGTGGTGGAGTTGCCATTTTGTTTAATTAGTCTGTCTGTTCTGTTCTCTTTCGCCAAACTGGCATCTTATGAAAATATCAGTTAAATTCCCCTTGTTGAGGTGCTTCTTAACCATCTTGTAACTGGTGGTGCTAAGACCCAAATGTAGCAAATAGGAGACAAGGGACAGTTGGTAATGATGTTTACTGTTACAACTTGATACAGGGCAGGGCTAGCAAACATCACACAATACAGTACAGCAATGCAGCAAAGTCTCTCCACACAATCCTTGGGAGCCTGGCTGGCTTGGCAGGCTGAACCTAGTTTCCCCACCAGACAAACAGAGTTTTTTTAAACTCTGAAATTGTATCCACCCATCTAAACACAAAATCAGGGAGAAAGACATCAGTCTTTAGTTAAGCAAAGCGTCTAAAGACTGACTTGTGAGTCTAGGCTGAACCAGGCTGGAGGACAGGTGAGTCAGCGGTGGTATTAGTTAACTGAGTTTCCCTGATGAGGTAAGCATGATTGAAGTGAAGGCATGGGTGACTGGGCATGCAGAGAAGAGCAGGTGACCAGGAATGCAGATCTGTGACACATCTACAGGTCTGCTACATACAATGAAAACTTTTGATGACTTTGCTGTCTCTCATCTGCACTGACTTAATTTCAAGAGTCAAAACTAAACATGGAGAAGCAGCAGTTTTTATGCTCCACATATCTGAAATAAACTGGGACAATATATTCATATCTTGCATAACACTGTAATCTTTATTCTACTGTTTAATTTCCTTTATTTTTTATTATTATTGTATTTATATGTTTTATTTCGTTTTGTTATAATTATTTTATATCATATTTATGTGTATCTTTATATATTGCTCTGTGCTTCTTTTATATATTCACATAATGCTTTTATGTATGTCTGTATGTTGTGTAAAGCACTTTGAAATACCTTGAGGCTGAAAGCTGCAATACAAATAAATTCACTTTGCATTCATGCACAACTACTGTCAGCTTCAGTCCCTGTGTCAGTTTATAAAATAAGTGTTATTAAATGGTATGTTGTGTATCTGTGTGCTCATACACTCTAAAATCTCAGAGACCCTTAACACATTATGCTTGAGCTGTTGTTTTCCTGGAGAGATTTTTTACACTCTGCTACTGAAAACCTTCACCTTATTCAACCTTGTTTCCTACTGATCTTTGAGTGATTCCTTCAAACCCATAATATATATATGGGTTAGAAGGAATATATACATATATATATATATATATATATATATATATATATATATATATATATATATATATGTATGTATATATATATATATATATATATATATATATATACATATGTATGTATGTATTCTGATTATTGATCTGTTATCATGAGAAAACAACAACAAACCTTATGAGACTACTTATAATGTTCATCAGAGATCAGTCACGTGCAGTGACCATCTTGACAACTGTAGTAACTGATTTGAACTGAAAATGTCAGATGAAGAAGTAATCATTACTGATAGTACTGATTGCATCAGATAGAAATAGAAAGGTAGTGGCAGTGTCCTCTTATGCTCACCGGAGCCTCTGTGTGCACAAGACTGGCCAGATCAAAGTCAGGTGTTGCCCTCCAATGTACCTGGTGCATGCCAAACATACTGTTGGTATTTTATATTTTTTATTTTATGGCCAGGCTTCCTAACACACTTGTGGCAAACTTGGGCACGGGGTGGGATCAAAAGGAAAGTATAGCTATGGGTGGATGAATTAGAGGCTGTGACAACCATGGCTTATCACATTCATTACTTTCACCCCTTTATTTACAGGACTCCCACCACGATGACACACGTACAGTTGGGGAACCCTGTGTAGAGTTTTCCTCAGAAAAGACACTCTCTACCACATCATGTTGCTTGTCACAGCCACACACACTCCAGGCTATGTAGCCGTGTTTAGAAAGAGATGAAATGCACAGCCTGGTAACCTGGTGTTTATGATTTTCATGAATCACACTAAATATTGTAATTTTATTTACTAAACTATGTGATAATGTACAAGGTGAAATACATTAAAATTGTTGTTATAATAACATTGGTTTAATTACTTTGTATTCTTTTTATTTCTGTTGTTATTATATCAACAATCATTCTCCATCTGCCTTTGGGTGCAGAGTTGTGGTGATATGTGCTAAAAAAAAAACCTTTCTGTTTACTGAGTTGTGAATCACCTTCAACAGTGATTGGCACAGCTGTTTCCGAGTTAAGAGACCAGTAACGTGACTGACTGAGAGACTATTTAATGATCACCACACCTGCTGATCTAGACTATATTCACCTTCACCCTGCACCTTTGGATATTGCTCTGCTGAACACACATGAACCAAAATAGAGGGTGTGCATGGGGACATCCACACAATCGGTTCACCCATTATTCAAATTTTCAACAGTCAGATGCTGGTTGCACAAATTGTGATCAGTGGATATGTTGTGCATAACTGTGCCTTGACAGCATATAGGCTACATTTGGGTTACATATCTGGGAGAGGAGGGGGAGGGATGGCTATAATACCAGGTAGATATTTGGCTATGATGAGCAACAAGATGTGGTAGAGAATGTTCAGGTTTCAAACTAAAGTTTCAAAATCATTTCTGTCCCAAATCTTTTGAGAAAAACTCTCCACAGGATTCCCCAACTGCTAGTGTGTCATCACGATGGGAGCCCTCTTAATAAAGACAGTGGCAGTGATATACCATGATGGTCATAACATCTAATGCATCCACCTATATTAATGCCTTTCCAAGAGTGTGAAAGGTGTGTCAAGAGAGCCTGGCCACAAAATTACCAAAAGTGTGTTTGGCATGTACTGGACCCACTTATCGGGGTACACCTGATTGTAATCTGGTTGCTTCTGTGTACCCAGAGGCTCTGTGGAAACAAGAGGACACCACATTATAATTCTATTACCATTACCATTTAATACAATGAATAATAGCAATAATGGGTAGTCCTTGATCTGACATTTTCGGCTTAGATCAGTTGCTATAGTTGTCAAGATGCTCTCAAGGTAACATTATTAGGAATCATTCTGTGAACTTCCATTGTTATGCATATGATACACAATTATATCTATTGATCAAGCCAAAAGAAACGTCTCAGTTAACTAAACTTGTCTTTAAACTGTTGAAACTTTGCTTTTGACCTTGAAAAAAGAATGCTTCACTAAATCAATGACAGTATACGTTTAAGATATGATGCAGGAGGGTATTTGGACTGAAAAAAATGGAACATTACTATTGCAGTTTCTCCTAGGTTGAGCCCATTTTTGGATTAGATTGACTGGACTATCAGGGCATAAAAACCTGGATGAGCTGCAATTTCCTTATGTTAAATTCAGACAAAACTGAAGTTCTTAGCCTCAAACACCTCAGATAAAGATATAGTTTCTCTTTGCTCTGGCCTCTAGCACAACCTTAACGTCGGAGTAATATTTGATCAAGATTTGTCTTTTAACTCTCAAAAAAACAAACTTTAAGGAAGTTGGTTCTTCTTCATTTGCTAATATTCACGTCCTATTATTGCATGTCACTAAGTTGGCTTCCTCTCTGGAGTCTTTGTGCTACACTGTCTTGCAGGTTCCCTCTAATCATAGCTACGCCTGGATAGTGGGTCTCTGTTGTTCTGCTGCCTGATGCAACTACTACTGCTATTATTTTTAGTCATACTTGTACCATTATTATACACATTTGATTAGCATTGTCACATACATATACTATCATGTATTATTTTTACATAAAGCATATAAACAACCAAAATACTATTATTATTATATAATATTGCTAAATGTAATGTTGTTGTAGCTGTCATTGCGGGTTGCCGTGCATCTCTCTGTCTTTCTGTCTCAATGCATCATTTTGTCATAGGGATTACTGTAAATGTATTACGTTGATCTGTTCTGTACAGCATCTATTGTACATCTGTCCATCCTGGAAGAGGGATCCCTCCGCAGCTGTTGTTCCTGAATACTATTTTTTTTAAAGGGTTTTTCTTTTGGGGAGTTTTTTCTTATCTGCTGTGAAGGCCCAAAGACAGAGGGATATTGTTGTGTGCTGTAAAGCCTTCTGAGACAAATTGTGATTTGTAATTGGGCCTACAAATAAAACTGAAATTAATTGAAAACAAGTAGCCTAATAAGAGGAAATGACCTTGAATTATCTTGTTATACCAAGATAACACAGCTCATTTTCTTAAGAAAACAATGTAAAACAGTCCTTTATTTTTAGTAGTAATGATAGATTATCTCACTATCTAGAAATAACAAAGCTTGTTTTCTTGAGAGGATGCAATAGTTATCTCAAGACATTTCAAGATAACTGCATTAAAAAAAAAAAAGGGATGACGACTGTTGGTTTCTGTAGACATTCTTGGCCACTTCACACAACAACTGGCCAGCTTAAGGATGTTTGATCTTTTCTCTCTACCTCTTGTTTTTTTATCCATCTCATTTGGAATTTTCATGTGAACAAACAGTATGCGAGACTATCTGCAAGGGTGTGCTGTTATCATCATTTGTACAATTCATTTTGTCTCCTCTGTGACAGCAGATGTGTTCACAAGACACTTCATCCCAATGATTTCGTCTCTCCCTTTTTCTTCACATGCTGTTTTCATGCACCTGTGCACAGCACTATCCAGGTTCTTTTCTTTGTGTATGTCAACACATATCAGGCTCTGCTACATTTCCTGGACATGTTTATATGCAACAGCTATAAAAAAGAGGTTTTGAAGGGAAAGACTTCTTTGAACCAAACTTTAGATTTGAAAACTCACTGATTTAATCCTCAAAAGAAAAAAAAATACCGCCAGTTTGCATTAGGTGGGTGGTAATTTGAACTTTACATGATGTATTAAACTTTGAAACCTACACTATTTATCATAGCGTGGCTTTATAACAAAATGTAAGAATCTAAGCAGGTCAGCAAACAAGGTAGGGTGGATTACAGCTCCTGGTTAATACATACATTTGCTGACTTAAACTGCTTTGAGCAGAGCTCCAGGTTTTGCAAAATACATGCAGAGCTTCACTTGTGTTTTGTCAGATTTTAGCCTCTCAACATGAAAACATTGTTTAAAGTCTTTCAAATTACAAAAATAGGTCAATTTGTATTTTATTGTCATTGACTGGTAATTTCCCCACCAGGCTGCAGAGGAAATTATGAAGCCAAACAACAACAACAAACATATTTTAGCCCAACAGAATAGCAAAATGGCAATAAAAGAAAGACAGCAGTTTGCACACAAACATGGTGAAGCATGTCGGCACCTTGTGAGCCAGATGGTCTCGAGGGATCATCATCAAAATGCATTAAAGTGCATATTTCCACCTCATTTTTTCACTTGGTAAGTTTTAGGTTAGTCAGAGAAAACGCAGTGAGAGCAGCAAAAAGCTTATGATTAAATGCAGAAAGTAAATACCCTGAAACAAAGATGTAAGAGGAGACAAATGGAAGAACTCCCCGAGCTCGCTCAGTCATGTCAGAATAAAACACCTCTGTCAGCATGTCAGCGTCAACACTTCAAATACATCCCTAGAGTTACAGCATGTAACGCATTTAAAAAACCCACACAGGCTGTACAGTAGTTAAATATGGATAGTACTTCACCCACAGGCACTGACACAAATATATACAAAAGCACAGACACATACAGGAGCTCAGTGATGAAGGAGGCTGCAGGATTAGCTGAATTATTTAAGCTTCCTTGAGGGAAATCAGCAGCTGAGCACTAGCACACCTTCGGTATCTGCCCACTATTAACATCAGACATTATTTAGTGTGTCGCCTGATTCCACGTGAATCTAACTCTCCTTAGTACTCAAATTCTCTGAATACATCACAGTCCTCTGAGCCTTAATGCGCTTCACTGCTGCAGGCTGATGGTGAAGTCGGACTGCAGGCTGCAATCTACCCCCCTTCATTTTACATTTGTGCCACAGCCACTGGTGATAGGAGATGATGGTGATGGCTGGTCAAATGGCGTAACAGTCTGAGTTGATGGTTAAAGATGTTGAGACTTGTCTCCAGACATCATCAGTGGTGCCTTGTGGGTATTGGCAGTGTGGATAAAGAGCCTGCATCCTTAGCAGAGGAGATAATGTGACTTATTGACCATGAGACGAGAGGCCGTGGGCCGATTTAAAGGTTGCCATGGGAACATTTCTGCCTGCCGTCATGGAGGGGCGACCAAGGACCCATGAAGGTCACTGTCTAAGAAGACTGGCCTATAAGCATCATATGGTGGTGGTGGTGGTGGGGGGTGGGGGGGTGCCCCCCCCACACACACACACGCATGACAAAGCTGTGTGATGAATGAAGGGCCTTATTGCACATGATGGGTTGATTACCATGATGTTCTCAGAAGGTTTAATCAACCTTTATTTCTGCATCCTGTTTAAGTTCCATCAGACTGATGATCACTGAGCAGCCCCACTGCATCGTCTGAGGCTGTACTGCCTTGCTCCCAGGCACTGTGACAGCTGCTGAGCTGGAGGAGAGCGTTAATCTCTCAATTGTATTTTCTTGTTTTATGTTTGTCACCCTTTTTCTCTCCACATGGACTGGCTAGGTAGAAGGATGCTGAGGTTGGAACTGTCAGGCAAGAGGCCTTAAGGAAGTCCAAAGAGGAGATTTATGGATGTAGTGAAAGAGGACATGAAGTCAGTTGGTGTGAGAGATGAGGATGCAGAGGATAGGGTTAGATGGAGGCATATGATTCGTAGTGGTGTTCCCTAAAGGGAACAGCTGAAAGAAGAAGAAGAAGATGGACTGGCCAGGTAATTGGGTTTCAAGATCTCCTGAACATGCAAGAGATTCTAAAAAGTAATATATTAGGACATGATAAAATCATTTAAAATATGCTGCATTTGGTATCAGTTGGATCGTTGTGTTGATGACTTCTGGGAGGAGCTGTTGATGATGCTGCACGTGCAACCCACTGGCGGCAGACTGACAGGAAACAGCTGATAGCAGGAATGAGCAGCTAGTAGGAAGAGGGAAACGCAAACCTGAAAGACACTGTAAAGATGAGAAGCTGGGGAGACAAGGAAGTGCGCACCCTCCTTGTCGAAGAGGCCATTAACTGTCAAATGATGGGAATGGTGAAGGACGGGCCAACTTATGAGAGAATCGCCGAAGGACTGACCAGCCGCGGCTTCCCTCGGAATGTGTCACTGTTTACATTTTTTTACTTGCTCATGCCCCACATTGCCCCAAAAAAGGCACATTCTGTATGAACAAAGGTAGGCAGGCGGCATTTCACTGCACTCCCTGATTTTAAAGGGGGCGCAGCTGGAGCGAAAGGGGGCGCCAGAGAATATCTCTGGGGGCGCTGCCTGAGGGGGCGGAGCTTGAGGGGGCGGAGCTGGAGCTTGAGCTGCATACTGCAGCCAGATACTATTAGAAAAGTATGTATTTGGTGTTTTTTTAGGGCTGCCTATCCGACAGTTCTGTGAAGAGCTGAGAACATTTCTACCCGAAGTGTGTTGAACAGTTTTTCATGGCATGTGTTTTTAACCGATTAGCTACCACAGGTGTATGGTTAGCAGGGGTGTGCATGCATCACTAGACAAGTGAATGAACATTTAGCGACAGAAAAGCTAAACAAACTCAGCTTATTAACAAGGCTGTAATTCATCTTTCTGAAGAGGAGATTAGAAGAAGAAGGAGGAGGAGAAGGACGAGAGACCCTGGGCTACTGACTAACGTTAGACCGTGAGCCACCCAGATGAAACCCAAGAGTATCCTGATTGCTGACTGCTGGTTCAAGAGACTGCTTCGTACCGCCAAACTGACTTCACTGTTTGCTTAAGGTACCATTTTTATTTGTTGCTCTTTTGAGTGAAGCAGCCAGAAAGTCTTAAGCCTCACCGTACCCGAGCATCATAGGCCTGCAACCAGGGGAAATTTAGAACTAATTGCCGGCGGGTGACTGTGTGAGCTTGGTGAGTGTGGGCCCACTGGTATTTCATTTTATTTATTTAAAAAAAAAAAAAAAAAAGGGATAATTGAATGTCAGTTGAATATTGTTTTTATCCAATTTAAAAGTATTATTGTGGAAGTTTATATGTGAGTTTAAGAGACTAAAGACTGGACTAAAGAGCCAGAATTATATTTTATCTAAAAAAAAAATGCATTTTGTTTGTTTTGATATCTTTCTCTAAAAGTAAATAATTGAGTTTACTATTCTTACCACTGATTCCAGTGTGGGTTTTGGTTATTTCATTCATTAAAGGTGTGAAGGTGTAAAAGCAGTGAAGGTTTTAAGGAGAAGGCACTTGGGTTTAAAGGAACTGATTAAAGGATTATTACAGTGCTTAGATTTACAGTTAATTTGCAGTGAATAAAAGACTCAAGACACATAAAAAAAGTTTAAAAGGTAACAGAGAACAGATTACATCACCTAACTATTATTTATTGTATATTATTTTATTTCAGTTAAAGAACTCAGGGCCCTTCCCTGATTATATTAGGGGATAACTGGGCTACAGACGTATCTGACGTTTTTATGTATTGTCTTGCTTTGCTATCATCTTTGATAAGCTAAATACACCGGCACAGAAGCTAAGCAATGTACTGCTGCGGACAGGGCTGCAGCAAAACCTAGTTTAGCCAACAAGAAAAATCAATATCGGTGTAAGTGTGTGATATATTTGGAATGTTTTCACTGCTTTACCTTACACACATACCAAACAAGGTCGTAAAAGAACAGCAACTGCAGTGTTCTGCTAAATACAATTATTGTTTTTGTCAGTGGAGTGTTGTGGATATGATATAATAGCTTCAGTTCCACATTTGAAAAGGCTGTCTGATGACATGGCTTTCGGCTTCCGGCTTTCTTACAGTGCAGACGCTCTGCTGCTTGCGCTCTGCTTTGCTTACATTCTTTTGTGGATATACTTGTTTTTTCCTGCTAAAAGCTACAGAAAGTAGATCCTGGATACTTATAAAGCATTGGGACTTTAATTTTTGAAAGATACAGAGGACTACTGCCATATTTTCACCACTTTTTCACCACTTTAGTACTGTGTGATCAGGGCTGAGGCACAGTGCAAGCCTTTTGCTGTGTCTGTGACTGGAAACCTGTGATTAGGACAAGGACAAGATGGCAAAACCTGTGAGCTGCACAGAGTGTGAGCGACTGACTGAGACGATAAGGCAGCTTCAAAAGAAGAACGAAACGCTACAACAAATTCGTGAGAGTGAGCAATTCATTGACTCTGTGGCAGCTAACATACAAGGTGCTGATGGACAGACTTTTATGTATGGAAATACAACAAATGTGGAGCATACCATCGCTGACTTGGCTGACACAATCCCATGGATTTGTCCTAACACCACTGGATCAGCTGCAGAGGCTCCCAAACTGGCCTTCCCTAACGACCCTTCCTACTGGCACAGGACTGGTGCTCGACCAAAAGCATTAACTCCAGCCAGGACCTGGGCTGACGTCGTTAGACGCAAAGGCAAACCCAGCAGGAAATCAGTCAAGAGAGTCCCTACGCTCACCCCTCCACTTGAACTCTCTCTACAAAACAGGTATGATGCACTAGCTCCAAATGAAATGTGTGACAATACCGACTACACTGAACCCACGCAGGCCAATCACACCTCTGGTATTAAAACCACTGCTAGACCCAAGGCCAGAAAAAACTATGCTAACACCACACCTGATCAGCCAGACACCATCCTGATCAGAGACTCAATAACCGAGCATGTAAGAATGGCAAAGACTGAAAATCTAACAGTGTCTGACACGTCTGTCAGGGAGCTAACCAAGTCGTTGCCAGTGATCCTCTCTACACACCCAAGTAACATGAGGATTATCATCCATGCTGGGTCTTTTGACATTCTACGAAGAAAAACTGGCTCTGAGATCCTGAAAAAAGACTTTTCCCTGCTCCTGGAGAAACTGAGTGACTGTCAGTCACAAAATGTGTTCATTTCTGGCCCCATTCCAACCCTGGGGAAAGGAATCGAATCTTTTACCAGACTCCTTGCCCTGAATACATGGCTGACATCGGCATGCTTCACTCATGGAATAAAGTTTATTGACAATTTTAACATCTTTTGGAACTGTAAGGATCGCTTTCAGCGTGATGGGATTCATCCGAACATCACTGGATGCAGACTACTCGGGGCCAATCTACGTCATGCTCTTGGAATGCCATACCAAAACAAGAATGGACAGATAAGAGCCAAGGACAAGTACGGGGCACAGAGACAGACAGCCTGCATCTCTCCCCCCTCACCTGACCCTTTGCTCCACATCACCCAAGGCATTCAGAGGATGTCCCTGTCCCAGTCAGGGATCCAACAACCCCCCTCCTGCCCTTCACCACAACCACCAAGGAGCCAACGTCGCCCCCCCCCCCAGCACCGGCGCAACCACTAGGAGCCAACGTCGACCCTCCCCACCACCACCACAACCACCAAGGAGCCAGTGTCAACCCTCCCCCCCTCCACCACGCTCACCAATCCAGGAGCTAGTTAAAGCTGCCACACTAAAGCTCAGCCAAATTGATGAACTGTTAAATAGTAGCCCTAGACGTCATCACTCAGGTGCCTGTCAGAGATGAGACAGACCCCATGCCGCTTCCTTAAACATACCGGCGATCTTAAATAGCTGGTGGCATGGTCAAACACATCTTGAAATTAGAAAGTATCAGCCAGAGTCATCTCCAAGGTCTGTCATTCCTGTTTTGACTAGCATCAGGAAAAACAATGTGTACCCAAAGCGCACAGCTACTCTATCTAATCTGACTTCAGTTATGCGTCAG
Organism: Epinephelus awoara; assembly: GCA_035609425.1. Lineage (NCBI taxonomy): Eukaryota > Metazoa > Chordata > Actinopteri > Perciformes > Serranidae > Epinephelus > Epinephelus awoara. The sequence continues at coordinate 42,793,681 of CM069294.1, read as the reverse complement.
CCACAGTCTGTGTCAGACAATGTTAGTACACTAAACTTAGCTTTATTAAATATCAGGTCACTGGCTGGCAAGTCACTATTAATTAATGACTTTATTATCAAGAGAAACCTTTATTTTATGTTTTTAACTGAAACTTGGTTAAATGAAAACAACAGTGCAGCAGTACTTATTGAATCAGCCCCCCAAACTTCCATTTTATCAGCTCAGTTAGAGAACGAAAGAAAGGAGGTGGAGTAGCCACTTTATTTAAGGATGTTTACCAGTGCAAACAGTTGTCATATGGGAAGTTTGAGTCTTTTGAATATGTTGCACTGCAGTTGAGATCCTCCTGTCAAGCAGTATTAGTAACCATCTACAGGCCTCCAAAATATAGTGCACACTTTGTTGATGACTTTTCTAATCTATTGTCTGTTGTTTGCATTGATTTTGACTGTGTTGTTATAGTGGGTGATTTTAACATTCATATTGATAATCCCAAAGATGGCAGTGCGAAAGAACTTTTCTACATCCTGCAGAACTTTGAACTTTCCCAGCATGTAACAAGGCAACACACAATAAGGGACATATTTTAGATCTAATTATCTCCAAAGGGCTCAACATTTCTGAGGTTGTGGTGACTGATGTTGCCTTTTCTGATCATTACTGTGTTTTCTTTAAAATGGCCATCTCCGCTGACACCAGTAAAATTTCAACAGAGGTAATCAGAAAACGCTATATCAACGAAAACACCTGTACACAATTTAATTTTATTTTTACACCCACACCAGCTCTGCCCTCAGTCTCTGTCAATGATCTGGTTCATAGTTTCAGCTCTAAAGCTTTGAATATTATGGACAATATTGCCCCCATGAAGGTCAAAGTTGTCTCTGGTAAGAAAAAACCACCATGGAGGAACGCCACACGGGTAAAAGCTCAAAAAAGAGAATGTAGAAAAGCAGAACGCAGGTGGCGAAAAACCAAACTCCAGGTTCATTATGACATCTATAAAGAAAGTCTGCGCATCTATAACTTGGAGCTAAAAAAGGCGCGGCAGTCCTTTTTCTCTGAGATTATCAACAAAAATAACAAAAATGCACAGACTCTATTTACTGTAGTTGACAGACTGACAAACCCATCAGCGTCAGTCCCTCCTGAACTGCTATCCACCAAGGCATGCAATGACTTTGCTTCTTTTTTCACAGACAAGGTTTTAAAGATAAGACAGACAGTCTGTAACTCCAACACAGTGGCTATTTCACCAGTGCCTCATAAGACTACTCCAGTTAATTTGGCACTTTTTCACCCATTAAATTATGCTACTTTGACAGACATAGTTAGAAACCTTAGGTCCACTACCTGCTGCCTTGACACTCTGCCAACAAGCTTTTTTAAAGATGTTTTTAACTGCATAGCATCAGATATACTACAGATAGTCAATTGTTCTCTTCAGTCAGGCCTTTTCCCAACGGCCCTGAAGACTGCAGTCATTAAACCTCTCTTAAAAAAGCCTAATCTGGATGCCTCAGTAATAAATAACTACAGGCCCATATCAAACCTACCATTTTTAGGAAAGATCATTGAAAAGGTTGTTTTTCAGCAACTTAACACCTTCTTGGAGCAAAACAATTCCTTTGATGCCTTTCAGTCTGGATTTCGAGCTCATCACAGCACTGAGACTGCACTTGTAAAAGTTTTAAATGACATTCATCTGAGCAGTGAAGCATCAAAGATTTCGGTTCTGGTATTACTGGACCTCAGTGCTGCATTCGACACAGTTGACCATAAGATACTGCTCGACAGACTAGAAAAGTTTGTGGGACTTTCTGGCACTGTGCTAAGTTGGTTTAAATCTTATTTACAAGACAGGGATTTCTTTGTGTCACTTGGCAATTATGAATCTGTACGAACAAAGATTACATGTGGAGTTCCTCAAGGGTCCATTCTTGGGCCTCTTCTGTTCAACATCTATATGCTCCCTCTTGCTCAGATTATGGAATATCATAACATCTCCTACCATACTTATGCAGATGACACACAACTTTACATAACAGTGTCACCAGATGACTACAGTCCCCTACATCTGCTAAATAAGTGCATTGGCGAAATCAATACGTGGATGTGCCAGAATTTTCTACAACTAAACACAGACAAAACTGAAATAGTTGTTTTTGGCCCCAAAGAACAAAGATCAATAGTCAGTGCTCACCTTGACGCCTTGACACTAAAACCTACAAATCAAGCCAGAAATCTTGGTGTAGTTCTGGACTCAGACCTAAATTTCAGTAGTCACATTAAGGCAATTACTAAATCAGCCTACTACCACCTTAAAAACATAGCAAGACTAAAAGAATTTCTGTCTAAACCAGATACAGAAAAACTTGTTCATGCTTTCATTTTCAGCAGGCTGGACTATTGTAACGGTGTCTTCACAGGCCTGAGTAAAAAATCAATCAGACAACTGCAGCTCGTCCAGAACGCTGCTGCCAGAGTCCTCACCAACACCAAGAGAGTGGAGCACATTACACCAGTGCTTAAGTCACTGCACTGGCTTCCTGTGTGTCAAAGGATAGACTTTAAAATCTTGGTACTTGTCTATAAAGCACTAATGGTCTCGGGCCTAAATACATATCTGATTTACTTGTACGTTATGAAGCATCCAGACCCCTCAGATCATCTGGAACAGGTTTACTCAGTGTTCCCAGGATCAAAACCAAACACGGTGAAGCAGCCTTCAGTTTCTATGCTCCCCGCCTGTGGAACAAACTTCCAGAATATCTGAGGTCGGCTGAAACTGTCAGCTCATTTAAATCAGGGCTTAAAACATTACTATTTACTGCAGCTTACCAGTGAACTAGACATGTAACTTATTGTTAGGATAATCTGTAGCTATTCTTTTTATATTTGTGTGCTGTTGCTTTGGCTTTATGTTTGCTTTTTAAATGCAGTTTCTGCACTGTTTTTAACTATTTATTGTCTTGCTTTTAGCTTTTGTTTTTAATGATCTATTGTTCCTTTAATGTTTTCTCTTGTAAAGCACATTGAATTGCCTTGTGTATGAATGGTGCTATATAAATAAAATTGCCTTGCCTTGCCTAAAGGGGTAAAAATATTTCAATTATGGTGTACACTTAAGCCCCTTTCCTACTGCACAAAAGACCCACTAACTCCCGCTAACATCTGTCTTTTTATTGTAATGGGAAAGGTTAAAATCAACATTCACACCTGATTGACATTGACACCTGGGTGAACCTGCTGATTTTAGTCCCTTAACTGGCAAGGTGCAATGACATGCCACCGCAAATTACTGTCCGTCTCAGCCCACGCAGTGCTCGAACATCATTCCAAATTAGTCTGGAAAAATTAATCAATTGAGGCAGAATTTGCTCGGCCCAGTTTAATTTTATGTATCTGATGTGAGGGTTTTCTAAAAGTTATTGTAAATTGGTCTAAATTGGACACTATGACATAACTGTTGGGTGTGGTTACAAGTGCAACAGGCTTGAAACTTTGAATCTGAGATGGCAGCAAATCAGTGCTTTTAACCCTGCTGTAAAGCTTTAAAGAGTAACTAAACCTCCAAACTACCTTTTACCAATTTAAAACTAGTGTATTGGAGTATTTAGTAGTGTTGATAGATCCAGATCTTGACTATTGAGTGCAAAGTATTTGAATTCTACAGACTGTGTTGTAACTACTGACCCCTACTGGTTGAAACCTGGCTATTGTAATTGAATGTTGCTGTTGGCTGAATAGCTGACTGCCGACGCTTCAGACTGTGGCAAGTAGTGGATTGCGTGGACTTGGATAGTCAGTCAGTCAGTCTTCAGTTAGTTTGTTTGTTAGTTGTGGTTTTTGTTAGTTTGTTTGCAGAATGGGTCGGCACTGTTGCTGCAAAAACACCTCCGAACTGCTCAAAGTGATTACGAACACCATAGTCTCCTGCACTATACTGGAGTTTACGATTGTCATTTTTCCAGCGGTTGCTTCTCCAATCTAATGGAGGTGGATATGGGTTTCACTAAAGTGCCTATGCTGAAAAGCAATGCGGTGAAACCTTGCTCTCCCAATGGCAACAACACGACCACAGGCACGTTGTTGTAGTAAGCATTGTATTAACAACAGGATTGTCTCAATCCAATCTCAGTGATCTGTATCAGGGATGATTGAGGCATTTTTTAACTGATCAGGATCGGTTATATTGATCGGATCCCATAGTTTTCATCAGCTGTCACATAGGTGTTTTTCCTTGTGAAGGTTTCATGCACTGCAGTGTAATGAATGCAGCAATCATCAACTCTCCAGCTCTCTGGTGTTTGTCTGTCTCTCCACTCCATGTGTGAGTAAGAGCAGCGGCTGAGCCCCACACACCATAAATGACAGCAAAAAGCAGTAGAAGACCCTTTATTTATGTTATTTATAAGTTGTAAGCACACACTTTATTTCAGCTTAGTGTGACAGTCTCTTTCATTTTGCATCTATGGCACGTGGTGTTTCATCACCCTGCTCGGAGGAGGGTTTACTACAACCACACTCACCACGCCACTGCGAATGCATCAAAAGCAACAAAAGCCTTACAAGCAAAAAAACAGGACTAATATGTTAATGTAGCCTATTCCATGCTTACGTTGTAGAGACAACACAAATCAACACTCCATGCTTACAGATCATTTAGGTAGGTTAACTCAGATGCAGGCTGCACCAAAGTAACAAACACTGGAGGATAGTCTGTAAGAAGACTATGACAAGGCAGGGCTCGACAGTGCGAGCGTTTCACTCACATTTCGACTAAAAATAAATAAAAATGTGTGCGAACTGTAAAAAATATTTAGGGGCACATGTGGGCATAAAAAATATCAGCCGAAGCAGCCTATATTTTCGTCAATAAAAAAAATATGATCATCTAACCACAAATGTTGGAGGAACTCCAGCCGCCTTCCCTCTTCCCCGTGTGACACGGTTATGGGCAGTTTTCCAAGCCACTGTCGGCACAATGAATATAAGTCCCACTGTCGGCACAATGAATATAAGTCCCACTGTCGGCACAATGAATATAAGTCCCACTGTCGGCAGCGTGGAAATAAGTCAAAGTGTGGAGGAAGTGGCGGACCCATGGGGAAGCCTGCTCCGTTCTCCCCGCAGTTAGGGACCGTTCTCCACGGCCAGGCTGTCGGCTGGGTGGAAATAAGTCAAAGTGTGGCGGAGACGAGGGACCGTGAAAAGCAGCGGACCTCCGGGGAAGCCTGCTCTGTTCTCCCCACAGTTAGGGAACGTTCTCCATGGCCAGGCTCTCGGCTGGGTGGGAATAAGTCAAAGTGTGGCGGAGAAGAGGGACCGGTAAAAGCGGTGGACCTCTGGGGAAGCCTGCTCCGTTCTCCCCGCAATTAGGGATTGTTCGCCAGGGTACCGCTGCTGGGCAGGGTGGAAATAAGTCCTGCAGAGTTTTGGAGAATGTTTTAGGATAGTAATAACATTATATAAAATAATCATATTGCAAAGATAATATATATAAGATAATAACATTAAAGACAAAATTAAATTGCAATACTTTTTCAAAACTTGATGATTTTACCTTTCTGTACATTTTGTATACAAATTCATTAATAATTATACTTGTAAATGTCTATTTGCATCACATTTATTACGGAAAACACATTATTTGATCAATTTGCATTGTGCCCCGAAAGTTCTTTGTGAGCGCTTTACTTTTTCAACTTAGGGGCACATGTGCTCCTTGGGAAAAAAGTTGTCGTCAAGCCCTGCAAGGCCAACATGGTTATTATAAATGTAATATGTTGTGTTAAACCACCATACATACTGTATTTAAATTGACCATTATGTACAACTTCTATCCTCATAGTGTATGGTTTGATTAGCTGTTCAGGACATGCAACTGACACTTAACATTGAGAGAACATTCAAACAATTTTCCACTGGCATATCCAGGAGAGTTTATTATGCAAGTACATCCTTAACAAGGCTGACAAAAATAGAGAAGTTATATTACTTTGCACAACTCTAATATGTGGAGAAGCTACAGATATCTAAAGGTTACCTCGCACGGGTCCATGGCATTGGTTCGACAGCCCATTGTTTCGACATCCCATTAGTCCGACTGTCCGTGGTGCTGAACAGCTCGCAGCGGGCGTATGGTGCGCCGCGACCGGCTTGAGGCGGAGCAGGCTCACGGCTTATGTGTTTGTCACTTTCTTTTTCATTTTAACCCACACCATGATCTTTTCCTGACCCTAACCAAGTGGTTTTTGTGCCTAAACCTAACCAGACCTTAACCACAGGGCATCATGATGATTTCGGAACGGACTTAAGTTTAATATGGTCGGAACAATGGGCTGTCGAACCAATGGGCAGTTCCCACCTCGGACAACAGCTGAATTATCATGATATTCTGAGATCATGCAAGAATCCGTCTTGTCAGATGTTTTGCTCTTCTCTTACCTGGCAATTAATAGAGAGTGATGGACAGATGGCTCATCCAGTTACCTGCCAAATATTTTTTTTTTTGAAAGGCCCTGCCCTTTTCCAAACAGTTTCCAATGACCTCTTCTCAGATGGTTCTGTGTAACAAACCATCTGGTGCCTCAGGTTGTTTTAGTAGCTCATCTGTCTGTTCTGCAGCCAAGTTCAGTTTAATATCATCCCAGTCTTAAAACAACGGTTTTAGCCACATTTTGTTAAATATTATAATCTCGTTAAAGCCACAGTGTGTAGGAATTTCTGCCATCTAACACTGAAATCATATTACATTCAAACGGATAGCGCACTCTAACGCCTCACTGTTTCAAATACGTATTGCAATAACAGTAGCCACTGTGTACGAAAAGATCTGTGATAACATTGATGAAACCATGGCATCGAATACTACATGGAGTATTCATTCGAGTGGGACTTTGTTATGCTGCTATTTTCAAGATGTCAAAACGTTATGGAACCCTCCAAACGACTTCCCCTCACAATGTACAAACAAATCTGAAATTCTCCTTTTACGAGAATAAGTCAGATTATTGGTGGAGGTAATAGTACACCAGTGATGACATATTTATGAATGCAGACATCGATTTTTTCCAATAAACAACTGAAAATGTTACACAATGTCCCTTTAAAACATGCTCACCACAGTTAATAATAGATCTTTTGACAGCAGCCATGTGGGAGATCAGATCAAAGTGCTGACAGTCACCAAAATTTCTGACCTGATAGAAATCCAGCTGCCTGACACAAACTAGTGATCATTCAGGCAATTCATTAACATTGCACATCAAATGACAACTGATCTGGCATAGACTCAGCCCAATACTGAAAGTAGTTTGGGGCAACCAATTAAAATCAGCTTTAATCAGTACAGTGTCTGTGGCCAGTGACAATGGCCAACCAGGATGGAGGTGATAACGGAGGTCAGAACTGGTAGATGATTTCAATCAAATCATTTAGTACATAAAAGGGTTAACGCCTGATGAGGTGTCCATTATCAGAAATTAATAGATAATGAGTCCACAGAGAGAATTAATTCCTGAAAATTGACACCACAGGCTTTATTTAAAGATAGACAACATGAAAGCTTATACCATGGTCATTGCCAAAAGAAGAGGACCATTCTTTTATATTTGCCTGCCTTTTGCAAATCTGAAGTGTTTCACAAGCCATACCTCTGTTTCCCTGGTAACAGCTGAGGGTTTACCTAATACCTAGAACAATCATTACAGCCCCATAAGGTTCCTATGCAGCGGAATCATTATTTACTACTCCAGTAAAGAGGACAAACCTAAGTGTGACATAGCAGCATGAGATTTTACTAGTCCTCTCAGCTCATTGAAGTCTTTCGCTCAGCTATTAGGCAAAAGCTAAGATTATGCTAGCAAGATTCCAGGTCAGTAACACCGTGTACGGTTGGCAAACAGTAAATATAATTTGACAGTATGTTCAGCAACAAGACTAACTAGCTTTCGTGGCGATACCTGTTATGGCCGCTGCCCTACCCCTGCCTCATAGTGTAACTTTGTGCATAGTTGTGTGTCTCATGCTGAGCAGGCTGTGTCATCCCCTGCACCTGATTGGCTTGCGCTGAGGAGGTGCGCCTTCCCTCCACCTTCCACCTCCTGCCCGCATCTCCTGTGTTTGGATTGGTGCGTTACCACATCGGCTCCACCAATCCCCAGGCTGCAGTTGAGGAGCCACGGCTATATAAGACTCAGCAAAGACCATCAGTTGGGGTGGCTGTAGAGCAGCTTGTCAGACATGCCTTCTGAATATTGTAAATGTTAATCGTTGAATAAACTTGAATGTTGTGAATTACATGAGGCACTTGAAAGATACCTCCTCCTCCCCGCCGAGCCTACCTGCCTCTACCTGGACTGTCGTGGCAAGTTTACCAGCGTACGACTGACCTCCCCTGTGGTCTCTCTCCTGGGCTGGGATTTCTGCCTGACTTGGTCCTCCCAGCTCCCGGCATTGTGGGTCCAATGGTGATGATATGGCTGCTCTGTAGCGGTTGAAGCTGCGGCCATCCCAGCTGGGTGTCGCTGCCGGATCCGCCTTTCTCAGCGGGACCTGCCGGTTAGCCTGCTGGACATCAGTTCACACTGTTGCCGTCCCCGCTCTGTGCTCTTGCTGGTTGTGCCTTCCTCCACGGGACCAGTTCGTTAGCCTGCTAGCTGATGCTAGCGCTCTGTGCTGTTGTCAGATTGCCCTTCTCCGCGGGACTTGCCTGTTAACCTGCTTGCCAGCGGCTGAAGCTAACAGCTTATACTACACCCGCTCTGCGCTGTTGTTCGTTGTGCTTTTCTCCATGGGACCTGACTGTTAGCCTACAGGATTGTTGGATCACTGTGTCTACTTACAATTGTACGGTGTGAATCAAAGCTTCATTTTCACTCGTCCCGGTCTTGACTTTTATGGTCAGGACCCATTATGACACTGAATATTCTCCGCCTTCTTGGGACTACTCTGACGTTTTTGGTTATTCTGACTGGACAACTGCTGGAGTGAGTTTGCCGTTTGGATGTCTCCATAATGTGCTTGTTTCAGACTGCAAAGGTAAACTTCCCTACTCACTTCTGATTCTTGACTCCTTTGTTGCCAGGGGCTAGCATGTCCCTGTCTCTAGGAGTGCCCCTTCTAAAAACAAAGCTGATGTTAGAAAATCGATCTCCAGGATGTTAATCTTGTTATTGTTGTTGGTTTCTGGTAATGTAAACACAAACCCTGGTCCTGAACCCCTCCTGGAGCTGCATCATTTATCTACTCCAGATGAATTTAGTGCTCAGCAAGGACTACCAAAGATGGATATCCTCAAAACATGGTTCTGTACTGCATTACCTGATATTGCCACTATTTCAGAAACTTGGTTGAAGCCCTCTGTCCCTGATCATGTTATTCATATTGATGGCTTCAATGTGTTTAGAACAGATCGCAAGGGTAGGGGAGGGGGTATTTTAATGTATGTGTCTGATAAATTTCATGTGACTGCACTCAATCTCGATCCCTAAACAATTTGAGTTTCTTGCTGTGCAGATAATTGTTGCAAATGTTCCACTTACGGTTTTAGGCTGTTATAGGCCCCCTTCAACAACAATTGACTCAGTTTCTGGTCTAACAGACCTGCTGTCTAATCTGACCTCTTCTGAGTTGCTTCTTTGTGGAGATCTAAATTGGGATTGGGAGAAATCTACCAGTTTTAGGTCGACTTGTGATGACATGAACTTAACTCAACTAATAGACAGTCCCACCAGGATTACTTCTGTGAAAACTGGCAATGACTCTGTTGGATTTATTTCTGACAAATGCAGTACATAAATTTACTGCAATTGGTGTTTTTCCTAATGATCTAAGTGACCACTGTGCCATAGCTTGTGTTAGGAACACCAAGATGCCCAAAACTAAGGGCATCGTTGCTCTTCTGAGGTTTTTCAGACATTTCTCAGAACAAGCCTTTTTGCATGACTTGGCTGCTGTCAGCTGGCACCTAATTTCAGCGATTCCAATGATTAACGAGGCTGCTCAATTCCTTCATTTGAACCTTTTAAAGGTAATTAACAAGCACGTCCCATTAAGGAAAATTAGGATAAAAAACAGGACAAACCCTTGGTTTCCAAGGGAACTAGTGGATGTGATACTTGCCCGTAATAGGCAGTGGGCTCTTGCCAGAAAGACGGACTATCCTAATGATTGGCTCCTCTTTCGCATCCTCAGAAATCAATGTACAGCACTCATTAGAAAATCCAAAACTGACTATTACTTGACTTTTAACAATCATTCTAAGTTTTGGAAGACGGTCCAAGCTTTGCAGAACAAGAGGGCTGCTGGCCCTCCTCTAAAACTGAGGGTCAGTGATTCCTTTCTGACAAAAAGGACATGTCTAATGCTTTTAATGTACATTTCAAAAAAGCTATCCATATTTTTGATGAACGGTACCCCAATTGTAACTTGAGTCACGGCGCTGTGTTCCCTAATCCAGCTAATAGCTTACCTATTTTTGACTTCAGGCCGCTTTTGGTATCCTAAGTATTGCAGGCCTTATTGTCTCTTGACTTAAAAAAGGCTGCAGGGCCGGATGGTCTTGACCCTTATTTTTTAAAACTTGCAGCCCCTGTGTTGCCTCATTTATTGACCTGTCGAAGGCATTTGACACAGTAGACCATTATATCTTGCTGAAGTCCTTGTCGAATGTTGGTTTTGGCCCCAGTATGATTAACTGGTCTCTGAGCTACCTTTCTGATCAATCTCAACTTGTCAGGCTAGGTGACACTGTTTCTGTCCCTGTCACCTTGGATAAAGGGGTACCGCAAGGTTCCATTTTGGGGCTGCTACTTTTTTTGTTACATGTGAATAATTTATGTGCCTAATCAGTGCGCTCATCTTTTCACATGTATGTGGACGATACGATCCTGCATTCTTGTGCTCCTACCCTTGGTGCTGCAGTCTCTAATTTACAGTCTGATTTTGTTGTACTGCAGCATGTGCTTATCGATTTTTAAACTGCTTTTGAATGGGAGCAAGACAGGCTATGCTGTTCGTACCAAATAAGGCTGTACTTTCCAAGCCTCCTAGGTGTATTTTAACTCTTGATGGTACCAATATTGAGTATGTTGATACGTATGAGTATCTTGGTATCTGGCTTAACGTGAATTTTAACTTTAAGCAGCACATTGATTTGTTGTCTAAGAAACTTAAGTTTACTGTTGGTTTTCTTTATAGGTTAAAATCCTGTTTTTCTTTGCCCTCACGCAAGCGGCTGGTAGTGAGCTTATTTTTATCTCAGCTTGACTATGGTGACACAGTGTACAGATTTGCTTGCCCAACTGTCTTGGCAAAACTTGACCCGCTGTATCATGCTGTGTTGAGATTCATTTCAAATTCTGCTTTTAGGACTCACCATTGTGTATTGTACACTGTAGTGGGCTGGTCCTCACTCACTATGCACAAGATTCAGCACTGGTATATTTTGATTTATAAGGCTTTGTTGGGCACTTTGCCTGCGTACATTAAATCGAAATTTGTCCTGACTCAAGACAATCTCAGATCCAGCACCTGTTTGCGTTGCATCGTGCCCTCAGTACGGACTGAGGCTGGTCGTAGGAGTCTGTCCTGTTTTGGCCCTTGGTCATGGAATGACCTCCAAACGCGACTCAAGTTGGCCTCTATAGTCTCTTTGGAGAGCTTTAAGCACAATACTGCTGAGCTTGTGACCACTGTTTGCTCCTGCCATGGTGTTTAGTTTGCTTTGATCGTCTGCTGCTGTCTTTTATTGTTTTTGTCTTTTTATGTGATCATTCCTTGTGCTTGTTGATGGTAATCTTTTTCCTCTTTATCACATCTCCTATGACTGTGTTTTGTATATGTGTGTTTGTTTTTATTTGTTGCTCTCCGACGTGTAACGCTTCTGCCTGTTGGCCAGGTCACCATTGTAAAAGAGATTTGATCTCAGTTGGTTTTATCTGGTTAAATAAAGAAAAAATAAACAATGAAACTTTACATTAACAAGGATTTAAGATGGTACATAAACACACATGAAGTCAGAGGAATACCAGTGGTTATATTCCACACACAGAGAATATCTATATATCTGTCTATCTATCTATCTATAGATATATATATATATATATATATATATATTTTGTGTGTAGAATATATGCTGACAATAATTGACAACTAGCTGACAACTATTTGTAGCATCCGGAGCCCTTTCAGACTCTCACACCCAATCACGTACAGCTGACATCAGTTAAGTCAGTGAGGGTTCAGGGGTCTTCAGGGGCTGGATTGGAATTGGGCCTAGGTTAAGGGGTGCTGTTCTGCTTGTGTTATGTTTGAACTAAGCGAATTTCTGTTTGCCAAACCTTGTTTAATAAATAATTTTGCTTTTACCAATTACAACTGGTTTATGTTGCTTCCCTTTTCACACCACGAGCAAGGGGTCGTAACAATACGCCACTGGTAACACCGTAATATAAGGAGACAGAAAGTCCTGTGTGAATGTTGAGCCAAATTATGGCTTGTTTTTTTTTTTTTTTTTTACAAACATGCTGCTGTTTGCGGGACACGTTTGTGGTGCGACACGTGTGCTTCACCATACCAGCAGCAAGAAGCTGCTACACTGACTATGGACACCATGCTTGTCTGTGCGGGCACTATATTGCTTAACTTTCTCATTACGTGACTGGTTTATTTTTTCTTCGTGCATGAGGCTCTGTGCCCTCCAACAGGTAAAAACTACATAGAACTGTGTAAACAGGTATAATCTGTTTAAAAGTGATTAAAATATACCTCATTGTACCAGAGGCAATGTGAAGCAGCAGAGCAGCCTTGTGTGTGTTTTATGTTTCATAATAAAATAAATCAATCAAATCAATGGATGTTATGTATATAACCAATCCAGTACTGTGCTTCCAAATCCTCCATAACCAACAGCATTATCACTTGGCAAAACTTAATACACACACAATGAAGCTGGCACCAACCACACACTGCAAAGACGGAGTCTAAATACCCGCTCTGGTCCACCTAAGTGGTTAGCAGCAACCGTCCCTCATGTTTTACAGCCATTAGTTTCTGGATCACAGGAGGACACTCAGGGCATGTGGTGGTGAAAATAAATTATTAAACATGTTCAGTGTGAACCTCTGAGTTTCCGTCTGACTGAGAGGTACTTCTGCCGCTCTAGTACTCCACAGTTCAGGTGATGAGACAAGAGGATAATGACAAGCTTTGGCTGCTTGTTTTTTCAGTTGATTCACTCCATTTTAAGAAAAGGACAAGCTCCTTGAAAGAGAAAGGACAGCAGCACTTTGTCTTCATTTCAGGGAGAATTTATTTCTGCTGTGCAATGGATACATTCCAGGCAGCGCTGGCCTTCAGCTGTCTGATTACCACCTGAGCCCTGACTCTGGTGTCAAACGTTTCTTTTTAACAGTTCAGTTAATGCAATCAGCATACAGCCTTGTAAAATGAAAATGTAGATGGAAATGTCCTCTGATGCTCAGGCCATGCTACCCTCCTCAGCTTCGTCACACTGTCACAGCTTCCCTCATTCACAAATTCCATAGGTCACTTTGACTGACCAATCAAGTTTCCCTCTCTCACAGTTCATTACTGTCCTCTTCAGGCTGTCCCAGGGGATCTGGAGGTGCTGACGTCTACCAGCTGTCTCCTCATGTGGGCTGACCTCCGAGGAAGATGCTGTGCTGTAGCCCATTGGTTCCCATCCTTATTACTTAAGGGATCCTTTGTCTAGTAGTGCCTTTAAACTGAAACAATGAAATTGTATCTACGTACCATTATATTAAAACAAAGGTGCTTTCTCTTGTTCATATTTCACTGGTTGTGATGTAGAAATGATAGATTAATGCCATTACACCGATGCTTTCTTTTTACTGGGCCTCAGCCACAGGATGAACCAACTGACTATTGATTGCTGAGAGCCAATAACTAGGCCCTGTCCAGTTTTATGAGGCAACACTGTGATGTTAAATGTCAGGGAAAAGTCAAAGCCTTCTGGGCTCAGATTTAAAGTGAGGCTCAGGGTCAGTCAACCATTACTGTGGCACAGCATCCATTGTGCAGACATTTCTCTGCTGAGTTGGAAAAGGCCAGAGTTTGGTCATTTAGCACAACTCTGCTGATCTCTCCTGAGGCCAGCTCACAAAGACTCAACGATGGATTAATGCAAATCCAATTAGTTCATACTGTATCACAGAGGCAAATATAACCAGATAGAAGGCAGAGTTGACAACAAAATTGAAGCAAATCACACAGATATCACAGATTGCAACTTAATTGGTCTCAGGAAACTTGAAATGGGGATGATGTAAAGGTAGAAAAGAAAATACACTAGCATTACATCAAACATATTAAGCTGCTGCTTGTATGGTTCCATTTATTCAATTGCACATTTAATCTGCTTTTTTAAAGTCTTAAATCAAGAGAAACATGATGGAAACAGATGAAATACACCAGAAACATGAGACAAAAAGCAAATGCAACTTTTCAAATGCAAATGCAACAGAACAAAGCATTTATTTTCCATAAATTCCTAAAAAAAAACCAACCATATAACATAACATAATATATCAACATATAATTATGAGCCTGCTAGGCGTCCAGGAGACCAGGAACAGATCAGGGTTAGGAGAAATCACAGCCACAGGGGTGCCAGTAGCTCAGTCCATAGGGACTTGGGTTGCCAGTTCGAGTCCCCGTGCAGACCAAAATATTTATTATGATCTGTTCTGTACGACATCTACTGCACGTCTGTCCGTTCTGGAAGAGGGATCCCTCCTCAGTTGCTCTTCCTGAGGTTTCTACTGTTTTTTTCCCCGGTAAAGGGTTTTTTTTGGGGGGAGTTTTTCCTTATCCGCTGTGAGGGTCCTAAGGACAGAGGGATGTCGAGAGAGAGAGAGAGAGAGAGAGAGAGAGAGATACAAAGATTTCCTGATAATGTTTTGTATGATAGGTGCTTGTGTGGGAACTGCCAGCCTGTGTCCTCAGCTATGGAGAGTATGTGCTACAGGGAGGTGGATGCCTTCCTTGGCTCTGGTGGAGAATCTGACCCCCAGACCAGACATAACATGCCTCACACTGCCCATCAACCCTCACGCCGCCCGCTCCTGTCTCAAACATGGAGGCCTCCCTCTCCATGTAGCCCGCCCACCCTCGCACATACCCCCGAGGCTCGGGTCTCCGTGTGGGGTCGCGGGGCTCGGGCACGGGCTTGGGTCTCCTCGGGGGTATGTGCAAGGGCGGGCTCTGCCAGGAACATAATCCTCCTGTCCAAAATGAGTGCTGCACACACACGACCGTGTTTTTGGTCACAGATGAAGACGTGAAAAAGTGCTTCTTCACCTGCACAAAACGCACCCAGGCACGAAAACCAACTCCTCTCCTTTTTCTGTCCGGAACGGTGGACTCGATGTCCTGACAGACTCGAGTTTGTGTAACCTACACAAACACAATAATTCGGCATAATCACAAATGGTGAAATGCACTCTTAACAACCCAAAAAATACTAACTCACAAGTTTACTACTGCTCAGACTCAGTACCACCTACTACTGCGCATTGGACAGAGGCAGGGTCAAGGACGCAGAGTCCCTCTCGTGACGTAGTATCAGGCGATGTTGAAAAATAAAGACTTTTTAGAAGAGGAGCTAAAAAGAGCCACTTTTTCCTCTGAATTTGTGCCCTGATGTCTTGTACTTTAAGTCAGAGCTCAAAATTATCATTGTCCTCATCACAGACAGTTTTTTCTTAGAATTATCCCTTCAGATAAGAGAAATACATTTTCCACTTGCACTTGACAAATAAACTTTACTTTAAACATTTTCACTCTGATACTGTGTAGGAATTTTGACAGATGTGATCATGTTGACACTTTAACAGCTCAGATTAAATATGGAGACAGCAGCCTTGCTTTGTCATCACAGAGGATTGTGCCAGAAGGTTCACATTTGTGAGGATGGATGTTGGGATGAGAGACAGCAATGAAGACAAGCCACAGAGACCAATAACAGTAGAGATACTTCTCATCTCAGCTCTGTCTTCTATTATTCAGCTTTATACCATAGCCCCTGAAATATACTTGTTCTGTGGCAATAGATTCTTAACTACCGGCCAGACTGCCATGGATCTAGCTGTGTATGTTTACATTCCCCAGAGGATAATTTCTTATGACTTAGGAGACCCTCTGACTTTTCTTATCTCGATCTTCTTGAATACAAGAAATATTATAATCCAATGGTCAGATTGTCATGGGACACCCCAACAACCTGTATTCATCCCACACTCTCATGCACGAAGAGCAGATGGACATTATAAATCTTCAGTTTATTCTGCTTACTGCCTTGCTATTGGCTTTTCTTGGCAAGACCTGCCCTTCTCTGCCTCTGATTGGCTACACTGCACTTCTTGTTGCATCTCTCATGAATTTTGTCCATAGACTGTATATATTTGGTGGATTTGCAGTGAACACCAGAGAAATAGACATAACAAGGGCAAAAAAAGGGCGAGAGACAGGACAGTACCAATGTCCAAAAAAAGTTATAATTTTTGTCTGTTATTTTTATTGTTTGTATTACTGTCTTTTATTTATAATAGTTTTACTGAGTGATAAATATATTTAAGAATTCTGTTTTTGAATTACTGACAGAGCCAGATAGCCTACTGAAAGAGGCCAAGACAGAGAAATGCATTAAGTAAGGAAGAGGAGAGAGAGAGAGTGATAGGCTGACTGATGATGTCATGTTATTGGAGGACATGTTCAAATGCCACAAAGTCACACACACACACACACACAAAAAAAAGGTTTAATTTAAGTCTAGTAAAGAGTCCAACTGAACATTTAAACATCCAACTGCCCATTTGTTTGGCTGACAGTTTCTTATACTTATACTTATACTATAATAATGCTGATTTGACATAAAGTTAAAAAAAAAAAGTGAAAGTAGCTTTGCAAGCTTTTTGATGTTTCCTCTAAGGACTACCACGACTACGAAGCCAGTTAAACTTACCCAGGATGTATTTTTGTTATCTGGCTTGACTAACCTTAACATCGGCCATCTAGATAACCGGTACTACAAAGCTGGTTATAAACTAGTTCAGTCAAATCTTGGTTTTTCCATCCAGCCACGAGCGTGTTAATGTGAAAGAGGCGGGGGAGTTCATTGCGAGCGACATCATCAGAACCATATGTATAATACAGCAACATTGAAAGTACTATCCAAAAATTCACTGTTGGCCGAGACCCAAATTACTGGTATCCCCAGGCTGTTGTAACATTGGTATAGAGTATTTTTTGCTCTTTAGTTGGAAGATGATGAAACTACACTTAATATGTCGCATGAAACACTTTAAGGTAACACCAGACTGTTTCTGCTACTGAAGTAAAGGGTGGAAAGTAGTTAATGACTAATGAGGTCTATCTGACTGAAATGTGGCATCTCACGTTATTCTGAGCTGCAGTGATGGCATCAGAGAGTAAAAACAGCAACACTTTTACTGCGGACTAAAACAGACTTTGCATGGTTAAAATGCTGCTAAAATCATGCGTTTAGTGTGTAAATGATCTCTACGTTTGTTAAAAGCTCTGTTTTAAAACTAGTGGAAATAGAGCCCTATGGCTACTCTTTTTACCTGAGTTTCAGTGATTCAGTGACTTCAGTGATCTGATTGGTCAATACCCTGAAGTTAACCTGCTCCGGGGCAGGTTAGCTGTTCAGCTTAAGTAACCACAGTTATCTATCCCAGTAAAAAGAGAACCACCTTCATAGTACTGAAAAACCAGTTAACCCTGAAGTTACCTTGCTTACTCCAAATCCTGCTTCACAGGCCTCTGGTGGCACTTTTGAGGTTACGACAAAAACAGCTTAGCTGGGACAGGAACACCCATAGTGACTAACATAATAATAATAATAAAAATGGGTGAAAAATCCGATGGCAACACGCACGACATGAATAGGACCAGTGGTGACTGGTCGTGGATCGGTGTGCAGTTTGATATGTCTGTCAGCCATGTTATGGCAAGACTTTAGGACTCCATAATCGCCTGATCTTATATAGTGACTGACAAACATGTTGTGTAGTCTAAACCTGGCATAATACAAACAAATAACAGGCTTTCCTGAATGTATTTAATTTACTAAGCTTCAATTTGCTGTTTCTAATGTATTTTTCGGTTCATAGTTTTTCTTTATTCGTCATCTTCTCTTGAAGTTTTTCTGTTGACTGAAATAAATGATGAAGTATTTTGTCTGCTGCTTCTATTTCTTTAACCAAAAGAACAAAAACTGAACAAAGTCATGTCTGCTTAGTGGCACCTGGAGATAGCTCAGTGTTCAACATACATGTTTACAATTTATCTATAATTTTGTAATTGGGCTTGTCCATACTTACCTCCTCCTGAGGATTCCTCCTCTTTTTTTATCTGTTTAACATAGTTTTTGAGAGGTTTTTCCTCATCCAGTGTGAGGGTTTAAGGACCAAGGGGTCATGTGCTGTACAGATTGTGTAGCCCCTTCAGCCAAATATTTCATTTGTGATGTGGGGCTGTTTAAATAAAATTGACTTGACTCCTCTCCTGTTCCAGCATCAGCAGAGCCAGTTCTGTGTCTTCCTGCTTCACCCTTTGTTAAGTTTCCCTGGAGTTTACCCTTTCACCCCTCAGTGTTACCGGCTCTGGGTGATGTATGGAAGACATTTTAAAGCAGTTTGCCCACATGTGGTGATAAAGGCCCAATACTTGATCCTGGTGGTGTTGGCAAAGCTTGAAAACGGCTCTGTCATTCCTCACCATGCCGCAGGGGGAGGAGTTTAGTGTAAAATGGAGGACATAAATCACCTCAGGAGTGTGGCCTCTGTGACCTGAAGCTGTATATCTGAGGAGAAACCTGCTTGACACAGAGAACGCCTCTGTGTCATCTAGTTAGTTTCTTACTGAGAATATTCCTGAGTGGAGGCATTAAACGTCAGCATTGGATGATTAATGATGGTCCAGGCAGTTGATACCAGAATCAAACTAAATGAAGGTATAAACAGAGGATGCAGAACATGTAATCGGATACTGAGCACTGTCTTTGCTTTTGCGGCCACAGAGTTTAACTGTGAGCCTTCAGGATACAGCAGGACTTCACAGTCCATGATAGTAGATGATGATTCAGAGATGTCTGCTGAGGCAGTCCACAGTCTCAGGAGGTTGTGCATCCTGTCTGGCCTTTTTCTGACCGACGGACTTCAGCCGCCTCCGCACTCTCCATCTTTAGTTGAGTAACTGTTGCACTTCTGTTTTTATTGACAACTTGAAACTGCTTGGACCCACAGATATGGATAATCAGGAGGGTTTTCAAGGGTTCATATCCTCTAGGAAGACACATTACAGATGTTGCTATCAGGGTATAAGATAAGATAAACTTTATTGTCCCAAGTGGGAAATTTGTTTTGGGCACATGGTGCTACATTGCTGCATAGCAGATACAACCATCATGTACAAACAAAACACAGTAGACAACCATGTAGTACGCAAGGCATAGATTTGAATAACATAATTGTACAATCAGGACTACTGGATGAAACAAATATGTCAACTTTATCATATCAGGTAAGGCTAAAAGAAAGCGCCTTACGTCTGCACTAGCCCAGGAGGTAACCATAAAAAGTGCAATAAATAAATGTATGTCTCTAGGGTAGTCACATCAACAGTGACTCTTCCCATATTCAGGACTGTTTTTGTTTTTCTAAGTCATAGGCTGACTTAATGCAGCAGGCATAGGTCCATTGAACTTTTGGTTGTTCAGAAACTAGAATATCTGCTGCAGAATTTTCTGGATTATAGAGTATATCTGTTCAGTGCAGACTTCTGTTTCAAAACAGGCAATCAGCCAATGCATGTCAATCCACCACTTTGGTGATCCTCTGTTGGCCATTATCAGGTCAACATTTCAACCACCAAAACCAATCAATTTTTTATTTATAAAGCCCAATATCACAAATCACAACTTACCTCAGAGGGCTTTACAGCATACGACATCCCTCTGTCCTTAAGACCCTCACAGCAGATAAGGAAAAACTCCCCCCAAAAAAACCTTTAATGGGGAAAAAAGTGTTTTAAGCCAAAACATGACCAGTTCCTGACCACAAGTGGATTTTTTGCCTTAACATAACCACACATGAACCATAGCATTATTAAACGTAAAGACACTAAAGGTTTCAACGTATCTGTCACATAATGGCGTACAAATGGTATGTATCCATGGTTTGCAGAAACAATGGATGCTAACATTTATCCTGGTAACTGGGATGGTTTACTGCTAATTAGCACATTTTAGCATGCTCACAAGCTAGGGTAAGATGGTGAACACGATAAACATTAAACCTGCTAAACATCAGCATGTTATCATTGTCACTGACAGACTCTAGGTGTTGTCATTGACTGGATGTCTTGTTTATAAGTCGTTTGGAGCTTGCAGAAACTAGCCCACTGTCTGGACTGTGGTCTGCAGTGAGACTCTTAACTCTCCCAAGACACACTGGAGATGCTCTGATTGCTGCCAGGGGATCCACTGCTCAGACTGCAGGAGGTTCAGGATGATTTATTACTAATTCACTGACAGTCAGAGGATAAATCTGGTTTGTGCTTTGGTCAGTGCTGAAGGTACAGAATGGAACTGTTCTGTGAACAGTTTACGGATACAAACTCCAACCTGCTGGCAGAAGCGTCATCACTTTTTCAAATCAGTTTCATTCTCAATGGTTATCAACACTAACAGGCAATTCCAGTTTAATATAACTTGAGTCGTAGTTTTGTCCATGATTTCTATCAATGATAAAACTGTACTAGCAAAATCTATAAAGACAGTGACATCACTAAAAGGTAATGTTTAATGTTTAATGTTGATCTCTTTTCCAACATAGACCTTACATCATTCAACACCAGATCGGTCACACAAACCATACAACACAAAAGCTCTTTTAGAAGAGGCTGCCAAAATGGTGCAAGTCTACAAAGACAAGGAAAAGAGAGTACTTCTGAAGCGGTGACCACCATTGTTGTCTGATAAAGGAAAGGTTTGTTTTAGTGTTGAAACACTTTGGGTTCAATAATACATGCCCAAGGAGCAGCAGTGTTGGAATTACTAGTGCATCATGCAACATCTTTTTTTGCTCTGTGATAGTAAAAATTGTGACAAAACTAAAACTGTTAATTTGAATATTTATTTTAACACCATTTGAAATTACTGTGTTATATTTATGTGTGATACTAAATATACAAATGTAATTTGGCTGTTGTTATTCTTCTTTGAATGTGAATGTTCTGTGCATTTATTGGTTTTCTGCTCATAAATACTTTATATTGGGATTCATGTTTCTTTGAAAGTTGATATTTTGCTGTACAACCAGATCATCAACTCCAGAATTCTTTAAGAGCCAATCAGTTATTAATTTTTTATTGGTCTTTGCCGGCGTGACTTATGGCCCATTCTCCTGCCATAAATCATCTGGTTGGACACTTTAATGATCAGCGCACATCTGCCAAAGATGCTGCTGCTGTGAAAACCAGGACAGTTCACACACTTTATCACTTATACTGATACTCGCCACTGTTTCTCACGTATACTTATACTATTTTATATTGAAACAAGGGCCCAAAGTATAAGGAAAAATACAACCTACAAATATTTTTATGATATTAAGAAAAGACCAAATGTACAGGTATCAACCAGTTAAAAGTGTAGCGTGGTGATTTTCTCTCTTTAGGGGACAAATCAAGGTGGTAAAATTTAACTTATTTATAAGTTTACAAGTAAATATGTTTTTGATGTACCACTCCTGCTGCTGCAGTATTTTCACAGCTCCAGACAATTGTGGGGAGTTATTTCTGTATAAAAAGAGAACCAGACCCTTGAACCTCTTATTATTATATCAAGAAGAATAATTAAATGTAATCTCAATTATTAAACATTTTTCTCTTGTGAAGATGTAATACATTTCCACATAAGACTACATGTTAGCAAACATGGTCTATGGGGTCCCCCAAGTCTGTATTCAAGATCTCATCAGTGTCTCTCCCCACATACTGTGTTCCAAATTTGAAACTTCAGTCTAAATGCTCACACCAGAACTGAAACAGAGAGACAGCTGCAGACAGTTATGAGACAGGAATCAATGTGACTACAACTTTTGAATAAACTTTGTGAACTTATTTTCCTATAGCAGCCTTTCTAATGTGTTTGTTGAAATTGAGAGTTAACTAGCAAGCTAAGCTAGCAAGAGCTTTTGTAACCATTGTAGTAGCAATACCTTTAGAAAATGTTTGCACTCGTAATAAAGTTTGGGGTACCACCCTCCTAATGAGGGAAGTGACTAATCAAATTAATAACTACAAAAAACAATCATTAATTTGTCAGCATGCTTATCAATAATGAATCAATCTCTGTATCTGGGTTATGAATTCTCCATACAGTGATCTTAGTTCCTGCTCAAAAGAGATATATACACAGACAACGGCTTGGCGATAAATAAAGATTTATTTAAGCTAAATGTGTAACAACTGAGTAAATGAATGAGGATGATATGAAATAACACATGGAGTGACAGGTTGAACAGTAGCACTACTCGCTTATAATAAGGTTGAGAACAATCTCGTCGGCCGTTTGATATTATTATCATAGTTATGATAGAAAAAAATGTTGCAATAGGCTGGCCTCGTCGCTCCAGGTATAATGTTACTGAAGGCACGGACAAAAAGAAAGAAACCTCAGAACAGACAAACATTCCTGGACTTGTCGAGCAAAACTTAAAAGTTTGAAATAAATTTGATCATATGAAAAGAAAGTTACGCAGGAACCGAATTTAAGAACATAACAGGTTCAGGCATAAAGAGTATAACTAGAAGGAGGGAGGGCAAAAGGAAGAAAAATAAAAAATTAAAATTAAAGTAAAAGAAGAAAGAAGAAGTAAGTAAGCAAGTAAGGAGAAGAAGAAGAAAAAGAAGATGAAGAAGAAGGAGTGCGAAAGAAAAGTAAGTGCGGAGATGCGCCGAGCTCAATAGTTTTATCCCACCCTTGAGGGGGCGTGTCCGAAGCAGGGCAGGTCTCTTAGTCTAGCTATGATGTTACGCGCGATAGACATATACTCTTCCCATTATGGTCAAAGTTGGCTCTGAACATCAAAATAAATTTAATATGATTATTGTACCGCATATATCAGCAGAACACAAGTATAAACTGTCTCGTAACCTGCAGTTGCAATAAAACAAAATGAGAAGGCACATACTCAGTCAGTCAATCAATAAATTTTATGTAGGCTATAAAGCCCAATATCACAAATCACAATTTGCCTCACAGGGCTTTACAGCATAGGACATCCCTCTGTCCTTACAACCCTCACAGCGGATAAGGAAAAACTCCCCAAAAAACCCTTTAACTGGGGAAAAAATTGGTAGAAACCTCAGGAAGAGCAACTGAGGAGGGATCCCTCTTCCAGGATGGACAGACGTGCAATAGATGTCGTACAGAACAGATCAACATAATAAATTAACAGTAATCCGTATGACACAATGAGACAGAAAAAGGGGCAGAGAGAGACAGTAATGATAATAGCTTACAACAACATTCATTAAAGTAATAATACTATAATAATAATTATGGCTATTGTGGTACAATATGAAAGTATAAATTCATATCTGATAGTATACATATGTTACAATAATCATATGTGTATAATAACAGTAGAAGTATAACTAATGATAACAGCAGCAACAGGAGGCATCTGGCAGGACCACGGCAGCAGCACAACCACACACGTCACACTATCCAGGCACCACTGCGATATAAGTAAACCTGCAAGACAGAGGAGCACAAAGGCTCCGGAGAAGAAGCCGAGTTAGTGACATGCAGTAATAGGACATGAGTGTTAGCAAAGAGAGAGAGAGAGAGAGAGAGCGAGAGAGAGAGAGAGAGAGAGAGAGAGAGAAGGAGAGAAGTGCTTGGTGTATTATCGTAGGTCCCCCAGCCGACTAGGCCTACGTCAGCCTAACTAGGGGCTGGTACAGGGCAAGCCTGAGCCAGCCCTAACTTAAGCATTATCAAAAAAGAAAGTCTTAAGTCTAGTCTTAAATGTGGAGACGGTGTCTGCCTCCCGGACCGTAACAGGAAGATGATTCCACAGGAGAGGAGCCTGATAGCTGAAGGCTCTGGCTCCTGATCTACTTTTGGAGACTTTAGGGACCACGAGTAACCCTGCGTTCTCAGAGCGCAGAGTTCTGGTGGGATAATATGGCACTATGAGCTCTCTAAGATATGACAGAGCTTGACCATTTAGAGCTTTATAAGTTAACAGTAGGATTTTAAATTCAATTCTGGATTTTACAGGGAGCCAGTGCAGAGAAGCTAAAACAGGAGAAATATGATCTTGTTTCTTAGTTCCTGTTAGTACACGTGCTGCTGCATTCTGAATTAGCTGGAGAGTTTTTAAGAACCTACTAGAGCTACCTGATAATAGGGAGTTATCGTAATCCAGCCTAGAGGTAAAAAAAACAAAAACAATTTGATTAATCAATACGACTATACTGAACAAAAATATAAAGGCAACACTTTTTTTTTTGCTCCCATTTGTCATGAGCTGAACTCAAAGATCTAAAACTTTTTCTATATACACAAAAGACCATTTCTCACAAATATTTATCACAAATCTGTCTAAATCTGTGTTAGTGAGCACTT
The DNA here is from genome assembly GCA_035609425.1 of Epinephelus awoara. Taxonomy (NCBI): domain Eukaryota; kingdom Metazoa; phylum Chordata; class Actinopteri; order Perciformes; family Serranidae; genus Epinephelus; species Epinephelus awoara. Next base: position 42,768,987 of record CM069294.1, on the reverse strand, counting down.
CTCCTTTGCCGAGATAATCCATCCCACCTCACAGGTGTGGCATATCAAGATGCTGATTAGACAGCATGAATATTGCACAGGTGTGCCTTAGGCTGGCCACAATAAAAGGCCACTCTGAAATGTGTAGTTTTGCTTTATTGGGGGGGTCTGGGGGGGGGTCAGAAAACCAGTCAGTATCTGGTGTGACCACCATTTGCCTCACGCAGTGCAACACATCTCCTTCGCATAGAGTTGATCAGGTTTTTGTGGCCTGTGGAATGTTGGTCCACTCCTCTTCAATGGCTGTGCGAAGTTGCTGGATATTGGCAGGAACTGGAACACGCTGTCGTATACGCCGATCCAGAGCATCCCAAACATGCTCAATGGGTGACATGTCCGGTGAGCATGCTGGCCATGCAAAAACTGGGATGTTTTCAGCTTCCAGGAATTGTGTACAGATCCTTGCAACATGGGGCCGTGCATTATCCTGCTGCAACATGAGGTGATGGTCGTGGATGAATGGCACAACAATGGGCCTCAGGATCTCGTCACGGTATCTCTGTGCATTCAAAATGCCATCAATAAAATGCACCTGTGTTCGTTGTCCATAACATACGCCTGCCCATACCATAACCCCACCGTCACCATGGGCCACTCGATCCATAATGTTGACATCAGCAAACCGCTCACCCACACGATGCCACACACGCTGTCTGCCATCTGCCCTGAACAGTGAAAACCGGGATTCATCCATGAAGAGAACACCTCTCCAACGTGCCAGACGCCATCGAATGTGAGCATTTGCCCACTCAAGTCGGTTACGACGACAAACTGCAGTCAGGTCGAGACCCGATGAGGACGATGAGCATGCAGATGAGCTTCCCTGAGACGGTTTCTGACAGTTTGTGCAGAAATTCTTTGGTTATGCAAACCGATTGTTGCAGCAGCCGTCCGGGTGGCTGGTCTCAGACGATCTTTGAGGTGAACATGCTGGATGTGGAGGTCCTGGGCTGGTGTGGTTACACGTGGTCTGTGGTTGTGAGGCTGGTTGGATGTACTGCCAAATTGTCTGAAACGCCTTTGGAGACGGCTTATGGTAGAGAAATGAACATTCAATTCACGGGCAACAGCTCTGGTGGACATTCCTGCAGTCAGCATGCCAATTGCACGCTCCCTCCAAACTTGCGACATCTGTGGCATTGTGCTGTGTGATAAAAGTGAACATTTTAGAGGCCTTTTATTGTGGCCAGCCTAAGGCACACCTGTGCAATATTCATGCTGTCTAATCAGCATCTTGACATGCCACACCTGTGAGGGGTTACACTTCTCGGCAAAGGAGAAGTGCTCACTAACACAGATTTAGACAGATTTGTGAACAATATTTGTGAGAAATGGTCTTTTGTGTTTATAAAAAAAGTTTTAGATCTTTGAGTTCAGCTCATGAAAAATGGGAGCAAAAAAAAAAATGTTGCGTTTATATTTTTGTTCATTGTATATTTTAACTCTAAGTATAATATGGGATTCCTTAAGGGAACCCTCCTTAACTATCGTCACAAGATGGCAGTATGGCTCCATGTTAAATGAGGGATTAAAAACATGAACTCATAATTCACTGATACTTTGACCTACCAGATTTAAAAAGACACACAAAGCACACAAAGTGCAATCTCTTACTGTAACGTAAATACTACTAATATAGGCTACTTACAACTATAAGGTTTTTGAAACTAGTATGATTTAAGGGCCAGTGTGTAAAATGGGTTGAAAACCGTTGAAAACAGTGACATCAGTGGTCAAATTCTAGATCGCAGGGCTCACTCGCTCACTCCTCCTGTCGGGTAAATGACGGTGGCCTCGTAGGGACAAAAAGCCTTGCACAGACACAAGTTTTTCAGGAGTAGGTCTATCTAGCGACGAGGTGAATGTTTATTTAGAAATCTAAACCATGTTACGATATTGTAATGAATCCCTCACGAGCAGGAGACCAGAGTAGCGTTCGGGAAAAAGGCCCGTTTATTTGAGCACTCCAAAAACCCCTCCCCTCTCTGCTCCACCAATCTCCAGCCCTCACACTGACTGACAGCGTAGCCTGTAAACAGAGCTCAGCTGTTTATTTAGCCTAGCAATATCTCCGGACTGTAGCAGCTGCAATGGACGACTTTGAACACAATTTTGAAGAGTTTCTTGTAGCGGACACAGACCCAGAGCCATACCTGTTTGAGCCGGAGTACACAGATGAGGAACTCCATGTGTTGGATGCTGAGCGGGCAAGGAGAGAGGCTGAATCCTCCGCTCCCATTTTGCTGCACAGAATGGGATTTGGTGCTACCATCGTTGGGGAGATATATCATCAGGAGGAAAAGCGCCGCAGAGAGTGCATCACAAGGAGTGAAGTTGCATCTTCTTTCCCGTCTGATGACGGTTCGGGTTCATTCTCTCCTGTTGCGTGGTAAGTGTGGTCCATTCGCAAACTTTATAACAGAAAAAACTATTCACTACTCTCTATCGACGAACTACTAACACTCTCTGCTGTTTCCTCCTCCTTCCTTCCTTCCGCTGTCTTCGTTGGTTTATTTATACACGCGAAACGTGCTCTCTGGCTGGCTGGATTGTCCGCTCGGTCTGCTGTACATACATGGCGGCGCAAGATGGCGATCTCTCTAAAGCAAGGCCCTTGCTATATATATATGTATATATATATATATATATATATATATATATATATAAAGCATAATTATAAGGCTACGAAAACCAAACGAATTTTATTTTATGGCGATTATACACTTATATAAACATATTAATGGGTAGAATATTCAGATTCAGATTTGATAATAAACCATGCCAAATATTACACACTGGCCCTTTAACCCACTGGTAGCAAAAAAGTGCAGTCTTACAACTGTCAAGTTGCAGCAACTCCTGAATGAAACTACAACAGTCCACTGTGAAAATGAAAACTATAATTGCATAGCCTGTAACACTGGCCAATCATTCGCCATCCTCATCCTCCATCCCCTCTCCCTCAATGTCCATCTTCTCCCCGTGCGGTTCGCAGCCAAGGCAACGGGGAAAATGGCTGCTCTTGTGTGAAGTAAATGCAACATTTTTCAACTTTCTGCTAAGACATGTGACTTTTTTGCAACGAAAATTTGGGGATTATGAAATCATGCAAGCCCCGCATATTTTGTAGATTTTGCACAGAAATCGGCAATTTATGCAGCTAAAGTGCAGCGTCTTTGAAAAAATGTGGCCCCCACATCTGTATGCGGACTTTGGCTGATTATGCGTTGAATTATGCGATCGCATAATCATGTTTTTCTGGAGGGACTGACTAACCAGCACTATGTACCCAGCTGATTAGTGTTTTAGCTCTTCAGCTACAGCAGTTTGCCAACTAGCCCTGTGAGTAGTTACTAAAAATTGTGGATGAACTTTGCCGTGACACTTTTTGGTGTGGCTTGACACATGGCCTTAAATGTGTTAATGTGTTGCTCCGCAGATGAAACTCTTCTATATTTTTCTGTTCAAATTAACACCGTCTCCAAATGATATGCCGGATGTCTCACAAATTTTGACGACTTGGTGACCACTAATTGTACTCTAGCCAGCAAACCATTTAGCATTTTATTTTATGCAGCCCTTTTTAAATGTCTTTTGTGGCAATGAAGACTTGCACTTTATCAGTTCTTCATTGTATGCATCTCCATTCCTCATGGGGTCACTCTCAATCTGGTCTGAAAATATATGAACAATCAGGCATTTTCAGTATTGTGCAGAATGGGGTTACCGTTTATGAATTACTTTTGCCAAGGAAGTTAATGTGTCCTCTTTACTGCATCATTGCAGACATCATTGCATCTCTGACCTGGACTGACATCAGTCAGGGTCCTGCTGACTTTCTACTGTCAATGAGATTAAATGTGATTGAGCTTACCCTTCAGGGCTCATATGACTATGGCATTGTGTTTCTAATATATACAATGTTCACACTGGAAAAATGACAAACTAAGTCTAATTAAAAATGACAGCATGGGTGCTAATCTGGAATGAGGTGTTGATGTCCACAATACAACACACAGAGTTCTTCACAGCTCGAGCGAGGTGAAAAAAAAAAAAAAAAAAAAAAAAAAGTTGCAACAGCTGTAGTGACAGAGCGGAACACAACAACATAAAGTAATACATTCCTGCAAAATCCAGGTCTGTAGGGAAAAGGGGACCTACATAAATGAATCTGTTGTCAGAGCAGAATGTTTTGATAAACCCTACCTCAAAAATCTTAACTCAAAGAAGGAAGACAGGAAAATAAATAAAGCCTCAGCTGACTGAACCCTACTGCCAAGCTACCCAAATATATAGAAGATAAACATGGCATAGTCCCAGAGCATCTGTGGTGAGGGCATCTAATTCAGTTTACAACACTTCAGTTTAAACAACAGTCAGAGAGAGATACAAGGGGCTTTCTTTCAGTCTCATGTGGTGAGGTGGAGGCCAGAGTCTAGGATGGGTTGTCCGTCAGAGGACAGGTCATTTGCATGTGTGGAACCAGACAACTTTGAATGCATACATGATACTCCACTCACAAGATTACTAACACCAGGTCTGAAGCAGTGGCAATAATGGCCAGGCTACACTGCCTGCGTTAGCAGTCCTGCTACCTCACTGAACTGCTACGGCTCACACCTGTGTGGTGTTCACACAGACAGCGTTGCTGCGATGGCGCTGCTGCAAAGTGGCTTGCTGCTATGAGCACTGTATTCCACTATGACAAAACTGTTACTAAAAGCTTCTGTGACTCACATGTGCTGCTCATGCAAGCAGTGTGGCCAGGTTGTAACAATTATCTTTCTGAATGGTTTTCATATTTGAAATTGGTAATCATGCTCATGACTGCAAGACCACAAAGATGTTCCTGTCCCACTGTTGAACACAGGTATTTTTTAATACACTGACATTTTCAAAAACTTCACTCAGCAGAGGAAAGTGACTGTATTATTAACTGCAATTGTGGCAGGGGTAGGAAAAGATTCGGTACAATACTATCTCTGTGTACACTTCAAGAATCTAAACAGTTGCACCACAACACCACCCTGGAAATTTCACACAGGGAGTTATTGTCCTTTAAACACTTAGGACACACAGGTTCGTTTACTCAGAGGCCAGAGACGTGGTTCCAAGTTTTAAAAAGCATCAATTCAATCAGTCAGAGGAAACTGAATGAGGAGACAAAACCAAAATCAAGATAAACAAAAGATGATAACTAATAATAAATCTGTGAAAGGTGTCAAGTGGCCACCGATATTCACCCAAAAGCTGGCAGCCATATGGGGCATCTGTTGGCCTCCCGCCCTAATGAAATCCTTGCCATTGATTACACTACTTTAGAGCCTACTCAGAATGGTGTGGAAAACGTCCTGGTCCTGACAGATGTTTTCAGTAAATATACAGTAGCTGTCCCCACCCGGGACCAGCGTGCTGCTACAGTGGCCAAGGTTCTGGTGTTGGAGTGGTTCTACAAGTTTGGTGTCCCTGCTTGGTTACATTCTGACCAGGGACAGAATTTTGAAAGGTCTCTCATCCAGCAGTTGTGTAACTTGTATGGCGATGTAAAATCGCGTACTACACCGTACCACCCAGAAGGGAACGGTCAGTGTGAGCGGTTTAACCGCACGCTCCACAACTTGCTGCATACACTGCCTGTGTCCCGTAAAAGAGATTGGAATGCGTGTCTACCCCAGGTTCTCTACTCAAGACAATAACAATAACTCCCTGTGTGAAATTCCCAGGGTGGTGTTGTCATGCAACTGTTTAGATTCTTGAGAAGTGTATACAGACATATGTAGTATTGTACCCAATTATCTTGTCCTACCCCCGCCACAAACTTGCCGTCGGCAGGATTTACTCTTTTGAACAGTCCCCACAAATCCATTCAGCAGCTCCCCCATCCACAATCAGACACACATAGCTGCTTATTTACTGCTGAATTACAGCTCACAACTCGCACTAACTGATGCTGCTCAAGTGTGAATGTTTTGCAGGCTAGCAGAACATCCTTGTGCAGACTAGAGCCTCTAGTTTCGCAGACCAGGCAAGGCGGAGGCGCAGCACACCTGCACTTCGCCAAAGTTTGGCACACCGTGCACGCTGACACAGCTACTCCTCTTTCCCACCTCCGTCCTTCCTACCTACACGAGTCGGAAAGAGGGAGGAGAGAAGGCGTGGAGTGGGTTTTACACACATCACACCAATCAAATGAGCCCCTCTCCTCGCCCTTAAATACGCTGCACGAAGGCGTAATGAGAGTTTACTCAATTCGCCATGGCAGAAGAGAGCAGCAGCGTCAGACGGCCAAACTCCTCCCAGGAGGAAACTGATGTTTTGGTCCGGGAGGTCCAAGCTCGCAGTGTCCGAATATACGGAACTGCGAGCTTGGACCTCCACGGGCTGATGATGCAAAGGTAGCCTGGAAGGAGGTCACCACAATTTTAAATCAATGTTGCGTTTCTCTTGTGCTCGCGCGCTCTCTCTCTTTCTCTTTCGCAGTCTCACTCTGTTTCTTTTCTTTTGACTTTTCTAAGATGACAGATGCTGAATATATACTCCCTATCTGATGCTGTGGCTGTTTGTGGTTGGCTGAGAGGGTTGTGAACTCATTAGTTTGCAGCTGTGTTAATCAAATCAGGCTGGGTTGGCCAAACGTGCCAAATGGTGCCAATCCCCTTTGATCTGACATCAGATGTGATGGGACAGTCGATATAGAGATACATTTATGTGCTGATTGCAGATAGTTGCATTGAATAGTGGTGTTTGTGGGTATTTATTGCATCGTTAATGTGCCTGACATTCTGGAAACCTGCCTGTGAGGTTTTGGTGACGTGTGCACTGTCCGCCGGTCAGCCGAACTTCGGCTTACACCGGCTGCGCTCTACCTGCGCTGACAGTAGACCTGGTTTCAGTTGGCGAGCTTTTAGCGCACCTTCGGCAACGCCTTTTGGCACGAAACTGTCACTGTGCCAAGCTGGATCTGTCAACACCTCCCCCTGCTGCGCCGCCACACCCATCTCAGCGCACCTTGGTCTGCCAAACTACCAAACTGAGCGCGCCTCGGGTTGCGCTGCTCGAAACTAGCTCTGTGTGAGGTTCGCCACCCTGCACCGTGCCGGAAAACTAGAGCCCTAGGAGTGAAAATAACTGGTTTCCTCACAATTCAATATTATATAGATTCTTTGGACAACAGTATGATATTTGCTGATATCACAAAGTCTGCCACAATATGATGCAATTCAGGCTTGTGATCGATATGAGACAATGTTATATGCCCATTTAACACAACTGATTACAGGAGAAGCTGCCACTCCTTTCCTTTCTGCTTTTGGCCATACAAGATAAAAACAACACAAATAATGTAGATAACTGTTATTGCTTAAGTGCAGTAACATTTACTTTAAACTGACTCCACTAACACACAAAAATCAGCACATGGGATAAGTTAAACCTTCAGGTCTCTCTCTCGCTCTCTCTCTCGCTCTCTCTCTCACTCTCTCTCTCTCTCTATATATATGTATATGTATATATATATATCTATATATATATATATATATATATATATATATATATATATATAGATATATATATATACAGGCTTGTTTGTCCGCTTGTACATATATATGTGTGTGTAAAGCCAAGTTGCTGTCAGATGAATAGTTTCCGAGATTGCATTTCAGCCAATGCATTCTGCCTCTCCATAGGGACTATTTACCAGCCACTAACATCATCAGTCACTACTACACTGACTACGAACAAACTACAAATGGAAACCAGAATGATTCTGGTACCAAAATCTGTTGCGTACAGATTGTGCATACATATGCAGATATACCTTCAGACAGATACATATTCTCGTGTACTTTTCTTTTGTTCTTAATGACTGCTGTACTTGTAAATCTATATGCATGACATAGAAGGACTGCTGTCCCAATGGAAAATGAATACTGTCTGTTCACTGCTTTATTAAATCACCTACAGGCATTGTTAAAAATGGAACCAGATTAATAAAACAGCACTATGATTTATACCACATGCTTGTTGTTAAATAACATCCCTTTGTTCTGGTACTTCCCACTGTTGGTCCTCTTGTAATAAAACTTTATCAATTTGAGGTGACTTAATTTCTGAACAACTCTTTCCTCAGTGTCATTTATTTTACAAGGACTTCTTCATCTTCTTCTTCTTCTTCTTCTACTTATTCTCTTTCTGTGCCTCTGGGGTTCAGTGCCAGGTCATGTAATGTTCGTCATGTCAGCAGAGGGAGGAGGTCATTAAAAACAATCCAGGTAGGTGCTGCTAACCTTGACTCTGGTCCTTTCAAACTGAACAGCAGGGAAGTCATCAGGGGGGTGGTTACCAAGCAACAAGAAGATGTCACTGTTAACTACAATGTTACTGTGGAGAATCTCCTTGAAGCTTTTATCATACAGCACAGTGAAGAAAATTGACTTTGAGTTCAGGTGTTCATGCCTTTTTCCCCATAGCTCTCTGAATCTTTGGGGTTCTCTGAGAGAGAGAAAGTCTTTGAGCTCTATGTTCTTTCATGGACAGGAAAACAGTTTATTGTTCTAAGGTTTTGTGTTCACACTGGATTTGAGGGTGAAAGTGCATGGTCACAGCAGGGAGTAGCAAAACAAAATTTCGTCATGTATCCTCACGAAAAAGCTGGTGCTTGGTGACAAAATCCAGATCAGGTTGGTGGTGGATAGATTGTTAATGGGGCAAAACAAACAGTAAGAGGAAAGCAATCCTGACATTGCTTCTCATCTGGAAGATTGGAGTTAAATGACACCGGAACGTAGGACTCTCTGTCCTCCCTAAGGAATCTTGTGCTGTGTCCGAAATCATTCACTACTCCCTACTCCCTACTCACTATATAGGGAATTCCCTATATAGAGGACTATATAGTGAGCTCATTTAAACACTTTCGGACACTACTCCGTCGCGAAGTTAAGTACGTCATTACTGTCGCACAATTAAAACGAGCTAGAGTGATGTCATCTGGTGGGTTTCCGAAATAAATAATAAATTCATTTGTGTGATAAAAACCTAATACTGAGCGTATTTTCCCACATGAATTAATATAAAAATAAATACACTACTACACTATTACGTACATTTGTATGTATTTCTCTGCTGCACCGGGTGCTCCTCCTCATTGTCCACCAAGTCTGCCGTCTGTTATTGGTGCCTCCGCAATGCATCACGGTACATATTGCTTGGTTAGTGACCATCGGTTGTACACTACTTTTTGCACTGCATTGTGGGATATTATGAGTCCACTATATAGGGTATATTAATTTACACTAAACATTCGGACAGCACTACAAAATGGCGAACACACTATTTAGTGCACTATTTAGTGAGTAGGGAGTGATTTCGGACACAGCCTTGGTGTCATTTTTGACTCTGCTCTGAAAGACAACTCAACGAACAAATCAACAGTGGTGAAAGGCTGTTAGTTACAACTAAGGAACAATGCAAAACTCAAGTCTCTCCTCTCTCACAATGAAAGGAAGACTGTAACCACTATATTAATCTCTGAAAGGCTTGACTATTGCAACTTTCTGTACTTGGGTGTCGGCCAGTCATCTTTGTCTTTCCTGCAGCTTGTGCAGAATGCTACAGCCAGACTTGTCACTGGTGGTAGAAAAAGAGACAGTATTACACCAGTGCTAGCATCCCTGCACTGGTTACCTATCAAATACAGGATTGATTTTAATTTTTTTTTATTTGTTCTTAAGGCCATTCATGGGCTGGCACCACAGTATATTGCTGAACATCCCTACGCATACTCCAACTCCCAAACTCAACCATGATTGACTTCATATGGCATCATATGATTAGAGGAAATCTCCACCAGCTGCAAGGCTAATTTATACAATGTAAAATGCCTTGCAGCTGGTGGTAATAACATTAGCATGTTGAATTTTAAGTAAGTTTGTTACATACAACATGTAGTTACAACATTGTCCAGTGACCGTGAGTGAACTACGTAACCTTACATTAAAATAACACTGAATTTCACATATTTAATTTCACAAACGTAAAGGAAGAGAGTCTGGTTTTGTTTGACTCAGCCACCTCCTCTCCCTCCTACCGTACGTGAACTTTCTACCTTAGTTGCTCTCAGTGTCAGGTTTTGTTGTGAAAGGGTTTATATTGTACAGTAGTTAGCTGAAAGCCAAGTGCATTTCACAAAGACACAGAAGGCTGTCTTTGGCATTGATATCACACTGAGGGGTGGGACAGTGTTGATATTTGATGCCCTGGGAATGAGAACAGGCTGGTCTCATGGGACTCTCATGCATGATGATTTCTGACACGGCAAGTTCAGGTTGATTTGCCACAAATTTTGGCACATTGGCATGTGCCAATGACAGTGACTTCACCAATCTGTAATAACGTCATAACAATGCTCTGCAAGAGCCACATACCGCTACACGATTGTCTGTGTTTTTCACAGGTCCAGTGAGCTCCTCCAGAGCTAAACTATATTCAAGCTTCCCCTCTCGGGCACTGGTTACCAAATTATGTTTGTCTTTTTTAACACTAAAAGTTTGATCACACAGTAGACATATGTCTGTTACTGTTTTTTGTGATGTTTTCTTTTGTGGAGAAATAGCCATTTTAATGACAGTGCTTGCCTCCCCATGTGCAAATCTTCCATTCAAACAAGTCCCCTGGCACTATTTTGCAAGAGCACTGTTGCTGCGTCCTGGGCTTGGCACTGCCCACAACAACTGTGATTGGTTTAAGAAACACAAACAAGCCAGAGCATTTTTTCCTTCATAGCAAAATGATAATCTGTGATTCCTGACCCTTCTCTGCCGCTGACACTGTGCTATGGAGATAGGTCTGGCTACACAAAACAAGTCTTATCTAACCACATCATATGGATCAGCAGTGTTTTCAGCCTTACCGGTCACCATCCAATCCTCAATCTGCTTTCCACTCAGATCTCTCCCCATCATCTTTGACCCTGTGAACCTGGAGAGGGATAAAGAGAGAGCAGGCTCTCCATCGTCCTGCTGGATGAGTGGTGGTCTTGTCATTTTGATTGCCAGAATGAGAACACAAAGAAGAGGTGGCTAGGGAGAATCTCAGCATGGTACCTGGATCATACACGACTCATCAATGCAACAGCCAACAAGGCTGACATCTGATATGTCAGATGTCTCTGTGAGGGGAAACATCAGTGGTAGTTTTTAAACCCACAGGAGTTAAAGGTTTTCAACTATGACAGCACCATCAAAGGACCAGCTTTTCTCTCCAGCTGGTCTTCCATACTGTGGCTGTTTCTTATGGCTGAGACATCTGAAACTACAACCGGGGTAGCTACAGTATATCAAAAGGAAGTTTTTCCAGAAACTACTTTAGCTTTCCTAAACATGCAGTGTTTATACATGGTCCTATAATTAACGTGCATTTACAGTTTACTCACAGCAGTTTACAACTGGCACCCTGCACAAGTCTTTTTAGAAATCATGAGTCCCATCATTGTCGCTGAAGGTGCACATTTAAGCCTTAATTCTGTTTGTGACACTGTAGCCTGCTCACTCTCTAGTTTGTTAAATCCCCTAAAATTTCACAAACAAACAACCAATGCTTTACAGGGTGGGATTGTATTTGTGATTATTGTTCTTAAAGCAATTTCCAATTTGATAAAAAAAGGCTTCTACATGATAATAATGCTTCATCATTAGAGAAAGACATTTGGATGTCAGAACAACAGATGGAGTGAGCCCATTCAGACTGATGTTAATGCCATTATTCAGTACAAATGGCAGGAGTGAAACCTGGCATCTCTTTGTAAGAACTCAGAGCTGAGGAGGGAAAATCACAGCTCATTCTGTTAAGCCTGCAGTTTAAGTGATTAGACAGACATAACCATAATAATCTCTGGTTTGCTGAGAGAGACACAAACTGTAATACCAGCAATCACACAGCAGATTTGTAATGTGTTCATGTAACTTTTATGGGGTTGGAACTGAGAAAAAATGAGTGATAAAAACAAAGATTTAGAAAATGAGGCTGAAATGAGGGGATGTTGTGTAATTATGAAATAATTATGTATATGTGTGTGCAAGATAAGTATATGTTTACATCCCTAAAGTCAACACACAACATTAGCCTCCAATAGAGACCTGAGTTTGCATTGAGCCAATTCAACCCCCCCAAAAACAACACTAACAACCTACTGTGGCTGTAAATATGTCCAAAACAAGTTCAGCCCATAAAACTATTCAGACTCAAACATGTAAAATCAAATTTGCCACAAGATCAGTCAACAGCATGACAGCATATTGCATGTCCCACATGTGTCATCACTGATATAACATGAAAACTAAATGTAGGTGCTAATGGTGATGCAAACTCTTACCAGTCCTGATGAAATTACCCTTCTGACTGGACATTTGTCCATAAAAAAAGCTATACTTAAAATAAAAGGCACTGAGATCTAAGCCATTTTTATCCCGCAATTTTGGGATCTCTCTAAATGCAAAATGTGCATGCTTTGTTTGAACCCATTGTTATTAGACAAACACACAGACATCACTGGATGTCTGGATGGAACTGGATGAAACTCTGATTTCTGTGTTTATGATGAGCTCAGTGAATGACCAGACACATTTTACTTGGGATACTGCCAGTGCTCTAACAGCCTGTCTCACATCAGGTGGAACAGGAACATGTAGTAACATGCTAGAAAGGTGTTTAGAGCCATAAAATGTATCAATATAATTTAACAGAATTTTAAATCTTTTTCTTTGGTAAATAATAGCCGTAAATCATGCATTAACTGACTGAATGATAAAGAATACTGACTCTGTTGATGGCTCAGTTAGGTTAAAAAAAGGTTACTACTTTATGGACAACACCAAATTTGTGCTCTGATATAAAACCGGATTATTATAAACCTGTCTGCATGGACTGAATTGGATGTTTTTTTTCTTCGAACATGTGATCCCAGGGGCTAGGTGAAATGTACTCAAAAGTATCACAAGGTACTCATTATGCAGACAAATGCCCTGTAAGTGTTATAATATTATATATATATATATATATATATATATGTGTGTGTATATATTAAATATATATATATATATATATATATATATATATATATATATATATATATATATATACATATGTATATATATGTATATATGTAGCAGGGTGAGATGCTCATCCCCGCCCTTTATGAGAGAGTGTGCTTCCTTCAATACTATCCAGCTGCAGCGCTGGAGCAGAAGCCCCTGACGTGACACAAGCCCCTGGCTTGACGGAAATGACGTAGCATTCCGGAAGTGACATATTTTCAGGGAAGTTGGGTTTTTTTCTCCTCTGGAGTGCCAGAAATGCCTCTGGCATGATGGAAGTAACTTTTCTCTCTTTTTTTTTACACCTTTTTAAAGGCAAGGCAAGGCAATTTTATTTATATAGCACGATTCATACACAAGGCAATTCAATGTGCTTTACAAGAGAAAACATTAAAGGAACAATAGATCATTAAAAACAAAAGCTAAAAGCAAGACAATAAAGTAAAATTGCTTAACATAGCGTCTATGAATTGATGAATTGTCCATTTATTTTACCTTTATTTAATCATACAAGTCAACTTAGTTTTTTGTTGTTTTTTAGTAAAACAAAATTGTTTACCATAGCGTGACGGAAGTGATGTTCCTTTCTTTTCTTAAATTAAAATTGCTTAACATAGCGTCTATGAATTGTCCTTCATTTGTTTTACCTTTTTTTAATCCTGCAAGTCAACTTTGTTTTGTTTTTTGGTCCACATGCTGTGTAAGAACTGATCCCTCTGCAGAAGAAAAATAAAACTATTTGAGAACAAAACTGCTCATTTTTATTGTACATAATTAACAGGCACCTTTTTCCCCCCGTACATTTACAACAGATTTATAAATTTTTCTGATTGCAGGGCTTCTCTCATTTTTCTTTTGAAGTCCTGAAGCTTTTTGGTGGCCTTCGCGCTCAGATTCCTCTGGAGGCAGATTTGAAACAGTTGCCACTCACTGTCAAAAGGAAGAAAATAGAGTCAGTAAACAAATAGTATATTAAATTAATATACACTTCATTATATATGAAAACATCAATATTTAATATCGTCAAACTTCTCTTGTCTTTATCTTACCATGGTTCATATTGTGGGCCCTGTTTGTACATCTCATTGGCTTTTTGTACTGACAGGGAGTGCACCTCCACCAGGCTGTAGATAACTGTATGTAACAGAATGAAAGAATTCAATAAGGGTAAGGCAATATATCAGTTTCTACCAATCTGGATCTGAATGATGAACAATGACATTTTACCTCAGGCAAAAGCACGTCAAAGACAAAGGCAACAGGATCTCGAAGTTGTCTTGCTCCTGGTGTGTCCTTAAGGATTCCAAAAAGGAAAGAGACCACTTCATCAAGCTGTGAACTTTTGCACAGATTTCCGCACACTTAAATCTGTGCAAAAGTTCACTTTACTTCAAGCTTTAGGTCTGCAAGACCTTCATCAGAGCATACATGAAACAATGAACAGGCAGGTTAAAAAAATGTCAATTAGTCCTGCTCTAATCATTAGCAGTATGCATAACACTTGTGCACACTGTGGTGCTCGGGGTTTTCATTAGCGCTGGCAATAAGCCTTTGGCGGCCGACAAACAAATCTCAATGCAGGAAGAACCCTGGCTCCGCACCCACACACATCTCACAGGTTGCAAAAAACATTTATCAAAAACAACCATCTGTTGCTGTGAACTCATGTTAGCGTCACATCGGCAGAATGCAAATGCTGCACGTAGATGAGTAGATAGCTGCAGGATAAAGCTAAAAGTGGCTGTCAAGCAAAAGCTCATTCAGTTCATCTTGTTCAGGCGGGAAAGCTTCCCAGTGTGACTCCAGTCTGGTGCTGGTGAAAATAGTGTCAGTGGTGGTTACTGAAAAAGAGATACAGGCTCCAATATAAACTGTTGGTATCAAAAGGTAACTTTGGTGCAGCTCAGGTTGGGTGGAGCTGGACATGTGCTGACATCTTAAGTGCGCTGAACATCACAGACTGACAGAGGAAGATGATCCAGGGTTGATGCTTCTTAGTTCTCCTTTTTATTTCCTTTACTTTCTGCGTGTAAGAGCATGTTGAGTGCAGAAGTTTAAGGAGGAGAGACCATTACACAATCCTGTCTGTCCTCTAAATCATTTGCCCCTCTACTGCGAAGCCGTGAACTGGTGACCTCCTGTCAAAAAGCCGCTTCTCTGACATTTAGTCTCCTGCACCCTCTGGGGGCCCAGGGGAACACAAAAGTAGAGAAGCAGAAAAAGACGAAAGGTGTACGAGCAGTGTGTGTTTGTTAGGGAATGGTTTAGTGATAAAAGATGGCACGGTAGGTTCGTGTCAGTCATATAAGCCAGTGTATGAATCTGACCTTTCCCTGACCTTTTGGTGGTGGATGGCTATTGCTCTGCCTCCGTCAGGTTAATGACCTGTCAGACTGACTGATCCCTGAGAGTGCTGGACTGTGACAGGCACAATATCCAACACACACACACACACACACACACACACACACACACACACACACACACACACACACACACACACACACACAATCAAGAGACCACATCAGGTCAAAACCACACTTAAGCTGGGAAATGTCTTCATGAGAGCGCCTTTCAGGCGTACAAGTTGTGTACACATCTATGTCCGATTTTAAAGACTCAGAGAAGTAAAGCCTTATTTTGCAAAAATGGGGAGGATAACTGGTGCACTCTGTGGTCTATCTGTTTTGTGAAGGCCCTGGGGGGACAAGGCGTCACAGCTTGGTACTGAGGGAATTAGCAGATGCCATCTGCACAGCCATTGTCAGCAGCAAACGACTGCACCCAAAAAGGAAAGAGATTGGCTTTGGAAGGAAGAAGAGAAGCCGCAAAAGAATACAACATCATCAAGGCTTCTTCCTACTGCTTGCGACTCGCAGCTAAAGGTTAAAGGCAGCATGTTTGCAGAGAGCAGTGATGTGCTGGGACTGAAATGAAGCTTGGGACTTTACGATGGAGAGGCCTTTTACCACCAAAAGTTCTGATATATAAAAACCTTTCACTATAAAATGACTGACCCAATCAAATTTCAACAGAAATGAGGATGGCCAGGCAGGCCCATGACATGGCCACAGATCTAACAGTGACAAAATTGAAAATTAAAAACTCTATGCACAAAAAATCAGTCCCTACCTTCAGGAACGAATCTGTGGATATTCTCAGTCATCCAGGTCATGGTAAATCTCAAACCAGCATAAAATATGGCAACTGGACTAACCTCGTGTGAGTAGAAGACGTTTCGCCTCTCATCCAAGAAGCTTCTTCAGTTCTAAAAGAGTCTGGTGGGGAGTACCAGATATTTATCCATGGCGCAACACAGGAGGGCCACCACCACAGGCCAGGACTCAGCAGTCCACCTCCACCTCTAGGAGAAGGGGCACTCCTTTGATGATCACAAGGTGCGCATTCTAGTCAGAGAGGACAGATGGTTTGCGAGAGGGGTAAAAGAAGCCATTCATGTTAAACTAGAACGGCCATCTTTAAACAGAGGAGGGGGCCTCAGACACCACTTGTCTCCTACCTACAATGCTGTCCTTAGAGCCCTCCCAAGGAAGTGCAGCCATTGTTCCCACCTGCAGTCAGGTGACCCCCAACGACCCTCCTAAGAGGGCTGGGAGGGGTAACGACCTCCCATCAAGGCCAACGACTCACATTAACACCTAACGAGTCTATTGGTTTCGGGTCACATGACCCTTTTTTGCCACCAGCCTCCTGGTGGATAAATATCTGGTACTCCCCACCAGAGTCTTTTAGAACTGAAGAAGCTTCTTGGATGAGAGGCGAAACGTCTTCTACTCACACGAGGTTAGTCCAGTTGCCATATTTTATGCTGGTTTGAGATTTACCTTCAGGAACACACACTTTCTCTGAATCCCAAACTGACCCCTAACCATGGCAGCAGTTTTGGGGTGTGAGCCACATAAAAACCCAAATATCCTCAATAGAAAAATATACTATATTTTTTATACCTCTGCACCTGCAATAGCCAAGAGCGCCTTCAAGAAATGTCTTCAAATTTGGCACAGATGTCCCCATGGACCCAACAATGAACTGATTAAATTTTGGTGGTCAAAGGTCAAGGTCGCTGTGACCTTGCATCCCTCTCATTCTCTAGAACATATTATCTCAAGAACGCCTGCAGAAAATGTCTGAATGAACTAATGAACTGATTAAATTTTGATGGTCATTGGTCAAAAATTAAGGTCAACGTGACCTTGCAGGCGTCTCATTCTCTAGAACATGATATCTCTCATATCCATGAACACAGAATCTCAGAGGGAATGTCTTCAAATTTGGCACAAACATCCTCCTGAATTGTAGAATAAACTGATTACAATGTTGTGGTAAAAGGTCAAGGTCAGTATGACCTCACAAAATATGTTTTTTTGAGAAGAATTTATAATGCTAATTATGACAAAACTTCACACAAATGTCTAATCGGATAAGATAATAAAGTGATGACATTTTATATCTAAAAGTTCAAAGGTCAACATAACTGTAATATCATATTGTTCTGCATGAAACACTTGTCTGGCCATTATTCAATGTCATATCTCAGGAACAGAAGGTGAGGCATTTTGTTAGATACTGAATTGGTGACACTCATCTGGGGTGTCCACCTTGATACTGTGCTAATTGTATAGATCTTCTGTGCTGCCGGGGGGGAAGATGTGTGTGAAGCATCCATGTTTTCACAGAGATGGCCTCAAGGAAGTTCTGGCAGACCGTTAACCGACTCAGAAAGTGAAAGTAGGGCTTGTCTCAGGCTGTGCTCAGGAGATAGGGAGAACTGCTGACCTGAACTGGGGACATCGTCGGGCGGTGGAAGGAGCACTTTGAGAACCTCCTGAACCCGGCCATCACGTCCACTCAGCCTCTCGGGTAAAGTTAACTCCAGGGTGCTGGAATGGAGGCTCAGATTCAGTAGAAGCAATGCGGATTCCGTCCTGGTCGTGGAAAAGTGGACCAGGGGCCTCATTTATAAAGCTTGCTTACACACAAAACGGGGCTTGAAATGCAAAGGTTGTGATTTATAAAAATAAACTTGGCGGGAGAATGTGCGCACCTTTAAGCAAACTCTGAGAGATGCTTGCACACATTTTGGAGACACTGGGAAGTGGCGATGCAAACAGCGAGGTGGAGTCAGATTTTTATTGATGTCTCACACAAATTTAATGTCACGCTATATCCACCTTAAATCCACGTTATCATTGAAATTAAATCCAGCAGCCTTATTTAGCGCTTGAAGTGAGTGATAACTGTTTTATAAAAACGTTGTAAAATCCAACTCAAATCCTGAATTGAAATTCTTTCTAAATACATATTTAATCCGCACTGCCTCTAACGTCTCATTGTCCACTCTGTGAGTGCAGGAGGGGGAGAGGATGGCGCACTGCATGGAATATATTTATTTATTTAGCTAAATATTTCCAGTGCATTTATCATGTCTCGAAATACAGCCATTAAGCACAACCGTTACACTCATTTCATCAGCCCTACTTAGACATGTGCTGTTCATGACAAAACCGGCATGAAGAAACGTGTTCGCCTATTACACTTTCATCTTTGAATTGTATTTCAAATTACACGTTGTATTTTGGGACAGGGATGCTACTGGTTCATGCTGTAATTCAGGCCGGGTGTCTGATCAGACTAATTGCCATAAACATATAAATACTGCGGTGACCCTCATGCGTAATTGCACAAGGTGGCACTGGCACATACTCCTTTTTGCCACCACCTTTAATAAATGTGATTCTTTATGTCACACATCAATGTCAAACATCCTCAAATTTAAAAGCAACACAATAACTAGGTACATGTTGGTAAAAGAGAAGAAATATTTGGTCTACCTTTAGATCAGACCACTTTTTTTTTCTCTGTCACTGTCCGTGCAGTCCCACAGACACAGCTGACAACATCAGCAGCGTTGATGTGTTGCCACTTTTTTTGCTTTCTTTTATTAGTGATCCCGCTGCTGTGGCCACCAAATAAATTTTTTTTTCAGTCCTCCACCTCCCGTTAAGACGACGGTGGGGATAGAGTAACTAAGGCAGCTGAGAGCAACAACACCGAAACCTCCAATGGTTTCCACACTGGACCTACACGTTCCTGATGTTTGATTTGATTTATTTAATTGTAATACAATGCCTTACACATGCAGGACACATAGTACAATCGAGGGTAAAATCACACAATAAAGTCCAGGACTTATTTCCATTGTGGTCCTCATAACATCAAGACAAGACACCCACACAGTGTGTGACAATCAGTAGTAAAATATGAAAACATTGTTCTAAAGGTGGAGGCCCAGGACCAGATGGAGAAGGACCAGGGGGAGGGGGCAACTTGCCAGGACTGTTTTCTACAGATTCTACAGAACCAAAGAACAAGGCTTGAGAGAGAGAGAATTCCACTTTGTCCAAAAAGTTAGTCAAAGTGCGATACCGTTACAAATCCCATCAAAAGGTAAGTGAAAGGACATAGGAAAGCTGAAACACTGTGAAGTAACAAAATACAAAACACTCATCATTTATCTTTTTTATTTCTACAATGATCTGCTCAAGCGGTTGCAGGGGACAGCGACTCCATCATAGAGTGCCCCAGCACCACGCCAGCCAAAACGCCAGCCCGAACACCAGCGGCTACAGAGATAGGGGGAGGCCGTAGTTCCACCCAGAAAACTTCCAAACTACCATCTCTGTGCCCAAAACAAAGGCTCAAAAAACAAAAACAAGGTGGGTGTCAGGAGTAGATATACATTGTACAGTAACATGTGTCAAACTGATAAGCCAGACTATTCTTTTCAATTAACTGCCTTCTGTCGTCTGTGTGCACAGGTTAAGCCGAGAACCCCCTCGACCTCCAGTTCTTCCGACTCATCCAGTGAACGTGCAGCTGTATCCCCCAACACCACCCGCATGATTAAGGACTTTGTTGGACTTCTGGGCTCTGCCGTGGAGCGTCGGTGAGTGAAATGCTTTAATACATTTTTCAAAACTACAGCTGTTCTGACAGCATACTTACAGAATGCTTGAACTAATCTTTTTTCTGTTATATTTCTACAGCAATCTACTTGCAGGTGGAGGTGGTGGAAGTGGAGAGGGCGAGGAGGGCAGGCCGTAGTTCCAACCAACGAGCTACCTCTGTGCCCAAAGAAGTGGCTAAGAAAAGGGTATGGGACAAGGCCAAGGTGGGTGTCAAGAGTAGATATTGGCTTCACATTGTACAGTAATGTGTGTCAAACTGATAAGCCAGACTATTCTTTTCAATTAATGCATCCAAATTCAGACATACCTGGAAGCCAGGTCCTAAATGGAGCCCCACCTAGTCACAGCATCTTGGATGAGGGTGTGTCGCGGAAGATTAAGTTCTGCTTGCATCTTTGCCAGTTCTCTCCTTCTCTTCCAGGAGTGGTTGAACCCTTGAACAACACTTCTGCGGGGCTTTTACTCACCACAACTGCAGAGGCTCCCAGCTTCATTTGAAACAAACTTCATTATAGACGGTCCATTATTTATTAATCCCTCTGTGTGTTTATATATTTACTTTTTATCCGCTCCGTTGTCTTTATAAAGTTAAAATATCGCACCTTCATTTCAAACTCAACACTTGTTTCAAATTAAAAGCCCCTTATAACCTCGGCTGAGAGAATCCCTCCATTTTCTAAGTAGGCTTTTATTCTGAAACATTTTTCAGAACTTCCTGTGGAAGATACAGTAGCTTGATAGTTTACGTATGGCGCTTCAAATGTAGCTCCTGACATCTGCTGATGCTTTTAGGTGACTACAACAACATGTCGGCTGGCACATGAACACACACAGTTCTGGCATTGACTCGAATAATTGTGAAAGTAATAAAAACAGGACAAGAATAACCTGATGACATCACACATGCCGTATCAACCTGCTGAGTTAACGTTACTGTCATTAGCATCAAGCTAGCAAACAATGGTACACCCTCACAGTCGGACATAAAGTAATAACATTAACAAATAGCGGCGGGGCTTTTACTCACCACAACTGCAGAGGCTCCCAGCTTCATTTGAAACAAACTACATTATAGACGGTCCGTTATTTATTAATCCCTCTGTGTATTTATATATTTACTTTTTGTCTGCTCCGTTGTCTTTGTAAAGTTAACATATCGCACCGTCATTTCAAACTCAACACTTGTTTCAAATTAAAAGCCCCTTATAACCTCGGCTGAGAGAATCCCTCCATTTTCTAAATAGGCTTTTATTCTGAAACATTTGTCAGAACTTCCTGTGGAAGATACAGCAGCTTTATAGTTTACGTATGGCACTTCAAATGTAGCTCCTGCCATCTGCTGACGCTTTTAGGTGACTACAACAACATGTCGACTGGCACATGAACAGACACAGTGACTCAAATAATAATAAAAGTAATAAAAACAGGACAAGAATAATCTGATGACATCACACACACTGTGAAAGACGACCGGGGATAATTGGTGAGTACCAGCGTGTAGCGTGTACCAGGCATAATGCAAGTACTGAGTTTGAAATATGTCCGTCAGCGAGTCCTACTCCACCTATTTAGACTCCACCGTAGACAACGGCAGCATTTCTCCAACCACGTAGTGAGCCACAAGCTCCGTGGCTTCTTTCAGACTGATAGGTTTAACGTTATCTCCGTTATTAGAACCAGCCGTTGTTGTTTCGGAGCTAAAGGACCAGCGTTCTAAAAGTAACGGAAGTAACTGATGTCTTGTTTGAAAATGTAGTTAAGTATTTGATTACTCAAACAGCAAACTAATATGTTAGGTTACTCGTTACTGCAAAAAATAACTTTACTTTGTAACGCATTATACCCAACTCTGGACATAACCGCAAACAGATGCTGAGTTGACTTGCTAACTTGCAAGGTAACGTTAATGGGAACTTAATGTTAGCTATCTTAAACCTTTTTAGCAGCAAGGCAAGCTATCCAACAAACACAATTTTCTTAGCTGGACAATTCAAACGAGACAATGATCATAAAAGTAATGTGGAAAAACTCGTATTTGACAGCAGACAGGTCTGTCAATTTGTAAATTGATGGGGTTATTGCCCCAAACACTAACAACAGTTAGTCGAGCTGAGTCAGTCAGTCATGGATATAAGGTTTTTCTTTAAAAAACATTTGCTTGTGCTGAGCCAGAAAAACAAGTTGTGTAAATGTCTATGAGTTCCACGTTACATGAACATGATATGAGCAGCAGAGCATGAGATAAATAATGTAACATTAGTGTTAGAGCTAAAAACTAGCTTGATAAAGTAGCCTGTTAGTTAGCCAAAATGTTTTATATTTTATCGGTCTGGTAGTTTTACAAACACTTTTAACACCCAAGGCAAGTTTTGTGACCAATCCACCTCACTGCCTTAGTAATATCAGTGCTGCATGGGATGCTGGATTCTTGATTAAGGCCTAGTCCACACGGACCTATGTACTTCTGAAACCGTGTATTATTCTACACAATTTGGCTGTTTGGCCACACGCAACTGCACTTTTGGGCCCCTGAAACGCCGTTTATTTGAGGAGTCCAGGGTGAAGTTTTTGGTAGACTCAGGTGCCAGCGGTTGCGTGTAGATAGGATAACCACAGTATTTTATTACCTGTCTCCATTGTTTGACGTCAGAGCGATGGTAAATAGCTTTTTTCTAAAAGTTTACTAACTACAAAAAATCCACATCCTATGTTAAATATGTATCTTAACTACATTCACAATGAAGCTTGATTCTGCACTTAACCCACATGTGAATGTTTACCGTTGCCATGGCAACAAGTGACAGCTGACGTTAGCGTTAGCTAGCTTAGCTCAATTGTCAAAATCATATTTAAATAAGTCATCAAGTCATCTATTAAGGGTACACTACTAAGATCTGAAGGTGCTTAGGTGACATTTACCTACCTAAAAGAATAAATGAAAAGAAACAGTGATTTTGCTGGTCTTCAGTAGCAAACCCATTATTTACACACATACATTTTTACGTTCTTGCAGTCACAAATCAAAGTTTTGCTACATTATGGGTCATGAAATTTGGTGAAATCACATCTCTTTCATTGTCTGTTCTTACAGTAGTAGCTCTGCTGAGTGACTGTCGTCCTGAGGAGCAGTATTTATGCTTTGTTCGTTTCCAGTTTCTTTGTGAACTTCAGAATAGTTGTGCAGAACAAAACAAGCAAGCCTTATACATCCACAGCAGTAAAACAAGAAGTAGTAGCACGAACATGTTAATTATAAGTGGTTTAAATTGAAAGGTATCTCCAACTAATATATTGCCATACTTGGTAACAGTTTTATAAAAGCCATAGCTCACTCCAGGCTATGATATGTTGTGATTATATCATAGCTAAGGGAGTTTTCATATCATGGCCTCTCATGAGCTACTGCTTAACCATACTATTTAATATTAATATAACACTATGTATTATGCAGGGGTTAAAGTTCTCCGGCACAGCGCCGGATTTCCGGCGTGGCTAAGTTTCTGTCCAGCACGGGCAGAAGTGCTCTGCAGTGCGAGCATTTCACTCGCATTTGCCCCTAAAAATATATATATGTGCGAAAATGAGTTAGGCGCACAGTGTGCGAGTAAACACAACTTACTGTTTACCATAATCGGCATTGGACATTTTTTCATCGATAACCGATCAAATAAAAGTATTTTAAAACTCGCTCCACTGGCTCTGATACAGCCGTCTCCCTCCCTGCCTGCAGTCCCCACTGCACTGGGCTTTGTAACAATGTCCCACCTACAGCCCCCTCTGATTGGTTACACGGCACAAGTGATAGCCAATCAACACTGACGCCTGTGCATATCACATCATCATTGAGACACAGAGCACAGACGGAGCAGGAGAGGCTTTGGTAAGCCAGCGGTAATTTTGAAGGTAAGGTAACAGAAACCAGACAGAAACTAAAGTTGCAATAAAAATCCTCTATGCTGAAGTTTTAAAGTCACCACCACAACATTATATGATCCACGATACAATTTTGCAAACAGCCTAAATGATTTAGCTTCTAAAAATAAATAGCACCAAGGCAAAAAGAGATGTAGGAGCTTTAAGTCAAAAAGTCTGGTAACTACTGAAAGTTTAATCTTTATTTATAAACTCATTATGCTATAAAAGTTTAATCTGAAAAGTAACTACTAAAGCTATAATCTTTTTGTTCGTTTTGATAATAAACACGTTCCTTTGCAACACATACACAAATCTTCCGTGCTCCACATTTCAGGCACAACATTTTTTCTTGCTTTAACCCCTGATTATGCTCAAAATGTTTCGTTGCTAACGGTGAGAGAGCTTTGAGGGTCCTGCCAACTCTGCTCCCCCAATCCATCTGCAAGGATGGAGGAAAAGTAGTCAGACTCACCGCTGAGGAGTCCCGGAGATCATTTATTGAGATGCAACCAGTAAGTTTTGCTTTAAGGTGGATGTTTATACTGCTTGATATGCTTGATAACTATGATGCTAATTTAGAAGCAAAAAACTACAAGCTGTGAATGTAAAACTAAACAGATGAATGAGAAAATTAAATTTCAAGTGAAATTGTAAATCACATCCCTGTTCACATTGTACATCTTTTAACAATATACTGTATGCCAATTTATTGTAGCTGTGTGATTAACAGGTGGGGACCAACATGTCGGACTACCTACAAAATGCAGAGACGAATGTGTTCCCACAAATTCTATGCCTTGGACAGGAGAGGGCAACATCCTAGGCCTTATCCATTTTTTCAGGGCATGCAAGCGAAATGGATTCGTTGCTGGGTGGCGGGCGCTGTCGATTTGTGTTCCAAAGCTTTTTTTTGTTTTTGACCTTCATTACACTAAGCAGTGCCTCTCTACCTGGGAGTTTCTACAACATGCGATTTATCACATTGATGGACAGGAGTCCACCGCCATCAAGTTTCTTAGGAGAAGTATCTTTAATGGGCACATTTGGAGTTTGTTAAAATGTATTCTGTTTGTGGAAGCACTGTTTAGATTTGTAATTTTTTCTTATATGCTGTTAAACTGTTCCACCAAACAGTCTGGTTCAGTTGATTTTAGTTACACATGCATGTTACACATTTCATTAGTTAGACACAGTGGGTCTCATTCATGAAACGTGAGCAGAAGGAATTTGTGTGTAAACTGATCGCAGATGGAGCAGCAGGTGGAGTAAGCAGCTCAAAGAATTATTTGAGACAACACGTTTTTGGTTTTTTTTTTTTTGGCTTTTTGATCATTTGAATTAATAAATCTGATTTGAAAAATGTTTAGTTAAACAGAGGCAAAAAAGATTCAAATAATGTGAAGACGATGCATACAAACTGCTGTAGGCTATATGTTATCCGTATCATTTGTTAAAATAAATGTTAAATAGCTCTACACTCCGACAGCCATCACTGATTTAGAGTTTATACGAGTTTATATATAGAGTTCATTACGCACAAAACATCTCTGGTTTCCTGTTCCCACTTCATTCAAAACCCCAACAAATGAATCTTCTGTTTGTTTGGTGACCGCTTTGTGTGTGTGCTTATGCGTTTCTTTGCCTCCAGTTTCATTTCAAACCATTAACGCTTCACCTCTGACATGGTTCTTTGTACTACGGAGACAACATTTACAGCATCTGTTACCTCCCTCCAGGCCTTAGCTTTGCCTGTCCCTGTCACAAAAATAAAATGTTTTCCACATGTTGTCCACTTCACCCAAAATTATTTCGATCTCTGCTTCAGTAAAATTCTCTTTCTTTCTTTGCGCCATGACTGACAGGTCGACAGGATGCACCTACACCTCCTTATATGGTGGTCATTGGCTATTCATGGGCGGAGATTTATGCAAATTGCTGATTACCGGGAGCACGCTGTCGCTTTACGATGGATTGGCATTCCTGATCATACACACGTGTTCACAATCAAATCTGAGTTTCCCGTGGCGTTCCTGAATCCAGAGTAGGTTTTTAGTAGAGTAGGCTTTTATGTGCAAATCTACGGGTCCATGTCATTGGTCCGAAAGCCCATTGGTCCGACGGTCTGCGGTGCTGAACAGCTCCCGGCGGGTGTATTTCTGCCTTGATGGTGTGCCGCGACCGGCTCTGGGTCAGCTGGGAAAGGCTTGAGGCAAAGCAGGCTCACAACTTATGTGTTTGTCACTTTCTTTTTCATTTTAACCCACACCATGATCTTTTCCTGACCCTAACCAAGTGGTTTTTGTGCCTAAACCTAACCAAACCTTAACCACAGGGCATCATGATGATTTCAGAACAACGGGACTTTGGAACAATGGGTTTAATATGGTCAGAACAATGGGATGTCGGACCAATGGGCAGTTCCCCAAATCTACACACAGATTTACTATGAAAACCCAGTGTTTCCCTTGCCAAAAGTTGTTAATGGTACTGATTGGTCAGAGAGTTGGAGCGCCCAGAGTCATGTTGTCATCTGCGCTCTAATGTCAGATTTCCTGTTTTTTTTTTTTTCTGCAGTATTTTGTTTTGTGTCTGCAGACCCAAAAAATTGCATTTTGTATACTGTATGTATTGTGATTTTGGGCTTTCTGAAGCTGAAACTCCTTTCAGAAGCTCCACCATATGCATTTTATGAAAATGAGAATCCAAACAATGTTCTTTTTTTTTAAATTGACAATGGTATGTGTACAAATAGGTGTGTGTGTGTGTGTGTGTGTGTGTGTGTGTGTGTGTGTGGTAAATTTGTATGTGTTGATATAATAATTTTAAAAAACGAAAATGAAATCACATTTACAGTTACCTTTGTTGTGTAGTGTGTGTTTATGGGAAATTAGACAGGATCTAAGTGTATAGGTAACATTTAACTGACCCATAGAGTTAATTTCACTCACTAGATTAAAGTAAATTAATAACCCAATGTATAGGTCATATTTAACCCAGCAACACCCAGGTGACCCAGGGCAGAGGTTAATGTTGAGTTGTTTTTTTACCCACCATTTTGTATGGTTGCATATTGGGGAAACACTGAACCCAGCTCAAATAAATGCAAGGATTTAATAGCCTACCAGAACTCAAAATAAATTGTACAGAATGCTCAGATCTCTACATCTATGAAGCACGTTAGCTATTGTGAAGGTCTTAAACCAGTTACTTAGTCTAAACAACAAGCCAACATGATTCACTTTACTAAGGGTGGCTGTTGGTTTTAAAGTAAGCTACAGCAGATTCTGTCTATTACTCATTCTTGTAACCAGGCTGTCTTATTTTGTGAAGGGACAGATAATGAAGAAAAAGGGAGATATTTCCAACTTTTTTTTTTTTTTTTAAAGAAGCACAAATCAGGCACAAATGAAGCCCAGAGAGACCCCAGCCCTGAAGTCAGCAGCCCTGGTATCTTCCAACCTGGAGACAGCCAGAGAAGTCAGTGTGGTCAGACACAAGGACCTACTCTACCATCACCCCCACCAGGTCAGATCATTTAGAAGCAGTAAAATGCACACTCATGTCAGACATTGAAATGTTTAGCCTCACACTATTTTTTGTGGCAAGTGATTTTGATAGATTAAACCTCATTTTGAATTTTGATTCAGCTTGTGGCAGTAGATGACTATAGTGATCATGTGTGTGTGTGTGAGAGAGAGAGAGAGAGGGTGGAAATGGGTAGAGAGATGCATTGGGTTGAAAATGGTCAAGAACACTCATTTGGTACCAGGTTGGAATAACACAATAATTTTCTTCATTAGTATATGGATGGACTCCCCCTCATAAATCCTTGCCCACCCCCTGGCCACACCTTGTATAAAATTCTAGTTCCGCCACTGGAATGAATAAAACGTATTTTTTTCCCTTATTACTTTGTTTCCCCCACAGTTTAAAAAAGCTATGAGGCCCAAAAAGTGTAGCACATACTGACCTGTGATTTCTTTGTTTTGTTACACGCTTGAACATCAGCTTGTTCTTCTAACAGCGTGGGACTGCTCCTGATTCATAGGCTGTTACAATTAAATACACACATTATGATTGAGAGACTGACGTTACATTTACCATAAAAATGTTTGCCATCATATGATAAACTGAATCATCACAACTCATAATCTCTTGGAGTTTATACCTCATATTGACCATTTTATTTGTGGTTGCAATATTCTGGTGGTTCAACAGGAAAAATTTGGAATTTTCACATTGATGTCTCCATTGTACTCTTAGTTTTTCTCTCAGTGGGGCTAGAGGTTAATGATGTTATGTGGAGCTGTCTGTAGGCTGTCTCTCATTCAAGGAGGAGGCACAGCTTTAGCACAGACATCTTCAACCCTTTGAAAGAAGGCGACCCCTGAACTGAGACACAGTCATCCTCACCCAAACATTGAGACACGAAATGTCATCAAACAAAAGAACAGCGGCAGCTCCTCAGCTGAGTCAGCAGCCTCCTTTCCCTGAAGCAAAAAGGAGAGAAGGAGCAGGAGGGAAGCGACAGATAGAGAGGAAGAGGAGAGGAAACTGCTGTGTCTTGGTTTTGATAACCAGCCAACAAAATTGCTGAACCTTTCATCTGGGGACCTTGGCAGGGTGGAGTAATGTGTTTCTGCTGCAAGTGGCTGTGCTCCTCCGTCCTGTTTCTGCTTCCCTAAGACAGTCAGACAGAGATGCTAATCCATCTTCATCTGTTATGGCTTCAGCACTGTGTGCACACTACAGCCTCTGTAGGGAAATACATGGAGTACACACACACACACACACACACACACACACACACACACACACACAGTTGAGTCATGGGTTTGCTGAGCCAGTGCAATTTTGTTAAAAATGTCCCTTTGCATTTTGTTATGCAGAGTGACCCCCTGCCACTAATCCTGAGTCTTAAGATATGATAACTCACTGCAACATCATCATCAAATTTCAGGAGCAGTTGTGATTGCTGATTAAGCTACAAGGAAAAAAGGAAATGAACATGATTGAAGCTTAAGATGATTTGGGGGCTTTGAGACACAAGGCGTTACAGACATTACAGAATCTGAAATTAACCACTTACACGGTGAACCAAGACTCTGATTTTAGAGGGCTCTTGTATCTGCTTATTTACTGAAAAACTGTAATCATCTGAAAACCAATAGCTCAGTAGATCTGTAGCCGTGACATTCAGTTCTTTGGAAAATTAGATGAAAAAAGGATGAGATATAAGTCAATAATACAAAATCCTGGTGAATATTGACAAACAGCATCATCAAATAAACAGATGGGGTGGGTCAGAGAGTGCTACGTGGCTCACATTACACACAGGGCCATTATCGTGAATTTCTCATATATTTTCTCTTACATTATGACTATCTCATAGTATATTTTATGTTGAGAGAAAATATAAGAGAGGTCAGCTCCAGATGCAATATTATCATCCAAATCTGTTCTTAGCCAGGTGTGCTGATTGATGAATCCCAAGTGATCATAAGTCACCCATTATCATAGGTAACACCCCCTAAACGCCACATAAGTGCAGGCATTGTGCCATGTGCAAAGACTCTGGCACAGGGTTTGAACTATAAACTGAGCTTCTTGGGGGTCTCCAAAATAACAGTGCAAAATAACTCAGTCCATGCCCACACAGCGATGGGACTTACTAATTTTAATCAGCTGTATAGAGCTCCGAGCATCACGTGTCACGTGACTCGGTTTGTTTACACCATGTTGGCAGTCCTTGAGTGAGAATCAAGAGTGAGAGTGCTGATTTCAGGTCGTCAGAGTTCACTCCGCACATTAAACAGGCATGAAAATGGGTCAGGGATGAAAAAGAGAAGGATACAAGACCCGGCACCTGCTAGGGAGTCCCGGGGTTATGCTCCTCGATTGTTTTTTTGGTGGAAAAATGAGCTTCCAAATGCTCATATCTGATTTCTTTTAGACTTAATCTAGTGGTGGTCACATGCAGAATTACAAGATTTCACAAAAACAACAGTATGAATGTATAATTAAGTGCAAATGAAGTATCTTTACATGTTCACATATGTTGTATAAGAGACAAGACCAGGGGCGGACTGGAACACAAATTCAGCCCGGGACAGCACCAGCCCACACACCAGCCCACACCTTTCTACCTATAATCCTCTATACGCTTGCACACACTACACAAACGCTGTCCTCATCAACTGCATAAGAAAATCAGCAGTTATTGTTTAATTCCAGACCATAAAATAAATACAATAATTAATTGGTCACAAATGCTGATGTGCTTATTATTTAACTAAAAATAAGAGCATATGACTCTATCCTAATGCATCTAATTTTACGCACAGTACAATTGTCTGCCCTGTCCTGCCCTGCCCTGCTCTTGTATTACACAAACCCAATTTATATCTCCATGGCTCACAGCCATGAACTAAGGAGGTATGCATTGGGCAATAGGCCCTATAGTCAACTTTTAGTCAACTTATTACTACAACAACTTAGTACTACTAAAAATGTTTTCCTCTGGCTAAAATGTAATGCATAGTAGGCTATGCCTTCACATTGCACCTGTCATATTTCTGGTCTCATCCTCCTCCTCATCACGACTGGGGCTAGTCTGTCCCTCAGCTTCATTGTCCTTGGGACTGGGAGCACCACCTAACGTTAACTGCATGCATGCACAGGAAAAAAGCAAGCACATATTTTCTTTTAGTACAGGTTTAGATTATAATGTCTTAATGCAATACCTAGTAGGCTAGTTGGCCTCTTGAACCGGACACCAAGAAGAAATACGCAATTTGCCTAAGCCAACCTTGCACATTACACATTCACGAACGTTAGCTAATGTTAATGCACCTGCTATAATGGCACTGTCAGCTCCAGCTCCATCTCCATCGTTAGCAACACCAGCAGTCTCAGCCTGTCAACCAATGCCGCGACCCAACAGGTTGGTTATTTTGGAGCACTTTGCTGCCTGAGTTTTTTCCACGCCACTTTTTTTACCGGCTTTTTCCATGTTTTCTGTTTAACGGTCAAACTCGCCTGGTCTGCCATGGGTAATGACTGATGACTGCGGCTGAGCAAATCAGATTTCAAGAAAAACGAGAGCCTCTTTTGTATTGGAGGAGGCCGCTCTTATCTCCTCCTTCAAGCATCAAAACACAAGATTGACACCTACGTCCCCGTCTTTTTTCTGTGGCTTCACTCCACAGCCAAGGCCAGGTCAAACTTGCCTTTTATGCAAATTTAACGGTTAGAAATCGCAATAAAAGCATGTAAAGTAAACATTAAAATTAGTGAGCTTCAGAATCTGTACCTGATATGAAGTGATCACTACACAAGCGGAACCCGTTGCCTGTGGGCTCCCACCGCTCAGTTTTCTTCTGCTCGCCTTGTGCACGTTTTATGGCAGTAATCCACCTCCGCTGTCTTTAGGGATGTTTTGGGATTCGACTGTTCTGATACCCAAGGGCACAACAGCTGTCCACCATGTTCACTGTTATATGAATACAGCCCGAAGAAGAGACGAGTTAGCTGTTAGCTGTCAATTGAACAGCGCACTTTCCTGCCAAAATGGCTGTGGTTTGATTGTGTGATATCAGCTATTGGAGCTCTATTTCACCATAGACATATTTCACCACATCTACAGCACATAAAACAATATAGGCCTACAGCGCCCCATGTTATCTTGGTGCCGTAATTGCAGCCAAAGGCCTGTCATTCATGGGAGAATATCGTCGTTCTTTGGAAAACATGTCCTTATTTTGGACAAGTTATTTGTCTCGCTAACGTATAGATAATACTCATTACAGTGAAAAATATATAATTTGTGATAAAATAATGGTTGTTAATGTTTTGTTAGAGACCCCCTCAGATGCTCTGGCACATGACCAAGAATTGAAGAGATGCCACTAAAGAAATGAGGACAATTTGCAGTAGCGAAGCTGATGTACTGTTAAATAAATTTTAAGTAAATGTGATTTTCCAGAGTGTCAGTGCTGGCATTACAGGAAAATCAAAAACCCAACAACGAGAAAATGTATTCAGATCCTTTACTTTAGAAAAAGTACAGATACCACACTGGGTTTCTCTAAAAAAAAATTAAAGGTTTTTGAATTAAAAATATGCTATCCCAGCTGAAATTGGGCGAGAGTCAGGTTACACACTGGACAGGTCACCACACTACTGCAGGGCTGACACACAGAGACAGACAACCATTCATGCTCACATTCACACCTACGGACAATTAAGAGTCACCAGTTAACCTAACCTGCATGTCTTTGGACTTTGGGAGGAAGTCACAGAACCCGGAGAAAACCCATGCTGGCATGGGGAGAACAAGCAAGCTCCACACAGAAGGGCTCCCCCACCCCGGGGTTCGAACCAGGAACCCTCTTGCTGTGAGGCAACCATTGCACCACAATGATGCCTATTATTATTATTATTGTTATTATTATTGATTTACTACAATAATAATAATAAAAATAATAACCAAGTCTATTCACTAAGTCTGCTCACAGTTACACCACATTACAGTAATTTTCTTACAGCCATACACAAAGTCTTTCTCCTCAGTGAAGCATAAAGAGGAATGTCAGTGCAGAACTGTTACTGCCAAACTCTCTTTACTTGCTGACATCTCCGTGCTTGAGAACACATCCCGGTGTTTTAAAGGATAGCAGAAGTGTAATTTTTACATCTGGTTAACCTGGAGTCAAGGCTCGTTTTTTTGTTCATCCTTGGCAATGATTTACGACTTGAATTGATTTTTTCTCTATACAAAGCATAAAGATTAAAACACGATTGAACCATAGACCATCTTCCATCAGTGATCCATGACTGAAAATTAATGTGGGCCAGGGGTGTAAAGTGGGGGGTTGCCAGTGGTCCCTCACCTCACCCTGATGTGTCAATCATCAGCACGAGAAGAAAACAAACATACTCCTTTTCCCCGCTGCTTTGGAGCAACCTTAAGAAGCAAAGCAAAATGGCATACATCATAGACATTGTAGGTGTACAAATGGAAACACACTGAACATGTTTACATACAATATGGCATCACCCTTCTCTAATATAGCCCATAATAGAATGACAAAAGACAAAAATCTTCAGAGGTTGTTTTATTCTGGCCGTGCACTGGTGGAAGTGGCACAGTGTAGATGAATGCTGTTGTTATGTATTTGTTTATTTTATGTTACTTTATTCCAGGGCCGTAGCCATCATTTCAGAAGTGAGGGGGACAAATTGTTCAGAGGTCTATTGAGTGATTTATCATCCTCTTGCATTCAGTTGCACCTCTCCTTAGCAGCTAAAGAACCACATAACACAGCCTCCTCAGTTGCTCTTCCTGAGGTTTCTACCATTTTTTTTCCCTGGTAAAGGGGT
Source organism: Epinephelus awoara (assembly GCA_035609425.1). Classification (NCBI taxonomy): domain Eukaryota; kingdom Metazoa; phylum Chordata; class Actinopteri; order Perciformes; family Serranidae; genus Epinephelus; species Epinephelus awoara. The sequence continues at coordinate 42,735,575 of CM069294.1, read as the reverse complement.
TTTTTGGGGAGTTTTTCCTTATCCGCTGTGAGGGTCCAAAGGACAGAGGGATGTTGTATGCTGTAAAGCCCTGTGAGGCAAATTGTGATTTGTGATATTGGGCTTTATAAATAAATTTGATTGAATTTGATCGAGCCACAGTACAGCACCAGGGGACCGACTTTAGTTCTTAAAATTAGATACTATCAAAGTCTAAAGTTTTAGCTGTCAAACTCTTGTTTGGGGCCTGTTGATGCGAGTGGGACCTCAGATCACCAGGATGAACACTAGAGTGCGGCACGGGCCGCATATTTCTGTCCGAGCCTGAGAGAAAAGTACCCGAACCCGTCCAAACAGGACAGTCATTCTGTTTTGTAATGTCCGAAACCGAACCGACATTATTTAATTACTAAAGCACTGAGTTTGTGTCACACAGTTGTCATGGCTACAGGCTATTTAACCTGGTTACACATTGTAAATGACCGTAAAAAGGCATTGATTTGTGCTATTCTGTTAGTAGATTGTTTAAACAACAAGGGTAACGTTAATAGGATGTGTTAGCTTTTATTAGTTTTCTCAACTGTTCCATAAGAAGATAATGTAGGACAGGCGCACATACTTCTGCCTGAGCCTTTATCAAATACCTATTGTTACGTACGGTGTATTCTTTTTATGTTTAGATAAGAGTGTTGTCTTATAATTTAATTCCTGTTTATATGTATGCCGTGTGATGACAGACTAAAATAAGACTACTTCACTATTACTACTTCTTCTGTCAGCATTTAAGGCATATATTATGTTTAACTTGGAACTATGTCACAGTCACACTATAGAGGCTAGACCGCTTAAAAATGTTATTTCAGCTTGTCTTTGAATGCTACATTCATAAACTTAATCGTACAAGACCAAAACATTGCACATTAAACACTACGGGAGTATGTCACAACACCTGTTACCACTGAATTAATGATATTATTTACCTCTGATTTAAAAATATTACATGTTTATATGGAACGTTGAGTTTAATTATTTCAAATTGTGTAGTTTAGGTGATCCTGAAAGAGCCCTGTGAAGGTTCTGCTGTCAAAAGACTCCACAAGTGAGGTAGCTAGAAATTACATGAGCAGCAAATTATTTTGTGGCTGTTCCTTTTCTTAGTTGTGTATGTGTGTCATGTTTTCTTCTTGCAGGGTTTTCTGTTCCTAAAGCTATGCCTTTTCCAGCTCCAGGGATGGGAACAAAGTGACCACCCTTTGCTGAGTCACTTTTTTACATTGTACTTCTTCCTTAATCCCAAATTTATTATCTTTTGTTGTGTAAGAACCCTCTCTGCTCTCTTTCTTAGGAGTGTCTCTATCCTAAGTTGCTTCCTTAGGTCCTCCACACTCGCCCTGTCATGACTGGCCCCTAGCACACTGGTCCCTGGATCAACTTCCCCTGTCAAAGTGGCTTCTTCAGTGGCAGCCCCTGACTGACTGGCCCCTGGAAGTCCGCTGACCTCTCCTTCATCCTCTATCTGCATACTGCCTCCTGGTACTTCCCTATCATTTTCAGATTGTGCCTCAATTTCTCCCTCATTCTCTGTAATAATAGCAAGGTGTTGTTGCAGTTAATATGCATTTATGCTGCCTTTACATTAGCACCTATTTTCATCTCTATATCTGTTTAAGGGTACACTACACTCCAATTAAACAAAACTGTATCTTTATGTGAAACAAATTATCTGCCACACTCCTAGACTAACAACATGTACATAAAGTTTATTTTTTAGCAATAGATGAAGATGCCTGTAGATTATCCATGACATTGCCCGGTTCACTCTGCAATGGATTATTCCACAAGCCATCAGATTTTTAAATATGGACAGGAAATAGGAACCAGCCAATCTGGCCATAACATTATGTGCAAATAGAGATACTGTATGGAGTGTTCATGTTTATGTTGTTTTAAGTGTGGAATGACGTGGGTTTTTTCCCCACTGCAAATCAATTTCCTTGTAATAAAGCCAACTTACTTTTACACCAGATACGCCTCTTTTTTAAAATTGTTCCTGTTCGGGGAAGTCAGAGTGGGTCAAACACTACACTGATCAAATATTAAAGGTTTAAGGGTCCCTCCTGCCCCTTAGCAGGAGGGGGTGTTGTCAGGCACTTTTAAGAGTAATCTTAGTACCAGGTACTACAGTAGTGTTACTGTTTTTACAGAATATGTGCTCATATTCTCTGTAAGTGTGTAAAAGGAGCTTGTGTTGCACTAGCGTGAGATAAGTTGCTCTTTGTTTATCTGGTGTTGCTATGGTGAATCGGGGCGTACAAAGGTTAACATATTCAGAGTTTATTCAACAGTTCAGATCAGCTGTTCTAGAACTGAATACTCAGTTTCCCATATTCAGAGTTCATTGTTAGACTGAGAGTTTGCTGAACCTTTGGAATACCTCTCAGAGCTGTTATAATGCTGACTGTTGCTATTCCTCAACCAGGCACCTCAGATAATCATTGGGTCCTTCACTAAAGATGTGAATGGCAGATAAGATAAGAATAATAACAATAAGAATAACTTTATTCAATTGTCTGTCAGCTCATTTATTATTTGCAAAAGAATTAAAAAGCATGATGGCTGTAGGTATGTAGGATCTTCTGTATCTCTCTGTCCTGCATCGAAGAGAGAGGAGCTGTCCACCGCTGTTTTTTGTTCCATCAAGGTGTTATGGAGTGGATGAACCCGGTTATTCATGATGGCCTTGAACATCATCAGTGTGCATCTCTCCACCAGCTCCTCCAGTGTGTCCAACCACAACTTGAAGAGTTGTGTGCATAGTTGTGCCTGCAGTAAATCTCATATGGCTTTTTTTAACCATTTCATAGCCCCAGCTTTGTTCTGCTGTCCTAATGCTGGAATATGATCTCTGTTAAATAAAATTGTTCTTCCTTAATGCCAAATTTATCATTTTCTGTGATGTAAAAGCCTTCATACATTGCCTTTTAATTTTTTCTTGTTCCCACAGACACACAGTTGTTCTTATTGTCACATTCATCGTTTAAATACATAAAATGTTTAACTGAAAACCATCATTTATCATCATTGTCCAATGTCAGGGAGTATTCACAAATAGCCTACATTAATCTCATGTAGCTACATAAGAGATGCATTGCACCAGATTATAGTTTAGCTGCTAATTTATCTGCAGTCCATGAAGCTAACACAAAGCTTTCTCTCTCAAAAAAAAAAAAACACACAGAAAAACTTGTCGAATTATGCTTTTAGTTGTCATCTAGCCACTCAATACACATAACTGACATTGATGTATACACAGTAATTCAATAAGAGTTGTAAATGTACCTGTGTACATTATATACACAGCTCACTGCTGTCTGTCCCATAGAAGAACATGACAGCGGAGGCTGTGTTTGGAACTATTGAGGCTTACATGAACCACATGACCGCTCTGGCGGCGACATCAAAGGCTGTCGCCACTCTGTTCTTATCTATCGCTCTGCCTGGACCTCCCAGAAGATGCCGTTATCCCGGGGTCTGAGCACCGTGGACCGATGCCGTATGTCTTCGTGGGAGATGAGGCATTTCCACTTCGCCGTGATGTCATGCGTCCCTTTCCCTGGCCAACGCCTCCCTGGAGCTGAGAGGGAATACAACTACCGCCTCAGTCGTGCCAGGTTAGTGGTTGAGTGTAGTTTTGGCATTCTGTCTTCACAGTGGAGAATGTACAGAAGAGTGATGGGTGTCAGTCCCACCACTGCTGAGGCTTATGTCAGAGCCACCTGCATTCTACACAACTACCTGCGCGTCATGACCCTGGTGGTTACAGACAGTCAGGGGATTCCAGCAGCAATTGTCTCCAGGGAGTATCCGGGCTGGCATCAAACAACACCACATGGGAGGCCTTGAGACTGAGGGCCCAGCTTACCTCCTACTTCAATGAAGAAGGCGCAGTCCCCTGGCAGGTCTGGCCATAACACTCCAGCACCAGCTGCGTGACACAACAACTCTTTTAAGAGCCACCTTCATTGCTCTTTAAAGGCAAGATCTGTATGTTAAGTACAGAGGAGAAAGAAGAAGGATCTTCTCTCTCATCTGTACTTAACATGCAGTCCACCTTCATTGCTCTTTGAAGGCAAAATCCTAAGTTGCACAAGCATTACATCAAGCCCCCCATAAATTCAACCCCAAACATACGTGTAGTACATGCAGTGGACTGCATGTATGTTCAGTACAGAAGAGAAAGAAGAAGGATCTTCTTTCTCCTCTGTACTGAACATACATGCAGTCCACTGCATGTATGTTAAGCCTACGTGTTTTTTTTTATACACACTCAATGTGTTTTTTAAGCCTGTGTGTTTTGATAGCCTACTGAGCACTATTGTTTTTTAAAAAAAAATAGATTTAGTGTATTTTAAAGTATTAAAAGTGTGTTTTTCTCATTACAGTGGTTTCCCTCATTTTATCTTTTGAGAAAAATGTATATTTCAGAGTGCAAAACGTGTCTTTTGAAGTAGCATTTTTGTGTTTGGGGTTGAATTTATGGGGAGCTTGATGTAATGGTTGTGCAACTTAGGATTTTACCTTTAAAGAGCAATGAAGGTGGACTGCATGTATGTTAAGTACAGAGGAGAAAGAAGAAGGATCTTCTTTCTCCTGGACACTGAATCGTTCAATCTGGAAAGCGCGGTGCTGCATGCAAACGAGTTCAAGGGATCCCACACTGGTGAAGCAATTGCAGGAACAATAGAGAATATGCTGCTTAACTGGAACATCCCCAAGTCAAAGGTACCGTTAGCCAACTCTTGTCTAGAATTTGCTATTTTCTAAGACTAAAACATTTTCTATATGGAGGTCTCCTTTTAAAATCCATAATCCATATCTGAGTATCCAACCCGTAATTTATTTATCACAGGGTATGAGAATGTCAAAACATTGCATAGGGTACTGAAAATGAATAAGCTATGATCTAACCAATCACATTATAGCATTGTAATATCATGTTTGTTTGTACCAGGTGATTTGATCCCTGAGTCACTCCCACCTACGACCCCTGAGTCACTGTGACCTACAAGGACCCCTGAGTCACTCCAAAGTACATCTTCTTCTCTAGCTGAAGAAAACTTCTCATCTGCACCTAGTACAGAGAGCACAACAGCTACCAAGTCCTGTGGAAGTAAGGAACCCATAACGTTAGCTGTTTTGATCAGGCTTTTGTTGAATCACAACTGTTGATTGCTTAGCTGGACGCTTTAAGTTCCCCTTCACTCAAATGGTGTTCATACACTTGAATGTTTGGACATCTTTTGTGAGTTCACTGGAGAATGATAATGTAATTTCAATTAATTTAACAAGATACTTTTCTAAATAGTGTTTATATCTTGTATGTCTATATGCCAATCCACCCATTAATGTTTTGTACACTTCTGTATTCTCATTAATGTACTGTACTGCATCCCTTTCTCTTTCTACTCATCTCTACCTGCTACACGTAGCCTAGGAATTTATGTTTAGAATTGTGTAGCTAAATAGCTTTTAACAAACACTTGTTCTCATTTTTACAGCTGCATCAGCTAACGGCAGAAAAAGAAAGACAAAAATGGAAACGACCCTTGAAGTCTTTGCTGAGAAGATTAGCAGTGCCCTCAACCAAGATGACACAGAGTTTCACTTAAAGATGCAAAAAATGCAGCATGACCATGAGCTGAAAATGTTCTCTATGTTCACCCAGTTTGTTCACCCTCGAGATCTGGTTCAGCGTGCACCCCTCAGCCAGGCCTCAGCATATTCAGCACCGTTCTACCAACCTCCAGATGAGGAGGAAAACTAAAGCAGTATATTATGAGGAAGCATTAGAACGTTGTTAAATGTTTTAAGTATTACAGCCGGGTAAGTTTTGCACTAAGTTCTTTCAACTAGTTTACATTTCAGTTGCTATTTTATTAGACCTGCTGATATAAGAATTCCAAGATGGGTTATTGTTAATTTCATTTTGAACACAAGTTAGCCATTTTTCAGAGCAGAACTGTGAACAAGCTGTATTTTATATATATATATATATATATATATATACAGTCTACTGTACTGTCAGCTAACTCCTACCTAACAACATAAACAATGACCTACGATTGAATGCAGCAAAAATGAGGACTGGTAATGATAATAATGTGTTGGTACTGAATGGTAGAGGTTAAGAAATGTGCCACATATCCTGGTTTAAGCCAGGTACTTACACCACTTCTGAATATCACCCACTCTGGAAGGCAGTGCATTGCTCTGTGCAGCTAGAGCGCTCAGAGCCCGAGTCTGGGAAAGGTGGGAGGGATGGGGTGGGTCAAACCATTTTTGAGGCAAGGGGGGCAAAAATCTCTAAAATTTTAGGGGTGCTGGGACTCAATTTAGGGGTGCTTCAGTACCCCCAAAAATGGGCTAGAAACACCTATGACCCATACTGCCCTACAAAGCCTAAGTGCAGTAACTACACAAAGGGTAAAACTGAGAAAAATGGCTTTAAAGGTTTTTAACCAGCTAGCCAAATGGGTTATAGCTATATGAGTGATATTACACTAATTATACATGTATTCATAGGATAATTTTTATGCCCAAAAACCATGATTGCTGATTCGAACTTTGACCCCAAAAATGTAGTTACTGCACTCTGCCTTTGCATTGCCTTAAATGATTCTAATAGCAATACAAAAGCAAAGTGCAGTAACTATTTTGACATTGATGTTGCTATAATTGTATTTAACAACTCTTATGGATCATAAGAGTTGGACAAATTAAGAATTGTAGACAATATTATAAAGTAATGTCATATTTTACTCTTAATCTCATCATTTAATTTCATTTTTTTACTTGTTTACCCCTATCTAGATAATAATTTTCCTATCAATTAAACTTTGCATAACCATTTTCATTTCCATATTTCCATCATTGTTTTCACCATCAAAACCCATGTACCATGGCTGTGCACTATTTATAGACAAGGTTACGTTACAGTGCAGCCAGGCAGCATTGGCTCTCTGCCAAGTTTTCCAGCTCATCCGCTTGAATATCAAACTGTGTTTTGTGAATACAAACTATATGCTGATGTTGTGAATAGTACAGGCTATAAACAGTTAGCAACATCTAAAATGATCCTCACCAATAACGAATAATGAACGAATAATGAATTATAATGTAGCCTAATAAATCTATACAGTGCAACAACTAGATGACTGCCGGCTACTGTCCAGTCCAGTACACAAGACACACTAGTCTCTGTGAGCTCGTACATCATCTCCAGGTAGAACAATTACTGTAAAACACTTGTGGATATTTTAGTCTTATGTCCATGGACGTCAGAACTATTTTCTGAGAGGGGGCGGGGAAGAATTTTGGTTGGGAGGGGCGGGGGAAGCACGCACACTTATCAATAATTAAGGATTTTATTTGAAGTTATCTTATAATAACATACAGTTACAAGAGAACTAGAATGTTTTGTTAAGAAAATTGAACTTTGATAACTAAATCAAGCCATTTAAGGAAAATATAACCCTGTCTGCAGGGACAAACGGACTACATGATCGGGTCAGACGGATCATTTGCATAATTAACCACAAAAAGAGCAAATACTTCATCTTAATGACATATAACACTCATTATGCTTCAGCTGAATCCTCTAAGCAAATGACCATGTTGAATTGAAATTAGTTTATCATGTCAAATGTCCAATATGTTCACCAATCTTTGTGCATAATCACACAGCCTGATATGCCCTGCAAACACAGTGGGACTATTTACTGACAGCACAGAGCAAAGAAATGTTTTTTTTTTCTCCCCCGGTCTGCTGTCAGCAGGAGCGGGGATTTCAGCACCACGGACAGCGCGCGTACAAAGACCTGACAAGCGTCTCCTTTAAATGTGTTTGCTGCTAAAGAAATTATACATAGCCTAATAAATGAAGACAGTGACATATTTTCAATAAAAAGCAAAGAGTTGAACGTTCAAGCTTTTATAGTACAACGAATTTTGGAATTGTTCGAGTGACGGAGAGCGGGCGGCAGTGTTTGATGCAGGAAACTCGACATGGAGTTAAAAATCAATTTCGGAGTGGTGGTCGTTCGGAATGGAGGGCTGTCCCCTGTTGGAACATGTTTTATTACATAATCATGCTTCTGTGTTACGCCATTCAAATAACAAGAATTGCGGTTTAATACTCTTAATTATAACAGCCGACAGACTGAGCCGTGTTTATGGACAATATCTTCTTGCCGGACAACGCAGTGAATGATTATGAAGAAAATGCATGTCTTAATGACATGAGAGCTTGGATGGCCTTAAACTATATAAACCTTAATGAAAAGAAGACAGAAGTGGTGGTGTTTGGACCCAGTGGATCCTGTGAGTCCCCCCCTATTGACTTGGGCCCTCTGACACCATATGTGAAACCCACAGCTACGAATCTGGGTTTTAGGATGGACAGTGATTTTAAACTTGATAGTCAAGTTAATGTGGCAGTTGGCAAAAGTCAAACCCATTCTTGTCAGGCAGCAATTCAAAACATTAGTAGTCCATGCCTTTATTTCGTCTCGGCTGGACCACTGTCATGCACTGTACACTGGAATCAGCCAGTCTTCTCTCTGTTGTCTGCAGCTGGTTCAAAATGCAGCTGCACAACTTTTCACTTGAACACAAAAGAGAGAGCACATGACACCCATTCTGGCCACACTCCACTGGTTTCCTGTGCATTTTAGAGTCAATTTTAAAATTATTCTATTTGTTTTTAAATCTCTAAATAGTGTTGCCCCGCCTTACCACTCTCAGCTGCTTCACCCTGAACACTTCTTCCTGGTTCCTCAGATCAGCTGACCAGCTGCTTCTGGTTGTACCAAAATCTAAGAGGAAGCTCAGAGGGGACAGAGCCTTTTCTGTTGTAGCTCCTAACTGGTGGAACAGTCTGCCACTCCACGTTAGACAGGCTCCTTCTCTGTCCATTTTTAAAACCCGCCTAAAAACCTACTTTTAATCCTTGGCCTTCAACCCAGTATGAGACATTGATTTTTTGTTTTTATTGTATGAAATTGTTTTTATTTGTTTTATTACTTTTATGGCATGACTGTTGTCTCTACTTGTGTATTGTAATTTGTAGTTGTATTTTATTGTTTTGATTCATTGTTTTTTTTATCTATTCTTGATGTACAGCACTTTGTTTCAGCTGTGGTTGTTTTTAAGGTGCTTAAGAAATAAAGCTGGATTGGATTGGATTGGACTTCTAAAAAGTAATCTATTACTTTAATGCATTACGTTTTGAACTTTTGTAATGCATTAACCCTCAACACTGGTGACCAATCAAGACACTTAGAGCAGGAATATAGCCTTAGAGCCACATCATGACTTATTCACATGCCAGTGAGGACAGACCACTGCTTAGGTTTCATGTGTTTCACCAGTTTTAGTTATGCTGCAGCCTGTTTGACATTGGGATGTCCTTTGTGGCCCAGAATTTCACGGCTCCTTCCCTCAGAGCATATTTTAGTTGTCAGACAGTTCTCTGTAAGATTCTTTTTCATCTGTTGCTAATAGGGCTTTAAACAGACTGATTCAGCAGTAAAAAGGTGAATGAGGAACATAATCTGCTCCCTTTTTGCTATGAAATCTGTTGCCATAAGTCTTGTGAGTTCTCTTTGAACCAGGGCAGACCAAATCTTAACCTTCCCATGCGGTCCCTGTCAAAGGTGGTTTCATTGGTTTAAATGAAATGGACCAAAGGACACTTTAAATGTAACCATGACACTGATGGTTTGAATTCATATTTGTCTCACATCATCCCATCTTTCTTCACTGAAAAAAAAAAAAAAAAAACATTAAAAAAGTAAAATGAAACCAATATCGGGAGTCAGTGACTCGACTGTGGAGAGAAAAGTAAAGCAATGTGAACTTGTAATTGTCTTCATCAGCCAATCACAGCTGAGTACAGAACAAAGCTGTGTAATAACTCTGTAATTAGAGGCATGCTTTCCTCTCTGCTCTTCCTGATTTCACCAAATTAAGACGATTATTCATAATTTTCTTCATCTCCTGGCTGCACAGATGCAAAATGACAAATTACAAAGAAATGAACTGCAATGATTAGTTTTGCGTGTGGAACATGAAATATTGTAACACAAGGACAGAAATGGAACAAGAGCCTGTGCCACATATCTGTCCATACATATTAGAGCATCCTGAAACTTACAACAGATGGAGGAGATAGGAATATGTCCCTATAAACCAAAGAATGTGTTGTTCCAAATCTGTGAGATAGCAGAGCTTTAAAGAATAAATGGAAACACATTTAAATCACTATGCAAAACTCCTACTACACTAATCTCTCCATACTCTGCAGGCAGCCAGTAATGGTCCCTACACTAGTGTCCAATGGCACACTGAGCTTACTAACCTGTCAATAACTGCTAATCATTCAAACCATGAAGCCTCCAAGTGATTTATGAAAATGTAGGTTTCCAAAGTCTCCGTTTGATTATTGCCAGCTGACATGTGAATCATTTCCTGTTGGTACATTATGTTATCTGGATATCAGCCTACCCTGATTACAAGATAACCCCCGCATGCATATGAAGCTTAGTGAAAGTTCAGTCAGAAAGACTCTTTTAGACTCTTTTTTCATTCACAATTTTCTCTGCTCCTCGCCAGCTTCTACTCTATCAGCTGACCCTAAATTAATCTAACCAGAATTTGCCACAATCTTCAAGCCAATCATGTCATTGCTGTCAAGTTTTTATGAAATGTTCTCCTCTCTGCTGCCCTCAGTTGTTCATGTAGGTCAAATAGATGCAACCCTCCTCCATCCCATCCACCTCCAGTCCTCAGCTCATTGCTTCCCAGTTCTGCTCCTCATCCCATCGTTCTCATCCTTGAGCTCTCCCTCTCTTCACCTCTACCACCACTGGTCTAGACTCCTTTTAGGGAAATATTCCTAAATTAACCACGGCTTCTCTCCCCCCTAAATATTCATGTCACATTAGGCTCTAATCACCAAAGAACTCTTCACATTCATCATATTGTGGATTTTTTAATAAATTATTGTTCACTCTGAAATATGTCTCACCTAATTGAACTTCTGTAACACCTGCTTTTAGAGACCAGAAACACTTTGGATGAAACACAAAATGCCAAATATAGCATAAGTAATGTCATTTAAATAAAACTGCACTGAATCCATAAAAAAACAAAATAACCATTTGCCACTGTACAGTCTTAATCAGCATCAACTAGTCCACTGGGTTATTTAATGGTTTCCAAATCTTTTTGCTACCTCTGCTCTCATTAGATAAGTCCAAGGCTGCCAGTGGGTTTATAACGTATAAGCTTTCCCTTCTCTTTACTGCTGCTGGGAAAGTGTATACCTGAGATATGTTTGCCAGACTCATCTGTTAGTCCTCAGCCTTAAAGCTTTCTAAAACAATTTTTATCTTTTAAAAATGCCTCAGGTAAAGTATTATGCCCACCTTCATTTAGCTTATCTAAGTTTGTTTTTAAGAGTTGCAGCCAACAGACATTTCTGGCTTCATTCTGTTTTCCACTTCTGTGCTCACACTGGTAAGAAACAGTTTGGGAACACAGAGAGATTGTCACTATCTTCTAACATGACATCCTCTGAAAGCATTTATTGCATGACAGCTGTTGCTGTCCAGTCTGCTCAATTTCTGCTGTAAAAAAGTGTAGCACTTGTATTCAATTTAGGCTATAATGCTTCTTTGTTCCCCATTAGGTGTAAATATAAGAGGATATAGATTGATGGTAAACAAACAGTTGGCAGGTTTATTACAGTGCATTTAACATTTTCCCCACAGCTTACTAGAAACAAATACTCCTAAATATTAAAACAGGTCCCAGGTCGTCAAATACTGAACCTTTGTCTCTACTGTCTGTAGGGAGTGAGCAGCTCACTGTGAGCTCCAGAGGGTGGGAGCAGCAATGGAGAGGGCCCTGTCCCCCAAGGTGTGTTGTGTAGTCCCGGTGAGGGGGGGCAGGAGGTTGGCATCAGCAGACCTGAGAGAACCAGAGGGAGTGTGCCAGTGGAGGAGCTCAGAAAGGTAAGTATGTAAGTAAGTTTTGTGTGCATGACATGTACTTGCATCACATTATGTATCTGTATCTAACCCTAACCCTGTAAGAAACGCACTTATTTTAACCCAAATTGTGACCTGTTTTTTAGTCCAAACTACTAGTTTTGTTGCCTAAACCTCACACCAGCACAGTGAACATTTTACATTAACCCCTGATACATGATTCATCTAGGAGACAGTTGTGCGTCTTTTACGGTACGGTACAGTTGAGTGCTTTTTTTCTGTTTCCACTGCGAAAAGTTGTTATACAGGACAGGTGGCAACCCTATCCTCTACATGCCTTACTGTGGCCCTGACGTCACATTACTTATCCTCAGTGTTATTATTCTGACTTTTATCCAAACCTCTGCAGAAAAAAGTCTGCTGCACTTTAGAATTTTTAACTTAAAGATGCGACCACACTACTTGGTCAATTAATGAACTTTACTACTTAAAAATGTTGGGATTCACCGGACCACAAATGATTTGTCATTTGCTAAAATCTAAACTGTGAAGGCTTCTTCTCTTGCCATCTGAAATGGTATGAAACTTCACGTTTTTTGTTCTTCAAATAAAGACAGCTATTTGACACTCATGGTCACACCCAAGTGAGAGTAGTCATCAAACTTGATTGGACAGTACTTTAACGGTGACATGCCCCTCTATGATGTCACCAAGCAAACTTCAAGAGAAGTCCTGCTCTCTCACACAATCTGTCCTCTTTCCTCCTGGGCCCTTGACCAGCCCAGGCGGGCTCTCTCTTGCTCCTAGACCCTTGACCTGCCCAGAGCTCTTTGCTCCTCAGCTGTTGACCAGCTCAAATGCCCTTGACCCTAAACCACTAAAGGGAGGGGCAATTGCTCTCCAAACTTTTCTTCTTTTTCTCCTGGACCACCACATGCCCTCGCTCACCGCAGAACCAAACCCGGAGACCAGAGAAGTTAGTGTACCAAACACAAGGTTTGCAACTAACCTACCAGCAACAAGGAGAACCAAGTTGACTTCGCACTCCAACATCTAACTCTGCACGGACCCTGAACAACTGGCTTCCTTGGATCTGCACCTTTGGAACAAAGGATACAAGACTGCTTCTGGAACCAAAGCTCTTTCCAGCCTTCCTATGCCGCCTAACAAAAGCAGCATGCCTCAAACCAACTCTTCCTTCCATCCATTCAAGGTCTGGTATGTAACCACTGGGCATAGCTTTACAGGCTAAACAAGACTGTTTAACTTGTGGAATGTGATTTAATGCTGTATACTGAGTTATTGTTGTGATTGTTTGCAATTAGGTCAGTGGTTAGTTGGCTTTACCAAAGCTAATTGAGGTTATTTTTTCTAATGCCTTTCTCAGACTTGTCTTGCAGTCCTTCATGCAAATAAACATCCTCTGCACCAGTGGCAGCTGCTGGTCTTTGAACATCATCGTCATGATGTGAAACGCATCCTAGCGCACGTTTAATGCAATGTAAATTCTTATTTTAATGTAAATTCAATATGTAGTTTCCTTTATGAATAAATATATTTTTGGAATCATACCTGCTGTCTGTTTAATGTTGCACAAGAGTGAATGAATAGTCAACCTCTGCTATGTCAAGAGATCCGAAATCCTTCAGGCTTTACTGTTAATATAGTTATGATAATTAATTTGATTATTAATCAAAATTCCAAATTGATTGTTTAATCAAATTTTTGAGACTGATATCAATAACTGGCTATCATTTCATTTTTCCCTTCACAGGAATGGTGCCCCACGAGGTGATTTAATGTAAATTAAGCCACATTATTTAACATAATTAATAATTATTAATTATTACAGATAGCCAATTTGATACTTTTATTGGATATCTATTATGAGGTCAGGCCCATGTTATGGCTTAAGCCCCAACTAATGGTGCTGCCATATGAAACATAGCACTGGTGCCTAGATCACAACGTTTTGGTGTCTTTGTGTGACACATAGTATTGTTACAGATTTCCAACAAATAGTATCCCCGCATATTATAAAACCAGTAGATTCCATACAAAAGCTATTTGACTGAGAAAGTAGTAACATTACCACCACGCTACTGAGAAATACATTTACATTAGTTATGTCGCTACTTGTAGTGATGCTACTGCCCAACACTGGCCGACACATACACACAACACGTTGTCCAGAATTCTGCAATACACAAACATTTGTAGAAGTAATAAAACTGTAAAACTCTCCAACTGCGTCAACTGACTTGAGCGCTACTGGTTAGGTTCTTCTTTGGGTTGTTGCACTGATGAAATTTATTGGCAGCTTGAGATCAAGTGCATTACAGCTATCTAGTGAGTGAAGTCTCAAAAATAAAAACAAAATCAAGGGGGTGTTAAGTGGTAAGTTTGAGATATGCAGAGTGACTATTGCCACCCAGAGGCAGGGGGATTTGGCCCGAATTACCACGACATTACCCCCCTGCAAAAAACATATTTCTGACAGCATGAGAAATAGCGGCGTAGCTTGACTGCATGTGAAATTTGCATCAATTGCGTGACTCACGCTGATTCTGTGAGTTGACAGCTCTGGGAGTCGGTCAGTCTGTGCCTGTTGGTTCGTGTTTACTTATTCAAGTAACACTCACGATCCCGCAGAGTGAATGACCTGACATGGTACGTTTGTAAGTTCAGTCCAACACTACATTAAAATGAGAGTCCTGTTGGTTAAGGAAAATGAGCATTGTATTTCTATATGAATTAATGAAAGGTTAAGTTAATCACACATTCACTCTGCTAGGTGCTCAGATACTCCGAGAGTGCCGTGCTCTGGATAACTGTACAGTACATTCCGAAAGCACTCCAAATTTAGGTATGGTCCAGTTTGTGCCAGAGTTGAGCGCTCCAGCACTCAAAATGAATATTTCTGAATGCACCACTTGCATCATCTTCGTCCACTGTCCAAAACAACCCAACAGCTAACCACTAAAAAATGCCACACTTTTTACCAACAGTGAAAGGGTCTATAGAAAAACAGATTAAAACAGTGTTTCACCTTCTTGTTAAATGAGAGGATTCAAGCCATTGCAATACAGCATGTAAGGACTCTGTAAGTTGGTCAGTGGCCTTACAAGATGTTCTGGCAGATGTACCTATCTGTAACAACAGCAGTACAGTTAAATGTCTGTTATCTAAACTGCTCAAGTCCGTTGAACATGTGAAGTAAACATATCAGTGTTGGAAGCCTTTTGGTTACAAAGAGAATCAGTAGTGAGCAACATGTTAATGTTCTGATAGATTCAGTGTTTTGGGGTTTTTAGACCAGAGAATATTGGGTTAAGACAGATCATTGATGCAGTTTAAACTCATTGCTCTCCATGAAGTTTGCTGGAAATGATCCCTGTTTTCCCTGGTGTGTTTTATACACTGAACAAAAATATAAACGCAACACTTTTGTTTTTGCTCCCATTTTTCATGAGGTGAACTCAAAGATCTAAAACGTTTTCTATACACACAAAAGACCATTTCTCACAAATATTGTTCACAAATCTGTCTAAATCTGTGTTAGTGAGCACTTCTCCTTTGCCGAGATAATCCATCCCACCTCACAGGTGTGGCATATCAAGATGCTGATTAGACAGCATGATTATTGCACAGGTGTGCCGTAGGCTGGCCACAATAAAAGGCCACTCTGAAATGTTCACTTTTATCACACAGCACAATGCCACAGATGTCGCAAGTTTTGAGGGAGCAAGCAATTTGCATGCTGACTGCAGGAATGTACACGAGAGCTGTTGCCCGTGAATTGAATGTTCATTTCTCTACCATAAGCCGTCTCCAAAGGCGTTTCAGACAATTTGGCAGTACATCCAACCGGCCTCACAACCACAGACCATGTGTAACGACACCAGCCCAGGACCTCCACATCCAGCATGTTCACCTCCAAGATCGTCTGAGACCAGCCACCCGGACAGCTGCTGCAACAATCGGTTTGCTTAACCAAAGAATTTCTGCACAAACTGTCAGAAACCGTCTCAGGGAAGCTCATCTGCATGCTCATCGTCCTCATCGGGTCTCGACCTGACTGCAGTTTGTCGTCGTAACCGACTTGAGTGGGCAAATGCTCACATTCGATGGCGTCTGGCACGTTGGAGAGGTGTTCTCTTCACGGATGAGTCCCGGTTTTCACGGTTCAGGGCAGATGGCAGACAGTGTGTGTGGTGTCGTGTGGGTGAGCGGTTTGCTGATGTCAACGTCGTGGATCCAGTGGCCCATGGTGGCGGTGGGGTTATGGTATGGGCAGGCGTATGTTATGGACAACGAACACAGGTGCATTTTATTGATGGCATTTTGAATGCACAGAGATACCATGAGGAGATCCTGAGGCCCATTGTTGTGCCATTCATCCACGACCATCACCTCATGTTGAAGCATGATAATGCACGGCCCCATGTTGCAAGGATCTGTACACAATTCCTGGAAGCTGAAAACATCCCAGTTCTTGCATGGCCAACATACTCACCGGACATGTCACCCACTGAGCATGTTTGGGATGCTCTGGATCGGCGTATACGACAGCATGTTCCAGTTCCTGCCAATATCCAACAACTTCGCACAGCCATTGAAGAGGAGTGGACCAACATTCCACAGGCCACAATCAACAACCTGATCAACTCTATGCGAAGGAGATGTGTTGCACTGCGTGAGGCAAATGGTGGTCACACCAGATACTGACTGGTTAAAAAAATAAAGCAAAACTGAACATTTTAGAGTAGCCTTTTATTGAGGCCAGCCTAAGGCACACCTGTGCAATAATCATGCTGTCTAATCAGCATCTTGATATGCCACACCTGTGAGATGGGATAGATTATCTCGGCAAAGGAGAAGTGCTCACTAACACAGATTTAGACAGATTTGTCAACAATATTTCTGAGAAATGGTCTTTTGTGTATATAGAAAAAGTTTTAGATCTTTGAGTTCAGCTCATGAAAAATGGGAGCAAAAACAAAAGTGTTGCATTTATATTTTTGTTCAGTATATGTAGTGAACACTGTACAAGAAGGAAAAAAAACCTTTAAATGCCACGTTGCATTTAGCATGCAGTTAAAACACCAATGATGATTTTGTTTAAATGAAAACTCAACTCCTGGTGTTAAGAGAGGTTCAAGTGGTCCATCTCGGGGAAACACTGGTGGTGCCTACATACTTTGATGTGGGTTACAGAAGTCTGGAATCATTTTCCTCTTGGAAGAAATATATTTCATTCTTGGCAGCAAAACATGTAAGATTAGCTGTTCATAAAATCCTGGAGGTTGAACTTTATTGAACACAAAGCGGCTCTGCTCACTTCACCAATTGGTGCACTTACGCTGAATAATTCATTCAAACTGCCTGCTGATGTGTATTTCTGTACACTTCTTCACAGTTCACTTGCTTGCAGTGTTGAATCTTTAGGAGGTGTCAGCGCAAACTGCCATCCAACAGTTTTCTGTGGCTGTCAAGGCTCGACACTGAGGGAGCTGAAACAGGTGACAGGAAATTCAAAGAATAATCAGCCTTGCATGTTCACAGACACAGACATCTGGGCTGGCCACTTTTTATTGAGCACTTCTAATTGGATGAAGCCCTAGCCAATGACTAAGACATTACCATGGCAGATCTATCTGCTCTATTGTGCTGTACCTGGTACTTTTGAATAGAGGGGGCAGATGTGGGAGGATGAAAGGAGGACGGTAGTAGATGAAAAAAGAAAGATGACGGCAGATGTGAATCTCCCTCACAGCCTCTTTTGGATACCTATTGATTTATTCCTTAAAAACATGTCCTCCTGCACACAGCTGTTTTTCCCTCACCTCAGCAGAGACAGAAAGACACAAGAGGACTGAAATGACAGCAGAGAAAATGTTAGGATTTCACTGCAAAAGAGAGACTCTCTGAGAGATGGTCCCCAAACAACAGTAGTACAATGAGAAGGGACTCTGGCTGCTGTCTTATAATTCACTGCAATGTCTCTTATGTGGTGTAGTTTATTTTGAACTCTTCATTACCTCTAATATTGGCCCCACCAAGATGGTTTCCTGCTGGTCAGCAGAGGGAATTCATGTGTAAGAGTTCACTCAAGTTGAATTCTACATGAAAGACTCATGGATTTTCTTCGCCCCCACGAGCTAATCCACTGATCAAGGTGATTCCACTGGAAGGAATTTCTTTTTCTGCAAAATCTAGATGTTTTAAATGCTGGTGTGACCAGGCCTGAAGGTAGTAAACAGCCTTCCTTTATCCAATATTTTTCTGTATGTGGTGTTGAATCCAAAATGCTGCCACACAGGTTGAACAGATTTCAGATCAAATATAGTTTTACCACGTTTACATGGTTTTTCATGTTTCAAATAAAGCTTTACATGTGTGACCCAAAGTACTGTATTTTTCATCTTCTCTGTTTCTGTTTATGTGCATATGTGTCGGTGTGGGACGGTGGGTCCCTGCTCCTGCTTGCTGTAGGTGTGTATGCCTCCCTCCTTCACACACACTCATTCTCATTGACTGGCACTGCTTACTTATATAATTATGGCATATTTAATATAAATACAGTCCATCTGATGCTCCTTTTGTTTATGTTTATCTTTGTTCATCACTACTACAAATGCAAATGAGGCCAGGATCTCACCATCACTATTGTGATTCATATTTTAAGAAGCTACAAATCATATTCAGCCACAAAATAAGCCTGAAAAGCTGGAAAAAAGAATGGAAGCACAGCGAGTTGTTGCATAAAGATGATACACAGATGACACATAGTTGACATGGTGGTTTTTAGAACATTGCAGAATTGCGCATTGCAAGTAGCTGCATCTTTCAACTCGTCTCATCATGAGTCTTTGGTGTGAACTGGGCATAAGGCCTGGACCACACAGAAAGCAATTTGCAGGTTGCACAATGTAGTAAAAAAAAAAAAAAAAAAAGCACTTGCTATGCCATTCTATTGTTGCCACCAATTACCTCACCCTAACCTTCTCGTGTAATTAATCTACTCTTTGAAAAAAAAACAAAAAAAAACATTCTATTCATTTCACAGTAATGAGTAGCACTTTCACATTTAAATAAACAGTGCTCAAAGCTTGAGTAACTAGGTCATGATTTCTGAGTTTTTTAAATGTATGTTCTAGTTCCATTATACTAAGGCAGAGAACTCAACTCACACTAACGCAATGTGGACTGATATATAACACTACAGGTAAGAGGAAAACACCTTTTTTTAATTTGGGGGTTGTGGTGATGCGTGACTACCGGCTACCGTAATTGCAGCTGTATGATGTCATCAGTATGTGCTGTTGTTCCCAACGAAGTGTGAGCGTTCGTTAATAAAGCTACAAGCTAAAATGCAAGTTAAGTGACTCAGTCCATTTTCATTGCAACCGCTCATGACATGGTGTCAGAAATGGCCGACAGGACGCCTACCAGATAAACTATGGGAAAGTTCGGACCACCGGAGGCATTTGACTTCGCCGGCCCAGCTGAGTGGCCGATGTGGCGCCGAAGCTGGATAAAGACAGCAACGAGGTGCAAGTTAACATGCTCCTCTACGCCATGGGAACGGAGGCGGAGGCTATCTACGACTCTTTTGAGTTCATTAACGCCGATGAGCATCCAAGCTACATAGCAGTAATGGATAAATTTAATGATGACTCCATGCCGAAGAGAAATGTCATACATGAGAGAGCATGCTTCCACAAGCGTGTGCAAAAGCCCTGTGAGTCAGTTGAAGCTTTTGTCAGGAGCTTATACGAGCTGGCACAATACTGTGAGTTCGGTGGGACTAAAGATGAACAAATAAGAGACCGAATTGCTATTGGGATATCAGACAGTGCTGTTTCCCAAAAGCTACAGCTGGAGCCAAACCTCACGCTTGAAAGAGCTATCCAGATTGCACACCAGAATGAACAAATCAAGCAGCAGAATGTCGATATGTGCGTGGACTGTGCAGTGGTGTGAGGCAAGGGAGACGGCAGTTCAGTGCTATAAAGAGCGGCAATGACGGACAATGGCGGAGAAAGCAAGAAGACAGTGAGTCAAAACACCTGTTCTCGCTGTAACAGGCAGCATGGGAAAATGCACCCTTGCCCAGCAAAGAACAAGAAATGCAGAAAGTGCAGTAAGATGGGACATTTCAAGGTTGTATGTCAAACTAAAATGCTGAAAGAGGTGACCGTAGCGACCAATATTACAGCAGACGGAGAGGACACCTTCTTCCTTGGAGAAGTAAGTGAAACTACACCTGCTATAATTGAACAACCAGATTCAGATGAGGAGTGGCTTGTGGAGTTACCTGTTAGGTGCAGACATCACCGTAATGTCACAGACTGCATTTAAGAGAGTGCCACAAAGCCCACGTCTGGTCACAATAAGGAAGAAATCACCGGTAATCAGCCCAGGTGGCGAAGTGCAGTGTATTGGCAAGTTCCTGGCCACAAGTGAGTTTAAAGGACAGAAATACTGGTAAAGGGACCATACGCTCACAATCTGCTCGGAGGGAGTGTTGCCAAGAGGATGGGCCTGGTCACAAAAATTGACGGCATCAACACAGACATGCTTAGTGATGTATTTGGTGAGATAGGCCTGCTCAAATGTGACCCTGTAAAAATTGAACTGAAAGCCGATGCAGAGCCCTACACTCTGACGACGCCACGCCTCATCCCGTTTCCCCTCCTGTCAAAAGTGGAGGCTGAACTGAAGCGTATGCTGACCATGGGCATAATAAAGGAGGTCACTGAGCCTACTGATTGGTGTGCCCCGATGGTTCCGGTTGAAAAGACAAACAAGGGGCAAGTGCGAGTTTTCGTCGATCTCAAACGCTTAAATAAAGCAGTAAAGCGAGAGAGGTACATCCTGCCAACTTTGGAGGATATTGCTCCGTAGCTGGCTGGGGCAAAAGTGTCCTCCACTCTGGTCGCCTCATGTGGATTCTGGCAGATCCCCTTGGATACGAGCAGCCAAAAGCTGACAACATTTATAACCCCTATGGGCAGATTCTGCTTCCGACAGCTGCCATTCGGAATCACGTCAGCTCCAGAAATCTTCCAAAGACAGATGTTGACACTGTTAAAGGGCCACAAGGGAGTTGTCGTGGTAATGGATGATGTACTCATGTTTGGTGCTACGGGGGAGGAGCACAACAGCCATCTAAATGCGGTTCTGAAGACCATAAGGGACAGTGGCTTGAAGCTAAACAAAGCTAAATGTCATTTTGGCAAGTCACAAATACAGTACTTTGGCCATATTGTCAATGCAGAGGGCATGAAGCCGGATCCTAACAAGGTGAGAGCCATAACACAGATGCCAAGCCCAACCAACGTGGAGGAGCTTCATCAGGTCCTTGGCCTCATAAATGCATCCTGTCACAGATTTGCTCAAGAGGGAGTGAGTGGGTGTGGGGTCACACACAAGAACAGGCATTTGACAGGGTTAAAGCTATGCTCGTGTCAGCCCCATATTATATGCCAACCAGTGAACCGTAATAAGTGCAGACGCCAGGAGCTACGGCTTAGGAGCAGCATTACTCCAGGAGCATGAGGACGGGCTAAATCCAGTGGCATTCTGCTCTCACACGCTGTCTGGCTCTGAGAAGAGATACTCCCAAATAGAAAAGGAGTGCCTTGCTGGTGTGTGGGCGTGTGAATGTTTCGCACGCTATGGGCAAGGCATGGATGGTTTCCGGCTACAAACAGACCACAAACCACTTGTTCCTCTCATAAACACATATGACTTGGACAAAGCCCCTCCAAGATTCCAAAGGCTCCTCATGTGCCTCCTGAGGTTCCACGTAGTAGCTGAGCATGTCCCTGGGAAACAGCTGGTCGTTGCTGACACCCTCTCCAGGAGCCCATTGACTGACGAGAGCGAAGGGGGTACAGATCATGAGGTACAAGCATATGTGGAATCAGTCTCATCACAAAAACTCTGTGAAATACGCACAGCCACACAACATGATGGGGAGCTGCAAAGGATCATGGGCTTCATCAAGAATGGATGGCCACCAAAAACTAAGCTGTCTCCATCTCTGCATGGATATTACTCTGCAAGAGCACACCTCTCAGAGACTGACGGGCTATTGCTATATCAAGACAGGCTTGTCATTCCTGCTGCACTACAATCTGAAGTATTAAAACAACTGCACGAGGGACACCAAGGACTGACTAGGTTCAGAGCACGTGCCAGGATGTCAGTATGGTGGCCGCGCATCAATGTTGAAATCACACATATCGTGTCGGCATATAAATTCTGCATTGAAAACAAACCTGCCCAGAGACATGAACCACTCCTGACCACACCCCTGCCTGGAAGCCCTTGGCAGCGCATTGCTGCAGATTTGTGTGAGTTAGAGAGTAAGAATTATCTCATTGTGACTGACTCTCGGGACATTGAAATAGCCCACCTATCTTCAACATCCAGCCGTCAAGTTATTAACAGGCTCAAGTGTATGTTTGTGAGATGGGGAATACCGCTGGAACTGGTGACTGACAACTGCATGCAGTTCACGTCTGCAGAGTTCCAGGACTTCAGTCAAAAGTATGGATTCAGGCATACAACTTCTAGCCCCCATTATCCCCAGGCTAACGGCGCTGCTGAATGAGCAGTGCAGACTTCTAAGCGCATCTTGAAGCAGCCTGACCCACTCCTTGCTCTGATGTGCTACAGAGCAACTCGCTACAGGAGTGAGCCCAGCTGCACTCATGACTGGGAGGCACATTCGAACGACACCTCCCATGTTGGAAGACGACCTACAAGCTTCTCCTGTGGACAGACATCATTTCCAGCAAAAGGACACCCAGACCAAGTCAGCCTATCGGTTCTTCTATGACTGCTGCCACTCTGCACAGCCGCTTCCTGACCTACACCCTGGGCATGGTATCAGAGTGAAACTGGATGGAGAAAAGGGTTGGAAATCCTCAGCTACAGTTATCAGCAATTGCAGAGAGCCCCGCTACTACCTAGTGGAGTTGGACACTGGAGCAGTACTGAGACGCAACAGGAGACACCGGCAGGCCGTCCCAGCGCCTGCCGATCCAATAGACCAGCAGCAGCTGCAATCAGAGGGATCTCCGGTGCAGCCGCCCAGCAGTCCACTCCCTGTGGTTGATCCTAGCCACAAAGACAAGCCCCCCGACCTGACACGAGCTGATCCAGCTGTGGGATGCACCATAGCATTCAACTCCACACAGGGCCGTGCATGTGACTTCTAGAGGCCGTGAGGTTAGGTTAGGGTAAGAGCGCAGTGCTTCTAGAAAGAGCACTCCGAGGGGGCACGGGCTCTCGGGGGCTATATATATCAATAAGATGCTTAAAATGATGTTTGTGTTTAAAACCAAATAGATCCTTTAAAAAACCTTGTTAAAATTTTATAAAATGCAAAGTAGATTGAGACACTTAAGCACTTAGGCCTCTAGTTTCACAGACCGGGTGAGGCGGAGGCGCAGCACACCTGTGCTTCGCCAACTGGGTGTGGCCAGGTTGATTTTGGCACACTGTGCACGCTGGTGCAGCTACTCCTTTTTCCCACCTCTGTACCTCCTACCTGCGCAAGTCGGAAAGAGGGAGGAGAGAAGGCGTGGAGTGGGTTTACACACATCACATCAATCACATGAGCCCCTCTCCTCGCCCTTAAATGCGCCGTGCGAAGGCGTAATGAGAGTTTACTCAATTCGCCATGGCAGAAGAGAGCAGCAGCGTCAGACGGTCAAACTCCTCCCAGGAGGAAACTGATGTTTTGGTCCGAGAGGTCCAAGCTGGCAGTGTCCGAATATATGGAACTGCGAGCTTGGACCTCCACGGGCTGATGATGCAAAGGTAGCCTGGGAGGAGGTCACCACAATTGTAAATCAATGTAGCGTTTGTCTCATGCGCACGTGCGCTCTCTCTTTCTCTCTTGCAGTCTCACTCTGTTTCTTTTCTTTTGACTTTTCTAAGATGACAGATGCTGAATATATACTCCCTATCTGATGCTGTGGCTGCTTGTGGTTGGCTGAGAGGGATGTGAACTTATTAGTTTTCAACTGTGTTAATCAAATCAGGTTGGGTTTCCATTACGCGTGCCAAACGTGCCAAACGGTGCCAATCCCGTTTGATCTGACATCAGATGTGACGGGACAGTCGATATAGAGATACATTTATGTGCTGATTGCAGATAGTTGCATTGAATAGTGGTGTTTGTGGGTATTTATTGTATCGTTAATGTGCCTGACATTCTGGAAACCTGCCTGTGAGGTTTTGGTGACGTGTGCGCACTGTCCGCCGGTCAGCCAAACTTCCACTTACACCGGCTGCACAGTAGAACTGGTTTCAGTTGGCGAGCTTTTAGCACACCTTCGGCGAAGCCTTTTGGCACGAAACTGTCACTGCACCAAGCTGGATATGTCGACACCTCATCCTGCTGCGCCGCCACACCCATCTCAGCGCACCTCGGTCTGCCAAACTACCAAACTGAGCACGCCTCGGGTTGCGCTGCTAAAACTAGCTCTGCGCAGGGTTCGCCACCCTGTGCCACCCTGTGCTGCGCCGGAAAACTAGAGCTCTCTCTGTTGCTCAACTTCACACCTTGAGTTCCTTGTGTGTGAGAGAGAGTAGAATAAATTTGACAGTTAGCCTGATGTCAGATTATAAATTCAAACGGTGATAGTATGTCATTATTTGTAGTTATCCAAAATATAATGTGACTTTTGCTTTGATAAGCTGGGACAATTTTATTCATGTCAGAGTCACACTATTTGTGGATGCTGGAGATACATACTGGCGATCCAAGGACTGTTCTAACTGTATAAACTTAAAATAGGAACAGCAGCTGTCAAGGACAGAATAATCCCTATGTTGCTGCGGACAGAGGGCTGTCTACCTCTAAGTCCTAGAGTTAGATTGTTATGTTGTTGAGATCTATGTTCATGTAATGAGATGTGTATCTCAGGTTAAGCACTTAAGTTTCTAACCACTAAAAGGGGGAGATGTGGTGACGTGTGACTACAGGCTACTGTAGTCGCAGCTGTATGATGTCATCAGTATGTGCTGTTGTTCCCAACGAAGTGTGAGCGCTCATTAATAAAGCTACAAGCTAAAATGCAAGTTAAGTGACTCAGTCCATTTTCATTGCAACTGCTCATGACAGGAGTGAACTGTCTCATTAAGATAGCAATCCATCCCACGTGTTGAAAGGTCCCCTAGCACAAGACAATTTAGTTGGAGTTAAATAAAGACCTGTAAAGGCCCTGTCTTGTTTAAACAGAGTCAACAGAACAAAGACCTGCAAATAACAAAAAAGCATTACCTAAAACAAAATGATGAACCCAGCACTGTTACTGATTCCATGTCTGTAAGGGGCTTTAGAAAGCAATTTATTCCTCCTTCTCTTTTTACTTTGAAAAACAAATACTCACCAAAACTATTCATTATGTTTCAAATCTGCTGCTTTATCAGCCCCAATTTGCTGCTTTTTCCCCAAGACATTTATTCAGAGCCGCTTCCTTCCTCCCCTCTGGTTGTATTTTTTTCACTTTATAATTTGTTGTTTTTGTCTGGATTCTCCACACAAACATTACCCCCCATAGTTTCTAACACTACACACACACACACACACACACACACACACACACACACACACACACACACACACACACACACACACACACACACTTTTCCTGCCAGTTTGACACTTCCCTCCTGCAGGCTTTCTGAAAATATGATTTTTTTCTTATTTGTCAACACAACATAAGATTAAATAAGTCAAAATCAGTGCAAATCACACCGTTCAGCATCAGATAGGCACAGAGTATCATCGCGATTATAGGCAATATCATGTCATCTACATTTGTATGTGCATTCTGAGCAAAACAGCACATTCAGTTTTTCCTGGAAGTGTTGAACTGGTAATGTTATTTATTATTCATTACTTGTTACTCTTTCCAAAAGTAATAGTATTTATTTTACTTATTACTCCTTGTCAACATTATTTCATTACACTCCTTGTTGTATTACTTTTCTGTTACACCCTACAAAATTGGTAATTGTTTCCTTTCTCCTCAAAGTTCAGATTTGTCATGTGTGCCTCTGTGTAAATGTCAGGCTAATGTCCAGTAAGCACAACTAAGGCTGGATGGCTTGCAAATTATTTTTTACCAGGAGGTCTTCACCTGTGACTGGTATTTTCCCAAAGATCTGTCTAAAAGATTAGAGCCAATTGTGGAGCGACACTTTATCCACCGCATATCTTCATTAGCTTCATTAGTTCTTTGTAGCATACAGCTGTCCACAAGTAAAATCCAGTTTTGATTGTTTAGCCATTGCTGGGCAACAGCCAACCTCTGCCATCGAGGAGGGGTCACCTTTGGTGGGGTGGAGTGTATTTCCACATGGTGAAAGTTGTAGTAGTTCCTCATAGTAGGTGTTTCAGAAAGTTTGAGTTTGTGTTATCGGAAAGAGTTTAAGTACCACTACCTGAAACGACCATGTTCTTGTCATCTTTCTTACTGACAAAATATAAGTAAAAGAAATATTTCCAGCCACAGAATGTAACTGTTTTCATCTTCCAAGCTCACTTGCTGCTTTGTGACATTCGTGCACCACAATTACAAAAAAAATGTGTGGATGTCAGTGACTTTTGGATTTTTCAAATCAGTAGGGAAATCACGACAAAAGTAAGATTGTTAAGAGTAATTTATTTTGGGGTTAATGGCAAATGGAGAGCCGGGGCTAACATTAGCTGGGAAGCTAGCGGAGGCTAACTGGCTGCTTCCCTCTGGTCATGCTGCAACTCACGCTCGGCTAGCTGCTCCCAGCTAGCCGCTCCCAGCTAGCTCCGGTTTGTTATTCAGGTTAAAAAGGGAAGAAGCAGCGGGTCTGTCGGGCAGCTGAATGAAGTGGAGCCTGAGGAGGAAGCACCGCTTAGCCCCGGTTTTACTACAGGTAGATTCACTCGCTACAGTGAAGAGGATATAACACCTGAACAGCCAGTCAGAGGGATCTCTCTCACCGACAAGCTCCGCTGCAGATTCAACATGCTCAATCAGCCGAAAATTTGGAATGAATTATGAACTAACTATTAGTCAATGGTCAGTTCTTCAGTAAGTCCTGACCAAATTTCAGAGGAGTAGTTACTGAGGAACTAGAATCATTACCTACTCATTTTGATGTCTCACTTTACTTTAGGGTACACAAAAAGAGTAACTAATGAGTAGGTAATGATTACTGAATCATTGTGATCAGTGTGATCAGTATACAGTACTTTAAACGCAGCCCCCATGATAAATTCTTTAAGCTTAGCCTACCTAAAATGTGACACACTATCATAATTATTTCTAAGGCATCATCGGACAGAATAACATGGATGATCATATTAATGTGTATGTGATGTGAAGATAATGAATAAAACCCTTCTCAAGAATCCTGCTGTCTGTGATTTTATTTGTTAAGGAACTAATTGTAAAGATGATGATGAAGTAATGAAAGACTACTCATTATGTGTCACATTACTTTAGGACATACAAAGGTTCACTAATGGATGGGTTACACAGTAATGATTCTGTACTGATGAAGGAACTAGTTGACTAATTATTAAGTCGTGATTAACCCGTCTATGAAATTTGATCATGAGTTACTGAAGAACTGACCATTAACTAATAGTTAGTTCATCATTATTTCCTCAGTAACTACTCCTCTGAAATTTGATCAGTAGTTACTGAGGAACTGACCATTAACTAATAGTTAGTTCCTCATTAGTCCCTCATTAGTTCCTCAGTAACTACTCTAATTTTGTGTACCTTAGTTCCTCATTAGTTACTCATTAGTTACTTATTCGTTCCTCAGTAACTTCTCATTAGTTCCTCAGTAACTACTCCTCAGAAATTTGATCACGAGTTACTGAGGAACTGACCATTAACTAATAGTTAGTTCCTCATTAGTTCCTCATTAGTTCCTCATTAGTCCCTCATTAGTTACTCATTAGTTCCTCAGTAACTACTCTAATTTTGTGTACCTTAGTTCCTCAGTAACTACTCAGTAGTTCCTCATTAGTCCCTCATTAGTTCCTAATTAGTTCCTCAGTAACTACTCTAATTTTGTGTACCTTAGTTCCTCATTAGTTACTCATTAGTTACTTATTTGTTCCTCAGTAACTTCTCATTAGTTCCTCATTAGTCCCTCATTAGTTCCTCAGTAACTACTCTAATTTTGTGTACCTTAGTTCCTCATTAGTTACTCATTAGTTACTTATTTGTTCCTCAGTAACTTCTCATTAGTTCCTCAGTAACTACTCCTCAGAAATTTGATCACAAGTTACTGAGGAACTGACCATTAACTAATAGTTAGTTCCTCATTAGTTCCTCATTAGTCCCTCATTAGTTCCTCAGTAACTACTCTAATTTTGTGTACCTTAGTTCCTCATTAGTTACTCATTAGTTACTTATTTGTTCCTCAGTAACTTCTCATCAGTTCCTCAGTAACTACTCCTCAGAAATTTGATCACAAGTTACTGAGGAACTGACCATTAACTAATAGTTAGTTCCTCGTTAGTTCCTCATTAGTTACTCATTAGTTCCTCAGTAACTACTCTAATTTTGTGTACCTTAGTTCCTCAGTAACTACTCAGTAGTTCCTCATTAGTCCCTCATTAGTTCCTAATTAGTTCCTCATCAGTCCCTCATTAGTTACTCATTAGTTCCTCAGTAACTACTCTAATTTTGTGTACCTTAGTTCCTCAGTAACTACTCATTAGTTCCTCATTAGTCCCTCATTAGTTCCTAATTAGTCCCTCATTAGTCCCTCATTAGTTACTCATTAGTTCCTCAGTAACTACTCTAATTTTGCGTACCTTAGTTCCTCAGTACCTACTCATTAGTCCCTCATTAGTTCCTAATTAGTCCCTCATTAGTCCCTCATTAGTTTCTCATTAGTTCCTCAGTAACTACTCTAATTTTGCGTACCTTAGTTCCTCAGTACCTACTCATTAGTTCCTCATTAGTCCCTCATTAGTTCCTCATTAGTTACTCATTAGTTCCTCAGTAACTACTCTAATTTTGTTAACCTTATTGTAAAGTGTTACCATTCTGGGATACACAGTGTCGGTCCGCCTGGGACTGAACTGCCAGTGTGTCTCCATTTCATCAGAGGTGGACAAGTTGACTTTATTTTTCTCCACCATGAGGAACTTACTATCCTGAAAAGTTCACGCTGACATGCCGCCACCACCCAAAACCCCAATCCACAACAAATTTGCTTTTACACGTCATCTCCTCACTGCTCGCGCCCAATTAAAATCTTGAGTGGTACAGTGCCAAATTGGTGAGAAAATGTGTTGATGGTCTGGTGGCCCCTGAAGCACCTCAGTGTGTGTGTGTGTGTGTGTGTGTGTGTGTGTGTGCGTGCAGTCAAGCTGTTTGTTTTTTTGTCTAGACTTCATTAGACAGCAGACTCTAATTTGAACCAAATGCCAACCAAACTGACGCCTAAAGTTAATGTCATCATGGTGAATTTCATTTACATGTGTCTGATATTACCATGGGATATCAACATCTCTATGTGGGGGTGTGTATGTACGTCTGTGTGGCTCAGTCGTGACCATTGCAACCAATAATGACTCCGTATGATAAAACAGATTCATCAGGGTGCTGAACTCAAGGCCAGTCAGATGGCTAATGAAGCCTGTGGTGTAGTGAGGAGCAGTAACGACGACAAGCTCTCAGAGTGACTGACCTTGACAACTTTTTTTTCCTGTCTCCACCCATCCTGAGAGGTTGCCACAGAGACCATTAGGATGGCAACTGATTGCAAGAATCTGCCCTGACTGCCTCCCCTGACATGGGGGCCCACGGGTATTGCGTATTTTTCACAGGCTACTTGATCCGAGTATTGTGATTCAAAACTATAAAGTTGATCATGTTAAACATGCTGCATTTTGCGGCCATTGTTGGAGTGTGCAACCTGCAAATTTGCAGATTTTTTTTTTTTCCTGTTGTAAATTGAGAGAGCCGCCAGTCGTGATAAGTTAACTTGCGAGTCTACACTCATCAGTAGGCTCGTTAGAAATAAACTACACTTCGCCTGGAAAGTTGATGAGAGCAGGTGGCTGCAGGAGGAGGCATGACAACGAGTTGCGGTCGAGTCGGAGGCTGAATCCAAATGTTCACCCTCTGGACTTGCAGATTGAGCCCTGATGGACTTCAGTTGTACATAGTGTGACGTAAAGTCTGCGAGGGCAGAGATTGCAAGCGGCTGATAATCAGCCCTTGAGACCATTTTACTCATTGCTATGGAAACGCTCAACTATTGCTGCTGTCTTATATGTCATATGTGTTGATGAACAGTTCCTACTCATCTGTTCATGAAGATAACAAGATATAAATCCCATGTAAAGCCTTTTTGTGACTGAACAAAAATGTATTAATACATCTCTATAGAACCTACAGGTGACACGTGTTCAAAAACCCAAATGTGTGTAAATAAGGACAGTACTATAAACTGGAAATGACTGACATATGAAGACCTTATTTTGCTGTTTTGCTCATCTTTTGCTTTTTCGTAATTTTTTGACACATTTCACTGCACAGCCTCTGCAATAATAAAATGCATTTTCACTCTCTCCACAGCCTATACTTATAGGCCTACATATTTCTGTATCATAATGTTGTTGGGATTCACAGGACCACATATTATTTGTCATTTCTCTCTGCATGCTCTTTGTTATCCAAACAAAGAGAGCTATTTGACACCCATCTACAGTATGTCTCACCTCACACCTCAGTGAGACACAAGTCTCACAGCTTGAGTGGGCAGGACTTTTACAGTGACATGTGACTTTGTGATGTCACAGGCATCTGTAGAAGGTCTGCTCCCTTCAGACAGTCCTGCTCTCTTACACGGGAACTGCGGAGCAGCCCACACCTCTTTCCTGCTCGGCCTGGACCAGTCCAGATGCTCAGACCCTTGCTCCTTGCCCTGAACCATCAAAGGTGGGGCAATTGATCACAGACTCTCTAACCTGAACCAGAGAAGTTAGACTTGCAAGCACAAGGTTTGCAACTAGCTTTCCAGCACCAAGGAATTAAGTGAGTTAGCACCCAGCATCTAACTCTGCAAGGACCCAGAGCGACTGGCTTCCTCGGATCAGAACCTTTGGATCAGGACACAGCAAAGACTGCAGCTGGAACCACAGCCCTTCCCAGCCTTCTTCTGCTGGCTAACAAAGCAGCACACCACCAAGTGACTCTTTCTCCCATCCACTCAAGGATCGGTAAAGTAACAACTGGGCATAGCTTCATCACAGCTTTACAGGCTAAGCAAGACTGTTTGACTTGTTGAATATGATTTAATGCTGTCATTGAGTTATTGTTGTGATTGTTTGCAGTAAGGTCATTGACTAGTTGGCTTTGCCAAAGCTAAGTGTTTAGTTTGCTAATACTGTTCACAAACAGATTCTTCTCAACTAAACAATCTCTGCACTAATCCAGACCGTTGCAACACAAATCACATTCACATAGGCTCATTAACAAATAGGCTTTCAACAGAGCTGCACCCAAACAGGCATCTCAAAGTTCCCGCTTCTTTTCCTTTGTCTTTGTCCTGACCACACAGTCAGACAAACACATCTTGTAGTTCTCTGTTGTCAGCCATTTTGTTTTGTAGGCCAAACGGCTCTTTGATCACCACACCCGCCTTTGTCTTTCTTTCTCTCTCTCTGCACACACACACACACACACACACACACACACATACACACACACACACACACACACACACACATACACACACATATACACGTTTCCACACCAAGCTTGTATATAGTTAGTTAGAATTTGTGTGTTTTGGTTTGCTTTGCTAGTTGTGAATAAATATAATTCTTTGGAATCATACCTGCTGTCTGTTTAATGTTGAGTGGAACTCAAAGTGAACTATTCAACCTCTGCTGTGTCAAGAACTCCGAAATCCTTCAGATATTACTGTTATTTTGGTTGCTGTCCTTAATTTAATTATTAATCAAAACTCCAAATTAATAGTTTAACATATGAAACTGATATCTTTAACTGGCCAAGTGCCCCATGAGGTGATTTAATGTTAATTAAGTCACATAATTTAACATAATTATTAATTATTATGAATAATTATTGATTATTTCCAATAGCCAATTGACCCCAACATAATTGGTACCTCCGTGTGATGTCCTAATATGTTGATCACAACATATTTGGTGCTGACGTGTGAGACCGAAAATTATGTTCCCAACAATATGGCTGAATATTATTTCTGGCCAACATAATTCACGTAACATTTCAATAGACCCAACTATCATTAACTATTTTACACATTCATACATTTTTATTTTTTGAGGCAGATCAAAAACCCACAACATCACATCCGTGTGGCAATGAATTGTGGGTTATTAAATCAGTGAAGTCTGCACCCCAAGCAGACTCTCTGGAGGTCTGCAGAAAGTCTGCTTTAGGCCCCTTGTGGACTGGATGAATTCTACAGATGTTATTTTAAGAATCCTCACATCCCACTGACCAAGTCTCTATGATGCTAAGTACTTCAATAATTAAAACAGTCCAATGTTAATATACAATAGACTACATATAGTTTGTGACAGTGTTGAAATGGCCAAAAATGTGAATAAAGTGTTGCAGGACAAATTAAGGTGTGCCCCTAAAGTTTCTGCTTACGCTCCTAAAAATTTTCAGTTAGGGGCTACAGTGCTCCTACTAAAAAAAGTTAGTCTGGAGCCCTGTTAAATCATGATATGACTGTTTAAATGGGAGGTTTTGACTTCTGGAATTGACATGAGATTGATGGTTTTGCAAGAGAAGATGAATAATTCTGTGGGTGTTATTGGAATAAACATCCTGACTTTGAATGTCCAGTGGAGTTACAGAGTGGAGCTTCTTTCCGAAGAGATGATCTTTGGTGTCAGACCAGACAGTGGCTACAGAGTGCACAATAACTGCATAACAGCCAACTTTAATATCGGCAAGTTACTCATAGAATAAAAGGTCCACTGTGTAGGATTTAGAGCGATATATTGGCAGGGATGGAATATAATATAGTATGTAATAAGTGTGTTTGCTTTGGTAGTAATCACCTGAAAATAAAAATATTGTGTTTTTGTTACCTTAGAATGAGTGAGCTGTTTATAGCTACATACGGAGCAGGTCCTTGTTTATGGAGACTGCCACATTGCACCACCATGATTCTACAGTAGTCCAGAACAGTCAAAAAAAACACTGGCCCCAGATAGGGCCATTTGCATTTCCCTCTGCACCTCTGATTGGTAATGTGAAACTGCTTTATTCAGTGTTTTTGTAATTAGGCTTAAGTTTTTTTGCAGTATCTATGCATGCTTTTATGTTTTTATTGTGTATGATTTTATTTGGTTTTTAGCGTGTTATTAATTGCATGTTTTTATTATTTTTATGGTTGCAGTTTTTTTCATACAGTTGTTTTATTGTTGGATTTTATGGATACATGCTGGAGTTTAAATGTTTTACCTGCCTTATTTACTTGATTAAGATGTGCTGCACCTGTGCAGCCGCACTTGATGTGATTGACAGTTGCCACGACTACTAAGAGTGCCAATCAGTGGCTGAGGGGAGGGCCCAAACCTCAGAAAAACTTTGAAGAACAGAGAGGTGGGAGAGAGGAGAGGAAGACACAGAGAGCGGCAGACTCGGACGGACGCGGAGAACAGCCGACGGGGCGAAGACGGAAAGGCAGGCAGCAGGACAGAATTCCTGACGGGAAGCGTTCAGCGGGACGAGGTGTCCAGCGTGGAGGAATCGGAGGCCGACGTCAAGCACAGACGCGGTGGCCAGGGTCGAGAGCTGACATCGGGGTCGCGACGGAGGGGTTCCCCTGGACGAGGAGTGGCCACCTGAGAGCCGATGGTAGTGTCCGCCAACACTGCATCACTCCAGCCTGGGTCGTTAGCTCTGCTACGGCCCAGGAAATACGTGAGTACACTAGTCCGTGGCGGCACTAGCCTGACCTACGAGAACGTTTAAAGCCCGCAGTGTTTGCACCTGTCACATAAAAACTTGTACTCGTCGAGTTTCTCCTCTCCTCCCGCAGATTCCGGCGGGTGTGATGGATTAACTGGCGTTGAATCAACTGGTGAGAAAGACAGATGTGGTGTGGGCGTGGCTTGTGTGGACCCGTTGCATTTGCCCCGTGCAAACAACCAGGAAATACATGTCATGATTGCTTTGCCTTCCTGACACACACATTTGCTGGTTTTGTCTGAATCATGACAATGGGAACTGTTCGCTGGACATCAGTCATGTTCCCGACAAAACCATGTGGAAACACAAACCATCACCATTACATTACAAAATGAAACTAATGCCCGAGTGGAACTGCTGAATGTCATGTCCCTGCCATCCTTCCCACTGATGCCATCTACAGTCACATTGAGAGCACGGTCACCAGCCAGTATATATAGGCCATATAGATATAGAAAGATAAATAGATACAGATAGATAGATAGATAAAGACAGAGATAGAGAGTTTTTGATTGCAACCATGACCAAATTAAGGCATACTGTAGCCAAAATGCTATACAACATAAGTGTCAACAACCCACAGGTAGAAACCTCAGGAAGAGCCACAAACCGGACTGTTGCAGTGCCGATTCATGTGGCGCAAGCAGTGCAGAGCCAGTCCTGCTCTGGTGAGGGCTGTCCAACACACTGTGAAGAGACCTCAGAAACTATCCAAGCAGTGCGTCAGGTAATCATTCATCCCAGGAGGTTGTACAATTCAACAGTTAATGAGAAATCATGATAATGCTCAGAATTGCATGGCAATGTCTGTCAGATACTAGATTTAAATCTTAGCTGTGGTCATCTGTGTTCCCATGTTCCCTCAGCTGCTCCAGTGTCCGCTGAAGTGCAAGACATGCAGGTTGAGTAAAGTAAACTACACATTAACAATAGCTGTGTGTGACTGTGAATATTCATCCAGTGACCGTAAGGTAACCCATCCAAGGTGCATCCAAGGCGTCCAACCAACGTTGGCCGGGACAAGAATTGATCCCCTTACTCACTCGTCCATCTCAGCCCCAGAGCTGTCCTCCCCACAAGCCCGACACAGCTGGGATAGGTCATCTACAACACAGGCATACATATAGTCCAGTTGCCATTACAGACACAAACAAGTAAACCTGGAAGAGTCCTTTGTACCTGTATTTGCCAGCAGAGCCTTAGCCATGTCCATCCTCAGCATGGCCACACCCTCCTGGTTCACTACATAGTCAATCTGCTGGGCCAGCAAAATCTGCTCTGCAAGCTAAAAGTCTCATGAGTACAATTTGAATGACTCTTTAATGACAGGCACAGAGATCACTGAGTCATTACCTCGCACACAAACACCTCACATGATGTTGTGTCCTGCTGTCTAGGATGGGCCAATGTAAAACATTTCCACCTACCAATAGCAGGACACTTCTGGCGAACCAGTGCCCACAGTCAGGAAATTGTAACATAAGGTTACAACATAAGAGGATTCTAAATTTAAGACCACCTGAATCGTGTTAAGGGCCCTCAAAAGGACAAGTTTATGCCAGTCTAGTGAAACAGTACAGTCATAAGGGAAATTATGTAATTTACAGCTGATTCACCTTGTTACATGTTTACACCTCTCAATCTGTTGCTGAGTGGCCCCGAACATATCAAGGTATAAAGACCTCATCTCCATCAGGTACATGATCTATGGAAATGCAAAACAAATATTAGCAACCCCTCAAACATAAGTGTCATTATTGTGTCCACATCTGTTAACATTTAGGAATACTCACAATGAGTGTCCAGTGTCCTCCATGACAGACTGCTCCTGCAGCCACATCACGATCAAGGGTCAACTACAACAGAAATAAAAAAAAATATGCCATACATATCCAACTGAGAAAAACTCACTGGATTGCAAAGGCATAAAAAATTAATCTTACTCACCCGTTTCAAGCCTCTCTGTTTGCCCTGCCACACTGCTGTCATTGCATAGCTGTCTATAATGACAGCACCACTCCCAACCATTGTGAGATATGCGTTAATGATCTATGAAAACAATAGGCCCGTTTCCACCGCAGGAACTTCGGGGTAGATTTACGGGGCCGGGGCCGTTGGTGCGTGTCTCCACCGCAGGAACCAGCCCCGAAGGACAGAGTTCCGGAACTTTTACAGGGGCTAAACAAGTCCCTGCTTCGGGGTAGGTACTCAGAACGGCCCTGAATGACTCCTGGGTGGGGCTTGGGGGTTACTTGGCGCTGATTGGATTTACTCAAGGCGGAATGTGACGTTAGCAGAAAGCAACAAAATAGCCAGCATTTTTAAAACTCAGCAGACAAGGGTTAGCTCGTTCATAGCTTCCACTGCCATGTAAACAAACTCAATAACCGGTCCGTGAAAAACATATTTTTTCCTGCGGATATCTTAGTTACAACATGATTGAGCTAGCAAAGCAGTTTTGTGTTGCTATGTGTGGTATTTATTCAGTTTTGGGAAATCACGATGTCTAGAAAGCATCAGTGGCTGCAGCTGACAGGGACAGCTAACAGCAGCAGCAAAGCTAACATCAGGACGTCATCTGTTAAAAGCCTCCTGTTGTCGGATACGACATGAAACTACTCCAGTTAGCTCAATCGTGTTGTAACTAAGACATCTGCTGGAAAAAAAAAATTTCACGGGCCACTTTGTGAGTTTAGTGTGTTATTACAGACACCGCTAACAGCGTCCCTACGCCGCTACGTTGCTCCGGTCAAAATGGTTGCATAAGGATTACATCACATCCAGAGCCTGGTAACTTCACAGGAACCTTCCTCCTACTCCGCTCTCTCAGTGGAGACACGGCGGTTGAGAGGGCTGAGCGAGAGGACGTTCCTGTAGTAGTTCCTGTCCCCCAAATAGTACCAGGAACTTCTTCGGTGGAAACGGGCCTAATAATGTGATTAATCTGTAAAGACGCACATCAGTCAGATAATTTTTCTTTAAAGTAGGCTACCTGACTTTCCAATTCCCTTCCTGGAGCCAGGTACAGGAGGTCTTCCATATATAATTTATATGGCCCCAGCCATGACCAGAGTGTGGTTCTTCTCTTTCCTGCCCATACGTCTCTGATTACTGTAACACAAAAATAAAAAAAAACATTGTTATGGCAGTTATTCATGACTTGCATAATTTGGGGTGTACTCTATCAGTGTACTTACAAATATCTGCACTGAGTGGAGGTCATTGGGCTTCACAGCTTGTGGTCTGCCTTGTTGGGGGTTTGACTGATGTGGTGGGTGGGTCAATGCGGGGACCAGCCAGAGGAGTAGGATCAATCAATTTCCTGATTTTGGCAGGGATCCTCTCCTCTGGCTGGAAGTAATGAGTCAAGTGGTCAATGTTCCATAATACATATATACATAATATATGTAGACCTGTGTAGATTTTATGATATGTAAATATTACATACCACTACGGACCTGGGGAGCTGTCTTGTATTGTCTGTGTATTGTGGTGTTGTGTATCTGTTTGTATTTTTTTTATGTTTATGTTGTATTTGTACGTGGATTATATTGTATGTGATGCAAATTGCATTGATACATTGTAAAGATGTTGTATGGACCCCAGGAAGAATAGTTTTGGCATTGCCATAGCTAATGGGGATCCAAATAAATCAAATCAAATCAAATGTTGACTCTTGATTGTGTCCCCCTCTCTGACACCAGGTGAGCAGTCTTCTCCTCCAGCTTTGATATCTTGTAAGGTCCCACCAAGCTGGCCTCCAGTTTGTCCCCTTTTCTCATGGCTTGCCGTGCATTTTTCTTCAGAACAAGGTCCCCCACTTTAAAATTGTCTGCCTGACCTCTGTCCTCCTTCCTCTTGCGGACCTTTTGCTGTTTGGCCTCGATATTGGCCTTTACCTCTTTGTAGATTTTGGCCTGATCTCTGAGTCCCTGGCAGATCTCCTCTGTCTTAATGAGGTTGCAGACCTTCTCTTCAGTCACCTGCCAGGAAGAAATCAGTGACATTGTAGGAGACACAAGTGACCCAAATTCAAACTCCAAACAGATGAGAACAATAGCAGTCTTACTTCATACTCATCTGGGACCTCTGAGGGATACCTGGCCTCCCTCCCAAACATCAGGTAATACGGGCTGTATTGTGTAGTCAGCTGCTTCTTGGTCCTCAGGGCAAACATTGTCAGCTGGAGATACTGGTCCCAACGGTTTGGGTGCTCAGCCACCAGTTTGTTCAGCCTTCACCTTAAAATGCAGAATTCAGGTACATGCATGAGGAGGCAGAAGATACTTTGGGTTGTCATGTATGATAAAGCAACCCATTTCCAGATAGTGCCATTAATGATTACCTGTTCAGACTGGAACAGGATATAAGTGCTAGGCTATTAAGGGTTCAAGTTCAAGTTCTGAAACCAAAACTATACCTCTGTATTGTGCCATTCAGCTTTTCCACAAGGCCATTGGTCTGTGGATGATAAGGGGAGCACAGGCTCCTCTTGATGCCCAGCCTCTCACACAGACCATAGTTGACCTTGAAATGACCATTCAAATGAACATGAGCTGAGCCAGCACAGCAAAAGTTACATGTTTGTGATCCATATTGCATAATCACTATACATTGTTGCGAAATTCTGAGCCTTGGTCTGTTAGCAGCGTTTTGGGTGCACCACATTTGTAAAAGAAATCCAGAATACAATTTGTCACCTCGTCTGCTGTTTTGCTTTTTAGTGGGTATGCCTCTGCCCATTTGGTGAAATAATCAACCATGACACATATGTACTGGTTGCCACCATCTGTTACATTGAGCTTACCCACCAAGTCCATTCCAACCAGCTCGAGAGGCTCAGTTACCTGGGGAGGAAGAAACAATCATGAGTATTGCAGTATCACTACTGATGTGATAGACAGATTTGACTACATGTCATATGTAATTTACCTCTATTGGATTGTACTCCCGCTTTTCCTTGATGGTAGCCCTCCTGGCCTGGCACTGGGGACACTGAGCAATCTGAACAGACAAAGATTGTAACATTGAGACAAATATTTGTTTAAATGACTGTTCATGATTTAGACTGACATGGTTGGCCTTTGCACATACACATACAGTATCACAATATAAGGCGTACACAGATAACTACCTTACACTCTGTTCTACTTTTGAACCTGAATGTGTATGCCACCTCAATTTTATGACAATACCAACTTACCCACTTGCGAATGTCATCCTCCATGCCAGGCCAATAATGGCGGGCAATGATGGCACTGTGGGTTTTTTCCACCCCACAGTGCCCACCCAAGTCGCTAGCGTGAAACTCCACAAAGAGGTTGCTTGCTTCCTCAGCAGTGGAGACCACTTTGGCGAGGTGCTCGGCCTTGTTCTGCTTTCGCCGACAGATGTAGTAGAGGTCTCCATCTGGTGTTTAAATGTCATCATATTAGATTACTTGCAGTTTCATCATAGCAGATAATTATTGTGTTCTCAAGTCCATGTGACATGCATCCTTACCCTTTATCCTGAGGGTGTCAGCTCTCCTCCTGATGACAAATCTGTCTCGGCTGGTTGACCCCTCAGGATTATTCCAATTATGGAGTTTCAACTCCAGCACCTCTTTCATTATTTTTGGATCCATGTTTCTGTCCCTACCTTTCCTACTCCTCCCTACCTACTCCTCGCTACTCCTACCCTCACTACACCTACCTACCCTTGCTACTTCTTCCCTCACTGACACAACACACTAGCACACAACACACACAAACCTACAATCCCACTCTCTTTAGAACACAAAGCACACTTCACTGTCACAATCACCACTCAATCACCACCACTTACAATCACCACTTCACTACTCACTCTTTTTTGCACACTGTCTTTTTCTCTCTTTCTGCTCACTGTTCAAACTCCTCACGAACAAACCCACAAAGTTGTGACCTGTTAACCATCCTTATAAAGACTACCCCCTTATGATTGGAGTTATCTTCACCTGAGTATAATTACCTACACCTGTGTGTGATTATCCCATTGACTTTTGTTATTTATTTATTTTTTTTTATTTCATTCTTGTTGTATATTGGGTTATCATGTCTGCACTGAATAGTGTTGACTATCATTGTGATGACTGAGTGAATTGTCTGCAGCCGTTATTATACAGCATGATTGTTGGAATGTAGCCTACACATGTTGTATCACCAGTTAATCATAGCAATCGCCGTGCTGCGCTCGAGTTGGATGTGAAGAACTCAGACTTTCATTTCCTGACATCAGATGATACAAACTACAGGACTGACAGCTGAGCATTTTCTACAGGATTCATTGACATTTGCAGTGATCTGTATCTTAGTATTGCGGTGTTCATGAATTGGGACTGTGTTAATGCCTGCTGTTCACAATACTGCAATCGGCGTTTGCAGAGTTTTCCTACTGATGGAACTACGTGTGCGCCATACAGTATCATTATTTATCAGATGTCAAGTGTTTCTGAGGACTGATGATGCTTTCATACAGCCTGTAAAAGAGTCTCGGGTGTTAGATGCCCTACTGGAGTGTTCTCACGAACAGTGGTAATGTGTGACGCGCTCAGACTAACTTGTGATACGCACAGGTAGGTGGACAGACATGATTAGGGACATGATATAACGTTGGTATTGCTGGCAGTATATCACGTGGCTACGATGTGTGATGCCTCACTTTGCTGGTATTTTGGATGCATTTAGATTTTCTTATTGTGAAGCGTTTGTAGACGTGTGTGCCACAGGCACGTTTCCGTGGATGTCCAGCAGACCATTCCTATCGTGGTGTTTGAAAAGGCACAAGTCACATAGCAGAATGAGTAACAGGATGACTGGCTGTAAACATGAATGAATGCGATCGACAGGTTAGGAGTTCAATGTTTCTTTCCTCGTTTTTCCACTGTGGGTTTCTCAAAGGCCACGCCCACAACACATCTGTCTCACCAGTTGATTCAACACCAGTTAATCTGGCACACGGGCAGCGAGGATTACACGGTGCCGGAAGCCGCACGCCAAACACATAAAAACAGGACAGCAACAAACAACAGGACAACAAGGCCATATACATCAATAAAACAATAATAATAAAAAGTATAGTAGGACTAAAAAAACATTAAACAATAAACCAAGTTACTAATGACAAACCAGCAATTAAGTGACCATAGAAAGTTGGATTTAAATGTAAAAGT
This sequence comes from Epinephelus awoara, assembly GCA_035609425.1. Lineage (NCBI taxonomy): Eukaryota > Metazoa > Chordata > Actinopteri > Perciformes > Serranidae > Epinephelus > Epinephelus awoara. The sequence goes on along the minus strand of CM069294.1, from coordinate 42,694,335 downwards.
GCTCAAGTGCTAAACTGCTTGAGTGTTAAGATATACAAGAAGAGAATTGCACATTGCCCCTTACAAAGTGCTAATTCACAAGTTTGTAAAGTGCTGGTTTAAATTGCACATTGCCCTATTGCACTTATTTTGCACACACGGACATGTGTGTGCAGGTATTATTGCACAGGTTAATATACATAGTTGTAATTATGCAGGCACTATTTCACAACATTTGCATACATAACTAAGTGCATGTAAGCAGACAGGTTCACAAGACTGGTTTATCACCAGGTTTTTTGTCTAAGACTTTTAGAGCTTGCTTGTATGCAATTTTGACAGGCTTTAATGTGGACTTGCATACCGATGCCCAAGTTGTTATACAGTCGGTAATATGTGGCATGATCATTGCATTTAGATATAATTTTGCAGAGTCAAGAGTTAAGTTTTTTCGAATGTATCGACAGGTTGTATTTTATTCTATTCACAGTTTTTTTTTACTTGTTGTTTAAAACATAGCTGTGAATCAATGATAATTCCTAAATATTTAAACTCCTGTACAACTTCAAGCTTTGTTCCATTTACATACACATCAGGAGTTATGTCAGCATTTGCCTTCTTAGAAAAAAAACATACAAACAGTTTTTGACACTTTGGACATGTTTACCAGTGTATTTTAAGTACTTTTATTCATGGTTTTTTAACACACATCCCAACTTTGGGTTAAACCACCTTTTTGAAAAGACTTTATGGTAATAAACCCAAGTTGTTGTACCTGCTACACCTGTTTGGTTATTTTAAAGCTCTGCTCTTCCTGATTTTTCGAACCTGTTTTTAGAGTCCTAGGCTCATTAATTCCTAGGTGGCGTTGTCGGCCCTTTTTAGTTATTTTATCTTAGTTTATTGCATTTTAGTATTTTAATTAGTTGAATATTCTTTTAGGCTTTTACCTCAACACGCTGTGCTTGGGCACCTTTTTCTTTTGTATAGTAGTATAGATTAAGACTTTCTTTTCCTCCTATTTGGTTAGTGTTTATTTAACACTAGTTGCAGAGAGTTAATCTGAACTGCGACCTGATTTGTGGGTAAATGTGTTTTGACTGAGATGTCTCAATGGACCCTGAAGCCCCTCAGTGTGTGTGTGTGTGTGTGTGTGTGTGTGTGTGAGGCTAATGTGACTGTACTGACCAGTAATGACATAAACAGATAAAACGGATTCATCAGGGTGCTGAACTTGTGGCCAGTCAGGCGGCTAATGAAGCCTGCAGTGTGATGAGGACCTTCCTAACGACAACAAGCTCTCAGAGCAACTGACCTGACAAAAACTCTCACTCACTCACACAAACATAGAATCACATACAGTCCAAGCTCAGTGGACTCTCTCTAAGATGAAAGAAGGTTTTGAACAGCCACTATAGCCAGAATCTGGCTGTGTTGTGGCTGCTAGATGTGATCCATTCTAGCTGGCATGTGCGTGTGTCCGCCAGTTCTGTGACCATAACATCTCAGTCATGGTCATGTGTCTGTACTATTTTTGTTAAAGCAGCTCGTAGCCTGAAATCACCTTAACTGTCAAAGGCTTGCTGTGTCCCTGTTTCCAGTCTTCAAGCTTATTCCAGGTTCACTGCCAATGGCTTTTTTTTTTTTTTTGTTAAAGATAGTTTTGGGACATTTTGGCCTTCATTTGATAGGACAGACAAGCCTGAAAGGAGGAGAGAGAGGGAGTGACATTCAGCAAAGGGCCACAGGCTGAAGTCGAACCCGGGCAGCTGTGGCAACAGCCTTGTACATGGGGTGCCTGCTCTACCACTAAGCCACCGACACCCCTGCCAATGTTTTTATTTCACTTGACCAATTGTGCAAGTGGGTTAGAAATCTATTTCCTGAATTAATTTTTATTTGCCCTTTTTCTTTATTAGCTTTTTTAGAAACATGATATGCTGCGGCAACAAGTTTTGCTTTAACCTGACTTGCTGCAGCTGCATGTTTCATACACGCACCAGCAAGACCCCACAGAATAAGTTGCTGGCAGCTTTTAGCTGCTATTGACTGTTGGCTCTTGTTGTGGTGCTCCAGCAATGTTTTTTAGAAACTTGATGAGCTTTTGATAAACAACCCCATTTAATCCACCTGCTCTCATAGGTAAAGTTTTATCCACATCTTTAAACTCCACCCAAGTAAACTATTTCCAAGAAGATCGCTAATCTGTATCCACCACAATTTTCTCAGATCAGTGCTGCGTCTGTGCCACTCACAACAGAGATGAGACGGAAGCAAGACGGCTCTTTTTAGCAACTTCTGTCATCATCTCCATAAAAAAATATATATATTTTTTTAATTATTTATTTTTACCACTTGCACTTTCAGGCAAATTGGTTGCTAGATTTACTAAACTGACATGACACTTTGCTTGCCCCAGGAAATTGGGCAGTCCTTATAATTGAACCCTGTAACCTAACCATCTTCCCACTGTACCTTCACATTTAAGACAGATATTGTAAAACATATTGTACTTCAGGTGAGTCTTCACTTGGATGAATAAAATAATAAAACAGGATCCACACTTCTGAGTCAAATTGACATCATACCTACTGTTCAGCGTAGGCTCTGTGTAAACACGTACTCTACACTGTAATCTGACCTGCACCTCCCCAGAAGTGTAACTAGAAGTCACGGCAATGCAGACCGCCTCTTTATTGTTGTAAGCTGAACATCATTTTCCTGACAGGATTGCCGAAGGTGAGATGGCCAGCTTTGTGGTTGATTACTATGCCAAACTTACAAAGGAGGACAACACTTGAACAATTTCCTCTAGTATAATCGCTATTGAAGCTAACGTTAGCTAATGTGCTGAAAACTTGTGTTATGAAGGAATCCAATATTCTTCTTAATAGCCTACCTCCCCAATTTCTGGTTAGGGGAACATGATAATAACATTATTTATCCCTACCACAGTAAATACTTTTTCCCTAACCTGATATGTGTGCGCTGCACATGTGAGCGCTTTTGATGATTGCCTCCATTCTGACACGGTCTGCGTTTCGGCTTGGACCACAGTAGTGGAGTCGGACACACCTCCGGCCACACACAGAAAAGTGGAAGGTAAGGGAAGGGAGAAAGGTGGAGGAGAACAACAGAAAACAAAAACAAAAAACCCAAAACACTGCTAGCAAACCCAGACCATGACACGTTCAGTCTTTTCAACTTAAAACATTTAGCCATAGTTGTCTTATGTCTACAGGCAGTGGAAACTGGTATACAATAGAACTGAACTGAATAGAAAAAGTTTTGAGCTGTGATTCCTTCTATTCTGGCTCCCAATAACACAACAAGATAACGTTTTAAGACTGTCATGTGGCCTACAACCCTGTGGTGGCGAGTCATGTTTTGCCTCCAGCTAATGAAATGTCGTCATTGTGATGTTGACCCTAGTCTTTAAATCTGTTGTCTTTACTTGAATATATAAGTTTATACATCTGACATTAGAGAAGAGCTTGGTACTGCATGTATGCATGGATACAGTCATACCAAAACTAAAGTAACTTTACATTCATTCAGCTTTGCAAAGCATGTTTGCACCAAGGTGCCACACATGCTGGAGGAGCACCGAGACAACTGTCCCATTCTTACAGTCAAGTATAGTGGTGGCAGCATCATGGTTTGGGGCTGCATGAGTGCTGCCGGCTCTGGGGAGCTCGGCTCATTTAGGGAAACATGAATTCCAAGCAGAGCATGATCGCCCCTCTTTAGAAACTGAGCTGCAAGTTTTCATTATCAAGTTTTCCAACATGATAATGACCCAAAACACACCTAGAAGATGACAACTGCCTTGCTGAAGAAGCTGAAGGTGAAGGTGATGGACAGGTCAAGTATGTATCCAGCCCTAAACTCACCTGTGCACCTGTGGGGCATCCTCAAGCTGAAGGTGGAGGAGTGCAAGGTGTCTTCACATCCATCTGTTCCATGACGTCATCATGGAGGAGTGGGAGAGGATTCCTGAAGCAACCTGTGAGCTCTGGTGAATTCCATGCCCCAAAGGGTTAAGGCAATGCTAGACAATAATGGTTGGCACACAAAATATTGACACTTTAGGCACAATTTGGACATGTTCACTGTGGGGTGTACTCACTTATGTTGCCAGCTGTTTAGATGTTGATGGCTGTGTTTTGAGTCATGTTCAGAGGAAGGTAAATCTATACTACTATACAAGCTGTACACTGACTACTTTAAGTTATATCATGGTGTAATTTCTATAGTGTTGTCCCATGACAAGATATAATGAAATATTTGCAAAAATGGGAGGGGTGTACTCACTTATCTGAGATACTGTATCATGGGACTCTACCTTATTTTACCTCCAGACTCCTCACATAAAGCATGCCAAGTGTGAAGGACTCTGAGGTCTCTCAAAAAAACAAACCATACATTTATTCATGTGTTATAATTTTCCTACCAGCATTTCTTTATATCTTTCTGACAGGAATCAACAGCAGCTGTGTGGCAGTGCAATAAAAAGACAGGATGGGTTTTCACAAGCCGCTCATCACTCTTTACAAAGTTTGTGAGATCTCGGGGGAAATGTGTTCTGACTCGGAGCAGACGGCTGCTGCACCAACGCGTCTCTACCGTTGCCGCAATGAGATCACTGAGCCACAGAGAGACGGGAGGAGACGGAGTTAAAGTGCTAATGTGTGCTGTGATGGAGGTGTACAGTCTGTTCGGTTCTGATGAGAAAATTGTTGCTACCATACTGTTATTACATGTACAGCTATCCAGCAGGTCAGATTGAGAATAATGAAAAAATGACTGGTAATTGTGCCTGCAGTACAGGCTCTCTGCTCTCTCCTGCCCTTTGCTGTGTCTCTTTTCACTCTTATTTTCATTTTGTCACCACTCTTTGTGCTTCAGGTGCATTTGTTCAGCCCCGTCTGTGAACCTGCTCCAATTATCTAAAGCCTTTCATCTGTGGAAGAAGTAACTGCCTGATGACCTTTCACTTCAAAAGGTTCTACTACAATGACTTTGGCCTAGACTGTAAGACATTGCTCTCTGTAAATATAATGATCCACACATGTTGCAGGCTGTTTGTCAGTCAGGAACACACCGGGAGAAGTGCTGTTGAATGTGACCTGACCAGAAGGAGGGCAAGGTGGCTTTAATGGTGAACATCCAGGGAAAGGACATTGAGATGGTGACATCTTATAAGTACCTGGGTGTTCATTTTAACAATAAACTGGACTGGACTAATCACATAACAGCACTATACAGGAAAGGCCAAAGCAGACTCTACCTGCTGAGGTTTGGAGTGCAGGGGGCGCTCCTGAAGACCTTCTTTGACACTGTGGCATCAGCCATCTTCTATGGAGTGGTCTGCTGGGGCAGCAGCGTCTCGGTTGCAGATAGGAAGAGACTGGACAAGCTGATCAAGAAGGCCAGCTCTGTCCTGGGATGCTCTCTGGACTCTGTGCAGGTGGTGGGAGAAAGGAGGATGACAGCAAAGCTGTCATCTCTGAGGACTAATGACTCCCATCCCCTGCAGGAGGAGATAAAAGCTCTGGAGAGCACCTTCAGCGATAGACTGATTCACCCAAAATGTGTGAAGGAATGCTATCACAGTTCCTTCCTGCCCGCTGCTGTCAAGCTACATAGACAGCACTGCTCACAACAAACTGCACCATGGACACTTTATACAAACCACTATAAGCATTGCGGTCCCCCTTGTTGTTGTTGATTTGCACATACAATTTTCCCTTTGCACTAAATATGTTCACTTTGCCCATTGCTCACTTTTTATCCACTGCTCATTATTATTATTATTTATTGCTGTCTCTTACATTTTTTGTACTTTTTTTGCATGCCTAGTTTTTTTAAGTTTTTAAATTTTGAAATCTTTAATCTGACTCTTTCCCCTTGACTGCTGTAACACTGGAATTTCTCAATTGTGGGATCAATATACAGTAAGTGAGTACACCCCTCCCATTTTTGCAAATATTTCATTATATCTTGTCATGGGACAACACTATAGAAATGACACTTTGATATAACTTAAAGTAGTCAGTGTACAGCTTGTATAGTAGTATAGATTTACCTTCCTCTGAACATTACTCAAAACACAGCCATCAACATCTAAACAGCTGGCAACATAAGTGAGTACACCCCACAGTGAACATGTCCAAATTGTGCCTAAAGTGTCAATATTTTGTGTGCCAACCATTATTATCTAGCACTGCCTTAACCCTTTTGGCATGGAATTCACCAGAGCTCACAGGTTGCTTCAGGAATCCTCTCCCACTCCTCCATGATGACATCATGGAACAGATGGATGTGAAGACACCTTGCACTCCTCCACCTTAAGCTTGAGGATGGCTCACAGGTGCACAGGTGAGTTTAGGGCTGGATACATACTTGGCCAGTCCATCACCTTCACCTTCAGCTTCCTCAGCAAGGCAGTTGTCATCTACTAGGTGTGTTTTGGGTCATTATCATGTTGGAAAACTGCATTGCAGCTCAGTTTCTGAAGAGGGGCGATCATGCTCTGCTTGGAATTCATGTTTCCCTAAATGAGCCGAGCTCCCCAGAGCCGGCATCACTCATGCAGCCCCAAACCATGATGCTGCCACCACTATACTTGACTGTTGGCATGGGACAGTTGTCTTGGTGCTCTTTCAGCATGTGTGGCACCTTGTTTAGATGTTGATGGCTGTGTTCTGAGTAATGTTCAGAGGAAGGTAAATCTATACTACTATACAAGCTGTACACTGACTAGTTTAAGTTATATCATGGTGTCATTTCTATAGTGTTGTCCCATGACAAGATATAATGAAATATTTCCAAAAATGGGAGGGGTGTACTCACTTATCTGAGATACTGTGTATCTTATCTTATCTTGTGTTCACCATCTTAGTTTAGTGTGTTCTTGTGTTGATGGTTATCACACTGTGTACATTTGCGAAATTGCGATATTGAAAAACTCGAATTACCACCCTGCGATCGTATGCCTCTGCCCACCAGTCAAGTGTTTCTTCCAGTTTACATTCAGGTCTGTGAAAACATGGATGCTTCACATTAATCTTCTCCTCAGCAATACAGAAGATCTATACAATCAGCACAGTTTCAAGATAAGTGTCAGCAATTCAGTATCTGACCAATGACCCCCTTCTGTTCCTGATATATGATGTTAAGTAATGGCCAGAAAGGGGTTTTATCCAGAACATTATGATGTCACAGTGATGTTGACCTTCTACCTTTTGGATATAAAATGTCTTCATCATCATCATCATCATCATCATCATCACCATATCCTGTTACACATTTGTTACACATTTGTTACACAATGTTGTTATAATCAACGTAAGAATTCTTGAGTTATGGCCAAAAAAATGATTTATTCCCTTGAGGCAATCTTCAGAGAGTTCACAGGAATGGGATGGACAGACAGACAACCTGAAAACAAAATGCTCCAGTCACAGCTATTGCTGGCACGAAGGCATAAAAAGAAGGGGGGCTAATGGAATTGTCCTTTATTTTGCAGATATTTGGTCATAAAACAAAGTATTAGACACATTATGTTGACGTGATAGTGAAGCTAGTTATTATTGCACATACATCCTGTGGGGGAGAATGAATGTCAGAACCAAGACTCATCAAAATCCATCCAATATTTGTTTAGACATTTCAGTATCGACCAAAGTGGTTGACTCACCAACGCTGCCATTTGACCCAAACTGAATCTATTTTCAGCGATGATCCAAAATGGAAATCTGCCCAAATTAGTTGTGAGAAAATATTTATTTCATTTAACTTTTTTTTTTTTGTTGTTGTTTTTTTTCTATGGAGGAGAATCTGTGAAGGTGTAGTCAGAATTCTGCAGGTCAGATTTTGTGTGGGCTTGCGAGTAATTCGCTCTGCCAGCCTCATGGCTAATAATATTGAGATGATTATGTGTCTTGCTATATCCACATCTGTGTCTCATATACCCCTTTTCCACCAAAATCAGCACAGATTCACCCGCTAAAAATAGGCAATTGATTCCTTTCCCATTGGCAGTAGATCAGCACTGTGTACACTGCTCTGCAGCACATAGAGATGCCTTTTTGTGTGTGTCTCTCTCTTTCAAAGTTTGTGCAGACAAATCTGGATCTATGTTTAAGTGCTGGACGGGTTTTTTTTGATGGCATGTTATTGCATTTCACCGATAAAGCAGCTAAATTTAGCGCATTCACCTGCATGTTGTGTGCTCATTGCCAGTCAGTCACAATAAAGACCTGTGACTACCGCAGTCATTTGACCCGTGTGTGACTGCCGATTAAAACCTTTCCCATTTTATTAAAAAGCCAGATGTTAGTGGGTTGGGTTTTTTTTTTTTTGTGCAGTGGGGAAGGACCTGTACTGTCACCTGGGAGTCAGGGAAGTTCTGACTTGTAAAGATGGAGAGAGAGGGAACATTCTCTTGGCCTCATATTTTTCCATCAAACTGAGCTTTTTATCACAACTTACTCTGTGTCAAGGTCAAAAACTTCTGTACAGACAGTTTCAAGCTTTTATCTGCATATCTTTTATTCACTGATATAAAAGTGTATTAATCAGCAAAGCCTTTATGTTGCCTACGGAGCAGAGTGATACCAAAGCAGAAGATCCTGTGTGATTGACCTTGCACTCCCATCAATTTTCCATTCATTTAGAGAACAAACTCAGGTCTGAGCTACTGTAAATTTTCTTCACTGGGAGGTAATTATGATTGATTTGCCTCTTTTATTAGTTTTGTGCACTGCAGGTGTCTGACGTCTTCTGGATGTTAGTGATGAAACACAAACACCTTTCACAAAAAAACCTCCAAAACTCCCTGATGGTATTTCTGCATGTTTAGTATGCAGAGTGAAACTCTTTGATAATCTCACTTGCATTATGGAGTCACAATATTAATTAAAACTGACCTTTTGGAGGCAGCAATTAAGTGGGATGTCTTTACTCCTCTAAATCAAATGCTGTGAGTTTAAAAGCTGTTAAACTGAATCAATATCTGTGTTAATTTTAATGAGGTGCAGGTGGCAGGCTGTATAGGAGGATGGATGATAAACGCGGGCCTGTGTAACTGACACAGGTTTTATGTCTCACAACAATGCTTGGAGAATTAATAGTTCAGATCATGAATAAGACATGTAACTGCTGATTTAAGACAAGAGTGCTACAACAGTGTTGTGGTTTTTTAATGTTGAATGTCAGTGTACATAGTGGAAGTAAACTCCTTAACTCTCCAAAGTCACAGCTGCTGCTTAAAGCTGAAGTTGGTAACTTTTATTGAAATACTTTTGAGAATACCACCAGAGAAGCAAGACACTTCAAACTCCTCCAAACAGTTAACTTCTCTCATCTTCCCCTTGACGTAGGAATGTATAGTCATCTGTTATTGTGATTGTCATTTTAAAGATGATGGGTTATTTGCAACTATTCATTGTGATGTGTATGCAATGCAATATGTCTAATTGTTTATATGATATGTGTAGACATGTAGACATGACCATATATGGAGTGTACTCAGCACATTATCCACCGTGAGGCTGATTGGATTCACTGCAGCTGCAGCCTTGTTAAAAACACCTGTGCATTGTATTGCATAGCAAAACTGAATAAGCCCTGGGCAAAGCACGTCGTTTGTAACATTTCAAATGAAGATTAAGTTAAAAGAAGAAGAAATTCATTCCTCTTGCGTGCAGTGTATCTACTTATTTACTATCGATCTAATGTTGCCATCGCCTGCATCAAGTTATAAGGACTCATAGTGCTGTAAACAGGGCTTGTGCTTCTGAATGAGTTCATCTAACTTTTTGTCATATTTGAGTGACTCTACAGCTACCACAATTTTTGTGTCCCTGCCAGGAATAAGTGTGACCAGAGGCCTGTGCTATGAAGCCAGTTCAACTCACCCAGGATATTTTTTTGTCATCTGGCTTGACGAACCCTGACATTAGCCATTTGGATAACTGGTACTACAAAGCTGGTTATCAACTAGGTCAGTCAACTCTGGATTTTCCTATCCTTGGCCATAATGAACACCATGTTCGAGCACAGGGAGGTTCATAAGTGTACCTGGTACCAGAACACCCTAGGCCAAAGATCGATGACCGACCTTGTTGTTGTATCAACAGATCTTGGACACTCGGGTGAAGAGAGGAGCAGAGCTTTCAACTGATCACCAGCCAAAGAACCCGCTGGTGGACAACAGCGGTGAGGGAGGCCTTCGGGCTGAAGAAGGAGGCCTTTCGGGTCTGGCTTGCCCAGGGGGTCTCCTGAAACAGCAGACAGGTATCGGTTGGCCAGAAGGGCTCCAGCTGTGGCAGTCGCTGAAGCAAAAACCTAGGTGTGGGAGGAGTTCAGGGAGGCTATGGAGAAGGACTTCTGGTTGGCCTCAAGGAAGTTCTGACTGACCGTTAGACGCCTCAGAAAGAGGAGGCAGGGCTTGTCTCAGGCTGTGCTCAGCAGAGAAGGAGAATTGATGACCTGAACTGGAGACATTGTCGAGCAGTGGAAGGAGCACTTTGAGGACCTCCTGAACCCAACCATCTCGTCCACCGTGAACAAGACAAAGCCTGAAGACTCGGGGGAACTCTTGCCCATATCCTTGGCAGACGTTGCTGAGGTAGTTAAAAAGCTCACCAGCGGCAGTGCACTGGGTGTGAATGAGATTTGCCCTGAGATGCTGAAGGCTCTGGACACTGTTGGGCTGTCTTGGCTGACGCACCTTTTCAGTGTTGTGTGGAGGTCAGATGGTGCCTGCAAAGTGGCAGACCTGGGTGGTGGTCCCCATTTTAAGAAATGGGGACCGGAGGGTGTGCTTCAGCTATCGAGGTATCACACTGCTCAGCCTCCCGAATAAAATTTACTCCAGGGTGCTGGAAAGGAGGCTCCAACCGATACAGGAGGAGCAATGCCGTTTCCGTCCTGGCCGTGGAACAATGGACCACTTTACCCTTGCGATGTTGCTGGAAGGGTCGTGGGAGTTTGCCCGTCCAGTCTACGTGTGCTTTGTGGACTTGGAGAAGGCTTACGACCAAGTCCCTTGGGGGGGTCTTGTGGGGGGTACTGTGAGAGTACGGGGTACCGGGCTCGCTGCTACAAGCCATACGGTCCCCGTGTCCCTGTGTCTGTTTCAATGTGACGTATGTTGCAAACGGTCTGGATTAGTGCAGAGATTGTTTAGTTGTGTGCAAGAATCTGTTTGTGAACAGTATTAGCAAACTAAACACTTAGCTTTGGCGAAGCCAACTAATCAATGACCTTACTGCAAACAATCACAACAATAACTCAATGACAGCATTAAATCACATACAACAAGTCAAACAGTCTTGCTTAGCCTGTAAAGCTGTGATGAAGCTATGCCCAGTTGTCACGTTACCGATCCTTGAGTGGATGGGAGAAAGAGTCACTTGGTGGTGTGCTGCTTTGTTAGCCAGCAGAAGAAGGCTGGGAAGGGCTGTGGTTTCAGCTGCAGTCTTTGTTGGGTCCTTTGTTCCAAAGGTGAAACTCAGAGGAAGCTGGTCGCTCAGGGTTTAGCGGAGTTAGACGCTTGGTACTAACTCACTTGGTTCTCTTAGTTGCTGGAATGCTAGTTGCAAACCTTGAGTCTATGATCAATTGCCCTCCCTTTAGTGGTTTGGGCTATGGTGCAAGGGTCTGGGCCTCTGGGCTGTTCCAGGCCTTGCCGGAGAGAGGTGTGAGCTGCTCCGCAGCTGTTCGTCGAGCAAGAGAGAAGGCATGAAAGGAGCAGAGGGGCATGTCATTGTAACAGTACTGTCCAATCAAGTTGTGAGACTTGTGTCTCGCTGAGGTGTGAGGTGAGACCTCCTGTGGAGATGGGTGTCACATAGCTGTCCAGTGATTATTTTTCCAAATGATAAATCAACTGTGGTCCTGTGAATCCCAAGGCAATGCTGCAGTTAAGGACGCACGAGCAACTTTTTTCTCCAACTTGATCTCCCAGAATGCTCAAAACTCTAAAGTGCTGTTTCAAACACTCGACCGAATTGTTAGCACCCCCACCAATATTAATTCACATGCATCACCTGAACTCTGTGAGCAATTTTCATCATTTTTCACTGAAAAAAATGAAAACATTAGATCTCACACCATCAGCAGTCGACCCCACAATTCACTTGTCCTGGAACCGCCAACTCACCAATCCTACTCTATGTCAGTCCTCCGCTCGTTTAGTTCAGTGTCACTAACTGCTCTCAACACAATGGTGATGCGCATGAAATCCTCCTCTTGTCCTCTGGATGTGGTCCCTACCAGACTACTGAAGGAGATTATGACCACTGTTGGTCCCTTCATTCTATCTATTGTCAATCACTCTCTGACCTCAGGTGTGGTTCCTGTTTATTTTAAATCTGCTCTAATTGACCCTCTGCTCAAAAACCCCAATCTTGACCCATCCATTCTGAACAACTCCAGACCAGTCTCAAAGCTCCCTTTTTTATCAAAGATCCTAGAAAAACTGTATTATATTATTAAATAACAATTAATAAATCATCTATCAGTCAATAACTTATTTGAAAAATTCCAGTCCGGCTTTCGATCACTTCATAGCACAGAATCAGCTCTCCTTAAAGTTTGCAATGATCTCCTGTTGACTCAAGATGCCGGCGAGTGTTCCATTCTAGTTCTCCTGGACCTTAGCGCCGCATTTGACACGGTAGACCACGACATTTTAATTGACAGGTTAGAGAAGTGGGCAGGAATCACTGACGTGGCCCTGAATTGGTTCAGGTCTTACCTTTTTAACAGATACTCTTCGGTATCTATAGCTGGCTCTGTTTCTTCCTCCACTAATGTCTAACTAATGGGCCCTGTTATCTTTTCCATTTACATGCTCCCTCTAGGTGACATCATTCGTAAATACAACGTCCATTTTCATTGTTGTGCAGACGACACACAGTTGTACATCCCAATCAAGCCCAGTGATCAGTCTAATATAGCAGTCCTCCCCAACTGTATCACAGAAATAAAATACTGGATGTCAGACAATTTTCTCCAGCTCAATCAGTCAAAATACAATGTCATTGTTATAGGTCCATCCACAACAAGAAAACTAATTTTGGAAAGCCCTGGCGATTTAACACCTCTTGTAAAACCCTCAGCGAGAAACCTCGGCGTCATTTTTGACCAGGACTTGAACTTTGAACTTCATGTAAAAAAAGTGGTCCAGACATGTTTTTATCATTTGAGAAACATAGCCAAAGTCAGGTCTTTTATCTCAGCCACAGATTTGGAGAAACTCATCCATGCTTTTATTTCTTCATGCCTCAACTATTGTAATAGCTTATATACCTGTCTCAGCCAGAAATCACTTCACCATCTACAGTCAGTACAAAATGCTGCAGCTCGGCTTTTAACTAGGTCTAAAAAATGTGATCACATCACCCCTGTTTTAGCATCCCTGCACTTGCTGCCTGTTCATTTTAGGATTGATTTTAAAATTCTTCTATTTGTTTTCAAGGCCAGACTTTGGCTAGCCCCTGCCTATATTTCAGACCTTTTATCCTCACACAAACCAGCTCGCAGTCTGAGATCCGCTGATAAGGCCCTGCTTGCTGTTCCAAGGTCTAGGCTGAAAACAAAAGGCGACAGGGCCTTTGTAATCAGGGCCCCTAGACTCTGGAACGATTTGCCTGCGGAAATCAGGTTTTCAGAGTCTGTTCGTCGTTTTACATCGCTCCTCAAGACACACTTTTACAGGAAGGCTTTAATGAAGTAATGCTTAATTTGTATGTATTTTGTGTTGATATTGAGTGTGTGCTGATATTTTATGCTGTAAAGCACTTTGTTATTTATGTTGAAAAGTGCTATACAAATAAAGTTATTATTATTATTATTATCATTATTATTATTATTAAAGCTGCAATGAGATCTGTCCATCACATGTTGTCCTTGGCAACATACTGCACCTCTCCCCATGACAGCTGTATCTTGTCCAGTAGATGCAACAGGTGGCAGGGCTTTTTCTAGCTTTTTGGGGGCAAAATACACTCTAAATCTGCACCATATTCTATATGCACGTGAGACCAAATGCTAGGCTACATTAAACATTAAAAACATATTTTAGTTTAACTTGGCTACAATGTTAACATCAAAGACAAAACAAAGTCTGTCGCTGGCTCCTGTCACTTATCTGCTGGGCCGTGGCAAAAAATATTTGCCACCTGGCTTTACAACTTAACTGTATTCCCTGGTCACATCTGGCCTTGCTATTTAGTACCAAAATCTAAAAAGACTGCAGTTACATGATAAAGTTCTGCTGTGCCTCTGGAAAAACCCTGAGATCATGATTTGTATTGAGTTTTTTTCCCACTGGGAGTAATTATACTGTTACTTGAGTAAAGATTTTCAGTACTTGATCCAATGCTGATTTAATGCAATGTGGAAGCTTGAAGGCTGCAGATCACAGACACAGTGAATAAACCTCTTAGCCACATCTTGTGTGCAGTATTTAAACTTCTGAAATGAACAACATTGGCATTCAAAAATTTTAGATATTTTATGAGGACGAAGAAATAGTTGTACTTCTAAGATGTTTTAAAATTATAATTGAACTTTATTGGCTGGAAAACCATATCAGACAGTATTATCTTAAAGAGGCAACAGATAGGATTCGGGGTTTTTAGCTTGGCGCCACCTAGCGTCAGTAGTGTTGCTCGCACAGTCGCAAAGACCAAATTGACCATGGGGATCGGAGATAATCAATAAAATGTAAAGCCACTGGTGCTATACCTCTTTGTATATGTAGAATGAGAGGGTGTGTGGACACTATACTAAATAAATGAGTAAAGAGACCGAGCAACAATTATCAGATTTAACTGAAGAAAAAACAAATAGTAATGCAAATAATTATAGCAGAATGCACAGTACCAGTACAAACAGCTCACAGTAAATGATACCAATATGCACAGTACCAGTACAAACAACAGTAGACACGTAAGGGATAATGTATAGTGAGCCGGTGACTGTTGAAAAATAACTCCCGACAGGGGAATGGAACCCCGCCGCGCAGCTGAGTTATTTTTCAACAGTCACCGGCTCACTATACATTCTCACACATACACACACACTCACTACTAAAACATTCAAATGTTACAACTGGCATCAATATTATTAAACTGCTGGCAGAGTGTGTTGACAGAGGAGAGGCGTTCACCAGACAAACGGGAGCGGAGGAGAGGATCTTACTCCACTTCTCCCGGTCGGAGAGGCTGGGTGCCCAGTAGCTGTGGCGCCCGCGGGGTGGGGGTATCACTGTCCGAGGGCTGCCGTAGAATGGCAACGAGGATGTCAGCCGACCAACACTCGCTACCCGGTCCCTTGTTGTGGCAATTTGCGATGCTGGCCAGCTAGGAATGAACTAGCAGCCGGTACAGTACAGTCCTCTCTCGGCTAGCTAACATTTAGCCGTGTTACTTACTGATCCATTAGAAAGAAAGCTAGCTGGACATGGGTTTTGAAGCCTCTTTGGTCACAGAGCTCCCTCCATCTCTTGAACACCTGACTGAGGTTTACTCTTGTTTTTCCTCTTCTTTTATCACTCTCCTTTTTGTGCATCCTCGCCTCCTCAGACAGAGGAGCTGCTTTTCTTTTGCTAGGCCATTTTTCACTTATCTCCAAACTTTGTCTGTCTGCCATTGTGCTCATGACTCAACTATCTCATGCCACGGCCAATTCCTCATAAGGACCAGCTCCAGTCCCTGATTGGCTGACCGACCAGTTTGGCAATACATGACACATCTCCTGCCGTAAAGCAGATCAAGTAACCTATGTAAACGCTGATAGTCTGATTTTACTGTGTATACTACCCTGTGCAACCCACATTATTTTCATAATGATATACTATATAGGCAAAAATGCTGCCTGTTGCTTCTATAAAATTGGAATTAAAATTAAAAAATAAAGTAAATCTGTGTATGAGGCGTTTTGAACAAAAACATTGATGAATCTGTGATTCTGTTGAAGTGATTAAACTCCCCACTTTGATTGCTGCAGTTTTGATGACTTTCCACCCTGGCCTATCGTAGTGCTGTGAGTTACAAGAAAAGGATCTTAATGGTGTTTGTTAGACTTGTGTAATGGGACTCGACACAGTTGGAGGACAAAAAACACTCTGGCTAAAAAGAGGACTTGATTGCTTGTGGTTCTCCAGAGTTCTCATCAGTGCTGTCCGATCCACATAAAAACAATTTGCTCATTGGCAACGAGCGAGAAAACAAAACTGCTAATGAGACATTAAAAGGAAGAAAAACAGCATTCACGCAGGAAATTTGAGTTTTGCTGCAACTTCTTTCATGTAGAAGGTTCAAAGCAAATAATAGGTGATAAAGAGTTTGAACTGATTGAAAGCAAAAGTATTTAAAGTTGACACAAAACCTTTGTCAAATCTGAAATCTGAATTCTAGGATATGTGTGTGTGTCACTCTGGGGACAGCAGCAGGAGGTGAGGATGAGGAGGAGGATTTAGGGTGATGATTGGCGTGGCTCCCTGCTGATGTTGGGGTCGAGTCGAGCTCGTCTTTGTGTTTGTGTCTCCCTCCTTCATTAAAAATCCATTACACTGCCGCTAATAGAGACTTAATGAGGACAAGCCTGGTGGAACGTCCTTCATGTGAGGCTCAGAGGAGACTAATCACTGCCTGATTCCCCAGTTGGGCTGTTTGGCAGGACGGGATGGAAAAGGCAGACGGAGCGGATTCACAGAGTCTTTTCTGGTGATTCACAGTGCTCTCGCCGGCGGCGCTCCTTCTGAATACAAGAGGTTGAAAGGTGCGAGCGGTGATGCTCGCTTGAGGGGAGAACACCGACCTTGGAACCTGGATTTTTTAAAAAGAAAGTTATTCTACCTTCCATGCTCTGGATACCCTTTCGAGTGGATAAAATTATCATCAGCGTGTGCTCAGCAGAGCTCGGTAGCTCGTTTGGTACATTAACATGCACACATGCAGGCGAGCCGCTTCGACCTTCCAAGCAATAACCTGCTGACTACGAGTGTAACAAAACCAGCTCACTAAAAGTTCGGCTGTTTCTCAACTTTTTCCACTCTTTGTGAATTCTGAATGAAATGAGCTTTGTGATACTTTCGACCTCCCACTGCTGATTCGTCAACCCGGTCCCTGGAAATTTTGTGAAATGAGCACCACATCTGAAAATGCAAATAACCTGCATGGCGTGCTAAAAATGAGAGAAATTCATTTTCCCACAGCAGGAAGATTCAGGTGGAGGAGACACAGCTGGAAAAGAGGAAATTAAGGGTGTGGATGTTGGAGGGTGAATCAGCAGAGTCTTTTACCTTAAGTGCTTAAAGTCTGGGCTCACACGCCAACCTGTGTGTTAGATTTGCTAGGAAAGTTCCTTATGTTGAGTCTTACTCAGTTAGTGAAGTACAATGCAAATCACTAACACATGGGATCAGTGTCGCCAGGTTGGACAGTGTCTTGCCCAATTCAGCTTTTTGCTTAACCTTTAAATCGTCTTTTCATTGTTTATTTCCTTTGAGCAATAATAACAAAAAATAACAAAAATCAAATGTTTTCCTTTCTGAACATATTTTTTAAACATAGGCCTCTACCAAACGGTTGGGATGTCACTTCAAGCTTTTACAGGAGAAAAAAAAAACAAAATCTAAATTACAAACCATGTGCCATTATTATGCTTGTAATATGTACATTACATGTATTAATTGTAGATGTTTACCATTACAGTACTTTGAAAACATCTGAGAAATGGTGAAAAATCATACTGATATATTTTCAAATATATCATGGAATAACAATAAATATATGGAATTAACAACAGTGAATATTCATCATTTTTTATTTGATAAAAATTGTATGTATAGTGTATGTATAAAAATGTATAGCGTATAATGTGTGTTTAGATTGATTCCCATGTGCATCCAGGCAGGGAAAATGAAAGGCTTGCTAACATAATCAAGAACAATAAGACAAATCCATACTTGACAAATGTGAGTTTTTATAATTCCTTACGGTGATGAATTATCCATCACCACGTCAGTAATTCAGTTCATGTAAGCCAAACATACACTCCTCTACTTAGCGTCCAGCGGCCTGAACATTGAGATTGTGGAAAAACCCAGCATCTATACAAAAGAATAACTCAAGACATAGAATAGAAATCTTTCGATGCATACACTTTTGTACTTTGCGATCACGTCCAGGATATTTCATTTCGAGATTTGTCAGATGATTTTTGTTTGTTACGGAGAGATGTGCTGCAGAGCTGGTGACAAGGGCATAAAATGAAGCTTTACAAGACGTAAACAAATCTAACGACTCAGTTAGAAATAACTTCTCTTCATTGTTTAACAATGTAAATGCTGCTGCCAGTAGGTGTATGTAAAAATAGGCCTAAATATTATCTCATGTTGTAACTGTAGGGCTCTATGAATTGCATATGTTGAATATTATGTAGATTTTTTGTTTACATGAAATTCTAGCAAACATAAAGGTTTTTCATTAAACTTCAAACAGTGTCCTCGGTGACGGTTTTCTGTAAAAATGGAGGTTATCTTTTTTTTTTTGTTTTACCGTTTTAACATCCAATGGCACATGATGTTTTTATTGTGGGTATCTCAACTGTTTCTCTCTGGTGTCCACTATTTTATTTATTATTTATTTGGATGCCCGTTAGTCACTACCAAAGTAGCAACTACTCTTCCTGGGGTCCATACAAGCAAACATTACATTGTAGAGTAAGACAAATATATGATAAAAAATTCAAGGCAAAAAGGAACAAAATGCAACCAAAAAAACAAGAAAACTACAAAACTAAAAATTAAAAAACAAAATAAAAACAAAAACAAACAGACAAAACCAACAGAGTAACCATAAAATATTCAGAAATTGTAAGAAAATTATAATAATTATAATAATAATTATAGCTGCTGCGCAGCAATGGTCGGGGCCGGGCAATTTTAGGCAAAATTAGGCAATTCTGAGCAACACACACACTAAAACAAAGCATATCACAACTTAGAAGTTGCATCATATAATTATGGCATGCCCTTCAAATTGTGGATGAGTGGCTGAAGTGATCAGATTCATAATATACAAAGTAAAGAAAAAACTCAAGAACAAGAAAGTAAGAATAACATTAACTGCTAGCAATTATGAACAAACTGGCCTGATCTAGCTTAAAGCTAAACATTATCCATGGAGACAAAGATGAAAACATTTTTTAAAATGTAATTGTAGCTATTGGATGGACTCTGCATATTGACTGATAGCTAAGCCAAATAAACAGGGAAAAGAGACAAGGGATAACAGGGAAAAGTGTTGATAGAGAGTATTTGTCTCTCCGCGAAACTGCCTGGATCATAATTGTTTTAACCTTAGTAGTCTCTAATCCACATAGCATGATGCCTGAACATGGGACTTTAACATTAGAATGTCCATTCTGCCTTAGCTGAGACTTGAACTCACAACTTCTGAGACTGAGGTCCATCTTCTATCTCACTGAGCTAATTGGCAAGTGACAGTTCATGTGTGGCTTCACAAATTGACTAAGCCAAGCATCAGGGTGCCAGACAGTAGCCATCCATGCCATGGAAAAGCAAATTTCAAAGCTGCAGCACATTTGGTTGATTTGTTATGAAGGTTTTGAAATTTAGAGGCTTGCTGTAGCGCCACCATCAGGACTATTGTCTTGTGTTTCCAGTTGAGGACATCTGGCATGGGACTGGACCTTTATGAAAAGTTTGAGTAGATTTCCCATATGAAAATGTTGTACAAGCTAGTTGCACAAGGCCATTTTTGCATTGACTCGAAGGGCTCTAGTTTCCCGGCGCAGCGCAGGGAGCTAGTTTCGAGCAGTGCAACCCGAGCGCGCTCAGTTTGGTAGTTTGGCAGACCGAAGTGCGCTGAGATGGGTGTGGCGGCGCAGCAGGGGGAGGTGTCGACAGATCCAGCTTGGCGCAATGACAGTTTCATGCCAAAAGGCTTTGCTGAAGGTGCGCTAAAAGCTCACCGGCTGAAACCACATCTACTGTCAGCGCAGGTGGAGTGCAGCTGGTGTAAGCCGAAGTTTGGCTGACAGGCAGACAGTGCGCACACGTCACCAAAACCTCACAGGCAGGTTTCCAGAATGTCAGGCACATTAACGATGCAATAAATACCCACAAACACCACTATGTAATGCAACAAAGGGGATTGGCACCGTTTGGCACGCATAATGGAAACCCAACCTGGTTTAATTAACACAGCTGCAAACTAATGAGTTCACATCCCTCTCAGCCAACCACAAGCAGCCACAGCATCAGATAGGGAGTATATATTCAGCATCTGTCATCTTAGAAAAGTCAAAAGAAAAGAAACAGAGTGAGACTGCGAGAGAGAAAGAGAGAGCACGCGTGCACGAGAGATACGCAATTGTGGTGACCTCCTCCCAGGCTACCTTTGCGTCATCAGCCCGTGGAGGTCTGCTCGCAGTTCTGTATATTCGGACACTGCGAGCTTGGACCTCCCGGACCAAAACATCAGTTTCCTCCTGGGAGGAGTTTGACCGTCTGATGCTGCTGCTCTCTTCTGCCATGGCTAATTGAGTAAACTCTCATTACGCCTTCGCGCGGCGCATTTAAGGGTGAGGAGAGGGGCTCATGTGATTGGTGTGATGTGTGTAAAACCAACTCCATGCCTTCTTTCCTCCCTCTTTCCGACTTGCGCAGGTAGGAGGGACGGAGGTGGGAAAGAGGAGTAGCTGCGCCTGCGCGCACGGTGTGCCAAACTTGCAAAATCCACCTGGCCACACCCAGTTGGCGAAGCGCAGGTGCGCTGCGCCTCCGCTGCGCCCAGTCTGCGAAACTAGAGCCCCAATTGTTCGCATGAGTGAAATTCAAAATGCTGTAAAAAAAAAAAAAAAAATTCTGTTTTTGAGATAAAATTCTGATATTTTCCAAACATCATCTACCATGACTGAAAAATTTTGTCATTTTTTTTTAATGAACATTGAAAATGTATTTAGCAAGAATTTGCAAGTATAAGTTTACAATACCGTTTACAGTCAAACTTTTTGATGCACTGTAGGCTCAATTTTCGATAAATCAAAAATCTGTGTGTATCGTTTGTGTAGGACAGTCTGAAGATGCTCTGATGCTCAAAAATTGTGGGAGGAGATAGGTTTAATAAGTTTAACAGTTTTTGAAAAAAAAACAGAGTGATGGACTTCATAATTTGCAATAGGTTTAAATGTACAAACGTTTCTTCAGTATTGGGGCTACATTTTGGTGAAAGTTGCAAGTCTGTAGCACATATGGTTGATTTGTTGTGAATTTTCAAAATTTTGAACTTTAGAGGCTTGCTGTTGCGCCACCATCAGGACTAATGGCCTGTTTTTGCAGCTGAGGCAGTCTGGCATGGGACTGGACCTTTTTTGCAAAGTTTGGTGATTTTTCGCGCATGGGAAATAGGATTTCCTTGGAAGAAGAAGAAGAACATGCAGGATAACAATAATGATCATGATACTAATTAGGATTTTATGGCTCAAAGGTAATTGCAGTACTACATTTATTGAGAGAATTAAAGACCAGGAGACTTTCACATTGAGGTTCATACAGTCAGGCATTATGTAATAAACCCAAAGTGTGAGGCGCTGGTGTTCTGTGCCATCAGGTATCTTTTTAAGCTCTTTTTAAAAACAGCTGTACTTGCCACATGTGTAATGTCTGATGGCAAACCATTCCATAATTTCATACTACAGTACGTTGCAATTGCATTTTTTTGCATGTCCCCCAGGAGGTTATATCTTCCGGCATCTGCAGGTGTTTGGTTCCTAAAATCTTCTCGCAAGAGCACAAGACTTCTGAGTGACCAAACGTCCTGGCGGTCATCCAGGACTCACAGAATGGTAGTTACAGTCGTAAACTTTGCTCTATTTTGTTCCCCAAATAACGGCCAGGTGGTGCTTTAAGCACTAGATGACATATACCAGCAGCGACATGAAGAAGCCCAAGCACCTACCTCATTGACAAGAGGCAGAAGAAACTGGGAGCAGGACCACACCAAACGGGTGGGGAGTGGCGACGTTGATTCTTTAGAATCGTGAAAATGTGCCAGGTGATGTCCAGGAAGCCACAGCAGAGATGTCTTCCAAAGGTACCCTCCTCAGGGCAGCCCATGAGGCAGAGATGCTTCTGGTAGAGTAGCACCTCACTCCCGATGGTAAGGGGCGGCCACTGACCCTGTAGGTGTGCTTGATGGTATTGACCACCCAGTGGGACAGGCGCTGTTTAGACAGAGCACAACCTCGGTTAGGGCCACCATAACAAACAAAGAGCTGCAACGATTGTCCTACAGACAGCATCAATATAGGCAGCAGAAGCCCGAACTGGGCATAACAGGGTTGATTCACCCTCGTCTGATGGAGAGTTAAACCAGGCAAGCTGGATTGGCCGATTGACATGTGCATGTGGCAGTACCTTGGGAAGGAATGCAATAACCCCTGAGCCATCTGGGTTCCATCGGCAGGACCCGCTGACTGACAGGGCATGTAACTCCCCAACTCGCTTCGCCGATGTTATGGCAGGGAGGCAAGGAGAAAAGCCGCCTTCATTGACAGCCATTTCAGATCGCAGCCTCAATGCCCCCTTGCGAAAAACAGAAACCAAGCGATGTGACCCAACGGACCCATCACCAACCAAGGCATGGCATGATGATCTCATCATGCCATGCCACATACACCTTCAAAGTGGAATGAGCGCGGCCACTATCCAGGAGGGACTGAAGGAACTCCTTGCCCACACACCAGGCAGAGAACCGTCTCCACTTGCACTCATACTGAAGGCAGGTGGATGATGCACGTTGTCCTAACTGGGTCAACACAGCTTGTCAGGAGCCAGTCAGGCCCTGCAGTGGCCAGACCCAGAGCTGAAGGCGGTGGGGGTTGGGATGCCAAATCCGACCCCCCAGCTGTGAAAGAAGGTCCGTCCTGTTCAGGAGGCACCATGGAGAGCTGCAACAGAGCCTCTGCAGTTGTGGAAGCCGAGACTTAGGGGGCAACCAGGGGGAGAGTGTGGCCCCGCTGTAGGACCCTCTGTTTTTTTTTCTTTTTTTTTTTTTTTTTTCTCCTACTTGTCTGCACTGGTCTTCATAGCTTAGCGCCACAAAAGGGTGCAAGCTTCTTGTGAAGATTGATGCACTGTTAATCTTGCAGTCAAGTATTTTATACCCACAATGCGTGGTTGTGACCGTCACCCACCCTCCCTGGAGACTAGCCTATCAGCCTTTATTGGAAAAGCTTCCTAATATGAGCCAGAGAGGGCCGTGATACACCAAGGTGTGTCAAGGGGAAGGTAAGGAACAAGCAAGGGGGAGGGGGCAGGTGCTAGTCCTGAGTTATATAGTGACAGTGCATGCGGAGGAGAAGGAGGGAAAACAAACAAACAAACAAAAAAAAAAAAAGAGGGATAAACAGGCAGTGTAGCTGATGTATTGTGGCCTTGAGGTGGTTGTGCTCCATGCAGATTATCAGAAATAAACATATACATGTCTACTATACTGTACTGAAAAACAGAAACACAAGAGAAGTCTATACTGAACACCAAAAATGTGAGAGTCTTGGTGGAGGGGGAAAGCCCGCCTGTAGAGAAGAGAGAGCGCAGTGTGGAAAGTTTGAGAAGCAAGTGGGCCCCTTTGAAGTGGAAAGTGAAAAGTGTATGTTAACCCACCACCCCCCCTCTTACTATGATTCTCCGATCCCTGTCGGAAAATCATTAACCCTACACCGTGAATGTGCATGTGAGTGCCCATAAGTGTGATGTGCTGCATTAAAATTGAGGGACATAGGAGACAGGTGTGGCCAAGGCTGATGGCTACAGCACACTGCTGTCCTGCAGCCCGTGCAGCCATAAGGCACCTGGAACCTGTTCCTATTTGTCCCCCAAAATGTAGGTGTATGTGGTGCCTTAAAATTAGAGGACAGAAAAGGATGGGCCGGGGGGCAGCATGGAGGGCTACCGGACACCACTGTCCCATAGCCTGCCCCATCATGAAGCTCCCCAATCCATCTGTGGTCTGCGCCTCGAAGAGTGAGTGTATGTGGTGCGTTAAAAACTGTGGAGTGTGTGGAGAGTAAACAAAATGTGGTTTAGGAGGCCAGGCCAGTGTGGGCCCGGCCCGAAGGCTGGAGGGATGGATGACAGGGGCTAGAAGGTGGCGCCAACCAGACCCCGGCGCCGCGAGGCCCCCAGTGCCCATGGACAGTGGGCCAGGCGGGCCCCAAGGAAACCCAACAGGCCCCCACCCAGCCCCGCCCCCCAAGCAACTGCAGCGCCAGGCCCCCGCAGTGGTCCCGACCTGGGTCACACCGCCTGCAGCAAATCGACCCCCAGCAGAAGGATGAGACACGTCACCAGGGAGCACGGAAGACGAGCCCCACCCAGCCCCCCCCGAACCCCGAAGCACAGGAGCACAGGCCAACCCGCAACCCCGCCAGTATCCCCCCAGACCACCACAGACCCAGAGCCGGGCCACCAGCCCATCCGACCCGCCCCCCCACCACCGGCCGCACACCAACGGGCAGGCCCACACTGCACAGCACCAGAGCACCCCCTGCAGGCAGCACCCAGCCCCCGCGTCAGGCCCCCCGAGCAGGCACCACCCAGGGCGGAAACAGCCCCCCAAGAGGGACCAGCCACGCCGCCCCTGGCCCAGGGAGCACGGGGAGACCCCGCCGCCTCCGGGCACACAGGACGAGCAGTCCAGACGCACCGCCCCCAGGGGAAACCGCCCGACCCCGCGACCCCACACAGACCCAAGGAGCAGGCCCGGATTCAAGGGGGAGAAGGTGCGCCTAACACATGCTTAAGACCTTGAAATCTGATGAACCGCTTTGGTATATTGTGGTGTGAGAGATAGATGTAATAGGGGTTACATCATTTACAGAAACAGAAACAGGTTACATATGACACAACAGTCTTTATAGACTTGTAATATTTATATGTACAGGTGGCATATGCTCACAGGCTGAGTGGCACTATACAGACATGTTTAGTGAGAGAATAAATGGTGACCATTTTTCTGTAAAGTATGTTAATTGATTTCTGTGGCCGGCAGAAATTTTCTCCAGCGAAATATGTTCTGCAAGGAGATTCAGCCAATGGTTGATGTTGAGGGTCTGTTTATCTTTCCAATTGACTAGGATTGTTTTCTTGGCGATGGCGAGAGCTACAAGAAGAGAGTTGCAGTGGCTGTTTGGGAGGTCAATTGTCATCAGGTCACCAATTAAGCACAGGTTGGGAGATAATGGGATCCTGCAGTCCAAAATGGAGGAGAGTTTTTGAGTGATTGTTGACCAGAAGTGCTGGACGGGTGAACATAACCAGAGTGCATGAAAGTAGGTGTCTGCAGTGTTCTGAGTACACTGAGTGCATGTGTCAGATTGACTAAAGCCCATTCTATTCATCTTTTGTTGGGTGATGTGTGTTCTGTGGAGTACTTTAAATTGGATAAGCTGTATATTAGTGTGTCTTGTCATCTTAAATGTATTTTTGCATATCTGAGTCCAGAAGTCAGGGTCGGGTGAAGCACCCAGCTCCTTTTCCCATTTTAAAATTGGTAAATGTATAGAGCTGGTCTTTCACAGTAATTTATAAATCTTGGAAAGGTTCTTCTTATTACTCGGAGAAAGCTTTGTAATATGTTTGGCAAATTCTGGTGGCTGCAAAGTGTCCTGAGGCGCTGGAATTCTCTTCTTGATTGTTGTTATCAGTTGTAAATATTGTAGAAAATTTCCATTTCTTATTTCAAAAGTTTGAAATAAGTTTGTGAATGTCATAAGTATATTGTCTTGGAAAAGGTGATGGAGATGAGTTACTCCCTTCAACTCCCATGTACTAAAATGGAGAGGTCTTTTGTTGATTTCAAAGTCCGGGTTGTGCCAGATTGGAGAGAGCAAGCAAGGTTCTATCTGAGAGTTAGTGATATCTAGTGTTTTCCACCAGGCTGACAAGGTGGAAGCAATCATTTGGTTCTTAAAACAGTTATGACGTTTGAGTGTAGTGGTGATAAACGGGAGGTCAGAAAGTTTTATATTGTTACAGTCCACCTGTTCTAGTTCGAGCCAGGAGTTGTAGTCTTCATTAGGGTATAACCATTTCAATAGGTATTGTAGCTGGTTAGCCAAATAGTAATGTTTAAAGTTAGGAGCGTCCAAACCCCCTTCCAGTTTGTTTTTCTGAAGGGTACTTAGGCTAATTTTTGCTGTTTTGTTCTTTGAGTAAAATTTTATAATTGCAGAATCTAATGACAGGAACCATTTCGATGTGGGAGTGAATGGAATCATGGAAAAAAAATAGTTAATTTGGGGTAGAATTTTCATTTTAACTGTGGCTATTCGACCCAGGAGGGAGATGGGAAGATTACTCCAGCGCTTCAGGTCACCACAGATCTTATCTAGAAGCGGGCTAAAGTTCAGGTGGACCAAGTCTGATAGTTTGGATGAAATATTTATGCCAAGATATCTTATGTTGCCCACAGGGAGAGAAAATTTTTGGTCTGCAGGATTCCAAGAGTTCTCCGTTATTGGCAGTATTGTAGATTTGGACCAGTTGATGGAGTAGTCCGAAAGTTTAGAAAAATTTGTTATGAGATTAAATACTTCATGTAAAGATGATTTCGGTTCTTGTAGGTAAAGTAAAATGTCGTCGGCATATAGATTAATTTTATGCTCTGAATTATCGGAATGGATACCTCTGATCTTGCTGTTCTGACGGATTGCCATAGCCAATGGTTCGATGAATATTGCAAACAGTAGAGGTGAGAGTGGGCACCCTTGTCTGGTACCTCTCTGCAAAGTGAAGCTTTTAGATGTGATCCCATTGGTGGTGACTGTGGCCTTAGGGGAATTATATAAGGCTGATACCCACTTGATAAATGACTCTCCAAAGCCAAATCCACTCAGGGTGGCAAATAGGAAGGACCAGTTGACCTTGTCGAAGGCTTTTTCTGCATCAAGTGACAGAACAATTATTTTGGTATTAGCCCGTTGTGCTTTACTTATCAAATTAAGAACTCTTCTGACGTTATTACTTGAGTGTCTGCCATTAATGAAGCCTGTTTGATCATGACCCTCTGTAATGCCGGCAGAATCAGAGGTAGCGTTGGAAATGCATACAGGAGCTCATTTGGCCACTCGTGCCCCATGGCATCCTGTCCCAGAGGAGCGGTCCCTTCTGTCCAAGAGAACCAGTGGGGGCAATGAGCTGAGTCCTCAGAGGCAAAGAGGTCCACCCCTGCTCTGCCAAAGAGGTCGCAAATCATTTCCACCACCTCCAGGTGAAGCCGCCATTCCCCTGGTGGAGGCTTGCACCGGGAAAGGAAGTCTGCAACCTGATTCCGCTCCCCTGGCAGGTACATTGCCCATAGGCTGGACAGGCAAGGAGCAGCCCAGTCAGAAGGCACTGGGACACCCGCAGCAGCCGTGTTGACCTGGTGCCCCCCTGATGATTGATCTGGGAGACAGCAGACATGTTGTCGGACTGAATGAGCACATGTCTTCCCTGCAGATACGGTAAAAAATGCTGGAGTGCTAGATACACAGCCCGAAGCTCCAAGACATTGATGTGGCTTGCACAGTCCTGAACAGACCACTGTCCCTGAGCAGGCCTGCCTCGCCATACCGCACCCCACCCCAAAAAGGAGGCATCTGTGATGACAGTCTCCCTAAAGGATGAAATAGCCCTCATGGGCGTGCCCCCCAGCAGATACGCTTTGTCCTTCCAGGGTGTCAAAGCACAAACACATGCCTGTGACACTCTGACCAGCCTGCTCCTGTGTCTCTTGGTGTCTAGGAGAAGGCTGTTCAGCCACATTTGCAGGGGGTGTAGCATCAGCAGGCCCAAGGGTATAACAGCTGAGGCAGCTGTCAGTTTGTCCAAGAGCTGCAGAAACTTGATGTAAGGCAGCCACCTGCCCCTCATGAAGTGGGGGAGGAGCTGCAGAATGTCGCTCACGCACCGTGGCGAGAGGCAGGCCCTCATAGCAACCGAGTCAAGCACCAACCCCAGGTAGGCAACCCGCTGGGAAAGGAACCAGGCAGCTCTTCTCCCTGTTCACCATGAGGCCCAACCTGGCCACGTGCCAGTAGGTGGGCTGTATCCCGTACCACCTGATCCCAGGATGGCACACATACCAGCCAGTCGTCGAGGTATGGCAGAATATTCATTCCCTGCACATGCAGAGGTGCAAGGGCTGCTGCCACACACTGGGTAAAAACCCTGGGGGACAGGGAGAGTCCGAACGGGAGCACCCTGAATTGGTAATGGCGGCCCTGGAAGGCGAACCTCAGAAACCGCTGGTGGTGTGCAGCAATCGGTACGTGAAAGTAGGCGTCCTTAAAATCTATGGATGTAAACCATGTCCCCCTGACTGACCACACGCAGCACATCCGCCGTGGTCAGCATCCGAAAGGGCAGAACCTTCATACCTTGAGGCCCCTCAGGTCCAAGATGGGGCGAAGTCCACCGTCTTTCTTGCCAACCAAAAAGTAGGTCGAGTAGAACCCCCCAGGCTGTAGTAGAGGATCCACCGGCACAATGGCGTCCTTGGCCAGGAGGACGGACAACTGCTGAGCCAGAGCTAGGGCTTTTGCTGGGTCGCTGATGATGGTCATTGTGACCCAGCCGGAGCAAAGGGGCTGGCGCCGGAACTGTTCGTACCCCTGGGTCATGGTGGAAATCACCCAGGGGTCCGACAAGCAGGCAGCCCAGTAATTGACCTGCTGCTGAGAAAAGCAGCAGCCCCATAGCCCCCCCCAGCCACTGTGTGCAGGTGGCTGAGGGCAGCGTCTAGAAGCAGATGAGGGGCCACTCTGATTGCTGGGAGCAGGTGCTCTACTGTGAAAGCTGGCCAACCGCTGCCTGGTCTCATTAGCCGTAGCATTAGGGTCCAGTGCCTCGAGAGCAGCTGATCCAAACAGCTCCCCTGGTTCTGCTGGCACCTGACGAAGGACCCCACGAGTGGCCTCCGTCAGAGGTGACTGGGCCAACCAGACATGATGGCGAGTGTGCACCAGAGTGGATATCAGCCGACCCAACTCTTTTGTCTGGAAGGCAAAAGCCTGCAGCGACAACTTCCAACTTGCTATGGTGAGGTACATGTAAAAATGTAAGAATTTAGTAACACAGATTTTTTTTTTCATTGATATAAAAATTTATATAAAATACAGGCACATAGAAGGACATGTAATGATGGCAAATCTGGTTAGCCCAGATTGTCCTGAAAAAACCCCAAGATATAGCATGTGTATGTAGCTTTTACGGCGTCGGCTCACTGAAGCAAAATAGATATAACAAAGCTCGGAGAGGGGAGTGGACACGCTGCCTTCACCAACAAAGTCACTATACATGTAAAAAAGAAAAATGAAAAAACAACCACTTCAACACAGGTGGCAGAGAGGCAGCTATTGACGGTTGAGAGTTGAGAGGCTATTCAGTCCGTGTACTATTGACGCGTGATCGCGAGAAGAAATGAGGAACCAAACATCTAGACGCTGGAAGATATAATCTTCCGGGGGTCACACAGGGGTCACAGGTGATGTTGTTATGTCCACTCGACACACGCTTGCGCGAGCGGAGATATCCAGTTCTTAAAGCACCGCCTGGCAGTCACTGAGGGACGAAATATAACTGCCAGACCTCTTCCCATAACTGCAACAGTTTTTTCCTTCTGTTTTGACCACTTGAATCTGCTTTCTAATACAACCCAGAGGACTTTGGTTTCCTCTACCTGTTCCACAGGTACTCCCTGTACCGACACATTTAACTGTGGTCTAGGTTTAAGCTTAAAAGATGATCCAAATAGGCTACTATACTTTTTGCTTTTGATAAATTAAGAACTAACTTATTCCATGCCCACATTGCAACAGATTGTTATTCCCTGTCCAATGCACAAGACAGGTCTTCAATAGATGCTGCTGGTAAGTACAGTGTTGTATGTGACATCCAGTAGATGGATGTCACAGTCCCACAAAACCTCTTAGGGAAGGATTCAGGTATGGATGGAGGACAAAACGTGACATTAAAACCATGTCTCACCTCCTGTCACATTATTTCCTTTTAACCTTAGCCATAGGAGAAGCTGTGAAAACAGTCATATAAAACATTTGAACAGGTCTATGTAACGGTTATAAAGGGAAGTGACAAACTGTGTTGACACAAAGATCAGAATACACTTGTGTAGGAAATAAATATATTGAAAATAATGATAATTAACTAAATAAGGGTGGAGAGAAAGACAACATAGTGAGGGTGATATTAGCAAGATGGTATTAGCTTCTCTAATTTCTATTATTATTAGTTTCTCTAATGTATCAAGTAACCATTAACTCTTGCATTCACAGGAAAGCAGTGTAGTAAAAAGTCCAGTATTTCACACTGTAATGTGGTGGAGCTAAAGTAAAATATCACCAAATCAAAAATGCTGAAGTTAAAGAAAGAGTATAGGACATAGTTCACATCAGAAAGGATTTTACTGACTCCATTAAAGCATGTGTACATGTGTCTGTTCATCTGTCGTGTCAAACTCAGACAAAGTGCTGTGGCTCTAAAATGATCCACCTGGACATGATAGTTGAGTAAAAGGCGATTTTAGTTGAACAGCGTCTCCCGCAGCATGTTCTCCTAAACCTTATTGGCTGTTTGACGGATTATTTGGCTAACGAGCAGATTCTGCTTAATTAACGGCGGATTAGGAGCGGCGGGGAGGAAAAGCTGCGGGTGGACAGCTGAAGGTGACCTCCGCTTCGATACCTGGAGTTTCCATCACTGCAGGCAGACGCTGCGTGGACCGACTTCAGATTTCTATGTTAATTCTCTGTGGTGGGTTGTGAAGATACAAAAGTCAGCAAAGTAAAGGAGAAGATTGGCGATTGCTTGAAGATTAAGCTTGACCTTGTGGTTTTTCTGAACTTTCTTAAAATAACCAGTCGTCATAATTAGGATTGCTTTTTTTTTTGTAAGTAAGACATATTACAAAAATAAACAAATAAAAAGATTAAAGTACCTCACGATAAACTGTACAGAAACTTCTGTGTATTAAATAATATGATGACATTACATTATGGCAAAAATGTGAATTATTTTGCTTTAACTTAAACTTAATCTTGATTATTCATCCCAGTGATACATCAAACTCTGGTAACATATTGCTCTTTTTCATTTGAAGATTTGGAATTGACACAAACCTGGGTTTATTTTTCTCACTGTCCTTTCAGACAAAATTTAAAATGCACAAATCCTGAAACGGAAATATGACTTGCTTCACTTCAAATCAGTATTCTTAATTGTTTAGATTCTAAATGTCCATTTACATTCCACCTGCACGTTATCTTTGGCTGCGTTTCATTATTAGTTCAACATGGCCTCGTTGACCCTGCTGCCATCATAAGTGCCGTTCCATTTGTCTGAAAAACTGAGGTGGACTTGGTGAGTTTGGAGGGCTGAGGGAGCGAGTGAACAATGATGGTCACTCCAGAGAACCATGTCACCCACAATGCATTGAAATTATGCATTTGATGAAGAAAATACATGCATGGCTATGTGGCAGTAATGTATGTTAAACTGTGATTGCTTACCATCGAAGAAGAAGAAAAATGTCATAGAAATAATTGCACTTAATATATATTTAGATTGTTGTAGGGATGCATGTTAATATACATATCATCAGAATCGGCCAACATGCTTTTTCTAATTTTGCACAATGAATGAATATCACATACATTGATAAGTATTATACTAATGTCTCCATCTGCTGGTGGGCCAGCAAGATAGAATAAACATGTAGCAATAATAGTATAGAAATAATAATACAGATGATAAACATTTTCAAATCAGAAAATGACGCAGCTAATTGACCCTTCACCAAGCCCCACCCCTAAGCAAAGAGCCCACACTGTTACTAACTGTATTCCCTTACGAAAATCAAATTTTTGAAAAAAAAAACTTAAAAGTGATTTCAGAGAGAAACAGGCAGAGGGGTCTACAATATGTGTTTGAAGGATCCAAGATGTCAAAATTACTCAGCAGCAAAAACAAATTTAAGCCATACAAAAGAAGCTCAATCCTAACTATAGGCCATAGATCACAGTGTAAAACTGATTCACCACATCACTGGCAATCGAGACAGAAAACAATGAACATAAAGGGAAACTTCTAAGTTCTGTGTCACTGCACTGTATGCAGATGAACGGTTTTTGGTCTCTTCCCTTGTTGCCACCAACTGCTGGACCTCCGCAGGCAGATGGACAGGGAGCTCCAGGGGAAGCCAAATACCATTCATCTGCATGCACTGCAGTGACAAGATTCAAGATTCAAGAAAGCCTTTATTGTCATTGTACAGACATCTATACAACGAAATTGGGAGTGCCACAACTGAAGGTGCATTAGGAATTAATATAAGAGCAAAAATAAAACAAGTGGCGACAACCCAAGACAAACAAAACGAACGAGACAAGAGCATACAGGTCATGTCATAATGACCTGTATGTTTGGCATGACACCACGCCCTAAAACACACTACACATACAAACAACACAAGCATAATACACCTGTTCAGAGAGCCAAGAGCCGCTGCGTCCATGCGCACTGCCATCTTTCCCCTCAGCATCGCATTCGCCGCCTACACACAGCTGACTTACTACTAAAGTTTCCCTGCTTCCCTTCACTGGTTCTTGTAAAGCAGGGTATGTCTTCAGTGTTAAAATCATTACATTTTTATATGTATCTCACCATAGCAATTTGGAAGTTGACATATTCTGTCATACATGAAGAGGGGAGACTCTCTGGAATCTGGCAATATAAGAACCATGATGGTGGGACATTCTGTCACTTCATAGCTGTCCAAAACATGTGGTTTGTGCCAGGCGGAAAATGATTGCCAGTATGTTTTCATTATTGCAAGAAATTCCATTGACTCATTCACAAGTCAAAGTCAACAAGTGCAATGATGTCCTGCAAGATAATATTTGCCACTTTGTTTGCAGTAAAAAAAAATTCTGGACGTTTTCTTGTTGACATGATCTTGACTTACTTCTCTGTGCTGCTTTTTGACCTGACCTGAATGCTTTTTTGTTGTTGTTTTTCAGTTTCAGTCTTGTCATACAAAGTTTGATGGAGTGTCAACTGGACATTATGGAGATATTTGCATCTTGAAAGCCGGACTACAAATGTGGATAGACTGGGAGAAACACACACAAGCCTAACGGCCATAAGCGTAGCGTCGCAGTGTATTCATTTGGGCTCCACTGACGTAGAGTTTAGATTCTCGGCCCGTACCCGAGCCCAGCCCGAGCCCGGCCCAAACCCGACCCGATTGCGGGCCGGGTCCGGGCCAAGATTTCACACCAATATCCGCAATATCCGCCGAAAAGCCCTACTTTGTTCTTGTTTGTGTTGTTTTTGTGATCTTTTCTGAATAAACAAACACGCCAGATGGCAGGTTCATGCCTCGTACTTGTTCTATAATTTATTAACTCTAAACATGGGCAATTCCTGTGTGTACACTGACAACAGCATAGAGGTTGCTGCAGAGATGCGGGAGAGTCAGGACCCTGAACAGCTCCGCCGCCGAATTTAAACAGCCCACCACGGCACGGATTTAAAAAAAAAAAAAAATGTCGGGTGTTAATAGGGCTCGGGCTCATAATTACAGTTAATATGTCGGGCAGGGCCGGGCTTGGACACGACGTGCATGGGCTCGGTGTAGCGTGGGCCGGATTTTTTAGGCCCGATCTAAGCTCTACACTGACGGCGTACGGAAGCGACACGTAGAGAAGCCAGCAGGGTTGTTTACCGTTTGCTGAGCCGAGAGGCTCCATGTAGGCTGCATGAAATGGGTAAGTTAAAGCATTTTCCACCTAAGTTATTACATATATTTACAATAGCTACAATATACAATAAACAGTTTCAACTGTATTAAAATACATAGTTTAAACGGTAGGATCATGGATAAACATGGGTAAATGCATGAAAGAAAATCATCACATATCACCTCTGATAATGGTTTATTCACTTAAAAACACGTTGTGCTCATTTAGCACACTATTTCATGTAGTTTTTATCTGCTGGAGGGTCGTGTAGGGGAGCGTAGCGTGACAAAAATAGAAGAGCCATGTAAAATAAAGAGTTGTCGCGCGGCAGACACCACTCCCGTTGCCGATGGAGTCACTGTAATTGGTTAACAGGGGGGTGAGCTGCTACGGGACTTGCGCTGCAGACGTGTCATGCCGCTGACATGCCCGGTGGAGCCCGGCCGTAAGATATGGCAAGATACGATATTCCTCACTATATGAAGTGACTGATAACAAGATCTGTATAATGGATTGTAAAGAAATTCGTCAGGTTTTTATTTTGTAGATAATTAATCTGGATTTGTAGCATGATGGGATGACAGCACAATGATGTGTGTGATATCAATGGAAAGCTCTAGTCCTGCGCTTCCATGTGATATGCGTGGCATTTTTGTGCGAGCCTGCATTCGCGAGTAATCCAGCCAAGAGTAATGTGTGCTACATAATTTTAGTGTAAATTTATCTTTTTTTTTTTTTTCGCTGTTAAAACACTGGACTGCCGAGTGCTTGGTCTTGTCGCAAAGCTGTGGTTCTGCTTTTTCACGTGATATGAGTGGCTTCTCCCTATGACAAAATCAATCAATAGAGAAGAACACAGTTGGTTAAGGGTTACTTTATAAGTAATCAAAGTACTTTACTGCGTTACTTTTTTAAAAAAGTAACCAGTTACTCCCTGAGAAAAGTAACTCAAGCACTTTTAAAGTACTTTTGAGTATTCTACATTTCCTATTGGACAATGGACCACAGGGCGCTAAGCCTACATTTTTTTGTCTCCAAAATTAAAGTTATGGACCACTTGCCCTTCACTGAGATCCAATTCTCCCATCACGGCCGTCACTTTGACCAGTAGAAACACACAACGATCTGCTGCCGTAGACAACTGTATGACAACAACACCCCAGCATTTTTAATATTTCCTCTAGGGATGTTACCACACAGAGTAAAAGGGGGAAATGAGGGGGGCACTTTGTCACTGGTGGACAGACTCCACCATAGACAATGGCAGCATTTCTTCTACCACGTTATTAGAACCAAAACGACAGGCGTTGCTGTTTCGGAGCTTAAGGACCATCGTTCTAAAAGTAATGGAAGTAACTGATGGCTTGTAGAAAATGTACTCAAGCATTTGATTACTCAAACAGCAAACTAACGCAATAAGATACTCGTTACTGTAAAAAGTAATCAAAGTACTCTAGCGCGTTACTTTGGAATGCGTTATACCGAACTCTGGAGAAGAACAGGTGTTAATTTGGATGCACTATGCGTTGTTTGGGCCAACAGGGCTAAAAGGCAAAAGTAGCATGTGTATAAATTCAGTAACATTAGCTAGTTAGCTAGCTCATTACCTGGAGAGGGTTGGGGATATACATTTCTTCCCCATTTCAAAATAGCTAGCTAGCTAACCCTACTCTTCGACCCTTGTTTCTAGCTGGCTGATGCTACGCTTTGAGAGGCAGTTCTTAGCTTGGTCAGTTACCAACAGTCTGCCCATGCAGGGGCGATTCTAGGATCAGAGGTTTAGGGGTGCTGAGCAACCAGAGAGCTGGCCAGCCAGGCAAGATAAATTTCACTGTTTTGTACAATTAATGCAATGTCATTTCCACATTTGTGAAAGAAAAGCGCGGCACTTTTATTTTACCTCCTACACTGAGAGGACAAGGAGGAAAGTGAGGAGAATCCTGGCAGATAGCTCCCATCCTCTCTTCAGCCAGTTTGAGCTCTTGAAGTCTGGGAGGCGCTACAGAGTTCCTCTGGCTAAAGGGGCTTTTAAAAATTCCTTTGTCCCGAGTGCTATTAGCATCCTTAACTCCACTAAGTGACTAAACAACAGATAATGACATGAACTGCTCTACCGTACTTTTATAGCACTGTATTTTATTTTATTCTATTTATTCATCTTTTAAAAATGTATCTATATGAATTTTTATCTTGTGTTTTGGCTTTGTTCATATTTTAGCTCTGTTATGTGTTATGTTATGCTACGTCCTGTATGTTGATGAGCCGAAGACAATTTTCCACCCTGATGGACAATAAAGATTTATTCTATTCTATTCTATTCTATTCTATTCTATTCTATTCTATTCTGTTCTGTTCTGTTCTATTTTGGGAAAGTCTGTGACTAAACCATCAAATCTGATAAAGGTTATTTAAATGCTGAGCCACAGCAAAAGAGGAATGGATTGGAATCATAAAAGAAACATATCGTAACCCTAATTTCTGGGGGAAGACAACTCATTTTGATACAGCAGCTCCTCAACATACACACAAACAGTATGTTTGTTTCTGGAGTAAACCAGCCCCCTATAGTGAGTACCAAACATACTAATATGAGTACTAATAAATCAAGTCCTCTTTCTGCTCCTCTCTCTCTTTCTACTGTCAACCAAAAGGCTAATAACCAAACAATGCGTTTTATATCTAATAAGAGATATAAACTGATACATTGATCGAACTTACAACATCATTCTAGATAGATAGACCATTTGATCTTACACTGCTGTATTTTTGTTGTTAAAATATTACGTTTCAACCAAGTACTGTATGGTTTTGACACTGTTCTAGCTTGTTAAGAAAGGACATACAGTAAAAAATAAATAAATAAATAAAAATCTCTCAAATTTTAGGGGTGCTGGGATTCGATTTAGGGGTGCTTCAGCACCCCCATAAATGGGCTAGAAACGCCTATGTGCCCATGTATTGCAATTATCCACAAAAGAAGTCTTCATCTTGCTGAGAGTAGGCTGTAGGTCTGGAACTGGCGGCTGATCCACGACTGTTGGGCTGAAAGTGAATAATGGCAGGTGAAATTCATTAAAAAAAAAAAAGTGGTTAATCTGAGC
This sequence comes from Epinephelus awoara, assembly GCA_035609425.1. Lineage (NCBI taxonomy): Eukaryota > Metazoa > Chordata > Actinopteri > Perciformes > Serranidae > Epinephelus > Epinephelus awoara. The sequence goes on along the minus strand of CM069294.1, from coordinate 42,657,406 downwards.
ATGCTCATAACAAACACCGGTAATTAGTTAGGTTAAGTTCAGTTGACATATGGAAGCAAAAACTGTGATCATAGATATAATGTTAATGGCTTTGTCGCATTAAAAAAAGGACTTCTCTCTTACTAGTTTTTTGTTAAGGGATAACTATTCCCATTATTCCCATGATTTTGCTAGTTTGTCTGTGGATAAGACTCATGGGATATGTCCTTGTTTAATACCAACAACTGTTTGTCAAAATGACTCAGTACTGACATGTCACAGACTAAGGCCTTGTTTCCCAAAAGCACCTTCAGGCAAAGATGATCTTAAAATCCATCTTACAAACCTTCCAAGAGGTGTTTCCCAAAAGTATCGTAACTGAAGACACTTATAGAAATGTTGGTAGATTATCAAGGGAGTCCTTCCCACTCTTAAGAGGATAATAGCATCTTTTTTTTTTTTTAAAAAGGCCCAGGACCTGCAGGTGGAACCAAAAACGACTTGATTTATCTGTTCGAGGATAGAGAAATTGAAAAAATAAAAGACACTCCTTCTCAGACACATAACTCTGAACTTACTGTCTCCAGTGATAACAGCATCTCTGTCTGTTGAAGATAAATGTCTTCCTATAAGAAAGGTGCTTCTGGGGCATCCTGCTGGCCTCGTGGTTAAAGGTACAGTTCACCCAAAACAATATAAATGGTATGTAGTAGGCCTACTAACCCATCTAGACTCTCTGTGGTCCCAAAAAAGTTTTCTATTGGATGGCTAAACAAAGCATTTTGAGTTTATCCTTCTGTATTGAAATTTATTGCACATTTACATGCACAGTAACTTCCTTCATGCTTTGTTAAGCAATAGTTTAAACTAGTTGTGTTCAGATTTTTTGGCTGATGTGTGCCTGTGAATAACAGGAGTAAACAACAGGCACATACAGACATGGGGTTAGACAGGGGCAGGGCTGTGGCTGTGACTGACTATTAACACTTGTCATCATGTGTGTCATCATGTACTCTGAGGTTAAACTAGAGCTGAGCTCTGCGACAGATTTCTCTACGACACAATTTCCTTCTCTCACAGATTATGCAGAGAAGCATAGTTCCGCAAATCATGAAATTGACTTCAGGGATTAATCCTGGCTCACATTTCAGACTGAGTCACACACACACACACACACACACACACACACACACACACACACACACACACACACACACACATGCACACAAATCCTGCAAACAGAAATCCTCGCACAACTATACACGATTTATGATTTGGTTCCTCTCCTGTTACAGGCGCTCCTCACTGGCAGACTTGCAGAAAAGCAGATCACATTCAATTTAAATTCCTTCATGGATTCATTCCTGCTCACATTTTAAACACACTCACACAAATCCACACAGATAGCAGCCCTTTCCTCTTCCCGATTTAGCTCCCCTCTCCTCTGCTGTACCTCTGCAGTGTAAATCACATTAAGCTCTAATAGGCAGCTTAGACGAGCACCCAAAGCACCATGGGCCATTACCTACTCCATTTGAAGAAGATCTGTTCAGTAATAACTGCCCGTTACTGGAAATTAAGGCACCTGCCTTCCGGCCAAAAGAGGTAATGTCCGTAGAGATTGGCAGATTATCGAGCTTTCCACTGCCACTTCAGCCAGGATTCCACATGGAGGAGGAGGAGAAGGAGGAGGAATGTCAGAGAAAAAGCCACAGTATGGTTGAAGCTTAAAAAAACCTGTACTGTGTCACAGTTTCAACGTTTGTTGTTTCAGGAAAAGAGGAAAGCAGAATAGGCTAATGTATAATCTCCTGAAAATAAGAAGTGTTGTGTTTTCATTACCTTAGAATAAGCATTTTATATCTACACAGGGAGCTGGTCCTTGATTATGAAGATCGCCATATTGCCCTGTTATGTTTCTACATTAGCCCAGAATGGACAAACCAGACACTGGCTCTGGATTGGGCCATTTGAGTTTTTGCGTTGGCCACCGTAATTAGCAGCACCTCAGGGAAAACATGGATTTGCAATGTGAAACTAGCAGTCCAAGTCAAACTAATCATTTTTCTCTTGAGATATCATGCTCACAAGCATGGGGCAGAAACACAGATGTGCACGGACAGCCAGACAACCCAAAAACCTAATGGGTGAGAATAGAGAGAATAGGAGTTTGGGAGAATCTGTAGACGTTCATGCTCTCCACATTGACACTTTTCATCAGAACATTTTAGCCATACTCATATGGGTAGTTGGTTTAAATGTGTTTTCTCTCTCTCCATAGTACATGGCTGATGTCCACATACTTCTGCCCTGGGTGTGTTTTCCCTGGTTTGAGCCATTAGGCCTAGTTCCTGAGATGATTTGAACTTTGAAGAAGTCAATATTGGGCACATTTGAAAACAATCACCTAAAGATTATGAGCATTCAACATTACCAAAAAATTCCACTGTAATGGTGTGAGTTTATTTCTTAAACTCAAAGTTGCTGAGCTCAAGTTTATAGGAAAACGACCATTCCAACTTTATTCTGTGACCTTGTCAGTGTTTCTTCTTGGAACAAGCTTCAGCCTGTGAAATGCTATAAATGATGCGGCCGAATACATGGCATGAATGAACTAGATTCATGCAATTTGAATAATTCAAATGTGACCAGACTTTGCAGTTTTATTGTCCCATAAATGTACAAATAAAGAACCAGAGATTCAGCTCCAGAGCTGTTAGAAACTCAGATATTCAGACAGCATGAATGTTTAACGTTTATGTGACCCGGCTGGATGTTTTCTGCTTTGGTCAGCATTGTGTTGCTCAGTTTACCATTCTGTCTCACGCTTGCTCACTCCTTCAGTTTGCACAGTCCTGGGTCAATGATTAACACCTGCATATAATCCTATTATTATTATTATTATTATTGTTATTATTATTATTGTTGTTATAATACCATCTCCACTGAAGAGCAGTCATTCTATGTGAAGGTCACTGCTGCTGTGTAGGACACTTAAGAGTTTCTTACTTCTCTTAGCTTGCTGTCTTAATGCCGATGTGACCTCTGAGAGAGCGCCGGGATCGGAGGCCCATCTGGAGGACGCTGCCATAACTCTGCTGTGATGTTTAGGTGGACAGGAGAGGACATGGGACACCTGCAGGGGGGAGAGGAGGCTGATGGGGAAAGTGACTCAGCAGCTTACTGTACCGACACAGCAGAGAGACTATGTGCATAGTCAATGAGTAGCAGGTTGGGACAAGGGCAACTGAGTCTGAGTCTTACAGTGGCAGCAAGTGAGTTTAAAATGCTTCCACAGTGACTCAGTGATGACCTGGCCAGGTGTTACCTTCAAACATTATGTTTGCAGAACAAACTGTGGGGGACAATGAGAACATTATTGGAATCCATTAGTGCTCAAATAACTCAACAATTGACAGAAGATTGGTTGCTTGGGGAAAAAAGCATCGCGTAGAAGAGATACTGGTAACTGTAAAATGAATGAAACTAAAAAGAGAAACCCCAGATGTTTGCAGCAGTTACTGAACACTTAGCCCATAGAAGTATATGGTCAGATATGCCTCCACACTGGCAACAGCCGATGCATTTGTTTTTTGGTTGTCCATCTGTCTGACTGTCCCAGTTTTGTGAAAGCAGGACCTCAAGAAGTCCTTGGGAATTTCTTCAAATTTGGACTTAACAATGAACTAATTAGATTTCCGTGGTTAAAGGTGTAGTGTATTGAGATCCACTTTGACGTTGTGGAACAGGTGACCAGCTAGGGGCCCAAGCTGAAACATACACGGTCAGGGTCAAGAAGATATTTATGGCTATGGTCAAGAATTGGTGAAGTCAGCTAGACTGTCTGTCTGTGCTCTGTTTCATCCTTGTCACACATTTCACAAAAAACAACTCCCCTATATAAGCAGGGTTTGTGTGGCTGTTATTCAGAGTGGTTCATATTGGCTTCAAAACCCTCTCTCAGGCAATCCGGGGCCTGAAAAGATGCTGTACGACTTGTAATAAACCTTTTCTTCATGCAAGCAAGACGGTGTCAGCAGAGTCTTCTTCACCACCTTCACATCATCGCTACCCCATAAACAACAAAGGTCAAAGTTCAATGTCAATGTTAACTCCCGTCTGTCGCATTTTTGGTAGTGCAATATTTTAAGAGAGGCACAGGGAATTTTCTAAGATTTGGCACAAATGTCCACGTGGACACAAGAATGAACTGATTAGAACTCTGTCATCAAAGGTCAAGGCTACTGTGACCTTTGACCATAATTCAGGAATTCAACAACCATCACCAGTGTTCCCCTTCCATAAGACTGTAAAGGCAAATCCTGTTCTTTTTATTCCTAAACCCAACTGCATGCATGTGTTGGCAAAACATAGCCATGTGCCTTTGCTGCTGAAGGGTAAAAAAAAAACGCATTAACTTGATGTAGTGTGTTTATTTTGAAAGACTTCAAACTTCAAACTTTATTTATTTATATAGCACTTTTCATACATACAAGTGTAACACAAAGTGCTTTACAAAACAAACAAGATGAAATAAAACAAAACAAAATATATAGATAATAATGAAAACCCATCCTTCCCACCCCCGTCCAAACAAACACACATACACGCACGCACAAGTGCATACACACACGCAAACACGCACGCACACACACACACACACACACACACACACACACACACACACACACACACACACACACATATACACACACAAAGATAAAATGGTGATACATCATATGCCAAATGTACATTTCCTATGAAAATGGAAGTGTATTTTGAAAACAGACAATGACTGTTAACAGGCAGAAGTTGACACAGTGTTCCAGAACATACCAAGGCACCCAGGACACCTTGTTGATGTGGAAAGTCCATGACCAAATGTGTTATTTGGTCAGATGCTGAATTGGTGACACTAACCTTAGGTGCCCGCCTTAAATTTGTGCTGATTGTATACATCTTCTGTGCTGCTTGATTGAAAATGTTCATGAAGCATCCAGGTTTTAGAATATGTAGTGTCTTGCAGCAGTCTGGACAAACACAGATGTAAACTGTAACTGCAACTTGACTGCTTTGCATGGCAGTATGTCTAGCTTGTTTTCCACCCAGTAGCATTGACATGAGCAGCACAACCCATTCAGTAATTCATTTAGCTCATGAATACAACAACCCAAGTAGCAAGTCTGCTGATATATATTTTTTCTCATCATTAAATATCATGTTCAGACAGTGAACATATAACAAGTATTGTTGCATGTGTATCAAAGCCTAATAGATCTTATATTTCTATGCTATAGAGCTCCATTGTTGTCCAAAAACTATTAAAAACAGTGGGGCACACTGTTGCACTGGGTGGCATGTGCCTTCATTACCATAAACACACATTATAGTGTTGACTAGTCGATTATTTGGTTGCTATGCTCTTGTCCGACTAAATTCTCATTGGTCGAATAATCGGCGTGCTACTTTCATAATGAGAAAAGTGCTACATCAACAGCTTTCCAGGATTAATCCTTTATTTCCTGCGGCGGGGGGGACAGTCTAAGTTACCTGTGAAAATGTGGGCGTTTTCAAAACACCCCCGTTGTTGACAGAAAGTTGAACTTGCCCATCCTCACGCTGACGCAGACCTCCTGTCTGTTTCTGTAAGCTGAATCCATTTCCCTCAGTGGAAACGACGCTTGTATTTACTTGCATTTCACAGATAAGAAATAATAAGTTGTTAAGACAGTAAAGCCTCCACTAAAATAGCATGTTAAGTCTTGTGTGTGATTTATAGATAGATAGCCTTTATTGTCCTATGGGGAAATTTGTTTTCACAATCTGTCACATTTGGATACACAAAACACTGCCAACAAACACCATGCACCATGCATAAACACCACCAAACAATGAGCAACATATGAATACACACACAATGCACAAACACCACCACACTGACACTGAACAACCGACACATATATCACACTCAGGAGGGCTGGGTTCATACAAGGTTATTGGGGGAGGTTATTGAGTGCTGAGATGGCAGACGGGACAAAGCTCTTGTTGAAGCGTGCCCGTCTCCACCTCAGGGTCCTGTATCTGCGCCCAGACGGCAGCAGTGTGAAGTGTGGTGTTGAGAGGGTGATCCGAGTCATTAGTTATTGCTTGTGCAAGACGTGTGACAGCTCGGTGGTTGAGCTCTGTGAGGTTGGGTGTGGCATGGTTGATGATTTTGGATGCGGTGTGTGTTATTTTTGTTAGTTTGTTCCTGTTAGTGGTGGACAGCATGTTGTAGAAACAGGGGGAACAGTACAGAAGGATGGGTTGAATGATACTGGTGTACAGTAGTGACAGAAGGTGGGGGGCAACAGAGAGGGCACGGAGCTTGCGGATGACATGGAGTCTCTGCTGGGACCTTTTGTGAATGTCAGTTTATTGTCTATAGTGAGTCCGAGGTATTTGAAGTGACTGACCTGTTCAACTGTTTGGTTATGGATGGAGGTGGGGACCAGTCCAGAGGGGGTGTACGTGAAGTGTAGATGACCATTTTTTTTGTTTTGACTACGTTCAGTTCCAGAAAGTTATTGGTGCACCACTGAGTGAAGTGAGAGATGGAAAGTTGGTAGGCAGTAATTGAGTTATTGTCACTGAGCAGACCTAGGATAGCAGCGTCATCTGAGTAATATGTGGTGATTGGCTTCATATGAGCAGAGTCGTTGCTAGGGTAATGTATACCATGTAAAATGCCATAGGCTGGCACTAATAACGTGTTTAGTATAAGACAATTGTTTTGTCAGTGAACTTTGTGAGTTGTTATGGAGCCAAACTGTGTGCCATTACTATTGTTAAATGGTGCTGTTGTCCCTGGTTTTATATAGAGAAAAAGACCGCTAGATGCTAGGCTAATTTATACAATCTAAAACGTTCTCAGTTCTGCGATTTATAGTGAAGCCAATTTGCGTACCTGTGTTTGAAATTATCTCTATTAAGCCATGTTCAATGTGTGTTTTGAATCAACTATATAAAATTTGATTTGAACTAAACTTTACAGGATTTAACACAGTCCTCCACCGCCGACTAGTGTTTTGGAGGTGTAACTGCAGAGTGACAGACACACCACTGCAGAAGTAAAAGTAACATGCAGATTTTTTTTCCCCACGACTAATCGATTAGTTGAAGATTATGTGCGACTATAGTCGACCAAGATTTTTTTTTGTTGACTACAACCCTAGTATTTCGACTCAATCCCACATACACTGTCCTGCTGCCCCAAATACTCACTTTAGCACCAAATGTCAATAAATCCACCACTGAAAATAGTCCCCAACAAATGCATCTTCCCTCCTGTATGTTTAATAAAAACTACAGTGACCAGCTGTTACAGGGCGGGACTAAGTAAAGGAGTTTTACCACTTTTATTGTTGCGGGAATGAAATAATTAAGGAACAAAGATGATTCTGGAAAGTTAACCCTTTTGACTTTCTCTTGGCGAGCAGCTTCTCCACCATGGTTAGAAATGTTAAATGAATCCATAAAAGGCAAACAAACAGTGAGAGTGCAGCATGAGACTGGTGCCTACACCGCCCACCAGGATTCTGCAGAGTACAGGCAGCTCAGAGCCGAGAGGGTGGAAGTTATATTCAGTGCAGCCCACCACTCTGTGTCTGAGAGATGAAGAGGAATAACTAGGAAGAAATAGAAAGTTATGCATACTCCAGGGACATTATGCAGCCTGAAGTGAAGGGCTGAAAGAGAGACACATTTAATTATGTGTTATAGCAAGAGAAAAATACACAGAGAACAATTATAGGTGAGAAAATACAGGGAGGTACTGAGAATGGGAGAATAAGAGAAAAAGGGAGAGGAGAAAGTGTCTGTGGGGGCGTGAAGGTGATGGGAGCCTGCAAAGGGAAGAGAGAATACAAAAAGGGGGGGGGGGGGGGGGGAGAAGAGCAGATGGTACTTTATCTCTCTTCACAGAATGGCATCACATTACCACCAAATTTAATCTAATCTCCACAAAACTGCAACAGATCCATTTGGATACGGCCTCCAAGAAGAGCTGAGGGGCACGACGGGCATTTTTATCGCTGTGAAGGAGAACGTTGTTCCATTAATCTCCTCCTCTGGCAGCCCTCAGACTCAGATCGGAGCCGACGATGAGGCGGCTGCTGAGCAAACAGAGCGGCTTCTCATCGGAGGAGGAGGAGGAGTTTGCAAGAAGAGATGAAGGCTTGGACAGTCTGAAGTAGCAGAATCACACTGCTGACAAAACAAGTATTAATTCAGTATCATCGTACATCAGTTATGGCTTTGAGTGAGTCATGAATTTGGGAGTTCTCCAGAGCAAGTTACAGTGTGAATGGTGCTGTGAAGCAAGCCTTATCAGATGACAGTGAGGGAGCACAAACCAACAGTGAGAAATTCTTCAACCCACTGATGCACACGAACACATCATTCCTGTCAGGAACTACCTAAATCTTACAATCATGCTGGATATTCAAAGACTCTGGACGAGATTTCGGTTCAGGCTGCATATTTCTGCCCAAACCCTGAAAGAGTTGTTACTAAGCTTGGTACAATTAATGATAGGAAAACAGTCCACTCAGGCTGGTGGCCCCCTTTACCCTGCCACATCCATTTCTTTGTTTCACTTTGAAAACAAAATTATAGACATAGTGAAGAAGTAGCTTTTAACTAGGGAAAAAGGCATGAAGTATCAAAAATGACCCTAGCCCAAACACCCTCTGGGGCTGAAAAATTAGGCCAACACGGAAGTGCCAAAAACTGCAGTTCTTCTAATGGCCACTTGAGGATGGCTCCAGAAGCCAGTCAATCTCCACAGACCCCCATATTAAAATGCCCAACTTTACAGAAGAAATAAACAGCCAGGTACAAAAAATGGTTTTGGTTTCTATAGGTAATTTCCTAATTCCTTACAACTGTACGAGAGGTAAATTTGAACTCACCTGTTTACATGTTATTAAGGCTTCAAGTTATGCATAATGAATAGGAAATGGGGGGAAAAAATTGTTACAGCAAAGTATTGCGATATTTTTGTGTGGCAACATCGAATTGTCACACAGACGCCTAGTGTTGATTCTTTTATTATATAAGTTAGTAATATTACAAATACAAATGAAACTTTAAGGAGATTACTGGCACAACACATTCTCACTCCGACCTTGTCACATATTGACATTTAGTCATGGACTTTCCACGTCCAGATCTGACATGCAAGTACCCTTGGTGTGTTGGTTGTTTACGTTCTGGGAAGTTTTTCAAAATACACTTCAATTTTTACAGGGAATATACAGTTTACTTACAGTCTCTTTCAACATAAACACATGTATGTTGGTACAATACCATAAATTGATTAAGTTCAGTCAACACACATGTGGTTGGGTTTAGGCAACAAAAGCATGTGGTTGGGTACAGGCGCGGAGTGGCTAATCAGGAGGACCGGGACAATTCCCAGTGGGCCGGTCTGACATTTGGGCCGCGAGGGCCGGTGTTCTTTTTTTTTTTTTTTTTATTGGGCTGGTGTTCAGTCATGGCACTGGGTATCACGTACGCTGCTACCACTGTCCCTGGGCTGCCTCCACTGGCAGCTCTTTTGTGTGCATGGGGGGCGTTCAGATGTAGTGTCCTTTGCACACACAAACTCAAAACTTTTTCATCCAGCGCACAGCTCTACAGACCTGCTTCTCCCTCCTGTGTTTTGTCAGATCCTGGTTCCCCCTCAGGCTGTGTCTCTTCTACTGTTTCACCGAAACAGAACTTTCACAGAACTCTGCCCCATTTTAAAGGCGAGGGAAGCCTGTATGTGGAAAGACGGCGCCTCCAAGATGTAGAATGTGTATTATAGAAGAGAAACACACATTTCAAGACTGTCAACTTATATCATCAGAACAGACATGTCCTGTGATTTTCAGCCTCCTTTCATATTTAATATAGGCGGGACAATACCTGACAGTAATATTCTCAGCCGTCAGGATGTGCCTGCTGTAAAGGGTAAATATAATCATAGAGGGCTGAAAATCACAGGACATGTCTGTTCTGATTATACAAGTCAGCAGTAAATCTCAAGCATGTTGGGGCCTCCTTTCATATTAATAGAGGGGGGGGCCGTATCTAAAAGCTGTCAGGATGCCCCCCGCCATAGGCCTTTACCATCTTGGTCTCGAAAAAACCCAGGGAAAACCCTGAGAGATAGTGTTATCAGAGAGTGCAACACTTTTTTTAAATTTTTGAAATTTAATATTTAAAGGGGTAATAAGCGAAATTGTTTCACCGCTAGGTTCACTGTAGTGCACTGCCTGTAGAGCAAAACAATGTGTGTCATGAGCCACACCTCCCTCTACCTCTGCTCTCCAACAACCCCCTCCCCCACCCGCCTCGTTTGTGCCTGCACTCAGCTGCCCGATATACCCGCTCCTTCTTCCCACTTTAACCTGAATAACAAACCAGGGCTCGGTGCTGGGAAGCTAGCGGAGGCTAACTGGCTGTGCTGGCAGCTGAGTGAAGTGGAGCATGAGGAGGAAGCACCGGTTAGCCCCGGTTTCACTGCAGGCAGATTCACTTGCCACAGGGGCGAGGAAATAAAACCTAAACAGCCAACTTAGTTTGGCTTAGTTTAGAAGTTAGCGATGTCTTTCACTCACTCTCGGTCTCTGCTGTATTTAGCTATTTCCCTGCTTTCTTGTTAGCGTTAGCACTACTCGGCTGCCACGCTAATGCTCCATATCCAACTGGGCTCACGGTCTCCCTGTGCTTCTTCGCCAGGCTCAGTGAGCCGGAGCTGAGAAGCGTGGGGACGTTAGCGTTAGCACTAGTTGGCTGCCATGCTAACGTTCCAACTCTTCTCCATGAGACCAGCTCCCGGCTCCGGCTCACGGAGAAGAGAGGAATGTTAGCGTTAGCTCCCAGAGTTAGCGCTAGAGCTACTACAGGTACTGGAGTAGCTTGCAGCTGTGGAGCTGTAGCGCTTCTACCAGCTCCTCTAGTCTCTGAGCCTCGCCTCCATCTCAGCAAATATATTACATTTATTACAGGTACCATCATCATTGAAGTAGGCAGGGGAATAGCTAAACACAGCCGCCAGGCTGCCTGCCGGGCTACATTTTACAATGCTTATTGCAAATGTTAGCTGGGCTGCCGGGCTACTCACCTAACACAACCGTAACGCCTGACCCATTGCTGAGACCAAGCCGCTCATAACTCAAGCTCCGGACATTAACCCATGCTATGATTTTAACATTAAATTTAATTAAAACGACATAGCGACATGTGCTTAACGTTATTGTAACACTAATTAAAACAGACATTTGACTTTATGTTGTACCTGTCCAGGAGAAGAAGAGCTAGCTCCGAGTCAGATTGTAGCCCCTTTAGCTCTCACAGTGCTCTCCACCTTGGAAATGCAAGGCCAATGTTAATCCGGGTTCTGTCCCTTTCTTTATCCGACAACTTCTTTGCCAACAACCGTTGTTTCTTTAGATGCAATGTCAGAGCCTGGTCGTCTTCAGGTTCCAAAAAATGGCTCAGTAGCACCCCCTACAAACGTTTGAGGAAACAGCCCCTGAAGCTAGTTTAACTTGCATGTATGAAACTTGGCAGGCTTATGTAATGCTCAGAGATGTACAAAAAAGCCTCTTGGAGGAATGCTCTAAACATTTCCAGGGGTCCTAAATGAACAAACTAGTCCTAGAGATTTCATCCAATGGACTTCAAACCTTGGTCTGTCCCATCCCAAGACCTTGAGATGAAAAGTTATCAAAAGCTTGAGTTTTCGTCAATAAGTGTGACCGTGGGATGGCGTCAAAGTTAGGGGTCTCGCCACTAAACAGGAAGTAGTTTATAACTCCAGTATACATGGTCCAATTTTGGCCAAACTTCACAGGATTGATGACAGTCCCGCCCTGAACACATCTACATGTCAATAATTAGAGATAAATATAGCGCCCCCTACTGGCAACAGGAAATGTCATGTTTTAGTCTTTAATGTACATCTCCTACAGAATTGACCAGATGGACCCCAAACTTGGTGAAAAAAGCCATAAGACGTTGATGATGCTTTATTGTGGAAACTGTGAGTTTTCGCTGAATGGGGTGGCCACAGGGTGGCCATGGCGTGGCGGCGAACTTTGATGTTTCCCCGTGATGATAAATGTTGCTGTAAATTGACTCCGTGGGAATATCTTGCCAAAACTTCACACATATGTTGACAGTCCAGCCCTGAACACATCTACAGAGGAATTTTGAATCACAACCATAGCGCCACCTACTGGCAACAGAAAGTTACTTTATACATTCTTTGATGTCCCTCTTCTACCAGGTTAATCAGACCCACCTCAAACTTGCTGGTCTAAGTCCTTAGACCTTGATGATACTTAAAAATGCAGCTTTTGGGTTTTCATCAAACGCTGTCACGGTGGCGTCGCCTTGTTTGCCATCGAACACGATGTTGTTTTGAAGGGACAAGGGATCCTTGAAAACTCACCAAACGTGGCATACACATCACAGGTCGCAAGTCCTCTTTTCTGATGTGATTTTTGTGCTTTGATGCACCAAGATGGCAGCACCCCCCTACAATGTTTCAATTAAGCCCCTAGAAACTGGTTTGACCTGCATGTATGAAACTTGGTAGGCACCTGTACCACTCTATTACGTACAAAAAAGCCTCTTGGAGCCATGCTCCAAACCCAACAGGAAGTCTGTCATTTTGAATTTATTTGTGACACTTTTGCGCATTTTTGCCCATTTCCAGGGCTTGTAAATTAACGAACTTGTCCTACAGATTTAATCAGATTGGCTCCAAACTTAGTGTATGTAAGCGTGACTATGTTGTTACCAAAAGTTATCACAAGATTTGCCCAAGTTGAATGGCCCGCTTGCTACCAAGCGTTGAATCTTGAGGTCTCGCCATGAACAACGAAATTGCTGTAGCTTTGGCATAAATGGTCTAATCTCCACCAAACTTCACATGATTCTTATTAGTCCTGCCCTGAACACATTTTCATTACCATATTTCCTGATAATCATAGCACCACCTAGTGTCGAAAGGAAGTACTTCTCATCAGACACTTATCTTTGTAATAACCTGAAATTTCAATGCTGTGGTCTATATTTGATGTTCACATACATGATTTATCATTAGTGTCTACGTGTGCTGCAGAGAGTTTAATTTTGATGTCTTGCCATGAAACAGGAAATTGCTATAACTTTGGAGTAAATGGTTCGATCTCCATCAAACTTCAGATGATTCATATTAGTCTTTCCCTGAATACATTTATATGACCGTATTTCCTGATACTCATATACCACCTTGTGGCGAAAGGAAGTAGGCCTCATTAAACACTTATCTTTTGATTTATCTGAAAATTAAATGCTGTGGTGTATATTTGATATATTAAAACGTGATTTATAATAGTGTGCTCTCCAACTCCCTCTAGTGGAAAGAGGACAGCTTTTTTTGTTGGTGTCTGACACTGGAGGTCACTGACCAGTGCCAGATTTTGACAAATTCGGCTGACCGGAATAATATACTCAGTTGCTTTTTCAGTCCACCAGATACATTTTGATGCAATAAAAATGACTGAAGAGGGATTAACAGATTAAAAAACTTTATCCTATTGGATGACACAGATGTTGACATAGTTTTCCTTTGACGATATAATTAGTGGTTGAATAAGAGGTATTCTCAATATATCACAATACATCTTACGGCAATACTCAGCATATCACAAAACATTTTAAATCGCAATGAGATTGTGTCATGACTTAAGCATCATGATAATATCGTATTGTGGGGCCCCTGGTGATTTTCACCCTTAATAATATATAAGGACATAACATAACATAATAAGGTTGGGCCACAGACTGTCTGCCAATAGTGTACTCAACTTCTCAGTCAGATCCACCCCTCACTCCTCCACAGCTCCACCCTCTCATCCAGATATGGTCACTTCTGACTACAAAAACTAAAATAGCGATGGCCGAAATGCCAGAATCAAGGCTTCAAAATGGGAGTCCACAAACCAATACGTTCATTATTGTAACAGTCTATGGTATGTGCAATGTACTCAGGACCACATCACACCCTCTCTTATCTAGGATCTCCTATTTGTATAGTACCTTTTGTGTGTGTAAGGCTGCAAAGGATTCAGCTGGTGTGTGTTGCACTGAAAGTGTAGGGTTTCACCAGGGTAACAGCAACATCATGCACTTAAAATCCTTGGTTTAGAAGAATTAGACCACAGCTTTCATTTAAAACTGAACACCATAACTCTTCCCTCTATTTTCAGCTCAGACTGCATGGAAATGTTTAATTTCCATGAATTATACAATGTTTGGTTTCATAGCCACAGATGAAATATTTAAATCTGCTAATGGTGAAAATCTGAGATCAGCAACAGAGGCAATCTGTCACTCAAATCTCTTGAAAATTTGTTGATAAGCATTTGAAGTGTGCTGCCGACAGGAGAAAACAGTCTTCTCGTGAATACAAATTTTGTTTGTCAGATTTACAAATTTGCTATCAAGCTGCATAGCTACCTGAATGTTTTGCTTTAAAAGACACATAAGGTAAAAGTTTCAGTGAGAAGTTAATTTGACTCTCAACTAATTTGAGTATTTTACCAACTTGTTCCTGGATCTGACATGGAGCCAGTCAAGCCTAATTATAGGCCTTCATCCTGTACACAAAAATCACAATATATTCAAGTTTTTATATTGTCTTTAAAGCTTTAAAGATGAGTTGTAGAGATTAAAAGGCTGTCTTGCCGTATTGTTTTCTCCTGGAGAGAGTACTTACTCTGGAGAGGTAAATTACATGCTTTGACTGAAGCTTTGGAATGAGCCAGTTTGTTGTTTGAAGTACAGCAGAAATAATCAAAGCATTGTGCTGGAAGGGAGGCAGTGATAGAGTGGGGCAGATTACGTTAGTATTATAGGCAATCCAATTCATTAGCTGTATTTGCAGCTTAATACTGAGGAAATAGCTCACCTCAAACACTGGTTGATTAATATTAGAATACAATATTGGGTGGGATTTCTCAGCATGTGGTACCTGTAGTGCCATGCCATTGTTCCGACTGTTCATAATTCTGAAGCTCTGATAGCCAGAAAAATGTCCAATTGAGTGATCATTTGTCAGGGAGCCTGGTACCCCCAAAACAAATGTGCATTGTTCCAAAGGGTTGTTTCTCTGATGGCAGAGTCAGATCCAACCCTAATCCAACCTAACCAATCTCACTCCCCATACCTAAACCTAACTAACCCAAATGACGAAGGCATCAAATACTAGCTAATTAGAGGCAGAGCAGTCCTACAGCAGGGGTCCCTTTACTGTCAAAAGAGCCATTGTTGAGCAAAAGTTATTTTAAAAATTCTGCCTGGATCAGCAAAACATATTTGAGCCTTATGGTACACTGCTTATTATAACAGGGATGCACAATATTGGATTCTTGCTGATATGTAACAACTCATTTGACTGGGTCCCATTGTAGTGGTCATTAAGTCTAGTGGACTTAACATATGAATGCATACTCCTATCGTGATGGCCCACCAGCAGATGGAGACATTAAATAGAATGCTTTTGTAATATCTATTAATTGTGCCGATTCTGATTCTAAAGCCGATATTGGCCAGTACATGTGATGTTACAATATTATCAACATGTGGGCCAATTCTAATGGTTCATTTAAAGCCACTAACGGCCGATACTGATGACGTGTCAATATTATCGTGCATCCCTACTTAAGTCTAAATTAGTCTATTGACATTTTTTTTAAAAAAAAAGGTCTAAATGAGCATTCAAAAATATGTTTTACTACAAGATGGCTCCTTTGTAATCGGATATTATTTGCTACTTTAACACTGCAGCACTGGCAGTGAAAGCAAACAGATCTGTCCACGTACTATTAAATTCTTTATTTCCCTCTAAGACATTTACTTTTATGGTTTTTGAATCCATTGCTAGCCTCACTAGGGAGGCTTAAGGCTAGCAAATTTTAGAGGAAAAGGCACCAGACTGTAGACGTATGACACACATTTTAGTTGACGAAATGTCAAATCTTTTTTTTTTTTTTTTTAATTCAGTGCATAGGCTACACACTTTTACAACTGGAGAATATAGGGACTTCTTTGGGCCTACAACAATGATAAATAAATATGAAAATGTTAAATAACAAATAAAATGAAAACCATTATTCATTTTCATGTGATATTTTTTGTCAAATCTACAGAGAGCCACTGGTCAGGGGCTAAAGAGCCGCTTATGGCTCCAGAGCTGCATGTTGCCTATCTCTGTGATCACCATTGATCGGTGACCAACGTAAACTTTTATAAAACTGGCGAGATCTACTTTTAAACTGCAGGGTTGTTATTATTGTCTTTCGTGCCATTGTAAGTAGCCTACTTAATTAGGTTTGGGAACCGGCACCTTGCCGGTTCTGTGTCAGTCGAAATGCGCTATTTGTGACTGCAGGCCCAGCTCATTATTATTATTATTTATCTTCCACCAGATTTCGGTGTATAACTTGTGCCACAGCTTTGAGCGCACATAGGGTCTTCATAAAACATCTTAGGCTCTAGTTTCACAGACCGGGCGAGGCGAGGGTGCAGCTACTCCTCTTTCCCACCTCCGTCCCTACCTGCGCAAGTCAGAAAGAGGGAGGAGAGAAGGCGTGGGGTGGGTTTTACACACATCACACCAATCAAATGAGCCCCTGTCTTCGCCCTTAATTGCGACGCGCAAAGGCGTAATCAGAGTTTACTCAATTCGCCATGGCAGAAGAGAGCAGCAGCGTCAGACGGCCAAACTTCTCCCAGGAGGAAACTGATGTTTTGGTCCGGGAGGTCCAAGCTCGCACTGTCCGATTATACGGAACTGCGAGCAGACCTCCACGGGCTGATGATGCAAAGGTAGCCTGGGAGGAGGTCACCACAATTGTAAATCAATGTTGTGTTTCTCTCTCTTTCTCTCTTGCAGTCACTCTGTTTCTTTTGACTTTTCTAAGATGACAGGTGCTGAATATATACTCCCTATCTGATGCTGTGGCTGCTTGTGGTTGGCTGAGAGGGATGTGAACTCATTAGTTTGCAGCTGTGTTAATCAAATCAGGTTGGGTTTCCATCCTGACATCAGATGTGACGGGACAGTCGATACAGAGATACATTTATGTGCTGATTGCAGATAGTTGCATTGAATAGTGGTGTTTGTGGGTATTTATTGTATCGTTAATGTGCCTGACATTCTGGAAACCTGCCTGTGAGTTTTTGGTGACGTGTGCACACTGTCCGCGGGTCAGCCAAACTTCGGCTTACACCGGCTGCGCTCCACCTGCGTTGACAGGAGACCTGGTTTCAGCTGGCGAGCTTTTAGCGCACCTTCGGCGAAGCCTTTTGGCACGAAACTGTCATTGCACCAAGCTGGATCTGTCGACACCTCCCCCTGCTGCACCGCCACACCCATCTCAGCGCACCTCGGCCTGCCAAACTACCAAACTGAGTGTGAATCGGGTTGCGCTGCTCAGAACTAGCTCTGCATGGGATTTGCCACCCTGCCCCACCCTGTGCAGCGCAGGGAAACTAGAGCCCCTTGATTCAAGATTCAACGTGTTTATCACGACCCACGATCCAGGTGTAGCTGTGATTCGAGGGAATCTGTGAGACAGTAGAGCACAAAGACTCCAGAGAAAAAGTTGAGTTAGTTAGTTAGCAGTAAAGCCAAGTAAGGAATATGCAGTAACAGGCCGTGATTGTTAGCAATTGAAGAAGCGCCAACTTTTCAGAATCTGAGAGAGAGAGAAGGAGCTCTGTGTATTATAGGGGGTCCCCTAGCAGACTAGGCCTATATCAGCCTAACCAGGGGCTGGACCAAGACAAGCCTGAGCCAGCCCTAACTATAAGCTTTATCAAAATCTAGTCTAATAGTCTAATCTTATCTAGTTTTGAATGTGGAGATGGTGTCTGCCTCCCAGACCGAAACAGGAAGATGGTTCCTCAGAAGAGGAGCCTGATAGTAACACCAGGGCCACACTGCCAACGAAGTGCTGCAAAGCGCAGCGACTGAAATTCTCGCACAAGCCCGTTCACATCAGACACGCATTTCTCCACGCCAGTCGACAAGCGCTTCTGCTCCCAGCTGTTGTCTCTGTCACATTTGGGGCTGTTTTTCCTTCATGGGTATCTCTCTCTGTTTGCATGTGTGTGCCCCAACCCCCACCCCCTATAGCCTCTGTCTCTTTCTCTCTCTCTCTCTCTTTCTTGTGTGTGTGTGTGTGTGTGTGTGTGTGTGTGTGTTCATCTCTCTCGCGCTTTGGTTAGATACCACTTACTAATATGTATTAAACACACACACATAGCGCATTTGTCAAACAGGGTGTTTTCTTTTGAAATTTGGCTTATTCTGAAAATTGACTGGATGCTGTTGTTGTTCCTTTGTTTGACTTCCTGCCCGGCTTGAATACATTCGCTCACGGCTTGCGCAGAAAATAGACCAGACGCCGAAACAATCGCTGCAGGGCTGGCTGCAGAGCTGCGCGGTGTGGATGACACAATCAGTTAACATGGGAAAGGAAACTGGCTTTGTTTCAAGGCTATTCGCAGCGCTTCCGCATCTGGTGTGGCCCTGGTGTAATCCTATATTCTCAGAACGCAGTGTTCTGGTGGGATAATATGGCACGATGAGCTCTCTAAGATATGATTGAGCCTGACCATTTAGAGCTTTGTGAATTATGAGAAGGGTTTTAAATTCAGTTCTGGACTTTATGAGGAGCCAGTGCAGAGAAGCTAAAACAGGAGAAATATGATCTCTTTTCTTGGTTACTGTCAGTACATGTGCCGTCGCATTCTGGATCAGCAGGAGAGTTTTTCAAGACTTGTTAGAACAACCTGATAATAGGGAGTTAGAATAATGCAGCGGTGTTACTTAACAATACTACCTGTTTATTATTATAAATATTCAAACTTTGTTCCTGAGATGTCACACATTTTGCTATGGCTCAAAATACTACACTGCTCAAAAATATTAAGGGAACACTTAATGGTCACAGTATAAAACCAAGTCAGTAAACTTCAGTGATATCAATCTGTATATTCAAGCACGAGTGATTGTCAATCATTCCACCTGCTTTGGTGCAAATTAATGGTTTTGCATGTGGTGGCCACAGACAGTTGCTCTCTCCTTATCCTTCCCGACTGATTCTTGTCTAGTTTTGTGTTCTGCTTGTGTCCTTTTCACTACTAGTAGCATGATGCAGTGTCCGTAGACCAATCAGGCAACACAGCAGCAGGACCGCTATCTGCTCATTTGTGTCGGGAGGAACAGGAAGTGCACTGCCAGAGCCCTACAAAATGACCTCCAGCAGGCTACTGGTGTTCATGTTTCTGACCAAACTGTCAGAAACAGGCTCCATGAGGGTGGCATGAGGGCTAGATGTCTTCTAGTGGGACCTGTGCTCACAGCCCAGCACCATGCAGCTCGACTGACATTAACCAGAGAACACCAAAATCAGCAGGTCCACCACTGGCGCTTCACAGATGAGAGCGGGTTCACACTGAGCACATGTGAGAGGCGTGAAAGAGTCTGGAGACGCCATGGTGAATGTTATGCTGCCTGTTACATCATCCAGCACGACCAGTGTGGTGGGTCAGCAATGGTTTGGGGAGGCATGTCCTTGGAGGGTCAAACAGACCTCTATGTCATGTCCAACAGTACCATGACTGCTGTCATTTACCAGAATGAAATCCTCAGAGAGACTATCAGACCTTACGCCGGTGCAGTGGGCCCTGGGTTTTTCCTGGTGCAGGACAATGCCAAGCCTCATGTGGCCAGAGTGTGTAGGCAGTTCCTGGATGAGGGAGGCATTGTTGCCATTGACTGGCCCTCTTGCTCCCCTGACCTAGATCCAATTGAGCACCTGCATGCATACAGGCATGCGAGGGCCATACACACTACTGAGTTGTGATTTCAATTTTTTTTTTTACAACCGTCAGTGGGTTAATGATTTTGGTTTCCACTGTTATGTCATTTTGTTCTCAACAAATTATACAGTGTACATCAGTAAAGATTTTCAATGTGAATCATTTGTTCATCAAGATCTGATGTGTGATTTAAGTGTCCTCCTAATATTTTTGAGCAGCGTACATCAGCCTCAGCAGCATAAAAGTCAACTGAGTTCATCTTTTGGGTGCAAAATTTCAAGGCTGGAGTCCTCCATGCTGGTTACGAATGTGTAGGGGCATATTGATAAGCCCATCCTCAGCAAGGCCAGATGTTTCTTGCCCTGCCCCCGAACTGACCCCAGTCAGTAGAGATGCAGTCTGCCTGACCAAGAGGAGATCATATGAGATGGTTCAAATGACGTTGTAAGTAATTAACATATAAAGGGCGTCCCCTTTTACATCTGGAGCTAACGCTTTGATTAAACAGCTCTGCTTTGAAAAACAATGCACCCTTTGATGACCGCATCCTGTCACTTCATGTGACCCTGGAGGGGGCGGGGCTAATCCTCACTGAACAAATGCTTCTGTGTGATAAAATTGAAGTGTATGTTGCAAGTGAGATTATTCTTCTTGTTCCTCTTTGTTGGCTGTTTGACATGTCCTGACTTGTACACGCACATGATCATGTTTTTATCTGAATGATACTTTGCTTCAACCCTGTTAAAAACAAAAGATTGATATGTTGCAGAATTCAATGTTAGTTTCAACTCTCTAACATGTAGCTATACTGCCATCTTGTGGCGGAGAAGAGTTACAGCAAGGAAGTTGCCCACTTTTTGGCCAGTCAAATACCCGTGCGCTCGACGCGGCTCTCTCTCTTGTTTTCTGCGCTCTTTTTTTTCTCTTGTTCTTTTCAGTTCATTCCTGCAGTGTCCGTTTTTAATTATCTGGTCTTTTATTTTTGCTCTGTCTTAGTTATTCCCTATTATTCCCCATTATGCCTTTCAAAGTTATTTTGAACTTTTAAATTTTATCGATCCAGTTTTCTTTTATCTCCAGTGTTTTTCAACATTTTTGCGTAATAATACCTTTGATAGCAATATGGAACAGCCAGCGATATTGTTATCACATTATTATAAGCAAGTAACCAGAACGAAGTAGACCAGCACCTGCCGACGAACCTCTTGCTCCAGAGTCATCGGAACCGGCTGCCAGCCACTTGCCACAGTGGTCCTCCTGCCAAGCCCAAAGGCCTTCTGCAGCATGAACCAGCCCATTGGGCACCCACAGGACATCGCAAATTCAGCCGCTCCCCCTGCTGTGAGACAGCCGTGCCATTCTGCTGGAAAGTCCGGGAGCCGCGGAGCGACAGTCCAGGGGCCTTTGATCCCCGCTGCTATAGGCCAAAACTTCCATAGCTTGAGTGAGCCGCTGTGCGGTGAAGAGTGAGGTTCAGCAGGAGGCTTAATTATCCCGATTTTAATTTAGGTTTCATTAGGTCTAAGTGAATGGTTTGCGCATTCCTGCGTTCCCCATTTATAAAATAGGCTATTTTAATATACTCTCCCACTATCACATATTCACAGTGTTACTTCTCATTTCATTCCATTTATATACTGTTAATTTTGTGTTGTGTCATATAATCATCATTTGCTATTCATTTATTCAGTTGTTACCTATTTAGTTTAAATAAATCTTCATTTATCGCCAAGTCGTTGTCTGTGTATCTTTTGGACAGGAGCTGAGATCACTGTAAAGAGAATTCATAACCCAGATATTGAGATTGATTCATTATTGATAAGCGTGCTGACGAATTATTAAGTGATTTAAGGAGTTATTAATTTGATTAGTCATTTCCCAAGGTGGTGCCCCAAAATTTATTACGAGTGCAAATATTATCAAAGAGGTATTTCCCCTACAAATACAAAGGTTTGACTTGTGCTATTGACTTTCAGAATAAAAGGAATTGTGGTTGATAAAAAATGATTTAGATGTCAAAATATTACACATATACTGCACATCTTTTTCATTTATTATATAAGGCATACGTTTGAGTTGGAGTTTTTTACTTAAATATATCTTGGGAGTTGCTGACTGTATTAATTTTTATACCCACAGGCTTGTAGCTTTTTAATGAAATAACCAGATTGCTACTGCCATAACAAAAGGGACAATTGGATTAACCTTGTGACCAGCAACATCTAAAGGGGATGGCATACTTGAGTATTAGTTTCCAAACAAAATGATTTTATGTTACAAATGATAATGCCATGAATTAACCAAAACTATGGGAGTCTGGAGGTCTGGCCAAATAGAACAAAAGAGTGTAGGAAGTTACTGGGCTACCATGTCTCGACCATCAAAAGAAATAAACACATAGTTGGTAAAAAGGCTGCTTTGTCTGGAAGAGAGTCACCTAGAATTGTCTGTGGGGAAAATGAATGGTAAAATGACTTTTATCTCCAAACAGAATTGTATATTTCTGTAAACTCTCAGCAAAAAAAACCTCATATATTTAACAGGGAATCTGCTGTTTAAACTTTTACTTTCAGCTAAGTTAAGTCACTGCAACAAATACTCAAGTTACTTTCTCTGCTTTCTCTCAGTTTTCACCTGCTATGAAATTAAGCCGGACAGTCAGCAAGAAACTTCTACTTTTATAAGAGCTGGACTGTGAAACCAAACATTTCTAACTTGAGGTAAAACCCCTGCCAAGACCCCTGCTGTGCCTCCCCCACTGCGAATCCCACTTATCTTATCATGAAAGTGCAAGTACTAAAGGGGAAGGAAAAAGTGGGATTCTTAAAATGCGCCAGCTGCCTGTGTGAGTCAAGAGATCTCTGACTTCTACCATCCTGATGTATACCTTCAGTTTACCCCATACTTACTTTATGTCTGTTGATAACAGTTTCACAGAAGCCGGGATAAAAGAAAATGTGTTAAATCTCATCCACTCAGGTCAAATCAGCAGCTTCAGTCTTTCAGTGTTGCACCAATAAATGTAGTTACAAGTCTGACCAAGTTCTTTCAATGCAAAAAGCTGACAATATTATGCTTCACTACTACCCTGGCACATTTGAAACTAAGTCCCACTCTTTGAGCATAATGCAGGATCATGCATATGCAGCATCATGGGAGACGGAATCCTTGTCGCCAAGAAAGCGCAAAAGGGAATAGAAAAGGCAGCGTGACTGGCGAATTAAAAAAACGAAGGCCCACATCGGGGTAGACTTTCCCAGGTAGAGAGAGCTGCTGAGCGAGGATGGTAATACAATCACAGGCCGGCGCTGCTGTTGGCTGTTAGCCCGTGTTAGCGGCCAGTCACTAACAGCCTCATCCCTCTCCTCGCATCACTGCGCCGCCGTTAGCCGCGATTAGCCGTTAGCCGCCGTTAGCGCTGGCCTGTGATTGTATTACCTTTCTCCTTCAGCAGCTCTCTCCACCTGGGAAAGGCAACCCCAATGCTGACCCTTGTTTTTTTAATTCGCCGGTCACGCTGCCTTTTTGATTCCCTTTTGCACTTTCTTGGCGACGAGGATTCCGTCTCCCGTGATGCTGCAGAATACATGATCCTGCATTATGCTCAAAGAGTGGGACTTTGTTATGCGGCAGTAGTGCTGCTGGCCACTAACAGCTGTTTCAATTTACACCCGCCCCAACAGTCCTACGTTGTAAACACAGCCAGCATGGTGAGGAGGGGGTTTGTCAACTCGCGTCGCGTGTGTCTGTGCCTGAATGAATACTCCATGTAGTATCGGATGACATGGTTTCATCAGTGTTATCATAGCTTTTTGGTACACTTCAAACTGCAAAGAAGGTCAGGTATGACTCCTTCCAAAATTAATTTCTGAGCCATGGAGGTTTTAAGATTTGTAAAGCTTTCCTCAAGTCAAGAAACGAAAAAACGAAAAGAAATCTGTGAATTCATCACAGTTTAAATTCTATGAGCTCAGCTGGGACTTGCGGGCGGAGCCAGCAGGAGAAACACTACCATACATATTCAGTGAGCTACATACAATGGAAATAAACCCAGAAGCTATAAACTATTTTTTTGGCATATGTGCCAGGCGAGCAGTTCCAAAGGACTGAATAGGCACCATCTTGGGTACCAATACAGGAAACAGTGCCCACTTCTTGTTCACAAATTCTCATATTACAGTACAGCCAAACAGTACACTAAAATATGTTTCTGAAGATATTAGGAGAGAAAAAGGCAATGCAATAACAGATTCTTGGTTTATATATTCATCAGCGTGCCTAGTTTTACAGTTGATTTTGAGAGCAAGCGAGTGGGGTGAGTGTCCTACTCGATCTGCTCCTTTACTCTTTGTTCCCATGCTGGTGGGCATACATGCAGAGGAACAACCTGTGGTTCAAGCAACAGCCCTAAAACCTGTGAAAGTTGAGAGATGAGTGGAGTGTTTGTAAGATGGTGGGAAATTTACCATAGTTCATGTACACATAATGCCTAAATTGTATGTAAAAAAAAAAAAAAAAAAAAAAAAAGCCCCGTGTCAGCGTGGGTTCTCTCCGGGTACTCCGGCTTCCTCCCACAGTCCAAAGACATGCAATTTGGGGACCAGGTTAATTGATAACTCTAAATTGTCCATAGGTGTGAATGTGAGTGTGAATGGTTGTCTGTCTCTATGTGTCAGCCCTGCGATGGTCTGGCGAACTGTCCAGGGTGTACCCTGCCTCTCGTCCAATGTCAGCTGGGATAGGCTCCAGCCCCCCCGCGACCCTCACAAGGATGAAGCGATTAGAAGATGAATGAATGAATGAATGAAAAAAAGGCTGATGGGGAAAAAAATGTATGAAAAAGCCATACTATGTCATTGGTGGCAAACAATATATACATTTGTCAAGTGTCTTAAAAAACAACAACATATTACTTAAACTGCATTGTCTATCATTTTAATACAGTATTTCTGGTTGTATTAGGAAATTGTGGGCAATTATGTAAACCAACAAACAGGACTACTTTACAGCAGTACTTGATTTTAATATAATTTTTCTATCAATGTAATGACTTACCTTAATCTAACGTAGGTGTGGACACTTCCAGCTACCTCTCTGTTAGCTTTGCCAAAATTGTGCTAAATGTAGGTTTTTATGTCTGTTTTGTGAGCCTTGGTGGAGCTTATGTGGTTGGTGTTGGACAATGGTGCCATGTGGCTCCTAGGTTGATGTTTTTAAATGTAAACATCAGTGAACACTGAGGAAAGATGGAGAAGAATGGGCACTAGCTGAACTAGCATCCTGCTAGCCATTGTATAGACTTGTATCAGGATCTGCAATATCCTCTGACTCACCGAAACTTGGCTAAATCCTCGACGGCACCATTCAACCAGGCGGCTCCTTTTCTACTGCCAATCCAACGGAGCAGCAGAGAAGAGGAATTTGCTTTACAGTGAATAAGGACCAGTGTGTTGGTGGAAGTGTGAGATGCTCCTGGTCCAGCTGTGGATGTGCAAATGACTGTGGTGCAGCGCTGCCGTCGGTGTGAGGTAGATGTGTGGACAGTGAAATCATTCCACAACCAGAAACCATGGATTATTAGAACCATCCTGATTCATGGACAATTACAAAGCAGCAGCCAATAGTGTAATAAGACAAAAAAGGACTAAATCACAGTGCACAACTTGAAGAAGCTGATGGGTTCACATTTCACTGGAGTTGTAGATGTAAGGCAACTACCTGATTAAACCAGTAGGAGGAGCTGCGTGCTGTAAATAAGACAACAATTTATACTGTGTATGCCTGGCAGGACGGAGCATTAGCTTTGCTGTTAACTGTTAAGCTTATGAGAATGTATGTTTTATTTTGAAAATCTATTCATTTCCGAGAGTCATATTTAGTTTATTTTGACAGTTATGTGTATTTTCATTTATGTATTATTTTTAATGTTAATTATTGTTATAGTGACAGATTTAATTCTTAAAAGGTTTATTTTCTCTTGGCCTGCAAGGTTGATGATTTTGTTGAGGATGGTATGCCAGCAGCCACTGTGAAAGAGAACAGCAGAGATGTTTCTCAGAGTCTGGCGACAGAGTGAGCACGGAGCAGAGAAGCAGTCAGAGCTACAGGCTACAGTGAGGCTAAAAACAGAGTTCATATGACGTTTTTCGAAACAACTTTTTATGTCGGGGCTTCAGGACACTTGGATCACTAAGGATGAGCATGTTGGAGATATTTTGTGGTTTCAATTTTGTGTTCTTGGACGTTACTCTGGGGCCATTAGGTGTGCTAGCCGCTCCCCCTGCCGATCTCTGCAAGGAATGTGAGGATTCTTAAAGTTCACCAGGGCCTCCGTTGGCATATGGGTGAGTAGATAATGGCTGAATTTTCATTTTTGGGTGCACTATCCCCTTAATATCACTGTTTCTGCTCTAGAAACAACATTTAGTTATAAGATTTTCAGATTTATTTCTGTTGTGAATTTATTCTTTTTAAAAAAGAATTCCTTGTAAATGTTACACTATTAGTTCTCTGAGAATCTCTTTTACATTCTAGAAAAAAATGGTACTGTAACTGAAAAATCTCAAGTGAAATCGTTATCGGTATCGAATCGAATTGAATCGAATCAAACTGGGACCCCTTGAATCAAAATCAGGTCAATTCAGGCAATCAGTGGCGATACCCAGCCCAAATAAATATTATACTGAAGCGACAAGCAGTCACTTCTGATGGGAACAGTTAACCATACTCCAAAAATGGTAAAGCATGGTGAAGCACTGGATATGTGTATAGGGCTGCTCGGTCCAGCTCTGCCATATCCAACAAAACTTGCATCTTTTTGTGAGATGGTCACATGTAGAGCAGCCGACTTCTGGTGCAGAATTTGTGTTAAGCAAAAAAAAAAAACAGTGTCTCTCTGCTGTTTATTTCAGTAGCTACCACCTCTCCCTTCCGGCTAGAAGAAGTATCAGACACCACCTTCCTTTCCCACCTTCAGGGTGCTGGGCACCATGCCTGTCAGCTACAGAACAGAAGTCTGGTGGGCGTTTTCATCATCAGCAGATTCTGCACTGAGCCATACGGACCAACTGCCTGCAGGAGAAAACTCACTGCTGCCTCTAAAAACACATCAGTGAGCCACACTGTTGCACTGGGTGACATGGTCCTTACCATGAACACACACACCTAGTTTTATTTGACTTAATCCCACACATCTAACTTAAATCTCAAGTCTACAGCTCTGCCAAGACAATGTGAGCAGCAGAACATGGCTGCATCATTTAAAATTAGAGTCTTGTAATGAGACACACGGCTGAGTTTGTCCACAAAAAAAAATGCATTTTGTTTTCTCCCTTTCATCTATCTGGCCCAAAAACAGAGCTTTTTCTCTGTGCCATAGAGACTGTGTCAGTCTTCTAACCCTAGCTCAGTCTTTCAGTTTAAATGCTGAAAATAGAACTTTGGAGCGCTAAGTATCCACCCCCTCCACCCCTCCACTATTCACATGAAAAAAACATGATGATTACTAAAATTATTTTGGTTTTAATTGGTTAATTTTTCAGGGACATGTCCTTAGTAAACACATTAGAATGTCCTGCAGGTCAAAGCATCATTCACCTGTTTTGAGGTGAATATATTTCTGAAGATCAAAAAATGACGTGTTCATCAAGGAACAGACCAAGGTATTTAAGATGAATTTAAGAGCCTTACGACCAAAACTAAATTATAATTCATTTCTTTTCTTGCTAGGTTTTCTAAACACTATGGGGGGGTTCACCTAGGGCACCGAGTATGCTAGAACCACCACTGACTGGACGGAAAGGAAAAACATCTTGTATTTCATGTTATTTTCTTATTTTGCATTTTTTCTTTTTCTTAAAGACTAACCAGTTAGTTACTGGTTAATGGGCTATCCACAGCAAAATGAAACTTACACAATGCCCAGATATGATACTTATTTAGTTAGTTATTAGCTTATTTCCAACTTAATAAAAACGCTAAGGTAAAACAGGCCTACCTGAGCCCTCAACAGTCGACAACAACAGTGTCACATGACAAGGTCATAGGGCATTGCTTTGTGTCATGTTCTTTTACGTTGTTTGTGTCTTTGTGTTACAATTTGTTCTGACTTTAATAATTATGAGTTACTCGTATTTCTCTTTCACAACAGATTTTTTTTTTCTCTAGGGGGGGCTCAGCCTAAGAGGGCATATGGGCTGTTGCTTGGGCAACTTTCGCACGCACTTGTGCTGGTCCCTGCTGAGACACACTACTGACATGGTGTTAGGACCACTTGAGCCAACCAGAGGGGTACTTTGGATGAGCAGGGAGCAACTCTGGTGTTCTTAGGTATCAATTGAGTCTTAATATAGACACAAATCCTACAGCCTTTTCCCATTAATATTCTTGACAATGTGTGCACATGTATCAAACAACAGCAAATGGTTAAATGTGCTGTCTGCCTGGAGGACCTGTCTGTCAGATGGTTCAGCTGCTGCGCAGATCACAGATTCACCAGCAGTTTGTTGCTTTTGTTTAATGGACTGTCAATTTATCAGAGCATGATGGGATAATTTGAGACAAACGCCTTCCGTCTGGCCCTAACTGCTGCAGACAGTAAAATCCCAGCTGGGATGAAAAGAAGCGCTTCTGAAAATGTTACTTCTTTGACATTGAAAGGGAAATGACCCAGCAGAGATAAATATCTGTTGAACTGCATACCTTTTTATTATCTCAAATCAATGCTTTCAGCACACATTTCCAATTGAAAAACCAAAATGTGGTACGGGGGACATTTTGTCCAGTATAAGCAGAACAAATACAGAAATAAGTATGTTTAAAATGCAAATTACACAGCAGTGTTTGTACGCAGGTCCAGCGGTCAGCACTGTGCCTCGCAGTGACAGTTGGGATTTGTTCAGAGGACTGCAGGTTATTGTGTTTTGTTCTAACTGTTGTTTGCAATATTTACGTGTTCAGACACTGTTAAACTGTCTGCAGTGGTTACTGTGGAGACTGAGGTGGGAGATGAGGAGGTACATGAAGATGAACAAAAGACAGAAGGTTTTAGCTCAACAAGTAGTTACAGATGAAGTGAAGCTGCAGTCCTTGATCTTACACATAATGTAAATCATTAAACTTGCATCAAAACTGTTGAGTGAATGGGGTCACTCAAAGTGACCTTTAGAAAATGACTCCACTTTTGCAGTTCTATGGAGTTTTTCAGCCTCTGTTAATCCAAAGTGTTATACTATTAATTAGGGAGACCTTAATTATCTAACTGCTGTTTAACCAGCTACACCACAAGGATTTCTTTCACCAGCAACGGCAAAATTAGCTTACAGCTAAAAACATATCAATTAATCAATCCCCGGCAATTTTGTTAACTGATTTAATGTTTAAGTAAATAATTAAGAAGTACCCCTAAACATTTTCTGTTTCCCGATTTGCTGTTTTTCTGTTTTAATTTCATCACAAATTGGGTTTGGGAGTGTTGGTGTCATATAGAGAACTGAAATTGTTTTTTTTATAGACTAAATTATTTATCAATCAAGCAAAAAAATAAACAACACATAAATTGATAATGAGACTCTTCACAAGCAAACTATCACAGTCCTTGGTGGCTATCTGCCAGAAACTGGGTATTTCAGTGCCTCAGCTCATCAGTTATTGGAAGAATGTTGAGTTCATGAGATGCTAGTAATCATGTTAGCATTTTCTAAGATGATGAGAGACAATTTTTGGCAGCTTTAAAATAGAGTTAGGTCGATTTCTAATTTTGCAGATTCAGTGTACGAGCTTTAACCGTTTTGATTTTATGCAAACCAGCTGACAGGCATTTCAATCATGAGAGACAGAACAATGAAGTAAAGATTATATTTAATACAGAATATGAGTGTACATTTTAACAGACGATTTGTGCTAATTGAAATTTAACGGATGTCTTTGGTGCTTGGACACCAGAGGCAGAAAGAGAGAGATATTTTGTGAAAGGAGTGAATGGCTGGATAAGAAAGAAAACTTACAGCCTGAGCATGAAAAGTATTGTCTTCCTGACTGAACTTTTGCTAGAGCTACATTTGTCACATTCTGGCAAATTAAAATGTGATTAAAGTATTATGTTCATATGGGGTCTAAAGGAGCCACTAGTGTCCTACAGGAGGAGTGCAATTAATTGCTTAGCTCAGAGCGGTATCAGCAACATGTGAGCAGCACTCACTGTTCGTTTGCTTGAGAGTTCATGTGTTTTTTGGGGTAATGAGACTAGACATGGCAGAATTAGTCTCTCAAGAAAACTGAAATTGTGCCTGTATAACAACATTTTGGTTTTGAGCCAACAAAAGCAGTGTCCTAACTGGCTGCATCCACTGTTTTGAGCTGAACTTTTGTTGGATGTTTCTATGTATTCCTGTTGCTGGCTTTAAAAGCACCATAGTGGAAAGGAACAGCTGATTCATGGAGCTGAAATGAGAAATTCTCTATATGATGCCTTCATATTTTAATACAAAAACCTAAATAAGGTTGCAGCTTACTGGACGGAGTTAAATGAAAAAATAAATAACAATAACAAGCTAGGCTACTTGCTGTTGGCTATATTCTATTTCATTTTCAATAAATATCACAATATAAAATGTTTTTTTTCTGTTTTAAAAAGTAACAGCACAATACATTTTAATGGATTCATTGTGGATGGAGAGCTCCGATGTCAGACGCAAGGCTTGGTAGTAATGAATTACAAGTCATGCGGATAATTAAAAAAGTACATTTTTTTTAAAGGAACATGTACTTTGCAAGTGGTTAGAAAGTGAAACTGCCTGCACACATTCATAAGCACACACACAACACAGAGCCGCCAACCTCTGACATCCTGACATAAAAATAAACCAAGTCAGTGAGAAAAGCTTGCTAGTATTAATGTTTATTAAAGGAGAAGTCTGATACTTTT
The DNA here is from genome assembly GCA_035609425.1 of Epinephelus awoara. Classification (NCBI taxonomy): domain Eukaryota; kingdom Metazoa; phylum Chordata; class Actinopteri; order Perciformes; family Serranidae; genus Epinephelus; species Epinephelus awoara. The sequence goes on along the minus strand of CM069294.1, from coordinate 42,626,592 downwards.
GCACTTTGAGCCCCATTTCTTGGTTGTTTGTGATGAAATAGAGTGGCTAAGACCAAAATAGTGACGATTGCTCATTTTCAGAGAATTTGGCTTTCCCCTGCCTGGCTTAACACTGCTGCCTATGGCCATGTGTGAATCTGTCCCTAAAACCAACCTAAACATTTGTTTTCAAAGCCATGAAACTCACCAAGTGGTCAGTGGTGTTTGTTGATGGTCTGACATAAAAAGCATAGCAAACTGTGGTTTCCGTGATGATTTATTTGACATTTTGTGTAATCCAAGCCTCATTGTCCGTTGCTAGTAGGCTAATTGTTGCTAGTAATCCGCTAGTAATCCTGGTGGTTGGCGACACACATGTAAAGGAGCGATAATGCTCCTTTACATGTGGACTGGAGTGTATAACGCTGCAGGGTCAAATGAACGATCAGGTGGAAGTTTACACACAGGTGTGAGGCAGCTGAAAATATAGTTCCACAATCAAGATGAGTAATGAAAATATGGATGGAAACCACAGTTTGCTACAATTTTTATGTCAGGACATCAAGGAACACCACTGACCACTCGGTGAGTTTCATGGCTTTGAAAACAAACGTTTAGGGTGGTTTTAGGGACAGATTCACACAAGGCCATAGGCAGCTGTGTTAAGCCAGGCAGGAGAAAGCCAAATTCTCTGAAAATGAGCAATCGTCACTATTTTGGTCTTAGCCACTCTATTTCATCATAAACAACCCAGAAATGGGGCTCAAAGTGCAAAATACGGGGCTTCTCCTTTACTTGTTAATGTTACCAGTTAGCTAACGTTAGACTGTTTGATGTTAACAATTAAGTTACATTCAATGCTTACAAGTCAGCAGCAGACATTTGCATTTACAGTGAGTGAGCTGATAATAAGGTCATATTGACTAAAGGACTCAAAACACAGCTACAGCTCAAATTATGTTACCAATGTTAACCATTTTGTCCTTGTCGACACGCTGCTTCTCTCCCCATGACAGCTGTATCTTGCTCAGTAGCCACACCAACTAGCAGGGTCGTTTTTTTCTTTCTTTTTTTTTCTTTTTTCTTTTTTTTACACCAAATGCTACTTTTTACAAATAAAAAACGTATCTTAATTTAACTTAGCTGCTTTGTTAACATTGAAATCCAAATAAAGTGACCCTGGCCCCCTGGATGAGTTTCCGCCAGGCTCTGTCAAATTATACTTGCTGCCTGGCCTAACAACTTTTCTGAGGAAAATACTGCACTGACGTAAGTTGCACATACTGCAGGTGAAAATGTAGTTAGCTAGCTAATGTTAGCTATATTGATTTTTCATGTGTAACATTAATCTTTGATGTTATGATAAGGAAGAAGGGGTAGAGAGAAAGAGATGAGGAGAGTGGCACATTATTCATATATTAATAGTATAAGCTTTCCTTATTTGTTTGGTTAGCCAACTTGCTCATCAAAGAATGTTTTTCATTATTTTGCACTGGCCTGTACAACATGAAAAATATTATAATGGAAAGTAACTTTAACCAATCAGGTACTTTTTCACTTTTACTTGAGTAGGTTTCTTAAATGGTACTTAACTAGTCATTTCTGCACTCAATACAGGTTGTCATTCCTCCCATGATAGTATTGCATTTGTTCCCCTTGAATCAGCGATTTGTGCCCTAAACACCTTTTACTGTATGCTCTTAGATGTAATGGCTGTATTCTGATCTCGGCCTGAGTTATGAACCTGAGCAGTAACTGCAGAATAAACATGTCATCCTGATATCTTAATTGTTTAACTATTACCCACTCTGTTTCAGTGCTCACTTTGCTTTAAACATTTTCACATTTCCTGCTCTCTGGGCTCTGCAGCAACATAATGACAGGACGCCAGAGGGGCTGAGCTGCTAATGGCCTGCATGACAGATATGATAAGCATTAATTATGTCATTAATTACAATAATGGGAATGCTCATGCATGAAAGTACATGTATGTAAGATGAAATCAGTCTCAGAAGGAAAAAGAGAACACACACTGTGTGTTTTAACACCTCAGTACTGTGTGTGAGCTGCACTGGAAAAACCAACCTGGTCTGACGAAATGTTGTGAAATCAGCGCGGTGTATTAAAATGCAAATTAGAACACAAAAGTAAGAGAAATGTGTTTGGTTTAGGATTAGAAGGAGGAGACAGGAAGTAGTTTGAATGAAAATAGCTCAGTAGAAACAAGGTCTGCAGGAAATAAGGTAAAATATTTCCAGACACTGCACTGAAGCTAAATTCTTTTTACTTTTCTGTGTCTTTGCAGTCAAAGCAGATTGAGTTCCTGGTATGTCTGTCATATGTGTTGGCAAATTCTGTAGTATATATCTGACATAATATATCAATACTCACATATAAAAGAAACTATCTTCAGTAGAAATGAAAAATGTTAAAAATGCTTCAGATATTTTGTTAAGATGATTTGTCGGTTACATTTAGAATTAATTACAAGGTAGTCCTCCTGGTATACAAAGCCCTAAATAGGCTAGGACCAAGCTATATTCCTAGCTACCCTGTTAACTATGGTGGATTTGTGTGAGAAAGACTGTGGTGAGCTATATGTACTTGATCCACGGCGCCACAGCTGGATAGTAGATTATGGGGCAGCTGTAAGGCTGTACTCGACACAGACAATGCCCGCACTACAGTTAGCTCAAGACATTCTGGGGTAAGCTGAAAGACACTCATTTCGGTTAATCATTATCTAACCAGTTGGTGAGTCTTTAGCCCCGTTTCAACCAAGCAGTACAGTATGGTTCAGTTCGGTATGCTTTTTTTCTGTTTCCATACATCTGGTGCTAAAAGATGGAGCTGTGAACGGTTGATTGGTCCACAGTCGATGGTCACTCTGCTCAGGGCTGAGTTGTAGCTGGTTTTGAGGCTTATGTAACCACTGTTCATGCCATGGAGAGTTTTATTAGTAGACTGTATCTATAAAATGAAAGGATGTTTTGCTGCCTCTCACAGCAGCTGGAGTCAGAGAAAATAATAACTTAATTCACTGGGCCGACTGTCGGTGACTTTTCAGGTGGAACGTTAACTTGTTATGTTACTTAATGTATGAGTTGACGATGTGAATCGGTCAGCACACCATCTGTGACAGCTTTGACCATTCTATATATTAATCTCGACAGGGTTATGTGAACAGCATATATTCTAATCCTCACTCAGAGAAAAAAACAGCGTCACAGAGCATCATTACCGTGGGCAACAGTAACGCTAAACCCCCGAACTTGCCTGAGAAGGACTAAATGCACAAATCTGCTATTTTAAATATCCCATGGAGAGAGACTCTCACTGCAGCCTGTTTTATTTTGTTCAGAAAATGTCAGCGTGCAGCCTCGTTCTGTGGACAATTAACAATGTGCAGCCTTTCCTCTGCATCACTGCTAATTAATAAATACAGTGAATGATGGCCGAAGCAGTTAGTGACAACAACCCCGCCCACATTTAAGGGTACTGTTTGCTGTGGAAATGCCAGGGTCTAGGTATCATATCTAAAGGGTTACTTTTGGTCCCAAAAGTACCATACCGAATGTGTTTGATGGAAACGGGATTTTTTGTCTGGTGGGAATTACAGGCTCTGATTGTTGCTGAAGTCAGAGGCCTTAAAGGTGCCGAAATAAATTGTGTACACAAGGTAAAATTCTTCCTGAGATTTTGATTAATAGGATCTCAAATAAATTAACACTACTTTAAAATGAAATTTGTTGAGTGACTTAATTTTTGTTTTAAATTGTTTTAAATGTCCTTTTATTCTGAAATTTTTGTTGGCCTGTTTTATTTGCATTCTGCCTATTTTCATGCACTGAGTGCATATAATGTCCTTATTGTAAAGAACTTTGTGCTGTTTTTTTTATGAAAGGTGATATATTGATAAAGGTTATAATGACAATTACATTGAACTGTAAAACAAGCCTTGTTGTTGTTGCTAAGGGTGACCCTGAATAGTCGATGATTCTGTGATTTGATTCAGAGAAGTCTGATTCAACAGCCAGTCTCGCCGTCGAATCGGATTTACGGTGGCGGAGCGCATAAACAAACACTTTGGAGCAGTAGCGGCGCCAGGATTTTGATTGTGGGTGGGCATCCAGAAAACTGGGCGGGCCAGTTGAAATAAGCAAAAAACGGGTTCCCCTTTATCTCCGTTTCAGCGCTTTTCTGTGGCATTGAGGACAGCGACGCCGGTGCACTGGTGTAGCTCCCTTGTGTTGCTGTCCTCAGCTCAGTGCTGAAGTTTGGAGGAGGTATGTGCTCTCAAATCAAACTTTTTTGAAGGATTATTTGTTTACCTGAAGTGTCTTGAAACGAATTTCACCACTGATTGTTTTCTTGATTCATGATTCTGATTTTTTATTTGGCTACTTTTTGTCCGACGGTCCATGTGGATGAACTTGTATGAACCTGAGTTGATTAATGAAGTAACTTGATGTCAGAAAGAAGGAAAACTGTTTTACTTTTACTTGTAGTCCTATTATTAATATTATTATTATTATTATTATTATTATCTTATTATGCCAACTGAAGAATTAAATTTGTTTATTTGGGTGTTTTAGCTCTTTTCTCTGGAGCAGAAACTAACGCAAATGAGCTCATTAATCAATGAGGGGGAAAACAACATGATTCGATGATTAGTCGGCTAAAGGAAAAATCTGTCAAATCAGATCCGACTATGAAAATTCTTAGTCGGAGACACCCCTCGTCATTATGGGAGCGTATCTATGTTTCCCGGGTTCTATGTTCCCCACTCAACCCTGCAAAAAAGGTTCTATGTTCGCCGCTTACACAAAAAAGGTTCTATGTTCCCTGCTCAACTAAGCGGGAAACATAGAACCCTTTTTGGTTGAGCAGGGAACATAGAACCCGGGAAACATGGAACCTTTTTGGGTGGTAAGCGGGGAACATAGAACCCGGGAAACATAGAACCCTGGAAACATAGGGATGACCCTGGAGTTACATTTATTTTTGTGAGGCCTCTGTCACCTGTTGAGCTAATTTCCATTGTTCATTGCCAGGAGGCTCTGCAGGGGAGTGCAGCCAGTTTTGTTGTCCTCTTGTTCTTCTGTTTTTTCCATGTTTGGCTAGCAAGTGAGCTATAGGATTGTACTTTGTCTATTTTTCTGGCAGTTAATCAGCTCTGTGGTTTTGTTTGTATTTAGGGCTATTTTGTTTGTTAATTTGGCCTGAGCTCTCCCTGACAATTTTTATGCTTCCTTAATTGGCAATGAAAGGGTTAAACTCTACCTGACTTCTCATATTTCCCATCTAGCCTTATGTCGCTTCCCTCACCCCTAGATCACCCTGGGGGACATAACATAATGTCTAGATGGAGAAATTGAGGAGTCAGGTAGTGCAAGAGAGGGGAGGAGTAGCTTAGGTTGAGCCCCAGAAAGTCTGAGGAGCAGCACAGCACAATTTGGTTTTACATTCATCTATGGGGAAATCAATCAATCAATCAATCAAACTTTATTTGTATAGCACTTTTCATACAATAAATTGCATCGCAAAGTGCTTTACATGAACATAAGATGTCACACACAACAGAAATTTAACAGCAACAACAACAGACATTACATAATTAAACAGATGTAAATAAATAAAAATCCTTTTAACAGGAGACAAGGGACTGAAGGACTGTGGAAGCGCTATTTCTACATATTGAGGAAACACTAGAGATAAAAGAAGAAAGATCAAGTTAAATTGAAATATATATGTATATACATATATATATACATACATACATACATACATACATATACATACACATACACATACACATACATACATATATAAATAAATAACATTAAAATAATAAATAAAAATAATAGATAGGCTAAGATTAATGCACTAACAAGCTAGTGACTAAAACCTAAACTAAAAACTAAAAATCAATAAATAAAAGGATAAGAAAAATTAGTGAAATAATAAAACCTGTAAGTAAGATCTAATCAAAAGCCAGGCTAAAAAGGTTTGTCTTAAGTTTGTTCTTAAAAATGTCCACACTCTCAGCGGAAATGTAATTATTATTATTATTATTATTATTAAAAGCCAACGTTTTGTAAATCCATCTGTTTTCTAGCCAGCCATCAGTGGCCTATTCATGATAAGTGAGGGTGGAAAAAGCAGTGAGTGCTGTATGACTTGGTTTTCACCAGAATGTAGTTAATATCTAAAATAAACCATCACATTATATGAAGCATTTGGGTTTTTGCATCACTTAAACTTCACTGGCAGTCTATAAGCCAGGTTTCCATCCAAATGTAGCACAAATTTTAACCTAATTTGAAAAAGTGTCCACTGTAAAGCTGAGGGAAACTAAAGAGGCAGTGGTCATTCTCTGTTAGTTCATCAGTTTAAAAAAAATAGAATTTTTTGTTACATGTGGCCTTATTATTCTGTTAAAATAATGCCACTAAGCACTTAAAAAAACTGTAATAATGTCTACTAGTCCATACCCATTGGTAGCTTTGTCACTTTCTACCTATGCCAATCCTCAATGCCTATGTGCAGTTTCACATAGATTGACCACGTCAGTGAGTAGAAAAACGTGGGATAGACAGAATGACTGACTGACAGAATGACACACTGACAGTTTCTGTGATTATGTACAGCATACCATACCATGACTTAGTCATACCAAAAATTAACAAAAAAAAACACAACAAGAACATTTGGCCACAGGGGGAGCCACAGCGATCGGTCGCATTTTAGCCATTTTTAAGCATTTTTCTGTTGTTATAGCGCCACCCAGTTGCCAATTAGAGTTAAATTTCTCCGGTCACCTTGAGGCATCCTGTTCTACATATCTACCAACCATCTACCAATCTGTTATGCCTAGATGAGAAATTAGCTCTCTAGCGCCCCCATTTTGTTTGATGGGGTCAATAATGGAGGGGTCCCCTCAGATTATGTGTGGTCATATGCCTACAAAGTTGCGTGGTGATCGGTGAAACCCTTGAGATGTTATACACCTTTATGTGATGAGCCACGCCCTCCGCAATATTCATTGCCTTATAGAAGCTCAGTTTTAGTAAGTTTTCCAACTTTTGCCAAGAGGGAACTTTAGATATTGGTCCGAGTTTCATGTAGATCGGTCAAACTTCCTAGGAAGAGATCGAGTTTAAAGGGCAAGTGTGTAATATTTGGCATGGTTTATTGTCAATCTGAATCTGAATCTGAATCTTCTACTCATTAATATGGTTACACAAGTGTATAATCGCTACAAAATAAAATTCGTTTGGTTTTCGTAGCCTTATAATTATGCTTTTATATATATATATATATATATAGCAAGGGCCTTGCTTTAGAGAGGTCGCCATCTTGCACCGCCATGTATGTACGGCAGACCGAGCGGACAATCCAGCCAGCCAGAGAACGCGTTTCGCGTGTATAAATAAACCAACAAAGACAGCGGGAGGAAGGAAGAAGGAGGAGGAAACAGCAGAGAGTTTTAGTAGTTCGTCGATAGAGAGTAGTGAAAAGTTTTTTTAGTTATAAAGTTTGCGAATGGACCACACTTACCACGCAACAGAAGAGAATGAACCCGAGCCGTCATCTGCGAGGAAAAGAAGACACAACTTCACTCCTTGTGATGCACTCTCTGCAGTGCTTTTCCTCCTGATGATATATCTCCCCAACGATGGCAGCAGTAGCACCGAATCCCATTCTGTGCATTCAGCCTCTCTCCTCGCCCGCTCAGCATCCAACACATGGAGTTCCTCATCTGTGTGCTCCGGCTCAAACAGGTATGGCTCTGGATCTGTGTCCGCTACAAGAAACTCTTCAAAATCGCGTTCAAAGTCGTCCATTGCAGCTGCTACAGTCCGGAGATATTGCTAGGCTAAATAAACAGCTGAGCTCTGTTTACAAGCTACGCCGACAGTCAGCGTGCGGGCTGGAGATTGGCGGAGCAGAGAGGGGAGGGGGTCCCCGCTAGGTACTGTAAACGAGTATGTGTGTTATGAAGTTATGAAGCGTGTCTGTTACGCTAAGAGTCAGAGTTTGGGATGGAGTCTTTTACCTCCTGGGGTGTTACCGGAGTTTCTGGAGTGCTCAAATAAACGGGCCTTTTTCCCGAACGCTCCTCTGGTCTCCTGCTCGTGAGGGATTCATTACAATATCGTAACATGGTTTAGATTTCTAAATAAACATACAACTCGTGGCTAGATAGACCTACTCCTGAAAAACTCGTGCGCAAGGCTTTTTGTCCCTACGAGGCCACCGTCATTTACCCGACGGGAGGGGTGAGCAAGTGAGCCCTGCAATCTAGAATTTGACCACTGATGTCACTGTTTTCAACCCATTTTACACACTGGCCCTTTAAGTGTTTTTCAAAAAAATTCAAAATGGTGGAAAATCTATATAACCGGAAGTGATGGGTTCTTGAGGCAAATTTGTTCCTCATGAGGAGAGGCATCTCTGTGCAAAGTTTCATGTCTCTACGACATTCAAAGTTTGCAATTTCAATTGGTTGCTATAGCGCCCCCCTTTGGCCAATTGATGTAATATTGCTTCATTCACATCCTCCCATGACCCTCTACCACTGTGCCAAATTTCACATGGATTGACCAAGTCAGTGAGAAGTAAAATGTGGAACAGACACACCCACAGACAGAATTTTTGTCATTATATCGTAAGATATAGTTAGATAAGATGACCTAAAGAAAACTCTGAAAACCTATTAATTCCTAAATTTAAGGTTAAAACTCAGAATGCACAACTGTATCGGCATGTCAACAATATTGGCAGATAAAGACTTACATATGATGTATCCCATCGGCCAGAAATGAACATTTCTGCCAATATAACATGCTGATAAGATGTTGCTTTAATTATGCAGCTTTAATTTGCTGAAGTAGGTCAGATTTGCCCTGGTTGTGAATATTGTCAGAATTTTCTCAGGGAGAGCATCATCCAAGCCTGTCAGGGTAAGATTCATTTTACAGCTTTGTCTGAAAATGTTACATAACTTTAAATATGGCAGTTTTAACATGTAACCTAAGTTAGAGTAGTATTCCTATTCTGCCCAGTGAATGTGTACATTTTTGAAAGCACTGTAATTCTGCTTCTTTAGTGGAGCTGTCTGAGGACACAAAATGAATTTTAGTGTCAACTAACAATGGAGTTGCATTGTATTGTATCGTATTATAATTTATGTCTGCATCTGCCAGTGGGCCTTCACACTAAGATTACACATAATAATAAGTTAATTCCTCTACAGAAGAAACTGAATGTTCTCTGCAATTTGATTAAAATAAAATATCCGTATATATTGGTATCCACATCAGCAATTGGCCAAAATTAGCTGGAAAACATTGCAGGGTTTCCCACACATTTGTTTATTTGTGGCACACCATCACAAATTTGGTGCTGCATAATTTTTTTTTTTCTTTCTCACTCTCTCTGGTGGCAAAGCATCCTCTAGGCACAGACAGAGCAGCAGAGTGCCAAACACAGTCAAAGTGAAATTTAACCATTTATTCATATAGTTTTAAAATTGTCTATTGACAAGATGAAACCAGCTCCCATGGAAACCGCTCACCTCGGGGTCCAGTGAAACTTTTTTGCTTTCAAGAATGAAAGCAAAAAAGTTTGCTTTCATTCCCCTCTGCAGCAGCCTCTCCTCTAATCCATCAATCTGATTTTATCAGCACTGCAGGGTTACTTGTGGTCCCTAAAGTCTCCAAAAGTAGATCAGGAGCCAGAGCATTCGGCTATCAGGCTCCTCTCCTGTGGAATCATCTTCTGTTGCGGTCTGGGAGGCAGACACCGTCTCCACATTTAAGACTAGACTTAAGACTTTCCTCTTTGATAAAGCTTATAGTTAGGGCTGGCTCAGGCTTGCCCTGTACCAGCCCCTAGTTAGGCTGACTTAGGCCTAGTCTGCCGGAGGACCCCCTATAATACACCGGGCACCTTCTCTCTCTCTCTCTCTCTCTCTCTCTCTCTCTCTCTCTCTGTCTCTCTCACTAACTCGGCTTCTTCTGCAGGCAGCGGTGCCTGGACGGTGTGATGTGTATGGTTGTGCTGCTGCTGTGGTGCTGCCAGATGCCTCCTGCTGCTGCTGTTATCATTAGTCATACTTCTACTGTTATTATACACATATGATTATTGTCACACATGTATACTATCGTATATTACTCTTCCTGAGGTTTCTACTGTTTTTTTCCCCGTTAAAGGGGTTTTATGGGGAGTTTTTCCTTATCTGCTGTGAGGGTCCAAAGGACAGAGGGATGTCGTATGTTGTAAAGCCCTGTGAGGCAAATTGTGATTTGTGATATTGGGCTTTATAAATAAAATTGATTGATTGATTGATTGATTGATTGAACAATTTGACCACAAACTGAGTCTCAGGGCCGGTCCTAATACCCCCCCTTAGCCCTAGCCCTACTAGTGGTAGTGGTATCCCAATTCCTTTTTGCGTGTAGGGGTAGGGGGCATAACGGGAGATAGTGGGTATGAAACTAGCCCCTCAGAGCGAGGGATTTCAGATACTGACTTGCCAGCGAGGGGTAGAAATTGCCATGGCTACCACCGAGCAAGAGATGGAGGAAAAGGTTCATACATAGCTAACGTTACTGTTGTCAGGTTGCTTGTTAGCTAGCTAGCTAGCTCACACTATCTGGCGTCTGTCATCTGTCCTGTTCTGCAAAATTGTTGGACTTTTCACATTACGATAACACCCCAGCTAGTATAACTATGCTGCCCCATAATGTTAGCTGGTTAGCTAGCTAGCAGAAGTCCCCTGTCGTCTATCGTTCATCAAATGAAGCATGATGAATGCGGCAAACGCGATTGGCAGTATGAATGAGACTCCACTGTAGATGCCGGTTGGAAATGTAGATGGCTCGCAGCTTCCTGTTTAAAATAGTTACGCATGCGTGAATGTGACCGATGAAAGCAGAAAGACAGTACAAGTGATCAAGAGACAGAGAAGCAGAAATTCAAGATGGTACACAAATGAACCTAAAATGGCTAATTTGGAAAATCAACCTTTACATGCCTTTACCAATACCTCTCTAAATTTTCTCTGCTTCACCTTATTAACATTAGCATCCATGCACAAGTAATGTTCAGATAGTTTCCTGAAGATTTTGGGCTGCAACCGTATAGTTCCAAAGAGATAGTTATTCTAAATTTGTAAAGTTTTGTTAGAAGAAAAGAATAAGAATCTTCAATGTATTCTGTCTTATTTCTTAATTACTTAAAACTTTACAATACCAAGATTATTCATATTAACCTTTAGTTAGTTAGTAGTTGCAGTGAAATACTCAAACTTTTGTGCATGTGATTTTTCAGCAGAGGCCTGAGCCAGAGGGCCAGGGAATAAGAGTAGTTCCTTTCTCCAGGGCATAAAATGTCTCAATCCACTATATCTGAGCAGAGCAACATGACTTGTGGAGTCCCCCAAGGCTCAGTCCCTGGGCCTCTTTTATTAAACATTTACATGCAACCTTTAAGGCTAAAGTATGGAAAATGATAAACCTCCAAGTCATAATAACAGCTAGGAACGATCCAATATATCCGACTTGGTGCCTTCGCAAAACAGAAAACCAGCAAGCAAACATGAATGTCTCACCTCAGCCAAAATCCAGTGTTCAGAGTTAATAAACCCTGATTAGTGTATGATATTTTTAATATTTTTAATCTTATTTGGTCAACCGTACAACATTCTTGAGTTGTGCAATATGAATGCCTGCAAGTCATTAAACATAAGTCTAACATGAGTCTTTTCATCTCTGCCATCCACCCCATATGAAATGAACCTAGCATTTGACTCATATAAGGTCTCCTTCTCTCACAAGGCTCTCTCATAAAAGTAAGGATGAGGATCTACTACATTTTATCAGCCTTAAATCCAGTATCTACTCTGAATCCTACTGACTCTTTAATATTTGGAAGTAACTAAAAGCTACAATAACTCCAATTCAAACATGTCTAATAATAACCATGTATTTATGAGCCAGTAATTCATGCATAACCCACCAATTTTGGAAAGCTGCAATCACATGACCAATATGTGTGAGTAAAGAGGGAAGCAGTCCTGAGTGGTCCCTCTAAGGAATCAATTCAGGTGGAGAATGGGTCACAATATACAGGACTTTCTCCTAGGGATTGTTGTTCAGAACCATGTGGACTTCAAGTGAACTTTGATTCATTTTAAGGTGAGCCATCACCATGTTTCCTTTCTAAACCTAACCTTCCTAACTTTACATTAATTGCGTAATTTAACATTAACGTCAATCCTGGGGAACCAATTCATTGAATATCATACAAACTGTTGTATGGAGAGACATTTTTTATCTACAAAAACACGCAGCCCACTTTTAGTCGTACAGCGGTGTTACAAAGTGTGGTGTCTTTTCCCTTACGAACAATCTTTGATGCAGAATCCAGCTGCAGAGAGCAAATTAGCTTAACTTTTTTATTTTACTGAATTAACATCAATCAGCTACAGTTGATCTAATCCATCCATGATGTAGTTTAAATGATCACTTCTTCTTCTGAATCTCTCAGTGGTTTAGGACAGGAATACATCTGTATCTTTCTTTTACCGCATAAATCCCCTCAGTCTTTCAGCTCATCAGGTCTGTCGACTGTTCCCAGAGTCTCAAGTGAACATACAGAAGTATCATTCAGTTACTCTTCACCACAAGGCTGGAACAAACGTACAGAGGACACAGGCTACTGTAAGACATCCAAAAACTTAGACTTCCTTTAAATCCCGGTGAAAAATGTTTAATTACTGTTTCAAGCATTATGTGAAACAATGTGGATTCCCTCGAAATATGCTCTATGAAAAAACGTGCCTTGTGGATGACTCTACATTCTGATCAGTGGTTAACCACTTATAACAATATTTGCTTTAAGATGACTATGCAAATCCATCACAGAATGTTACATTGCCACGCAGTATGGATTGTGTGAGATCCTCAGCTTGACTTTTACGTAATGTTCCAGCTGCCTCAGCTCCGTATTTCATAATCAATAGTTGTGGCCACAAGCAGTGCTTTAATTAGCTCCTTGTATTTACTGTATTGTGTTAAATCCCCTAAAGCATTTTATTGAACTTGAATTATGAAAAAAAAACAACTACAACTACAAAAAACTATTAAAAAATCATAAAGTGGCTGAGAAATAAAATTTCCTTGATACAAATGTGAATAGCCTCCCAAGGTTCTGTCTGAAACAAGGCTTTTAATGCTTTTCTTAATTTAAAAAAAAAAAAAAAAAAAGGTTTATTTTTGATCCCCATAAGACAATGTGATTTCTTCTAAATGAAGTTGTTACAGGGCTGGTTTCTTTTTGGATTAAAGTGCAGGTGGGGTGTGGATGACAAGGGGGTCCTTGCCGGAATTGCTCCGTCCAGTCTCCGACAGGATGCAGCTATCCTCGCCCTGGCAAGAAAAGCCCAGAAGTACGACTGGCACATCCTACACAAAGCCACAACAACACCGGCGCCGCCATGCAGGCTCAAGTCTCGCCATCCCTACAACAAGGCGGCACAAGAGCTGTTACAGTCTATTCCTGAGGACTTGTCCAGAGATGCCTGGCTGGCAGCAAGAGGACAGTGGTGCTGATGGACAGCTTGTCACATTTAACTGTGGGCGAGCACATAACAGTGAAGCATGGCAGGAGGCTGTTGGGTCTCATGGCGGCAGCATCCCAGGTGGTGCCCCTGGGGTTGCTTCATATGCGGCCACTGCAGCGTTGGCTTGCCAGGCACAAGGTGAGCCCCCACGAGGATGGCCTGAGGGCTATACCTGTGTCTTTGATTTGCCTCCCAGCAATTGCATGGTGGACCACAGCCCTGGGCCTCAGGGAAGGAGTTCCACTGGGCCCAGTGTGCTCAAGAGTGACCATAACTATGGACGCCACAGAAGCAGGCTGGGGGGCTCTATGGGAGCACCACCTGGCCAGGGGCCGGTGGGGTCCCTTTTGGAGGGGGGCTCACATCAACCTGCTCGAACTTGAGGCAGTGTATCAGGCCTTGGTGTATTTCCATCCCATGATTCGGGTGAAGCATGTGTTCGTTCGGACCGACAATTCAACTCCCTGAAAGCCATCCACTTGCCGGGGGAGGTGAACATGGCAGCAGATCTCCTGTCCAGGGGTGGCCAGAGGCCAGGGGAGTGGCGACTTCACCCATAGACCTATTTGCCTCACTGGAGACCACCCACTGCCCGCTGTGGTACTCCATAGCGGGGCCGGTGGGAAGATTGGGGGTGGACGCTCTTGCAGGACTGCTGTATGCGTTTCCTCCCTTTCCCCTCATACCAGCCTTTCTGGCCAAGGTGGGGATGATGGAGACCAGGGTTCTGCTTGTGGCCCCAGATTGGCCACATCAGCCATGGATGGCGACCTTGCAGAGGCTGCTGGCAGGAACCCCATGGTGTCTCCCAGTCAGGCCGGACATGCTGTCGCAGGCTCAAGGGCAGCTCCAGCACCAGAACCCAGGGATTTACAGGCTGCATGTCTGACCCCTAGACAGGGCCCGCCCTGCAGCTTGAGTCCTGCTGTTATGGCTACCCAGCAGGCAGCCAGAGCTCCCTCTACCAGGGTGCTTTACGCTGGTAGATGGAAACGCTTTTGCCAGTGCTGTGCAGGAAAGGGCTGGAACCCGGTTTCCTGTGGGACACGGGGGGTCCACCTTGAGGGGCTACTTGGCGGCCATATCTGACCGTCACATCCCTGTTGAGGATAGGACAGTGGGCTCACAGCCCCTTGTTAGCCAGTTTTTGAAGGGGGCTAGGCGTATATGGCCACCAAGGTCCCACATGGTCCCATCATGGGATTTGCAGTTGATGCTGTTGGAGCCTCCTTTTGAGCCTTTGGCCAATTTGGGGCTGGAGCTCCTTTCCCTCAAAACAGCCTTTCACCTTGCCATGGCCTCAGCGAAGCAGTCTCTGAACTGCATGCCCTGTCTGTGCATCCATCTTGTCTAAGATTAGGAGGAGAGGGATCTGCCATCTCTCTCCTGCCTAATCCAGCTTTTTTACAGAAGGTGCTCCCTTGTTTTTTTGTGCTGTGACCCTTGGTTCTGGAGCCCTTCCATCATCCTCCCAATGAATCTGTGGAGGCAGCCCAGTTGCACTTGGTCTGTCTGGTCCGGTCCCTGAGGGTGTACATCGACTGCACACGCCCCGTTAGACGGACCGGTCAGCTCTTTGTGTGCTACGGGGAAGCTAAGCTGGGCCAAGCTCTGTCCAAGCAGCGTTTGGCTCACTGGGTCGTCGAGGCCATAGCTCTGGCCTATGATGGTGCTGGGGTCCCTCCACCTAGGGGAGTGGTGGCCCATTCCACCAGAGGGATGGCTGCCTCTTGGGCGCTCTTCAAGGGGGCTCCCTTGGAGGACATTTGTGCCACGGCCGGTTGGGACTCTTCTGGGACCTTTGCAAGGTTTTACAGACTAAATTTTGCTTCATCAATGGCCTCTGTCATTCTGGAAGCAGGCCAGTGAACTGTGCGGTTCCTGCCATGCTGGACCCCGGCTTCAGGCTAGTAAATTGTGTGGTCCCTGCCGTACTGGACTCTGGCTTCAGGCTAGTAAATTGTGTGGTCCCTGCCATGCTGGACCATGGCTTCAGGGTTGGTATTAACCCGGTGGTTGTGTTTCATTGATTAAGGCGGTTCTGTTTATGGGGAATGAAAATGTTTTATTTCACAGCAGGTGGCCTTCATTGGTCTTTGACTGTTTTATCACAACCTGAGGCTTTCCTCAATAAACTATGTTCTAAACCAAACTGTTGTTCTGATTGTTTTTGGCCTCACTACGCCTCCTGCCTGACCTTATTTGGTATACTGTTGACCCATACGGTGGCGTGTTGACCTGATATGAAATAGAACGGATGGTTACGGAAGGTAACCGTGGTTCTATGAATAAAGGTCAACACGCCAGCTTGCAGTGTAGTCAGAAGGCTGGTTCAGCCTCAGTCGGAGAAAAGAGACTGAACAGGCGATCACACAGCTGTATATCTGATTGCGCCCGCAGAGCGGAGGTGTTATTGTGACCAATTTGCTACATTGTCTCCTGAAACAGCCCACCCTCGGAGAGAGTGACCCATACGGTGGCGTGTTGACCTTTATTCATAGAACCTCACTTACCTTCTGTAACCATCTGTTTTTAATTTTTGAACTGCACATCAGACTCCTGCACAGGATTGGGTGTCTGTGTAACAGGTAAGAATAGTTATATTTATATATAAATTCACAGGCATGAGTAAAAATGAGCTACATATGTGCGCAGGCAATGGGCAAGAGCAAAATATATTTTTCATTTTTCATAAAACAAACGGAAAAGATCTGCAGTATGTGTGTAATATTATGACATCTAAATCACTATAATTAAGCCGTAAATCCTTTAATTTTGAAAGTCAATGATACACGTCACACCTTTGACCCCGCTGTCATATTCGTCACCCACATGGAGGACTCCAGCGAAGAAACTTTGCAGCCGAGGATGAGGTGGCAGCCTACATTAACTTCAAGACACCCAAGGAGGATCTTTTTGAGGTTTTATGGTGGTGGGAGGAGCATGCCAAAATGTTTCCTAACATAGTAGTGATTGTGCAGAATGATTTCGCCATCCCGGCATTGAGCACATCCAGTGGAAGAGACTTTTCCTCCTCTGGATTTGTATGTCAAGAACGGAGAACCCAGCGTAATGTGAATGACTATAGACTGTGGGTGTTTAATCACAGGCGTGGAACTGGCTGTGGGACGTTTGATACTAACCCTAACCCTAAAATACTGGCTTTTAATGGCACAATCACCTCTGAAAAAGCCAGTGTCTTACTAAAAAACAAGAGTTGTTGTTTGTTGGTCTCTCGCAGTGGTTAACAGCTGGCAGCCATCTTGCCTAGTCATACACGCACATTTATACTGTACAGCACCCTTCAGTGAAAATATGCTCCCATGCACATGGTAGAGTGGTTGTCTGTGTGGGACGCATTACGGTCCCCTCTTTCCCTTTAAACACAGTATCAGCAGATTACACTGTACAAAAGGACAGAAGCCAGCTGGTGAGGCTCTGTGTCACAGCCAGTGTCTCTGGAGCATACGAGAGATGATCCCCACCTGAGAATTAGAGACATTTTAACTTTAAGTTATTTGTAAGACTCTTACCTTGTTCTCTCAATGAAGTTTTAATTCTTTGAACCTCAACCTTGTCTTATTTAGGACATTTTAGGGCACTGATATTTTAAATATTCCTCCTATTTGTATTGGGTTAATGGCAAGAGTACCTGGGTTTTATTGGTTTAATCATACTGTGTATTTAACTAATTGTAATGAATTACTCTGGTACTCACTCCTATAGTATCTGGCTCCTTGGTTGCTCAGTCACTCTCTAACCGATCCAAAGATCTACTGCACAGTGATTTTGGCTGTGGAAAGTTGATATTTAGTTTAGTTTTTCAGTTAACAGACCAACAATGTCCACGTTTTTTTCTCCAGGTTTTGTTTCCCACTGAGACAATCAAACATGATAATGCTACCACATTGAGCCACCTACCTCCTCCACACAAACTCTCAAGGTTACATTTTACTTCAGAGAAACAGACTCTGTCTGCAGGCCCTCTTGACATTGTACACCAATAACAAACAACCTCTTAGTAAATAGAGGCTTTTGCAACAAAACGTTTATGTAGCTATTTAAATGTGGCTCATTCAGTTCAGTCTGTGAGGGACTGGGTGGAAGTTGGTAGGATGGATTTTGACATCCTCCCCAGGTCAGTGGAGTTAGCAAAAGACTACAGAACAGGGTGAACTGGTCATTTCAGTGGGGAAAAAATGAACATTGTTGAAGTATTGTTTGAATATTTTAGGTTTTTTCCATAAAATAAACATTGAGTCAAAAGATTCCCAGTAATGTGAATGGATCAGTTAGTCATATAATAATTATTTCATCCTACGTGTGCAGAAAACCAACAGGAATTCAGCCATCCACAACAGGAAAATTCTGAATGGCTGAATCATAATGTCTGGATTCTAAGGCCATTCCAGACTTGCAGACTTTTTGAATGCGTTCCTGGGAAGTCTGTGAGTGCAGAGGGCTGTCCAAATCGAACTCTCTGCAGACTTCCAGACTCTGACATGACGTTGTAGTTTTTTCAGTTGCCAACTACAAAAACACAAACTTATCATAAATGTGTAAAGCAATTTTTGCATTAAAATGCTTTAATGATGTAGGCCAGAGATACAGAAATATCTAGAATTATAGGCTACAAAAGTAGCCCAATCAAAATGTGTTTGATTATGGCAGCTTGCCCCATAGACATCTGAGAAGTGGAATTCCAGACATATAGGCAAGAAAATTGGCTGAAAAACAATAAAAGACAACACGTTCTCTTTCCAACTCATCAAAGACCCCTGAAGACCCATGAGTTACAGAACTCAGTGTGTTCACGTAACCCTTACCTGCTCCTGTCACTTCAAGATAGTGTTAGATGTATCAAATAGGAAATGAGCGTTGACTCTGTTCTAGGTTCAATGAGGAGACTGCTGATATTTACCTGCCTAATTGTTGAATTAGACCTACAATATTCACCCCAAATAACACACACACAACAGACTGACAGTTTTAAAGGAGATATATTGAACCCAGTAAAGATTCTTCACAACACAGTATCTCGAAAAAAAAAAAAAAATTCTAACTGCTGTGCAGCAATGGTCGGGGCCGGGCCATTTTAGGCAAAATTAGGCAATTCTGAGCAACACACACACTAAAACAAAGCATATCACAACATAGAAGTTACATCATATAATTATGGCATGCCCTTCAAATTGTGGATGAGTGGCTGAAGTGATCAGACTCATAATATACAAAGGAAAGAAAAAACTCAAGAACAAGAAATTAAGAATAAAGCTTAAAGCTAAACATTATCCATGGTGACAAAGATGAAAACATTTTTTAAAATATTAAATTAGCTATTGGATAGACTCTGCATATTGACTGATAGCTAAGCCAAATTTTACAGTGAAAGCTCCAAAGCTGTAGTACATATGGTTGATTTGTTATGAATTTTCAAAGTTTTGAAATGTAGAGGCTTTAGAGGCTGATATTTTCATCTACCATGAACATTGAAAATGTATTTAGCAAGAATTTGCAAGTATATGTTTACAATACCGTTTACAGTCAAACATTTTGATGCACTGTAGGCTCAATTTTCGATAAATCAAAAATCAGTGTGGATCGTTTGTGTAGGACAGTCTGAAGATGCTCTGTAGCAGCAAAAATTGTGGGAGGAGATAGGTTTAATAAGTTTAACAGTTTTAGAAAAAAAAAACAGAGTGATGGACTTCATAATTTGCAATAGGTTTAAATGTACAAAAGTTCCTTCAGTATTGGGGCTACAGTTTGGTGAAAGTTGCAAATCTGTGGCACATATGGTTGATTTGTTGTGAATTTTCAACATTTTGAACTTTAGAGGCTTGCTGTAGCGCCACCATCAGGACTATTGGCCTGTTTTTGCAGCTGAGGCAATCTGGCATGGGACTGGACCTTTGTGCAAAGTTTGGTGATTTTTCGTACATGGGAAGTAGGATTTCCTTGGAAGAAGAAGAAGAAGAAGAAGAAGAAGAACATGCAGGATAACAATAGGGTCCTGGCAGCTTAGGCTTGTGAACATGGATGACCACTTTTCTGAAGGGGAGTGACAACCAGGATGGAAAACTCTGCTCATACTGTAACCTATTTACATTAATTTTACCTTTCATGACAGGGCGGGACACTACTCCAAGAACTAAACACATTCAGATAAGCTTAGCTGCATGAAATCTAGGGATGAGTATCGTTAAGATTTTAACAATACTACTATTACTACTTTTTGAGGAAGAAAAAAACAAATTAAGAACATAAATTGCTTTATTTTCTCAATTCTCATTATGCAACAAAATAGTTGTTTTAACAAAACATTTTACTTTTTACAACTTGAAATGTAAAATATATAAAATAATAGTGTTATCACGGTACCAAAATTGGGACCCACGGTACGATACCAGTGAAAGTATCACGGTTCTGAGTAGTATCACGATACCACAGCAAAAATTAGGCAGATGTGCCTTTTGTCATTTATAAAAAGATAAATCACTTTTCTATAGGGTTAGGGTTAGGGTTACAAGTAAAGAACAGTCCCTTCATAAATAAAGAACAGTCCCTAAAGTGCACTGAGGGTTTTGGACTGTTACCTTCCACAAAAAGTAATGCGAATGGCTCATTTCCCCTCCGACACGTCACATGCTTGTGTGCTGCCACGGCTTGGTTGTCCAGGTACATCTGGGCAGTCATCCAACGAAAGAGGAAAACATTGGACCTGGAGTCGGACTTCTCTGTCGCCGGTAAGCCGTTATCTTGCATCGCGGAGCACTATGGCCGCCGTATTTGACAGGAATACGTATTCCTGTCTGTGTCTGTGACCCCCATTCAACCCACAACTGACAAGATTCTGCTGTAGGTTGAAATCTGTACTTGCACAGCGTGCTCCTGAATGATTTCTTTTACTTGCACAAAACTATTTTTAGTCGCAAATGCAGTAAAATGCTCGCACTGTAGAGCTCTGTAGAAAACACATCACTGTAGCATAT
Source organism: Epinephelus awoara (assembly GCA_035609425.1). Taxonomy (NCBI): domain Eukaryota; kingdom Metazoa; phylum Chordata; class Actinopteri; order Perciformes; family Serranidae; genus Epinephelus; species Epinephelus awoara. The sequence goes on along the minus strand of CM069294.1, from coordinate 42,605,991 downwards.
ATAAACAAATCTAGCCTACAAGTTGGTATTCTGGGTATGTTAGGTATTCTAGGTATTTTATATAGTGATGTAACATTAATCACTAAGGCTAGACCAGAGGGGGGGAAATCCCACGCACCCAGCCCAGGCTATAATTATGGTTATATTCATGTATTTAGAAGTATCTGAAAAATACACAAATAAAATCCCAAATCTGAAACCCTATTTAGTAAATAGGGTCGCAAAATAGCGAATGGTTATTAACTCCACTTGTTGGCTGCTAGCATAAAGTTACAAACCTGGACTGGACGTAGATGAACTACCTGTGCTGCAGTCAAACCCTATCTTTCTGTCTGAATATGATGCACTTTCGCAAGGTGTTTTGACAAATTACTAGTGTTGCTGCCCTTACACGCAAAACATTTGTCACACTTGTGACAATGCGCTGTGTCTACATCAACTCTTGTAATGTATTTTGATGGAGTTGGTGAGCTAAATGTGCAAGATAACATTTATCTTGTAAAAAAAAAAAAAAGAAACGCAACTTCTCCAGTACCGATAGCAGAACCGTTAAGGTCAGAACTTATCAATACTGCGGTCTTGAAGAATGTAGCCCCGGGGCTCGTTCAATACCGGGGTTCGCTACCCATCCCGAATGAAATCTCTGGTGCAACACCTCATTAGCCTGCACCAAGCAGTTATCAAGCATTCACACACAGTAATGAATTGATTAACAATACAAAATTCATAAAGCATGTAAACACAGGCTTCAGACATAAATTAATTACTCCAACCTGCTTCAAGTTTATCCCGACTGGTTTTAGTGAGAGTACAAGGCTCATCTTTAAGTCTGTGTGTAACACTTTGCTAGCGAGTTAGCATGCTAATGTAGCTTATTGATTGTTACTCACCGGGAAATCAATTGTTTACAGCTCTAAACAGTTCTACGCCGCCCCACTTGAAGTCGCAGCTCATCAATCGTCTCTTCTACATCTGTTGTAGCAAACCCATTTTGTTTTTGTGCTTGCTGTTTCTTGTTTTGTCCACCAGAGGGCAGCTTGCATTGTTTGCAGGTCAATTTTGGAAAACAAAGATCTGCTTTAGATGCATTTTTTCTTTAAATGTAAATTACATGATTTGCAACAGCAACTTAATGATAAAAACGTCGAAGGCTAAGTGTATTTTGGCAACCCCCTGAGGAGGCATAAGGTTGGTGTGTGTTGTGTCTGTGGTGATTATTTGCTTACTTGATGAGTTGTGTCAAAAAGTATGCTAACTCTTGCCTGCCTGTTTGGTGAATTGGCGGTGTATTGCTTGGTATAATGTTGAGTTGTCTGAGAAAGTACTGTGATCATTTACCATTTATTATGGACAGAAGTGGAAACAGAAATGTGATTGTTTTGCTTTCTTTGTTTTGTCAGTTCTCACATTGGTTTATGGAGCTGGTTTTGTGGAACAGCAATAAATGTTCAAAAAACCATCAGTTGGGTCTCTTACCATCTTTGGGAGGGTATGCTACATCTGTGTTCAACTAGATTTCTGACTTATGACTATGTTTTTATCAACCAATTTTTACCATTTTTTTCCTCTTCGTGCATCTACACACACCACGCAGCATCGGTCGAGGGGACACCAGAGAGTGGTATAAAGTTAAGATGATTACTTGTATCAGTTTTTATCACACTGAAAACAACACGTAACCAGTGCCACCCGAATTAAAGGGACAGTAACACAAATAACCTGGGGTTTAACTAACCCTGGTTACATTCACATGACAGAGAAAATCGATTTATTGTGTTAGTCTGACTAAAACTGAACTTTTAAAATTGCCAACTGAGATTGTACTAAATCTAATTTCTCAAAGTCAGACCAAGACACCCAGATAATGCATTTGGGAGTCAAATTGTTCCTGCATGTATCCAGTCAATCAGACCTAAACTGGCCGAGTCTCTCTGTGCATGCTCCACAGTTTCCACCCCAGGCTTTAAGCCTGGAAGTCAAATAGCCTTAAATGTGTAACAGAAGAAGAAGACGGCAACAACATAGCGAAATCTACATCCAGAGCTGTGCATTTTAGGACAGACGAGGAGACATAGTACATGCTGTGTCAGCTGAAAGAGTTTTTAAATACATGGATGGGAGGAATACACAGAATTGCACCCTGTTCAAGAAAGTGGCAGAACAGCTGGATGACGCTCAATTGTTTGGTTTGTGACGTAATAGGTCAACCAGAAAAAGGACCAATACTAACAAGCTGAAAGGGGGCATATCACCACCGATCACAGAGGAGTCAGACATACATCGGTCAATAAATCAATTCCCCTCCATTGCTTGTATACTGGGACAAGGACAGTAGTCCCGTTAAATCGCCTAGTCCAACTATACCCATAGCTTGACTAAACTGTGCATGTAAATGTACTGGCTGATTCTCAATGGGGGGGTCACTGACAGGATTGCAGGGGTCCATGGAAGATTTCTGAAAGCACCAGCTGCCTTGTGGCTGCTGTAGAACAGCTGTACTGATTAAAATTGAAGCTATCTGTTCTGGCGTACTGTGAGTCAAAGGGACTGAACACGAGTGAAACACATTTGTAATGTACACTGGACACAGCGATCACACTTTGGCTCTGTCGTGGCTCTACTTAAGGTTCAGTGTTCACTGAAGTGTTTAAAAAGTGAAGCATCTTCAGTCAGCCTGCAGCAGCAAACGTAAAGAATCCCAAATGGCTGTCCTGCTTAGTTTATATTCCAGATGTGTTTGACAGCCTGAATGGGTTGAATGTGGTTTTGTACTTAAAGTGTATTTTTGATGTACAGGTGGAGTCACAATATGGCAGCCAGGGATGTTAGTATTGTCAACTCATTAAGAGAGTTCCAATAGTCAAAAAAGGTTTAGAAACACAAAGCATGTTCATCTGTAAAGTCATTAGGGAGTATTTTTACAGTAGACACACACAGGAAAGAACTAAATATCAAGATCAGAGTTTCAGCCTGTCTAAGAAGTGCACATATTCACTCAGTGGAATTAATAACGCAACAATGTGCTGAACTGTCATGTTTCTGAACAAACTAAAAATATTTGTAGATCAAATCCAGCAAGGAGTAGCATGGAAGCTACAGTATGTAACCATACAACTGCTTCCTGTTAGTCGGAGCTGTTCTGTTTCCACTGTGTGATGTGGTGTAATAAGACAGGTAAACTTCCGCTCCCTATCTACACCACACATTTCAAAGAGATGAGGAGGAGCTGAAAGTAGGAAGAAGATCCAATTTTGAATCAGCCAGGTTGCTGCCACTCCACCGCCTCTCTCCCCTCACAGATCTGAGGAGCAGAGGTTTTAAAATGCTAATCCTGTCGACCTTGAAGCCCTGAGGCGCCAGCTGAACTAGCGAGGCACATCTCTCCTGAGCTTCCTGTCACTCAATAATCAAACAAACAGGCAGAGCCTCCCTGTACGCCTCTGCAAACTTCCCTGCCAATGATCCCAGAGCACACACTCATGTAGACACGCATACATGCAATAGACATGAACATTGCATCGGCATCCCCTTAAACCATTTGCCTTTGGAAACACGTAAATACACACTTAAACCTGCACACACTCTTATACTGTAGTGGTGTGCCCTCTCTGTTTGCCCTCAGCATGTGAGATCTGGTGTAATCTGTCACAAGTGACTGAACGTGCTAACTGATGAATCAACCAATTCTGACCTGTAATGAGCCGTGATAGAAGGTGTAACAAACATATTAGACTCTGAACATTCTACCTGGGGAAGGATGATTGGTGAGGACCCTCTGCCAGGTGAGAAGACATATCCAAGGCAGCAGTTTGCTCTTCATGCCTGCATGGTTCAACTTTCACTGTAATCATCCCTCCATTCTGCACAAGTTCAAAAATTTCCCTCAGCTTCTTCCCTTGAAGAAATGAAATCAAATCCATAGCTAGATGCAGTGAGGTGTAAACAGAAGCGCACAATGGGAGTGTCTCCTGCTCTCCATGTCTACTACGCATTTAATCAACTGGTGAGAAAGCAAACTGTATACCTGGGACATGTATACTTTAGCTTCAGTGTTTTTGCTTCATCAACTTAGCATCATACAGCGAACTGAGCTGATCAATTGCATATTTAAACCTTTTTATTTTCATATGAGTCAACTGGACAGTTTTCATATTCATGGGCTAATAATTAGCAACTTATTAATTGCTAAGCAACTGACAATCTGTGACTAAAAATTAGAAACTGATTTTGTCGATTGTTTAAAGACACAAAATTACACATTACACAAGTGGTAAATCTGCCACGGTTAACTTGGTTTCTCAAGCTGGCCAAACGCTGTACAAATTCAGTCTGTTTTTTACCCTAAATTTGGCGAGTTAGGACACCTAATTAACTGTACAATCAGCAAACAGAGTGGATTTCTGGCTGGTCAGTCATACTGCTGAGCTTGATGTGGCGAACTGTAGTCTTGACTAAATTTGGCTGCAAAACATACTGTCCATATTTTGTCTGCAGCTCCAGTTTTTTTTTTCGTATTGCTGTCTGTTCAAAATAGAGCTGCAAATAAAAATGCTGCCTCTATCTTTTTGGTGAACATTTTGGAGTGTGTAGCCATGTTGTTTGATTCAAAATGTATTGGAATTGTCACTGCCAAAACAAATTCAAGGATCCATGTTTACATTCAGAGGGAACACTCTCACTGGGACTGGTTGAGTGATCCGTGCAATGTGATATACAAGTCATATCTTTGGCCGTGCAGATAGGTGATTAAAATGTGAGCTAACACAACATATATGTATATAAGGAGTGTAACATTACAACAAGTCATGGTTCAGAGTCATGGATTTGGTGTGAGATTGGTACAGCAACAAAACAACAACAATAACAACAAAAAACATGCATGAGGATTTGTCTCTTCTTTTTATGTTGAACAGACAGCAGTAGTGCAAGTGTCAAAGGCAGACAAAATCCTCCTGCTGGGGACTGAGGTAACATTTTGCCCACTGGCAACTTTGGTAAACTATTTTCATTTTCATTAAAGTTTGGAACATTTCAAACATTTCTGCATTACACCATACGAACACTCAACAAAACAGATCCCAGCAGGCTACAACACTGAGAAGCATCTTGTATGACAGGAAACTGAAAATACCCCACAAAAAACAGAATCCTAAAAAAAATAAAACTTGTGCACCAGTATGAGTGTTTCCACCAGATCCACCTTGACTATATTTAAACATTAAAAGCAGTCAAACATTTATCAATCCTGTGATTGACACATCCGGGTGATGCAGTCAAATGTGTGTTAGCATGTTGGATATGTTTCATTTCACACATCCACATACATAATACCACATACACAATGCTAATACTCAGTCATCATGAGTGGACAATGGGCCCCAATGTATGCTATTATGACAGGCCCTAGTACACGCTACGGTGCACATATTGTCTCATCACATGATCAGAGACTTGACATTGGATAACATCACTATACATTTTACCCAGCAAACACCACTGCATATCTGTATATAACAAAAATACCAAAGAAAATAAGATATTACTTATTTAACACTTTTGATAGTTGATTTATAGTTATAGAATAAACATGCAATTTTGTTATAGATGCTATTAGCTATCAAAACAGAAAAAAAAACATGACAGGCATGGGTTTGCCTTTTTCAAGGGCATGTATAGCAAATAGCTCTGTCTTTAATGAAGGGCCCACTCTCCACCCCTGCACCGCTGCACTGTCTTTATTTATGCCCCTAACACGCAGCTCTCTTTGTTGCTGTTGTAGCTAAATGGGCAGCAGATGGGTCCTCCAGCTTGCCAAAGTGTGACCAACTTGCACGCCAATCCATTTGTTTGTGTGTATTCTGATCAATTAAAGGAGAAGTCCAGTATTTTGCACCTTGAGCCCCATTTCTGGGTTGTTTATGATGAAATAGAGTGGTTAAGACCAAAATAGTGACGATTGCTCATTTTCAGAGAATTTGGCTTTCCCCTGCCTGGCTTAACACTGCTGCCTATGGCCATGTGTGAATCTGTCCCTAAAACCAACCTAAACGTTCGTTTTCAAAGCCATGAAACTCACCGAGTGGTCAGTGGTGTTCGTTGATGTTCTGACATAAAAATCTTAGCATGGATGTGGGAAAACAATTCAGCAATTCTGTGGTTTTACACCAGACTAGTTAACTTGTTGTTAGGCTAAATGGTGGGTTATTGCCTACATGAAACTGGCTGTCTTGAGATGTTATAAAAGTGGTTTCATTTAAAACAGTGACAACTGATGCTGAGGCTCAGGGCAAACATTATTGTTACCTGGCTGTCCATGAAGGCAGGTCAGGGTGACATAATCCTGCTCTGCAGGGCGCTCGTTTGCATGCAGCTGCCACAAGCTAAAGGAAGAGGGGCAGGGGCTCGACGCAAATGCAGCTGTAAGGCAAACAAAACACTTTTAGTTGAGAATTGATGCCACGGGCCAAATTTTAAAACTAAAAGATAAAATTATTTAAAAGAAATAATAACAAAACAAAACAAATGGGCACTTATTTAGACAGAGGGCAAATAGGCAGGTGCTTAAGCACAACCTCAGGTCTATCTGTGCACGTGCCTGGTACCATGACACCACTGTGTCGTATTTAACCAAACCATGAATTTTCTGAATCGTTACACCCCTATATATATATATATATATATATATATATATATATATATATATATATATATATATATATATGGGGCATTCTACCGAATGTGTGCAAAGTCAGGCTGGAAATATTTTGAAATTTTGTATATTTTATTTCCAAAACTTTGTCCATATATATTTTGTACCATATGTAAAGGTCACATATCTAGTAAAATGACTGTAAATTTTTATGTTGTATTTTCAGACTGTTTTGGAATGTTTTACCTCTCCCAAAATTTGTCACTACCGAAACATATAGTATTATATTATACAAAAATATATATATCAACCTGTTATGCTTGTTCCTTCCCTTGTCTAAAGATTTAAATTTTTTACAGATTTTGACTCAAGGTTTTCACAATTAAATCTATAAAAAATAATATTTTAACAAATTTCCATGTTCAAATTATAGAATTCTTCAAAATCTAAATGCAGTCTTTCTTTGTAAAATGCATAAAGCTGATCAGATTGATTTCAGAGTTAATAATTGATGAAACATAACATAAATGTAACCAATTAGCATCATAATACTTCGGTTGATAACTCAATATACATTATTTTTACAAAACACCCAGTGTTTCGGTAGTGACTGCAGAGCAAAGTAGAGCAGAGTAGAACAGAGCAGAGCAGAATAGAGTAGACAAGAGAAGAGTATAGAGTAGACCAGAGTAGAGTAGAGTAGAGTAGAGTAGAGCAGTGTATAGAGTAGAGCAGATTATCGAGTAGAGCAGAGTAAAGCAGAGCATAGTAGAGTGGAGAAAAGTATAGTAGAGCAGAGTAGAACAGAGCAGAGCAGAATGGAGTAGACAAGAGTAGAGTAGAGTAGGGTAGAGAAGAGTAGAGCAGTAAAGAGTAAAGCAGAGTAGAGTAGAGCAGAGCAGAATAGAGTAGAGAAGAGTATAGTAGAGCAGAATAGAGTAAAGCAGAGTAGAGTAGAGCAGAGCAGAATAGAGTAGAGAAGAGTATAGTAGAGCAGAATAGAGTAAAGCAGAGTAGAGTAGAGCAGAGTAAAGCAAAGCAGAGAAGATCAAGACTTTGGACCATAAAATTATGGTGTTTAACTACTGACCATTCCATTTTGTCACCGAAATGATCATGTCACTACCGAAACTTTACCATAGGTTTCGGTAGTGACTGTTTCGGTAGTGACATTCCTAGCTATTTTTCAGGATAACTAAAGAATGCTAGCAGCCACATGGCTAACAAGCACATGTTTGAAGAGTTGTTCACACAGAAAAACATAATATTTTGCATAGACCCCCACATTTTTACATAATTGAAGAGAACATGTGTTCGGCAGTGACAGTTTTAAAAGTTACACACTGATTTTCAGACTTTGGAAGACATTTATTTAAAAAATGATGGGAGTCATCAACTTACCATGCAGCCATGTGAGACAGGGGTGCAGTACTACCCCCCTTCTCAGAAATTCAGGGGTGTGGCTAAAATCCAGACTCAACCAGAGCATTAAAACTCTTGTGTTTCGGTAGTGACATGAAAACAAGGGACACAATTTTTTTTAGCATAGTTTCTTAATTTAAAAATTAATCCCACAGTACATCTAAATCTTTCAACTTCTGTTTAAACTTAATCACAAAGATGTTTTAAATTACACTTTTGAAAAAAATATGAAAAATGTTTTAAGTGTTGAATGAACACTTAAAACAATGAACATGAATGAATTTTAGAGGTCAGGGTTGGGGACAGCTACTTCCCAATAGAAAGTACCCTATAAATGGTGATTTTGTATATATTTAGCTCATCACTTTTTCATTTAATGTCCTGGGTTTAAATAGGTCATAACATAATCTTTGTATGTCATATATATATATATATATATAATATGTACTGTATAAATGCTTGTGAGCTTGTGAGCTCCTGCAGTAACTGCAGGACGACAGGGGCTGAGCTTGAGAGGATGTTTCTGGTGTTCACTGCATCATGTCTCAAAAAGTCCTCCCCCTCTGGGACTTGATGGACCTTGAGATCCCCACGGTGTCTCCACTATTCCCAGTTGTTGTCCCAGGGTTAACAGTTTAGTTATCTCAAGGGCTGACTCTAAAGCCTGAGTCCTGAGGGAAGGGGTGGAGCACTGTGCCCAGTGCCAGCGGCAGTAAGTCCTGCCAGGCAGGGAGTCCCAGGAGGCACCAGAATAAGCTTCACCTGATCTTGCTGTGCTCTCTGCAGGAGAGGTGGGGATGGGGGAAGTAATCCCTGAGTGCATTTAAAGAAAGAAAAAAAGCAGTGAGTTGCGGCCAAAGTGGATACAAGCTTTGGTTAAATGGTCCAGTTGGCACAGAAACAAAGAGCAGCGTACCACCTGACTGATGGCTGTAACCTTCACCATCCTGGATCAATAGCTAAGCACTCTCCCTCCATCAGCCGTATTAAGCAGTCAGACAGAGATGAATCCACAGCAACATCATAATTAGCCTTTAGATTATGGAAATCCTCTCAAACAACAAGCAATTGCTCCCTGAAGCACCTTTTTCCAGCATTATCAACATCCAAGGCTGAATTTTATACCAGCGTTAATCTGAGCTGCTTAAACCACACACACACACACACACACACACACACACACACACACACACACACACACACACACACACACACACACACACACACAATATGGCTTAGCATTGTGGTCTCATTCACTGAGGCAATTATTCAACATCAGTGTTAGCAGATGATATTGTGGATTCACCACATAATTTATGCCCATATGCTGCATGTTTAAGCTTTGTACATTCCTTTCAGTGACTGAATCTCATTTAAATATCTAAATAAAACAAGGTAAGTGGATCTGATTGATATATATCTACATCACATTGTCAGCTTGCGATGATGTCACTGTTATGCTACAAACAATCCAAAAAAAAGGTGAAAACATGCAGTGGCACTAGGGGATCAGAGAAGGAAGGAATATCTGTTGATTTTTTTTTTTTTTCTTTTTACACAATTCCAACACTTGTACCAAGTTTTTATGGTTTATTGACTGACAAAAGCTTTCAGCTTTTAGGTTGTACAGATTTCAGGGATATAAAATACCAAAAAATACCAATGCCAGCACTGGGGACTACAGATGGTACAATCAAAACAGGTTTGTACTCTGCTCATAGAAATGAGCAAAAACTAAAAAATGTACATAGTTCAAATAACATAGGGAGTGTTAAGTATTTGTGATCATGTTTCTATATTTAGAAATATTTTGTATCAATATGTTTTGTGTGTTTATTTTTCTCAAATTTGATGAATACACATCTAATGTTTTTACTTTTATGCACTCCTGGACTAGTTGGAAGGGTAAGAGAGAGAGAGAGAGAGAGAGAGAGAGAGAGAGAGAGAGAGAGAGAGAGAGAGAGAGATACACACATATATATACACACAGTTCTTAAAGTTCTTTGTAATTTGTAATCAAAAAAACGAAAACGTGTCTGTATCCTTGAGGCCTACAGTAATAAATATGTTAAAGTGTCATACAACATTTGCAGAACCTGGAATCTAAATTGTTTACACCATGTTTGTGCAGTCCATGCCACTGTTACCGCTACCAACTGTCGATCAGATGAACCATCAGCAGGACGCCCTTAGCAAACAAATGTTGTGCACCAATCTTTGTAGTTTTATGTTAGATCTCCATCACAAAGCAGCTGTTCTTCCCAGGGTATACATTAAAAAATAATCAAAGCATACATGAAACACAGAACAACACAGACACCGCAATGGGGGCTTTTTTTCACTGAGAAAATGTGCAACATGTCTTCATAGTGAATGCAGCCCAGCTCATCACTGGGCCATGCCTGCAGCACCATGAAATGACATCCCAAAATATCTGAACATCATTGTATTTCAGAAATTTGGGGGAAATTGGCTACTAGTCTAACAATGGAAAACAGATCCTGTTTATTTGTTGGTATTTTATTGTGATGAAAGTTGCAAACCGCAGCTTTGAAAACAAAGAGATACATCTGTACTGGACTGAAACAATGAGTCCATTGAAAGAAGCAAGCAAGCGAGTTGTGGAACGGGGTGGGGGCTTTATGATTTCTAAGCAAATGTGCTTCAAATTGAGGAGAACCATCTGTAGTTGACAGCATGCATCCTTATTTCAGCCATGTAGACACAGCTCATAGTAGTGTGTTTGCTTATTAGCCTGCAGCGCATGAGAAGACACTAATACAATGCTTTGTTTCATGCTGTTTCGCTGGGAAGCCACTTATTTTGTAGACACCATTTCCCAGTAACAGAAGAAAATAGCTTCTCTGAGGCACAGCGGATTTTTACTGCCCTAACGAGAAATGTGGATATGTAGTATTCAGCTGGAATTAAAACATCAGCCCTGTATTACAGACAGCGTGGAAGAAAGCCAGACAGCAGCAGGATGAAAGCCAGACAGCATGAGACAAAAGCAGAGCGGTGGAGGTGAAGGCACACATTTACAGTATGAAAAAACTGCAGCAAGACAGTGAAATATGCATCACAGAGCAAAGCACTTCTTTAAGAGACGGCCTTGAGAGAGTAAAGAGGAGGAGGATGGTGGAAAAAGGTGAAAAGAGTGATAAAGACTAAAGGCAGAGAATCATCAGAAGGTAAGGTGGGATGCGTTGCTTGAATTGGGCTGGTACCCTGTTGGTATGGAGTACCAGCCAACCCGCTCCCCTCCTCCATCTTCGTGGAGATGGTATTTAATTCCCTTCATCCACCTCGTCAGCCATCTCAAACAGCTGGTGATTATAAATCTGTCATCAGCAGGAGTGAATGCTCCAACTTATGAGTTTTGTTTGGCATCTATGATACATTTTTTAGAGAAAATTGTGTCATTTTCCACTTCCTGCATAGCTCTCTCCATGCACCCTCCACATTCTCCTTGAATCTCCCCCTTGTGCGACTTTGCAGTTATGAGTCTCTTTACAGTTACTCACCGATGAGGCCACTTTCTGATGACATCTTAAGTTCGGGAAAACTTCGGACTCGGAAAAGACTTATTGCTGTTGGCAGTCCCACCACAAACTTTATTGTTCTTGCTGTGGTAATGATTCAAATGCAGCTTGTCGGGGCAGATATTTATGTAAGGTGTTACCTGAGGACAAGGAAATGTCTTCTTTACAGAGAGCATGCAGCAGTAAATCCTAGGTGACATACTGTGGGCTTATATTGTGCTGTATGTGCATGTTGATGTAGTTTTAAAAAGAATAACATCCAATATAAAGCAGGAGCCAAAAGAATTAGAACAAAGAAATCAATGTAATTACAATAGCATTATGTGCAGGATTTATTTAAAATTATATTCTTATATTTTTTACTTTACTTTTTTTTTTTTTTTTTTTTTCAAATAAAACCTGCCTCATTTTCTACTCAACTGCCAAGAAAACATTAATCCAGGATATGAGAGGTCACAGCACCATATATATTTTCCATTGTTAGAATAAAATCCATGGCTGCTAGATAATTATAATCATTGCACATTCACATTTAGCCTCTGTTGCAGCTTACAGAGGAAGGGAATGTTTCAACAACCTCTTTATTTTTATTGAAACAAAAACAAAAGATTTCTTTGTCTCTGCCGCTATTACTAGTCTCCCCTCATCTCCCCTTTCATTTTTTGTCCACTCTACCCTTCATTGTCTATGTATAGCTCAATAATTGCCGCTCATGCTGAGCAGGCTTCCAGTTGTTACATCAGCTACATATGTACTGCCTCTTAGGTTGTTTGCTATGTAAAGGATTGACCCGTAACCAAGCTGTTTCATTTCAAGTATGTTTAAATGGGCACTAATAACCTGAATGAAACAAAAACAAAAGATTTCTTTGTCTCTGCCGCTATTACTAGTCTCCCCTCATCTCCCCTTTCATTTTTTGTTCACTTCACCCTTCATTGTCTATGTATAGCTCCATAATTGCCGCTCATGCTGAGCTCATGCTGAGCAGGCTTCCAGTTGTTACATCAGCTACATATGTACTGCCTCTTAGGTTGTTTGCTATGTAAAGGATTGACCCGTAACCAAGCTGTTTCATTTCAAGTATGTTTAAATGGGCACTAATAACCTGAATGAAACAAAAACAAAAGATTTCTTTGTCTCTGCCGCTATTACTAGTCTCCCCTCATCTCCCCTTTCATTTTTTGTTCACTTCACCCTTCATTGTCTATGTATAGCTCCATAATTGCCGCTCATGCTGAGCTCATGCTGAGCAGGCTTCCAGTTGTTACGTCAGCTACATATGTACTGCCTCTTAGGTTGTTTGCTATGTAAAGGATTGACCCGTAACCAAGCTGTTTCATTTCAAGTATGTTTAAATGGGCACTAATAATCTGAATGTAGTGTAATACTGAGGTCATGAGTCCAGGTTCCCCTGTTTAACCTTACCTCCCTAAAAGAAGTGGACGTGACTTGTTATTACTGATATATTTGATTTGTTGAATCATTATTTTCCTACATGAAAACAAGTTAAAGAGTCTTAAAAATATACATAATTAGCCTTTAGAACTCAATTTGTCTTTGTCTGTCATGTCTAATTTGTGTATTTGTAACTACTCGTGCCGTCCTGAAAAACAATAGAGGTCAGTGCTTTCACTGGTAGCAGCTCATCATGGCAATGTTCTGTTGAATCTGTCATGTCATGAACCTGTCTTTATCTAGTTCTCTAAATCAGAGTAAGGACGTTATCATCAGCTGATGAACACAACATGACTCACAGTCAGATTCTATCTTTTTTATGTCCACCAAGAGATTAGCTTTTTTTATTTGCTTTTGGCTTTTTCCTTTTGGCTGATTCAATAACATTTTAAAGTTAAAAACAAAACACTTATTTGCGTTCTTTACCAGACTGAGATGAGAAAACGGATACCACTCTCAGGACAGTTCTAGCGAGTAACCTTACAGCACATTGTGTGCCTTCCTCTACCTCTGCCTCTGTCCCTCTTGGGTGCTGCATTCATATTTCCTCAAGATCCCACGATGATGTGCCTGTGAGTGATATCACAGCTAGTCAGAAGTTATCTTTCAGCCTGCTCTGAAGTCATGGCAAAATGAAGGGGCATGCCACAGATTTTACATTTACTTATTTTAGTTTAGCAGTCATGAGGGGAACTACTGCAGACAGTTGGATAATGTCTTCTGTGGCTCTGGAGGAGTTGCCAAGTCAAAGAAAACTACTGAAGTGACACCTTATATATGTGGACTTGGGTTTGGAAAAAATCATTCAAAACTGCAGCTCGGCTTTTAACCAGAACCAGGAAGAGAGAGCACATCAGGCTAGTCTTAGCTGCTCTGGATTGGCTTCCTGTTACATTTAGAATGGATTTTAAGCTCCTCCTTGTATACATGGGCAGATCTACCGGGGTGGAATTCGTTGATGCCACCCCAGTTGGCAGCAACGAATTCAAAGAAAAGTTAAGGCCAATTTGCCTTTTTACGAGCGCGAATCTTCGATGTCCGACTGCGCTGAATGCAGCACGAGATAACGCCAGAGCGGCAAGAGAGTGCTTTGTTTGGAAAACTGAGTGGAGCCAGAGGGGTAGCCTAGTCCAGAAAGCAGGTTTAGTGAAAACTCTGAGTATGTTAACCCTGAGATGAGGGAAACTCTGGGTTTCAGTTCCAGAAAGAGAGGTAAATCAAACTCTGAGTCAATCACCATGGCAACTGAGTCTGTGAGCAGGTTAGGTTTTTCTCTGTCTCCTCCCTCTTACACGCTGTTTCATTTCCTCATTCATTCAGTCTGTGTCAAAGCTTGTATCGAAGTGCATTGATTAGCGGAGATTTACCGTCTGTCACAGTCTAAATCCTGCTGGATATTAGTTTGTTTCTCAGGACTGTCTTAAGTTACTGAATTTATGCACATCAATCATTTCTTTGGACATCAGCTTTTGTCTTTACATTCAAATATTACACAGCGAGAATTCACCCTCAGCTCAGAATCAAACCTCTGTCCTTTTTATATTTATTATTTTTTAGGATCAGACTGTCTGTTTGTTAGAGCAGCTGTTTATTGCACATAATGTGTAGATCTAATTATTTACATTTCAAAAATCGGTATGAAGCTTTAGACACGTAGTATCAATGACTAATGATCTCCATCACTGATGTCATTGGTCACACTGATGGAACATAATTCCTATAGCCTAATATTGGAGATTATATGTTCATATTTCTGAGTGAGCAATGGTGCAGCATTTCAGTGTCTTTAAATTTACTACATTTGTAGCTGAAATAAAGTCACTGAATGCTGTTGAGTCAAGATACAAATAGATGTCCAACATTTTCAAATCTACTGTATTTTAACCTCAACGTCTTTTCAAGTGCAAATCATCAAACATATTATTACTGGGTCAGACTGTGAGTTTACAGTCATGTCTTTATGTCTTTGATCTATAGCCTAGCCTATGTTTTAAATCTTCCTATTTTTCAGTTGCTGCCTCCTGTGTTTTTCCCCATCAGATTAAATCTGAACAAATATATCATTATATATTACTAATATAATGTAATGTATCTACAGCCTGATACACAGTCAGATTCCACTACTTTATCTTCATTAAGGAAATGTAAGTCTGATAAATGATGAATAAACGGACAACATTGAATAAAACTTTTTTATTAACTTTATGGTTAACTTATTTACACTTTTCGCGCTCTGAGAAAGAGCGAGAAAGAGTTGACTGAACTAACTCAAACCAGCTGTTCTGGAACCGGTAACTCAGAGTTTCCCATCTCGGGGTAAATCAACTCAGAGTTCAGGGTTAGACTCAGAGTTTGTTGAACCTCCTTCAACACTTATTCCTAATATGAACTGTTTCACATGAAACCTCAAATGTAAGACATTGATTGCATGAGATTAACTTTGTCTGTATGAGTTTGTAAATGACAGCCCGTGCCCTTATGTAGTGTGAACATACTATTTCTCATCAAACTGTGATAACTGTGATTGAATTCAGTATACGTCATATGTTGCCACCCCTCAAAAAATCCTGCCCTTCTCTTGCCACCCCATAAATATTTTTCTAGATCCTCCCCTGCTTGTATACAAAGCCATAAATGGGCAAGTACCAAGCTACATTACTAACTCCCTTGTTAACTGTTTGCCTTCAAGAACATTGCGATCATCTGCTGCTGGTTTATTGGAGGTTCCCAGCAACAGCCGCAAAAAGATCAGGGATGCAGCCTATGTCAATTACGCCCCATCTCTGAAACACATTACCTGTAGATATCAGGGAGCCAACTTTCTAAATATTTTTAAAATTTAAGCTTAAATCATATCTGTTCACTCTAACTAACTAACTAAATCTAACTTAGTCTTTTTATGATGTATATCATTTTATGAGTTATCGTGAATTGAAGATTTATGTTTTTTTGATTATAAGATTTCATTTATTTGTTTTATAATAATAAATAATAATAATTTTTATAATTTGTTTTACAGTGTTTTACGTGCCCTTTAGATTGAGTTGCTTTATGTGTCTGTTTTGTGTTTATTCTTTCTATTTTCATGTGAAGCTCTCAGTGCATATAAGCCCTTCTAGGGCCAACATCACAATGACGCCATTTTATTAGCTGGAGGCAAAACAATGACTCGCCACCACAGAGCTGTAGGAGTCTTAACATGTCATCTTGTTGTATTAATGGGAGCCAGAATAGAAGGAGTTATGGCTAAACTTAAATTTTATCACATACCAGCTGCCACTGCCCATCAACAATAGCAAAGACAACCATGCGATAAGACTAAAGGACTGGACTGTGGCGATCATCAAAAATGCTTACCGTAACGCTAACACCTCCTCATCATTCACCCCTGAAAAGTGCCAATTCTTCTTGACATACTTCCAAACAAAAATAAACACCATCTACAGTAACCTCAACACCTCCAGGATCCCTCCCATCTCCCCACCTGCCTCATCACCCATCACCATTCAGCCCCTGTCCCACTTCCCTCCAGTATCACCAGCACAGTTAACAACAATCATGACCGGAATAAAAACCTCCACCTGCACTCTGGATCCCATACCATCCAAACTTATTAAGGACTGCCTCCCTGTCATCTCCCCACTCATTACTGGTATTATTAACGCCTCCCTCAGCTCTGGTTCCGCCCCCCAAATCCTTAAACTGGCTGCCATCACACCAATCATCAAAAAACCTAGTTTAAACCCTGACAATCCAAGTAACTTCTGCCCCATCTTCAACCTCCCCTTTCTGTCAAAAAATCCTGGAATGTGCTGTTGCTTCACAACTCAGAACCCACCTCACCTCCAATAACCTGTTCGAATCTTTCCAATTCAGTTTCTGTTCAAAATATAGCACTGAAACAGCCCTCCTGAAAGTCACCAATGACCTCCTTATCTCCTTAGACTCCAAACACAATATTCAAAACTCAACATTCTCATCCTCCTTGACCCCACAGCAGCCTTCGACACCATCAATCACTCCGTCCTGCTCTCCCGACTGGAATCATCTCTCCACATCACCAGCACAGCACTCTCCTGGATTCACTCCTACCTCACCAAACGACACCAGTTCATCAGTATAAATAACTTCACCTCCCCCACCGCTCCTGTGTCCCAAGGTGTCCCCCAGGGGTCGGTGCTTGGTCCCCTCCTCTTCGTCCTCTAGATGCTCCTCTTGGCAAGATCATCCATCATCACGGCCTCCAGTTCCACTGCTACGCCGATGACATCCAATTGTACGTCTCCACCAAAGCCATCACCAACACCACCCACTCCACACTCACCAACTGTCTCACTGAAATAAAATCACTGATGCAAACAAACTATCTCCAACTGAACAGTGACAAATCGAACATAATTATCATTGACCCCACACCCCGCACCAAAGCCACCCACAACCTCTGCCTCACCTTCGATAACTGCGATAACTGTTTTATTGCTGTTTTCGAGTTTTATTCTGACTTAGCTCTATTTTATGATTTTTTAAAAAAACTGTTAAGTGTCTTTGAGCATTTGTTAAAAGTGCTTACAAATAAAATGTATTATTATCATTTAATTGTTTTGCCTCCAGCTAAGCCCCACCCACCAAAAACATAATACTGTTTATTAACAGTAAAAGGGACTATAATGTCCTTATTGTAAAGCTCTTTGTGTTGCATTTTTTTGTATCAAAGACACTATATAAATAAAGTTATTGAGGGGCTTGGAGTTTGAAAGACAAAGGGCTTTACAACTAGGCATGCACTGATGTATTGGCTGAACATCAGTTGCGGCCAATATTCACCTTGTTAACTGTCATTAGGCTATCAGCAAATAAGATGACATTTGCCAGTGTTAGTGGTCTTTGTTTTTCTGTTGTGTCACATCAATTTTGCGCAGGCTGAAAAAACAGGACTTGAGAATAACAGCCACAAAGTTAAATTAATAAGCAGGTACAAGAACAAAACAATGACTGTTTGACAAATGGGCTCTGTGATCTTTCTGCTCAGGTGAGTAGTAGCTAGAGTCCATAAAATAAAAAGAAGAGGAAGCAGAAGAAGAAGAAGAAGAAGACGAAGAAGAGGAAATACTTTAATTATCTCCGGGGGGAAATTCTTCTTCTTTTTTCACTCTGTTGTCATGTACACACATGCACAAACAGGACCAATAAACACAGAAAACAACAAATCTGTGTTAACATCAGCAGGAGGAGATCTAGCTGTATTAAGTAAAAATTAAGTAATTAAGTAAAAAAAAATAGGCAAAGGTAAATTATAACATTAAAATGTAAAATGTAGTTTTTGGTGAAAACTTATAACAAATACAGTTGTTTGAAATAGAAATATGTTGATGTTTTCACAGCAATATAAAATGAATATTGGAATGGGAATTATGATGTATCATATATAGTAAAAAGGCTATAGTTTTTTTTAGTTAGGTTTTTTTTTCATGTTAAATGTTATATGAAAGGTTGTTTCACAAATGTGTGACTGAATTTATGCTTATTCAAATGTAGTGTGATGAGGGGCTTAATAACTTAAAAACACCATAACTCTATCTCCACTTTAGATCCCTCTCCAGACATATTTTTATACACCTGCAGTGTCTTTTTTTAATCTTTTAGTTGGTTAAACTCAGTCACCAGCAAAAATGTGCTTCAAAAAGTATCACCTTTATTGATAAAAGTATGAGTGTATGAATTAAGCATTCAGTGGGTCCCAAGTTAAAGAAGAACCCCTGCTTTACACTGTTTATTAAATTAAATGTAAGATTATTAGAGAAATAACTTTGAACACTGCTCTAATCAAACGAAATGTCTCCTCCAAATGCTCAGGACATTAGAGAGCATGTAAAATTATTTTCATACAAAAGGTTTCTTTCTAGCAGCGCACTATATTTCAAAGCTTTGGACAGCGGTCAGACTGCAGATGATCCCCCTCCTCTCTTTCCCTTCGGGCAACAAAAAACTGGCCATCTGGACCGGTGGTGAGGATTGATAGTGGCCTCCAGGCACGCGTGGTGTGGGGAAAGCTGACCAGTGCAGAACATGAACCCAGTTGGCCTCTCCTCCCTAGAGCCACATCCAAAATAATCTAAGTTTGAGAAAAGCCCTGTGGATCCCATGTTTGGATGGTAATCAGGAGCCTCAACAGACTGAGCAGAGCTTAACACTATTAACAGAGGTGTCAGTTTAAATAGCATCCGTCCACAAATTAAATCAGCAGGTTTAAGGTGTAGTGAAAGCTACTGATGATTAAAGCCTGTAAATAGGTGTGTTAATACACAGTAGATGTATTAAGGAGAATTAATAGAAGATACCTGAATGAAACTATTCTGTGTTCTATGACAACATCTGAATCCCTTCGCTATTGGTTTACCGTCTTTGGCTACACTGTGGAACACAGGGATAGATTTTTTTTTTTTTCTTGTTGAATGTGCTATAGCCTGAATCATAATGTTTATATATGATAATTTGTTGGTAGAAAATCACCACATCATGTATACATAAAATGAATTGGCACTGAGTAAAGGTTGCCTTAATTGGTTAGTTTTTAGCCACCTAAAAAATTCAATATCATTTGAAGTGTACACTATATTTGGGATATTTTCACTGCTTTATCCTGCCATCAGACAGCCATTTCTCGAAGGGGAACTAAAGCCCTAGTCTGTGAACACCCATAAGAAACACTTCACTGGTGGATGACTCCTCGTCAACAATGGTAAAACAATAAGTGAAGCACTTTTTGATTGATCTTACACTAAATAGTTGGACATTCTTTCTATTCATGGTAAGTATGGTTCTGTGAAATGGGTTTTTTAGCATGTACAAAAAGAAAAAAAATCTCTTCATAAAATGGTTTCCAATAGGCTACTTTTCTTTATTTAAGATGTGTGTTACTTTAAAGGAGCAATAAGCAAAATTCATCATTTCTAGATTGAAGGAATAAAAAAATTGCTATGTGAAGAACTAGAGGTGTAATTTCATCTGGAGTATAGCATGACCTCACACACCCTCTCTGTGTTGATCTCCAGCCCCTTGTTTACAAGCCGGTCCTGCTGCGCGTTCATGTACGTTCATGTGAATCCACCCCATCCCCCCTCCCTCTCGGAGCCCTTGGCCCTCCCTCCCTATAAAAGGCTACAGCCAGTGAGCAATGGCAGCGCATATTTTCAAAATGAAATGGCGGAGAGCGGAACGAAACCGGGGCTAACCAGTGCTTCCTCCTCAGGCTCCACTTCACTCAGCTGCCCCACAGATCCGCTGACTCTCCCACTTTAACCTGAATAACAATCCGGAGCCAGCTGGGAGCCGCTGGCGAGGTGTTAGCCGCAGCATGACCGGAGGGAAGCACAGCCAGTTAGCCTCCGCTAGCTTCCCAACTAGCCCCGGCTCTCTGTTTGGATCCAACCGGAGCAACGAGCCCTGGTTTGTTATTCAGGGTAATATGGGAAGAAGCAGCGGGTTTATCAGGCAGCCGAGTGAAGCTGGGTGAAGTGGAGGCTGCGGAGGAAACACCGGGATGGGTTAAAGCCTTTGGAAACACAGCCTGAAATAGTAAAAATGCATATATTCTATCAAAGTCGAGTGTCTCATTAATCATCCACAAAAGTCTGAGTGAAAATAACCATTCATAACTATTAGAAAACCTGGTTTAAAAACAGCTCATTTTGCTGTTTAGACCACTTGCCAGGACAGAGTGGGCGTGGCAGATAACGCTCTGACTGACAGCTCCCTCGTTTTGATTGACATCTCCCTGGCTCAGCAATGGCTGCCACAAATTTAATCCAGCCGTACATGTTTGAGCCCTCTGATGATTCAGAAGATGAAGCAGAAGCTGAAAATTATTCCTTTCAGGTGGTCACTACTTCGTAGAATAGTTAGCATAACTTTTACATGCAGTGTTAGCTGAGATGAATGACAGCGGGAGGCTGGCGCTTTGTCTTTCTTCACTGAGATACGTTTTCATTGAAAACATAAATCTGCTCCGTTTTTTTGATAATAGCCTTTTTCATTCAAACACATCCAGTCTTAACAGATTAAATATGTCTTTACTCTGACACACACACCGACCCTCAAAGTGGGAGAGACCGGTGCCGGCCGGCCGTCTCTCTGGCGTTGTGTAGAAGTATTTAATAATGTTCCCCTCCGGCTAAAATTGTGTTGTTTCCCTCAGCGTCACCTCCGCGATTGGGGATATGTTTATGCGTAGCAAAGCTAACTGCTTGAGGTTGGGGTTAGGGGTGAGGAAGGGTGCACATTACGTCCCCTCCCCGCGAGCCGACACCGGCACCGGGCCCGGGGGGCAAGCCCGGCCGCTCACAAGCCGATCAATAGATAGATCGATGGATAGATAGATAGATAGATAGATAGATGGAAAGATAGATAACGTTAGCTAGCTACATCGCTAACGATAGCTAGCTAGATAGCTAACGTTAGCTAGCTATCTAACGTTAGCTAACGTTAGCTAGCTAAATCGCTAACGATAGCTAGCTAGATAGCTACCTAACGTTAGACAGACAGACAGACAGATATATAGGCTATATAAAATTAGTTGGGTGGCTAATCGCAAATGGCTATGAAGAGACGAGTTGGCTCAGACTCAAAGAGGCAGATTTAGCTGGAGCAGAAAGGTTTTGTTGCGCTGCCACTGGGGGGCGGGATGACACAACAGATGGATGATTTATGATTGGTTTCGAATTTATTGCGTAATAAATCTGAGAGATAACCACGGCCCAATCAAACCCAATTTCAAGAATGTACAAAAACTTAAAAAACAGATATTTCGAATTTGGATGGAAACTGATCTGTATGCGCTTGAGCAGCCCGCGAGCCAGGCGGACTCTAGCCGACCCGGCTAGTGCTAACACCGGGAGCTAACGCTAACGTTCCTCCTCTTCTCGGTGAGTGAGAGCGAGACAGGCGGGCTGCTCAAGCTCCAGACATTAACCCATCCCGGTGTTTCCTCCGCAGCCTCCTCTTCACCCAGCTTCACCCAGCTGCCTGATAAACCCGCTGCTTCTTCCCACTTTAACCTGAAGCGATGTTTTAGCCTAGTGGGCAGCCCGCGAGCCAGCTGCCCGCTAGGCTAAAGCATCGCTCTCACTCACGGAGAAGAGGAGGAACATTAGCGTTAGCTCCCGGTGTTAGCACTAGCCGAGTCGGCTGCCACCGGCTACTGGAGTAACTTAACAGCTATGGAGCGCTTCTACCAGCTCCTCTAGTCACTGAGCCTCGCCTCCATCTCTGCAAATATATTACATTTATTACAGGTACCATCATCATTGAAGTAGGCAGGGGAATAGCTAAACACAGCAGAGACCGAGACATCGTTAACTGCTAGATGAGGCGAGTCGGGGGTGGAGAGCAGAGGTAGAGGGAGGAGTGGCTCATGACACACTTTGTTACAGGCAGCACAACAGCAAACCTAGAGGTGAAACAATTTCACTTATTGCCCCTTTAAATAGAATTTCCTTTAACAAAAGTTTTTCTACCTGGTTAATATCTTTGTGATTTCCTTCTTGTCATGTTTTTATCTTTTTGTCTTTGTATTCCCTGTCCTACAGCACCATCTTAGTTGAGGAAAATAAAACCTATAGCCTACTGATGACAGACAGTAGCAGTACAGCTAACTGCGCCTTTTTCAACTCCAATCCCCCCCCCAAAACTTGACACTATGTAGAATGTAAATAAAAACAGATTGCAATTATTTGCATATCTTTTCAACCCCTGTCCAATTAAATACAGTCCAAAGACAAGATATTTAAACTCCATTGTTCTTTGTAACTATGCACTCATTCTGAATTTGATGCCCATCAATAAGCTATGGTTCAAAAATGATGGGACAGGAGCAACAAAAGACTGGAAAAAACAAAAACAAAAAACCTGTTTGGGACATTCCACAGGTAAACATGTTAACTGGTCACAATTAAAAGTATCATGACCATGAAAAAGGCATCCTCGAAAGGCTCAATTCTTCACCAGCAAAGATGTTCATTTGTGAAAAAACAATGTTTCTCAATAAACAACAAAGAACTTAAGGATTTCACATCTACAATCCATAATACCATCAAAAGATTCAGAGAATCCAGATAAATCACTGCATGTGAGGGGAAAGGCTGACAACCAACACAGAATGCCTGTGACCTTCGACCTGTCAGGGAGCACTGCATTAAAAACCTACATGACTGTATAAAGGATATCATTACATGGGCAGAGAGCACCTTGAAAAACCGTTGTCAGTAAACACAATTCATCTCTGCATCTACAAATGCAAGTTAAGACCATGCAACATGCATATCAACAACATTTAGAAACACTGCTGATGTGTCTGGGCCCGAGCTGACACAAAGTGTGCTGTGGTCTCACGAGTCCACTGTTTTTGAAAAGAATGTATGTCTTGGAGGGAAAGGACTGTCCAGATTGTTACCAGCTCAAAGTTCAAAACCAGTGTTGTGTCCATGGGGTCATGGGTAACTTGCACCTCTGTAAATGCACCATTAATGCTGAAAGGTACACACAGGTTTTGGAGCAACATACTGTATGTTGCCATCCAGACAACATCTTTTTCAGGGACATCCCCGCTTATTCCAGTAAGCATGGCTTTGTAGTAAGACTGTGTGTACTAGACTGGCCTTCCTGCAGTCCAGACCTGTCTCCCACTGAGAAAGTGGGCCACATTATGAAGCAAAAGAATGGCAATGAACATCAAATATCCTGCCTATGGCCTGTATTCAATCAAATATAGGTCAAAAAAGATTTACAAATCAATGCATTCTGTTTTTATTTACATTTTACACAATGTCCTAACTTTTTTGGAATTGAGGTTGTGCAAACTACCTGGTAACCAACTTCTAATAACCTTTACGCCAAATGAGTGTATTGTAAAAGCACTAGATGTTAATGTTGAAGCCTTGCCTGGTTATTGTGAGACTTGAAAGAAAGCACTTTTCTTTTATTCAGACCTTGTCAGGGGTCCTTTGATTTTTTTTTTTTTGTCCTTTTTTTTCCCACATGGATTTTCTGAAAGCTGTTCATCGTCCTCTCGTCATTGCAGCGGCTTTACCACCACCAGTTTTGTCCGCTGTGTAGGAGCAGAAAGGTCATGGCTGCGATACCCCACTGAAACTCTGTGTGTGGGAGCTCTGCCCGGCCATATTCTCACTCTGCTGGCCTCTTTTCACACAATAACGACGTAGCACCACCCTCGCAGACACAGAAATGTCAAAACGTCTTCTCCACATGTGTGGGTGAGCACACGCAGGAGATGTGTGAAGAGACGTGTGAAGAGGTGTTGAGAGACAGTTAGACGGAGGATTCAGTAGCACTGCAGACAGCAGCGAGGAGAGGAGAGGAGGCAGTGAAAGAGAGAGACAGTAAAAGTGATTTTCCTGCCTTTACACGCTATTTGAACGCCATAATTAGTTAGTCAAAGTAAGAGCCCACCTGGGAAAACTCTTACACTCTTAGATAGTATCGGTTTGTAATTCAAGTAATGAAGATTTTGATGAACCTTTACTTTCTCTCAGCCTGCCTCATCCACTCCGGATCCTTTTATCCTGAACACAATCTATTGTAGCTGCATGCTGGTCTATGTTCTGCTACTACGGCTACTATGTGACTAAGATAGGAGGTTCAGACAAAATCCAGCTGGAGTCAGTAGCAACCACAAAACATTAGTGCAACCTGACTGAAACTGATCAACAAGCACCAATACATGAAAATAAACAAATTCACACAAATTCACTAACTGTCATTCAAAAAACAAAAGAAAACCCAAAACAAAAACAAAAAACAACACTTAAAACCTTATTCAAGCTCTTCATTTTAATTTCCAGGTTTTGCTGCCAATGATTTCAGTCACATAAGATGAAGGACTGCTAATATGAATGTGTCACTTAAAATAACACATACAGCAAACATTTCAATGAGCCACCGAACATGAAAGGACAATTACTTGAATACAGAGTTGATACGTGTAGCATATACAAAGATTAAATTAAATTCAATTCAATTCAATTTTATTGATAAAGCCCAATATTACAAATCAGCATTCGACATCCCTCTGTCCTTAGGACCCTCACAGCGGATAAGGAAAAACTCCCCAAAAAATCTTTAACGGGGGATAGAAATGATAGAAACCTCAGGAAGAGCAACTGAGGAGGGATCCCTCTTCCAGGACGGACAGACGTACAATAGATGTCGTACAGACCAGATTAACATAATAAATTTACAGTGTTCCATATGACAAAATGAGACATGAAGAGAGACAGAGAGAGATGCAGGACAGACAGTAATGACAGTAGCTCACAACAACATTAATTTAAGTAGTAATACTATAATAATAATTATGGCTATTGTGGTACAATATGTTGAAAGTATATATTAATATACGATAGTATACATATGTGACAATAATCATATGTGTATAATAATAGTAGAAGTATGACTAATGATAACAGCAGCAGCAGGAGGCATCAGGCAGGACCACGGCAGCAGCACAACCATGTCACATGATCCAGGCACAGCTGCAACAGCTGCAAGACAGTGGAGCACAAAGGCTCCGGAGAAGAAGCCGAGTTAGTGACATGCAGTAGAGCCGAGTTAGCGAGATGCAGTAACAGGACATGAATGTTAGCAAAGGAGCAAGAGAGAAGAAGAGAAGGTGCTCGGTGTGTTATAGGAGGTCCCCCGGCAGACTAGGTCTATGTCAGCCTAACTTGGGGCTGGCCCAAAACAAGCCTGAGCCGGCCCTAATTATAAGATTTATCAAAGAGGAAAGTCTTAAGTCTAGTCTTAAATGTCTTACAGCAGCCTCAGCACAGCAGAGACTGAGGAGAAACAAACACTGATCAGTCTGATAGTACACTGAGGGTTTGAACTGGAGGAGGAGAGTAGCATTGACTTTCCACATGTTGCATCCTTCATGAGTTATGTAGGGCATAAACCAAATTGTAGCTTGTGCAAGTGTTAAACTTTTTTGTGCTGTTTTCTCATAAACTCAAACTGATTGGTTTTTGGCGCACAGAAAGATTATTTTTTGGATGGACATTTCCGTTTGCCAAGACTAAGAAATTAGACTATTAGCCTAATCAGACTGCCATGTAATATCCCCTCAGGATTCATTTTAAAAACTTTGGTGAACCCTTAGGCCCTGATCACACAGAAAGCATTTTGCAGGTTACAAAACGCAATGTGTGCCACACTGCCTTAAAAAAAACCCCAAAAAAACCACTTGCTGCGTCTTTTCTTCGTTGCCAGGCAACCACCCCATCACCTCCTTACCCTAACCTTCTTATGTAATTAATTTACCATTTATTATTAATTTTATTTATTTCACAGTACCTTGTTACATACATCAGATCCTAAAAAAGAGGGAGTACCACCAGCTGGCCCACGAGCTTTGCCCCCATGGTGGCCATTTCCAGGCATATTTTAGGATGACTCAGGGGTAGTTTGACAACCTGCTGTCTATCGTCAGACCGTATAGCTCTTAGCATCCAGCAACTGCTACCACCAGTTTCTCCTCCATTACTCCACCAACTTGTTGTGACCACCACAGAAGGCCTGTCTCTCAAATCGTCTAACTGGATAATCGGGGGGAAAAGGAGATGACGTGGGGCGCATTTACACTCTGAGTTGGAAGTTTTTTTCAGCTTCAGGAGTCCAGTAAAAACACCAGTTGCCTAGAGCGCAGAAATATGAGGTGTGAAGCAACTAATAAACAGCGAGCAAAAAGCTTAATTTTCATTAAAAACAATTTTAAAAAAGCCACCTCCAGCTGCTAAAATGCTTTCTGTTTGATCAGGGCCTTAAAGCTGCCCTGTGGAGTTTTTAGATATAAACCAATGTCAGTTACATTACAGCCACTATTGCGCTGTCACACAGGAAATGACGCAGTTGACGTAGAGTTCAAGAGCGCATGCGCAGTTGGAAATGTCGGAGACGACAAGGCTAGCAGAGGAGCTACTCTAAGATGTCTGAAAACCCAAAGAAACATCCCAGGAAAGCTTCCCAAGCCTCTGGAGCTGGTCCCGCTGGTCCTCCCCAACCTCCGCTACGTTCAGAAGAAGGAAAAAAGGCAAAATGAGAGAGTGACCAACGCAGAAATAAAGCCTGTTTCACACAGAGCACGCAAAGCGCAGACCTCCGCCGAAGATCCCATTCATTGTGTATGTGCTACCGCGGCACAAGAGTGCACTGCTCTACCGCCGAGCTGTCTGTATTGTAATGAATCCCTCACGAGCAGGAGACCAGAGCAGCATTCGGGAAAAAGTCCCGTTTATTTGTGCACTCCAAAAACTCCGGTAACACTCCAGGGGGGTAACACGTAAAAGTCTCCGTCCCAAACTCTGACTCTTCTATCATAGCATACACACTTCATACACACATACTCACTTACAGTACCCGCGGGGCAGCCCTCCCTCTCTGTGCTCCACCAATCTCCAGCCCGCACACTGACTGACAGCTGACTCCACTCACACCACACTCACCACTGCCCCAGGGTCGCCACAGTATATTTGTTCATAGCAAATAAAACAACGAAAATTATTGGGTGGTATATAGATGTGTCATTCAGCTTTGTGCGGTGCAGGAGCGTCACTTGTATTGCCAACGTCATCGAACGGCGCACGCTGACTGTTATTGTTGCAGTACTCTGAAAAACATGGCAGATGGCGCAAATGGGCAAAACTCCACAGGGCAGCTTTAACCTTTTTTTTGACTCAAGCTTAAAGATAGAACTTTCTGTCATTCTCTCCGTATAGACTACATATTCTAGTCTAGGCTACAAATGATGTAGGTGTGGATGTTTCCAGTCGCCTCTCTGACTGCTCCGCTAATTTCTTTCCTTCATTTTTCTCTCTTTAAGATGGCAACAAAAACAATGCCAGTAGCCATAAATACCTGCAAAATTAATTAAACTTCCATCTGCCTCAGCTGGACTAATGTCAGCATGCTAACACACTGAACGAAAATGCTGAGGTCACTGATGACACTTGCGCGGTGCGGCATGAGTGTCATTAGGCTCGTTGGAGATGAACTGCGCCTCGCCTGGAAAGTAGACCAGAGCAGGCGGCCACAGCAGGGGGAGGTGACAAAAAGCTGCGGTGAAGTCGGACAGTTTCCCGACAGTTTCCAGCAGCATTCAGTCCGTACACTGCTAACCCGGAAGTTCATTTTATGCAAACAGATTGAGTAAATTACACTTTTAAATATTAGTTTTATCACATTACTTAAATAGTATGAGTATCTGAGGAGCATATGAGACAGTTGTTGAGTGTACTCATTTTTTTAAGTTTAACAAACTTGAATTTTCAAGTTTTACCTCAGGCCAGTGCTGTCCTGTTGTGATTGGCTGAGAACTCAAGACTTGTCTGTGCTTGTCCGTTGGAGTCAGTTGGAAAGCTGTGCCTTTTTCTGCCTGCATTATTCTGTTTTTAGGAAGTTTCGACATTTTCTCCCCAAATGAGGTGAGTTTTCTTTCTTTCTTCAAGTATTACTGGAATATTTCTAGTTTGAAACCTATTTGAATTTGTTTAGGTTTACTTGGATAAATTTTGAGCATTGTACAACAGCAGCATTGTGTTTTTAAGCTAGCTACTCATGTGTTCTCTACAGTTTTGCAGTGTGTTCACTACAAACAGTTTTGAAAAATTAATACCCACTTACACTAAAGAACATTAGCTTAATTTGCCCTATTGTTTTTGTTTCAAGTCATATGAAAATGCAGTGGAAATGCAAGTACTGCCCTGTCATCTGTGAGAAAAGAGGACAGCTTTTTAAACACTACAGGCTTAAACATGGGACTTATGCAAGAACTGAGCCTCTTCCTTGCTTGCATCAGGAATGTATGTGTACATTCAAGTCTCTTAATGCACTCCATAGCCATTTATCCCGCTTTCACAACAGAAGTGTGGACACACAGCAAACTGTAGACTCTCAAAAGAAGTTTCGCTGTTTGTCGTGTGAATTTCTTGAACACTGCACTGAAACTGAATACTTTTCTCATCTGCGGAATACACACTTAAAAGTGAATCACAAAGTTGATTGTCCTTTTAAAGACTGTACATTTCAGAGCAGTGTATATTCCACTTTCAACGCACACAAAAGTAAAACACATAGAGAGCATACTTGGAAGAATTTCAAGTCTGAAATAATTGTCAGTATAACCAGTGACACTTGTGATGAAGCAGCAAATGAAAGTCAGGGTGAGGTAGAGCAACAGGAAACTTCTGACACAGAAGACTTAGATGTCATGGAAGAAGACTGTGATGATCTTTGTGGTTTAGGAAAACAGCTTGAACACAATCTAGCATCTCTGTTATTGAAAATGCAAACTATTCTGCATATCCCAGAGAGTGCTGTACAAGAAGTGATACAACACCTTTGCCAAATACATGACCTGTCACAACCATTACTGTACAGTAATATCAAGGCAGTACTTCAGAAACATTATCCAGATGTGAATGACTTGGTTGTAAAAGAAATAATGTCTGCCGTTTCAGAAAGTAATGTGATGACATCAGATGGTGCAACGCTGGCCAGCACTCTTCACAGAAAGCCAGGTTTGTGAAAGTGTCCTTTAAATTTCTTGTCTTTTTGTGTTATTAGTGTTATAAGTAACTCTGCCTGAATATCAAAATTGAGTTTATTTCATATGTTTCAGGTGTACTTGGAGTTTAACAGGGTTGCTGGTAGAAATCTTAAAGAAGAATTCTTTGGTGTTCTTGATGGTTTGTGCCCAAGCATGATGGACATCTTCAAGAGGAGGACAGGAGGTCGGATAGGCAAGCAGTTAGCTGACCTGCTACAACAGACAACAGTGGGTTGATATTTCTGTTTTTTTACTTGTAAGGATGTTGATGTTTAGTTCATACATATTACAAAAAAAATCCCACCTTGTGATCATTTTTTGTATGAACAAATGAAGTGTTATACATTTTCATGTGTTATATCTGTTTTCAGAGCAGTGAGCCAACAGCTGTTAGGTGTCTAATCCTAAGAGGTCTTCCCATTATACTTGGTGATGATGCATCCATGTTCTTCAAGAGCAGTTTGGTGAGTTAAGTTTTCTGATTGGTGTTTGACTCAGTTTTTCTGTTTTCCTATGTTTAGTTTATTTGGGATGATGGGTTGTGATAATTAGTATTTATGAAGATGTTTCATTGAATTTAAGTTGATTTTAACTTGATAATATGTCTTTCCTGTTAGCAAGAGTAAATTAATTACTGCATTTTGTACTGCAAATTATGCAAAAATTCAAAGGGCTTGTATAGTGACATGATTTCTTCAAAAACCAAAATCTAATCCACTGAGGGGCTGATGCTGGAACTGGGATTAATCCAAACATCTTTAATGTTGTATTTCTAATTTTTTCCTTTATTGATCTGCACACACTTATTCCAATAGTAACTTGAGAGAAGGGCAAACAAAATGGCTCAAATTAGGCCAGTCAAAAAACAAACTGCATGCTTCTCCCTTGTCAGCACCTGAAGAGTAATTAATCCCTTTTCCTTTTCACATAACAAACTGTCCAATACACCACCTACTGTCAAAAAATGGGATCTACACCACAGACAACTATACATGAACACACAAATATAATAGTTTGTTTCACAAGATTACTTGCTGTTAACTAGAATATCCTCTTTTTGTCTTGTTTCTCGCACTATAGAATGACTCCGTGGACATTCCACTGGGAATTGTTTGCTATGAGGACACCAGTGCCGAAAGCCCAGCAAGCCCAGCAAGCCCAGCAAGCTCAGCATCGTCAAACCTAAACCCTACAAGAGTGGGGATCATACTTGAGGGCAGTGTTGTTATGGACACCCTCAGCAACCTACCTCAGGCAATGTGCCTCTTGTTTGGCTTTACCTACGCACTCCACCTGCAGTACCCTAGGTGCTTAAAAAACACATTCATCTTCATTCAACAGGTGATGCTAAATCTGGGTCGCAGTGAGCTACCTCCCAAGGTTCAAAAGCTGAAAAATGATCTTGCAGTGTAAGACACATTTATGCTCATGGCACAATTCTTGATGTCTGTGTCTGAAAGTTTTACCAACTCTGTTCTGACTGCATAGTTGTTCTTAATGGTACTGTTCTCAATACACTGTATATTGTTGTGTTGCCAACAAACTTCTTTCTTTTTTTTTCAAAACTTGTAGTGTAAAACATATTTATGCTCAAGGCACAATTCTCCATGTCCATGTTTGGATTTTTGCACAAATACACTGCACTCAATGGAGCAAATTTTCTTGCAATTGTTCATTTTGTATGTGATACTTATTATATTGCATAGTTCTAGTGTTTGTGTTTTACTGTAATAATTATATAGAAGACACATTAGAAAGTCTGAGTTTTAAAAACTCTGGTCCTCACTGCATAGTTGGTCTTGATGCTGCTGTCCTTAACAGTTTTTTTGTGCGGCAAACAAAGCATACAGTTTTTCATTTTGCACTTACAGTAAAGTACCTGCTGCTACATGATCAGTGTTATTTTTTGCTATTTCTTTTTGGTTTTGTTTTAATTTATTTATTTATTTTCCAAACTTGTAGCGTAAAACACATTTATACAGTATGTGTTACTTCTAGTATTGTTTTTTTTTACTGAAACAATAGAGGACACACATGTTAGAAAGTTGCAGTTTGACAACTCTGCCCCACTGCATAATTGTTCTTAATGCCTGCTTTATTGTCTGGCACACAAAGCATATAGTTTGTTCCTACTGTACTCACAATATGCTGCTACATGGTGAGTGTTGTTTAGTTTCTCATACTTGAAAATTGTTCACAAAACAAACAATTAAAAACTGTGCTGTGGTTGTATTTGGAAGGAAATGGTTTCATAATTCAAAACACATGTTCTGTTTGCTGCATCATAGAATGGTAAGGTAATATCTGCAGCAAAAAAAAGTAAGAATATAGCCTACTGTTGTAATTGTTGGCAAAGACCCATTTTGATAACTTCATGAAAACAAGGTCTTGTTTTGAATTTGTATCTGTAATTCCACACAGCATAATTGTTTTACATGGTTGCATTGTTGTGTGTAAATAAACAGATAAAATTAAATTTGAGCTTTTTTTTATCCCAAATATAAAATTTTGAAATTCAATTCATATTTTTGATAAAACTAGAATTTTAAGTTTATTCGACTCATAATATTTAAGTTATGGCTGTACTACTTTTAAGTAGACTCCACAATTTTTTTCTATTGCAGATTAATTAAACCATTTAAGTAACTATAACTTAAAAATGTTAAATTATGACTATTGCACATTTAAGTTGACTATACTTGAACAAATTAATTTTCTGTGCTGTCAATTACTTAAACCATTCAAGGCAATCACTTGATGAAATTGGATTAAGTACAAACAACTTATCCGGGTTAACAGTGTACGGGAAGTCACAGGCACACTTACATCCTGTCTGGAATGATGTCAGTTCATTAAAAAAGTGATCAGACCCATATATCAGTTTGCTCTCAGTCTCCACTTGTTTTAATTATGATAGATTAATTTATTAAAATGCTTTACAGGTGATCTGTAGTTTATGTTCATGGTTTATCCTCTATTTGATATGAATTCTGTAAATCAGCATCATATCAGTTTGACCTGTCCCTTCAGCTACACAGGCTGAATAAACTGTGTTTGACTGTAAGGTTCATATTTTCAGGAAGAAAAATACAAGACAGCAGCTTTCATTAAGGCTCAGTCAGATACAGTCAGAGCTTCACATCTGTAGGCTACAGATGTTATTATAAGAATCCTCACATCCTACTGACCACAAGTCTCTGTGTTGCTAAATACTTCAATAAACAAAACAGTCCAGTGTTAATATACAGTAGACTACGTATAGTTTATGATGAATGTAACTTCTGCCTTTGTAATCAAATTTGTAAATTGTTAAAATGGTATTTGAATGTCTCATTTCTTTAAATTAATTGGTCCTGCTACATAGCATTGAGACTCATAATCAATAAATTTATTGGAATATGTTTTGTTTCTGGTTTTTCGCACATCCTTACTCAGGTCATATTTTGCCCCCCCACTTTTACACAAAGTTAGGCGCCCATGGAGGTAGGAGTGAGAATGTATTACTTCAGGAGAATGCAAAGGACAAGGTCACAATGACCATGACTTTTGACTACCAAATTCTAATTCGTTAATTGCTGAGTCCAAGTGGACATTTGTGCCAAATTTGAAAAAAAATCCCTCAAGGTGTTCTTGAGAAATCATGTTCACGAGAATGGGACAGACGGATGGACAGTCAACCTGAAAACATAATGCCTCTACCCATGGCCATTGCCTTCGCACAGGCATTCAAAAAAAAAAACCTCTGGGAATTCAGAAACAACTCCATGTAAGAAATATGACAATTATCTATTTGTAGACAATTGCCTCTGTTGGTTTTGCTGTTTGCTGTGAATGTGATGTCAAAATGCAGCTGTTCTAAACATGTTTCGTTTTATTTTTAGACAGCTTTGTTCTCCTGTTTCAGTTCTGGTCCTCCACTGTTATTTCCCCTCCCTTATTTCACATCCATTATTCCTGCTTCTCTCCTCCCTCGCTTATTTCAGATTGAGATCCGCCTGTCTGAAGAGCTGAATGATCTTTGGCCAACTCTGAGACGAGCTAAAAGCTTTGCTTATCATGGTCCATCTAATCACCATCCATAATGACCTGTCAAAGCATTATGAAAGACAGAGGGCACTTAAACATAGAGCACTGTGTGTAATGGACAGCAGCAGAACAACATGATGTCAATAATAACTGACGTAATGCTTCACCGTTGTAGGCAAATAAAAAAAATAAAATAAATGCGTGTGGGTGACCGTATCATAATCATACTGAGGAGACATTAGCGCATTTCCATTTCAATGAGCCAAACACATGGAGCACTGAAGACTTATGGACGAACATCTGATGGATCTCCTGCTAAGCATCAACCTAAGACGTGTCTTTCTAAACCAAAATTCAATTTGAAAAAATTTTGATCTCTCCCACGTTGCATCTCTAATAATTAATTTAAACAAAACTGGCATGCAGTTTGGGGCTGTGGTGCATAAAGAGCACAGAGGAGGAGAGGAGTGCAGAACTTCTTCTTAAAGCTAATTTAGAGGATAATTATAAGAATTAACGTGACTGTTTAAAATAGAAAGGAGTAAAATCGAATGAGGAGAGGGGGAGAGCAAAGGAAAAGAGTGGTGAATAAAGTGAGGAGAGGAGCGGAGAATGCACTTAGCCTGATTGTTGCAACTGAACAAAGGCCTGCTTTGTAGTTAGAGGGTAGATTGGTTGGTTTATTATTTTATTTATTCACAACACTTTCTCGTTTTGTATTAAGATTTGTTCATTGTGATGGTTATTTACTTCACTGGATCATTGGAGTGTGTCAGTAAAGTCTTTGTTGTTGCCTGTTATAAATAAATGATACATGAAGAAAGAGAATGTGTAGCAGCTGCATATAGATGTCACTAACCGTCCACGCTAAAGCCTGCCCTCCTCCCTTTACTATAAAACCATTCTGTCCGCAGTTATCAAACTGATAGCGAGTAGGTTGGATCAGGGCAGAGAGAGTAGTAGAGCAGAGAGAATAGCTAGTAATTCGTAGAATTGTATTGTTAGCATAGTGTATTTTAGTGTAGGTTTACAGTTAGTAGTGTGTTTATAGTATTTAGATTAGTTGGTCAAGGAGAGACGCCGAGGCTCAAGGGTATATGTGCGGGGCAGCGAGGGAGAGAGGGGTGGATGGATGTGGTGGGCTGTTGCGCGGTGAACCCAGGCTCCCAGAGAGGGAGAAATAGAACCAAGTAGGATAAAATAAGTCAAATTGTGGAGAAGGGGACCGGCTGAGCTCCGGCCACTTTCCCTTCTGTGTGACACAGCTGGGGGGGTTGTCCAAGCCACCATCGGAACAATGATAATAAGTCTAAGTGTGGAGGAGAGGGTTAGGGTAAAGAGGCCGAAGCCCTCTCTCCTCTCCCCGCAGCCGCTCGCCTGTGTTGTAATGATGAGACAGTGAAATGTGACTGCTGTGACGACCCCTCCACTCCACTAGTTGTCCCCGGCTTTTGCTGATGTTCTTTCTCTTGCATGTCACTAACCGTCCACGCTAAAGCCTGCCCTCCTCCCTTTACTCCTCCCCTTACTATAAAACCATTCTGTCCGCAGTTATCAAACTGATAGTGAGTAGGTTGGATCAGAGCAGAGAGGGTTAAAGGGTTTTTTGGGGGAGTTTTTCCTGATCAGCTGTGAGGGTCCTAAGGACAGAGGGATGTCATATGCTGTAAAGCCCTGTGAGGCAAATTGTGATTTGTGATATTGGGCTTTATAAATAAAATTGACTTGTTGGAGGCAGACTGACAGGTCTGATGTCTTATTCACTCAGCAGCTGACTTGTTGAATGATGGTGAGTGGATTTAATAATAGTGATAATGATGATGATAATAATAACGATAATGATGCTCATCACAGTGACAGTGGCAGGGCCACAGACCGTTCTTGAATTGCGACAAACTTCGGCAAATGACTCAATAACAATGGTAATACATGCAAAAGTGGGGGTTACGGCTTTGATTTTTTTTTTCGTGACGCTTCAGAGTAAGGCCGTCTCATGTCTCTTAATCAGCAATCCTCACTCCTGACTCCTGACTCCTGACTCCTTGCATGTTTTCCTAAGTGGGAGGGACTAAACAGTTAGGTAAGGTGGCTAGGTAAGGTGGTTAGCAGTAATTTTAAGGGACCTGGGACGTTCCCCAGGTGTGGCTCGATCAGGCTGATGACCCTCCGCCCTGCTTCCTGTAAGAGAAAGAACAGCAGCAAAAGGCAGGGACAACTAGTGGAGCGGACGGGTCGTCACAGCAGTCAACGTTTCACTGTCTCATTACTATTACTGTTTACCTCGGCACGCTCATGCGTTTTAATAAAACGTGTGCACGTTTTATAAAACGTTATGGTATATTTCGTGTTTTCAGGAAAGAGAATAAATCAACTTCCCCTGCCATTCTTTCAGCTGAGCCAACGCATGCACCACAGGAAGTATTTTCTCGTGCGCACAAGATAAGCCTACTTAAAAAAAATAAAAATCATTCATGTCCCTTTAGGGGCTCCATAGAATACATCATTAGTTGGCATTTAATTCAGTAGTTAACAACAAATTGATTAACTGATTAATTGTATAGACCAGAATGCACTGCAGCTATAAGGAGTTTGTATGGCTTGCAACACACTTTTTCCAAATGGGAAAAATCATTTTTCTATCAGCACACACGTAAAACTCCACAGCTGAAAACAACACATTACATCCCCTCTCTGGAGGTTCTCAGTCGGCATTTTGGGAAATGCAGGAAATGACTAACTGAAGTGGAAGTAGACGAGGCAGGTTGAGGTTGAAACAAATTCATCACTCAAAAGTGTATTACATCATAAAAGACGTCCTGGAACACTCTGTACATCAGCAGTCACTCAGCTCAAACATTTCCTTAAAATGACTCATCGCAGCAGGAAGCTGGTTCAGAGAACTGCATTACAATGTTGATTTGTTCTGTTGAATCTGTAGACACAATGTCCACTGAGACAGTAATGTACTGGCTACTGAATCAATGTTCTTTTATAGATGCTAACAACCTCCTGCAGAGCCCATGTCTATAGGAAACACAGAGCTGCTCCTGCTGCTTCTGCTTCCATTCACAGAGTGAAAATGGAAGAAAGGATCCTCCGGAAAATAGAAGCTGGCACTGATTAAAGCTGACAGAGATATAAAACACATAGGCCTACACATGTATACATGTACAGACCCAAAACCTTTTATTTCTGCAGCACAGTTCCACTGAGCCCAACTTCATAAGAAAGATGGAGCCGATGCAGCAGAGGAGCTCTTAATTATACTTTGTGTATTCTCAATAAAGGGCATCATGTAAAAATAATGGATGCAGCTATCGTGATGTCATGCACTGGTTTGTAGATTCCTGTTTTGAAGTCAAAAGTTCGGCACTTCGGCCAACACCATCTCTGGGATTTTGAAGCCAGAAGTGACCCTATCTGGGTGAGAGGCTGGCGCTGTGGATGAGCCAGGGGTGCTCCTTTAACAGCCACCTGAGGCTGGCTCCATAGGCGAGTCAATCCTCATAGACCCCAATGTTATAATGCCCAATTTTACAGCAGAAATAAACATGTTTACAGCCTTGCAAAAAATGGATTTGGTCTCTGTCGCTAATTTCCCTGTTCATGACAAGTGTACGGGGGATGTTTTATATATATACATATATATATATATAGGCCTATATATATGTATATATATACATATATATATATGTGTGTATACAGATATGTATATACACATCTTGAATACAGCATAACACGAAGTTGTGCTGAACAGACAAAAAAGACAGAGACATAAAACAAATCACTTACAATCAAAAGTAAACAAGAAAGACATGAGAGGTGAAGAAAACGAAAAAGAAAAGAAAGAAAGAAACGGGGGGAAAAAGGGTGGGAGAGTATGGCAGTCAGTTCACGTAAACACTTTATAAGTAGAGCATATATTAAAAGTTTTGATAGCTTTTTTGTTCTGTGAGGGGGAGATCGTTGATATATACTGTTCCATTTCTTTTATAAACACAGAATTTTTTTTGTTTTGTTTGTGAATTTACACTCTGTCTGCCAATAGTGTCCTCAACTTCTTGTCCGCAAGGCGTCACCACAGTTTAGGAGTCAGTTATGATCCACCCCTCTCTCCTTCAAAGCTCCACCCTCTCATACAAATATGGTCACTTCTGGCTCCAAAATCCAAGATGGAGACAGCCGGAATGCTGATCTTGAGACTCCAAAATGGGAGTCAACAAACCAAGGGTAGGTATGTTCACTATTTTTGTACAGTCTATATTTTAATGTTATTTAATTTTGTTGCACATAATCTTAGTATTGGAAAACCCTTCAAATTATAATGAGTTACAAATTCAAACACAAAGTAAGTATTTCAGGGCACACATTATAATTCAAGAGCACATATTATATAGATAGATACAAATGTCAGAGCTTGAGATAGCCTACTGTTTTGTAAGTATGTAAGTATGAGCTAAAATTCTCAAGTGACCAAAGTGATGTCACACCAGCAGACACCCCCCTCCGCATCCTGTGTGGCAGGTTTTCACTTGTCCATGCACATCAATTATTTTCAAACTACGCAGACAGAAAGTTTGACGGAAAGACATGAGTTTCCGATACACTGCCCTCTACAGTTTGGAAGAATAATAATTTGATGTGAGGCGAAACCCGCAAAGAACAAACAAGTTCCAAGTATATTGTCGTCACTTTTTTGTGTCAACTCATACCCGTATGACCCTCTGTTTGGAAAGCATAACTGAGGCCAGGGTTGTAACATAGCATCCATAACAAAATGGCATGCCTGATTTACATAAACTATAGATAATTGTTAAAATTATTTAATTAAATGAATAACTTCTTATTTTCATTGGTATTTTTTGTCATACACAGATATGAAATGATGATTGTTTTAAATATATGTTGATGTTGTCCACTGTCATGGTTCAGTTCAATATAACTTCATTTTCCTTGACAATTATAGGCAGCAGCTCACCACAGCAATCAACAGATTTACACAGAGGAGATTAAGAAAGAAAGAAAAACATTATTAATCCCAAAACTAAAAACAATTTCAGTTAACAATTAATTAGCATAATTATAAATTATCTCGGCAACAATGCTGATTGATAAATGGCACAAAAGAGCCTCACAGGTTGACCCTCATGATCCTGCTGGTTCTCTCTCTCTGATAATGTGATTATTTACAGCAGCTAGTTGCTGAAACGTGTGGCATGTTATAAATGCAGCTAAACCACTGAGCGTCACTTGCTTCTAACTAAATGTTACCCCACATATACTGCATTCCTCAAGATTGTTGGTTGTGTGCATCCCCAGATATTAAGTCTGCAAGACTCCGTTAGTGCATTAACAGTGGGGGCAGTATATCAGGCTGTCAACAAAAAACTCATGGATCATCACAGCTGCTGCTTTTTCTTCTGTGATCTCATTAATAGAATGTAGTAACTCCTCAAGTTAGGTTATGTTTATATTCTCAAGGAAGAAACTACTTTAATCTAATCTAATATTTCAGTTTCTGCCAGGAATGATTAACCTTATAATTGCTCAGGTACAAAGTATTTGAACAGTGGCACTTGTGTTGCAGCTGTTTGTCAACACAAATGTTTTTATCTGTTTTACCTATTGTTTATCTGATGATGATGCTGATATACACCCCTAAAATTTTGGTTACATAGTGATATCTAGTTCACATTCTCAACAGATGCTGCAATCCTGTTCCGTTATCATCAATGTGTTATGTGCCTGAGTGCACTCACGCCATTTCCATATCCTGCATCGGTGCTGATGCACAGCGGGCAGGCGTTCAAACTGATGAGGCCCTTTGGTGTGCATTAACTCCACATCTGAGCTGAGAGGCTGCAGAGTTATATCTGAGTGCAACAGCAGAGTTTAACAGTGCTTATTCTTTTCTCTCTTTCTAAGTATCTCACTGGAAATGTATTCTTTGTGAATCTTAAAGACTGAAATTGAAGGAAGAAACATTGCAGTGTTTGATGCTGTGTGGTATAAATCCAACTAGAATTACTACCTTGTGGTTGTATGCATCTGCAAACCAGTCAAGCTGCAGTTACAGTTTACAGCCATATCTTCCCAGACTCATGTTACTACAAAGAAGTTACACATTCTAAGACGTGGATGCTTCAAACACATGTTCTACTATCTAATCCATACAATCTGCACAGCTTCAAGGATGACACCCAAGGTTAGAGTCACTAATTTACCATCTGACCAAATGTCTTCCCTTCTGTTCCTGAGATATGAGTTATGGCAGTGAAGAATGGCCAGAAAAGTATTTTATGCAAAATATGATGATGTCACAGTGAAGTTGGCCATTGACTTTTTGGACATGAAGTATCATCACTTCATCATTTTATCCAATTAGACATTTTTTTTTAAAATGTTGTCAAAATTAGTGTATTAATTAATGAGTTATGGTCAAAAACATGTTTAGTGTGGTCACAGTGACCTTGACCTTCGACCACCAAATTTGTCATCCATGTTTTCAAGTGATAGTTTGATGTAATGCCACAACTGAGGTAATTCCCTCAAGGCACTCTTGATATATTGGGTTCTCAACAATGACACGGACGCAAGGTCACAGTGACCTTGACCTTTGACCACCAAGATCGAATCAGTTCATCACTGAGTCCAAGTGAACATTTGTGCCAAATTTGAGGAAATTTTCTCCATACCTGCGTTAATCCCCTAGCCTCTAATTGGATTTTAATAGAATGCGATCACACGTTACCCTACACAGGTTTACTACACAATGAGATGTCTCTTTCACCATTTTTGCCACATTTTGGTGTTTTGAGGTTTAATACTTTACAGATCAGTGTATAAAATGTATAAAGTCTCTTATCATAAGTTGGTGGTGAAAGGGTTACATTATTAAGGAAATATATATATTATTGTCTGCTTTTTTCTTAGTGTGGACATTAAAAGGTTAAAACTTTAATGAAATGATCAAACATTTGGTGGCAACTCTGCTGCAACTCTGAGGACCGCTTGGTACCCAGGTTCCAGAAACTTGCTGATGTAGTGACTACTTTTGAGGTGAGCTAGCGAGCTTAACACTAACATGTTAGCCAGTCAGGAACAGGAACACATAGGCTGCGTTCAGACTGCAGGCGAATCTGATTCAAATCTGATTCCTTCTCAAATCCGATTTTTGACTGCTGACTGTCCACACTGTTTTTAGCAAGTGTCCAAATCGGATTTCGCTCTGTTCAGACTGGGCCACATTATGACCAATCTGACAGGTTGCTGTGGCAACGACATCGGAGCAGAGGCGTCATCTAGCGTGTATTGTGTGAAGTCACATAAGGAGCTGTTCAGACTCAGACGCATCTGTCCAAATGCGATTTGAAACTACCTCCCAAAAGTGGTTTCGATCTGGTTTGCAAAAATCAGATTTCATGTCATTTATGACTGTTCAGACTTCATAAGAGACATCTGGTTCCAATCTAGATTGGCTAAAAATCGAATTTTGGCTGGCAGTCTGAACAAGGCCATAGTGCTAGTCTGTCACAGCACCTTCCCAAGCTTCTAAGTGTTTTCTCTATACAGGATAGTTTACTCCTGCTGATATTTAGTTTACAAGATTTTTATTTTATGCTTTTTAACAGGTCAGTATGTTCACACTGCGTGGCACAAAAATAAAACACCTCATATTCCAAATGTTTTGACAGCTTTAAAGTTTCTCTACTTTACTTCTTGCTGCTCTCTGATGATCAGCTGATATAGATTCAACATCATACTGCCGCCCCATATGGGTGATGCAGCTTAATTGAGAGCTTTGGGTGTGATGAAGCAGTGAGCAGGAGCAGATCCTGAAAATCTGACATCTGGGAGATACAGCTTCATCTGACAATACCAACATTTCCCTTTGTGTACCTCGGAAAATCTACAACAGAGAATCTGACTTTAATATGGAGAAAATTGTTTTGAGTCAATATCTTCTCATTGGGTTTAACAAATCCTTCTTGTTGCAAAGCACAAAGAGGGATTTAATTTGTGGTTATAGCATTACTGCACACTACATACAGTACATGCCCACTGTTCCCTTTCAGCACATTTGATTAAGAGCTGCTGTCTGGCTGTGTGAGCCCATCGTAACTCCATTTACCTTCTCAATGTGAGCTAAACTGTGTATTAGTTTTGCCCTACAGGGAATATGCATTGCTTTGTGATATGTGGAGTTACGACTGATCGTATCATTCTGCCCCCCGCTGGCTGCACTTTGAGCCGAGTGGATGAAGTGGATGGAGAGGAAGGGAGGGGAGCCGGTGCAAAAATTCATATCCGTGATTACATTGTGTGAAAATTGAAAACAGAGGTGAGCTGATGTGAGCGATCTGTGCGCAAATCAATCTCTTCTCCTGTCGTCACTTTTATTTGAGTTTTCATTATGAAACATCATTGAGTCATTTTCCTGTTGAGAGCTCACCGCAGTGTGGTGAGCCAGTCTCAAGTCACAGCATGCTCCCAGAACTCCAACCGAGTCAATATTGCATTTTGAGTGTGAATGAACATATGGTTGTCTGCCAGAGACAAAAGTTTTATTCCACTAGCTGCAACACTTCTTCATCTCCGCTCTTGTTTTGAACACTTCATCAATTTATCCCAGCACGGATCATTAGTTTAAGAAGCAAGTTATTGTTGAGTTAGAGCTTCAACATCTGTTATGTTGCACAAGAGTGTAGACAATATTCAAACTGATAAAAACATTCACTGTGTCTGCATTAGAATGAGGTTCCATTTTTTCCTCAGCAAAGAAGATTCCTGTATTTACTTACATTTATTGTTTGCTGCTGCTGCTGTGTGTGTGTGTGTGTGTGTGTGTGTGTGTGTGTGTGTGTGTGTGTGTGTGTGTGTAAGAAATTAAAAAGCACTCAAATCCAGGATTACACACACACACACACACACACGCACATAGCTTGGAGTAAACAGAAATCAGTCCCAGAAAACAAGTTATATATCAGTTTTCTTCTTTCAGCAGCACTTTTATTCTACTGAACGTCTGAACTTTGAACTTACCACCTACATTTCTGATTCAGCAATACACACAGGTCTGGGGCTGATACTATGGAGTGAGATCAGTGGGTAATCCGGCTATCTTTAGGCTTCACTTCACACATATCTGTGGTGACTTATGTTGTACAGCTAACCTGCTTCAGAGCAGCAGGTTCAAATCAAAACATGTCAACATATTGTTGAATCATTTTGA
Organism: Epinephelus awoara; assembly: GCA_035609425.1. NCBI lineage: Eukaryota > Metazoa > Chordata > Actinopteri > Perciformes > Serranidae > Epinephelus > Epinephelus awoara. The sequence continues at coordinate 42,563,053 of CM069294.1, read as the reverse complement.
AAAAACAAAACAAAAACGTTGCTCTCAGAGTCAAAATCTAATATTTCTTGCTGCCGATAACTAAAATTGTATTGAAATTACATAACAAATTGTATTGAGTATTTTGATTGGATAGTATGCATTCCATGAGTGCTGATATACAATATAACAGCACTGCAACTTTTAACTATGCGTGTATCACTCCATTTTAGTGACATAATGAATGGTCAGAAGGTAAGGAAAGGAAAGGGTCATCTATGACATCAGAAGATGACCCAACGTACTAATTAAGCTGTTAACTCATCTGTATTACACGTATGAGCGACTGTCAACAGACTTATGTCACTGGTCGCAAAATAAATGGAAACACACAGAAGTGGCATACACGTGTTCACCTACACAAAGTAGCACGCTCATGTGCAGGAGTGTTTTGTGTGTTGTCCAGTCCTGGTCCAGTTGCCCAACTATTGGGAAAGCCAAATAAATCATTAAATAAACAAACAAATGATGACAAACAAAACCTGTTGCTGCTTTTTATTGTTAATACATGGCGCTTATAGAACTGTTGTATAAAAGCAATATCACACTCAAAGATGTGCTGCTGTACTGAATATCAGCATGGCTGTGACTAGCTTCCGCACTCAGCCTGTGGTCTGGTCGAGTGCGATATCGGTTAAGTAAAGTTAGCGACAGGAAAGGGCTGTACACATGCCGCATTTTGTGCACCCTCAGATTCATTGCAACACTGTTGCACTGCTGTGCCCTGAAAAAAAACGGAGTTCAACTTTTGGAATGCAGCAGCATGCACCATATGTCATGTAACGAGGAACAACCAATCATAGCCAGCAGCTATCTTTCCCTTCTTCTGTAAACATCAATCTGTGGTAAATATGGAGGATAAGTGAATCATTTTAGTGCAGAGCTGCCAGAGCTTTACATCTGTCCCACAGAAATTGTTTTGATTTAATATAACTAGAGATTTTTTTTTTCACGTGGTTAGGTTTAGGAAAAAGGAACAGGGTTTGGCTTTACAATCACACTAGAAGCAAACTGTTGGAGTTTGTACCCAGCTTCCTCTCCCACCTCTTCTCCTTCATGTTTGTCTTGCAGCCTCACAGACAGAAGCAGATGCTTTCAAGGTCAACATCCATGGCGCTGTCCCTGACTGCAAATCTAATTCTGAGATCAATTTGAGATTGCTTAACACACAAAGTGCAGATCTCAGTCTGCTGTTGTGTAGTTTGTCTAAATCTGGGAATAATTTAATCTGCACGTCTTTGTAACTGCTTCCCTGCCTCCATAACACAAACACACACATACACACACACACACACAAACACACACAAGTACACACACCTGCCTGCGTCCTGTATTCCCCCTCTCTCTGTTGGATCCCAGTGAGCGGTGCACTCAGGCTTGTAAAGCAAATAGCTTCTGTTTGTATCCGCAGCAAATGTTTCCCTGCTGCCACTGAGGCGGAGGGAGGATTTAAATATTTATCACCTGTAATGATTGTCACATCCACCCCAACGCCTGCTGTTTAGGTCACACATACACACAAAACATAAGAGAGGGAAACACATATAGAAAGCAGCAAAGATGCTAATGCATATTTATCACTCTGCTTCTCACCTCTGCCATATAAAGTAGGACAATATAAGATGAGACATCTACAGTGTGGTCATATCAACTCTCACTGCTGCTCTGAGGCTGTATCACTCATCCAGTGGGGATTTATATAGAAATCCTCTCACTGTATTACTGTTGAATGATATTTGGAATTTAAAGTAATGCTTTCACAAATCAAGTCTTGAAGTGAGGGCGGGACTGTGATGTTTTATTGCCATTGTTGAAGTACAGCAGGTTTGCCCCCTTTTCTTTTCTGTTCTTTTGTCTGAGGCTTCCACCACTTAGGTCTTTTCAAGGTCACTTTCAGAGCCTTAAATGTTAAGCTTACTCTTAAAATTTGCTGTAATTAACATTTCTACATGAACATTAGGTCAAAAATGACTTAATTTAATGTGAAGGGTGTTCCTCATAGTAATGAATACAGAGAACTGTTGTACTGCATATCCTTATGTAACAATGGGCCTCATGCAGCAACACTCTTAAATTACTATTATATTTCATCTTCATTTTCTGTTGAAAGAAAAAGTAAGAGGGGTCAACTCCAGATGCACCAAACATTCTTCCAAATCTGCTCTTACCCAGGTGTGCTCAATGAAAAATTCCACTTGATCACAACTCGCCTATTAGCCTAAGTAACGCCCCCTAAACACTATGTAAGGGCAGGTGTTGGTACAGGTCTGGTACATGCCCAATAATTGGAAAGATGCCACCAAAAATTGAGCATAGCGTTAGTCCGGTTAGTCCAGGCAGGCCACAGAGTCAAGCTCAGCTCACATTCCAGCTACATCAGCTGAGCTCAAGCAGCCCAATCAGCTGACTGCTAATAGATCACATGACCTTTCTACGCAATCAATTGGCAAGTCTCAATAAGGGCACCCTATTTAAACTGCTACTGTTGCTGCCCCTTTGCAAGTTCCTAATTTTTTTTTAATTTTTATTTTATATACTTTATTAATCCCCAAGGAGAAATTCAGTTTTTCACTCTGTTGTCAATTACACACAGGTCCGAACAAACTGGACCTATACATGAACTAAGTGGAGAGATGTCAGAGTGGGCTTCCCATGACGGGCGCTCTGAGCGGTTGGGGGGTTCGATGCTCCATATTTTTGTCCGGACAGGGACTTGAACAGACGACCCTCTAGTTCATAACCCAAATCCCTATGGACTGAGCTACTGCCGCCCCTTAAACATCACTGGCTGTCAGTGTACACGCTCCTATCCCTGCTATTCGTCATATCGGTCCTCATCCACAATAACAGTCCTCCATAGCAGATCGACTCAAACATGGATTCTCAGCATTCAGCATTCAGTATTGCAGAGGAAGCCAATTTAAAGAGAGCACCGTTCCCATTCGACAGAGCTCACTCCTGGCAAGTAAACATTCAATACTCCCAGTATCAGTGACTGGCCAGTGCTCAGACACCTGGAAGCATTGTTTAATAACTTTGTTTCCACTTCTCGCGAAGATCTCAGGAAGATCTTTTTTCACCTTTTTTTCGAGAACAACCATATCCAACTCCCACTGGCAGATGTCTCCACCGTTGTTCCTCTGTTCCCAGGAAAGCCACAGAAAAAAAGAAAACACAGCTCCCTCTCTGCAGTTCCCCCTTCGGCCACCATCCAAAAGGACCTGAGTTTCAACTCCAGCAGCCAGCTCCGCTGACCAGGACATCAACCCCAGCTCTATGCAACATCCAGTTATGGCTTGCCAAAATGGACTCCAGAACCCAAGCCCTGGAGTCCATTTCAGCACCTGCAGCCGGAACATGCGGCCGTCTTTCTCCACAGCCGTTGGATGCTTGGTAGACATCTGTGACGCTGAACAATGACGTCACTCCAGCGAGCCTCGATGGCATCACTTTCCCACAAAGGACACTGGGAAGTGCCGTCCCAGTTTCTACCGGGGTTCCATTCCTTACTCCTACCGCTGCCACTTCTCCCAGCCTGAGAAGCCAAATCCTGGCAGGTAATGACTATAATCGTCAAAATTTTGCCGAGTTCAGAGACAGGCCTAAGTGAAAGACGTATTGTGGATTGTGGAGATGTTTCCGTGTTGCTGAAGGAAAGCGACCCCCGACATTCAAGTGTATCCATCCTGTAGGGCTGAGCTGGACATTCATCTAGCCATCATATCAAATCTGGCCATGACCTACGGAGGAACACTGTTCTACGAATACCACAAGTCATTTTCTGCAAAAGCTACACTGGTCGGCAGTCACACTTGCTCTCATTGGCAGATTAACGGGGCATCATGCTATTTCCTGTTCAATCTGTGGCTCCTTCTCTCACTCACTCATTCCGTGTCCAAAATCTGTAAATTCAGGCCAACCACCCAAGCCTTTGCCAAGCCCCCAACCTGAAGAGACAAAGATGATGCCACTTAAGACTCTTTGTGTTATAACTTTGATAATAATGTGTGCAGGTACTATAATTGTAAATCAGTGTGCCCAAGACGAACCCGCCCTGTGAGAAAGGAAAAGAAATTTAAACAACCCCAGTCAACATCCTTGAGCTGGGGAAAGCCTTAAGAGAGAGGCTCAGCTTTGGTTGTCACAGCAGTCCAAAAATATTTGACACTTTGTCTGAAGCACTTTGCTGGATCCCTCTGTAAACTGCCTTTTGTGCTTCATCTCTTAGACAACTTCCTTCTGATAGACTTTCCAAACTCTAAACCAGATTGTTACATCTCTGCTCTAAAACATACTTTTGCAAAACTAGGTATTCCCCTTTCTAAAGAGAAAACATCAGGCCCACTTAAGGCTATAGAATTTCTAAGCCTCACCTTGGATAGTAACCTAATGCAAGCCTCCCTGCCACTTTGAAAAACTAAACCATATCAGAGGAGTCATGAGAGGAGTACAGGAAGCAGTAGCAAATTAAAAAAAAAAAGAATTCCTCTCTCTGTGTGCCATGTGTGTTATTTCCCAGGGACACTTTTTATCCAGGCTTCTTGACCTCTGCAAATCTGCAGATAAACTCCATGATGTGGTGAGCTCAGATTCAGGCTACAGATCTGAGGTCTGGTTTTGGTCTCCTCTGTGTGACAAATGGAATGGCATCTCATTCTTCTATAATGATAACCTAGAGTCCTCATTAGCCATCAAGTTAAACACAGATGCAGCCCCCTCAGTTGTTTTTTTTTCTTTTTTTTCCAATAATCAGTGGTTGGCTGAGGTATGGCCAGAAGAATTGTCATTTATGCCTGTCAGCGCAGCTTCGACTGCTCTTATGTCCCTGATTGTTATAGCTTGTCTTTTGTGGGGGACACACTGGTCAAGGAAGCACATTGTGGTTTATTGTGATAATGAGGCCACAGCCAATATAATTAACAAAGAGCGCTCCTCACTTCCATTTATTAACAGATATGTAAGGCGCCTAACATGGGCCTCAGTGATGTTCTCTGCTGCTCACTATTTGTCAGCTGCTCTAGCCAAGTGAACATTAAAAATATATGATTCTGCATGGTCTTACTTCACATCCTATTGAGTCCACTGTTTTTTTGCCTGTCAGTGTCTAATTTTCATTACATTTTTTCATTTATTTATTTAAAAGGACATTGCACATAAATCAACATCTCTGTAAATGTGTCAGTGTTAGCCGTTAGCCATTACCTCCATCATATGTGCATTTTTAGTTCACTGTTTTGAATTCCGCAAAATGCAGCCATCCTCTGTCAAGGGACTTGTTCAATTCCCCCTGTGCTGTTTGGATCCATCTACCATCAGTCTGTTAGAAAACCCATCTATTCACCTCTTGCCAAATGGGGCCAAAAAAAAAACAAAAGGCAACGATAATCATCTCCCCTTCACTCTCCCACTTGTGCAAAAAGTGATCACACATGGGTGCTTTGGTCCTTACACAGACTTGCTACTAGAAAAGGTTTTCCTCACAACTTTTTATGGATTTTTCAGAGGTGATGAGTTCACTGAATCTTTTGATCCCTAGCATGACCTCACCATAGCTGATGTAACCATCAACCCTCACTGTCTTTCCATATATTTAAAATGTACAAAGACTGATAGGGATAGGAAAGGAACAAAAAATATTTATTTCCAAAACTAATTCTACTTTTTGTCCTCTTTCCTCTATGACCCACTACCTCAGAAGTCGACCTCAAGCCAGCTAGCATGAGCCTCTCTTTGCCACAGAGGAGGAAATGCCCATGTCCCGCTCTTGGTTTGCATCTTGCCTTCACCTCTTCTGCAAATCCTTTGGGCTACCACCATACCGCTTCACCGCCCATTCTCTCCGCAAAGGATCAGCAGAAACCACCGCATCTATAGCTCTTGTCTCAACAATCAAGGCTATGGGCCAATGGATATCATCAGCTTATGAACATCACCGTCAGCCCGAGACTCAAGCCATCCTAGATGCTCAAAAAGCCATGAGTAATAATTGAATGAAAAATTATTTAAACAATTCCCAAAATAGGTGCCAATTAGCTTTTTAATTTATCAACTAATCACTTCAGCTGCACTTGTATGTATTATTTTTATATGGCTTGGGCACAAAAATCTTGCAAAAAAATCTGTAAAGCAATGCTAACGCAAGTTATTAAATAATTGTAGTGGAGTAAAATGTGAAATATTTCCTTCTCTGGAATGAAGTAGAAAGTTGCATTAAAGTTGCACTGCTTATTGCTGTTAAAATGAAAGCAGGGATGTTGTGTTAATTTTGTCCCTATACACTGAAGTTTGTTATTTTTGTCACATCGACAAAGTTGTCTTTACTATTGAGTTTACAGGTAACAATGTGAAGCATCAGCACTGTTGCTATGGTTACTTCCAGCTTAATTTACCTTGTGCAGTGACATAGAACTGTAAAGCAGAAGTGTGTGATTCACCACCTTGGCCCTTGCTTTGCTTTATATTCTAAAATAATCTCCCAGAATTCCAGGTGTTCCTCTGATAACAACTTGTACCAAAGCCCAAACAAAATGAAACAGGTTTTGGAAAAAGACATCAAACTCTGTAAGTCTAACCAGAGGTAACGAGGACGTGATGCCAATGATGCTTCCAAATAAAACAGTGATTCACATGCCTGCAGCCACCATGACCTCTGTATGACTCCCCGACTGTGAGCCATGTACTGTACCATGTGCTCCCTGAACAACGCACCAAGAGACAGCCATTCATATCAGAGGAAGTAGAGCAGAAATATTTTGGGGATCTGGGTACCTCTGAATATGGTTAACTGTGTGTGTGTGTGTGTGTGTGTGTGTGTGTGTGTGTGTGTGTGTGTGTGTGTGTGTGTGTGTGTGTTTGTGTGTGGAGACGGTGTGTGTGGTTGTGTTTTGATGGTAACGGGACAATCCATAACCTCAGCCCTGTCACCTGAACACACCAACTGACTGATTCACACTGCTTTGAAATTCTAATAGTGATCATACTCATGTGTCAGCAGCAGTAGCAGCTAGTACACACACAAAGCGCCTGTGTGTGTGTGTGTGTGTGTGTGTGTGTGTGTGTGTGTGTGTGTGTGTGTGTGTGTGTGTGTGTGTGTGTGTGTGCGTGTGTGTGTGTGTGTGTGTGTGTGCAATACAAAGGCTTTCATCAGTGGGCCATTGGCTCAATCACCACTAAGTTACCTCATTTGGTGAAAGATAGTGACTGAGCAGACATTTGCTTACTGTGCGTTCACACCAAACGCAATGGACGCGATGTCATCGGCCATAACGCGAGTATCGCTTCGCTTGATCACAAATGTCACCTTTTTGATCATCGCTCCATCGCTTCAATCACGATGATGCAACCCTCCTCCTGCATGTGCGTCTGACGTAACTACGTTGTTGATATGGTTGGATATCAACGCTGATTGGATGTCGCGACACAGCGTCACGCGATGCCGCTTGAAAAGTTCAAATTTTTCAACTTCAAGCGACACACGCGATGAGGTGATGGACGCGTCATTGAGTCGCTCTTATCGGCCAAAACGCGCTGCCCGAAGCGACATTGCATGTCATTGCGTCATTTACATTGATTTGAATGGAAGCTTGTGGCGTTCATCACCTCCATCACGTTTGGTGTGAAAGCACGGTTACTCGTGCATAACGCAAGATAACATTTTCTCTAGATAACAACATCTTGTACGCCATTCTCTCCTCAACCATGGCTGAGATAACCACCATCACTGCTTTGTACCTGCTCTGAAAGTCCCAGATGCGGCGGAGGGCCAAATGCCGTCGTTTTTGGGTTCACCCGATCCTGCAGAAGCACATCCAACTCTGCGAGGTTCACCACCTCCTCCAGGAACTGCATCTGGATGATAGCCGCTTTCAGCGGTACTTCGGGCTGACTGGGGACCAGTTTGAGGGCCTATTGGCAAGTATTGGTGCCAGGATCTCCTGGCAGGACACCAACTACAAGCGTCCCATTTCAGCTGCGGAGTGCCCGTCCATCTGTCTTCAGTGAGTAGCAGTTTATTGTTGTGTCAACAACTGAATGTCAGGGCGTCAAGACGTCACTGGCGTCGGGAGAATCTCAACGCTGATTGGCTTTCACGGCTCAGCGTCACGTGAATTCGCCTCAAAAGTTCAATATTTTCAACTCGAGCGATGAGGCGTTGGATGCGATTTCGCGTCTAACATGCCGCATACATCGCATCTATCGCGTCCATTGCGTCGCGCTAGACACGTCCATCGCACCGCCCGGCGCGAATTCGTGTCTAATCGCATCTTTGCATTGACTTTGTATGTAATCTCGATGTGCGAATTTGCGAATTCGCACTCGGTGTGAACGCCCCTTTAGAGGAAAAGACACAGTAAAGACACTAAAGATAATGGATAATTATTTAAGGGCAGAATAACGTATGTACAGTTATGCCCTGATCACACAGAACACATTTTAGCAGCTGGGGCGGCTTGTTAGCCTGGTTCCAGACCATAGACCTCGCCCCCTCAACTGAGTAGGCTTGCATCTCTGGTCTGGCATACTGCAATGAATTTGCCATTTATCTCGTCCAAACGATGGACAGACCAATGAACGCCGGGGGTGGGGGTGGGTCTAGCGATTAGCCAATCAGCGCCACACTAATGACGACCGCTGCAGATCCTACAGACCACATTAACGATGGTATTGAGGTATTTTGCCACTGCTCGCCTTAATGGAGGACCAAATTAAGGAAGCTGCTAAACTGGATTTAACGGCGATGTAGCTGGGCGTGCATGAAGACAGAGACATTTTAAACGGGCAATGCTCGCTTGTTTTCGGCACCCCCGAGGCATGGATACTAATGACGTCAGATTCTGGGTGAGTCGTTGATCTCTACTGATTGGTTCGGGAAAAAATCAAATTCCCTCCCCGTTGTAAATCACCTTCAATGGAGGCGATGTCAGACTGAAGCTTCTGCGAGCTTCAGTCTGACACTCGGGCTAGCGGCTTGTTGTTTTCAATTAGAATAAAGCTTTTTGCTCACTGTTTTTGCATTGCTATGTGCCTCCATGAATTGAGAGCAGAAAAGCCGCCCACGTGATCTTCACTTTTTTCCCATTGTCTAATCAGAGGATTTGAGAGTCAGGACTTCTGTGATGGTTACGACAACAAGTTTACTGTTGATAAACAATAGAGTTGGTAACAGTAGCTGGATACCTAGAGCTATACGACTTACCAAACCTTATTTAACATGACCTCAGATAAAAACAGCAGGCTTGGAAGCATGTATGTGCAGTACTTGAACCGGCCATCATCAAGACGAAGATCCTGGACCAACTGGGGGTGTTCCCCATGATCCACCCTCTTTTTTAGGGTTTCATCTACTCACACAGATTGTTGGGCACGGGGAAACAGAGATCTATTTGCTAACAGCCTCTCACCCTCAACCAGAGCCAGAGTAGGTACCCTCTGCCTGTCCATTTAAGTAACTAGATACTAGAACTGTGAAAATAAGTAAGTAGTTTTAGAAGGCCAAAATAAACAGTAGATTGATTAAACAAGAAGGTTGGGGTAAGGAGGTGATGGGGTGGTTGCCTGGCAACAATAAAAAGGCACAGCAAGCAATTTTTTTATTTTTATTTATTTTATTTTTTTTTTTACCAGTGGCATTCAATTAAAAAAATAAAAAAGGCAGTGTGGTGTGCCTCACGCTTTCCAACCTGCAAAATGCTTTATGTGTTAATGGGCCCAGTTTGAAAAGAAACTTGTGGAAAACCTACAAGTGAACCAGACATGCATAATGTAATTTTTAACAACAAAGAGACCTACTCCAAAAAAAAGACCAGCGGACAGTCAGATCTGAAATGAAGTGACCCTACTATATAATAAGATCTGATCCAAACTGTAATGGACCTGTACACATTTGGGGTCTTTATCCTAAAAAAAGTGTGTAGGATCCATACAAAAAGTGTAGGTCAATCAATCAATTAATCAATCAATCAATCAATTTTATTTATTATGACCAGTATTACAAATTACAATTTGCCTCAGAGGGCTTTTCAGCATACAACATCCCTCTGTCCTTAGGACACTCACAGCAGAAAAGGAAAAACTCCCCCCAAAAAAACCCTTTAACCTCTCTAAGCCGGTGTCCTCGCTCCCCACCTAGCAGGTACTTACCTGTTTTATAAAAGGTAAGAGTCTCACTCCTACCACTATTTTTGGCTGAGATACACCGCCTAGAAAGTGGGATCATAATTTTCACGTTTCATATGGCTGTATTCTGGTGATATTTTATGGTGTTTCTGTGTCAAAAACAACATCGGCGTTCACACTCACGCCTGATTTCAATACAGTACAATGTTTGAAGCTGGCTGAGTGGTGTTTGATCACTGACAGTACTGTTTTTGAAGCCGAGTGACCGACTTGTCTTTTGGAGCTCTGCCTGGATCTTTTCATGGAAAAAACACTGTAGAATGGTCATACTTTGTACAGTCTTCTTCAAACTTGAAACAAATGTTCATTGATAGTGTGCCTACAGCCCCATACTGTCACTTACCTGCTCAGATGAAGCCACAGACAGTTATTCAAACTGAAAAACCTTTTTTATTTTTATTTTAGGCAAAATCTTCAATTATTTACTGACCTCAAAGGCCCATTACTCTGTCTTGTGTGTCTTGAGTGTTTCTGTTTCTTCGTTTTCACAAGAAACAAGCCCTCATGCATGCATGTAGTCAGAGCGCTTCAGAAGCTACAGTCATTTTAATTTGGGTATGTCATTTTAGGCGTTTTTGCTACAAAATGCTACAAAAGGGTGGAGTGCAAGATTAACGGGAGGGAAAAAAATCTACATGTGGACAAAAGCAGGAAATAGCATGCCCAGAAAATATTCTGAATTATAAAACCATGTATACATCTGACAGTGCGCAGTTTCCTTTTTGTAGAACCCAAACCAACTTGGAATTGGCTGTATGTGGATCAGCATCATATCCTGCCCTCTACACAGCCACATTCAGCCATAAATGCTCAATGCAAAGCACTTAATGAAGGTGAAGGCATAGAAATGAGCCTCCTGATCAATGGGACTTCACAAGCGAATCACTGAAACAACAGAGGGTCACCACACTGTTTTTATTTTTGCAGCATTTAGACTGATTGCTTTACACCTTGCCATAATGATTGCGATAATCGGTGGTATCCCCCTCCCTGGGATATTATTTTTAAGGTAAAAGTTTAACTGAACACAATGCTATGGCATCTTGGCCTGTATTATGATTAGGAGTCATAATGAGGTTATGGAGTTTAATAATTGTACAAAAGGCTTTATTGACTGGAGAAAGAAAAGTGTGTGGCAGCCATGGTGGTCTCTCCAGTGTGCACTGTGTGTTCACTGCAGTGATTTTACACACAAAGACAAAAAACCAACTATATGTGAATGTGCAATAGTTATCGTGGCGTAACAGCCTGGCACAGGTTACAGCGTGATGATCAGAGGAAAAATGGCAGAGCATAAAGGTCCAGGTGGAAAAAAACAAACAATTCAAGTCATTTAGGATTTTGCTAAAAGAGAAGTAAATCACCTGATGAATTATATATACATCCCAGGGTACGTTTTTTGTATTTGAGAACTGTGTAAATGTGTGATTTGTTGTAGATTTTATTTTATTGAACTACATATTGTATACAGAATCTGAATCTCACTCTGAGTTACCGTTGACAAACTAAAGAAATGAGGGATCATTTTTATTCTTGTTGAATATTTGAAGGCAAACTGTTAGGTTAACATGTAAAACTATATCACTTAATTTGTCACAATTCTCAATGAGTATATTACAAATTTTTCATATCAAGATTATCGTTATCGTAAAAATACCCTGAAATATCATGATATTATTTCAGGGCCATATCGCCCACCCCTACTGAAAAGTGTGTATGGAAAAGTTATGGCTCACCAGCAAAAGCAAAAATAAAATGGCTGAGGGCGTCGGTGGCTTAGTGGAAAGAGCAGGGCTGCTGCTGCAGCAGCCCAGTTTTGACTCCAGCCTGTGGCCCTTTGCTGCATGTCATTCCCTCTCTCTCCCTCCCCCTTTCACACTTAGCTATCCTATCAATTAAAGGCAAAAATGCCCCAAAAAATATCTTTAAAAAAAAAGGCTAGTCTGAATGTTTATGAAATGGATCTGTAAGAAATGTGATATAAAGTGAATTTAAATGTGTGGGAGCAATTTATTAACCTAACCCTAACCCACTAACAGTTGGTATTATATCCTACAAATCTGCTTCTGCGTCCTAACACCCTGTTACGTAATTACCATAAGTTATGGAGGTTAGGTTCAGGCAATAAAAGTTACTGTGGTTAGGGTTAGGAAAAGAAACATGGGGAGGACGTACCTTAAAATGACTCAAAGTACACTCGAAGTTTACATCGATCCAAACACACGACTCCAGGGGAAAGTCCCAGCCAGAAGTCAAGGTTTCTGTGACCCATCCACCACTCCCACCTACCTCCTCACAAACGCTCAGGGCTGCTTCCTTGTTCACTGCTGTTAGTGCATTGGTCACGTCATCGCAGCCTTTTGTAAAATACTTGGGTAATGTACAAATTTGGGTGCATTGTTTGTCATGGGAAAACATATAAATAATTTGTGAGAACAGCCTGGTGAGAGGCATCATTATACATATAATGATTCCTCTCACATTTAATTTCTACCATCTGGCTTCAATTTACCACCTCACCATCTGCATCGCCAATATCCTGTCTCCAAAATGTTTGCATGCCTGGGTCAGAGTTTCCCTTCAGGTGCGCACATTGCCCTGTCAAGTTTGTTTTTATAGATCACAATTTTTGTGTAGGAAGTGGCGTACACCTCTTTCAGGCCATGTTTTTTTGTATGCAGTGTTTATAAGTGAGACCTTTGGATAGGGAGAAGAGCAACACTACAGCAGGATAAAAAGCCTGCTGTCACAACCTCCTGGCTGCATCCTACTGCCTCCCTCAACTCTCTGCAAGAATGCTTTCACACTTTCAGACAGTCTCCCCAAAGACATTCATGATGTTGCACTCGGTTCACATGAAAGATGACAGAAATAGTAAAAGAATGAAAAGAGAGTGAAAGAGAAGTTCAGATCTACTACTTTCACATCACCACACACCAGGACAATCATTGTGTAAAGTGGTCATGATTGTTTAATTGAAGGAAACCTACAAAAATTGTCCCAAAAAGCCCCATTGGACATCGGATGGGTTGTTTCAGATGCTGTGTGCACCTTGTTTGATGCATGCTGAGGGCTTTAGGGGGCCAGGGACTGCAGTGCAGAGGGAATTGGGCAATCCAAACTGGGAGAAAAAAAAATCCTCTAAAATCCTCCTAAAGCTGACTGATACCTTTTTAACCACATACACTAGGATATTTCATATTTATTCATTATTGCATTGACTTCCAATTCATACCCCCTTCAACAAGTAGGTCAACTGAGCACAATTCCAAACTTCTGGAGTGTAAAAGTTTGTTCACACCCTTGAAACTCAATCTGTCTTGTTTTCTCCAGTGAGCGAGAAACCCAAGAAAAAGTTTGTGTATTTGAGAAAAAGTAGGCTACCTCAAGGGTACCTTTCCCAGGAGCTGCAGGGGCAGCTGATTATCAGCAGTGTATTGGATCAATCTGTCTTTGAAAATCAATAAAGTCATTCACACGACAGGTATACTCAGTACAGTAGGGTCCTGAGGGGCAGGATATACGGCGCTTCAAACATCACTAACAGAGAAAGAGGAGCGCTGCTGTTGAATTGACGGTGCTCCCGAGGGTCTTAGACCGTAAGAGCAATGTTATTCACCCAGACAGTCCTTTAGAGGAAGAAACAGACTCTAGCCAGTAGATATACACAGTGGGATGCTCTCTTTGCTGAAAAAAGTTCGAAGCTGAGCAAAAAGTGATGCTGAGAGAAGTGCCTGTCACACTTTACATAACAAAGATGCTGCTGCACGACTCATCACTGTACCTGAAACTGGTGAGACGAGACACAGTATCAGAACTCATAAGAAAGCTTTGCTCATGCACACACAAACATAACCCAACACACACACACACACACACACACATGATTTTCTGTCACCTTCCATGTGAGTCTAACATAGCTGGGGAGAAGTTTGGGAAGGTCGAGAGCCGTTTGATATTCAAGACGAGCAGCACGGCAGATCTCTGCTGCCGATGGAAGCCGACAGCTCGCCATCAGCAAAACCATCAATCACACCAGAGATGGAGCCTTCAGCATAGTCTTACAAGGCATCAGAGTCCCTGGGGACATCATGAGAGGTAGGAGGACGTGGGGGCAAGATCAGTCCAAAGTGAAATTTACAGATCACATGTAGCTCTGTGGGCTCATTCAGCGAGAGAAATCTAAAATCCACTTCTGAAGCACCCACCTGAATGACTGATGATGATGTTGAATGATTGCTGAATGATTCATGTTTGAGGTTAGTTAGTTAGTTAGTTAGTTTTTTATTTCAGTCATATATACACTTCAAACCAGCACAAGAAAAGGAAAAGAAAAAGAAATACACAACTCTGACTGAAAAAGGCTCAGGCAGAAGCAAAGCTTATTAATGCCCGCCTACTATGCATCTTAAGCTACACAATTCATGGTATCAAGTGGGAAGAGAGAAAAAGAAAAAAGAAAAAAAAACGAACAAAAAATATATACAGTGCATATACATACTTACTCATGCACATACATAACTCTTTTCCCCTTTTTTCAATTACAGCCATAACTCCTAAATATAAATCCACATAAGGATTTTTTTCATCTCGAAAAAAACAGTGGTTTCAAAACTGCGCTATTACCTGTAGCCACCGGGGCAGTTTGCTTTGCAGAGGAGGAGACCTCTACTGATAAACTGCCCATAAAAATCACATTAACAACATACCGAAGGCATCCTTAAACTTCACTATTTGACCTCTGCGCTCCTCTCTGCTGGTTTCACCCACACTTGAGCATGCGTCCAGGGCCGCTGAGGTCAGGTTGGGCGGGACCATAGGTGAGTAGATCCCAAGTCTCAAGCCCTGCCTGGGACCACAGGTGGCAGCTCCGGGCACTTCCACTTTAACACAAAACATGTGCTCACAATAACCAGATGAGTAGATAATGTCAACTAGGGAAAATAAAATGAAAACACCACAGTTGTAGCCTGTTAGCTAACATGAGCTAAACTAGCTAACAGCTAACGAAAGATAACATTAGCTGGTGGGGACCTGTGCTATACACCGGTCGTGTCTCGCCTCTCGTGTGTCGTATCTGGGTGGATTTACACTTCAGATTCACTTCAGCCTACAGGCCTTGATGAGGATTTTGATACAAGTGTCACGCTGTAATTCAAGATGTTTGTAAAATTTTTTTTTTTTTTCAGAATTTGGGTTCTATGATTTATGATGGTTCCCACCTCATACCCTTTCATAACTCTATGTTCTATTTGTGTTTCAAGATCGTATTGTAGAGATTTGCGGATCTCTGATTAATGATGGCTCCAGCCTAAACCTTTCAGAGCCCCATTTATTATGTGATGTAATTGTTTTTTGATACTGTTATAAAGGTGCTTTGTGATTTTAAATGTTTTTCTGTTTTCACTGTGTTCCACCCTTGTTTTATATTGTGGTAACGTATGACAAGGCAAATATGGCTTCCAATCGTATGCCTTTCAGTTTGCCATTCAGGATTTAAAAAACTACAACTCCCAGAAGGTGGAGCTCCTACCACCAGGGTTGCACACAAGTGTATTTCATACAGCCAGTGACTGGACTGAGATAGGTTACTTTCACCAGCCTGTTCATTGTTGCCTTATGTATGCTCTGATGAAGGTCAAATAGACAGAAAGCTCAACAATAAAGTGAGAGGATGTAAGTGTGCGGAAATCTTTTTCTACCAATTTGGACTACCAATTTGATTTTCTTCAGCACCTTGCCAAGAGTGAGCCGGGTGGAGCGGTAGTTATTCTGCATTACCCATTCTTCTAAAGACAATCTTCTAGCTCTGTGAGATTCTTGGGCTGTCTTGCATGCACTGCTCTTTGAGGTCTATGCACAGATTTTTAATGAAGTTTAGGTCGGGGGACTGTGAGGGCCATGGCAACACCTACAGCTTGTGCCTCTTGAGGTAGTCCATTGTGGATTAGAGGTGTGTTTAGGATCATTGTCCTGTTGTAGAAGCCATCCTCTCTTCATCTTCAGCATTTTTACAGAAAGTGAAATGTTTGTTTCCAGAATTTTCTGGAATTTAGCTGAATCCATTCTTCCCTCTACTTGTGAGATGTCCCCTGTGCCATTGGCTGCAACACAAGCCCAAAGCATGACCTATCCACCTCCGTGTTTAACAGTTGGACATGTGTTCTTTTCCAAAAATTCTGCACTCATGTTTCTCCAAACAAATCTTCACACATTGCCTCCAAAAAGTTTTATTTTAATGTATAATATTTGCGTTTTTTATATTCACCCTTTTTATAATATCTAAGCACACAACCCTGGTATCATTGAGGTTATGGCAACTATAACAATTGGTAAAGCTTATTTAAAGCCCGTGGTTATGCTTTTAAGTACAGAGGGAAAACTCTGATCTCCTTTATCCACCGCCCTTACTTTTCAACTTGCTACATAAAGGTCACACTGCTCTCTGCATTGGTACTGAATATTGACAGTTGATGAAAGTGAGGTGTGGAATCATTAACAGTGATAGTTTGGGATACTTTTTGGACCATTCTGGGCAGTGTCCACCAATGAAAAGTTAGAACTTATTACAAGAGATGTGTCTCTCCTCACATCACATTAACTGAGATTGACAGCAGTCTGAGTTCAGTCGTCTCAGCTTGACACACAATGACTGAAAACTGTCAAAACAAAATGTCATTACTGATTGGGATCTGCTAAATTGAGCTAGATATAGCCCGAATCAATCTTTTGTTTTACGCCAGCTGTGAAACCTTCATGCACAGCAGCGCAATGAGTTCAGTCTTCGTCAGCTCTCCAAGTCTCAGCTGTCTGTCTGTCCTTTACTCTGCTGAGCTCCTGTACATAATGTACATTTGTTTCAGCTTTTTCTAGAGGCAATAGAACCTCAGATAATAAAGTCACTTTGATTGGCCGTTCAGTTTGGTGGACAAAAAGAGGAGCAGAAGTGAGGAAAGCTAACAATCTGCTAAACTCAAGAAGGCATTATGGCTATTATGTTTAGCCATTGAGCTCTTTAGTAGAAATGGTAAGTAATTATTCATTGTTGTATGGTACAAGTCACATACTCTTTCACACTTGTGTTAAGTGGCTAACTAGCATCCTGACTGTCTTCCAGTTTCCCGTTTTCAATGACAAATACAGATTACGCCTGCTGGTAAATTGTCACATGTTGCCGCTTCTTGGACTTTCATGTCTAGGTATTATGTGCTGTTGATGTTCCAGGATGCCACAATTAACGTCTGGGGTTTGTTGGACCCATCCACCACCATCCTTCCTGGCCACCCTATGGGGACTTTCTAGCTACTTATATTACTTCGTCACCGGCAGCAATTGAATTGATGCTGTCCATCGGCGTATCATAATAATGCAAAAGGTTTTGTCTGTCCGCATTACAAATGGTTGCCGCCCGGTGGCATATCATACTGCCGCGAAAGGCGACTTTCAGCATTGGTGTCTGACTCACAAAGCAGCTGCATTTAGCAGCTTCAGACTGAGAACGGGCTACAGGAGAAGCAAATAGTCCTGGTGTGATGTCAAGATGATGTACAAGGTCAAGAAGATCAGCTTATTTTAAATAGCTGCAAAAAACACATATACATGCTGTGACGGTTTGACTTGAGAGATTGGTTTTTAAGGGGTGCCAGTCAGGTATCCCTCCTGACATTTCAAATCAAATCAAATCAAACTTTATTTGTATAGCACTTTTCATACATTAAAATGCAGCACAAAGTGCTTCACAGAATAAAAAACAAACAACAATAATACATACATATTGAAAACCCTCCCCTCCCACCCCCACATATAAACACATGCACACACACACGCGCGCACACACACACATACACACACACACACACACACACACACACACACACACAGTCAATATAGTCAATGACATGGCTGGGCACTGAGGAACCAGGTGAGGAAAAGGACCACCTATGGGGAGCCATCCACACTGAGAGGCGCCACAGCCGACGGCCACAGGGAATGTCGCCACAGAGACCACCCCGACCCAGACAGACAGTGGTGGACTTCACACATGGTGCAGAGCCCCCAAGTCCTCTGGGCCTGATGGATCTCCAGGGCGACATCCCCGCAGGCAGACCGGACACACCTCTCAGTGTGGAGGCCCCCCATGAGGAAACACTGGAGCTAAAAACTAAAAGACTAAAAGGCTAAAGGCAATATGATACGATAAAACAAGTAAGAGATAAAATAGTGATAAAATGCATAAAAAATGTAAGATTAGGAAAAATTAAAGATTTAACAATTAAAATAATGTTACTAATAAATAAATGAAGATTTAGAAACTAAAATGCATAAAGATTTAAAAATAAATCATCTAAAAGCATTAGAAAGTAAAAATAACAAATTGGAGTTAAAAGAGTAAAAGAATTCAGTTAAAAGCTAACTTAAAAAGGTGAGTCTTGAGCCTCCTTTTAAAAACATCAACATAAGTGAGGGCCATAATGGCTGAATCCAGCCTCCCCGTGGGTTTTTGTTCTAACTCTTGGAACAATTAAAAGGCCAGTGCCGGAGGACCTCAGGCTCCGCGAGGGTTGATATGATAAAAGCAGGTCAGATAAATAAGAGGGCCCAAGACCCTTAAGACATTTAAAAACTAATAAAAGAACCTTAAAATCGATCCTGAAACACACGGGGAGCCAATGCAGCGATTCTAAAACTGGTGTAATGTGCTCCCGTCCTCTGGTCCTCGTCAGCACTCGTGCGGCTGAGTTTTGGAGTAGCTGCAGGTTATAGATGGTCTTTTTGGGAAGACCAGACAGCAGGGCATTACAGTAATCTAAACGACAGGAAATAAAAGCATGCATCAGCACCTCCGTGTTAGCCTGAGAGAGAAACGGGCGGACTCTGGCTATATTCTTAAGATGATAAAAACCTATCTTTGTTACATTTTTGATGTGTGGAATAAAACTAAGCTCAGAGTCGAAAATGACGCCCAGGTTCTTAACACATTGTGAAGGTTTAAAATCTTGTAGTTTTGGTAAAAGTTTCTCTCTCTTGCCTTCAGGACCAATAATTAAAACCTCTGTTTTGTCCTGGTTGAGCTGTAGGAAATTCACTGCCATCCATGACTTGATATCTAAAATACAGTTAAAAAGGGTATCAATTGGCCCTGTGTCATCAGGAGACACGGCGATGTACAGTTGTGTGTCATCTGCGTAGCTGTGGAAGCTAATGCCGTGTCTCCTGATGACGTCCCCAAGGGGAAGCATGTATAGATTAAAAAGGATTGGACCTAAAATTGACCCTTGGGGCACCCCACACTTAATTTCATGTGTTCTGGAGGAACATGTATCCATACTTACAAAGAAACAACGATCTGTGAGATAAGAGCTGAACCAGTTAAAAACAGTACCAGAGAGGCCCACCAGGTTTCTAAGTCTGTTTAATAAAATGTGATGGTCTACTGTATCGAAGGCGGCGCTTAGATCCAGTAGTACCAAGACTGTGAGTTTTTGTGAATCAACATTCATCCTGATATCATTTAAAATCTTTAAAAGGGCTGTCTCAGTACTGTGGTTCATCCTAAAACCAGACTGATATTTCTCTAAAATACTGTTTCTTTTTAAAAAGTCATTAACTTGGTTAAAAACCAGTTTTTCTAAAATCTTACTTAAAAACGGTAAGTTGGATACAGGTCGGTAATTATTAAAAATGTTGGGATCTAAATTACTCTTCTTCAGAAGGGACTTCACCACTGCCGTTTTGAAGGCAGTGGGGAAGACACCCGTCTGAAGAGAGTAATTCACTATATTTAAAATCTGTTCCTCAAAGAATCCATAAAATGTTTTTAAAAGTGATGTGGGAATCGGATCTAAAAGGCAGGTTGTTGGGTTTACTTGGGAGAAAACTCGACCAAGTGTCCTTGCATCAACCAGGACAAAACTCTCCAGTGTTTCCTCAGGCAAAAGCAATGATCCAGGTGTGTTAAAAATTTTATTCTGTTGGGATAAAAGACTGGACCTGATATCATCGATTTTACTCCTGAAGTGGTCTGCAAAGTCCTCGCAGAGGGCGTCTGTTGATATGTTGGATGGTTTATTAAAATTGGTGCTGGTTAAAAGATCGAAGGTGGAGAAAAGAAATTTGGGGTTGTTTTTATGATCAGAAATGAGTTTTGAAAAGTGGGATATTCTTGCCTGTTTGACTGTTTTATTGTAGGATTTGAGTTGTTCACGTAAAATTTCAAAATGAACTGTCAATTTGGTTTTTCTCCACCTCCTCTCTGCACTCCTGCATTTTCTTTTCAGTCTTTTGACGTTGTCATTTCTCCACGGGGGTGTGGGCTTTGTTTTTATGGTTTTTGTTAAAAGTGGAGCCACTGAGTCAAGTGTTGACTTTAATTTACTGTTAAAATTGTCCACAATAAAATCACATGGTGCAGGTAAAATTTCGGCAGGAGTGCTCTGAAAAATCTGGATAAAATTTGCAGCCACTTCAGAAGTTAGGTAGCGTTTCCTCACTGTTCTCACCGGGGCCTCCTGATGGCTAAAACTGGTGATGTTAAAATACACACAGTAGTGGTCAGACACAGCCAGATCCACAACAGAGGACACACCAGTGGACAGGCCATAGGTTATGACCAAGTCCAGGGTGTGTCCTCTGTTGTGAGTTGGCCGTGACACGTGCTGTTTAAAATCGATGCAGGTTAAAAGGTTTAAAAATTCTCTGGACATTGTATCCGAGGTATTATCAACATGTAGATTAAAATCACCAGTTATTAAAATTCTGTTGTATGTGGTGTGTATGATTGATAATAATTCTGAAAACTCAGTGATAAAAGAGGTGGAATGGTGGGGTGGTCTGTAAACTGTGATACAAAGAATAGGAGGACTGCTAAAAACAAAGGCATGATACTCAAATGATGAGTAGCTGTTAAAAGAAACTTCAGTAGAGTGCAGTGAGTTTTTAGTGATTGAAGCAGTTCCGCCTCCTCTTTTACCCCCCCTAGAAGAAAATAAAAAATTAAAATTTGGTGGGCAGGCCTCGGTGAGAACAATAGGTGCGTCAGTGCCAAGCCATGTCTCTGTTAAAAGAATACTGTCCAACTTGTTATCTAAAATCATGTCATTTATGATAAAAGTTTTATTTAAAAGGGAGCGCACATTCAGCACGGCCAGGTTAATGTTCGTGCTGATGGTGCGCTCCTGTGGTGAGTGTGAAGCAGGTGTGACGGGAACTAAGTTTTGGGGGTTGCTATTGATCCATGGTGAAGCTGGTCTGTTAAACCTGTTTGAAATTCTGACTGGGATGGATATGGATGTGGCAGTGGGTTGGGGAAGAACCAGAGAGGAAACCAGGGGGGCGTGTGCTTCCGATTTGCGTAGATGTCAGTCACATGGGGCACACTGAACAGCGTGCTGAATGTTAGCTGCTAACATGCGGCTTCCCAGCCTGCTCGGGTGAAGCCCATCAGCCCTGTAAAAAGAGGACCGGTTCCAAAATAAGTTAAAATTGTCAATAAAAGTGAATCCATACGTGCTACAGGCAGCCTGGACCCATGTATTGAGGGAGAGGAGCCGGCTGAAGCGTTCTGCTCCGCGGGACAGTGTTGGCAGGGGACCGCTGATAAAAACCGACTTACCACAGTTTTTTAAGAGGTTAAAAAGAGCAACAAAATCCATTTTTGTCAGCTCTGATTGCCGGCGGGCCGTGTCGTTTGAGCCCACATGGAAAATCAGCCGGTTTATGGATGAAGGGAGTGAATTAAGTAGTTCTGGAAGTTTGCTAAGGATGACCGGGACTGTGGCTCCAGGAAAAGAGCGAGTTGTGGCGTTGAAAAAACAAATATTCCTGATGATGCTGTCTCCAAATAACATGGTGGAAGGAGGGAAAAGAGGATGAAGAGGAACAGGATGGGGATTGGGGGACTCACATGAGGCAGGTGGACGGTCCATGCTGCGTGACCGGGGGGGCAGGAGCTGCGGCGACTCGGCGGTCCCGGCCCCGGCAGGAGCAGCGCCATCCCGGCTGTGGGAGAGGAGTCCCCCGGAGCGTCTCCGTACAGCCTCCTTTAGGAGCCTCCGACGCGCTGCGGAAGCCGATGTCCGGGACGGGAGTCGATGATCGGGTCCTGTAGCCGCGGCACTCCGGTCCACAGGTGCCAGCGAGGAAGACGCGGATCCATCCGTGCAGGGCGCCGCAGGAGTACCACCGGCCGGCGGAGATGGAGCCACAGCACGCTGAGACGCCGAGGCCGACTCCTCCAAGTGCGGATCGGCCGGAGCAGCACCGGACGGCAGTGAAGGAGCCGCAGCAGCAGCGTCAGCAGTGCCAGCGTCTGGGTCTCCGTCCGATGCCAAGGCGCCGTAGCGGTTTGACAGGCAGAGGCGCGGAGGTGAGGCAGCACAGCCAGGGGCTCTCTTACCCCTGCCGACCACCTCCACCCAGGACCACCGGCGACTCGGTGTTGAGCTGGAGGACGGTGGAGGCCAAGCGCTGGGATCCCAGTGCACCGTGTCCTGAAGGGCCGCCGTGAGAGAGGCGATCTGGAGCGACTGTTCATGGGCCACCTCCTGGAGGGCGGTCAGCAAGGAGGATTTGATGTTTAGCTCACCAGAGAGCCGGCGAATGTCCTCTTTCAGGTCAGAAATTTTTTTGTCTGCTTTTACAAGCCGGGGGTCCACATCGGTGTGCATATCATCCGAAGATGTAGCCATAAGCTATCGCTGTACTGTCAGCTGGGGAAGTTTTCCGACCTGTCAAGCAGGCCCTGTCTGGCTGTTAAAAACCCCTAATGCTTGGACATCCAGTGATTAAAATAACGTCTGATTAAAAGAGATAAATAAAAACAAAGTTAAAAACAACTGATGTCCAAGCAGATATCATAAAAGTCACTCCAAAGCTAAAATAAATCAGTTTAAAATTGCGGGTTAGGGAGAGCACAGACAAGCAGCTACAGACGCCGACACATGCGCAGTCAGACCACGACCATTTAGGATTGTTTTTGTTTGTTTGTTTATTTCAGTCAAACACACACACCAGGGCACACTCAAAATATGCACCCTCAGCTAGGCTTGTGCCGGTTTGAAATTTTCCGACCGGTCTGATCTAAAGCCAAATATCTAACCGAACCGATATATCAAATTTTATACCTAATTTTACCACTAGGGGTCGCATTTGAGCTATTTTTCCCAGTAAAAGCCCATTATAGGTGTAATGCGCTTCCAATCCACTACGTGGCGGTAATGCTGTATTAACAGCCAATACACACAAGGTTACACAAGAAGAATAAGATGCAGAAGGACACTAGGGCTGCATCCCAAGTCCCTTAAAAGTACTGCTAACCATCTTATCTAGCCACCTTATCTAACTGTTTAGTCCCTCCCACTTAGGAAAACATTTAAGGAGTCAGGAGTGAGGAGCGAGGTTTGCTGATAACAGACATGAGATGGCCTTACTTTGAAGCGTCACGCAAAGCGACGTCCGTTTCTGATGCTGGCGACACAGCTGGCTCTGCTGCATAATGGAGCTAGCGTTTAGCGCATTCCAAGTCCCATTATATTTGCTGATCAAAGGTGTAACCCCCCAGCTGACATGGGCGAGAGGCAGGCTACACCCTGGACAGGTCGCCAGACTATCGCAGGGCTGACACATAGAGACAAACAACCATTCACGCTCACATTCACACCTACAGACAAATTAACCTAGTCCCCAAACTGCATGTCTTTGGACTGTGGGAGGAAGCCGGAGTGCACGGAGAGAACCCACGCTGACACGGGGAGAACATGCAAACTCCGCACAGAAGGGCTGCCACACCGGGGATCGGGAAAAAACGGTAGAAACCTCAGGAAGAGGAGCTGAGGAGGGATCCCTCTTCCAGGACGGACAGACGTGCAATAGGTGTTGTACAGAACAGATCAACATGATAAATTAACAGTAATCCGTATGACACAATGAGACAGAAAGAGAGAGAGAGACTGAGAGAGAGACAGAAAGAGAGAGAGAGAGAGACAGAGAGATGCAGGACAGACGGTAATGACAGTAGTTTACAACAACATTAATGAAAGTAATAATATTAATTTTAATAATTAATATGACCTACAGGCTATTAAACATTATTCCACTAACATGACATGCAGGACAATTAATGATAGGCAAATGTGTGTGTGTGTGTGTGTGTGTGTGCGTGCATGGTGTTATATCAACACGTGGTTCTGGACATGAGCAGCTGCACATTTAACAGCCACACATCACCAACAGTCTGCTGAACAACGCAACGGGTTGTGAATGAAATAAACTTTATTACAACATGACAGTCTTGTAGGAAATATCATTAACGTTACTCTTTGTAGTCACGTAGGCATGTGAATTACAGCGTTTCATTGCAAAGAATGCATGTAATGGGTACACTTGCGCTGTTTCTCCGCCATCTCGGATTTATACGTCAGGGCCTCAAGCTGAAAAAGACTTCCTGTTAGGAACCTCTCGTGTTACCTTACTCATCGCATCTAGCAGATCCCTCCTAACGCCTAATAAGAGACATGAGACGGCCTTAAAGATGGTGGACCTCGAACGACTTCCGGTTCAAGAAGGCTGGGACATGGCAAAGAGCATAGATACCAAGAGGCGAAGCTCCGTTTAATTTCTGCCAACAGCCACCAGGGGCACTGCTGTAGCGCTGCCGCCATCTTGGACTGTTGAGCTTGGACTGTTGCGCCCAGACAACATGCAAGA
This sequence comes from Epinephelus awoara, assembly GCA_035609425.1. NCBI lineage: Eukaryota > Metazoa > Chordata > Actinopteri > Perciformes > Serranidae > Epinephelus > Epinephelus awoara. The sequence goes on along the minus strand of CM069294.1, from coordinate 42,538,156 downwards.
TGTCAAGAAGAGAGGAGAAAAAAGTAGAAGAAAACAGTGTAGTGCAATTAACTGCAACAACTATCAGTGGAACACCTCGCACCTGGCCTTCCACCGTAGGATCCGACAGGTAAGAACTCCTGAGGTGTAAGTTTTGAAGTGTTTTAATATCAATTTAATATGCCAGTTTTGGAGGGAAGGCAACACACACACACACACACACACACATATATATATATATATATATATATATGTGTGTGTGTGTATATATATATATATATATATATATATAGTATATGACTATGTGACGTTGCCATTAATTTTTTTTTTATTTATTTATTTTTCTTTTCTTTTTTTTGTAGATTGGCTTATGGGGTGATTTTGAAGGAGTAATGAAGTTAATGTTCTCATAAGTGGATGTAATATGTGGAGATGCCATCTAGGCCGTTTTTCTTAGTTATGTTTTTTTTAAAGTCTAGCCTATATTTTGCTTGACAAAAACGTGAAAAAGCAGCTGTGACCAAGCTATCAAAAGCGATATACTTCAGTTTGTGTTTTTGTATGCAAGCGGGCCTGCTGCGGTCTGCTGACAGTCCAAAATGGTGGCAGTAGGCCGAAACCATGGGCGAGTCTGTTGCTATGGGGCCTTCTATTGAGCTTCGCCTCTTGGTATCCATGCTCTTTGGACACGGGGTCAAACATGGGGGGATTGCACATGCGCAGTGTAACTTGAGCTGCGATGCTGGAGGGTGACAGCAGGGGCGCTAGATAAAAAGCGCAGGATCCGCTCAGGCAATCAAGGAGTGCGCTTGGTGCAGTCTGCTTGGACTTTTGGATGCCGGCTGCCTGAAGTTGTCGGAATTGCATCTCTGTCATTCTCACTCACAACGCAGGCCACCAGTGACAGTTCAAAAATAAGCTGTGAAAATGACATGCATGCACCTATCCCAGAACCAACAAAATGGAGCCAGATCAAATAGCTCTTGTTTTCCTGTGTGATGTTTCCAGCACAAAGCTCTTCCTCAGACTTTTAGTTCATTTGTTATTTGTGTGGTGACTGTTTGTGTGTGAAATAAATCATTTTTGTCCTGCAATTGTTCCTGTGTTTTGTGGTGTGTGTGACATCAAGACAATAATGAAACTGAGAATATCTGAATACTGGAATATGTCAAAATGTGTCAATAAGCTCTTTTTTCACTATCATTTTAATTTGTTTTTCTTCCTTAATAAAGTAGCTAACCTTAACTAATGCCTCTGGTAAAGAACTAGGGCTGCTGTCGTTGGTTTTGATTCTGAGAATCATCCTTCAGTGTAACACTAGATATTATATTTTGCTGTAAAGCCAGAGCACAGATTATCAGTTTTGCCATAATAGTTAAATTCTATTGCAAAAACAAACATTTTCAAATCATTCATAAATTCCCAAATGTAACCAAACATACAAATTGACCATGAAACAAACATCCCCTTATTCCGCGGCCTCACGCCATCTACTGAGCCTTTCAGAAAGTGCAGACCAGATTTTACTGCGCATGTGCAATCCCCCCATGTTTGAGCCCGTGTCCCAGCCTTCTCTTGAAGTCTTGAAGGACACCAAGGAACGTTCCTCTGACTCCGCTGTCTCTCAGTGGTGGTTGAGAGGACCGAGCGAGAGGACGCTCCTGTATTAGTTCCAGCCCCCCAAATAGTACCAGGAACTTCTTCAGTGGAAACGGGTTACTAGTGCAACAAACTGGCCCAATCCCAAACCATTCCCTACTCACGACCACTTCCCTACTGAGTGCCACTCCAAATGGAGTTCCACTTGCAGCCGTGGAGGGCACTCCTGATTAAGGGGGAGGGTATAAAAGAGAAGCCAAACAAGTGGGACGCCCTCGCCACCTTACCGGGAAAAGGAAGGAACCGTTACCATGGAGATGGACAGACACGTTGCCTGTGCCGCAGATGTCATGCTGTTTCACAGGCTAAGAGGAGCAAGAATGGCGTCTCGCAAAAGACAAAGGCGTCTATGTGTCGCTGCATTGTTGTATGAGCAAGAGGTAACTACTGAATTGCAACCACTGCAATATATTTCATTCATCAAGCCTGTTAGATAAGGTTACATGACTCCAACCATTCCATAAATATTTAACCATGTCTGGCGCTACTGCAACAGATCAGGGGCCCGTTGCACAAAAGTAGGATTCAGACATCCAGGATAAATGACTGAGCTGGGTTCAACGAACACGCGGCTTCCTCAAATAGCCCCAGCCATCGATCACAGATTCACAGATTTTCCATGGCAACAAGAGGGGCGTACTTTGAGCTGTGTTGATTTTCCACAGTTCAGGTATCACTGACGTATTTTGTTATGAGGCTATATGAAGTGATAATAGACCAATAAAACACAGGTGCATCTAAAAAAAAATAGAATATCACGGCAAAGTTAATTATAATAACTTAATTCAATTCAAAACGTGAAACTTTAATTCTATACTAATTGCACTAAAATGACAATGATGAAGTCCAGGGTAGCCTATATACAGTTTTCTTTCCTGGAATAACTGACACAAAATATTAAACTCTTACACCATTTTCTAATTTCTTGACATGCACCTGTATAACTATAACCTGGCCATTGTTGACAGTGCTATTAAGACTGTACATCTTTGATGTAGGCTTCATTATCAATACAGCAAGCAATATGTGCTTAAATAATTCAAATATAAAATATAGGAAGCAATCATTTATTTATTTTGCAAGTGATGTATCAATTCAAACTGCCACTCTGGTGTATGTTATCTGTTTTGATTTGGGACTTGATGAGATCAAGTTATGAAAATATATGTCCTGTATTTTCCTAGGGACGTGGAATGCTGTACATGCAGCTGAACCCCAATATTCCAATTCTGCGGGTGCACAATGATCCAGAGACCTGCCTCAAAAGAGATCTCTGACTCACCCGGCAGTCTGTAATTCTTTTATTGAGGATTATCCACAGTCCGAGGGACCATGGCTGGGGCCAGGAGTTGGAGGTCCTCATGTTTTTATACAGCCTGGCACACGGCCTTTCCCTGGCAGTGGTGTGCCGTGCCTTTGGGGTCCCCAGGTCCACCGTGCCCTGGGTAATTCATAGGATAGCTACAGAGATCAAAGCCAAACTGGGAACACTCATCTCACTGCCATCTCAGGACATGCTGCCAGACATCGGTATGGGTTTCTGCCAGCTTGCCTGAAGTCCAGTTTTCACCCGTGCTGCTGGTGCAATCGATGGCTGTCATATCAGAATCAAACCCCCAGGTAACCAACATCGTACATAAACTACAAGTTATTTCCATCAATACAACTACAAGCCATCTGTGATGCAACTGGCAGATTTCTGGACATTTTTGTGGGGTACCCAGGGTCTGTGCATGATGCCAGGGTCCTGAGAAATAGCCCAATCTTCAGCCAGGCACTCTACCCACCAGTGGGCTTTTTCCTCCTGGCAGATGGTGGCTATCAATGTCTGGAAAAACCGATCTCACTCATCACACCATACAAACTGCCTCTACAGGGTCGGGTACAGGAGCGTTACAACACCTATCATTCAAGGGCACGTTCAGTGGTTGAATGTGCCTTTGGAATGATGAAAGCGCGATGGAGGGCCACGCTTTTCAAGGCACTGGAGGTCAGTCCAGCCTTTGCTCCCGATATTGTTGCCTGTTGTGCCTTCTTGCCCAATCTGTGCCTTAAGACAGATGACATCTTGGAGACGGAGGACATCGAACCGGAAGACCACCCAGTTCCCCTCCATGTCGCACCTCGCAGAGCTGAAACATCTGGACATCACATCAGGGAAAGGATAGCTGCCCAGTTGTCTGCACCTGCCCTCCTTCCACAGCACCTGCAGGAGCATGATTATTTCTGAACATTTCAAGGTCATTGTAACCTCCACATTTTGTGGAGCGCTTTGTTTATTCTGTGAAGCATTTTGTTTTATTTTGTGAAACAGTTTGTGTTGCATTTTTATTGTATGAAAAGTGCTATATAAAGCAAGTTTGATTTGATGTAACCTATTATGTACTGATCCATGCACATCTAGAATATGTCTCTTTCCTTGTTGCATTGTCCCTGACAAATAAACCAGTCTATGGAACAAGGTCCCAGCAAAAATCATTTTATTTTTGATCTGAATAACTTAAATTCACTGGACAAAACTATAAATTCCAAGAAAAAACAAAAGCAAAAAAGTGTTTACTGTATCTAAGACAAAATAAATTCTTGCGTATGTCATTGATAAAAATAAAAAACAAATTTTACACATTTTATCCATTATTTTCTCAAATGCCGAAACTAAACGTTCAGTTTGTTTATTGAAGTCCCCCTGTCTCTTGGGATATTGAAGGCCTTGCCCCCAGTGCCTCATGCATTTCAAGATAATAAGGCCAGGTGCTTGGAGTGTCCTCTCCCCGGTCAGTTCCTGACCCTGTTGGGGGCTTTCTCAGTTCCTGTGGGTAATAATGTACAGTATGTTAGCTCTCAGCAGCAATAACACGAACGATTAACCAGAGATAACATGATTCACCTTATATTTCTTTTTAAGATTTTCCCACTTTTTGGAGGCCTGCTTGTGGGATATGGCGTCCTGCAGCCCCATCTCCTTAATCACAAAGCTATTGTACAACACAACATAAAAAGGAGAGGAAGATGTTTGTCTTTGGTTTAAGAACCTAGGCCATTTAAGCAAGGTAAAGCTGGGCTGCTTTAATTGTACAGCACACTTTAAACTCAAGACAATTCAAAGTGCTTTACATAAATAAAGAACAGACATGAGGACAGAACATAGAAGCAAAACAGTGCAATATGAAGGACAAAACATTTAAATAGGATTTGAAATGGGTTAAATCAAGAATAAAATATGACATAAAATTAAACATAGGAGTTACAATGTTATATAATCAAAAGAATAACGTTGTTGGAGCTCTTAAACCGGACCGAACCGTTAAACCGGAAATTGGCACAGGCCTACCCTCAACATTGAATGAATAAATAAATAACCCAGCATGAAACAAGAACACAATATGATCATAGGAAACACACAAACAAAATATTTCATTGCACATCCAGTGTATTCAGAAATTCTCCACCGTTGTAGAACATTCAGAGTTCATGCAGGATTAATTCACAGTTCATCTCCAGTGCCCAAAAAACAAAATAGAAGAAAAAAAAGATTATTCCAGTTCAGGTTTTCCTGAAGACCTCAGCACTCCAGGGGTAAACCTGGTGCCTACAGGAAACACAACCAAACAACCTCAGTTTGGAGGGTCATTTGAGCAATACACCAACACAGTGTGAAAAACACATTTTAACAAGATACACAGTACAAAACAAAAGCATTACTTTTAAGTCAACACAAAATCATCAGTCAATTCTGCTGGTGCCTTGAGACTGACTCTGCAGATGGTGATGTCAGCTGACAGCCGGAGCGATACAGCATTAGAGGTAGTGACTCAATATTAAGTAGTGAGCAGTCTGATCATAGGATGATGGTTTGTCAGATGGTTTGTCAGACATAACCAGTAAGAAAAAGTCTCACCATGGGTTTCTTCCTCCTCCTGTGTGGTTCAGTCTCCTGCTGTGCTGCGTGCTGCTGCAGCGACTCCTCTCACAGAGTGCCAGGACTGACCACTGAAGCAGATTATTTTGAATGAAGCCGTGAACCACGGACAAGTCAGTGAGTAGTGGGTGTGTAAATACGTAGGTGTGTCCAGGGGGTACGTCGGGCACCTGGCTCACAGGCTGTCGCACAAACACACACAGTACAACGATTAACATCAAACCAGATCATGGTGGGGGAAAAAAGTCAAAACTCCTCTGCAGTAAGGCCTAGTCCACACGAGCACAGGTATTTTTAAAACCAAACTTTTTTGGCCTCCAGTTTTAAAAAATCTGCGTCCATACGAGCAGTGTAATAAAAATACCTCCGTCCACATGACACCACAAATTCCACTGTCAAACAATGTAATACACATGCCAAAGCAGTAGGTGGCGATATAACTCCTAACTGTAAGGCCATTGTAACCAATCAGAAGGCAGTAAAACGTCATTACCGGAAAAACAACAACAAGCGTACTATTATGCAGCAGGAGCAGTATCCGTAATAGCACACTCTTGCGCCTCTGTTGCTGGATGTGGTTGAGTAGTGTTAGTTGTATGATACAGCCACAAAGTGCTGATATGCTGCTAAACAGCAGCAGTATTTTGTTTAGGTCCATCCTCGCTCACACTGGATCGGGTAATAACACAGCTGTTTTCTGTTTACGTCGCACACTGTGACGTCATACAATGGAGACGAGACAAAGTAACCGCGGTTATCCTGTCCTCACATGACTGCTGACACCGGACTTTTCCAAAAAGTTCACCCTGGACTCCGGATACAAATAACCCCAGTTACAAATAACTCCGGTTACAGGGGCCCAAAACTGCAGTTACGTGTGGATGAAAGGCCAAACCGTGAACAAAGAGTCACGGTTTTATAAATACCCGGGCTGGTGTGGACGGCCCCAAATTTGATAAACAGCTGTCAGGTTCTTAGAGGAGTGAATGAAGAAATCAGCCTCAGTGTGTTCCTGTGTGTGTCTGTATTACTGAAGCACACCATGTTTAAGACCATCATCATGTCAAACATTCCCACTGTCTGCTTATTTAAGTCAGTCTTATCTCCAGCCATACTGCCACACAAATCCCCAGGAATGAGTCCTAATCTGAGAGATCTGTGACAGGATTTAAGGCTGTCTGTTTAATTCAGTGTGTCCAGGACCACACAGGCTGTGTTTTAATTATAGAAAACCAATTTCACTTAGACACTATCTCTGCTTTATTTATTTTGTGTCATATCAGACCATTAAAAAAGTTGGTATTTCTTATTAACTTCCTCCAAAATATTCTTGAAATATTTTGTAATCTGCACATCTGCACAACATTTTGCCTTCAGGTTTTTTTTTTCCTCTGTCAGTCAGCTCTTCACAGGATGAGGGAAAGATGACTGTATCTCCTCAGAGACAAATATGTGGAGTAGAAGGTGCTGTCATGTCAGCTCCTGTCAGTCTTTGGTCTTTTTGGTCTTTGGCCTCAAGAACAGGAAGCCATGAAACCCTTGCAGCTGCAAGCAGTGTGAAGTTTAATGCCCCAAACATCTCTGTGTTTGACTGTGTGTGAGAGGCGGTTCATGTCTTACGCTGCTGTCAGCTCGTTTTAAAGAGGTGAGGAATCAGTCATGAGCATGCTGTTGTACAGAACACACAGGTTGACATGTCTGAAGATTTTATTCAGTCGAATGTAGGTTCCAGAGCCAAATCCAACATTGGACTAATCTACTCTGACCCCTGAGGACTCTAAGTCATGTCTTCTTTATTTTCTTTAAAAGGAACCCTGACTAATAAGACCTGTAGGCTTTAATACACTAATATTGCCCTCCACTACTTAAATACACTGTTAGAAACACATGAAATATATTCATTACTTTAAAAAATCCTCATCGCTTAATCTGTATTTTGCTCTACAGAAGTTGCCATTAGTTTACCTGCGCAGCGCATTCTCAGTTGATGACGTAAATTGGTCACACTCGAGAGTTGAGTTAGGGACGCTATCATTACCGACCTTTACCAGTTGCAATTTTAAAAAAAAATACTACAATGCCCCACTGTGCTGCACTTTGTAGTAGACTCCAGTCCAAAGCCAATAAATGATGAAAGTTACCACAGCTTTCCTAGCCATAAAAAGAGGAGAAAGGCTTGGGAAAGTGCTTGTGGTCAAGTACAACTTCCTAAGGAACCTTGGCTGCATTGTCGTTATTTCTTTGCAGATGCATTTGATGCATATAATTGGCTACAGCTGATAAACGAGCTCATGGGTGCTGCTGGTTATGAGCAAAGCCTTGTTCTTTTACATCTGACCTGGGAAACCTTGCAGCCACTTTTATTTGTTATAGTGTACCGTGCTCCTGGCCCATACTCTGAATTTGTATCTGAATTCTCCGAGTTTTTATCCAGTTCAGTTCTTAAATCAGATAAAGTTATTATTGTAGGTGATTTTAACATTCACGCTGATGTTAATAATGACTCCCTGGCTCCTGCACTTATCTCATTATTAGACTCCATTGGCTTCAGTCAGGGTGTACATGAACCCACTCACTGTTTTAACCATACCCTCGATCTAGTTCTGACGTATGGAATTGAAATTGATAACCTGACAGTCTTTCCACAGAATCCCTCGCTATCAGATCATTATTTAATAACTTTTGATTTGTTTTTACTTGATTACATGCCACTCAGCAACAGTAACTATACCAGATGTTTATCAGATAGTGCTGTCGCAAAATTTGAGGCAAAGATTCCATCGATGTTGACTTTAATACCATGTCCATCTGTAACAGAGGTTTCCCGTGCCGACTTTAAACTGTCCCGAATTGATCATTTTGTTGATAGCGCCGTAGGCTTGCTGCGAACAACACTTGACTCTAAAATAAGAAAATAAGAATAACCCCAGGTTTCTTTTCAGCACTGTAGCCAGGCTGACTGAGAGTCAAAGCTCTATTGAGCCTTGTATTCCTTTAGCCCTTAGTAGTAATGATTTTATGAGCTTCTTTAATGACAAAATTCTAACTATTAGAGGCAAAATTCATGACCTCCTGTCCTCAAACGGAACCAATCTGCCCTCAAACACAGCTGTTAGACCTAAAATAAATTTAGATCGCTTCTCCCCAATTTCTCCTCAACTGACAGCAGTGATTTCTTCATCTAAATCATCAACGTGTCTCTTAGACCCCATCCCAACTAGGCTACTCAAGGAGGTCTTACCTTTAGTTAACACTCACATATTAGACATGATCAAACCTCTACCTCTCTCCTAAACCTCTTCTAAAAAAGCCCACCCTGGATCCAGAGGTGTTAGCCAACTATAGACCAATATCTAATCAATCAATCAATCGATTGATTGATTTATTATTTATTATTGACTGATTGATTAAAACCAGAAGCCATGCCTACAAATTTCTCTCACAAGGAGTCTAAACGCCCTCAGATGGCGAGTGAAATGCACCCCAAGAAAATGAAAAGACAGGAAATGCTGGATGCCTTTCTGCCAGGATGCAATCTGGAAAATCCAAAAAAAAAAAAAGATTTTTTTTTTCTTCCTTTACTTCTGGAGGCACTGCCCGTTTTTCGACTAATGGAAGTGCAGGGGCCTCGGGGATTGCTCAACCCCTTCACTGCCCCCAGGGAATCGCCTTGTTGTTTACAAATACTTCCAGGTAGAAAACCAGCAGCGTTTGGCTACACACATACACATACATATATTTATATATATATATATATAGATATTGTATTGTAACTAAGACATCCGCTGGAAAAAATATTTTTTTCACGTTTATTGAGTTATTCCAGATACCACTAACGGGGCTAACTGCTAAACTCTGCTGGTTTTCTACCCGGAAGTATTTGTAAACAACAAGGCGATTCCCTCCGAAGGGACACTAACAACTCGAAGTATACGTCAAATAAACTTTCTCCAAACATGTTTTTTGTTATTTTAGGTAGTTATTATCACGCTAATGTATGTTCAAGTGTTCATTTCACCCGATAAGTTGGTTTTAATTCGTTATTTGATTCTATAAACACAGTCTGACCATCTCGAGCTTTCATTTTGGTACTTCGGGTGACTGGTGGTGTGAATTTGCATATTAGCTAAATATTTAGTTTCACCCAGAACATTTAGATTTAACATTTAACATTTAGATTTAGATTTAGATTTAGCATTTAGATTTAGATTTAACATTTAGATTTAGATTTAACATTTAGATTTAGATTTAGCATTTAGATTTAACATTTAGATTTAGGTTTAGCATTTAGATTTAACATTTAGATTTAGATTTAGATTTAGCATTTAGATTTAACATTTAGATTTAGATTTAACATTTAGATTTAGATTTAGTATTTAGATTTAGATTTAGATTTAATATTTAGATTTAGATTTATACTTAATATTTAGATTTAACTATTTAATATATTTCTAAGTTAACAAATATTGCTGTAAATGTAGTAAAAGGTCACGTTAAACAATTCACAACACTTTTTAAAACATTGGTTGAAGCTAAATGTGGCAAAATGTTGATGTTATTTTCAGCGTGAAACACTTTACAAACAGCACCCCATATTCACATCCCTCTCAGCCAACCACAAACAGCCCAGCATCAGATAGGGAGTATATATTCAGCATCTGCCATCTTAGAAAAGTCAAAAGTAAAGAAACGGAGCGAGACTGCGAGAGAGAAAGAGAGAGACAACATTGATTTTCAGTTGTGGTGCCCTCCTCCCAGGCTACCTTTACATCATCAGCCCGTGGAGGTCTGCTCGCAGTTCTGTATATTCAGAACAGGAGGAACATTAGTTTCCTCCTGGGAGAAGTTTGGCCGTCTGACGCTGCTGCTCTCTTTTGCCATGGCGAATTGAGAAAACTCTCATTACACCTTCACGCGGTGCATTTAGGGGCGAGGAGAGGGGCTCATTTCATTGGTGTGATGTGTGTAAAACTCACTCCACACCTTCTCTCCTCCCTCTTTCCGACGTGCGCAGATAGGAGGGACGGAGGTGGAGGAGTAGCTGCGCCAGTGCGCATGGTGTGCCAAACTCCGCCTGGCTATACCCAGTTGGCAAAGCACAGGTGCACTCCGCCTCTGTCTCGCCCGGGCTGCGAAACTAGAGTCCATTGACTCCTGGAGGACAGTGTGTTAGTTTGATCCATCCAGCACTCCAACTTACCTCCTTATGTGAACCTTTGCTCTTTTTACTACTTGATTCTTTACTCTCAAAAGTGCATTTGTCTATGGGGTGCTGTTTGTAAAGTGGCTCATACTTAAAGTAACAGCAACATGTTGCTACATTTAGCTTCAAACAACATTTAAAAAAGTGGTATGAATTTTTTTAAGTCACTTTTTACCACATTTACTGCAATATTTGAAATGTGTTAAATATAATGTCACAGTTAAATCTAAATATTAAATGTTAAATCTAAATGTGCTTGGTGAAACTAAATATTTAGCTAATATGGAAATGCGCACTGCCGGTCAGCGGAAGTACCAAAATAAAAGCCTGGGTGGTCAGACTGTGTAGCATCCATTAACAAATTAAAACCAAATTAATCTGAGAAAATGAACCCATGAACATACATCAGTGTGATAAGAGCTACCTAAAATGACAGAAACCATGTTTGGGGAAATTTTATTTGACATGTATTTTGAGTTTTTAGTGTGGATGGATGGAGGATACGGAATTTATGGGTAGCCTACACTCCACTGTCGGACACTTTCTCCATGCACTCCTTGCTTTCCAACATGCCAACATGTCCGACAATTTAGCTGGAAACATTGGAAGGGCCATTTTGGCCGCAATTCAGAATTTCAGCAGTACATCATTGGTGACAGCGAAAGTATCCACCATAGAGCCACCACAGCACTCGGAAAGTTTGGTTTCTAACTCGCGTAGCATATGTTCCTTATGTTAGCATGTAAGCTAAATGAAACTAGATAACGTTAGCCCAGTAGAGATTTGCTAGCATCAATGTACTTCATGCAAAGCACATTTGTTTAGTTTTTTTGACCACTGAGCAAAATAATGTTACAACACACAAAAGAAAATGTCTCTAATATTTTGTAAATGTCTCTTCGGGCTTCCACCGGCAAACACCTGGACCAGCCACACTCGCGTTTGCCCAGGGCGGCACTTTGTAACAATGTGTTGGGGGGGGCGGCCTATTTAAGTACTGGAATTTGTTATTTACGTGATAACGCCTGAACGCAACACAGGCTCCGCTCCAATTGTGTGTACAGTACTGTGCTGCACTGCTGTGCGAGTAGCGTGTTACACACTGTCAATAACAATAACTGTCAGGTAACAAAATTCATCGGACTCGGGTTGGGTTCGGACAGGAAAAAGCGTCCCAAGCCGCACTCTGTGCTCACCTCTAAATGCACGCAGGTGTCTCTGCGTTTGTATGTGTGTGTTTGTGTGCACATAGGGCGGAATTTCGCCGTGCGCGATACAGAGAGCAGAGGAGATTTGTAAAGGCACGACCAGAGACAGAAATGACCTGCTGTGGTGTAAATAAGACAAATAACATAAGGCTATTTAGTTTGTTTAATAAAAGGACAGGGTATAGACCTGTTCTACAGGAAAGGTAACCTTAAAGCCACAGTGTGTAGGAATGTCTCCCATCTAACGTTGCTAAATGTCTTCATATGGTTGACACTGTCTATCACGCTTCTCTGAGGTTCATTACGAATTGTAAACCATTGACACACCACTGTGAGTTATACTCTCGGGTTGGATGGGCTGCTCTGGCCACCCAAAGGCTCAGTCATTGGTATACTTAAAAGGCATTACTTGGTCTTCTGCCTTCCTACATTTGTTCAGTAATTGCACAGAGAAGTGCTGGTCCTTACTCCTTTCGTTCGCAAGGCTACTTGTCGCTTTCTGTTCCATATGCCTGTACTGAATTGGGCAAAAAGGCTTTTGTCTACTCTGCACCTTCAGCATGGAATATGTGGAAAATAACAGGGTTAATTTCTTTGAGCACCTTTAAATCCAAACTAAGAATATTTGAGGCCGACTCCACTACATGTACTTGTTTTTCATAATCTGCTTGTAAATTCAATGCTATTTGTTTGTGTTTTATCTGTGTAAAAATTGTAACTGTGCTTCGTACTTGCTGCTGCCTATCTTGGCCAGGTCTCCCTTGAAAAAGAGGTTGTTAATCTCAATTGGATCTTCCTGGTTAAATAAAGGTTAATAATAATAATAAATCATATATTGCATTCAAACAGATGGCGCACTCTAGCACCTCACTGTTTCAAACACATATTGCAACAACGGTAGCCGCTGTGTACCAAAAAGCTATGATAACACTGATGAAACCATGTCATCTGATACTACATGGAGTATTCATTCAGGCTCCTACACAGACACACGCGACGCGAGTTGAAAAACCCCCTCCTCACCATGCTGGCTGTGTTTACAACGTAGGACTGTTGGGGCGGATGTAAATTGAAACAAACCAATCAACTGACAACTGACAAGTGGCTCAACCTCACACACCTCATCCCTCTCCTTGCATTACTGCGCCACTAACAGCTGGCAAAAGGGAATCAAAAGGGCAGCGTGACCAGCGAATTAAAAAAAACAAGGGTCAGCATTGGGGTTGCCTTTCCCAGGTGGAGAGAGCTGCTGAGGGAGAAAGGTAATACAATCACAGGCCAGCGCTAACAGCGGCTAACAGCGCGCAGTGATGCCAGGAGAGGGATTTAGGCTGTTAGCGACTGGCGGCTAACAGCGGCTAACAGCCAACAGCGGCGCTGGCCTGTGATTGCATTACCATTCTCCCTCAGCAGCTCTCTCTACCTGGGAACGGCTACCCCGATGTGGGCCTTCGTTTTTTTAATTTGCCGGTCACGCTGCCTTTTCTATTCCCTTTTGCGCTTTCTTGGCGACAAGGATTCCGTCTCCCATGATGCTGCATATGCATGATCCTGCATTATGCTCAAAGAGTGGGACTTAGTTTCAAATGCCAGGGTAGTAGTGAAGCGCCTCTTGCTCCTCTCCTTCAGCTCCTTAGTCACGCAGTGCGCGCCCCTAATATAATGATAGGTGAAACACTCCTTGTGGTTCTCAGTTCAGAGGGCAAATAATAGAACCTTGTAGTTGTAGCCTAATTCTGTGGGATAGAACTGTCACTGAACACAAGCACATCTACACCAGCAACAGACTTCGCCCTGTTGACCTGTCAGTCAGTGAGTATTCATTCATATTTATATTCGTTCATGTTTTTTCTCTGAGTTGATACTATCCATTTTATTCATTTAAACATTCCTATACTTAACACAGTACAATCTATAATTATCTTTAATCAGAAAGATAGTAATGAACAGGTGTGAATGCTCATCTGTTACAGCATCTACAATTCTCTCTCTTGAATGTTCAGAGACAATGTGTAAGAGATTCACTGCGAAGGGTGGACCCAATTGGTGTTCTAGCCAGGAGAAGAACAGCAATAGCTCAGCAAGTATATTCTGTCCCGCATCCAATTCAACATCACAAAAGACAATGCCATAAAAATTGGTAGCTATGGTTAAATATTGCAATTTTTTAAACCACAAGCTGCTTTTTAAAGATTTTCTTTCAAACTAATTAACTCTGTAACTCTGTGGCCTTGTATAGTGAAATGCATTAAGTTCTTAAATAATATTTTGTAATTATATTACAGCAAATTAATGAACAAAAATGTTACAGAACTGTGTGGTAAATCTTTAGCAGTGTTCACATTGGACTTTTTATTTTTTTCGCTGTCGCTCGGTTCGCCCCTTTGATATCGCTTCATCGCTCAGTTGCAATCGCTTGTCAATGTGGCAGAAATCAACAGACTCGCTTTTTTGCTTTGATGACGTCATTGAAGCAATCAGGGAATTTCAACTTGACAGTTGACAGTGACAGTATTTTCAGCAGCCATTTTTCTTCTTACCAGTATGGTTGACATTGTGTCTGTTTCCGTTGTCTATCTGTTGTGGAAGTCCATAAAGCGCCGTAGACCCAAACCAAACCGTTGGTTTTGGGACCATAACATCCTCCAGATGCGCACCGATCTTGGGGAAAACCACCGGCTCTTCCAGGAGCTGCGTCTGGATGCTGAGCACTTTCAGTGGTACAGGCTGCTGACTACGGCCCAGTTTGACGGGCTCTTTGCAAGGATCGGAGGCAGGATTGCCCGGTTGGACACCAACTGGCGCTCCATCCCACCTGCAACATAGAACCCTGGAACCATAGATACGCTCCCAAATTAGACTGCTAGACATTACTATTTTCAGATTAAGACATTACTTTGTTGCTAGCTAGCAAAAAACATTACTAGTTAGCTTAACAGCTGCATGTCTATCATGTTTGTCATGTTGAAATGCAAGCAACACAACAGGGTTTTTAATGGGGTTTTTTTAACGGTTCAAAGAATGAATAACGTTAGCTAACGTTACTCACCATTAGCTGTCACTAACTACTTCCAACTGAAGGGGGAAAAGTTCATTTTTAAAACTTACCATCAACTCCCATCTGTTTGGATATCTCTCGCCACAAAATATATATGAATTGCTGGTTCAAGATGTCTGGTATATACGAATTGCTGGCTCATGATTATGTTAGTTATATACAAATTGCTGGCTCATGATTATGTCGTTATATATGAATTGCTGGCTCATGATATGTCAGTTATATATGAATTGCTGGCTCATGATTATGTCGGTTATATACAAATTGCTAGCTCATGATTATGTTGGTTATATATGAATTGCTGGTTCACGATGTCTGGTATATACGAATTGCTGGCTCATGATTATGTCGTTATATATGAATTGCTGGCTCATGATATGTCAGTTATATATGAATTGCTGGCTCATGATTATGTCGGTTATATATGAATTGCTGGCTTGTGATTATGTCAGTTATATATAAATTGCTGGCTTGTGATTATGTGGGTTATATGAATTGCTGGCTCATGATTATGTTGGTTATATACAAATTGCTGGCTCATGATTATGGTAGTTATATACGAATTGCTGGCTCATGATTATGTTGGTTATATACGAATTGCTGGCTCATGATATGTCAGTTATATATGAATTGCTGACTCGTGATTATGTCGGTTATATACAAATTGCTAGCTCATGATTATGTTGGTTATATATGAATTGCTGGTTCACGATGTCTGGTATATACGAATTGCTGGCTCATGATTATGTCGGTTATATATGAATTGCTGGCTTGTGATTATGTTCGTTATATACAAATTGCTGGCTCATGATTATGTCAGTTATATATGAATTTGCTGGCTCGTGATTATGTCGGTTATATACAAATTCCTGGCTCATGATTATGTTAGTTACATACGAAATGCTGGCTCATGATTATGTCGGTTATATACAAATTGCTGGCTCATGATTATGTCGGTTATATACGAATTGCTGGCTCATGATTATGTCGTTATATACAAATTGCTGGCTCATGATTATGTCGGTTATATACAAATTGCTGGCTCATGATTATGTTAGTTATATACGAAATGCTGGCTCATGATTATGTCGGTTATATACGAATTGCTGGCTCATGATTATGTCGTTATATATAAATTGCTGGCTCATGGTTATGTCAGTTATATATAAATTGCTGGCTTTTGACTATGTGGGTTATATAAATTGCTGGCTCATGATTATGTTGGTTGTATATAAATTGCTGGCTCGTGATTATGTTGGTTATATACAAATTGCTGGCTCATGATTATGTTGGTTATATACAAATTGCTGGCTCATGGTTATGTTGGTTATATACAAATTGCTGGCTCATGATTATGTTGGTTATATACAAATTGCTGGCTCATGATTATGTTGGTTATATACAAATTGCTGGCTCATGATTATGTTGGTTATATACAAATTGCTGGCTCATGGTTATGTTGGTTATATACAAATTGCTGGCTCATGGTTATGTCAGTTATGTGTGAATTGCTGGCTCATGATTATGTGGGATATTTATGTATTACTAGCTCCTGATTAAGTTGGTAATACACACATTGCTCGCTCATGTTATGTCAGTTATACGAATTGCTGGCTCATGATTATGTTGGTTATATGAATTCTGGTGTATAAATTTTCATTGTTGGTACACAAATGAACAGCGCATGGGAGCAGCTTGGCTTATAGTTCTTATTTATCCTGTCAACAAGAATATTGTAAATCTTATGAAAACAACTGCATCCCTCTAACCCTTGGTTGAACCACAAGCTGTGTGGTTTAGGCTCTGTCTGTTTGGAATCTGAAAGGTGCTTAATGTCCCTTTGGATTCATATTTTTTATATATATTCTCATACATAGGCCTATATTTAAAATCTATCTTTAATTTTGTCATCTGATTGTCTGAATTGAGGGCCTAGTATAGAACATGTGTCTTGCTAAATTTATGATTTGTAATATTGGGTTACAGAAATAAAAGTGACTTGATAATTAGGGTTTAATTGTGCCATTTTTTTCTCATTGTATTAAATGCAGTAGTTGAAGAGAAAATGATGAAAATTATTTTTATCCTCCACCCTGACACACATCCCAGACCCTCCCTCCATCCCCTCTATCCATCACACCTCCTCAGTGGTGAAATGTCACCGCAGCTCTTTCACCCTGTGACTCATCAGCACTGTGACAGGTTGACATTTGGCTCCTTCGTCATAACCCTCATCTGCAGCTTCTTATCTTTTAATACAGCAGGCTGGACACGCTCTGTTATTCCACCTGTGTTATCAGGCTGTGAATAGGATAAACATGTACGGAGACAGGAAACACACAGCATTCTCTGAGAAGCCGGAGCTTCACTCAGGAATACCTAAACATACAATGGTATGGAGACGTCAAACAATCAAGAACAAAATACAGACAGAGATTAGCTGCTGTAGATGGACGTGGACCCCACCTGGTGGCCCCACAACTGAGGCCAGTGAATGTAAATTCAAACCAGTATGATCAAAGGTTGGTAAAGGATGACTGTGGATGGATGACTACATCATCATAACTTACAACCTATTTCACAGGTTATTGATTATATGTTTATTTCCGTCTTCACTGTCAGCACTGACCTCCTCAATTATACTGTCAGCAACACTGTAAAGAGCCATTTGATATAAACATAACAAACAAGATTGAACTTCTACATAGAGTAAACATGAGCTGCACATTTGTAACTGTTTTGTTGTTACAGTCACTTCAATCACATTCAAAATCTCAAAGTTGTACTAGGACCTTGTTTTGCCCGAAGGATTGTTTGAAAGTCTTATAACAGCTGTAAGGATGTAACTATCAGCAAAAAGCAAGTGTCAGCTTTTAGGGCTAAAACATCAAGCCAACACATGGATGCCAAAAACTGCAGGACCTAGGACTGCCACTGGAGGCTGGTTCCAGGCGAAAGTCAATCCCCATGGAACCCCATGTTAAATGCCAAACTTTACAGTAGAAATAAACATGTTTACAGCCTGGTACAAAAAATGTTTTTTATCTCGTGTTTGACATTGAAAATCTTGTATCTCTCAGGCTCCCCCCTACAGTATTAATTAAATATGTTCAACAGACGCAAAAGAAGATCACGTCAAAACAAAATGAAAATCTACACATAAAATAGTGCATGTTAAAATAAGGGAAAATATAACTTGAATAAAATATAAAATAAAGGAATTTAAATTAGGCAGTAGTAACATATTTTTACAACTTTCAGATACAAACCCTTGTGTCACGAACATAAAACAGGCTTTGCTAAGAAAACGCTGCCTCAACTGATTACTTACAATGCTGTACATTTTTGGTCATTACCTTACTCAGATGACTTGCCCTGAATTGAATCAGCCAGGGTTACATAGCCCAGACAGTAGCTGCTGGTAGCCAATCTCAAGCACACTTCCAAATGATCATCAGTCATGGTGGAATGGTATTTGGGCTTAATAGTCTTTATGTGGGAAAACACTGACTCACATAAAAAAGTGAAGCGAAATAATGCAGTCAAGGAGGTAGCACATTTCCTCATGTTTGGGTACTTTCCTTCTGTGAGTAAGTCCCAGAACTGTCCATGAGCCCTGGACTTAGACAGAATGTCAGCTTGTAGTGTCAAAATCTCATCCTCCACTCCAGAGGAGCTCAGGTGAAATTGCGCTGCAATTTTTAATGCCAGTGAATCAATCTCAACATCTTCCCTAAATGGGTAGCACATAAAGCAAAGTCTTGAAGTGTTTGTCAAACTCTGACAGACAGTTGTCAATCTGCTCTGTATAACGCACATTGTCAAGTTGCGCACATGCCTTCCATTGCGTCTCCAGCTCTGATGTGAGGTTTTACAAGTTCCCCAAATCATGGCGCTGAGCTCTGAGGACAGATGTTGCATTTTTCATTAGAAAGCATTAACTGAGCTGATCCCATTGACCATGATTTTGTCTTTTCCTTGCAGCTCTAAATAAAACTTATTTAACATGTTGGTCAGATCAGTTAAAAATGCCAAGTCCAGCAGCCACTGATCGTCATTTCTTTGGTTCCATTCTGCATGTTTAGCGACAAGGCGACTGGGAGCTGGGTTTTAAAAAATGTCCTCCTGTATTGTTAACAGCTCCGCTTATGCAGTCAGGCATCTGTAAACACCATCCGAATAGAAATGCACAAATGGGCTGTTTCACTTACATCTGTAGACTAATCCAATTGCAGTGAGAAACACTCGCAGTCCACGATGTCCATCCAAAGCTGCTGTGTCAAATCCTTGGCCATGACTTCACAGTGCCGTGTAACTGTATTTCTTTTAGCTGGAGAGCTTTGACTGAAAATAAAATTTCCACTTCCTTTTTAAAGTCAGCAGTTTCAACGAAAGCCTCTTTTATCATCTCTCCATCTTGGAAGAACTTCTTGTGCTTAATGATGGAGTGACTCACCAGGAAGGATGCTTCAGTGGCTGCCTTCACTTTTGAGGTTAGCTGTGAGAAAAATTACTTCTGTCCGGGCAGCTGTGATTTTAGTTCCTTCACCTTTCTCTTTCTCAGCTCGCTTTTCAGAGGGAAGTCAGTGTCGTAGTTTTTATGAACAGTCCGAAAGTGCTGCTCCACATTTCCCTTCTTCGGAATAACGATGGTAGACTGGCAGATCAGACAAATGCACTTCGAATATGACATTGTGAAAAGAAAGTGCTCCTCCCATTCTGGGTGGAAGTGGTACGTTTTTGGTTTCTTACTTGGTCCAGCTCCCCCACTCATTTTTATACCCTTTCTTTAGTAGAAATGAATGAGAAGGTTAACTAGGTAATTAGCTCGCTGGAGTTTTGCAGTAGCTCGTGCGGTTGACCACGCATGTGTGGTGACCCGTGTGTTAGAAAAGATGAGATCTCGGACTGGCTGCCCTGTAAGTCATTCAAGTGGCAAATGCCATAGTGAGGATGGATGTTAGGCTAACATCTATTTAATTTTTGGATTGCCATGCAATCTACCCACACTACCTTTGCGATTGACCGGTCGAACACGATTGACGTATTGGGCACCCCTGATATAAGATGTAGATGTGTTATTCTGTGCTCTACAAGATGGTCGTAATCTAAGATCCTGAGATTGATTGCTTTTGTCTCCTCCTACATACCAGGAAACTTGTGGTATTTACCTCATTAGAGGAAGGGTCTCGCAGGGGGAATATAACTTTATTCTCCTGATTCTTATTCCTTCTTTTCTTAGGTATGTTTTTGCTGTTAAAAAGAGAGAAACATGACTGTAATTACTCATTAATATGTCAACAGTTTTCAAGAGAGTTTGTGTGACATTTTGAGAAAATTAGAAGTAGATTTTGGAGAGTGTGGTTAAGTGTGCGTGTGTGAAGTCCCCGCTTTGTAGCATACACTGACTAGTAGCCGGGCCGAGAGTTACCTCCATTTTGTGTAAACCAATTCACTGGTACAGATATTGTGGCATCTTTTGCACGGTTATAGGTATCAATAATATGTTTTATGCACTTTAGTGACTTTTGTAGGAGTTTATTGAATTGAAAATGTTTTGTGAGTAATATTTGAGAAAGCAGGAATTTGTGTCAGGTAAATACTGTGCATGTTGTAGCTGAAAAAGTGGTGTGTAGTCCACAAGATCTTAGTTGGAAAATGTTGTATTTTTGTATAGCATTTATTATTGTTCTCGCTGAGGAAACATCACGTCACTCTTCTTGTTTGCCCTTTTTCAGGGGCGTAATAGTCTTTACTTTCTTCTCCTATCTGTAGCCTTCAAACTACCTCATTATACATCTGATTATAAAAAAAATATTTATTTTTAATCTCCATCCTCCACTTCCACTGGTTCAGTGTGGGGTTTTGGCGCCTCAGCAGAGGCGATGTTTTCCCAGCTTCCTCCACACTGTGATGAATCGATTGAGAATCTGAAGAGCTTTTATCTCATGCTGTGCTTTTGGAGAAAGTCCTGTTGGAGCTCACCAGCCTCCACAGGGGATATTACTGTACTCTTCCTTTCTTCCTGAGGGAGAAACACTTTGAAGGAGCTTGAGCAGCAGTGAGACGTTCACTCTACATATCGATATTGTAGGAGGTCATGTCAGCTTTTGACATGGTAGATAAAATACTATGGACTTCATTAATCCAGAGGGACACTGTTGTGCAGCTGTTGCAATACAATGTAGGAAAGAGTGCAAATGCCAGAAAGGTAAACAGGTTACCAGTACGTATCATAAATAAAGATGTCAATGGTAATGTGCAAATCCAAGACAGAACAGAATAGGAGGCTGGAGCACTTAAGCCCTCCACGTCTCTGCTGTCCGTCTCCCTGTATCAATGAAGATGCATTGTAGAAAAGTTAGAAAAAAAGTTAAAGTTAGAGACAGGAAGAAATGACTTCCTGTGGCGTTCTGTGGTGCATTGAGGTATTATCAGTCTGCTGCTGAAGGTGCTCCTTTGCATGACCAGGACATCATAGAGAGTGTGAGTCATTGTACATGATGCTTTGCACCTTGCAGTGCCAGTAACTCAAACATTTCAACACATCACAGGTACTTCCCATTTTACAAGGAATTTAATGTTATTTTAATGAATAGTGTGTTTCCTCTTTTGATTCACTTTTAATGAATCCACAGTAATGAGCTGTGTGCATCTTGTTGCTGGTCTGCATCAATCATGGCTGAGAGAGTAAACAGCATTTTTCCAGTTTAAGGTTTGTATTGACAATCATCACTCTTCTTAAATGGTGATCAGTCATTCTGAGACCAAAGAATGTCATTAGATGAAGTGTCAGACTGATTCTTCAGGTGATCTGATGAGAGCTGGCAGGTGAAAAATAGCCTCTCAGATGTTTTTGAGCTGAAACCCTGTTGTTGGTTTGATTTACTGTAAAACATTAAAGAAAGACCCAGCTGTTAATCTGTTCCACTCTTTCTTTAAAAGAGGCGGAGGAGTGCGATGGTTGATTAGTCTGGGCTGCCTAATTACCCACGCTGCACTGCAGGCTCATAAATGCTGCAGCCTCATCTGCCCGTGACTTGTCTTGTTTGGTGTTTTTTGCGACGACTTGCTGAGATCAAACTGCAGAAAACACAGAGCAGCATTAACATCTCATTAAAGGCCCAGAGGACCTTAATGAGAACAATTTACACACCAAAGAAATGTTAAATGTTTCTACTTCTTCACTCATCTTCTAATTGGTTTCACGTGCAGATATAACACCAATAAAAGTAAGTTTTATCTAAAACCAAAATGAAAGGCATAGTATGCATATCTTTTAAAAACTACAGTATGACCATTTACTTTATCATGTATCACGTGTTATGCCCACAGAAAGTGTGTTTTATTACTAGAAAGACAGTTCATTGTGATTCGTTCATTTTTGTAACCATAGCAACATGGGAGCAGTGCATTATGGGAGACAGGAAGTAAAAATTCACCATGCGGTGATCAGCTCGTGTAGCACATGCAGTTGTCAGCTCCTCGGTTAACAAGCTATTCTTCCTTCTTCCTCTTTGCTAAGGCAATGTCTGTAAGTATCATTCATCTAGTAATATGAAGTTATCAAGCAGTTTTGAGTTTGTGCGAATATGGAAACTAAGTAGCATGCTAATTTGTTGCTAGGCTAAGTTAGCTCTATACGTCACTGCTGCTTGCTGTTTTTGGCTAGGTTAGTTGTATTTCATCATATTAGCTACGTGGCTAGGCTAGCTAAGCCATGCTGATTACTTAGATACTGTGTAATATTTTGTTTGTTTAATAATGCAGATTGTATTGAATTGTGTTTACAGTTTCACAAGATTCCCAGTAAACTTCATGGAAATTAATCATCTGTGTCCTGGAGTTTTTTGGGAGTGTTTAACTGATTGGAAAGATATCCCATGACAGTGAAAAGACACAGCCAACGGGGGACACAAGGATAGTCATCCTACGGAGCTCTCAATATCAAGAGATAAGTGACTAACACTGATATTGAAACGGTCATGAGCAGTCGCTCATCTGGTACATCGTCCAGCTCAAGGATCAACATGGCCATCGCCACGGCAAAAGCAAAAGCTGAAGCAGCACAGGCTAGAGTGGCACATTCAAGAAGGGAAATTGAACTTAAAGTGGAGCAGGCATGTATTCAAGCTAGCCTCGAAGCATTAAATGAAGAAAAAGAAATAGATGCTGCCATATCTGAGGCAAATACTCTTGTGGCTGGTTTACAAGAAATGGGCTTTGAAGTACGCAGTGAGGCTAACGACCCAGTCCCTCAATCTATCAAAGACCAGCGCACCGCCGCCTACGTGTCAGCACAAGCCAGCCTACATAGCAAGGGTTCATCTGCCATAAAAGAGAGTGACAACACTTTGCCAACATCTCTTCTTTCCCGTCTTCAGCCAACCGAAGTTACTCCTTCATCACCCCACCCACTAAATGACAGCCAAACCCAAGCTGATGCTTCTGCTGCCACTATGCCTCCTTATTTCTCCCCAGCTCCTCAGCCCCGTGGACCACCTCCACAAAAGAACCTCAAAGAGTCTCCCTATTTCTCCCCAGCTCCTCAGCCTCGTGGACCACCTCCACAAAAGAACCTCAAAGAGTCTCCCTACTTCTCTCCAGCTCCTCAGCCTCGTGGACCACCTCCACGACAGAGCTTCGAACAGCATTCCCCTTCTCCTACGCACCCACCCGTTGGCGAGATGCCTTATGGTGCTAGCCGCGACTGTTCTACAACCACCACAGACCTCAACAGATATCTTGCCCGCAACCGCCTGGTGACCTCAGGTCTCACCACATATGATGACCAGCCAATGAACTATTGGGCCTGGAAAACATCATTCCAAACTGCTATCGCCAAACTGGACCTGTCTGCTGCAGAAGAACTCAACCTCCTAAACAAGTATCTGGGAAAACAGTCAGCAGAACAGGTAAGAAGGATAAAAACAGTCAACATCAGGAATCCGCTCACTGGACTGCGCATGGCAGCGCCTCGATGAAATATGGCTCACCAGAAGCCGCTGAACAGGCTCTGTTCAACAAACTGGAATACTTTCCAAAAGTCACAACAAAGGACCCACAGAGACTCCGGGATCTGGTCAACCTGCTTTTAGAGCTACAAGCCGCCAAGGAAGATGGCTACCTGGCAGGCTTGTCATACTTGGATACCTCCAGAGGAGTTAAGCCTATCATTGAGAAACTCCCACACATCATTCAAGAAAAGTGGCTATACTTTGGGACAAGATACAAACGCAAACTTTTCGTCAGCTTCCCACCTTTCTCTGTGTTGGTAAACTTCATCTACACAGAGGCAAAGGCTCGCACAGACCCAGGCTTTAACCTCTCCATAAAAGCTTCAACAGAGAGAAATAGCAAGTGGGAGAAGCCCACAAAGACATCTGTAAATGTTCACAAGACACAGGTCTCAGCTGCTGCCAAGTCGGAGTCTAAGGAAGGCAGGGAACGAATTGACCCGAATAAACATTGTCCCCTGCACAAAAAGCCCCACCCTCTGAATAAATGCAGAGGCTTTCGTGAAAAGAGCATAGATGATCGCAAACAGCTCTTGAAAGAATATTGTATCTGCTTTCGCTGTTGCTCCTCCACAGAACATCTTGCAAAGAACTGCACTAACAAGGTAAAATGTACAGAATGCGAGAGCACTGCTCATGTGACAGCACTTCACTTTGACCCACCTACCTGGAAATCTAAATCGTCCCCTCCCCCTTCAGAGGATGGTGCGGAGGAGGACAAAGGGGACAGCCAAGAAGTCAAGTCGACGTGCACACAGGTATGTGGGGAAGGGTTAAGTGCCAGAGCATGTGCCAAGATCTGTCTTGTTAGCGTGTTCCCAAAAGGACGCAGAGAGGAGTCCAAGAGAATGTACGCCATACTGGACGAGCAGAGTAATCGCTCCCTTGCACGGTCAGAGTTCTTTAAGATCTCTGGGTGCTCCTACTCATACACACTCAAGACCTGTGCGGGACGTACAGAGACAGTGGGGAGGAGAGCCAGTGGTTACACCGTGGAGCCAGTGGACAAGAAAGTCAGTATTCCTCTGCCTACACTCCTTGAGTGCAATCAAATCCCTAACATCAGCACTGAGATTCCTACCCCGGATGCAGCCTGCCATCATCCTCACCTGAAACGCATCGCCGACGAAATACCACCCCTCGATCCGGATGCGGAGATACTCCTCCTACTGGGCAGAGACATCCTACGGGTCCACAGGGTCAGAGAGCAGATAAGTGGTCCAGGAGATGCACCGTTTGCTCAAAGACTCGACCTGGGATGGGTGGTCATTGGTGACATATGCCTTGGAGGCGCTCACAGACCATCTGAGGTTAGAAGTTACAAAACAGCCATCCTAGAGAACGGTCGTCCAACTCATCTTCAGCCATGCAGCAACCAGATCAGAATGAAAGAGGTGTTCAGTCAAGCACCCTAAACATCAACAACGTCTAACACCAGCATCCACATACAGCTCAACGACACTAATCGAACATAGCTTCGGCCAAACTGTCTTCGCTCGTACTCCTGACGACCACAGACTCACTCCATCCATAGAAGATCTGAAGTATCTTCAGATAATGGAAGCCGAGTGCCACCAAAAGTTGGGTCGCACCTCTACCTTTTTGGTTGCTGAGACAGCGGCTGCCCAACAACAGGAAACAGGCTCACGACCGCCTTGTCTCACTCCGGGGCTCATTGGATAAACAACCGAAGATGAAGGCCCACTTCCTAGAGATTATGGAGAAAATGCTTGAGAGAGGGCACTCAGAGGTTGCCCCACCAATGCAACCCGGACAGGAATGCTGGTACCTGCCCCTGTTTGGCTTGTATCATCCCAGAAAGCCAGATAAGATCTGTGTGTTCTTCGACAGTAGTACGTCATGTGGAGGGGTGTCGCTCAATGGCGTTTTGCTCACTGGCCCTGACCTTAACAACAGCCTGCTAGGCGTTCTCATTAGGTTCAGGAAGGAACGGGTAGCGATCACGGCTGACATTGAGCACATGTTCCACTGTTTTGTTGTGAAGGAAGACCACCGGGACTTTCTCCGCTTCTTGTGGTACAGGAACAACGACCCCAACTCCGACATTGTGGACTACAGGATGCGAGTTCACCTGTTTGGGAACAGTCCCTCGCCTGCTGTTGCCGTGTACGGTTTGCGACGAGCAGCTAAAGAAGCAGAGGCCAACTATGGCAGCGATGCAAGAAGACTCATCGACCGCGAGTTCTATGTCGATAATGCTTTAAAGTCCTTCAACACTGAGGAAGAAGCAATCAGTGTCTTTGGGCGAGCGCAGAAGATGCTTGCAGCTTCTAACCTCAGGCTGCAGAAAACTGCATCAAATCGACCCGCAGTCATCGAGGCATTCCCATATGAAGACCGCTCTAAGAATGTCAACAGCTTAGACCTCTTCGTTGATGACCTGCCAATCCAACGTAACCTTGGGTTGTTCTGGAACATGCGCACAGACACCTTCATGTTTCAGATCGAAGACGATCAGAAGCCGTTCACCCGCAGAGGAGTACTCTCAACAGTGAATAGTCTCTATGCCCCCTGGCGACCCGTAGGCTCCTACATTGGTACACCTTTATATATAAGGCAATTCTTGGTCTGCTTCCATATTACCTGTGTGTTTTCATCACGCAAAAAAACACCGGGCAGTATTCACTGCATTCTCAGGACTTCTTTAAGCTCTCTGTCCCAAATGCTCGGACTGAAATTGGGAAAAGGGCTTTTGGGAATTCCGCACCCTCAGCCTGGAATTTGTTGCAGAATGATTTAAAACTGAAGGAGCTTGTGTCGTTAAATGTTTTTAAATCTAAAATGAAGGACTTGGAAGCAGTTTCTATGGGATGTCGATGTTTTTAGCTTGATGTTTGTACAAATTACTCCCAGAAACTCTCGTCTTGATTTATAGATAGTTTTTCTTTATGCAAATTTTAGTGCTTGTGAATTGTACTTTGTCTCCCTGTGTGTCTCTGTCTGCAACTTTGTGTTTTTGCTGCTGCTGCCCGTCTTGGCCAGGTCTCCCTTGAAAAAGAGATTCTTAATCTCAATGGGACTAACCTGGCTAAATAAAGGTTAAATAAAATAAAAAATAAATGACCCCCTAGGGTTCCTCGCACCCATCACTGTTCATGGAAGACTGATACTCAGAGAACTCACAACCCAAGCAGAAGATTGGGACTCGCCTCTCCCCAAAGACATGGAGATTGAGTGGACCAGATGGAGAGAGTCACTCCAAGACCTAGAGGGGCTCCAGATACCATGCCCTTATACATCCCTTTCCACCGCAGGTGCGCTAAGCAGAGAACTCTGTGTCTTTGCTGATGTGTCAGTCAAAGCAATTGCAACTGTGGTCTACATCAAGGTGACAAGCCACCAAGAACAAACTGAAGTTGGCTTTGTCTTAGGCAAAGCAAAGTTGGCCCCCCGGTCTGGTCTAACTATCCCAAGACTTGAACTTTGTGCGGCTGTACTTGCTGTTGAGATTGCTGAGATGATAGTCGCAGAGATGGACACAACCTTCGACAACATCACTTACTACACAGATAGCAAGGTTGTATTGGGATATATCCACAACCAATCAAGGAGATTCTATGTGTATGTGCATAACAGGGTCCAGAGAATCCGCCAATCACCGTGTCCTGGCCAGTGGAAGTGCGTCCCAACTCACCTCAACCCAGCTGACATTGGGTCAAGAACTGTGACACCAGCCCTTCTTAGCAGCACGGCATGGCTCAAAGGACCAGCCTTTCTCTGTGATGCATCTCTGCCTCCATCTGAGCTTCATCTGTGACCCCGACACCGACTTCGAAGTACGTTCCCAGGTAATGACAAGCCTAACACATGTCACTAGAGATGTAGTACACCCACAACGCTTTGAACGCTTCTCCAAGTTCAGCACTCTCCTCATGGCCACAGCACACTTGATCCACATCGCTCGGTCTTTCGCCCAGTCCATCCAGAATGGATGTCAAGGGTGGCACATCTGTTGTCCTACAGAGGAAGAGCTGCTGAAAGTCAAAGTGTGCATTGTAAGAAGTGTCCAGAGTGAGTGCTATGCAGAGGAGCTCAAGTGTATCAATTCAGGATCTAACATCCCAACTTCCAGTAGCCTGTGGAAATTGCACCCCATTATAGACCAAGACCGACTTCTTAGGGTTGGAGGCCAGATTGGACAGTCAAGTCTAAGCACGAATGAGACTAAGCCCATTATCATTCCTTGCCGGCATCATCTCGCAACCCTCTTTGTGTCTCACTATCACGAAGCAGTGAAACACCAAGTAAGACATCTGACCGAAGGTGCCATTCGAGCTGCAGGATTCTGGCTGGTGGAAGCTAAACGCTGTATCAGCAGTCTGCTTCACAGATGTGTCACTTGTAGGAAACTGAGGGGAAAGACCGAACATCAGCTGGCAGCGCTACCAGTAGAACAAGTAGCACCTCAGTTCACCTACGTAGGTGTCGATGTCTTTGGACCATGGGACATCATCTCACGTCGCACAAGAGGAGGAGTTTCCAACTCCAAACGATGGGCTGTGATGTTCTCATGTATGTGTTTAAGGGCAGTTCACATCGAGGTGATTGAGGCAATGAGCACCAGCAGCTTTATCAACGCCTTGAGAAGGTTCTTTATAGTCACAGGTCCCGCGAAACAGATACGCTCTGACTGTGGGACTAACTTTGTTGGTGCCTCCCATGAGTTGGAGATGGACAAGGCAAACCTAGGCTTCCATAGCGTGGAAAAGTACCTGAGCACACAGAGCTGCACCTGGGTGTTTAACCCACCCCACGCGTCCCACATGGGTAGCGCGTGGGAGCGTATGATTGACATCGCCCGCCGTATTTTGGACTGCATGCTGCTTGATCAGAAGAAGTCTCGCCTGACACATGAGGTTCTCATCACACTCATGGCGGAGGTAGTTGCAATCATGAACGCTAGGCCGCTCATCCCAGTATCATCAGATCCGGAGTCACCTCTCATCCTCACCCCAGCGATGCTCCTGACCCTCAAGACAGGCTCCACGCCTCCTCCCCCCCCAGGCAGCTTTGAGGAAGCGGATCTCTTCAGAGAGGAGTGGAAGCAAGTTCAGAGCCTGGCAGACATGTTTTGGAACAGGTGGAAACACGAATACCTCAAAACGCTGCAGCTTCGGCACAAGTGGCAAGAAAAACATCCAAGCCTCCAAGAGGGAGACATAGTTCTCCTCAAAGACAGTCAGACAAAGAGAAATGAATGGCCTATGGGCATCATCAGAAAGACTTTTCCAGGAGGAGATGGATTGGTCCGAAAAGTCGAGGCAGAGATTGTCAAAGATGGAACCAAAAAGACTTTCTCTCGTCCCATTACAGAAGTAGCTCTGCTTCTTTCTCCAAAGACTGATTCTGTGCATTAATGTGGGCTCTTTAAAGACCCCAAGTGGGGGGTGTTATGCCCCCAGAAAATGTGTTTTATTACTAGAAAGACAGTTCATTGTGATTCGTTCATTTTTGTAACCATAGCAACATGGGAGCAGTGCATTATGGGAGACAGGAAGTACTAATTCACCATGCGGTGATCAGCTCGTGTAGCACATGCAGTTGTCAGCTCCTCGGTTAACAAGCTATTCTTCCTTCTTCCTCTTTGCTAAGGCAATGTCTGTAAGTATCATTCATCTAGTAATATGAAGTTATCAAGCAATTTTGAGTTTGTGCGAATATGGAAACTAAGTAGCATGCTAATTTGTTGCTAGGCTAAGTTAGCTCTATACCTCACTGCTGCTTGCTGTTTTTGGCTAGGTTAGTTGTATTTCATCATATTAGCTACGTGGCTAGGCTAGCTAAGCCATGCTGATTACTTAGATACTGTGTAATATTTTGTTTGTTTAATAATGCAGATTGTATTGAATTGTGTTTACAGTTTCACAAGATTCCCAGTAAACTTCATGGAAATTAATCATCTGTGTCCTGGAGTTTTTTGGGAGTGTTTAACTGATTGGAAAGATAGCCCATGACATCACGCCTGTCTAGAAGATCTTAAGTTTCACAGTTAAGATCTGGTATTCTTCTACTGGCAACTAAAGTAAAGAGATTCAAAAATACTATGGAAGAAAATGTACTAAACAAAATTTAAATGTAACTTTTTTTTTTTGCTTCCATTTTTCACAGGTTTAAGATCTAAGACTTTTTCTTGCACTCAGTAGATATATTTCTCTCAAATTTTGGTTTCAAGTTTGTTAAAAACTGCAAAAGTGAGAACTTCTCCTTTTCCAAGTTAATCCATCCACCTGACAGATGTGGCAGATCACAATCTGATACAAATGTGCAGTTTGATCATTTGGTTGTGGACTTTCCATGTGGAGACGTGATGTGCAAGGTACCCTGGGTGTGTTGGGTGTTGACATTCTGTGACACCATATCAACTTCAGCCTGTTACATGCGTTGTCTGTTTTTAAAATACATTTCTGTTTTCACAGGAATTGTACAGTTTGCATACAGTCTCATTCAATATAAATGCACTACACTGGCATGTCCATTGACATGGACATAATGATTTCCATAGATAAAGGGAATATAAATGAGTCTGTATTCGATCGTGACAATACCTAAAACATATGGTAGCTGTTTTGACACAAAATGTGGTACTAAGGCCCATCATAATAGTGTGCACTGGGACCATCCTAACTACTGTATGCTACTGACCTGACCTGCTGCACCTGCTTAGTCACCTGCTCCTCATTCCCTCTTATTACCTCAGCAGTGTAAATACCAGCCCACTTCCAAGAGTCCTCCTTGAGATATTTCAGGCATGCTTAAAGTGGTGAACTGACTGGCTGACAGCATGGCTTGAAACAAAATGACAAGTAACTGAGCACAGACATCAATAATTAATAACCTAGATGACTGTTTGACAAGACAAACAGTGGATTAAGTTACATAAAACACATAAAATAATTACAGGGGGTGTGACTCACGAGGAGTCTATTTCCACTGCAGTATTGCTGATACGATACGAGGATTCTTTGCATACACACCAACCCCCTAAAACAAACTATGGCAAAAGCATGTTTAGCCTGATTCAATTAACTGTACAGGAAATCCAATTATGGCTTTGTCAGCACTAATCCAAGCCTGGTCACTGGCGTCCCTGATAGTGTTGTTTGCCAGGGAATTACTGTGGAACCGCACCAGCTCCAATCAAAGCTCTGACTCCTTTAAAGCCCTTGTTGATGCTGCATATTAACAAGACCACAGGCGTTCATTTGGCAAACACAACCTTTGGAGTGTGCCTGATGTGAATGCGAGTGGGTAGACATGAGGTTGGCAAACATTTGTCATCCCGGCCGGTTGGTTTGTTTTCCCCTCAGAAGAGCTCGAACACGGTGGTTTTTCTGTTGTGAGCCTGAGTCTTCCTGTCGGGGTGGATTCCTCTCGCCTCCTCGGGCCTCCCTGCTGTCAGTCACATATGAAGGTGAATGCATAATTAGTGTTTTCTCAGGGCTGAATATACTAATAGATAGGAGAGCTGGGACACTCAGCAACAGACTGTTGTGAGACATAAACCCTACAGGCTGCAGCCCTAACAAGCAGAGGAGGGCAAGACATGCAGACACACTCAGTCACTTTTCATGTACAACTCTTTTATAAAAATATAACTCCAAAATATTTTTTTACATTTCATCAAACTGCTAATATTTAATAATTAATGTATTTTCATTCTAAATTACTAATAATACTTAATAATACTAAATAATTCAGTATCTGACCAAATGTCTTCCCCTCTGTTCCTGGGTAAGGACATTTAAAAAAGTGTTTTTGAAGAACATTATGATGTCACAGTGAAACCAACCTTTGAACTTTTGGATATAAAATGTCATCACTTCATCATCATCAGGCATTTGTGTAAAAATTTGTCCTAATTAATGGATGAATTCTTGAGGTTTGGCCAAAAACATGATTTGTGAGGTCACAGTGAACTTGACCTTCGACCACCAAAATCTAATCAGTTCATTCTTGAGTACAAGTTGGTGCCAAATTTGAGGAAATTCACTCAAGGACTGTTTTGGATATTACGCTGACGATGTAAGTGGACATTTGTTTTCAAGAAATTCCTGTAAGGAGTTCTCGAGAGCGAGTGCACAACAATGGCAGGGTGCAAGGTCTCAGTGACCTCGCCCTTTGACTTTTAACCACCAAAATTTAAATAGATCACCCTTGAGTCCAAGTGGACATTTGTATCAGATTTTTAAAAAAAATTACTCAAGTTGTTCTTGAGATATTGTGTTCACAAGAATGAGACAGGCAGATGGACAGACAACCCAAAAATATAATGCATCAATGCAGCTGGGGCTAGCTGGGAAGCTAGCGGTTAACTGTCTGTGCTTCCCTCTGGTCATGCTGCGGCTAACGCTCCACTAGCCGCTCCCAGCTAGCTCCGGTTTGTTATTCAGGTTAAAGTGGGAAGAAGCAGTGGATCTGTCGGGCAGCTGAGTGAAGCGGAGTCTGAGGAGCAGGGCCGTGCCGCCCATAGGGCAGGTTAGGCAAATGCTATAGGTGCCAGCATGCCAGAGGGCGCCAGGGAGTGATGTTGTTTTGTTTGTTTTTTTGTTTATTTTTCCCCATTCTATTCAAAAAATTAGACAAGAATACACTACAAAACAACAACAGTAGATATAGCCATACGTCTTTAAATAATAATGAAATAATATTTCTAATTTAAATTTCTTCTGCTGCCTGGCATCCTTCTGCCTCTCTGGCAGGCAGCACCAATTTCGCCATGGTCCCTAACCCCCCAACCCCCACCCCACCCTCGCCCCGCTATCTGCTGTCTTCTGTAATGTGATGCTGCTGAGTGACAAACTGACAGTAGGGTGCCATCATCATGAAGAGGCTAAAGCCCTCTGGGGCGCAGTACAAAACCAAAGAAAAGAATAGGAGGAGAAATGTGAACAAGACCAAGGTAATGATGTGATGTGATGAAACACTTCATTTAAAATGGTAGAAACACAATGCAAGTTACAGTTACTGAAGCACTTGCAAGCTAACTAATGATTAGCGGTTAGGCTGCCACTGTGTAACGTTAATGTTACTGCGACTTCAATAGCCACTTGTTTTAGGAATACTTTCAGCATTCAGCTAGAGTTAATGTCAGTTAATGTTGCTCCCATCTTAGAGAAGGTTGGAAAGAAAGACTCAAAGTGTTTTGGGGAATGAATAAGCTTTCAGTGTTTAATGTTAGTGTGCTGCTGCACAAACCACTCATTGTTAACCAGCCAGGCATATATTCATATACTGTATATTTATGTTTTCTAATTTCCAGATTTGTGCAATTTGTGATGTTACAGTTGCATTTTTTATATTTTGGCTGTTTGCTGTGTTGAAAATGTCATTAGATCAAGGCAGACTGTAATGATAGGTGCTATTATGGTTATGCCATGATGGTTTCACAATCAACAGCTATATTGTAAAAGCCCAGTTTGTCAAATATACATATCTCCTCTTTTTAGATGCCCTTCTTAAGTATTTGTGCCCCACCTCTGCAAATCCTGGGCCTACTAATGTAACTGCAGCCACCTCATCCACCTCAGCACCAAGTGATGCAGCCTCAAGTGCATCTCCCTGCCACACACAAACTGCCAGTGGAGAAATAAGATTATTTAGAGAATGTAGACTGTTAAGAGATTAACAAGTTGTTTTTTTTTATTGTGAACTGTAAGTTAATATAACTTAAGTAATGTTCATGTTCTTTATTGCAAATGCATTTGTTTAATAATTAATAAAATCCAGACATTTTTTAGGAAGTTTTTGAAATGTTTCTTCGGTAGTTTTTGAAAACTGAGGTTTGAACCGAACCGTGAGTCAGGGGGGCGCCAGCAAATATCTTGCCTAGGGTGCCAAATTGGTCAGGCACGGCCCTGCTGAGGAGGAAGCACCGGTTAGCCAAGTTTTCACTGCAGGCAGATACACTCGCTACAGGGGTGAGGGAATAAAACCTGAACAGCCAATCAGAGTGATCTCTCTCACCAACAAACTCCGCCGCCGATTCAACATGCTCAATCGGCCAACAAGCCGCCGAAGTGCCGACGGTGCGGGACACACCGCAAAAACTAGGTCGACAAGGTTAAAGGTTCCTTACGGGGCCACCGACTGGCTTCTTCAGACTATAGCAGAAACTGAATTACCTCATCATCCACCCTTTAACATTCGGGAGTAGGCATCAGTGTGTCAGTTGGTATTGCCGTCAGTGTGGCTGCTGGTCTTAATGGTGCAGGTTGACCGGCTGCAGTGTCAGTAAATGCTGTCACACTGTTGCAATGTCCCAGTGCCTCAGGTCAGCACACCTGTCACCCCTGTATGCCCCAGCAAGGAGAGACCACATCATGTTGTCCTCCCATGAGTTTTATTCATTTCTGGATAAAATTGGAAGCATATGGTTCTATTCCCTATACTTTTATTACTGTCATTTTCTTTTTTGTACGCATCTATGAGTGTGTTCCATGTCATGGACACCTTATCAGTGCAGAATGACTGTGTGAGATAGCTGCCCAACTTTCCATAGTTCCCTTTAATTGGCCTTGAGAGATTTCAGTCCTGAATCAAGTCTTTCAGGGTTTTTGGGAGACCTTAGCTTTCAGTCAAGAAGTGCTGAGGTCAGTAATAAACAGTGTTTGGTCCTTGCTGAAGCCCTTATTTGCTGGCACAGATGATGGTGGTGGGCTGGATGCAGGATCACTGTTCTCCTTGCAGCTGTTTCCCTTGACCTTTCAAATGAATCTAGAGCTGGAAAATGATTGAAATATGTTTTTAGGTTATTATCTCATTTATGCACATAGCATCAACAGAGAGACTGAAGGAGGGAAGGAGCAAGGACCACTTTGTCAGTGTTATATATATTTAAGTCTTGTACATGCCTGTTGCCGCTGCATTTTTTGAAATACATCTGTCACCTGAATCCAGGTGCTGTTTCAGTGACACAAATTAGGTTACAACTACCAAGGAACAGTGATGTGCTATGATCCACCTCACACACTTGCAAACAAATCTTCACCAGACACAATCAAGCAGCTCTGTCTCCCACACATGCAGCACAGTGCTGGATTGCATGTGCTAATTTCATTCATCCCACAGACTGATTTAGCATAACACATGCAACATATAGATCGATGTTGCACTGTAGACTAATTAACAGACAGATTAAACAGAGAAGCAGCACCATATCTCCTGGTGTTGCTGGAGAACTGCAAAGAGTGTGAGAGAGGAACGATGCACATTGGTATGTGTTATGTAACGCAACTTGACCCGATATCAATATAAACTGTATTGTTTGAATCTATATCTTGCTTGAAAAAAATATTGATATATCGTACGTAGTCGTTAGATCACCCAGTCCTACCTCTGGTAACCTTTTTTTCTTACTACTGCACCGCTGCTTGCTCTTTTTTCTGGTTCTTCAAACTGAGCGCTGTCATTTTCTGTGTCTCTCTGCCACATAGCTGTAGTTTAACTACAGTGGAAACAATGTTGTCTGCAGAGCCCCATTCGGCCTGCGGTCACTGTGGTCTAGACTGCTGGGCCTCCTTCTCTGCTGTCCCCTGTGAATCCGTCGCCAGGTACACTGGGGGAGATATGCACACGGTCAGTGATCACATGATGCGGGCGCACTCCCCTGGACTGCAGGCAGGTGTAGGGCTGCTCCCCAGTTTCATTGTTTCCCCCAGTCTTGCGCCGCTGCCGTTTTCTATGTCTATCCTTGCTTCCTTCTCTTTGCTTTTTCTTCTGTCTGTCTGTGTGACTCCACTTTTATCCTGACGGCCTGAAGCTTTGCTCCACCCCCTTTGATTGCCTCCACACATGTGTTATCCTTTACCTGATGGCTGTGGCCAAGCCAAAATCCAAAAAAAGACTGCACACTAAAATTCAACACAATACATGCAAGAACTGAACATGATTTATTATTATTTGATTTATTATTATTTAACAAACTAAATATAAAACATGCAACTCAAACAGCTACCAAAACATAAAGCCAATTATATAAGGCACAACTCAGAACATAACTGTAATAAATCAAATAAAAGCCTTGACAGGCGGCAGCCTCGTGTGTTTTTAAAGTTTCGTCAAATTTTCTGGTTTAGTCAGACATATCAAGTTTGAAATGTTTATTTCAACAGCAGTTAAAGTTTGGTGTCTAGACTGTGGCCTCAGCACTCCCTGCAGATATGTCAACATAAGATATTGGGGAGTGATGATTAAATATTTCCCCCCAAGCCACAGCTTGCAGGTGGATGCTGGGGTGGAGGTTGTGCTGAAGGAGCAGGCAGCACTACAGATGCAGGGCAGCAAAGGCATTGACAAGGCAATGTAAATAGACCACCAGCTTGGGAGGGTGTTTTGTGGATGACATATGGAGCGTGAGGTATGAGGTATGACGCATCTGTATAAATTGCGGCAGCTTGAGTTAACTGCCTGAAATAGCTCACAGGTGTTGTTTCATTTTTGTAAAGCCATTGCAACTTGATGACTAGACTCTTGTGAAGCTATATGCAGCCATTGCCCTCATCTAATTGTGGTTTGACAGGCTAACTGCTAGGGATGCACCGAATATTCGGTAACCAAATATATTCGGCCAAATATTGAAAAAAAACCCACACATTCGGTATTCAGTGGAATAAGTGAAAAGCAAGGCTGAATAATAGCAGCGTGTTTTGATGACGCAATCAAACAGCATGCGGTGACGGACGTAAAGTAAAATGTCGGCTGCGACTAAAAATAGTTTTGTGCGAGCAAAAGAAATCATTCAGGAGCATGCTGTGTGAGTACAGATTTCAACCAGCAGCAGAAATGAAAGGCTAATCCTGCCGGTTGTGGGTTGAACGGGGGTCACAGACACAGACAGGAATGTTTTCCTGTCAAATACGGGAGATAACAGCTTACCAGCAAGGAAGAAGCCCGGCTCCAGGTCTAATAATTTCCCCTTCTTGGTGTCATGACTGCCCAAAAGTACCTGGACAGCCGAGCCGTGGCGTGACGCGATGTGTCAGATGGGAAACGAGCCATTCACATTTCTCTCTTTGTGGCAGGTAACAGCCCACAAACCTCACCGCACTTAAGGGACTGTTCTTTACTTGTCAGGGGAGGAGGGTGGCTGGTTGATTTTTATTTTATTTATTTATTTTATGTTAATCACTTATTGATGCTGTTTTTGAAGTATGAATAAGTCAATAAGTAATTTATTCCATTGAAATATCATTGATGTATTATAGAAAAGTGATTTATCTTTTTATAAAGGACAAAAGGCACATCTGCCTCATTTTCACTGTGGTATCCTGATACTACTCAGAGCTGTGATACTTTCACTGGTATCGTACCGTGGGTCCCAATTTTGGAACCATGACAACACTAATCTGGAGGGTGTTCATCTGCAATAACTAATGAAAAACTAAACAACAGCATTCGGTATTTGGTACTCGGTATTCGGCCAAGTGTTTAATTTTATTCGGCTTCGGCTTTGGCCACAAATTTTCATTTCAGTGCATCCCTACTAACTGCCGCTGTTAGACATCTAGCGGCCCACTCTTAGGCCATCCTAAGAGGATTTATGATGATTATGTTGTATTTGCTGTTTATGTGGTTTACTCATATGACATATTGTTCCCAAGCTATGCTCCTTGTGGTTCCATTAATGCTGACCATTTCAAGATACATCTACCAAAATGCAAGCAGTTGCTTCTGCATATTTCTCCACATATTATCTATCATGTCTCCCATTCTGCATGTAAGCAAACTTACTGGCGTATCTCAAAATGGAGGCAAGCTCCTGGTCTTTCCACTGACACTTCTGGGTGCCGTGCTGCACTGATTTGTGTTTCCATTATCAGTTTGGACCAAGCTGCACCAGAGATGGACCTTCTTCAGAGTAAGTAGGTCCAAACGCTGGGTAACCCGCCCCCAAGTGGATAGCGGTGACTTCTCGTTGACCACAACCAACCCCTGATGATCCTCCTTCTGAAACAAGTAGAGTGTGTTGCAAGACTACTCACCTCTGTCTGCAGGAGACCAGAGAGAGGTGTTTTTAAAAGTCTCTGTGTGTTCAGCTCTCAGTACTTTGTAGCTTCTAACTAAATCTCTGTGGTTTGGAGTTTCCCTCCTGTGTCCTGTTTTTACTTTAGATATCTCTTTTATTTTATTGTTTCATGTTCGGTATCAGCCGCATCAGAAGTTGTGTGAAGCTGCCGCTCAAAAACTCAACATTTCTTTATTTTGCTGCTTCACAGTGAAAGTTTAAACATGACAAAATAACGGGGGACTTTTATTGAAGAATCTATAGGAAATTAAATGTGTTTATCTCTAAATTAGCAGAACTTTGATTGCGGCTTTCCGTCAATAAAGGCAAGTCTAATGATACTGCAGGGAGGAAGAGTAAAAGCAGAAACAGTCACAGTGAGATGTTAGATGAAGAGCTGCAGACAACAGGCTCTTACTGCATCTCTGCAAACAGCTGAACTCCAAGAGGTAAACTTTTTTCTTGCCCTGCTGTGTGACGGAAAAACACATGCAGCAAAAAATATCAGTCCACAGCTTTTCAACATCATCACTCATCACTTGGATCCCCTGAGTGAAGCGAATGACCTACTCCACCTTTTCAACCACTATGGGCCACTAAAGAGACTAGATGATGATGTGGATGGGCCACTGCCTCCAAACTCTGCAGTTTCCCCCACTCAGCTCTGACTTGGCTCATCGCCCTTGGCCTTGGTTGTGTGAGGCGGCGGTGCTGGTACTGGACCATTCTCCAACCGGAAGTGCACCTTCTCTCCTCCATATTTTATATTGTGTGTTATTTATTGTCCTGTGTTATGCAACAATCCTGTTGCATAAATGTTGTTTGCTATGCAAATGCAATTATTACCTGTATTTGTCGTCTGCACCTTAGAAGTAGCCCCCACAATTTCATTGTATAAGTAGCATCCCTGTTAATGATGCAGACAATCACTCAAGCTCCAGGACAATTATGAACTCCTTACACGGACCATCAAAAGCCTTGGCAAAATTTGCATATTCTCTGGTTTAATCCCTACCCTCAGACGGAGCTTTGCGATGTTTAGTCTTCTTTACAGTGCTGGCCAGTGGTTGGGCAATTTCTGTTTAGCATGTAGTTATGGCTATATAAACCACTCTGACTCGTTCTGGAAAAAGTCTCACCTGTATAAGCATGATAACCTACATCTCAACAATATGGGAATCACATTCCTTGCGTCCAATTTCTCCTGCCATCTATCCAGTCTTACTGTCTGACACTATGCCTCTGTTAATGTAACTGTGAAAAATGAACACACACTTCCATGTCCTGACCTGCAGGACCTCATCTTGATGCCCACATCCAACTTACCCCACCCATAACTACTGACCCCTCTCTCTCATCTGTCACTTGTGCAGTGACGGTGCTCTTACTACCCTCTTATTAGATTTGCAGTCAAGGTTTGCAGGACAATATGGCCAATGCCTTTCTGCCCAGACAATCCGGAACAGACTGCACGCAGCGAATCTCCGGTCTCATAGGGCTGCCAGGAGGCCTGCCATGACTGCCCTTCACCATCAGGCCCGTTTGCGCTGGTGTCAGCAACACGTGCACTGGAACCTGAACATGTGGAGGAACATTATGTTCAGCGATGAGTCCAGATTCTGCCTATGGCAGTTGGATCGTAGGGTCAAAGTGAGAGGATACGCAAACGCTTTGCTGATTGCTGCAACCGATAGAGTAACATCATTTGGTGGAGGCAGTGTGATGGTGTGGGGCGCAATCTCCCTCACTGGAAAAATTAGGCGTGTCATCATTGGAGGCAATCTCAATGCAGAGAAACATCGAGATGAAATTCTGCAACCAGTGACAATCCCACAGTCTGGGACCAAACTCTGTCCTCCACGATGACAATGCTTGCCCCCACAGAGTGGGGTTTATCAGAGACTACCTCCAGAATTTGGGAGTGGAGAGGATGGAATGGCCTGCCGGCAGTCCTGACATCAACCCCATTGAACACCTGTGGGATCAGCTTGGGCGTGCAGTTCATGCCAGAGTGACCAACACAACCACGTTGGGTGATTTGCAACGAATGCTGGTTGAAGAATGGGATGCTATCCCACAGCAGTGTGTGACCAGGCTGGTGACCAGCATGAGGAGGAGGTGACAGGCTGTGTATGGTTCTTCCACACGCTACTGAGGCTCCTGTTTGTTAAATGAATAAATTGTTAAATTGCCAATATGTCTTGTTTCTTCAGATTTCAATCATCAATAGTCAACAGAAAAAAAAATATATTGTTTGGTATGTTTGGTATTGGCAGAGAAGATTTGGCAAATTTTTCATGGGTGTCAACCCACATACTAAACTCTGCTGCTCATCCCACAAATGCATGTTCCTTACAAATGTGGCACCATTTAAAAGGGAAATAAACAGGCTTTCCAGTGGTATAAGAGTTATTGCCAAGAGGCATTGTTACAACAAAGAAATAATCTACAAATTTCCTTACTTTTTGTGCTTAGTTTATTTTCTCTCAGAATAACCTCAGCCCCATAAATTACCTGTTTAACGGCACCACTGACATTAACAAATGGATGACCAAACATCAGAAGTAGGAAATCAATTTTACACTGATTTTTTTTTTGTTTTTACCATCTAAAAACATTTCCAAAGTTAGATCCATCCTGTCTCAGTCAGACACTGAAAACACTTTACTGACTTCCAATTAAATACAGCATTTATTTCAAAATACTCCTCACTGTTTACAAAGTACTTAATGGTCTGGCTCCTCAATACATTTCTGACCTGCTCACAGCCTACATACCCCCCAGAATCCTCAGATCATGAGACACTGGTCTCTGTGCCCATGATCCAAAATAAATTTGTTGAGGGTGCATTCAGTCATTATGGCCCCACTCTCTGGAACAAACTGCCAGATGATCTGAGATTCTCTGCAACTGTGTCATCATTTAAAGTCAAGCTTAAGACCTACGTGTTCGCCCTGGCCTATTAATAGTTGTGTCTCTGTATGTCTGTTTGTCTCGCTCTTCCTCTCCTCTCTGGTGTTCTCTTTTGCGGATGTGTGATTGGGTATGTCTGTGTGGGTGGGTGGGCTAGGGATGAAATACTCTCAAGAATGAATTTGTTTTTATTCACACATGTATGCAAAAGAACATTGAGATTACCTTTTATAGAATGTGCTATATAAATAAAATTTGATTTGATTTGATTTAATCACTCAAGACAAGCCATCATCAGTTAAAGACACTCCTTAAAGCAGGTAGCCCTGGTGTAATGGAAATGCAAATCCCTGCCACACTGGGCCCAAAACAAACCAAACCAAGCCAAGCCAGCCCATGACAGTTGAAAAAAGGGTATGGCCTTGATAACCAACCAGGACCTGAGCTGAAGGAACATGCGTCACTGACATTTCTTGTACATAAATGATAAACAAATGTCTTATATGTTGTCTTTCGGGAAAAAAGTATTTCTTATCAATTTAGATTTTGCAGAAGTCTTTCTAGTAAGCTCCTAAATAGAAATTTCTGTCTTTGTTGATTGTTTTCCACACATAATCACACCCTCTTTTTGAAAAGTGCTCAGACAAAACCTTTGTAAAACATGGAAAATATTAATTGTATGTGAAATTTTTATGTACTTTGAATTTGGAAAATGTGAGGCTTCATGCTGTGGTCCCATTGCTATTGCCATCATTATTTTTATTTTTTTGCAAGAAAATATTCAGGTGAAGATAAAAAAGTCTTTTCAGTTTTAAATTTTATATTTTGGAGCGTTACCTTTTAAATTAGATCATGCATGTACACGGACTAAAAACGGAACAAGAACAGCTTTCAATTAACTCTGGGTATGCCATGGATAGGTGCTTTAGGTGCATTTAACAGGACCTTAGAGAGTTTTTAAACAGATATCAAACACACAAGATACAATGTAAATTTGTAAAGTGTATAGTTTTGAAGTTGTTGAAAGGCACATTTGACAGAGGCACGCTAGCAGTTCACCCCTGCTCCAGTCTCTGTGCTCAGGTAAACATGTTTTAAACTGAAAGCACAGAGATGAAAAAGAAATAATCTCCTTATCAAACTTATGATAAGAAAGTAAACAGTTTCCCAAAATGTCAGAGTATTCCCTCAAGCCAGTCAGTTACAGACAAGGAGAAATTATCTAAAGATGCAACGTAGCTAACAGCGTCTAGACTTAATGCTGCACAGCTTTCATCCACAGTGGTGTTTTAGACTGCTCCACACACATACAAAAGAGGGTTTCCAGTGGAACCGTGAACAGCAGCAGAGGTAGACATGTTCGCTGTTTTCCTTCACATAACCTGTTGTCAGCAGCAGCAGGGGAGGACAGAGGGACACAGTGAGAGGTTTATGGTTGTTGAAAATTGTCCAAAACACAGACTGGTAGTGATGCTCCTGGGCCGAGTAGAAATAATGAGAACATCTGGTCCTGTTATTTCCCCCAATTTACAAGTGAATGAGTCGTGGCGGCCACTCGGCTGTCGCTGCACCCACCTGAGCGCTCCCATGAAGCCACTCTCAGCTGAACTGCCCCCTTGAGAATTTGCCACCACTGCAGCCAGACGAAATTAATGTTTGTCATGTTTCATAACAGACGTGTTTGTTTGTGTGAAACTGTTCTGTTATGAATGAGGCTGTCATGTCAGAAAGGCTTTTTTTTTTTTTAACTTGTTCAGCAACACATATCCTTGAATAGTCGTGACACATTATTATGAGAAGGTGATGACTTGTCTTATAATAGCTTGTGTGACGTCACTTTGCTTTATGTAATATCACAACTTAAGGTCATACCCTGATTACAGCAGATTTGTCATACATGCTACACCTCTAAAATGACTTAGGAACTCATAGCTCATTGCTTTAATAAAGTCCGGAATCAACTGTTTGTGGTATTAAGAGGGGTTGCATATCCGAACTATGAACGGGCGGGCGCACATAACACCAGTTTTAAAATCGCTGCATTGGCTCCCCATGTGTTTCAGGATCGATTTTAAGG
Source organism: Epinephelus awoara (assembly GCA_035609425.1). Taxonomy (NCBI): domain Eukaryota; kingdom Metazoa; phylum Chordata; class Actinopteri; order Perciformes; family Serranidae; genus Epinephelus; species Epinephelus awoara. The sequence continues at coordinate 42,495,100 of CM069294.1, read as the reverse complement.
TTCTTTTATTAGTTTTTAAATGTCTTAACAGTCTGGGGGCATCTTATGTATCTGACCTGCCTTTATTTTGTCAACCCTCGCGGATCCTGAGGTCCTCCAGCACTGGCCTTTTAATTGTTCCAAAAGTGAGAACGAAAACCCACGGGGAGGCTGCATTCAGCCATTATGGCCCTCACTTATGGAACAGTCTACCGGAGAACGTCAGAGCTGCAGAGACTGTTGATGTTTTTAAAAGGAGGCTCAAGACTCACCTTTTTAATTTAGCTTTTAACTGATTTCTTTAACTCTTTTACTTGTTATATCATATGTTATCTTAATTTCTAATGATTTTAAATGATTTATTTTTAATCTTTATGCATTTCATTATTATTAAGTTTCTAAATCTTTCTTTCTTTCTTTATTTATTATCATTTTATCTCACTTGTTTTATCTTATCATATTGCTTTTTAGTATTTTAGTTTTTAGCTCCAGTGTTTCGTCATGGGGGGCCTCCACACTGGGAGGTGTGTCTAGTCTGCCCACGTGAGCGTCGTCTTGGGAATCCCTCGGGTCCGGAGGACTGGGAGGCTCTGCACCATGTGTGGAGTCCACCACTGTCTGTCTGGGTAGGGGTGGTCTCTGTGGCGGCGCTCCCTGTGGCCGTAGGCTGTGACACCTCTCAGTGTGGATGAGCTCCCCATAGGTGGTTCTTTCCTCACCTGGTTCCTCAGTGCCCAGCCATGTTACTATATTGACTCTGTGTGTGTGTGTGTGTGTGTGTGTGTGTGTGTGTGTGTGTGTGTGTGTGTGTTTGAAGCACTTTGTGCTGCATTTTTAATGTATGGAAAGTGCTATATAAATAAAGTTTGATCTGATTTGATTTGATGAACAGTTTTGTGCAGCCTGTCAGGCTAGACTGCTTACAGTCGATGAAGACGTTTTGGTTCCTCATCAGAATCAGTGAGCTAGTGGCCCATTTTTTGTCAACAGCTGTCTCATTTTTCATCAAAGACACTTCAACTTCATTTTATCTTTTCTAAACATAAGCTCCTGATTGATGATTTGTTTAACCCTTAACATGATAAAGCACACCTCCTTTTTATTGGTCCCCATAAAAAAATCTACCAAATAGCTGTCAATATTAAACAAAAATCATTTCAAGTTACAATAGCGAAGATCTTTCTTGTGTTTTCTTTGGTGGCACCTGTGGTGATAAGCGGTAATTGCAGTGTGCATGTTGGCAGATGAAGTCCTAAAACCAGGCTGATGAATTTATTTAAATATCCAGTTTCTAATACTTTAAATGTAAGGGCTTTCATCAGTGGGCCATAGGCTCAATTACCATTGTGTAACCTCATTCAGTGAAGGATAGTGACTTAAACTTTCATTTAAATGGAAATCATTAAGATAATCAATTTTTAACTTTAATTTATCACTTTGTATTGACATAGTTTCTGACAATTGCATCCCCCATGCTTTTGTCTGTCTCTTCAAATAAAACACTTGAGGTGACCCCACACTGGCTTCACCTGTTGCTTTACGTAGTCAGTAGCCTATGGGATATGTAGTCCAATTTAGAGCACCGATTATCTGGATTTGGTAATCTTGAAAAGAATGTATCTGGATCAGGGTGATTCAATCCAATGTTGCTTCAAAAAACAGGTACTAAAGTAAACTGGATTATCTGATTCTGGATAACAAAACATGGGATTTCGAAATCCGGATCATTCTGATCCAGATTAAATTTGTTGAACAACTGGGCCCATGTTTTAAAGAAAACCATGCGATATGGCCCAAAGCATATGACTTTTGTTTTTCTACTAATCTCCTGTTCTGTTTCCACTATTGAGCTCCACCTTGACAATTTTGTTTTGTTTAATTTTTTATTTTATCTTTTAAGGTTTGCTGTAAATACAAATTATTTCTGACACAGCTGGCAGCGGAAAAAACAATAAAGTATGTTCTCACACTGAACTTATCAAATACCGCTGAGTTGTCAGTGACTTCAGCGTCACAGAAAAATGCAGAGGCACCTTTCAGAGCTGCATGATATGCACCGAGTGCTCCAGTTTTAGAGGCAGCAGGCAACAACCTGAGTTGTCAAATACCAGTGCTTTGTAGGTTAAGGAAATCAACCTAAAACCTGAACTGTTTTTCCAATGTTGTAAGTTTATTTTGAAAAAAGACTGTATGAATCTAATGAGCAGAAACTGAAACATTTCCTGTGAAAGTGGAAGTGTATTTGGAAAAGACACAATGCATGTAATGATCATAAATTGACACACCATCCCCGAATGTCCTAAACAGACGCAAGAGGGTGCAGAGCGCATGATATTTTGACATGTATGTCCACTAACAAAACTGCAGTAATGTGTTGGTGTATAACATGCTCAATTCCTGTATAAACATGAATACAGATATAAATACAAATATTTTTGTGACAAAAACAAATTCAGATAGTGATGTCTGAAGACTCCAGGAAGTCACTGGTCCAGACCTTTCATTAAGGAATATTAGCACTGTAATGCCACCTTAAACCACAAATTGTCATTCTTAAATTTCTGTTTGTAAACAGGTTAAAGAAAAAAAGTTTTAATATTTTAATTAGTGAGCTTTAAAGGTTGTGGAAAAACTCCAGATGGAGGCATGCTAGCTGTTTCCCCCTGCTTCCAGTCTTATGCTAAACTAGGGTAATCAGTTGCAGCTCTATATGAAACACAGACATGGGATTGATAATGCTCTTCTCTCTCTCTAACTCTTGAAAACAACGAGAATAGGCGTATTTCGTAATAACCCTAACCCTTCCTGCAGTGCAATACAGCCCTGGCAGACAAAGCAATAGAGTCTAGCAGGTGACAGGCAGACAGAGAGTTTAGATATAATTCCAATATATTATTTATTCCATCCAGCTTATCTGGATATGTGACCTGAACTCTTGTTTTTCATTCCATGCTGTCCGCCTCTGAAATAACAAAAGGAGTCATTTACACATGAATCTCTCTGTGTCTGTCATGTTGCCCTCCTGAGAAGTTCACATGTGCTCTCTGTGTGCTCAATAACGGGATCAGTGAGAGGGGAAATGTTTTTGTTGAATCACACAGGCTTTAGTACACCAATGCAGCATCTGATACTAAATTTAAACAAAATATTTGTCATTTTTCAGGGACTTCATAGCCCATGTCTTACAGTGGTTTTCACAGAATTAGAGTCTATGTCTGGCTGTAACTGACAGGGGTGGGGTTGAGGGTGTGCTAGCTCAGTAAACTTTCTGTTGCTGCCTTAACAAAGGTTAGACCCAGTGCTGGATCATGAGAGCACTTCTAACATAAGAATGCAGACAATCTCATCTAACTTGGAGAAACAATAGATGCACATGAGCAGTTGACAATCATTGAGTTTGTAACTCAAATCTGATGCAGTACATTAAAATAAACACTGTTGTTCGAAGAAATAGAGCATTTTATTTCTATATACTGTAACTTAACCGTTAGAGTCGTTACATATCATATCATATCTTAGAGAGCTCATAGTGCCCTATTATTCCACTAGAACACTGTGCTCTGAGAACGCAGGGTTGCTTCCTGTTTCGGTCTGGGAGGCACACACCATCTCCACATTTAAGACTAGACCTAAGACTTTCTTTTTTGATAAAGCTTATATTTAGGGCTGGCTCAGGCTTGTTTTGGTGTGTAGTGAAATTTGCGTGTATGTTTGTGTTGTGAGATTGAAAGAGGTCTGATTTTCACGAGGGGTGAGAATTGCCAGATTCTACTTGTCAGATTTTGTCAGCATTTTTGTACAGATTCAAGTTTCTCAAAAATGTGCCCTAATGATTCTGATCCTGTGATTCCTAAAGTGAATGAATTACGAGAACAGCAGAGTACAGTCACACAAACTCTGCTGTTCAGTCTGTTATTGGCAAGGCCGCTTTAATGCACGGGCTTACCTGGGCTGAAGCCCAGGGGCCTACCCAGTTCAGGGGCCTGTCATTTTGTCATATTTCTGTCATGATGAGCTGAAAAATTCAAATTGTTTTGTAACTTGTAAGGTTTTCTGTCAATCACTATATATGCACGTTACGTGGCTGCTGATTGATCCAAATTACGAGTGATCCACGTGGGCCCCATGGCCTATGGCCCGTGGGCTCACCTATCAGAATATGTATTGCTAGTTTTGGTGTGTGTCCCTGTATGATTGAGTGACATTTGCAAAATGTCGGGGAAGAAGTTTGAGAGCAGTGCCCAGAAAAGAAAAAAGCTTATTGAGAAAGAGTTTCGGGAAAAAGATTTACTAAAGAGCATCCCAAAGCTCACAGGATTTTTAAAGCAGCTGCTGCTGAAGATGGACCCACCGGAGGGAGAGGAGGAGGGGGGACCCTTGTGATTTGGATTTTAAGGGCATAATCAGGGCCTTTTCTTCAAAGAAGACCAGACGAACGCACTTCTAAAAAGGTAAGAAAGTGCTGTATTTATTGATAGCTTTTGTAGGTTTTAAATTGTTGTGGTTGTGCATTGTTTTAAGCTCGCATGTACGGAGCCTGGGTTTGGTTGAAGGTGGCAGTGCTGTTTGGGCTGAGAAAGCCGTGTGTAAGTAAGGAGGAAGAGGAAGGTTATTTAAGTGTGGGAGTGGCCTATTTGAATCCATTTTGTTGAGGCCATGCTGCAAGGTGAGTGTGTTTGTTGACCATGTGAGTTTATTTATCTCCTTTAACTTTAGCTTATATTGTAGTTATGCTATGTAGCGTGTGAAATAGAGTGTTGAATGGTGAATGTGCTAGGAAAGGTAGTATCAGCACAGCTTCTACCTGGAGCTTGCTTGTACGGAGCCTGGGTTTGGTTGAAGGTGGCAGTGCTGTTTGGGCTGAGAAAGCCATGTGTAAGTAAGGTTAAGGAGGTTGTTGTGTTGGTGTGGAGAGCAGTGAGACCTGGCATTAGGGGAGTGTCTCTGGGACGTCAGAGATCACTGTCTAGCCTCCTGGAAGTGTCGTGGGACCAACTAGACGAAACACCGGTGAAAGGAGGTTTCCACCTAATGACCCCAAAGACATGTTAGTTATCACTGCTCACTGGTCTGTATAGTTAAGCCTTGTCATAATAGCGTATCATAGGATTTAGGAGAGTATTCACTGAGTGCTGATCCTTTTTTAGAGCACAAACGTCTTGTGTTTATTTGAATTTAAGAGAAATGCATAGATTTGCTCAGATTTTTGTCTCGATTATACTGCAAATCTTAAATGTTGATCAGTTTCATCTTTTGGTACCTGGCATTAGGCCATGTTGCTATCCATGGTGCTGAATGGAGTGTGCATTTGTGTGTCTGTGCAGGTGCATGTGATTGGTTCACATGGCCTGCCAAGGCCAGAGAAGAGGCTCCTACTTTGATACGTTGCTGTTCTTTGCTTATGCTGTTATTATCAATGTTTGTGCAGACAGGTGATGATTGGTGATGGTGATGTTTTTCATAATATGGTGTGAAATCAAACTTTCACACATCTTGGTTTTATTATCACTATGAGTTGCTGTGTGTGGTTGGTATAAAAAGTGTCTTTTGTTTATGTTCAAGTGATAAGTTGATAAGTTAATCAAAATATGATGGTGTTTTCTGGCTCAAAGAGGGAAAACTCACTGTAGTATGTCCCGAAAGAAACAAATTCATTTTGTGATGTAGATTACCTAGATATTACACTTTTTTATAATGAGACTCTGTAAATCGAGGGCATGGAAGGCCTACAAAACCTCTGACATTAGGTCGAGGTGGCTCTGGTTATTGGGCTACTGTAATATCGTCTACTGTCTGTACTCTACATGTTTTCTGGCTGTGGTTTCAGAGATAGGTTTGTGCCACTGCTAATACAGAAGCATAGGGAGAGCTAACAGTGGAAAATACAGATTACATAGAAAAGTCCACAAACAAAATCCTGACCCCATGTTTGAGAAACTCACAGTAACACAAACACCATTTAGAAATTAAATCAGACTTTACTGAATAAATCCAAACACCACAACAGGCTTCTTTAAACTGGCTGTTTACACATTTTTTAAACAGCCAATTCTCTAGGGGAGTTCTGCATGTGTCCTTCCTGGAAAAGACATCACTAAACCCCTCTGTACACAGAGAGTGTATGAAGTGAATGAATGTAGTGTGTTGCTGTAAAAGAGCAGAACAGGACTCAGCCAAGCAAAAATTAAACAACTCCCGAGGTACAGATGACAGCTGCCTCTTCAGATCCAAACTAGAGCCTGAATCTTTAAAACTATCAATATTTTTTTTTTTTTTTTATCATTTATCGCATATATCAATAGCCCTTCTCAGCAGTTCCTTCTTTCTTGAATGTTATTTCCAGTTACCCTCTTACTTAGGGAGCAGATTAGGCTACCCTGAGGCATCAGTGTAATGGGAAGTGTGGTGGGCTGGGCAGCAGGTCGATGAAAATTGATCCGCCTCATTATTCCGCCCCATCGAACGCTCACCTCGGCCATTAACAGCTAAATAAAAAACAAAAGCACTCCCCCCCCTAACTCTCAGTAATATTCGGATGCTGTGCTCTACCATTGGTCTTTATTGTTGTTTAAAAGCTGCAGCACTTTATCGACTCTTTGTTTAGGCAGTGTGGCTCTGTGTTCCGGTGCGGTGGATGTAATTACCGGCTGTTTTAGCTTTGGTGGGGCTTCGGGCGGAGCAGAGGAACTCGGGAGGCGACGGTCGATGGCGCCCGGCAGCATGGTGCTCTTATCAAGAGAGGAGAGATCGAATTTAAACCCTCAACTTTCCACTTTCAACCACCTCGGGAGGAAGAAAGGATACAGGCTGTTAGTGCTGCATTTCTCTACTCTCTGGGAAAGATCTTGAAGCAAACTAACACACACACACACACACACACACACACACACACACTATATTATCTTAATTTCTTTTTCTTCTTAAGGTCATATGTAATTATTGTTCTTAACATTTTCTTCTCTTTTGTCAGGTTCCATTTTATGTAACATGAGTCTCATTTTTGTAGGCCTACTTTTTCCAAACGTTTACATCACTTTTAACAGCATTTTACTTTCCATTTTTACTACTGAGGATGTCGCAGATGTTAATTGCTTTGCAACTGAGGTGGACATTACTCAGTTGCCAAGTCAAATGCAATATGCACCTTGTGTCACAGGTGCACAGGTGCAGCTAATAGCCCCTTTTTCACCAACATTTCGAGGACCTTTTATTAGCAGAAACTTTTTTTACCTGGTTAAAAGAATTCCTAGTAATCTGTGTGGTTTACATTTCCACCGCACCTCAAAGTTCCAGAAAATGTATTCAAATCAGGCTGATGACGTAGATGTTTCGGCGTGTGTCCTGTATTTGACTCCACCACCTTGGCTGGTTACATGCTGGTGTAGAGAGTTGGGGCTGTTTGTCTCAGCCAGAAGCTAAGTTTAAAAGTATTTTAAGATAAGTGTTAGACTAAGTTAAACTACATACAGACAGCTGTCATTTAAGCTTATTAGTAACAATTTGCTATCAGCTGAACTAGCGTGCTGTCCTTGTGTAGGACATAATGTTAGTGTTGGTGGATGAAAGACTGTGGATGGAGCATATTGAATATCGCTGTCTACATGTTGAAATGTTCATGCTTGCTCAACACATACATTGTTAAAGCATTGCCTTCTTACTCACTAAGGTTTTATTTCACTTATAGTAACGAGAGTAGCTGCTGTCAACTTGAGTAATTTTCGAGTTATCGGGCCTAAAAGGTTCTGCACTAAGCTGGTTTAATTCTTATTTATATGATCGTTTTCAGTTTGTTCACGTTTATGATGCATCATCCTTACGTACTAAAGTTTGTTTTGGAGTTCCGCAAGGTTCTGTGCTCGGACCAATCCTATTTACCCTATATGCTTCCTTTAGGTAACATCATTAGAAATCAATTTCCATTATTATGCAGATGATACACAATTGTATTTATCAATGAAGGCAAAAGAAACTGATCAATCAACTAAACTTCAAAAATGCCATAAAGACATAAAAACCTGGAGAGCACCAATTTCCTGATGTTAAATTCAGACAAAACTGAAGTTATTGTTCTTGGCCCCAAACAACTCAGAGACTCTCTGATTATATAGTTCCTCTCGATGGCATTGCTCTGGCCTCTAGCACTACCGTAAGAAACCTCGGAGTAATATTTGACCAAGATTTGTCTTTTAATTCCCATTTAAAACAAACCTTGTGGATTGCATATTTTCATCTGCATAGTATTGCGAAAATTAGGCCTATCCTGACCTGAAAAGATGCAGAAAAATTGGTCCACGCTTTTGTTACCTCGAGGCTGGATTACTGTAACTCTCTATTATCAGGTAGCTCCAGTAAGTCTTTAAAAACTCTCCAGCTAATTCAGAATGCAGCGGCACGTGTATTAACAGGAACTAAGAAACGAGATCATGTTTCTCCTGTTTTAGCTTCTCTGCACTGGCTCCCTGTAAAATCCAGAATTGAATTTAAAATCCTACTGTTAACTTGTAAAGCTAATGGTCAAGTTCCGTCATATCTTAGAGAGCTCATAGTGCCATATTATCCCACCAGAACACTGCGCTCTGAGAATGCAGGGTTACTCGTGGTCCCTAAAGTCTCCAAAAGTAGATCAGGAGCCAGAGCCTTCAGCTATCAGGTTCCTCTCCTATGGAATCATCTTCCTGTTACGGTCCGGGAGGCAGACACCGTCTCCACATTTAAGGCTAGACTTAAGACTTTCCTCTTTGATAAAGCTTATAGTTAGGGCTGGCTCAGGCTTGCCTTGTACCAGCCCCTAGTTAGCCTGACTTAGGCCTAGTCTGCCGGGGTACCACTGGGCACCTTCTCTCCTCCTTCTCTCTCTCGCTCTCACATGTCCATCTTGCTAACTCCGCCATACTGCATGTCATTAACTCGGCTTCTTCTCCGGAGCCTTTGTGCTCCACTGTCTCTCAGGTTAACTCGTATTGCAGCGGTGCCTGGATAGTGTGACGTGTGTGGTTGTGCTGCTGCCGTGGTCCTGCCAGATGCCTCCTGCTGCTGCTGTTATCATTAGTCATTAGTCATACTTCTACCGTTATTATACACATATGATTATTGGCACATATGTATACTATCAGATATTAATATATACTTTCAACATATTGTTTCACAATAGCCAGAATTATAATTATAATATTATTACTTTCATCACTGTTGTTGTAAGCTATCACTGTTAACGTCTGTCCCACATCTCTCTCTGTCTCTGTGTCTCTCTCTGTCTCATTGTGTCATACAGATTACTGTTAATGTATTGTGTTGATCTGTTCTGTACGACATCTATTGCACGTCTGTCCGTCCTGGAAGAGGGATCCCTCCTCAGTTGCTCTTCCTGAGGTTTCTAACTAAATCAAAGAAGTCAACCACAGTGCTTGCTGAATAGGTGACTGCAGACCTATTTTTTAAGTCCTGTGTGTGATTTATCCTGACTTCATGTGAGTAAAGAAAAGCACTGCTGGGTATTTTTTGTCATGTAAAATGTCACAGGCCCCAAGTTGTATTTGTGGGGAAACCATGTCTAGCATTAGACAATTAATTTGTCTGTGAACCTTGTGAGTTGTAATGGAGCAGAATTTTGTAACATGCTGTTAAATGTTGCTGTTGTTCCCGGCTTAATTTGAGTAGAGTAAATCTCTGCTAGTGGGTAGGCTAATTTATAACAATGTAAATGTCATAGGCTTATTCTTATACTGTTAGCTTGTTTTAGATCTGGGAAGAATGTGTCCAGCAAAAGAAAGTGTTTTGTCTGTGAATCTTGACAGTTATAATGAAGCTGATTTGTGTACTTGTGTTTCTATTAAGCCACATTTACTGTTTGTTTTAGGTGGGTTTTGAATCAGTCAGACTTTACTTCACTGAAACCCTGCTGCCAACCAGTGTTTTGAAGGTGTAACTGCAGAACAGCAAAGACACACCACCACACAAGTATATTACGAATTAAGGGACGTCCACAGGTTGACGTGTTGTTATCAATCATATGCCTTACTGAAGCTGGGAACCATAGTTTTACACATACAGGACCTGTATGAATTAGAGATAGCAACTAAACTTGACCTCCTGAAAAGTGCAAATGACCAATGAACGCTGGAGGTCTAGCGATTAGCCAATCAGCGCCATGCTGATGTCAAGCTGTACGCCGGAGGGTAACTGGTGAGGATACCAACAATGGCGACCGCTGCAGATCCTACAGACCAGATTAACGATGCTATCGAGGTATTTCGCCACTACTCGCGTTAATGGAGGACCAAATAAAGGACGCTGCCAAACTGGATTTAATGGCGATGTAGCTGGACGTGCACGACGACGGAGACATTTTAAACGGGCAATGCTTGCTTGTTTTCGGCACCCCCGAGGCATGGATACTCATGACGTCAGATTCTGGGTGAGTCGTTGATCTCTACTGTTTGGTTAGGGAAAACATCAAATTCCCTCCCCCTTGTAAATTGCCCTCAGTGGAGGCGATGTCAGACTGAAGGTTCTGCAAGCTTCAGTCTGACACTCAGGCAAATTCCCCCCTGGCATGCATGCTTGCCCATCTCTTTCTGTCATTATCTGGGGCTGTCAATTGAGGCATCCAGTTGCACAGCGATACACTCTCTCTGTTAGCCTATGATCTTACTGCTTCTTGTTTTAAATATAGTTCTCTTTCTATTAGTAGTTCTTTCATGCTGCAGTTGTGTGCACCCTCCACTTCCCCATCATCACCAAGTCTTCGCATATTCATCAATCTCATCAGCCTTCAGACTCAGAGTCATCAGCCACCACGGCCACCAGTGGCTGGACTCCATGGGGGATTTATCTTGCAGCTGGTCAGATGCCGCTTAATTGAAAATCTTCCTTGGGAGTCCGAGCAACAAAAACTTTCTGTCAATTCATATTTATCACATGATCTGTTAATTTGTACACCTCCAATCAATATTAAACAACCATCTTCATTTCATTCACCTGGTCTCCTGATTAAAATGCTGTTATATTAACCGGGGATCAATGGACATTAGTGATTAATCAGAATTATAAGATAAGATTAGACTCCTCTGAGAATCGCCACCTTAACGTGGTTGAGGAGTTTGAGTGTCCCTGTGAACCTGGGAGCTGTGTTGTCCGGGCCTGATAGCCCCTGGTAGGGTCTCCCATGGCAAAGTGGTCCTGGGGGAGGGACCAGACTAAGAGCGAATCAGAGACCTTCGATGAAACGGACCACTTGGGAGAAGAGTACCTCGCCCGGTATGGGGAAACTGGGGCCTCCTCCTGGAGCCAGACCTGGGGGAAAAGCTTGCCAGCGAGCATCTGGTGACCGGGCCTTAGGCCATGGGGCCCGGTCAGGCTCAGTCCGAAGAAATAACATGGATCCGTCACCCTGTGGGCCCACCACCCGCAGGGATAAAAATTGGGGTCGGGTGCATTGTGTGCTGGGCGGCAGGCAGGGGCGGTGCCCCTGGCATGCCGATCCCTGGTGACGTGGACTGGCTTTTGGTATGTGGAATGTCACCTCTCTGGTGGGGAAGAAGCTGGAGCTGGTGGAGTGGTACCAACTAGATATAGTTGGGCTTAACTCCATGCACAGCACTGGTTCTGGAACCAAACTCCTGGAGAGGGACTGGACTCTTTTTCGCTTTTTCCAGAGTTGCTCAGGGTGAGAGATGACGGGCGGATGTGGGGATACTCACAAGCCCCTGGCTGAGCGCTGCTGTGTTGGGGTTCTCCCAGGAGAACCAGAACGTTGCCTCGATGTGACTGCAGGTCGCAAAGAGAAGGTCTCTGACTGTAGTTTGTGCTTATGCACCAAACGGCAGTGCAGAGTACCCGGCCTTCTTGGAGTCTCTTGGTGGCATCCTGCAAGGGGTGCCGGCTTTGGACTCCATAGTTCTTCAACTTCTTTGACTTCAACGCTCACATGGGCAATGACCAAGAAACCTGGAGGGGGGTGATTGGGAGGAATGGCCTGCCTGATCTGAACCCGAGTGGTGCTTTGTTATTGGACTTCAGTGCGACTGGCCATAACGAACACCATGTTCGAACAGAGGGAGGTCCATAAGTGTACCTGGTACCAGAACACCCTAGGTCTAAGATCAATGATCGACTTTGTGGTCCTATCAGCAGATCTGCGGCCTTGTGTCTTGGATGCTCAGGTGAAGAGAGAAGCAGAGCTGTCAACTGATCACCACCTCGTGGTGAGTTGGATCAGATGGCAGGGGAGGCTGCCGGGCAGACCTGGTAAACCCAAACGTGTAGTGAGGGTGAACTGGGAACGCCTGGCAGAGGACCCTGTCCGTCGGGTCTTCAACTCCCACCTCTGGTAGAATTTCTTGTGCATCCCGGGAGAGGTTGGGGACATGGAGTCTGAGTGGGCCTTGTTCAAAGCCTCCATTGTGGAGGCGGCTGACAACCGAAGAACTCGCTGGTGGACACCGGTGGTGAGGGAGGCCATCAGGCTGAAGAAGGAGGCCTTTCGGGTGTGGCTGGCCCAGGGGGTCTCCTGAAGCAGCAGACAGGTACCGGTTGGCCAGAAGGGCTGAAGCTGTGGCGGTCGCTGAAGCAAAAACCTGGAGTTGGAGGAGTTCGGGTGAGGCTATGGAGAAGGACTTTTGGTTGGCCTCAAGGAAGTTCTGGCAGACCGTTAACCGACTCAGGAAGGGAAAGCAGGGCTTGTCTCAGGCTGTGCTCAGCAGAGGGAGAACTGCTGACCTGAACTGGGGACATCGTCGGGCGGAGGAAGGAGCACTTTGTGAACCTCCTGAACCCGGCCATCACGTCTACTGAGAAGGAGGCAGAGCCTGAAGACTCGGGGGAACTCTTGCCCATATCCCTGGCGGAGGTCGCTGAGGTAGTTAAAAAGCTCTCCAGTGGCAAGGTGCCGGGTGTGGATGAGATTCGCCCTGAGATGCTGAAGACTCTGGGCACTGTTGGGCTATCTTGGCTGACACGCCTGTTCAGTGTCGCGTGGAGGTCGGGTACAGTGCCTGCAGAGTAGCAGACCAGGGTGATGGTCCCCATCTTCAAAAAAGGGGACCGGAGGGTGTGCTCTAACTATCAGGGTATCACACTGCTCAGCCTCCTGGGTAAAGTTTACTTCAGGGTGCTGGAAAGGAGGCTCCGACCAATTGTCGAACCTCAGATTCAGGAGGAGCAATGCGGATTCCGTCCTGGCCGTGGAACAGTGGACCAGCTCTTTACCCTTGCAAGGCTGCTGGAGGGGTCATAGGAGTTTGCCTCTCCAGTCTACATGTGCTTTGTGGACCTGGAGAAGGCTTATGACCACGTCCCTCGGGGGGTCTTGTGGGGGATACTGCGGGAGTATGGGGTTCCAGGCTCGCTGCTACAAGCCATTCGGTCCCCGTATGAACAAAGTGAGAGCTGTGTCCGCATAGTCAGTGTGAAGTCGACCACGTTCTCGGTGGGTGTTGGCCTCTGCCAAGGTTGTCCCTTGTCACCAATCCTGTTTGTGATCTTCATGGACAGGATCTCAAGGCGCAGCTGGGGGGAGAAAGGGGTCTGGGTTGGGGACCTCAGAATTGCATCCCTGCTTTTTGCAGATGATGTGGTTCTGTTGGCTCCATCACACCGTGATCTCCAGCATGCACTGGAGCATTTTGCAGCCGAGTGTGAAGCAGTTGGGATGAGAGTCAGCATCTCCAAGTCTGAGGCCATGGTCCTCTGTTCGAAACCGGTGGTTTGCCCTCTCCGGGTTGGTTACTGCCTCAAGCGAGGGAGTTCAAGTATCTTGGGGTCTTGTTCAAGAGTGAGGGTAGAATGGAGCGTGAGATGGATCAGCGGGTTGGTGCGGCTTCTTCAGTGATGCGGGCAATGCAACGGTCTGTCGTGGTGAAGAGGGAGCTGAGCCAGAAAGCAAAGCTTTCAATTTACTAGTCCATCTACGTCCCAACAATGAACTCTGGGTAGTGACCGAAAGAATGAGATTGCGGATACAAGTGGTGGAAATGAGTTTTTTCCGTGGGGTAGCTGGACTCAGCCTTAGAGATAGGGTAAGGAGCTCGGACATCCGGAGGAAGCTCGGAGTAGAGCCGCTGCTCCTTTGTGTCGAAAGGAGCCAGTTGAGGTGGCTCGGGCATCTGATCAGGATGCCTCCTGGGCGCCTCCCGCTGGAGGTGTTCTGGGCACATCCCACTGGTAGGAGGCCCTGGGGCAGAACCAGAACACGCTGGAGGGATTACATATCTCGTCTGGCCTGGGAATGCCTTGGGGTCCCCCAGGAGGAGCTAGAAATTGTCGCTGGGGAGAGGGATGTGTGGGTTGCTTTGCTTGGCCTCCTGCCCCTGCGACCCGGCCCCGGATAAGTGGATGAAAATGGATGGATAAGATACACCTTTACTGATCCCACAACTGAGAAATTCCAGTGTTACAGCAGTCAAGGGGAAAGAGTCAGATTAAAGATTTAAAACATTTAAAAACTTAAAAAAAACTAGGCATGCAAAAAAAGTATAAAAAAATACAAGAAACAGCAATAAATGAATAATAGTGGGTCTCATTCACTAATATGTGCATGGAAATGTTCTTACTTTGCGCACAAAATAAGTGCATTTGCAAAATCACTGTGGGATTCATGACACCTGCGCACCAGCCAATTTTGTTCTCACCATCTTGCGTATATGTGTGAATCAGAATCATTCTAAATTGACAGGCGCATGCTCGCAATTTGTGATTAGCATACTACCATGACCCAATTTCTCCATTTAAGGAAACCGCCTGCCTAGAGTTGATTCATGAATGAAGGAAGCTGTTACGCGAGGAGAGAAGTAAATTTCACAGTTTGTTAGAAGCGATGGCGCCAAAAGGCAAAAAACAAAAGAACTTTACAACCACAGAAATAGAAAAAATTGTGTCTGAGATGGAAGCCAGAAAAGGAATACTTTTCCAGAGTGTCTCCTCCGGGGTGACCAAGGTAAATAAAATGATGCTTGGACTGCAATAACCGAGGCTTTCAACGTAGTATCCCTGGAGAAGCACACTATGGACCAGGTGAAAAAAAAGTGGTTCAACATAAAAGTTGATGCCAAAAAACGCATTACGAACCAGAGGAAAAAGAAGGAGACTGGTGGAGGACAAGGTCCACCTGATCTAACGCCACAGGATGAGAGACTAGCAGCAATAATTGGACAACAATCCATTCATGGAATATGTCCACGAAATGAAGGTGAAAGTGATAACATCCAAGGAGAACCCCAAGGTAACTTTGCTGTTATAATTGCAATTTTCTAATTAACAGGCACAAGTCAATCCGGAAAACATTTTATTCAAATGAAAATGGCAAATCCATTTGCAACAATTTAACAACTTAATATGAATCGTAGGCCCAGACAATGCAGTGGATGAACCAGTGCCGTCGACCTCTCACTCCCAGCTGCCAGCCCCACAGTCAACGCATCAGAGCACGCCTCAGGAGTCTCGTCAGCATGCCCATGTCCTGACTGATGAGGTTGTCCAAAATCAGCTGGCTCTCCTGGATGCAGTGAAGGAAATAGCGACAGGCATAAATAACATAAACGAAACACTCAAACAATTATTGAATGTCCTCGCCAATAAATAAGTGCATGTGTATTGAAGTACTGTATGTGTAATTTACTTAATACAAATTTAGACAAAGCCGAAGGAAGAATCATAACTTATTCAGTTTGCATTTTGAAATTACACATTGTAACTTACCATCATTAAAGACGCTGCATCAATTCATGACGGGCCTGAAATGCAGCCCTGGCAGGAGGTCCCACATGTGGCTGTGTGTCCTCTTGTGCGTAGTTTTGTGGTTCCACGCCGGGTTTTACAGGAATGCCATGGGTCATTGCAATATTGTGGAGGACACAGCATGCCAGGATGATCTTGCACACCTTCTCAGGGGTATAAAGTAGTTCGCCACCGGCTGTATCTGATCCAAACACATCCAACGGCCCTTAAGCACGCCAAAAGTGCGCTCTACGGCGCGTGTGTGGGCATGTATGTTATTATAGCGCACCTCTTGAAGGGTGTCAGGGTTTGCGTATGGTGTCATCAGCCATGTTTTAAGGCCATATCCCCGGTCACCTAAACAATATAACATTTTAGCATTAATGGAATAGAGACTTACTAAAAATACTAACTAAAAACAATTGAAACAAAAGATGCTCACCAACAAGCCATCCACTTCTCACAGCCCCTGCCTCCAAATGCATTGTACTGTTTTGCAAAGTAAATGAGTCGTGGGTGCCTCCTGGCCAGCGGGCCACAGTCTTAAAGATATGATATGGCAGTCGGCATATCGAAATGTGCATTCCCATATATTCCTTTGTAAACTAGAACTGTTGTTATTGTTGAATATTTTAATTGTCACAATGATGAGGGTGAAAGTGTGTCAATTTCATGGTTATTTAATACATGTGGCCAATATATTAGTAAATTAATGATTTTAAAAAAATGTTAATTAAATTTCTTTTTAATGAATGTGGTTTTGGCTCTGCATGTACTTAAAAGGTATGTGTTTGCATTTTCTAAGTCAGTTCGGCCTTCCTCATTTGTGCGTAGGCATGGTCTGAGGCAGTTCTAAATTTGTTCGCAGAGTAAGAACAAATTCGGGTAAGAAAATATTGATGAATCCCGGATTTGTGCGTCAAACAATCGTACGAACAGTTAAGCACAGATTTGTGCGTACACACTGTTTGTGAATAAGGCCCAATGAGCAGTGGACAAAAAGTGAGCAATGGATTAATGTGAGCATATTTAGTACAAAGTGAAAATTGTATGTGCAAATAAACAACAACAAGGGGGACAGTTATGCTTATTATGGTGTCCCTAAAGTGTCCATGGTGCAGTTTATTGTGAGCAGTGCTGTCTATGTAGCTTGACAGCAGCGGGCAGGAAGGAACTGTGATAGCGTTCCTTCACACATTTTGGGTGAATCAGTCTATCGCTGAAGGAGCTCTCCAGAGCTTTTATCTCCTCCTGCAGGGGGTGGGAGTCATTAGTCCTCAGAGATGACAGCTTGGCTGTCATCCTCCTTTCTCCCACCACCTGCACAGAGTCCAGAGAGCATCCCAGGACAGAGCTGGCCTTCTTGATCAATTCTTCTTGATTATATTGGAGTAATTGCACTTTCTCAACTGGGATAGTGAAATCCTTTAATTTTAAACTTGCCATTAAAAACGTGATTAATCATGATTAACTATTGAAATTTGGTGATTAATAAATAATCGTTTGTCAGCCCTGTTTAGACATGCATGATGAAGTTGAATTCACGAAGAACACATTATGTATTAAAACTAATTACTAAGGGGAAAAAAAAAACATTGTTGAACTAAACTTCAGGCCTGATGATGACGATTTTTCCAGTGGCCCCTCTCATAATTGCAGTGCAGAAATCCCCTGCAGCCCAAAAAGCATTTACTCCATGGGCAGTTACGCCTTAAAGGGGACAAAAGGCAGGACAATTTTAAGGGGCCATCTTTTCTTAAAATCCCTGGCAGTGCCCCTGCACATAAGCCACCATTATTATTAAAAGGACGTCTGTAAAACAGTTGACATGACACAAACTGCAAACAAGATCAGTATGACTCTTTCTACCCTGGATTTTACCCTGGAGTTTGCTAATACTGTTCACAAACAGATTCTTGCACACAACTAAACAATCTCTGCACTAATCCAGACCGTTTGCAACACAAATCACATTCACATAGGCTCATTAACAAATAGGCTTTCAACAGAGCTGCACCCAAACAGGCATCTCAAAGCTCACGCTTCTTTTCCTTTGTCTTTGTCCTGACCACACGGTCAGACAGGCACCTCCCCTTTGAAGCCAGCCTTGATTCGGCCATTTTGGTAGTTCTCTGTTGTCAGCCATTTTGTTTTGTAGGCCAAGCAGCTACTTGATCACCACACCCGCCTTTGTCTTTCTCTTTTCTCTCTCTCTCTCTCTCACACACACACACACACACACACACACACACACACACACACACACACACACACACACATATAGCATATACACCAAGCTTGTATATAGTTAGTTAGAATTTGTGTGTTCTGGTTTGCTTTGCTAATTTGTGAATAAATATGATTCTTTGGAATCATACCTGCTGTCTGTTTAATGCTGCACAAGAGTGAATGAATAGTCAACCTCTGCTGAGTCAAGAACTCCGAAATCCTTCAGGCGTTACTGTTAATTTTGGTTGTTGTCCTTAATTTAATTATTAATCAAACTCCAAATTAATAGTTTAGCGTATTTTATGAGACTGATATCTTTAACTGGCAATCATTTTTCCCTTTACGGGAATGGTGCCCCACGAGGTGATTTAATGTTAATTAAGTCACATTATTTAACATAATTATTAATTATTAATAATAATTATTAATTATTTCCGATAGCCAATTGACCCCGACATATTTGGTACCTCCATGTGAAGCCTAGTGTGTTGACCCCAACATATTTGGTGCCATCGTGTGAGGTAATTATATGTTAATTCCCAACAATTCTGATCATTTTGGGATGTAAATCACAAAATCAAAGATGTGAAAACGTTTGATAAACTGTATTTTGACATAAACACAACAATAACTAGCTTCTGTAAATTAAAAACGTAAACTTATAGCCCTACAAGTACAAATGTATATGTAAAAAAAGCTTTTAGAACATAAAACTGAAGATTATCTTGTCAGGAGGAGGAGGAGGAGGAGGATGACCCCAGCTCCGCAGCCAGTGCGCAGAGCAGACCAGACAGGCCCGGGTGCAGCCATGGGACCAGCCCTTCCTGCACCTTCAGGCGGGCGGGTTCAGTATGCTGGAGAGGGAATTGGGCTCTCTAACCTCCCGGTTAAAATAAAATAAATTGAATAATTTACAATTTGTTGACAGCGTTTCTCTCGTGCGCGCGCGCTCTCTCTTTCTCTCTCGCAGTCTCACTCTGTTTCTTTTCTTTTGGCTTTTCTAAGATGACAGATGCTGAATATATACTCCCTATCTGATGCTGTGGCTGCTTGTGGGTGACTGAGAGGGATGTGAACTCATTAGTTTGCAGCTGTGTTAATCAAATCAGGTTGGGTTTCCATTACGCGTGCCAAACGTGCCAAACGTGCCAAACGGTTCCAGTCCCCTTTGATCTGACATCAGATGTGACGGGACAGTCGATATAGAGATACATTTATTGTCTCCTCAGCTGTAAAACGCTCACTCTTTCCAGTTGGTAGGTCCGCCATCTAACTAGCTCTCCGCCGTGCGCTCCTATCACGCCTCTTTTAAAGGAAATGAGAGGTGACACTCTGATTGGCTTATTGAATGATACGCCCAAAACACACCCATGAATAATTCACAAAGTAAGTCCAACCCTTTTAGACTCTCCGCCATGGCGCACAGTCTGAAAACGTGCTGTCTGACATGCAAGTGATTGGGACACGCCCATGCGCTGCACGCCTGGTGCTTTGCATTTTAGACCATCTAAGTAGGGCCCTGTGAGTCAAGCTGGAACTCATGGGCAGGGGACAAACGCCACTGTGTATATTTAGTGCATATGCAGTAAGGAAGCATAAAACATATTTGGCGTATAGCTAGGCAAGCAACTTCATGGGAATGAATGGCCGCCATTTTGGCATCAGGTATCCAGATATTATTAGAAATCTGTGAGGCCTGCTCTCAGTACATCAGTGTGAATGTTAACTGTCACAATTCTGAGAAGGATGTGGGATCTGTTGAAGTTGATCAGTATTCTCGCCTCTTCAGTGTGACTTGCATTTCAGTCTGAGCAGGAGAGGACAAGCTTCACCTTAGTCGTAGAACTTCACCTTACTTTGTACTTCACACTTTTAATGTGTCTGGATTCAATGTATTTACTTGTGCTGCAAGAAAGTGCATCGTGTTTACAGCAAGATAACCTTGACAGCTATAATATCTAACATTTTTTATTATTTCAGCAGCGTTGTGTGCGCAACCAGATAAGAACCTTTTATTTGACATGAATCTGAGCTGCACAAAGCCACTTTAAACTCCAGGAAGTCGAATAAACACATTAGAAGATGGTAAAAGTGTTGATAAGCTGGGTGGGTTTCACTGAGCATAATGCTGTTTTACTGCGATCTGGGAGGAAACATAGAAGATAAGAGACACGAAAGAAAATTGACTAGAGCTCAGATTCCTCAACACAGCTGACATCACTGTCTGTCCTTAGTGGAGGAAAATACAGAGAAATAAAGCTGCATTTCCTGATAGACACTTAAAGGTTTTCTGTTTTTCTAATCAGACCATGAAATCTTCATTTTCATTAAGCTGATTGGTTAGTTACCCAGCAGGCATTAGTCATCCATCTATGTAAAGGACAAGGATGAAATCAGAGGTTCTGATACAAGTGACATTTATATATTTAGTTAAAGGGTTTTTAAAGTCTGACACTGTGAAAACACAAGTTGCCACAAGTGTGTACTATAGAAAGAAAATAAGGAGATTAATTGTAGAGTTGTACCGATACCGATACCAGTATCGGAAATGCCTCTGATACTGCCTGACATGCGGCATCGGGCATCGGCGAGTACAGCCAATGACCAATCCGATACCACATAATGCCTCATGTCATTACACATACGCACACTATCGTTTGAACATCGCCATCGCCATGTGCGCATGTGCGACAGTCACATGGCAGGACATGAAATGTTTTCTCTTTTTTTAGAATATGTAAACTTTTGTTTTGCTTCAGAAAAGCAGCTCTGAAACTCCGCTCGTTGCTCGGCTTCGCTCGCCTCCCTCTCTGACAACAGCAGCCCCTCCCCCTCTCATGCACACACTGCAGTCACACAGTGAAAATGAGCGACATGCAAGAGGGAGAAACGGTAAAGGAGGATTTATGCCTGGTACACACTACACGACTTTTCTACCCGTTCTGAAAGTCACTATGTCACATTACACGATTGTGGAGTCATAAAATCGTGCCGTGACTTGGCCGACAGACATGACACACTACACGATGGCACACACCAATTATCCCCGGTCGTCTCTCACGATGTGTGTGATGTCATCGGGTTATTCTTGTTCTATTTTTATTACTTTTACCAATTTTTCAAGTCACTGTGTGTGTTCATGTGCCAGCCCAAATGTTGTTGTAGTCACTTAAAAAGCATCAGCAGATGGCCGGAGCTCCATTTGAAGTATCGCACGCAAACATAAAAGTCTCAACAACAGGTTCCTACTTTTTTTTTTTTTTTCTTTTCTCCTACTTGTCTGCATTGGTCTTCATAGCTTAGCGCCACAAAAGTGTGCAAGCTTCTTGTGAAGATTGATGCACTGTTAATCTTGCAGTCAAGTATTTTTATACCCACAATGCGTGGTTGTGACCGTCACCCACCCTCCCTGGAGACTAGCCTATCAGCCTTTATTGGAAAAGCTTCCTAATATGAGCCAGAGAGGGCCGTGATACACCAAGGTGTGTTAAGGGGAAAGTAAGGAACAAGCAAGGGGGAGGGGGCAGGTGCTAGTCCTGAGTTATATAGTGACAGTGCATGCTGAGGAGAAGGAGGAAAAACAAACAAACAAACAAACAAAAAAAAAAAAAAAGGGATAAACAGGCAGTGTAGCTGATGTATTGTGGCCTTGAGGTGGTTGTGCTCCATGCAGATTATCAGAAATAAACATATACATGTCTACTATACTGTACTGAGAAACAGAAACAAAAGAAAAGTCTATACTGGACACCAAAAATGTGAGAGTCTTGGTGGAGGGGGAAAGTCCTCCTGTAGAGAAGAGAGAGCACAGTGTGGAAAGTTTGAGAAGCAAGTGAGCCCCTTTGAAGTGATCCCATCGGTTCTTTGCGATGCGTCACGGGGCTGAAGTAACGAACATGCATGCGTGTATTAGAACCCTCCCAATGTGTTTATGAAAACCAACACCAGGGTCCAGGGCCGGCCCTGCGGGGGAAGGGGGGGCGGCCCGTCACCCCAAGACCACAGGAGCGCCCAGACCCCACGACCAGGGAGCCACAGAGGCGGCAGGACACCACGCAGGCCCAAGGACCTGGGGCGGCAATGGCCGGCCCCCCCAGAGAGCCAGAGACACACCCCAGACAGGCGGGACAGGAGGGCCCACCCACCCACCGCCCGACGCGGACCACCCCCACCCCCCACACCCAACCACCATCCACCCCCGACTACAACAACAACAGGTTCCTACTAAAGTTTCACAATAAAAGCCTATTTAGAAAAGAGGGATTCTCTCGACGAGGTTATAAGGGGCTTTTAATTTGAAACAAGTTCAGGAAGTGTTGAGTTTGAAATGACGATTCGATCCAACGGGAGTTGATACACCAACATAGATAGCAGAGGGATTAATAAATAAATAAATATGTATGCATGTATGTATGTATGTATGTATGTATGTATATATATATATATATATATATATATTGCAATAAAATAAAAAATACCACAATGTCATTTTTTTCTAATATCGTGCAGCCCTACATTCTACACTAGCCTTTAAAATGTCTTTTACCAAATTGTGTGGCTGGTGGGTAATAATAATTAAAAAAAAAAAAATTATGGCATTCATTCTACTATTCTACTATTATGTATTTAAATTCTTAATATTTTACATATAGTTTTAGGAGTTGAGACATACAAAAATCCATATCCCATCCATCTTTATTTTATGCGCTGGTATCGGAACAGTACTTGGTATCGGCAGACATCTAAGGTTCAGGGATTGAAATCGGTATTGGGAAGGAAAAAGTGGTATTGTTACATCTCTAATTAACTGTCAGTGCCTATTTTCAACTTGATAAGTTAATTACCAACATTAAGAGTTTACAGCACTTTTGGTTCACACTGGCCAAAGAACCAAGACAAAATGGACCCCTTATTTTCAATGTATTTCAATAACAAGGGGAAAGTCAAAAGTCAGATTAAAGTCACATTTAAAAAGTCAGGATAACACTTATTGATCTATAAAAACAAAAACAAAACTTAATGTCTGCCATGAGGAGAGGTGCACTAAGCTGAACACAGCAATGTGCAAACAAGAATCATAATTTGTCTAAAGTAGAACAAACAGCAATCCTCCTGTTCCATCAGATATCATTCTGCATAATATCTCCGGGATCTTCTTTCATCAAACTACTGTGTTTTTCTCTCTTTATTGTAATCTAAGTTGTATCAGAATCAAATTCCTGCTTGAACTAACATGCATATCATGAGTCAAAGCTTACATGCCACCACAATCTATGAAGTCTTAAAGGGGAACTACACCCATTTTTTAAAAATTCATACATGATATTCCTATGGCCTAAGACATTCCAAAAATACAAGTGACATATGTTAACTGGCTCCGAAATCCAAAAACTAAAATGCTAAAACTTGTCAAACTTGTGATGTCATAAGGTATTTAGTCTGTAGCTGCTCCATAGACATGGTATTGGGAGAAATGACATTGAGATAGAGTTTAGATTCTCGGCCCGTACCCGAGCCAACATTTCACACCAATATCCGCGGGCCAGGCCGAAAAGCCCTACTACATAGGCGTTGTCATTAATGTTGCTTTGTTGTTGTTTGTGTTGTTTTTGTGATCTTTTCTGAATAAACGAACACGCCAGATGGCAGGTTCATGCCTCGTACTTGTTCTATTATTTATTAACTCTAAACATGGGCAATTCCTGTGTGTTGTTCAATAGTTAGAGTACACTGACAACAGCATAGAGGTTGCTGCAGAGATGCGGGAGAGTCAGGACCCTGAACAGCTCCGCCGCCGAATTTAAACAGCCCACCAAGGCACGGATTTAAAAAAAAAAAAAAAAGTCGGGTGTTAATAGGGATCGGGCTCATAATTACAGTTAATATGTCGGGCAGGGCCGGGCTCGGACACGACGTGCATGGGCTCGGTGTAGCGTCGGGCCGGATTTTTTAGGCCCGATCTAAGCTCTACATTGAGAGCACCCAGGAGAATGTTCTGAGTATATAGGAACATTTCCTGTTTTAGAACGGAGAACTCTACAGTATAACACAGGTAATTTTAAACATTCCGTGGGTCCATAAAACCAGGCTCCTATTCACTGTCTATGGACCAGCTCCAGACTTTCTATGACATCCCAAGTTTGACACTTACTTCTCTGGTTTCTGACTTTGAGAGAAATAGCTCATCTTAACACATGTTGATCGAACTTTCCTTGGCCACGGAAATAACATATTGGAATTCATAATGTGGGTGTAATGTTCCTCTTTAAATTGCTGCAGAAGCTTCCAGCTGTTAAGCAGCTTCCCTGATTAGCTGCTTGTGTGTGATGATGTCTTTGCCAACTGCTCTCTCTGCTTTTATGCTGTTCTGAGCTCCTATTGATGAAGTGCAGTGAGGTGTATTATTGTTTGATTATTCATTTCAAGTTTTTTTCTTAAAAATATGCATTAACATAAATTCAGCATATTGTTAGTCAAATGGAATCAGTCTATTCATTTTAAAATAGGTATACAAACTAGAATTACCTCTTTGCAGTCGTAAACCAGTGAAGTTGCACTTTAAGTTTACATCCATGTCTGCAAAACACATGGATGCGCCATACACATTTTTCCCATGGAAGCACAATTAACACACTTTCAAGGTGGACACCAATTCAGTATCTGATCAAATGTTTCCCTTTCTATTCTTGAGATATGACATTGAGTAATGGCCAGAAAAGGGTTTTATGTATACTATTATGATGCCACAGTAAAGTTGACCTTTGACCTTTTGGATATAAAATGTTATCACTTAAGGTTTTTTTGTTTGTTTTTTTGTAAGGAACTTTGGTCTTTTTACACTGAGTGAAGTCATGCATCCTTGGCAAACCAAATCAACGTTTCCTAATTCAACAGTTTGTATATCTTACAAAAATGCACATACAACAATTTGTATATCTATTGAATTTGTGGCCCATGAATGATGTTACATACTTAGCGTAAAGTAACATAGGTTAGGGTTAGACGAGGATTAGGTTTATCTGATCCCTGATTAGTTCAACCACTGCATTGTCTGTTTGAGTGAGACAGCATCGATGATAAATATGAGTCCATGTGTTTGTATTAGTTTACAGATAGTTAGCTAAACTGTTGATGTTGTGACCAAGAGGCAACCTCTGAGGCTAAAAAATAAACCCAACACAGAAGTGCCAAAAACTGCTGAAGAACCACTTAAGGCTGGCTCCAAAACAGAGTCAGTCCCCACAGACCCTCATGTTAAAATAGCCAACTTAACAGCAGATATAAACATGTTTACAGCCTGGTACAAAAAAACCCATCTTTGGTCTCTGTAACTAATTTCAATTTCAATAAAATGTCATTTTGCCACACATTTGTTGTGCTGGGCAGAATGAGTGTTTCTCAGATCTCAATATCTCAAATACAGGAATAAATGTCATCATAACAGAACAATCAGGGGCGCCGCCAGGGATTTTGGGCCCCATGAAAAGAATTTTTACCGGGCCCTATACACAGCTGGCTGTGAGGCCGTCGAAAATTTTTTATGTTATTTTACATAAAACTATGCATTTTGATGGTATTTTTGACTATCATTCCCATATTTGTGAAAAAAGAACAATCTCTTCCTGGAATGCCACATTCCTCCCTGACAAACCTGAAGAGGATCCTGGACCTGGCTCTGTAGAGTGTATGTGACATAGCCTACATAAATTATATAGTATTTCCTATAATGTAGCCTAACTATTCTAATAGCATCATAGCCACCGTTTCAGGTGGCCTCCCACCATTTTGTTTGCTTTCAGTGATTTGAAAGAAAATGTGATTTTCACTAACAATCCCCCACTGCTCACTGTTTCCTCTTGTAGGTCTAATTTATCTCCAAAACTGTAGACTCACAGGTGACATACTGTCGACCCTTTGCTTCTTTCTCCTCTCCTAGCTTCCTTTCTTTCTGTTTTTGGCTACCTGATTTTTGAGGCATATTGCCGTCGCCTCCTTACCCGCTGTCTGTGACAAATTACCAGCGCACTGCAGCTGATCCAGTCTGACTGAACCATTTTATGTAAATAGAGAGGGCGGGTGTTAATGTTTCCAAAAGAAGTAAAGTTGTTGTTACCAGTACATTGTAAATAAAATATATTTGTGATTATTAGTTAGTTAATAACTTAGTGTCATATTATTTTTTGTCAGTATTATAATTTTATTAGGCCCCTCTTAATCATGGACCCCTAGAATCCTTCTCCTTTTTGCCCCCTTTTCGGCACCCCAGTTTTGAGGCATACTGCTGTCTCCTCCGCTTTGCCCGCTGTGGCGCTGTCTGTGACAAATCGCCTGTGCGCTACCTGCAGCTGATCCAGTCGGACTGAACCATTTTACGTAAATAGAGGGGGGGAAGAGGGGGCCCTGCAGGGGTTGATGCTTCCAAAACAAATAAAGGTATTGTTACCAGGACATGGAAAATAAAACATGTGTGATTATATGTTAGTTAATAACTTAGTGTCATTATTTTTTTCTGTATTATAATTTCATCATCATTAGGGGCCTCTCTGGGCCCCCCTCCATCATGGGCCCCTAGAATCCGTCTCCTTTACCCCCCCTTTACGGCGCCCCAGAGAACAATAGCACTAAAAACAAATGCTTAACACTAAAAACACCCTTAGCAATAAAACTACTATGAAAACAGACACTAGCAATAAAAACAAACACTAAAACAAAAACAGTCCCTAAAAACAAATAAAATTAAAAGTGCCCAGCACAGGTATAAAGATAAAAAAGTGCCAAATGATGTGTGTTAAAATGAATGATGTCTGCAAATTGAATTAAGTGTCGAGTATGGATGTGGGGATAAAAGTGCAAATAATATCTGAGCAGCAGAGTCAGGTGCATTGGCTATTCAGCAGCCTAACTGCCTGTGGGAGGAAGCTTTTTAGCTGTCTTGTGGTTCTTGCTTTGATACTCCTGATACTGTTTGCCTAATAATACAAGATCAAAGAGTTTGTGGGGGGGTGTGAGGGATCTTTGACAATGTACAGTGGTTTGCAACGGCATTGGCTCTGGAATAGGTCCCGTACAGAGGGTAGGGGGACCCCAATGATTTACTTGGCTTCCCTGACTACTCTCTGCAGGCCTTTGTGTCTGCAGTTTTACAGCTGGAGTGCCAGGTAGTGATAAAGTATGTCAGTACACTCTCAACCATGGCTCTGTAGAACATAGTGAGGATGTTTGGGGGAGTGATGTTTGTTTTAGCTTCCTGAGAAAGTGCAGTCTCTGCTGGGCCCGTTTGATAATCCCACTGGTGTTCAAAGACCAGGTGAGATTGTCCAACATCTCAACTCTTAGGAACTTGATGTTCTCCACTGTGGTGCCACTGATGCCAAGGGGTGTGTGCTCAGGCTTTTTTTTTTTCCGATGTTGACAATCATCTCCTTGGTTTTGTTGACACTGAGCACCAGATTATGATGTTTGATCTCCTCCCTGTAATTTGTTTTATCATTTCTGCTCATGAGCCCCTCCACTGTGGTATCATCCATGACTTTGATCATCCGGTTCCCTGTGCTGCACAGTGATGTGATAGCAGAGTAAATAACAATAGAGTGTGCCGGCAATGAGTCCTAAAACTAGGGATGTCCCCGATGTTTTTACAAAATCGGAACCGGTAATAAAAGATCAGAGGAATCACAACAACAACAATGGCCAGGTTTTTCATCTATGTTGTTAACTGTGTCCTCCGCTTTCCAATGTATAAAGTGTGGCAATCCTGTATATTTTATTAAAAAAAATTTTTTTATAAGATAGTCAGCTGATAGCTTGCTCACCTCTAGACACAGCCTGCAGTGCTATCAGCCAGTGGAATGGCTCGATCTAGCCTCGCTTCACCAGGCTCTCTGAATTTTGTCTGGATTCTGGTTCCAGTCTAGAGGGCGGATCTGGAATTCACCAAATTCACCAAAGTAAAAGTGTTCACCAAAGTAAAACTTTAAATTCTAGCACACCATCGATTTGGGGTGATGAGGGGTGTAAGAAAATCGATTAACTTATTGGCTTGGGGCTTTTCCTGTAAATTATATTCTTTAAATTAAAAAGTTTCACCGCGTTTTTATTAGCTTGGTGCTTTTATTTTGACGGAAAGGCGCATCCATCCAATTCCAGATTCTGTCTCACTCGCCCTGGTTCCGGTTCCTTACCAAAACGGCCACTAATGGCCCCAAACTAGGCTCGATCAACTGAGCCCAGGTAGACCGCCCCCTACGCCGCTCCTGGCAGTATGACGAGAGTCGCTGGCGAATGAGAAATGAGCCAGGAGTCCTCTGCGTATTGTACACCTCTCAAAGTCCGTGAAATCGGTGCGCTTCCCTGTGGAATATCATCCACTGGTCTCACCTCAGAAATTCCGCCACAGATATCAAGGGATCCTACGGAGCCTCCACGCCCGAAACAACGCTGGAGCGTTTCGGCATTCACTCACGGTCCTGTGAGTTGGCAACAGCCAGAGGTTACTTTCTGTTTCATTATTCCTTATTTGGAACCTTCGGGCCGGGTTGATTTATTGTTTTGAAACTGAACTTAGTCAGAACAGAGCAATAGATACGAACAGAGTAGCGACACTCCCATAGGACTCCGTTGTAAAACATGTCGGATAGAACTTTCGGGTTATGGAGCCCTCTATAGTTCCAAACATTCCTCGCGTGGAGTCAGACCCTGTTTATTTCAATGGCCACATGACGAGAAACAAGAAACTGACGAGAAAAAGTTATTGATTTTTTTTTGTATATTCACAATGTAATTATGTTTTTTTTGAGTCAGGTTTTCAGCCATTGCCTGCTAGTTTGTTAGCTCGACGCCACCAGCTGTGGAGGTTTAGCACCATTTAGCACCTAACATTTGTGGTGTTCCTATTTGATTAATGAATCACAGACAAATCACATATAGTTGGGATGATTACTAACGGGTTTATTTAGATTTTATCATCCGAACGTGATGGTGTTAGCTAAGGGTAACGTTAATAGGATGTGTTAGCTTTTATTAGTTTTCTCAACTGTTCCATAAGAATATAATGTAGGACAGGCGCACATACTTCTGCCTGAGCCTTTATCAAATACCTAACGTTACGTACGGTGTATTCTTTTTATGTTTAGATAAGAGTGTTGTCTTATAATTTAATTCCTGTTTATATGTATGCCGTGTGATGACAGACTAAAATAAGACTACTTCACTATTACTACTTCTTCTGTCAGCATTTAAGGCATATATTATGTTTAACTTGGAACTATGTCACAGTCACACTAGACAGCTTAAAATGCTATTTCAGCTTGTCTTTGAATGCTACATTCATAAACTTAATCGTACAAGACCAAAACATTGCACAGTGGTTTAAACACTACAGGAGAATGTCACAACACCTGTTACCACTGAATTAATGATATTATTTACCTCTGATTTAAAAATATTACATGTTTATATGGAACGTTGAGTTTAATTATTTTAAATTCTGTCGTTTAGGTGATCCTGAAAGAGCCCTGTGAAGGTTCTGCTGTCAAAAGACTCCACAAGTGAGGTAGCTAGAAATTACATGAGCAGCAAATTATTTTGTGGCTGTTCCTTTTCTTAGTTGTGTATGTGTGTCATGTTTTCTTCTTGCAGGGTTTGCTGTTCACAGACAGTCCTCTCCCCAGCCACTCGTTAGCTCTTCCGAGGAAACCCTGAGGTGTTCCCAGGCCAGCCGAGCGATGTAATCCCTCCAGCGTGTCCTGGGGCGGCCCCAAGGTCTCCTCCCGGTCGGACGTGCCTGAAACACCTCCCAAGGGAGGCGTGCGGGAGGCACGAACCACCTCAACTGGCTCCTCTCGATGTGGAGGAGCAGTGGTTCTACTCCGAGTCCCTCCCGGATGTCTGAGCTCCTCACCCTATCTCTAAAGCCTGATTTATGGTCCTGCGTTGAATCAACGCCGTCGCTACGTCGTAGGGTACAGGGCTACGCAGAAGGCTCGCCGTAGCCCCCGGTGTAGCCTGATGTGCACCTCCCCAAAAATGTAACTACACGTCGAGGCGACGCAGACCCAGTGCAGACCGGCAGGGCTGTGATTGGTTTGCTTGGTAGCAACACATTTCCGGTTCCGTATTTCCAGATTGCGCCATCCCCGCCATCTTTAAACATCTTCTGTTGCAATGTAGATGTTGCAGTATTAAGTCCCATTTATGCTCAACGTTTAATACGGATACGGATACGGACAGAGCCGTCTGTCCGTGTTCCACATTCATTTCTCTGTAACCAGAAAAGCCGGAAGCTAAACAAAGAATCAACTAGAGACGACGATAACCACTCAGGAAAGGAACGAAGCCTCCTACCGCTTTGGTGGTGAATTGCACCGCGACGAAACGGAGTGACGGAGAAGTTCGAAGGGTTCACGATGGCATCACGGCAACGACGTAGCGACGTCGTTGATTCAATGCAGGACCATGAATCAGGCATAAGGCTGAGCCCAGCCACCCTGCGGGGGAAACTCATTTCGGCCGCTTGTACTTCTTTTGGTCACTACCTAGAGCTTGTGGGCATAGGTGAGGGTTGGAACGTAGATTGACCGGTAAATCGAGAGCTTCGCTTTCTGGCTAAGCTCCCTTTTCACCACAACGGACTGGTTAAGGGCCTGCATCACTGCTGACACCGCCCCATTCGCCTGTCAATCTCCCACTCGATCCTACCCTCACTTGTAAACAAGATACCGACATACTTAAACTCCTCCACCTGAGGAAGGCCATCTGATCCAACTCACCACCAGGTGGTGATCAGTTGACAGCTCTGCTCCTCTCTTCACCCGAGTGTCTAGAACATATGGCCACAGGTCATATGATACAACTACAAGGTCAATCATTGACCTGCGACCTAGGCTGTCCTGGTACCACGTGCTCCGATCGACATCCTTATGCTCAAACATGGTGTTAGTTATGGCCAAACTACAACTCGCACAGAAGTCCAATAACTGAACACCGCTCGTGTTCAGATCGGGCAGGCCATTTCTCCCAATCACGCCCCTCCAGGTCCTGCTGTCATTGCCCACGTGAGCGATG
Source organism: Epinephelus awoara (assembly GCA_035609425.1). NCBI lineage: Eukaryota > Metazoa > Chordata > Actinopteri > Perciformes > Serranidae > Epinephelus > Epinephelus awoara. The sequence continues at coordinate 42,464,119 of CM069294.1, read as the reverse complement.
AAGTCCCCCAGCAGAACAATAGAGCGGTACTCTGCACTGCTGTTCGGCGCATAAGCGCAGACAACAGTCAGGAACCGTTCCCCGACCCGAAGGCGCAGGGAAGCAACCCTTTCGTCTACTGGGCTGGACCCGGCCTGACCCCATGGGCGAGCGCCTGGTGGCCGGGCCTTCGCCCATGGGGTCTGGCCGGGCCCAACCCCAGGCCTGGCTCCAGGGCGGGGCCCCGGTAACCCTCCGGGCCAGGTACACATGCTCTCGTTGATTTCCATCATGAAAGGACTTTTGAACTGTTCTTCATCTGACCCTTTGCTCAGAACCAATCTGCCATGGGAAACCCTACCAAGGGCAAAATGCCCCTGACAGCATAGCTCCAAGGGTAATTAGGGCACTCAAACTCCTCCACCCTCTCTGCTTACGCTGATATTTTATCCTTGACTAAGTGAACATACTAGGGCGTACTATAAGTGGAGCAGACTCCGCGAGGGATATCCACAGTCATTCGGGCTTTCATAGTCGAGCGCACTTCCGCATTGTAGTTTCCTGTAAAAATGTCTGTGAAAAAAATCCCCCGATGTGAAAAATACATGCCGAGCAGTCACTGGTGCACGGAGTGGAGTCCGCGCGGTCGTTAAATCTGAGCTTTGCGCACACAGGGTTTGTGGACGTCCGCTTTAAGTCTACACGGACCTCCACAGAGTCCGTTCCACGTATGTTCTGCCCGAGTATGTTCAGGCTTTCACAGACTCACATCACGTGTGGAGATACTTCACTTTCCTCCGCTGTGTCAATGTGATAACGTCATCAAATGACTTGTCGACTCGACTTCGACTTTATTGACAGATAAGTCAACCTGAAAAAAATCAAAGTTGTTAATGCCCTAGGGCGTACAAAGGTTAACATATTCAGAGTTTATTCAACCAATTCAGATCAGCTGTTCTAGAACTGAATACTCAGTTTCCCATATTCAGAGTTCACTGTTAGACCGAGTTTGTTGAACCTTTGGAATACCTCTCAGGGCTGTTATAATGCTGACTGTTGTTATTCCTCAACCAGGCATCTCAGATAATCATTGGGTCCTTCACTAAAGATGTGAATGGCAGATAAGATAAGAATAATAACAATAAGAATAACTTTATTCAATTGTCTGTCAGCTCATTTATTATTTGCAAAAGAATTAAAAAGCGTGATGGCTGTAGGTATGTCGGATCTCCTATATTTTTCTGTCCTGCATCGAAGAGAGAGGAGCCGTCCACCGCTGTTTTTTGTTCCATCAAGGTGTTATGGAGTGGATGAACCCGGTTATTCATGATGGCCTTGAACATCATCAGTGTGCATCTCTCCACCAGCTCCTCCAGTGTGTCCAACCACAACTTAAAGAGTTGTGTACATAGTTGTGCCTGCAGTAAATCTCATATGGCTTTTTTTAACCATTTCATAGCCCCAGCTTTGTTCTGCTGTCCTAATGCTGGAATATGATCTCTGTTAAATAAAATTGCTCTTCCTTAATGCCAAATTTATCATTTTCTGTGATGTAAAAGCCTTCATACATTGTCTTTTAATTTTTTCTTGTTCCCACAGACACACAGTTGTTCTTATTGTCACACTCATCGTTTAAATACATAAAATGTTTAACTGAAACCATCATTTATCATCATTGTCCAATGTCAGCAAGTATTCACAAGTAGCCTACATTAATCTCATGTAGCTACATAAGAGATGCATTGCACCAGATTACAGTTTAGCTGCTAATTTATCTGCAGTCCATGAAGCTAACACAAAGCTTTCCCTCAAAAAAAAAAAAACACACAGAAAAACTTGGCTAATTATGCTTTTAGTTGCATCCAGCCACTCAATACACATAACTGACATTGATGTATACACAGTAATTCAGTAAGAGTTGTAACTGTACCTGTGTATGGTTTATTTTAATATTTACCGTACAAAAGCAAGCTCACTGCTGTCTGTCCCATAGAAGAACATGACAGCGGAGGCTGTGTTTGGAACTATTGAGGCTTACATGAACCAGTCAGAGCAAACAGTTTGAGTCAGAGCAAACAGCGGATTTTCTTTACCTCCTTGTTTGTGGGAAAAAGTCAATAGGTTTTTGGTTAGATGCCTGAAATAAGGTTTGTGCTTAACACAAACTTAAGAGACTTTCCCATTTTATTTTACAGTATCAGTCAGTAAATATCCCACCTGAGAATTTTGAAGCTGTCTTAAAAAAGGTGGATGCTTACAAGTGGCTAAATTAGACTACAGAACATCATGCCGAACATAGCTTTACAGTCTTGTTATGGTGGTGACTTTAGGTTATGTGACCGTTGTGTAGTTTGTTTATATCCTAACATTAGCTTTTTACTTAAGGCAATTGCATTTAGGCTTCAGTAATCTTTAGTAATCATGCTACAGAGCTTATTTTCAACAATAATTCAAAATTCAGTGAAAAAATCCCAAATGTTTTTTGACAATGGAACCACTGTGATGCTAACTTCAGCATCTGCCTACAGAAATACATCATCCCTGGAGCACTTCATGGGCTGAGAACACAGCTTTGGGGTGATCCAGGACTCAGGACGATGGGGACAATGGTTTGGCTGAGAGAGATGTTAAAGATGCCTGTTAGGACATCTGCTAGCTCGCTGGGACATTCCTTTAGCATGCGTTCTGAGATGTTGTCAGGACCAGCCACTTTTCAGCGGTTGACCCTGGTTAGGGTCTTCCATGTGTCGGCCATCTCAATCATTAGAGCCTGCTGGTCAGATGGTGAAAAAGGACTGGGTCTCTCCCTTGGTGATGTGTTTGATGCTTCAAATGCGCAGAGTTGTTGAGCCTGTCTGGAAGATCAACATTCATTACATTTTATCAAGCCCCGGTATTACACATAGTTAAGGGCCTGGTAGTGACAGGCTGTCTCTAAGGCTTCACCACTGAGTCAGATTCACCCCTCGCTCCTCCACAGCTCCAACCTCTCGTCCAAATAAAGTCACTTCTGGCTCCAAAAAACCAAGATGACGAAGTCTGAAATGCCAAACTTGAGGCTTCAAAACAGCCGTCCACAAACCAGTGAGTGACGTCACAGGAGTTACTTCCATTATTTATAGTCTATGGTTGTAACTCAGGCATGTGATTGTCAAAGGACAAAAAACAGGAAAATATACAAAACTGAAAATTTATTTGGTAGTAACACAGGTGTAAACATCAAGGTAAAAAAAAAAAAAAAAAGAAAGAAAACACTCCTAGGTTATCAGAATTGATGATTGTTGGTAACTAAAACCAGGCATCATAGTGAGTGGAATAAGACATGAAACCTAGATATTTATGCTTGTGTGTTTTGCGAGAGGGTCATCAGAAATCCCAGTTACACACCATAAAAATTCTAGGTCCATGTTAGGAAAAGTCAAAGTCAGACTCAAAACTCTGACAAACTAGGAGCGTGTTTTTACCTTTTGAACCCTCCTACAGCAAACCCCAGGGGCAATGTCTCTTTCCCCTGATATCAGGAGTTTGTGGAGGCTGTATGTACTTTGGGGGTTTGTCTGCGCTCTCATTGATCCTCTGAGGAGAGGAGCGGCGCGACGTGGGAGCAGGAATCAATGGAGCGGGAAATTAGCCCTTAATTAATAAATATATTGTATTCAGCTCGTCCACTGCTGCAGGAGAGGCACCTGTGTGCATATTAAACACAACCAGGAAGACACACACACACACACACACAAATTTATACTGAACTACTCTTTCAACCAGTGAAAGTGTCGGCTAAATATAAGACGCGGCCACCTGAATGCTTTGAAATGTTTGCTAATAAGAAAAAGGGGGAAGATAAGAGATTGTTAGTATCTGAGTTTACCAAATACCTGTATTTTGCCAGCCTTGGTGTCAGGAATCACCAATGCGACCAAATCATTTTTTTTTCCAGGCATTAAGTTTATCTCCTACATACATATATAGGGCTGCAGTTTCTGGGGCTGGAAAACGAAGCTAATGCTGAAGCGCCAAAATGTTTAGAAGGCCAAACTTCAAAACAGCAGTCCACAAACCAATGGATGACGTCAGGGTAGCTATGCCCATTATTTTACACGGTATACAACTTAATTAGGCTGTTTTGAGAGTGAGAGAGCTGTGTAGAATAAACCATTAGTGCATGATACAAAGGCCATTAAAAGTTCAACCAAATGCAGCATAAACAAAAGTTTAAATAGTTTCTGTCAGCTCCACTAAATTTATGCTAAATTTAGGCTCTTATTTTGCAAGTGTTGGTAGTGGTTTTGTGGTTGGCTTTGTACAGTGGTGGCATATGGCTTTAAGTCACACATCGGGCTGAGGAAATCAGCTCACCAGTACTAAGGTTTTTAAATGTAAATATCAGTAAAATCAAGGAAAAGATGGAGAAGAATGGGCACCAGCTGAGCTAGTGTCCTGCTAGCCATTATATAGATGCTGGGAAAAAAAATAGAAGACATCTGTGCCAACATCAGTTTCCAAAGGGATATCAGGAACTGTAGTATCCTTTGATTCACTGAAACGTGAACAGCGCAATTTAAACCAGGTGAATCTTTGTCTATATGCTGATCTAATGGTCCAGAGGATTCTGGTGAGAGAAGGAGAAGAGGCGTGCTTTACAGATAATAAGAACCGGCGTGATGGTGAGAATGTGGCGTGCTGTCCCATTCCTGCTGGGGGTCACTGCTAAACACCATTCAGAGGCGTCTGGTGTGCGGCACTTGAGTAATACCTTATATAATTCCATATGACAAACAAATGATTGATTGATTGATTGATTGATTGATTGATTGACTGATTGGCTAGAAGGGAGTAGGGTTGGGACTAACAATTCCGATTCCTTCTTAACGGTCTGATGCCTCTTACCGATTCCTACATTATATTCATTATACTTGCTATACTTAAACAAGTATATAATAAACACAAATGCAATCATACAAATACAAAAACTTTATTCTAACTGTTGCACAGTACAATTAGATGAAGATACACATTTTTGTGTGGTGTGTATTTCAGATTTAGAGCTTGTATCATCTCCCTGAGAATATATAACAACAAAAAGTGATTCTCTGATTTCTACAGTAACACCATTACCTCAAATTAACCACAGCAATGTAATAAAAAATACTTATATGCATTCATGCTTGGGCACTGTTATTTACGTGACAACACCTGAACAGAACACACACACACACATTGGCTGTTTGTTTCTAGGTCTCCCTCTCCGCGGACCATGCATGGTGCACGCCCGACCTGTTAAATAGCCTGTAACCATAACAACTGTGTGACACAAACTCAGTGCTTTAGTAATTAAATAATGTCAGGCTCGGTTGGGTTCGGACAGAAATATGCGGCCCATGCCACACTCTAATGGAAATGCACGTGACGCTTTTTTTTTTTACAATCTAGGAACCATTTGCAGGAACCGTTACTCCAAATGTGATTGGACCAGGTTCCAAAAAAGAACCGGATCCGGATCCCAACCCTAGAGGGGAGTGAGGGTGGAAATAGCTGTTTGCAGTTTGCGTCTCTCTCTCTCTCTCTCTCTCTCTCTCTCTCTCTCTCTCTCTCTCTTCTCCACCTTTATTGTTTCAGTAACCCACAATGTACAGCGATGCTATCCATGGTGCTGAAACAACACATGCAGGCTATCTAAAATAAAAGGCACAGGTCTTGAACAGTTAGGTGCAGAGGACTTCCTCAGAACTTCACAAAGGAATTTATATATGAAAGAAAGATTTAATATCCCAGTCTGTCAGTGCGGTTACTGTTTTCACACGCACACCATGTATAAATGTGCGCAGTGGCTCTATTAATGGGGACACACAGCAGCAGTGCACAGCATCTCTGCTCTCTGCTATGTTCACATTTTAGAGAATGTTGATTAATATTTTCTTCATTAATGATGTAGTATTTCACCCACCTGCAACCCATCTGCTATATATGATACTGCTATTGTAAGAGAGCTGCAATGATCACTGTGTAGCTAATCAGTGTTTTATGATGGTGTTGTATCGGTAACATAGGTGTAAAAACACATGTATTAGTCATTCTTACTCACTGGCTCGCTAAGTAGACTGCACATTGCGCAGTTACATGATCTTATAGAGTGGAAATGTGTGGTTAGTTAACTGAGAAGGTATATCCTTTTGTTTATACTGTTTTTGGCTGACATTTCAATGCCATTTATATCGTGCACCAATCATGTCATTCTGCACGATAATATCTCATCCAAATTAGATATTAGCTCATATATTATCTATTTGCAAGATAATATCTCTTACAAAGGAGATAAGCCAACATTGCTGGGAAAAAAATAATAAAATCTTTCTTTGCTCGGCTTCAGTATATGTAATGCTGCAGTTTTTGGCAAAACCTGGGTAGCCTGGGTCACGAGGATTAACCACATGCATTCTAGTTTATATACACTATTTTTAAAAACATGATGCTAAGTCTACATTAACTTTTCAGATCTTAATTTATGTTCTTTATTCAGGACATGGAGCAGGTAAATACTGTATTATCTTCCCCTCCTTGTCCATTCAGCTGTCAGACAACACACTGGTGCTCTACCATCGTCATCTCATTGGCTCTGAACAGGTTAATTCAGTAAAGTTACAGCTGATCACACACTCCAGCTGTTAACATATTTGTATTTCGGTTGTCATAATAGCTGCTGCTGTTTTGAGAACCTCAATTAAATCACTATTTTTGACATTATAAGTTTATGGAAATGAAACAGTTAAGGCAGGTGAACATAAACACAAGTCTGTGGAGACATCTGTACTGTGTAATCAGCTGTTCACAAACACAAAAAGAGCAGTCAAAGAAAGTTATTGCTGCAACTGAGAAGGATCTTAGAAAGCAAAATGTTCAGGGTTGGAAAAAAGTAGCCAATAGTGATAATGTTAACAAATATTTTTTCAGGGCATAGTCTGACTTATGGCTGAGAAAATACTTGTCAGGCTCCAGTGAACCTAACACACACATTGACACACCTGTTGACCAAACACATCCAACACCTTCCAATCTGCTTTCTTAACACTCTGATGGCAAGAAAGCATTAATCAAGAACAGCAGCGAGGAAGTGCTGTCACTTTAAACAAACTGTCACTTCTACACCTCATAGTTTATGGTAATTCATGGAAAATGAACTTGTTTTGCTTTAAATATTCATTCATAATCTACACAGAACCTGGCAGGTGTTATGAAAAAATGGCATTTTTTGCCCACTCAGACTTCAAACATCACCTGTTGTTATTAAGTATACAGTTTTTTTAATTTGAACATCTGCAGCCATTGTTGTGGAATAACATTTGAGGGTTTACTCGTGAAAAGGCCAAATAATTGATACAGCATGACAATTTATAGTGTCTGACAAACAAGCAGTATATGTTCACAAATATGTAACATTCCTACAAGCCTTCCCATTCACACATTCTCAGGGGCTTCCCATCACTTAAGCTGTTGCTTCCTGCTATTAAGATAACCAGTTCTGGGAACTTTTGCTTCTCCCCACATACCCTAATTTGGTCAGTCATGTCGGGTCATCTGGCTGAGGTCATGTCAGGTCATCTGCACTACAATATCAGCAGCAGGAATACTGTATGTTGTACACATGAGCACTTCTGGCAGTGAATTTAGAATGATATGAGTTGTATCATAGCTGACCTTTCACTTAATGCAAGCAAAATGAAGTTCATTCAGTACTTATAATAAAAAATAGTACATAAGTGTTGAAATGAATCACTTTGTTAAAATAGCGAGAGTAAATAATATTAATATAAAGTCATAACTTCCACCCCAAGATATTGACATATTAATATGTACTGTTCGTGTACGTGCACAAACAAACCTACTTAGAACAGAGCTGGAGCAGAGGCTGCAGATAGTTTGAGGAGTTAAGGAGCTGTTGCCTGTTGAGGAGACACCATGTCTAGGAGACGCTGCTTTTTTCAGTGAGACCACAAATTACCCTTGTGTGGACTGCCAAAAGAAGAAGAAATGAAAAATAAGTGGTTGGAATTTATTTTCAATACTATTCCCCAACAATACAACTCAAACATTTTATTTATCCATTTTCCTGAGGACTGGATTTTCAGGATTTCTATAGCAGTTACTCTAGAAAGTTGGGGCAGTTCCCACTTTGTTGGGCAAATCTTGAGATTCAGGGTCACAACTTTTAAGTATGCATTATGAGTTATGAATTTGTTGTGTAGAAACAAACTAGGAAGCTGCTACCCAGTGTTGAAGTGTGGAATAGGCTGTGCACCCAGTGCTTAGCTGCAGATCTCAGCTAACTGGCTAACCAAAGCGATTGTTTTTAGTTATCATGTTACAGCTGAAACATAAGACAGCTACAAAATAAAAAACTTGCCATTGTGAAATGTCCTGCTCCAGTGTTTGTTGCGATGGTGCTTTGGAGTCTATGAGCTCGTGTTTCTTCACTCAAACTGATGAGGGAGAACAACTGCCGTTGTTAGCTTTGCATGTTGTTAGCAGCTCATGTAGCCTCTGGAGGTGAAATCAGTTACAGCAAGGGGGGTGATGTTTCTGAATCACGCTCTAAGTGTTGTACCAATCACAACAGACTGAGTGAGCTGACCAATCAGACTAGACTGGGCTGCTGGGGCGGTGGGACATAAAGCCAAACACAGTGTTTCAGACAGAGGCACTGCAGAAATGAGCAGTATCATAAATTTGTTTTTTTTTTACATAAATCTACAGACATAAATCTATTCCCCTTATTTTCAAACGCAGAAGTAAATAGTGATCAGCCATTTTCCCTTACCGGAGCTAAGGGTGCAAGCTAATTTTTTTTCAATTTTCAGTTGTTTATGTTAGTCAATCAGTTAGTCAGTTAGTTAGTCTGTGTATTTTATATAGATAACTGTGCCCACGTTTCCGTTATCCGGTAAAAAAAAAAAAAAAAATTCCCCCTAAACGCGAATAAATCGCACATCAATCAAAAACTATGAACCCAAAAAGCACAATCTATCCCAAGCGAGACAAACTGCTTTATCCAGTCTCCAGTGTACCTGCAGAGAACCTGCAGAACTGAATCAGCGAAAAAACACACCGGGCTACACAGCCTCTCCACCTGAGCAGCTGAAGCTGCGGCTCGCACCCTCGACACACAGACGGTGCTTCTGCATGTCAGCCAAACGCGTGCACAACTGTGAGAAATAAATGTGTGAGGTGTACGCTGCTTTTCTATCTTTTTTTATTTTTCTTTCTTTCCTTCTGTCCGTGACATACACAGGACGGGTTGTTTTTATTGACTGAGTTGATTATTAAGCCATAGTTATGCGCGGATCGGCTCTGATAGCAGCCGAATCAGCATGTACGCATTAATCATCCAGCCGTTACAACATGTTGAGCTAGCAAAGCAGTTTTGTGTTGCTATGTGTTGTATTTATTCAGTTTTGGGAAATCACAATGTCTAGAAAGCATCAGTGGCTGCAGCTGACAGGGACAGCTAACACTAGCAGCAAAGCTAACATCAGGACGTCATCTGTTAAAAGCCTCCTGTTGTCGGATACGACATGAAACTACTCCAGTTAGCTCAATCATGTTGTAACTAAGACATCCGCTGGGAAAAAAATTTAAAAATTCACGGACCGTTTATTGAGTTATTACAGAAACGGCTAACAGCTAACGGTTAGCCAAGGTAATCTACGATAACCATGTTATTATTTACAAAACGTGCACATAGAAATAGTAATGTTTGTTCAATTATTGTGTTGATAGACTTTACAAACATCAAATTAGTCTAAACAGTGATATAGTGACGTGAAAAATGTGATATACGTACATATATAGCTAAACTCAACAAGGTAAACAACAAGGCGATTCCTATTTACACAGTGGTCAAGACTGCTGGACCGGAAGTGTCGCACAAAAAACGGAAGCTGGCTGCGTTCTGTTTTGTCTCAGTGTTTCCGTGAAAAAAGGTGAATTCCACTATTCCACTAGACCCCAATAAAATACTACCCCAAAATGAGCATAAGTGTTCTTTAAGACAGACGAGCGGAGTTAAAATTATTACAGAAATAATTTGGTTGCCTCATATGTTACTGTCTGTTCATGGATCATAAGAAATTATAAATCATCTTTGAGGAGTAGATGATTACCTTAAGCTAGCTCGGACTCTGTTAAATTTAACACTATGCTAACAGAGCAAGGCAAGCTAATTGCTAACATGCTTGGTTACAAAGGAAAACAACAAATGCCTTGAGATGGCTGTCAGAGAGACAGAGGTATGATCATGTTATACCGTCTGAGGTGTAACAGGTGGTGTGTTTCACATGTTTTATTTCCAAATTGCTCTAGAAGAGAGGATTAGCAGTTCGTTAGCATTCCCTCCCATACCGTTACCATGGGAGAACACCAGTTCCGGTTCAGCATTAGAAGCTGTGCCTGTAATTTACACAAGGTATCAGGAGAGCTAGGATACAAAGCTCATTTTTCCTGAGTAAAACACCATGTTTGTGTTTAAGAAGAATTTTATACAATATGTATAGCCTACTGGATGAAAATGCACACATGCTGTGGTATGTTACAGCCACAGTGGCTTAAAAAGCTGCCAGAGGCCATTAGCTGTCTTCAGTCACCAGGAGTTCAAGACACAAAATGGACTGTCTAAAACACAAAATTCATATTGTAAATAGGTGCATAGCCAAAACCAATGACATAGAGACTTTAATGTTCTAAACCTCTTGAGATGTGAAAAACATACGCTACTTAAGACTCAATGCAAACGCTTAGAACTGGGACAGGATTTGGGGCAGTTTTGAAGCACAAACTTCTGGGGAACTGCCCATTGGTCCGACAGCCCATTGGTCCGACCATATTAAACCCATTGTTCCAAAGTCCATTCTGAAATCATCATGATGCCCTGTGGTTAAGTTCTGGTTAGGTTTAGGCACAAAAACCACTTGGTTAGGGTCAGGAAAAGATCATGGTGTGGGTTAAAATGAAAAAGAAAGTGACAAACACATAAGTTGTGAGCCTGCTTTGCCTCAAGCCTTTCCCAGCTGACCCAGAGACGGTCGCAGCGCACCATACAAGCCGTTCAGCACCGCGGAGAGCCGGACAAACGGGATGTCGAACTAATGGGCTGTCGGACCAATGACATGGACCCAAACCTCTGCAGCTGCAGTTTAGGTAGCTTACGCCTATGGCAAACATATACTTTCAGTACATTGTAGCTGTGCTCGGACAGCACAGAATGACTGAAAGGTCGACAAAACAGAGAATATTGGTCAGGAGATGGAAAGATTAGGAAAGTACATGAAGAGAGTGAAAAAGGAGGAAAGAGGAAAGTCAGGGGGAGATGTAAAGTGGGGGATGAGAGAAATATGAATGTGGTGGTATGAAGTGACTCCACTGCCTTTAGCTCTCTACCTCGAGATTCAGGTAACATGAAGTTATTTCTGCATGCAACAAGGCTGAAAAGAAGCTCGACTGTACGCTCTGCACCACACCTCTCGACACACCACAGGAGAGGTTAAGAAAACACCAGGCAGAGGGGGAACCTGGGAAATAAGAGAGAGATGGTGGGAACGTGGAGTGCAGGTAATGGGAGGCGTGGATCTGTCCTGCTGGCACTCAGATGTGATTTAGATAGACACACAGAGAGAGGAAAAATAGATTGATGCAGGATGTTGTCAGGTGGAGGAGGTGAAACAGAGATGTAGGGGGGTGGTGTTAATGGTAGATAGTGGGAGGAAATGAAAGGAGATAGGGTTAAAGGTAGCTAGCTGGGAGATGCCAAAGGAAGAGATGAAAAACAAGAACTTGTGTCTGTGAATTACAGATAAAAGCTCCACCACTCTGCTGCAGAAAGTGAACTTTCAGAGAGAAGATATGAATGAAAATATGGACATTTTTAAACCAAATTTGTCTGATGTGTGTGTTTAGACAGAGAGTAAAAATGAACTAAAAATGGATACATGTTACTCACAGGGGAGATTTGGGGAAACCAGTTTTCATTTTAACATACATCACACCAGTCCTCACCCACCATCAAACACATACCTCCTCACCTTCTCTCGCCAGAGTCCTCTGCTCTGTTGGATCGGCATAAAAAAGAGCCTCTTGCAAAAAACAGATGAATTAAGAAGCTTTCATCTTTATTTTTATTTATAGTTAATATTGTCATTAGGAAAAAAATGTTACTATGGAACATCAATGAAGCAGAGCGTTAGTTCAGGGAGAGCACTGAAATTGGCAGATTGGCCTCAGCTGTTTGCAACACACTTTACAATGACCAGACACTTTTACTCTTTTGATTACTCCCATGCCAACTTTATCCATATATGGTATTTGAGCCTGTTCTCAATCCCAACTCGTCAGATACTCACACTTTGTCAGTGGACCTCGGCATCAGACACCTAAGTACAGGCACCCTTAGCAGCAACATGAAATTCATGGGGTGATGGTTGTTTCTGATGCTGCAGGAAACTATTGCAGTGTTAAAAGCAAGAAGGTCCACATAGGGTGGGAGAGAGTGAAGGTGAATGGGCCAAACAAAGTTTGGACTTGGACCCAGGAAACCACCGTTCATTGCCCATGTAAAACCAAAAGTCAGTCAAGTTATTTTGATAAAAACAAAGTGTGCTAGTATAACGTTAGTGAAGTATGTCACTTGACATGACATTACATGTTAGTAACAAATGTACTTATTTTAAGCCAAACCAGGACTTTTTTCCTAAATCTAACTAGATGATTTTCTGGCCTAAATTTAATGGAGTAAATCTGAGAATGCAGTGTTTTACCTACTGTACATTTCTTGTGAAAATACAAGTATATATTTAAAAGATACCAGTAGTATCTGTAGATGTAGTGAGCGTAAATTGAAACACTGTCCCTGAATGTCCAAAACTGAAGCAGGAGGGTACCTAGCATGTCATTTTTTTGACATTTAGATCCACTGAAAAAGCGCCTGTATTTGACAAGATGGGACGAGAACGTGATAGGTATTTTATATTGCTGATTTTGTGATTTAACATTTCATGTTAATGTATGTATTTATTGTTGGGGTATTGGATCTACTTTGTTGGGGGATGGGATCTACTTTGCTGCCTCAATTCAGTGAGAAATCAAACAGCAGAGCTTTTTTATCTAACTGCTTTTATCTTATTGTATAACCATTTAATCTAAATGGTCAATTTATTGACGTAAGTATCTCCTTTGAATAACTTTTGCTTGGAAGCAAAGAAAGAAGAGTGACAATATGGAGCCACAAAGTCCGCAGAAGATGGTCAGTCAGACTTTAGCAGAGGATACTGCTGTGTTTTTTATCATTTCCAACCAATAGTCAGTGTTTTGTATTTTATTTTATTTATATCTTTTTACCATGACTACTATTGTTTCCTAACCTTTATGAAGTACTCATTTTAAACCAAACCACAATATTTTACTTACCCTAACAAAGTCAGTTTTAGGCCACATGGTATCATAACATGAAACGCTCTTATTTTTGTTGCGAATTTGGACGCCACTAACAAACAATGTCATCCTGTTAATCAAATACTAAAGTGTCTTTTGGGAGGGCAGTTATAGACAGTGTAGTTTTAGTTTTATTTGGAAGACTTGTTAACCTGTAGTTCAGCTGAACTGAAGCTAACCTGGACTCAATCGGCAAAAGGCCCAAACAAACCAAAGCGACTTCAAAGAACTAGCAGCAACAAAAGCAGACTATTACATCATCAGACTTTGGCCAAAACGTTGCACATGAACACACCGCAAAGACTTCCCAACCGTAAGTCCTGTACCTGCATGAGAGGAAATAACTCTCCGCGCCAGCAGACTGTAATCGTCATTTAAAAAGGGAAACCGGAAGACTGTCTTGATGCTAGTTAGCCAGTTTGCACAAATCCAATGTTGTAAGAACAGAGCATAGTTAAAGTGCCCCAGTGAACAATAACACAAACCATCAGGAAACATTTCTGCTAAAGAGGTCAGTAGCTAAAGAAAAATAATCTGACCGTCTGTAACAAGTTTGTTTCAATCTCCTGCCCTCTTGACTTTAGCTCTTTGTTTATTTTCCTCACTTCTGTTTCTCTTCTCGTGCGCTGAGCTCAACTGCCAATCACAGTGATTTCATTCACTGACAAGCTCAGCCGTTCCAGTCTTTCACCGTCACTGATTCAACATGCTAAATAGGCCAAAAAAGCTGACAGGGGCGGACAATGGGAAATGGTGCGGGACACACCACAGTGACTAGGGCGACAGACACTCACTGACCTACCAACACTGATCAATAGCTGACTGCCAGTCGGTGTGCAGAGTGTTTTCCTGTTTCAAGTCATTGTGCTAAGCCAGGCTAAACATGTCCAAGAACATGACATTGAACTGAACACAGAGAAATAAAACAGATATCCATTTGAAGCCAAAAGCAAGTCCATTTTTTCCTCAACCAAAATTGGAAATTGTTTGTAAGTTTAGACATGAATGAATTTCACAAACATCTATGTTCTCAATCAGTTGCACATTGATCACATACAGACATCTGTTCCCCTGGTGTGTCACCTGGATCCGATGAATGCACTGTCAACAACACTTTCTCATTTTCATTTTGACTGGCACCGGTAAGTTTATTTTCAAACTGGTTTATACAAGCTACACTGGGAGTAAATCTTAAATATATATTTATTTGAGTGCATGAAAATACAAAAGATATCAAAGCTTCCTGTGAATGTGATGATTGAGTTGTCAGCAGCAGAGAATGAGGACCTGAGTGAAAATAACTGTGAAGAGTGGCTAATGGCTTCAGCCCGGAGCGGTTTCAGGCATGTCATTGGACAGAAACCATGATGTGATTTTATCAGACGCTCTGTGCGGCCTTGAGTGGGCTGATAAAGTGATAAACCCCTGAAGAGCTCTGACACAGGAGGCAGACAGACAGGAGATGTGGCCTCACAGAACAGATAATATGATGGACAGAAGTGGACGCTGTGTGTGTGTGTGTGTGTGTGTGTGTGTGTGTGTGTGTGTGTGTAGGTGTAGGTGGTAGAGATGTGGAGATGAGAAAATGGAGAACAGAGGATGGAGTGTGTAGGGGTGAAAGCTGCTAAATGTGATCCATTTGAGGTGAACAACAGCCGGAGGGTGTCTGTCCTGCAGCTCTGTGCTCTGCTGCCACTCATCCTCCTGCTATCACTCTCACTCAACGCTAATGTCAGGTTGTTTGGAAGAAAAGCTTTTCAGCAACAAACTGCAAGAGGAATCTCTTAGCTCATCTAGGACTGATTATAGGCTAATGGCAAGAATATAGAAAGGAAAGGACATTTCACCTTCACCAGTGCCATGCCTCTAGGGATGTCAGTTGAACTGTTGGTCCACTGCTTTGTTCAAAACTGAAATATCTCAACAAATGGATGGGTCACTTGATAATTTAATTTGTCCAGTACTTTTGTTTATTACCCAATACCTGCAAAACTAATAAACACTCCCATTGGTCCTTAGCTGTACTTTTGTTTTGTACTAATTGTATATTAGCATGCTGATGCTAGCACTTTGCTCAGAGCACGGAGCTGCTGGCATGGCTGTTGACTCACATTTTACTCCATGGGGATGGATTGTAAAGATAGGAAAGATTTCAGTCATGAGGGTTACATCATATATCTAGAACTGTATCCATTATTTATATTATTATTATTAATAATAATAATTTAAAGCTGCAGTAGGTAGAAAGCCTGAAAACGGTTGATTTTTGAGTCTCATCTGAGTTAGGTTTCGTTCGTCTTCACCCTGAGCCCCTCCTACCAGACGAGCACACGAGTATTTTATCTTACTTCATTCTATTTCTCCCTCTCTGGGAGCCTCGGCTCTCCCTCACCACGCAGCAGCCCTCACCATCCCTCCCTCGTGGCCCCGCACATATACCTGCAAGGCTCGGCTCTCCCTTTACGCAGAGAGCCCTCGGCTCCACTCCCACGGTCGACCCTCGCACCCTCCGACCGGGCCCAGCCCCACCTCACTCTTCCCCTCCCTCCGGGGCTCTGGGGAACCGAGTTCTGTCTTCCTTTTTTTGGGTTGTTTAGCTGTGGAGGCAGTTGCTGTGCTGGAATAGCTATTTTACCTGGTGCACTGTTCGCCATTGCCGCTTGCTCTCCCCTTCTGCCGGCGGCACGGGAACGTGCATATGCAGTAGAACAGCCAATAGGAACGCAGTGGTCTGAGCTGACCTTTGATTGGTTGATGCACATCGGCACGATACTGATTCTGTAGAGGCTGAACACAGAGCCATGGTGAGGTGCAGAAACCTATTGTTTGTCTCAGACCACTTGATTTACATTATGCTTAGAGGATATTATAAAATTTTTACTCAGTTATACCAAAACAATGTTGCCTACTGGAGCTTTAACCTGGACAACAGACTTTGCATGACATGAGGTGTCAAAATGTTGACCTTTTCATGCACTTCTTTTGTTTAAAGCATCAAATTGACTTCCACAATAATGAAAGTAGTGTTCATTTGTGAAGATAATCTTGCTGAACAAAACATGTAAGAATAATAAATGTTTGGTTGCCACAGAGTTTATTTCCTGCAATAATCCAAAATCCAATGGAAAAATCCCATAGGCTTTTTTGACGAGGGAGCCAGTGCAATGCTAAATTCAGCCTACGGAAAAATGTCATCCCTGGAGCACTCTATTGGCAAACTGTATCTGACAATTCGTAATAAAAAAGCGCTTCAATGCACTTATTTCTACACTTCACCCTGATTAGTTTCACTGACCTGTTCTTACTCCCCCAGTTAGTGCCTTCCTCTCATTTACCCTGTTGCACACCTGCCCTGCGTTAACCTCATTAGTTGTAGGCTATGTCTGAAATCATTCTCTCATTCACTACTCCCTACATAATGAGTAGGGAGTTCAGTGTAGAACACTATATTGTTAGCTCACCTGCAACATGAAAAAACACTTTCAAACACTGCTCAGGTAATTTTCTCAGGCCCAAATACATCATTGCTGTCACTGAGAATGTCTAAGGGGCTAATATTAACTATACCCCAAATTTGACGGTAATGCCAGATTTTTTGGCTGGTCCGATTCCATGCATGGCCAACATATAACGTTAGCAGCTGCTTAGTGGTCTCAAGCCATATATCGTCCTTTTTTGGGTGTTGCAGTAGTCATCGCCATGTGTGTCACACAATATTGGGTGTTGAGAAAACAAATTGATAAGACATTCCCCAATTTTGGCAGCAAGCTAGCTATGACAGCAGTTTTTCATTGGTCAAACACATTTTTGCAGGCAGAAATCAAGGTCCATCTCAATATTTTTGTCCTTGCAAGAATGTTCCACAGGGGTGTGCAAGCATTCATAAAACCCAACCAAATCAGCCTTACAAATTTCTGTGCGTATTTCTTGGACATAAGTCTGTGCTCTATGAGAGATGGCTTTAAGTCACCAGTAATTTTAAGAAGACACAAATGCTGTAGCTTTGCTACCTGGGGTTTGAACCCAAGCATTGTATCCCATTAGATATCAAATCAAATCAAATCAAATCAAACTTTATTTATATAGCAATCTGGAGCACCTGTTGTGACACCTCTGTTCAGTGTGTGACCAGATGTTATAAATGCCCACAGAGCTCACAGGAGCTCCTGATTATTCACTGAGATTATTTCTGCCTCCAGAGCAGCTCTGCCTCTGAGAAAGCTTTCGGTAACTAAAGCTACAATCTGCTTGTTCTGTTCCACCATGAAATCAGTCCTTCTTCACATATGCTACTCTGAGGTTTTATCAAACTGATGGTATGAAAATGCAGATAATCCCCAGGCTCTAAAATAGACTCTGAGGCTATTTACAGTCCAGGTCTTTGCTTTTGCTCCAGATTTGTTTGGTTAAGTGCGAGTGGAGCTCACAGATTTGGGCGTCCATCTCTCTGTCCACAGTTTGCTGCCAGGCTCTGCTGCCTGCCAAGTCTGATCCATCTCATTAACAAACACACCTCCCCAGTGATTTCCCTCCTTTCCTTGTTCCCTCAGGCTGTCGTCAGGGACGTCCTCCCGTGTGTCCCAGTAATTAGAGCCGCAGGGCCGGATGAAGGGGTAAAGAGGTAAAAGAAGAGAAGGCACATGTAAGCTGTTTGTGTAAATCAAAGTCTCATTCAGGAGACAGAAGAATTGTTTGGTTATTACAGCTTGGCGGTGAACAGAGTGCCGTCGCTGAGCCTGGGTTTGGCCGCATTGTTTATCCCGACCGTTCTTATACTCGTCTCTCTCAGGGTTTAATGGATATTTGTCTTCAGCCAGGACGAGGACAGAGAAACAACAGACAGCTGCTAAATGTAAACTGTTTTGTGTGAACAGTGCTCCAAAAACACAAAGGGAGTTTGCCAATACTGTTCGGGGCGGCTGGCTCACAGAACAATTTGCCATATATTGTACGTTATATATCTAACAACAAATGCAACAGTAAACTTTCGAAAGTTGTGTTTTAAGACGGAGGAGAAAGTGCTGTGATTTAGTCCTGTGACATACTCCATGTAAGCAGGACGGGCAACAACACAGAAGGGAATAAATGAAGTACAAATACCTCAAATTTGTAATGACGTACAGTACTTACTTACATTCCCCTACTGCATAGATGGTAGTTCTATCCTTCTGTCCGTCTGACCCATTCTTGTAAATGAGATATCTCAAGAATGCCTTGAGGAAATTTCTTCACACTTGGCACAAATGTCTACTTGGACTCAAGGAAGAACTGACCAGATTTGAGGGGTCAAAGGTCAAAGGTCAAGGTTGATGTGACCCCATCTGTCTCATTCTTGTACATATGATATCTCAGGCATGCCTTGAGGATTTTTATTTTTATTTTTTTTTTCAAATTTGGCACAAACTGATTTGAATTTGGTATTCAAAGGTCAAGGTTTAAGGTCACTGTGATCTTTACTCTTTCTCGTGAACATAATATCTTAAAAACACCTGAAGGAAATTTCCTCAAATTTGGCATACTGCCTACTTGGACTCAAAGATGAATTGTTTAGACTTTGGTCGTCGGAGGTCACTGTGATCTTGCATCTGTCTCCATCTCTTCTTGATTTTCATGATATCTCAAGAAAGCCTTGAGGAAGTTTCTTCAGATTTGACACTGACGTCCACTTGGACTAAAATATGAAAGAATCACGATATGGTGGTCAAAGTTCAAAGGTCACTGTGACCTCACAAAACATAAGACTTCATCAACTTCATCAAAACATTTGCAAAAACACTTTTCTGGCCATTATTCAATATCATATCTCAGGAACAGAAGGGGAGACATTTGGTAGAGAACCGAATTGATGACTCCAATCTATAAACTGTGCTGATTGTATAGATCTTTTGTGCTGCAGAGGGGAAGATATGTGTGAAGCATTCATGTTTTCACAGACATGGATAACTGCAACTTGCTAGGTTTGCAGAGGCATACAAGCGCAAAGCGGTAATTCTAGTTTTTACATGTTTTTAAAGTTCTGATGATGACACCATCAGGTGGTAAAACAACTGCATGAGCTCATCTGTAAAGTGATTTCCCTGCTGTTCTGCTGGATGTGTATGTGTTAGGCTAAACAGGTTGTAATGAGGACAAAATAAGCAGTGTATTAAATGTGTGAGCTGGTGTTGCAATAACCTGTTTAAAACTTCCTGTTTCATTAAAGTCCCTTTACAGCCTCTGACGCTTGTTCATTAGCGAGGGGCTAATTTGCCAAAGGAATTCTCATTACAGATGGATAACTTAATAAGGCTGCCACCCCCATTTTACCTCCATGCACACACAAGCACACTTTACCTCTTCCTCTACCGAGGTCATGCAAGTTTGTATGATTCAGACTGATTAGTTTGTGGGTGCTCCTCCAACAGTTTCATCCACATTTTATCAAACACACAGTGAAAAAGAACTGAAAGTGTAAAAAAGAAACATTACATCAGTCCACAGATGTCAGAAAAGTCACAGCCAAATCATCTCTGCGAGCGAACAAACAGCAATCAACACCAGTCGGCTCCAAATAATCATCACTGAAAAATCGACACAGACAGCGGAACATTTCTGAGTGGCGTGGATTCAATCCAATTTTTAAAAATCAGTTATGATGACAAATTGTGGCTGTTACCACAGTCGTGTACCACTTTATCTCTCACCCTTCAGTTTCTGTCCCTCTAATATAGATGTGTTTCTAGAGTCCACATTAACTGAAAGATTCCTATCAACCTGGAGAAAGAGAGCACTGATGTCAATAATACAGTAACATCTGTAGGCTGGAGGGAGTGTGGTTTCAGGAGAAAAAACCTAGCAAGGTGTTAAAGACTAAACATGAGGCGAGCTAGAGGTGTCCACAGATTGGAAATCTGAATCTGAAAATGTTTTCGCTTTATGACTGTACTCCTCTTACGGCGGATTTGTACTTGTGTATCAGCTCTATGCAGAGCCTACACCGTAGCCTTTGTCATTGTGAGCATTTACACTAGTGCAATGGTGATTCTGTGTCACTCTGCAGTTCATCTCACTGGTCGGCAGTGTGGTTTCTGTAAAGTGCTGTAAAGTTTAGTTGATTCAAAATACACATTAAACATGGCTTAATAGCAACAATTTTGATGAGAAATACACAAATATGCTTCACTATAACTTGCAGGAATCACAGACAAAGCACTTGTCTTTTGCTGGACACATTTTCCCACAAATATAACAAATTATGTTATGTGTACAAGCCTATGGCACTTTACATTGTTAGCCCAGCGTCTAGCAGAGATTTCCTCTACTCATGAAGCAAAAAACATTTAACAAAGGTAACATTACAAAATTCAGCTCTATTACATCTCACAAGGTTCACCGACAAAACAACTATCTTATAATGAATATGTTTTCCAAACAAATACAACATGCTAACGTTATTAGCACAAGCCTATGGCATTTTACATTGTATAAATTAGCCTAGTGACTAGCAGAATTTTCCTCTAGGCCTACTTGTATAAAGCGAGGTTAAATCATACACGAGACTTAAAATGCCATTGTGTGGGGACTTTGTTATCTTCACAATTTATTGTTTTTTATCTCTGAAATAAAAGTAAATAAAGCATCATATCCACGGAGGGAAATGGTTTTCAGTTTGCAAAAATAGACAGGAGGTCTGCGTCACTGCTACATGTAGTTGCATTTCTGGGGAGGTGAACGTCAGGCTCTGTGTGGATGCAGAGCCTATGCCATAAGTATGGCGTCAATTCGTGATACCTATGAAACGTACCAATGTAAAGTATCCATGGTTTGCAGAAATGTACAATGCCAACATTATCTTCTGGCAACTGGGCTGTGATTTTCTCATTTACCTCACATTAAGGGAGAGAATAATGTTCTTTTATTCCGCATGTCAAACCATAACTATAAATGCAGCAATTTGCAAGTATGCTGAAGTTACTCTGAAACTCATCAACAGCTTATAAATTTTCAACGATAAAAAACTGTCCCAGACCTTGGTCTGTATTTTTCTCTCTAATCAGTACCATATTACTGTAGATCCTTACAAGAAACCTCTTAGGAAGCCTGTAAATAAAGCATGTTATTCCCCTACATTAGCCCTACGCCGCCTGGTACAAAACTATGATGGAGAAACACTAAATCCTTTACTGATTTATTTTGCCTAAAACTTGTAAAATTTAAATGGACTGAGTCTAAAAATACCAGAATAAGTCTAGGAAACTGGCAGGTCTTTAACTGTAGAATCCCCCTAAAACATAGAGGACAGACCGTCCCTAAGTGGTAACTAAAGCCCTAGAGAAATGTCTGCCCATACAATTACACAAAATTGCAAAAGCAAAACTCCTGGGATGTGCTGAACGTCACAGCTGAAGACTTTAACTTTAGATGACCAAACATACAGGACAGGCCGATGGGAATAAGACTGGAAAGCAAACAGAAGTAAGAAGGAATAAACATTTCAAGGTGATATGTTTTGTCAGGCAGGAGTTTGCAGAGAGCACAAGGTCTGACAGAGAAGTAAAAGGCACTCAAAGAAAGTTGAGGCAGGAAATAGCAAAGGCTACGTCTATTTTGGAAGCTGGGATCACACATTGAAGTTCAGAAAATATATGAGAAACACAAAACAAGACAAAAGTCAAAAGTCAAAAAATAAGCATTTAAAAAGCAGAGGAAAAACAATGTTGCTTGAAGGAGAAGTAGAGCGAGTCCATCAGCTGTCAGTGAAAATGAAATTCTTGACTGTCATCTTTTTTTTTCATGTGAAACAGTAAAATTTACAACTTGATATTGAGCCTACACATAGATATAAAAACTCCATCAACCATAAAGTAATCTCATTCAAACACAGTGTGATCTGAGCCTCAGCTCCATGACGAGCTCTGAAGTCGTTGTCGGGGGGAAAATTGGTTTAATCTGCCTGTTTTCTGCTGGAAAACGCACTCGTCCTCGACTGCAGGTTATCAAAGTTAAACCTGTACTCTACTGTCATCTACTGGAGAGAAATATAGATGCAGGAAATTTACATCAACACACTGTCACATCTCCTCATGTAATTTATTTCACTCTCTTTTCCTCTTCTTTCCTTTTTTCCTCTCTTTTCTTGTTTCCTTCTCTTCACATTTTTTGCTCTCTTTTTTAAAAACCATTCCTAGATTTAGAAATGATCAGGTTGAATTAAAAATTGATAGAAGGCGGAGGATGGAGAGAATTTTCACAGAAAATACAGGACGAGAGAATGGTAGTTAAAAGTCTCAGTTCAACCAAATCATACAAATTTCCTTTCCATACAGGTGGTTTACCTGCTGACTGTCTCTAAGATTTCCGCCTCCACCCTGCAACAAAGAGAGGAGAATTCTGTTTTTAGTGCCCACAGCATGTAGAACCAATTTTTTTAGAACTTGCAGTTCAAAAAATGTTTGAAGTTTTAGTTATAGTGATATAACATTTGTTGAACCAATAGTGGACCTAAAATGATAATAGATTGCGTCCACTCCATTCAGTGCGCCGGTGCTCCACTTAATATGTAACAGTGAGGGCTGGGAAAGCTGTTTGAATGGAGGGTGATCAGTCAGCCAGCAGCCGCAACTATGTACCTGTCAGCTGACAACATAAACAACTATTTCAGCCTAGAGGGCAAAAGCCATGGCAGTTTTCCTGGTTGACAAGTAATTGCCTGCATGGACAGTAATGTTCATATTGTGACTTTATTTAAGCCTGAATGACATTCATTTATAACAGTCAGCCTACCTTTATAGCCTAGTTATAGGTTAAATTCAAAAGCTAAAGTCATTACTTTAACTTGGTTAAATGAGGGTCATTAAAATAAGGGGGCTGCCTTTAATCCTCTACTGGTGCCAGCAAAATACAGTACTAAAAGTTAACTTAAATAAGGCCTCTAACAATAACCTCTAACAATACTTAAGATGTTTCTCCCCTTACCTTTGTGGCGGTGTCACACAGGAATATTCTGTTTTATCAGTCTCCCTTGACTTGTTTGTGTCGTATGAGCCATGTGGTCGTGGTGATGTATGCGCTGCTCTCACTGCTGAAGTTTAGCAGCAGATCGGGCAACAACAACTGTCAAATGGGATGAAGACTCCACCTATGTAGCACACCGGTGTGCTAATGGTGTGGACTAGTGCTGCACGATACTGGAAAAAACTGACATTGCGATTTTAAAAAAAAATTTGCAATATATATTGCAATATTAAAAAATACATGAAAATAAAAAAAATAGTGGTGGGGCTTTTACTCACCACAACTGCAGAGGCTACCAGCTTCCTTCGAAACAGAGTACATTATAAAAGGGCTGTTATTTATTAATCCATCTGTATCTTTATATTTTTACTTTTTATCCGCTCCTGTTGTCTTGATAAAGTTAATGCATCGCGCCATCATTTTAAACCTCAACACTTCCAGAACTTGTTTCAAATTAAAAGCTCCTTATAACCTCGGCTGAGAGAATCCCTCCATTTTCTAAATAGGCTTTTATTGTGAAACATTTGCAGGAACTTGGTTGTGGAGGATTCGGTGACTTGTATGTTTGCATACGCTACTTCAAATGTAGCTCCTGCCGTCTGCTGATGCTTTTAGGTGACTACAACAACATTTGGGCTGGCACATGAACACACACAGTGACTCAAATAATAGTAAAAGTAATAAAAATAGGACAAGAATAACCCGATGACATCACACACATCATGAAAGACGACTGGGGATAACTGGTGTGTACCATGGTGTAGTGTATCATGTCATATCTGTCATTTTATGACTCCACAATCGAGTAATGTCACATAGTGACTTTCAGAACGGGCAGAAAAGTCGTGTAGTGTGTACGAGGCATAAATCCTCCTTTACTGTTTCTCCCTCATTTTCAGTGTGTGACTGCAGCGTGTGCACGAGAGGGGGAGGGGCTGCTGTTGTCAGAGAGGGAGGTGAGCGAAGCCGAGCAACGAGCGGAGCTTCAGAGCTGCTTTTCTGAAGCAAAACAAAAGTTTGCTGTGAGGGTCCAAAGGACAGAGGGATGTTGTATGCTGTAAAGCCCTGTGAGGCAAATTGTGATTTGTGATATTGGGCTTTATAAATAAAATTGAATTGAAATTGAAATTGACATGTTCTAAAAAAAAAAAGAGAAAACATCACGTACTGTGATGCGTCTATCGCACATACCAGACCTTCTGGTGGCTTCATCTTTGCAAACTCAAGTCTTTCAAGCACAGAGAACTTCATTTTAGTTTGACAGGCGGCCATGAACAGTCTGCTCTTTGTAGGCCACAGAGGTTCTGCTGCCACTTTTTTTTATTATGTTTTTTACTCAACCCAGCTGTGCATGGAATCTGAAAGAAACCAAAACAGACTATTTCTTTCTCTCTCTGATTTATTTTTAATACATTTCAGATACAGCAGCTCTGCTTTGTATCAAAACAAAAGAAGTCAGTTTAAACAAAGAAATTGACATGCCCAAGCCTGACACACTGATACAGGTGCAGGCTGGGAAATTTGACAATCTAAAAGATTATTCTGTTTTTATACAACCAAGAGAGTAGCTGAGGAGACAATTCCTGGTTGAAAAATGTTGCTTTACCTAAACTGTAAGCACAGTTTTAATTGCAACATTGCCAAACACATCCTCTAAGAAGCTTTTGGCAATGTCCAACTTCTCCCAAAATGTGTCACTGCCTAAAGGCCTTTTATGACATGTGCTGCAATGCAGTACTGTTGTTTTGCCAATCAGTACTTTTAGTTATGATGTTATTTATTTAGAATTCATATTTCGGTCACCAGAAACACAGAGACATAGTTACACTCCTAGTCACCTGGCACTGCAGTGCAAGCAATCAGACAAGTTTGACGCATAAAGGTTGTAATGGTATAATAGCTAAAATTCTAAAAATGTTGCCGTGAGGTTGTTAATAAAAACAGAGTTTTTTCTTTTTATGAATTACCCTGTTAGGAAACAATGTGGCATAGTTGGTAAAATCAAGACCCTGCTAACAAAGGTAACCTAGCACCACACGCATGTTAAAAACACAAAAAGCTCTCTGTAACTAAACTAAACCTAAAAGGAGAGCAGTGCATATCAAACCAGATACATTAAAATGAATATCAATCAACAGACTAAAAAGTTTGATGCTCATCAGACATCTATAGCAGTATTTTCCTGTGGCCTGTACAGACTTATTAATAAAGTTACTTACAGAATGAGGGCCAAACCAATAAAGTGGCATAGAGGGAGAAAAGTGTGTCATCAGCGTACATAATCACGTAACAATTCAAGACAAAATTTTAAGCCAATAACACACAAAATTTAAAAAGACAAACCCCCAAATTAAATCTTATAAATTAGAATCTGAATTGACATGCCATATATTCAAACTATGCACAATAAACAAAGATAGAAATACATTTACATTATTGCTTGACATTCAGTTATGGCTAAAGTTACGTTCATTATTTGCAAGAAATACATATTTTTTTGGGCTTTGAACCTGGAGACTGATGTTGTGGCGAGGTGAAGCAGGTGTATAAACATAAAAGTAATGGTGAAAAAAATGTCTCTCCTTCCAGCAGACTCCCATTTGGCCACCAAAGTACTTCGACATTGATACATGGCTAAATTTAGGTTGTGATATCAGGTGACCTTATATCATGTCAGGCCAATTGTCTGCCAAAGTCAGCTGTAGATTACTGACGACAGTAGTATTTTGTTGGTTTAAAGTTTTGTTGTCATGTAACCAAAATCCAGTGTCTTCTAAACACCGCACTTCAACCTCATCTTGGTGTAGTATACCATCATTTAGTCATAAGATATGGAGAACAAAACCAAACGTCTGTAAAACATCATAATGTCAACATCCACACAACATGAAACTCTAACAGTGTTAGACATTTACAACATCAATTCATTCATTTCGACCAAAAGTTATCATCTATTCCATGTAAGAGTCCAACGTCTTTCAGACGTCATATGGACATCTGGTGCCAGCAGGGCTGTAGTCCAAACTTTGAAAATTCCCCACAGATAAAAGAATGTGAACACACACAATTAAACATCATCACACACAGGCACACTAACAGGTAGGCAGTAGATAGACTCACTGTAGTGCAACACATTAATATGCTCACCACTTCACTGTACTTGTTCTGCATAATTTCTTTTTTTATGAAGCAGTGTCTATATTGCTCTTAATACTGTTTTATTTTTGCAATATTGCTTTCATTAAGCTGGTAGAATCCTAAATGAATCAGTCTTCTTCTCTCAGTGAAATGTAAACATGAGCTTTGAGCAGTTCAACCAAAGAGTGATAAATCTTTATTTGATTTGTCTCATTCCAGGAATTTATAATCTGCCAATGAAATTAGTAATTACTGTCATTTGTTTGATGTCAATTACAGTGTCCAGCTGTTTTAGGAAATTACTAAGCCTTTTTCAAAAATAATGATAGTAGTAGTGGGCTTAGAGCCACAGACAGGTCAGAAACTACTGAGGGACAAACTAACACGTTGGTGGTTTGGCTCTGTACATGGGGTTTGTTGGCAATAATACAGACAACTGACTCATACATTAACAATTCATAGCTTCTGCTCCTTCTTATTTTTTTAGGCCATAGCTGCAGGTTTATCAGCAGTAACTAGACTGACAGTCAAAACTGTTTTTGCCTTCTCAGCCACCAGGTTTCAACTCAATGTTTAAAGCAGACCTATTCTGCTCATTTTCATACTTGAATTTGATGTTTCTACTATAACATGTTTACAGGTCAAAAAAGGCTAAAACTAAACACAACCAGGCATGTTCCAGCACAAATATGATCTGAAATCAGGGAGATATTAACAACATCAGTAACCAAGATTAGGGCTGTCCAAAATCATTCACTACTTCCTACTCACTATATAAGGAGTTTTATGTAGAGTATCATATAGTGAGCTCACCTGCAACATGAAAAAGACACTACTCAGGTCATTTTCTAAGAGCTGTTAAGTACGTCACTGTTGTCACAAAATTAAAATGTCATGTAATTGTTGGCTGGTGAAGCATACATAACAATTACTGACATGCATGTTTGTGACAAAAACATGAAATTATACCGAGCATATTTTCCCCAAATGAATAAATAACGTTACAAAGAACTGTGTGTTGTGTTGAGATACTCTGCTCTGCTCACATTAAACATATTAATAATATTACACTGGCAGACAGACAAGAGAAGCTAGAGCAGCGCGATTGGAACCTGTCCTACTAATGTAAGAAATCTTCTATTTAATCTTTCTTGTGTTGCAGTTTGTGTTACCAGTCAGTCATGTCATAACTATTTAATGTCTAACATTATACATTACACCATTACAGCACAAATTAGAACTAGTAGCGACCTAGCTTGCTAACATTAGCTAGTATCATTAGCCCTACTCTGTACAGTAACTGTTAAGCACAAGAGAAGATCAGTTGACTATTGATTTTTATCTCTTTGGGTACCAACAGCTACACATTAAACTGAGTTTTTACATGACAAAGAAAAACCTGTAAAACAAACGTTAAAATGTCATTTTGGACAGCAGGTTGATATCGAGCTGCTTTCTCTCCTCTCATCCATCTCTGTGTCAGCCCCATGCAGTCCATCCATTTCTTTGGCACAATGCACGATGGGATATTGCTTGGTAAGTAACAATCAGTTGTGCACTACTTTTTATGGTGCATTGTGGGATACATTGAGTCCACTATATAGGGTATAATAATTCCCAATATACTGACGGACAGCGCTACAAAATGGTAAAGTCACTATATAGTCGACTATATTCTGAGTAGTGAGTGATTTCGGACACAGCCTAGAGGTTTTCCTGATGTTAGCATGTAGCTTTATTTAGCAGCATAGGCTACGTAATGTAAACACCAGCAGTAGCATACCTGGAACAGATAACCATATAAAGAAATCTGCACGCATGATGTCATACTGTAGCCAGACTACAAAAGAATGTTGGAAATGAAGTGGTCAGAGTGGTCTGAAGCCTGAGACTTTTGCTTTCAGGGATTACTTTTAGATATGTTTACCTCATTATCTAAAACTTTGGCCAAGTTTAATACAAACATCCTTCATATGTAAGACACAAAAAGTGCATAAGAATAACAGGCCCCCTTTATTTTTTTCTAAACAATGTTTACTTGCCAATAGTGAAAGATAAACCTAGTTAGATTTGATGGGGATTTGTAAGGATTCAAAGTGGGTAAGTGGATTAGATTCACATTTACTTTCTTGGCATCAAATCCCAACTGTAACTGCTGCAGACAAAGTGACATGAGAAGTCAGAGAACCTGCACCTTCCTGTGAGGACCACTAGATGGTGCTACGTGCTAACTGCTACATTAGAAGGAATTGGCTTCTCTGTGTCTGATGCTGCTGTCTGCAAGCTCGATGTAGATGTAACCAGAGGAAGAAGAAAATTCTGGGAAGATGACAGGCAGAAGAAAGAGGAGGAGGAGGAGGAATGACATCATGGAGGATCAAACAACTTCTGTTATACACAACAAAACTAACCAGATCTCATGAATGATGACTCATGAGTTTCTGCACGGAAAAAAGAGGATTGCCCTGTGCTGCCCTAATGTAAAAGTGTTCACGTATCTTGGGCTCTTGTTTACAAGTGAAGGTAAAATGAAACGTGAGATAGATAAGCCGTTTGGCACAGCGTCTGCATTTATGTTGGCAGTGCACCCGCATGTTGTGGTTAAGAGGGAGCTGAGCCAGAAGGCAAAGCTCTTGATTTAACAGTCCATCTATGTCTCAACCCTCATCTATGGTCATGAATCTGCGAAATAATGGCTGGGCTCAGCCTTAAAGATAGGGTGAGGAGCTCAGACATCCAGAGGGAGCTTGGAGTAAAGCCACTGCTCCTTCAGGTCGAAAAAGGCTGGCTGAAGTGGTTCGGGGCACTGATCAGAATGCCCCCTGGGCGTCTCCTGTTAGAGGTTTTTTGGGCACATCCTACTGATAAGAGGCCCCAGGGCAGACCTAGAACATACTAGAGGGATTACATATCTCATCTGGCCAGGGAACACCTTGGGATCCCCCAGGAGGAGCTGTTGCCCCTATGACCCGGCCCTGGAGAAGCAGATAAAGATGGATGGATGGAGGGATGGAAGAATGGATGGATCGATGGATTTCTGCTGTCTAGTTCATTATCAAACTCTGTCTGTGGTGAGTCTGAAGAAGCCGGTTCCAAAATACTACACTGCACACTGTATATCTGTATACATGTGGTAACATCAGTAGAGCTGCCGCTTTTGGAAGTAGTTCTCAAAGTTATTTTACATGTTATTTTCCACTTCTTTTGCCGGTCAGTGTTCCTGAACACCTGATCAACAAATCATCACATAAAACTTGAGTTACCAGCCACACAAATGGAGTCAATAATTAGTCAATAATTGAATAAAACTGCCTGAGAAGAGACATGAGTGTGATGTTTGGTGTCTGGTTTACCTATTCAGACGTCCACGATTTGCATTAACCTGAGTGATGCATTAACAGATGTTGAGACGAAAATAGACAACAGACCAGCTGACCTCATTTTAACCTTCCTGCCAAACTGAACAAACAGAGGAAACTTTACAGTTTGAATGCAGCAGTGAACAGAACCATTCCAGCTGATGAATTTTCCCATGATTTTTTTTTTTTAATGAATGCTTATGGAAAAAAGATGTAAGGAGGTATATATTGGATATCAAAAGGGAGGATGAAGTAAGGATATTGTCTTTTTATCTTTACAGGCCATCAGAAAGCCTTAACGTGTCAAGATACAAATGGCAGCAGACCAAATCACCCTGCAGTCTGTCTGTCTGTCTGTCTAGACAGAGAAAAGTCAAATAAATGCAGTGATCTACCATCGTAGCAGAACAGGTCTGTGTTCTTTTCTTGTTTCATCTGTTTTCAGCAGTACCATCAAATCACCTGCCACAAACACACATTAATTCTCAGTGATTGTTGTAAAACTTTGGAAATTCTATCTCTACAGTCTGAGTTGAAGGCAAGTGGATTTGCTGTAGATCCAGGTCTTCTGAATATCATGTGACCTGTATGACTAATGAACCTTCACACAATTATGGAAAATGTCATAACTGGAGAGTACATCAAACACTATTCAAACCATGGACTTCATAGAAAGATGGACAACACGACAGCTCCCCAAAGTGAAGGTGAAACATCTCGATTGCCCCCTGGTGGCTGGCTGCAGTATAGGTCATAAACCCCGCCCCTCGATGTTAGTTGATGGGACATGGGCCAAACTGGTCGGACTAGTGTACGGGTGGGAACCTGATACCGCAGAGGTCACTTCTTCACAGACTGGCTCCAAATAATGTCAGCAGTTCAAGATGGCAGCAGCCGTGTCTGGAATGTTTCGGTTTTACTTTTGTAGAGTGGGAGTACGAGGGGATACATCACCCATCTTTATACACAGCCTTTGACTTAAACCCACAAAACTTAGCGTTTAAAAGAATGCAAAGTTCCAAAGACGTCAAATCTGTCTGATTGAATTTTGAGAAATGTGTCTAAAATGATTCAAAAGACATATTTTTATGGAATAGTGCAGTGAAAAGCAGAGGGAATCTGATACAAATGATACACCCATTTATAAACAAACAGCAAATTTGCTGCATTGCACATTTGTAAACTGCCTTATCAGTATTAACCTTTGAAGAAAAGGAGAGCTGGAGAGATAAAAGCAGAGGACGCTATCATCATAGCTTGTTGCACCATCCAGTTTTATAAAACCCTGCTTTGCTCTGAATACAAACTGCTGCACAAAAATTGTGTTTACTTTTGTCTGTTTAGCAGCTGAGCTAATTAGCTTGGTGATCTATTTTGGCAGGATAGCAGGTGGCATGTTACCAGCTGGTGCACTTCCCACAATAGGTCATGAATTAACCTCTGGAGGTCAAAACATCACCAAACTTCCAGCTAAATGTATTTCTCGAGGACATACAAATGTATTTTCTGTGACAATTTTTGGTGTAAGCGGCGCTCAGATGTGAGTTAACTGTCAGAAGAAGAGGTGATGTGGTGACAGTCTGGTGAAGGACAAACAGAAGCAGGTTTCAGTGTTAATACCGAAGGTGTCTTTCAATGTCAGACGTGAATACAAGTCCAGATCCTTGACACAAGATGTGTGTTAATGCAGGTGGAGGGACACCACCTGATTCTTCAATGCATCCAAACCCAGAGCCACAAGAGGAGGAGGAAGAGGAGCAGGCGAAGAAAGGGGAACTGAGGAGTTCAGATCTCTCTGTTCCAGCTGTTCAGGAGAGTCATCGTCCTGCCCTCCATGGCCGTGAAAACTGGGCTCAGTCCGTCAGAATCAGCAGCTCTCTGCGCAGCTCCGTGGAGTTCCTGGTCAACATTTAATCATCGCTCTGCAGAGTCAGCTCCAGGTCGGCACCAAACAGCTCCTTATACAGAGGAGGAAAGTGTGTCCGAACGATGTCGGGGTAAACGGCTCTGAATGCTGACAGCTTCTCTGTGTGTCGGCTGCACAGTGAACGCAACGCTGACACCTTACATCTGAGCTGAGGGGAGGAAACAAGAAAAGGACATAAAGAGAGGAGAGGGAACAAGAGGGAAGACACGATAGAAGAGGAGAGGAGAGGGGAGGGGAGAGGAGACAAGAAAGGAAAGAAGACAAGGGGACAAGCAGAGGAAACAAGAGAGGAGAGAAGACAGGGAGACAAGGGAATGAAATGAGGAAACAAAGATAGAAAACAAGAGAGGAATGTAAAAGAGGGGAGGGGCAGAAATGAGGAAAGACAGAGAGGATACAAGGAAATAAGAGGAGAGGGAGGATGGAAAAAAGGAGGAGAAAGAAGACAAGGAGAGAAAACAAGAGAGGGAAGGAAAGGAGAGGAGAGTAGAAAATGTGAAAACAAGGATAGGAAATGAGAGAGCGAAGGAAAGGTGAGGAGAAGAGGGGATGGGCAGGAAAAAAGGAGAGGAGAGGAGGACATGAGGAAACAAGAGAGGGAAGGAAACAAGGGGAGTGGAAATGAGGGAGCAAGGAGGGGAGAGGAAACAGGAGAAGAGGTTAAGAGATGAGATGGGGTAAACAAGGAGAGAATGGGAGGAGACAAGAAAGGAGAGAAGACAAGGAGATGAGATAAGGAAATGATGACACAAGGAGAGGAAACAATGAAGGAAAGGAAAAGAGAGGGGAGAATGAGAAAACAAGAAGAGGAAAAGAAACAAGTGAGGCAACAAGAAGACAGGAGGAGAAGATAGACAGCAAAAAAGGAAGAGAAGACAAGGAGAGGAAAGGAGGAAATGAGACAACAAGGTGCAGGAATAACAGAGGGAAGGGAAGGAGAGTGGCAAATAAGGAAACAAGGAGAGAAAAGGAAACAAGTGAGGAGACAATGAGACGAGTGGAGAGGATAGACGGGAAAAAAGGAGCGGGGGAGAGGAGTAAGAGAGGGAATAAAAGGAGAGAAGAGGAGGAAATTAGGAAAAAAGGAGAGGAAACAAGAAAGGGAAGGAGAAGGGAAGCAAGGAGAGAAGAGGAAATAGAGAGAGAAGAGGAGATAAGAAGAGAGGAAACAAGAAAGGGAAGGAGAAGGGAAGCAAGGAGAGAAAAGAAAACATGGAGAGGAGGCAAGAGACAACCAGCAAAGACAGGAGATGAGGAAAGGAAACAAGAGAGGATGGGGAATCAAGAGAAAGAGAATGGGGACAGAAGAGAAAATGAGAAGAGAGAAGAGGAGACGGGGGAGGAAGATAAGAGAGGAGACGAGACGAGCAAAGGAACAGAGAGGACAAAAAGTGGGAAAAGAGAGGAAGGGGGAATAAGGAAGGAGATTATAGGATATATGAGAAGGATATCACAAAGGAAAGCAGGAGTAAAGAGAGGACAATAAGAATGAAATAAATGGAAAGGAGAAAAGAGGAAGAGTAGGAAGGAATGGGGATGAGAGGAGCATGAAGCATGGGAAAGAAAACAGGACAGGAAAAGATCCGTGAGGAAGAGGAGAGAGGAGGGAAGGTGAGAGGATGACAGGTGAAGAGTTATTATACACATTGGCCAGTAAGATAGATTTATTTACTGTCAAATGAACTGGTGGGTGACTGTGTCATGTCTTGAACGTTCAGGTGAGCACTAGATAATGTTAAGATTAGGAGCAGGTGATGCATTGTGTAAACAGGGGTCCTCGCAAATACAGAATGACACTGTATGCCTGTGCAAAATGTTAATCCTACACTATTGTTTATTTGTGGTATCAAGCTGTGAAGTTTAAATACATTCAACAGGGATGTAGGTGATGTAGTTCACCTCCTCGCCACAAGAGGGCAGTGTGAAGCCATTTTCCAACTGCTCGTCTTCATGTTTGAGATTTATATTCGACATGTAGTGCTGTATGAGCAGGGACAAACTCTTTAATTTTTACACAAGATGTTGATGTTTATATCAGTTAACTTATAATTTGTATAAAAGCCATTAAATCGTCATTTATGAGAATGAAACATTACAGTGAACATCGAACTCACTAACAAAGAGCCATTAAACCTGCCTGTTTCTGCGAGTTATGGTGGTGCGCCTATATTTTTGTTTATTGGGGTTTAATAAGTAAAACTGAACCTCAAGTTTTATCTTCAGGGATACTCAGATCAATGACAGGTGGAATGTGCGTGTGTGTGTGTGTGTGTGTGTGTGTGTGTGTGTGTGTGTGTGTGTGTGTTTGTGTGTGTGTGTGTGTGTGTGTGTGTACCTTGTTTAGCGCTCCGTCCTCTCTCTGATTCTTCTGTAGGACGTGTTGCAGAGCCAGTTGAGTCTTCTGCTGCAGCTTCTCCACCTGTAGCTTCTCCTGCAGCCATGATCGGTCTGTGGCAAACATGCACACACAAACTAATTCATCTTGTGAACTCAAATTAAATCTGCTTTGATGCAGATCGATCAGAATGATTGTGGAATAAGAGTCAGGTAAACCTGAGAAAAGACGTACCTGCAGACAGCAGGATGAATGCTGAAAACAGAGCGAGCTCCTCTTCCGACAGATGCAGCGAACACATGCTTTTCGCAAAGTCAAACACTGATGTGATCAAGTCATCACAACCTGGTCACACACACACACACACACACACACACACACACACACACACACACACACACAAACAGGGAAATAATGATAATTGAATAATTCAGTGATGCTCTGACTGTGAGGTTTGATAAACCGTGACATTTGCTTTTGTTTGTAGCTCCAGAAAGAAATAAAAATCTCATATTTCATCCTACCTTGTGAACTGTGAAACAACTATTGAGGAAATGAAACAGCTTTGGACCACAATGCAATCTAAGCATGAGCAAATAAGCACTTTTCATTAGTTTAAGAGCTTGCAACATCAAATAATCAACTAATTTAAACTTACATAGATGATTTTACACACATTAGAGGACAGACCTGACACATTTTAAAAACACAGTTTTGTGATGGGAGAGCTGTCAGTGACGATATAAAAGTTTCAGAGAATGTCGCTGACATGCGGTTTTCAGGGGTGGAAGAAGTACTCAGTTCTTGTACCTCAGTAAAAGCAGCAATAGTGCATTAACAATGTACAAAAGTATTAGCATGAAAATACATTTAAAGTACTAAAAGTTAATGTAATTATGGTGAATAGTATACTGTATCATTGGATTGTAATTATTGATGCAAAAATGGGGTCATTACTCAAATGTTGCAGCTGGTAATTCATTTATATACTTAATCTGTTGGGTTGCATGTAAATATACCAACAATATTTGTTCAATATATTTCATCATTTATTTATTAATTAATTATTTGTTGATTAGCTTTTGTATTATTGATCTGTCCTTTGAAGCAACTAAGGTTATCAAATAACTTAAGTGGATTTAAAGTACCATATTTGTCTCTGAATTGTAGTAGAAGTATTAAATAGCAGAATATGGAAATATTAAATAATAAATAATAGTAGAGTTCAAGTATCTCAAAATTGTAGTGTCAAGCAAAAGAAGCTATAAACTGTGAGGGAGAAAGAAGTTACCTTCATTTGAATAGTAAGACTTCAGATATGGAGCTCAAATATGGAATATATTGGACTTTATGCATATCATAGTATCTATACTTTTTTCCTGACAGCAGTTATTATTAGTCTGTGCTTTCATTTAGCAGGTATAACACTTAATGCAGCATTGTATTACTTTGAAAAAAAAAACATTTAAAAAAATGCTATATATGGATATATATTTACTCTGAAGATCAAAATGTCATCTCAAATTGTGCTCAGTTTATCAGTCCATTCATTTGGTTTAACACAGATTTCCATGACAATATTTCTTTCTACAATGTGACCCACATAGACTGTAAACATAATGGACGTAGCTACTGTGACTTTTTTTTTTTTTTTGTGGACTCCCATTTTGAAGCCTCAAGTTTGGTGTCTTGGCAGTTGCCATCTTGTTTTTTTTGGAGGCAGAAGTGATCAAGCCTTAATAAAAACAGGCAAATTCTATAAAAGTGCAGTACAGTTGTCATGAATGTTGAAATTAGCTACAGAGACTAAAACAGTTTTTGTGCCAGGCTGTAAACATGTTTATTTCTGCTGTATAGTTGGAGATTTTAACATGGTTGTTTATGGGGACTGACTTGCTTCTGGAGCCAGCTTTAAGTGGCTGTTAGAGGAACTTCTTTCTTGGCTTCATTTTTCAGTTCCAGAGGCTGCCGTTTGCACAAGACACAACTTGAGAAAAGTAATAAAATTTCTCACTAATCTTAAACTAAGTACACTGTGTGTCTATAAGAGGGAAGAGATGTTATTTCAGAATGTGACAGAACATTAGGAACAAGAGAAGAAGTAGTGTCTTTCAGAACTCACCTAAGGCTTTGAAGACGTCAGGACCTGCAAACTTGCCGTCAAAGTAGACAGTGTTGTTCTGCGAGTCGAACAGTCGACACATTCGGACCAAGACCACTTCCAAAGAGCCTGGCAGAGAAAATATGGAGACACAAATATTCGATGCGGAATCCAATGATGATAATTTAATGACTGCTAACTATCTGATACATTTGATCCATCAGTCATTACTAACTGAAGCATAATTAAACAAGATGGTTTTCGTGTATGAACATGTGAGAAATCACATTTTCACCCACCCACACACTTCACCCATTTCTACTAAAGATACAGTTTGTCCACTTAAGTCTAAACATGGCAAGGCAAGTTTATTTGTAGAGCACAATTCGTACACAAAGTAATTCAAAGTGCTTTACAGAAGAAGAAAATGCATTAAAATCACAATACAAAATAAAAACAAATAATCATTATAAAATGAACTTTGACATTGTCATTGACCATTGTCAGAGTAGAGGCCTGTCTCACATCTTCAGAAAGACTGTTCCAGATTTTAGCTGCATAAAACTGGAACCCTGATTCCCCATGTTTAGTCCTGACTCTGGGCACCAGCAGGAGGCCGGTCCCTGAGGTCCTCAGAGTCCGAGATGGTTCATATGACACTAACGTGTCAGAGATGTACTTTGGTGCTAGGCCGTGGAGAGACTTGTACACAAGCAGAGCTGCTTTAAAGTCTATTCTCTAAACATGTATGGTAAAACTTTCACATGGAAAACTAATATTATTGTAACTGAGAGCACAGATGACATGTAAAAATGTCCAGTTATTGTGAGAGAAAAAAAAGAAAGAAAGAAAACGTGACATAGAGGAAGGAGGTAGTTAACAATTATGCAAACTTACAATGACTAACAAATTTAAATTCCACCACTGCTTCCAACATTTTAGAGGAAGCTATGTCTAGCTAACAGCCAATATACAGTACATGGTTCACGGTCATGGTGCGACATGTCTGCCAACATGCTAACATGACATGCATGCAGCAGAAGGTCATTTATAATCAAGTGAAGCAGCGACACTGACCACAGAAGCTGTGCAGGCACCGCACTGCTCAATTCTAATTTAATGTGGCCGATCTACTCATTTTTCTCTAAGGACAGCTCTTCAGTCCTCTATCAGCTTAAAACTACATAGAACTGTGTTAACAACTACAGTGTGTTTAAAAATGATTAATATAAATACATTGTATCAGAGGCAGTGTGACACGGCAGAGCAGCACTGTGTGTGTTTTTACACTTCTCATAAAAAAAAAAAAAAATCAATTAAATCGATGCTTCCTGTTGCTGCAGCAGAGGCGTGAGGTAGTCACAACGGGCCCAGTGCACGCCGTTATGATGGGTCCTAAGGCACGCAACTTACTTGTTATATGCCTTAACTAGCTACCATAAAATCTTATTGTCACATGATAAAGTAGAGACTTAGCATTGGATGACACCAACATACATATTACCCAGAATCATATCACATATACTGTATATGACAAAAATACAGACAGAAATAAGTGATTATTCACTTAAATGTAAAGATTTTTAATAGTATATTTATAATTTATGTAGAGTAAGCATATATTTTATAACATATTTGTTATAGACAAACATGCATATTTCTTAGGTAGCAATCCAAATTACTCAAAGGACCTGTTTTCTGTCTAACATATAGTTGAAGGGCCCACTCTCTATGGGCCCCCTCACCCCATGGGCCCCAGTGCAACTGCCATGCCTGCACTGTCAATATTTACGTCCCTGTGCTGGAGTACCAGTTAACATAGCCTACACTTTCCAGCCCTGCTTAACCAACTGCATTATCACTTGGCAAAACTCAACACACACAGCAAAGCTGGCAGCAACCATGCACTGCATAGATGGAGTCTGTGGAGCAGATAAAAATCTCCTCTCTGCTCTGCCTGCGTGATGTGTTGCGTCGATGCCCATTGTATTTAACGTAATGTGACACTGAAATGTTACATCGAATACAGTTCTGTGGCAAAACAAATATTGCGAAGTCAGCCCTGTGAGATGATCTTCTGTCTGTTGTGATACAGTAAAAACAGAAGTCTTTGTGTGTTCATAAAAGTGAATGTAATGTAATGTACCTGCATAAATATATTAGTAGACATTTAGTGATGAAAAAACAGAATCTGTCTGAAAAATGTAAGAGTAATACCCTGGTAACCAATATTCCTTTCAACTTGAATATTGTATATTTTTGTTGTTGTCAATGAATCTTGTTAAAAGACCCAAATCAATCACGGGTGTATAAAACAACTGGATACAGTGTTGGAGGCAGAGCATCATTCATTCCTATGAAAGTTGTTCAGTGGTGCATGATGCCAAAAAAATCTTGGTTTCCGCAGTTTGAAATTACCATTATTGTCCACACTGTGGGGCCCTTAGAGCAAGCACACTAGGGACTACTGTGAGCTGAGTGGCTTACTTCTGGTGTTGTGCTACATTTACTGTAATGGGGATTAAATGATTTAATCGTGCAGCTATTATAAACTTTCAAAATGTTTTCGGACTGAATGGATCAAATTCCAATAGTGGAATGAGGCATGCCGTGGGGGGTGTGATGCTCATATGTATCCACTGATTCTATTTGAGCATGTAAGTCTACGGGAAAAAGTCTTTCTGGGCATTACGGCATCACATAACAGACACATTTCATTTGACAAGCCCTTAAAAACCACACTCACTACTACAAGACAGGCCCATCAAGGCACGGTGGTCTGAACCCTGCTGGAGTGCAACGTTGTAATGTAGCAATAATCCACTTTATAATTCACAATACAGAAAGACGTGATTCAACTATATATACGGAAGGAAATGCAACCCTTCCCGTTACCCTTGCTCTAACCTCAACCACCTCCCTTTTAACCTAATACTTCACAGTCAGCTAAACACTAACTTAGCATTTTCTTCAAGGTTTCTGTTTCCAGGCCGAGGAGTGAAGGGGACAGACATGTAAGTTATGGTGGGCGGGTCATGAAGCTGCTGCAGCTACACTATACCTACTCATCAAAACCCGGCACACTTCCTGAGGCCTTGAAATCAACAATATGTTCGTCCATTCTCAATACTATCTGACTTCTCGCCTGTGTTTCTCCAAGCCCATTGGTTCCTATGAAGATCTAAGTCTTTAAGAACACCTTACAAATACGTTGTTTCATTTTTAAAATCAATAATTTTCTAATACAGCTGGTTACTGTAGATTTTATCAAACAAACAGGGGGAAAAGGTGAATTTGTTGGGGATCATTTTCAGCAGAGCATTAATCCACATTTAGAGCTCCAGTGAGAATTTGGGGCGGCAGGACAGTGTATGTGGGACTGAGTTAAAATAGACTACAGTGTGTGTGTTCATAGATTACCATGAACTGTGGGACACACTGTTCAACAGTTACTAATGTAACATGTCACCCAGTACAACAGT
The DNA here is from genome assembly GCA_035609425.1 of Epinephelus awoara. Taxonomy (NCBI): domain Eukaryota; kingdom Metazoa; phylum Chordata; class Actinopteri; order Perciformes; family Serranidae; genus Epinephelus; species Epinephelus awoara. The sequence goes on along the minus strand of CM069294.1, from coordinate 42,424,332 downwards.
GTGTCCCAAAGATGTGTTTCTTAACAGTTCTTGGGTTGGTTTAGCACATGGGATTTTTTAACAATAAGGGAAATATTGAATGGCACCGGCCTTATCCTTGAATAAAGCATATTATGACCCATGGCGGTCCCTCTCACCAGCTTTTAGCAGCACAATCTGGTCATTTTGACAGAGATCCATGAATCCATCGATGCGTTTGGCGAACTCCACCACGTACTGTATGGCCTCAGTGATCTTTACAGCACAGAGCTGCCACATCACCTCCTGTGGCTGCACACAACAGAATGGAAAAATGTTAACACTAAACAGATATGAAGAAAAGTGAATTAAGACTTGATGAACAGAACTTTGTGTCTTACAATGAAAACTAGAATTCCCGCCTTGCGGTTGTATGCCCACTATGCACCACTCAAGTTGAACTTACAGTTTACATCCATGCCTGTGTACACACTGATGCTTCACACACATCGTCGACCCCCCAGCAGCACAGAAGATCTATACAATCAGCACAGTTTCAAGGTGGACACCCAAGATTAGTGTTACCAATTAGGTATCTGACCAAATTTCTCCCCTTCTGTTCCAAGTGTTTTGCAGAACATTATGATGTCACAGTGAAGCTGACCATTAACATTTTGGATATAAATGTCATCACTTCATCATGATATCCTCTGTGTAAAAATTTGTCAAAATTAGTATGTGAATTCTTAAAAGTGTTAAAACAGTTAAAGCCAAAAACATGTTTTGTGAGGTCACAGTGACATTAACCTTTGATCTTTTACCACAAAATTCTAACAATTTCATTTTGAGTCCAGGTGGACATTTGTGCCAAATTTGAAGAAACTCTCTCAAGGACCTCTTGAGATATTGTGTTCACGAGATTAAGGTGGATGCAAGGTCACAATGACCTTGACCTTTGACCACCAAAATCTAACTCATTCGTCGTTGAGTCCAAGTGGACGTTTAGGCCAAATCTAAAGAAATTCCCTCAAGCTGTTCTTGAAATATTGCATTCACAAGAATGAGAGGGATGCAAGGTCACAGTGACCTTGACCTTTAACCACCAAATTCCAATCAGATCAGCTTTGAGTCCAAGTGGATGTTGGCTGGCTGGAAAACTTGAAAACAAAATGCCACAAGGCTTAAAAATAATACATATATATATAATAAATAAATATATATATAAATAGAATAGAACCACACAGGTACACTTCCTGGTTTTGTAATAATGCCACAACCTGCCCATACAGATAAAGGCAGTAAACACACCTTGCTCTGGTAGCTCTCCACCTCGTCCTGCAGGAAGTTCTGCCAACTCATCTGCTGCAGCTCCTCCCTCAGGTACTGACAAGTCTCCAGGTGAGACTTTGAGATGAGCTGAGCTAGGTGATCTACAACAAGACACACAGCAGTGAGCTGGTGAACACTCACAAGGTCAGGGGGGCATGATGATGACGCATGAGACGAGCTTTGTCTTTTAGCCAAATCTTTATACTGTACGCAACTGTGTCAACAAAATGTTTGCGAACGCAGCTCAGATAGGAAAAAAACCCTGAAAGGAACATGCAGCAACTATTAACCATCTCTGTGCAGCTGCTAATTGTTTCAGCGAGAATGAATGAATGTGAAATAACACCAGAGATCAAAACAACACAGCACAAGGTACAAAAATAGAGTCAGCTAATCACTCCTGGATCAGGGGGCGGGGGTGGAGGGGTATTATGATAAATGCTTTTGTTAAAGAAAAAAAAAACGGAATAAAAAAAGTCTCCAGGGAGAATAAAGAGATGATTTCCCTCATCGCGTGCCCTGCCACATCCCACTTGGCCCTAATTAACAGACAGCTAATTACCACACAGAGATTTTAATGAGCTCTGAAGATGAGTTTCCAACCTCCTGCTATTTTAAACCACCTTTCTGTTTCTGTTTGCCCCACAGTTCCTCCTCTTACTTTCTTTCTTTTGTCTCTAACTCTTCTTTGTGGCCTCTTCTTCCTCCATCTCTTCTTTTTCTTCTCCTCCTCTCTGTCTGCTTCCATTCTTTCATGATATTTCCTCATCTTTCTGTTTGTTTTTCCCCTCCAGCTCCCTACAACCTTCTGCCATATGGTGAAAGTTTTCCTTTGTTCTTTTTCAGAAGCACCACACATGCAACCAGAAGTGGATTTTGTATCCATTATGCACGGTCACAATGGGAATCAGAACGTTTTCTGGAGGGAAGAACAAATCTTTCCTGCCCAAAAAGTTTTAGTGTAAAGGGGTATTCCAGTAATTCACTATTGAAGTTTCGTTTGGGGACAAGTGACAAATGGTCCAAATCAGAACAGCAGAGGCAGAGATGTCCTTACTGTTAGTCCATAGTATGGGTAACACTCCAAAAACACTGGGTCCTACACTTTCCAAAACACAAGTTAATAGCATCTTTATGATAAACTTTCCTTTCAAACCCAGTCTTTGAAACTCAACTCCCCGAATTAGTAGCTTATTTAGAAAATATGTAATTTATAGAGCAGAATTTGATTCATAGTCTTCTTTTGAATTTTGAGTTGAATATAATTGACAGTTTTAAAGAGCAGGGAAGGGGTGATCTTCTATTTCTTCCTTCTCACCGAGTTCAGCCATGGACAAGGTGGGTGATGTGTCTCCGTCGCTGAAGGAGCAGTATGGGAAGAAGCCGTTACTGGATCCGTAGTCACACAGCGGTTCTGGTTTGATGCCATTAATATCAAGTCCGGACTGGTCAGGGGATGGCTGAACGTCCAGGTAGAACCCCCGACCTTCTCCTCCTCCGTCTCCTCCTCCTCCAGAGTCTGCCTGTTTGTGGAAGAGACGTCATATAGATCACACGGACTGTTGCTAATTCAATCCATTTTCAGGCGTAGTAACACCTCTGGAAAGTTAAAACCACAGACCTTGGACGATACTGATCCTCCCTCAGGCGAGTTTTGTTCCATGTAGCCCCCCAGCTCATCCGGCAGCTCCGTGAGGCCTGTGGAGGAGAGGCTGTAGTGAGGGGACAGCCGCTCAGCCTCGCCCGGGCTCGGGCTGCCGAGGCTGGGGTGAGACAGGAGGAGGGGCCCCTGCTGCTGCTGCTGCTGCTGGAGGCGATGTTTCTGCACCTCAGCATACAAACTGTCCCTCTGCTTCTTGGACATGCGACCAAACTTCACAGCTGTGTTTCAGGTAGAGGAGGTAAGCAATGAATTTCAAACAAAAGTGATGTATTATTACATGAATATGTACAGTGATGATATTTGGCCTCTGACCTTGTCACTCCCTGCAGAAAACTAACAATTACAGGTAAGCAGAGATTGGGGAGTGATGACAATGACCTCCCCCAAGGAAAATACAATCCTTACGGCCTACAGGTAGGCACTGAACTATATCTGAGCAGATGGCAACTGGATCCAAACAGACTATCAAGATTCTGAAAATCTGCCACAACCTTATTATTTAAAACATTTCTGCATAAACAGTCACACACAGACGAGCAGCACAGCTTGGTACCTAAATGGAATGCATTAGCAGAGCTCAAATGCATGTGCTTGTCCAGGCGTGCGTTAGACTGTTTATGCAGAAGTGTTTTAGGACCTTTCCCAGACCACCCCCTGCACCCTTTTCCTAACCACTTTCACTCCATTTCCACATTCACGCAGAGGGCCTAGCGAGGAGTGGAAGTGAGTTATAAAACCCTCCGACAGCGAGCCTGCACCGATGCTGACTTACTGACCACCTGCAACGCCATCACGTGTTCATCATGGAAGTCGCTCTGTACAAATAAAGTTCCGTGACTTACAAACGTAAACACTCAACCTAAGATAGAATTTTACATTCCCATACAGATGTTAACATCTTAAAAGTTACATTGTATTTAAGATAAAATATACCCCTCTTTGGTCATCTAAGCTTTATTTTTCTTCATAGATACAAAAAGTTACGACAGTTTCTCTTTCCGCTGCAGAGAGGGACGTTTTTCCCAAAGCTCGCTGCTCCATTTTTTAGCCGTGGTTGCCACTTGATTATACTGCACGAGTTTTGTTAGAAAACTGATTTTTTTGATATGGCTTTGCTGTTGTTTAACACAACCCTTTATGACTCCAATTCATCAAAAACGTTGGCTGTTTTTGGATTCTTCAATCAACATGGAAGCATGCAAGAAAAACAAAGTTGTCTTCAGGAAAATGAATGTAACATGGGGAGAGTAACTGATTTAAAAGTTGTTATTTTGTGGGTGACATGCCCTTTTAAAAGTATCATACCTGCAACTTCAACTTTTCTTGTCTACAATTATAACAAATAAACATTTTATAACATTGCATTTGGTCTCTGTATTAATTCAAAAGTTTTCATTTTAAATTTTAAATGAAATGTGCGAAGGGACTTCACAGTTTTGCCATCAGTATCCTTAACTCAACCAAGTGATTGATGAGTTTTAAACCACAAACAGACAATGTGCTGATTTAATGTGTTAAGAGTTTTGTAATAACTCTATTTACCTGTTTACTGTCTGCTTTCACAATGTTGTCTTTTGTGTTTGGTGACCTGAAGACAAATTTCCACCCATGGTGGACAATAAAGATATATTCCATATTCTATAGTACCACCTGTTATGACCCCCCACAGCTAACGTAGAGAAATGAAACTGAGATTGATCCTGCATCAAGCAGAGCAGGTTCCTTTGATAAACTAGTTATTCATTGTTGCATTAAACAGGAACACAGACAACATGTTGCACACAGCCAGACACTTCTGCTCTGCTGGTTCATCTGCAGGCTAACATCTTGCAAAACGCTGACCGCCAGATGTTCCTGCAGGTGAGTGTGTATGTGTGGTCATTAGTTTGTTATGCCTGTGTGTGTGTCTCACCGTCTCGGGACATGCCCACAGCCAGACATTTCTGCAGACGGCAGTGCTGGCAGCGGTTGCGGCTGGTTCGGTCGATCACACAGTTTTTCTGGCGAGGACACGAGTAGGTGGCGTTGCTCTGCTGACTCCGCCTGAAGAAACCCTGTGAGACGAGGGAATAGTCATATGAGTGATATTTAAGAGTTTTTAGTTATAAATGCAGTTGTGTTCGGTCAGTGTCACATCATGCTCAGGCCTTCATTCATCTTTTTAAGACATTGAAAAGATATTACATCTTTTTTAGACATATGTTTTTTTGCTCTGTTTTCCCAGCTTTTTTCGACCGTTTCCCCTAACCAAGACCTGTCTCCATGATACACACTGCCTCCCATCAGCCTCCCTGTCTGTGTTTGTACACACATAAATCTCCATCCGCTGCTCATTGGCTGTGAAATGAGCCTCCAGCTGCCAACAGCAGCTGCTGCAGCTGCACACACTAACTGTTTGGGGAACTGTTCTAACCAGGAGAAGATTTTTTGTGCCAGGCTGTTGTGACTGATGGTCCAAACTGAACGTCAAACGTTTCCTCTGATTCTGTTAATGAGAGTCAGACTGTGAATGGGCCGCTGGCAGGCTGAGATGGAGAAAAAGTAAAAAGAAACTACCCACTGGTAGTGAAATCAGCTTCAGATGATAACATGAGAATTGTATTGTGTTTTTTGTGTAAATGCTGGAATCATTAAAATAAAAGACAAACTATGCCCCCTTTTACACTGCCTGTTCAAGGCAGGAATGTTGCACCATTTATCTTGCCTCAGTCTATAAAAGGAACAGTCCAGAGTGGGGGGACCATATACGAAATGAGTGTGACATTTTGACATGTGCAGCCCACAGCCAGGAGATATAAAAGCAGCTAGAAACAGTTAGCAGCTAACTCAAAGAGGAAGTACATCAGCCGAAATTGTCTGCAAACTTGGAAGATAATGAGGTCAAGAGGTCTTCACCCTCTGAGCAGAGGACATCAGCCGTCATATAACAGGGACTAACAGGTTAATAATTGTTATTGCTATGTTAATGCCATTGTTATTGTTTAGCTACTGATGCATCTGGTACATGTCAAGGGCCTGACACACCAAGCCGACGTTTGGCTGTTGGTCAAGGTTAAGCTACTTGTGAACCTCTGCCACCCTCGTCGGTGCAGTGTGTCCCACGCTGTCGGCCCTATTTGGCACTAGTTGGCCTTTCTACCTCTGAAACTGAAGCTGCACAATGGTGATGGCACAGCGGAGCCTGATGGTGAAGGAAATCATTCTGGATTGGCAGTTCAGCTCAGCGCAAGAAAAGAGAAATGGAGGTGAGGAAAGTAAACAAAGTCAAGTCAAGAGAGATTTTGGTCAAAACAAACTTGTTACAATAGGTGCCATTATTCCATACAAGGCTGTCACTGCAGTCGACACCAAAAACCAAAAACAACCCACAACAATTTGTATTCTAATCCTAAAAATGAAGCCATTAAACTGAATAATGTCTTTAAAAACCTGAAAATGACTACACAGATGTAAGGAACATTTATGACATAAATGAACCATTTATCTTTTTTGATTTTCAGATGACAGCAGTTTAACACTTTGTGAGAGGAGGCAGGACAGGAAGTGAGATGATGAAGAGGAGAGGGCGGGGCTTACCTTACAGCCCTCACAGGTGATCACTCCGTAGTGGATCCCTGATGATTTATCTCCACAGATCTTACAGGGAATGATTTCAATCTGAGCTGCAGACACACACACAGAAAATAAATTGTCAGGAACACACGCTCAAAACCTTAAAACACGTCTGTCAGCAGCTGCATCAGAAACAGTCGTGGAGGTTTCATTCCCAAGGCAGCTTTATTTCCAGATTTGTTTCCTATCAGATGGCATGAAGGTGATTGTTTGATTCTGTTTATTTAAAACATGTCATTAATAGAACTCCAAAAGGAAAATCAACTTCAGCAAACATCCCAAATGTTTAAAGCTTAACACAAGAACCAGAGGTGATGAATAAACTGTTCCCTCTACTCTAAGATGATGAAGATACACCAATACAGACACAAGGTGAAATGTTGAGGGTTAAACTGTATTTTAATGCATTTGATTATAAACTAATTTCTGGATGCAAGTTTTAAAAACAATGCGGCGAAATAAGAACACAGGCATGGGCTTTTTAAGCCTTGGGCATGGGATTTTATCTATGGAAGATTACTGTAACAATTAATTTCATTACACAAAACAAAACCCCATGTCATTCCAGCAGCAATGTGAATTTGTGACCATCGCAACACTTGTTCAATAAAAGGTTTTTATGCAAATAGATTCTCTGGCAGCATATGAATTTTTTACAATTGGTTAGTGGAATCCTGTTGCATCTGAGGTAAGGTGGTGAATAGCCAAAGCTACTGTAAGCTTTTTTTATTTAGTTTTCTTAATGCAAAATACTAAGAGTGAATTTGAATTCCCTCTGATAAACAGTAATGTAGTGTATATGTCTAGGGCTTTTACTGCGCAAGGTAAGAATGGAAGGAGTAGATCTGGTATGCACTTCCTAGTGTCAAGGTTGAAATAAGTTATAAAGTTTGCCATCTTAGGTCAGACTGCAGAGCCTCCACATTAATTTATAATCCTCATAAAAGCCACAACTTGATTGCTTGATGCCTTTATCTGCACTGCAAAAGATCTGAAAAATCTACCAAGTTCTGAAAAAACAAAAAATGACGCAGCTTTTTCATCATGTGATGATCGCGTTCTGTGTGAAAGTACTCATGCAAGACAAAAAACAAAAGTTTGAAAAAACATATATATTGACATGCAAATTAATCGCATGAAAAAAGGCCTTGGTGTGTAAAGGCCTTAAGTCTGAAATTTGGTCGTTCATCCTGACTTCCTCTTTTGTTCTTGTCATAATTCCTGCAGCCACTAGAAGGCGCTGCCATGTGAACATAAACAGATGTTGTTTTGAGGCATTCACTGGAACAACTGATTGTGCCACACTTCTTGGTCTCCTTGTATCCAGTACGGGACGATCTTAAAATGACCTGTCACTCTGACCTCCATAACATGCATAGAGGATGTATAAATGCAACACAAAGCCCTCTGTGTTGTATTTTGATATTGAGTGCTTCACAAGGGCATTATACAACAAGAAAGACAACATAAAGACAAAGTAAAAATGTGAGCCCAAGGTTAAAAGTGCACAACTAGCAAAACTATTTGCACACACACACAAAAAAAATTCACATTACACAAAATATGAATAAAATACAGATCTAGTGCATACAGGGCACCCAAATGCCTGTCTTAACAAGTGCATCTTTAGTAGCTTTTAAAAGAAACCAAAGAGTCCGCAGACCATAGGGGAGCAGGCACAGCATTCCAAAATTCAGGTGCTACCACCGCAAAACTCAATCCCCATAGGTCTAAAGGCAAGCGCAACGGACAGACAACAAATTTTTGTGTATTTGAACGATGAATTCAAGCTGAAGAATACGGGTGAAGTAGTTCAGCCACATAAGGGGGAGCCTGACCGTGTAATGCTCAGTGAGTAATGCCTGGTTCACACTACACGATATCAGCCTGATTATAGCCCGACGCAGCAGCTTCTTGTGGAGGATTCCGTGAATGTCATCAGTTTGCATTACTACAACAACATTTTGGCTGGCACAGGAACAGACACAGTGACTGAAATAACAATAGTAATAATAATATAAATAGGACAAGACTAACCCAATGACATTACACACGTTGTGAAAGACGACTGGGGATAATTGGTGTGACCCATCATACAGTGTGTCTTGTCTGTCGATTTTAGGACTCCACAATCACCTAATGTGATATAGTGACTGTGAGAACGGACAGAAATGTTGGTTTAGTGTGAACCGGGCATAAGAATGAGAATTTGGAACTGGATCCTTTACTGAAATCTCTTCACTGGTTCCCAGTCACGTAGAGGGGTAATATGAGACCGTCTATTTCATCTAGTTAGCGACAGCATTCTGGATTGCTTGCAGTCGAGCAAGAGCAGACATACTCAAGTAGAAAAGAGCATTACAGTAGACAGTGCGAGATGAGATAACAGCATGAGATAATCATTTCCAGTTCAGCAATTGAAACAACAGATCTCAGTTTACCAATATTTCTCGAATGGAAAAAACACTACTTGGCCAGGTGCTTCGTGTGCAATCACATGATTTTGATTGATCAAATATTACCTATAAATATTGCAGGTGTAAGTGAACAGCTAAGGAAAGAGGCCCAGTCATGGCAGTCAAGGAGCCTAGATAACCTGAAAGGCTCACTCGGTTTGAACGAGATGTGGAGCTGGGTATCATCTGTATATAAATGATATGTGACATCATATCTGTTTATGATTTGTCCCAATGGCAGCAAACATAATGAGAATAACAGAGACCCAAGTACCGATCTCTGTGGGACACCACAGGTCAAAGGAGAGGAATCATATACAAAATCACCAATAGAGAGAAAGTGCTGTCAGAGAGATATGAAGAAAATCAGTCTAGTGTTTTGCCTGATACTTCAACGGAATCATGCAACCTGTTAATGAGGATTTGATGGTCTGCTGTGCTGAATGCAGAACTGACCAGTCAAATCCATCAGAGGACATTAAAATATCATTTGAAACTCTCAAAAGTACAGTGTCAGTAGAGCGCTGCTTTCTAAACCCTGACTAAAAATTGTGTCTTTCCAATGCAGTTGTGTGTTGATTGGCAACCACCTACTCCAAAATTTTAGACAGCAGTGGTAGTTTAGTAATAAGTGGACTGTTCGAGGGCCGATTCTTGGCAAAAAAATTAAAAATAGAGATAATGGAATTACAGCAACAGGGGAACAAGACAGGACAGCTTCATTTCCCTGATCAAGTCCGTTAGATCATGTAAACTGATGGATTGGAAGGTGTCCATAACTGTGTGAGATATAGAGGGACTACAGTTGGGTGGGCAAGTCCCAGAGTGAATAGTGGACCTAAGAGCCATTACCATATCAACAAAGAAGGTAAGGAACAACAACATCTGAACTATAATGAAACATTACATGAACTTTTGAAATTCAAAATATTTCGTTATGTAATCGATTCCTCATTGAACGTTCCTATTTGTCTAAAGATTTTCCAACACTAACACAGTTTATCAAAGACGTTTCGTTGCTGCGGTGCTTGAACTTAAACAGCAGTTGTTCACACTTTGCTCCTGTCTTTGTTTTTAAGAGATCAGTTCAGAAGTGAAGGTTTTCGGAGTGACAACAGCCTCTCAGCACCTCAGACTGAATCTGAAAACACACTGACTCAATGACTGTGTGTATTAATATACTCAGCAGCTTGTAACAGAGTGACAGCTCGGCTCTGAGCGGTTATATTTAGCAGAGGGAAGTTATGTAAGTCTGCAGTCACATGAACACAAACACACACATTAATACTGTTACTACACACAAGCTTTTACCCACCCCACCCCACAAACACACATATTACAAACAAGGTGTAGAGAATTATGAGAGGAAAGTAGAATCGTCTCCCAGCTGTTTGTCTGCAATACAAAAAGGCTCCACTCTTTTGTCTAGGTTACAATTCTACTCTTGGATCAAATGTATTTTTCATCTATTAACATAGTAACAACATGAAAGTGTAAAAAAAAGCTTGCTTATGTTGGCTTTAAAGGGACAGTCCACACCAAAATCAAAAATAAATATCTTTCCTCTTAACTGTAGTGCTATATCACTCCAAATTATTTTATGCGAGTTGCCGAATGTTGTCGGCAACTCGTGGTGTCTGCCTTCTCCCCAATATAATGGAGCTACATGACACTCGGTGGTGCTCAAAGCGCCAAAAAAATATATCTGGAAAAACTCAACAGCAATGTCTGTTTTCAAAAATTATGACCCAGTTACTCAAGATAATCCACAGACCTTGTTGTGAACAGTTTCATGTAGGAACTATTTTCTTTCTAACTACACCTGCAAACAGTATCACCATGCAGAAGGAAGCGTGCATCTACTCATGGATGAGAGGCTCTAGCTCATCACAGCACGCGATGTAAACAAATATTAATGATGACCTTGCAGTGCAAGAAAGGACGGCAGACGCTTCCAAACTTTTTTGTTGCCCTAAGTAGGCACAGTTTCACAACAGCCCTAAGACTTTGCAGTACATGCATGCTTCCTTCTGCGTGATATAAGATTAAGTTAAATTGTCCTTTTTTTCAATGACATCAAGAAAGTCTTTGTACCTTTGTAATTTGTGTTCACCACAGACAGTATTTATCAATTAATTTTTTTATTTATTTTTTTTATCAATAATTCTGGCCCACATTTTAGGAAAATAGTCCACTGCTGGCAGTATGGATGTGTATGTGTGTCTGTTTGTGTGTCCGTGTAAATCTTGATGTTTACGATATTAATTTAATTAGCAAATTATATATTTTGGGCGGGGCAACACAATGGTTTGAGTTCAAGGTCTGAGAAAGAATAGTGTAAGTAACATTGTTAACATTGTGCTACATCACAGAGAAATACAAAGCTGTACTAGTGATCCTTCATTAATACAGACCTATATTTTAACTACAAGTGCACGTCACACACTGAGTGAACCGCCTGTTAATGACACTGTCGGCAAAGCAGTAATGATTGTGCTCAGTGGGTAATGGGCATGTAGCTACTAACATGTTTCAGATGATACATCATGTTTGTAGTCGATGAATGATAGGCAAATGCCCGCAGAGTTTACATATCAGCTTTGGTTCATCCTTCACCTTCTCAAAATGATCCCACACTTTGGATTTCCTGTCCAACATGTTATTAACTAGCCTGTGGAATGACCGCAGCTACCAGCCCTGTAAATTAGGGGTTGTACACATGCCGCGTCTTTAACCACCTGGAAAACGCAAAAGTCGGGCGCTGTGCGCAACTCTTGTGCCTTTTTTCTTGTTGACTAATGACCTTTGTGATTCAGTCGACTATTAGGGGGCAGCCCTAGTATTTTCTAAATTGAAGGCGCATTAGTTTCAACAAGAACCACCACTGGCTAGGGTTGAGCCCAATCCTCCAATGAAACAAGTATCTGGTACAGATAATGTTATTTTTAGTACGGGTATAATACGAGTAAAATGTATGGTTATCTGTACTTTTGATAAAGGAAAATCCTCATTTTGGTGGCTATGTTTAATCTATTACTTTTGTTATATCACATAATCTGGAGCTCAATTCTGAAGTTGTTCTGTAAATAGGTTTCTTGTGGGTAATAAATATTGCAACTTCTGATCAACCCAAATAAATTTCAGGCTTAAAATAACAACTACTGACTAGGCCCAATCCACTTCATTTAAACCCCACCCAATTCAGGCATAAACACCCATTCCTAGTGCAGATACAGATAATTTAGTTGGTTAGATGCAGACACAGATACAGATAGACAGATACAGGTACAGATGCTGTACTTGCTCATACCTTCCATTGGAGGTAAGTCACTAAGATTAGCCACTGAGACTACACATAGAAAGTCAAAGCTATGTCTCACTGCAAGTTTAACCCATAATCATTTCAGTCAGGACCACCTTAGTCAAGGAAAACTTTACTTCCATTGCAGTATTATTATATTTGGTGGTATGGCTCTGTTCTGGGGCCTCTCTGCCGTTCTTTGGGCCTACGCAGAAACCCAAGGTAGAGAGAGTGCACCTCTTTGTTCCAGTTACTGTTTGTTAACTTTATTCGATACATGAACTTATTGTGCTTTGGCTCATTATATGAAATCTGTCAGTAAATTTTGATTGTGTTTATTGAACTGAAGCATGTCGATAATAAACAGGGACAGATGGACATATTTCAGATATAGCAGAAAATCTGGCATTAATAAATGTCTCAAAGTCAACAACAAATGAAAACCTCACACATACACACCAGTGGCACAAGCACACCACTGAAGCCACACACACACACACACACACACACACACACACACACACACACAGACACACACACACACACACACACACACACACACACACACACACATGCAGGCGTCTGTGCGGCAGTTTCCTCTCTGCAGTAATTAGCTCTCTGAGTGTTAATCCCGTCTGAATTCAACATTTCAACATCAAAGAGGACGTTCAACAAAGCCACCGCCTGAAATTATAGCTGATGTGAGAGCAGCAGATATTTATACACAGCCAGCCGCAAACACAAACATCTGCTTTGTTTTTTACGTCCACCGGCCCCCCTCTTCCCATCCTCACCCACCCTCAGGCTCACTGTGAAGGCTACTGAGGCTTAGTATCTTTCTTCTTGTTTGGCCAACAAAATAAAACAAATGAGTGATGGAGAGGAGGACAGGAAGTTTATATGATAGCAGAACAATGATGGAGGTTAACCTGCTATTGAGTTGGTTTCAAGTCACATCCAATAAAACAAAATGCATTTTCTATCGTTCATTGTCCTGGAGAAGCATCTCTGGTGTAAAGTGGAATAAACAGACACTGAATGAATGATTTGTAGTTTTTCAGTCAGTAATGTTCAATAAAGAAATTATTACTCCTCCTGCTATTAACAACAAATTAGAGGTCACTTAAATTCTTGATGTATTTCATATCAACCTCATGTAATATCCCATCAAACACTGCTGCTGTATCTTACTAAAATGCACAAAACCAAGAGGAAACCTGACACAGAGCTGGTGTGTCAGTATCCAATGCTGTGTTGCAACTAAACTTTCTGACACTCTTAAGTACATATAGTAGCGTTTGTTTGACCAGGGTTAACTAAAACTCATGGCACACACTTTATGCTCTATACAAAGAGGAGTCAGACTACAGTACGGGGGGATGTGCTGGGCTTTCCTACAGAGCTGACCCGTGTTAACACCGGAAGGAAGTATATAGTATACAGTATTTGATCCTGCAGTTTTCACAGCCACGCCTCAATTTAGTTTAGTTTAGTAACAAGTTTAATATTTCGTCCGTTTGACATTTCAATACCTCTACTCTCTCTTCCTGAATGTTAAGGCCTTTACACACCAGGAGTGTTTAGAATAACTGACATAATACTCGCCTGCACGTCAAAACAAGCGTCATAGTGGCTGTCATGTGAATTTGTGTGCCATTTGCAACACTTGTACAATAAAAGATTACAGTTACAGTGCATCAATACCAAGTTGTTTTTTAGCTTTTGAATCTATGTGGCCAAAGTACTGATGTGCACTGAGACAGTTCAGATTATAAACTGTATATAAATGTAACGCCCATTAGTTACACACACAGTGTAATCCCCAGTTTTTACAGTTTGACAATGTGTAGAGCTACTGCCTAGTAAGATTTTAGATGTAGTGGCTTATTTTCACCAGCAGGGTGCGCATTCATCCCACACAAATGCTGGCAGCGCCCCTAGATAAGGTTGATAACTGCCTGTAAAGTTGTTGAAACTACATTTTTGTTCGAGTTATCAGTTCGGAGGACTTGCGTGCAAGGAAGAGAGGGGTTTCTTGCCAAACCTGACCGTGTGGATATTGAATTTTATTGAGCGAAAACTCCGGTGAGTAAATGCTAGTAACGATTAGCGTAGCATGCTAGCGATGCCGACCACGGCTAATTACCTGCTTATTTTCTTGGATATGTCTCGACTATGTATAGTTATGCTTCTGAGAGACCGGAGACTGATACACATGTATTGTGAGGTTGAAAACGTATTCTATTGTGTATTTCTGTGGGGGAAAAACAATGTATGTGTTAATTGAGCTAGCACATGCTATACAGCTAAGAAAGCTGGTTGCTGAGGTAGAACACACGCAGCCGTGTGCACTTGAGCTTACAGAAGGTAATTTCTTGGGTAAAAACATGATTTAAAATCATTCATTTCATGATTTGTGCACACTAAGCTGTGATGGGTTTAAAAACCATTTAAAATTCATATATACACACACAGTTGTGTGTTGGCAGTTAAAAAGTTTTGTGCAGCTGTATATGATACTTTGTCATTGAATAGTTCATGTTCACTGATATAAGATTAAAAAAAAGAGAGTTAATACTGTACAGTTAAGATAAATAGATAAAAAGATATATGCATTAAGAAGAGAGATTAAAGAGATAAATACGAATTTATTAAAAAGAGATACTACTACTGCTCTATGCAGGTTGTTTTTTTTTTTTGTTTTTTTTTTTTGTATGAGCGGGGTCTGACGGCGAGTTACCCCCAATTTCCACCAGTGTTGGTTGCGTCTCCGCTCCGGCACTCCGGAGGCCTCCACAACAGATACGCAGCACTTCTATTTTTGCTGGACACCGGAGCACAACGCAGCAATTCAGCACAGAGCAGATCGTGCGGGGCAGGAAGTCGTGCAGAGAAATACAATAAAACATCCGGTTAATTTTCAAAATAAGATACACAGTGTTCACGGCGGATCATATTTCCCTGCACTACACCTTGAAAACTACATAATGGGCAGAGGCAGGCCTGAAGTCAACAGGTCAGAGGTTTTTAGACGTCATTTTACCCCGTTGACACCGTGGACGAGGAGATATCCATCATGGCAGTGCACCGAGATGTCTTCCGGTGGAGCTGCACCGCTCCGCACAGCAAACGCAGCCGGTGGGTATTGACGGACGGCAGAGCACGCAGCGGATAACCAGCACTGCCGTTCCGCAACGGACACGCATCCAGTGGAAATCCGGGGTAAGACATCTGCTTCTTACAAAGTCGACAAACAGCCTTATCTTTGTTTGTAACTTTGCCATCCACGGCGTAGAACCCAAAATACTTCCACACACTGTTTCTCAGATGTTTTGGTGTCGTGATTGTGCGCTCAGGACGGCTTTGCTCGCTATTGTCCTCCATTTTCAGTGCAAAACAACACATTAACATTGGCTTAGTTTAGTGATAGGGCATGCAATAGGTCAAGATGATAGTGAATTCTTTGAGCGCCCTCTGTTGGATCACACGGCGAACTACATCAAACGGTCTGATGCGCCTATAGAGACTGCAGCTTGCATTTCGAACAGGTAATTACAGCTCGAATATAAACTTTTCACCCCTCCATCGAACGAATGTCCGAAATTCGAATAAAAAGTGACAGCCCTACGATATACATGTCAATATTTTCTACGAAATGGTCTACATGCTCAGTTGCAAGTTGCAAACTGATTCACGGCCCCAAATGCCCTGTTATTTTTGCTGCATGTGTTTTTTCATCATACAGCAGGGCAGGTAAAAGAAGTTAACCTGTTCGAGTTCAGCTGTTTGCAGAGATGCAGTAAGAGTCTGTTGTCTGCAGCACTTCATCAACATCTCACTGTGGCTGTTTCTGCTTTTACTCGTCCTCCCTGCCATGTAATTAGACTTGCCTTTATTGATGAAAAGTCGCTGAAAAAGTCCTGCTAGTTCAGTGGTCATTTCATTTCCTATATTCTTCACAATAAAAGTCCCAGTTTTTGTTTTTGTTTTTTTCATAAAAAACTTTTATTGTGAAGCACCGAAATAAGGAAACGTTGAGTTTTTGAGCAGCAACTTCCCACAACTTTTAATACGGCTGGTACTGAAAGTGAATCAGTAAAATAAAGCAGAGATCTAAAGTAAAAAGTACTGAGAGCTGAACACAAAGACTATGAAAAACACCTCCCTCTCTCGTCTCCTGCAGTCGAGCCTCACAACACACGGTTTGTTTTAGAGAGAGAGAGAGAAGGGGAGTTTTGGACCTTCTCCAGAGAAGGTCCATCTCTGGCGCAGCTCGGCATGGCATGGCACATCTAAACCGGCAATGGAAATGCAAATTGGCGCAGCATGGCTTTTCTCGGCACTGCAAAAAGTGTGAGTGGAGAAGGCCCACAGTATTGTACGTGTGCTACTGCCAAAATTTCATTCATCTCACAGACTGATTTAGGGTAGAACATGCAACCTATAGACCGATGTCGCACTGTAGACTAATGAACAGAAAGATTAAACAGAGGAGCAGCTCTGTGTCTCTGTGAGTGTTGCTGGAAAACTTGTGAGTGGGGCAGAGCTGTGCTGAGAGAATGTGAGAGGAGGGATGCACACTAACTTGTTATGCAACTTGACCCTATCGATATAAATGGTACTGTCTAAATCTATATCTTGCTTGAAAATATATCAATATATTGTGTATAGTCGTTACATCACCCAGCCCTATTCTTGGATGAGACACCGGGAAATAAAAAATTCCAGTCACAATATCTCAATATATTAATTAACAAGCATGTTGTTCCTCAATTGCAAACCGTTTTATTAATCTTACCAAAGTAAATCAACAAAAAACACCCATAAATATAGGCTAACTGTTTGAACTATTCAAATCTCCCTCTCACTGATAAATGACATATTGATATCAAACATTCTTGGTAATATGTACAAGATACTGGCAAAGAAAATACGACTTTAATTATCGTTTTGTTTGTAGACCCAATCAGTGTTGTTGAAGCGGGACTTGTTGATGTGTAGCACATGTCATCCAAATTCTGCGTCCTCCTCTGTAAAAGCTCCTTTCCAAATGACCGTTTCTTAAATCTCTACAGGAGTTAATGGCAAATCATTTCCATCGATTTTCTAAAAGAAAATTGACTGTGAAAGAAAAAGCACTAGCCTAATGTTAGAATTACATTAAAAATGTTTTATCAGACTTCTGACTGCACTTCAAATTCTCCATTCAAGACCCAGTTTCCAAAAAAATAGTGAAGTAGCCTGTAGTTTAAAAAAAGAGCATGCTGTTAAGGGAAATTGCTTACAGTGTGGGCTCGCAATCAATGGTGATTGTCATGATTGGTTGGATGAGTGTCTGGGCAGGAATTCAACATTGTGGAGAAAGCTACTGCACAGACTTTGGTTCCAAATGACATCACCAGCACAAGATGGCAGCGGCCTTATCTGAGATATTTTGGCAGGTACAGTGGGGTTAAATGAAGACGCTTTTATATGCAGTCTATGGCTCAGACACTGACAGACAGCTGCTGCTGACATGACTTCATGATGCAGTGGTGAACACAAGCTGTAGTCCACTTTTACTTTTTTGAGCAGCATGAGGTGCCTTGCTCATGAGCCAGAGTGGTACATGAAGGAGAGACAAACTTCTTATCTCCCCTCTCTCTGTGAGATGTTTGCAGCAGGTTCTTAATCTCCTCGTCCAGTTTCCACATAATCTCTGAGTGGATGTAATAACTGCAGACATATGGCAGCGCACATGGAACACCAACACACTCGTTCAGCCTGTCACCAGATGAAGCAACAGCTTGTTCAACAGCCACAGTTGGTGGTTCACCTAGTAACGTCCCCAGCAGGTGGGCACAGTAATCTGCAAACTAAGTCTCTTTATGTTCATACATATTTACTATTTACTAAAACTCAACATATTTATACTTCTGTAGAATGCTTTCCCAGATAGATAAAGCTAGATTGGCTCTTGAATCTATTAATTCGTGCACTTGCCAATTAAGGAATATCTGTTATCCTACTAAATGTAAGAAACGTCAAATATAGCATAATGTTGTTTTACAGACAAAAACAGATGCATATTCATAAAACATATCGCCATCTTAACTAAAAACAAAACTGTGTAAAACCCATGCAGCTCATTTTGATTTGATCATCTACATTGTCACAACTTTCACTTTTTGTTTCATTTGCTCAGCATTAAACTACACATTGTTTTATGCGTAGCTAACCAATAGCACCCTAATATGACAAATATTTGCTGGCGCAATGTTCAATCTGAAATCACAAAAAAGTTGTATAGTGTCGTGGGGACAAGAACAAATTGAATGAATTGATTCTGTATTTGTCGGCACTCCTATTCTCCGACACACCTGCTAGCCTGCTGCTAATTTTCTGGGTGTTCTTCTATGAGTGACCAGAGTAGACACAACTGGTACCCCAGTCCCGACCACTTCAATAACTTGGCACTAATTAATGTACAATGACATGGTACACAAATTCTATTTTGTCCAGTTGATGGCACAGATGCTGATAAGTAGTAAACCTAAACTCCCTGGTTGTGTTTAAAATTGCTTACTAATGTATTACATACTGCACACTAAATCTGCACTGCATACTGCCTACTAAATTAATGATTAAGAATGCCATTAGCAGCAGACTGTTCACACTGAAGTATTCCCAAGCAATAGACCTACACATTTTCTGCACCACAACTGTTTCCATCACAATGTTCCCAGACCCAGCTACTGATAAAAGTTGACTGTTTACCACAAATGTAAATCAACATTACCTCTTCCACTCATTTAAACAGTTCAAAGGATTATTTTCCATAAAAACTATTTCATAGTCTAGGGTTAAATATTTTTTCTACAATACATTATGTATGTGAGTTCTTGTATTTTTCCTCTTGACTGTGCCTTGACATCACTCATTTATAGCCTAATATGTTACCCAAAAGTTAATTCTTTAAGCGCGCACTGTGTAGGAATTTCTCCCATCTAGTGTTGAGATTGTATATTGTATTCAAACGCATAGCGCACTCTAGCGCCTCAATGTTTCAAGCGCGTATTGCAACAACGGTAACCGCACTAACAGCGGTTAGCGAACACTGGTCGCAAACAGCTGTTAGCCGCTGTTAGCTGTGATTCTCCTTCAGCAGCTCTTTCCACCTGGGAAAGGCTACCCCGATGTTGACCCTCATTTTTTAAAATCGCCCGCCACGTTGCCCTTTTGCCTTTTTTCAAATGCACCGGCACTTGTGACTAGCCTGCCTGCTGCTGCTTTTCGTCACTCTACCTGCAGGCGGAAACCGACAAGTGAAAACGCGATTCCGTATTTCTCAAGTATGTCCCTGTACGTACCTGTATTTTCAAGATGATGCACATACATGATGAGGCACTGGTTGCAATGTATATGTAAATGATAATTTCGGAGCTTACGGACATACTTAGATACGTTGATGGATGTGCTAGGACACACTTTTGACTGCAAAATTTGCTTGTCTTCAAAAACAACTGAAATTATTACACATAGTGGGCTCTAGTTTCGCAGGCGAGGCGGAGGCGCAGCGCACCTGCGCTTCGCCAACTGGGTGTGGCCAGGCGAATTTTGTAAGTTTGGCACACCGTGCACCCAGGCGCAGCTACTTTTCTTTCCCACCTCCGTCCCTCCTATCTGCACAAGTCGGAAAGAGGGAGGAGAGAAGGCGTGGGGTGGGTTTTACACACATCACACCAATCAAATGAGCCCCTGTCCTCGCCCTTATGCGCCGCACGAAGGCGTAATGAGAGTTTACTCAATTCGCCATGGCAGAAGAGAGCAGCAGCGTCAGACGGCCAAACTCCTCCCAGGAGGAAACTGATGTTTTGGTCCGAGAGGTCCAAGCTGGCAGTGTCCGAATATACCGAACTGCGAGCAGACCTCCACGGGCTGATGATGCAAAGGTAGCCTGGGAGGAGGTCACCACAATTGTAAATCAATGTAGCGTTTGTCTCATGCGCACGTGCACTCTCTCTTTCTCTCTCGCAGTCTCACTCTGTTTCTTTTCTTTTGACTTTTCTAAGATGACAGATGCTGAATATATACTCCCTATCTGATGCTGTGGCTGTTTGTGGTTGGCTGAGAGGGATGTGAACTCATTAGTTTGCAGCTGTGTTAATCAAATCAGGTTGGGTTTCCATTATGCGTGCCAAACGTGCCAAACGGTGCCAATCCCCTTTGATCTGACATCAGATGTGACGGGACAGTCGATATAGAGATACATTTATGTGCTGATTGCAGATAGTTGCATTGAATAGTGGTGTTTGTGGGTATTCATTGCATCGTTAATGTGCCTGACATTCTGGAAACCTGCCTGTGAGGTTTTGGTGACGTGTGCACACTGTCCGCTGGTCATCCAAACTTCGGCTTACACTGGCTGCGCTCCACCTGCGCTGACAGTAGACGTGGTTCAGTTGGCAAGCTTTTAGCGCACCTTTGGCGAAGCCTTTTGGCACAAAACTGTCACTGCGCCAAGCTGGATCTGTCGACACCTCCCCCTGCTGCACCGTCACACCCATCTCAACGCACCTCAGCCTGCCAAACTACCAAACTGAGCGCGCCTCGGGTTGCGCTGCTCGAAACTAGCTCTGCGCAGGGTTCGCCACCGCTGGGAAACTAGAGCCCAAAGTCTTTAAGCTGCCTGTCTCACAGTACACTATTGGACAGTCTGAAGAGCCACAATGCATTTTGGGGCCATTGGGTATGTCCAGTAAGCTCATGTGTCGTATTTAGAAATTCTTATGAATGTAGTATACATCCAGACATTTCTCAGGTAGACAAAATTCACTCAATAAGCAGTTGGAATGCACTACATACTCAGTTTTACATCAGACTTAGTATAAATAGTAAGTGTAAGATTTTGAATGGGCCCCTGTTTATAAATTTCAGAAACTTGTAGGTGATGATACGGCCATGTCTAAGTCAAGCTAGCAACGTGGATCTATGGATAGCAATGTTGGTTGGTCGTCTCACTGAAATTAACTTAAATAACTTAATTCAAAAAAACTTAAATATCAGCTTTAAAGTGTTGATTTCCAGTCAATTTCAGCATAAGGATATAGGAAAAAATTCATCCCAGAATTAACGTAATCATACTGCTACAAAAGAATTGTAAGGGCAACATCAGTTGAGGGCATCAGAGGATTCAGAGCAAGGTCCAACATTGTACATTGTAGCTTGTAAAAATCTTGCTCTTGACATTACGTGCAACTGTGGTTTGGTCAAGTAATGGTACAGGTCCTTTGATTTAGGGTTTACAAACTGATTTTACCACTACAACTACAAGAAAAACTGTTACAAGCTAATTTCAATTCAGCATCTGTTGTTTTCAGAGAGCTTGACATTCACCCCTTTCTTAGCTATCATAGGCTAGGCTAATTAGGCTAATTAAACAAGCTCTCTGTTAAACTATATCACAAGACACGTAGGTCCATTTAGCTAATTCTCAGCATTTTTTCATTTATATTAGGAATGCACCGACTGTGAAATTCTGGGCTGATACCAAGACAGATGTTTATGGGCACGAATTTGATCATACAGATTTATGAAACAACCTTTATTATAACCTTCTTTCACACAAAAAATGGGTTTTTAATAACTGCTTCAAAAGCCTTTTTACTAAATATATCATAATTACCTATCTGTTTTATATCGTTGACACAACAAATTTCTCCTTCAAACAGCTGTATTTGTTTCGGTTTCTCACACAAAGCTTTATTTTACAAAATTACATATGAACACAACATGAATGCTTGAATGCATCATAATGTAACTCAATGCAACCTCCATCAGTTAGGTTCAGACAACTGCTTACAGTGGTTTATTAGCTCTCCTCCTGCTGATGTCAATATAGATTGTTGTTGAGAGTTACTGCTCTGATACTGATCAGCTTTTTTGATCAGCCCTCAAACTGTATATAAGTCATGCCCATCCTTGATTCTGGCTGCTTAAAGTAGAGATAGCGAGTGAATTGCGTATGGGGAGATTTTATAGCAGAGGCGCTAGGGGAAACACTGAGAAACATTTTGCTAAATCGAAACAACTCAACCCGGTCATGCTAATTCAGTCTCAGCTTGACTCATCGTCATATAAGCCAAATAAGGTTATCATAATGTTACTGTAGGAGATTCTTACCTTAAGGCATCTGGACAGACAATCTTACAAATAACCTATTTTGTATTAAGAATGTGTCCAGTACTTGGGTTTATGACCAAATACCTGCAGAACCAATGACATTCCTATCAGCCTCAGCTGTACTCTGTGTTTACTGCTTATTATCAAATATTAGCATGCAAAGTCACTAAATTAAACTGGTGAACATGATCAACTTTATACCTGCTAAACATCAGCATTTTAGCATTATCACTGTGAGCATGTCAGCATGCCATTGGCCAGGCTCTTAAGGATCATTAATACTCCCTTTACGTATTAAAATAGATATGTCCGTTTCAAACGTTTTAAACGCCACTGCTCTCACACTTCAGTGCGTCCTTTATGATGACATAGATACAGCCAATAGATGGCACAAGTTTCACACAACAATAAACAAGGTGATGGTGGAGCATAATCTGCACAAGACACAGAGTTTCTGGTGAACCACTTGAACATGCTGTGCAATGCTGTTTGTCCATAAACACAGAAAACACTTCTGTGTCTGGACAGTCTCGTAAGAAAACACATGTGGTTCAGCTCAGAGAACTTCTCCATCTTGTACCTCAGCAGCTGTGTCCTCTACTGACTGGGCAAACAGCATGATTCACACTTTGTTGAAGTCCGAAGTTGTAGATGCAAGTGTTAAATCATCTGGTCTGACCTGACACAAAATCTGTGTGGCAACTGAAACAGTTTTCGGCATGTAAGGTAATTAAACTCAGAACTCCATATGAACGCTTGAACCTTGCAGAGTTTTCCCTAAGGATGCTGCAGATGCTCGCCATATAGATACCACTGTATAATGTGTAATTAGGAGTATAGCAGCACTACGTGAAGGCTAATGAGCAAAAAGAATTTCATGAGAGCCACCGCCTGTTTCTGTGTTTACTCCAAAAATGCTAAAGCTCTGGCAAAACAAATCCCTGATGGATAAATTATTTGAAACCCAGCGTTCAAAAATAATAAAGTTTTTCAGAAACCAGATCAAAGAGGAAGCAGAGAGGAGGGCCGTTTAGCCACTGAGCCTTTGATATATGTCACGGTTTGGTCGGGAAATGTAAAGCGGCCATTCCCTTCCTGCTTCATCCTCCTTTTTTCTCTTCTGATGCAGCTGAAGTTTAGGTCAAGTGTGATTTTAGTTTCTCTCATTTCTGCATTGGATTTATCAAATTTTGTTCCTTCTCTGGCTAACTATTTTTTTGTAAGTCATGTACTGTACCAAGTGGCTTTAACCAGTATTGTTAATAACACCTAATATTCACTGTTTTCTTTTCACTGAAGCTGGCTGTGCTGACCAATCCACTGCTGTCTCCTCCTGCTCAGGTTAGGAGGTCTGTCAATCAGTGCCCCATCTACACCTCCCTCTGAATCCAGTTGCTCTCACCATCAGTTCAGTTTATTGTCTTGAATATTGTCGTGACACAGTGGTGGCTGTCTGAGGAGCAGGGGCGAAGAAAATGAAAAAGAGCTCCATCTGCATGCAGTATAGGACACCAGGGAGCAGGAAATTTTCAAGCATGAAAAGTAGCTTATATGGCACTGTGATGCGTTTTTTATTTTTTTATTTTCAGAGCGCCCTTAAGGGCACTGCATCGCGTTTTCTCCACTGCGGTAACAGTAACTTCATGTACCACCTCAGAAAATATTAGGCTCTCCAGCTACCACCACTGTGACCAATGTTAGAATACAGTAGCTTAGGTCGAGCTTATTCAGCTACAGACAGTTTACGCGGTCAGGTTTATTCCTTCATTGACTGCTGTTAGCCACAGCCACACTGTATAAAGGAATAGTACTTCAGAAAGTTAGAGAATCTTTAGGTTCTGTTCTTACGAGATGGATTTAAATCAAATCCTTTGCATTTGGCTGGACCGCTAAAGGTAGGCGGACTTAGAGTTTTCCTGAGTTACAGTGCACTGTTGGCTCCACATTAACATTAGATCAGGAGAACCAGGTAGAAATGAATAAATGAATTAGATTAATGAATGAATGAGTCAGACCTCAGCCACATTGTTTTGAAAATGAAAACTGGTCATGTCACGACAGTGAGGCTCTAACAGTGTAACGCCAACAGGAAAGTAGTATCTGTCAGGAAGAGAGAGACGAAGCACACCACATGCTCCATGTAATGTTGGCTGAAGCAGTTCACTGTAAAATGCCTTGCACATAATTGACAGTTGTCACAGATACCACTTTCCTCGTGTGAATAAATTCTAGCCCGCGGCCTGTAACCAGTAACAGCTGCATTTTGAGGAAACAAAGACATACCAACATACCATGCTGTTGCTAGCAAGCTAACTAGCTTAATGTACTGTAGCTACAAATTGCAGGCACATACATAGGTGGATGTTGAGATATTATTGGTCGTTATCATTGTTGTTTTTGTTACTGGCTTACGTAACATGTCATAATTTGATTTACAGGAAGAAAATGTGATCATATTTTCATATAAGAATATGAAGAAATTGATTTTATTTTATAAGGATTAAAAGAGCAATTTTCATTTAATCTTGACTTTAATCTCTTCTACTCCCATACACTGCAAGGGCCCACTCCTCATCAGGTGCTGTGCAAGCACGAAAGCTAGCTCTTTCCTTTTTCCTGTCAGGGAAACTGTGGACTGACGAAACAGAATTTGTGCAACCTGCACAAACACACTACTTCACCATGATGAAAATGATAAAATACAATGCCAGTTTATTAAAGAGGACCAACTCACAATCACTAATACCTACTACTGCGCAAAGCAATGAGGTAGAGCCAAGTATAACAACTTCCCCATGTTACATATTATGACACGTTATACATATGATGTTAAAAAAAGAGCCTTTTTAGCATTGTTCAGAATGGGTACTTTTCCTTTGAAATTCTGCCTCAATGTTTTGTAAAACAAATAAAATCCTACAGTAATTTTTCAAATGGCCATTTTCAGGAAAGATTAAATATAAATTTAGCAAAAACACTAACTGGCGCTGCAATCGTGGCCACTAGCACTTGAGGTTGGTTGATTGACATCCACTTCAGTTTCAACAGGGTTGCTCAAAATATTTTCCTCCTGGTCTTCCTAATACTTCCTGTTTGAAACCTAAATCACAATGATTTTAAACGACGAAATGATTTGGGGGGCAAATCACGGTGCAACACCTGTCCATAACAGTGAGGTGAACTACTTAGCTAACAGTTACATACTATTGAAACATATTGACCAATTAGCTGTATTATTGTTTCAAGTGTTCAGACATTCTTGTGAGCAACAATGGAATACTTTGTAACTTTTTGAGCAAGAGATTTTGAAATACTGTCTACCTAAGAAACAAACATGATATAAATATATGAATCTTCCGATAATCATTTTAGTAGCTTAGTATTTTATGCACCATTAAAGTGTTTATACATGGTACTTTGGGCTGACATACAAGTTATTAGGCCCAATTTAATACACAACTGTGTATTAAATTGACAACTGTGTATTAAATTGTGTATTAATTAATTTTATACAATGTAGTGGGGGGTTCTTGCTGCATCTCTTTTTTAGCTAAATGGTTCTTGGCCTGAAAATGTTGAAGACCTGTGGTCTATGGTATGGATATTTTGATAGCATTACAAATATTAAAATGTATTTATTTTTATATTTTGGAGAGTCCTCTGCATACCACTAGAGGGAGTTTGCGTGCCAACAGTGGTACATGTACCACAGTTTGATAAGCAGTGCTCCACTGGAGGGACACCCTTGCGGGCACTTTTTCACGTATCTACCACAGAGGCATCCAAGGCAGCAGTTTTGCTTCTTCTGTTTTCAAACATGGGGGAACCAAAGAGGGTTCACCTCCCCTGAGTCCATCAGTGATGTGACATGTAGATGACACAGATGCAGCAGTTGCACGAGATAATAGAAGACAGACTGATGCTCATCATTTTCAGCCATTTCTTCATCATTGTAGTGGCTGAGGTGGAAGTGATGTCACCCCCTGCCACCCCCCTGCAGAGAACAGTTAAATAATCTCCTGGCTGTTGTAATCCTGTGACATAACAGGCTGGCTAAATGCCTCCTGCAGCTATTTCTCACAGACTGTGAATCTGAACCAGACAGATTTAAAACACACAAACAGCCAAGTCTGGAAAATACAGATTTGAACAGTTTGAATGAATGAATGCTTGCTCCTGAAGGAGAAACACTAACAGCCATAACATTACAGTGAAGTGCATGTTGGTTAACTTTTAAAGTTAGGACAAATATACTAAAAGCTTTATTAAAAAGATGAAAGAAAAACTAGTAAATCATTGCAGTCAGCAGTGTCTGGTAGGAAATTAAAAAAAAAAAATGCAGAGTTAAACATAGACACTAAGAATTCAGTTATAACTCAAGAGTATGATTTTACATTAACTACCTTAACAGTGTCCAATTTTTACACTTATCTTTGTATGCTAACAGCCTGAGTGCACCGTTACCACCAGCAAAATCAAATCGTGTGTTGATGCATTTGTTTGATATTTTCTACAGCTGGATCAGGAGAGCTGAAAACCAAACTGCAGGTGAACTGTGCACACAGACTGAATTCAGAATGAATTAGCACCCCCAGCTAGGGAAGAATAATCTGTGATATTCAAATATTTTCCAATGATGTATCAGACACAAAATTTCCAGGCAGATATTTTCCCCACATTCGAACAAAATTTCAAGTATCAAATAAAAAGCACCAGCCTCTATGACCTACACACTGAAATGAAATTCTTGACACTGGTAATGTAACTGTTTCACGCTCCTGTCTGCCATTACGGCTTTTCAAATGATGAAGACAAAACTAGCAGAGTAGGAAATGATCCAATCTGGTTCTTCCTCAAGTGCTGAGGTAACAGTACAGAAACGACAGAGAGATGGACAGAAATAAAAAAAAACAAAAAAAAAACAAAAAACACCTGATCTACACAATGTGCTGCAAAACCAACCAGCTGGAGAGAACTTCCACTGATTACAAGTTTCATTCATAAATTACAGACACTGGGGGACGGAGAGACTAAACCAGTGGAAGCATGCTCTACTATAGCTGATGTAGAATCACACAAATACAAAAAAATGAAAAAATAACAAAAAAGAAATCCCAAATAAACAAACAGTCCCCACTATCAGACACTTACTGTTAGAATCGTGTCCACAGGGAGATAATCAACCAGCTGTCTCATGTATCATGTAAACCTCAGATCTCGAATATAATCAAAACCAGAATATTTGAGAAGTTGCAAACGTACTCATATTTCAGTGTTGACTCACAGCATTCATGCATAAAGAGGGTGGAGGAAAGTGAAGAGGCTCTGATCTACTTTAGCCAGTGGAGGGCACTCCAAGTGCAGTAAACACTGAATGACTCCAGTAGACTTATGACATTTGAGGCTGATATGGCTGAGCCTAAGTGCTAAAGCACCACCGTACAAACGATACAGCCTTTTGATCTAGATAACAATAACGCAAAGAGTAAAAAGCTATGCAAGCGTCTCTGTGGGGCAGAGTGGGGATGAGGTCACATTTATCATTGCTATAGCTTTAGCCCCTTTTAGCTTGCACGAATAATGATCACACTCAGGTCCCTCCCCCCATGATAGTGGGCAAGATGCCCATCGAGGTCCCCCTTACCAGTTTGAACATCTGGCACCCCATACATGTAGGTCTAGGAGAGGACAGGAGACATCCAACATTTTTCCAACCCACTTTAAATGAAACCACGCCCACTCCTGTATGACGAAAGCCTTAAAGGGAAATTTCGGTTTATTTCAACCTGTTTCCTATCGTCCTAAATTTGTTTCAAGTGATTAGTGACATAAAAATAATAGTTAGCATGTTAGCCGTTAGCCTAGATACAGCCGGGGTGCATAGTAGTGTCAGACCTGTTAAAACGTAAGTGAACGGGCATACTTCAAGTTTTTTTTCCACAAAGACTGGCACAGTATGAGATCACTGCTTGTTCTCGCGATATTTCGGCCGCGCTTTGGAAAGCAGAACTAAATGGTGAACAAACATGGCACCACACCGGCAAGGTAAGACAACACGTTTACATGTCATTTTCTATATGTTCTCTGACATTTATCCTAATGATATGAGGCGGTCTTTGTGCAGAAAAAAGCTTGTTCAGTGGACTAACTTTGCACTTGAAGTATGCCCGTTCACTTACGTTTTAACAGGTCTGACACTACTATGCGCCCCGGCTGTATCTAGGCTAACGGCTAACATGCTAACGATTCTTTTTATGTCACTAGTCACTTGAAACAAATTTAGGACGATAGGAGACAGGTTGAAATAAACCGAAATTTCCCTTTAACATCTACAGTAGCTTGGGAGGTAACAATATGGGGCACTGAATTTGTTAATGTTCCCACAAATGAGAAAAATCAACTAGCACACCCGCAGTCTCTCTGCTATACTCCCACCACTAGGAGACTACTTCACCAGGAGGAGTGCAGACGCCAGCTCCAGATACAGACCTTAAGTAAGCAGCTGTAGCAAATTGAATTCAGCCTGTGCAAACCTCAGCACCGGGGTTTGCAGCAGGCTGGTGGCCATCTGCAGTGCTGGTCTAACCTATGTAACAGCAGCAACAGAAAGTTTGTAGATCAGGTGGGGATCGAGGAATCAAGCCCCTGGCCTTGGGGTTTGTGCTAGCTGAATTCAATTTGCTGTGCCGCTAACTGAAGGTTTGTCCCTTAAGCGGCTCCCCCAGTCTCCTCCTGGTGAAGTAGTCTCATAACACCAGGAAGTGGGGCTGAGAAACCTGCAGAGGTCCTAGCTAGCTAATTACTGTCGCATTAGTGGTCAGTAAATTTATGAAATTCATGGCCCCCATATTGCTATTTTCCAAGCAAAAAACAATTTGCACTTTCCAGGAGTTGACTTGCTTCCTCTGATTCAAACAGGTCTTGTATGCATGAAACTAATGTTCTCCACGACAGTAAGGTGTATGACTGGTCACAACATGTCAACTTAAGAATGTCCATTACACTTGAGACTTACAAGAGGTTGGAAGGTCTGGAATCAGTTTCCACCCATTTATCAGGCACTGTAGTTACCTCTTCAATATATGTTTATTTGCAGGTCTGTGACAATTAGTACACCAAAATAGCCCTTTGCCAGGTCCAGCTTTGACTATGCGGTTGCCCGCTGCCATCAGTCTGATTAGCTGTATGCCTAGTTCGTAGGTAGTAGCTCAAACTTGATACACGCACACACACACACACACACACACACATATATATATATATACTGTATATATGTATACTACACAAGTACCTCAGTATCAATATTGTAATGATACTGTAGTGTTGATGATTGGTGCTTTCACAAAATATTTACACAATAAGATTCTTGACAAATAATCTTCAATATGTGGATATTATGACTGAGTAGGGTAAAGGCAGGTAACAACACAGCTCGAACAGTCTGGGAAGTTGAGAAAATTGCATCACTTTACTGTAATGTAGCCTTTAAAACCAGGAAAAGACAACTCTTACAATGACGTCATATCCAAAATCTGAGACAGCAGTAGAACATGACTGCCTAAACCAGATTTCGTGGAAATCCATTAAATACTGTGCAGACATTTTCCAATAAACTCCAGCTTCAACCTCATGGTGAGGCACCAAATTCAGACAGTTGTTACCTCTGGGGAACATGAATGTCTGTATAAAATTGCATGACAATCCATTCAGTAGTAGTTGCGATATTTCAGGACTAAAAGACATTGCCACCCACAGTGTTGTAAAACAGTTGCAGATTTTCTGTGGCTGTTGACGTCATTTTTCTGTCTATATTAAAATATGACATTTTTCTATGTAATCTAAAAAGGGTGCATGCATTCATTACAGCTTTGTGTGTGTGTTTCAAATGAACCTCTGAGGATCAGACTAAAACCTCACCAGGTTTCATCCTGACCACCAACTTGTATTTACTCAAACTATCACATTTCATTCAACCACATCCTCATCATCCATGTTTCACATCCTCCTCCTGTCCACCACACACTCACCTCATCTCCTCTCATATCACATTCCTTTACAGTGCAGTTCAGACTGACAACTCCCAAAATAGTATTTACTCGATGACTGAAGGTGTCGTGTTTCCAGGCTCCACAGTAAACACAAGATAACATGTACACAACTAAACACTGAAACC
This sequence comes from Epinephelus awoara, assembly GCA_035609425.1. Taxonomy (NCBI): domain Eukaryota; kingdom Metazoa; phylum Chordata; class Actinopteri; order Perciformes; family Serranidae; genus Epinephelus; species Epinephelus awoara. The sequence continues at coordinate 42,393,679 of CM069294.1, read as the reverse complement.
AGTTCTTCACCAAACACAGCTGGACTTTTAGGACAACATACAGACAGTGTTGTTACTGAACATGGAGAAAATCTGTTAATTCCACTGAAACACACCACAAACAGAGGCAGAGTGGAGCATCTTGTCAGACAGAAAACATCTTTGACAGAACTTGTGTGGACACAGAAAGAGAACTTAAACTTTGAACTGAGAATAAAACCATAAAGATAATAAAGATGAAAGCATCAGTCTGTCATGTGTCAGGATGGATCATGATAGATGCACTCAAACGCTTTAAAATCCACAGAGAGACAGACCAACACAGAGTTTTCAACTCTTACCTTTCATGGCAGAAATCACAAAATACATATTTATAATCCAGACTCATGGAGGAAACAGTGACAGGAGTGTGTGTATGTGTGTGTACGTCTGATCGGCAGCAGCTCTCTCTCAGCTCTGGCATCCTAGCTGCTCTCTGCACCACATGAGGATCCATGTGACTGTGACATCATCAGCCCTCCCCCTTGTTGGGCCCCGCCCTCCCATGTCCTACCCCCTGACTGACATGGCTGTCAGCCAATGAGAATGAGGGAGAGTAAGGCACTGAAATTTTTGGTTCAAATTGACGTTAAAGGATAATTCCAAGGATTTTTTTTTTTTTTTTTTAACATTTGCTATTTTTGAGCCTTAAAAGCTGATGCATTACAAGAACAGTGGGAATGTTGGGAAATATGCTCATTTGCCTTCTGGTTGACAGTTAGATGTGAAAGTTGATATAACTCTTAATTCTGTTAAATGGTGTATTATTTTAATTAGAACACTTTATTTGCTTTAGTACAGCCCTTACTTACACACATTTCAAAATGCGTGTAAGTAAAATGAAACCCTCGGGTACTCCGACTTCCTCCCAGAGTAATTGGTGACTCTAAATTGCCCAAAGGTGTGAATGTGAGCATGAATGGTTTTATGCGTTAGCCCTGCGATAGTCTGGCGACTGTCCAGGGTGTACCCCACCTCTCACTCAGTGTCAGCTGGGATAGGCTCACAATTTGCTAATTTGCATATGTGCACATAGATCCCTGCATACTAAATAAGGTAAAGATGTGAAGTTACATCTAAGCCCTTTTAATGCATGGAGAGTTGTTGTTAACGCCCAGAGAGGAACTTTAATATGTTCATGATTTAATTTAGGACCTCTGTCAAATTTTAAATGGTTAAACAGTTTATTAATGAACTTAAAAAAAAATACAATTACAATTGAAAAATGAATACACTTCATAATCTGAATTTAAAAAGTTGTCCAGTCTTACTTATTCAAAATAAAAGCCTCCATAAATGACCGGTTGGTTTAAGGGGGTAAAGTATTCACCTCGACAGTTATTTGAGAAAATGGTTATTAATGTCTTTCTGTTGGTGGAGGCTGTTTTAAACTAAACAAACAGGAGTGTGTTTCCTGTTGGTGTGTCTAACTGTGTCATGGTTTAATATTATTACTTTTCTCACTATGATAAAAAAAAGTCCTCCTCATGAGGACAGACAGAGAGCAGCATCACTACAGACACATAAGCAACACAGTAACAACACACGCCGTGTTGTGCAGCCTCCTTTCATCACTGCGGTTTACAAAACAAACAATTCAGAAGAAGAGAGATGAGGCATGAAGAGGAAGGAAGAAGGTGTGATGCAGGCGACGAGAGAGAAAATAATCACAGGACAAGCGAGACTGCAAGAAACCACAGAGAGATGCAACTTCAGCAGAAACCTGTCTGCCAATCACATCTATCCATTCATCCTCACAGCTGCACAATTCTGAAGATACCCATCAGCTTAGATGGTGACCAACCAACAAACAGTTTCACACACAGGAGGTCACATTAACAAGTCAAAGCGTCTGTGGATGTTGGGCAGGCCTGAGAAATAAAAACTGTCCATCTTCAGCCTGGAGGAAGTCGACTCAGCGCCACCTGGGCGACTTAACTGTTCTCTGTTGTGTTCAGTCACCTCAGCCTGCTGGTGTTGCAGTGTTTTGCATTTTTGGGTACATCAATAACTCAGACAAAATACTTGATTTGCTAAACTTTGACCCTAATTATAGCCCTGTGATAGTCTGGTGACCTGCCTAGGGTGTATATCGCTATCGCTCAATGTCAGCTGGTATAGGTTCCATCCCCCCACGACACCTAACAGGATAAACGTCAGGATAAACGTCACGGAAAATGAATGAATGAGCCTAAAGAGCAGTACATGTAATTCAAGTGGCAACTTCTTGTTCTGCTGTGGATACATATTTGATTTCATTTAAGTATTTTACTGGACTCTGTATCAACAGATACCCCATAATAAAACACTCCGATTGAAATCAGGAACATCCCTGACACTGTATGCTTTTAGAAATATTGTTTAATTCCAACTTAGAATGTAAGCTCATGATTTATGTTGCTCATACTGTACATTCAGACTGTCAGGCTACGTGTAAAATAGACAACAAAATGGCGTGTCAGCCCCTGCTGACTGTTCTGGCTATTGATAACTGTCAATAAAGATTTGTTTGAAAGCTCCAGGCAAAGTAGAAATTGCTAATGGAGGTCTGTAATGTTATACCTGTACAGTTCACAGTAATGCCTTATTGCCAGTGTTTCTTTCATTTATATGCTCTTTTTCCCAATTGGAGCAGGTGTAGTGAGAAAAAAAGGCACTGATCTTGGGGAACTGACTCTTGGCTCTGCTCTGGTAACTGCACCCCATGTGAGAGCATGGAGATGGCCGTCAAAAATTCCTGAAAAATTCAAAAACAAATCCAAAACATCTGAATGTCCGATGGACGGTGAGGAGCAGCTGATCGGGCATTATCAGTCCCTGCTCCCTCACCGTACACTGCGCGGGAAATGACCTCCAACAAAGCTGAAATTCGGTCCAACTCTAAAATGAAGTACTCTACAAGAACTGTCCACAACAGGCTTTAAATCAAACAGAGTAAGCCCAGTCTAATGAAATTCTTAAGGATTCTAACTTTAAACATGACTTTTGCTGACCTGCTGTATCACCTCTCCACTGTGACAGTGTGGAATTTAAGTGCCCTTGAGCAATGCTCCAGTGGATTTATGCAGGGGAGAAAAACAGCAAACTTCCTTGAAAAAAAATCAAGTTGAATCACTGAAAGGACTGAAGTGCAGCTCCAACTAACAGGGCACTTCACCCAACATCCCACTCTGCTTCATAAAACAAATCCCGGCTGAGCTGCAGAGCATCATTGAAAACGATTAAGCCTGAAAACAGGCCGGCAGAGTAAATATCAGCGTGCTGAAGACGAGAGGCCTGCAGGCGAGAACGACTCCTGCCAGCTGAGAGAGGAAACTGAGGAGCAGCAGGAGCTTCATTCTTCCTCCAAATTGGCAGAACAGGGGGACGATTTACGCTCCGAAAGGCTTGTCGGCTGGCGGCGGAGCTCTCCGCCTCCCCTCATCAGACCCAGTCAATAGATTCACAGCAGCACGTTACGAGTTGTTTGGAAAATGCCTCCACAGCGCCTGAAGGATCAGCGTTTCTCCCTCCGATCATCCCACGCACAGACGACTGCAGGAGGATCTCACATTCATTATCCATCCTTATCAGCTCTAATGAGAGAGACTCGGCTCTGGCAGCAGTCCCCAGTCACACATTCATCCTCATCTATTCTGCACACTCGCAACTCTCACATGTTCTACAGTAAAAACTGCTTCTAATGAGGAAAACATAAACTTTCCGTGCACCATAGAGAGCAAGAGCTGCATTAAAAACTCATCCGGTGAATAGGTTTCAGTTCAGCTGAGACCACCTTCCTCTACAGATCTCTAAAGAGTCAGTTCAACCAAATTACAAAAAGAAATATTTCAAATTACTGAACCTCTAGTGATATCTAGTCAAGCACACAGTTTTGCTTTATTAACCCCAGTACTATTGAAGTGAACTGAACTTTGTTTGTATGGCTTGAAGCATAAAAAAAAATCACATCAGAAGAACTTGACAGAATCATGTCTTTTGCGATGCAATGTGTCTTAATTATTTGGGAAAATCCACAGAAACTGTTTCTATTAGAATGACTTCTTACTGAGGAAATAGTCCCGGTCAAAATTGATGACATATATCTAAACCCTGACACACCAGTGAAAAGCTGAAGGTACAAACTTTTGGAAGTTCCCTGGGTGACATCATCCATCTGTGACAACGATCTCAACAGACGACACACCTCAACACATTCATTTCTTAAACAATCAGGTGATTTTCAAACCACATTACTATAAAATAAACAGACCTGTGTCAGAGCTGAGTCCAGCTCCTGGGCTCACAACCAGCATCTTAAATGCCTTGTTCATCCCCAAGTCCACCAGCAACAGTCACTTTCTTAGCAGATAAACCAGAAGAGCCAGTGATGACAACACAGCTCCCTCAAATCAGAATAGTTCAACCTGACTTGGGTGTCATACCTAGTTCCCCTTTCAAAAGACAGCTGATGAAAAGAGAGTAAGAAACAGTGAACTTACATGTGTGTGTCTTCTTCACAGCTGCTGACAAACCTGCAACACAGAAACAAATGAAAATGAATCATTATTAGCTCAGATCAGGTGGAAGGTTGGGTTTGTCACATTATTGTGAGTACATGCCACAGTGATACCTTGTGCTCTCTCAACCTGCTCTTGTTCCCGAATTGTCAAATACTGACGCTTTGTCATGCCCCTCTGTGTCTGGTGCTGACGCACGGGGCATCTTTTAGCATCTGACACCATTGGTCATAAGCAAAACCATACAAATTGTTAATTTTTTTCTAGATCTTTGTACAAAAGGATCGAATGCAGGAATTGTTTGGAGAAGTTTTCATTCCATTCCACTGGGATATTTCAGTCGATACCTTTAAGGATTCGAGTACCTATCAACATGCGACCATGTCCGATGACATGACTGTTTACAAGTCGTAAACATAAATGAACTCCCTCCCTTACTTTGACAGATCACACTGGCTGCTTGAAATGGTAAAATTTTGTCATCAAAAAGTTGATGAAACAACGAGGAGGACCAGCTTTGCTCCTCAGCTGCACACAGAAAAACTAAACTGCTTCATATTGTGAGTCATAGTATCTTCTGTTAGAGTCATCAGTGTCATCAGACAGCATGTGCGCCTGATATTTTGGGGTAAACGTCAAGACACAGCAGCAGCAGAGTGACGCAGCTCGCTGTCTGGCTGCTTCCCAGGAGGCCACGGGGGGCCGGAGATGATCCTGGGGCCAAAATCTGTTGGGGCCACGGTGACTCGCTCCTCTGGTGACACTCCGCTTGCTTGGCCCATCTGGACAAGGTTACAGATTGTGTTTGCGTGTCTGTGTGTGTATGATTACAATCGTTTCAAGTATGTGCTTGTACATCAGTGCTAACAGGAAAGAAGTGGAAGCATTTACCATGGCGACCAGGTCATCATATTAAAAAACATGCAGAACATTTGTCCTTTTTAAAAAACACAGATGGTTAAAAACTGCCAAAAACTGCATATTGGAGGAAATTTTGATTGGCTGTTTGAACATACTGAGCATACTGAAGGGCAAAGAAGAAGTGCATTTTGTTTAGTTTTTACAAACCCTTTCAGCAGCTTGTTACATATGGCTTACTTGATGAGAATTCAACATGTTGATCTCATGTCTACATAAACTTCTAGTGATGGGTGGATCTGATTTTTTCACACTATCAGTTCCTTTGACTTGATACATGTAAATGTATCAAACTTTTGAAGTTTCAATACTTTCTGCAAAATATGGTGTCAGTTTCTCCATGACTGAAATGCATTACATCTTAGGAAAATTGACATTATTAAAGATAAAATGTTCATTTGAATGCACTGATTCAGCATCCTTCTTGTATGTAGCTAGGCTATGTCAGCTCATTACAATGTTACAGAAAACCAACTGACCAATGATCTGTCATTCTTTGAAGGGAAAATAGCAGACGTCCCAGTTACCTCCACAGCCTTGTGCTGTATTTATGTTGTGTTGGAATAATCTAAAAACTTAGTTACCGATTGTACTTCATGGCTCACCTGGTCAGGTTCCTTTTGCTCTTTGTTCTCAAGGTATTGTTTAAACACTCAGAGCACGTTTGGCCTTGGCTGGCAGAGGTCTGGACTCAAGTTTGATTTAATCGCTTCTCTTTCACTCACTGAAGCAGGCAGCGTGAGTAGCCTACTCTATAATAACAGTGAGAGAGATTTGTTTGTTCATGTTTGCGCATCACTAATAAGCGCCTGAGTCACTTTTAACAGTCACAACAGCAACATAGTGAGGACGAACCTGAAATATTCCTTAACTGCTTTAATATGTCAAGTGTGAACCACAGAATGTGTAAATAATGGAAATAGCTACTATGACATCCTCCATTGTTTTGGTTTTTTGGCTGCCATTTTGAAGCCTTGAGTTCAGCACTTTGACGGTCGCCATCTTTGTTTTTTTGGAGCCATAACTGACCATATTTGGGCGAGAGGCTGGAGCTGTGGAGGATTGAGGGGTGGATCTGACCAAGAAGCTGAGGAAGCTAATGGTAGACAGCCTGTCACTCAAGCAGCCTTGCCCTCAAATATGTGCAACTTTAAGCCTTAATAAAATGTGAACAGGTAAGTTATGACAAAAATTCACCCCCTGTACATTTGTCCGGAATGTTAAAATTAGCTCAAGAGACCAAAACTATTTTTGTACCAGGCTGTAAACATGTTTATTTCTGTTGTACACTTTAACATAGGGGTCAAAGAGGCCATTTGGTGAACTGCAGTTTTCGGCACTTCTACATTGGCTCAATTTTTCAGCCTCAGAGGTTGCTATTTGGTGTGAGTTGAAGGCCTTCAGATTAACATGAAGGCCACAGCTGCACAAGTGACAGAGTGAACGTGTTCTGCCCTTTTAATGCATTACTGTCTTATACAGATAGAAAATAAAAATTAAACCATGAAACCCTGTGCATGAGCCCATTTTAAGCTGACAGATCAGCCTGAAAAAATGTAGCATAAAAGACATAAAGCTCGGTGCTGTCCAGTGGAAACTATGTATCTTCAAATTTTGAATTTTTCAAATTGGTTGATTTTTTTCTGTTTCTTTCTATATGACTGTGTATCTATGCACTTTATAACTTAAGTGCTTTGAATTGCCTTGTTGTTGAAAGGTGCACTGGCCTTGCCTCAAGCGTTGGTCATGTCAGAAAAAAGCTCTTATGGAACATTAATGTAACATACACCAACATCTGAGTGACAAAAAAAACATTACTGTAACATAAATATGATGCCAGCAATGTTACATAATATAACAAATTTAACATGTCTGAAAGGGGGTTATGATGTTTGTCTTATTCAGCTCAGTGACTTGGTTTGCAACAGCATGATGCCTCTCAGTGTAAAAACACTCCTCAGTGTGATCAGGGTCAGACAGCAGGAGGAGAGAGCATCATGGTGATCCTCACCTTTTTATACCAGTTTGAATACCTGTGGAGCGTTTCAGCTGCAACTTCATTTTTAATCATTTAAATTAATTCTTTTTTTTAAAAAAATCTGTATTATGGATTTTTTAATGAGATCTTTTTAAAGCAATCAAATCCTGTGTACATACATCATGTAATATGTATGTTTTCCATTCAGCTCTCGCCCTCTGGTACAGTTCACCTCTCCTGTCAAGTCTCCTCCCATCAGCCATCTGGTCGTCTGCCATTACACACATACACAAACATACACACACACACGCACACACACGACAGGATGTTCCATCACTGTCAAACAGCCTGTGGAGGCAGACACGCAGCGCTGCGTCTCCTTGTTCAGTCCTTCCAGTCACCTGAGATTTCAGTCACCTGAGGCCAACAAAACTTTATAAAGACTAATGATATTTGTTGTATTTAAATTTCTTAAGCAGCCTTTAATCTCTCCACTGGATTTTATAAGCATAAATCCCCCTTTTTGTCTGACTCTGAGAAGCTCTGGAGAAACTGAAGGATGCTAGTGCTTATACATTCATTTATTTCTAATGATCAAGTTTCTTCTTTTTTCAAGTGTCAGCTGATGCATAGCCTGGTCTGATACTAGATGACACAGCTGCTCATTGCACACTCACGCTACAACTTAGAAATGTGATAAGCTAGAACTGAATTCATCCAAACAAAAGTATTGTGCCAAAGATGCTCAGTAAACATAGTCAAACACACAAAAACACGCACAGCAGCACAAGATATAAAATGTTGATGAAATATGATTCAAACTGTAGGCTTCTAAATCTGACACATCTTTTTTTCAGGAGCTTCTTGGTCCAAATAATGGAAGTCCCAATTCATTACTAGGAAGGTGATCTGATTTGAATGAAAGTTTGTGATTCCTGAATTTATTGAAGCTGTTGGAACTATACTAACACAATGACGCTTACAGAGTGGAGATGCTGCCCTCACAGCTGATCTTTGATTTGAATTTGATTGACATATCGACAACAGACAAACGAAATGTTGTGATAGAAAATCTGACAGGTCTGTCTCAATATCCACACTTAAAGTTCCAGGTAGTATCAGGTTGTGGGCTCTTCACCCTCACGTGAAGCTCACTTAACCCAACACCGCCAGTGTTGACCATGTTACTCTCAAAATGTAATATATTACATATCAGTCTTTATCTTCACTTAAAAGTAATAAGTTACATTTACAAAATACTCTCTGTGTAGAGTAATAAGTTACTTATTATGAGCAGAATTCAAAATGTGTATGTAAGCTATATGAATGGAAACACACTGGACATGATAACACACACGATCACCGGCACCCGTCTATAAGGTAGCGTGTAATGAATGACATCACAACCTTCGGATGACGTTTATTCTGTCGGTGCACTGGCAGATGTGGAGGGGTGTGGGTGAATGAAAATGAAGACAATAAACAGTTTATTTCGGGTGTGAATGTGTTACATGACACTGTAAATGTAATAATATTTCCTGAAATCCTGCTGGTAATGCGTTATATTACTTTAATAATAACAGACCACATTTGTCAGATGTCTGACCAGCAAAGTTGTTGACCTCAAATTCAAAAGGACTGCCATGACACGTGACACATAAATAATTTAATCACTGTCTATTACAGCTGTCATGGGTTTTTGTTGATATTCTGTTATCTTGTGGACTTTGTTTTGGAGTTTTCTGTTTGTGCTCTTCCTTGTTGCATGTAATTAATTTATGTTTAATCTGTTTCCTGTTTTATTTTGTAGATTTTAAGGGGGGGAATCAATACAGGATGCACATGGAATTAAAGGAGTACTTGGATATGACACGTGCAATTTGCAAGCAGTATCAAATGAGAATAAATACTCCGGGAATACTGCAAAGATTAGGGCTCACTTCACACGCCATCATTCAGAGAAAGACTTGCTGAGGTCAAGCTAACGCTAAACTCGCTCCACCGAAAAATCAACCAACACTGGACACACTTAGCTTGACAAAACTACCATCCAACTCTGAGAGAGCTAAGAAAATAACACAGTCCATCAGCTACTTCATGTGCAAAGATCTGCGTCCATACAGTGTTGTTGAAAATGAAGGCTTTTGTTACATGCTAAAAACACTGGAACCCAGGTATGTGACTCTGTCCCAAGGTTTTTTCATCAACACATCTTGTACCCAGCTCTACAGAGAAGTGAAGCATAAAGCCCAACCTGCATGTCTTTGGACTGTGGCAGGAAGCCGGAGTACCTGGAGAAAACCCACACTGACACGGGGAGAACATGCAAACTCCACACGGCTGGGCCTCAGCCAGCTGGTGGGTTTGAACCCAAAGCCCTCTTGCTGTGGGGTGACAGTGCTAACTGCTATTGAATATCTTTTTTTTTTGTTCAGACAATTTGCAATTATGACAGAGCCTTCACTGATGGTCAAAACAACAACCTTCTCTAAGTTGCCTTTATATTTAATTTGAAAAAAGAGCAACTTTGAAGATAAACAAGAAAAGGATGCTGCTGTTCGCTCAAATCAACAGACACCATTCCTCTTTTCGGACACAAACACAGATTTTCTCATGACTCTGTCCTCATAAATCTGTCCTTTGCATTTTCACTTTTTGTTTGGTTAAACCTCAGATTATTTGCTGATGAGCTTCCATATTCAAACCTGTTAATGTCGACTCTATGAAGCTCAGCATAAGTTTAATCGGGAAGATTTTCTTCATGCTATATTCATTCATAATTCTCTTTCTGTGCTACTCCCACCACTTCCTCCAATCAGCTGACTTTAGGTGTTCGCTCTCCTTGTTAGCCAATCAAACTTTGCCACAATCTCCTTCAGCCATTTGTTGCTACTGCCAAACTTTAAATCTGTTCTCCTCACTGCTCCTGTCAGCTGTCATTTTAGGTGGAATTGTTGCGCCCTCCTATACCCCATTCACCTCCAGTCACCTTATCCTCTTTATCTCATCTCATTACCACCAGTACATCCACCAGCATCTAGACTCCACAGGGGCGGTTCTCTAATCTACTATGTCTTTACCACCCTCCTGGAATATATGACATCACAATGGGGTCTAATTGGCAAAGACTTCACATTTCTCATATTTCTGTGCACACATAAATAAATATATATCATTTTCTCTCAGAACAAGTCTCTCCTGATTGAAATCACACTGTCACTAATGAACTGACGCAGCTTAACAGGGAGGTACAGAGGTGAAGTGAATCTGGAAGACAAACAGAGGGCACCTTGTGTTATTCATACTTTTAATGATGAAAAACAATCTCTAATTTCTGCAGGTTCTAGTTTAATCTGAGCTAAAATGTTTAAGAGGAAATAATCATTTCTTTATTTCCTCTGTTGGCTTATTTCAGATCATGTTTAATGGTTCTCAACACCAGGAAGAAAAACTGCTGCTGTTCTCCCAGCTCTGAGGAATCACTTTTAAATTGTCAGTTTACCTCCAGCTGAGTCCTGAGGGACAAAAAGGACAATATCGTGTTGAAGAAGAAAATACATATCTTTGTGGTTGTGACTGACAGCATGTTGTCCTCAAACTGTCAAGGAAATAGTTTAATATACAGAGGAACAATCTAAATAGTTTATTAAACCTAAAGAAGGAAAGGTGACCTTAATAGATTGGACTAGCCTGTTTGCACATGGGAACATGATGAATGTCCCCTAGGGGCCACAGAAGGTGATTCATGCCTGTTGGCATGTTTTTGTTTCCAGGTCATTCTGGGAGAAAAAAAATGGAGCAGAAACAGAATACAAGCCAGTCTTGCTGTTACGAGAAACATTACTTGAGGGTTTATCTACAGTGGTAACGTAGCATCATTCAAAGCCACAGAGCAGATCATACCTGCAATGCTAACGCCTGCAAGCTAACAAAGACAACATGGTTTACCATGTTAACCATCTTAGTTTAGTAGGATGCTAATATTGGCTAGTAAGCACTAAAAATGAAATTCAGCTGAGAACCTGACTAAACCTAAACCTGACTCTGTTCCTGATGGTGTCAGATAACTCGCACCCAAAGCTTTACACCCTCCTGATCTGATCTGCGTCCTGTCAGATGACTCGGGGCAAACGCCCAATGTACTGCGGTTTTACTGAGAAAACCTGAGCGAGGTGCACGCAACCACTTACACTTCAGGAAAAGAAGAAAAAAAGGTAAAAAATAAACGATCCAGTTGATGTCATTGATCATCAAATGCTGACCTGGAAAACAACTTGATTTAATGTGGCTGCAAAAACCCTCATCAGCAGAAAAACACCCGCTTTCTGTTTCCAAGTTCAGCGGGCGACGTTGTTTATCTGCAGCGACCTTTGACTGCCTCCAAAAATTAATCCTGCCTGCACACAAACACACACATCCCCCTCCAACACATTTCATATTTCAAAGACATGGTAATGGGCATTGTCATCAAGCACCTACAAGGCTTTATCATGGAATCTAGGCCAGATTAGAATATTCATTAGCTCTGCCCTTTTCAACTCCAGGCTGCAGGAGGAGGAGAAGCTGCTCCAGCTCTGAGAAATACAGAAACCCAGAATAGTGGCTCTCAGGAAGTGAGTGTGAATCACCAAAAGTGGGGAAGAAGAATCATGTCTACTGTCACTGATGCTTTGATAAGTATTTGTGATTCTCTGTTAAAAAAACGGAAATAATGAAACTGAGGAGTCATTTCGCATCTCTTTGCAGTTGCTGAACGCCTCTTTGTGGTCATGGTGTATCTCCTCACAGTCACTACGTGTCTGTTTGAGGCCACTTTGCATCTCTGTAACGCCACTGTCTTTCTTCATCTTTGTTGTGTGCATCAGAAAAAACAAACAAAAAAAAAAACGGAGACATTTCGCGTCTTCTCACAGTTGTTGCACATCTCTTTGTGGTCGCTGAGCATCCTTTCACTGTTGTTGTGCATCTCTTCACAATTATATTTTCTTGGTCGTTGCACATCTCTGAAGTTGCGGTCATTGGGTGTCTCTTCACTGTCTTTGTGCGTCTCTTTGCAGTCATTGTGAGGGAAAGGAGAAGCCCCGTATTTTGCACTTTGAGCCCCATTTCTGGGTTGTTTATGATGAAATAGAGTGGCTAAGACCAAAATAGTATCGATTGCTCATTTTCGGAGAATTTGGCTTTCCCCTGCCTGGCTTAACACTGCTGCCTATGGCCATGTGTGAATCTGTCCCTAAAACCAACCTAAACGTTCGTTTTCAAAGCCATGAAACTCACCGAGTGGTCAGTTGAGTTCGTTGATGTTCTAACATAAAAATCTTAGCAAACTGTGGTTTCTGTGACGATTTATTTGACATTTTGTGTAATCCAAGCTTCATTGTCCGTTGCTAGTAATCCGCCACCAGAAACGGAAAGGGGGTTGTTTACGACAAGGTTGTAGTCATTGTAGTCTTTCAGCTCAGTGAAAGTGCCGGCTCGACAGTGCTGTGTGCGCTCCTGGAGGAAGAACAGTAACAAACGAAAAAGTTTGTAATAAGTTTAAACAACTGCACAATGGATTACTCGCTTGTAAACAACCTTCACAGTGCGATGCCTTTGAACACGCCACCCTTCTTCTTCTGCTTCTTTTCTGTGTCCCATTACATTGCAATGGTTTCCTGGATGTTGGCGACACACATGTAAAGGAGCGATAATGCTCTTTTACGTGTGGACTGGAGTGTATAACGCTGCAGGGTCAAACGAACAATCAGGTGGAAGTTTACACATGGGTGTGAGGCAGCTGAAAATATAGTTCCACAGTAGAGATGAGTAACAAAAACACGGATGGAAACCATAGTTTGCTACAATTTTATGTCAGAACATGAAGGAACACCATTGACCACTCGGTGAGTTTCATGGCTTTGAAAACAAACGTTTAGGGTGGTTTTAGGGACAGATTCACACAAGGCCATAGGCAGCTGTGTTAAGCCAGGCAGGGGAAAGCCAAATTCTCTGAAAATGAGCAATCGTCACTATTTTGGTCTTAGCCACTCTATTTCATCATAAACAACCCAGAAATGGGGCTCAAAGTGCAAAATACTGGACTTCTCCTTTAAAGAGATGCACAACGACTGCACGACTCTCTGTGGATGTTGTGCATCTCTTGGTGTCTGTTTTGAGTTTTTCATAGTCATTGTGCATCTCTTCAAAGGTAGTTATGAGTTTCTTTGCAGACATTGTGCATCTCTGTGCTGTTGCTGTGTGCCTCTTCAGCCCCTTTTCCAACCAAAAGTAACCGGTAAGCAGAGTGACCGTCCACTATTGACCAATCAACAGACTGCAGTGTTTTGAGCTCCACCTTTGAGTACCAGATCTTTGTGCTGAGTACCCTAACAGAGGGGTGACCAAAAATGGGGACGGTACAGAATGGCTCCATCGGTACTATCCACAACTTTTCACAGTGGAAAAAGAAAACAAGCGTACCGAACTCAACTGAACTGTACCTCACTGCTCACTGCTACTCCTCTTTCCCACCTTCGTCCCTCCTACCAGCGCAAGTCGTAAAGAGGGAGGAGAGAAGGCGTGGAGTGGGTTTTACACACATCACACCAATCAAATGAGCCCCTCTCCTCGCCCATAAATGTGCCGCGCAAAGGCGTAATGAGAGTTTACTCAATTCGCCATGGCAGAAGAGAGCAGCAGCGTCAGACGGCCAAACTCCTCCCAGGAGGAAACTGATGTTTTGGTCCGGGAGGTCCAAGCTGGCAGTGTCCGAATATACGGAACTGCGAGCAGACCTCCACGGGCTGATGATGCAAAGGTAGCCTGGGAGGAGGTCACCACAATTGTAAATCAATGTAGCGTTTGTCTCATGCGCACGTGCGCTCTCTCTTTCTCTCTCGCAGTCTCACTCTGTTTCTTTTCTTTTGACTTTTCTAAGATGACAGATGCTGAATATATACTCCCTATCTGATGCTGTGGCTGCTTGTGGTTGGCTGAGAGGGATGTGAACTCATTATTTTGCAGCTGTGTTAATTAAACCAGGTTGGGTTTCCATTACGCGTGCCAAACGGTGCCAATCCCCTTTGATCTGACATCAGATGTGACGGGACAGTCGATATAGAGATACATTTATGTGCTGATTGCAGATAGTTGCATTGAATAGTGGTGTTTGTGGGTATTTATTGCATCGTTAATGTGCCTGACATTCTGGAAACCTGCCTGTGAGGTTTTGGTGACGTGTGCGCACTGTCCGCCGGTCAGCCAAACTTCAGCTTACACCGGCTGCGCTTTGTCTGTGCTGACAGTAGACCTGGTTTGAGCTGGCGAGCTTTTAGCGCAGCTTTGGCGAAGCCTTTTGGCATGACACTGTCACTGTGCCAAGCTGGATCTGTCGACACCTCCCCCTGCTGCACCGTCACACCCATCTCAGCGCACCTCAGCCTGCCAAACTACCAAACTGAGCGCGCCTCGGGTTGCGCTGCTCAGAACTAGCTCTGCGTGGGGTTCGCCACCCTGTGCCACCCTGAGCTGCGCCGGGAAACTAGAGCCCATAACCTGTCAGATCTCAAGTTGAAAAATCTGTCCAAAATGGAGAAGGATGTAACATGTTTGTAGTTTCATCAGTGTCACAATGATGACCTAGACTCCTGTATTACTGATGTGTAATAGTATCTATCTGTAATATCACCATTCAAGCTGCTCTGTGATCAGCAGTTAGTGATTTACTTAGTGAAATGCTCCTCCTCCTCCTCTTCAGTTTGGTGAGGCTTTCTCCCCCCTGTCCCTCTTTCAGTTTCTGCAGTCTGTCACAGCAGATCACACACTGACACACTGACCCAGAACCTGCAGCTCACTGCTGAAATATTCACAGCTTCACTGTGGAGAAAAGACGACTGACGGCCGGGGATTCACTATGTGGGGCACTAACAGTCTGGTTCCAGATGACAACAAAGGACCAACCAGCTTATTAAAATGTTATCTTCCACTAGACAGCGTCATGTTGGAAAACAAACTAAATGTAGCAACATTTGTTGGGCATGAGCAATGACATCCCAGATGTGAAATTTCATTATATTTAAGAGGCTGAAGAAAGGAGGACGCACAACTCTAATATTTTTAAAACAATGGGTGCAAGTTGCAGAATGATTCCAAAAAAAAACTTGTGGGCAGCAGCACTCACAAAAGAGACAAAAAGTCAAAATGTATAATTTACTAGGGCAACACACAATCAAACAAACAAACAGTTTTGGCCTAAGCCTTCTTCAGTGTATCAAACAGAGACAAAGACACTGAAAGCCTGTTATATACATAGGTAAAGTTCTAGCACCAATCACAGTGCAAGCAAGTTATAATGAGAGGCAATAGAAACAATCTGTGTTGCAGCTGCAGCCAATGACAGGCTGACACAGAGCAACTGTCAAGACTGTTGCACCTGAGTCAATCCCTTAATAGAAACATGCAAATACATTGAAAACATAAGAACATACAAGTTATACAGACTCAGACTAGTTGAATGGGAAAAGGGGAGAATTAAAGTGACTGAAAAGAAGCTGTAAAAAGGAGCAATAAGCAAAATTCATCATTTCTAGATTGAAGCAATTGAAAAATTGCTATGTGAAGAACTAGAGGTGTAATTTCATCTGGAGTATAGCATGACCTCACACACCCTCTCTGTGTTGATCTCCAGCCCATTGTTTACAAGCTGGTCCTGCTGCGCGTTCATGTACGTTCATGTGAATCCACCCCCCTCCCTCTCGGAGCCCTTGGCCCTCCCTCCCTATAAAAGGCTACAGCCAGTGAGCAATGGCAGCGCATATTTTCAAAATGAAATGGCGGAGAGCGGAACGAAACCGGGGCTAACCAGTGCTTCCTCCTCAGGCTCCACTTCACTCAGCTGCCCCACAGATCCACTGCCTCTCCCACTTTAACCTGAATAACAATCCGGAGCTAGCTGGGAGCCGCTGGCGAGGTGTTAGCCGCAGCATGACCGGAGGGAAGCACAGCCGGTTAGCCTCCGCTAGCTTCCCAACTAGCCCCGGCTCTCTGTTTGGATCCAACTGGAGCACCGAGCCCTGGTTTGTTATTCAGGGTAATATGGGAAGAAGCAGCGGGTTTATCAGGCAGCTGAGTGAAGCCGGGTGAAGTGGAGGCTGTGGAGGAAACACCGGGGTTTGGGTTAATGTCTGGAGCTTGAGTTATTAGTGGCTTGGTCCCAGCAATGGGTCAGGCATTACGTTTGTGTTAGGTGAGTAAGTTAGCCTGGCAGCCCAGCTAACATTTGCAATTAGCATTGTAAAATGTAGCCTTGCGGGCAGCCTGGCGAGACAGGATCCTGGCTAGTGCTAACACCGGGAGCTAACGCTAACGTCCCTACTCTTCTCCGTGAGTGAGAGCGATGTTTTAGCCTGGCAGGCTGCTCAAGCTCCAGACATTAACCCATCCCGGTGTTTCCTCCGCAGCCTCCTCTTCACCCAGCTCCACCCAGCTGCCCGAGAAACCCGCTGCTTCTTCCCACTTTAACCTGAAGCGATGTTTCAGCCTAGTGGGCAGCCCGCAAGCCAGCTGCCCGCTAGGCTAAAACATCGCTCTCACTCACGAAGAGGAGGAACGTTAGCGTTAGCTCCCGGTGTTAGCACTAGCCGGGATCTGGCGATGGCTCTAGCTGAGTCGGCTGCCACTGGCTACTGGAGTAACTTACAGCTATGTAGCGCTTCTACCAGCTCCTCTAGTCTCTGAGCCTCGCCTCCATCTCTGCAAATATATTACATTTAATACAGGTACCATCATCATTGAAGTAGGCAGGGGAATAGCTAAACACAGCAGAGACCGAGACATCGCTAACTGCTAGATGAGGTGAGTGGGGGGTGGAGAGCAGAGGTAGAGGGAGGAGTGGCTCATGACACACTTTGTTTTGGTCTACAGGCAGCACAACAGCAAACCTAGCGGTGAAACGATTTCGCTTATTGTATTAGGTTCTGACTATTTAGCTGGGGTTCTCTTAGTCCCTAGTTGAGTTATGCCCAGTGACTTAAAAGCTTTTTACAGCTTCTTTTCAGTCACTTTAATTCTCCCCTTTTCCCATTTGACTAGTCAGAGTCTGTATAACTTGTATGTTCTTATGTTTTCAATGTATTTGCAAGGTTTTATTAATGGATTGGCTCAGGTGCAACAGTCTTGACAATTGTGTCAACCAGTCTGTGTCAGCCTGTCATTGGCTGCAGCTGCAACACAGATGGTTTCTATTGCCTCTCATTATAACTTGCTTGCACTGTGATTGGTGCTAGAACTTCACCTATGTATATAACAGGCTTTCAGTGTCTTTGTCTCTGTTTGATACACTGAAGAAGGCTTAGGCCAAAATGTTTGTTTGTTTGTTTGTTTGTTTGTTTGTTTGACCATGTGTTGCCCTAGTTATATTTAAGAGGAGAATCTTTTTTATATACATATGATCATTTTTGTGTAACTTTTGGTGGACAACTTTTCATTTCGGGGCAAAAGTGAGAATATTTTCTTTTGACATACAAACTACCCAGTTTCTTTTTTCTTGTGTTTATTCTAAATAAACCTGGACACTTAAAATAGGTAAAAAATGTGTGTCTGTCGGTAAGAAAAGATGAAAACATAAATCGAGGTGGGGAAAAACAAACATTCTTTTAATACAACAAATCTAACATCACACTCATACCTATAGACTCCAACACTGAAGACAAGACAGGACGTCATTCACCGTTGACAGAGGCTGTATAAACATCCTC
The DNA here is from genome assembly GCA_035609425.1 of Epinephelus awoara. Lineage (NCBI taxonomy): Eukaryota > Metazoa > Chordata > Actinopteri > Perciformes > Serranidae > Epinephelus > Epinephelus awoara. Next base: position 42,375,530 of record CM069294.1, on the reverse strand, counting down.
TGACACACAGGACTGACAACCTGGAAACAACCAATCACTCTCAGAAACAAAACTAAATGGAGGAAAAGCTGATTGCCATGGTAAATACTTGAATTAAAAATAACCAAATAAACCAAATAGAATTCCCACTTTGCTTTGTATGCCTCCACCAACCAGTGAAGTTGTGGTTACAGTTTATGCTTATGTCTGTGAAAACATAAATGCTTCACACACATCTTCCCCCCGACAGCACAGGTCTATACAATCAAGACAGTTTCAAGGTGGACACCCAAGATTAGTGTTACCAATTCAGTATCTGACCAAATTTCTCCCCTTCTGTCCCTGAGATATGACGGTAAATGGCCAGAAAGATGTTTTGCAGAACATCGCAGTGAGGCTGACCTTTGACCTTTTGGACATAAAATGTCATCACTTAATTATTTTATCCTATTAGACATTTGTGTGAAATTTTGTCATAATTAGCATATCAATTCCTGAATTATGGTCAAAAACATGATTTATGAGGCCACAGTAACCTTGACCTTGACCACCAAATTCTAATCAGTTTATTCTTAATCCAAGGGGACATTTGTGCCAAACTTGAGGAAATTCCTGCAAGGCCCTCTTGAGATATCACTTGCACAACATTAGACTGATGCAAGGTCACAGTGTTCTAGATGTTTGTGTCAAATTTGAAGAAATTCCCTCCAGGTGTTCTTGAGATATTGCACTCACAAGAATGCCACAGATGAGGTCACAGTGACCTTGACCTTTGATCTTTGACCACCAACTTGTAATCAGTTCATGCTTGACTCAAAGTGGATGTTTGTGCCAACTTTGAAGAAATTCTCTCAAGGTGATCTTGAGATTTCACGTTCACCAGAATGAGACAGATGAGGTCACAATGACCTTGACTTATGACTCCCAAAATCTAATCAGTTCATCCTTTAGTCGAAGTGGACATTTGTGCCAAATTTATGGAAATTCCATCAGGGCACTCTTAAGATATCACTTTCATGAAAATGGGACAGAGCGATGGCTGAAAAAACAGAAAATATAATGCTTCCAGCCACAGCTGTCACTGGCATGGAGGCAAAAAAAAACCCCTACAAAACTAGAAACACACTTAGCAGAGTGCAGATCTCCGCCAAGTGACCAAGCAGCCACCCAGGCCGATCACAGTCACTCCAAACTGTAGTTTTAATTCCAGGGGATGCAGCGTAGTGCATTTCATAAATGTCCAAGGAATATACACCTCCTCTAATTTTGACAGAGCCATGGCATGTTGCACAGAGCACTTACAAGAAAATTAAGAAGATCCGCACACCAGGGAGCTCCCGTTAACAAGGAATTTTATTTGCGTTACGTGACGTTTCGAGCAGAAGCTCTTCCTCAAACTGCTGTGAATGTTTGCACAGAGCAGACTGAGGTTTCCTGCTAACAGGCACTGTATGTGAAATACAGATCAAGTGTTAATACAAGGATGGCTGTATTTTTAGGAACTAAGACACAGCCTCAAATCTTTAATCCATGTAATTCATAACCAGACTTAAACTTTTAACCTTGTATGTTGGCTACAGCATAACAAAGCAGGAAATAACAATAAACAAAAGAAACAGACAAACATTTAACTGCCTACTTTCTTACTTGCTAAAACAGACCAAATCAACAAAATCTGTGAGTCTACAAATCAGGCAGGCAAAACGCTTGCTTCTGAAACACACCTGGGGTGGTATGACGCTGTGTGACGAACAGAGCAAAACCAGGTTGCAACCATGCCAGCCAGGACACGGTGCAGCTGCGCATGGTGGAAATATTAGGATTTATTCATCTGGAATCATGCCTAACTTAGTGGATCATAACATATTGGTATGGAATTAATCTGCAGACGCTGCGGTTCAAAATGACACTAAACTTGTCTGTGGATTTGAGTTTCTGAGCCACTCATCACTCTTTATATTACCTAAGAATGTTTTTAGCCTTGCCAGCAGCGTGCCTCTTGGGATGGCATGTCTGTCCATCATTTGTTCCAGACTAAAATTTCCACAACTTATCGATGGATCATCATGAAAATTGGTTCAGGCATTCTTGGTTTCCACAGGATGATCCTCTGACTTTTCCTCTACTGACACCAGCAGTCCAAAAATGTTCTCCAATACTTTGGTTTATGACCAAATACCTGCAGAATTAAAGACATTCCCATCAGCTTAGCTGTACTTTGTGTGCTAAACTAAGATGGTTATCATGGTAAACAGTATATCTGCCAAACATCAGCATGTTAGCATTTGGTACTGTAACACTGTTAGCATGCTCTGCCCAAAGACAGTATGTTACTGTTAGCTCAGCTGCAGACTCTTAGTCTTCTGTTGTATTTCCCCAAAGGATCCTCTTGAAATGTGTCCCAGCTCCATTCTAAATCTAATCAAACATTGAGCATGCACTCAGAACCGGGGCCTTTCCGTCGTCCTGCTCTCCTCCATAATTCATCGGTTGAGCTGAGCAGAAAGCAGCAACATAAGGAGACACATGAGGGAGGCAGAAGCTGCTTCCCTGTAGGGTTTGACCAGCCTGGACGTCGTGGCGGAGAGAGGAGGCATTAACAACAAGAAGCAGACGACATGGTGATTGGATCCCTCAGGGCTCAGATGGATAGAGGGGAGAAACATTTGCTCACAACGAGCTGAGCCTTGAAGATACTGAAGGAAGAGCTCTCTGAAAGTGAAAAACAGTTTGAACAAAAATCTCCAGCTGTGCACAAGTAATGCAACTTAATTCTACTATAGTGAGCTCATCAGTAGGAACAGTTTTATTACAAACACTGTCTTTGGTTCTTTTCCCACCTACTACTTCTCTCAACACTCACAAACACTCCCTGCTCATGTATTTTTTAGTCACCTGTCTACTTTTGTTATGTCTCTCAGTTACTTGCAAAAACTGCCCAGACTCAACTGTAGTTGTGTTGAATCTAAACATGATAAGTTGTGTTTGAAACAGCTGCAGCTGGCGTCTGTTAAGAATCACTTTTGTCTTTTGAATGTTCCCTCCGAAAAGCATGACTGAACTGCAGCCATTTAAAACATGATTGGATACCAGATTTTATTTCTGGCCCACCGTGGATCCAGAGGTGTTAGCCAACTATATTTATTTGAGGAATTTCAGTCAGGATTTAGAGCGCATCATAGCACTGAGACAGCACTAGTTAAAATTACAAATGACCTTCTGATTGCTTCAGACAAAGGACTCGTCTCTGTACTGGTTTTATTAGTTCTTAGTGCGGCGTTTAACACTATTGACCATCAAATTCTGCTACAGAGACTGGAACACTTAATTGGCCTAAAAGGTTCTGCACTAAGCTGGTTTAAATCTTATTTATCTGATCGTTTTCAGTTTGTTGACGTTCATAATGAATCATCCTTACGTACTAAAGTTTGTTGTGGAGTTCCGCAAGGTTCTGTGCTCGGACCAATCCTATTTATTCTATATATGCTTCCTTTAGGTAACATCATTAGAAATCACTCTAAATTTCTATTGTTATGCGGATGATACACAGATGTATTTATCTATGAAGCCAGAAGAAAGTAATCAATTAACTAAACTTCATATTTGCCTTAAAGAAATAAAAACCTGGATGAGCACCAATTTCCTGATGTTAAATTCAGACAAAACTGAAGTTATTGTTCTTGGCCCCAAACAACTCAGAGACTCTTTATCTGATGACATAGTTTCTCTAGATGGCATTGCTCTGGCCTCTACCACTACCCTAAGCAACCTCAGAGTAACATTTGATCAAGAATTGTCTTTTAATTCTCATTTTAAACAATCCTTACGGACTGCATTTTTTCATCTGCGTAATATTGCAAAAATTAGGCCTATCTTGACCCGAAAAGATGCAGAAAAATTGGTCCACACTTTTGTTACCTCAAGGCTGGATTACTGGAACTCTCTATTATCAGGTAGCTCCAGTAAGTCCTTAAAAACTCTCCAGCTAATTCAGAATGCAGCAGCACGTGTACTAACAGGAACTAAGAAACAAGATCATATTTCTCCTGTTTTTGCTTCTCTGCATTGGCTCCCTGTAAAACCCAGAATTGAATTTAAAATCCTACTGTTAACTTATAAGCTTTAAATGGTCAAGCTCTGTCATATCTTAGAGAGCTCATAGTGCCATATTATCCCACCAGAACACTGCGCTTGGAGAATGCAGGGTTACTCGTGGTCCCTAAAGTCTCCAAAAGTAGATCAGGAGCCAGAGACTTAAGACTTTCCTCTTTGATAAAGCTTATAGTTAGGGCTGGCTCGGGCTTGCCTTGTACCAGCCTCTAGTTAGGCTGACTTAGGCCTAGTCTGCCAGAGGACCCCCTATAATACACCGGGCACCTTCTCTCCCTCTCTCTCTCTCTCTCTCTCTCTCTCTCTCTCTCTCTCTCTCTCTCTGGTTTCCTATTACTGCATCTTGCTAACTCGGCCATTCTGGATGTCACTAACTCGGCTTCTTCCCCGGAGCCTTTGTGCTCCACTGTCTCTCAGGTTAACTCATATTGCAGCGGTGCCTGGATAGTGTGACGTGTGTGGTTGTGCTGCTGCCGTGGTCCTGCCAGATGCCTCCTGCTGCTGCTGTTATCATTAGTCATACTTCTACTGTTATTATACACATGTGGTTATTGTCACACATGTACACTATCAGATATTAATATATACTTTCAACATATTGTACCACATTAGCCAGAATTATAATTATAATATTATTACTTTCATTAATGTTGTTGTAAGCTACTGTCATTACCGTCTGTCCTGCATCTCTCTCTCTCTCTCCCTCTCTGTCTCATTGTGTCATACGGATTACTGTTAATTTATCATGTTGATCTGTTCTGTACGACATCTATTGCACGTCTGTCCGTCCTGGAAGAGGGATCCCTCCTCAGTTGCTCTTCCTGAGGTTTCCACTGTTTTTTTCCCCGGTAAAGGGTTTTTTTGGGGGGAGTTTTTCCTTATCCGCTGTGAGGGTCCAAAGGACAGAGGGATGTCGTATACTGTAATGCCCTGTGAGGCAAACTGTGATTTGTGATATTGGGCTTTATAAATAAAATTGATTGTTTGAAATTGATTGATTTCAATGAAATCTGCTCACCTAGGCAACACACCAAAATTAGTAAATGCTGTGTTATACAGTGCTTTTCACCTTGACAATAAGACATTTCTGGAGGAAAAGAGTCAGTCAAGAGTCAAAGTTTTTTTTTTTTTGTTTTTTTTTTTGTTGTTATATTTTGATGTGACATTGTCACAACTCCCCCTGCACTATTTTTTTCTATTTTGATATCAAAAACCCTTTGATTTATGTTTGTTCTGTTTGTTTCAAATAACTTCAGAGGCTTCCCTCCAACCACAGTGCGCCTCCACTCTCTGCCATCATTCACAAGTGAAGAACACGCACAGCTCACAGCTGGCACTCTTCAATGATCTGCACTAAAACCACAGAGATCAACTGAAACAACACTCAACACTCTACTCTGGAGTGAAGAGAGGACAGATCTTTCTAGGAAATCTCTTCAGGAGGCAGTATGTGTCACCATGATCTTAAATAGCAGAACAGCGGCTGATGCTGTGCTTAGATGGATGGAGCATGTGTACTGTACAGTGGCTTCAGAAAGTATTCAGCACAGGTGGCAGCAAGCCATTGTTTTGCAGGTCATAGGGCCGTCCGTCCCATTCTTGTGAATGCAATATCTCAAAAATGTCTTGAGGGAATTTCTTTAAATTTTGCACAAATGTCCACTTGGATGCAGCGATAAATTTATTGGATTTTGGTGGTCAAAGGTCATGGTCACTGTGACCTGGTTTCCATCTCATTCTCGTAAACTCAGTATCTCAGTAACACCTTGAGGGATTTTTCTCAAATTTGGTGCAAACGTACACCAGTAGCATCCATGTTTTCACAGACATGGATGTAAACTGTATACGCAACGTGACTGATCTGCGGAGGCACACAAATGCTAGATGGAATTCTACTTTGGCAATTAATTGGACCGCAATGCTAAAGGGAAAACATATTTTCATTGAATAAGTTGCAAATTAGCTTTTATATATGGTAAGTGTTTAGAATTCCAAGTCCTCTTGGTCACATGGATTTGTAACCCAAAGGCCAGAAGAAATGTTGGCATTGTACATTTCTGCAAACCGCAGATATGTTGCAGATATGTACTTTTCATATGTAACAAATATGTTGAAACTTTAAATTTGTAAACATTTCAGTTTTAAATTTTGTTTCAGCAACACTTTGGTTAATGTGTGGTTAGGTTTAAGCACAAAAAACAATTGGTGGGAGTCAGGAAAAAAACTTGTTTTGGGTTAGAATACACCACTTTGTCGCTACAAACACTGCTAAAAAGGTTCTGACCTGTTACTAAAAATATCTGCTTTGGTTGGTCTCAATCAGTAGTCTGCTTCCTGCTACTTGGCAGTCACCTCACCAAGGGTGTCACTCCATCTAGCATTGCACTGACGAAGTCTGCTCACAAGAAAAAATGATGTTAACAATGCAAGTGTTTCATGAGAAAGGAAATGCATTCACCCCGTGTTTTTGTGAGAAACACTGAATGTGAATGTAACTGTTTGTTTACACAAAAACTCCACAAGGACTTTTTAAGGTGATCTTTGTCAGGTTGAGTTTGAGACATTTCAGGACCAGCAGACAGCCTGTAAAGTGAATCTGAGGTTGTGTCAGGTGTTAGTTGTTAGAAAGACAAACTGTCAGCCTGCAGACTGACAACACAAAGACTGAAATTTAGTCCTCCAGGCTGCAGCAGGTACAACCTGCGCTGTCAAAAAACTACATTCTCTGCTGCTTCACTGTGTCTGCAAACTGTTTTAAAGCTTTGAAAGACGTACAACTCAGCAGGCTGACACCAAAGATGGAGAGAATCTGTCTCCCTCAGAGTCTCAGCAGAGATTACAGCTCGTGCATCTTATAATTGTTCAGAGCAAGCCGCTCCTCGTACCAATTATAGCGCATTAGCAGCAGCCGCCAAAGTCATTTCATCGCCGCTCATCAGGGAACTCAAAACAAAAAGGAAAAGAAGCCACCCCTCTCACTGCCTTCAGTCGCTTGCAGCATCAAATGAACTGAGGATTTAAGATGGTGGAGATAAAATGAGATTTAAGGATTAGACAGAGAGATGTGACTGAACTTTTGGTGACTTGTTTTTAAATGACAAGAGGAAGTGAGTCACACGGATTCTGCTGCTGCGGCGCCTGCTGTTGAGGATGACAGAAGCTTCTTCTGAGAGGCAACACAGGAAGGATGGCTTAAAGAAAACCACTAGAGAAAGAAAGAAGAAAAATATCTAACATTAGAGGATACATGATTCATACTTCCAGTATATTTTTACCCACTCCTACATAACTTATCTCCATTTTACCTGCTGTAAAACGGCAGAGAATGCAACTGTGTTAAATAAAACTTTAAGAAGGATTTAGTTTTGAATGTGAATGTTACACAAGTATAACATTAAATATCACCACCAATACATTTCTACATTGTAAATACAGTCCTGTGTAGTCTACCTATTTCCTCCTTTAAACACCATTTCAAGAAATTAATATTTCACTTTCATAAAGTTAGGGGACTCTTAAGAGACAGCTTTTAAAAAAGAGCGGTAAAAATGAAGCAACAGAGGCCAAAACTCTGTAAACACTGAATCCTACATTTCCAACAATGCAACTCAACAGTGTCTTTCCTGCCCAGTAATCATCCATGTCTTTCAGAGTCCACACATCCAGTTTGTAAATCAGACATTTTATTAGGGATGCACAATAAGACAGGCACATCATCTGTATCGGCTGATATTGGCTTTAAAATGAATCAGAATCACCAAACGTGCTTTTTCTGTTATCGGCATATTGGATATTGGCAAAACTCCAATACTGTGCATATACTATTACTATACATACACTACTATACATATGTTATTAGTAGTTGTCAAGTTCAATGCAACAGGAACATTTTTGGAAATCATTCTCAACAGGAACGTACGTAGGACGTAGACTGCATTCTTACAATGCCTTTATCCAAAATGCTTTGCATTTTGTCTCCTTTACCCTCTCAGGCATCAACCATTACGACCAATTTTGGGTTGAAGGACAGTTCACGGACGACCTGCTCCGCCTTCTGATTTTAGAATTGACTTCAGGCAATGAGACACATGTCTGGTTCAACTGGGGACTGTTGTTTGTTAGCAGATGTATTACTGAGGATATGCTCGCAAGACAAGATTTAAAACCAGGGTTTTCTTCGTTCATCGAGCAGAAAACATTTTGATGATTCCACAATTGATTTGAAATTTCAGACACAATGACCACTACTACTTGTCTTAAAATTGTGTATGTATTTTTTGGCTGAGGTGATGTTAAAGTATTTTGGCCACAACTATGTTTGGATCAGGAATTCTTTAAAGGCCCGAACATACTCCGCGAGGAATGTCTGCAGTTGTAGTTTCCTGTAAAAATGTCTGTGAAAAATCCCTGCGATGTGAAAAATACATGCCGAGCAGTCACTGGTGCGCGCAGCGGAGTCCACGCGGTAGTAAAATCTGAGCTTTGCGCGCACAGGGCTTGCAGACGTCTGCTTTGAGTCCATGTGGACCTCCGTGGAGTCTGTTCTGCGTATGTTCTGCCCGAGTATGTTCGGGCCTTAACTGTCGGTACAGAGGGTAACGCTGGGGATTGAACCCAGGACCTTCTGCTATAAAGCAAACACATACTGACAGCTGCTTTGTCAGTGTGACACACCAACACACAGAGGCACCCATCATGGCAGTTGGTGCTTCTCAAAGTCAAGAAAGGATCCTTAAATGGCTGAATTTCAAAGAGGCTATGTCATCAAATCATGCCACAGGATTGTTCCAATGTAAATTTTCAAGGATGCATATGTGTATCCTCAGTGGGCATGCAGTACCCACAGTTCTTTGCGCATGATTTGCCGGAATCGAAGGCAGATCTTTTCAATGACGCACACCTGGGCACTCGATAGCCTGTTCCAGTGTGTGTTCAACAAATACTAGGAAGGAATCTTGCCTAGCCCTAGACTTGGAAAGAACAACACAGCATAACGGAACCTCTGTGATGGGTTCTGCTCTAATCAAGTAATGGTTGTTGATAATTAATGTGGGTATAATGTGGTAGTGAACATGGTCTAGTAGTTACAAGTTTCTTGTTTGTTCATTAAATTTAAGTTAATCAGTGGTTCCCAACTGGTGGATCGCGGTTCAAAAGTGGGCTGGGGGTCCAATCTAAATGATCCACTAGTGACTTGCCACTGTATCAAGTTTGTAAAAACCATGCTTTATTTTGAAGCAAAGTGAATTTCCAGCACAGAACTCTCATTTTGAAGTGCTGTTTCCTGCTGTAGAGTAAGTGACAAATGGACAGCTAGTTGACAGAGAAAGCAAATTAGCAAAAACGCCAAATACATTAAACTGTGTGGACCTTGAACCGATGACTAAGAAGACATCTGGACCCCATAGCTGGACCAGTTGGGAACCATTGAGTTAAAGGACTGGCTTTAAGTCTGTCTTGCCAACCAGTAGCCATTAGCTTAGCTTAGCACAAAGATAGGACACAGGGGGAGAAGCTTGCCTGGTTCTGTTCAAAAGCATGAAAAAACATGTCAATTTAGACAATTTTTTTTAAAACAAACAAGATGTATCATACTAATAAGTAAGCTTAAGAGGTGTGTGTAGACAGATTTTGGTGGCTTTGGACAGAGCGAACCAAGTTGTATACCTATTTCCTGTCTTTATGCTAAGCTAAGCTAGCTGTCTTCTGGTGGTAGCTTCATATAAAGCTCAGCAGGGAGATGAGAGCGCTATTAACCTTCTCATCAAACATTCAGTAAGAAAATACATTTTCTCATTTCCCAAAATGTCAAACTATTCCTAAGTTTACGTATAATCAAAAACTATCCCAACAATTCATCTGATCAGACTGCAACTGAAGTCGACAAGCTATTTGAAAGATACAAGGTTTTCATGTGACAACAGTGCAGGGTATACACACTGAGAGTACATACAAACGCACACCCCTGAAAACACACACGCACAGAGACACACAGGGCTCCTGCTAGTTGTTTCCTGTCAAACCGCAGTAACGTTCTCTGGCACCTCAGACTGCGTCACCTTAAGGAGCAGCATCTTATCACCAGCAGCCAAACACAACTGCTGCAACTGAAGCAGCGCTACATGCTATGTTCTTCAGGTACATGAGCTGGGGAAGTACCGCCAAGCAAGCAAACAGCCGCCACATGCTGGTGTAAAGATGTCTGTGGTCACCAACTTTCCCCTCTCTCTCCCCTATCTGTTGGATCTGCAGACCAAAAATATCACCTCACTCCCCTCACCTGTCCCGCTTACATAATCTATATTTACATAATGTGTTAAATACAGAAGTATAGAGTTATATAACATGTGAAAAAAATAACACTAGTTTTTGGTAAAGGTTTCTAAAACAAGAGGAGATTTGTTGGGAACTATTTTCAGTGGTGGATGAATCTACATTTGGTGCTCTAGTGAATATTTGGGGCAGCAGGACAGTGTACACAGTGGTACAGAAGAAGAGGATATCAGGCTTTGACACACACACACACACACACACACACACACACACACACACACACACACACACACACACACACACACACACACACACACACAATACCTAATAGATAATTCACTGTTGTGAAGTCTGAACATGAGAAATTATAACATCACCATATTTATCCTCAAGCATAAATGTAAAAACAGCCCATTGGCCCTTTAGCATCTCTCTCTCTCTCTCTCTCTCTCTCACACACACACACACACACACACACACACACACACACACACACACACACACACACACACACACAGATCTCACCACACCATCCCCTCCTATGCTTATTAAATATATTAAATAGGTAGTTTGAGCCTCTTGGTGATCCAGTTGGACTCCATAGTGAGAGAGAAACATGCTGCTCAGCCTTCTGTGCCCCTTGCCCAAACCAACTACACACACACAAAAAACACACACAGACAGACACCATCGCCTTCCCGCCCTCAGGGCCCCCATATGGACCCGATGGATGAGCCTTTTCAAAGCTGCTGCTCAGACATGAGCAGAGCGCTCTGCACTTGGCAGACAAAAGTGTATAGTGTAGCAGTAGGCCACAGTACATATATATAAAGTTCAGTGCAGCATGTACGGCTCATATGAGTGTTGAGACGCAGGTCTGGCTAAAGTCAGAGTGTGAGTTTCAATCCAGTATTTAATTATATATTGTTAATCATAATAGATCAATATACCGTTTCTTGACATTATTAGAGGTCAAACAAGAAACTAAGATGTCAATTATGTTGTGCAACCCTGAAAGGATCATTTTTACTATTGACTGTATATAAAGATGGACAACATGACTGCTCCCCAAATGTGAAGCCAAAGTATCTTGATTGCCCCCTGGTGGCTGGCTGCAGTACAGGCTGTAAACCCCACCTCCTCCATGTTGACCGATGAGACATGCCAAAAATAAACTTTTCCTAAAGATAGTTCCTGTCATTACAGGTAGTTTTTAATGACACTGATGCATGTTCAAGTGATCGTTTTCCTAATCTGTTTGCTTTTAATTAGACTAAACTTTTCACAGGGGTCCCATAGTGTAGTGGTCATCACATCAAATTTACATGTAGAAGGTCCTGGGTTCAGTTTCCAGTAGAACCAGAACTCTATCATAATGACACATAGATAAAATAAAGTCACCACACAAAGGTTTCTACAATAATCAAAGGAAAACCCCACTCAAAGTATCAGCTGTAACTTTTACTTTCATTAATCTAATGTGTGCTTTTTGTAGAAAATTGAAAATTGAAATCAACTATAACATTACTTGTACAACAGTTGGGTCAAACCAGGAATACAAGGGTTGTGTGATCCTCAGTCCTTGGTAGACTGACAGTCCTTCGGCCCTTTGAGGATCCTTCCTTGACATTGAGAAACACCTCGAGGGTGTTGTATTGTCAGAATCACAAAACTTTTAGGGAGAATATATTTCTGGATCATATTTAAGAATAAGTGGAGTAATGAAGTAAAGACAACAGCTAAAAGTTGGCACTTAGCGCTCCATCTCTGCTGTGAATGATTAATTTAAAATTTTTATGTTTTATCTAAATCACGTTATTTAAAAAAATCTCTTTATTCAGCAGTGGACACATTAGAGAGTGTAAATTATGAGGTTTCTGTCAATATTTTTTTCACGCTTGGATGATAAAAACTGGTGGAGACATTAATCCAAATAAATGACATATTAATCTAAATCCTGCCGAGCTCAACTGGCGCAGGTTTCATTGAAGAGGACCCGCCCTCACTTCCAGCAAATCGTGTACTGTGCAAAGTATTGTGGGGATTTTATACCCGCGGAGGATCCACGCATGCATCCTTCGAATTTCTCTGAAAGAAGAGCTCAGTCCTTCATGAAATACAGAAGGATCCTTGACATTGGAACAGTCCTTCAGCGGGGGGGTCGATGACATAGCGTCCTTCAAATTCGGCTGTTTGAGGATCCTTCCTTGACACTGAGAAACACCCTCTGTCTATTCTCATGTGGTTGAAGTCAGATGTAAACTAAAACAAAACAAGCCTCAGTTTAGAATGCTAAGACACACACAATAGCTAAGCTAGTTGAGATATAGGTTTGATAACAAAAATATTGAACTTAACATTTACTTATGTTTTAAATGTTAAATGTTGTCTACCTACCAGTATGTGTGTGTTTTGTAAGTTGGAAAATGATCACAATAAACTAAACTCATAAAAAATAATGTAGCCCCAGTTCTCATTGAGGTTCCATAGTGTAGTGGTCATCATGTCTGCTTAACACACAGAAAGTCCTGGGTTCAATCCCCAGCGGAACCAGTCATATTGCCTTGGAAAGAGGTCAGGCGTAGCTTCAGGGTTGTGCACTGCTTAAAGGATAGCCATGTTCACAACCTACACCACAATTTAATCAGAGAGCCAAGACAAACATCCAGGGTGCTCATCATGTGTGTGTGCGTGTTTCAGTGGAGGCAGCATTTGTAACTGCCAAACCATTTTCCGAACCACATTTATGTGTGAATAAGATAAGAAATAATTTTGCTGCCCGAGTATGAGGCGGTAAGGATGAGAGCCAGCACCTCCAAATCTGAGGCCATGGTTGATGGAAAATGGTTGATTCCCCCCTCTGGGCTGGGAGAGAGTTACTGCGCCAAGCAAAGAAGTTCAAGTATGGCGGGTTCTTAATCAAGAGATGTTTGGTGCGGCGTCTGAAATGGTGCAGATGCCCTGCCGGACTCTTGTGGTGAAGAGGGAGCTGAGCAAGAAGGCAAAACCTTTGTCCTGCTGGTCCATCTACGTCCCAATCCCCACCTATAGTCATGAGCTTTGGGTAGTGACTGAAAGAATGAGATCATGGATATATGCCGCTGAAATGAGTTTCCTCTGTGGGGTGGCTGGGCTCAGTATTGGAAATAGGGTGAGGACCTCAGACATCCGGAGGAAGCTCGAAGTACAGCTGCTGCTCTTTCGTGTCAACAGGGGCCAGTTGAGGTGGTGCAGACATCTGATCAGGATGCCTCCTTAGTGGCTACCTTTACAGGTTTTCCAGACACTTTCAAGTGGTCGGAGACCCCAGGGCAGACCCAGAACATGCTGGAGGGATTATATATGTCATCTGGAGTGGGAACACCTTGGGGTCCCTCAGGAGGAGCTGGACCTGCCCCAGTGACCTGCCCCCAGAATAATGGATGAAAATGGATGGATGGCTGAGCAAACTGTGGTCAGAATCATGAGATATAACATGAAACATAGCATATAAGGGTTCCATAGTGTAGTGGTCATCACGTCTGCTTTACACGCAGAAGGTCCTGGGTTCAATCCCCAGTGGAACCAAAACATTATCCTTTTGTCACATGGCAAAACAGAAAACCCAGCCAAAGATGACACTTTTCTCTCTTTTCTAAGTGCTGTTTTACAGGTCACTGGTGATATCTTAAAGGCTGAGATCAGGTGGTCTCGTGTACGCAGTCAACACAGATTTAATGATACTGTAACATGATTTGCTGCAGCATAATGGTATATATTGCATGCCTGTGTACACACACCTCCACAGCTTTGGTCTGAGGAAGAACTCCAGAATATGTACGGTAGTGGCTGATATGAAAACAAAGCAGCTTTATAAACCTGATAAGTGAAATGTTAGAGATACTAGGTTTTCATGCAATAGTGACAAGATCTGTGTGTGTGTGTGTGTGTGTGTGTGTGTGTGTGTGTGTGTGTGTGTGGGTGTGTGTGTTGGTGTGTGTGTGTGTGTGTGTGTGTGTGCAGAGGCCTCGGGGGTAAACACAGCTCTGTGACAGTGCAGTGTGTGTGTGTGTGTCTGTGTGAATTACTCTGCACTAACTGCTGTTCTGTTCTGCACACAGAGATGCTGAAGGACTGAGCATACTTCAACTGTGAACGTATCTGTGTGTGATTCAGTCTGTCTTCTTTTGTCTTTTTCAGACAGCATGTGCATTGCATATTTCGTATTTTTTAAATCACTTGTGGCAAGGCATTTGGATGTATATATAAGCCAGTTATACAGTTTGAATGTGGATGCAGTTATGAGACATTTCAGGTCATCAGTTGGTTTGTTCCAGAGAACAGAACCAGAACCAGAGTAGCGAAAACCACCTTCACCAGATCTGGATTTTATTCTACAAATTAAGTTTTTAAAGTTAAAATGTGATGCACTGCAATGACGTGATTTCAATAGTAATATATTCATGCTGTGAGTAGAGTCCAAAAACATAATAATTTAATGTTGTGGATAAAAACCTGACGAGTTGTTCGACTGGTGACTTTGCTGCTAATTCAAAGTGCAGAGGGAGTAACAGTGGAGCAGCTCTCATTAATCCTCACTGTCACATGTGATATCAAGTATTCAATCAGCTGAATGTGCACATCACCTGCCTGCAGAAGGTCATGTCCTTGTCAGACAGGCTTCGTTGTTCCTCGAGTCTTATCTTTCATATCAAAATATTATCTGACATCACAAAGCATCACATCGACAAGGTGAGAGTGTCACGTGGTGTTTGTTCTGTTTCCCTCAGTGACCTGCTGATCAGAAATAACACTAAACAACAATTTCACCTTCAAGAAGACAGAGTTCAGCCCAGGTTTTATTTTTTCTGTATATAAATAGTCTCTGTATCCAAAACTGTAAAAGTCAGAATGTGAAATGTTGGAATATTTTGAAAATAGTCTACTATGCACGTAACTAGTTAAAAAACTGTGGCAAAGCTTCAAAGCTTTGATCTTTGCCATGGTACTCAACATCCAAATCTATATGCATTATTAGTCTTTTGTTCTGTTTTTTCACCAATAAGCTGGTGGAGGAAACAGAGAGCAGGTGGCAAGTGTCAGACACAGATGAGGCCAGTGTTCTCAGCGCAGTCATTGACCCCAACTTTAAGCAATTAAGATGGATTGTCTAAGGGGGAAAAGGAAGAGGTGAGACGAACTGCAGACAGTTATCCATGGCTGGCAACTGCAATGAAGCACTGACTGGGTATGAGGTGATCTGGCCTGACCCGCAGTGTTTGAGATAGTAATAACTTACTGAAACATTTTGTGCAATAGTCCACCTTCCACCTTCTCCTCCTCCGCTCTATCACCGCCTCGCACATACACATGCAGTGCCACTAAGTCCTACTGAAATCGGGCAGGGATTGGATAGTTGCTGAGTGTCCCGTTGAAGCCTAGAATATTTACAGATAATTATCACTGAAACTTCAAAGCCCCCAAAATGCTAGTTGGGACAGTCTTAGTCAGAGCAATAGAATTTATCACAATTGAAAAAAAAATCTAAGTTGTTATTTCTGAAAGTTGACTTACAACAACCTGTAGGATGCAAACATATCCGTCAACATTTTAATTAATCCTTCCTGCAAAGCTTTGATTGGTTAGTCCTTTCTCTAACACAAAAATCAGTTGTCAATGAAACAACAATGATGACATGCAGGAAAAGGGCCACAGGCTGGACTCGAGCCTGGGCCACTGCGGCAACAGCCTTGTACATAGGGCGCCTGCTCTACCCACTGAGCCACCAACGCCCCAAATTTGAGCTTTCTTGACATCATACAAAGTAATGTCTTCTTTCTCGCAAACAGTCAAATTGTGTGAAAAATGGGGCGTGCCATATCATGTCATATATAATATCCTATGAATTTTTTAATATGTTAAAAATGTGTCATATCATGATATCAACAATATTGTGACATATTGATGTGACTTCATCAGTGTTAAGGCGTTACAGTAACATAACTACTTTTATTGGGTAAAAAGTAGTGTAACGCGTTACTACTGAAAATATGGTAACGGAACGTAGTTACTTAGTTGGGCACAATGTTACTTTTCCCGGGGACAGATTTGACGGTGACACTGCCTGTCTGCCTCAGCTGCGCACTAGACCATTCAGGAACTGTGACAGTTCCCATGTCAACAGTACAGACAGGAGCGCCAAAATCAAGAATCGTATGAGGAATATGGAAGATACACACGCCTCCTCGGATTATTTTAACGGTTTGTCAACCGAAGACAGGTTAGCTTATTGTAATAAGCTAACAATTAGCAACAGAGTGAGGTTTCATGACCCGTACTTAATGTCAAGTCAGTGGGTCACCGACCCAACAAAGTGGCCGAATCTACAGTGGCCGGACATTTTTTTTATATCTTGTGGAGAAACCCAGTGTTTATACGCATGAAAAACTCAAGGCATATAAATCCCTTGATGCGTATAATTTTGTACTTTGCGGTCATGTCCAAGATATTGAATACCGGGATTTATCTGATGGTTTTTGTGCTCTACGGACCGAAGTACTGCCGAGCCAGCGACAAGGACACAAAACAGTAACGTTAACTAATGTACAAGACCTAGGCGATTCTGAACAAGTCGTCCAACTATATACTGACAGCGAACTGCACTTGTATGGCTGGGTAAGTGTTGTTTAATGTAACGTTAACCTCGCTAGTCAGACCTCAGACATGGGCAACATACGACCCCGGAACCGGGAACGGCCTCAAAGCAAATCAGAACAACCCCCAAAACATCAATAAAATGCAGCATTGTGTTAACAGAAAACAGAACAATCATAACCTGCCTACCTTCCTGGCGCTGTGTGAACGGCAGCCTGTTGCAGCAACTCCTATTTTGTGTATTTTAAATTGCTGCTGTGACATTGAAATTTCCCCCCGAGGGGTTAATAAAGTACCTACCATACCATACCAGAAGAGAAAATGAATTGATTTATTCGTGCAGGTCTGTAGCTTACTGCAAAGTATGAGTCTGTTACACAAACACAGTCTCACAGTTACACACGTAATAACAGTTCAGAAAATGATTTATTCATGAATATGACACTATTTGTTCAAAGATAGTGACTGTGAATATTAATATTTTCCTCATTCAGTGATGCAGCAGGTCTGGCAAATAGGCTATTAGTAGTAGTAATCTGTCATGTAACAAATTCATGTAGCCTAGTTAACACAAATTAACTCTCACTCTTTTATCTTTATTTTCCCCATGAGCTCTCCGTTTTACTCCGTTGATGTACAAGGTACTTCCGATGTTTTTCTGCCACCAGGCAACTGCGGTGACGTAAGCGTGACGTCAACTCCGAAGTGGTCTCTTGCGCAGTTCACAGGCTCTCATGGTGTGTTCCAGTGCACCTAGGAAATATTTCCTACTTCCATATTTCCTACTTCTGATCACTGGAACGGCTCGCCAAAGTGGTAAATACCAGTGGGAAACTTGGATTTTTTCACATTTAGGGAAAGAGATGGGGTTCTACCCAAAGTCAAGCACCATAAAAGTAACGTAAAAGTAACGAGTAATGTAAAAAGTTACTTTTCATAGAGGGTAACTAAGTAAAGAAAGGGATTACTTTTTTTAATAAGTAACGAGTAACGAGCAAACACTATTTTTTAAAAGTAACTTCCCCAACACTGGACTTCATACAGCAGCAATGACACTTCTCACTTCCAACTCGTCAAAATACAGCAGCTTGGTCAGCGGTTCTACACTTCAAACTACGGCACTTTCAGTAACCTCTAGCATCAATTTTGGATTTGTCAGTGTCTGTTCGTTACATGCATAGTGTCTTTTAAAAATAAATTTCCATACTCACATGAAACATAGGTTTCTTGAGCCAAACTACTTTTAGGTTTAGGCAACAAAATTACTTGGTAAGGTTTAGGAAAAAACATGATTTGGGTTATAATATGTCCATTTGTTACATAGTTTTTCTTATTAAGTAAGTTAACAAGTATGCTATGTAACATTAAGTACACAATGTAGTTTAAAAATAAAACAAAAAAAAATGCTTAAAGCTTAACTTACCTACTTTAAAGCCCCATTGTGTCTCATACAGACGTTAAAGGGAGCCTTGTGCACTCTAAAGCCCATTGTGTCTCATACAGACGTTAAAGGGAGCCTTGTGCATTGGAATCAGACACTGACAGCCGCTGACCAAACTGACATATTTCATGCCCTGGGAATGAGAACAAGCTGGTAGCAACAAACATGGCTGAAAGTCAATGTTCTCTTGACAAAAAGATAACAACATGGGAAGAGTGACAGAGGTTTGGATATAAAGATAAATTATAATGAAGAATTTCCAAGGATTTTATCATAATGTCAACAGCTGTATTACTGCAAAACTAACCTGAAATATTGCAATGTTATTTTAAGGTTAGGTTACCCAACCTGAGTGAGTACTTATGAAATCAATGATTTAATGTTTGTGACTAATTAAAATCAAACTGTAGTGATTTGGTTTTACTTTCATATTATTATAATGAACCAATGTTTGTTTCCATTCATCAGCATCAAACAGTATAAATTACATCCACTATGATTCAAAAAATTCCAGGTGTTCTGACTGCATTTGTTCTAAAAATCATTTTCTGTGTTTTCTCATGTGCCAGTGAACACATGCTCACTGTGTGTGTGTGTGTGTGTGTGTGTGTGTGTTACATCAGAGAGTCATTATGTAACACTGACATCTGCTGGGAACAGAGTGGGTGTTGGTGACGAGCTGCAGCTTCCCTGCTGCTGCCATGCGTGTGTTTATCTGTTTGTTAACTCATGCTTGTTTGTTTGTTTACTTCATTTAATTACTTGCGTACTCAGCCCATACAGAGTACCCACTATTTGTGCAACCATATATGACACTTATACAGTTTTTTACAAAACGAACGAGACAATTAACAAATTTCTTTTAAATTTAACCGATAATCACAACACCAGGAGGGCTGAAATGAATCAAACTGTGAGATATTGAGTTCGTTTCGTGTGAGATTGTTTCTCATGTCACATGTGGTGATATGTTAATTTATCATTTATGAAACTTGATGTA
Organism: Epinephelus awoara; assembly: GCA_035609425.1. Taxonomy (NCBI): domain Eukaryota; kingdom Metazoa; phylum Chordata; class Actinopteri; order Perciformes; family Serranidae; genus Epinephelus; species Epinephelus awoara. The sequence goes on along the minus strand of CM069294.1, from coordinate 42,356,094 downwards.
AAAGGGATGTTTTCACATGTGATAAACATTTCATATGTGCATTCAGCGTATGATATTTTGCAGCTTTCTTCAATTTCATATCATTGTAGATTGAAGTTCTTTGACTGGTTGAACTGTTGTACTTGTTGTTACTTTTGACTAATAATAGGCTGTTATTGTTATTATTATTCATTCATTCATCTTCTAACCGCTTCATCCTCTTGGGGGTCGTGGGGGGGCTGGAGCCTATCCCAGCTGACATCGGGCGAGAGGCAGGGTACACCCTGGACAGGTTGCCAGACTATCGCAGGGCTGACACACAGAGACAGACAACCATTCACACTCACATTCACACCTATGGACAATTTAGAGTTACCAGTTAACCTAGTCCCCAATCTGCATTTCTTTGGACTGTGGGAGGAAGCCGGAGTGCCCAGAGAGAACCGACACTGACACGCATTACAAACCGAAAGATACATAAAACTATCCTAATAAAATATGCAGTTTAAATGTGGGTGGGGATCACCAGAGGCCCGACCATAGGATATTATCATGATACTTCAGTCACGATGCAACATTATCACAATTTAATCATGTTGAGATATGCTGAATATATTGCAATATATTGCAATTTATTACCTTTTTTCCACTCCAAATCATGTCCCCAAAGGAAAACTTTGTCAAAATCTTTTCAGTCTGTTCTTTTCACTTCAGTCCTTTTTATTGCAGCAAAATGTATCTAGTTGACTGAAAAAGCATTTATTATATTATTCTATAAGGCCACTAAACGTTTAGTTCGTATTAGTAATGTTAATCATTTATATAATTAAAAAATCGATACTAGGCACTAGTGTAAGGGTTTGATATTGCCACACAAAAATATTGTGATTCTATGCTGTATCGATTTTTCTCCCACCCCTAGCTTCAATTGTGTTTAATATAATCAGTGCCACTGTGCTCAACAAGGCAGCCCACACGACAGAACAGGTAACATGCTGTCTGCCCGCCAGGGGTTATGATAAGGATGGCTCCAGTGTGTCATTGAGCATGCTTTTAGGCCCACCCAAAAAATCCTGGACACAGAAATAATTAAAAAAAAACAGTTAAAGGGTCTGTAAGTCTTCCTAAGCTTGAAAGGTCATTGACACATACAGTACAGCAAAAATCTCCTCATGATCCACTAGCTACATGTCCTCTGAATATGCTGTGAAAAAGTCCGGTCTCTGTAGGCAGCCTAGGCTCCACAAATGACAACAAAAACGTTTACGTTCAACAATGTTATCAAACACGACGGAGCTAGCTCGCCTTTTAGCCTCACTGTAGCCTGTAGCTCTAACTGCCTCTCTGGGCACCGCGTTCACGTGTGCCTGCTTGCACGAGACCGTGAGACATGGGCACTGTGGTCATGTGTGTGTGCCTGCTTTCGCTTGTCTCACGCTGGCTGGTTGTGCAGCCTGGACCAAAATGTTTTTGTTGCCATTTGCGGAGCCTGGGCTGCCTACGGAGACCAGACTTTTTCACAGCATATTCAGAGGACATGTAGCTAGCGGATCATGAGGAGATGTTTGCTGTATGTGACAAAAGGTTTTCAAGCTTAGGAAGACTTAGAGAGCCTTTAAACGTTTTTGCTAAGTTGAAAATGTACCAAATCATGACACGACTGTTTTATACTATTACAGTACAACTGAACCATGAATTTTGTAAACAGTTACACCTATAGCCCATAGTATAAATATCATTTAATTCTACAAAAACTTGATATTTAAAGCTGCATTAAAAGACTTTTTTGTACACTTGTCGTGGCTAACATGTTAGCAAGCAGCTGCCTTCTTCAACATCCAACACAGAGTAATATAATCATCCCATACGATAATTCACTCTGGTTTGGTCTCCACCAACTTCGGAGAAAAATCATATGTCTAAGCAACCCTCTACACATTTATCCTTCGGTCCATTACCGGTTTAAAAATACTGATTAGTGTGGCTTAAACAGATTTCGATTACATCCCACATGCTCATACTGTTTCTACAGTTCCTGCTTCGGTGTTCTTCCATCTTTCAGCCTTCAGACTCTTCAGGCTTTAAACATCAGCATCACTCTGTGTAATAAACAGGGGAAATGAATTTAACTGGTATTGAATGGAGCCTCTCTGGCATCCATCTTGTCAATTTTCAGGGGGGCCGTCAGGCTGAGTTTAAGAGCTCTAAACTGGTAGACGATAAAGTTAATCCTTTTATCCGTATCCTTGCCGCGGGGCGACCAAAATAAACGCTGAAATGGGAGTTGGGAGGAATCTGGTGAAAGAGGAAAGTCTAAGAGCTGTGACTGTGAGAGGAAGGAACAGGGAAATACAGCACAGAAGGAGAGAAATGAGAGGGAATTAAAAAGATGTGAACCATGTTTTTATTTGACTGGGAGGTGGAAAAGTGAGTAAATGTGACTTCTGCCTAATAGATTTCATACAGCTAGCTTCTCCCGGACTTCCTCATGTCTTGTAAATGTGTTATATTCATAAAAGGGCAGCAACAACACTAGTGAGGTTGGGGTTAAATTCACACTGGAAAGCCTCCAGTCTAAAAATGAACACTGGATAAAAGCTTTCACCAAAGGGAATAGCCACGTGTTTCTATGTGAGACTCAATGTTGCAGTCAGGAAATAAAACACTCCAGCAAAGGTTTGATCAACCCTTGAATGACACACCAGCTTCTTTCCAACACTCCTGCCAGACAATAATGTCAAAAGTCTGCAAACACAGGATTATAGTGACAATGTTTTTAAAATTCTCGCTTCCTACAATATCTTCACTTGATAGTTCAAGTCTGGTTAAGGTTAGGTGGTGGTTATGGCAAATAAAATATTCATGGTTATTATAAGACAATAAAACACTTGGTTTGAATTGTCAATATGGTAGCAGTTCCAGGGATACTGGGCTGTTCTGTCAGCACTTACACCTAATCTGCAGGGTGGACACATTCTGTTCAGTTGGTCGATCAGCTGGTTAATTGCTTGTTCGACCAAATTCTCATTGACCAGACAATTGCTAGTAACTGGTGTTTTTTCCCTGCTGAAAACACCAGGTGCTCCTCTGAAGACACCCAGTTAGGAGCACTGTAGTATTTTGGAGGTGCAGCATTTTTTTCAGCTGAGACACTTTGGTTGTGTCTGGTTGCTATGATACTAATAGTGTCCAAAATTAACTTTTTAATTCACTGGCCAAGGGGACTGGTAGATGAAAAAACATCCACCAGTCAAACTTTTTTTTTTACCAACCAAAATAATAAACTGTTTCTTTTGGTCACATATATATTTGTTTCAGTACATTTTACTTTATTAAAAACGTATCATGTTGAACACAAACTAAAAGAAGAGACCAGAGGAAAACTTTAAGCAACATTGTTATAATTTATTGAACAACTCATTACAGCCTCAGCATTTGAATAAGTTCCCTCAGTAATGCAGCTTATATGTCTAGGGCTTTTATCGTGAAAGGTAGGGATGGAAAAAGCAAAGCTGTACTGTGCCAATGTTGGCATTAAGGGAGGAAATAAAGAGTTGGCTGTCTTGGTGCAGACTATGGAGTCTCCATGTTTTTATTTAATTGAGCATGGCATTGGTTCAGGCAGGACACAATGTCCAGCTTAGTTCACATCCCAGCTGTATCAGCTGATCTCAAGCAGCCCAATCAGTTGATGGATCAGCTGATTTATGAAAGGGAGTCAGCTGATAGATCACATGATACCTCTCTATGCAACCAATTGGTGAATCTCATTCAAGTGCCCTGTTTAAACTGCTTTGGCCTATCTACTGTTGCTGCTTTCTCTGCAAGCCGCTTTGCATCCCGCCTCCACCCCAGCTCCTCCTTTTCATGTTGTATCTGACTTATCAATGTCACTTCTGTTTGTCACTGATGCTGCTCTGTTCTGTTCCTTGGGGGTCTTTGCTGCTGCTCTCCCTGCCGTAGGCTTTCCATGTAGGTGCATGGAAGGGCAACGAGGTTTGCTCTCTCTTACTTAGGCTTTCTGGGTAGGACTAGGAAAGGCAGAGAGGCCCCAGAACAGAGCCATATCGCCATAGATAATACTGCAAATGGAAATAAGTTTTATTTGACTAAAGTGGTCCTGACTGAAGTTATTTACTCTACTCATAACCCTCGGCTTCATGTAAGCTTCATGGTAGCAGCAGAGGATCAGCTGACGTCCCATAAAGTAAAAAGTGTCCCAAAACTAGGAACCCTCTAGACGGTCAGTTCTGCTGTGCAATGTGCATGGAAACACTTCTGTAGTGTGGGTAAGTGTGTGTCAGACTCTGACACTGACAGGAAACAAGCAGCAGAGCAGTGCCCCGTGAAAGACACCAAAATGTGGTAAAGACTCTCGCTGCTATTTGTAGCATAGTGTAAATACACAGCACTCTCATTTCAAATCATTTTAAAAACATAAGGAGACCAATGCTTGGGGGAACCCACAAAACTACCACAAAGAGGGCACTCAGTGCACAGGGGCCAATTTAGTAAATCTAGAGATAACAAGCAATTTTTTTCCCTTGTCAATTAGGGGTGGAAATCATCAGAGGACCAACCATACAATATTATTGTAATACTCAGGTCACAACGCGCTGTTGCTATATTGCAATATGCTGAGTATTGCAATACAATACACTACAATATATTGGGATTTTTTTCCCCAACTTCACATTATTTCCCCAAAGGTAAACTTTATCAACATCAGTTTAAGCTCATAAGATAAAGTTTTCAGACTGTTCATCTGACTTTAATCATTTTTACCACAGCACAATGTGATGCAAAGCAGACAGACTGACCAACACTGTCATAAAACCTGTCAGAAATGCTGCATACACCTGACACACTGAACTGCTGGCAGATTAAACACCCTCTGCAGGGCCAGATTAAGTGTGTGAGCAAAATGCTTAACATGCAGGTATCCTGCTAACTGAACGGCAACACCCATGTTAGAAGCATTGTTTGTTACAACCACAATTTAACAATACTGTTCTAGTCTGGAGAACTTGAGACAGCAGTCACCAGCTCTCTGTGAGATAATGTGCCGTTATAGTCACATATGAATCCACTGACCTTGAAGTCCAGGCATCACAAGTTAATGCCACCCTTCCTGCTGTACGGGTTCGGGCAGCACAGCACTGTACACACACTGAATGGAGGGGAGTCCGTGTTGGGTTCAGGCGTTGTCACGTAAATAACATATTCCGGCACTTGAATAGGCCATGACACAACACAGCAGCATGTCAAGCCAAATGCCACTGACTGAGACCTCTGCTGACCTCACCAGGAGAAAAAATATGATGTATGTCATAAAACATTTAAACTTGGCGTCCATGTATCGATGCAATATTTCCACGCAAAATATCCCGATACTATGTTGTATCGATTTTTCCCCCACCCCTATTGTTAACCACTGGTTTGGTTGAGGAGTAGGTATTTCAGTCAACCAAGGTTTTCTTCAGTTTTCACTGACAACTTCAAAGTGTGGATGTACAGTAAATACATTTAAAAACAGATCATCCTGGCAGCCTAAAATAAACCTGTAGGTGTGAGTGAGTGAGTAGGTGTGACAGGCGTTCATTCATCCTGTTGGTGCAGTCGACTCTCACCTGAGCAACAGCAGCAGAGAGGCTGAATAAATCACAGCAGCGTCTCCAGACATTTGGGAGCTAAAAACAGGACAGCAGAGACAGAGAGGGGCCGGCTAGCTCGTCCCTGCAGAGCATCAAGAATCTGAAATATCTCTGTTGCCCTGCAAAGGCCGCAAGCTGCAACGCTCTCAGGCAAACTGAGAAAAAAAATGATCCAAAGTTTTTACTGCTGCACCAACAAATGACTCAGAACAGGATCTCTGCACAGCAAAGTTAACTTTTTTGTTTCTAAAGCTTTATCCTGTCTCTTTCTTTCTTTTTTTCAAACATTGCAATGGCATTTTTGTATGGCAGTACAAAGAGGCTTGAAATACAGGATGTGATGACGTGCAACAAAGGCCCCTGACTGGAATCAAACCAGGAGTACCACACTTGACTTGGCTCAAGAGAGAATGAAGAGTTCCTCAGTTCTTTCACACAGTGGTGTAGTGGAGGGTGTACACAGGTATGCAAAGCATACCCACCTCTTCTTCTGGCTTTTTACAGTATACCCACCTATCAGCCAAAAAGCCATTGACTTTCACTCGGGAGGCAGATTGTAAAGCCAAACCCTGTTCTTTTTCCTGAAACCCAACCATATGCTTTTGTTGCCTAAACCCAAGCACATGCGTGTGTTGGCAAAACATAACCTCATAACCTCAAAAAACAAGAGGAGAACAGAGGAAAGAGGAGTACTCTCAGCCAGCTGGTCCTGAGGCTCACCTCCTCTAACAGCACAAGGCCTCAGGACAACCCTCACACTATCCAACCCAAACAAATTATAGCTAAAGAAAAAGAAAACTGCATCAACTATGGACATCTACCACAAAAGCCCAAAACAAACTTCAAAGCTATTTGGCCCTAAACAAACCATACATGATGGCAAACTATCTGACTGCTGAAAGAAAGATACTGACTATGGATAGACTCAGTGATCACAGCCTGGCCATAGAGACTGTCAGACACAGGCAGATCTGGCTGCCTAGAGAATACAAGCTGTGTCAGCTCTGTCCACACAGACAGGTGGAGTCAGAGCAACATTTCCTGCTACAATTTAGCACACATGATGACATCAGTACAATGTGTCAGCGCTTGGATGCAACAAGATATGTCAGTACGTCACAGCCTAAAGGTGCGTTCACACCAAACGCGAATTCGCCAATTCGCGCGTCAAGATTACATACAAAGTCAATGCAAAGACGGCGGCGCGATGGACGCGTTTCGCGCGGCGCGATAGGCGCGATGGACGCAGCGCGATAGACGCAGCGCGATAGACGCAGCGCGATAGACGCGAAATTCGTCCAATATTGAACTTTTGAGGCGAATTCGCGTGACTCAGAGCCGCGAAAGCCAATCAGCATTGAGATTCTCCCGACGTCATGGTTGACATCCAGTTGTTGACACAACAATAAACTGCTACTCACCGGAGACAGATGGAAAGACACTCCGCAGCTGAAATGGAGCGCCTGTAGTTGGTGTCCTGCCGGGAGATCCTGGCACCAGCCCTCGCCAACAGGTCCTCAAACTGGTCCCCAGTCAGCCTGAAGTACCGCTGAAAGCGGCTATCATCCAGACGGAGTTCCTGGAGGAGGTGGTGAAACTCGCCAAGTTGGATGTGCTTCTGCAGGATCGGGTGAACCCAAAAACGACGGTGTTTAGCCCTCTGGCGCATTTGGGACTTCAAGAGCAGGTACAAAGCAGCGCTGGTGGTTATCTCAGCCATGGTCATCAGTGGCTACCCGGAGCTATATGATACTACGTGTCTACTCTACAGACCGCAACAAAAAGGAGCAGGCTTGGGTGAAAGACGCCGAGAAGACTGGTCTACTTGGTAAGTTCTGTAAATATGTGTCTTTAATTAGTTTGCAGAATGGTTGTACTATGAACGTTAGCACTAGCTTAGCTCCAGTTAGCACAGCCGCTGGCTTCCCCGCTACTCGCGCCAATGACGCGATGACGCGAATTAACTAAATGGTCAGGCATCAAAACTCGGGCGTTACGGGCGGCGCGTTACTCGCGTTACGCGCGAATAATTCGCTTCATTCGCGTTTGGTGTGAACGCACAGTAAGAGACAACAGCAACACAACAACATATAGTTCATCTCTACAGATCACACTCTGCCTTTTTATTTACTCCTTCACTCAATGAGTTTTATTTCTTTAAAATCTATGTCTATGATTTTGTATGAATACATTGTTGTTAATTCTTTCTGAATTCACTGCCTTAAATTTTTATTGTGTTTTGGTAACCCATAAAAAATGTAATGCCAATATAAGAATAAAAAAAAGCTTATTGAATTGAATTTAAAAAAAACAAAAAATTGTGGTGTTGTACTGATGTTTCTTTTGAAAGAGACTGTATGCAAAGTGTACATTTCCTGTCAAAACAGAAGTGTATTTTGAAATAAGACAATGCATGTAACAGGCTGAAGTTGGCTCGGCGTCCTAGGACGTAAACAACCAACACACCCAGGGTACCTTGCACGTCATACCTTGATGTAGCAAGTCCATGACCAAACATGAATATGTGATGAGGTCAGAGTGAGAATGTGTTGAATATGACTAACACCACTGACAAAGCAAGTGGACTTAGCAGCGTGAACAGATGTAACAAAACATCTGCAAAGTTGAGAATGTTTCAACAAGAAGCATACTGTCAATCAACATATTTGTCAATTAATAAGAACTCGACTTGATGACAAGAGAACTACATCTTCGTTCATCAAGCATCTGTAACATGAAAACTTTTCCATGCTTAAAAGATGCAGGCAATTCCTTCCCTAACTGACATTTCTGAAGTCTGATCCAGATTTGACTGATTATTAATAAATGTCACAATTTGGACTTGACATTGTTGTGTTACCATATTCAGACTCATACAAACTGGCACTGTTACACAGAGGTTAATGTAATTTCTCATTAATAACTCACAGGCACACCTTTACACTGTTTCCCCATTGAATTAACAGCACATGCTGAGAGCTACGCAGATTGATGCCCTTGCCCTAAAAACAGTATTGTTAGCAGATGACCAATGGTGTACCAGTATGTAGGGAAGGGTGTGGGTGTTGGGTGTCAGAGGGTTGTCATTAATATCTCCCCAGGCTCGGGGCCCCTCGGACCTGGAGTGGAGCAGCAGCAGGAGCTCCAACACATCTTTATCTTCCTCCACGGTGCCGCAGCTCACCGGGCCAGGTGAGAATCCATCATGGCTATTATTACCTGAGGCTCTGCACTGCATCCATCACACACACACACACACACACACACACACACACACACACGAGACTCTGATTCTACACCAACAAAGTGTGAACCCTATTTGTGGCCATCTGGAAAAAACACAAAAAAAGGAAAATATTTTTCAGGGTGTTGTATATATACATATACATACATATATATATATATATATATATATATATATATATATATATATATATATATATGGGGACCTCAATTGCCCTCAGTGAAAATGTCTGTCAGTCTTTTCAGACATGAGTTTCTCTCCACTTAAACTGATTAATCTTTTGTTCTTTTCATGCATAATTTAAATGATAATTTCCCCCACTAAACTGTCTTTAAGATACACTGCATGTGATTGTGTTTTCATTCTTCAGTATAATTCAAGGTGAGCCTGCAGCAAGGCATGCTGAGAGAGAGAGATAGATCCAGGCCTTTAGTGTCCAACATGTCAATGTGTCTGTAGGAACACAGATGTGCTTGAAAGGCAGCTGGTGTGTCCATCAAAACACACACACAATATTTTTTTTTCTTACTGAACTCTGGGTGACTCATATTTTCTGTGTTACGCTACACTGTAATGAGTTCACCTCTCCATCAACCCAAGGGGAAGTGTGTGTATGTCAGTATGTGTGAGTGTGTGTGTGTTTGTGTGTGTGCGTTAGGCAGAGGGGGACGTTTTCCGATGAACTGTCATAATGTGAAGATCACTTGGGGTTAAGCGCAATGAAAGGAACAGCAGTTTCTCTTTCTTTCAGTCAGATGACAATGACAGCGAAGGACCACCATCAGTAATGCAGTGAGAACCTGCTGACTGCTCTGACCTCAAGAGCTGTTCCTTTTTACCAATTTTCCTGCATTCACGTCATGTTCTTTAATCACTTTAGATATTTTGCCTTTGTTTTAGTGAGCTTTCAGAGCAAATCTAAAAGAAAATTATCTTAATATGAACAGAAGGTTAAACATGTAGCTGTGTCAGATTAGCTTTGGGGCCTGTGTCCACTTGGTGTTTTTATTTTTCAGCAGAAAAGCGCTGGCGACACTTGTTTTTAGTGATGTACTCTGCGTGGGTTTTGTTTCTATGACGACAATAGATTGACACTAACATTAGCCAGGTAGCTAACAAAATGCTACAATACCAGAGGGTTGACTACACAGTCAACTTCAAGCTTACAAAGTAAATGGAGACAAAATCACAACACTCACCAGCAACATCCAGTGTCCGGTAGGAGTGGTGCTCACGGACTCTGGCGTACTATAAGCGCAGCGGACACCGCGAGGAATGTCCGCAGTCGTTCAGGCTTCCATAGTCGGGCGCACTTATGCATTGTAGTTTCATGTAAAAATGTCCATGAAAAATCCCTGCGATGTGAAAAATACATGCTGAGCAGTCTTTTGTGTGACAGTGGTGCGTGGAGCGGAGTCCGCGCGGTCGTAAAGTCTGAGCTTTGCGCACACAGGGCTTGCGGACGTCCGCTTTTAGTCTGGGTTGACCTCTGCAGAGTCGGCTCCGCGTACGTTCCACCCAAGTATGTTTGGGCCTTTAAGTCTCAAGTCATAACCCTCAAGTCTCAAGCAAGTCCCAAGTCAATGTGGTGAAAATCAAGCAAATCAAGTCAAGTCATTGATATAAGTCAAGCAAGTCAAGTCAAGTTATCGGTCAGATCGGGAACTGCCCATTGGTTCGACCATATTAAACTCAAGTCCGTTCCAAAATCATCATGATGCCGTGGTTAAGGTCTGGTTAGGTTTAGGCACAAAAACCACTTGGTTAGGGTCAGGAAAAGATCATGGTGTGGGTTAAAATGAAAAAGAAAGTGACAAACACTTAAGCCGTGAGCCTGCTCCGCCTCAAGCCGGTCGCAGCGCACCATACGCCTGCTGCGAGCCGTTCAGCACCACAGACAGTCGGACTAATGGGAAGACGAACCAATGGGCTGTCGAACCAATGCCATGGACCCGGTCAGATCAAACAAGTCATAGGCTACTCACAATCTCATAAAGATGATAAAACATAAGCTGCACTCAGTGGTGGAACGTAACTAAACACATGTACTCAGGTACTGCGAGTACAAATCTGGGTCTTTTCTTTTCTTTCTTCTTCAGCTGGAACTATGAGTCAATTACGGAATGGACAGAAAATAAATTTGCCACTATTTTAATAATCATCTAAGTCGTTTTGTAATGCAAAAACATTTCATGGATCCAGTTCACAGTTCACAGTTTCATGCTGAAGTTTGAACTGTTGGACAAAACAAACATTGTGAAAATGTCACTTTGGGCTCTGGGTAAGTGCGATATGTCTCTCACTACTTCCAGAATTTTTACAAACCAAACAATCAATCGATGAATAGATTAAAAAAAAGCAGCAAATGATGAAAATAATGATTACTTAACAGTTCAAAATCAGCTCCACCTCAACCAACAACAACAGTAAAATCCTGCTTTACATCAATGCACGAATCAGAATCATCTAATGAGATCCAATATAGTACCTGCTGCTGTGAGAGAGCAGGTGAGATAAAAGCACACTGTTAAAATCACCAAATGTGAGCTGAGCAGGGACACGAGGCCAAGAAAATGTCACTGCGGATGCTTACGGCCAGCGCACATACACACACTCACAGACAGCGAACTTCCTTTAGGATTTAGGAGAATTGTCACTGTGGCAGTATCAAAACCTCTTACAGATAAGAGGAGAGCCTGAGCATATAAAGCTAGCTGTGCATGTATCACTGAGTGAGTGTGCGTAACAGCCCAGAGCTGACAGTGTGTCACTGGTTGCAAAGCACATTCAATACTGAATGAGTTGTCGAAAACTTAACTCACATGAATCACACACGTAGAATTGAATAAAGGCACACACATATTGCCAGGTAGCATTGCAACGAGACTCTGCGTCTCTCTAAAAAACAAGTCCCTGAGTAATAATTATTGCAGTTTCATCGGCTATTCTTGTGGAATGTGTGCATGGAGCAGTGAAGAGACAAAACAGGACCAATAATGCATGATGACAAATAGAGGGAGTTGGTCCGCCAGGTGTGTAGGCAGTTTTGTGAAATGTTTTGTCAAAAGACATATCTACTATTCATGCACTCTATATGTCACACAGCTAGCATGCTACCAATGTGAGCTTGCTAAGTACGCCATCACTTATCCCTTGGAAAAAATGTATAAATGCAGCTGTATTACATTCAAAAATCTGTTGGCTAATTCATTTTTATGCTGATGCATACAGATCACATGGTCTATCTGTTATTTGGTCCAAAAGTTCAATTTATTTAACAAGGGAAATTCCATACAAAAAAAACAACCAACCAAACAAACAAAAAACAGAAGGAGGAGTTTTGCAAACACAATAGAAATCACAGAGTTTCTCATAGTAATAAATGGACTTCTGGTGGACTCGCACACAGAGCCATGTGGAAACAAGGCGTTGTGCACACACACACACACACACACACACACACACACACACACACACACACACACACACACACACACACAATTGGAAACTATCTCCTCATCTAACTTTGCAAGAAAGACAATAAACCTATTTCCAAAAATTATGAATTATTTTAATTTTGTTTTGTTGTTTTGTTTTATTTTAAAATGATTAGTTATTCTTCAGTGAAACACTGTAAAAATTGTAACAGCTGTAAGCTTGGGTGCCACTCATTGCTGTGGTATTAATTTTTCTGTGTGTTTTCAGTCATCTGCCTGGAAGTTATTTTCTCTTGTTTTTAGTCTTGTTTATCTGCCAGTTCACATTCACATTGCTCTGAGCAGAAGTTGTGTAACAGTCAAACATAAGTCTGACTTTGTAATATTAAACACATGAGCTGCTGCAGCTGTGGCCAGTGATGTGGATGCGCAGGCAGTGGGAGATCTCAAACAGTCTGATTAACTTCTGCTCTGCTCTTCATCCTCGGCTCCGGATGAAGCTTGGCCCGCAGGAGACACGGCCAGCTAATGAACGAACACACTGTTTGTTCTGCCGCCACAGGAGGTAAATGATGGAGATGGCGGGGCCCCAAGAAACTTGAGAAGAAGCTGGTGTTAGTCAGGGACTCCAGGTATTGAACACACAGGTTTAACAAAACTACTGAGAACAAACAGAAAAAAATAGGAACAAACTTTGCAATTACACTTGCAAAAACACTTGAAATAAAAGATTACAGCAAGTAATAATGGAGCGAGAAATGAGGCCAGATCACTAACACATTTTCTTTAAAGGGAACTGACTGTTGATTAGATTGTTATGAAACCTCTATCTATAAAGTATAACAAGACCAAGAGTAGGCTTGGGTGGTATCACAGTATTACCAGTAAGCCCAGACCAAGGTACTTAGAAATCCCAGCCAATTTTCCATTCTGTAGAAAAAACAGATGCTTCCCTTTCTATTGAACTCATGGAAAAGCTGTGTTTCGGATGTATTGTATGTAGTGCACATCGAGCACCGCAAGAGGTCAGTCTCTCTGTGGAACAGACAGCTGAACTAACAAACATGGCAACTGCTAGTAGTGGGGATAATGTTACAGCACTGCTAACAGCCAATAACAATGACAATCTAAAATGGTAAATTACAGGTTTATTTCTACCAACCAGAGTTGGTGATTGTTGGAACAGTGGAATACAAGACAAACTAAGACGATACATTTTATTTTGTTTTTATTGACTCTGAATGATGTTTTACAATGAGTTAACATGGTAATTAAGCAAGCCTTAGTTGAATGAAAGAGAGAAACATAAATTCTAAAGGTGTACAGTTATACTTTTATGTTCAATTAGGACAATAGGTGTAAAAAACATTGTGAGTTTATATCTTTTACTTATTACACATCTATTATTATCTATCTGGAGCCATGCTATGATGCTTAAGCACACCCTTGCTTTGAGATAAATGCTAACATCAGCATGCTAACATACTCAAAATGGCAATGCTAACAAGTCGATGCTAAGCAAGTAATCGTTACCATATTCACGACCATAGTTTAGCATGTTAGCATGCTAACATTAGCTAATTGGCAGTCAACACAGAGTACAGCTGAGGCTGATGGGGATGTCGTTAGTTCAGCAGGTATTTGGTCAGAAACTGAATATTGGACACATACACATGTTGACTTGATGATGGCACTAGATTAAAAGTCAGAAGATCACAACATTCATCCCAAGTGAAACCTGAGCGCCTGAACTGCATTACAGTTTTTATAATGTCAATAGACTGTGTTAGATTGTGTTGAGATGTTAAATGGAGATTCTACATGTCAGTTGTTTAAAACATGTTAAGGGCAGTTCACTTTTCATCCTGACTTCAATTCACTGTAATATGCCAGTGTTTTGTTTTGTTTTGTTTTAAATCCCAATGCAAACACAACACACACACACACACACACTAACGGAACCATGCACACTCCAATGCACAGCAGTCCCTCATATGTATAATCACCGGAGTTTCTGCGGCTCACTGCCCAACCGTCACAAACACTCTTTGTTAGAGCAGCGCCAAATTGCTTTAATAAGGCTTTTTCCAAGGATAACATGTTCTTGTTCAGTGTTTCATTTTGAATGTGAGGCTTCGTCTGTGAGATCATCATTTCCTTCTGGGAAACTGGAAACAGACTTGGAGTTAAGCTGCTGCAATGCATTAACCTGCAGGTTAAAGTTACACATTACACATTTATATTAAATTGTGAGGTAATGCTTTATACATGAGAAGTGGAATACACATAATTGCTAAGTGGTTTAGTTTAAGTCATGGCATTCCTATTGAAAGCTGGCTGACCAGTTACAATTTACAGGCGGAATAGACAATAGCAATAGAAATAAATGAAAAGAACAAAAACAGTTTTAATGATAACACAATTAATTAGGCTCCAGCACTTTTAAAAACCTCAAGGTATGTATATCACATCCGCAAGTTGTTCGACTGGCTTCTGTTCATAAACATGGTGAATACGAGTGGCTTGTTACCGCACATCGGCATGTCAATCAGACAGACTCGAAGATATTGGAAGGTTTGGGTTTTTTTGTTTTCTTTTGGTGAAGGCTAGCTGTTTCCCTTCCAGCTGAACAAGCTGTCCCTGGTTTACTAGCTTAAAGTCCAAAATTTGCCCCCATTTGTGACATTGTTCAGAAACACACACACACACACACACACACACACACACACACACACACACACACACACACCCCTACACCTTCAGGTTCAGACTGGCTCCATCCATCAGGAGGCTCAGCGGTGAAAAATCAATGAGTGAAGGACAGAGAAGAAGAAACCTTCAACCAGAGAAAACAGACCTGCAGGCTTATCAGTTCTGACTATCAGTGATGCATTGAAACACAACAGATGAACCTCAACTCACCACAGTTTGCAGAACACACTGAAATGATTTCCAGCGGCTACATATTTTGACTATTTCATCAGTAATACACCGCAGCTGGCATGTGTGCAGACAGCTGTTCTCTGGCACATGAGGTTGACTAAACTGGGTTTTGGTAAGTTTGGCTTTACTTCTTTATTGTTTTGGGGTATCCGTAATTCACTGCTGTTTCTGTGAATAAGTACAATAACAATAATAACAACAGTAAAGTCAAGCATTTTTACTGTTAAATTTTTTTTTTTTTTCCTCTGACCTTATTAAAAGCCAATATGCACAAAAGAACTGAACTGGTGACCCTCTCTTCTACATAGTCCGTAGGCTTATCTAGGACTGAGTGAAAAAAATGAAAGAAAGTTAAACCACATGGGTCATGGGCAGGGTTTGGATTTCAAATATACCAGTACCAGATGCAGATAAGGGCTGCAGACCACATTGTGGACTCAGTTTGGGGTCTAAGCAAAACTTTAACGGCCCTGTGGAAGCTAATTTAGATTTTTAGTTAAACGTAGTGTATTGCTTCAATCAGTGCCTCCTTGCCCTGTGTGCTCTCTCTCTCTTTCTCTCTATGCTGACAATAGGGCTGTGGAAGTGTGAGCTCTGTGCTTGGGATGTTGAGAGTCCAATTACACAATACAAGCACAACAGAACAACAGAACTAAGCTGTTTTAGTGCAGATGTGAGGTTGTTGGGACTGTTTAACAGCTCAGTGTAAGATGTTAACTCATGCCAACCAGGCAGATGTTGACCTGACTGCTTTTATATAATAGTTCTCCTCTACCTCTGGGTCATTAGCTTGTGAAGGGTGCTGTAGTCATTTGGCAGCAGCAACATCATGGCAGTGGTGGCCATAGCACATTTGGTGCCCTAGGCGAGCCCCCCCACCCTAAAAGTCAAAGTACTCCACTTCATTACCAAAATGCGAACAACCTAGCTAACAAAAAAAAATAAGATAAAAATATGTGCTACTAGTTTACAACAATAACAAAATAATATATATGACATTGTTAGATAATAATTATATTCACAAATTAACTTTCTAATTGAGCTAGGGATGCACTGATTTTGAAATTCTGGGCCGATATTGATACCAGTTTTGGTGTTTTTATTTTGTTTTTTGTTATTTATTTTTTTGTGCTAGGGAAACACAGAAATCTACGCTATTAAAAATTACAGTTAAAAAGTCATTCAGTCCTTCATTACATCTTTAAATGAGCACAAATTGAATAATACACATTTATGAAACAACCTTAAACATAAGCTTCCTTCACATATTCAAAATTAATAAGCAAAAAGTCTTTTTACTACATATGATACATCATAATTTCTTCTCTAATTTCTATTTTGTAGTGCTGTGAAACAGCTGGATTCAAGTAGGGAGGCTGTTGCTCAGGGGCAGAGCAGGTTGTCCACCAATCGGTTGATCAATGGTTCGACCCCTGGCTACTCCAGTCTGCATGAAGAAGTATCATTGAGCAAGATACTGAACCCCAAATTGCTCCCAATGATCCTTGCATCGGTGCAAAGCCTCCCTGTGCTGTTTGTTGCGGACATCAGCTGCTTAGAGGTAATGATAACTCATTCTCCTGCTGATTTCAACACAATTTTTTTTTTCATGTCTCCACAGCCAGTGGCAGGGCAAGGGACCCTGGGGGCCCCAAGCAAGAAATTTATGGGGCCCCCACCCCATACGTGCACACCGAAAAAATGTGTTTTTTTGCACACAATTTCTGGGACATTTGATATGTATACTGGAAAAACTTTGAGAACCGAGTGAAACATATATTCATAAAGAAGTTCAACATGTATTAAGTGCACATATCATATGTACTGCCCAACACAAATTTCCCCCTCTGGGCACTCTCAAGTTTATCTCATCATTATGCAAAGCTTTTCATACAAGGTGTACTTTAGTATTATTATCATCATTATTACTATTATTATTAGACTGTAGCTGCTGCTAGGGGCCTGGTTTGCCTGGTTTGAAGTAGGTGGCGATATAACTCCTAACTGTAAGGCCATTGTAACCAATCAGAAGGCAGTAAAACGTCATTACCGGAAAAACAACAAGCGTACTATTATGCAGCAGGAGCAGTCTCCGTAATAGCACACTCTTGCGCCTCTGTTGCTGGATGTGGTTGAGTAGTGTTAGTTGTATGATACAGCCACAAAGTGCTGATATGCTGCTAAATAGCAGCAGTATTTCGTTTAGGTCCATCCTCGCACACACTGGATCGGGTAATAACACAGCTGTTTTCTGTTTAAGTCGCACACTGTGACGTCATACAATGGAGACGAGACAAAGTAACCGCGGTTATCCTGTCCACACATGACTGCTGACACCGGACTTTTCCAAAAAGTTCACCCTGGACTCCGGATACAAATAACTCCGGTTACAGGGGCCCAAAACTGCAGTTACGTGTGGATGAAAGGCCAAACCGTGAACAAAGAGTCACGGTTTTATAAATACCCGGGCTGGTGTGGACAGCCCCTCAGTAGTGTAGGGGTAATTGAGTGGGCTCCAGTGGGCTTTTGTCATTTTGACATGATGATGATACAGCCTGTTTTAGGGATCATGTGACGTCAAATAACCGCCCATCTCCCCTAGAAAGCAGGTAAAGTGTAACCAGCTGGTGAGGGGGGCCGGGGGGCAGCAGGAACCAAGAAAAAAAGGTCCTCCATTATTTAGTAGGCTTTGCTATGTAGTTATGTTGTTGTGGCCTTATGTAATATTTCAAAATAATTGTAGTAATAGTACGAATAAAAATAGTAAAACATTTAGATTGTTTTTTTCCTCCCCCATTTGTGGTGCCCTCTATGGATGACTGCGCCCTTAGCATTCACCTATACTGCCTATGTCATGGGCTGACACTACATGATGACATTACCCTATGGCATTGCCAATGCCAGCCTGGGCGGCAGCAGACTGCACTAGGCACAAAGGAAAAGTTTCAGTCGGTTGCAATCTGCAACCTCATCAGTAGATGCCACTATATCCCACACACTAGAACTTAAACGCAGATGTGAACAACCTCAAACATCTCAAAAGCTGAAAGTCCACATTTTAACCTCTGGGTCATTGTTTCATTTCAGACCAAAAGTGCTGGATCTTAAAGATAATATAATTTCTTCTCAATAGTTACTGATGGTGCCCTGCACTAAATAAGAGATTTGAAGCTGCCTACAGTGTACACATGTACTGTATGTCCTGATGGTGTTTGTTGAATACTTTACAAACAGCTCTGAGGGCTCATGTTACATCAAGGTTTCATCAGCCACATATCACAGACCAACACTACAAAGCTCCATCAGGAGCCTGAACACAGAGTATGGTTCGTCTGCCTCTGCAGCACCGAACTGTCAAAGAAAAATCAAAGGCCAACACATTTCTGTTAAGCACCAGCCAAAATAAAATAAAAAATGAAAAGCAACCCAACAACAAGAAAATAAAAAATATACGTATAAACCCCAGTCAAACAAATCAAACTGAGCTAAATCCCATTAGAGGAACCGGAATCTGCTTGAGTTCGTGCCAAGAAAACAACAGTCGAAAGAAATCCAAAATATGCTGTGGATATAAGACAGAGGAGGAGGACGAGGCAAGCGTGGAAACTAAATCTTACAACTACTGCTTTTAGGCAGACATACGTCAGTCTAGAGTATGACAGAAAAAGGATGTGGCCAGCAGGATGGGGAGAAGAAGCTGTATGCTGTATGTTTTTCACATAATTATCATTTCTTATACACACACACACACACACGTATAAAAATCAGTTTAATAAACTATAAAGGACTTTAGATGGTTTTGTCACCTCGGTGTGTTTGAGGAGGAAGAGGTGTCAGAGCGTCTCCTCCTCCATCTGCTCCCAGCAGACTGAGGAGGTGAAAGGTGACACTCTGCCCACCTCACTGTCAGTAGGTGAGAGCCAGGGTTACGAATCATATGCATGCCATCACACGTGTGTTAGTTAGGCTGATGGTTTTAGCAGCAGTTAGATTTGGGCTACATCGACACTGATACGTTTTAATTTGAAGACAGTGTTTTAAAATGAACGTGATCTTCATACACAGGAGTATTTTGGCACCCTTTCAGAAATAATTGTCGTCCATACTAACACGTCTGAAAATGCATACCATTCTCGCTTAGTCCACGTTCAATGTCCACGTTAGTATCCTTAAGTGTCCAGGTCCCCGTCTTTATGCTGTCATACACCAGCATGGCGCTGCACTTGGTACACTCGACGAAGCCGACACATACTTTGTCACCGTTGATCACTCAGATGTGTGCAGTCAGTGGTGCCGTCAAGGGGGGGCCAAAAACCAGTGTGCAAACGGTGCCTCTGAAGTTTCCAGACCAAAGGAGGAAACACTTCAAACCTGGCTTAACACTTAAAAGACAGACACCCTGACTTGTTTAAAGAATTCAAGGTGAGTGAGTTTCAATTTCTGTTTTTTGATTTTTATTGTGGTATCGAATGAGTATCGAGAATCGTGGAAATTCACTGGTATTGGTATCGACTACTGAAATTCTGGTATCGTGACGAGCCTAATATTGTGTTCATTAAAGGAAAACTTCACCCACAAAATGACCATTTGTATATCTATTATTCACATAATGGTACCTTAAAACTTTTTTTCCTCACATGCCTCCATGAAAAATGACGAACATATTCACTGATATATTGATTGATTGAAGATGACATTTAACAACAGCAAAACTATATTAAAACACTTGTTTACAAACTCTCACAACTCGTGCAGTATAATCCAAATGGTGTGTAATGGCCAGCAAAGTATTTCATACAGAACATTATAATGTCACAGTGAAGATGACCTTTGACCCTTTGGATATAAAATGTCATCACTTCATGATTTTATCCCACTAGACATTTGTGTGAAGTTTTGTCATAATTAATGCATAAGTTCTTGAGTTATGGTCAGAAACATGTTTTGCTGTTTTGCAAGGTAAAAGTGACCTAGACCTTTAACCTTTAAATACCAAAATCTAATTAGTATGTTGTTGAATCCAAGTGGATGTTTGTGCAGAATTTGAGGAAACTCCCTCGAGGGTTTCTTGAGATAAGACATTCTAAATAATTAAACAGATGCAAGGTTACAGTGACCTTGAACTTTAATCTGTGACCATCAAAACCTTGTCAGTTCATTGTTAAGTCCAAGTGGCTGTTTCTGTAAAATTTAAAAGAATTCCCTAAATGTGTTCTTGAGATATTGTGTTCACAAAAATGAGACAGACGGAAAACATGAAAACATAATGCCTCCGGCTATGGTAAATGCAGGGGTGGAGGCATAAAAAAAAGCTTCCTAGATAAAGAGTGAGGAAGCAAGAAACTTTCTCATTAGGTAACACGGGAAAGTGAGGTATTCTAGTGGAGGAACTGGAAAGGAGGAGGCTTCCTAGTTAGGAAGCAGGTAGAAAGATTCCTTCTAACCCCCAAATTCCACCAGATGCGTGTTGGTTGCGTCTGCGCTCAAGAACGGCAGCAGAGCTGATACTTTCAATTCTAGTCAATGTGTGTGTTTCCACCGGCTGCGGCTGTGCTGCGTTCCAGCTCCGTCTCAGCTGCAGCGCTCCGGAGGCCTCCACAACAGATACGCAGGACTTCTATCTTTGCCCAATGCCGGACCACAACGCAGCATTTCAGCACAGAGCAGATCGTGTGGGGCAGGAAGCCGTGCACAGAAACAAAATAAAACATCACGTTAATTTTCAAAATAAAATACACAGTGTTCACAGGTCATAGGTTTTCAGACGTCATTTCACCCTGTTGACACCATTGACGAGGAAATGTTAATCATGGGGGTGCACCGAGATGTCTTCCTACTACTCCTCTGGTTTTGTGGTTCGGTTTATAGAAACTACATCTTGTTATATCGCGCAATTATGCATGAAGACATCTTGTGGGTCCTCGTGACTCCCGCTGTCCGGCGGAGCTGCACCGCTCCGCACAGCAGTGTCCTAGTGAGGAATTAAATAAGAACTAAGCATCCTAGTTACACAAAGACAAAGAAAGCTAAGCAGAATTGAAAGAGAATTTAAACAAAAAACTTTCCATATGAGGTGCGAAAACAAAAGAAAAATCCTAATTTGAGCAAATAAAAGAATGCCTTCTCTGATCAGGAAGCAAGGAACAGGAAGTATCTATATTGCAAGCTTCCTAATTGGGTTGCAAGTAGTATAAAAAGCATTCTTATGTAGCAAGAAGGTAGGCAGGAAGGAATGAAGGAAGCCTCCAAGTGGAAGATTCCTTTGTACAATGTGTGCAAAAAAGAGGCTTCCTAGTTTGAGGGAAAAGGAAGGGAAGAAAAGAAAGATAAATGTAGCAAGAAACTTAGAAACAGAAGAATTCTTTCAATTTGGAGAGGAAGGAAGAAAAAGTTGTCTCATTAAGGAGAAAGTAAAAGGGCGCCTATATGTTAGGGAGCACAGAAAAAAGGGGGTTCCTATTAAGGGAAATGAAAAGAAGAAGTGTCCTAGCTAGGGGAAAAGGAAGAGGGAAAATTTCAAGTTAGAATGCAAGGAAGCAGGAGGATTGCTTTTCAGGGGGAAAGGCTAGATTAAGCTTCCTAGTTAGGACACAATGGAGAAGAAAGACTTCTTGTTAGGGATCAAAGCATCTGATTTAAAGAACAAGAAAGAAGAAAGCTTTTATTTGAGGGAGCAAGAAAAGATTCCCCTATTTCCAATGCAAGGATGAAAACAGCTTATTAATTTGGGGAAGAGAGGAGAAATGCAGCAGGGACGAAAACTTGTGAGTGGCAACGGAATAGGATACTTTCAAGTTAGAGAACAAGAAGTGAGGAAAATTCTTGAGTTAAAACAAACAGACAACAGAAAAAAACTGTGCACTGCACTTTCTCCTGAGCTGTAGCACTAAAGCCGATACTGAAGGTCTAATACACCCTCCCACCTCCACCCCCACACTGTCCATGAATCATCAGCTGATGGAACAGAAATATTTCATTCCTAAAAAATTCAATTTCCCCAAGTTAATTTACTTCTCCAAGCAGGAGGCGAGCCGCCAATCTGAGTTTAATTTGTACAGGAGGGAGAAGTGACGGAGGAGAGGTGACAGAGGAGAGGTGACAGCCAGAATATTAACGAGTTAGGACGCAGCTTTTATTTAAGAAAAAAAAAAAAAAAACATCTGCACATTTTTTATTTATTTATTTATTTTAGAAAATTAAGTACACGTCCCCATAAGCCACCTCCACACTCCTCCACACACATACGGATGGTGTGATGAGACACTTCAAGTTTTTCTGACATGCGACCAAACTTTGTCTAATTGCAGTTTCCATAAATAAACAATGTATAGAAAACATGTCAGACTGCGGTGTGAATGATAAGCTATAGCGCTGATATTGGAATTTAAATGGGTTTGGAAACGCCAGCCTCCCACTCACACATGTGGCTGAGAGATAACAGAACACACTGGACTGTGTGTGTGTGTGTGTGTGTGTGTGTGTGTGTGTGTGTGTGTGTGTGTGTGTGTGTGTGTGTGTGTGTGTGTGTGTGTGTGTGTGACATCAGAGATAATGTTTCTGCCTCAGGAGAAATACTACACTCAGGATTTGACCGCTGACAGATTGTTGAGTTTGTGTTTCAGAGTCGTGCATTCTCAACTAACTTTCTGTTTTCCAACAGCCTGTGAATGCATCGCTCATTTCAGCTGCTGCCTATGAGCTTGATGACTTTATTTTCCATGCGTCCTTCTGGAGTCCCAGACTCTTCCTCTCTCACTGCTACAGACCAACGGAGGCTTCATCCCTCCTTTCCCCTTAATTAGAAAACTTTCTTATCTGCTCTTAAAAAAAGAAACCATCCTACTGCATTTCTTTTTCAAGAATTCTCTCTCATAGTGCACCTTTCTAAATCAGCTAAACAAGCTCTCTCTCAGATCCTTGCATCCCAACGAAAATGCTTCCTTCTTCCTTACTTACTAATGAGTTTTTTTCCTTTCCTTTCAAACATTCCTACTGCATTTCTCCTTCCTTCCTTCCCAACCATTTTCCTCAACTAGGAAGCTTCTTACTTAGGAATCCTCCACCTTCCTCCCTAAAAGGATTCTCTCTCAAGGCAGATTTATGGTTGTGCACCGGCTCTATGCAGACCCTACGCCATAGCCTACACACATGGCCTACACTGTTGTGAGCATTAATACTTGTGTGGTAAACTTTGATTAATGCAAAACACACATTAAACAGTTCACAGACAAAGCACTTGCCTTTTGCTGGACAAATTTTCCCCATAAGTACAACATACTAACAGCACAAGCGTATAACATTTTACTTCACATAACCACAACAAAACATAATCATCTGTACAATGCAAAACTTCTTTAAACCCAGCCTTGTCTCATCTCTTCCACTTCCAGTTTGTTAAATAACTGCACTCTTAAATCATGATAATATGGACAAGACAAAACGAAATGAACTTCATTTTCAGTTTCATTGAGATCACATAAAAAACAACGGCTCTTTCCTTGAACTAGGAAGTTTCTCCTCACATATTATGATTCTTCAACTCTTCATTTTCCCTAACTCTTTTTCATACTGTAGGTTGCTTCCTAAAATAGAAGATCCATCCCTTCCTTATTACCTTCCTTGTTGTTGTTGTTGTTGTTGTTGTTGTTGTTTTTATAGTACTAGCAGATAGTTATTAGATGTTTAAAGTCAAATATGAAAATCAGGCTTGGCATCATAAACCCAGTATGGGTTGGTTTATAACTGCTACTTGAACTACTAATTCATTCCACTGAAGTAACTTGGTCTAATGTCACCTTCAAACTGTCTGAGACATTACAATTTAACTTTGAGTTTGTCTTTTTTTCTTACAAAAAAATCATGATGCCGTTAAGACTGTGTCGAGGACAAAAGCTTGTTATCTGAAGTTTATTACTCACTAAATACAGATGATCTGTCACCTGAGGACAAAAGTTCCCTGCTGTCCTTTAAAAAGAGCGCCATAGGTTGTTTTCACTTTGCTATCAATCATTGAGTGAGTCTGCATGTCGGCTTTTCTCCCTAAATATCTCGTCTGGGAAACAGAAATGAATCAATACTGCGAGAAGCTGCCGAGCTCCTGAGGGCGAACGAGAGAGATGAAGAAACTCCTCCAGCAAAGTGAAACATCACTTTCACTTCAACTTTGGTTAACTTTGCTCAAAGTTACAGGAGACAAATACACCATCAGAAGTTGATCCATCCCGACACGTTTCACAGCGAAAAGACACGGCGACCTCAGACCTTCAGAAAGATTATTATACAATCACAACACGTGTGTGTGTGTGTGTGTGTGTGTGTGTGTGTGTGTGTCAGGTCAGTCTAAGAATACCAGCTCACACCAACCAGCCGGTATAAAAGATGGGAGAAACTTCCTCATCCATCACAAGCTGGCCAAACATCGTCCCACTTTCAGAGAATAAGATGGCCGCCACTACAACCTCTTTGCTCTCTGTCCTTCATGGAGATTCTAAAACGGTGCACGTGATCAAGGTATGTGCTTCACCTGAGCAAAGTCACTTTTTTGTGGACTCCCCGGACATTTAGTCATGATCCACGCCTCTGACAGATGAAGGAAACATTTCTCAAGGCTTTAATGTTCAATTAAAGCAACTTACCTTTCTGGGAATTTTACACTTTTCTTTGTTTGGGTTAAAATGCTACTAATAAGCTGATGGCACACTAAAATGTAAGTGAATTCCACCAGAAATAAAAACTCATAATTATGCTATTCTCATATGGTTCTAAGAAAACTTCGACCAATCACTGCATTCGGACATATGTAATGACTGGCTGAGCGTCGTGTCTGTCTTCCCCATGAGTCCTCCAACTCATGTAACCGCTCGCATAACATGAGTTATAAAGGGCCGAGATGGTCGCAGAGTTTCTGCTGGACAGGTATTTTTAGTTTGCTTCTAAGTTTGAATCAACATGGCGGCGCGACCAATGCTTGCGAAGTAGACACGGTGCAACAAGAAGTAGAGTAGAAGTAAAGAGTTTCTAACAGACATCAGAAACCGCTGCAGAGATCTACAACCGAGAGAGCTCAGGATGTGTAGCAAGCTTGGCCTGCTACGTTGAGCTAGCCCTGAGATGACTGTGGTTTCGCCTGGAGCTGTCCTGACGGGGAGACGCCGGCAGCGCTGTGACAGGACGCAGAAGTGGGGGAAGCGCGGAGGGGTTAGCTCGAGGCTAAGAGCTAACCCCATCAAACCAGCTGTTCCCAGCGTCCTTCTGGCGAACGTCCACTCACTAGACACAAAAATGGATTACATCCGACTGTGGAGATCCACTCACCAAGGAGTGAGGAGTTGTGGATGTTCAAATTTTTTCTAAGTGCTGTGTGAAATGCAAGAAAGGTAAGAGTTGCTTTAAGATTTGAAAGAACCAATAAAAAAAGCATCTGGACTGCTTGTCTTCCTGCATCTGGACTGCCTTTCGTATTTGCTCAAAGGGTAGAACAGAGCAGATAAATAATAGAGCAATAATAAATGAGAACTCGTCTGTTTGACACAATGGCAGGGGTCTGTCTCTTGATCTGCTTCTATACTCTTTGTGTCTGTGGTGGCAGCATAGGTGGTGAACAATACGAAAATGCGGACATATAGCCATTGGTTTGAGCAACAGCACAAGAGAGTCCACCGGATGACCTGTTTTACGTCATCCACACCATCCAGCAGGGTTTCACCGGTAGGGGAGGAGAGATACCTAGGCACTGGTTAGATGGAAGGAAATTACCACAGTTCATATACACACTCTACCTACATAGTTACAAAGCTGGTTAAAAATGTACATAGTAGCCCTTTAATGCACGATGCACTTCCTGTTGTCAGCCAATGTTGTTGAGGAGGGAAAAGTTGCCTGATTTTTCACAGATTGTTTTCCTTGTTCTTTTTTTTCCTCCTCTGTCTATCAACTGGTATTTCTTAAGTTTTCAGTTTCTACTCTGTTCACTGTGCAATATATGGCCAAAAGTATGCGGACACCTGATGTGAACCTGGACTGATTGTAGGACCACTGAGCACAGGCCCAAGGGCCCAAGGGCTCCTGAAGCCAGAGCCCTTTGTTTGACTGTTAGTAATATTTCACACTGAAAATCAAGCTCAGGCAAAAGTCTGGATGTGCTGATCTGCTTTTGTTGCTTCTGACTGTTCACTTCAAGATTGGACTACAGATCTAACACTGATGCTGGGTGATCAGGCCTGGCTTGGGAAACTGGGAAAACTATTGCTTTATGGAGCCTGTTCTGTGCATGGGGACACTGTCATGTTGAAACAGGGAAGAGACTGTTGACACAAAGATGACAGAGCACTATTGTCTAGAATATTGTGCTATTGTGGTGCATTAAGATTCACCGTCACAGTGGAGTCCACATATACCTATGGCCATACTGTATAACTCATTTATGTCTTCTATATCCCTCTCATCTCCTTTCTCTCTCTCTTTCTCTCAGCAGGAGAAAGGCAGTTATTGGTCAAAGCTGGTGGCTGTCAGGCTCCCGATTGGCTGAGACACAGCAGAGTCAGATCAAAGTGATCTCTGCTTTTTTGGCCTAAAGCTCAGAGAGGCCACACTGTGTGATGTTCACTGCATCGCCCTCACAGCAGGACTCTGAAAACAAGGCAAAGTGCTCCATAATGGCCATACACATTTACATTTGTCTATTTCCATAGACTCAACCGGGGGACTTCCTGCTGCTCTTTGGGGGGTTTGAGGAAACTGGATGTCTACCTTGCTTCAGAAAACCCTTTAAAATCCAACCAAAAACCTTTCAACACTTTTTCAAACCTGCTTTAAAGCATTTCACACATCTTTAGAGAGACACTTCACCCAAAGACGTCACAGTAGCCTCACCAAGGGAGCAGCTGTGGTCACAGGATTCACAGTGATAAAGTTTTCATGGATGGAAAAAAAGTAATAAAAACCTCTAAAACCATTTATGCAATATAATCCTAAAAGCTGGACTGCATTGTGTTGAAATGAAAATGACTTGTTTTAGATCATTTAATTAATTAATTAATCATAACACTTGAGATCTCTTGTATGGATTTATTTTGTGGTTAAAAGCTTCAATCCTTTCCAACATTACATTATTTCACTGCATAATTTTAAGGATTAAGTGTCACCACATTTGCTTATGCTTAGTTCACGCTACAATACTTTCAAAGTCTCAGGATCAGGAGTCTTGAGTTGTTGTGGTGGTCACAAAATAGCGTCTTCCCAAACGTCTTTCCTATTAGCCTGTTTCCTCGAAGTGCAACAACAAATTTGATGCATGCTGCATGCAGCACATACAGTTAGGTCCCCTTAGTGATGCTCAGGTCGACCTCAGCCTTTGGGTCCTGAGGGTTGACCTGCAGGTGTGGGAGTTCAGGTGAGCCTGTTAGAAAATATTGCGCGTTTCAGGCAGGTGGGTCATAAAGAGACAAAGCAGCTTTCAAAGTCATCCTGGTCTCACTCTGAAGTTGTTATAAACCAGCGCTTGGTTAGTGACTTCTGGTGTCAGACACCTATAAAAAAAACCCCGTCCTTTCACGTGGGCATGATATGCAGCTGGTCGCTGTTATTGTTGGCGTCAGGGGCAAACGTAGCTGGACAACAACAACAACAGTTATGGCGGCAAAGGTCCAAAGGGCGGGTTGGAGGGTTGATGGATAGGTCCAACAACCACGACCTCCATCCGGGAGGCTGGCGTTTGCTTCCTGTGTGACTATAAAGCCAAACCCTGTTCTTTCTTTCTAAACACAACCATGTGGGTACGTTACCAAAGCCTAACCACATTCATTTGCTCAATTCACATTCTCATTGATCAACCCTGACCCCATGCACCAGCGAGCCACTCAGCTCAAACCTTTGAAGAGTTCACACACAGCACTGGAGCGCCAATTTCCAAATGCTGATTTGCCTCTAATTTGGGGTTTTTGTCAGGAAGCTCCAAAAACTGTCTAAGCAGGGCTGAGGTCGTTGTATCATGGACTAGGCATTAATTACAACACAGACCGGTCTATAATTTCTGTCTCATTAAAATCAGTGAGCATATAAATATGATAATTGCAGCATGTTTGGGAGTTGGACCAGTCATCCTTTGTTAAAGAAAAAATTTTGAGGTCTACTTCTAGAATTTTGAGGTCAGCAGGGTTATGCCCTGTTCACAGCCAACTACACAGACTTCTTGGGAAACATGGCACTACAGTGAAGCCAGGGTTGTTTATTCAAACAGCACCAACAGTCAGCCTTTACACAGGAATCCATATGTTCTCCTGGCTTTACATTGAGCCTCTGGGTGACTTTCTGTTGTGCTGCAGTATCATAGTGTGATGATGACTCCTGTAAAGTCTGCAGAGGGGATGTCAGGAGCATGCTGAGGCCTTAAAACTAAACAAAGCAGTGGCTTGTTTGGAGCAGCAGCAGGCTGAGCTGTTGACTGACACCAGATCAGATCCGGCTGACAGGAAACACCTGCTTTGATCTCAGCTGAGTGGTTTATTTTTTTGCATTTCAAAGAGCTGCTGGCTGTCAGTGTTTGGAAGTCTCTACAGTCCAGTATGAGATGAGACGATGCGGGAGGGGGGGTTCATAGTTTACTCTCTTAGCTTCAATGGATTTATAAAAACAGAAAAACAGCCTTATAATCTTATGGCTTTTAAAGCTATTTCTTTATCTGAAGAAGTCATAACGTTCACTCTATGCGATCACTGAGATCAGAGATCATAACTTTTACTTCAACCACAAACCTTATCGAAACTCATAATAGTGCTAATGAGATTATAATAATAAAATATATAGTATACATCCAATCATTAATACACTATGAAGCTATTCAACATACATGTTAATAAAAATTAAACAAAGATGAAGTAATATAATAATAATCATATATAGTAATATAATAAAAGGGACAAAAAAGAAAAAAGCAGAGAGACAAAAGTTTGACTTATAGAACAAATATAAACAGAATTTCCGCAAAACAGTCAAACAAAATTATGATTGAACGCTTGTTTCCATCCACTCTTGTTTTCTGAATATGAGATCATAGGTTGATGGAAATAAACAGCTGGTGGAGCTCATTCTCCATTCAGAGTCATTAAACCTCTACAGGAGAAGAAGAGGACAAAACAAGATGAGGTCATTAAAAGAGCTTCAGTCAAAGCTTAAACAATGGAAAACCATGTGGAAGAAAACATGATGAAAATATGACTTGTTTGTTTCAAGTATAAATGTGAGGAAGGTTATAGTCTCCTCTTCACGCTTCATGTACATCATCATTTATTCACACAAGTTAATCCACACAACCACACAGTTTTACAACTCAGACAAGACTAAAACTTACTTTGTGATATTTTGATGTTTTTTTTGAGGGCTGATAGACTCCTAATGAACTTAGTAAAAGACATGGGAACAGGAACAGTAAAAGAGATGGCAGCAAGTCCGGTGGCATAAAGCAGGTGGAGAGGGAGGTGGTGTTAATAGGATGTTAATCGTGAGGTAAATGTAGACAAACACACACTGAAATGTCTACATATAAAGACAAGTTTTGCAGCTTGAAGTGAGTTTACAATTCACTGATAGTCAATTCCACATTAAATGAGCACAGACAAAACCGCCTTCTACTTATTTGCAACGCAATAATCAGATATTGCATTTCCTGAAGGGATACTTTACCCACAAAATGTCCATTTGTATTTCCATTAGTCATGCCATGTCACCATGAATTTGTGAAGAAAGCTGTTTTTCTTGCATGCCTCCATGGAAATGACAAACAAATTGATTTATTGATTGATTGGGGACCATGTTTAACAACAGCAAATTCATTATCTGCATGATCCTGCAGTGAGGAGAGAGGTGCACCCTGCACAATATGTTTGATAAATATACAGCATGTTTCCAACTGAAAACTTGTGCAAAAGCCACAGCCACAGTGTGTGTGTGTGTGTGTGTGTGTGTGTGTGTGTGTGTGTGTGTGTGTGTGTGTGTGTGTGTGTGTGCGCGCGCGCGTGCGTGCGTGCGTGCGTGCAGGCGGGTGGGCGGGCAGGCAGGCTGTAGTATAAATTCAACATTCGTCTCTGGTGAGAGCAGCTGTTGGCCCCTCGCCGCTCTCCTCCACTTTAACTCTTTAACTTATTCATAGTAAAACCCACAGTTCGGGGGGGTAGAGACATAATTTTATTAATCACTAAATACCTTTTCCACCACAGTCATGAACAAAGTGTCTTCCTGTGACCGCTACACTGTATGACGGATAGGTAATTCAGTGATTACAGACTATTAACTTTGGAGGCTGGCACATGCACCCAGAGGAATTAAAGACTATTTATTTGGTTAATCAATAATTAATCACATGATTAATACAATGAAAAATATTTATAGACATCCATTAATTACAATTTGTATTTTAAAGGAAACTTAACCAGTTTTACACGTCATGTCTCTGGAGGGAAAAATGACCCCGAGTGGTGTGAGTGTTACGCCATCAGGGTTATCTCAACTTAACTACAAATTCATAGTTTAAAGACTGATGGCTCAAAATGTACGAGGCACAGGCGGTCTAATGAAATTGTTATCCCATTGCATTCTGGGAAATGTAGGATCCAGTATTTTTAAAGTTTGGCCTACACAAGGGACTAAAAGTCAGGATTTCTCATTGACTGCTCCACAAATTTTGATTCATTTTTAATCTGTGTCTTGTTAGTTCTCCACCTTTATTGAAATGCATAAGTAACAAACTGGAGTTCTCTCCTATAGCTGCAACATTATCACTGCCAGGCTGAAGGACGAATCTAAATCCAACTCACAAAACTAGATCTGACATTGAATCAGGTGATTCTTTATCAGAAGATGTTAACAGGGAGTTAACAGCAGCCAGAAACACAGACATGATAAATGTCACCTTGAACACACTGCTGCCTTACTTCTTTCTGCAAATGATAAACTGAAGGGCAAGCTGGTCTGCTTTCAGTACAATACACACACACACACACACACACACACACACACACACACACACACAATATAAAAACAAACATTTTACATCATGTGTGGCTCCCTGGTGGATTCACACAGAGAAAAATAATCAGACGCAGAATAACTTCTTTCATTTTTCTTTTGGTTATAGAGTCCTCAGGGACTTACCAACACACACAACCAACACACACACACACACACACACACACACCTAAGATCTAACAGTGGGTATCTACTGTAGCTGTTGTTGGTCGTACTACATTGTTACTCAACTCAATGCTGTAAATCCACTTAGATCCTGTTGAGTTCTACTCTAAAAAACGTTGTCAGGACACCTTGATGGTGCCATCAGTCCATGAAGGAGTCTATTCGAATGACCAGCTGCTGTAGTCCCAAAGTAAAGGGGTTTCTGACAGCGAGGTACAGCGTTGGAAAAAAAATCATCACTATAGCATCCACTTAGACTGATATTGATTTTTTAGTTGGGCCTCTTTTAAGGAGGCTACAATATGTTTTGATATCAACCCCCGTCCACAGCAATGTTATGCTGAGCTTTCCTGATGGCACTCCTGCCTGCTATTCCAAACTGGGGGTGCGCCAACCACCATCTACTGAATACAATGTATACACTGACTACAGATAATAATAATAATAATAATAATAATGATAATTAATCAGATTTATATAGCGCTTTTCAGGACACTCAAAGGCGCTTTACAGTGCTGAAAAATGACAATGATATTAAAATTAAAATGAAAAATGACTGATGGAAACTAAAGACAGTTTGAACAGATGGGTTTTTAATAGTGATATAACCTCTTATGTACGACCCCAATTCCAAAATCCCAAACTAACCCTTTAAGCCAAACCATGAAAAATACTTTATTTAACAAGCAGCAACTGTATTGTAAAGTGTACATTTCCAAAGAAAGTGTGGATGCATTTTAAAAAGACACAATGCATGTTGCATGCTGACACCCCAGCCCTGAATGTCCAAACCTGACAGAGGAGGGTACCTACGGTGGGAAATGTCAGAGGACCCACAATACAATTTTATCACGATACTTAGGTTATGATATGAAATTATCGCGATATTGTGATATGCCGAGTATTGCGATAAAATATTTATTGTGATATATTGCAATTTATTACCTTTTTCCCCAACTGCAAACTATTTCCCCAGTTTTATCTCATGAGATAAAGTTTTCAGTCTGTTCATCTGACTTTAATCATTTTTACTGCAGCACAATGTGATGCAAAGCAGACACACTGAACAATACTGTCATAAAACCTGTCAGAAATTCTGCATACACCTGACAAACTGAACTGTTGGCAGATTTAACACCATCTGTGAGGCCAGATTAAGCATGGAGTCAAACACTTCAGGTGCAGGTATCCTGCTAACTGAATGGCAATACCCATGTTGCCATTGTCTGTGACAACAGCAATTCTTTTGCTGCATTGTGCAGCAGTCTGCAGTGTTTGCTACAGTGTGACTTTCGTGTACCGCTCTAGTTTGGAGAACGTGAGACAGCAGTCGCCAGTTTTCTGTGAGATAGTGTGCCATTACAGTCACATATGAATCAGCTGACCAAGTTAATGCCACCCTTCCTGCTGTACTCAAAGATTCCTCAACTTCATGCTTCTCTTCTCTGTAGAGCTTGGATACGGCTGTGTCAGTGAAAAAACTTGGGGTCGGAATGACTGACTGGGTTGCAGTGTTTTAGCATGTAACAAAAGCTTTCGTTTTCAACAGCGCTGTATAGACGCAGATCTTTGCGCATGAAGTAGCTGATGGATTGTGTTATTTTCTTAGCTCTCTCAGAGTTGGATGGTAGTTTTGTCAAGCTAAGTGTGTCCATTATTGGTTGATTTTTTTTGGTGGAGCAGGTTTAGCCTTAGCTTGGCGTGGTTTGAGGTGAGCTCTCATGTTCGTAGTATTCCCAGAGTATTTTATTGTCATATGACACTACTTGCAAATCATAAATGCATCGTATCCAAGTCCTCCTTTCCTTCCATTTAAAAAAAATCCAAAAGAAGTCCAGACATTTGATTTAAACGCCAATGGTGCACTTCTGTTTTCTTTCTCTGGTGCCTCCATCGTGCCTCCATTTGATGAACTTCCTGCCAAATCCTGCTGACTGAGACCTTTGCTGACTCACCACAAATAAAAACCCCACATCATCACCATCTAGTGGACTGACAAAGCAATTGATTTTATTATTTTAGCATCAAAAGTTGTATTGAAATGTGTATTTGCAAAAATTCTGTATAATAAAAGCTCAATACTTGGCGTTTGTGTATTGAAACAATACCGCCACACAAAATATCACAATACTATGCTGTATCAATCCTCCCCCACCCCACCTGATTTTGTTTTTGTTGGCCAAATTTTGTTTTAAGTCTCAAACTGAGTAATTTTAGGCTATACGCCAATGAATATTCTTATCAATTAGCTCTTTAAAATGGTGGACTTTATTAGGCTATTATATGATTATTATATTGGTTGCATAAAATGGTCTCAAAATGACAACAATATAATTCATTGCAAATACTTATGGAACAATATATCATCCAATAATAGTAGTTATTGTGACAGACCTAGGCTGAAGCTAGCATTAAATGAGTGGAAGTTGTTGGACAGACATACCTGATTGTTATTATCCCTGACAGTGAAATAAGAGCAACTCTAAAATTAAACAGGTCATTATTAATGCAGAATAATTACTACAATTGAATTTCATTAGCAGAACTGCAGTATGTATGGAGCTGCTGGTGTTAAGTGATGCTTACAGGAGGAAAAAGACAGTGTTGAGAAATTCCTGACATCAAGGAGAAACAGCAGGAGGTCAAAGTAAAGTTTAAAGATGAGTTAAATTACAGCAGTATGGAGCCCCACAGTGGTATTATGCTAAGAAATAAAGATGATGTGGAAATGTATGTGCACAGATTGCTTAACCAAGCAGATGATTTAGTTAACTGCGCACTAAGTCCCCTGTGTCTACTGTTACTGTGTAGTATAAAATTAAGACATAGTTGGCGAGAGTGTAAAAAGGATGAAGGATGATGACGTTTCTTCTCCCTGAGTTACAGTCCAAACAAACCAAACAAAACTAAGAGTCTTCAGTTTATTACACATCTGCATTCAGAGCCGCCTCAGCTGGTTGTGTAAGCATGTTAATATACCGTTTCACACCATCTCCTCCACGTCACCGCAGTGATCTCACTTAACAATGTAAGCGTCTTCGGTACTAATCCCATACAAGAATTTTCCCATTCTGTATTTTCTCCTGCCGCCCGACGTCACGCCGAATCTGCACCAGCCCAGCGAGATAAACACTTCTGACTGATGAAGGCAATTGCTCTTTCCACACTCTGTGCAAGAACAAAGAGGAGGCAAGAATAGCTTTGTATGCAAATCAGCCCCTGTACCCACTCCACCTCCACCGACACTGGAAAAAACGCAGTGACATCAAAGGCAGCGGCTGACATGACTCCAGCGTACAGATAGAGGCTGATCAGGATTCAAAGCAGTTAAATGATAGTTCACTTTAATCCTGCAGGGAAACTTCACCTCAACAACCGCACACACATCTCCAACACACATCGACATACGTATGCACACACACACACACACACACACACAAGCAGACAGAGACAGAGCTCTGCATGTGATTTAAACAGAGCAGAGAGCAGAATCACTTGCTAACCAATGCAGAGAGTTATGCTTCTGGTTTGAAAGGCGAGGCGACTGCGGACAGGTGGCTATGTGACAATTAATAAATGGGGGATCTTCCATATCCAGTGTGAACCCAGCGTTAAGTATTGGTACAAACTCAAAAAGAACATTTAGCAGGACTGAAGGCAAAATTGGGACATCACCAAATCAATACACACGTTACAAAAAGATTTTATGTTATGTTTTTGTGAATCTCCTTTTCCAGAAAATAGGTTCCTGAGATGCTTTCCTTCAGTGCAAGATGAACTCAGCTTCATCAATCAGCTTCATCTGACATCAGTTTCATCTGAGGCCCTGAGGAAAGCCTCCACAGATTCTTATGCTGCTAGCATAATAACACATAGGCCTCTAGTTTCGCAGACCGGGCGAGGCGGAGGCGCAGCGCACCTGCGCTTCGCCAGCTGGGTGTGGCCAGAGTTGGGTATAACGCGTTACAAAGTAACAAAGTTTGCTGTTTGAGTAATCAAATACTTAAGTACATTTTCAAACAAGACATCAGTTACTTCCGTTACTCTTAGAACGCTGGTCCTTCAGCTCCGAAACAGCAACGGCTGTCGTTTGGTTCTAATAACGGAGATAACGTTAAACCTATCAGTCTGAAAGAAGCCACGGAGCTTGTGGCTCGCTACGTGGTTGGAGAAATGCTGCCGTTGTCTACGGTGGAGTATAAATAGGTGGGGTAGGACTCGCTGACGGACATATTTCAGACTCAGTACTTGCATTATGCCTGGTTCACGCTACACGCTGGTACTCACCAATTATCCCCGTCGTCTTTCACGGCATGTGCATGTGTCATCGGGTTATTCTTGTCCTGTTTTTATTACTTTGACAATTATTCGAGTCAATGCCAGAACTGTGTGTGTTCATGTGCCAGCCGACATGTTGTTGTAGTCACCTAAAAGCGTCAGCAGATGGCAGGAGCTACATTTGAAGCGCCATACGTAAACTATCAAGCTACTGTATCTTCCACAGGAAGTTCTGACAAATGTTTCAGAATAAAAGTCTATTTAGAAAATGGAGGGATTCTCTCAGCCGAGGTTATAAGGGGCTTTTAATTTGAAACAAGTGTTGAGTTTGAAATGACGGTGCGATATGTTAACTTTATAAAGACAACGGAGCGGATAAAAAGTAAATATATAAAAACACAGAGGGATTAATAAATAACGGACCGTCTATAATCTAGTTTGTTTCAAATGAAGCTGGGAGCCTCTGCAGCTGTGGTGAGTAAAAGCCCCGCCGCTATTTGTTAATGTTATTACTTTATGTCCCACCGTGAGGATGTACCATTGTTTGCTAGCTTGATGCTAATGACACTAACATTAACTCATCGGGTTGACAAAGTGCCTCTGCTGTTTCACACCATCATTTCCCCCTTTTACTCTGTGTGGTAACATCCCTAGAGGAAATATTAAAAATGCTGGGGTGTTGTTGTCATACAGTTGTCTACGGCAGCAGATCGTTGTGTGTTTCTACTGCTCAAAGTGACGGCCGTGATGGGAGAATTGGATCTCAGTGAAGGGCAAGTGGTCCATAACTTTAATTTTGGAGACAAAAAAATGTAGGCTTAGTGCCCTGTGGTCCATTGCCCAATAGGAAATGTAGAATACTCAAAAGTACTTTAAAAGTACTTGAGTTACTTTTCTCAGGGAGTAACACAGTAAAGTAACTGGTGACTTTTTTATAAAGTAACACAGTTATGAACTTTGATTACTTTTAAAGTAACCCTTACCCAACACTGGGTGTGGCCAAGCAGATTTTGCAAGTTTGGCACACCATGCGCGCTGGCGCAGCTACTCCTCTTTCCCACCTCTGTCCCTCCTACCTGCGCAAGTCAGAAAGAGGGAGGAGAGAAGGCGTGGAGTGGGTTTTACACAGCCAATTCACATCATACCAATCACATGAGCCCCTCTCCTCGCCCTTAAATGCGCTGCACGAAGGCATAATGAGAGTTTACTCAATTCGCCATTGCCGAAGAGAGCAGCAGCGTCAGACGGCCAAATGGAGGTCACCACAATTGTAAATCAAAGTTGCCCGGATATACTTAGAACGCGCTCTTCCCTTCAGTCTCACTCTGTTTCTTTTCTTTTGACTTTTCTAAGATGACAAGTGCTGAATATATACTCCCTATCTGATGCTGTGGCCGTTTGTGGTTGGCTGAGAGGGATGTGAATTCATTAGTTTGCAGCTGTGTTAATCAAATCAGGTTGGGTTTCCATTACGCGTGCCAAACGTGCCAAACGGTGCCAATCCCCTTTGATCTGACATCAGATGTGACAGGACAGTTGATATAGAGATACATTTATGTGCTGATTGCAGATAGTTGCATTGAATAGTGGTGTTTGTGGGTATTTATTTTATTGTTAATATGCCTGACATTCTGGAAACCTGCCTGTGAGGTTTTGGTGACGTGTGTGCACTGTCCACCAGTCAGCCAAACTTTTTGGCACGAAACTGTCACTGCACCAAGCTGGATCTGTCGACACCTCCCTCTGCTGCGCTGCCACACCCATCTCAGCGCACCTCGGTCTGCCAAACTACCAAACTGAGCGCGCCTCGGGTTGCACTTCTCGAAACTAGCTCTGTGCGGGGTTCGCCACCCTGCGCCACGTCAGGAAACTAGAGGCCATTGTGTCCACAGTGAGGTTTGCGAGTCAACAAAAGAATAAAGGAGCTATCGATGATGTCAAGAAGACAGCCTCAAAATCCGAGCCCTGCAAACATCAGACTATCTCCAAACCAGTGGTGACATCCAGGCCTGTTCTTTCATCTGCTTCAAAGAGGAAGGATCTATCAACAATGAACAGGAGGGTGCTCCGGTTTCCTCCTACAGTCCAAAGACAAATTAAAAAAATTAGTTAGTTGATTTGTTAGTGTGGGTTTTCAATTAGCGAACCAATAGCTTGGCGTTCTAATCGACCAGTGGCCTTGTTCTTGGGCCACTGGTCTTGTGCATAGAACAAGAAACCTGGCCTCGAAAGCCAGCTTTTGTTTTTCAGGAACGTTTGCCAGTCTGTCCTCTCTAGATGAAATCAGTGAGATTTAGGGAGGTACTGACGCAAAATGTAAGACTGCGTTTAGGCTCCTACAGTTAGTTAGTTAGTTAGTTACTTGGGTTAGACAGGATTTTCTCTGGGTTGACATTTCCCGCTATACAGCAGACATAGCTACAGCCAGTGTGCACAGACATTTTGTGGGGCAGGTGCTCAAGTAAAAAAACAAGTATCCCCTCCACAAAATTTTTTTGCATGTGGACATGCAGAATTTTTTTTATACACTTGCATAGCACATCCTGTCTGTGTCTGTCGGCACCAGAAGAGCTCTTGAGGTCGAAATGCATACAGAGCATTTGTGCACAGAAATGATTAAGGAAAATGTCTGTCTGAGGTGTCACAAAATCTCTACTATATACACCCAGCAGCTGCTACACATTCAGTTTCTGCATTTATTATACACTTATTTACATTTATATTTAAATGTTATTTATAACAGGCAACAACAAAGACAACACTGTTTTCTGAATAATCAAAATAATCAACAACCAAACTACAAAACTACAAATAGGCCTGTGTTCAATTACAACAATCAGACTTCAAGTGCATTCTGCTCTCCTCTCCCCACTGTATTCTTCACTGCTTTCCTCTTCTCTTTTTTATTCATTATCATTATTTTAACACGTACAATATGTTACTGAAAGTAAATTAGCACATATATTTATCCTATTTTGTATTGTTAGCTAGGTTGTTTATTTGCTTTTGCTTCGAGTGAAAGATCTTATGAGATGAAAATCTGTTCAGTATTTTGTAAGTGTTTTAAAAGCAGAAAAAGCTCACAAAGTTTCTTCTTAGTAAGGGGGAGGGGAATGATTCAGAATTTTACGTTTTAATCCATTTGATTAATTAATTGATGTTGACTCTAATGAACAGGTGCAGCATGAAGCAGATAGATAAAGAAAAGTTTCAGCAGCGAGAGGTAATGTGGGATGAAGTATGATGCGTTCCTGATCTTAGCTGTCAGTAGGCCGTAAAACAGACAGATCGACCTCATCATTTCATCATTAAAGTCTGAACTCTGATGGTATCTAAAGCTGTAAATGATGTTGGTTCATGCAGCTTCTCCCCACCTGCTTCATCCTCTCTGTAGTCACACATGAGGAAACACTAATAACCACATCAGATTTGACCACTAAGCTTCCTGTGTATATGTCAAATAAACCTTTGATTTTTTTTTAATCAAATTTGGCACAACTGTCCATGTAGACTCACGGATGAACTGATTTGAATTTGGCAGTCAACGGTCAAAGTCACTGTGTCCTTGCATCTCATTGTGACCATGATATCTCAGGAAGTTCTTCAAATTTGGCACAAACATCTACTTGGAATCAACAATGAATTGATTCAAATTTGAAAGGTCACAGTGCCTTTGACCTTGACCTTGCATCCGTCTCATTCTCATGAACACAATATCTCAAGAGCACCTGATGCCAGATGCATTAAACTGTTTGAACGCACAAAGACATAAATGTGCATACGCATTCTTCTTGTCAGATTTATAAAGCAATGCATACGCCTGATTCTATTTTATAAATCTTGATCATTGTGGTGCTGGGTGCACAGACACAAACCTTATTTCCACATCCACAGTTCACCATCAGCGGATGTAGAAATGCCTTTAAACATACATTTACATATCGCTACTTGTGCCTTTCCACCATTTATTAGACCTGTCAATGAGAAAGACTGCAAAGAATGTGCAATTCAACTGACTGTGTCACATCAGCGCAGGTTCAGGGCAGCCGTCATTACACACAGCTGTAGATATTTGTAGCATCCTTATCACTATTTAATTACATTTCTGCAAACCACCATCGTGGTAAAATCTCAATCGTCATTATTAAATGTCACAAGGATGATTAACGATTCGTTCATAGCACTCATGTGAAAACTGACTTTACAAAGTGCTCCACGGGATAACATTAAATGATAACTTACAGGGGAAGTGAATAAAAATAATCGTGAAATGTATCACTCATAAATAATTTAAGATTAACTATATAAATGTGCCTTTGACATTTTACAGAAAGCTGTGTAATCTGCAAAGACGATAAAACAATCAATGAAGTTGGCAAACCACCTATAAACAATGCTTTCTGTCTCTACTAGCCATCTCGGGTAAAACCGTGTTCGCACATTCTCACCACACATTCTTTCTTTATAAATACCACTTACCACTTGTGACCCCACAAAATACAGTTTTGGCCATAACTCAAGAATCCATATGATATTATGACAAAATCTTACACAAATGTCTAAAAGTGATGAAGTGATGATATCTTAAATCCAAAAGGTCAAAGGTCAACTTCCCTGTGACATTTTAATGTTCTGCAAAAACACTTTTCTGGCCATTACTCAACATCAAATCTCAGGAACAGAAGGGGAGACATTTGGTCAGATACTGAATTGGTGACACTAATCTTGGGTGTCCACCTTGAATCTGTGCTGCTGCTGGGGTGAAGATATGTGTGAAGCATCCATGTTTTTACAGACATAAATGTAAACTTTAACTTTAACTTTAACTATTAATTATATCTAAAATGTCCCTTTAAGATTTGGGGGGAATGCATTATAAAGCAATGAGGGTCCCTAAGAAGTAGAAATGTGTGTGTGTGTGTGTGTGTGTGTGTGTGTGTGTGTGTGTGTGTGTGTGTGTGTGTGTGTGTGTGTGTGTGAAAGGCTGCTGGGAGCAGAGTGTATAAACGGGAGCGGTTTAATCGCTGCAGGACGAGACACAGACTGTGACAGATTCTCTGATTTTCAGTGAAACTGGAGTCAGCCAGAGGTTTTTAAAGAGACAGTTACAGTTAACCAGCTTCTCTGTGTTCAGACAACATGTAAACGTCTGTTTAATCAGCCAATCAATCAGTCATAGTGATGACAGGTGATTCCACAACTAATCAAATCTGATTGGCTGTTGTGTTGATTATGATAACCTTTGTATCTTTAAAGTAACTGGTGTCATTTCTTATTATGAAACATTGTAAGATGATGATCAGTTCACTTTTCAGAACTCAGTCGTGACGTTTGAATATATCAAAGCTTCTGTGGTTTCATGTGGCACAAGGGAGAGAGAGGAGACATTTATTAATCACTGCATTTCAGTCGTTAATGTTACAAATGTGAATGTGTGTCCAGCGGGAGAACACACGAACTAAGCGGGGAAACCTTCTCAGTCTTATTTTCCTGGTCAGCTCCGACTCGCCACTCCTCACCATCTGGACTCTCTGAGCAGAGTCCAACCAGGAGTTGACTCTCTTTAACTGCTAATTGATATCTGCGGTCAGGTCAGCCACCTGTCGGGGAGCAACAGAGGAGGAGAAGGAAGGAAGGACGGCAGGAGCAAATTCCGGCAACCAGCCTTCAGGAGGACTAATTTAAGAAAGTGCTTGTAACACTGCCTGAAATTAAATTCAAGATCAACTCAAGAACAAAAGCTAAGCAGGGTGCAGTAAAGGCTCTGAGATCCAGATGTTCATTATATCCTAACCGTGGGATGAATTCATTGACAGAAATATGATTTGTAAACGTTTTTCAGGATTTCAGTGGAGTTCCTATATTCTATACTTAAGCTTTCCTATGTTTTTGAGTACGTTCAAAACTTCCTGCATAGAGCTTTCACATTTAAAGCCTCCTAACAGCTAAAAGGCACGGAGCCCACACATGGTAGGCTTTTATTGTGAAAAATCTGTGGGATGTTTTGCATTGCATTGCTTTATTGCAATTGAAACCAAAAAAACAACAACATACAAGTAAATCAAATAGAATTAATCAGTGAGCCAGCCAAGAGTAGCTATTAAAGAGGAAACATTTTAAAAATATCCATCTAATCATTCATAAGTTATATCCATTTTATAAATGGATCAACACATTTCACAAAAGACAAAGAAAAGCCAGGGAGTCAATAATTAATCATGTTTTTATTCTACATATTTGTGGACTACAAAAAAAACAACTGCTTTTTTAACTTTATTTCGGTGGTTTTGAAAGTGTTTCATCAGACCTGTCAGTTGATCTGTAAAGGAATCTATCAAAGAAAATAATCAATTTCCTAAATGCATGTATTAAATTGTGAATTCTAACTTTCAGAAACCAGAAATCAAGATGGAGTGATGAATCCTCTTTTCTACAGGTTGGTCAGAAAGTTCATTGTAACATTTTGGCGTCTGCAGCTGTTTTCTTGCTGAACATCTGATCGCAGATCCTGCAGCCAGATCGAGTTCTGACACAGATAATGAAATTTCCATGACAGCACACTTGTCTTTATCAGGGAGCAACAAGGCCAAACGGCCCGCTCCCGCACAAAGAAGCCTTCAACACGCTAATTAACAGCTGGCTTCAGACCAGATCAAGAGGCACTCTGGGTCATTATCATTAGAGCGGAGTTATTCACTTCATGCATAAGGAAGAGGAGCGAGGTGTTTAGTAAGTAGCTCATGTTTCTCTCAAAGTAAAATACAGAAAACCTTTTTTTGTTGGTTCACAGATCTCAGCATTAAATCATGCAGGATGTTAAACAATCAGCCATAAATCAGATTTGTTATCAATATTTCAGGCTTGCAG
The DNA here is from genome assembly GCA_035609425.1 of Epinephelus awoara. NCBI lineage: Eukaryota > Metazoa > Chordata > Actinopteri > Perciformes > Serranidae > Epinephelus > Epinephelus awoara. Next base: position 42,313,507 of record CM069294.1, on the reverse strand, counting down.
ATTTACATTTTTACCAAACCATCTTATCTTCCTATACTTTGTTTTGTGTAAATATGAATTCAAGACAGCACTATTACCATTACAACATGCTCCTTTTAAAATAAATAAATAAAAAATGAAATAGTGTTACAAAGTGATTTCTCAAAATGATCAAATAACAGTGTCAAACATTCAACTGTTGTGCGAGCACTGTGTGGGAGCTGGCTGTCAGTTTATCTCTCACTGCTGAAGTGTTAGGTGAGTTATAAGCACTAAATTGTTTCTAACCAGTGACCTGGTTATAGTTGGCTTTCTCCAGTAACCTGATTTCTTTAATAGGATACGTTGCCACATTTAACCAGCTTCGTATCACAACAATGTGGGTAGTATGTGTGGTAAACTGGTAAACTTCCCTGAATCTAACCAGTGCCTAGATACCCCACTCCATCCCAGCAAAACTCCACCACACAGATGACAGAGTCATCCAACCTAGTTTTGCTAGCTCTCCAGGGCTGTTGCTTGATCTACAGGCTGTATTTCTGCATTTTCACCGTGGACACAAAGAGTATAGAGGTGGATCAAGAGACAGCCCCTCTATCTGTCTCTCAAACTCAGAACAAACACTAAAATATATTTTCAGAAACATACTTTAATTTACTGTTTAACTGTAAAATGACATTGTATGTGACCAGCCGGCTGCCATTGTGTCAAATGGACGAGTTTCCATTTCATCACCTACCATTGTAGGTTTCTAGCTCTTGAACTAAACCAAAGTTCACAGCCCTTTTTCTGTTTTCTCAGGTCATGTGGCACCAATTTCGACAGTATTTGTGTCCACCTACTGCATATATATATTACCCTCTTTATACTGGTGAAACACTTCTTTAATGTCATGTAAAAAACAAAGCTGGTTTCAGTAATCTGGGCCATTACACATGGCGAAGTCTACATCCAGAGCCATGCACCTTTGGACAGACGTGGAGACACAGTTCATGCTGTGTCAGCTGAAAGAGTTAAATACATCGAATGGCAATCTGTTCAAGAAAGTTGCAGAAGAGCTGGATGAAACTCAATTCTTTGGTCTGTGATGTAATAGGTCAACCAGAAAAAGGACCAATACTAACAAGCTGAAAGGGGGCATATACCTATTGTAGCGGAGTCGGATGTACTTCAGTTAATGAATCGATTCCCCTCCCGTACTTGTATACTGTGACAAGGACAGTAGTCAAATCAAATGGCCTAGTCGACCTAGAACTGTAGCTCAACTTAACTGTGCATGTAAACATACTAACTGTGTGGACTGTGAAAAGATTTAAGATGTCAGCTGAAGTAAAATGTAGAACAGAGATGTTAAAAATATTGACAGGTAAGGAAAATAATTATAAAATCATGTGTAAAATACATTTTACAGTTGAATCTTAGTGATGAAATATGTAAGAGTCACTTCATGATAGCTCCCTTGGGCAAACAAGTCATAACAAGTGGCCTGTAAGAGGGGGCTTGTTCTCATTTCAAAGGGCTGCTTTTCTATGTGGAGCATTAGTACAGATGTATAACTGATGCTGCAAGTTAAAGAAGCTCCTCTGAGCTTCTCTGTTGGATGTTTTAATTAGCAGTGAGCCTCAAACCTCCAGCTGTGCTCACTCAGCCAGCTCAACTCCAAATCAGCAGACGATCATCTGAAATATTCAGATGGAAAAACATCAGAGATGACCAATCAGGCAGCGGGGGCCTGCTGGCAGGACACATATCCGGGCAGATCGCAGTACACAGACTGTAGGACGAGTCACTGACTGGCAATGGATCATATGGATCTCAGCCAGAGTCAGTGTGAGGCCACACACACCAACTAAAATACACACTGGTGATTATGTAACAGGGTGGAGGTGAAGATCCATTATCTGTACACTAAACTTGCCTTCAGGCAGCTACCAGGTTCTTACTTAGAAACACTAAAAGACAAGCCGACCTCTGATCAGCACAATGGTTGTGTGGATGGAAATGTTAGTCTGCTGGTCCAGACTGAAATGTCTCAGCAACTATTGGATGGACTATGATGAAATGTGGTTCACAGATTCATTTCCCCCCCCAAGATGAATTGTAATAACTTTGGTGATTCTGACTTTTCATCTAACACCTTCAACAAGTTAACACTTTCATTTGTTTAAGGTTTTGGATACAACGAATAACTACACTGCTCAAAAAAATGAAGGGAACACTTAATGATCACAGTATAACACCAAGTCAGTTAAACTTAAGGGGTTTCAATCTGTCCATTTAGGAAGCACAAGTGATTGTCAATCAGTTTCACCTGTGTTGGTGCAAATGAAAGTGACAACAGGTGCTATGGAGGCAAAAGCAAGACAACTTCCAAAAAGGAAATGGTTTTGCATGTGGTGGCTACAGATGTAGCCTACAGGCGTTCTCTCTTTATCCTTCTTGACTGATTCTTCTCTAGTTTTGTGTTGTGCTTTTGTCACTACTGGTAGCATGAGGCGGTAAGTGCAGATCCATCAGGTTGCACAGGTAGTCCAGCTCCTCCAGGATGGCACATCTGTAAGTGCGTGCACAAGAAGGTTTGCAAGGTCACTAAGCACAGTCTCAAGAGCATTGAGTTAAGGGTAACAACCGAGCATCCGGTTATCTGCTCCGTTGTGCGAGGTGGGTCATGCGGAGCACTGACAGAGCCCTACAAAATGATGGTGTTTCTAACTAAACTGTCATTAACAGACTCCATGAGGGTGGCATGAGGGCCAGATGTCTTCTAGTAGGACCTGTGCTCACAGCCCAGCACCATGCAGCTCGACTGACATTTACCAGAGAACACCAAAATCAGCAGGTCAACCGCTGGCGCTTCACAGATGAGAGCAGGTTCACACTGAGCACATGTGACAGACGTGAAAGAGTCTCAAGACGCCATGGTGAATGTTATGCTGCCTGTTACATGAGGGAGGGAGGCATTGATGCCATTGTCTAGCCCTCTCCTTCACCTGAGCACCAATGGGATATTATGTATTGGTGCATCTGATGCCACCAAGCACCGCCACAGACTGTCCAGGTGCTTACTGATGCCCTGCTCCAGGTCTGGGAGGAGATCCCCCAGCCTCCAACCAACTACAAAAGGGTAAAAGTATAAAGTAACAATGACAGAGAAATGTATAGCCCATGTTATTTTACTATTGTGAATATAATTAGAATCTCCAATGCACACTTATTTGAAAATAACAACAGCAGAGCTCTCTGGATTAACCTCTGTCTCTGACGAACCTGGTCAGTGGTGTTTGCTTTATCTCCATGGCAACAGATTTATAAGTAAGAGGGTCAAAGTCTAGGGCATACCATTATCAGGAAGTAGTATGGCCAGATTATGTGCATGCTGCATGCAACAGTACAGACTTTTTAAGGACAGCTGCAGTACATACTAAAAGTAAAAAGTATGTGATTCAGAATGCACACTAAGGCTAAATCCAAATCTCCGGACCTCATCGCACTTGCAGACTTCCTCGTAAAGTTTGGAAGTGCTTAGGGCTGTTCTTCATTGGACTGTTCATCCAGTCCACAAGGGGTCTCAACTAGATTTTCTGTAGACTTATAGAGTCCACTTGGGATGCGGACTTCACCAGACTTCACTGTTACCTACAGTTCATTGCAATACAGACATGACGTTGTGGTTTTTTTCAACTGCCAACTTAAAGAAACAAAACAATCTTTTTAGAAATGTGTAAAGCAATTATTGTTTTGAAAAGTATATTGATGTAGGCCAGAGATAATATTCAACCACATCATGATACAGAAATGTATTATTACAGGCTTCAATGCTCACATGGCAACGACTGAGAATCCTGGAGGGGGGTGATTGGGAGGAATGGCCTGCCTGACCTGAACCAGATGACAATGTTCATCACATTGCCATACTGCTGATTAGCGATGCAATACAAGATGGATTTAGTCCTGTGACATCAGCACAGGTTGCTGATGTAGGCTACTTTTTTAATTCCAGAATGTGTCTTAATGCCAAATATCAGTTCAGCCAGTTTGCATAAAATTAAACCGGTTTAAGCTCGTACACCGGACCAGACAAAACAGGATATTGACCCAACTCACATAACAATCAACTACCATGGATGTCTTATCCAGCCTGAAACACACCCAAATTCCTCAGCATCCAGACCACAGAGCCACCAGGGACCTGCTGGCCAAAATAACTTCACACACACTGACATGTGCGGACTCTCTGCTGTGTTCTGAGCACATCGTCACCCAGTTTGTAAAACACTTTAAACTGGGTCATGCATTTGCATTCGACTTCTCTGAAAGGACAAAAAGCAGTTTATGTAGAACTGATCTGAGGTCTGAGCAGAGCTACAGCAGATGAGTGCGAGGCTTAAGTAAACCCAGCGCGGTGGCAGCAGGTTTATTGGGGTCGATGCGTAACATCATCAAATGTGACCTCTGACCTTTGTGCTTTTTTCTGACCAGGGATATTATTTATCTGTGTCTCAGGAAATCAGTCCTAACTAGGGATGGGTATCGCTAAGATCTTAACGGTACTACTACTCTTGTCGATACTTTTTGAGGAAGGAAAAAAACAAATCAAGAACATAAACTGCTTTATTTTCTTAATTCTCATTATGCAACAAAATAGTTTTTTAACAAAACGTTTTACTTTTTACAACTTCAAATGTGAAATACATAAAATAATGGTGTTGTCACGGTACCAAAATTGGGACCCACAGTACGATACCAGTGAAAGTATCACGGTTCTGAGTAGTATCAGGATACCACAGCAAAAATTAGGGAAGAGGTGCCTTTTGTCATTCATAAAAAGATAAATCACTTTTCTATAATACATCAATGATATTTCAATGGAATAAATTACTTATTGACTTATTCATACTTCAAAAACAGCATCAATAAGTGATTAACATAGGGGGGATCAAAATAAAATAAATAAATAAAATAAAAATCAACCAGCCATCCTGACAAGTAAAGAACAGTCCCTAAAGTGCGGTGAGGTTTGTGGACAGTTACCTGCCACAAAGAGTAATGTGAACGGCTCGTTTCTCCTCTGACATGTCACATACCTGTGTGCTGCCACAGCTCGGCTGTTCAGGTACTTCTGAAATAGCGAAAATTATGGTACAATGACGGATAATTGACGGAGTTGGTGAGATAAATGTGCAAGGTAACGTTTATCTTGTAAAAAAAAAAAAAACACGACTGCTCCAGTACCGATAGCAGAACCATTAAGGTCAGAGCTTATCAATACTGCGGTCTTGAAGAATGTAGCCCCGGGGCTCGTTCAATACTGGAGTTTGGTACCCATCCCTAGTCCTAACTAGGATACATTTTTGGTTTTATTTTTAGAACCAGGAATTAAAGCACGTAAACAACTTTCTTTACTTAGCGAATGACTCCAGTCTCCCAAAGAGTCCTGATCTGATGAAGAAGACAGTGTTCAGTTAGAGACATACATGCTCATTCTGTGCCAGGAGAGAATACCAACCCGGTCTCACTCCGAGGTCATCAAACACAGGTGCTTGGGCAGAGAATTCCTGCATTAGACACCGACAGAAAAGCTGTCCTTTCATGTCAGCATGATACATGACCAGTCCATGACCATCATGTGCACGATTCAGAAATCCTCAACGAGGGCAGACTAATATTTACTTTACCACAATAATGTCATCCTGCAAATTGAAGGATATTTAATTTCAAATACAATGAACTGTCCCTCGACCGTTATTGCCTGAAGCGAGGGAGTTCAAGTATCTTGGGGTCTTGTTCACGAGTGAGGGTAGAATGGAGCATGAGATGGATCCTCAGGGCAGTGTGGCTTCTGCAATGATGCGGGCGCTGCACCGGTCCATCGTGGTGAAGAGGGAGCTGAGCCATTTACTGGTCCATCTACGTCCCAACCCTCACCTATGGCCGTGAACTCTGGGTAGTGACCAAAAGAATGAGATCGTTTCCTCCGTGGGGTGGCTGGGCTCAGCCTTAGAGATAGGGTGAGGTGCTCGGACATCCGGAGGGATCTCAGAGTAGAGCCACTGCTCCTTCGCGTCGAAAGGGGTCAGTTGAGGTGAATCGGGCATTTGATCAGGATGCCTCCTGGGCGCCTTCCACTGGAGGTGTTCCGGGCACGTCCCATTGGTAGGAGGCCCTGGGGCAGATCCAGAACACACTGGAGGGATTACATATCTCGTCTGGCCTGGGAACGCCTTGGGGTCCCCCAGGAGGAGCTGGAAAGTGTTGCTGGGGAGAGGGATGTCTGGGGTGCGTTGCCTGGCCGGCTGCCCCCGCGACCTGGCCCCGGATAAGCGGATGAAAATGGATGGATGGATAATAGCAGCTTTAATTACCATTGTTTAGTATTTTAAATTGCAACAGTCAGGAAAACTACAATCAATTTCTACTTTGCGCCTCTGAATGTTGTAAAACAGCATTTAGTTCTTCTCCTTATTGAGAGTCAGTGTAGGAAGCTTCAAAAGTGACCCCAAAGGCCCACTCTGAGGTACGAACGAGTGTTTCAGTGTCTGAGATGCTTGGTAAGAAAAGGCCCAGAGTTCTACTTGGCTGGTATTTTTTTTTTTGCCAGATATGAACTAAGAACCCTCATCTAGTTCATTCCTGCTTTTCCTTTTGTTCTTCATCCCACTCTCTCTGTCTGGGAGTCCGGTGTCAGTCAGCTTTAACAGGACATTATGACAGGAGGTCGTATTCATAAAAATAATATACAAAAAGTAAAGTGTTGTTCATCCCGTCTCACTGAGCAGCTGTGAGGCTCCTTCATTATCCACAAAAAATAGACGAGACGAGAGGATCTCCAGACTGAGACAGAGAGAAGATAAAGGTTCAGATTTATTGTTTGTAATGATGCTGAAACCAACTGGAAGAAGAACAAGAAAGAGGAAGATGAGCTGTGTGGGCGAGACAGAAAAACCTCAGGGGGTCTGAGACGCCCGTCTCATCCCAGAGGAGAAGAAAAAGAAAGACAATAGAAGAAAAAAAATGAGTGAAGACACAACAACATCAGTACTGTGTGAGGACAGACACGCCGCAAAGAGAACAAATAGAAAATCTAAAGTGAAGACACTAAATGCAGACCTGATGCAGAGCATGAGGCTGAGGTTAGAAGTGAACTGTTTGTGTTCCTATGCTTTTTTTGTGGGGGCCAATAAGAGTTTTAGAGAACTTTTAGAAAGTCAAAGTATTTTGGGAAACAGACATTTTGCAAAGTGATATAATTTCTTTAAAGTGTAAACAGTGTGGACAAAGATTTGAGATGACATTTTTAAAGACGTGAGAATACTACATTTTTTGAAAATGTGGATATATTGAAAACTGGACATTTCCGTTTGTTTGAATGTTCTGGAAGGTAATGAAAATCATAAACATGGAAACATTTTGGAAAATTTTTGAGGGTATTTTTTTCGAAAGTCAAAACACTTTGGTACATCTTGGGAAAAATGGAATTTTTGAAAATGGGAAATTTTTGTTAATGTTTGAAAATGTGCATAATTTTCTCTGGCTGTCACCTTTTGGTCAGTTGGTGGATTGGTTGGTCAATACGCTCTTGTCTGACCAAACTTCTCATTGGTCACACAATAGCTGATGTTACTTTAATAAAGCTGTGTTTTCATTAGAGCATTTCTTTTTCCAGCTGAAAAAAGCAGTTGCCATTCAGCACCTCTATTTGTCCTCAAAGATAGATGGTCTTTGTCCACTTCTCCAGCTTGATTGGACAGTTGCTGACAGCGAGGAGCGTGGCATTTTATCCAAAGTTAAACATTTTTAGGTCTCATTTTTAAATCAGAAAAAAAGATAAATTATCACAGAAGGCATTCAGTGTTGGATTTATCATTATATGGGGTTTATTTAACCAAGCAGGGTTCGACATAACCCATGGCCCGATGGCCAATCAAGAAGTATGTTGGGCAAGTTGACTGACAGGTCACAGGCCCACTTGGGCCAGTGTCGCTGTAAGACTTTTTTTTTGTCAGGGGAACAACTCCAGCGGATTTTTATCCCACTTTTTTCGAGCCTTCAGTGGATTTATTGGGCTTTTTGGCCAAAGGTGCTCTCACCTTTGCTCATGCAGTAAAACACCAGAGGAGGGGGAAACGTGCAGGTGGGCTTGTGCATCTCCGCCAACACGGACACCACACACCGCTGCCATGCAGGTATATTTCTCTCCAACATGCGTTCGCTGGCCAGTAAACTGGATGAACTTCAGCTACTGATGGTGAAAAACTGATACTTTTCTACACCTGCAGTTTTGTGCTTCATGGAGACGTGGCTATGTGGATCGATACCGGACTCTGCGCTGCAGCTGGCAGGCTTCCAACTCTTGAGCGGATCGTAACACGGAACTCTCCGGCAAAGCTAAAGGTGAAGGTATTTGTTTTTATACTAACAGTGGCTGGTGTAATGACGTGACAGTGATCCAGCAGCACTGCTCTCCTGATCTGGAATCTTTTTTCATCAACTGCAAACCTTTCTACTCCCCCCCTTAGTTTGCTTCATTCATTCTGGTCGGTGTTTCCATCCCACCACAGGCCAACGTGCAGGATGTAGGCTACAGTGCACGCTCGCCGACCAGATAGCTACTGTGTGTGGAGCGGACTCCTTGGTTACTGTCCTTGGCGACTTTAACAAAGGTAACCTCACCCATGAACTCCCCAGATACAAACAGTTTATAAAATGTCCGACAAGAGAGAACATCCTGGATCACTGTTACACAACTGTTAACAACGCCTGCGCTGCACTGGGCCACTCTGACCACAACACCGTTCACCTGATTCCCTCATACAGGCAGAAGTTAAAGCTCTGTATACCTGTTGTGAGGTCATCTAAGAAGTGGATGAGTACACAGAAGCTGTGACATCATACATCAGCTTCTGCAAGGACTGCTGTATATACCATCACGCACTAAGATGAGGTATAATGGAGTTAAATTAAATGAAGTTAAATTAAATGAAGTTTTATAGACATCTTCTCTCTGTCTCTCTTTTACTTGGGCCAGTAAGAATATACAAGGGGCCAGTAAAACTCTGACCTACTAGCCCGGGGGGCCAGTGGGGAAAAAATGTTATGTTGAACACTGCCAAGTCTTCGAAAACACACTGCAGTTCGAGTATTATAAAATTTCTGAAAGGAATACAACGACGCCAGAACCCTTGATGGAGTGGCACGACAGCCAAAGATAGCTTCTGGGCTAAAAATAGTAAGTCTTCCTCACTCACATGAAGCGTTACAGGGATATTTAATATTAGTAATGTTATGTTGTATAATGACATCATCAACCCTGAGTTAACTTCTATAGTGTCCAGTATGTAGTACGACTAGGGATGCAAATTATCGATTAATTCATTAATCAATATTTTGGGATATATTTGGGATACATTTGAGGAAAGGCAATAGCATTTTGGTAGCATATCAAAGATATTCTGAACAGTAAATATCAAAATATTACGCAGGCTACTTGTAACCATGTTACATATTCGCTGAGTAATGCCCTCTGCTTTCCCATCGTCACATACCGTCCGTCCCAACGCTGTGGTGATTGTAGGCTGTGAAGCCGATCCACTCGCTCCATGTAGCAAGACTGAATGTGTCGTATTCAGGTGGTAATTCAACGAAGTTGTGGAGTTGTTGTACTTTAAAATACTACCACGTATTGTGCATTTGGCGCCTTTGTCGTCATTAACCAACTTAAAATGGCTCCACACTGCACTCCGTCTTGTCTGCTTCATCATGCCACTTCGTGTTTATGTTGTTATGTTGGCGGGGAATTACAGGTTTAAAAACGCAATTAATTGCAATTAAAGCCCTTTTCACACAGAGCGCGCAAAGAGCAGACCTCCGCCGACGAACCCATTCATTGTGTATGTGCTACTCTGCCACCGAGCCTAGCAGCACGCGAGAGGACGCATGCTGCGGTGTGTGCGCCGCCAGCCTGCACTCAAATTGAACATTTTTTAATTTCACCGCAACGCGCTGTGACGACACCTCGGCCTGAAGTAGACCCGGAAGCGGTCACCATGGAGCTGTAGCTCCTGAACGAGCCTGTACTCCCCCAAATCCTATCTTGCGCGTCTTGCACTCCGCTTGCTCTGCGCCCTACCCCGTGGTGGGCGCCGTGAAAATCACGCTGCGTGTGAAAGAGGCTTATTTCATTTTAATCGAGTAATTTCTTATCCACAATTAATCGATAATCGATTAATTGTTTGCATCCCTAAGTATGACCATATGGGAAACATTTTTAGGCCATTTTTAAAGATGTGAGAACATTTTGGGTGTGTTTAGAAAAACTGAATATTTTTGAAAAGTGAGAACATTGTTGGTCATTTTTGGAAAACAGACATTTCCAACAACGAGGTCAACTTAGAAAGTCATCATAAAAAAAAGTCAACATAAAAAAAAATAAAAATAAAAAAAAGTGAGAAGATTTTAATAAGTGAGGACAATGTGGTCATTTTTGAAAATAAGGAAACTATTAAAAAGTGAGGACATTTTTTGGAAAGTATAGATTATTTTGCGGAGAAGGACATTTTGCACATTTTTGAAAATTCTAAACATTTTGGAAAGTAGCTGAAGGGAAAATTTGCCAATTAAAGCAATAAATGGTTTAGTGAGTGCTATATTTACCTAGAAAGCTGAGAACAAGGCTGCGAAATCTGTTGTTCTTTCTGCTTCAATGCTGCCTTTTGAAGTGACAGTGATGTAGTCAGAGGCAGGAGGAATTAGAAGCTGTTTTTATCTTGGACTGGGAAGCCAGCGTTTGTGCCATATTACCACTTAAATACAGAACTTATATGGCTGGCGGGGCATGGCTCCATGAACAGGAGAACTCAGCTTTCTTAGCCAATATAGCACATACTGAGGAATAGATTGCTTAAATCAACTGCACCTACCATCTACAAATGTACTCAGAAAAGGTAAAAAATGGTCCTTTTAAAGGTGGCTGGAAACCTGGATGCTGTTAGAACCATGTGATCACAGGATGTGGAAAAACATGTAAAACATATTGGATTATAGAAACAAATGTTTGGGTTTTTGCTGTGCACAGGTAGGTCATCTCTTTATGATATTTCTTTTTTTTTTTTTTACTAAAGTTTCCTGCAGTCTGCTGCTGTTCTCCTGCAGGCAACAGGAATGTGGGTCAGCAGGTTAGTTAGTGATTCCAGCCTTAAAGCTGATCACAGGTCTGTTCTCAAGGCTGTCACTCTCACACACTGTGTGCTCTGTGCCCTTCTAACCCGTCACCTCTTACATAACATGCCTGCTGCCTTCGGGTGCTGACAGACACAGCACCACTGCCAGCTAAGAGCGCATGAGTGAGCTGACAGTCTGGGAAATTACTCACTCTGTCATACATTTTCAACTTCTCACTTATTCAACAAATTAAAACACCATCATGCAACATAATGGTACAAAAGCACTTCTTATTAGTTTTAACAGGAGTTGATCTTATTTCAAAGATTGTGTCACCCAGAGAACATTTGGATTTCCTGGAATTGTTTTGCTGTCTTTATGCTGATTGAACATTTTCCTGCTGACTCATTTTAAAACAGTAAACACACTCAGAACTTTAACCTCAGACTCCTCAAACCGTCTTTACAATCTGACTTTTGACCTCCTGGTGGAGAGAGGTCAAGTTTGCTGTCAGTCAACTGGAACAAAATACACAGATATTTTTACTGTAGTTGGACAAACTCACCATCACACCTCACATGAGACACCGTACAGCTCTTTCATTTTAAGAAAATATATATTTTTCAAAATTTGATTTTATTTACATTTTTATTGTAAATTTCTATTGTGTATTTATGATTCTCGACATTTGCAGTACTTGTTTTTCAGTATGCACCAAACACCGAGGCAAATTACTGTTTTCTGAGAGTGGACATGTTATTAGGGACTGATAACGCCATTCTGAACCTACTAGTCAGTGTCACTCTGTTAACTCATATCTACGAGGCTGATAAACACTAATAACATCCACTTAATCGAGTGATAACAATCCAAATGTATGAGGAGACTGGATGACTGATGGTGAATTTGTCATGGTGCATTTTTGGTCTTCTGTGAGCTGAGTAAGATCCGATGACTGTGTGGGTCATCCTTGTCTAACAGCAGACAACCAGGGGCTGATCTGACACTTAAAACAGCTCTATGCGTTGACATGGCACATTTAAACGCAGTATCTGACCTGCTGATCTCTCCCTGGGAGGTTAGTTTTATTTATCTCTCATTATTTACTCGTACCTCGGCTCCTCGCGGCTCTCTGCTTTGACTGAGCGTCTCAGAATCAGAGTCACACTATCTGCTTCCTTGCGGCTCAAACACTCACTGAGATTTTTCCTCTCCTTCTCCTTGAACAGTTGTTATGTAACAAACGACTCTGCACAGAGAAACTCAATGAAGCTCTATCTGTCCGCCTCTCTCTCTCTCTCCAGGCTGCATACCAACAGGGAGGCCTGAGAGCTGCACACACGAGACATGGAGTTAATTGCACTTCCCTCATTGGTATTAATTATGTGTGTGAGTGACTGTTTCTAAACAAACAAATTAGATCTGTACTTGCTTTCAGCAGAGCAGGGCTGCAAAACAGTTTTTTCATTATTGATTAATTGTTAAGTCGATGAAATGTTGAAAAAAAGTGAAACGATGTCCATCACAGTTTCCTAGAGACAAAGGTGATGTCTTCAGTTGACTTATTAGACCAACAGTCCAAAACTAAAAGTCTTTTACTTACTGTCACATATAACAGACGGAAGCAGCAAGTCTCACTTGAGAAGCTGGAAGCACAAAATGTTCACTGCTACTTTTGCTCAAAAAATGACACAATTGATCAATTATCAAAACAGTTGCAGGTGATATTCAGTGTTTCTTTGACACAGATGGGCCCTTCGCCCAGAATGTGTAAAAACACTGATTAAGCAGTTTTTTTTTAAATTTGTGTTTTTCTGACACTGCTTGTTGCGGAGGGGCTTGTTACTACGCCTGTCGGCATGAAAACATGACAACACCCTTTTTAGAGCGTGTTTGGTTTGTCCATTCTGGGCTACTGTAGAAACATGACATGGTGGTCTCCATAGAGGAAGACCCGCTCCCTATGTAGACATCAACAGCTCATTCTAAGGTAATGTAAACACAACAATTCTTATTTTCAGGTGATTATACACTCAAAAACTTACTTTATATTCCATTCTGGCCAATATGTCACTCTTAAATCCTACACACTGGACCTTTAATATAGAATTTTGCAAGTCAAGACAGTTGCAGCTTTCAGCTCCTCATCAACTCAGTCGCTCAAACATTTAAACAACCGCGTAAACAAACAGTAGGCCTTGTCTGCAGCTGAGCAGGCACCTCACCTCGGCATCATGCTATCCACCATCCCCTCCACCTCTTGATGATAAAATCATCTCATATACTATGTCCCTTTAGCAACACTGATAAATGTAACATATTCATGGTTTGCAGAAACATTTTCTTTTGGCGACAGGGCTGCTTCACCTTAACGTGCTTCATGTAGGCCTATGTCAGCATTTACTCGCTCAGTCTGTCCGTGCTTCTTTATCCACACAATAACTTTTGCACCACACACAGCAAACTCTTTTTATTTTGACTTTTACCAACCTCCAGTGTTTTCACTCTGGTTATGTAAAAACTGGATATGTGCAAAATTACAAAACTAACAGCAGGATGAAAACCCACTTACCTGATAGTGTTATGTGATTTCTCTCAATTAGGCTAATCATTTTGTCTATAAAAATGCCAGAAAGTAGTGAAAAACACTCATTATAATTTTCCAGAGCTGAGGTGATGTCTGTGAAGTGCTCAACAATCCAAAACCCAAAGATGTTAAGTTTACTATCGTATAAGACACAGAAACCATGAAATCATAACGTTTAAAAAGCTGGACATGTAAAATATTTTGCTTTTTTTTCCTTGAAATATCACACTGATGATCATAATAATTGCCAATTCATTTTCTGCTGATCCACTAATCGATTAATCGACTGAGTTGCAGCTCGAGTTCTATTTCATCCTGAAGCTGTTGGACGAAGATGAGGTCAGGACTCTGTGCAGACCAGTCAAGTTCCTCCACACCAAACTGGAAGAAGTATTTCTTTATGGAGCGCTGGCTTTGGCTCATGTTGAGAGAGAAAAGGATCAAACACTGCTGTCTAAAATATCACCATACTGTATGCTGCAGCATCAAGATTCACCTTCACGGGCACCAAGTGAGCAAACCAGGACAAAAGACATGGCTGTCAAACTCATCCAGTCTCACATTTTAAACTCACTTCTTCCACTCATGCAGTCATAGAAGCAGAGTTGAAGTTAAGTGAAACAATTCATTTGTTCCTCCAGCTGAAGTCAGCACTCAGCTCTCTCACTGACCGTCTTCATTTGACCGCCTGTGTCTTCACAAACTACTGCATAAAGGTCACAAAGCCGCGAATGAGTGTATGATGAGTGTGTGTGGAGGTTTGAGTGTGTGTGTGTGTTGTAAGACAGCGCAGCAGCGTCTATCTGACACAAACCGTTTGAAGTTGCTGCTGCAGCCTGACAGACACAATCACCGCCTGGGTGCCAACTGGGATTCAAATAATATCAAAATAAACCCCAGCAGAAGTCTTACCTTTGCTGTAGCCGGAGGAGCAGGAGCCGGTGCTGCTGTGTCTCCTAGCCGGAGTCAGCTGCTCTCCGCCCCGCAGAGTCTCCAGGCTCACCGGCGTCTCCGTGAGCGGCGTAGCAGGCTCTGAGCCGCTCCTGCCCGGGTCGCTCGTCGAATCCTGCGGGGACGACTCCATCCATGCACCGAAAAAAAACTCCGACACGAACAAAATAATCCCCTCAGCAGACAGCGGTTGTCAAAAGACAGAAACTGGTAGAACAGACTGAGCGAACAGCCGACGGAGCGGTGTGCCTGAGCAGCGGGAGAGGCGCGGCTAATAGGCGGCTGTCAGGGTCGCTGCTGTGAGCGCCGTTTGGAGGAGAGGAAGCCGGGCTGAGGCAGAGGGAGGGCGGCGCTGTGGAGAGCTGGGATGCCCTCCCTGGAGGCTGAGACCCGGACAGGACCCACTCCGCACGGCTACCTTTAATCTTTCGGGGCAAAACAAGCAAATGAGATCTAAAGAAATCAAAACACTCGAGTCGAGTACCGATTGTTGAACAAGATGAAGGTGAAGGTGAGAGAAGTTCATGCAGGTGTTTCTGTAGGATCACCAACTTCCTCTGTATCTGCAGCACAACTTTCAGGGGTGCAAAGGAAGCTGGGTAACACTGAAGAGCTGTGCACACTGTCATGAAAACCAACTGAACATGAGTTTTACTTGATGAAAGTTATGACTTGTAGTTCAGCGAATGTCTGCAGAGTCAGTGAACTGTTTGGGTTTGTGAGGACACAGTCAGTACATTTACATGACATAAGAGAAAATTGATTTATTTACTAACCAGCTTTTTAAAATCTATATTAACATGTTAGTCTGACTGAAATGATACTAAATCACATTTCTCAAAATGTGATTGTCGAATTACTCCTGCATGTATACAGTTAATCTGACCCAAACTAGCCTAGGCACTCTGTGCATGCTCCACAGTTGCTGCCCCTGGCTTTGACCCTGAAGATGAATAGCATTAAATGCATAACAGAAGAAGAATCCAGTAACAACATGGCAAAATCTGCATCCAGAGCTGTGCAGTTCTGGACAGACATGGAGACATAGTACATGCTGTGTCAGCTGAAAGTTAAATATTTTTAAAATACATGGATGGGAGGAAAACACTGAATGGCAATCTGTTTAAGAAAGTGTCAGAACAGCTGGATGAAACTCGACTGTTTGGTCTGTGATGTAATAGGTCAACCAGAAAAAGGTAACAAGCTGAAAGGGGGCATATCGCCACCTATCGCAGCTGAGTTGGACATACCATAAAACTTCAATTAAAAGCCTCGTTCCAATTAAACACCCAGTCCCTTTTACTAGCCTGGTGTGGCTACACATTTTGACAAATACAGGCCTGTCCAAATTAGACACCTAGTCTGGTCGCCAAGCACCTCTTTATAGAAGTTCTTTGGATATAAAACCAGATTGCTGACTACCCACTTGAGCTAACGTTAGACAGCTGTTTAAATTGCACATATAAATGTAAATGTCTAAACTTTTGTCAATATGGAGATGCTACACATCATTTGAGCAGTTCATTTCATTTTACTGAAACCATGAGCAAGTGGTGACCTTGTGGGTACCTCTGAAGCTGTCATGAAGTCAGAATATGTGTCCATTCCTCAATTACCCAGCAAGCTATTTATATTTCTTTAGTCAGTAAGGGTCTGCTTATCAAAAAAATCTCAAGTGTTTTTCCTAAAAATGAATTCAAGTTATGAATAGTGTTTTAACAGGATAAAGTGATGTTGTGTCGGTATGCCAGGTGCGGTAAAACAAGTGTCATAATATAACACATAAGTTATTCAAAGTCGATGCGAATAATCTGACTGGTTCATCCATCTTTGCTGAGCAACTGTTTTGTGTAAAAGGAATAAAGGCCTGTCCCATAGAGACGTCTGTCCCAGACACAGGCCTGTTGAGTTCAGTGATTTAAGCCAATAATAGCCTGGGCTATTAATTAAAGTTTTACGGTACTTCGTCCAATAAATCGATTTCCCTGACATGCTTGTATACTGGGACAAAGACAGCTGTCCGATTAAATGGCCTAGTCGAGCTAAATTGAGCTCGACTCAACTGTGCATGTAAACGTACTAACTGTCAGAAATTATCCTTCTGCTGCACCTTCCTGCCCTCTGACCCCAGCACCCTCCAGTTACATATACTATTTTTTTTACATGCTGTAGCCTATTAATGATGATGTGATCCTGATCAATGAATCAATGACAGTTGGAGCTGAAGTGGATTTAATATCAAGCCACAAGAAAGTCTAAGATAAATGTGACTGATAAAACTTTAAAGGTCCAGTGTGTCAGACTGAGGGAGATTTGGTGGTGTTGAGTGGTGAGGATTGCTGATTACAATCAGTTTGAACTTATCCTGGTTAGAATTCCTTCAGAGTTCATTGTTCAGGTTTTTTTTTTTACTGGGAACTGTAGTATCCGCAGAGGTCTCTTCCTCTCCAAAGCAAACAAAGTAGGGGCCTTATTTTTAACTGCTGTTTATACACAAGCAAACAAGCTTGAAATGTTTTTTTCACTTTCAAAGCATAAATTGGGATTTATTTGAGATAGAAAATAAAAAACTTGAAGAGGAAATGTGCATAAATTATGGGCAATTCTGACCGATGCAGTGTATATTTTGGAGACAGGGGAAATTGGCACCGCAGATGGTGAGGTGGTGAATTGAAGCCAGACTGTGGAAATTAAATGAGGAATCATTATACATAATGATGCCTCTCACACATTTAAATTCACCTCATGTCACTGTTTCTTATCGATTTACTTCATATACATTGAAATGTAGCAGTGTTGTACTGTATGTGCTTGTGCTAGCAAGTCATATGTATTTCAAAAGCACCTTTCGAATGTAAAATACATTAGTCAACTCAAATCTTAGATCAAATGCTGCTCAAAATTTCATCAGCACTGCCTCACTATCATCTACCCCAACTCCAGAGAAAAGGAGAGGGTGGAGGCTGGACTGTATGCTGCTGACACTCATGGTCGGCTGTGGAGCGCACCATGCACAGCTGAATGATGTCAGGCTGTGGCAGGTGGCAGGATTCAGGAAAGTCTAGCTTTCCTTTTCTTAATAATAAACATGAATATCATTTTCAAATTTTCAGTCATTTTCGCCTCAACCACGTTAACCAGGATAACTGATGAAATAACCGTTGTTGGTTGTAAAACTCCAAGATAAGATCAGACAGCATTAGAGAATAGTAAAACACAGCGTCAACTTTTTTCAATAATATTTGCCAATACTGTGCATATCACTGAGTACAATTTCAGTTTTCAGATAGTGTTTGTGTGAAAAATCGCTGCAGCGGCCATGACTGTGCTGTCAGGCACAGAGAGTGCACTGGAGACCCCACAGGGGCTGCCACACACACTGCGCTTCTCCTGTCACCTCACTCAGCACAACTTTACCACCTGCATTTATGGATTGTGTAAATTAGCAGTCCTTGTTTTGTTTTTCTTGCCTTCACCTTTAGATCATCTGACTACTTTTTTTAGATTTCAGGTACTCTCCTCTTTGATGAACTCACTGCATTAACTGAAGCAGCAACATGTTGCCACTCACTGCCTTTTCTTTTGTTTATGACCCCATGGCCACCAAACAATGTGTGCTTTCTAACCTTCAAAAAATGTTTTCTTGGTCTTCCTCTTGGTTGTTCCCACTTATCATCATAAAAAAAACAATCAGCAGGCTATGCATCAACATTCATGAGGTGCTTTGCATTGACTATTTATGGTTAAATATAGGCGTGTAGAGGGTGTGACATGAGGCTGATCCATGAGTGGAAAATTCCAAGCTGATGTTGGATGAACAAAAGGAAATTGCGCACTGGCTGGCATATGCATGGTTTTATAAATAAGAAAAAATTTTGGCGTACGTATTTCCTCATTTGTACGTATAATTTGGTGTGAATTCCCTACAGAATTTACTTAATTAATTAATTATTAATGAAGACACACTAAAAACACTGAAAAAATCAGCGTCACATTACAAATTAGTGTTTCTCTTATGCTGTTCAGTCCATTGCAGAGGGCCCGCTAGCCCAGCACCTGCACACCTATTATCTCTGATAACAAAATATGTGCTTACTCTATTTCTGATACAGACGTTCAGTAGGTTTTTATTTGGAGCTGAATTATTCACAGACTCCTCTTAATAACAAAGGGACTTGCTGATTTAATCCAGGAAAAACACTGAATAAAGCAGTTTTACATCAAAACATCAGTGTTTTTGCAACACTGGTCATTGTAAAATGTCTGCTGACTACAGTGGCCAACTAAAGAGCGAGAAAATACAAATGACCTTAGGGCCAGTATTTGGTTTGTCAGTTCTGGGCTGCTGTAGAAACATGACAGTGACACATGATGATCTCCCAACACATTCTTACTACGACCTTGTCACATATTGGCGTTTGCTCATGGACGTTCCACATTGAGATATGATGTCCGAGGAACCCTGGTTGTGCTGGTTGTTGACATTCTGGGACGCTCTGTGTCAACTTCTGCCTGTTACATGCATTGTGTGTTTTGAAAATACACTTCTGTTTTCAGAGGAAATGTACAGTTTGCATAAAGTCTCTTTCAAAATAAACGCACTACGTCTGTACATCGCAAATTAACTTTTTTTCCTTCGACAACACACAGGGTTAAATTTAGCAACACACACCTGGTTGGGTTTGGGACAAAAGAACAAGTTTTACAATCTCATGGGAAGCAAACACCGGCCTGCAGGGTGAAAGTTGATGGTTGTTGAACCCATCCACCACCTGTTCGTCCCTTCCTCCCACCCTACTTAATTATATTCTATTTCTGCCAATACACCCCTCTAAATCCTACACACTGGACCTTTAAATCAAGATCACTTAAAAAATACATGCATGTGCCTACATTTCTAAAGATGCACAAATGTATTTTTAGATATTATACAACACTGCAGTACTGGGAGAAATATTCAGATCCTTTAGGTAAAGTTAGTTCAGTTTTCAATTAGTACCTCAATTTTCTGACATTTTATGCTCTGTCACGTATAGAATATTGTGTTTGGTGTGGACCCCAGGAAGAATAGCTGCTGATTTGGCTACAGCTAATAGGGATTCTAATAAATGAGAGACCAGACAAGTAATCAATTAATTAAGAAAGTGAGATGAAATAAAACAGATTCATTTATAATGAAAATAATGGACACAGTTAGTTGAATGATGTCTGACCACAGTCACAGTAATCCCCATTCAGTGTGGTTTTCATTTTTATTTTGGACTCTCCTGCAGCCTTCCTCCGCTTGGTGAACCCTGCCAGCTGTGTTACTGCCTCCATCTCTACCTTTTCATCATCAGCTTTTTCTACCACTAATTTCCTTTTGCCAAAAGCTTTACAGTGCCTGGAACATTTTAAAAGCAGGATATTGCTCCAGATTTCATCACTTTAATTAGTTCAGATGAAATAAAAGAGCTGAATATGATGATTATTTAGAGCTGCGATGAGGACTGAAGCAGTTGGCAGCCTTCGTTAGCCTGCAGAGAAAAGCCTCAGGAGCGCTCATACTTTTACTCTTTTACATGTTAAGAAACGGTCCACCTGCTTCAAACTGCTGCTGCTGCTGCTGCTGCTGCTGCTGCTTTTAAACTGCTCTCAGATCAGAGAAGCTACACTTTGCAGTTTAAGTATTGATATGATATTCTCATCCATAATGTCTAAATGACAACAGTGGAGAAAATTTACTTTCTTGAGTATCCAACTCTGGTAACAGAAACAACTAACAGTAAGGAGGTTGAAGTTCACATTAACTCGAGTGTCTGTGTTGAGTGATTAGTGAGATAGAAAACAGATGGCTACAGAAATTAGACTGGAAGTTGAAAATCATAATCGTGATGCTCCTGACAAATTTGAAAATCTGGTAGAATTGCTTAACAAAAACTACATTTTAACATAAGGTTTGTGCATATTTCAAACTAAATCAAGGTAAGCCAGACTCCAATACTCAGGGTTTTTTTTGTGTGAAAATACATGTGTTTGGGAAGTACTGAGCGCACAACTCTCAAATGAATGAGACTTGGATTACACTGCACGAGTTGTATGAGAGTTTGTAAATAGATGTTTTGATATACTTTTGCTGTGGTTAAACATGGTCCCCAATCCATTCCATTCCATAATGGACTGTGAGAAGAGCCTGGTCTCACTCCGAAGATGCTGAAAACCAGCGCTTGGTCAGTGACTTCTGGTGTCAAACACCTACGAAAAATAGCCGTCCTTTCACATCAACCCAATCGTGTGTGTGTGTTGGCAAAATTTAACCATGTGCTTTTGTTGTTGAAGGAAAAAAACATCAATTCGTGATGCTGTGTCAATGTACTGCATTTATTTTGGAAGAGACTGTATGCAAACTGTACATTTCCTGTGAAAACAGAAGTGTATTTTGAAAAGAGACAGTTCATGTAGCAGGCATCCTAGAACGTCAACAACCAACAGCTGAGCTTTGATATGATATTTTAAAACTTTTAAATATGCCTGTACTGTGTATTAGACACTGCATGGACTTGCATCGCCCCCACGAAGTGATCATTTCAAACTAATTTCCTAGCTAGTGGCATTGAAAGTCCATGACCAAACGTCGATGTGTGACGAAGTCAGGGTGTGTTGGCGAGAAAAACAAAGTTTTCTTAAGGAATTCAAGGTTACACAGTATGACTAATTTATACAGAAATGGTCATTTTGTGGGTGAAGTATAACCCACAAATAAAGTACAAATAAATGCAAGGCTGTGGGAAGGTTGGTACAACAGTACCCATTGACATGTGGGGGGAACAACACAGTCTGTAAACAGTAGTTATATGTACATATATATATATGTGAAGATGTTTTTAATGTGCCAATTTCATTAATTCCCTCAATCAAACATGACAATGTCATCACATCAGGTCAAATTTGTGGTACTGAAAGCAACTCAATACCAAGAAAAGGTTGAACAGGCTGCGAAAGACGGGGCAGGCCAGGACAGTTTTGGAGCTGCTTTTTAGATCCATAAAATGTCATGTCACAAGGGATCTCGGTGGCATATCCATCGAAAATGGAATTTATAGCAGCTACTGAGGGAGCTGGGGATAGAGCACACAGTATTTGGGCTAACAGAACCATCTATGTACAGTAAAGTACATCTGAGCAGTTTTACTGTAAGTTAGCTCCTCAATCCAATCACAAGAATAAATGTTCCAATTGTATGTTTCTGGATATGTAATATTTTTCTTTCATGTAGCGGATATGTTGAAACTTGACGTTTCAACAGTGCTGTGTTTAACATGTGGTTAGGTTAAGGCACAAAAACCCCTTGGTTATGGTTAGGAAAAGATCACGTTTTGACTTAAAATAACCGCCTTGGGTGGCATAATTACGGCTTGAAATTTCGCCAGTGTCTTGCAAAAAAGCAACCAGTTTGTTGTTTGTTAGTCTTGAACAGTGGTCTAAAGATGGCTGCTCACCTAAGCACATGCACATATATACACAGCACCTCTCAGCGAAAAACAATTCTTGCACACAGGAATGAATAATGCAAAACAAAAGCAAGAGCTCATCCATTTAAAAAAAAAATCTGATTCTAAGAATGTTCGTAAAGAGGTTATACAAGAATGTAGGTGGTTTCCAGAGGTCCTTCTGGGGGTTGGAAGGTTCTTTAGAACATTATTTACTTTACTGTATAGCTTACCATGGAGGTTTCATAGGTAAACCTGTAGGGCACCTCAAGGAAGTCCCCAAAGGTTCCTTTGTGGGTCTACATGGCTCTCCAGCTTCTTGAGGAGATTTCACAGTTGATCTAGGGATTCCTGAGGGGGCACACGTTCTTGATGAGTTTATACAGGTTCTTTAGCAGGTTTGGAACAGTTCTTCCAATTTGATGCAGTTCCAGGGGTTTTCATGCCATACCACTGAACTCATCCTACAGGAAAAAAAAACCTAAACAAGATGGATTGTAGATGTTTTTAGTAGAATAGAATAGAATGGAATAGAACTTCCAGCAACTCATAAAAGACATAATACAACAACCACACTTCCCCTCATCAACAACACAGTAGTATCAAAATAGACATGAAATAAAACAAGTTAAAGTTAGTGCATAAATTTAAATCAAATTCAAATTAAATTAACATAAAATTGCCCATTCCACAGTCCAGCCCAGTTGTGGCTAATGTGATGTGTGTGAGTGTGTGTGTGACTACATTCAGTAGGTGTAAATTTAGCTAGTGGTTATCATGTTGGTATGGTATCGTTAAACACTGCAGGTCAGCAGGTTCATCCTCTCATGAAAGAAGTGTGGGATCCAACTTAAGTCCTTCACAAATGTGTCTACTGCAGCTTAGTGTATTAAAAATTGAAGACATTAGAAAAAATGCTTGTCTTAAGTATTTTATAATTATGTTATGTAGCAGAACAAGCCACCTTCTCAGCTGCCTTAGTTGCAATGCTTGCCTTACACAAAGGGTCTTTAATGTACCACCATTTCCATATAAATAAACGAATGAAGATCCAATATTTCCAGCATTATATTCACAATAAAATAGAAGGGATTCTGCTGACAAACAGGGTTCCCAGTGAGCCATAGAGCCAACAGGCACAACATCTGCCCTCCTGGACCTGGGAGAGATTTTGGCTTCAGTGTGAACACAGCTTTTGTGACCCGTTCATACAAGGTGTCATTTAACACAGAGGAGGAGAGTTGGAGATGTGACGCTTCTGTCATCATCTCACGGCCTCATCAATCACCGTTCAAACTGAGGAGAGAGCATGTCCACCTCTCTGCCTTTCTGCCTCTCTGCGTCCCCCCTCAGCTCAAGCTCTGAGAGCAGCCATCATTTATCTTGATGGGGAATGAGGCTTTCAGCAGCTGGCTCGTCGTGGAGTCAAAGCAAGTGAAGAAAAGGACAAGTTCACAGAGCGAGTCTCACTGAGATGATAAATGCAGAACTTCAGCTGTGATACTCTCAAATCATCAGCCAAACCAAACACACATTCATGACTTTTAACCTATGTGTCGATCGTCCAAGTGGAAATTACCAACTGGGAATTAGCCCAAAACTAGATTCACTGCCTTGCGCTTATATGCCTCTATGAACTGGTCAAGTTGCACTTAAAGTTTACATCCACGTCTGTGAAAACATGGAAGCTTTACATACATCTTCCCCCCGGCAGCACAGAAGATCTATACAATCAACACAGTTTCAAGGTGGGCACCCAAAATTAGTGTGACCTGATCAAATGTCTCCCCTTCTGTTCCTGAGATATGCCGTTGAATTATGGCCAGAAAAGTGTTTTTCCAGAACATTATGATGTCACAGTTGGTCTTTGGAGATAAAATGTCATCCCTTATCCTGTTAGACATTTGTGTGAGATTTTGTCTTAATGAATTCCTGAATTATGGTCAAAAACATGTTTTGTACCTTCACAGTGACCTTCACTTTCGACCACCAGGTTATAATCAGTTCATTCGTGAGTCAAAGTGGATGTTGGTGCCAAATTTTGGGAAATTCTCTCAAGGACTTCTTGAGATATTGTGTTCACAAGAAGGAGATGGGCGCAAGGTCATAGTGACCGTTGAACAGCAAATTCTAATCAGTTCATCGTTGAGTCTAAGATGATGTTTATGCCACATTTGAAGAAATTCCCTCAAGGTGTTCTTGAAATATTGTGTTTACGAGAATGAGACAGAAAAGGGGCTCTAGTTTCCCGGCGCAGCACAGGGTGGCGAACCCCGCACAGAGCTAGTTTCGAGCAGTGCAACCTGAGGCGTGCTCAGTTTAGTAGTTTTGCAGACCGAGGCACGCTGAGATGGGTGTGGCGGCGCAGCAGGGGGAGGTGTCGACAGATCCAGCTTGGCACAGTGACAGTTTCGTGCCAAAAGGCTTCGCTGAAGGTGCGCTAAAAGCTCGCCAGCTGAAACCAGGTCTACTGTCAGCGCAGACTGACCCGCAGACAGTGCGCACACGTCACCAAAACCTCACAGGCAGGTTTCCAGAATGTCAGGCACATTAACGATGCAATGAATACCCACAAACACCACTATTCAATGCAACTATCTGCAATCAGCACATAAATGTATCTCTATATCGACTGTCCCGTCACATCTGATGTCAGATCAAAGGGGATTGGCACCGTTTGGCACGTCTGGCACGCGTAATGGAAACCCAACCTGATTTGATTAACACAGCTGCAAACTAATGAGTTCACATCCCTCTCAGCCAACCACAAACAGCCACAGCATCAGATAGGGAGTATATATTCAGCATCTGTCATCTTAGAAAAGTCAAAAGAAAAGAAACAGAGTGAGACTGTGAAAGAGAAAGAGAGAGTGCGCGCGTGCACGAGAGAAACACAACATTGATTTACAGTTGTGGTGACCTCCTCCCAGGCTACCTTTGCATCATCAGCCCGTGGCGGTCTGCTCACAGTTCCGTATATTCGGACACTGCGAGCTTGGACCTCCCGGACCAAAACATCAGTTTCCTCCTGGGAGGAGTTTGGCCATCTGATGCTGCTGCTCTCTTCTGCCATGGCGAATTGAGTAAACTCTCATTACGCCTTCGTGCAGCGCATTTAAGGGCGAGGAGAGGGGCTCATTTGATTGGTGTGATGTGTGTAAAACCCACTCCACGCCTTCTCTCCTCCCTCTTTCCGACTTGCGCAGGTAGGAGGGACGGAGGTGGGAAAGAGGAGCAGCTGCGCCAGCATGTACGGTGTGCCAAACTTGCAAAATCTGCCTGGCCACACCCAGTTGGCGAAGCGCAGGTGTGCTTGCGCCTCCGTCTCGCCCAGTCTGCGAAACTAGAGCCCATAGTCACAGTGACCTTGAACTTTGACCTGTGACCATCAAAATCAAATCAGTTTGCCTTTAAGTTCAAGCGGCTGTCTTTGTCAAATTTAAAGAAATTCCCTTCGGGTGTTCTTGAGACACTGTGTTTACAAGAATGAGATAGACAAGGTCACAGTGACTTTGACCTTTGACCTACAATTACCAGAAAGTAATCTGGACAATTTTCCAAATTTGTTGAAATTCTCTCAAGGCATTCTTGAGATAGTGCTTTCACAAGAATGGGACAGGCGGACGGATGGACATCCTGAAACATAATGCCTCCAGCCATGGCTATCACTGGCACAGAGGCATAACACATTACAAACAAATTAGCCTTAAGTCTTGTATTTTTATTTTGGCATTTGATTTTGATTTAGTTTTCATAATTTAACAGACTGTAAATTAATGTTAGTCACATTTCTAATCATTTATTTATTAATAACTTCAGTCCAGATTTCCTCAGTAAAATTTCAGTGTAAACTTTTCATGCATTTTTATTTTGTCTTCAAAGCATTATGAGCCTTGTCACTATCTCTGGCGGTAACACTCTGTTTTAAAGGGTTAATCTGAGCCTCAGACCAAGCAGCATCTGAGTCTGCAGACTAAAATACCAGCTGAGTTCAGCTGGGTTGAGTGGAGGGATCATCAGCGGCAGGTGACAGGGGCCCCATCTGCAGAGGAGATACCAGCTGCTGAAGTCCAGACTGAAGGTCAAAACATGATCCAAAGTGTGAAGTACAGGGCTACTTTTATTGTGATACTACTTAGTCTTTCAAGTAAAGGTAACCATAAAGATTTTCCACCAAAAATAAAGTAAAAAAAAAAAAAAAAAAAAAAAAAAAAATTCTTACTAGTCACTGAATTGAAGTGTGTTCCAAATCCTGATCTTAAAACAAAAAACGCAGTATTTATTGCTTTTGTGATGGATCCATTTTTTACATTAAAAGGATACTGTATGTGAAGGATCCAATTTTGCAGCAATTGTCTTCATTTAATTCAAAACAACAAACTTGGTTACATTCTATATTTTGTTTGATTTTGGTAGCAGATGCTTTCTCATTTCTTTTCCACTGTAGATAGTACCCCTCAGTGTAGGTGGGATTCTCAGCAACAGTGTACGACACTGCTGTGACATCATCTTAAACATAAATACTTATCGGCAACCTAAAAAGAAACAGTCGTGTCACATTAGTGACGATTCGAGTGACAATTCTCACTGACGAATCAGTGGTCTGCAGCGTTTAAAATTCTCTCTCTAGTAACGGCTTAGCTTAATTGGAAACTCGACCAAGGTGGTACCAAAATCACCAGAAGTATGTTTTAAGAAGCTTTTTTAAAATGTTGATGGCAACTGAACCCACAACCCTGAGGGGCTGATGCTCTGCATCACAGCTGCAGTAAAGATGAAAGTGAATGCAGCATCACTGACTGGTACAGAACAGAACGACTGTTGCATAAGGAAAATATTAAATAGTGTTCTCGTGTTTCATGAAGACATAAGTAACAAAAATATAGCCTACATTCTCCTGTTAATGTTAGATGGTTTTGTCAGTGTTCAGGCCCCAAGAACCTGAATAAAAAAGTGTCCATATGTACAGTGGCATGCAAAGGTTTGGGCACCCCTGGTCAAAATTTCATTTACCGTGAATAGTTAAGTAAGTAGAGGTTGAACGGATTTCCCAAAGGTATAAAGGTGGCACATTTCTTAATTATTTTAAGCGAGAATACTTTTTAATTTCAATCTTTTACAGTACAGTTTCAAATTAACAAAAAAGTAAAAGGGCCTGAAGCAAAAGTTTGGCCATCCTGCATAGTCAGTCCTTTGGCAAGTATCACAGCTTCTAAACACATATTGTAACCAGTCTTTCAGTTCTTGTTTGGAAGCTGTTCACCCATTCTTTCTGCAAAAGGCTTCTTGCTCTGTGAGATTCTTGGGCCATCTTTTATGCACTGCTCTTTTGAGGTCTATCAACAGATTTTTAATGCTGTTTAGGTCGGGGGACTGTGAGGGCCATGGCAGCACCTACAGCTTGCTCCTCTTGAGGAAGTCCATTGTGGATTTCTAGATGTGTTTAGGATCATTGTCTTGTTGTGGAAGCCGACCTCTCTTCATCTTCAGCTTTTTTTACAGACGGTTTGATGTTTGGATGATGTCTGGAATTTAACTGAATCCATTCTTCCCTCTACCTTTGAAATGTTCCCTGTGCCACTGGCTGCAACAAAAGCCCAGTGGCTTCTCTTTTACAAGCCAAAGTATATGTTGTGGAAAAAGTCTATTATACTGCTGTTAACTAATGTGTTAGGGTTAGTGAGATGTAAGATTTATTTTTTTTGTACAGCTAAATAAACGAATGAGGCAACTAGATAATCCTGGTGAAGCCCAGCTTATGACACAGACACACAGTCTTACATCGGAGCCTGTTTCCTGCACAGATCAGCTGCTCTGATAAATAAAAGCTGAGCTGATAGAAGTGTCTCCTCAGTGATCAGAGGAAACTGAAGCTTCATGCTCTCAGAATAACAGTGTGTGAGTCATCATTGGACTAACAGCTCAGTTCAATAATTCAGCACTCCTCTGTAAGCATGAATTATTGAGTCTGGAGACTGTGTCCTGCACTGTGAAACCACTCGACTGAGTATTTCTTCTCTTATCGGAAACAGCTTTTCTTTTCTTAGATGATCAGTGTCTGGAGTCATGAGGGTGTGACAGTGTTTTCTACTCAGCTTCGGTTAGAAAATACTGCACAAGCCTTATGTAAAAGGATCCACACTTTGGACATTTTGAACTTCACGTGAACTGTGTATACAAACAATTAAAAGAAAACATATTAACATGTTTCTGCCTACAAATACACAAACACCTGATATGACAAAATGACCACTGAGCTTCAGTGATCTTACTGCCCACATGAATGCTAGGACCCAAGGTTTCCCAGCAGAACTTTGCATTGTTACAAGATGATCAGTGTTGTTCATTTAATCTGTCAGTGGTTTTACGTCTTTTGCTTCTATTCACACATTTCATTGCTCTGATTAGTTGTAGGTCTATCCAGTCACATCCAGAGGCATTTTGGTCTACAGCCATTGATAACACCTCTTTAGAAATTGAAAATGGACTAAAAGGTTCATTTTTGATCCTTTTTGTGTGGTGATACAAAGCCATAGCTCAGTAGGCTACAGATATAAGAATGTCATCGCAATGACCATCTCCTAATTTTTGGTGTGTCAGTCAGCTGACAAATGAATCAGAGTTATTATAATATAAAATATAAATTGTCAAATAAATCCATGACCACAAAGTTAACTGCAGCAAAACATTTTCTTTTACAGTAGTGTTGTTTTAAGAGCTTGCTTCTTTAATCAAGCTTGATAGTTGAAGTTAACTTGAGTAAGATGTCAATATCTCATAACATTATGATATGCAAAGGTGTTATCCTTTTATATCTTGTCATAACACGCTCTGAAATACTTTTATTGTGACCACAGCAGTAGGACATCAGCAGTAACTTGCAGCTCTGGCAAAGCTCTAGAGAATTATTCATGAAGACAGAGGCTTCTATCAATGAGGTTAGAGGGAAAGTTCGGATTTTTTGAAGTGGGGTATGAGGTACTTATCCACAGTCAGTGTATTACATTCAGTGGATGTCAGTCGGCACACCCCCAGTTTGGAGAAGCAGGCTGGAGTCTGACACAGAAACTAAGCAATGTACTGCTCTAGAGGGTTCAGCATCAAAATGTATTTTAGCCACCTGAAAATAGTACTGCTATATTGAGAGTGTTTTTATCGCTTAACCTTTCCATCAGACAGTCTGTTCCACCAGGGAAGCCATCACTGGCTTCACTTCTCCATATATGCTCTCAATGAAGCGACCAGACTGTCAGATGAACTGCGCCTCACCTGGAAAGTAGATGAGAGCAGGCGGCTGCAGCAGAAGGCAGTGACAAAAAGCCACGGTCAAGTCGGACAGTTTCCCGACAGTTTCCAGCAGCCTTCAGTCTGCACAGGAAGTCACAGAAACACTTAGGCTGTATCCTGTCCCATGTGATGTTGTTTTATTAAAATATAATCAGACCCATATATCAGTTTGTTCTCAGTCTCCAGTTGTTTTAATTCTGATAGATTAATTTATTAAAATGCTTTACAGGCAATCTGTAGTTTATGTTCATGGTTTATCCTCCATTTGACATTTCATGTGAATCAGCATCATATCAATTTGACCTGTCCCCTCAACTACACAGGCTAAATAAATGTCCGACTATAAGGTTCACATGTTACAACAACAATTTTACAATAGCTTTTATTACAGATCAGTCAGATACAGTCAGGGCTTCACATCTGTACAGATGTTATTTTAAGAATCCTCACATCCCACTGACCACAAGTCTCTGTGTTGCTTAATACTTCAATAATTAAAAAAGTCCAACATTAATATAGTACAGTAGACTCTGTATAGTTTATGATTAATGTATTCAGTCTCTGACAACTAAACTTCACCATCAGTCACACAACATGTTTTCTGTTCACAGAATAAACCTTCAAATCAGACATATCTTAATCTCTAAAATTCAACAAAAATTAAAAGTTTTTTTAAAACATCATATTGCTGAGTCAACATCTAAACCAATCAGCTGTTAGATCAGGATGTCGGGATGGAGTCGGACACAAAACTAACCGGTATGCATTGTGCGCCAATCGCCGGTGATTGAGTCTGCGCAGGCCTGGCTCATCTCAAACGAGTCTAATGTCTCATGTTTGTTTCAGTCTGTTGCTGTGTGTTTGCTGGGCATGGCCCTCTAGTACCCTCTTCCTGCCAATCCTCCTGAGTGCCAGCAGTTGCTGAATCTTCACACCTGAACCTCATTCTGTGTCTCGGGTTCACCACACCAGCTTCAACTATTACCAGTCACGTCCAGCCTTGTTCTCATCTTCTGCCTCTGCATTTGGACTGCTCTTTCCTCAGCCCCTCAGCCTGCTCTGCTTCGCCATTCCCAGCCCACCAAAGCCATTGTTTCAGTCCTTCAGTCCCCATCTTCAAACTACAATAAACTGCCTGTGGTGTTTGCATTTGGGTCCTAACTAACTATCACAACACAGACTTGATTGACAAAAACAGTAATTTTTGGCTTATTGAACATGGGAGCTGCTTCAGTCAATTTGGGTCAGTTTACGTTATGGTGTGAATTTGCTGAATCCAAAAAAATCAGACAATAACAAAGACAGAATAACTGACAGAGGCAGTGGTAGACCAGCAGCTCCTGTGCTCAGCGAAGTGGAGTCTTGCTTTGAAGAAAGCGATACAACATCTTCATTTTCCCATTGGAAATGACTGAATGACAGCAAGGTACAAGACTGAAAATATTCCAAATATGGTGTACACTTAAAATAATTTATTTAATTTTTTTTTTTTTTCCGGCTAAAATACGTTTTGTAGCTTACCTGATCCACAGCAGTACATTGCTCCATGGACTCCAGCCTACTTCCCCGAACTGGGGGCGTGCTGACTGACATCAACTGTATGTCATACACTGACTATGAATCAGTACTCTGTACACACCACCTCAAAAAATCTGAATTATCCCTTTAAATCATAAACAGTTATATTGGAGAACATGCTGCATGTTTCCTGTGAATCCTTTGTGTGTGCCTGAAAGAAATTTGAAAGGTGGACACCACCACAAACAATAAAAAGTGTCTAAGCTGTAGTTTAATATAACACACATCTCTTTTAAAGGGACATTGTGTAACATTTTCAGTTGTTTATTGGCAAAAATTGATGTCTGCATTCATAAATATGTCATCACTGGTGTACTATTACCTCCACCAATAATCTGACTTATTCTCGTAAAAGGAGAATTTCGGATTTGTTTGTACATTGTGCGGGTAAGTCGTCTGTGGGGTTCCATTACGTTTCGCCATCTTGAGAATACATCTGCCAGCAAGGGACATGCAGCACCGCCTTCGACGTTTTCGTTGAGAGCCAGGCCAGCACTGCGTGACTGAGGAGCCGAAGGAGAGGAGCAAGAGGCGCTTCGCTACTACCCTGGCAAATTTGAAACTAAGTCCCACTCTTTGAGCATAATGCAGGATCATGCATATGCAGCATCATGGGAGACGGAATCCTTGTCACCAAGAAAGCACAAAAGGGAATAGAAAAGGCAGCGTGACCGGTGAATTAAAAAAAAACGAAGGCCCACATCGGGGTAGCCTTTCCCAGGTAGAGAGAGCTGCTGAGGGAGAATGGTAATGCAATCACAGGCCAGCGCCGCTGTTGGCTGTTAGCCGCTGTTAGCGGCCAGTCGCTAACAGCCTCATCCCTCTCCTCGCATCACTGCGCTGCTGTTAGCCGCTGTTAGCCGCTGTTAGCGCGGGCCTGTGATTGTATTACCTTTCTCCTTCAGTAGCTCTCTCCACCTGGGAAAGGCAACCCCAATGCTGACCCTTGTTTTTTTTAATTCGCCGGTCACGCTGCCTTTTTGATTCCCTTTTGCACTTTCTTGGCGACGAGGATTCCGTCTCCCGTGATGCTGCATAATACATGATCCTGCATTATGCTCAAAGAGTTGGACTTTGTTATGCGGCAGTAGTGCCGCTGGCCACTAACAGCTGTTTCAATTTACACCCGCCCCAACAGTCCTACATTGTAAACACAGCCAGCATGGTGAGGAGGGGGTTTGTCAACTCGCGTCGCGTGTGTCTGTGTAGCAGCCTGAATGAATACTCCATGTAGTATCGGATGACATGGTTTCATCAGTGTTATCATAGCTTTTTGGTACACAGCGGCTACAGTTGTTGCAATACGTGTTTGAAACAGTGAGGCGCTAGAGTGCGCCATCTGTTTGAATGCAATATATGATTTCAACGTTAGATGGGAGAAATTCCTACACACTGTGGCTTTAATGCAATCTGTTGTTATTTCACTGGTGCACTCTAACAGGACAGAGTAGCTGTTGAACTCAGTGAGATTCCTGTAATGAATCTGAACCATCTGCATACTGTTTCCCCTCTCATCTTCACATGAATCGCTAATAAAGTGTCACAATCATTTCATCACACCCGACTCTGATGAAACACAAACTACAAAGGGAAGTTTTAAAATTATAATGCTGCGCATTAGCACTCACTGAATATTTCCTTTCTTTTTAACTGGATGCATTTTAATAAGACACACTGCATTCATTAGCATTTTCTGCAAACTCCTCTAACTCAGAGGAGAGGTGTTGGACTTGGACCCCATGTGAGGAAGTCGCAGTAAAAGTTTCAATAAAGGTGATTCGAAAAAAAATCTTTTACTGACTACTGATAATTTCACGTGGCTTAGCGGGTTTATTTCAATGTTTTTTTCCCATTATTATTTATTCTTTTTATCTATAATGTTGTTTGTGTTTCTCACTGGAACTAGTTGACTTTATCTATATTTGTCATGAGCAGCCTCTTGCTTTCAGCCTGCTTCCAGAACTCTGAATCTCTGATTAAAGCAGCTGTGCAGAACTTTTTACCATGTATAAAACTATCTAAGGACTTGGTTGTACTTTTGATGTCATGGCGGATAACAAAGGAGCACCATCTAAAAGAAAAAGAACAGAAGAACAGAAGAAGGCTAAACGGGACAGTGATAGGGCTCGAGCCAAAACTAGTGTAAACCTCGGTTGGGCATCCACCAAGTGGAGAGAGCTGAGAGATTTGAAAGGTTTAAAAACTGATCCCGAGTTGGTCCTTTTTCTAATCGGCAGGTATGTAATTTTTGTTTTTATTTAGAGAATATACCACAACTTGTTAGACATTGTTTCACTTCAATATATGACGATATGGAAGTTATTAGCAAGCTAAATGTAACATTAGCTGATGTGAACCGCTTTTGTCGTTAGCTTTGCAAGTGAAGGCTGCAGGTAACAGCTTTGCTGTGTTGTCTCGCTCTCCAAAACAAATGCATGCGGTAATTGCCGCTTGCAGTTGAGATTTTACGAATGAAGCCGAATGCCGGCTGCAGTCGAGATTTTACAACACCAGACTGTGGGTGTCATACCGCCTCGACCAAAGGGGCACTATAATCAACGAAAACATAAAGTTCCGCACAGCTGCTTTAAGTATGGGGAAGACATAAAAACAACACCTGAAAAATGTCCCCAAAAATGGTAGTAAATGTGAATACTATGGATGCAGCTGTACAGCTGTTGGTGTAATTCATCTTAACAAACATAACAACTCTTAAATACCAACACAGCGTCACTGTGCAAAGGAAATCCACTACTTCCAACAAAGATAGTATCATGCATTATGCTGATTTTCCATCAGGTTTTATGGCCGAGATTCAATGAACTTTAACCCCTTGGCTAACCTCCACAACATCCTTTCAGTGGGGGTGAGGCACTGATGGGAGGGGACGTTATGGTGGTGACAAATTTACAGAGGAAAAGAGGAAACTTTCGTTTTGTGCAGAGCTGTGGCTTTAATGTTACCCACAGGCCTCAAGTAAAAGTTCACCCTGCACACACATACCTGTCTGGTCTGACTACTATAGAATCAACATATTCATACAATCAATGTGAAAAATGATAACTGCTCCAAATAAAACAGCTTCTGTGTCCACTGAAGATGATGTTGATGGGACAGATATGTATCAGTCACTGCTGATTGGCAGGAGTAAAATAAACCCCTTCAAAAATAGGACATGTTTGGTTATTTATTTGGAGAACTTGTTCCATGTTGCTGTCAGGCAGTGTATGAAGTGGCCTGTAAATAGCTGGTACAGACAGATAGCTTGTTACTAATTAATTCTCCCAGACATAATGACATGTCTTACAAGTGCTACCTACCTATCTATCTATCTATCTATCTATCTATCTATCTATCTATCTATCTATCTATCTATCTATCTATCAGAACCCACAGCTCCTTGCAGCAGAAATACACAGTAGCAGGGTGGAAGGAGTATTTGAATCCTTTACTTTAGTAAAAGTACTAATAGAACACTGTGAAAATAATCCACTGCAAGAAAAAGTGCTGCATTGAAAACCTTATGAGTGAAATTATATAAACATTATCAGCAACCTTCTTCAAAATTAAAAGTAGTCATTGTGCAGTAGGGGTGGGAAATCACCCAGAGGACCCACAATACGATATTATCACAATACTTCGGTCACAAGACAATATAATTGTGATATTGCAATGTGCAGAGTTTTGCAATAAAAAATATTGCAATTTATTACCCTATTTTGTTCCAACTGCAAATTATTTCCCCAAGGGAAAACTTTGTCAACATCGGTTTAAGCTCATAAGATAAAGTTTTCAGACTGTTCATCTGACTTTTATCATTTTTACTGCAGCACAATGTGATGCAAAGCAGACAGACTGACCAACACTGTCATAAAACCTGTCAGAAATGCTGCATACACCTGACACACTGAACTGCTGGCAGATTAAACACCCTCTGCAGGGCCAGATTCACATGCCGGTATCTCGCTAAGTGAATGGCAACGGTGTTACAAGTGTTGTCTGTTAGAACCACAATCTCCCATTCTTGTGCTGCATTTTGCAGGAGGTCTGCAACGTGCTCCGGTGTGACTTTTGTGTACTGCTCTAGTCTAGAGAACGCGAGACAGCAGTCACCAGCTCTCTGTGAGATAATGTGCCGTTACAGTCACATATGAATCACCAACTTTGAAGTCCAGGCGTCACAGGTTAATGCCACCCTTCCTGCTGTACTCAAAGATTCCTCAGTTTACGCTTTGCTTCTCTGTAGAGCTTGGATACTGCTGTGTTGGTTAAAAAACCTCAGGACGGAGTAACATACCTGGGTTCCAGTTTTTAGCATGTAACAAAAGCCTTTGTTTTTAACAACACTGTATGATTGGGGATAGGTTAATTGGTGATTCTAAACTGGCCGTAGGTGTCTGTCTCTCTGTCCCTGCGATAGTCTGGCGACCTGTCCAGGGTGTACCCTGCCTCTCGCCTAATGTCCCCCCCGTGACCCTCAAGAGGATAAGCAGTTATGGAAATTAATAAATGGATGTATGGACGCAGATCTTTGCACATGAAGTAGTTTACGGACTGTGTTATTTTCTTAGCTCTCTCAGAATTTGATGGTAGTTTTGTCAAGCTAAGTGTGTCCAGTGTTGGCTGGTTGATTTTTTGGTGAAGCAGGTTTAGCATTAGCTTGGCTGTCAGCTGCTTAGACTATCTCTGGATGGTGGAGTGTTAGGTGATGTTCGTCAAAGAAATGTAGTGTAGTAAAAAGTACATTTCCCTCTGAGATAAAGGCCTGGTGAAATACAGTATTTAAAGTAATAAAATGGAAATACTCAACTATATATAAGTAGTCTACACTACTTGAGTATACACATTGTTACATTCCACCAATGCACAGTGCTAACGGAAGCTTTGTTACAGTAATCCCATCTCTGATTGGCTCAGTTGTGTCTGTATGAATCACTGAAAACATCTGCGATGTGGACGATGATTCAGATGTCTGGAACAAGACACTTCAATCCTAATGAAAAACAGCTCGTCGGCCCTCCTCCCTTCACACAGCACACTCTGCGAGGTGAATTTCTGTCTGACAATGTCGTCTGTCTTTTCCTCTCAAGCCTGATTTTATGTAAACGTTGTATAAACGTTGTGTAAGGTCCGGGTAAGGAGCCCCAGGTGGGATGAGCTCAGCATGTAGGAAACGCACCACCAGCTGGACTGTGGAGACAGTTAGAGACTTGACCCAGTGACTCCACCAAGTCCAGTTCACACTCAGCTGTGGGAGCTCAGTGTTGTGTGTATTGCACAGTCCGGTTACCACGACAACAGGAGCGGTGTTATGTAGCCTATCTGTAATAATTTCCACTGGCTTTGTGTCTGCTTTTAGTTGTGTTCTAACTTAAGTTGCGGGAGTGACTTCACTGTGAGGGACAAAATGTGAACTCTGATCATAAACGGCTTCATGCTGAGGTTTCACTGTATTTTATGTATTTACATTCACTTAGTGGATATACATACGCAGCTACCGCCTCTTCTGGATGGAGATGGAGTAGTGAGGAAAAAAGTTTAAAGACACACGTACCAAAAGGAGAAGTTAGAGAAGTGGATATGTAATTTAAGAAAACAAATAGAGAGCTACATGTTTCCGTGAATAAAGGCTGAACTTTTAAAAAAGCTTTGATAATTGAACAGAAAGCATCACGCATGTCAAAGGAGACTTCATACTGAAAAAGTGTTGACACTGGAAATGACTCATGATTCTATGTTTTTTTTTGTTTTGTTTTGTTTTTCCAGTGTTACTTTACTGGGGCTTTTTGACCTATTATGCTCATTTACAGGTTCATACTTCTATTTTGTGCCTTTACCAGACGATGGTTGCATGCTTTGATATTCAAAAAACACATCATTCTCCTCTTACTGTCTGGTGGAATTTCTGTGGGTGC
The DNA here is from genome assembly GCA_035609425.1 of Epinephelus awoara. NCBI lineage: Eukaryota > Metazoa > Chordata > Actinopteri > Perciformes > Serranidae > Epinephelus > Epinephelus awoara. The sequence continues at coordinate 42,276,584 of CM069294.1, read as the reverse complement.
GTTCCGAATTGCATACTTTTTCTTTTTGCTTTAAGCATGTACTGCAGCTGTCCTTAAAAAGTCTGTACTGTTGCCTACAGCATGCACACTATCGGAACATATTACTTTCTCATAATGTTACACCCCGAACTTTGACCCTCTTATTTATTTATCTGATACCATGGAGATAAAACAAAATGCCATTCATCAAGCTCACCAGAGACGGAGGTCAACCCCGACAGCTCTGCTGTTGTTGTTTTGCAATAAATAATAACTGCATACGATATAGTTTCTAACATTATATTCACCATTTTAAAATTACATGGGCTTTACATTTCTCTGTCATCGTTATTTAATACTTATGCCCTTTTGGTATTAGTTATATATATATATTTTTTTTAAATTAAACAATTAATAATACTATTAACTATTACTGGTCATCAGTCACCTAAATGCACTGTCATCCACCTGCTGTTAACGTGTCATTTGTTTGTGTCTCAGACAGTCGATGTGACAAATCGTCTGCAGTGCAGATTGTGGGTTAGAATAGCCAAAAAAGCATATTATTGCAATATTATTTACATATGGCAGAAAATAAAGAAAAATATAATAGGTCCCTTCCAGCATCAGTGAATGTGTACATATTGTATAGATGTAGACTTCTTTAGGAGACACAAGGGAAACGCCCCCATCAATATTTAGAACACATGCATTTAACCTTCCTAATGAAAACATTAAAGTAGCAGAGGACTTTTATCTTGATGAACTGCTGAAGCTCAACTTAAAGACGCAACAATGGCTCTGGTGAAATAAGCAATGGCAGTATGCAACCCTTGAAAGCAATAGTTGTAATCTGCCACAAAACATAAAGAAGAAGACGCAGCTATATATGTAGTTGAAACAGTACCATGACATTTCCATCATAAATTGGTGCATGAGACATTACCAGAATGCAGGAAATGAAGTGTTTACCAGCAATATTTTGTGGGGATGGATCCCCAGAGCCCCTGGTTAATATTTACTCCCCCCCACACAAATGTTGAGAAGAAACCTACACCCTAGACATTTTCTACCAGTACACGATACAATATGTACTACTACCTCACCTGTAAGGCTTCCAGGCAACTCCAGCACTGTTGAGTCAAGCCTGGGCTCACTTCTCTGTATCACTGTGGTGTTGGAGCGCCATCTTGTGACTTCCTGGGTGCTTCATAATTGCACAGATGGGGAGGTTCTCTTGGATGCTGACACCACCAGCACCATCTGTCTGTGCATCATCAGATGGAGATGCCGCAAACAGACACAGCGCTTCAGTGCCAACAACCCCTCCAGGTGCATGCAGCTTTATCTTTTACTAACTAATCTCTCTTTCTTATTATTTATTATCTCCACCCAGATGTGCCAATTCATGACTTCAAAATTTTTAAACTGCAATAAAAGGTAAATATTCCATTCACAGGGTCAAGCAGCATCGTCTCGTCCACCTCCATCATGTAACAAAGCCACTTTGGCCTTCCATGATGCACTGGGTCAAAGGGTACCATGGAACGCCATTTTTTAACACTGAAACTCAGTATCAGTGGAGAGCCCAGACTCTCTAAGGCCCATAGTTTGGTTTATTTTGATAAACGATAAAAAATGATTCATTGATGTCATTTAGTTCTGTTTGCTGTTCACACTGACTTTTTACAAACCATTGATTTTGAATTTTTGTGAGAAACTGAAGGACTCTTATAATCATACTTTAATCCTTTTTCATTTCTACACATGTTTTTGAAATTATAGCCACTTCTTTCCCATTTGGAACTTACAGTTGTAATTAATCTCAATGCATTCCTCTGCTTCTTAGAAGTCCAGCTGCAAATAAGTGAATCTGCGGAAATCAAACTCAGTGCCATCAGTCCAGTCATAAACCAGATAATGTTCATAGTGCTAGAAAGAGCAAGATTATGGTTTTGCCGTCATTCATCTGGGAATTTATTTCATCCAACCATCCACTGATCCGCATTAAAAGAGTCATTCATAAATTCATCATTGCACTTCTGTACCTACAACTACACACCTTCAGATTTGTTTTACTTTTCAAATTTGTAGTCTCAAACCAACCCAAACTGAAGCGACATCACTTGAGGACATTTTTATCAGACTTCACACAGCTAACTCTAGACACTAAAGTACTTTTATACTACATTTAAAACATGTATAGTAGAACTCCCGAACACCTGGAAATACACTGAGGTGGAAAATCAATGCAGTTCCCCTCAAACTATCCACTTGGGGCGGAATTCACTACTTACAAAGGTTAAGTGGAGTCCAATCCAGTGATTAGTTCTTAGGGGGGTGACTTGGTACATGCACAAACCAGCTGATCCAACTCCTCTATGTTGTGGATTGACACCAGATGAGCCATAAAGCCACTGTGTACTCGCTACAGGCTCTCTGAAATCGACAGAAATACGAATTAGCCTTCACTGTCACTTGACAAGGCCTGTCTGAACAGGATGATATCACATTTATTGTCTGTAGGCTGGTGTGTGATTGTTATCATAACCTCTGCCTCATCAAAGGTCAAATACGATGTGTTGAATGGCTTCAACCAGCGGTTTTCACCCAGCTGGAGCCAGCCTTCATCATCGATCCCTTCACATGTGGCAGCATTGCCACAGTCTAGAACAGGATTCCCTGTGGCACAGGAAAAGAAGAACTGTTGTCAGTGTTATAGTCCTGTTGTCTGTGTGGAACATTATTTTGGGGCCATTTGGTTTTTACCAGCTGCAGAGTCTGACATGAACGTCAACACCACCAGGAGAAGGATGGCAGTTACCACAGCAAGGCGCATGGCTCAGGGCTCATTGACTGTCACGGCGCTCTATGAAATATCACCTGGAAAGTTAAGTCATTTTATCAGTTTTCTGCTGTTAAAAGGACTGATAACTTTGGTTTTAAACCAAATTTGACCCAAACAAGTGTGAATGTCAGTTTAAATGCATTTAACAGTCATGCCTAACCCCTGGGTACATGTTGATTTAATGTTTTAACATTTAAATTGACACTTATTCAGGGCTGCCTCCTCTCTTTGTCTAACCCTTGTTCCTGCAGGAAAAGTAACAGTTGAAGTTTACTATAGTTCAAACAGCATTATAATGCATCTGTGCAGAGGTGGGTGAAAACAAACTCCATGATTCTGAGCATATAACAGCCAACAGAAGAGGAAATCTGGACTGCACACCAAACCTTTTTAACAACACATATCACAACAGGAAAAGCCCACATGCATTTAACAACATCAAAAACAACTGTGTTTCATTTAGGTGTGCAAATCTCATCAGAAGAAGTGATATTCAAAAATATCTCTCCCAAACCCATGATATCACAGGCTCAAAGCTGATGATGGTCCTTAAACATCCAACCTAACCACCAGAAAGAATATTCACATTGTATGTTTCTGAAAACCATGGATACTAGTCCATACCCATTGAGTGCACAGTTGCCCACGTACAGTTTCACATGGTGTGTGTTTGGGATACAGGTCATAGGAAATTGCAGATAAAAGTCAAATAGTCAACTGAACCCATTAAGAAGAGCAATGTGTCCAGACAGAGTTTTTGTGAATTTGATAGTGTGATTGCTTTATTGAAAGTACAGTAGTACCATTGCCAATAGTGGAATAGTTAGTGGGCTTAAACTACATTAGTAGTTGAGGTAGCACTTTGAAAGGCACATAGTTACAGTGTTTATATGTTGTATTGACTTAAAAGTGGGGCGCACTGGTAGTTCACATGGGAAAGGTGCGGCTAGCCGTTGTTGCAGCAGTGGGGGCTGGAGTCCAACCTTCGTTCTTTGCTGCATGTCTTCCTTGTTCTCTCTCTCCTGTTCTTCCTGTCATGCTTCACTGTCCTGTCAAATAATGGCAAAAAATGCCCACAACAACATTGGGCCACAGGGGGAGCCACAGCGATTGGTCGCATTTTAGCCATTTTTAAGCATTTTTCTGTTGTTATCGCGCCACCCAGTTGCCAATTAGAGTTAAATTTCTCCAGTCACCTTGAGGCGTCCTGTTCTACATATCTACCAAGTCTGGTGAAAGTTGATATGGCGGTTAGGCCTAGATAAGAAATTAGCTCTCTAGCGCCCCCATTTTGTTTGATGGGCTCAATAATGGAGGGGTCCCCTCAGATTATGTGTGGTCATATGCCTACAAAGTTGCGTTGTGATGGGTGAAACCCTTGAGATGTTATACACCTTTATGTGATGAGCCACGCCCTCTGCAATATTCATTGCCTTATAGAAGCTCAGTTTTAGTAAGTTTTCCAACTTTTGCCAAGAGGGAACTTTAGATATTGGTCCCTAGATTATGTTCACCGAGTTTCATGCAGATCGGTCAAACTTCCTAGGAAGAGATCGATTTCAAGTGTTTTTCAAAAAAATTCAAAATGGCGGAAAATCTATATCACCGGAAGTATGGGTCCTTGAGGCAAATTTGTTTCTCATGAGGAGAGGCATGTCTGTGCAAAGTTTCATGTCTCTACAGCATGCATGGCATGAGATATGCCCATTCAAAGTTTGCAATTTCAATCAGTTGCTATAGCGCCCCCCTTTGGCCAATTGATAAAATATTGCTTCATTTGCATCCTCCCATGACCCTCTACCACTGTGCCAAATTTCACATGGATTGACCAAGTCAGCGAGGAGAAAAACATGGAATAGACACACAGACACACATACAGAGTTTTCGTCATTAAGATATAGTAAAATAAGCCTAGTTTTATCGGCTGCAGCTGAGATGATGTCTGTTTGAGGTGGATGCATATATTAAAGCTCGTGCACAGTGTAACTGCTGCTCGGCTACAGCTGATGTCCATTTTAAGTGGATACATATATCAACGCGCGTGCGCAGTAACTCATGGGGTGAATGCATCGACTTTGTAAAAGAATATACTAATAATAGTGTAATTTTTGGAAAAAGTAGCTTTGTCACTTTCTACCTATGCCAATCCTCAATGCCTATGTGCAGTTTCACATAGATTGACCACGTCAGTGAGTAGAAAAACGTGGAACAGACACACCCACAGACAGAGTTTTCATCATTATATAGTAAGATAAATAATAAAATTGATAAAAACTAGACAAAAAAAAAAGATTTACTGTAAATAAATAAAATAATAAAAAAAAGCCTTCCTAAAAAAGTATGTTTTGAGGAGATTTTTAAATGGCAGCCGACTTTTGAAGAAGATGAAGATGGGAAATAACGTTTTGGCTGAGCCCTGAAAAGAGGTATTTACTGTTATCCAGATGTGATGAATTGAAAGCATGGATTTGGGCGCCAAAAAAGAGGGACCTCAGATCTGGACTCATTCAGCTGGAGGAAGTTTTGTGGCATCCAGCACATAATATCTGAGAGACAAGCCATAACATGAGAGAGACTGTCAGGGTCACTACCAGTCAGCGGAACATAAAGTTGCTTGTCTTGTCGTCTGCATAACTGTGGAAATTAATATTGTGCTTACTGATTATCTGACCGAGAGGAAGCATATAAATAGAAAACATAAGAGGACCCCTGGGGAACACCAAGAGAGGGGGATTAGGAATATTCTCCCATTACAACAGACTGAGATCTTTCGGAGTGTCTTTACAGCAGCGGGTTCCCACAACATCCAACAACATGGCATGACAGTATCCCGGTGCTGAGGAAGTTTTAATGGAAAATCAGGAGAGTTAAAAAAAAGTAAAGCTGTTTTTAACGCTTTTACAAGTGTGTTTTGAGTGCTGCTCTCTGTGAACGTCTCAACATTGTATACCTGCTGATTGTCATCAGTCCTTGTGTTACTGTCTGGTGTCTGTTGGCTGTAGTCTGTGGTCAGTGTAAGCTTTTTTTTTTATCTAACACACACTTTTGATGATCTTATGTCTTTATGTTTTGTTGTAGGTTTTTGAACTTTGACGATGTAGCTAACAGTTTAGTTTAGTTTAGTTAGTTTATTTCGGTCATTTTCAAAATATGGACTCAAATACAACAGAGAAAAAAAAGAAAGAAAAGAAAACAACAAATAAACTTGAAGTCAATGCTAATATAGCATTACACCAAATACAAACAAAACGAGACCGAAAAGGTGTAGGCTGAAGCTTAGCTTATTACACCTACCCTTTTATAATCAGTATCTGTCAGCTCCTACATAATTGTATACAGAGCAGTAGAGCCAAAAAAGAAAACATTCAATATACTTTTACATGGACCTATTATCAATTCAAACTCAGACACTTACAAATACACTCATACATTATATTTATACTTGATGAGCAAACGATTCTTCAATATATATTTTTTTTAAATATTTGGTAAGTACTGCACTCAGTTTTCAATTTCCATTTCCAAGGCATTCCACATATTATTTTTTTAGATTAGATTTTTTTTGTCACTAAATACTAGAATAACTATGCACTTTAAATAAGATGCATCCATGTATGCTTGCATACATTCATGTTCTTGTTTGTTGTCTGTCTACATGCTTGTAAATATGTGCTCATATTTTATGTTTTTATACATGTTTTCTGTGAAGCACATTGTGTTGCTTTCTGTATGAAATGTGCTTTATAAATAAATCTTCTTCTTCTTCTTCTTCTTCATTCCACAGATTAACCCCATAAACTGAAACGCATCTTTGTTTGACATTCGTTCTGTTCTTTGTTTTTGTGAACATGCAGCTTCCTCTCAGTTCATAAACACTTTGTCTTTTCTGAAACAACTTCTGGATACAGTGTGGCAGCAGATTATTATATGCCTTGAACATCAGCAGTGATATTTTGAAATCTACAAGTTCAATGAATTTCAGCATGTGACAATGTATAAATAATTTGTTTGTTGGTTCCCGATAATCAGCTCTGTTGATAACTCTGATCTCTCTTTAATGAAGCAACAGAATTGGATTAGTGATTGTTTTGTATGATTTCCCCCAAACCTCTACACAGTAAGTAATGTATGGTAGTTTGGAGGAATGATACAATGTCTGTCATGAATTTGTATTAACAATTTCTTTTGCTTATATAAGATTGCGATAGACCTTGATATTTTCTTTTTAATATAATCAATATGCGGTTTCCAACATAATTTATGGTCAATGACAACTCCCAAAAATGTATTCTCGTAAACTCTTTGTATTTCAATTTTATCTGTCATGATTTGAACCTTCTTATTGACTTTACGATTTCCAAAGATTACATATTTGGTTTCATTTACATTTAATGACAATTTATTGACACTGAACCAACGTTTCAAAATATCTAATTCTGTTTCCACTGTATCCAGCAGCCGTTCAAAATTTAACAATTTGGACACATTTCAAATATCATTTATGTACAATATGAATAATTTTGGACTCAGTACCGATCCTTGTGGAACCCCACATACAACCTGCAGCAGGTCAGACTTGTTATTGTGAATTTGAACATATTGATGTCTATTTTCAAGGTGCAGGGTGAGCTTATAGTGGGGTCATTTAGGATCAAGACTTTAAGTTTAAGTTTGTAATTTAAGTTTATAGAGTCAGACTTGGGGTTAGGCATGTAATGACAGGTTCTGCTTTTGTCTCAACTGTTTCCTCATGCTTTGGGGGAAAATTCCTTCACCTAATAAAGAACATATATTTCTGGTTCAGATTTTACATCTTGGGCTCTTTAAACATTAGCAGCCAGTCACCAAACATGTTTTTGCATTGTTACTACAAATGTCCTTTGAGATAAGGATGTGATGAGCAAAAATCCAATAAATCACTGGTCCCAGAGCTTGATAGGTAAATCATGTGGCATGTTGATTTTCCCTTTTTGGTAATAAGAGTAGGTCTACTTTAGCTAAATCAATAAGGGTATAACAACAAAAATGTTTGTAGGATATTGCATTTTATGAAATCTTTGGCTTGTAATCAAAATATTTTCACAATAGGCTACACTTTACTTTTTATCCGAAATTGTTTTGAGTGAGTAATTAATACATTTTGAGTAAATTGGGACAAAACTTAAGCTAAAATGTGATTTTTTTTCTGAAGTAAAACCAGCATGTTTTTATTTTAACAGGTACCATACAATCAGGAGTTATGGTGTTGTGTGCCAACCTGTCACATAACAAATATTTTTTGCATTTTTGTCACTTAAAAATATAAAATGTCCATGTCAGCCACAAAAGGCCAGAGTTAGCTATCAGTTACAACATGTACATCCATTATAAACAACATGGCAACAAGGAAACAGGCAGCAAAATAACAGGGAAAGCATGGCAGAAAAGTTAGAAAATATTTTTTGATGAATAGTAAGGTTACATTTTTAATTTAATGAATTAATGGCTGAACTGATAAATGGATTTAAACAGTTTAAAACAAACAAACATGACTGTCATTTCACCTGAACATGCCATAGGAGTGAGGTAGAGGTTCATGATGAGTTTGAAGGTCAGACATTTCTAAAGTATTTCACTTGGCGACATATTTAGAAAGATAGCAGAAAACCATAACAAGTTCTTAAAATATCACTTAGTGTACTCTTCACCATACATACCATAAGCTTTATTACAAGTTTTTATACAAAGCCTTGGTCTCCTTCTAGCGATTAATATTGTGTAACGGTAGTGTGCACTTCTCCCTCTCCCTCACCATCTCCTCCTCCTCCTCCTCCTCCTCGAGCGTCACATTTTTACGACAGTCCCGGTGTCTTTACGGCAGCCGGTTCCCACAACATCCAGCAACATGGCAGCCGCGGCACAGTGTCCCGGTGCTGAGGAGGATTTAATGGAAAATCAGGGGAGTTCAGCAGCGGGAAACGACAGCGGGGCACCGGGAGCTACTGCCCGAGACAAACCCGTGTGTCTCATCGTGCTGGGCATGGCGGGGTCCGGGAAAACCACCTTCGTTCAGGTCAGTTAGCGAGTGTGGCTAACGGTAGCTAACTACATGAGTTAGCTTCTTTAGACAGGTAACAAGCTGAGAAAGTAAATTGTTCACGAGGCTGTTTAAAAAACTGTTCTGCTCCAAGTGATGGAAAATAGAGTTTAATCACTGTAACGTGTTCTGCTGTAAGCTTGCGCAGGCTACTATTAGCTATATATTGTAGGATAATATAAGCTACAGCCTCTTAAGTAACCATCATGTTTATATATTAGATTCATAGATTCATGAACCAAAGACTCAAACCAAATGTCAGTGTATCTAACAACTGTTGTGTGCCTGTTGCCACGAAGACTCACTATTGCTCCAACTGTGGATTAATCCGCCGCTGAAAATAGTCTCCAACAAATGCACAATTTCCTCATCTAGATTAAAAACTTCAGTGAGCAGCTCTTTCAGGAAATTACTGAGACTTTACAAAAAGAAACTATACGTTTGTGACGTGTTTTTGTAATGTGGATTGTTAGTGATTTCTAACATTGCATCTGAAGCTAAAGAACTCAATTTGACAATTGCAGCAATTAAAAAAAATAGAAAAATTATTTACATTAATAATTTCTGTACTTTCTATTATCTAATAATTTCTTTTTATTCACATTATTTTAAAATATTTTTTAAAATAATTTTTATTTTAGAAAAGGCGAGAGCTGAAATTTAAGAAATGTTGGATTTAGTCTAAATATAATTAACATACAAACTTAACTCAATTATGGCAGAACTCACAGACAGTCATCACTTGTCACAAAATTTTGTTTCAGCTGGAAAGTAGGGATATGCGATAATGTCAGCATGTGATTGTTATCGGCCAATATCGGCTTTAAAATGAATAGAATCTTCTAATTACTTTTCAATCTGCAAACATGATTCCTCTTACTTTTCACAATGAATGATTATTACATACACCAGAAAGGATTCTGTATATCATGTCTCCATCTGCTGGTCATCATGATAAGAGTATGCATGCATAATATGATGATAATTCTACTACAGAAGAGACGAGTAAAATTAGGTGGGGTAAAAGTATATATCGCTATTGGTATCGGATGTCAGCAAAAAAAAATCCAGTGGCATGCATCCCTACTGGCAAGAATGGTAACGCACATCTGTGATACTTATGCCTCTGTAAAGATTTATATTGAACAGAAATAACACAACTTTATGCCTCTTATGTACAATAGCTCTATTCTGATCTGTTTTGTTCTGTTTCCTCCAGAGGCTGACTGCTCACCTTCACACTCGTAAAACTCCTCCATATGTCATTAACCTGGACCCTGCTGTCCACGAAGTCCCCTTCCCTGCAAACATCGGTGAGGACTGGTCTATTTCATGGACACTATTATACTTTTCTACATACTGTGTCTGTATAGTAGCGTTACGATGTCAGATGTTCAGATTGAACGTGGCAAGTTAAATAATATAGTAAGCATATGTAGAAGTAATCCCTGTGAGCAGCAACCTCAGGTTTTCTGCCGATCTGAACACTGTTTCCATTTTTTTCTACTCTAGCTACTGTTTGACCTCTTAGTGTGCTGAAATTCTTGATGGTGAATGGTGAATATGGTGATCTGCTCCAGTCATGTTACTGGAAGTGTTTAGATTACGTAGCCTACACTGCTGCGTGGAGCTACATGCTGACATCAGGGAAACAGAGACTTATTGCTGCTGTTGTAAGTTTCTCCCCGATTTCAGATCATATTTCGAGCGTGTCTGGTTGTCTGTGGAAGCGTTCATTGGTGATTTTCTGCGGTAGAAAGTGCCACTCTATGGAGGTTTTATGCAGAGTCATTCAGAGTTGGTCCAGACAGTGTTCAGTTCTTTGTCCCTCCTGCTTTCTGTAGCCTTCAGTCTGTCTGTCCTCTTTCCTCCAGACATCAGGGACACGGTGAACTACAAGGAGGTGATGAAGCAGTACGGCCTTGGACCAAATGGAGGCATAGTGACATCACTCAACCTGTTTGCTACACGCTTTGATCAGGTGACTCATAGATCTAAACTCTAAAAACTTTGGACTGTTTGAAATATCTTAACCAAAGTCCTGAACAGCCCCAAAAGCCCAAAGCTTTAGTTCACTTTAAAGGTCTTAAATGTTTAGACTAAAGCTCTGAAAATGTAAACCAAAGCACTAAACCATTCAAACCCACACTCTAGTAATCATGACAAACAGCGGACTGAACAAGCTGTGATGATGAAATATGTGTGTGTTTATGTTTCTCAGGTGATGCAGTTCATAGAGAAGAAGCAACAGAATCACCGGTCAGTATCAGCCTGTGTGCTTCCCCACATTCTGAGTGCTATTTGTGCTGTTAGTGTCGTTCTGTTCGTCCCTGTGATGTCTCTGTATAGCAGAGTGGGCTTTCTCGGTGACAGTGAAGCTTGACTGAACACTATGAATCTACAAACATCTACTATTGACCATGTGGACATTTCCATCCTCATCCTACTCTTTAATGACAGTTTCCTGTTTGTCTTTGTGGTTGTACAATTGGTCTGTGTGGGTTCAGCAGCCAATTGGTATTCCAACAGTAAAACGACTGGCTGCAAATTGTTTTATTTATGCCTCCGCACTGGCAATAGCTGTGGCCAGAGGCATTATCTTTTCAGGCTTTCTCTCTGTCCATTCGTCTCATTCTTGTTAATCCGATATCTCAAAAATGCCTTGAGGGAATTTTTTCAAATTTGGCACAAACGTTCACTTGAACTCAGCGATGAACTGACTTGATTTTGGTGGAAGCAAGTTTTCGCAGACATGGATGCAATCTATAACTGCAACTTGACTTATTTGTGGAGGCATACAGCTGCCAGGGGGGGTAATTCTAGTTTTTCTATAAACCCATGACAGCTCGTGGGTGCAATTGCTTACCATGTTGCAATTTTTTTCCCTGCCTTCCAGGTCCTCTGCTGCCTTCAAGTGAAACTTGTGGGGTTGTGTTTTCAAAGAATGTGTTTGTGTTTTCTGTGTTTCACCATCATGCTGAGATACAGTTATGAAAGTGATGCTGTTATAAAAAAAAAAGCAAAGCACTAAAGAAGGTGTAAGCAGCACAGTCCTCTGTACGTCAAAGTAAAACAGGAACCAGAGGTAAATGTAGCAAGATCAGAGGAGGCTGGCATTCTGTATGATTGGCTTAACACGTACAAATTCCAGGATATCGAGGGAAATCTTTTCTTCATACCTTGCGTTAAAATAGACTCCCTCATGCTCAACAGCAGTGCTGGAAATTATATGGATAAGTGGTGTTAAGATGTAACTTCCATCTTCGTAAAATAATACAGGTTGCCTGAGAACAAAGCAATAACAAAGTAGAGGAGGAAATGAAAATTGTGTTTCAGTGCTTTAAGTTTTCATTGTAAAATATCTTATATTATCTTATTGTGAAGGATAAAATATGAAAAAAAGAAGTAGTAGAAATTGTGTTTAAATTAACTTCACCCGAAAGCACCAGCAGGTCACTGTCTAGAACTTTGCCCTCCATAGCACCCACCTGTCCTTCTCCACCTGCTGTATTGCTCATGTAAGTGAAAAGCAGTGCTGTTGTCAGTCTGGCTGCGCCATAACCATAACGACTCATCTTCCTCTACATTCATCACTGTGTGTTTACACTAAGCTCATCACTACTTGTGTTGTTGTGTCTGATCACCTCTGACCTCTGCAGGTACGTGTTGATTGACACCCCGGGTCAAATTGAAGTCTTCACCTGGTCTGCGTCTGGAACCATCATCACAGAGGCTCTGGTGGGTTTGCACACTGGGCTTCTGATTGCTCTCCTTTATTGAATATATTATATAATTTATATTCCACATGTGTGTTTCAGGCCTCATCCTTCCCCTGTGTCGTTGTCTATGTGATGGACACGTCCCGCAGTGTCAACCCTGTCACATTCATGTCCAACATGCTATACGCCTGCAGGTACCAGACTAAGTCACCCTCAGCGGGGGGAAAAAATCTTCTTTAAACTAGGACGTTATTTTGGGATTCCCGTTTGTAATTATTATCAGTTATAATAACATTGTGCACATCAAGTATGTAAAACATCACTAAAAGAAGTCAGATGTGTCAAGAAACTCAAGCAGTCAGACAATCAGAAATGGAAAATTTAAAAACAGAATCTGTTTGTAAAAACATTTTCAAAAACACCACAGGGTAGAACAGCACTTTATTCCTCAGATTATAACACAATCATCTTAAGATCATTTAGAGTATCTTTAATATGAAAAATGCAGATATGAAACTTTTATCACAGTTTTTTACCCTGCAAAAATAATCGCCATTGTTTTCAGGAATGTGTAAAGGCCTTGACACACCAAGCCGATGGTTGGCTGTCGGTCAAAGTCAGGCTGTTGGTGAGCGTCTGCTGCCCTTGTCAGTGGGGTATGTCCCACACCGTTGGCCCTCATTGGCTCTAGTTGACCTTTTGACCAACATTTTGGCTGAGACATGGCAACGTGAGGCGATGCAGCAGGGGGCTCTCGTCGCTGCTAGTCCTCTCATGCTGGTTTGGTCTGTCAGGGCCTTAAACTAAGTATTTCTATTTTTAGATGACACTAAAGCATAGATAGACCAAAACAATTGGCAGTGAGATAGTGTTTGACATCAGTTACTTCAGTCTCCAGTAGAGGGAGCTAACAGAGCAGATAAGATAAAACTGATGAACTGCAGCTCCATACTACACACTAACTGCATACAGGATGTGCTTTATATTAATTCTTCAGAGTATAGTGTTTTCACAGTTAATAAAAAAGAAACTATTTACTGTTTGTGGTCTTTATTATAAGGGGACGAAACAATTCTTGCAGCACATAAAGCACATTAATAAAACTGTGACTTCAGAAAGATACTTTCACTTAAACTTCGCCTAATCCTCATTCAACCAAAAGAGAAAGACAGAAGATACTGCAGGAGTTTTAGTAGATTAAAAAGATCTCCCTCTTTTCCTTCTTCCTTGCTCAGTGAAATGTGAACACACAGACCTTAAACACATACTGATATCATTTAGCGTGATGTAGGCTTCCCGATAATATCATTATCCCTGATGTCCATAAATCCACTTAGAAATAACAGAAAAACAGAACTTGCCTGTAAATTATCACAATTTTAAGTTTTCTTGGTATCAGAGTAATCCAGTGATAATTGTCCATACATCCATGGATACACTGCAAACAGGAGCTGCTAATTGCTCATTCAACATACTTTTATTGGAGGCAGTTTCACTACATGGTAACAAATTTATTCTAAAAATCTGTCTGCAAAGGGAATAGCAGTACACACCTGTAGCTTTCACTGCCTCTTTTTCAGGCTTTCCTGGTGGCTTTAATTGTTTATGTTATCCTGTTGGTTTATAAATACACCTATATATTGGTGTTAAAATGTGTCCTTCAGATTGGATCAGTTTGGATAGATTTTCCACAAAAAAGTCAAATTTTTAACTGTATACTCAAAAATTTTGTGTTTTTTAAGTCTCCGTTTTATTTTGACTTAATTTAGTCACTTTTCCAATGTGACCACACTCCAGACCCAAAACCTGCATAGAATCAGTACCTACTGTGTGTAATTGTGACACAGCTGACATGTCTCAAAGTATTTCTGCAGTTCTGGTTTCATTTCTTTGTCTCAACTGATGTTTCTTCTCTTCAGCATTCTCTACAAGACCAAGCTGCCCTTCATTGTTGTCATGAACAAGGTGAGGTCACTTCCTGTGTACTGTTTGAATTGATTTGCGGTGGAAATTTTAACAAGGAGTTGCTGATGGATTTTTTATGCTTTCTCTTGTGTTGTTTTTGCAGACTGACATTATTGACCACAGCTTTGCAGTGGAGTGGATGCAAGACTTTGAGGTTTTTCAGGATGCTCTGAACCAGGAAACCTCGTATGTCAGCAACCTGACGCGCTCCATGAGTCTGGTGCTGGACGAGTTCTACACCAACCTGAGGGTAAGAGGGTGCATACAGACCAAGAGGCTGAACCAAGAAAGATTTCCTGCATAGCCAATTATATTTAGACAACTCACAGTAAATCCATACTAACTGTCTAATACTTAAAACCCTGGATGATGTGCATCTACACCAGCATTTCAAGGGCGTTTTCGTAAAGCTCTTCATCCACACTCAAACATTTGGGGCTTGTACCACAAAGTGAAATTAGCGGGCTAACCAATTGCCTTTGGTCTTAATTCAGATTTCCCTGTGTCACGAAGCTGGCTCACTTTTAACCAGGATAGATCACTATGGTAATCTATGTTGCACGGCTGTCCTCTTTGGAGCGGGTTGACTTTCGGGGATCAGATTAAACTGTATAAACAGCTAGCATGGTTCCAAATCCCTGCGTCAACAGCCACATCTGTAGTTTGTTTCGTGATTCATATAGATCTGGGCCCATATTCACAAAGAATCCTAAGACTAAAAGTAGCTCTTAGTGACGTCATTCTAAGAAAAATCTTAGAATTCCTCAAATTCTAAGATTTTTCTTAGAATCTTCCCTTGGTAAGATAAAAGTTATTCACAAAGTATCTTAGGCATTAAGAGAGCTCCTAAGGTGAAAAACTGTTAAGAGGAGGGAGGAGGACTTTTAAGAAGCCTAAGAATGTCCTAAACAGAGAAGATGGCGGAAAGACAGAGAGGAAGGAGAGATATTCTCCGTATATTGAACAACACTAAGACGCTACCAGCTTGATCGTGCAGGGATAATGTTTGTGGTTGACCTCATCAGGGATTAGTTTACTTTTCCCACCCAGCTTAGTAACGCAATAACGCCCCCTTTGGATTGCAGCACGTACCAGAGCTTCTCACACTCATTGCTTGTGCGTAAAAGGAGAGGGAACAACGTATTGATTTGTCAGGCAATGCACTCCCAAGTCTACCTCTTCCCTTGTGCCGTGATCCCGGGACCGAATTTCCCTCTTAAAACTCCTTTGTTCTCCTGCACGAGCCGTGCCAACAGCAGGCACTGCTCTTCTGTCCAGTTCGGCTTTCTCATTCTTTTTTTCTCCATTTCATTCGTTGTTTTGGTCATTCTGCCAAATCAAACCACTTTTTACAAGGAGGCCAGCAATCACAGTAATTGCTGACAGCTGAGTCTGCGTCCACCATTAATATCAAATAGATTAAGTAGTAAAATTACCAGCATGGCGAGTAAACAATAAGCAAACCAATATAATAATCGGCATGTGAATGAGGTACGTTCAAAAATTTTGAAGTTGTGTAACAATTAATTTAATTTTGCTGAGTTTCATCATCATGACATAAAATTATTTTCACGATTACACATTTCTTAATACAGTCTAAGTTCTATGATCGGTTGATTTCACTGTCCATTCATTACTGCTTTCTTTTTTTTTCTTTTTCTTTTTTCCTTTTTGCAACAACCAATAACAGCTTTTAGAAGACTGCGTCATACCTAGCAACGGGGTCAACCACACCTCCTCACTAAGATAAAAGTTTCTGTCCCCTCCTTGCACAGAGTTGCTCTCAGAAACTTCCTGAATCACCATTAAGCAAAGATTCCTTGCTAGGAATTTTTAGGCTAAGTTAGGAGCTCTCTGAGAGGACTCTGAGAATCTTTGCGAATACGGGCCCTGGTCTTGTGCTGCATTCCTATCGCTGATCAGGGAAAATATAAGGACAAAATTAAACAAAAACTCATGAGCATGTTCACTCTCAGTAGAGCCAAGTTGAGGAAAATGAAAGTCAATAGAGCCCAGTGTTAAAGGTCCACCCTTCCTGACGGTGTTGTCTCTGTGTCTGCAGGTGGTGGGTGTGTCCGCAGTGACAGGAAACGGATTGGATGAGCTGTTCGTTCAGGTGGAGGATGCTGCTGAAGAGTATGAGAGGTGAGTTAAAACAGTTGCAAACTATTTTTCAATTTGGTTCATTCTTTCATCACAGATGTTTTTTTGTCACATTCTTTGTATTCAGATGTGCTAACACAGCTCCTCACCTCTGCTCTTTACACCTCATGTTTCGCTCAAACATGGAGGAGTTGATGTCAGATCATGTTAGGGTGGGCTGTTAATGTTACCAATCTGACATTATGACTCTCTAAAAAGGGTTGGGTTGGTGTATAACTTTTGAAACTGGTCTAATATTAAGAGCTGGACCGGACTGGTAAACTGAATTTTACGCACTTGACTCAGCAGCTACTCCTGAGTGGAACATAATTACACTGTCCAAACAGGAAAGAGTGTCCAACTTTTATCACATTGCACCCCATAACTTCGAAGCTCTCTGTCCACATTGAATACCCAAAATATGCACTTCTGTCACGTCGTGTAAACAAATCAAACAAGCCTATCAGCTGTGCACTCCAGATCACACTGGATACGTCATCACTTAAAAGATGGGTGAGTAGCCTATCTGCTATCTTCCCACATTTGTAACATTACTTTTTAAACAGAAAACAGTTGTTTAATACTGTCATTTACTGGAAATGACACACAGTAAAGCCAACAGCCGGTAGCCTAGCTTGTTATTAGCGATAGTCATTCAGCTCACCAGAAGCTTTGAACTCCATGCGATTCCCCTCAAGCCAGCTGACACCTTGGTTGGTTTTTATAGTAAAATAAGGAGGTATCATCTAGATAATTCCTAGATGCAATTTCATGAATGAGCCGTTCTTCAAAGTTAGCAATGGGTAGGCTATAAATAGAAACAGGCCATCTGACAAAAGTTGAGCTCTGAACAGTGCACTGGCTGGATTGCAGCCAGTTAGGACACCTTTTTCCTCGCTTCAAATCTAAAATGTTGCCATATTGGTGCAGTTTTAATTTTCATGGGAGACTCTGCTATGTTTCCTCATCACCCCAAAACACTTGAATGTTATTGTAAGCAAGCACAGAGTGTGCAACTCTGCCCCTTTTACCTTTACTCATATTTTATCTTTGTTATGTTGCTGTAGCTGGGCTCACGGCCCGTCAGACACTTTAGTCTGTCGTTGGTAGTCTGTTTATAAACAAACCTAATATTATGTTCATCATTTTGGCATATTGCTGATAACTAATGTAATACAAGTTGGATTTAGTGCTATGACGCTGTTGGCACAGGTTGCTGATGTAGGCTACTTTTTAATTTCCCTGAACGTGTCAATGTGACAAATGTCGGCCCAGCCAGTTTGCATTAAGTCTAACCGATTTAAACTTGTACACCAGCTTGGACCGGCAAAACCAGAAATAAACCCAACTCCATTTCTAAACATCCTAGTTTGATCAATTCATTCCTTCATACAGGCTGTCACCTTCATCTTTAATTCACAGCTACAAATACAGGCATAACACAACCAGAGTTCACAGTGTGGGTTAATTTCCTAAGTCAAGTCTGCAGTTCCATCTATACTACAGCTTAATGGGTCTAATTATATGTATCTAACTCAGGTAGACACAATGGCTACAGTTACATGATGGCTTCTCATTCGGAATGAAATAAATCTGAATGAAATCATTCGGAATTAAAGGTTTTCCAGGTAGTTTACCTGGGAAATATTCATTCTGAATGATCATTTCAATCGCCTTTATTCAGGTCTGCGCAAGGTTTGGGGCAGTGAAGGTTTCTCATTGGATAGGGGGCGGGGCGAATGTTATGTGTTTACATTTACCGGAAGAAAACACTGTAGTCCTGGCTCTGGATAACAAGATGCCTGATGACGCTGTTCTTAGTGCCTTTTTCGGGCTTGTTTTGCTTAGATTCTTGAAGCAGCAGTACGACAACAACCTTGTTCTGCTAATGCTTCATCTGTTGAGGAGGAGAAGGGAGATAGAATACCGTGCTGTGGTGAATGGAAACCGTTGAGTGCAATAAGTCCGACTGCTCTATCTCAGCCCGTTGCTATGCAGCCCGTTGTCCATGTAAACGTACTGACTGACTGATTTGTTGGAGCAATGCAGCTCAGTGTGAATGTAGATGAAAAAGAACAGGTACAGAGAGAAGATGTGTCAGTTGTGTGTGCACAATTATCTGTTTTGTCTGCATACAGATGAAGAAAGTTTGGAGAGAGAACCTATGTGACTGTAGCACTTGGTGACAGATGATAACTTTGGGTGTCATCTGCACAATTATGATAGCTTAAGTCATTGTTGATGTTATTGTTCTAATGATAAAGTCTAATGGAAGCAACTAACTGTAAAATAGAGGACCAAGGATTGAGCCTTGTTGAACCTCACACATGTTGGTACACTAAAATGACTGTAGATGGTCCAAAGTGTAATAAAAAAGTTATTTTTCATCAGTCTTCTGTTTAAGTTTTATCTTCATGCTGTGTTCCACCTTAAAATGCCTTCATGCAGTTATCATAACATTGGTATATTCTCTTCTTATGAAGGAAACAAGTTTGTGTGCTAAACTGACTCTTCCTCCTTCTTCAGGGAGTATCGACCTGAATATGAAAGACTCCACAAAAAGCTGGTGAGTTTGTTTCTCCCTTTTTTGTCTCCTGTTTTTAAGTGTCTGTGCTCATACGTTTCCATTTTTTAACTGACTTCCTGCCCATCAGGTGGAAGCTCAAAACAAGAAGCAGCAGGAGCAACTGGAGCGGCTCAGGAAGGACCTGGGAGCAGTCGACATGACAACCACACCTTCAACAGGTAGAACCGACTTATACTGAAAACAAAATGGTATTTACTGGTGATAGTTGATTTGACAGGTCTTATTCCTCCCTCAATCCATTGTATGTGTGCGAAGTTAATCTAACTCCAGCGCATGAATGGTATAAACTAGCATATGAAGAGATACGTTCAGTAGATACATTGAATGGCTAATGCAAAAAAAAATACTGACCATAAATAGTATCACGTTTCATGAAAATCTTAATAGTAAGAGGAAGGTAGAGATGGGATTGTTGAGAAAAGTCTGTTTGTAAAAATCCACCAAAAGTTTGTAGCACTGAATTTATTTAATTTATTGTTATATATTGCTGATTGACTTCCTGTCCACAGAAGACGCTAACATAGCTGGGCCTAGTGACCTAATTATGACACGTGGTAACCCTGATGAAGAGGAGGAGGAGGTGGACAGTGACACAGACGATATTGACCACAATGGTAAGAAAAGAAAACCCACCCCAACCACCCGTTTATACACTGTAAAAAACATACAGTCAGGTCCATAAATATTTGGACATTGACACAATTTTCAGCATTCCAGCTCTGTACAACACCACAATGGATTTGAAATGAAACAATCAAGATGTGCTTTAAGTGCAGACTCTGAGCTTTAATTTGAGGGCATTTACATCCAAATCAGGTGAACGGTGTAGGAATTACAACATATTTTATATGTGCCTTCCACCTTTTTAAGGGACCGAAAGTAATTGGACAATTGGCTACTCAGCTGTTCCATGGCCAGGTGTGTGTTATTCCCTCGTTATTTCACTTACAAGGAGCAGATAAAAGGCCTAGAGTTCATTTCAAGTGTGGTATATTCATTTGGAATCTGGTGAAGTCATCTCTCAATATGAAGTCCAAAGAGCTGTCACTATCAGTGAAGCAAGCCATCATTAGGCTGAAAAATCAAAACAAACCCATCAGAGAGATAGCAAAAACATTAGGTGTGGCCAAATCAACTGTTTGGTACATTCTTAAAAAGAGAGAACGCACTTGGTGAGCTCAGCAACACCAAAAGACCTGGAAGACCACGGAAAACAAGTGTGGTGGATGACAGACGAATCCTTTCACTCGTCAAGAAAAACCCTTTCACAACAGTTAGCCAGATCAAGAAAACTCTCCAGGAGGTGGGTGTATCTGTGTCCAAGTCAACAATTAAGAGACGACTTCACCAGAGGAAATACAGAGGTTTCAGCACAAGGTGTAAACCATTGGTGAGCCTCTATAACAGGAAGGCCAGATTAGAGTTTGCCAAGAAACATCTAAAAGAGCCTGTACAGTTCTGGAACAACATCTTATGGACAGATGAGACAAAGATCAACTTGTACCAGAATGATGGAAAGAGAAAAGTATGGAGAAGGGAAGGAACTTCTCAAGATCCAAAGCATACCACCTCATCAGTGAAGCATGGTGGTGGTAGTGTAATGGCTTGGGCATGTATGGCTGCCAGTGGAACTGGATCTCTTATATTTACTGATGATGTGACTGCTGACAAAAGCAGCAGAATGAATTCTGAAGTGTTTCGGGCAATATTATCTGCTCATATTCAGCCAAATGCTTCAAAACTCATTGGACGGCGCTTCACAATGCAGATGGACAATGACCCAAAGCATACTGCGAAAGCAACCAAAGAGTTTTTAAAGGCAAAGAAGTGGAATGTTCTGCAATGGCCAAGTCAATCACCTGACCTGAATCCGATTGAACATGCATTTCACTTGCTGAAGACAAAACTGAAAGGAAAATGCCCAAAGAACAAGCAGGAACTGAAGACAGCTGCAGCAGCGGCCTGGCAGAGCATCACCAGAAACGAAACCCAGCGTCTGGTGATGTCCATGGGTTCAAGACTTCAGGCTGTCATTGACTGCAAAGGATTTGCAACAAAGTATTAAAAAGTGACAATTTGATTTATGATTATGTTAGTTTGTCCAATTACTTTTGGTCCCTTAAAAAGGTGGAAGGCACATATAAAATGTGTTGTAATTCCTACACTGTTCACCTGATTTGGATGTCAATACCCTCAAATTAAAGCTCAGAGTCTGCACTTAAAGCACATCTTGATTGTTTCATTTCAAATCCACTGTGGTGTTGTACAGAGCTGGAATGCTGAAAATTGTGTCAATGTCCAAATATTTATGGACCTGACTGTACATGCATACATTTTAAAAAAATGTATACACTATATAAAATGCAAATATACACAGTAAAAAATGCACATGTACACTGAAAAACACAGATACACTGTAAAAATTACAGCATATTAAATACAAATATACACTTTAAAAAAACACATACACTATAAAAACAAAAAAGCACTGGAGAACACATATATGCTGTAAATTACACCAACAATATACAAAAACTCAAATATACACTGTAAAAAATGCACATATTGTAAAAAAACGCAGAGAAAACTATTATGTGATTGAACTGTTTAATACAACTGTAAACGAAGGATTTTTTTTTCCCAGCAACGGAGGAGAGCAAAGAGACTGATGCCTTTGGAAACTTCCTAAAGGAGAGGAAGGAGGTGGTCCAGGTCCGAAACAGAAAGTGTGCGATGCCCGAGGGACAGCTGACCCCTGATCTCTGACCTCTGCAGTCTGACATCTAACTCTGTCAAGGAAAAAAGACAGTGACAGAATGAAGGTGAAGGAAATAAAAAAAACCTCCCAAAGGTTTGGCTCTGTGGGATACAGACTATCACCTGAAACAGATATTGTGGAACCACAGTATGCTTTTCCTCAGCTTTTCAGAAATGAGAGGAAACTATATCTGAACTCTTTGAGCAAGACTCTCTGTCTGATCAGGTGACCTCGCTCATTTAGTGAAGCTGATTGGCTGCTTCTCAGTGTCGCTTATTCCCTAAAAAAGTTCTATTTTTATATTGAAAAAGACTCTTCTATTCTGTATTTCTTGTGTTTTTCATTACTATTGTTGTTTGTTTATGAAAGCACTGAAAGGATTTATGGTCTACAAAATTAAAGTGAGCTTTTAGTTCAAAATGGTTTGAATTTACAGTATTTGTGACATTTTCCATCACTTTAATTGTTCTATGATGAGACTCCAGGAGATGGCTGCCGCAGCTTTCAGTACATCAAACTCAACCTTGTTCTCACATTTGTCTTTACTAAGTGGATTTATATCGCTAAATTAAAACAGGTTGCAGCTTATAAATTAGTTCTTACATAGAGATTAGCTGTTTCTCAATATTAACATTATGAAAATAGCACAGCAAACATGAAATTACAAAACATTAAGCCAAAAAACACCTATTAGCTTAGCATGATCAGATATTATTAACTAAAACACAGATTTCTCCATGTGCTGTATGTAGACATGAATAAAACTCAGACAAGATGCAAAAACAGAAAATTTTGAAACTTTGCATCGTCATAAGTGGCCAGAAACTTTGCTGTTACCCTTTGACTTCAGTGCTGGTGCCTTTTATTTCTTTTGCTCTTCGTAAGATGTTTCTACAGCTTGACTGGAGTCCACCTGCAGTAAATTCAAATGATTGGACTTGAGTCTCACAGCTGACAAAGGCCAAGCCATGAGGTTAAAGAATGACGTCAGAGACAGGATTGTGTCAAGGCACAGATATGGGGGAGGCTATTTTGCTGCAATAATGGTTCTAAAGAGCTCAGTAACCTCCATAATTCTTAAATGGAATAAGTTTGGAGCAACTAGTACTCTTCCTAGAGCTGGCAGCCTGGTGAAACAGAGCAGTTGGGTGAGAAGGATCTTGGTAAATGCCCAGACACACCAAACTGACTTAAGGGAACTAGCAGCAACGATGGCCCCCTCCTGCGTCGCCTCACGTCACAATGTCTCGGCCAAAAAAGTTGCACATGAGCAAACCGTAGAGACTACAGCTGATGTGTGGCCAGCATGTACTTTCTGTGCCAACAGCCGTGGTAGTCTGTGATCCTCTTTCAAAAAGGGAAACTCAAAGACTGTCTTGATGCCGATTATATAACGTATATACAACATGATCCAATGATAAAAAAAACAGAGTCTATGTACTGTGTGGCAGTGAACAATAACACAATTATCAGGAAACGTTTCTGCTAAAAAGCTCAATGGCTAAAGAAAAATGATCTTAGCTTTTAAGTTTGTTTCGATCTCACTCCCTCTTGACATCAGCTGTTTGTTTACCTTCTTCATTTCTTTTTCTCTTCTTGTGCATTGAGCTCAATTGCCAATAGGAGCGATTTCGTTCTCCGATGGGTCCTGCCATCGTTGATACTGATTGAACATTTTGAATCAGCCAAAACAAAAGTCAACAATGTCAATAAGGGGCAATAGTGTGGAACACACCACAATGACCAGGCCTGCAGATTTTCAACAACTGCCTAATATTAACCGAGGGCCAACCGTCACCTTGGTGTTTCAGGGCTGTGAGAGGTTACCAAGACCTCAAAGATAACGCTGTCTAAGCTCCTGTGTTGATGGGAGAAACTTCCAGAGAGACATCCATCACTGGAACACTCCAGTGATGGAGTGGCACATCCCTTGCACAGGAACGTCTCAATCGTGAAGCATAGTGGTGACAGCATCATACAGTGGGGGTATATTTCAGGAGCAGGGACTGGTCAGGGTCAGGGGGAAGGTGAGTGGATCATAGTACAGAAAACTGAGACGAAGGTTTAACGTCCAACACGATGATGACCTGATGGATACAGCCAAGCAATGCAGGAGTGCCTCAGGGACAACTCTGTAAATTTCTTCCAGTGGCCAAGCCAGGGGTCAGACCCAAACCAGTGTCTCTGGAAAAAGTGGAAAAAGACCATCCACCGACGGTCCCCATCCACACAGTTTGCGTAGATCTGCAGAGAGAAATGGCAGAAAATCCAAATTGCCTGTCATGTCATACCCAAGAAGACATGAGGCACTGATCGCTCCCAAAGGTGATTCAACTAAATGGTCTGAATACTGTTAATGCAATCGTTCAGTTTCTTCATTTTTAGTAAACTTGCAAACATTCAGTTTTCACTAAGTGAGGAACTGAGTGCAGACTGATTTTGGCATAAGGCTGGAACATCACAAAATGTGAAAAGTAAAAGGTTCTTAATACTTTGTGAATGCACTGTATCCTTAAGCCTCTAAAACTCTAGGTTTTGGAAGTTATCCTAGCTTGTGAAGCTACAGTGATGCTCTTGATTGGACGACGTTTCCAAGCAACCAACCCACACACTACTTAAGTCTTCACTGAGACATTTAATAGTGCGACCTGGTTTAGTAAATCACCAGTTTGAAAGAAAGTAGTTAAGGATTTACGAAAAGCTGCTGCAGCTCAGGAAAGCTTCGGTAATTCTTGTCAGAGATTCTCTGAGTGTGCAGAGCTCTGATGGAGGGACGAAAAATATTCTTCCTAAAGATTCCCTCATTAGCTGTATTGCTGATGTATTGTATCTGATGGCAGTTAATTGTTATTGCATCAAGAACACAGTAGGCAAGGCAAGGCAAGTTTATTTGTATAGCACAATTCAACACAAGGTAATTCAAAGTGCTTTACAGAGACATTAAAAGCAACAAGACAATTTAAAACAATAAAAACAGTCGATTAAAAAGGGAAATAGAAATTGAGAATGATAGTGATAATAATAAAATACAGTAACATAAAATAAAAACAGGCTCAATACATTTAACAGTCAGGATAAGAAAAGAAGTAGAAGGCATAAATCAGCAGTGTGTAGTTGAAAAGTACGGGCAGTAGAATACAGCAGGTTCTGCAGTAGGCAGAACATCGGCAGAGAGAAAAGAAAACTGAAATATTACGGACTAGTCCAGATGGACAATGCATCTCCATTTAACACCACTGCACAAAACTGGAGCCAAAATGTCCTGGATACAGCCACTGCCATATTGCACTGGTGACAACATGTAGAACCAGATGGTGCTTCTCAAAGTCAAGGTAGGATCCTTAACCAGCCGAATTTCAAAGAGGCCACGTTATCGAATCCCGCCAAAGGACTCTTCCAATGTCAAGATCTTTCAAATTCTTCCTAGGACCCACAATTCTTTGCGCATGATTTGCCAGTGACATACACCTGAGCACTTGCTAGCCTGTTCCAATGTGTGTTCACTGCGTGCAAGGAAGGAGTCTTGCCTCACCTCTGTAGGACTCAACCTGAAAGGACGCGTTCTACCGAGGAAGTTTCCTTCAGTTTGAGAAGCAATGAGAGTCTCTGTGGTGTGATGTTCACGTACATACACTCATTTGACCAATCGTGAGCAGTGCCATTGATCGTAAGCACACCGATTGGCACACACAGCTGTCAATCATGATGTCAAATCCCTGTTTTCATAGCATCAAATAACTAACTAAAACAAAACATATCAGAAAAACAAACACTTTAACACACATCAGTGGGATAAGAACTACCTACAGTGACAGAGGTCATCTTTGGTCAAATTTCATTTGTGTTTACTTCGATTTTTTTTTAGTTTTGCCAACATTCTGTCTGCTAAGAAGCTGATCCTTTCACTGTAACTTGGTGTGGCTATGCAGGCTGATCTTTGTGAGTTGGACTGTTTTTGCAGTAAGGCTCAATTGCATATAAAAGGGTCAATTTGTGGCAAATATATGCGTAGAGGAGCACCGGGATGGTATTTGCAGTGGCAGCACAGGTATGGGTGCATTTCACCCTTTGAGAATTAAAGGTTTTTTTTGTCTCAACTGCGAAGGTTGAGTGGCTGCAAAAGTTGCATGATGCTTTTTCTTATTTTGTCCGTCAGTGTGCAGTTTATTAGGAAAAACTATCTTAAACTATGGCAGTCTCATCACAAACAGTCCTGCAATAAATCCTTCGTGTAGGTTCTAAGTTCTGTTTGGTTCTGATTCAACTGTGGGATCACTGTGGTGGATTTAGTCTGTGGTACAGCTGAACTGTATTGTGTTTAACTGACAAGTGTTTCTGTTGTTTTGTCCACTCCCTTTATATAAGCGAGAGTAGGCTAAAAGAGAAACTCCCACACACTGCTTGCTTTATTAAATGCACCATGTTTTGATCAAAAGAGCATCCACAGTTGTCTGCTTTGTTCTCTGATGTCTCTGATCAGTGTGGTATTAATCTGTCTCTGCTGAGTGCGGCTCCTGACAGAAGCTGCGATTGTGTTTGTCTTCATTCATGTCTGAGCTCTGTGAATGGATTCTAATTCTCCGCCTGCCGACCATCTGCCAACACTCTGCCAACACGCTCTCGCCTACACACTCGCTGAAATCCGGCAGCGTGGTCGGACTGAAGTGCGGCTGAGTCACTCTCCACTCTTTTAAAAGGAGTGGTGAAAGATAAAGAGAACATTTACTACATAAAGTATATTACTTAAGTACAAACTTGAGGTACTTGAGTATTTCTTAATGCTACCTTCATACTTCTACTCCACAACATTCAACTGCTTTAGTTACTTTGCAAAGTAAGAGTTTTGCAAAAAACAGATGAAAAGTTTACTAAATATGTTTTGTTATAAATCAAGCTACCCAACATTTTATACAAGTCCAGCTGAAACAATTAGTCCACCAATCAATCAGTTGATTGACAGAATTGTAAACTATTTTTATGGTTGAAACATTTTCCATGCAAAAACATTTTATGGTTCCAGCTGCACAAATATGAAGATTTGTTGCTTTTCCTTTGAATAATGTAAACAGTTGTAATATAATCATGTTGTGGTCTGGACTCTTAGTTGGACAAAACATTGTAAAGGTGTCAGTTTGGGCTCTCGGTCATTGTGACACCATTTCTCACTGTTTTCATTGCTTTTGCAAAGCAAATAATCAATTGATCAATGGAGAAAATAATCAGCAGATTAATTCATATAATAATTATTTGTTCAAAATGATTTCCACCACAACCAACTCCAGCAGTAAAATCCTGCTTTCACAGTGATGCATCAGTAATAATAATAATCCAATGATATCATATAACAGTCACGGGGGACATTTTCTACTTTCCATAGTAACTATATTTTACTGATTATACAGCGGCATGCAAAAGTTTGGGCACCCCTGGTCAAAATTTTGTTTATTGTGAAGAGCTTTTGTTTTTAATGATCTATTGTTCCTTTAATGTTTCTCTTGTAAAGCACATTGAATTGCCTTGTGTATGAATGGTGCTATATAAATAAAATTGCCTTGCCTTGCCTTGCCTTGCCTTGCCTTGCCTTGCCTTGCCTTGCGAATAACTAAGCAAGTAAAAGATGACCTGAGGTCAGGGGAAATGTGAAGGCCATAGCAACACCTTCAGCTTGTGCCCCTTGAGGTAGTCCATTGTGGATTTCGAGATGTGGTTAGGAAGGATCATTGTCCTGTTGTAGAAGCCATCCTCTCTTCATCTTCAGCTTTTTTTTACAGATGGTGTGATGTTTGCCTGCAGAATTTGAAGGAATCTGTGAGATGTTCCCGGTTCCACTGGCTGCAACACAAACCCAAAGCATGATTGTTTTTTCAGCATGACAGTGCCTCCCTGCACAAAGCCAGATCCATGGCAGAATGGAGTTCAGAGTTTCAACAAAAGTCTTCACACAAAATGTCTTCACACTACATTTGGGCTCAAAATGTTACATAACAATGAGAAATTAAAACTGTTCAAAGTAGGTGATGCATCATGCATCACAACATTGTGCTGTACAATCAATAGATTTAATTAATTTATTTATTGGTCACACAAAATCACAAGAACATAATTTCAGTGAAATGCAGTCCATCTGTTCAATCAATTTGTATGTTTACAACAGTTTCATAATAATAAATACAAGTCAATGGGGTATATTCATTAATGTTGTTGTAGGCTACTGTCATTACCATCTGTCCTGCATCTCTCTCTCTCTGTCTCTCTTTCTGTGTCATATGGATTACTGTTAATTTATTATGTTGATCTGTCCTGTACGGCATCTATTGCACGTCTGTCCGTCCTGGAAGAGAGATCCCTCCTCAGTTGCTCTTCCTGAGGTTTCTACCGTTTTTTCCCTTGTTAAAGGTTTTTTTTGGGGAGTTTTTCCTTATCCACTGTGAGGGTCCTAACGACAGAGGGATGTCGTATGCTGTAAAGCCCTGTGAGGCAAATTGTGATTTGTGATATTGGGCTTTATAAATAAAACTGATTGACTGATTGGGGTGTTTTAAGCAGGGTCTTTATTTCGAATCCTTGTGGCCTGAGGGTAGAAGTTCTTCCTGACCCCAGCGGGGAATAGGGCTGTAATCCAGGTGCTTGGGATCTTCAATGATTTTCCTGTCCTTGTTTTTGCAGCACGTGGTTTAAACCTGCTTTATGGAGAGTAGAGCAGTGCATTTGGTGTGTTCAGCTGAAAGAACCACTCTTTGTGTTCAGTGCTGTTTCCATACCAGGCAGTGATGTTTCCTGGCAAGACACTCTCGATGGTGCAGGAATAGAAATTCCTCAGTATTTGAAGGGATACCTGGAATTTCCTCAGGCGTCTCAGGCAAAACAGTCTCTGCTGTGTGTCCCACCACATGTGTTCATTATTGAGTTGTAATCATTGTCAGTGACCTAATTCTCATCAAAACAGACTTTGCAAGAGTCATTTTCTCGAAAAAACGTGCAGTGTACACTGAAGAGTTTGAAATGATGGAGGGTAAGAATGACTTTTGTAAACTTTAACTTTATAAATTAAGTGTAAATGTACTGTTTGTAAGTATATATAAATATAAACTTTGATTTCAATCAAAACATCAAAACACTCACTGTGCAAAAAATATGTTTCAGTGTTCAAAAGTCTACACACAAAATGTGCTGGTAGCTGAAGTCTAGTCTGGTAGCAGATTTGGACATTTATGGAAGACAAGGGAGCACTGTTGGTTTTGAATCAAGGTTTGGTGGCACGTCTGCCTGCCTGTCTGTCTGTCTGTCTGCCTGTCTGTCTGCCTGCCTGCCTGCCTGCCTGCCTATCTGTCTGTCTGTCTGTCTGTCTGTCTGTCTGCCTGTCTTTCTCTCAGGTGAGTTTCTGGAAGCCTCCGCCTGCAGCAGCAATGACTCACCTCCGCTGACATTCAGCCTACACTGTTGTCTGCTCTCTTTCTCTCCCTCTCCTCCTCTGCCTGCAGCTCACTCGCCCCCCTCCCCTCCTTTCTCTCTCTTGTCCCCTCCTCTATCTCTCCTCCTCCTCAGTGGGCTGCAGACACGACCAGAAACAGAAACGCTGAGAGTCACGACGCCTCACTGACACGAATAAAACACACGACTGCTGGCTGAGAGTCAGGCTGCTCATTCATTCTGGGGCTGAGCAGACACACACACACACACACACACACACACACACACACACACACACACACACACACAC
This sequence comes from Epinephelus awoara, assembly GCA_035609425.1. NCBI lineage: Eukaryota > Metazoa > Chordata > Actinopteri > Perciformes > Serranidae > Epinephelus > Epinephelus awoara. The sequence goes on along the minus strand of CM069294.1, from coordinate 42,246,790 downwards.
ACACACACACACACAGGTAAACTGGTTTCAACTGGTGAAACTGGCAGACAGTTACATTAATTTTTCAGTTCAGATTTATCTCTGCAGCTCATAGAATGTGGACCTTTTGATCAAATCATAATAAACGCTCCGTTCACTCTGACATAGTTACACACATTCACACCTGGAGGCTGGAGACTCAACTGGAGCAGTAGGCCTTGCTTAGAGGCACATCAGTGGTGGTCAGGTTGGACTGTGGTTGCCGCCTTACACAAAAGGAGCAGGCTCAAGTTATTCCGTCTTTGAGATTGGTTTAAGGGGTTTTCTATCATCCAGTGATCATCTTAGCTGAACAATGTTTAAACCTGTCTTGTCTCTCTGCTGTCATTGCAGTCTCTGCCACTTTGCCCCTCTGCCATCCGACCTGAGTAGTGCCAAGGCCCCAGCTACAGCTCCCAACCTCCGGCTATTAAATGTCTCTGTCCCTATAAGTCACGGTCAATGCCAAAGTGTCTGCATTTTTATTAACCTGACTGAACATTTTGTCAAGCGGCATCGCAGCTGAAACCACTGAGCTTCACAGGTCTCATGTAGGTGATGACAAACTGCAGAGTAATTCCTACCAGCCAACACAGTAGAGTTCACAAGTTTCTGCCACAAGCATGTGCAGTGTAAAGGTGCTGACACACCAAACCGACATCAAAGAACTAGCGGTGACGAAAGCAAAACTGTTGCATCGTCTCTGTCGCCTCACGTCGCCTCACATTGCCTCACATCGCCCTGTGTCAGTTGCATTTGAACACACTACACGGACTACATCCGATGGCCAAGTAGCACGTATGTTCTGCGCCTGCGTGAGAGAGAGCAGAGTGAGAGAGTGGTACATCCTGTCAGCCGAGGGGTTTCCTATCTGTGCAACCGAGCACCGCAGCATCTTCATGGACTATTACATCCAGACGGTCCTGGTGTTTCCTCCGCAGGCTCCACTTCACTCAGCTGCCCGACAAACCCGCTGCGTCATCCCACTATAACCTGAATAACAAACCAGGGCTCGGTGCTCCAGTTGGATCCAAACGGAGAGCCGGGGCTAGCTGGGAAGCTAGTGCAGGCTAGCTGGCTGTGCTTCCCTCTGGTCATGCTGCGGCTGACGCTCTGCTAGCCACTCACAGCTAGTTCCGGTTTGTTATTCAGGTTAAAGTGGGAAGAAGCGGCGGATCTGGGAACGTATCTATGTTTCCCGGGTTCTATGTTCCCCACTTAACCCTGCAAAAACAGGTTGTATGTTTACCCAGTTCTATGTACCCTGCTCAACCAAGCAGGAAACATAAAACCCTTTTTGTGTAAGTGGGGAACATACAACCTTTTTTGTAGGGTTAAATGGGGAACATAGAACCTGGGAACCATAGGGATGACCCCACGGATCTGTCGGGCAGCTGAGTGAAGTGGAGCCTGAGGAGGAAGCACGGGTTAGCCCCGGTTTCACTACAGACAGACTCACTCGCTACAGGGGCGAGGAAATAAAACCTGAACAACCAATCAGAGTGATCTCTTTCACCAACAAGCTCCGCCGCCGATTCAACATGCTCAATCAATGCCGACAGTGCAGGACACACCGCAAAAACTAGGGCGGCAGACGCTCACCGACGACCCAACTTTGGTCGACGGCCGACTGCTGGCTTGGTGTGTCAGGGCCTTAAGGCAGTGCTGCCTGGAAGTCTAAATTCGGGGCACAAAATTGTCTCCTATACCTAAGTTATAATGAGATGATTGCAGAAATATCACAGTGTTAATCATCTTCTGTGTTACTCAAATAACAAAAAGTGTGAGATATTTTAACAAAGCAGCAACATCTCTCCCTTCAGTAACATCACAAACACACACACACACACACACACACACGCACACACTTCAGATTTTTCTTTGTGTCTGATTCGTCTCACCTCAGCCTCGATTATCAGCTACATGACTCATCCTTTCTTCTTACTTTCTCTGTAATCTTTCACATTGTCATGACATCACTGTGTGTTGAGCGCGGTGCAGTGACCTCATTGATTGTGACATCATCGTCAGGACTCAAAGGTGATGTCATTGCTTCCAGTTAGTCTGCTGCTGTTTGTCCTCGAAAGCAGCCTGCAGAGCCAGAGCCCCGCCCCCGTGTTTGTATTACATCTCTGTTTCATTTTGTATTTGTATTATTTTATTTTACGTTCTATTTTATTTTATTATTTTCTGATGTACTGTATTATGTTGCATTCTATTTCATTCATTTTTATTCTGTACTATTTTATTGTACTGTAAACAACTCTGTCCTGTATGCTGCATGCAGCTCTGCAAAAAAAAGTGCTGCAGATGTGTTGTTTTGTTTTTTTCTGCTGAATCCTGATTTGACTTTAGAGTCTCTCCTACACACACACACACACACACACACACACACCCTGACAGTGTAGCTCTGAGAGCTCTCAGCTGATTGGCTGCAGGTGACATCATCAGTTGGGATGTGGAGGTTTCTCTCTCTCTCCTTGCTGCTGCAGTCACTCGCTCACCTTGCCACCTACACGCACACACACACACACACACAAATTCACACAAATTTGAACCTTTGCAGAAACACACGTAACCTAAAATCCTATATAACCCACAAACAGCTGCTCAGCATCCAAAATGTCTCTGAGGTGTTAAACCGAAACTGGTCCTCACAGTGATGCTAGTACAATAACACACACACACACACACACACACACACACACACACTGCAGCTGCATTACATCATCTGCTTTAGTGTGAGGAGAAGAGGAAGAACAGTGTGTGAGAACACTGTGTTCTGCTGTGGTGCATGATGGGAGCTGTAGTCCCCTGCTGGCCTCTGTCAGTCATGCTGCACACGTAGAGATGTTCAGCTGTGATGAAGCTGAAGTCACTTAAACAAAGTGCAGAGTTCACATGAAGAATCATCCTGCAGTTTCACTGTCCATCTGTGGTGTGACCTCTGACCTTTAGAAAGAATCAGTTTTATTTTTCAGTCTTTTCAGTCAGGGAGTTCCTTCTTGTTTGTTTAGGAAACTATGATGGCACAGGTAGTGCTGGTTAAATGAAATACTGGTACTGCTGATAATTTCAATATCAAAGCTCATTTTTGCCAGAATAATCTTTCCTCCACTCCGATATTTAATTTTTTTTACACTCTCCTCAGCTCACTCATACAAAGTTCATCTTCATACAAATCAGACTTCAGTGAACTTAAGAAAAAATCTTTTTTTCCTGCAATTTTCTGAATTCTTGTCTTATGATTAAAACTCTTACAGACACTGTGCAGTTTAAGAAGTTATAGTTTTTGTGCAGACATGTGCAAAATGTCCAGGGGATGTGCAAATGTTCACAGTATGAAGCGAACATAGAATATATGCAATGTACAGAGATAATAGTCTGAAAGATGTGCTGTCATGTAATGCAAAGAGACAGATGTGAAGATGTTAATGTAACGTGTGCTTCACCTGAAGGTCACCTTACCCTGATCTGCACAGATGCATTTTCTAAAATACAAAATATGCTGGAGCCAAACGGCATGATGTTTCAACACGTAACAAACCAGCTCGACTTCAGGTCCTGATCAACAGGAACCCAGTGGGCACCTGAGGACCTCCAGAATAAAGGTGGTAAACACACACTAACAGCACTGAACAAAAGCCTGCAACTAAAATGTCGCTTTATAGTTTCAGCACCTTTTTATTATTATCACATTTGCAGCTTCTGTGGAGCTGTGAGTGCTGAATGAAGAGCGAGAGACGGAGGAGTTTGGCTGTCAACCAGAGCAACAGATGGAGGCGTTAATACACAAATACAGATCTGAGTGTGTGTGTGTGAGATGAGTGTTCAGTCAGGATGAGTAACGGTTCATTGTCAGCCTTTAAATTTAGCGCTGACATTTCCTCAGAAGCACATCGACCCAACAAACCAGATCAAACCAGATCTGCTGGATCCAGCCACATTCAACTCTTGTTTTATCTTCATGTTTCACAAGTTTTCCTGCAATTTTAATTCCATAACAACAAAGTGTAGGCCTACTGTATGTGTGTTTTCTAAAACTGGTCTGGTGAAACATTCTTGTCTTTACTACTGTATATGTCCTCACAGAGGTCAAAGGTCAGGACCATCTGTCTGTGTGAATTCATACAATTAGTGTACAGTAAGGAAATAGGCCAGATATCTTGTGTATCATAACAATTCCCAAGATTTTGCATTTGGGTAATCTTGGGATCTCAGCTGTGTCTCGGCTGACCCATGGCCCTTTCCTGCATGTCACTCCCCCTCTTTCTCCAACCTTTCCTGTCTGTCTTCAGCTGTACTGGGGCAGCAGTAGCTCAGTCCACAGGCATTAGGCTTGGGAACAGGGTTGCCGGTTCCAGTCCTCCTACAAACCAAGTATGGGGTGTGGACTGGTAGCTGGAGAGGTGTCAGTTCACCTCCCGGGCACTGCAGAAGTGCCCTTGAGCAAGGCACTCAAGCCTTGCTCAATAATGACAAACTTTATTTTTAGGACAAAACATGCATAAAATGCAACACAAAGTACATTGCATAAAAGTAAATGACAAAACCTGTGCAACTGGCTGAGCAGCACCATGTGGAGACAAGAAGATCTGTAGTTGGTCGGTTTAGGAGGCCTGTGTTTCCTTCTACAAGTTTCTCATATGAGATAGACAACAAAGTTAGGCATCTGTTTTACAGTATCACACATTGAGACAGTTCAGACAGACCGATCTCAAAACAGCTGAGTGTAGTTAACTAATGCTCGCTAAACTATGGTTGTTGTAACTGAATTGTTAAAATGCAGAAGTTCTTCTTCTGGTGTTTTTGTCAGTTACCAAGCAAGTCAGCTGTTGCAAAGGCATCTGTGTGCGTGTGCAAAGCATGATCTCATCAGTCTGATTTTAATTATCAGCTACCCAGTATGACCCATGAAGTCCTCAGCACTGTGTGTGAGTATAATAAGTTCTACTGAAAAGTCAAATTCCTTGTATTTAAAAAACAGAATTATCCATTAAAGTCACTGTCACTGGGATGAGAAGCTTTCTGTCAGTGATCAGAAGGATTCCTCTGAAATAAACCTCCACTGCTCTACAGCCCCTCCCCCTCCCCCTCCTCCCCGTCCTCCTTTTGCCTTGCTGGACCAATCACAGTCTGGTATCTTTGCTAGCCAATCAGATCACTCCTGGGTGATGTCATGTAGCAGGCTGCTGTTTGGTGCTGATGCTGCTGAGCTGCAGATCTTCAGTCTGAACAGAGAGACCGAGCATCACTGCAGGGTGAGTACGCACTGCACCCATACACACTTACACATATATAAACATCATATGTCTTCCTTTATTTGTGATGATTATATGTTCGTTTCAAAAGCTTTCTGCATGTTTGCACCACAGATGGCTGCAGCCTCTTTTGAACAGATACGTGAATAGATAAAAGCAGGCTTCACTCATCTGATTTGCTCCTTCATTCTTTTAATTATCTGCAGATTCTCTTCATTTCAGTCTTTTCTCTGTTTCTGTCTCTGCTGCTTTGTTTGCTGCAGCTTTCCTTTTTTTCTTCTTTTGTTCAGTTTAGTGTTTAAGCTGCGTGCTCGACTCGCTCTTCTCTGCAGAAGGTGATGCTCTTACTGGCAACAATGACATCATCGCTTAATCCCTGCACCTACACACACACACACACACACACACACGTACAGACACGCACACATACATACACACGCACACAAAGTTTTGTGTTTGCATTAACCCTTGAATGATAATCAATTTTAAAACAGGTGGCAAACAGAATATTTTCAGTTTTTTTTACTAGAAATATAATCTGTTTCTCCAAAGTGAAGATCTGCTGCTTTCCTCTGTTTCTCATCTGAGTGTCTTTGTTGTTCAGACTGATTTTGACAGCTAAACATAGATAATTGGCTTTACTTTGGACATTGCAGAGATTAAACAATTAATGGAAAAGATGTTTGGCAGATGAATAGAGAAAATCATCCTAACCTGCAGCTCCAGTGTTTGTGCACATCAGCAGTGAGATCATGTTTCTCTGAATTTCCATCTTTTTATGCACTAAATGAGCACATAAAGTGGAGGTTTATGACGCTGTTGAACTTCCTCTGACTCAGTTTGAGTGTTTGTGCAGCAACTGGATGATCAGGAGGCTGATATATGACCTGAGACTCCTGCAGTGTTTTGTACCGTGTGTTTGCTGCTGATTCAGTCTTCACGCTTTGGATGAATTATTTGAGTCTCCTGATGTCAAAAACAGCTAATACTGATATTCTTACGGATGACTCAACTCATGAAACAAGCTGGCAAAATCTGACCTTTAAATCAAAGTGAGATTCAGTTTTGTTTAGTTGCTTTTGCTTTATGTTTGCTTTTTAAATGCATTTTCTGCACTGTTTTTCTTGCTTTTAGCGTTTGTTTTTAATGATCTATTGTTCCTTTAATGTTTTATCTTAACGTATTTCTCTGGTAAAGCACATTGAATTGCCTTGTGTATGAATGGTGCTATATAAATAAAATTGCCTTGCCTTGCCTTTGTAATGAAGCTTTGAGAGGACGTCTGGGATGTGCAAAAACTCCTGTGACGTATGAAATAAATGTAAGATACATTTTTTGCATTTATTAACACAAAAAAAAGCTACCAGAAGTTCAGGGTGCAAACATTTGAAATTTGAAATTTACTAAATGAACAAATGATGCATTAAAGATAAAAAAAAAAAGAAAAGAAATCTGTCTCTATCTGCAGTACAAATGTCAAAACACAAAAAAGTAAAATTTCCAGGTGACCTTTAACTCCAGAAGTAATGATACTGATGAGGCAGCTTTTCTTTCTTCCACTTTATTTCTTTCTTTTGTTTCTCCTGATGTGTTTCATATTTTCCCCTCTTTTTCTGTGTTTTTCCTTTCATTTAATTTTGCTTTTCTGCCATACCTCCCTGCACTAGTAGCCCAGTTTCCTGTATGAGATGCTTAAAGTGTGTCATTGCCTGAGAAGCTTTGCTTGAGCTCAGTGTTTCCTCTGCAGGTTACTCTCGATACCACACAGTCATCCTGCTTAACTGATTCTACTGGATTTTCTTTAATGTCAGTTTTGTGTTTCTCCTCAGGAACAGACTCTACCTCACCACAGTGTCTTCGACAGAGAACAGCAACAGCAGCATAATGACTCTTGCAGGTAATTAAAGACATTTTCTGACTGATTTTTTTTCCTCATATTGTTTCTTGATTATGTGATGTGTTGTTCATTTGACTCAATCTGTAGGCTACAGATTTGTGGCTGAGCTGCAGTTCTTTTTTTCCCTTCTCCAGCATACAGGGAGAAGATGCGAGAGCTCCCCCTGGTGTCTCTCTTCTGCTCCTGCATCCTTCCCCAACCAAGGGACACCCCAGCTGACAAGAATGAAGGTTAGCAGCACTATTAATTAATCATCTGGTCTCCACAGTGGGGTTGGGTGGTGAGGTGGAGTAGACCTTTTTCATAGCCGATATGTGAATGTGTAACTGATTACATTAATCGCCTCATTACAGATAAAAATTATTCGTTCCATCTGTGATTTTCCTACAATGACAAGTGAAAGTGTCTTCTGTGGAAAAAACTAATCTGAATCATTTGGAACATACACCAATAAAGTGCTCCAGGAATGAGTCTTAAAACCCAGAAATGAGTATTAGCATTAGCATTTTCACTTCCAATTCCCTTATCACAAAGTCAGTGGGTTTTTTGAATGGGTTTTTGGCTAGATATCTAAAATAATGTCTGTGGTTAATACAAGTTTATGAGATTATATTTTGTTCTATGACATAAACTATATTGGTAAATAACCCACTTGTAAATTTTGAAGCTTTTATGTATCTTATAAAAGGTGATAGCTAGAAGATTATCTTGCTGAACAAAACATTTAAGTATCATAAACGTTTGTTTGCCACTGAGCTCATTTGCTGCCATAATTCAAAATCTGACAGAAAAATGTCATTTGCGGAGGGAACCCGAGCGAAGCTAACTTCCTTGTGGGCCTACAGAAAAACATCATTCCTGGAACCCTCTATATACCAGGATCTAGTACCTCCATTATCTTCCGTCCTAACCAGCCTCTCTTTGGACTGCATGTAGGAGGAAACTGGAGCACCCAGAACAAACCCACACAGACATTATTCAAATTCAAAAAACTGTTTCCTGCTGCAGAAAAATTCTTTGTCAGTTTGTAGACATTTTATGGTCTTGTGCTCTTCTTGCAGCAGGTGTGGTGGACTTGAACCTGTGCAACATCCGGGACATGGAGGTGATCGAGCTGAACAAGCGAGCGAGTGGCCAGGCCTTCGAGGTCATCCTGAAGCCGCCTACCTTCGACGGGGGCCCTGAGCTGAGGGCGACCACACCGCCTCGCCAGAAACCCTCACTGGAGGAGATCCAGAAGAAATTGGACGCCGCCCAGGAGAGGAGGAAGGTGTGTTAAAATTAGGGCAACAGCATTCAACAGATTCTTAATTGTTATTGTGTCACACTCGTTCTCACTAAGAGTGACACCTTTAATTTGAACAACTGGCTAATATACCAAGACTAAGACCTAGCAGCTCTGTGTGGCTGCACTTATAGGCACAATGGTGCTTTAAGTTAAATTCTAACATCAGCATGCAAACATTTTTACAGCAATACTGCTAACATTCTGATGTTTGGTAGCTCATAGCATGTAAGCACACTTACATTAGCAGCTACAGCTTAGGCTTATGAGAATGTCATTAGTTCTGCATGTATTTGGTCCTTATTTAAATGTATTGGACAAAAAAGTTATTATCCAAATACATCTTGAGGTGAACACGAATGTCTGAAACAAATATCATGGCAATTCATCCAATGGTTGTCAAATATTTCAGTTTGAACCAAAGTAGTGGAATGATTTATCTACTCACAAAAAAGCAGTGTCCCTAAAATAGATCCCTGAGGAACCCCACATGTTATTTTATAGTTTTATGAGTGATAACTAACTAAGGAATTCAGCAACTCAATTCAAGCACTAGCTTTTAGCCAGATTTCTGATTGTCGGCTTTAAGTCTGCAACCTAATGTGTTTCAAGGTCTTTTGATGTTTGTTTTAAATCGACCAAACACAGAGCACAGTTTAACTGGTGTAACATCATTCAGTGGTCAGTTCAGAAATTATACTACCAGAAAACAAGTCCACCTAGAAACTAGTGTTAAAGCTCAACAGACTCATAGCAACACAATAGAGAAAAAAAGTGAAATGGCCTCTATTCTGTAAAAACTGAGAAAAACTGATCTGACATGTGCATACAAGAAGCTCACTGTAAAATCTCCCTCTGTTTCCCTATAGTGTCAGGAGGCGGAGCTGCTGAAGCACCTGGCTGAGAGGAGGGAGCACGAGCGTGAAGTTGCTCAGAAAGCTCTGACCAAAGAGCGTCAGGAACATCGCGCTGATGCCGTCAAGGAGCAGCTGCAGATGCACCTGAACGCCTCACAGGAGCGACTGCAGGAGGAGGTGAGGACAGAGGTTTTATCATGAGTTGACTGCTCATTTACTGAGGTGATCTAGATTCTGTTTCACAGGAATGAGTCACTAAAGAGAGTTTGTGTTTGTGTCTTTCAGGACAAGCACAGTGTGGAGGTGAGGACGAGCTGGAGGAGAAGTGGATTCTGGGTAGATGCACTGATACAAAATATGAAAACAGTGGTGCGATAACACATAGAGAGATAAACAAAAAAAAACTTGGAAAAATGCTGTGAAAGTAAAAGTATGCCATTTTGGGGTTTTATTGCAGAGAGTTAACAGGTCAATATCAATCTAATGTCCGTGTGTTGAGTACAGATCTAGAGTCAGGACATGGTCAGCTTAGCTTAACATTAAGATTCGAAATATGGGGAAGACTTTTCCATTGTCAGAAAATAAATAAATGAATACACCCACCAGCAACTCTAAAAATCACCAATTAATACGTTGTATCTTGTTTGTTTAACTTGTACACAAACAGAAATGTAAAAAAATGTATGTTTGTGGTTATGTGAGTTAAACAAAAAGTGACTGTGAGCAGCCTCCTAAGGTCTTTCTGTCACAGTAAGGCTGCCCGGTTTGGTATCATAGTGTCTTTACAGACACCAAAACCAAAACCTGAGCTCCTCGACATCTGGATCTGGCAATTTGCACTATGGAGATGATACAAAGAAGTACTGGGCAGATGGATATACTGCTGTTTGTCAATGTATAGTCTGAATACATAACTCCCCTCTTACAACATCTGCTGCTTTTACATTTCTATTTGTGTCCGGATTAAATCAACACACAACGTGTTGATTAGTGAGCTTTAGAAGTGGTGGTGTACTTCTTAAGAAGGCCAGGCTCACTATTTCCCCTGCTTCCATTCTTTATGCTAAGCTTACAAGTTAACGCACTGACATGACATTTGTTTCAATCTTAGTAGAAGAAAACAAGTTTTTTTTCCAAAATGTCAAACTACTTATTTAAGTCTTCATTTAAGTTATCCTACTTTATAGTAATGCAGACTCTTGTGGTTTTGGTCTTTGCTGACAAAATGTCCTCAAAAACTACCAAATGTTTCAGGCTGACATTTGAGAAAATGTGTAGAAGACAAATTCTTGAACATTTCCAGGGAGAATTTGATGAGATTGAGATTTGCTGGCAAATTGTAGTTTATTTCTGAGCCCAGGGATGGATGTTGCCAGTCTGAAAACCAGCATCATCTGTAGATGTTTCTAATCTGAAGAGCCATGTTTGTCTCATTTCTTTATAGTTCTGTTTTTTTGGGAAATATGCTTATTTGCTTTCTTGCTGAGAGTTCAGTGTTCAGATTGATACCACTCTCATGTCTGCACAGTAAATATAAAGCTCCAGACAGCAGCTGGTTAGCTTAGCTTAGCATAATGAATGGAAACAGAGGGAAACAGCTAGCCTTGCTCTGTCCAAAGGTAACAAAATCCACCTACCAGCCACTGAAAACCAAGTTATACTTGGTTTGTTAAAGTCATTCAAAAACCAATTTGTTACAGCTACGAAATGCTTTTTGACATCGGGATGGTATCTTCTCGTGAAAATCAAGAAAGTTAGTAATAACCCTAAATATCAAACTTTTACTTTAAATTTGTGGCTCAATCTGCAATATGCTTTGAAACAGTAAAAAGTCTTCCTCAAAGTATTGCCACCATATAAAAAGCTTCCTTTGGTTTAATATCCTTGTATGCTGTCACTTTGAGATGTCCTTTCATTGGGACTTAACAGCTCTAACTAAGAAAAACTTTTAAAGTGTATAAATTTTCTCTCTCTGTTGAGTGTAAACATGATAACTGCATCATAATCCTAAAAAAACTACTGAACTGTCATTGGTGAGGCTTTTCTTTACTACTGTAGATTCGATTACTACAATTTAGACATAATCATTTCGGTAGTCTAACATTTTCTGTCTTATGTCTTTTGTAGATATTTAAGTTTGTTTTCACAGCAAATCTCAATCTGAAAACTCCCTTTAACTCCGAAATAAGCATAATTCATATACAGTGTCTGAATCAAAAACTTTTTGGATTTTCTGCCAATGTGCTAACTCCACCACATTTCTTCTGCCTCCAGGTGTCTTGATGGCCTGATCACAACACAAGCTGAACTTTACTTGGAAGCCATTTTGGAGGGCTGATGAGCTGAGGATTGGTGTGCTGGCAACCCGGCACTGCTCCAAATGGGAGACTAACAGGATGAGACTCTGAAAAGAGTGAGAGAAGAAGAAAAAGAGGAGGAGGACTAAAGGCGAGTCCGACCGCTCGACCTCCTCTGTACAACCAGGACTCTTCCTAATGAGATAAACTCTTTATAACAAGAAAAACGTCTGAAGGACACTGCATATTCAGTCATCATTAGATGGTTCACAGGGGTTTTACTGTGCTTTGTTGCCATGCCAACAGTGCCAATGTGTTCATGTTTGTGTGACTGTGTATGTATCAAGGATTCAAAGTCTTCTGATAAGTGTGAAAAGTCCAACCCAACCAAACCTGAAATCATCCTAACAGAAGCTGGGCCTTAACCAGAAGGAAATATCACTACAAGGAACTGAGTCCAGAAAAGAAGCAGCTGGACTGCAGTAGTGGCACTTGACGTCTTCTGCTTCTATGTCAAAATGATTTGTCACAAAAAGATACAAGCTGAAATGCCTCTACCTACTGGAAGGGTTGATGATGTTGAAGTCTCTGCTACCTGGATACGCTACTGATCAGAGTTAAAGAGCTCCAACTGCTGGACTGTTTAGATTACTGCTTTTACTGTAAAACAGTGTGACAACAAGAAAGGTTTGATCAGTTACATGTGGCTCTTTAGAGACATGTTGTGGCAGGTTTAGGAAAGCATACTAAGTCAACACCGCGTCCCAACGCAGGTCAAGCCCGAAGTATGAACAAAACCAGAAAAGGTAAAAAGACGTTAGGTGGAGTTCAGATAAAAAGAACAAAGACTGTTATAGGTGAGATTAGTGTCTGAGACTGAGAGTCCAAGTTAAAATGCCGATAAGACAGAAATGAGTCAAAACACCCAGGAGACCATGAAGTCCGAATGAAACCCACCGCCAAAACAAGAGAAGGTGAGGTGGAAACATTCACTGAGACAAGCCAGAGCCAGAGCGCCAATTAGAGTCTGACAAGTCTGGTTGAAAACCGTCCACAAAACCAAAACAAGTCCAAGTGAATACACTCAAGAGACTGAGATGAGTCCAAGTCAATCCATCCATGACACAAGAGAGTGCCACGTGGAACATAGAAAACACAGACACAAGTTCAAAATCAAACACTCACCAAACTAAGAGGAGTTCGAGTCAAAACGCATGTTGGATTGAGACGAGTAAAGAAAAAAAATCTGTGCTCTAAAATTAGCATTATAGCATTTATGCTACCATTTAAAGCTACACTCCTGTTATTTGTTGCTGTGTAAACTGGAATGAAAAAACAACTGGCACAATGAGAATCCTGCTGAATTTTTGTATGATGCTAGTGAACAATATTTTACATTGACCACAAACAGCTAGGTAGTTCATGTGGCTTACATCAGCCATAATACAGGATACTTCCCCCCTGCTCAAAAATCATTATACCAACCCCCTGCTAATACAGATGAGTGAATTTTACTGGTGAATAACTGATAATCGATTGTGTACAGTGTTTACAGCTGCAGTGGTGTGTTTGCTTGTGCGTGTTTCCCTGGCAACGACAATGTAAAGGAGTCAGGGTGAGATGATGATGATGATGATGATGATGATGATGACAATGTACAGAAATCACATTATATTTTAAATTCAAGAATAAAACAAAGACACTTTGCTTCTTTTTTCAGTTTTTTTTATTGAATCAGTACCACATTCAGCCTTATAATAAATACATTAATATTAATATAACATCACCGATAAATACCTGCTGCATAACATTTTAAATAGTTATTTAAATAAACTTAAACTATAAATAGAATATAATATATGAAACACACCCACTAATAATCTGCTTGCTTTTACACTTCAGCTCCAGAGTGTAGTTGTCTAGTTCCTCCAGTTTTGTGTCTTAAGACAAATAAAAAAAATGTGAACAAAAAAAAATTAATGGGGAAGAAAAGGGCAGATTAATTCCACAACTGGCAGATCACAGAGCAGCATGTAGGCAACACACAGAAATGTTCAAAAGAAGACTTTCACCTTACATCAAATCAAACCTGAATACACTGGTAAAAAGCTGGAAATAATGACTTCAGAAGATCAGATACTTGTGACTTAAAATCATCAAATTGAAGGATATGTACTTGGTCCTTTTATTATTCTCTGTCCTATCATTCTCCAGCCACAGTATATATATATATATATATATATATATATATATATATTCAATATTTCAGAGCATGACAATCAGTTTCCGTTTCTATGCAGATGACTTCCAGATATAACTTTTCTTCCAGTGAAGTTATTGTTACCCAGTCTTGAATCATAAACTCTTCCTTCACTCACACTATAGCTTTTACTTCTCAGGTATAAAATCTACCAAGCACTTGGAAATGTAATCCACTCTTTTATTACATCCCCAATCAATTATTATTGTTTATCCATATCTTCCACTCTGATTTATGCAATTGGAATCTATTGGAAAGCATTTAGTAACTTTTGTTGTTGTACTGTAAAAATAAAGGTATTATTAGTATGTGATAATAATTGTATACTATGATATGACACAGTTTGTCATAATTATGAGGGGTACAAATATTTGACTTTAGCTACTGGGTGAACTATGAGTTTCTATCTCTTAATTTTTATGTATAAATTCATAATTAGGAGATAGAAAGTAATAGTTCTACTTTCATTCTGGTCTTCAATACAGAAGCTCTGCTGTCCTTCAGTCTTGGTGTTGGACAATGGGTCGGACGCAGGTGCAGCCCACAGCGATGAGGCGGGTCTCCAGCCTGTAGTGGTAACTGTGCTCCGCTCCTGTCGATTTGACACGGCGCAGCAGCAGGACCTGGTGCATGATGGGTCTGGACTCAAGGTTCAGGTCTTCCTGGCCCTCTGAGTCCAGACAGCCACGCAGCAAACAGCGAGCCTCTGACAACACCGGAGGGAACAGAGAGTTGTCACTGGTGATGCTGAAGATGGAGAGAGAGAAGGGACAAAAAAGTGTAAAGATCGCTTTATTTTTAAATTCTCTTATTAAAGACCCATTAAGTTTTCTATCTTTTAGCTTAAAAATGGTGGGGTTTTCTATGTGTGTTTGTTTTAAAAAGGTGTGTATTGGTGTGTATGTGTTTCCATACTTGTATGTCCATGGGGAGATGGAGGAGTTCTGCAGGGGCCTGATGTTTTTGGAGGCGGTCAAAGCGTTGGGGTCAAGCTGCAGGGGGACCGTTTCCACTGTTGCACCATCAGAGGAAGTCTTGTGTGTCTTCACTGAGTGTTTTGGATGACCTGCTGGTTTTGCTGCCGCTTCCTTCATCATCATCATCATCATGACCATCGCCACCACACAGACAGCCTGAGGAAGAGGACAAGAAATTAACCTTCGGCATAGTTTACAGTTTAATATCTGTTCATTACATTGCATGTAAAATGTAAGAAATAACACGTCAAAGCTATGAAACCTTTTTCAGCATTTCACATTTCTTTTTTGAAAGCATAATGGTCAACATGATTTTGTTTTTCATAAATAATTTAAAATGACTAAGTATTACACAAGGTAAATAAACACAGTTTAATTAAAAATACAATATAAAAGGGCTGAATGCTTAAAATCTTAAATTCTAAAAAAAAGTCCTATAGTAACATAATATAATGGTAACATAATCAAATGCTTAATAAAATCGAACAGTTGGAGAGCTTTGTACCATGTTGTTCCCTTGATTCTTGTTATCTCTCTATTCTCTATTCTCCAGTAAATGCATAAAATGCCCCCAATATGCATTTTGAAAATAATAATTAAATAGATTTGATTGAACTAATAAAAACAAAATAATTAACAGCATGTGAAGGGCTTAAGCAAACATACCCCCATGCAGCATCTTTAATTTAAAAATGAACACTGTTACTATGAAAATTAAAACTATCAAACACCATTTGACTGAGTTGAATTTTAAGAATTAATTTAACAGTTTATTGGCTCATGTTTATATTTTCTTATTCATGCAATTATCCATTTCATACTGTCTAATTTATTTGTTTACACTAAAATTTCAGATGTCGTCCAGAACACAAAATGATTTGCATGGATTTAAATGATATAATAGAAGAAGAATCCAGCTACTCTTACCGTCACTTTGGAGAAGTTTGATGTCAAAAACATGCTGACGGTTTGGACTCTTATGATTTGATTGTCCTTGTTGTCCTTTTTAGTTATTTTTGGACTTTTGTCTCTTTGCAGATCTGTCAGTCTTCACTGTGTCTTGCTCTTCAGGGTCCTCAGGCTCTGCTGGAGGTTCTGGTCAGGAGCTGTAATCTGGAGGTCAGATGGTACTTGCTGATGTACAGACCTTAACTGTGTCCTCTGCTGGTACAGGTGTTGCTCTCCTTGTCTGCTGGTGTTCTGCTGGTTGTTGGGTTCAGCTCTGACATTTATCCTGATCAGCATCACTTCCTCTGATGATGTCATCATCTTCATTTTTTTCTTTCCCTGTCTATGCGTCTTTGATCCTCCCCTCTAAACCACACAGACCTGACTGCATGACAAGGCCTGATGGTCGACCCACTTTCACAGTGGATGCAGGGGTTCAAATAGTGTGCACAAAAATGTTGCAGCAGATTTTCTAGGTCATCTTGTCCTCAACAGCGTGAAGCCTTACCTTAAAACCACCATAACTAACCAACTTTACGTTATGTAAATGTGCAGAAAGAAGCTGACTAACATCATCATCGGGAAACTTTGTTGGGAAACTTTCTTAGAAAACTTTGGCAGACCGGGTTGCCATACCGGGTTGCCATACAAAAGCCTTCGCTCTAATGTTCTTCCATCTTTGTGTTAGCAGTTTGTGTTAGTTTCTTTTGTTTGAAGAACAAAAAGAAATAGTTTGGTGACATGTCCACACAGAGGCCTAATCTCAAGATCTCATCAGTGATGCTCTTGTGTCTAAATGGGAGCAAATCTCTGCAGATGGTTCAATATCTGGTGGAAAGACTGAAACCAGAAGAGTGGAGGCTCTTAGAGCAGCACATTAATGTGACACCAGCACATGTTACACTAATACATATGTAGAGAAATTTCTGATGTCCACATAGTTTTTGCCTTGCCTTGATAATGTGAAATTTTGAAAGTAAACTGAAAATTCTCAAGTTCATAACTGAGCAAACTGTGTAAGGAGTTGTAAGTGGAGGGAAAATTTTACAAAATATATGCAAAATGGAAATAGTCACTCCTTTCAAATGTTATCTGCTCATTAAATGGCAGTTGTCAGTTGTCAGCGCTGCCATCTCCAACTGTTGTCTTTCTTTCCTCCACTCCACTGAGCTCCCACATGTGTGTAAAGCCCAGTTCAGATCAAAGATTTGCAATGAGATGAGTTGAAACTAATAACTACTTGCAATACACTGTTCTGCATCATTCTAAAAACCTGCTGGTTCACACCAATCCAACTAAATGAGAAGGTGTATTATCTCTATGCAACAATTCTCTGTATTTCAGTTCTGATTTCCAGCTTTTCAGGCTTATTTATTGGCTGAATATAATTTGTAGCTTCTTTAAAGTATGAATGAAGAGAGTGATAGTGAGATTCTGGCTACAGTTGCAAAAACCAGTTGTTGGCAATTCGACCATCTGAGTTGCAGGTGACATCAGCCATCTTGAGTCAAGCTCAGATCAGCCAGTTCACAACAACTGCAACTTTAATCTCCAAAGTTCTTAAACGGTTTCATTTTGTATCAGATCACTGGTCTAAACTGGGCTTAAGAACAGGGGCTGAACTACGCTTACGTCGAAACACCACACGCCATAACCGACAACAAAAATGCAGTATGATACTGTTAATTTGTGTTTTTTACAAAAATTATGTGCACTCCTTTCATCTCAGCTCAGTGTGAGAGAATCTAGCTTTTATGGCACACAGTGCAGAACCAACGATGACCGCATTCACCACGCCACTGCAAAGTGCAGAAACACCCCGGAAGCAAAAAGCCAATAAAAGTAAGTCATTAATGTGGCCTAATCCACGCAAAAGATGTACAGACAATGAAAATAAACATTCAGTGGAACAAAGTTTATTCAGGTTACTCATGCAAAGGCTGCACTGACACAACAAACACTGGAGAAAAGTCTCTTTAAGAGACAGAGACATTCCTTCGAGACAGCAACAAGGCCAAAAAGATTAAAAAGAGGGATAGTTTTTTTTTTTATAACTACTTAATTATTTTGTAACTTAAATGAATGAATAAATAAACAATGAGGAACAGCTTGGATGCTTGTATTTTTTTCTTAATGCATTGCAGAGCAGTTGTCAAGCCTATACATTTGATTTGAATAACTTCAATGTAGTTAAAGTGTGCACGCTGCAGCATCACCTAGGATGATAAAAGTATCAGATCGGGACTCAGTATCGGCAGATACTCATCATTAAATGACTCGGATCAGGACTGGGGGCAGAAAAACATTCCTACATGTAACATAGTTATGTACGTTACATACGTGATGTAAGTTAAGTACATTATGTAAATTAATCGACACGTCAGTTAAAATAACTCTGACTTTTGGTTTCACAAAGGATATGAACAGCAGTCTCCTGGGTGAAACTCCTGTATTTGTTTGATCCGTGCATCCACCCTGACCTCCTCCCAATGTGGTGTGTCGCTCTTTATCTACATCACTCCTCCGTTGCAAATTACTACAGCCTCCACAGGTTGCTAACAGTAAATGTAAACAAAACATTCCACCTCAAATCTATGCTCCCAATAGCAACTGATAACAACCATTTAGTGGGCTGACAACATTCAAAGCGGGTGAAATACTTTGTTTTCTGTCTGTTGATGTCTAGAGTCAAATGCATCACGCAGATAGAAGCAGTAGTCAAAATACTGTAACCAGGATATGGCAATTCAGAGGGTGGATGTGATAAATTCATTTTTTTCTGAAGTGTTTACATGCTTCAAGTTCTGACAGAATGCATAAAACAAATCAATGACTGGATGTGTCACATTTTCTTGAATTAAAGAAAGAAAAGACTGAGGTATTACTGAGGCAATGTTAAAAACCACAGACCAACCCAGAAATCTGGGTGTAGGCATGGATTCAGACCTAAATTTCAATGGCCACATTAAGACATTTACAAAGTCAGCCTACTGTCACCATAAGAACATATCAAGGATTAAAGGATATATTACACTGGCTTCCTGTCTGTCAACAATTCGACAGAGTTGTACAGAGCTGTAAAGTTGTCCACCATGGTACCAGTTTGTCACTAGCTAACCATAACTAACTTGTTTGTTATAGTTTGGTCTGTGATGTAATAGGTCAATCAGAGAAACACCCAATACTAACAAGCTAAAAGAGGGCATATCAGTTTGAAGTGAACCTGAGCAGAGATAAAAGGAAAAAGGTGGTAGACTGGTCACATCATGACCTCAAGTTACGATAGATTCTGCATCACAGTTGCTTTAATGTTATATGTCTGATGTAACAGGAGAAACTTTTCAGCAATCCAATATGACAATATTTTGGGGTCCCTGGGTCTCTCAGTTGTCCCCTCTTTCTTCACCTCAGTTGGAAGTTTTAGATTTGCTAAGTTGCCTGTGCGGCATCAAGTGATGCAGGATGCGAGCATGTTGCAGTGTCTGACCTGGTTTACAGTTGTGTTGTGACTCAGGTCAGTCCAAACTGCAGCATCATCACTATCAGGTATGTTGTGTGTGTGTGTGTGTATGTTGTGTGTGTGTGTTTTCAGCCCACGCTGCCAGCTCGACTCTGACCTGGTTTGATTGACGGGTCGATGCTTATCATTCATCTGATAAACTTCCTGCGTCAGTTTACAGCCCCCAAATACCTCACTACGGTTTTCCTTTGTATAGTCCACTTCTCTTCAGAAACATACAGACCATTTAAGGAAATATGTTATATTGTTATGTTAAAATCTGAGACCGGGAATCTCTTTGTAATCAACACTTTTTTTCCCTTTTTTTTTTTTTTTTTTTTAACCGGGACAACCTCTCTGAGCTACAGATATGAGACACTAGCCATAAAAAAACAAACTACGAAATAATCGCATAAATAAATCATTTTTAAAGCCATCAAATAAAAAGAAGTCCTATGAAGGAGTGCCCAAAGCTCCAGCTTCACTGTGTCAAAGCACAATTAAGTACATTTGTTGCAAAAACTTTGAAGCCCTGTGCTCAATCTCAGTTGTAATGAAACAGTTTTCCTTTAGTGGAGACCTGTAGATGATGGGGAACATACAGTACATCGTCTACAGGGTGCCCTAAGGGTTCATCCGGCCCTGATCCATGAAGTAAGAGAGGAGCTTAATATGTACAAAACTGATTTTACCTATTTTCACCTCAAAATATTCTGATCAAGACCCAAATCTTTTTGAGAGGAGCGGAGGCTTTTAAGCACATTTTCACATACCATAAAACTTCAATTAGTAGCCCAGGCTGTTATTTGTTTAAATCATTGAAATCAATGGGCCTATATTTGGGACAGGCATCTATATGGGACAGGCCTTTAATTCCTTTCACACAAAACAGTTTCTCAGCAAAGATGGGAAATACAATAAAATTGTTTATTAAACCAGTATAAATAATACTTGTATAGAAAGTCGGCATTTGATGTATCAATTATGAATCATTAATTTGATCTAGCTTCGACAGACAGTATATCACTGAGAGAGAGAGAGAGTTAAGGCTCTCGAGGATTACGACACCCAGCACATCGACACAACACCACTCTATCTTGTTAAAACAATACTAACAATTTGGATTAATTTTTATGAAAACCCCTTTTGATTCTTTTGATTAGTGAACCTTTACAGACTAAAGGAATACCGAAAAACGTCTATTAAAAAAACAAAAACAAAAAAAAAGAACTGCTTTACAACCAGACCAGGAGTCTAATTGAGACAGGCATATGTTTGTCAAAATGTACAGGTTTACAGGCTAGTAAAAGGCACTCAGTGTTTAATTGGGATTCAGCTTTTTATTGAAGGTTTACCGTATTTTGCTGGAAAAAATTCACTGCTTATATGTAAGTTAAAGGGGACCTATACCCATATTCAAAATGTATACATGTTATTCCTATGGTCTAAGATAGTCCAAAAATATAATTGAAAATAAACAACTCTCCCTCACATCCAAAAGCCAGGCTGCTGAAACTCAAATTTGTGATCTCATAGGTTATAAAATCTAAAGCTCCTCCATAGACAATGAATTGTGAAAGATGTTCTAGCAGCCAGGGGAATGTTCTGAGTATATGGGTACATTTTCTGTTTCAGACTCGAAGACACTACAAGAGAATAAAGCTCATTTGGGTATTAAAAAGAAAACAAACACTCTGTGGGTCCACAAACCCAGAATCCCATTGATTGTCTAGGGAACATGACATAACAAGTTTGAGACTTACTTCTCTGGTTTCTGGCTCTGAGAGAGAGTAGCTCATGTTCACAGATATTGACCGAACTTTCCTCGGCCATGGAAATCATACATAGGAATTCCGAACAGCTAAGACAGATAACAGAAAGTGGAGACAAATCATTGAACGATCTGGTGAATATGTGCCACGGTGTTTGAACTGCAAATACCTTTTTATTATTCTTATTTACTGAATTTGACAAAAAGTGCATTGGAGGGGCGCCCAGTGGCTCGGTGGGTGGAGCAGGGCAATTGTCCTTGCCGCAGCAGCGGCAGGTTCGATTCTGGCTCGTGGCCCATTGGTGTGTATCATCCTCTTTGTGTGTGTGTGTGTGTGTGTGTGTGAAATAACATACACATAACACATATAAAAGGTAAATCTAGCACTCAAAATTTTGAGTATTAATTATTATCGTCAAATTGTATTTAAAGTATCAAAAGTAAAAGCATTCATTATGCTAAAATGCTATACTACATTGCTCCTCCGAGAACCGTCACCTCATCGTGGTGGAGGAGTTTGAGTGCCCTAATGACCCTAGGAGCTATGCTGTCGGGGGCAGTTTGCCCCTGGTAGGGTTTCCCAAGGCAGATTGGTTCTGGGCGAAGGGTCAGACAAAGAACGGTTCAAAACACCCTTCATGATGGACAACAGCAAGAAACTGTGTACCCGGCCCGGAGGGTTACCGGGGCCCCGCCCTGGAGCCAGGCCTGGGGTTGGGGCCCGTGGGCGAGCGCCTGGTGGCCGGGCTTTCGACCATGGGGTCCGGCCGGGCCCAGCCCGAACTGGCTACATGGGCTCGTCCCCCTGCAGGCCCACCACCCGCAGAGGGATCCAGAAGGGTTCGGTGCAGTGTGGATTGGGCAGCAGACCAAGGCGGGGGCCTTGGCTGTCCGATCCTCGGTTTCAGAAGTTGGCTCTTGGGACATGGAATGTCACCTCTCTGGTGGGGAAGGAGCTGGAGCTGGTGGAAGAGGTTGAGCGCTACCGGCTAGATATAGTCGGCCTCACCTCGACACATAGTTCTGGCTCTGGAACCCAAGTCCTTGAGAGGGGGTGGACCTTCTCCTTCGCTGGAGTTGCTCCGGGTGAGAGGCGGAGGGCCGGAGTCAGCTTTCTGATAGCCCCCAGACTCTCTGCCTGTACGTTGGGGTTGGGGTGGGAGGAGTTCGGTGAGGCCATGGAGGAAGACTATCGATCGGCTCCAAAGAGGTTCTGGCAAACCGTCCGGCGCCTCAGGGGGGGAAGGCGGCAACTAGCTCACACTGTCTACAGTGGGGGTGGGGAGCTGCTGACGTCAACTGAGGACATTGTCGGCGGTGGAAGGAATACTTTGAGGAGCTCCTCAATCCCACCAGCACGTATTCCAGTGAGGAAGCAGAGACGGGGGTATCGGGGGCGGGTCGTCCAATTTGTGGGGCAGAAGTTGCCGAGGTAGTGAAACAACTCCGAGGCAGCGGAGCCCCGGGGGTGGATGAGATTCGTCCTGGATATCTCAAGGCTCTGGATGTTGTAGGGCTGTCCTGGTTGACACGCCTCTGCAACATTGCGTGGACATCGGGGGCAGTGCCTCTGGAGTGGCAGACCGGGGTGGTGGTCCCCATTTTCAAGAAGGGGGACCAGAGGGTGTGTTCCAACTACAGGGGGATCACACTCCTCAGCCTACCTGGTAAGGTCTACTCCAGGGTGCTGGAGAAGAGGGTCCGGTCGATAGTTGAACCTCAGATTGAGGAGGAGCAATGTGGTTTTCGTCCCGGATGCGGAACCGTGGACCAACTCTTTACCCTCGCCAGGGTGCTGGAGGGGGAATGGGAGTTTACCCAACCGGTCCACATGTGCTTTGTGGATTTGGAGAAGGCTTATGACCGTGTCCCCAGGGGCATCCTGTGGGGGGTGCTCCGGGAGTATGGGGTTGGTGGCCCCTTGCTAGGGGCCATCCGGTCCCTGTACCGAAGGAGCACGAGTCTGGTTCGCGTGGCCGGCAATAAGTCGGACCTGTTCCCGGTGAGGGTTGGACTCCGCCTGGGCTGCCCTTTGTCACCGGTTCGGTTCATAACTTTTGGTCCTCAGCCAGAAAAGGGTGGATTGCCCTCTCCGGGTTGGGGGGGGGGGTCCTTCCTCAGGTGGAGGAGTTTAAGTATCTCGGGGTCTTGTTCACGAGTGAGGGTAGAATGGAGTGAGAGATGGACAGGCGGATTGGGGCGGCGTCAGCAGTGATGCGGACGCTTAACCGGTCCGTTGTGGTGAAGAGGGAGCTTAGTCAAAAAGCGAAGCTCTCGATTTACCGGTTGATCTACTTTCCAATCCTCACCTATGGTCACGAGCTCTGGGTAGTGACCGAAAGAATGAGATCGCGAGTGCAAGCGGCCGAAATGAGTTTCCTCCGCAGGGTGGCTGGGCTCAGCCTTAGAGATAGGGTGAGGAGCTCGGACATCCGGGAGGGACTCGGAGTAGAGTCGCTGCTCCTCCACATCGAGAGGAGCCAACCGGGAGGAGACTTCGGGGCCGCCCCAGGACACGCTGGAGGGATTACATCACCCGGCTGGCCTGGGAACGCCTCAGGGTTGACGAAAGTGGCTGGGGAGAGGACTGTCTGGGCTTCTTTGCTGAGGCTGCTGCCCCCGCGACCCGGATAAGCGGAGGACGACGACGACGACGACTACATTATTGTATAATTATAATATGGTATTATTATTATTTCGACATCATTACGGATGTTAGCATGTGGCTAATGTTAATTAATTAATAAACTAATATTATGTTTTATATTAAAAATGATAATCTGTAAAGTAATCATTTATGTTGTTAAACAGTAAAAAAGTACAATTTTCCCTCTGAGATGTAGCAGAGTAAACGTTTAAAGAAAGAGAAGGCTGGACACACTCTGTTAAAGTGCAAATACCTCAAAACGGTACTTATACAGTTCCTCTTTGAAAATATATAAAACAAAGTACTGATGACAGTGTTTAATGGAAACCTCTCGGTATCCCAACATGTTTTTCCCCAAAAGTTGATTCATACATTTCCAGCAAATTTACAATTTGGAGAGCAGAAAAAATGAGTGTGTACAAA
This sequence comes from Epinephelus awoara, assembly GCA_035609425.1. Lineage (NCBI taxonomy): Eukaryota > Metazoa > Chordata > Actinopteri > Perciformes > Serranidae > Epinephelus > Epinephelus awoara. The sequence goes on along the minus strand of CM069294.1, from coordinate 42,222,650 downwards.
GGAAAGATGATGTCATTTCATTATTTCACCCACACCCGAAATTAAAGAGAACATTTAGAAAAGGGGTCACAATAATTCAAGAGAGTTTCCATGTGGAGAGGCAGAGGGGGTGGGCCGTGTACGTGATCGTATCTATCTCTACCTCACACTGAAGTGTGGTCTGTTTGATCAGGTGCTGCTGGTCTTTCTAGGACTGCGGCTGCTTCTGCTGTGGTGACTGGAAACACCTTTAGAGTGTGTCCCGGCTGACTGTGAAGTTGCAGCAGGGGGTTTCTGTTCTGATCTGTGGTCTGTGTCAACCACAAAGTCTCTGACTGACATCCAGGAACAATAGCTGTGATTCACACAGAATCTGACATCCTTGCTTCCCTCCTTACCTTTGCTCCTGTCCTGCAGGCACACAGGCGGGTACACACAAGCTGGCATCACTGACAGCTTATCTGTCAGGCTGTTCATCTGTTGATAGAAAAATCATCTTTATAAATATTTACAGACAGTTCGGAGGCTGAGGTTGGTTGATGGGTAAATTTCTTCTGTTGGCAGTAAACAGTCAAAAAATGTTAGTTGCAAATTGTTTTTATTATTAAGGCCCGGACACCACGCGGTGCGAGAACCCTATTGAAATGCAAGGAATTATTAGTCTTCCTTCAAATGAACTGCCTTTTGGGGGCCTTAACATACTCAAAAAGTCATGAAACTTTGCACAAACATTACATCTGGTAAAAAAAAAAGATATTTTTCAGAGTCTCATGCTAGGGAGCAAGAAAAATTAAAAGGATCAGTAGTGTCCCCCACAACATTTCTGCAAAGCAGCCCTGTAGCTACTTTCACCTACATGTGCGAAACTTGGACGGCACATGTAACACTCCAAGACATACAAAAAAGCCTCTTGGATCCATGCTCTAAACTGAACAGGAAGTCCTCCATTTTGAATTTACTGTGCAATTTTGGTGCATTTTTTGCCATTTCCCATGGTCGTTCTTTAACAAACTAGACCTAGAGATTTAATCTGATTGACTTCAAAGTTGGTCTGTCCCATCAAAAGACCTTAACAATAAAAAATTATTACAAGCTTCAGTTTTTGTCAAACAGTGTGACTGTGGCGAGGTGTCAAACTTAAGTGTTTCACCATGATAGAGGAAGTAGTTTGTAACTCCAGCATACATTGTCCAATGTGACATGCCAATAATTAGTGATAGTCATAGCGCCCCCTACTGGCAACAGGAAAATACATGTTTTAGACTTTGATGTACATCTCCTACAAAGTTGAGCAGATCCACCTGAAATTTGGTCCAAAAAGCCACAAGTCCTTGGTGAGGCTTTATTGTGGAAACTGTGAGTTTCCATCAATGCGCGTGGCCTCAGAGGCATGGCAAAGGTCAATGTTTCGCCACAACACAGCAATTGGCATTAACTTAAGTGTACTTGGTTCAGTCTGCCTGAAACTTCACATGCTCTTCAGTACTCTAGGCATGGATACATGATATGCGTTTCATTGAAGGGCATGGCAAAATAGCTTGTTCATGACTTAAGGCCTTTAAAGAGCAGTCCCTGCTGCATGTTTCACCGACAAGCATGAAAGTGCCCAGATACCCAAAAAAAGCCCCTTGGAACCATAGTCCAAAACCAACTGGAAGCCGGCCATTTTGAATTTCCTGGTCAATTTTGGCCTTCTCCATGCTTCGCATTTTAACAAACTCCTCCTGCAGACATAATCCGATTGATTTCAAAACCAGGGTGTACAATCTAGACAACTTTGTGATCAAAAGTCATTACAAGATATGGTCAGCATTGAACGGTGTGGCCCTGGTGTGGCATCAGGATTTGATGTCTAGCCATGAAACACCAAGTTCCTATAACATTCACATAGATGGTCCAATCTGCACCACATTTCACACATTTGATAATAGTCCTGCTCTGAACACATCTGTATGACAATATTCAGTCATGCACATACCACCGCCTACTAGCAACAGGAAGTACATCTTTTCAGACACTTATCTTTTGATTTACCTGAAATTTACATGCTGTGGTCTATAATTGATGTACAAAAATGTGACGTGTCATATTGCATTCTCCAGCACCCCCTAGTGGAAAGGGGAAGTGGCAAAAATGTGAAATAGGTCATTCACACACACACACTCTGTAAGGGATATGCCATCTCACTCCTGTGTGCAGTGTTTTAGCTTTTGGATTTCCCATTTAAATTTTGTCACGGTCTCAAGAATACTTTTGGCAATACAAAACTACATGTTCCACTGATTCCTGATAGTGCTCACATGATCCCGAAGGATTTTCATTTATTAAGAGTAATTAAGTCTTGTATGTGTAACTCTTAACCTTGTTAAAAAAGATCTACTCTTTAGTGCATCTTCTTGCCGTTTTCACTGTGCCCACGTCTCGTTGCGTTGCATACAAGTGTCCTCCTGTGCTTCTAGTGTCCCAGCCATATGCTGCCACTCTTTAATGATGTTTCTTTTAATAATTCCTTTTAACTTCTGCTTTACTAAGTGATATGTCCACAATCTCTTCATGTTTCAGAGCCTGTTGTGCTAATGAATCTGCAGTTTTATTGCCCTTAACTCTGCTTTAAGCTAGAATCCACATAAATGGATGGAAATATGTAATGCTGTATACAGCTATTCATATTATTAAATCTGTACAGAGATTAATAGATTTCAGTAACAATATCCTGCCTACTACTGGATGTAAATGATTGCAATGTTATCAGTGCTGAACATGAGTCTGTACAAAGAATGATCTTTTGGAAATAATGCAGAAGTAATTATTGCATTATATTTTAGATTTGAAAATGTCATCTTACATCTGAATTCTCTGTTTGCCTTTCCATAAGAGACATTTCTACCACATGGTGTATAAAATGCTCACCTTTTGTACAAAATATACAGAGGTACAGCTAAGCACAACGAATTCTATGTATTGCACTGTAGATGCAACATGTTGTTTCCTCTGGTGCCATCCTCCGGACTAACTTCACATTTCCGCCCCATCAGTGGTTGACATGTGAAACTGGTAAAGTTTTCTCTCTACTATTTAGTTTTAAGGTCTTTAATGACTATTTGAGCCTCCCGGTGTCCTCCTGGTGGTGAGGTTGTAGAGGTTCATAGTGCAGATTCAGGTTGTGGTGTGTGTGAAAAGTGCTGACAGCTCTGACGGAAACCAGCAGCATTTTAAAACCCGGTGATTTTTTTAGATTAGTGCTCATTGTTTCTGGTTTCCTCTCTCAAACGAGGTCAGAGAGAAGCTGCTGACGGCTCTGATCGAAACACTCATTCAAAACCACACAGCATGATGTCACAGTGAGGGGTGGAGCCACAGCACAGGAGGCTCTCTGCTCTCGGAGTTCCATGTATGGAAACAGGAAGTCACACAGGCTGCTGTCTGCGTGCAATGATTACATATAATGATAAAGATAAATAAAAAAAAAATCTTCTAAACGTTTGTATAACAATGTATAACTGCTGTTTTGGACTTTGCTGCTTGAACATCAAGTCTGCATCTACCCTCTGCAGTGTCACTCTCCATCCATCCACCAGATGCCCTCCGATGCTCCCACCTGCCACAGTAACCTGACTCTCTCATCCACTGGCTCGCCTGTGTCTAATTTCGCTTATCAGTTCTGCAAATATATAACCGGCACATTTCCATTCCCCGACAGACTGATGTTACTGATGCCTTTGCTTTCCAGCCACCTAACGCTGATCTTGATCTGTTCCTGTGTTTTGACCTGTTAAGCATCTTGTAAATTTAACCTCAATGTTCTTGTTCCATTTTTAGCGCATGGATGTATGGTTTCTCCCCAACAGTCAGAATCACTGTAAGTGCTTCTGTCACCGAGTTATTTATGCTGCAACACACTGAAATAAAAGTTTTTTTCTTTGCCTAAATATTTTCTTGAAAAAAGATGCCGCTGATGTCTATAGCTGAGAGGTATTAGCTGGAAAACACAATGGGGCCATAGCATGAGGCCTCACACGGTCCAAATTCAAAGTAGATAACAACATCACAGAAAATAAACATTTTACACATATTTTCTAAGGTTTAGTCCAGGTGCTTCTCTAAAAAAGAGGCTAAAATAATGTACTGAATGTGTGATTATGTGTGAAAAACTTATATACACATGCAGAAATGTCTTTTTAGGAGCTTACTAAATACAAAAACACTTATACAAAACCTAAATTGATATGAAAGCCATTGAGCCATTTGATATGTAAATATCAGCATATTTACATGCTACTGTAACTGAAGAAATTATGGATAATATGCAGAGAAATTTGAACATTTGAAACAATGCAGCAGCAGTTCATGGATATCTATGGATGTAATGATGTGTTTGGACTAAATATTTTGGATTTACATTGTCTTGACCTTTTGGAGTGTTTAAGAACTGCATCAGCAACTCTGTTTAGTTTAGTTTGTTTTTTGTCTGACAGAAGGATTTATTTAACCTGCTGTATCTAGAAATGGTCAGCATCAATTAAACAGCGAAGAGCGCAGCTTTTGACCATAGGTCTTATGAGTAAACCACTTAAACTTAGCAAATACAACAGTTGTTTACATATCAATACTCATCAAATAAAACCGTAGTTCTTCTGAAAATTGTTCCACTTAATCCATTCATCTGTTGCTCAGCAGGTTCATTCAAACAATTTGGGCGCCAAAATGTTTACTCACCTGTTTCCACCTGCAGTATGATACCCATGCCATTTCCACTCATTCCAGACCGGATCCCTCCATCATCTTGCTCTGTTCCAGCCACCTAGGGCCTGAAACCTGATCCCTAATCTCTTCCTGCACCTCTTACCTGCCGCATTCCTGTTCACATGTGGATTCTTTGTTACTTTAGTGGTAAAGCTTTTGTCACTTTTTCAATAAATTACTGAACTTTTCCTGTCTCCATTTTGGTCCCTCCCTTTTTGCCTTGCACTCACCTGCACGGCGCATGTTCCCTCAGGATGCATTGTCATAACGTTGATGATCATTGGACATCTATCGCCATCATCAAGTCAACATTTGAATGTGTCCAATACTTAAGTCATGGACAAATAGACTCAGGGATAGCCTTTATAATAGGCCAATAGCACTAATCAATACAAACCTCATCTGATTAGCTGCCTTTTTTCTTCAACAATGGGTCATTTGCAATGAACAGTATATTTATCACCAACAATAATCTATCACCTGCACTTTAGATCACACTTAAGTGTATATTCTGTATATTTTGTATATATTGTTCTATTCTTCATATATTTTATTTCATCTTGTTTTTTATATGCCTTCTTTTGCACCAAAGTGGACAATATCCCAATTTCATTGTGCTGTGATACACAAGTATGACTTTCAGTGACAATAAAGATTTATCTTATCTTATCTCATGGGTCCTTTTAATCATGCAAACTTATGCTTCCTTACCTCTTCTCTCCTCTTGTGACCTGGAAATCGTTGCCTTTCTGCCATCATGAAGGAGCTTCCAATCCCTTAAATGCACCTTGAGGAGATGAGGAGAGAGGAGGCTTTTGGAGGAGCTTAGAGCGAGGAAACACTGGTGTGTCCTCTCACAGGCCTGACTGTGCAGTTGCGTGTATAAGGATCTACAGATACTATAATAGAAAACAAAATGACATGCAATATAATGCACCATTACCTTGGAATATATGGATCATTTAACTGTAAAGTGTTGTGGCATCGCATAAAGCAGCAATTTGTTTGTTGTTTTTTATTTTACAATCAACATATGCACATTTTTAAACAGCTGTGTGGTGTTTTATAGTGCAGATAACAGTAATGAAAGTAAATAAATAGCCTAAGTTACCCTAAAACATAACACTGCATAAATCAGGTTTAACAGGAATATGAAAAGATCATTAAAATCCACAACTGTATACTGATAATGCCACTAACATTCAACTATGTTAAACAATTTACATCAGTGAAAAAAGGCCTTCTGTATGTGAGACTTTTACAGGACCATAGGGGATGCTTCTATCTATCTATCTATCTATCTATCTATCTATCTATCTATCTATCTATCTATCTATCTATCTATCTATCAAGTAAGTAAGTGTTTTAGCAGTCAGTTTGACAGGTGATACAGCTGCGCAGCACGTCATGCATATTGACGTTGCTTAAAACTGATGCTATGGAACCAAGGATCTCTCATTTGGCAGCTTTGACTCCTTCACTCTCACACTTATGTATTATGGCTGCATTATTTGATCTGATTGAAATATTCTAGACGTCTTTTGAATCATTTTCAGCACATTTCCCCAAAAATAATTCTGATGTGTTTAGTATCTTCAGAAACTTTAGAACTGAAAATAAAGTTCTTGAGTCAAAATCAGAAGAGTCAGCAGTCCTGAGAGCTTTCAGTTGGGTTACAATCTGCCTGCCAGAGATGTTATCAGTGAAGAGAACATCTTCATTGTCATCTCTAAAACTGTTGATCACAGACTTTCGTCTCCCGAGATAGATGGACTGCAGAGATAACAGGAATCTCCCCTCTCATTTAACCGCCTGGTTATCAGATCAGAGGGTCACACATCTAGATAAATACAACTCAACTCAGAGTTGTGACACGCACGAACTGGACAGGACCATGGGAGAAAACATGAAGCTGAGACACAGTGCCTGCACACTGCTGGTGAGCATCTTCAACTTTATTAACATGAACTGATGACACTGACCTGGGATAGATAAACCTGCTTTCAGAAGTCAAATTTGACGCCAACATATCCAAAATGACATATGCTTTCAAATACAATGAATGAGAAATCAATAAGTGTATCATAATGGTGATTCAGTCTATCAGCTGATATAAATCTTAAAACAAAACTAAAGTATGAGATAACTGATGGTGTCATTATGAGCTCATGTTTTTTGGCTGAGCATTGTTCCCACACACAACTTAAATTTAACCCGTCGCTAGTATATTCACAACTATACCCGTATTATGCATATATTGTCGGTTGAATAGTTGAAGACGTATTTGGGATGAACCCAAGGGTTCAAGAGATACAAAGTAAATTTTTAAAAAAATGTACATAAAACTATTTATAATACATGTATCTAAATAAAGTGTACTTTATAAAAATGTTCTTAAAATACATTTGTTACTGTTAGGAAAGAATAACTTGCTCATTTGAGCAAGAAGCCGCGATTGTACAAGAAATCAGTTGTTAGTGTCATTTCTACTTCAGTGATTAGACACTTTCACTTTTGTCTCTGAAAGAGACGAGCGGTTTCCCTCTAAAATATTCCTGTAGGTGCTTCAAATAGAAATACTTTCCCTTAAAATCATATGAGTCATCTGGATCTTCTTACTTAGGTGAAACTAATATTAATTACTATTATTACGATTACTATTATTATTATTATTATTACCCGACTGAATGCTATCAAGTAGATAATGTTGAAGATGTGAGTACAATTAAGACCCATGAGGTGTATCAAGTGATCAGTAACCTATCAGCCAATAAATCTACAGGTATGGATTCTATCTCTGCTAAACATCTCAAATTTGCCAGCTTAAGGTTAGCTCCTCTGCTTGCCCTATGCTTCACTGCCTTCATGGTCCATGGCTGTCTTCCAGACTCTATGATGACAGTGCTGCCGGTCCCTGTTGTCAAGGATAAATCATGAAAAGTATGCAGCTCAGACAATTACAGACCCATTGCTCTTGCTAGTGTATTGTCTAAAGTTGTTGAACAAATTCTTCTTGAAAGAGTCACTGCATTAATTACCTCTGCAGAAAATCAATTTGGCTTCAAACCTAAGCACAGTACGGATATGTGTATTTATGTTTTAAAAGAATTGTTGAGTAACTACAAAAGAAAAAGCTCATCCATGTTTATGTGTTTTTTAGATGCTTCCAAGGCATTTGACCGCGTGAACCATGGGAAGTTATTTAAAAAATTGAGCGAAGCAGGCGTCCCAAAATACATAGTGAGAGTCCTGTCTTATTGGTATGCTCACCAAACTATGCTGGTGAAACGGGATAATTGTGTATCTGCTCCCTTTCAAGTCAGTAATGGAGTCAGACAGGGGAGCATTCTATCTCCTATTTTATTTAATTTTTATATGAATAATTTGTCAAAAGAGTTAAAAATGTGTAAAACTGGCTGTATGTTTGGCAGTACAGTGGTAAACCATCTCATGTACGCGGATGACTGTGTGCTACTGAGTCTGAGCTCAGCTGGTCTGCAGCAGCTCCTTAATGTGTGTTCCTTGTATGGAGAGCAACATGACATAAAATATAATGATAAAGAGTGTTATTATGATCTCCAGAACAAATGAGGATAAACATATGGTTTTCCCTGACTTTAAGCTGTCAGGTCATGTCTTAAAAACCTGTAGTCAGGTGAAATATCTAGGTCATGTGATCACAGACAGACTGACTGATGATGAGGACATTCTGTGTCAGTCTCACATGTTATATGTGCAAGCAAATGTACTGATACGGAAGTACGGCTGTTGCTCTGATGGCGTGAAGCTGACTCTGTTTAAAGCTTATTGCACACCGCTATACACTGCACATCTGTGGTCAAATTATAAAAAAGCGAGCCTTCGGAGACTGCAAGTGTCATACAATGACTCTCTGAGAATTTTGTTAAAACGGCCCAGATGGACCAGCGCCACCGAAATGTTTGTGACTGCTCGAGTCAACACTCTCCAATCTGTCTTAAGAAACATCATGTTTAAGTTCATCTGCCGTCTGAATAACTCAGAAAATCAGATTGTTTTGGAACTGACGGACATTGCATTTAGTGCCACACGTTACACGTAAATTAAATTAAGTGGGCACTGTAAATTGGCCATAAGCATGAATGTGAACATGAATAGTTGTCTGTCTCTGCTTGGTGCTTCAGTTTGTCGGCCCTGTGACAGTCTGGTGACCTGTCCTGGGTGTACCCTGCCTCTTGCCCAATGACAGCTGGGATAGCGCCCCAGAAATGCATGTAATATTCTGCATAATTGGCCTTTATTTTAAGGGAGGCTTTGGCTCATTTAAATTTACAGTAATAACCTCTTCTCTCCTGTCTGTAGGCATGTTGCAGTGTATTGTGGGTAGTTGTCTCCTGCTCCCCCAGAGACACAGTGACTCCTGCTCCTTCTCCTGGTTGTACCCTTAGGCTGGCGTTCTCCACAGAGGTCTCCTCCTCATCTGAGGGAAACGGGAACATCCACCGCAGATCTTTGGCTCCATGGACCTGGAAGTCAGTCTGACCACACACAGGAAACACATGAATGAATGAATGAATGAATGAATGAATGAATGAATGAATGAATGAGTGAACAAGTCAATGAGTGGGTTATTGAGTGAATATAGAACTAAATGTTTGTTACAGTAAATATATGTCTGTCCTTTGATGGAGTGACTCTGTTCTGATGTTCCAAATATCATTGGATCCTGTTTTTTAATTCAACTAAAACATCAACTAAAGAATTTTGAATTGATCTTTATATCAATATTTAAGTTAAAAAAAGAGAGAATATAAAACTGTAAACATAAATACACCTGAGTCCTTAAAAAGCAGCAAATTAATGAGTAAATAAATTAAAAAAAGAAAGAGAAATAATATGAACTTTACTCAAATAAAATCGAGATTCACAAATAGGCTAACGAACTTCCACCCCTTTACATGTTTTCCTGGCACAACAAAGTAAAAAAGTAATACAGTATTTTACTGTACAGCTCAAAGTCTCCCAAAAAGCCTCTAGACTCAAACTTTTCATGGTAAATACAACAAAATACAACATAAAATAAAAATATATAAAAATCTTTATTTTTCTTTTAAGTTACCCAAGTGGCTTCAGCAGTTAAAATGAGTTTGTTTCATTTTTCTTTTTTTCAGTGTTTCAAATCTATTTTGCATATTTTTTTTCTATCCTACTAAACATTTATATATACTTTATATTTATTTAGTTTATAAAATTATGAAGTCACATTAAGTGTGAGATCTCATTTATAATCATTTGATCTGAATGTTCCTTCTTGTTGATGATTAAAAAGATGTATTGAAGGTGTTTGGATGTGAACGGCACACAGACACTCTGTTCTTGTTGACTCAATGCTGTTGTTTGTCCAGGTCGTCCACAGTGAAGCACCGGATCCCCTCCACTATCTGGGAGGCTGAGTGCAGCAGTAGCTTCTGTTCCAGTCCCAACCCAGGACAGACGGACAGACACAACCTGAACTCAGTCCCCATCTACCAAAACATCCTGGTCCTGAACCCACAGGACGGTGGACGGTGTTACACAGCGTCATACCGCTCTGTGGCTGTTGGCTGTACCTGTGTCTGGGCCAAAACCAACTAAAACTGAACCATCGCAGCCTGAACCTGAACCACCTGAACTCCAACCAGATTCTGGGAATGAAAACAAAAGGGACTAACTGGGGAAAAAATAGAATTTAGTATTTAACATTTGCTGATTTAACTGTGCTCATAATTTGCCTTGCTGTTATATTGGATTGTGTCAAACTGTGTTGAGTCTGCCACTGTATCAACCCTGTGTGCACTGATAAAAACAAACCATATGAAGACTGACATCATTTCTGCTCAATTGTTTTCAAACTCCACCACCTTTAGCATCATGTCAGTGAAGCATATAATTCACTAAATATACATAACTGACTAACTCTATTTATTGACAACTGACAATAATATTTAATGACATATTTATCGCTGTGTGTCAGATATGAAGTTGTAGCTGTTAGCCTAGCTTAGTATAAAGACTGGAAACAGGGGGGGACTGCAAAATCCACCCAGCAGCACCTCTAGCAGTTGGATCACTCACACATCAAAAGCGAAAGTTCAAATGTTGCACAAAAGGTGTGTGATGTATCCAGAAGATCAGCAGAAGAAAATAATATGCTTTATAATGCCTGTTTCCATCCACCACCGTTCCGTGATAATATAGTAAGTTCATTGGTTGCTGGAGATGAACAGCTGGTGGAGTTAATTCTCCAGTTGGTGCCAGAGGAAGAGGACACAGTTACTTTGGAACTGTTGGAAGTTCAATTTTTCAGTGTTTTCATTAAATAATAACTCTGACATTGCTGTAATAATATTTATTATTTATTTAATCAATCAAGTTTAAATATAATAAGAAGTCATAAACCACTGAGAGAAAAACATGTAAATCAACAGTCAAATATTTTTTCTCCCTCGAGAAATAAAACTGTGTCTCAAACACTGATCATTTTAGTGTAACAGTCTGTATGCTGCAGTGAGGTGTGCAGCATTAGTGTGTGCAAACAATGTGTGGAGTCTCATGACGTCTGAAATCCTCTGCAGAGAAAAAACGTATTCAGACTGAAATCAGCTCTAATTAGTTGAAAACAAGAACACATTGTGAGATTAGTGTGTGTGTGTGTGTGTGTGTGTGTGTGTGTGTGTGTGTGTGTGTGTGTGTGTGTGTGTGTGTCACTATGCATGTGACAGTGGCCAGTCTGCAGGACCGACTAAACTGGACAGAACAGCGTCCGATACAGTAGAATATATAGAAAATGCCTCCTGAGGTGTCGCAGCAGCAGCTCACATTCTGGAGCCCACTGAGAGAAAGAACTCAGGTAGGTTTGTTTCTTCTGTTGTGTTTTGGCGCTGCAACCTCTGACCTCCCTACTGTTGATGGGGATTTTACATTTTTCAGCCTTTTTTTCCAGTTTTCTTCCTAATTTCTTTAATGGTTTTGTAACTTTACACATGTAATGTTCGTTTTTTTGTTGCCAATTGGTGAACAGATTATGATATAATTCAGAAACCAAGATCTTCCCCACCTTACTTGGTTGCCAATAACAGTCTGTGAACTGACTGTTTCCATGCCTTGTGTCTCCTCAGCTCCACTAGGGGAGACCGGGGTAAGATGAGCCAGTTTTCATATTCAGGATCACTACATCACGGCTATTATAGTTTTGTTGCTAACTAATATATGTGCATATATTTCAGGATGTTGTGCAACCCTACAAACAAACAGAATGTATGTAAACGTAACTGTTATGATAATATAGCATGTCCAAAAAAAGGGGTTTTGTGGTACAACTTAACCCGTGTCTGTGGTAAATTGAGCATAGGAGTTGGGTGAGTCGAGCCATCTCCCTCCTTCCCTGTGTTTTTGGAAAGAAAACACTGAACTAAATCCGCAGACGTGAATCCTAGCTTGGTGTCCTTGCTAACAGGAGGCCCAATTGTGGAAATTAAGGTATTATAATAATTTGAACTTGTTTAACACATTTGAGCATTCTGAACCGAAACTCTCATTATCTCATCATCCTTCCTCTATATGTCCTCCTTCATCCTCTCTAGACTCCTCCCTCCATCTTACTCTCGTTCCATCCACCCCCCTCCCTCCTTCTATCCATATCCCACCTGCCCCTTTACTCAATATTCCACCTGTCCAGGTTGCAGGGGAATACAAACTGCTGCAAACTGACTTCCTTGCTGTGCCACCTACTCTGTGAGGTTTGGGGAGTTTTGCGATTACATCGCTTCTTGGGAAGAATTCCTCATCATTCTCCTTGAAAGTAAAGCTTGGTTTACCACATCCAGCTTTGCCTCTTCTCAGAATCTTACACTCTAAGTCATCACCTGCGACCTTCTCCAGCAAGCTAATGTAGCGGAAATTTATTGATTTACCCTTAAAGTTTACAACTACAAAATCCCCCACTGCAAGCTCAGTATTTTCATTTTCTTAATCACTTGTTTCCTAACTCTCCTGGTCTGTGTTGAGTGGAGTCATGGTGTCACTCTCTGAGCTGCTTTCCACCATGGGTTGCTGTTTCTTTTGTTTTGTTTTTTCAAACCTGTTTCTTGAGAAATTCTCTAGCCTTCTTCTTTTCCTTTTCTTTGTGAAGATACACTCATTAAGTGTATGGGGTACGCTGAGCCACACCCCTGTTCAAATTGCTCAACTTACCCCATAGCTACCATATTGACTTTATTAGCCCCCACAGCTAAAATGGTACACTTTCATGCTAGCTGCACTACCTCATTTTGTAGCCAATAGATACCACACAATTGATGTATAAAACAAATTAAAAATGATCTATTTTGGTCTCAACACAATACCTGTGAAACTTCACTATCATGAGTGAAAAATGCTTTTTTGGACATAAATCTCTAACCAATTAACCCATGTGGTTCTTACCTTCACCAATCTGGAAATCCATCGGTAAAAAAAAAAAAGAAGGATTTTTTTTTTCCTTCCTTTACCTCTGAAGGCACTGCCCGTAGTTTTTCGACTAACGGAAGTGCAGGGCCCTCATGGATCGCTCAACCCCTTCACTTCCAGCTATATACAGTATATATGTGTATCACATTTTTCACGTCACTATATCACCGTTTAGACTAATCTGATGTTTGTAAAGTCTATAAACTCAATGACTGAACAAACATTACTATTTCTGTGTGCACGTTTTGTAATTAATAACATGGTTATCGTAGATTAGCTGGGCTAACTGTTAGCTGTTAGCCCGTCAGCGGTGTCTGTAGTAACTCAGTAACACAATAAATGGTCCGTGAAAAAAATATTTTTTCCAGCGGATATCTTAGTTACAACATGATTGTGCTAGCAAAGCAGTTTTGTGTTGCTATGTGTGGTATTTATTCAGTTTTGGGAAATCACGATGTCAGCATCAGTGGCTGCAGCTGACAGGGACAGCTAACAGCAGCAGCAAAGCTAACATCAGAACTTAATCTGTTAAAAGCTTCCTGTTGTCAGATACGACATGAAATTACTCCAGTTAGCTCAATCATGTTGTAACTAAGACATCTGCTGGAAAAAATACTTTTTTCACACTGACGAGACAGCATTTTGGGTGGAGTGGTCGCCGTGGACGCGGAGCTTGCTGTTTCTGTTTCCTGGACACCTGCACGTCTCGGCCCCGCCCCCTCCATTGTGATTGGCTAAAGCACAGCATGTTCAAACTCAAAGACAGAGAAGTCCGACTCCAGGTCCAGTAGCCTAATTTCCTCTTTTGTTGGCGTCATGACTGCCCAGTAGTACCTGAACAGCCGAGCTGTGGCAGCACACAGGTATGTGGCGTGTCAGAGGAGAAACGAGCCGTTCACATTTCTCTCTTTGTGGCAGGTAACGGTCCACAAACCTCACCACACTTTAGGGACTGTTCTTTACTTGTCAGGGGAGGAGGATGGCTGGTTGATTTTTATTTTATTTATTTATTTTATTTCAATCCCCCCCCCATGTTAATCACTTATTGATGCTGTTTTTCTATGAATAAGTCAATAAGTAATTTATTACATTGGAATATCATTGATGTATTATAGAAAAGTGATTTATCTTTTTATAGAAATGACAATGACATTTTTGCTGTGGTATCCTGATACTACTCAGAACCGTGATACTTTCACTGGTAATGTACCGTGGGTCCCAATTTTGGTACTGTGACAACACTAGATGTCACAACCATTCCACTCGGAGCTGCGCAGTGAGGCGGCTTGGGTGCCGCTTAAAGGAGTGTTCACCCACTTTTGGGAGTGGGGGAACACTGCTCTCTCAGAGGCCCAAAATGTTCCCCTACTGCTAATTTTACAAATTAAGCACCCCTTCCTTCTAAATATTTGGTCACATGCTCAATTTTATTTACGGTTTCCTAGCAACAAGGAGCGGCTCAACTTGCCCCTATGCTCAATTTACCCCAGTCTCCCACATTGCTAATAGTGTGCAACACTAGCTAACGTAAGCTAAAAAATGAAGTCTGCTAATGTCAACAAAACAATGCATCAGGTGCACAGTCAACTGGAGACGATGCTGCAGCAAATAAAAGGAGATTGGGCAGGCCTGATATGGGTATTTTCTTTTCTTTTTTTTGCTTTATCACTTTGTTCCATGGAACAGCTTTAAGCATAAGGGCCGCGGGTTGGAGCCTTTGTACAAGCGTCACCCACACTACCAGGTGAGCTAATCAAGGCATCTTATTATGGTCAGTGGGTTGTGCTAGCTTGCTAATTATTGTTTATAATTTCAGTTCCCCCAAGTACTGAAAATAAATACTAATATTTCAGGAAGTAGTGACATGTAAAGTATGTGACATTGTAGTTTTAGCTGACTAATGTTAGCTAATGTTAGCTTACTTGCTGACGTGGATGAACTGCTAGCCCGCTAAAGTAGCAAAATACTGTCTTGGGTGATTATTGTCATTTAATTCTTGCCTAACCCCCTACCAACCTCTCACACCCCCAACACACCTGTCTAACAACCAACACACCTGGCTAAACCACTACCTACCTGTATAACCACCTACCATCTTATCCAGTCCCTTGACACACCTGTGTAAGTCCCACCTACCTGGCTATAAGAACTTGTTTAATCATTTCAGCTTTGCACAGAACAACAAGCTAAGAAAAGGATCCTCTCCCATCATGCCTCGGGTGTCGTTCGCCCCTCCGTCGCTGGGCTCCACCTTCCTCCCTCTGCTGGACCGCCTCCTCCCCTCTCTTCCTCCCACCGTCCGAGATGTGGACGTGCCCCCTCTGTTTCGGGAGCGCTTCATCCTGTCTGGGTACCGTCCTGTGGGCCTGTCGTGGCGGTGTTACGTCCTCAGCCTCTTCCAGATACACAACGAGACTCTGAACGTGTGGAGCCACCTGGTGGCTGCTGTCTGCGTGGCACTGAGGTTCATGATGTTCACCATCCTGCAAGGAGGGGTACTGATGTGTCCTGTACTGTAAAGTGTTTGAAAGCTTTGTTTGTGACCTCCTGCTGTCTAACCAATGACCTCCTCAGGGGATCCTGGGTTTTCGGTTGCAGGGTCCTGAAGGTCAGGGGTTTTCTGTGGATGTCTCCTCGCTGCCTTTGGTCCTCTATGTTTTCTCTGCCATCACATACCTGAGCTGCAGGTGAGCCAAAGAAAAAGCTTCAGTATTTCCATCTTTAGGTCCACACTGCAATGTAAATGCCTTCTGATTTTAGCATTTAGCTCAAAGCACCCCTGCTCCTGAGTAGGGGAGATCCGGGTCGATTGTAGCAGGGGGACAGTTGTAGCACGGGCCCTTATTCGTGTTACACGCATCTCTGGAATGTGAAAGTTGGAACACGCGATCGTCTTCCGGTGACAACATCCGGTACGGAGAATCACTCCATTCCGACTCGTTTTCCCGGAGTTATCAGCGAAATACTCATTTTCAAATCCATAAGTAAAATATCGACACCGAAGGTGTTTTTCCATTTTGTCAAATAGTTTATTTATACAACACTGCAAACATATGTCATCTGTTAGACCCATCTGTAGACTTAACATGAGCAATTCATTCATTTAGCAAGCTTGCTTAGTTTTTCTGTTATCCTGCCTAAAATGCAGGGAGACAGGGGAGGGACGGTTGTAGCACAGGGCCTTAACTTGTTGATTATTCATGTTTTTTGACATTATGCTTACAGGAAATGCCCAGGATCAGAGTGAGGAAGACAGCCAGGGCTCAGATAGACCCAGACCTGTATGATAGAGCCTGGCAGGCTGTGTTGGAGGGCCAGTCTATTAGGGGTGCAGCCAGATACTACATGGCTATGAACAAAATTAATACAATAACAATAAACAAAGTTCATGGTAATAAAAAACAATACATTAGTTACAGTTCATGGTTAATATACATTCAATAAAGAAAGTTAAAAATTTAAATTCATGATATAAATAGATCTAACAGGCTAATTGAGTTCATGGTTAAAAAAATGAGTTAAAAAACAATGTTACAGTTCATGATTTACATAAATACAATTCTAAAATGTTTAAAAAATAAGTTAAATATTAAAAATCATAAGTAGGACTATATAAATATAGTTAATGTGTGGTTAAAAATGTGATTAAAAATCATCATGTGCTCTACATCATCTTCAGGTCTGTCACATTTAACAAACGTTTGACAACAGGTGACGAATGTGAGCGTACCCGTTTGCTGAAAGGCTACTTTTTAGTTGACAGTCCCTTTGCCTGATGTTAATGGGCATCCTAGTATAAGTTTAAACAGCAATAAAAGTAAAACTGAGAAGTATATGCCAGAAAAATGTGTTAACTTAATGTTTTTTGTCTTTTTCGACGACTGCTACAAGTGACCCGCTCCAACGCTACAATTGTCCCTCGTGTGCGGGGCGAATGTATCACTGCGCACCTTCCACTTTCAGCCTGATCACGCTCGAGATATTAATCCGCGGAACTTCGCTGCTGTTTGTATTGAGGGAGGACACATGTAGGTTGCTTGCATACAAATATTGGCAAGCTGAGTTGTTATTTTTTTATGTAGAATGGTGGAAAAACAAAAAGTGCTACAATCGACCCGGATCTCCCCTACAGCCTAACAGAGCTGCTTGCATATCATTAACTTCCATCATAACTTTGTCAGTAACAGTTGTTTTCTCTGCCTCTCTATGACTGTCACTTTAAATAATTGATTTAGAAATTTAAAGCATTTCCAACATTGACAAATTAAAACCTTTGACCTTAACGACATTATGTTTTATGTTTTAATTTTCATGGTGTCCACCTCTCCCACTGCACTCTTTTTTTTTCTGTGGTAACACTGATCTATAGACAAAGTTTTTCAGTGTTTCCCAAACAAACAGCAAACTTTCTGGTATTTTGTGTTCCCCTTTCATCATCATTTTGTGTTGCCTCTCTAAATTCTATGGTTTTGTGGGTCTGTGAATGCAGCGCAGGGGGAACCCAGAATATTTTATTTCCTCAGCAGCACTTTGTGGAGCCGCAGAGTTGATAATTGATCAGTCAATCCTGTCAGAGCTGTTCAGATGGATGGACATGGGGAGCGGCTGCTTCAGAGACATGTGAAAGCAAACTTTTAGACTTGGCGCAACCGGTTAAGTTTCACTCTCACTGCACCTGCTGAACAGTATATATATTCCAACAGCGCTCCTAATAAGCAGTCCAGCTCCAAATGAAGAAAATCAATATGTAGCACCAGATGTTGGGCCGCCACAAAAAATGAATGTGTGGGAAACCCTGGTTTGGAGAGCAGAGGACAGGTGATGAATCAGCTGAGCAAGCTTAAACACAACATACTATCTTGTGTGGCGGCTGTGGCTCAGGAGGTAGAGCAGGTCATCCACCCACTAATCAGAGGATCAACGCCTTGAGTCTGCATGTCAAAGTATACTTGGGCAAGGCACTGAACCCCAAATTGCTCTCGATGGCTGATCCATGGGTGTATGAGTGTTGTGAATGTTCACCAGAGTAGCAGGTGGCATCTTGTATGGTAACCTTGGCCACAAGTGTGTGAATGTGTGTGTGAATGGGTGAATATGACATGTGATGTAAAAGCACTTTGAGTGGTTGGAAGTTTAGAAAGGCAATATATAAATGCAAGTCCATTTACATTAAACACACACAGAGCAGCATAATCATGTCATGTCTGTGCACACCTGATGAATCCAATATTTACTTTCTTTTAGCTCTGTCAGGTTTAACTAATGAACTACTGAAGTGGTGTGTTGCAGTGCTGCGGCTCACCTGTTGCAGTCCCACTCAGAGCATGCTCATTATTCCCTGTTTTTCCTGGACTACGTGGGCGTTGCGGTCTACCAGTACGGCTGCGCTCTGGCTCTGTGCCTGTACAGTTCCGACACCGCCTGGACACAAAGCATGCTGGGACAGGTCAGTTAACCTGTAGGCCTATTACATCTACCCTCTGGCAATGTGTTCAGATGTACTGATGATGTCAGTTCTCAAAGGTCTTCCTCCCAGCCGCTGCCCTCCTTGCCTGGATATCCTGCACCACCTGCTGTTATGCGAAGCTTCGTTTCCGGCGGCCGTACCCGCTCCACAGGAAGCTCTGCCAGGTGCTGCCTATGGGTGTGGCCTACCTGCTGGACATCAGCCCCATCGCACATCGCCTCGCCAACCACAGTTGGACAAGCAACTCTGCACTGACACTACACTTCATGCAGGTGATATTTTTTTACTCAACCAGCAGTTCATTGACTTTATTATGTAGTGATTTAATATCCAATTATCTATTAATCAGTTAGTACATTTACATGCACACACAGTTAGAACCAGGTCACACAGGTAATCAGAGAACTAGTTTACATGCACATACAATAAGTGCGGGGGCATGTGCCTCCAAGAATCTGATTGGCCGCCCTTGTTACCACCCCGCTAGCCTGTGGGTCTAAAGCTGAAAAAATAATTATCATTAGAAATAATAGATTTTAATTATTCATTATTTACTATTCACATTCAATGTGTGCTCATAGTTTTTGCTACACTACAGTTCTGCAGCATCATTCATCTGTGTTGACTTTTGCCTTTTTCACACTTCTCTACAATTTCTATATGTAGTACTTTGAAATATACGTCAAAACACAGCTTTTAATGGAACTAAGGCAAATATGGTGAATGATGGTGGGCCATCTACAGCCTTTGTGAGGTCATGTAAAGGCCCAAACCCACATCAAAGAACTA
Organism: Epinephelus awoara; assembly: GCA_035609425.1. Classification (NCBI taxonomy): domain Eukaryota; kingdom Metazoa; phylum Chordata; class Actinopteri; order Perciformes; family Serranidae; genus Epinephelus; species Epinephelus awoara. The sequence continues at coordinate 42,203,206 of CM069294.1, read as the reverse complement.
GCGGCGACAAAAGCCTACTGCTGCACCATCTCACGTTACCGGTGTCTCACCTAAAAAGTTAAACCTGATCTCATAGCAAAGACTGCAGCCAATGGCCAACCAGCACCTACATTCGGTGGCTGCATGAGAGGAAATAATGTTCCGTAGCAGCAGGTGGTGGTAGTCTGTATTTGTCATTCAGAAGGGAAACTGGAAATTCAAGACACTGATTCAAGACACTAGTTAGCCAGCACATTAACAACAACAGCAGACAGTCGGCTTGGTGTGTCAGGGCCTTAAGAGATAATTTACACAGGGATCGCACAGCACCAATAACTTCTTAAATGATTTCAATCTTTGGCACCGGATCTGTACTTTCTGTGCTTTCTTAACTGCCTAATCTGGTGATGATCTTTCTGTGTGAGGTGAGAACAAGCACACACACACACACACACACACACACACACACACACACACACACACACACACACACACACACACACAGGGTCATTTTGTTAAATGTTTGTTGTTGTATTACTCATTTTGACCACAAGAGTGGGCCACTACCCCATGTTATACATAGGACTAAAACCATTCATGTTCTCTTTTAGGTGAGTTTTACTTTTTTACCAAGCAAACAAACAAACAAAAAATGTCTCAGGGCTTCCATACATTACACAGCAATTATGAGTTTCTAGTTTCACTTAAATCTTGTCCTCCTGAGATCCTGAGATTTTCACTACGATTGTCTGAATATAAAAACAAACTCAAAAACACAATTTTGTTCTATTATCCTTGGAAGATAGAATGGGACAGTTCTAATCAAGTAAATATTAATTAATGTAAATGTAAATGAAAGTGACAGTAATAACTGAGAAACATTTTACTGTGCTACAGTGGAAGTTACGGTTGACTGCACTAACAGGTGCTGCAGCTTTTCACTGAGCTCCTAATTAGTTTCTCATTCCTACATCTATCTGTCAGGCTGTCCTCTGCCCCACTATGACTGAAACAGACATGAGAACATATTTGGAGTCACACTTGATGGTTAGACAACATTTTCTAGACCTGTTGCTGAGGGTAAGTTCATGTAAACATGCAGCAGGTCAGTAATCAGAATTCTCCCAAACTGTCACCCATCATTTCTCCACCAGGTGGTGCTGTTTCTGCTGTCAGCTTTCTTTTTCTCTTGCCCCATTCCCGAGCGCTTCTCTTCAGGACGCTATGACATTGTCGGTCACAGCCACCAGCTCTTCCACATTCTGCTGTCCTTCTGCACACTGGCCCAGCAGGAGGCGCTGTTCCACGACTTTCTTTGGCGACGTCCGGGACTGGTCAGGGAGTTTGGACAGGAGCGCCTCCTGCTGGCCTGCACCTCATTCCCCTGCCTGACACTCTGCTGCATGATGACAGCGCTCACTATGAGGAGGCAAGCTCAAGCTCAGCTTATGAAAGAGCAAAGATAGAAGAAGAAGAAGAAGAAGGAGGAGGAGGAGGAGAGGGCAGAAGATGTGACTTCATGTACACATGAGGGGTTTACTTTATAGTCGACGAACATGAGAGTTTTTTAAGTGTGTGTGTGTGTGTGTGTGTGTGTGTGTGTGTGTGTGTGTGTGTGGGAGCCCCTCATACCTCAGGGCAGAAGATCATCATCAAGCTCCAGCACTGATCTTCTGGATTTTCTGGTTTCTGATACTATACTAGCTACATTTTACCAGCCCAGTAACACACAGACAGTCAGACACTGTAAAAAACAATTCAGAATAAAATTGTGTAAAATCAGCTCACCTTTAAACATTGAACTGGAATGGACAAATGGATTTGAGTTCTCCTGACTTTTTGTCTAATAATAATAATCACAATAAACTGCCTATATGAAACACAAACCATAACAACCCTACAGATGTGTCAGTAATAACAGCAGGGCAAAGAGGACTGAACACTGTAAAGGTGAGATAACACGCCAGACATTGCAAAATGAGTGAAACCAAGTTACAATGGACTGTACTTATTTGTATGATCACAAAAATCAAGTTTTAGCTCCTAATAGTAGCTGCTGTGGTGAAGATGATTAGTCTCAGAATATAGAAATTGAACTCGTGGAACATGCTTATTATTTTAGAAAGATAAATGTCCAAAAACTTTGAAATTACACCAAATTACAGAAGTAGGTAGAGCATAGACAGGGAGTATTATTATGACTTTATCTCTGTATAACCACTATCAAGTAGTTCTGTGTCCTCAGCATGAAGTAAGTTACTCTGTGACTTGAATCATGAAGCAGAGTAACGTATGGCAAGTAGTGATGTCACAATGGGGTTAAAAAAACACTTTGGAGCCCCAGTTTATTCAAAAGTGTCTGTTATACTGTAGCAAGTAGTACAAACTACAAAGCAAATACACAAACTTTAAAATGCACAACCCAGAGAAAGCATTTTAATAGGGTGCTATCAGTGGTGACATCAGACCCCCAGGAATGCTGCTCAGCCTTGCAGCCAGTTTTTCCCAGTGACCATTTGCAGTACTGCAGCGAAATACCAGAGTATTTTCCCCAAAGATTACCATTATAAAAGAGATGTCCGTGAAACTGACAGGACACCTTGAACTGCAACAAGGTCTTTTATAAGTCTTTCTATTATGAAAATTAAGCCGTGTTGATTTTATATTTGTAAAGCTTTCACAGAGCAGAAAAAAAAGATTTAAAACTCAGTGACATCATCACAATGTAAAGACTTTGGGCTGGCAAACTCACAGGCAGGGCCAGCGGAAGAAACACTACCAGGCATATTCAGTGGGCCATGGTGTTTGCACTTGGCAAGCAACTCCATTGACATGAATAGGCGCCATCTTGCCATATCTAGTTGTTATTATATTATTACTAGTTGTTACCATATTATTACTAGTTATTATTATTTATGCATCGACACAGAAAGTCACCTAGGGCACCACCCAGAGGTGTATGTGTTTTGTTGGGGGGAAATTTGATATTATTTCTCATTAGGTCTTTCATAATACATATTAAATATAAACAAATGTATGACAATTGCCTCTCTCTACCAGTCCACCACACGCCCTCAGACTTTTCCATCTGTCCCAGTTACCTGACTCTCATCCATCTGCTCCTCATTCCCCTATGACGCCTCACAGTTACAGCCCATCTCCTCCTTATTCTGGATATATTGCCGATGTTGCTTATACCTTTTGTTTGCAGCCATCTGAATCTGAACTTCCTATCTTTTCAATCTTCTGCCTGTTCCTGCCCTGCTCACCTGTTGTGCCCTTCTAAGATGTGTTTGTTCAAACTGCCATCCTGTTGCAGACCTGTAAGCCTGATCCTGACCTTATCCTTGAGTAAATTTCAATTTATCCTACCTGCTTGCCTGGTGTGCCTTTTTCCATATTGAAGTCCTCCTCCCTTTGTTAAGAGACTTCACTGATAGTCATAGTCTAAGGAAAAATACACTGATTTCTTTGCATAAATTTAATAAATTACAGTTTAATTTTATCTTAAATTGATTTGACATAATATTTTTACTGACTTCTTAAAATGATGAGATACTGGGGCATTGTTTTTGGAAAGCCATGTTGCTGTTAATTCTAAATGTAACTTTTAAATCCTTTGAGCACAAACAACACGACAAAAATTCAATTCACCTTACTTGGGCGGAGGCAAATATCTCAAAACACCTTCACATACAGCTGAAACAGTTTACATGACTAGACACTGTAATGATAAGTAACAAGTTACATGTTTTTTATGCTGGCAATAGCCGTGGCCGGAGGCATTATGATTTTGGGTTGTCTGTTCATCTGTCTGTATGTCCGTGAGTACGTGCCCCCTTATTATTAAGAACACTTTGAGAGAATTTCTTCAAATTTGGCAAAAATGTTCACTTGGACTCAACAATCACCTGACTAAATTTTGGTGGTCATAGGTCAAAGGTTAAGGTTACTGTGACCTTGCCTGCCTCATTCACGTGAAAACAATACTTGAAGAATGCCCTGGAGGACTTTCTTTAAATTTGGCACAAACATCTACTTGGATTCACTGATGAACTGATTAGATTTTGGTGGTCAAAGGTCAAGGTCATTGTCACCTCATCTTTCTCGTTCTTGTGAACGTGATATCTCATAAATACCTTGAGGGAAATTCTTCAGCTTTGTCACAGATAAGCTTAAGAATAAGCTGAATAGAATTGGGTGGTCAAAGGTCAACTTCACTGTGACATCATAATATTTTGCATAAAACACTTTTTCTGGCCATTACTCAGTGTCATAACTTAGAATTAAAAGGGGAGACATTTAATCAGATACTGAATTGGTGACGCTAATCTGAAACTGTGCTGATTGTATAGATCTTCTGTGTGTGAAGCATCCATGTTTTAACAGGCATGGATGTAAACTGTAAGAGAAACTTGACTGGTGCGCGGAAACATACAACCATGGGGTGGGAATTCTACTTTTTTATTGCACAGTGGATATTGTTATCTCTCTCTCTCACAGCTCTGCAGGCCTCGCTTCACCAGTCAAGCAGTAAGTGACAGTTGCAGTGTTTGGGTGGGGCTGCTGATAATGTTCCAGTTTCAGTTTGAATTGGGCTTTAATAAGCTTATCGGCCCCAGCTGTCTGTGGTCAGAGGAACTGCCATAAAATACTATAAACCCTCCCTCTGTATTTCATTGCTTAAGGAGAACATGCCATGGCAGGGTGCATAGCAAAGCAGTTTCATGCAGTGTTGAGGATTGTTTGGTACTAAATTCTTTAGTAAGACACCTTCAGTTTCTCAGAGGAAAAGAATAAAGCCACAAAAAGCACATTCACAACAACAAACAACATCCTGGTGATGTCTTAGAGACTTTTCAATAGAAGAGTTAAAGATGTTTTGTTGTTTGTCCTGATGGTGGCGCTAAAGGAAGGGTCAAGGAGGGTTTCTAACCACAGCTGAGTTAGAATGTGGTCAGATTATTTTGTATTTATATCAGACCTTTCATTAAAGTTAGTGCAGGTTGGACCAACTAATAAAACTGAAAATATTACCAGCAACAGGCTCTGAGGTAAAATATAAGATTCAATAAAGTAAAGTAAAGATGTGAGGTTTAAAAAAAGCCTTGTTAGCCAACTAACTAGTCACCAGTTCTTGGGTTTAGTTTAGCTAATTGATCCTCTGTTAGGCCCCACCCCTTTGTGGTGGTCTATCTGTTAGAGCAAGCACGGAGCCCACACTGAAATATCATTAACTTTTTTTGAAAAAAGAAAAAAGTGATTTCAGAGAGAAACAGGCAGGTGGGTCTACAGTGTAGGCCTATGTTTGAAGGATATGCCCGAGGTGCTAAACATGTTAAAACAAAAAGATAGTTCGAAGCTAAAGCCTGTACTATAGGCTAACATTACAGATCACAGTGTTCGCGTGATCTGTAACAGGTTTTGGAATGGCAGGCTTTTGACCTCTCCAGGTAACAAATCAGCCTGAAAATAAAGAATATCTTGCATGTAGTCTGTGGAGCACCGCCGTGGTGTTGTTGTTGGGCCCTTGTCGGAGCTGGCCAGTGCTACTCTCTGATTGGTCAGCTTGCTTTCAATGGCCGGGACTTAATGAAGGGTCAATTAAGTTTGAAAAAAGCTATCAAGTTAGGTCTAAACAACAAAACCCAGCTGTCTACAGGGTGGATTAGTGACTAGGCTGACAGCTTTCTCCCATTTAATGGAGCAAGGCTAGCAGTTCCCCCCTGCTTCCAGTATTTGTGCTAAGCTAAGCTAAACATGTTCTGATACCCATCTACTCAATTGCCTCTGGGGAAGAAAGAGAACGTTGTCTCTCCAGTCTCCTCAGTAGGCTGTCCATCATAGTCATACTGTAGGTTCTGTGTAAAGTGTGTGTGTGTGTGTGTGTGTGTGTGTGTGTGTGTGTGTGTGCGTGTGTGTGTGTGTGTGTGTGTCTTTAAGCAGCTCAAACATTAGAGCGTCTCAGTGTTTGTTCAGTCTGTCAATGAGTAAACCTGTAGCAGGAACAACTCCTCACATACAGTGAACCAGAAGTCACAGCTGTCAGCACCATGGACACAGGTAGGCTTCACACACTATTTTTTCTACTCATTCAGAACTAGATCATTGACAAGTCAACATGGAAATGTTTTGTCATATTTCTGTTCGATCTAAACTGACATCTTTAACAGTCAGAGGCTCAGTATAGTTGCCCTGACCCCAGCTGTCTGGAGCTATGAAAACATGTCAATGTCAAAATGTTAAACATGAAAAACTTGTCTTAGACTTATTTTATGAGATTTTTTTGTCGAACAACTGTTATTTATTTTGAATATCAGAAATGCCACAGACATTAGGAATAACTAAAAGCACATAACACAAGAACACAAACATGAAAAAAAAGCATTTTACTTGAATTGACATTATGGCACATGTGATTTTCAGACTTTTAATATGTGATAAAATGTGCATGAGCCTATATTAATGATATCAATATCATATCAGCCTGTATTAATACAGCAACATGTAATTCACAGCATTTCACAAACGCTGTTTGCAAGTAAACCTGCAGAGTTTTGACGGAGACACTTCAAAACCTTTTCAAGCCTCTCCGTTCTCTGAAAAGCCATTAAAGTTATTAATTTAGAGCTGGCATCATTCTGAACACACTAACATGGCATGCTAATATGCTATTGTTGCATATAGTATTTAGCATGGTAGCATGTTAGCAATGCTTGCACACTTTAAAGGGGAAGGTATCACCTAAATTATGAATTCCAGTACATTATCTCCATGGCCTGGGAAAGTTCAATCAGTTATTAAACATGAGATACTCTCTTTCAAAGCAAAAAACCAGAGCAGGAAGTCTCCAACTTGTGATGTCATGAAGTATAAAGTCTGGAGCTGCTCCATAGACAATAAATGGGGACCTGATTTTATGGACCTACAGAATTTTTTCTTTTGTACTGAAATGAGCTCTAGTGCCAATATACTCAGAACATTCCTCTGGGTGCTCTCAGAACCTGTTTAGACATGGTGTTAACATGTGTCTTGGGTAATCTGATTACAAATCAACCCGGTCTTACACGGAAATTGTAGAAAACCAGTGCTTGGTCAGACTCCAACAAAAAAGCCTTCCATTCATGTTAGCATGATACGCAGCTGGTTCCTGTTATTGTTTAATGGTACCCAGCAGCATCAGGAGGAAACACCGTGGGACAACAATGAAAGTTAAGGTAGTGGCAGTCCAACTAGGGATGTGTGGTGGATGGGTCTAACAACCACCAACTTTCACCTGGAAAGCCAGTGTTCTGAACCCAACCACGTGTGTGTGTGTGTGTGTGTGTGTTGTTGAAGAAAAAAAAAGTCAATTCACAGTGTTTATTTTGAAAGAGATGGGAGATGTATGCAAACTGTACATTTCCTGTGAAAACAGAGGTGTATATGAAAACAGACAATGCATGTATTAGGCTGACCTTAACACGGTGTCCCAGGGTGTGAGAATGTGTTGCACAATTAGACAGTCTAAACTACCATCATTGTGATTCCACCACTCAAACCCCTTGCCAAGGTGGTCTGGGACACATTTGACCACATATCTTTCGTATTATAAACAGTAATGTGTCCTAATGCATCGCTGACAAGGACTATGTTATTGGTGCAGGACGTGGTTGTTGTTTTGGTGAAAATGCGCTGAAAGCTCTATAACTTACCCATTTTATGTCGAATTGGACAGAGTGTTGCATGAACATCCCTCGTTTGCTGTGTGGAATAGACGTGTTGAATTCTGTTGTACAGCTGTACTGACACAACCACCAATGTGACTAGCAAGCATGCTACAGAGCAGCTAGCAAAAGTGTGGACATAATAACTGTATATGGGGCAGTACCAAATTGGAATGCAGGTGGTCATCTGGAGACACAGAATAGACACAGGCGTGAACAGCAGTGTATCTCGGCTCACTGAGACATGTTGATACCAGATCTAACCAGGCTCTCAGTGTCTTTTAGATCAGTGGTTCCCAACTGGTCCTTAGTCATTAGTTCAAGGTCCACACAGTTTAACATATTCAGCATCATACTTGCGTTCAGCCATGTCATCAAAACTAGTTTGCTGTCTCTGTTAAGTTCATTCACTCTACAACAGGAAACGGCACTTCTAATTAAAAGCTCTGTGCAGGATATTTAGTGCACTCAAATGTGAAATAGGCGCGAGTCACTTGCGGTCCATACAGAATAGACCTGTAACCAACCAGTCGGGAACCACTGATTTAGATCATCCTTCCCACTTAATTTGTACGTGGAGCAGCTCCAGACTTAGTGCTCGATGACATCACAAATTCAAGTTTTAGCACTCTCGTTCTTGGATTAGGGAGAGACGTGATACTAATACTAATATTTTTGGACTGTCTTAGACCACGGGAATAAAATGTGTGAATATTGACAACAGACATAGTTCCTCCTTAACATTTTAGACCTTGGCAATAGTAGACTGACAAAACAATCTAAACGCAAGGTCCTACAAGCTTTTGTATATATAATATTTAGAAGGCTCCTGAACATCTGTAAATGTAAATATGCATTTTATCTCAAGTATAAACAAATTTAGTTCATATTTATAAAAAAATATATATTGCATTATTTATTTATGTTTGTTTTGAAACCTTTCCAAGGTAATTGATGGTGGTTTTATTTTGTTACTCTGGGACAGAGTCAGGCTAGCTGTTTCCCCTGTTCACAGTCACTATGCCAAGCTGACCAGCTGCTGGCTGAAGCTGCATATTTTTTTTTTAAAGATTATTTTTTGGGCCATTTTGCCTTTAATTGATAGGACAGCTAAGCGTGAAAGGGGGAGAGAGAGAGGGAGTGACATGCAGCAAAGGGCCACAGGCTTGAGCCGAACCCAGGCCACTGCGGCAACAGCCCTGCACACGGGGCGCCCGCTCCACCACCAAGCCACCGACGCCCCTGAAGCTGCGTATTTAATGGATGTATGTGGGGGTGGTAGCCTATTTCTCAAAATGCCAGACTTATTTCTCTAGATGGCACTTTTATAAATGAACAGGCCTATGATTCCTTTGAACCATAGGAATCTGTCACAGTATGACACCTTCTGATGCTCTTGTGTTTGTTTGACAGGAGTCAGTCCGGGTGATTAAAGCACTGCTGCTTCACGTCTTACTGAGCTGAACTGAAAGAGAGCAAGGTAAACATCTACAACACTACTCCATGTTGTTTCCTAAACAAAGCTGACATAACATATCATGTGTGTCCTCATCTTTGAAACATGTCACAACATTGTCTGTTCTGTTTATGGCATTAGAAAGTAAATATGATCTCATGTTTAGTTGGTTGTGTTTACAAACCAAAACATTCTTCTGCCATTAACATTCTCAGTTTTCTGTGTTTTTTTTGGCATCTGAGAAAAGTGGTGAACTTTGTATTTTGGAATTAGGTTTGGCTGTAGGAAACACATGAGCCTTTTCTTTCAAGAGAGTTATTTGTTGCTGAAGAAGAACAGGGAGTGCTTACAGAGGGAGAATGCAGCCTGTGACCTTTGCCCTTCCACATATCACTAGTCATGTTAGTGACTGTAACTTATTTATATGATGTGGTCATTAGGTCTCCATAAAACACTAAAATGCAAATGTAGTTTTTAACACTGTGTCACTGTGGTGCTGTTTTGCTCCGTTGTTTTGTGTTGTAAATAAGACTTAAAGATTAAAAGCTGTTTACTGTTTAAACAGTCCTCCTCCTCTTCCTCATTGCCTAAAAGCTCTTTAGTTTGATGCATGTTGACAGAAGCTGAAAGCAAACAACCTGCAGCACATTTTCGTGTATTGTCCAATGTTTGTGTACAGCTGTCATCAGGACTTTTTTGTTACATTTTGTTAAGTTACTTTTTAAATGTCTACTTTAAAATGCTGATATTAAAATAAATAATGTCACACTGCAGGGCTCCAATGTCCACTTATTTATTACACAAGGCAGTTGTGCTCAAAACTTCACCACCTTGGTGTAATAAATAAGTGGACAAGTGATTTATTTATTTTGATGTCTGCTAACTTTTGGTTCAGCACCTGTCTTTGTTGGTCTGGATGTGCGTGCATACTCCTGCTTTGAAATGCTGCCACTGGTAATGTCTATCCCTTTTGTTTCAGTACTGTTGTTACAGTATTAAAAACACTGTTGATCAACTTGACAGTTAGTTTTCATTTGTAATCACATTTATATTTGCTGCCCAGGTGGTTTGAAAAGTTTTTTCCGGCTATTTGCAGAGTGACTCAACAGCAGAAAGATGCTACATATTTTCAACAACATATAATGCTATCAGTTTGTTAAACTGTCCCATGGTCACAAGGGTCAAAGACAAATGATTAATCCAGCCTCAGCTGCCTCGTGATGCCTGTCTGAACACATTAACGTCTGAAATAAGTGAGAGTGTTGCCAGGCTAGATTGACAGTTTTCCTTCCTATCACAACTTAAAATCCATTCAACTGAATAAAAACATGGGTAACTAGCTACATAAAAAAATAAAAAGTCTTTCAGTAACGTTAATTTAGTTAATTAGTTTAAAAAACAATTGTTTAAAGTAGTACTACTTACTGCCAAAAGTAACAGAGATTACCAGGTGGTTAAGGTTAGTGAGCGGTGACAGTCATAGTTAAATGATTATTATCATTAATCATTATTACAGTTTGATGTTCCATATATCATTTGCAAAGCATAACACAGCAGCAACTATGTTCATAGTTACAGAGACAGAACACACAACCATAAAAACCTGTACAGTAGCCTATTTATGCTAATAGCTTTGTGAGGCTACTTTGAGCTAAATGCTTAAATCAGCTTGTTTACTATGTTCATCACCTAAGTTTAGCCTGTTAGCATGCTAACATTTGCTAATGAGACGTAAAAAACAAAACAAAATACAGCTGAGGCTGATGGGGATGTCATTAGTTCTGCAGGTACATGGTCATAAAACAAAGTATTGGACATATTAAGACGTTGGCCTGATGATAGTGCAAGATGAAAAGTCAAAGGACCACCAAAGTTATTACAATTCATCCTGAGGGGAACATGAATCACATTTCATCACAACCCAATAGTTGTTGAGATATTTCAGCAGACTGACTGACTGACTGACTGACACTGGCAGTTATTGTTGTTGTTGTTTCTTGGTCCACCACTTTGGTCCGGACTGAAATATATGAAAATCCAGATTGAGACACAAGATGGTTTAACAAAATATTTTATACAGCTAGATAAAGTGATGACCCACCCCTTGGTGTAGTTGTAGTTGATGAGGTGGGTGCTTAAAAAAAGTGCTTTCATTCATGTGTAACTGAAGGAGCACAGTGGATGGTTGACCGTGCTCATTTGAAATAACATGTATACAATAACAGAACAGTTTATCAATGCCATTTTCTGTGCCTGGCTAACTTGAAGATGTTTACAAAGTGAAAGTGATATTCCAACATGATGTCACTATGAATATTTGCAATTTAACATGAGCTAATTTTATATACATTGTGTCTGAAGACATTAGTCAGACTCTTAAAAAGAAAAAAGAAAATCCTTATGACTGTCTTCTGTAATTTCAGGGATCTGGACATTGCTAAGTGGTCTTGATAGGTGCATTTTCTGATGTTTTTTGTTTCTTCTTTCAATATAATGTTCATTTTGGACTGTTAAAAATGGAGGGGTCCAAGGCTGCCTTTTAAAAAAAAGTGTAGGGGACACGTCCCTGTGTTCAACCATAGATTAGACTCCCGACCTCAACGCAGAGATTCCAAACAAATTAATCAGTTACCCAAAAAATGTGAACCTTTCCTCATAATTATTGTAATATGTACAGTTCTTGGGTGTGTTGATTTGAATAAGGTCTGGGTTATTTGTTCACGGTTGAGGAATTCTGACACACCATCTGTAAATTTGGCTAGCTCACATTCCTGTGACACACTCAGAGGTAGCACTGAGGTCAACCATCACTTGACTCACTTCCTGTTCTCTCAGCACACCTTAAAACCTCTCGCCCTCTCTTCTTTCATTTCTGTCTCTCTCAGTGATAATGGCAGCGGTCGGAGCAGAGGCCGCTGGGTCGTGGTTCCTGTCGTCAGGAGTGGCTGGTTTCTTCATCCTTCTCGTGCTCCTCTCCATCTTCCTTACAGCACTCTGCAGCGACTGCAACAAGTCAGTTGGCCCTGTACTGTGTATTTCTGTTTCTGTTAACAAATCACACATTCAGAGTCAAAGCAACAATATAGAATCTGTCATAGATCTTCTTCCTCTGTGCCATAGAGCTCCATTGTTGGTTTATTGTTTATTGTTTATCAAAATAGGATCCCCATTACCTGACGCCGAGGCAACCAGCTAATCTTCCTGGGGTCCATAGACCTTAATTACATTACAACTTTGAACAATTCATAACACATAAACCAGACATTACAAGGTAAAGACATTACAATACATAACACATAAAACATACATAAGAGCATAAAAACATAACATAACAAAAAGCAATCACAAACTATGACCAAACAGTATTATACAACACAGCACAAGAACTTCAACACTGGCTCCCTTGTAAGTGAGATCTTAATTCCTTTTTGAAGCGTGGCTTGCCTTTGATATCCCTTATGCCACTTGGAAGACAGTTCCATGCATGCCCTGTATACCCCAGTTTTTTGCATCTTATTGGATTTTGCCCGGGGTAAGGTTATCTGCCCGCTACAGGCTCCTCTAGTAGAGTGCATATGCACAGCTGAACTGGAAAAAAATTTAATCAAAAATAAATTTAGGATTTTGGGTTTGAATAACTTTGTGAAAAAATATTAATAAATTATTTGATATTCTCTTCTCAACACTTAACCAGTTCAGACTGACATGCACCTCAGCGACATTGGACCTAGAAGAGTAGCCCAGGACAAGTCTAGCTGCTTTATTTTGTGCAATTTGTAATCTGCTGAGGAGTCCTTTTGAAACAGATGCCATTTCCCCGCGGAGGCAACAACTTTACTCATTTTAGAGATCATACTGTAAATGTGTTCAGACCAAGTTGACGAGACATCAAGCCATAGACCCAGCAGCTTGGTTTTCTTCACCTGTTCTATAGGTTATAGGCACTGCTAGCTGTGAATTAAGTTTATGTTCAGTTTTTAATCTATGATTAGAACCAAATACCATATAGACAGTTTTGGATATATTAAGCATCATCTTGTTTGACTTTATCCATTCATAAATAAGGTCAAGTTCACTGTTCAAAACCTGTTGTAGCATGGAACATGTTGTTGCAGCATAGTAAAGAGTAGAATCATCAGCGTACAAGGTCAAATTAGCCTATTCAATTGCAAAAGGCATGTCATTTGTGAATATTGAAAACAGAAGGGGCCCTAGGCGACTCCCCTGCCTACCCTCCTATTGTTAGAAAAAATGCTATTGAAGAAGACTCTCTGAGACCTGAGTGACAAATAACTCCTTAAAAGTGAAGGAGCAGAGCTTTTAAAACCATAACAATTAAGTTTGCGAATTAAAAGGTTGTGGATAATCATGTCGTAGGCTGCGCTGAAGTCTAACAAGACTGCGCCCACCAAGTTTGACCTGTCCATTTCTGATAACCAACTGTCAGACATTTGAGTTAGTGAAGTACGGGTTTAATACCCCGCCCGATATGCATGTTGATACTTGTTTATCAAGTAATTTACAGAGAAATACGACTGTATTTGCTCGAAAATAATCTTTTCAAAAACTTTGTTAAGTATGGGCAGAATACTAATAGGTCTACTGTTGGGACCATTGAATGTAGATTTTGCGTCTTTAGGATGTGGGATGATCTTTCCTTCCTTCCATGTCATTGGAAAAACAGCACTAATTAGACACCTGTTAAAGATGTGACAGATTGGTGTTGAGACATAGTGAGCAGACATCCTCAACGATTTACCCTCAAGATGGTCAATACCAGTGGATTTAGAATCTGTCAGTGATTTCAATAATCTTTCAACCATCTCAACATCAACTGGATGGAATTCAAAAGTACAGCTTTTACATATCATAATACACTCTTTAATCAGTATCTCAGAACTGGACTTGGAAGTAGAGACCATACTCTGTCTAAGTTTACAAACCTTGTTCACAAAATAATCATTAAAATAATTAGCAATGTGAAAAGGCTTAGTCAGATAGACCCCATCAGATTCTACAAAGGAGGAGCAGGTGTTTTTTTTTTTTTTTTTTTTTTACCCATAATCTCATTTAGAACATTCCAAAGCTTTTTACTATTTTGACCACTATCAGAGATTCCCTGTTGATAATAAGTTATCTCTTTATTCTACTCATCTTGGTTACTTGGTTTCTTAGCTTACAGTAATACTTTCTGTCCTCAGGCGAACCAGACTGAACAGCAACCTTGGCTCTTTCTGACATTAAGTCCTTCAATGAATTGTCACTCCATGCGGCGCCTTTGGCTTTAACTGTGAACTTCTTTAAAGGGGCGTGCCTGTTAATAATTTTCATAAAATAATCCCTAAATATCCATCTGCATCATTAACAGCGCACACATCAGCCCATTTTGTTTTACCAAGTTCATCAAAAAAAGCCTCATCATTAAATTTCTTAAAGGTTCTAGTCAGTACAATTTTGGCATTGGCTTTTGGCAGCTTAGTTCTCCTAATCACAACAATAATATTACGGTCACTGAAGCCAACTGGAATAGACATGGGTCTGGAACACCTCTCAGGAGTATTAGTATAAATAGTAATAGTATAATATATGGTCAATGCATTTTGAGGTTGTGACCCCAGAGCTGTTGACAGAAATTCTGGTTGGTTTAGACATAATTTGAAATACTCCACAGGTGTCTATGATGGATCTAAGCTTATTTCTCAGAGAACAATTCCCCGAGAGCCAGTCAATATTCACATCTCCCATTAAATACTATTCACAGTTTTCTTCAGTAGCCCTATCCCTACCCCCAAACCTATTTCTGTCCCTTCTGTATAAGATGAAACCGTCGATAGCCACATCATTTCAAATAGTTAAGGAAGAGTTAAGGAAGGAATTATCTAGATGAGTTTCAGAAACTGCAAGGATATTTATCTTATTTGATTTCACAAAGAGAGACAATTCATGTGTTGGTACCACCCCAAAGTGTAATATATAAATATCAACTGTTTCTCTCCAGAGTTACTTACAGCACCATTAATTTAAGGAAGGTTACAGTCTCCTAACATGTCAAATGTTTTCAACATATTTTAGTGGCTGTTCACTGTAAAATGAGTAAGTTTGTGACCCAGCCGCCATGTTGGATATAGGGAGTACCTAGCACCACCCACAAGTCAGAACAGCTTTCCCATTTTACAGCTAAACAGTCACTAAAATGTGTTCCCAAGGTGAGATAGGCAACGCAGTAACCGAATCTTGATACATATTTGATCAGCGCTGCCTAGTCTGACAGTTTAAGTACAGTGCGCAGAGCGAATGACATGACTGACAGCTGCATTAGAGACTCAACTGTGACTGGTTGTTGCTGCCGCACCGTGGTCTTCTTCTTTCAGAACACAGTGACAGTTTTAGCAAATGCACACACAGCTGAACACATGAACACAGTTATTTTCATAAAACTCACCAACTGGAGCTTTAAGTCACATGCTTCATGTATGTCGTCATTTATTAACTGGTCATTTATTATTTTTGCTTTTATCCACACAATTGTTACACCTCACATTTTTTTTTTTTTTTTTTTTTTTTAAATTTGCAGTTATTTGCAATATTTTTTTATGTGTGAACTGAAATACACATAAAGCCAGGTGGATGAAAAAACATAGTGGTTGTTGATGAACACAATAAATCTAGATTTATATTAGAATAATTTGTGTTTAATCGGCAACTCTCTTTAACCCCACTACTACAACACACAAACTGTGTGTGTGTGTGTGTGTGTGTGTCTCAGTTAACTTAATAAGGAAGACATCCCACAGAGGTTCAGACCACTGACAAAACAAAGCAGTAAACTGCTTCAGATGTCACCAATCCAGATTTTTGTAGTTTTGAAGCGCACTGTGATCCGGCCGTTAACATTACCACTGGGAATATTGAAACAAGCGTTGCCACTCCAGTGTTATATGTTACATCACGTGTTTAAATGTTTGGAGCAGGGGACCAGGGGAGCAACCTTGCACTCTGACACTGACATAACAGTGTTAGATTGCAAGACTGTGGCTATTTCCTGAAAACACTATGTGCTGGTGCAGAGCCAGTGAAGCCACAGTAAAAAAAGGTATTATATGTTTGTCCATATTGCGCTAGTTTCTAATGCCTTGTACCTGCTGTGTGATGGTTCAAACTGCAGCTAGGACTCAGATTTTATGAGCTTATCTTACATTAGTTACAAAATGTGAATATGCAACTGTGTTTGAACAAACAACAAGAGTTTGTTCAGATGGGGGAGAATCATCAGATATTCCAAAGGTTCATTTGATTTGACATTTGCACATGGTAAATGGACCTTGTATAGCACCTTTCTAGTCTTCTGACCACTCAAAGGGCTTTATACACCATGAGTCACATTCACCCATTCACACACACATTCATACACTGGTGGCCAAGGCTACCATACAAGGTGCCACCTGCTACTCACACACTGATGGAAGCATCATCAGGAGCAATTTGGGGTTCAGTATCTTGCTCAAGGATACTTCGACATGCAGACTGGAGGAGCCGGGGATTGAATCTTCCGATTAGTGGACAACCCCATTTAACTTTATTGTTATTGCATAGTGCAAGTACTGACATGCAGTTTAACATTTACCAATAATGCAAACAGCTTCATGTGCAGAGTTTAGAGATTATACAGACTAAACAGCTGGGGGTATGATATAAATATGGTGTGTAAACTATAGGACAGTTAGTCTGTACAGTAAGGGGTATGTTAAACTGGAACTTGTCTTGTTCAGTTGCTGTTGTGTTGTTGGGCCCATACAACCAAGGGTCTGTCAAACTGTCAAATGGTATTATTCAATTATTTACAATTTTGTCAAGACATTATAAAGGTGTAATTAAGTTTAATGCTGTGGTGTGAAATAAAATATGAATAAAATTGACAATTAGGGCCCATCCAAGATGTTTCCTCTAGTTACAGGACTGTGTAGTTGTTTAGGTTTTATAAACAATGTTGTCCTGATTTGTCTCTTTTTGTTTTGTAGACGTTCTTTTGAGCTGCGAGAGTCTGAGGCCGACAAAAATCCTTCAACTCTTGTCAGAGTGGTAAGAGACCTCTGACTTTTGAACTTTCCTGAGTTTTTCATCTGTTCATTTTAACAGTATCCTATATTGTCTGAGAGTAAAGAGTACACCTTTAATGTTGTGTTGACTGACAGGTTAAGCTGGAAGAGGCCATGGTGGCGAGAGAGAATCCAATGATCAATGAGATACAAAATGATGAAAAAGGTGAGTTAATTTCTGAAAAGTGAACCTATTTCACCTATAATTTCTGTCTCTTAATCATATTTCCCTTGTGTGTGTGTGTGTGTGTGTGTGTGTGTGTGTGTGTGTGTGTGTGTGTGTGTGTGTTTTCAGATTTTAATCTTGGTCAAGAAAACACAGTCTCCTTCACCCCTTGGAGGAGTCACTTGGGGGCGCCACAGAACCATCAAGGTCAGTCTGGCTGCTCAGTAAATGATAAAACACACACAGAGGACATGCATGGGCGGATTATGAGACAGTGGGTCCCTGGGCGCATATATGCAGTGGGCCCCGACACCTCACATGGAAACAAGACACAGATTCTGTGCTGAGTTTCCCTCTTGTTGATGTTGTGTCTGTTGTAGTTGCTTTGTGTCTCTTTGAGGTCTTTTGTGTTTCCTTTTAGTTGTGTTGTGTCTCTTTATAGTCGTTTTGTGTCTCTGTAATCATTTTGTGTCTCTGGGTCATCCTGTGTGTCCTTGTAGTTGTTTTGTGTCTCTTTGCTGTCATTTTGTGGTTGTTTCATCCATTTTGTAGTTATTTTGTGTCTTTGCAGTTCCTTTGCATCCCTTTGTGGTCATTTTGGGACTTTCTGGTTAGTATGTGTTAATTTGAGTGACATTTTGCAGGAAAAATGTCACTTCAATTAAAACCTTTGGGCCCCTTGGCCTGTGCGTGTTAGGCCTGTTCAGTAATCCATCCATGCCGACATCAAATACCTCAGTGTCTTTTAGAGAGTTTTTACAATGTCCATTCTGTCTTTTCTGACTGTGTCCACCATGTTTAAACCTTCGTGTTTTATAGTATATGAAATCACTTCAAACTTATAAGTTCAAAGTTGTTGTTGTTTTTTAATGTTCTTTGCTTATTTGTACCAGTACGCAGCTTTAATGTATGATGCAGGTCTCTTTTCTTTTTTCCCTTTGCTTTGTTATTATTCTTGTATGTATGTGTGTCGATCGGTTTCTTTCTTTCTGCCTCTGTTACACATTATTTCTTCCCTGGAGATAAATGAAATGCCAGTTTCAACTCAGTGTTTTGCTCCATTAACTGCTGAAATTTCTGCTTGTTTGTTTGTTCTGTTGCTGTGGATGCGTGTGTGTGTCCTCAGATGCTCAGACCAATGGCAGTGCAGCAGTGATAAAGACAGCAAGTGTTTCTGACACTGCAGGAGGTACTTTGCTATTTGTCTTTGATCCCTTTGATCAGTAAAAAGGTAGTTTAACATTTTCGTTTTATTAATCTAGACTGACAACACTAAAGAATATAGGAAACGTTGTAACTACATCTCCCATGATGCTCAATTCCCACTGCTGTGTGTGTGTGTGTGTGTGTGTGTGTGTGTGTGTGTGTGTGTGTGTGTGTGTGTGTGTGTATTCAGAGTCAAATCCTGAAGAGGAAACCTCTGTCACGTTCACTCCGTGGAGGAGCCACCTGAGGGAGCCATCTAACCAGGGTCTGGATCTCTGTTTTTTGTGACATAACAACTAGACCAAGAAGAAGTACATGAATTTATTAGTTAACCAACAGAAAAATAAAAAATACCAAAGATTTTATGGTTCCAGCTGCTCTAATGTGACAATTGTGTGACAATTGTTATGTTTTTGTTTTTGACTCAGGGAAATAATTTACAGGAATAATAATTAGTAAAACGTTTTTCTCTTACAGATCACATCTACCACACCATTGGTGAAGGGCGGAGCAGCAGCGGAGGTGATGCTGACCAGTCATCATTACCAACCAATCAGGAGCAAGAGGAGGAGCGCAGCGCTCTCTCTGCAGTGGCGGGGGATTTGATCGACAGGAAATCAGTGTATGCACGAGTCAGCAAAAAGACGACACCGACCACACCCCCTGTTTATACACCTGAGGAGGTGCAGGTGGAGGAGGAGGAGGAGTCTTCACCTCCACTGCCTGATAGGAAGTCTCAGCTGGAGGGTTGATGTGTGAAGTGTGAAAGGACAAAGACTGAAAGACGGCAGCTAAAGGACAAAAATGAAAGACTAGGAACAAATGATGAAGGATGAAGTCTAAGTGTATGAGAACGAGAAATAGAGATAGGCTACAAAAGGATAAAAGACAACGAAGGATGAAGAAAGAAGGATAGTGGTGTGTTTTCACAAAACACAAAGGAAATTTTTGCTTTGTGTTACTCGTGGGAATACAGGCACTGTAGTGCCGCTGGTTGAATATTTGCCCTGAAGAGCTGTGCTAACAGCTGTGCTAACCTAACTGGGGAAGGCAGCTACCAGTTACAGTAAAGTAAAACTGATGGCTGGAATAAAGTCATGTCAATACGGTAAACTCGGAAGCCCCGCAATCTGAAGCACCAAGAACCAAAACGACAACACTCTATTATTTTTTCATCTTGTCCAGAGCAGCACATTACTACTTAACTCCTCCCATGTTTTACCTTTCACAATAGGCCAGCTAAAATTACTCAGAGCATTTTGTCAAGAAGCAGCTCAACAAAAAACAGCATGATAAAGTCTGGGCACCCCTGGTCAAAATTTTGTTTACTGTGAGTAGTTAAGTCAGGAGAAGATGAACTGATTTCCAAAAGGCATGAAGTTAAAGAAGACACATTTCTTCAGTATTTTAATGATGTTTAGGTCGGGGGACTGTGAGGGCCATGGCAAAACCTTCAACTTGCGCCTCTTGAGAAAGTCCATTGTGGATTAGAGGTGTGTTTAGGATCATTGTCCTGTTGTAGAAGCCATCCTCTCTTCATCTTCAGCTTTTTTACAGATGCTGTGATGTTGCTTCCAGAGTTTGCTGGAATTTAACTGAATCCATTCTTCCCTCTACTTGTGAATTGTTCCTTGTGCCACTGGCTGCAACACAAGTCCAAAGCATGATCGATCCACCTCCATGTTAAACAGTTAGACAGATGTTCTTGACATGAAATTCTGAACACTTTTTTTTCTCCAAACATTCCTTTGCTCATTACATCCAGAAAGTTCTATTTTAACTTCATCAGTCCACAGGACTTGTTTCCAGAAAGCACCAGGCTTGTTTAGATGTACCTTTGCAAACTTCTGACACTGAATTTCCTTTGATGACTCTTCCATGAAGGTCATATTTGTACAGGTGTCGCTGCACAGTAGAACAGTGCACCACCACTCCAGAGTCCGATAAATCTTCCTTCAGGTCTTTTGCAATCAAATGGGGGGTTTGATTTGATACATCAACTCTCTCGGAAAGTTTTCTTGGTCTTCCAGACCTCAACTTGACCTCCACAGTTCCTGTTAACTGTAATTTCTTAATGAACTGAGGAGACAGCTATCTGAAAACACTTTGCTATCTTCTTATAGCCTTCTCCTGCTTTGTGGGCATCAGTTATTTTAGTTTCCAGAGTGCTAGGCAGCTATTTAGAGGAGCCCATGGCTGCTGATTGTTGGGACAAGGTTTCAGGAGACAGAGTATTATAAAGCCATGAAATCTGCATCACCTGTTCTTTCCTAATGATGATTCCAAAGAAGAAAGAGCCCTAACAAGCTAATTAAGGTCTGAGACCCTGATAAGTTTCCTGAGAGCTCAAATGGCTTGGGGTGCCCAACCTTTGCATGGTGCTCCTGTTCTTTTTTTGCTCTGAAATTGTACAAAACAAAAATAATACACCGATCTTGCTTAGAATGTTGAAATGCTTGTTTCATCTTTAACTTCATGCCTTGATCAGTTCATCTGCTACATAATTAACTGTAATTAACACAGTAAATTCATTTTTGACAAAGGGTGCCCAAACTTTTGCATGCAACTGTAGCTTAACAGGTATCAGATACATATTTTCACAACTTACAAGTAAGTCCTATGGCTTCACTCACTTTTCTCTGAGCCCTCTCCTTTTTTGTTCTGTCTCCGTACTGATGTTGAGTCGAAGAGCTTTGGGTGTCACACAGAGGGCAACAATAAGTTATTCCACCATTTCTGATTGTCAGTGAAATGAGGAGGATCTCAGCCAGATCTCAACACTGATAGGCAATCAAACTTAAGATAAAGGACAAAACACAGAAACACATAACTTACGTTGGTGCTTCTAAAAATGCTATCCAAGTTCATTATTAAACATAACGGGATGACCTTCTCCAATGATTTGGCATTAGTGACATTAGTTGGAAAGATTTAGAACAAATCAATCAAAGAAATAAAAAGAAGAACAACACACGTTATTACATGTTCTTACGTTGTCCGGTGGAAAGGACTTTTTTCAGGCCTTAAACCTCTTCACTTTGCTTTCTGTGTTGAGATTTGATTTTAATGTGGCATGGTAAATTATTGTAATGACCCCTGACTGCTGAAAGTGGAGGTAGATATGATGTATATTTTTCTATAATAAAGCTATGCAGTTTAAAAAGAGAGAGCAATCTTGCAGCATGACCGGACATTATTTCATCATTTCATGTGAGAGTGTATCACCAGGTTTCTGATCAGTGAAAGCAAGTTTGGAATAAAGTTGCAACATTTAGAAATCCATGATGAGTCAGTCAGTGAATTCAGATGATGTTACTGTGTCATGAGTCGACGTCCAAATGTAACTGACAGTGCCATGAATGTGTGTGTGTGTGTGTACGTACGTGCGCTGGAAAACATGTCAACAGGCACGTTCACCGCTTCACTCAGCTGACTCAGAGAGCTGAGCATTCACTGAATGTGCACATTCTAGCAGATGACAGCGGATAAGACACACAGCTTTTAGTAAGAAAGGCAACTCCAGTTCAGGGTGGAAGTCAGCCAAGGTCTGCCACACCTCCACCTCATGTTGAAACAGGAACGAGACAAACATAAACTGTTGACACAAAGATGACAACATGTTGTCTAAAGCAGTTGCCACCAACCTTCTTTGAGCAAAGATCACTTTTCATGTCAAAACATAAGCCAAGATCAACAGTTCAGAAAGAAAAAAAGATGATCCCACGAGGACACGACACTGTCTGTATATTTAACATTTGAACACCTTTGTGGGCTCCTTTAAACAAAACTATCATGACTATTTTTGTATTGTGTGAAAGCTAAAGCACAGCATGAAGTGAAAGACACTCATCTCTTCCCAAAAAACGGGAAAAGAAGACACACCTTTACATGTGGAACAAAGAAATCTGAAATATAAACTATAAAAAAGCAGCAGATCTCAGGCAACAAATTGATCACAATCTGTGTTGCTGTTACTGCTTTTTCAGCCTGTTCTCATTCCAACCCGCCTTTCTTAGAGGTATAATATGCCGCCAGGTGGGCTGAGTTGGTAACATGGACGCACCTTTCACAGTGTTATGATTTGCCGCTGGTTGGCCGGACAGCCCCTGTCATGTCAGTATGACACTCAGACGGGCGGCGTCAGTTAATTATCAAGCTGGACTGTAAAATGGACGGCACCTGTCACAGTGCTATGATTTGTCGCTGAGCGGCTTCAGTTTGAATGATATTGAATGATACGTGATTTCAGCATGAGCTAACAGCTAAACCAATAATAATCCATCTGCTGATCATGAAATCTGTCCATGATCTCATAATTGATCCTGATAAAAGCCATATCACACAACTGATTTATGCTAATCATCAGAATCAGAATCAGCCAAGTACGTGTGTACATACAAGGAACTTGACTCCAGTAGACTTGCTCTCAGTGTACCAGAATTGACAAAAGTACTCAAATTTAGGCAAGAAGTGGAATATACAGAATATACAATATACACAAAATATACAACTATACATTAAAAAGCTATTAAAACTGCCATCATTGTATTCGGCTATGTGTACTTTGTCTGTTCATGAAGTAAACAGTGACAGTGATCCCACAGTATTAAGCCCCAAATCATTACTGTACAAGACACCTTCTTTTCATCGTGTCTCTGTGTTGGTTATTATTCATAACATGTTATTGATTTGCGGTCTAATAATAGCCTACTAATAATGCTTAAAATTATTATTACTAGTCCATACCCATTGAGTGCACAGTTGCCCATGTACAGTTTCACATGGTGTGTGTTTGGGATACAGGTCATAGGAAATTGCAGATTAAATAGTCAACTGAACCTATTAAGACGAGCAATGTATTCAGACAGAGTTTTTGTGACTTTGATAGTACAATTACTTTATTGAAAGTACAGTAGATTGACCACGTCAGTGAGTAGAAAAATGTGGGACAGACAGAATGACTGACTGACAGAATGACACACTGACAGTTTCCGTGATTATGTACAGCATACCGTGCCATGACTTCAGTCATACCAAAAACTTAGAAAAAAAAGACAACATTAGTTAGAGTTAAATTTCTCCAGTCACCTTGAGGCGTCCTGTTCTACATATCTACCAAGTTTAGTAAAAATCGGTATGGCGGTTAGGCCTAGAAAAGAAATTAGCTCTCTAGCGCCCCCATTTTGTTTGATGGGGTCAATAATGGAGGGGTCCCCTCAGATTATGTGTGGTCATATGCCTACAAAGTTGCGTGGTGATCGGTGAAACCCTTGAGATGTTATACACCTTTATATGATGAGCCACGCCCTCTGCAATATTCATTGCCTTATAGAAGCTCAGTTTTAGTAAGTAACTTTTGCCAAGAGGGAACTTTAGATATTGGTCCCTAGATTATGTTCACCGAGTTTCATGCAGATCGGTCAAACTTCCTGGGAAGAGATCGATTTTAAGTGTTTTTCAGAATTCAAAATGGCGGAAAATCTATATAACCGGAAGTTATGGGTTCTTGAGGCAAATTTGTTGCTCATGAGGAGAGGCATCTCTGTGCAATTTCATGTCTCTACGACATTTAAAGTTTGCAATTTCAATTGGTTGCTATAGCGCCCCCCTTTGGCCAATTGATGTAATATTGCTTCATTCACATCCTCCCATGAGCCTCTACCACTGTGCCAAATTTCACATGGATTGACCGAGTCAGTGAGAAAAAAAACCCCACAGACAGGGTTTTCGTCATTATATAGTAAAGATTATTTCTCTATGAGTTCTTTGTGAAACCAAAGAACATAAATATAAACACTCTGGAAGTATTAAAGTGCTGCTGCAGAAAAGTCTGTCAGTCACCAGACTTTTGTTTTTCTTTCAAATTTCAGGTCATACAAGTAACAGTCACCAGACTTTGATTTCATCAGGTGGGCCCTGATGATGCAGGATGGCAATCACCAAAACTGTCCAGTCAACACGTTACCTGTCAATCGGTAGTGTTGTGGTTTGAGATCTGCTTATGTACATTTTTGTTTCTGCTGCTGCCTGACACTTCTCTCTATGTTTCTGCAGAGTGAGCACCGAGAGGCGGGGCGATCATCAGGAGCACTGAGCGCCTGGCACACCTGCAGCTCATTCGGCCTTAATTGGCTGGCTTTATCAGCCACACTCCCCTTGTCTCCTGTGCCAGATGATTCCTTTGTGTCTCAGCATTTCACTCGTGCTTCCTGTGATCTCCAGCCTCTCGTCTCGTGTTTTGGCTCCTGTCTTTGCACATTGGTTGTGAGTTTTTGGGTGCCTCGCCACCGCCTTGAGTTATCTTTTGATTTTTTTTTTTTTGATAGTTGTTTCCCAGTTTATGGTGATTTTTTGTTGTACTTTTAGTGAGAGTTTTTTCCCTTCGGGTGATTTTCTGTTGCTACTTTGCTTATTTTTTCCGTGGACTGTTTCCAGATTTCTGTTAATAAAACCCTTTTTTTGTGAACTCTGCATCTGGGTCCTGGCTTCCTTGACTGGTCCGTGACAGGTAGAACTTCATGTTTAACCATCTTGGTTTCTTTGCAAAAAGTCAGTGTGAACAGGAACCGAACCAAAACTAAAATGCAACAGTGTATCATTTTGTTGGTTTGACAAGGTTGGTGGGTGTAGGTGTCACTTTGGGCTCTGGATCATTCCTCACTATTTGCACTACAAACCAAACCCAACTTCAAACCTGCTTTTACATTAATGCATGAGTCATAATAATCTAATGATAACATATATAATATGTAACAGTCACAGGGGACATTTTTATACATTAGTACTTTTCATAAATGTATCGATTATAAAGCTACTAGTTCTTGGTTATAAGCTACTGTTGACACCCCACAGTATGCTGTTGCAGAGTATTTTTACAGTGTGGTGTGATCCAGCAGAGACTCAGCTTGTGACCTAATCAGTGAGTCCACACAGAGTTCAGTGGTGCAGACAGTCAGACCTGCTGAGGTGATGTCATGATCAGCTGATAACAGGGCTGAGCACTGAAATGCATCATGGGTGATGTGATCACTGAGTTAATGAGGCTAAAACACAAAGACATGGAGACACACAATCTGTGTCGCACTTCCAGACTACACACTATGGGCTGGCTGGGTCTTTTCCAGTGTAGTGACAGAACTCTCAAAACACCCAGGATGTATATTTAAATATGCTGATGATGTCTTTGTAAAATGTATTATCTAAGTACAGTGAATACATTTTGGGTGATGGTGAAACAACTCCAAACACAAAACCAGAGTGTAAATATAAAAACATTTGTTTTTCTCCTTTTGAAGTTCAACTGGCAGCAACTGTGCAAAGTCACTGTTTGCCTGAAAAGCACATGTATTGCATCACTTCCTGCTACAGCGCAATTGATCTCTTGTATAATAACTGTAAAAACTGTGACACTTATTGTGTAGTTAAAACTGTGTACTATTAAGTATTGAAGGGAGCATTTCCATCTGAGTATTTGAATACTGTATGGAAGCAGCTGCATTTAATAAAATTCATATTACAACTAATTTATTGTATTAGAATAAACATGTCTCTGTTTGGGTGTTTTGTTGTTTGCTAACAAGGAGTTCATGAACAAACATGTCATATTTAACTAGATAAAATATGATACAATAACAGCAGTGAAATCTCTTATCAGCTGTTCTGTGGTTAGCACAGCAAGAGAGTTCCATGTTTGAACCTGCTGGCCAGTGTGTGAAGTTTGCATATTTATCCTCCCACAGTCCAAAGACATGCAGGTTAGGTAATCTGTGACTCTAAATAACCCCTGGGTGTGAATGTGAGCGTGAATGGTTGTCTGTCTATGTCTATGTGTCAGCCCTGTGATAGTCTGGTGACCTGTCCAGGGTGTACCCCACCCCTCAGCCAGTGTCAACAGGGACAGGCTCCACACTCAGACATGATGGACTTTAAACTATTACTTTTCTTTACTTGTAAACTTTATGAACAGAAAATATAAATATAACCAGTGTTGGAATGTAACCAAGTACATTTACTTAAGTACTGTACTTAAGAAAACAATTGAGGCACTTTCCTTTGATAACTTTACTACTACTACTTTACTTTACTACTATTGCTATTTACTTATTTAATTACTAATTACTATTATTTACTCTAACTGGTCCCAGTATAAACCAGAGTGTCTCCATATGGACCAACAGCAGTTAATCCTGTCACAGCTGCTCAGTGTGTAGATTCACACTCAGGCTCATTATTCACTAATCAGAATTAAATAACAGCATCAGCTGGATGATAAACTGCAGCAGCACTTCTGTACACTGATAACAACTCTGTCTGAGGTCCTGCTGTCTCCATAAAATATATTCTTATATTTCTGCATCATAACAAGAAAACTTACTATCGCAGTAAACCAAGAAAAGCTTCTCTGTAGCCTCTTCTAGTGGGAAAATAAAAAAGTGAACGTGCTCATGAGAAAAGATTTCCTGTTATACAATAAAGCTCTCTCTCACACAGCTCATCTTTGGTCCCTTTTCACCAGTAGGATCTGGTGAATGTGTGTAGTTGGTACTCCATCAATAACAGTAGTGGTAGTAGCACAGTGAGTGGAGGGCAGTAATACAGTGCTATTACACTGACTACAAAAAACAACAAATGAAAATATAACCCCAAGCTGAGACTCCAAGGTTCAAGCCAGCATGGACCTTTAAAACTTGAAAGCTGGGTAGGAATAAGAACTTTGACAGTTTACGACACCTGCATTAGCTGAAAGATAACCAATAGGTTTAATGACGATAAGTAGATACTTATTCATTTACATCCAAATCTCTACCAGGCCACACTCGTCTTTGGAACTGGTAGCCTCCCCTATTGAGTGATTTCAAAATAATTTTCTACACTTGGTGTGACATTACTATGTAATATATCCTGCAACTTTTGTAATGATTGGACAATTTCTGATTTGATATTTGATTTGTGTTTCCTGAAAATGTGGTGCCCCTACAGGTCAATTTGAATGAAACTTTCTGGGTGTGTTGCTCGTACTTATTTGGAGATTTCTTACATGTTTTGTAATCATTGGCTGAAGGGTTATGGATTTAGGTCTACTTATATGCTGAACCGCGCCCCCTCTAAAGTTCATTGGTCAGTATCTCCAAAACACAAAAAGCTTTCAACAAACTTTTGAAATTGTTCTAAAACGCTTTGTCCAGTGGTGATCCACATAAAATTTGGTACAAATCGGAGCTAAGCTTTGGAGAAGATCTCAAAAATGTGTTTTTCAAAAATTTTAAATTGGCGGAAAATCTCTCCAAAAGACCTTGATGCTTCTTGTGACTTTTTGTAGAGCACATTGAGCTGCACTTGTGTGTCAAATTTCAAGCCAATCGGAGATACAGTGTGAGGGGCGTGGCCTTCTGGATATAGCATATTTGGGCCTTTATTATAGCGCCCCCATTTGGCCACTTGGGGTCATATTTATTTTTATTCTTTATTTTTATTATTTGGGGTTGAACCCTTAAAAATAAAAAAAAATTAAAAAAAATTAAGAAAGTATTTATGTCACTGGTTGGAAATGGTTGCTTTCAGTTATTAACATGATAAAATAAAAATTAAACACTGCAGAATTATATTATTACTAGTTCCCTTACTTCGTTTTTTTTTTTAAATATTTGCTTTATTGGTTGGTTAATTTTCTTTCATTTGTGATTCACAATCGGGGTTTCTTTTGAATCATTATTAGGGTCTGGGCAGCTAAGCTGCAAGGACACTATTAGGCCCGTTTCCACCGCAGGAACTTCAGGTTAAATTTACGGGGCCGGGGCCGTTGGTGCGTGTCTCCACCGCAGGAACCACCCCCGAAGGACAGAGTTCTGGAACTTTTACAGGGGCTAAACAAGTCCCTGCTTCGGGGTAGGTACTCAGAACGGCCCTGAAAGACTCCTGGGTGGGGCTTGGGGGTTACTTGGCGCTGATTGGATATACTCAAGGCGGAATGTGACGTTAGCAGAAAGCAACAAAATAGCCGGCATTTTTAAAACTCAGCAGACAAGGGTTAGCTCGTTAATATTATTTTATTTTAATAATATTTTTTCCGGCGGATGTCTTAGTTACAACATGATTGAGCTAGCAAAGCAGTTTTGTGTTGCTATGTGTGGTATTTATTCAGTTTTGGGAAATCACGATGTCTAGAAAGCATCAGTGGCTGCAGCTGACAGGGACAGCTAACAGCAGCAGCAAAGCTAACATCAGGACGTCATCTGTTAAAAGCCTCCTGTTGTCGGATACGACATGAAACTACTCCAGTTAACTCAATCGTGTTGTAACTAAGACACCCGCTGGAAAAAATATTTTTTCACTGGCCACTTTGTGAGTTTAGTGAGTTATTGCAGACACCGCTAACCGCTAACAGCGTCCCTATGCCGCTACGTTGCTCTGGTCAAAATGGTTGCATAAGGATTACATCACATCCAGAGCCCTGTAACTTCACAGGAACCTTCCTCCTACTCCGCTCTCTCAGTGGAAACACAGCGGTTGAGAGGGCCGAGCGAGAGGACGTTCCTGTAGTAGTTCCTGTCCCCCAAATAGTACCAGGAACTTCTTCAGTGGAAACGGGCCTAATATAATCCTAGGTATTCTTCTTCTTTCTTCTCTCTTCTTTCTTCTTCCGAGATAATCTTACTTCCCATGGGTGAAAACTCACCAAACTTTGCACAAAGGTCCAGTCTCACGCCAGATATCCTCAGCTGTAAACTCAAGCCAATAGTCCTGATGGTGGCGCTACAGCAAGCGTCTAAAGTTCAAAACTTTGAAAATTCATAACAAATTAACCATATGTGCTACAACTTCACAACTTTCATCAAACTGTAGCCCCAATACTGAAGAAACTTTTGTACACTTAAACCTATTAAAAATGATGAAGTTCATCACTCAATTTTTTTCAAAACTGTAAAATTTCTTAAACCTATCTCCTCCAACAAGTTTTGCTCAATTGACACCTAACTTGCTACAGAGCATCTTCAGACTGTCCTACACAAATGATACACACAGATTTTTGATTTATAAAAACTTGAGCATACAGTGCATCAAAATGTTTGACTGTTAACGGTACTGTAAACATATGCATGCAAATTCTTGCAAAATAAATCTTCAATGTTCATGAAAAAAAGACAAAATTCTAGAGTCATGGTAGATGATGTGTGGCAAATTTAAGAATTTTATCTCAAAAACTGAATTTTTGACAGCATTTTGACAATTGGAGTCAATGTAAAAATGGCAATTTTAAACATCAGTTTTTCACTTATGGAGCAGATCAGTCATTGTTACAAACATATAACCAACATCTCCATGCTGTCTAGATGCAATTTGTATATTTTCAGATTTTTGTCTTAATAGCTGAATTTTTTTTTTTTTTTTTTTTTTTTTTTACAGTGGTTTCAAATCTGCCTTTCCATGCACAGATGGCTGCTTTCCTACACAACAGTGAATGGCTTACTCAGTTTGTGAAGCCACTGTTGAGTTGCTACTTGCCAATTAGCTCAGAGCGGTAGATGACTGTCTTAGGTTCCAGAGGTTGCTCAGAATTGCCTAAAAATGCCCGGACCCGACCCATCGCTTCGCAGCAGCTATAGGCTAATTATTTTTGTTGTTCTTGTTGTTGTTGCTGTTGTTGCTGCAGCAGTAGCACACTGTCTCCACAGTGGGTTGAACTCAACATGCAGCTATAGAACATGACGTTATGTTCCCTGTTCCTTTAACAACAGCAGGTCCAACAGTATCAGCACGTAACTCACGAGCGTGCAGCGCTGCTGCGTTGCTGCTACGTGCAGCTCCGCACAGACACACACGCGCACATACACTCAGACTGGGTTATGTAATCAGTCAAGGACTGATCTCCGCCTACAAGCTGCTCTTTGTCGCCGTCACACACTGTTACTACACACCGTGCCACAACACGCAGCACTGCAGTACACACAGTACTACATGCAGCAGTTTTGCAGATGGAAACTGCAAAAACATGAATGTTGTACGAGCAAAAACTGGTGAAAAACACTACAGTCTTATAGTATCTCT
Source organism: Epinephelus awoara (assembly GCA_035609425.1). Taxonomy (NCBI): domain Eukaryota; kingdom Metazoa; phylum Chordata; class Actinopteri; order Perciformes; family Serranidae; genus Epinephelus; species Epinephelus awoara. The sequence continues at coordinate 42,172,552 of CM069294.1, read as the reverse complement.
ATAACATCCTTACAATCCAGGATTATTTTGTGCCGTTTGCTTGGTGTTTTTGTCTAACACGCACTATATTCTGCATGTCTGCTTGTCGCTGCATTTCTGTGCATTACTGTTAAATGTGGATCAACACTGCATCTGCAGAGTTTCATAAGGCACTGCCATGAAGTATAAAAATATTATGGGAGTATTAGTAATCTTTCTCTATGTGAAACATGCAGAGTTAGAGCACAGAGCACAGAGACACTTTGAAAATATATGAATGTTGTGGAAATACTAACCAGGCGCTATGGGAGCTTTTACTCTCCTTACTGTGCCACTGTAATGTCCACAGCTCTACTGTGTGGACAACATGTCAGTCCTCCTGCAGCTGGTTGTTTCCCACTAAAGAAACAAAAGTTATGCAAACAAACGTGCAGATACCATAACATAACTGTGGTTTATGACAGGAGTAGTACGGGGCTGTTACAGGATTATTATAGGAATGTGGTGTGTAGTATTCACTGACAGTGTGTCAGTGATGTTCACTGTTCCAGTGCAGAGAGTCCGTAAACAACAGACCTTAGTGGGGTGTGTTACTGCACGGCGGAGCTCCACCAATCAGCATCCAGCTGCTCCCCACGTGGTTCTCTTGTTTACTACGAGGCTCGAGAGCCACCGCAAGGGTTGCTGGGAAAACCTGGAGCAGATCAGCTGGTCAGACCTCAGGAGTTCCTGCAGAGAGGACAGTCAACATCCATCCACAGCTTGTTACTGATTTCATGTGTTTCACTTTTCACTGTTTCATTACAGACTGACGACACTGAGTTTGAAATAAGTTTAGAGTGGCTTTTTAAGACCTTATCGAGGTGTGTTATGGGAAATGTAGGATCTTGTGTTTTGGGGCTAAAAGTCTCGATATCTCCTCCTCTGCTGCACAGGTTTGGACCATACTGTTGTTAATGTGTCTCATGAGTCCTCAGACTTTATGCAAGTGCAATACTTAACAACTGGAGTACCTTTTTAACAACCCATGAGGAGCTGTGCAGTGGATAACATGTTGTAATGTCCTGTGTATTAAGTTGAGCATTCAGTATATTTCAGTATTTTTACCGTTTGCATGCTTTATTGAGTTATGCGCACAGAATTCACACCAGTATTTTGTATTGCCCCAAATGGAGTAAAACTATGTTTACTGTATAGTGCTGCAATTGATTAATTTCATTATCAATCGTTCTGTAGATTATTTTCTTAATTAACTGGTGTAAAAGTAACAAAATGTTCATTATTGATTTTTTTCCATAGAGTCTATAGAATATTGGATGTAGCTACTGGGACGTCACCCATTGGTTTGTGAATGCCTGGGTTTCGGCATTTCAGCCGTCGACCTTGTTTTTTTGGAGTCAGAAGTGACCATATTTGGATGAGAAGGTGGAGCTTTGGAGGAGCAAGGGGTGGGACTGACTCATGGATGAGTTGTCATTAATGGGGAAATAAGCTTTAAAGACCAAAACCATTTTTGTACCAGGTTGGAAACATTTACATTTCTGCTGTAGAGTTGGGCATTTTAACGTGGGGGTCTGTGAGGATTGACTGCTTTTGGAGTCAGCCTCAAGTGGCCATTAATGGAACTGCAGACTCATCAATCAGTCAGCTCATCATATCAGGTCTAGATTAGCAACAAATTAAAACATAGAACACTTTTGAATAATTTTATGTAACTCTGTCTAACACTATTATGTTACATGTCAGCGATTTAGAAACCAGTATATTCCTTACTAGAGACAGAATGAGAAGTACTTCCATCCATTGTCTGTAACTGCTTACTCTATTCAGTATTCAGTGTCATGGATGATAATGACAAGTTGTTCATCATAAACTAGTTTGTGAAATTAGAGAAAATCAATTTATTGTGTTAGTCCGACTAAAACCGGACTAAAATACACGTAAACATGTTAGTCTGATTGAAATCGTACTAAGTTGAATTTCTCAAAGTCAGACTAACACACCCAGATAATGTGACTGGGAGTTGAATTACTCCCTTATGTATACACTCAATCGGTCCCAAACTGGCCTAGGTGCTCTGTGCACGCTCCACAGTTTCCACCCCAGGCTTTGACCTGCAATAAATGCTTAACAGAAGAAGAAGTTGGTGACAACATGGCAAAATCTACATCCAGAGCTGAGCATTTTTGGACTGACAAAATGTAGAGGGCTGTAAAGTTGTCCACCATGGTACCAGTTTGCTCCTAGCTAACTGTAGCTAACTTGTTTGTTGGTTGTTTGGTCTGTGACGTAATAGGTCAAAAAGGTCCAACACTAACAAGCTGAAAGGGGGCGCATCAACACCTATCATAGAGGAGTTGGACATGCTTCAGTCAATAAACCCATTACCTTCCCATGCTGGTACACTGGGACAAGGACAGGACAAGGCGTGCATGTAAACATATTAAGTGCGAGATAAAACTCCCTTCCAGTTAGTCCCTGCATAATCCGGTCCATGTTTTGTGTGAACCTCCTCCCTCCCTGAAGGTGTTGAGACTGGCTGCAGCCTGCAGCAGCAGCAGACACACACTCTTAGCTCCCAATGAGCAGCAGTGGACACCTTCAGACCTACTGGAAGTGTTGTTGTTTTTCCTTTGAGCTTCTGACTCTGCAGGTACGTGACAGCTGATGCATGCTTTCAGTTACACTTGCATTGTATCTTAGTGCAAACTGTTTACTTGTCTTCTGACTTTACTGGTTTATACATTATTGAGCAAATGAACACTGAGCTGCTCAAGTTCACAAAGAAAATGTGTTGCCTTCACTTCAGCTACTGTCCCCCTCCCACCTCTGTGTTACTTCAGTTTGGCTTGCTAGTCCAACAGTCACATGATTGATGGTGGATGAGTTATTTTGAGTCAATTCTGCAGTAAAAACTTTGCTTCTTTTTCTCTGCCTGTAACCTGAGTCTTGTTGTGTTGTTGTTCGAAGTGGATAAACAGTGTGAAGAGTTAAGAAACTAAAGATCAAGACTTGCTTTTGTTTTGGACATTTTAGAGCTCAAACTAACTGGCGCAGACATGCTTTGGTAATGGCTTTAATGGGTAGCTGTTTTCGAGTTCATTGAAGACTCTTACTGTGGAGGGTGTGAACTCGGCCCTGAAGGAATCTGATTGGTTCAGAGCTCAGAGCTGCAAACAGACAGCAGGGGTTGTACAGTGTTTGTGCATATATGCTTTTGTGTGTGTTTTTAGCGTTTTAGTTCTGTATACATTTGTAAAATAGGCTATGTCTATGCACTCTTGAAATAGGTGAATGAAAGGGATCTCATTTGGGTCAATATAACATGATGTAATCCTGTGTTAAGTTTCACCAGCAGTCATGGGTAGAAAACCATCAGATCACCAGTCATACCCAGGACAGTTTGGTGTTTGGGCCCAGTGTTGGTGTTTTTTTATTGATACTGTTGGGTTATTTAGCCCAACTATATTATGATTATTTTGACTCAGTGTTAGACCCAACAAGTTCAAGTTTTATCATACTCAATTATAACACTTAGAATCACTCAACACTTAACTTAGGCCTTTGTAATTTATGTGACATTATGTGATTATTAATACTGATGCATCAATGAATTAGTGTACTGTTGTAGCTGTTTGAGGTGGAGCTAGTGTTAACTACTTTATATACAGTCAGTCCTGTGGTTCCCAGCCTAGTGGTAGGACCCCTCCAAAGGGTCACCAGATAAATCTGAGGGGTCGTCTGAGGATTAATGGGAGAGAGGAAGACAAAGATACTAAGTTGTGATCCCCACATTTGTTTTCAGATGTTGGAATTCTAGGTCGTTATAACTGTTTTCGTATCAGATCATTTGACCTCTATGAGCCATAAACAGTTTTCTTAATGAAAATATGGGAACTTTAGAGGAGAAATGTTTCCTTGGTGGAACTGCCAATAACTCATAAACATCTGAAATATAATAAAGAGACACAACTGCACTGGTTTTCTTAAGGGGATCACAGGACAAAAACATTGTGTTTTAATCTTTGGCATTGTGATGTAATGTATTTTACTGTACATGTCTAAACTCCGGTTACTGTGAGTCACTGATTAACAGGAAACCCTGAATGGTTGGTGTTGGTGGTGGTGGTGGGGGGGGCTTCGTGTTTCATCATGTTGCCACGGTGACACAGTTTAGTACTGATGGTGTTGTAATAATCATTAGTTAGCAGATGCAATGTGATAAAGAAACATTGTTTTACAGTTAAACCCATCTGTTCCTTTCATTTTAATCCTCTGCTCAGTCAGTTATAGCTATCCTGCACACACACACACACACACACACACACACACACACACACACACACACACACACACACACATACAGCGGCCTGACTGTAAATGACACTGCAGCCTGTGAGTCACTGTGATTTCACTCAGATCTGTGAAACATGGTGCAGATCTGACTGCCAGTAGTTAATCCAGAGCTGAACTTTTCCCAGCAGGCTCTGCTCAGGTCATGTTGTTGTAGGAGGCAAGTTCCTGATAAGTTGTTCTGGCAATGCTCTTGTAAATGGACTATGTGAAGAAAAAAAAGTATCTTCTTGTCATCAGGGATAAAACTTGGGTATTGTGTCAGCACCAGAATCCTAAAGTTTTCTGTTGTGCAAAAGCCTGGTGCATACCGGCCATTTTATGGATCATCAGGCTGAAAAAGAGTAAAAGAATCCATATCTGACAACATGCAATTCAAGCAATGCAATATAGCTTTTGTTTATATCAGAACAGATTGATATTAAGACTCAGTAAACACTGAAGTCGCATTATAAGTAAGGATATCACCCCACCAGACACTTCATTGACTGTGGACATAATGCTTTGGTGTTGGCAAAATAGAAATAAGTCACAGAGGTTGTGACTTTGAGCATGTCCAGAGGGAGCTGTGTGAAAATGTCCTCAAGTGATGTCAGTTGAGTCAGCGTCATTTGGCTCAACATCTGAACACTACACAGGTGTGGAGTTAGTGAGAAGTGAGCTTTGGGAACCAACGCCCCAGAGGCTGCAGGGATAATTAACCCTGTAAAATTATTTTTGTTTGAGATGTGTTGTCTTTTGCAGCCTCACAGCACCCAAAACATCACTCCTCTATTTCTGTGTTTCAGATTCAGATAGACAAACAGACATGTTACCAAAGACTCGTCTTGGGAAACGTTCTCCTCTTGGGGCTCTGGTAAGCTCCACCTGCCCGCCAGCAGGGACACATGTAGGCCAGGAGATGGGTGAGACTAGCGTCATCATGTCAACAGCAGCAGCACAACAGGCCATCAGCAGAGTCAAAGGTCATCCTGAGCTGAAGGTAAGAAACAGAAACCTTATTTTGATACTTTAATGCTGTCAAAACTGGTGTTGTAGTTTGTCTAAAATAACAAGGTGTTGACATTTTTCTGCCCAGTCCCGCAGTAGATACAGTTTTTATTTAGAAAAAGGACAGAAAATCCCAGGGGTAGGTTTCAGTTCTGCAGAGAGAGCAAGGAAAGTAACCCCTGTGGGAAAACACTGTCAGAGACAAATAGATGTTTGGGGAAAGTTTGCCTTGATTGACAGGAGTCTGTCACACTGAGCTTGTTTTCTCTCTCAGGTGTATTTTCAGCGTGGAGGGGAATCTTCAAGTGTGATGGATCAGGTTGACCTCATGCAGAGTGATGTTCCTGTCTGGTCTTCTTCTCATCCCTCCTCCTCCTCAGTGCCTCCGTCCTGTGGCAGATCTGTGTCCTCCTGCATCGACGTCCCCAGAAGGTTAGATATGGTCTTTGTCTCTGTGTTTTGGTTTATTCTGTTATATTTCCCAGTAAATAAGTTTGAACTGGTCTCGTCCTGCAGTCAGAGGAGTCCAGAAAAGGTTGACATGGACGAGCTGATGGCAGCATTGGTTCTCAGCAGTTTGTCCTGCAGCCCTCTACTGCACAGCCCTGCCCATCCAGAGCCAACAGGTACGACAACAAGTAACTATAATAAATAATAAATAAAAATATAATTAATGTTCGTTTAGGTTATGTAAAAGTCACATTAATATATTCAGTTCTCAAATATTGAGATCATTATCAGGGTCAGAATCCAGTGTGAGTTGGGGTTGGCTCATGTGCCATTCTACATAGTTGCATGCATGTTCATGTATTTACATGTTTGAAATATGAAGCATGATGTATGAAGGCAGAAAAAAGTCACCGTGACCCCGCCTGTCTCGTTCTCTTGAAGGTGATATCTTAAGGACACCTTAAGGGAATTACTTTGGCTTAATTTGGCAAAAAAACGTTTACATTGAATCAAGCATGATCTCATTAGACTTTGGTGGTGAAAGGTCAAAGGTCATCCTGACCTTACAAAACATGTTTTTGGCTATGACTCAGGAATTCTTGCAGGAACTATGGTAATATGTCACACATATGTCTAATGGGATAAAATGATGAACTGATGACATTTTATATCCAAAAGGTCAAAGGTCATCTTCAGTGTGACACCATAATGTTCTGCAAAAACATCTTTCCGGTCATTGTACAGTGTCATATCTCAGTTACAGAAGCGGAGACTCTTGGTCAGATACTGAATAGGTGATACAAATCTTGGGTGTCCACCTTGAAACTGTGCTGATTGTATAGATCTTCTGTGGTGCTGGAGGGAAGATGTGTTTGAAGCATCCATGTTCTAACAGACATAAATGTCAACTGTAGGAGAAACTTTATGGGTTTGTGCCGGCATACACCCACAGGTGTAGGTAGACATTCAGATAAGTCATGTAATGTTGGGGTGTTGAGTTAAATATACTGCATGTTTAACTTTATGTGTGTTTTAGCTCCTCCGATGGACTGTGTACCCGGTGAGCTCTCCGACAGCGGCAGCAGTGGCTACTGGAGCGTCAGCCGCGGCATCAGAAGCCCCGTCCCCTCTCCACCAATAGCAGAGTCTGACGTCAGCCCAGCAACGCCTCCTGATGAAGGGCTGGACATGGAGATGGAGCAGGTGCTGTTTGATGAGCCGGCACCACGGAAGCGCAGGGTGAGCAGGTTTTACCATTGTTTGTCATAGGGCAAGTAAAATGCTGACACAGCAGACGGTGAGAACTGATGGCGTGTCTCCTCTTGCAGAACTCTGGGAAGGCGGCGTACAAGTGTCTGTGGCCGAGCTGTGGGAAGGTGCTGACATCAGTGGTGGGAATAAAGCGTCACATCCGGACAACTCACCTGTGGTAAGACTCGCCTTTCTCTTCTGCTTCTGTTCCTCAGGAATAATGTCGTGTTTATACGGAAGCTAGATATTTGAAGATTTGTCACTATTTTCTTACATTTTATAGAGCAAACTATTAATTGATTGACAGAGATCAGAATTATCAGTAAAGGACATGACCATTACCTTTTCATCTATTTTAATATTTTTTCAACTTCCATATCACCAGACTAATCATAAAATTGAAAAACTATTCAATAGTTTCAAAAACATGGTTCAGCTGCTTCCAGAATTTGCACCATAATAAGTCAATTGTTATTTTATTATTTTATTTGCTAAATTATGATCTGATGGAACACCTTTAACCTCTGACCCTTTACAGCCGTGGCAGTGAACACGAGCGCTGCTCCCGAAGTGAGGAGGATTTTTACTACACGGAGGTTACCCAGTGGGACCAGCAGCGGCAGCAGCAGTCTCCAACTCATCCTCTCCTCTCCGGGCCTGCCCCCGCCTCACCCACCTACTCCTCCCCCTCCTCACCTCCCAGCCCTCCCCCGCCCTCTCCGCCATCTCCCTCTCCACCAGCCTGCAGCACCCTGAGTCGCTCCGCCCCCTCCGTCTCCAGCAGCTTCATGCAGGTCCAATCAGAGCACTCCTACCAGGTAGGGCGGGGCTTATCAAAACTGATCCACAGCGGTCTTGTGTATGAATGTTAAGACGCATTATAACATTATTTAAAAAGAATTCAAATTCGACATTTGATTATTTTTTTAAATGACTAAGAAAAAAAATATTGAAGTCACAATTAAACCCATTAAAGTAATCTTTCTTTTTTAACAGTGTAAGTACTCTCAAACCTTGGGCTTTAAATATATGTCCCATTTTTTGTGTATTTTCTTTAGCACATATATATTTTTTTGGTTTGGTTTTTTTTACATTGAAAATTAAGTTTAAGAAAAAAATTATGTATAAAGAGAAATTGTTCATACATTGCATGATGAAGAAAACATATTTGTGGAATGATGAGTATGACTTGTTAGTCTCACCTTTACTCCTTTAAGTTTAATACATTTTTTGTACCAGTCATGGATAATTCTTTGCAAATTAAGTGCAGCTTTCTACATAATGTTTGTGGTACAGACGCAGTAATGCCTGGCAATGTTGTGTCAATGTCTAATGACATTTAAATACAAATATGCCCCTGTTTTTTGTATTTTAGGCTCCACCTCCGAGTCATGTGACAGCCTCAAACTCACTTACCAGTCATTTGATAGCCCCTCCCACCAACTGCCTCAGACAGGTAAGTCCTAAAAGATGTTTATATTAATAATGGATCACATGACTACATGGATGTGAAAGATGTCACTTGTAGTAACAAACACAGAGAGAATTCTTACCAATGACTGCAACTCTGTGGAGCATTTTGTAGCTCCTAGTTTTGGTGTTTATGTCATATTTCCTGCCTGATTCACTCTCAGTGTTTTCAGCAGCAGCAAACTGATAGTTTAGGGGTTTTTTTGTTTGTTTGTTTGATAAGAAAATATAGGAAAACACCTAACTTATACTTAAAGAAGTGGGCAGCTTTCTGTGGTAAAATACCTTACTTACCACTCTGTGGTAAAGAAGGTACAGATCTTAACCTTGCCAGCTGCGTGGTGTGAGTTGCTGTACCAAAACAAAAAGACAAGTGTGCAGAAAATACTGCAGACTGATGCAAAATGCTTCAAAACTCTGCCAAATATTTTCACACACAATCTGTGGACTGAAACTTTGCAGATTCTCGGGAACTTGGTGGCACTTTATTGTTTTATCTCGACAAAGAACAGATAGTTTTGGACATCCCCTGGGAATATTAGGTTAGATTTCAGTTTTTTTTACTTACTACTGTGCATCCCCTGAAAGCTAACTTCACCCCCCACACATGAACACACACACTTCTCTAATTCAGTTCTGTTTTCTCTCTGACTGGATCCTGTACAGCCAGCTATTGTTTATTTCCTCCAGCAGCCCAGAGAAGCCTGTTAAAACTGGTTTTATACTGAAGGGGGGTGGAGACAGAGAGGGAGTGTGTGTGTGTGTGTGTGTGTGTGTGTGTGTACAAACTCCTCCCTGGTGGTTTTCATTCAGCAGGAAAATCCCCTCTTGGATGGTTTGTGGTCACATTTTCCATCAATCTGCCACAGGTCAGTGCTGCCATCTGCAGGCTGATAGAGGGGACTGCAGAATGTTTTTCCACCAGAGAGGAGAAGCACAAAGGATATTAACAGCAACAGCAGGGACAACACACAACGTGATGGAGATAAAAAAGAGAGGAGGGACTGTTTGTTTCTGCTCCCGAAATAAAATATTATACATCAGCAAAGAACAGAGAGGAAACAATGACAATAAACAACACACAGCTCTGCACTGTTCAGCACTTTTATCCTCTGCAGCACTCTGACTCCTCATGTTTCTCCTCCTCAGGGTTTGGCTTTTCGGGTGCGTTCAGTCAGTGTTGGAGAGCAGTGGCTGCAGCATCAGAACGCCCCCTCCAGGTCAGTATTCACATGTTCACACACTCACTCTTGCTGTGTGGTATTGGAGTTGAAGCAGTGAATTCTCCATTGCAGGGGAGACTGTCTAATCCCTGTGATTTAAACAAAGTACTTATAAACTTAAATTTCACCTTCCATGCCATCATAGTCATGTAGGTAAACAATATAAATGTAAATTTTGTCATTTGTCCATATCTGCAAAGGCATGCATTAACAGCACATCTGCATATGCAGAAAACCAATGTAGCCTATTGTAATACAGTAGTAGCTGTCCATGTCCACATCCATTTTGAAATACACCTGGCCCTGTACTATGAAAATCTGCAGGAACCGAAATGTTCATGAGCTGTATAAGAAACCAACAAGTCTACAGTAGTAAACCTTCTGTTCTGTACCAGATCTCTGTCTGCTGTCAGCACAGGTCAGGCTTTACTTGACGTTAATTAACAGCCAATCAAACAAGTACAAGAAAAATGAGAAAATAAGCATGTTGGTAAATTAACTTAAATGTTCTTGAATCTTTACCACTAGGTAAGTTTGTCAGTGGAAAAGCAATGTTGCTAACCAATTAGCCATGCTTACATACGCGTTCATGGCATATAGTGTAGACTGCAATATCAAAGCACCCGAGTGAATCACCAAACTAACACAGTGGATTTAATTAACTGAAAAGGAGCTACAGGTCGCCTACACTGCCTGTACCTGGTTAAAAACTAAAACAACAAAAATGTGAAATATTTAAGAAAAAAAGCCATTTAAGAGTTATTTACCATTTATCTGGTGTGACTACAAACATAGCAATGGGGCTAACTATCCTGGAGTAATGCATCCTAATATTCATGCATTATTAGGCCTGTAATAGCATACAATACACAAGTAATTTGCATGTATTCGTTAGAATGTTTGCACGCACAGAGGAAGCATTTTAGTGTGCTAACATGCTAATGTTTTATATTTTCATTAAAGGGATAGCTTTTTTTGACTGGGGTTGTATGGGTAACTTGATAACAGTCAGTGTATTACATACAGTAGATGGTGATTGACATGCCCCCCATTTGGAAAAGCAGGCTGAAGTACGGAAGTTAGGCAGTGTACCGCTGTGAATGGTGGTCTGCACAAAATGTCCTTTAACAACCTGAAAAAAAGTCCTTTAAAAAATTAATATCAGTTTAAGTGTATGCTATACTGAGAGTATATTCACCCCTTTCCCTCAGACAGCCTGCTCTGATGGTGAAGCCATTCATGGCCTCAGTTCCCCATCTATGCTCTTGTTAAATCCACCAGACTCCATTGACAAAAACAGTTTTTAAGCTTGCTGATCTACCGCTGCTTCGATCAGTAGTTTGTGTTATTGTGCGACTTTAGTGAATCTGAACTAACCCTTTTAAATGGCAAAGTCACACAACACAAATAAAATACCTGAGACAGCAGAGGATCAGCAGCTTCTGTGTTCAGCAACGGTAACTCACTGTTTTGAACAATAAAGTCTGGCTTTAAAGAGAACTAAGAAACGTTTTTTTCCCGTTGGAAATCACCGGTTGATGGCAAAGTAAAGCAGTGAAAATATTCTAAAAAATAGGATACACTTAAACTGATGTTGATTTTTTTTGGTGGGACCTTTCTTTAGGTGGCTAAAATACATTTTGTTGCTGGTCCCCATCCACGGCACTAGGTTGCTTAGCGTCCATGTCGAACTCCAGCCTGCTTCTCCAAACTGGGGCCATGCTGACTGATATCTGCTGTATGTAATATACTGTCTATGGACAAGTACCCCATGTAACCCCACTTCGAAATATCTGCACCACTGCTTTAAGCCACAGCCATATTGAGTAACATATAATATACAGTGACAGGCCATATGATGTTAAGACCTCCATATCTGAGTGAACACAAAGAATTGATGGTGCAAGAAACTTAGATTTAACATTGAGCTGACTGCTCTTTTGTCTGTAACTGGTGATGAGATGGAGAAGCCAAACACTTTGCTGGGTGGTTCTTTCATTCATACATCCCTTATAAAATACAACATGTCAGACATTGCAGAAGTTAAAACCTGGTAAACACCCCGATGATACTAACAGTGGTTTTCAATGTGTGTCTGCCTCTCTGTCAGGAGGATTCGCGGTGAGGCCAAGAAGTGTCGTAAAGTTTACGGCATCGAGCACAGAGACCAGTGGTGTACGGCCTGCCGCTGGAAGAAAGCCTGCCAACGCTTCCTCGACTGAACGGAAGAAAAATTGGAAAAGAGGATAAAAAAACAAAGAGAAAAAGATGGACTTGAACAGGCTGTTAGCTTCAGCCTCACCTGGTGGATGTTTTATACATTCTTGTATCTGAAACCAGAAATATTTTGTCATTTTTATACTCTTTCTACATTTGCTAGAAGTGTCTTTTTTATTTTGAATGTGTTAATTGAATATATTTCGTAGATGTTGTGTCCTGTTGGTGCTTTTTATGAACAGATTGGGGCAGCTATTATGTGACCTTTGACCTTGAAGCACCCGAGTGAGTTTTTGCATCCGGCTGACTCTCCCTGGGTATTCTTAACAAAACCAGCTTCTGCATCAAGATTGATATGCACTCCAGTTTATTAGCCAATTTGTATGAATATTCAGTCACAATGGAAACACTCAGCTTCGGATGCAATTTGTTGTGACCCAGCTTTGGTCTTAACCCTGAGTTTGAGTTCTACAAAGCTGGTCCGGGTTCAGATAGTGCTGACTAATACTAGCTTTAATTCAAATTTACAGATCAAAACATATGAGTCACCATTTCTACAGGATCGCAACAAGGACAAAATATAACTGAAACACAGAGTGACTTAACTTTCCTGTGATCCTGGCTGGATATAAAACGGGCTTCCAACAAACAGCAGGTATTTTGTTGCCAGTATAAATAATAATATGGATATTATTCACATCCATTTGTTTCTCCTAGTATTCCTGACAGTGCCCAGTGCAGCCCTGGTCAATTAAATACTGTACATCAGTCAAGACTTCAGATGCCCTTACTACATTAAAGTGTTATAAATCATTTATGAGATGTTTATATGCTGCTTTAAGGCACTAAACAGGTTGGGAATCACTGCTGTAGACTGTTGTCTCTATGGTGCATTCAAGTGCAACGTAAAGATGTGGTTTGAGTGGTCAGCTTTTCTTGACTCTCATTTTTGAAGGCGGTTTTGGTGTGTCAGGGCTCTCTGACACTGAACTCTGTTATGATTCCCATTGTGGTTCATTTCAAAGCCAATCATATTATCATATAAGGTGTCAAATATTTCAGCATCTCAACTAAATAACTATATCTATGAAACGCTTCACTGTAAATATCAGCATCACTTCGGTCTTCCACCTCCCATCAGCCCTTTCTTCATTTGAGCTTCAGTTGAGATGCTATATGTTTGGAAGCAGAAGCCATTTCCACTCATCTTTGTGGAAACCACATGCAGTATTGCTCAAGAGCTCTGTTTAATTACAATTAAAAAATATACATGTATGTTTACACTGAATGATATATGTTTTTTTTATAATATCTACTTGGTGTATAAATACAGACATATATCAGGCCAATTTATCCAATAATGACTCTTCCTGAAGCCATTTTAAATGTTCAGATTTCAGATGTTAAATGTCTCTTTGCAGTAAACTGGGACAAAGATTCCTCTATTTATATTCTCTTTATGTCCTGTTTGTTTATGATCAAAAACAGAAATGTTGGTCATTGTAATCATATCATTTTTAAGATGCACTCTTTTATACATGATGTGAAATCCTGATGTTGTTAGAATAAACTGGAAAAAGCTAATTCTGGCTCATTTGTTTGGTTTGGCTTTAATAGTGATGTGACAAAACACACTACCTGACACAGCAGACGTACCACAGCAACATTGGTTTAACTCACCAAACATCATGTGACCACGATGAACAAGGTCTTTACTTCACATATGTATCAGAGGTGTAGGGTTAGTTTTGAAAACAGGACATGCTCTGCAGTCTGCTTTGATATTAAAAAGCAAACCATGCGACTCTACAGTGGTCCACAGTTATACAGCGGGAGAGGAAATACCCAATTCCTATACTTAGGTAAAAGTGCTAATACCACACTATAAAAATATCCTGTTACTAAAAAAAGTCCTGCATTGAAAATGATCATCTACATCTACATTTCCATAGTTTGCAAATGAATATAGTCAAATAAAATTCTTTCCATCTGAATTGTGATGGAGCAAAAGTATGAAGAGGCATAAAAAGAAAACACTCAGCAAACCAGTGAAGAAACTCACAAGCCAAAAAGAGGACTTAGAATAAGTAACATATAAACGGGGAGACAAACGCTACAGTGATTTTAGTGTTAGTTTAGTATGAGCTATTTTCAATGGCTACTGTACTCCACTACATTTTTGAGGTACTTCCAACTTATATTATTTTATATTTTGACTTCACTACATTTCAGGGGAAATATTATGATTGAATGACATTAATCTGAAATATTTAAGATGATAAACATTTTACTTAGAATGTTTTTAATTTTAGATTGAAAAATATTTTTTCATTATTCATCATGGCTTGTTTCATCATGTACTATGGTTTTATGATAATTATGATTATGTTGATGATGATTAGTAGTAGTAACAGTAGTATAATCAGTATTACTATTAGTATCCTTATTATATTCATGAAAGAATCTGAGTTAGTGAAATCACTGTTTATTTCCATAAGGCTTATTGCTTTTTTCCCCAACACATTTCAGAGGAAAATATTGTCCACATTTGGTATTATTATTGATCATATTATTGATCATTGATCATATTATTATTATTAGTAGTAGCAGTAGTAGTAGAAGCAGTAGTTGTTGTAGTTGTAGTGATATTATTATCATATTCTAGACATAATCTGAATTAGTTGTACAAAAAGCATTGTTAGATGTTTTAGTTGTATTAAAATCTGAATATATTTTTATTTTGAAATGTTGAACCGGAAGCCTTGTCTTTGTTGTTAGCTTGTCGTTGCACCGCTCGCTTGTTGTGGAGGGAAGCGGCTAGCTCAGTTAGCTCCCTTTAGCCCTGTGTGTGTTTGAAGGACAGTTTGCTGTAGTTGTTTGTTCTTTCAGTAGTTCCCACCATGGCGTACCAGCTGTACAGAAACACCACTCTGGGAAACAGCCTGCAGGAGAGTCTGGACGAGCTTATACAGGTGACACTCACCTCTTACATGACGGCATTAGCTCACAGCTAGCCTAGATTAGCATGCCGCTAACTGCAGCGGCGGCGCTCAATGAAGCTAGTTAGCTCTCAGCGGGCTAACTTTAGCTTGTTAACTGCGGTTTGCTCCACCACTGATTTGATCCAGGCAGATGCAAATATCGTCTGTTTTAGTCTGTGCTTTAATAATATTGCCGTTTTTATTTCCTGCTGCTCATGAGCAACACCATGAAAATGAGATGATGTAGATAAACAGTCATTAAAGTTACTCGTAGTTAAGTAAGTTAGCCTAAACTGATGTTAGTGAATGACGACCAGTAAGTTTGACAGTAGCGTTTGTCGTTAGCTTTACTTTTGCATCCTCCTCCTGATGGTGTCTTTATTAGTAGACAGATGTGATATAATATATATTACGAGGTTTTCTGTTATGATGCATGTAGTTTTTAAAACGACAACCAGGAGCCAGTATGAGAACTGGCTCGGGATCTGAGTTAAGCCCAGGTCAGGGATATGTGTGCATATTTTACTTAATTTATTTGTGTCTAAGTTCAGTTCAGTATTTGTAACAGAACGATAACAAGTAGGCAGGAAAAGTTTCACACAAAAGCAATAACAGCAAAAAAAGGTACTGATTCAGATGCCTAATAGCAAGGTGTTTATATAAATGGATAATCACGTTCAGGTTTATTTCATCACAACACGTAAAAGTAATTTTGCATTATAATAGGATCAAAGTGTCTCACATAAAGTCCCTGCACCAAAGAGATGTGTCTAGACAAATGTTAAAGGAACGGTTTCGTAGTTTGGGGAATGCACTCTTTCTCAGGGTGACATATACTGCTGGATATCATTTTAATGTCTGGAGTTAGGGCGTGGCTTAGCATTAAGACAGGAGGCAGTCTCCTTTGTTTAATATGTGCACAAACAGATGTTAATATGACAGTTTGTGGTGTCAGTGGGAGTTATGCTCTGGTACTGTTTCTTGACAAACAATAGTGTAATCACCTGTGGAGTAATATCTTTTTTTTTTCTGGGAAGTGGATTTGGTTTTGGTCTCCGTACAGACATGATGGTACCAAATCTGGCAATGTCACCGTGCTGACAAGTCTTCCGCTAGCAGCACACAGTCGCACTACTGAGTGTTTGACAGTAAGAAGTTCTAGCATGCAACTCCTTCGAAACATGTGTTTTCAACATCTGTGTTTGTATCCAAGTTGACCAAAACAGATGTGTTATCAGCAAGCTTTAATGGATTTGGAGATGTGTTAGGTAATGGAGATGCTACCTGTGAACTGTACAACTTGTGTGGAAGGTTCATACAGTTGGATGTTAAATTAGATCTTGTGTGTGTGTGTGTGTGTGTGTGTGTGTGTGTGTGTTCAGACTCAGCAGATTACTCCTCAGCTGGCTCTTCAGGTCCTCCTTCAGTTTGATAAAGCAATCAACACAGCGCTCGCCAATCGAGTTCGCAACAGAGTCAACTTCAGGGTGAGTCCACTTCCACCTCCTCTGACGTCTGACCCTTGAACCTAACCCTTTACACCAGCTTGAAGCAATGAACTGACTCAGATCAGGGTTTTTCTTCTGTGGTCAGACTTCTAAGTGAATTTGCTTTTTCACCCAGTGTTGTCTTGCGTACAGCTTCAGTCAGTAACAGTGTGTTCTGTATTCTTAATATTGCCTGGCAAGATATTTATGAACATTTTCAGGATTCAGTGGTGCATAAAGTCTTTAGATTCTTGACTGCAAAACCCTTAAAGGTCAAGTTACTTTTATTTAATTTTATTTCCTATATGCCGCCAGATCACAACAGAAGTCATTTAAGGTTACCTTTCTTATAGAACAGGTCTATACCTTGTCCTTTAATTAAACTAACTATATAGCCTCATGTTATTTATCTTATTTACACGACGGCATGTCATTTCTGTCTCTACATGGTCGCATGTTTACAATTCTCCTCTGCTCTCTGTTATGTGAATGGCGCAGTTCTGACCCAATGCGCACACACACACACACACACATACACACAGACGTGCGCACACAGACACGTGCAAGCACCCACAGGTGAACACACTCCCACCAGCGATCAGAGAGCGTGCGTCGGAAAATATGTCTCTTCAACCACCTGAAAAGCAGACAAAAATATCTCCCAGGGTAGTGTAGATGGTGAAGACAAATGTTCCGATGTTTAGTTCAACACACAGTTCAAATAATTGTTCAGTTGTTATATTGACTGCTGTCATTAAAAGAACCACATGAACACCATGATTCCTTTAAATTTTTTAATTTGCAGCAATGCATCAAATTCTATAAGATTATGATAAATTTGTAGGGTGGCTGTCCTGTGAAAACCATGTATCTCTAAAAAGTCAGAAAAACAGCCTGTTTTCAGCTTTCCAGCTGGTCCAAAGGGGGTTTTCAAAGAATTTTTAAACTTAAGAAGTAGGAGAATTTTCTCATCACATCAAGTAACACTTCATCCTTCAGTTTTTTTTAAACATTCAACATCAACACATCTGGAGATACATGGTTTACACTGGACAACAGGATTAAAAACTGCTATCTGAAAAGTAACTAAAGCCGTTGGCTAAATGTGGTGGAGTAAAAAGAAAAACATTTACCTCTGAGATGAAGTGGTGTAGAATTATAGAGTAGCATAAAAGGGAACTACTCAAGTGAAGTACAAGCACCTTGGATTTGTACTTGAGTACAGAAAGTAGATGATCTGTGATGAGCTCTGACTGTTCTGTCATTCAGGTGTTGTTCTCTTTCTGTCCACCAGGGCTCTCTGAACACCTACAGGTTCTGTGACAATGTGTGGACGTTTGTCCTGAACGACGTGGAGTTCAGGGAGGTGACGGATCTTGTGAAGGTCGACAAAGTCAAAATTGTTGCCTGTGACGGAAAGAGCGAGTCAACCCAGAACAAAAGTGATAAATGGTAAGTATTAAGTTATTACACTTATACTTGCATTGCTGGAAGTGGAACCTGTATTTGTAAATGTTACAAATCATTAATCAGATTGATGACAAGATTTTATTTACTGGATTATTTAATGTGATGAGGCACCTTCTGAGGAATAACCTTCCACAAACAGTTTTTCAGTTTGCAGAAAATGTGATACACCATGATAAGTCACTGTCATACCATATCACAGCTCGAAATACCACGTACATATGCATGGTCATGCATGTAAAATTTGAGCTGTGCATGTAATCCTCAGCTCCACATGCAGCATTCACGGCAAACCCAGAGGCATGCACCACATGCTCTCTGCATGTACACAGAAAAAAGTATTTTGAGCCCTGCATATTCGGCTGCTTTATTCTTCTCTCCCTGTTTTCTCTGTAGTTAACGTTCATTTCTTATTTTCTCTCTGCAGACTCCAACGCTGCAGAGTGACAACTCTGTGTGTGTGTGTGTGTGTTGCTGTCAGATGGAGCCACAGATGGACCTGGACTGTACATATAATTTATTACAGCAGAGTCACAGCTGAGAAGTGTATTTGTGTTTGAGAGTGTCGCCTGAGTGTGTGTGTGTGTGTGTGTGTGTGTGTGTGTGTGTGTGTGTGTGTGTGTGTGTGTGTCAGAGTGGACCAGTCACTGTACCTGCAGCATTTTTTTTATTATTAGCAGTTTACAGGAGCTTTGTGTTCAGTTTGCTGTTATTATTGAGCTGGATGGTCATTAATAAAAACTTTATTTAAAACACAGAGAGGTTCTGTGCTTTCCTATGTCATGAAACAATCAAGGGATTCATTAATTAGCTGATGGACAGAGAAGACACACATGAGAGTACTGATGTTGAAGGTTTTACTGCAGTAAAAACAAAAATCATGTTCCAGCTTCTACAAAGTGAGTTTTCACATTAATTAGGGGCCGGGCAGCCTAACCATATGTGCTACAGATTTGCAACTTTCACCAAACTGTAGCCCCAATACTGAGCAAACTTTTGTACATTAAACCTATTGCAAATTATGAAGTCCATCACTGTATTTTTCAAAAACTGTAAAACCTATTAAACCTATCTCCTCCCACAATTTTTGCTCAATTGACACCAAACTTGCTACAGAGCATCTTCAGACTGTCCTACACATACGATCCACACAGATTTTTGATTTATCGAAAATTGAGCCTACAGTGCATCAAAATGTTTGACTGTAAACGGTACTGTAAACATATACTTGCAAATTTTTGCTAAATACATTTTCAATGTTCATTAAAAAAATGACAAAGTTCAGTCAATTCAGTCATTCAGTCATGGTAGATGATGTTTGGAAAATATCAGAATTTTATTTCAAAAACTGAATGTTTTACAGCATTTTGAATTTGGCTCTCATGCCAACAATTAGAGTCGATGCAAAAATGGCATTTTTAAACATCAGTTTTTCACTTATGGAGCCAATAAATCATTGTTAAAAACAAATTACCAACATCTCCATGCTGTCGAGATGCAATTTGTATATTTGTATATTGTATATTTTTGGGTTTTTGTCTTAAGAACTGAATGTTTGACAGCCGTTTGAAATCTGCCTTTACACACTAACAGCTGCTGTCTTGCACACAGGTGACTGGCTTAGTCAATTTGTGAAGCTACATGTGATATTGCTGTTTGCCAGTTAGTTCAGTGAGATAGAGGATGGTTCTTGGTGTTGAAGATTGTGAGTTCAAGCCTCAGCTTGTGCAACATTTCCACATGAGAAATCTACCCAAACTTTTCATAAAGGTCCAGTCCCATGCCAGTTGACTTGGTAAACTGGATGTGTATAAATCCAAACTAGTCTGCAATATTACCCAAAGGTCAAAACACAGTTACCCATTGGTGGAAAGGCAACTACATTTACTTGTGTGCTGTAGTTAACTACAATTTTTGAATAGCCTACTATGTTACGCTATACTTCAATGAATTTCAAAGGGAAATAATTACTTTTTACTGCACTACATTTATTTAATAACTTTATCAGAAATTAAATATGATTTAGCCTATTATAGATTAAACTATAGCATATAAAGTAGGCTGATTAAAATAAGCTCCCCCTTTACCAGCTGCAACATTTAAGTGACGAACATGTTAATATATCAATTAATATAATTCCATAATATAAGACACTCACCAGACACTTTACTAGGTACGCCTGTTCAACTGCTCATTAACACAAATTGCTAATCAGCCAATCACGTGGCAGCAACTCAATGCATTTAGGCATGTAGACATGGTCAAGACAACCTGAAGTTCAAACCAAGCATCAGAATGGGGAAGAAAGATGATTTAAGTGACTTTGAAGGTGACATGGTTGTTGGTGCCAAACGGGCTGGTCTGAGTATTTTAGAAAATGGTCTGAAAAAGAGAAAATATCCAGTGAGCAGCAGTTCTCTGGGTGAAAATGCCTTGTTGATGCAAGAGGTCAGAGGAGAATGGCCAGGCTGGTTCAAGATGATAGAAAGGCAACAGTAACTCAAATAACCACTTGTTTACAACCAAGGTATGCAGAAGACCATCTCTGAACTAACAACACATTTAAGCATGAAGCAGATGGGCTGCAACAGCGGAAGACCACACCGTGTGCCACTTTTGTCAGCTAAGAACAGGAAACTGAGGCTACAGTTCACACAGGCTCACCAAAGTTGAACAATAGAAGATTGGAAAAACTTTTCTTGGTCTGATGAGTCTCGATTTCTACCGTGACATTCAGATGGTAGGGTCAGGATTTGGCATAAACAACATGAAAGCATGGATCCATCCTGCCTTGTATCAAAGGTTCAGGCTGGTGCTGGTGGTGTAATGCTGTGGGATATTTTCTTGGCACACTTTGGGCCCCTTAGTACCAACTGAGCATCATTTAAATGCCACAGCCTACCTGAGTATTGTTGCTGACCATTCCATCCCTTTATGACCACAGTGTACCCATCTTCTGATGGCTGCTTCCAGCAGGATAACGCACCATGTCACAAAGCTCAGATCATCTCACACTGGTGTCTTGAACATGACAATGAATTCACTGTACTCCAATGGCCTCCACAGTCACCAGATCTCAATTTTTTTTCTCTATCCTTTGGGATGCGGTGGAACATCCAGCACGTCCAGCAGATTTGTCGGCTGCATGTGCAGCGAAATGCAGTCAAATGTCTAGTCATACATCAAATGACTTGGTTTAATCATAAAATAGTTTTAGTTCCACTTTTTACTCATTCCAGTATTGCAAAATCTAAATTCATTAAGATGCTTGTTTGTTGGTGGATTTAGTTTCTGCCTTTATTTTGAAGGCCAGCTGTCCATGTTTTTCTTGTTTTGATTCTTGCTAACTTAATGGAGGGTACGGAAGGTGGGAAGGACCAAAATATTGTCAAACAATGTCACTGTGTTGTTCCCCCTTTTTGTATCACAGAGTTTTGTCTTTTTTTTTTTTTTTTTTTTTAATTTAATTCATAGTAATCACTGACTATCACTGGAATTACTGAACTTAAACACTGGTTTAATTAACTTTATTTAGCACTAATAGATGTTAAATGAAAAAAAACAAAAACATAAATGTTTCCTTGCTCAGTAATGGTTCTGATGCTGAGCATCGTCATGTAAACTCATTGATTTATGAATCTGCAGCTGATGAATTAAACTGGATGACTTAAACATCAAAGTCCAGCAGATGGCAGCAAAATATCAAATACTGAAACCACCCAAACTCTAAATGCTCCTCCTTTCTAAAAGTTCTCCTCAGGTCCTTCATCACTGGTGTTTCTGGCAGAGGAAGCAGCCATGATTCTCTTCTCTGTTTGAACAAAAGTGTCTTCTCACTGGCCCTCAGTATGTTCCAGGATTGATTTTAAGATCTTATTTATTGCAGGGCTCTTTGGTTTGGTTTCAACACTGAAGAGTGCCAAATGCTTTATTTAAATACATTTACATGATGAAATTATGCTTTCTTACAATAATTATTTTATAAACATTAAATTGTATATTGCTGTATCATACATACAATATCTCTTTATCACCTTTAATTTCATTGATATATAATTTTGTATTTGCAACTTTATTGACTTCTCTTTGGATCAAAATTCAAAATATCGTTCACAATTGAGCTTGAAAGGGAACATGTGATCATCTACGTTTCCATGGCAACACAGCAATTTGTCATGTTGATTACAGGACAGTGTGACATCATACAGCAATGAGTTAGAGGACTTTGAGTTCAGCATGTGTTGTTGAATGTATGTGTAGTGGTAGTTTTTACTTCCCAAGCATCTCCCAGTGGTATTGTTGGTGCCACAACAACCGCATTGCTGTTTGATTTTCCTCAGAGCCAAACAACCACCAACAACACAGGACACACCACAGTTTGTTTTCCAGTTACTTTGGTTGCTCCATCATCTGCTATTACCTCTACGGGACATAGTAACTGCTAAGAGCTCACATTGATACTTTTTAATAACTGGGAATAACTACCAAAAGCTTATGAGGAAAATAAGAGTGCTGTCCTCTTCCTGTTTTGGTTGTGCTATGGTTGATGCTCTTCCTTTGTGCCATAAATGGAGTCTTCATTTTTCTTGGAACATCACACCTGGAAGCAAACAGGATAGTGAAAGAGAGGCTTATAGGGAACAAATCTAAAAGTAGATGTTGTCATCATTCTATAGCCATTTCATTGTACATTCAACATTTACCTCATAATAATAAGTTAAATTAAAAAAACACAACAACTTGTCTTTTCCACTGTAATCGATTCTACCCAAAATATATGGAGGCACCAAGCAGCAGCCGCCTGGGCAGAAAAATGAGGCCCACACAGAAGTGCCAAAAACTGCAGTTCCTCTAATGGCTACCTGAGACTGGCTCCAAATGCCAGCCAGTTCTCATAGACCTGCATGTTGAAATGTCCAACTTTATCAACAGAAATAATCATGTTAACTGCCTGGTACAAAAATGGGTTTGGTCTATCCAACAATCGCTTGCACAGCGCCAGGCTCTCACTTAAATATGGTCACATCTTGGGGCTTTAAAACAGAGGTTCACAAGCCAGTGGGTGATGTCATGGTAGCTACGTCCATTACCTTTACAGTCTGTAGGATACACATGTTTTCACACTTTTGTGTTTTCACACATTTACTCAAATTCTGTCCTTTGTACAATTTTGAGGTACTTGTACTTTGAGTATTGCCAATTACTTTGCTACATTTTAGAAACAAATATTGTACTTTTTACTTCACTACATTTATCTGATAACTTTGGTTAACTTTACATCCATCCATCCATTTTCATAAGGCCAGCAGGCCAAGCAAAGCACCCCAGACGTCCTTCTCCCCAGCAACGCTTTCCAGCTCCTCCTGGGGGACCCCAAGGAGTTCCCAGGCCAGATGAGATATGTTATCCCTCCAGCATGTTCTGGGTCTGCCCTGGGGCCTCCTACCAGTTGGACATGCCCTGAACACCTCTAATGGAAGACGCCCAGGAGGCATCCTGATCAGATGCTGAGGAGCAGCGGCTCTACTCCGAGCTCCCTCCGGATGTCTGTGCTCCTCACCCTATCTCTAAGGCTGAGCCCAGCCACCCTACGGAAGAGACTCATTTCAGCCACTTGTATCCACAATCTCATTCTTCAAGTCACTACCCAAAGCTCATGACCATAGGTGAGGGTTGAGAGATGGGCCAGTAAATCAAAAAGCTTTGCCTCCTGGTTCAGCTTTTTTCAACTTTACAGATTTGGGTAAGTAATACAAACTAAAACCAGCAAATATATGTATTATGAGAGATCAGGATATAACTTTATTGATCTACTGATTCTTGAAATCACAAACTATCCAGCAGTAATGTAAGTAATTCAAATAAGCTCCACCTGCACCATTAAAGTGATGAACACATTAATGCTCAATAATCCAATAAAATCAAAAATCAATAATTGTAATCTAAAAATATAATACATATATACTGAAATGAGCCATTTTGTGTAATTAGTACTTTCACTGTTGATACTTTAGTGATGATACTGATAGTTTGATACTAATACTGTTGTACTTTTACTGGTAAAATTTTGAATGCAGGACTTTTACTAAGTATTTCTACACTGTGGGTATTGCTACTTGGATTTTAGCAAATGATCAGAGTATTTTTTTCCAGCACTCTGTATATAAGGGCCCACAAAGCTGCTGGTCAGTCTGTGCAAAGCCAACAAACCGCCTCAGATTTCCTCTCAGACTGGAGTTAGAGCAGCATGCTGCTGCTGCTGCTGCTGCTGCTGTAAGCGTTTCTGTGTGATGGATGTTGTTGCTGAGCGTTGTGAACGGCTGTTTGCTAATGAACAGATCTGTTTAGCCAGCCGCTCCGCTGACCTCTGACCCTGCTCAGTCTCCACGCTGAGGGAAAATAAAGCACAGCGGCACTCGGTAAATATGGACGAGGACGGAAAACGCAATTATTGGGAGGGAGTGTTGGCTCAACATAAAGTGAAATTATTAAAAATGATGCATGGATTTGGAAGGAAAATAAACGGATGGTGTCGTGTTGGAGTGTTTTAGATCTTTAGTCTGTGTTAGAGCAGGAAGGACTGATGATGATTTGCCAAACAGGAAGTGCTTCCTTCACTTAATGAGTGTGTCAAGCTGACTAACTGCAGCAGGCGCAAAAACCACAGCCAATCAACTTCCTCCTCTCATTCTTACTTTGTCTTTTTTTTATTTTGTTTTATTGTATTTTAATCAATCAATTAATTAATTAATTGATTAATTAATTTATTGGTCACCAAAACCGTGAATGGTTTCATTTGTTATTGTTGTAAATAAAGGGGAGAGTTTTACATTTTTGTTTTTGCTGAAGTGTTGTCTGACCTTTTAGGTGAGATCAGAAGGACTGATTTCTAGTTTCTCAAGTTTATTTACTCTATTAATCCCCCTGAGGGGAAATTCAATGTTTTCACTCTTGCTTGTCAATTACACACAGGTCTGAAAGACACACACATACACAAACAGGACCTATACATGCACAAAGTGGAGAGATGTCAGAGTGAGGGGGCTGCCCTTGGTGAGGCGCCCTGAGTGGTTGGGGGGTTCGGTGCCTTGCTCAAGGGCACCTTGGCAGTGCCCAGGAGGTGAACTGGCACCTCTCCAGCTACCAGTCCACCCTCCATATTTTGGTCCAGACGGGGACTCGAGCCTGCGACCCTCCAGTTCCCAACCCAAGTCCCTATGGACTGAGCTACTGCCGTCCCAATAATTCAATAATTTGGTGGTTCTATGTCAAACCCTCTTTTAAAAATAAAATGTGCCGTTATATTATTTTGAGATTTTGGGGGGTTGGACAGAAACTAAAACTTCTGGGGAGGATCTTGTTGTCTGAAGAAGTGAAACGGGTTCTGTCCCTCACTCCAGACCTGTAATATTTTCTGTACTCTACATACATTTTACCATATTTGCTTTCCAAGTTTTAAGACTGCAGCTGAACCCAGGGGCCCGACATGGGGAGGGCCCTCGAAAACACTGGAATTAAAAAAACTCTCGTAAAAGTTCTGCATTCAAAATTTTATTTACTTGAAAGTTGGTAAGCAAAAGGTCCTTACAGTATCAACAGTAAAAGTATTAAATGTGCAGTAAAAAGTTAATTGCCTGTATTTTCCTGTTCCCATTCCTATGGTGTAGTGCGAGTTGTAAAGGAGTACAAGTCAGTGAACATGCAATAGAATACGTCACTTTGGGATATGACTAACATTAATGTTGCTTATATAGGTAACAGAGAAAGGTTGCTTCTAATTGGTTTCCTTCTTCAGCCTTCACCCAGCAGGCTAAATGATCCAAATCAAACACATCCATGGTGGTGGTGCCCCACCTACAGGTGCATTCTGGGTGTGGCTAACACCCTAAAATACTGGTGACCTCTGCCTTCACTCAGAAACTTTTACCTTCATTGTGTGAGGCCTTGCTGCTGTTTGTGTGTTAATATTCGATGTGACTGTGGAAAGGCTGAATGGACTGGTCATACTGGGAAAGAGGTAGAGTAGACTTGTTATACTAGGACGGAGAGGTAGAGTATACTGGTTATATTATACCACGAGAATAAAAGAGCAGAGTTGAAGCTAGATCAGACTGAGGAGGACTTCAAAGTGCATGAGGCTCAGAATGATGTTCAGACCAGTGAGTAATACAACAGCACACTCACTGTGATTTTTTTTTTGCTGTACACGTTGTATAAAAAATATGCTGCTCTCTTCTGGCTCTAATAATGTATGTGTGTTTCTGGCTGCAGCCGCTGTGATTTCTATATTGTCAATACATCTTTTTGTTGTTGTTGTTAACTTACATTATTTGAATTATGTGGCCTAATAGTAGGCTACTTGTTACACTCACCGTGGTGTCCAGTTGTTTTTTCTTGTCAGCCATTTTTTGTTGAATTGTCCATGATTTGTCTCTTTTGGTTAAACTTAGGAGCTTGGTTGTGTAAGTGATAATCAGTGTGTGAACAGACTGCAATGTCCTACAAGGAATAATAGACCTATTGTAGGTTAGGACATCAGGCCTCTGTGGTATGATGTGTATACTTTCACTTTACATTTTAGCCTTGGATTTATTTAACCAAATTTTAACCATGTAAGTGCCATTGCCATTTTACAAGGGAGACCTGGCCAAGCATATGTAGAGGTTATAGCCAAACATCAACACAATAAAAGACATAGAAGACATACATAGAAATATTAGAACACCTATGGACAATGACAAGTGCCAACCGATTCATTCATCCTTGTAGTTATGAGATCTTTGAAGTCAGGCAGAGAGACCAAGCCACATAGTCTCAACTCTTTTTGAAGATTACTCAATGTGAGAGGAGCACAGCACATAAAAGCTTTCTTCTCAGCTCGGTCCGTGCACTAGGAACAGACAACAAAATTAAATTTTGAGATCTCACACTATAGCTACAGTCAGATCTCTGTACAATCAAAGTACATATGTATGAAGGGAGTTTACCCAGTATGGCTTTATAAATGAACAAACACGAGCGGCTGAGCCTACGAAAGGTCAGAGATGACCAACCAGCCCTGGAACCAAGCGTACAGTTATGAGGTGGGTTTTACAATTCAAATCTCAGTGCACTGTGATATGCAGTAGTAGTCTGTGATGGATGAGCTGGCACAATATATCACTGTGTCATCAACATAAAAATGAAAATTAACACCAAACACATTTTGACCAAGACTATTAATATATATTGAAAATAACAGTGGACCAAACACAGAACCCTTGGGTACACCATTACAAGTGTTGCGCAAGTTAGAGGTAAGCCGATCGAAGTGAACACACTGAGAGCTTTCTGAGAGGTAAAATGTGATTATCAAATATCAGTTGAAGCTGTTTATTATTTCATTATTTCATGTTGTTCATATTTGCATAGAACCAACAGGAAGTCACCCAGCTCATCCATAGAGGGACTCTGCAATGTACATGCTCTGGTAAGCACCCAGTGAACAGCTTTCATGAGAGTCAATGGATGGTCAAACACAGTAAGGTTCTCTTAATATATCCTGGCATTAGTAGTCGCAGTGTTTACAACAGCTCAATTAAAATGATGCAAAATATACAAGAAAAACCTTTTCAGCTTTCATTATCGGCTACATCAACCAATATATAAGAAATAAAATAAAAGCATTAAATCCTCATGTTTGAGAAGCTGAAACTGTGAATTTTTGAGGGGCATTTTTGCTGAAAATATTAGATGATTAGTTGATTATCAAAAAAGTTAATTAACCGTTGCTCCACTAACCAATTAAACCAATAATCATTTAGGCTCTAGTTCCAGCCCATCCCAAATGTATTGGATGGGGCTGAGGTGCAGACCAGTCAAGTTCTTCCCAACCAAACTTGGATGATCATTTCTTTTATGGAGATACAGGGAGAACATGCAAACTCTACACAGAGGAGCCCTGGCTGGCTGCTGGATTCGAACCTCTAACCCTTTTGCTGTGAGAGTGCTAACCACTGCACCACCTTGCCACCCTGATGCTGCTACAACTCATTGTAATTTAATGGATAAAGTGTAGATCAAATAGTTTTTGTAGTTATATTGTAGGAAGTCTCTGCTGTTATGGTACGGCCACATATCAGTGCAGGCAGAAGGGCAAATAAAAAATTTGCTTCTGGTGGCAAAACAAATTCACATCTTCACACCAATTTTGGTGAACTCTGACCAAGAAGTGTGGAAGAGACATTCAGTACATTTACATGACATCAGAGAAAATTGATTCATTGTGTTAGCCCGACTAAAACCAGATTTATTAAATACATGTAAACATGTTAATCTGACTGAAATTGTACCAAATCAATTTTCTCAGTGTCAGACTAACACACCCAGAAAATGCATTTGGAGGTTGAATTACCCCTGAATGCATAACAGTCTATCAGACCCAAACTGGCCTAGGCACTCTGCGCATGCTGCACAGTTTCCACCCCAGGCTTGGACACAGAAGCTGAATGGCATTAAATGTGTAAGAGCAGAAAAACAAAAAATAAAATGTCCAGCACATACGAAATGTACAGAGCTGTAAAGTTGTCCATCATGGTACTAGTTTGCAGCTAGCTAACCGTAGCTAACTAGTTTGTTCTGTGATGTAATAGGTCAAGAAAAAAAAAAGGTCCAGTGCTAACAAGCTGATAGAGCACATATCGCCACCCATCAAAGTGGAGTTGGATATACTTTGTTTCAGCTTCTTAGAGCATTTTACGAGTTACTGTATGTATCCAGCTGACAAATAATGGCAAAATAAAAATAAATCAAGAGCTCAGACAACAACAGCAACAACACAAGAATTTAAAACGAGTGAAAAAATAAAGCTTTACCTGAACTCCCTCCATACCATCATGCAAACAATCAATGGCATAAATTTATTTAACCTTTATCCTAAGTTCAACCAGCTGTGGATTACTGATCAGCCTGTCAGCGCCAATCAGAACGGAGGAGAGATGGGGCCGTGGAGACATCACTTACCAAGACCTGAAAGGTTTTGTCCACCTGCACTCTGAACTTTTGCACAAAGTGTTTCCCATCAGTCAGCAGGGTAATGTCCTCTGACCAGCTGGGTGATTTGTCAGCAAATATCTGTGTGTCAAACCACAGCTTCATTGTTTCCACCCGCTGAGGAGTGTAATCACCTTACAGAGCCACCACATATATTTATATCACTGCCTCAGTTTAAATAACGGGAATGTTTTTTCATTTATAAGGATGTGTCACAGAAGGTAAAGTATTGCTTTAAAGGTGGAGTCTTTCTCTTTGTGGTGAAATGAGCTCTGAATGGCAGAAAGATCAAAATACAGCAGGACATACAAGTGTTGTCATCGGCTCAATTAATGTGGAAAAAAACCCTAAATACTATATAGGAAAAAACTTTTACCTGTCGGCCAAGAAAAACAACATTTTAACATTATTGTAAAATAAATATAAAAACAGGTAAACAGAAACAAACTTATGGACTCAAAGAATGTTTAGAGTTTACAGGTGGGATGAAGGTTCATAGTTGAATTTTTAATTGTTGAGTATTTATCTTCGTGTCACTGTGATGAGGTTAAACAGCTGATTAATAAGAGGCTGAATGCATGCAGCTCTTGCAGCTCCGCTCCATCTCTCACTGTTATGATAATGAGCTCATTCAATATGCAGATTCAGTCCTCAGAGGCCTCACGCAATTAATTGTTCTCGTTGACTCGAGTAATTATTTGTTTGCTGATTTAATTTGGAGATTTAGAAAGTGTCGATGCCACATGATTTGTATGGGCCGCTTGTGTGCGTGTGTGTGTGTGTGTATGTTACATTATGTAATCCAGAACTGCTGCAAAAATAACACTACAGCTGATCATGATGTTGCAACAAAAAATCCAGATGTGTTTTATAATGTAGCATGACATGAAGTCAATCAGAGTCCTGCACTGGGTCGGCTGCCTGACGGGAAACCCACAACAATCTGTTTAATGGGTGAAAATATAACTACACGTGGGCAGGAAACGGGAGAGGACAAAACTTTTTTATTTTTCAGAATAAAACACATGAAAAAGACGTGCAGTATATGTGTAATATTTTGACATCTAAATTACTACAAGTTACAATTCCTTTTATTTTGAAAGTCAATGACACAAGTCAAACCATAGACCCCATCGTCACATTGGTCACCAACGTGGACTCTAGCGATGAAACTTTGCAGCCCGAGGATGAGGTGGCAGCTCACATCAAGTTCAAGACGCCCAAGGAGGATCCTTTTGAGGTTTTAAGGTGATGGAAGGAGCATGCTGAAATGTTTCCTAACCTGGCAGTGATTGTGCAGAGTGTTGTCGCCAACCTGGCATTAAGTGCAGCCTTCTCCGCTGGATTTGTATTTGAAGAATGGAGAACCCAGCATAATGTGAGTGACTGTAGCCTTGGTGTGATTAATCATGGGTGCAGGTTGGGTCATGGGACTTTTATTAATAGGTGGGGGCAGATGCGGCTTTGACTTACACATAATGATGGGTAACAGGTCTGGTACTGAGCTTTACGGGTATGGGCGGGTGCAGGTTTTCAAAAATGGACCCATGCAGGACTCTGAAGTTAATCCATTTAATGAGACAAAGGCAACTGTTTAAAGAACAGGACAGCCATTTGGGTTCTCTCTGTGGCCAGTGCAGCGATAGATCCAGGCAGGGAATGTATAACATATGAATCTTTTATGTCAAACCCGAGCTTAACCAACCAATTTCCACTTTGACACATGGGTCTACACAATATGTTCAGATTAATTGGTAGTGGACATATTCCCATGCTTTGTAAAAGTAGTAACATTGGGGGGCCCAGTAGCTCACCTGGTATATGGTGACTGTGGCTTAGGGGTAGAGTGGGTTGTTCGATTCCCGGCTCCTCAGTCCGCATGTCGAAGTATCTTTGGGCAAGATACTGAACCCCAAATTTCTCGTGATGGCTGTTCCATTGGTGTATGAGTACATGTGAATAGTTAGTAGCAGGTGGCACCTTGTATGGTAGCCTTGGCCATTAGTGTGTGACTGTGTGTGTGAATGGGTAAATGTGACCTGTAAATCACGCTTTGAGTGGTCGGCAGACTAGAAAAACCCCATGCAAGTGCAGTCCATTTACCATTTAGAGTAGGCGTCCCATATTCAAAGATATTGTCCTTGCTACATCAGCCTGGATTCAATTTCAGTGGCCCTTTGCTGCATGTCATCCCCTCTCTTCCCCCCTTTCGCTCTTAAGATGTCCTATCAAATAAAAAAAAAGGCAAAAAAGCCAAAAAACAGTACCAGTCTGTGAAAATACCCCACTAAAAATCCTGCATTCAAAACTTTACTTCAATAAAAGTATGCAAGTATTATTAGCAAAATGTAAAAAATAGTCAATTATTTAAAAATCTATTTTCTATGTAACATAGCAAAAACAAACAAACAAACAAAAAAAAGATAGAACAAAAGAAAAGTAACTACTAGACAAATGTAGGCCCAGTGAAGTAACACGTGAAAACATTTGTCTCTAAGATGTAGTGGAGTAAAAGCAGGGAATTATAAAATGGAAATACTCAAGTTAAGTACAAGAACCTCAGATTTGTATTAAAGTAAATCACGTGGTTAAATTACTTGACTGTTTCATTTTGCTGCCTTTTGGAGCACGCTGTAATGCTTCTTTTGAAAAGTGCTCCATAGATAAAGATTATTGTTATTATTATTATTATTATTATTATTATTATATGTACTTTGCACCACTGGATAAATAGTGTGTCCACACAGGAGGCCTTAGGGCCTTGACGTGTATCTCTGCAGTATCATATTGTAACTCCAGTCCCACTTTACACATGAAACATATTTTTATGCTTCGAGTCCTTTGTTTATTGACATACACACGTAAATACATGGAGCATGTATTTATGTGTACTGAGCTTTGAGTCCTGCCCAAATGCCTGTGAACATGTATTTATCTGCAAAAACCTTCAATATTTCCTCAGAAGAAGACAAACAGACTGGAGTCTGTGTAATTTGGGTGGATTACTCCTTTAATCATGCAGCTCTCTGATCTCACAGAGCAAACACCAGCACTCTAATTAGTGGCATTAGTGTTAATTAGCTCTCAGTAATCTGAAGTTAAACACACTGAACTGTTCATGAGATTCATTCATTGAACATGTTACTGTGAGGACATCGTAATATGTTTCACAAGCCACCTCAAAGAAAAGCTGTTTCCCCCTGATTCTTACTGAAGAAATAAAAAACTGACAAACAAGAAGGGATTAAAAAACAGCCCTCATTGGGATGACATGACGAGTCAATATTGACATTTACTGTATGGGGGTGCTGTTTGAATTTCAGGCGAGACATGAACCTGCAACTATATCTGCATTACTCTGAGTTTTGAAATATTTTCATGTAACCACAATGCAAGTTGTAATACTTTTGGAAAACCTCCATTTTGGGGTAGAAAACCTTTTTGTTTTGTCTAGATGGCGGGCTGAATTATGAAATAATAATAAATATGCCGATTAAATGTGGATAGGACTCATTCACATTGATGAGGAGGTATAACATAAACTTCCTGTCTGGTCTCAGCAGCTCTTTGACTCTGATGTCTCTGTGGCATTTTAAACATGAGATATAACCAAGCAGGAGATGCCATATCAACATGTTAGCACTTCAGATGTCACAGAAAGAAACCTAATCTGCTGGCCAGTTTAAATGAAATGAAAACCATATTAAACTGTATTTATGTGACTGTGTTTTAAGGTTGGTAGTTGGTGAGTCACACATCATCTCCTAAAAGATGCTGTGTGCCAGTAGACACCGTCATCCAAACTCAAACCAAACCATTTTTCCACCAGGACGATCAACTTTCCTTATTTGGATACTTTCTCATCATAATTATATTCTTAATGTTCAGCCTGAAGATTTTAAGCCAAATACAAAAAAATTGTGAACTGACGTGATGGAGCGCTGCAGACATGTTTTTACAGTAGACACAAGAAAAAGACAAGAGGGGGCATGGTCTGTGTTAACATGGCAGGGTGTGTGTGTGCGTGTGTGTGTGTGATAACTGTCCAAAAAAAAAATTAATTACTGCAAACCAGCTCTTTAAAATGTGCCAGTTAATAAGAGCTGAGATATAATTAAATTTGTGGCTGACCGACCTTGGGAGAGTTAAAACATAAAAAAACATGATGGATGGAACACACACACACACACACACACACACACACACACACACACACACACACACACACACACACACACACACACACACACACACACACACACACAGGGTCACTGCTGGTCAACTGACTAAAAGATATTGTGCTAAATATTTGTAGTGAAACAACTCAAACATTTGTGTTTTTCATATGAACATTCTAACCACAGAGGTCAGAGGAAGCTCACTGACAGTCAGATGGGTGATAATGAGGTTAAAGGTCACAGAGTGAAACAGGTCAGCAAACAAAAACTGAGAAGAATGAAATACAGTTATGATAGAGGACAGAAGGTTTGTGTTAACACTGGAGAAAATGTCAGCAAATTCCTAATTTTCTTGCAGTAACAGATCATATTTAATGGAGGAAAAATATCTTTAGAGCTTTATCCAGAAAAAGAAAAAGACCAAGTTTTGGAAAATCTGCAGCTATTTTATGGCAATTGTGAGATAAACAATACAGTTACTTTATTGACACACATGCTGCATAAAGGCTGGCCAATGTGTCAAAAATCATGGTGCTACTGACTCAGCCTGATAGTCTGAGGGACTACACGTATTTAACCATCTGGCAGCTAAAAAAGCTAAAAAGCTCTGCACTGATGATGATTAACTTCATCATATTTAGCACAGACTGATATTTACGGAAGAAGGTAAAGATATCTGCTGGCTGTGATTGGTTGTTCCATGTCACATGACATGAGGTGCACACTGCTGCGGTCCAAAAGCTGAAATCTGTTTATCTCAGGGCACAGCTGTCGCGGCCTGAAATATAGGTACTTGGGAATGTGTGCATGCTGCTCTGGCGTTCCTCTGGCATTTGAGCATGCCTGCTGTGCGTCTACACTGAAAACAATTAATTTGAGGCTGCAAAAAACACAGCATGTATTGGGCCCCTTAGGCCCTGATCACACAGAAAGCAAATTGCAGGTTACGAAACGTGGGGTTCACAGCACTGCCTTTAAAAATAAAAAATAAAAAATGAATGTCATTAGTAAAAAAAACAAAAAAAAACACTTGCTGCGCCTCTTTATTGTTGCCAGGCAACCATGCCATCACCTCCTCACCTAAACCTTTCCGTGTAATCAATGTAGCATTTATTTTTGGCTAGCGAAAAATACCTACTTATTTTCACAGTAACTAGTATCTAGTTACTAAAATGGACAGGCAGAGGGTACCTACCCTGGCACTGGTTGAGGGTGAGAGGCTTTCAGCAAAGAGATTGTTGGGCACAGGGAAACAGCAATCTGTGTGGGTACAGGAGACCCTAACAAAGAAGGTGGATCATGGGGAGTACCATCAGTTTGTCCAGGAGCTTCGCCTCCATGATGGCCGTTTCCAGACATATTTCAGGATGATTTGGGTTAGACCATCTGCTGTCAATCGTCGAGTGTAGCGTAACAAAAATGAATAAAGTCATATCGCTCTGGTTATCCAGCAGCTGCTAACCACCAGTTTCTTCTCCATTGTTTACCAACTGCAAACTTGTTGTTGTTACCTTCACAGAAGGCCCGCCTCTAAAATCATCTGATCGGACAATGGAAAAAAAAGCAGAGGTGATGTGGGGCACATTTCTGTTCTGAGTTGAAGTTTTTTCAACTTGAGCACTTCAGAGTGCTCCGTCCAAAGCTCCAGGCATTTAGAGCGCACAAACACGAGGTGCATAGCAACGCAAAAACAGCGAGCAAAAAGCTTAATTGTCATTAAAATTGATTACAAAAAGCCGCCTCCAGCTGCTAAAACACTTTCTGTGTGATCGGGGCCTAAATGGTTGAACAGTTTGTTTGGTGGAAAAGACTCTGCAGTTTGAGGGATCTCTCTGAACTCTCAATCTGTGCAGTAGCAAAGATTATATTCATCATTAATCTCCCCCCATAATAAAGGCATAAAGTACATCAAATCTTTTAGTAAATCCACAAAACCCAAAGTGCAGAGAGGAGTTTGAGCTGATGGAGGAGCTGCAGGAGCAAATGGTGTTGGGGTGAATCAGCAGAGTGATAGCGACTGGGTTGACAATGCCCAACTTAACGGCAGAAGTAAACATGTTTGGGGCAAAGTATAGTTTTGGTCTCTATAGCTAATTTCAACAGGCCGCTTGAGTGACAGGCTGTCTGCAGAGCATTGCTACAGATAATGAATTGCTCCTCCACAGCTCCACCCTCTCGTCCAAATATTGTCATTCCTGGCCCCAAATATCTGAGATGGCAATGACCTAAGCGCCAAACTCAATGCTTCAAAACAGGAGTCTGCAAACCAATGGGTGACATAGTAGCTAAGTCCATTATTCAAATACAAGCATGACTTCAGTGTTCCGCCTAAACTAACACCATGCTGCCCAAACTGATCCAATGCTGGGCTGACTGCTAAATGTAGCTTTATCTCAGAGATAAAAATTATACATGCATCCAAAATCTGGTCAAATCAGACAGCCATACATGAACCAGAGCTGGCACTCATGTGATCCTCAGGTGTCAGACTGCAGCCAGGTGTGCCAAAACTCAACACTTCTCTAACTGCATGGCTATCTGCTTCAGTATTTGATGTCTGAAGCAGCAAAATCACAATATGTAAGACTGCTAAACTTTTAATATAGTTTCCTGTCAGTTATTAAATGCACAATGTGTTTTTCTTTGAGGCTCGTGTCATCAGTCTGATGATGAATCTGTGAATATTCTCTCAGCTTTAAAGGACACAATGACCGTATATCTTTCTCGTCTGACTTGTGGTCACCTAACAAACCGCAGCAAATTACATATTAACTTTCTTTTACGCTACGCTCGGCTTTTGTCTCCATAATAGCGCCGACTCCACTGCGCAGTCACATCTCCTGTCTGAGATAACTGGTGTTGTAAGTCATTTCTTCATACATGACACGACCGACCTCCTCTCAAAGTATTTTATGAATGTAATCAGATGCATCAATCACAGTGAAGCAGCGAGGCCTGTGTTAATCCTCTCTGTTCACTCTGAGTTTGGAGTTAAATGGTCCTAAAGACTAATGAAAGCAGAGTGAGCTTTACTCCTGCAGTCAGAGGAATTAATCTCTTCTGTCACTGCTCAGTCAGACCTGCAAAAGAAGCTGAAAGAAGCAAATGATTGCTACGTTGAGGACTTGAGTGAGCTGGAGGAGGAGTTGGACCTGATCAGGAAGTGTGAGTAAAGGTACTTCACTAACACTACTTTGTTGCTATATTGTAGAGTTGCTTGAATATGCGTAGGGGTCAAATTGAAGTGGTAGCTAACTGTAACTCTGTTTTGGCAAGGTTGCAGCGCTGTGTAAGGCGTGGCTAGGAGTGATACAGGGCATGTATTTATGGATTTCACAATAATTGGTAATTTACACCACAAATGGAATTACCAGTCAATTAAGTAGCCGACATTTACCACTGTCAGGTGATCAGTAAACGTTTTGGTTATGTGATGGAATCAGAGGGACAGTATGCCTGATAGCTGTAAAATGATCATTATCCTAGCAACAGTAATTTCAAGGTTAAATGCTCTGTAAGCCATGATGTCACTGATGTGTTTCTACGACATGATTATGCTAATGATGTGACTTGTGGATTTGTCTGAGATATCACTGACCCTTTCATCCCTTTCTTTCTTTTTTTCTTTCTTTTTTGCTTGATGCTAAAACATCAGAGGAATTACCACTGACTTGCTACCGAAAACTAGCATTGCAGTCAAAATTATTATCCTTACAAACGATCCATTTTTATTTCACATCCTTAAAATAAAACTAATTATGTGTTCATACTTTCAGGCATAAATTCCCCATGTTCTCTGAAAACAAACTAATAGCGGCTGACTTCTTTCCTTGTTGTTTCCGTATGCTGCTGATATTTTTTTTCACACAGTTTTTTTTTTCTACAGGTCGGCTATGGTAGGAATTGTACAAAATTACGCAATTACACAGGAGGGAAGTCACAAATGTCACATGGCCCACAAACTGACAGTAAGTGATCCACAAATGTGCAAAATGTGTTTCACATGTAAAAATAAATATACAAATGCGTAAATTTGACTTCACATGTAGTTACTGTAGTAAAACCCTCTCTACTGTAGCGCTCACACTGCCTGTAAGTGAATGAGATGCGATTTAATCAGACTCTTGTTCAGACAGCCTAGCAGCTACACTCATTGAACCTGACCATGTGAACCGTTCTCTCGAGGTGGGACGTATTCTATTTGAATACAAACAGAGCAGCTGCGCACATCCAAAAAATGAAAAAGGTGCTGTACTAAATGAATAAAACAGAAAAGTCCACACTCTTCAGCTCCCTTCAGGTGCATTTAGGATGGTGGAATACATGCACCTAAAGGGAGCTGAAGTGTGCAGACGTATTCTGTTTGCCCAGGACGAACGATGAATCTGTGCAGTCAGAGCATATTTCTGTAACATCTGTTGTCCTTACATGGCCTACATACATACCGGCATAGGCTCGTTACTCATAAAATACATTATATAACATATATATAACTTAGTAAAAGTTAGATGTTTTGCTGTACACTGTAAAACATTATTTTTATCAATACTCGACCCCTGTTGCCTGGAATACCTGATGGAAAAAAGTTATAATCTACAAATAGCATTAGAGCGGTCAGCTTCCCACTTAAATGGTCTGCTAGATGTCATGTTGTCTCAGGAAAAAGAATGACTGGAGTCGGAGGAAGACGCAAACAAACCGAGAGCGTAATTCACCACATTTTGTTGTATTTTTTCTGTGAGCTGCAGACACTGATAGAATCCTTGGCTGTAGGTACAGAAGCTAGAAGCTGCAGATGTAGAGGAGGATGGTGTTCCTGGGGAGCTAGCTGCAATAATGGTTGACAGAGTTAATCTGGTAGTTGTACTAGTTTGTGAGGTGACAGAAATGTCTTCTTCTCTTTCTTCAAAAATCTGCACAGTAGGGTGTTTGTAAATGACCCTCCGCCAGCCAAGGCCAATGGTCGTTCTTTCATGTTTACTTAAAGAGGTTTAAGTTTTAATATGGAAACAAAATTGACGTTAAAAAATATGTTGCATTTTATTGATGAGCATTTAAACAACACATTGCTAATGAAATGAAATATGATGGGGGACTCAATTTTTTAATTTTTATGACATCACATGAATGCAGCAAGGCTGTGGAGGTTACGGAGACGTCTGCAGTGCTACTTGTTGAGTTGAACAACATTAACACTCCTCCTGTCTCTCTGACAGTCTAAATGTAAAGATGTTTTTTTATGTAAATAGCTCTCAGGTAAATATAACAGACAGTCAGGTGTGATGATGGCAGCGGCCTTAGTCACGCCTGTCGTGTTGAGCGAGTGCTCTCATTGAACTGTGGGCTGCAGCAGACATGTCATCAGACTCGCACTATCTGTCTTTATCTGAAGCAGTGCTCCAGAGAGAGGCTGAGAAACACCTGCTGAGACTCCAACACAGGAGAGGGGCAGGAAATGGCTGATTGGTTAGAGAGTCAGCAGAGACAGCAGCGCTAACTGCAGACAAACTGACGGTCTGAAATAGCACATCAGGTTGGGTTACTTTGGATTTTCTACAGGTCTAAATTAAACATTTCAGAGTCCATTCTCCCTTTTTTGTTGTGGTTATCTCTGCTGTCTGAAAAACTTCTACAGTGTTCAGTCCTCTCTGTTCTGCTGTCATTACAGACACTTGAACTAACTACTGACAACTTCTTAGTTGTGTGATTTTTGATTGTCGCCATCTTGGATTTTTGGAGCCAGAAGCGATGAGAACTGACCATATCTGGTTAAGAGGATGGAGCTAACCCTACATTAGCTGCTAGCTTGGTTAGCACAGTGGATTTACCATGGATGTATTAGGAGAACTGGATACAGCATTAAACACAAGGCCCTGTTTCTTGTGAAAGTTGCTCAGTGGTGCATGAAGCCAAAATGGTTTGAACGCCGCATATAAAATTGCCTGTATGAGCCATGAATAATCAGCACTACTTCCGCACTGTGCACTTGGGACAGCCGAGTGTCCTACCTCTGCCGGCTGAACAGCTTTATTGGGCCAACTTCCAGCTTACCTCTGCACTCTTCTGTGTGTCAGCTCTGGTAGTTACCAGCTATGCTCCTTCAAGTGGTTGCTTTTTAATGTACCCCAGGTTTTAACAGATCTGGGGAAAACTGCATTTCCCTCTTACGCACCATGGGCATGAGACAATTTTCCAAGAGATCTAAAATTAAAAACACTTGTATCCATTGATGAATTTAAGGGCGTCATAAAGAATGTGGTGATAAAGACATGCACTTGTTTTTCTCGAGAGGCCACTATGTTTGAATAGTTGTTGTTGATTTAGTGTGGATTTTTGTATTTTATATTATATTTGTTGCCCTTTAATGTATTTTGATCGGCTGCTTCCTTGACCAGGTCTCTCTTTTAGTGAGAAATTTTTAATGTCAATGGGACTTCCTGGGTAAATAAAGGTAAAATAAAATAACCTTTGGTTTAGCGCTCTGCCAACTTGAATGGGGATAAAATACTTCAATCTTGCAGCTCTTCTAGACTTTCCAAATATTTTCAGGCCAAATAGGTTAAATTCTGAAACTGAAATGAGTCATTTTGTGGGGGTTGTGATGCTCAAAAAGATTTATCCACTGATATACAGACATCTCTTTCACTATGTAATGTAAGTTTTTTTGGGAAAAGCATTGCAGATCACCATGATCACCGTTAGCAACAGATATGGCAATGCCTATACTCAGTCTGTACTGAATCTGGGGTTATGCTATGCACTTAACTGTTGTCACCGGGGCAGAGACTTGTCAATGGATGGCGTTCACCTATCACTCAGAGCAGCCATGCTTTTAATTATGGGTAACTTTAAGCCTTAATAGAATATAAACTGTTGAGTTATAAAAAACCCCCGTATGGTTGTCATGAATGGGGAAATTAGCTATAGATCCTAAAACATTTTAAATTTAAGCAAATTTACGAGCTTGTAAACATGCTCATTTGTGCCATAAAATTGGTCATTTCAACATGGGGCGATTGGCTTGCTTTTGGAGCCAGCCTCTAGTGGCCATTCAAGGAACTGCAATTTTTGGCACCTTCACGTTGGCTTAATTTTTCATCCCTGGAAGTTGCCGCTTAAACAGAACCTGGATGTTCTGGAACCACTTCCCGCTCTCTGTGGTGGAGAGGCTCTGGGGGATTAGCTGCAGTGCCACAGTTGGCCCCTGGGTTAGCCTGACTATGATATATTTTTCGAGCTTTATCACAGTAAACATCCTGGTTCATTACAGACATCATAAAGCTGTGAAACTAAAGAGGGAACTAACAAGATAAACCTGATGAGGGTCCACTGTTTGTGTGTGGATGTGTGTGTGTGTGTGTGTGTGTGTGTGTGAGAGAGAGAGAGAGAGAGAGAGAGAGAGACAGAGTGAGTGAGTGGGAGTGTGTGTATTAACACATGGAGGTCAGTAGTTTTACACTGCTGTGGTTCAGAGCGGTGAAGATGAGGCAGAACAGGTTGTTTAGAGATTCCTGAGAATCCACTGGCCAGTGCTCTTCCAACACTGCAGCGTTCAAACCCAGAGTTTGACTTCTGACCTCTAAAGTCTCACTAATTTGAATCACCAGGGCTGTGTTTGAAATTGCATACTAGTATGCTATTTAGCACACTAAAAAAGTATGTAAAATTTATTTAGTATGTCCAAAACCTCAATATGAAACCAATAGTACATAAATTGCATTCTACAACCCAAATTCCCAAAAAGCTGGGATGCTGTGCAAAACATGAATAACTGGAATTACCACCCCACAGCTTTATGCCTCCATGCACCAGTATAGTTGCAGTCAGTTACATCCATGTCACACATATCTTACTCCTGACAGCACAGAAGAGCTGTACTATGAGCAGTGGACAGTTTTAAACGACAACTCAAAACACATAGCACAGCAGCTATCTGTCTTAATATTCTTAATTACTGTTTCTTTGCTTTTCTCCTTAAATGAGTGTTGTATAATTGCATGGTTTTATTTCTTTGGGGTTTGTCCTTGCTGTCTGAATTGTAAAGCACTTGTGCTCTGTTCCTGAGATATAGAATGTTGAATAATGACCAGAAAAGTGTTTATTCAGAACATTATGATGTCAAAGTGAAGCTGACCCTTGACTTTTGGACATAAAATGTCGTCACTTCATTTTTTTGTCCAAGTGGATGTTTTTGCTAAATTTGAAGAAATTTCGTCAAGATGTTCGTAAAATATCACATTCACTTGAATGAGACAGACCAATGTCATATTGACCATGACCTTTGACCTCTGACCATCAAACTCTAATCAGTTCATTGTAGGGTCCAAATGAAGGTTGCTACAATTTAAAAAAAAAAAAAATCTCTCATGGTGTTCTTGAGATACTTCTTGACAGACAAGGTCACAGTGCCCAGGTCACCACCAAAATGTATTCAGTTCATCGCTTAGCCCAAGGGGACATTCTTGCCAAATTTGAAGAAAATTCCTCAAGGCTTCCTTGAGATAATGCAAGAATGGAACGGATGGTCATATGGACAGACAGATGAACAACCCGAAAACATAATGCCTCCGGCTAACACCAGTGCAGAGGCATAAAAAACAGGATCTGGTATTTTTAAAGTCCTTTTAATTTAATTTTAAAGTCGACTTATTTTCAACTGAATACAATTCAAAGACAAGGTATATAATATTTAAACTGATAAACTTCAATGACCGGTTCATTGCCTTCTTCCATGTCGGAGGTTATTTTTTCAGAGTAGAACTGATTGTCGTATTAATGCATTACCATCGCCGTCATTACATCGACAAAAAAACAATGTCATTTTTCCACTGGATTTTGGATTATAGCAGAAAAATAAGCTCTGTGGCAAACAAAAGCTTATGATTATTACGTTTTG
Source organism: Epinephelus awoara (assembly GCA_035609425.1). Lineage (NCBI taxonomy): Eukaryota > Metazoa > Chordata > Actinopteri > Perciformes > Serranidae > Epinephelus > Epinephelus awoara. Next base: position 42,130,579 of record CM069294.1, on the reverse strand, counting down.
TTAAACAAGATAAATTTCACTAAACACCACTTTAAGATTTTTGAAGTATAACTACACTACTGTCATGTGAATTAAATATCACTAACAATAAGCTTACAAACTGTAAACTGATTTTGCATCCTTCTACAAAAGCCTTTGCATTTAGCGTGGTCTGAACTAGCAAGTGGCCATGACTTTATCTTTGAGTTTGCCTAGTTTGCAAGACTGCAAGTATAAGCACAGCTAGGCAAGGTGGGCTTGTGAGTGCATAAGTTTCTGTGGTCAGCATGATGATGTTAAACGTCCTCTGTAGTCTCATGTAACAACTTGACAGTGTGTAAAACAAGACTAGATAACTTTCCAGCCATGTCGCTGCTCTCAAATCAATATCAAGATCTTTAACAAGCAAATGATACGTCATGTGTACCATTACTGACTGCTGCAGACTGAAATAGCAAGTTGAATAGTGAATGGGTTGTGAAATGATCACTTATTTGATACATAGTATCGAGGGGCAGCGTAGCGTTGCTTCTTGCAGGTTGTGTGTTATCAGTTAAAAAATGTTGCAGTCACTCATGATTGGAAGCTAGCTTGTTGATTTGTTGCAACAAATTGTAAATGGAGGTTTTGAATTTTAAAGACAGGCTGATACTATGTAGCAAGCGCATTAATTTAGAACAGACAGTTTCACTCAAATTACTTAGTACGTGTCCTATATCAGGAATTAATGGACACCCTGCAAGTACATTTAGTGGCAAAATTTTGTTTATTGTGTTAAGTTAAGTAGAAGATGAACCGATCTCCAAAAGGCATAAAGTTAAAGATGAAACATGCTTTTCAACACTCTAGGCAAGATTAGTGTAGTATTTGTTTTGTACAATTTTAGACTTGTCCCAACAATCAGCAGTGGGGAACTGCCCATTGGTCCGACGGGCCATTGGTCCCAATCGTGAGCCTGCTTCGCCTCAAGCCTTTCCCAACTGACCCAGAGCCAGTCTGCACCATCAAGGCAGAAATACGCCCACCGAGAGCCATTCAGCACAGCGGAGAGCTCCCCACACAACCCGACCCCAGAGTTAATAACAGGAAGTTATGGTGTTTCATTCTCTCCTCTCTATGGCACTTGTATCTCGACCAGTAGCCTACTTTTGTTGCGTTTGCTGATCCTCTATGGTACACAAATACAGTATAGCCTAGTATAATCACATATCGGAACAACGGGACGTCGGACTAATGGGATGTTGGACCAATGGACTGTCAGACCAATGACATAGACCCCAGCAGCCATGGGCTCCTCTAAACAGCTGCCTAGCACTCTGGAAACTAAAATAACTGATGCCCACAAAGCAGGAGGAGGCTATAAGAAGATAGCAAAGTGTTTTCAGATAGCTGTTTCATCACTTCATAACATAATTAACAAATGGCAGTTTACAGGAACTGTGGAGGTCAAGTTAAGATCTGGAAGACCAAGAAAACTTTCTGAGAGAGCTGATCATATCAAATCAAACCCACCCTTTGACTGCAAAAGACCTGCAGGAAGATTTATCAGACTCTGGAGTGGTGGTGCACTGTTCTACTGTGCAGATACACCTGTACAAATATGACCTTCATGGAGGAGTCATCAGAAGAAAACCTGTGTCCTCACCACAAAATTTAGCATCAGAAGTTTGCAATGGAACATCAAAAGCACCTGACCAAGGGCAGCCCCCACACTCTGACATCTCTCCACTTTGTGCATGTATAGGTCCTGTTTGTGCATGTGTGTGTCTTTCGGACCTGTGTGTAATTGACAAGGAAGAGTAAAAACATTGAATTAATAAAGTAAATAAACTTAAACTTAAAACAAGCCTGAAGCTTTTTGGACTCTTCGCCTTATAACCTCATCTTGTTTCAGTACCAACACTTTTCTGTTTGTCATCTATCTGAGTTGATGTTTTTTTTCCAGACAGCATGGTTATTGGCTCAGGGAAACTGCTGTTCTCAGAGCTCAGGCATGAACTTTGACCCCCAACACGTGATTTAATTGTGTGTAATAAAAATATGTTTTTTATTATTGTCCCTTTAATCATGTTGGGACCCCATAAAGCACATATGGGATGGTATGTGTGTCTGTGCAGGTGTGTGTGTGTTTATGTCTGTGTGTGTGATGGATGGACGGCTCTAAACGATGTGTTCTCTAACAGGAAGCGACACAATAATCTGCTCGTTTGTCGGCTTAACTGGAACGCCAATACTGTATCGACTGAAATGTCAGCCACACTGAGGCCTTCATTAACCTGCCATCTGTCTCTCTCTCTCTCTGTCTCTCTCTCTCTCACACACACACACACACACACACGTGCGCGCGCACACACACACACACACACACACACACACACACACACACCCCCCTCAGGCTGCGTGTCAGTGTGACATGTCAAACATGACCACAACTGAGGCCAATGAACATGAAGCTCAGCTGTTTTCAATCACTGTCTCATTCCTGCAGACAGTGTTGTCTATGTTAATATTTAATACAGACAACAAGCTGTTCTTAAACTCACCTCAGAGGTTTCAGCTAAACTAAGTTGTTGGTGTGCACTTGTGGCGTGTAGTGTTGTGTCGTGTTGTGTCGACAGAAATAATCTGTTTAAGAAAATCAGTCTTCTAGAAAATAGGCCAACTGTTGATCAATCAATCAATGAATCATTTATTTGTCACATGGAATTATGTAAGGTACAACTCCAGTGAAATGTGAACCCACCAGTCTCTTTGACTTGTGCACTGTATTTTACAATTGTACATAGTGTTATAACAGCGAGTGTCCCCCTATTGCGCCATATCATGTTACATCGGAAACTCTCTGTCCACATTGGATCTATTAAATATAGAACTTTGTCATGTCATGCCAAAGTTGGTCTCACTGAAAAGATGGGCGAGTACGTACATCCTTATTATTCATATTTACAAAAATACTATAGCGGGTAACTTAATAGATAGCATTGGTACAGCTGCCATACTACATCGTACCACCATCTCCACCACAACAAGCTAGCTTGCTAACAAGCTCTGCTTAGCATCTCATACAATACTTACCTGAGGCTTTCAGCTCCCTAGTGATCTCCCGCCAACCAGATGTCAACTTGTGTAGGTTTTTGTAGTCAGATGAGGAGGTATCATACAGAACTCCTCATTTCAACCTTGTGAATCGTCCATTCCTCGTCCATTGCAGTGCTTTCAACGTGAGCGACAGGAATAAAACTAATAGAGCCGCTGACGCTTGCTCACTTTGCATCCAGTTAGGACTCAGTGCTAGTCCTTTTGTTGTCTTCTTACATTGTTGGCTGCTGCTTTACATTTGTCAGTGTATCTGGATGGTCATGGTAACCCATGGTTTCTGGTTGTGGAATGATTCAACGGTCCAACAAGCGCAGCGCCGTACTGCAGCCACCTTTAAACAGCTTATGGCAGTGATCCTCAGCAGGAACAGGACAGCACCTCACATTCCCACTGTCGCTCTAGTCCTTATTCACTGTACAGCAAATGCCTCCTCTTCTTCTCTCGCCAGAGTCCTCCGCTCTGTCAGAACAGCATAGAAAAAGTGCCTCCTGGTTAAATGGTGCTGTCCAGGATATGCCAAGTTTCAGTGAATCAAAGGATATTACAGTTCCTGATATGATATGATATGATATCCTGCTGGAAACTGATGCAATACAGAGGTCATCCAGATTATTTTCTAACACCTGTCCAATGGCGAGCAGGATGCTAGTTTAAATGGTGCTTCTTCTTGAAAACCTCAACCTGGCTAGCCAGCAGCTAGCTACCCAGAATTTGGCAGTAGGGGAGTTTACAGATAGTAAGTAGATTTACTCATCTCTGACTCACAGCCACATGCCTTGGCTGATCAAGAGCCAACCAAAAAGCACTTGCAAAATAGGCTCAAGAGCCCAAATTTCTGAATTTGAGAAAAAGAGCAACAATTGCAACAGTATTACTGTTTCTTGGTAAAATGTTTGCTTTGTTGTTTGAACAACAGTTTTATAGCTTTAAATGTCATTTAATTTTTGGAAATGTATAGAGCTGCAGCTAACTGATAAGTGCAATGACGGACAATCAGCTGTATTTTGATAATGAAAAAATCATTTTAGTCATTCTTTTAAGACATGAGCTGATTTCAACTTCTGCAATGTAAGTATTTGACACTTTTTTGTCACATGTAATACACATCTAAATATTTGGGGACTTTGGACTATTGGTCAGACAAAATGAGAACATGAAGACGTCACATTGGATCCTGGGAAATTCTAACAGGTGTTTTTCACAATTTACTGACATTTTATCAACAAATTGATTAAATGAGAAAATAGAAAATACTGTGTTCAAAAAGAAGCTTATTGTGGACGTCGTCCTGGATGACTGAACCTGAGTCAACTGTTCAGTAAGCGTCACTTGTCTCAGAGCTGCAGAGGTTCTTCCTGTGGTTTCAAATAAGTTTGGGACCCGCTGTCTCATCGACAGAGGCATCTCGTCTTCAGGGATCTGTCGCAGCAGAGTAATGGAGAACTTCCTCCCCATCTTATTTAACAACCACAGGGCCCATTTGGTTCCATCGCTGCAGTTTGGTCCCATGTTCCCTGAACACATCAGAGCAGTAATGTTGGCAGATTGTCTCGCTAACAGTTCAGCCCCATTTGAATGGTCCGACCCCCCTCTTGTCTCTCCTGGCTCTGCACACACCTTGTTAAATCCCACTTTGTTTGCAGCCCTCGTCCTCTGACAGTTAAAGAAGTGACGAATGGCCATTATTATGGAAAGAAGGTTACTTTTATACACGGCTCGCGGCACTGAGGGGGGCGCCGGCGGCTGCTCCATCACTGTCAGGGAAACTAATGATAAGATATCATAAGACACAGGACGGCCATGTTAAGATAGAGTGGCCTCCCGCCGAGTTTCCATCAACTGCCGTCTGTCTGCTCTCAGCATTCATCTTGATTCTGCATCCACTCGCACTTATTTTGCTTTACACCTGCAAAAATACATCAAACACTTGCAGCTTCTGTAGATTTATAAGTGGAAGAATCTGCTCGCACAATTCAAATGAATAATGATGATAAAAGTGTCGTTTTCACTCTTTATTTCTGCACAACTTCACTGTACAGTAAACTGAGGAGCTGCTGTGTGTTTGCAGATCAAACTGTGACAGATTGACGCGCAGCATCCCAACACTGCAGTCTTAAACAACAGAAACATAAAGTTAAACCAAACACATCTCACTTCAAAACAAACACAATGAATCAGAGATTAACTGTAGAAGATTTCACCAACAGCAGAGAGTGTTCTGTCTGTATTAACTGTATAAAAATCTTTTCAGCTTCTTTTCTGTGGTTTGTTCGACCAAATCCATCCTCAACGTATTAATGGCATCAGTGACATATGAAATATGATCCAGGAAGTCCACTTTGAGTAACAGATCCATGAACATAAATATTTATCAGATACAGATAGGCTGCACAGAGGATTGTAAAAGTCTGACACAGGACTTGTTTTGCATGACAATCGTGAGGTAAACAGCAAAAATACAATGTTATTACAAAAGATGTTCTTATGTCTGTAGAAAAAGGTCCAGACATGTCAAGAGTTTGTCTTTCACACATGCAGCAAACAAGAGAACACTGTCTGTGTGTGTAGAAGTGTTCTCTAAGACAAAGGGTGGCACATGGGTAGAGCATGCAGGATGTAGGATATGACACGCATTACACCGTGGTAACATAGCTAATTTGAAATTTGGCTATACTACTATATTTTTCAGCTTTGGCCATTACCAACAGAAGTTCCCAAATCTCCATCTCTCCAGTTAGACATTTTTGCCTTCTTCATGTAATTGATCCCTCTTCTTCACTCTCAGGTGTTTGGCTTTTTCTACCTGTTTCGTGTGAGCTGCATGAAAGAAACTCTTTCAACATGCCCACATGTTTGTGTCTTTGTGTGCTCTCCAGTCAATGACCTGCTCTATTCACACATCTCAATCAGATATGACATGGAGTTTGTACTGGGGAGCTGGCAGGGTAAAGGCTGTTTAATGTCCGATCCAACTTATACAGACATTTGCATTCTCACATACAGCTCCTCTGGGTAATGTCTAGATAATTTCAGGTTTGTAGTGCATGTGTGAAAGTGGCTTAAACCTTGAGCTGCTTCCCCGGACATTTCAGGAACCTTTTTATGTGTGCCTTTTATATTTTTGTATGACAATACTGCATTGTTTTTTAGTAAATAGTATTTAGGGTCCGGGCAGCTAAGCTGCCAGGACACTATTGTAATCCTAGGTATTCTTCTTCTTCTTCTTCTTCTTCCTCCTCCTCTCCTTCCGAGGAAATCTTACTTCCCATGGGTGAAAACTCACCAAACTTTGCACAAAGGTCCAGTCTCATGCCAGATATCCTCAGCTGTAAACTCAAGCCAATAGTCCTGATGGTGGCGCTACAGCAAGAGTCTAAAGTTCAAAACTTTGAAAATTCATAACAAATCAACCATATGTGCTACAACTTCACAACTTTCATCAAAATGTAGCCCCAATACTGAAGAAACATTTGTACACTTAAACCTATTAAAAATTATGAAGTTCGTCACTATGTTTTTTTTCAAAACCTGTAAAACTTCTTAAACCTATCTCCTCCCATAATTTTTGCTCGTCACCAACCAAACAAAAATTGAGCCTACAGTGCATCAAAATGTTTGACTGTTAATGGTACTGTAAACATATGCATGCAAATTCTTGCTAAATAAATCTTCAGTGTTCATGAAAAAAGACAAAATTCTAGAGTCATGGTAGATGATGTGTGGCAAATTTAAGAATTTTATCTCAAAAACTGAATTTTTGACAGCATTTTGAATTTTGCTCTAATGTGAACAATTGGAGTCAATGTAAAAATGGCAATTTTAAACATCAGTTTTTCACTTATAGAGCAGATCAATCATTGTTACAAACAAATTACCAACATCTCCATGGTGTCTCGATGCAATTTGTGTATTTTCAGATTTTTGTCTTATTAACTGAATTTTTGCCTTTCCATGCACAGATGGCTGCTTTCCTACACAACAGTGAATGGCTTACTCAGTTTGTGAAGCCACTGTTGAGTTGCTACTTGCCAATTAGCTCAGAGCAGTAGATGACTGTCTTAGGTTCCAGAGGTTGCGGGTTCAAGCCTCAACTTGTGCAGAAACCACATTGTAATGTAAACATTTGTGCTCCAGCTTATTGCCTGAACGTGACTCATCGCTGTACAGTATCTTCAAGTCTTTTTTTCTGCTAGAAAATCTGCCTTCTCATGCTTGAAAATAAACCAAACTTTGCACAAAGATCCAGTGTCAGTACTTCAGTGTGAAAAAATCCTAAATGTCTTCCAATTTTTCTGCTTGTTGCTCAGGATTGCCTAAAAAGGCCCAGACCTGACCCATCGCTGCGCAGCAGCTATAATTTTACCTATTGTCTTTTTAGGGTCTTAACAACACCACAAGTGGGTTTGTAGTAGCTGTAACTATTTTATTTTTTGTAATTATTATTTTCTTTTCTTAAGCTGGACTCCTTGATTAATTTAGTGGTGCAACCCTGATGTTAAAGTCAACTTGGTATACGCTACCCCTGCTTACACATGCATTTGATCATCCAACACAGCATCTTGTTGGATGAGTCATTTTTGCAGCAAAAGTTGAGTCAGACAGAGGGTCCTGAGTTTTCCTTTGGGAAGGTCATATTGTCTTCATGCCTCCAATCTTTGCCTTTCCTTCCTTGACTGAGCTCTTTGTCTGTGAATAGGGATGTAAATTGGCTCTCAACTTGAACTGGTTCCAAATTGTCTAATCAATTGGCACTGTATGCCTCAAAGCTTTTCAATTCCTTTTATCGATTGCGGCATGTTTTTCTGACAGTTGCACATTGTAAAACCATGATGTAAAACCCATGCGTCTACACTGCTGCAACATAATTTTATGTAAGGGTGGAAACACCAGCAATATGCTGAAACATCTTTCTACGCAACATAAGCTTCAATTCTAGGAATGCCATGTATCTGACACTCAACACATGAGTGCCACTGCTTCCTGAGGAATATCTTATAATAACATTAGCACCACTCAGAGAGGCTTAGTACATTTTTTTCTTTGACTAAGAAAACTTGAATGAAAATCAATACTGTAAAACCATTCTCTCAATTCACCCATTTTAGATGATGACAGACAGACTGTTGCCATTGAGGCTGAAAACCTGTGTAGGCCTACTTTTTTACCCAGAGGATTAATCAGGAATCAATATGGTAAGTGACTAAATATCATAAGCAGAATGGATAAAGGCACTGATATCAGTAAAATCTTATTAATTCCCATGCCTATCTGTGAAATCTTGTTCAGATAAATGTGGTCAGCCATCCTCCTCATGATAATCCACAGGATAATCAGCTGTTGCATTTAGTTCTTTGAGTTTCTTCAGAAGACAGTAATAACTGCAGTGACAGTCAGCCTCACACATGTAAACAAACTGGTGTGTGAATGAATATGCAGGGTGGCGCTTCAGTCATCAGTCAAGTTCACCCGCATGTAGATCTTGTTTTTTCGAGCATGGGCATTCCAGGCAGCTACTGTCTCTTTACTTTATAACATAGCACAATTTATCACCTAAAGCTGGCTCTAGATAGGGTCTATTCATGTTTTCATTTCTGCCACTGTGCCTCCGTGAGGAGTGCGTCAGAAAAACATTGATTTTTTTGTTTGTTTTTTAACATGAAACGGCTTTATTCTGTATTTTTACTGGTTTAAATCACCTGAGGTGCAATTTATAAAACCAAAGCCAAAAATAGCGTGGTTCCAGTAATAACCTCTGGATCAGAAAAAAGATGTGACAACAGCATAGGAGAAACTCTACTTTGTAACATGGAACTGCTATACTGGTTGAAATCACCTGGGGTCTCATTTACGAAACCAAAGCCAAAAACGGCATGCGCCCAAAAATATTCAACAATTTCTGTGTCACCAACTTCCCGTCTCCCAAATGTTCATAAATGGGCCAAAGTTTCTCCCATCAACAATGTATTTATGGATCGCAACTTTTGTGTGGGAGTGGCTTATGTCTCTTTCAGGCCTCGTTTTATGCTTGCACAATGTTTATAAATGAGACCTCTGGTCTGTTTTTGGAGAGGAGATGTTTGCGGATAATTTGATTCCAGTAAAAACCTGAACACTGAAGGAGAAGTTTCAGCAGCTCAGCGTTAGATAAATAAATCCCAATAAATCCCCTAAATCCTACACATTTGACAGTCAAGGTTCAGCGAGGATGCTGGTCTTGGTTAAATATTAAAAAGGTCAACACTGACTTGAAATCATGTTCTTTCTTTAACCTTAACTTAAAAGCGCTTTTGACACTAAAACCTAACCACACAGACAGGAATCAGGATGTGAACCTTGGCCTCTGCCTCGTAAAGCTATCATTCATCCAACCTGCTCCGCGTTCATGTGCAGAACAAAGCATAGCGATAAGATATGGAGCTCCACTGAGAAACTGAAGAGCAAAAGCTGATGAGAAATTTGGGAAACTTTTAATCAGAGTGACGATGACCATGATAAGCTGTTAGTCCAGGGAGCCGTGCTGCATTCAGGGTCTGTAAAAGAAACCGGGGTCTCAGGATTCTCCTCTGTGATGGACGGATTAGAGGCTCAGATTGTTTTCCTGCTGCAGTTTTATTGAAGTTTCCTCTAAATTAATTGAAAGTGTGTTCTGGTTAAGCCCTGGAAAAACACTTTCAAACACGGAGTGCCGTAGTTTTCTCCGGACGGTTCCCAAATCGGAGTCTGTGGTTTGTGATGTGTTTGAAGAGGATTTTGATTTAATTACGACGCGCATACATGAACGGGACGGAGCTGTGCTGCTTTTAAACCGAAGTTAATATCAAAACAAAATCACACACTAATCTTTTGATAATTGAATCCTTATTTATTAGCCAGCTTTTATTTGTTTAGTCACCAGCGAGGGAAATGAAGTTCTGCTGCAAATATATGCACAGACAAAGACAAAATAAAACCTTGTGTTCTTTGACTATGAAAAGAAAATGAACTAATAAGTGTTAACAGAAAGTATACAAGTAGACAGAGACCTAGCTGGATTTACTGTTCGTTGATTCACTTCCTGTGTTTCACTTCTAAAATCCACCTCAGCATTTATTTTCTTTTTTCATTTCCCATTTTCCTTCTTTCTTCCATGATAATAAGACATGTGTAGGCCTATATGACAGAGTGCAGGCCAATGATTGGTGCAATTCAGGGAAGGTGAACCATGTGCCATTAAGGGCCAACAGTCTGCAGGACTTCTTCCAACAAATCCTTTAAACTAAAAGAGAAAATACATTGTTGCTTCATGTCATCGTTTGGTCGTCTGACAAGGAAAATGCCAATTGTTGGTCAATGCCTTCAAAACCCTAAATGAGTCTTTTCTAATTGCAGTTTTGCTACGTTTACTTAAAATTCTGGGTCCACATGGCATTTTTTCTGAATGTCAGCGTCATTTTTCAATTGCTCCCAGTGTGAAGACAGCCAAGCAGCCATCTTGATAAAAAGTGCACAGTGTTGTTTTAAAGAGTGCTCCAGCTTTTTGTGTGGCCTCTCTCAAAGCACCTCCTCCAAGAACCGTCACCTTATCGTGGTGGAGGGGTTTGAGTGCCCTAATGACCCTAGGAGCTATGCTGTCAGGGGCGTTTTGCCCCTGGTAGGGTTTCCCAAGGCAGATTGATGCTGATGCTACTGACCAGCAGGAGACTTTTATTGTGGAAGCTGCAGGAAATGCAATGCGTTTGATGTCAGAGGTGCTTCTCTTTAGGTAGCCTATGGCTCGAAACCACTTTTTCATGTCCAACTTTGAGTATCGGCCAATACTGATGCCAATCCGATACTGTCTTTTCTCCTCTCTGAAACAAGCCAGCTGTTGATAATATGTTTGTATGGATGCTCTTTAGTTAACCTAGACATCTAAAACACATCATCAAAACACAAATATTATTATATTATATTATATTATATTATATTATATATCTTTTTCGGATATCCAATCCAATAATTATGGCCAGTATTGGAGCAATACAGATACTGTGTATCCTTTCCTTTCTTCAATAAAAACATACACAACGTTGCAGAAACATGCAGTGCTATTTGTTGCTCAGCCACAGTGAGCTGCAGGTTCACAGGCTTGAGCTCCATGGACGTCTATCCACACCTGTTAAAAAATTGCAAAAGTGTACCTTTAGTTGAGACTAGTTGAGCGCTCATCACGTCTATACGAAACCAGCAGTGGTTGTGGGCAGCAAAGTTATGTTAAGTTAAGTTAACTCAGCTTTATTGTCAATTTCTCCACATGTACCAGACATACAGAGGAAGTGAGAAGACTTTTCTCTCTATCCCATGGTGACAGAATAAAAGGTGACAAGATGACACTGATTTCACCTTTGTTCCAGAAAGACACGAGTCATATTTCATATGACCTCTAACAGAAGTGGTTTTCCTTCTTTGAACAAAAGACAAATGCTGGTTTATTTGTGAGAAAAATCTCCTCACTGATGCAGCACGAGTAGAAAGAGAGGAACTCATCAAGTCTTCTGAGGTGATCAGTTCGAGGGAAAACAGTAAACTGTCTGATCAGATCACGCTTAGCTCTGCATCCAGGCTGTTCTCATGCATTGTTCTTATGTAGACCTATGAAAAGGAATGCACCAGAATTTGTATATAACCCACGTAATAGCCAGTATATACATTATCAGAAAGGCTGCAATCATGTGACCAATATGCTGATGGAATAAGTGAAATAGTGCCAAGAGCAAAAAATCTGCATGAGGAGGCAGACTGGGGTCATGAATCAAACAAGCACAGGAGTTTCCCTATAAGACCGGTGTTCATGTCCTGTATGAAACCAAGGTGTTTTAAAGTACTCTGTTACCAGAGACAGCTGGTATAAATGGGCTAGCAGGGCTAAGCCTTGCCTATCTTTTACAATAAAGATGAGAAAATTAATAAATTAAAGAAAATATTAAAATTAGTTATTGAACTTTAGAACTGATTGTATTTGGTGGAGCCTATAGCAGCAACAGTACTAACATAGTCACAAAAACACAGGATTTATCTAAATGGGCTGATTTTTTACAGCCCATACTCCTAGACTCAGCTTCCAATCATTGTGTCACATCGTGAGTGACAGGTGTCGTGACCAGCCCCCTTGATTTACTGTCCAGTTGTAAAATCATTCAGCCCAGGCCACTGACTTTTGTGGCCTGGCCGACCGCACCAAGCACAGGCCCGTGGGAGAAGGGCGCCTGGTGGGCAGCCGGCCCTCCCTCTTTCCTCTAACATTTATAACATTTTATACACAATAATAGATGGATTAGCAACTGTTTTATTTCTGACGATAAATAGTTTCCATCCTAGACTTGTATGGCTTTTTAAATTGTTTTATTTAATGTGTAAAAAAAAAAAAAAAAGGAGACAATACCGAGATATCATAACGTCCTCGCATCCCCCCAAAATAATATCGTGATGATTTTTAGGCCAAACCGCCCAGCCCTAGGCCCAAGCCCTAACCCTAACCTCTTATTAACGGAGCATTACTCATTTCCTTTCTTGCGAGCCTGTGTGTGTTCAGTGGAAAATAGTCAGTGTGTGTGTGTGTGTGTGTGTGTGTGTGTGTGTGTGTGTGTTTGTGTGTGTGTGTGTGTGTGTGTGTGTGTGAGCCAGTGAGCCAGCGAGAGAAAGAGAGAGAGAGAGAGAGAGAGAGAGAGAGAGAGAGAGAGATTTTGGTATCAGAACATTTTTGTAGTTAGCCTAATTCTCTAGTGTTGTTGTAGTGCATTGTTGCTGTAACCTGGTACTGTATCTCGGTGTGATGTTACTGTTACTGCAGCTGAACTATTGATCAGTATAGGCCATAGGCCTAATGTGTTAGCCCTCCCACCCAATTTCATCATGAGCCGCTACTGACTGTTACTAAGTTTCTTAGATAGATAGATAGATAGATAGATAGATAGATAGATAGATAGATAGATAGATGGATAGAAAGATAGATAGATGGATCAACCCATGTAGTTGTGTCTCCACTGTGACATTAGCAATTTTGTTTACTTTGTGCATATTTCCCCACATGGAAATTCTGACCAATCAAGAGCTGCTTTCTCATGCAAGGCACTTTATGTGGTCCACTTGTAAAAGCTGCCGTGAGAACACGAACCAACTGCAATTATGCAACTTTGTAACATAATTAGTCCCTGATACGGACCAAAGCAAGTGAACTCCAGATCTGAAAGCACCCTTACTTTCCTAAACCTAATCTAACTTTATTTTCCTGAACGTAAGCTATGTAACTTTACTTTTCTAAATCTGACCTATGCCCTATGTATTTTCCTCAGCTTAACCTTTGTAACTTTATTTTCCTAAGCCAAACCTATGTAACTTTTCTAAAACTAACCAACATAACTTTACTTCCCTAAATGTAACTTATGTAACATTATTTTTCTAAACTTTAACTTTATGTTGTATGTAACTGTAATGTATAATGTAGTATTGTGACGACACCATTCCATGGGTGGTAATTTGTTACATATAATACAGACCGTTGTATGAGGATACGTTGCTGCATCAAACTCATAATTTGATTCAAGCCCTCAAACTGATCTGAGGTCAGCTGGTTTCAGCACAAAAATGCAGAATTGTTATTGGTCCAGAATTCCTGCAAAAACAATCTTATACACTTTTTTCATATGATTAAATGTGACGTCACACCTGCCTCACCATCCCCCCAATCAACAGGTCTAGACACACTGCTGGATGTAGGAGGTTTACACACACAATTTAAATTAAGCTTGAACATAAACTGACCTTTTCTCTCTATTCTCTCTATTATACAATGCAAATTCCCCATCATTGAAGTTAAATACAAATGAGTTCGGAGCAGTCTTACACTGTGTGATGATGATGTGCTTTGTAATGGTTGAGCCTTTCCGTTAAATGGAATATGTTACATATCCTCTGTATCCGTTTGTAAACAAATTTCTTGAAATTAAAACACAACAAATGCATATTTGGCATCTTAGAAAAGTTTAAAAAGTCCACTATGATTTCAAATAAAGTTCCATGAGTTTGAACAATGTTTTGTGTGTGTACAGGCAGAGACACTTGGGGGTCCAGCAGAGTTTAGGAGGTTAACAAACACTGGAATATATTTAAAACAGATGAATATTTTTACGATCTTATCTTTGACCCTCTGGTGTTGTTTTGTTTTCTCATCTCACAGACAGATTTTACTCCCCTCACAGCATCTGTTGGCCCCAGCAGCCAACAGCGTCTCTTTATAAGCCGCTCTGACGACTGTGCTGTGTAAAGACCATTATTTCCTTTTGTCCCGCACCGTCTTCTGTCTTTATTATTGCATAACAGAGGAGTAAATACAACAGATTCATCCTCTCTAATGACTTCCTTGTCGGCAGACCCTCCCTCGACACTGCGCTCCGGTTTGATTAATGTGGCGCAGTGAGTCCAAGCTGAAACACCGAGGGAGGACGGAGCAATGTGACAAAACAACAACAGGCAGAAAACAAAAAGGTTGTGAAGAGATCACAGGAGAATTGCACAAGGAGCGTCTTGTGTATCAGAAACATTAAGAATGTAATGTGCTATTACTCTGTGAGCCGCAAGCCTTCTTGCTCCAGGCTCGGCTGATAATAGAGCCAGGCTTAGGACTCGTGTGCAAGCGAACACACCGCAGCCAACAAGGGCCCTCGACATGTCGCAGCCTTAATACCAACCGCGCCCGCTGCTCCTTGGACAAAAATTGACATCGTCTGGAGAGCAAAGCAATCAGCCGACCCAGTATTACTGAGCATTTATGTCTGAGCCAAGCCCCGGCACAGCAAATCTTGACCTTAAAGAAGGCTGTTGTTCCATTTTTCTTTTAGACAACTCAGTAACTCCCTGTAAGAGCAGCGGCCGGCAGGGATTTCCTGCAGGTTATCTGTGGGTTTAATTCCCTGATTCACCAATCTGTTTCCTCCTAATGCCACCAAGGACGAACAACAGAAACACAGAGAGAAAATTCTGAGCAAAGACTCTGACGTGTGTTGATATATGATCCGACACAAACACAAAGCTTCTGTTTTTCAGAGTAAATACTCCTGAGATCAACCACACAGCTGCACAGGTAAATGTAACGGTGAGCAAACTGTGACCTGAGGATCACAAACCAGAAACACTTATTAACTTACCAGCTTTAGTGGCTGCGGAGTCAATCCTCAACAGTGTGATATGAAAACTCTGTATGATCATTTAAAACCTGCAGATGGATTTTTTATATTGAACGGGTTAGTCCCTAAACAAGAATAGACAGAAACAGGAAGCTAAATGTGCTTCTGATGTTCTTTAAAGTTCAGTTTAGGTTCAGAAGATGAAACTTAAGTTTATTTTAAAAGTACATGTGTATGATGAGCAGTAAGAAAAATAAAACATGATCATTCAGGGCTCAGCCCAAACTTTCCAGGGGGAGAGTTGCTTCCCCTTTTATGGGTTTTCCCTTTTTTCCCCTTTGATGGTTTGGAAAAAAGTATATGCACTTTTTTGCAACCCATTTGAGATAGCTAGTGGAATGCCTAAGAATCTATTATGATATTTGGGAAAAACATGATAGTTGCCATGGTAAAAATAATTGTGTAGAGCCAGCCCGTTCTCTTTCCCAACTCATCAAATACCATTGCTTTGTCAGTGATGTCGGCGTAGAGACAGAAACGCAGACACTTTACACATGATGCGAACCAGGTGGCGGCAGTTTGCCATGCTGTCTGCAACTAAAATAATATAAAGAGTGAAAAAATTCACAAGTGTATTTTGAAAAGACACAATGCAGGAAACAAACGTAAATTGACACAACATCCAAGAACATCCAAAACTGATGCAGGTGGACACCTAGCGCGTCATATTTTGACATATAGGTCCACTGACAAAGTAAGTTGGGATGAGAACAGCCTATCCTAATTTATATCAAATTGTTCTTCAACTGTCTTCATCATTCTGAAACCACAACACAACAAATGTTGTGGATCACTCATTTTCACTCCTGCCACCTAAAAAGAGCAAAAATTGTCTGATGTTAGCATTTTTCAGTGACAAAAGTAGCACAAAAATTTGGCTCAACAGTATTATTTAGACCTATATTTGTCATACTATGCTGGAGTATTAATGAATTCCACAATTTAATCCATCCCATAATAATCTGGGCTGCTGTGATTGCAAATCAAGGATCCCGAACAATGCCAAGTAAAGAACGGAGTATTACGCCAACAGAAGAGCACTTACTCAAACTTTTTTTTAGGAAACAATGAAGGATAAACAACATGTCCATTTATTTTTATTTGAATGACACAAAGTTGAGGGGATTTTAAAAATCCTAAAATATTCAGGGCTTTTGAGAAAACATTCAGGGCTGGAGCCCCAGAGGCCCCTCTGCTCCGCCTCTGCCTGTGACTAATTTAACGCCGTGGTCTCTGAGGTCACCTTTACACCTTGGGTTTGGTCAATTTGGTCTGGACCAAAAAATAAATAAATGATGCATTGTTGCCTTGCAGTGCTGTAGAATTAGAGCAAGGGTTTTTTGCACAACTTCACCTTTTTCCAAGGTTAATTGAGAAGAGGAAAGTTGTAGAGATGAGACTGAAGCAGCACTTGAAGTGCTGTTAGAGGTCTAACAGTAAAGTTGCTCTGTACATTACAAGTGCTGCTAAAGTCTCATACATAACTTTAGCTGATCAGGTTTATTTTCCCAGTGGGTTATCAAACCCTCCCGGTTTTGGGAGTTAAAGTTAGTTCATTTTTCTCTACAGGCATTCTCTTTTTCGTCTTTGATCGGCACGAGACTCTTGTTTAAATCATCGGTACAAAAGACGAACAACAGATTTAGAAAATATCTAGGAATTTGATAAAAAGTCAAACAAACAAGTATGATTATAATAATATTCAATAAGAAGATGACTTTTTAAGAGAATAACTTTAGAGAACGTTTTTGTCTCTATAAAACCTTTCCTTTCTTCACTCACTCACTCTTCTTTCTTTTCTTTCCTCCATTGTTGTCTCGTTTCTTTTTCTGTCTTTCATTTGTGTCGTTTGTTCCTTCCTTTCTTGATTGCTTGCTTTGTCAGGTGATCTGACTGGGAATCAGATGGGAGGAGAAAGAAGGTTTTCACGCGACAGCTCACCTAAACTCCACATTTCCTCCTCCAAGTCTTTCCTCGACCTTGTGACCTTTCCCTCTGACGTCTGAGGAGAAGTGTAACTGAAAGAATTAAAGAGTGTCGTTATGTGTTTTTTTTCTTCTTGTGAGTCTTCGGCTGATGGCTCCTCTGGTGGTGTTTCATCTCTGCATCCTGGGATCCTCCCGTCAGTAAACGCCTCCGGGGTCGACCCAGACATTGAAGTAACGGCCTCTCCGGCATCATTTCAGCCATTAGAGCTGTGGACTCAGCCTTCGCTCAGAGGAGACGGCCTCATTTCCTCCGCCATCCTCCTTCTGGGAACACGAGGAGCAGTTTAAGTGATTTCTCTCTGAGCGTCCCCATAAGTGCAGCAAATATCCCCCTTTAAACCCTGTGAATTGTAAAACATGATACTCTGATGTTTCCTCTTTTTTTTCTCCGACGTGTCTTTTTAAAAAGCTCAGCGATCACCGCCCGCCATCCGAGGAGATGGGCTAATTAAATTGGTACTTTTTACAAGTCTTACTCAATAAATCTGAATAAATTAACAAGGCATTACTAAGGCTGCTACATTAAATTTGCATAGTGCATTTAATGAATATGCAACCGCGAGTGGAAAGGTCTGCCACTGTGAACCCCGGCGAATTAGCATAACTACTTCCAGCATGTTTCTTAAATAATGCTCTCATTTGCACATCACTGAGTTGGCTAATTCTGGCTTCGGCGAGGGCGGCCCCGTAATTAAAGAATCCCACTTTAATTTTTAATGAAGTTTATGTTACATCAATCCTGACAGTAATGAGGGGGATGTGGAAACAAAAAGGCTGCTAATAATTAAATTCACAAACCAGTTTGAGGGATAATAACTCCTGAGGAGAAATTACATGACTAATTATTAATTAAATATTCATAGTATCGTACAGCAGAGGCAGCGGTGATGGCGGCGGCTCGCTGTAAGCAGTCGCCTCCACGCCGGCGGAGCCCAGATGCCAAACGGCTTTTATCTGTGAAGGACTTGAGAGGCTCGTAACAGAGCTCCAGACTGTCATTAATTATAATGACCCCTAAAACAAAAACAGGCTGTAATTGGTCGTTGTCTGTGGCGCTGTGATGTCAGCGGTGTGGTGGCTTCACACAGTACAAATCACAGAGAGGTAACACGAGATTGAAGCAGACTTTATGCTGCAGAAAAAGCTCCAACTTATCCCATCATTTAGTCTGTTATTAAGCCTTAATTGTAACTGACTGAGCGAAGAACATTAGCCATTGGGGTGTTTTCGAAGGTAATTTTCCTTATTCTGTCTATTTATTTATTTATTTATTATACTGATAACTTGACTTGTGAAATATTCAATAATTGGACAGTTTTTTAAAAGACATCATGTAAAAAGGAAATATCTGCTTACATGGAAAGGCTAACAACTCATAGACATCTCAGACATAAAAAGGAGACACTACAACACATTTTTTAAGCAAACCAAAAAGGTTTAGAAACTTTTTCTCCTTTCAGAGGACAAGCAGGTGATAAACCTGCATTTTATTTTGAAGGACCTGTGTGACATGTAAAAACCTGTTTGCAGAGACACAGCAGGGTAATAACCAACTAAAAGCCTGTCAGGCGGCTACTTGTGGATAAAGTTATGTGTTAGAGTGACCTTTCACCTCTGTTTAACAGCAGTGGACTCAATATGAATCCATTTTAATGCAGCAGCAGTGAATTAATGGGAGGATCTCTGAGGAGGTGGAGACCCCGGCTGTGTTTGTCTCTCTGCCTCACACTGACTTTACTCTGAGAATACTAATATTGTAAAAGTCAAGTGCAGTTGATTCTAACATAATTTCTGAACGGATTTATCTATTTAACTAGTTTGTGTACAGGATGCCAGTGCACCGGATGTAGACTGTAGCTATAAGCCTGCAATTGGCTGACTGTGTTGGCTGGCATTTTCCCCACCTTCCGTTATCTACTTGTTACCATTTTCCCTTCGCTATGAGAAACAAGTTTTGACAAAGACTTGGATCCTGCAATAACGCATGCCTGATCTACAACCAATAAAGAGCACCTCAGGAAAGCCCAGACGTCCCCCGTTTCGCAGGGCTCACATGCCTGATGATGTTCTGTTTTCTGAAATGGCCAGCTGAAATTGATTTGCCACATCTTTAGAATACCATCCTTTTTTACGACAGGGGTCTGATGTCTGGCTGTCTCAGCTCCACACTAGATCAGCAAACTTTCTGTTGCCACCGTTAGCAGAGCTGCTCTCCTCCCAGAGAGTATGACCAGTTAGTACAAGCTAACACAGTCCCAACAATCTTACACTTTTACTGAAACAGTGTCAGTAACTCTTAATAACTGTTAGGTAAAGTTAGCAATGTTATGCTAACAGTTAGCCCTTTCACTGCCTGTGTTCCTCTTGACACTGTTTTGCAAGGGCACTGTCGCTGTAACTTGGGCAATGCACTGCTCAGGTCGATTGTTATTGGCTCAGAGAAAAAACAACAACAATCTACTCAGGTATTGTACTTGGGTACAAATTTGATAGTCAGCTCATACACTACGTAACATTAAAAATGTTGATGATATATATGAAATGTGATATTGTAACATACTTGTGGCCTGCCCGAAATATTTCTCACGATCCTCACTATTCTTACAAACCGAACAACAATCCATATTGAAAATAATAATTTGTTCCAAATGAGCTCCACCTCAACCAGCTACAACAGTAAAATCCTGCTTTTACATTAATGTATCAGTAATAATAATGTAATGATATATATAAAAGTATAAGTCACAGAAGACTTTTTTTTTTACGGTGTAGTATTACTTTTACTGCTCCACCACAGGCGTTGATCTTTATTAAAGCTTAAAATTATGGAGCACTTTTCCACACAAACTAAAGGATGGATTG
This sequence comes from Epinephelus awoara, assembly GCA_035609425.1. Classification (NCBI taxonomy): domain Eukaryota; kingdom Metazoa; phylum Chordata; class Actinopteri; order Perciformes; family Serranidae; genus Epinephelus; species Epinephelus awoara. The sequence continues at coordinate 42,110,451 of CM069294.1, read as the reverse complement.
ATGAACAGCTGATACCTAGCCAGTTTGGTATTTTATATGCACTATAGCAATAAGTATCGCTGTTCACTAAGAGTGAGTGTAAACATGTGAAGTCTGTGTGTTATCCGATTTTTGATGTAGAGAGGCGTCAGACGCTCGGCGGCCAATCAGAGCGGACACTTGCTGCCATTTCTAAAAGTTAATTTGAGAGGTAATGAGTGCTGAGCTCCCGCTAATTCACCAGCGCGCTCTGAAATCCACAATCTGCAGGCGGAGGAGGTGGAGGAGGGCCATCCTGTCTTTTCTCATTACAGACTTGTGAAACATTCTCATTGCTCGTGTATTTAATTGAGCTGCAGAAATGCAACATCAGGAGGACTTGGGGATAAATAAGGAGCGTTCCCATTGGTCCCACTGAGGAGCTATTGATGTTCCATAAATCCCAGTCAGGAGAAATTTAATTGAGTTATACCACGCTGAATTACCTTGCATCTAAATGGCATCCAGGTCCAAGCAAATGGAATAATTAGGCCCTGGCCAAAATGTTATGGAGTGTTATCCCGAGTGACGCGGGGCCGCGGATATTCATGGATGTGATGCACTCGATTGGCTGCATTTATGAAGAAGCATATGAGATAACAAGGCCGAGCAGGGAGCACTTCATGAGTTCAGAGTCAAGATGCTGAAAATAACAGCTGCCTCTGTGGAGAGACGCCACACACACAGCGTTCACTCAGGATGTTCGTACAAAGCACTGCGTCTTATCTTCAATATTACAAATATAACCACCCTATAAACATGTTGTTCATTTCAACTTTAATAATTCATCATATTTAGTTTAAGTGTATTTCTTCCAGATGTTTGCAGCCTCCAAAACCCCAAACTATCACACTGTTGTGTCTAAAAGCTTCTTCTTCACTGTGGGAACAGTGGAAACAACCTGACCACGTTAGCTGTTCTGGCTTTAATTTACATCACATGGCTTTTATCAGCCGATGGATTTTAGCAATTAATTATGGAATGGTAGATGTTTGAATTTCTATATAGAAACTTTGATGAGAGTTCTTTAAATACTGTGTTCAAATGGTGTTTACCATGTTTACAAGAAGAGTCCATACAAACACCCCCCTCTTGTGGTATTCACGACCTCTTAAGGCCCTGACACACCAAGCTGACCACCAGCTATCGGTCAATTTTGAGCTGTCGTTGAGTGTCCACGGCTCTCAATGGTGCGTGGTCTCACACTGTTGGCCCTGGTTGGCATTAGTCGCCTTTTTTCCCACAGATTCAGCTATTTGAATCGGAGTCAGTGACTGCAGAGCCTGTCAGTGGATAAAATCATTCAGACTGGCAGCTCAGTTCAGCACACGAGAAGAGATACAGAAGTGAAGAGAGTAAACAAAGAGCTTCAGTCAAGAGGGAGTGAGACCAAAACAAAGTTGTTACACAAGGTAAGATCATTTTTTCTTAAGCCACTGAGCTCTTTAGCAGAAATGTTTTCTCATGTTTTTGTTGTTGTTCACTGGCTTACAGTAAACATGTTCTGTTCTTTCAACACTGGATTGTGTTAAGTGTTGAATATGCTAACTTGCTAACAAGCGTCAAGATGGTCTTTCAGTCTCCCTTTTTGAATGACAATTACAGACTACTTCCGTCTGCTGGTATGAAGAGTTATTTCCTCTCATGCAGCCGCAACAGGTATGTGCTCAGCCATTGGTTGAAGTCTTTGATGTTGTCACGGGCAAGTTTTTGGCCGAGACACAGGCAATATAAAACGACGTAGTGTTCGGCTTTCGTCGCTGCGAGTTCTCTGAAGTCAGTTTGGTGTGTCTGGGCATTTAAATGTACATTTTTGGAGACCTCCATGTTCACAACTTTGTGTACACAATGTTGTAAGTATGAGCTTACATGTTCCAATTGAAAGCAGTGTTCAGAGAAAGGGAAGGTTGATCATCAGCAATTCCTATGACAACCGGAGAAAGTTAATTTCTAAAGGCAACCTAATCACCAGAATAAGTACTTTTCTGTGGAAAAATAAATAAATAAATATATGTCTCATATCAATCAATCAATCAATCAATCAATTTTATTTATAAAGCCCAATATCACAAATACAATTTGCCTCACAGGGCTTTACAGCATACGACATCCCTCTGTCCTTTAGACCCTCACAGCGGATAAGGAAAAACTCCCCAAAAAAAACCCTTTACCGGGGGAAAAAAAATGGTAGAAACCTCAGGAAGAGCAACTGAGGAGGGATCCCTCTTCCAGGACGGACAGACGTGCAGTAGATGTCGTACAGAACAGATCAGCATAACAAATTAACAGTAATCTGTATGACACAATACAGTAATCGGTATGACATCCTCGGTAATGACAGTAGCTTACAACAACATTCAATGTATGTAGCAGATATGTTGAAACTTTACATTTCTTTATCTTTCAGTTTTAAATGTTATGTTGTTACAGTGCTGTGGTTAATGTAGGGTTAGGATTAGGCACAAACACCACCACCTCTAGGGTTAGGAAAACATCATGTTTTGGCTTAAAGTACACAGTTTTGTCACAAGGCTGGAATTGTCACTGATCTCCAACAATGGTCTTCTACTTGCAAGCCTGCTTAGCAGCTGCCTCGCTTTGGTGACATGCCACCCACAGTCCCCTCTTCCTCATGTAATCTGAGCTACATTACTTTTATATTGATATTATACCCATGAAACATAAAGATGTAATATATCCATGGCTTGCAAAAATATTACAATTTAAACATTTTATACTGGTGACTGGGCTACTTGGAGAGCTAACTAGCAGAGACACTGAACACAGTGTCATTTCATACATCGTTACTGTAGAAAAATTCATTACAGTTGCTTTATATTAGTGTACAGTTGTTTCCAGATACAAAGTTGCAGATTTCCTCTCTGCTGTGGTCGGCGTGTTGGCAGCCTGGTGGAGTAATAATCTCTTAACGAGTGCCGACGCCTCATTCGCTGCTCTTCACAGACGCTAATCGGCTCCCTAATTAGCAGCTCTCCTGAAGACTGGCGCTCGTTTACTAATCAGCCTCCAATTTGCTTAATCAGCGGTTTAATTGAAGTAATCGCCTCCCGAACGCAGAGAGCCACTCGAGCGTGAGTAGATACACACCTGCTGAACCCACAGACCCTGCCGGTATCAAACCAGCAATGCTGGCAGCCTTGGTGCCTTGCTTCACAGATCCAGCTAGAGCACAACAAACATCAACACAACACAACACAACACAATCCATCCATGACATAAAATTTTAATGTTAAGTCCACACAGATGTCAAAATGACTTTGATTTTTAGGTTCACTTGACACAAAATTCATCCCTTGTGAGCTTGACATAATTTTTTACGTTAAATTAAAGTTTTTGGTTAATTTGACAATAATTTATAAAGCCAATTCACAACACTATTAATATGCACTTAACATATATTTAATATGTTAATATGTAGTCCTGTGTCTCTGAGTCTGCTGGATGTGGAAGCAACTGTGTGATAACATGTGAATCTCATACTTCATAAGATGATATATTAACGGTTTTATCTACAGCTTGCTTCAGGAATGCAGCTTTAACTTTTCCCATCAATGCTGATCTTGTCTTTGGTGTTTGGTAATGAGTCATGTGACCACTGAAAGTAAAAAATGGACAAATAAAGTGCATATGTTCAACTGAAGCTTCCTGATGAAGACAGTGCAGGCGGCTGAAAGTGGAACTGTGTTGGATTAGTTCATGAACAGACTCCAGAAGTGTGTATGATGCCTGCTGATCTCCTGACAGCAGGAGGGAAATAACAGTGCTACCCAGGAGGTCAGGAGTGTGTGTACTTAACCTTTGACCTTTCCTCTGAGTGTTTAATCTTCAAACATGGTGACTGGAGGAGGCTTGAGGAGTATATTGGTCAAATCCAATGCCTTGAATCATTTTTTAATCATTGCTTAATGTGATATTTTTATGTCTTAAATTCACATTTGTTGGTGGTTTATTTCTTTATATTCAGACAGCCTGACCACCTCAGGTTGTGTCAATCTGTTTCTGATTGTTTTTATCAAATAAAAACCACTTAATAACATTTGACGAATGCGGAGCAACAACGGGCTGAGCTTTTATGTCCACAGGCTTCTTACACCTTGGATTTTTTAATAATCTTTTGTTCTGATGATTTAAAGTCAAGAGTTTAAAATGTAGCTCTGTGCAGAGCGATGAGGAAACTGTAACCTTCCTCACATTAATAAAACAAAATTATGTTAAATATTCATCATGTATATCACGTGGTTTAATGTCATCTGAGCTTTGACTGGAGCTCTGTCACCTCATCTCGTTTTGTCCTCTTCTTCTTTCGCAGTGGTTTAATGTTGTGTCCACACTGGGCATGAGTAAAACATATGTAAAGTGTATATGTAAAGTTAATGTAAAGACACGATAAGACATGAATTCCCACCAGGTGGTGGGAATGCAATAATGGCACTGCCTGGAGAATTCTCTCCATCAGCTGTTTATCTCCATCAACCAATGAACTAATATTCACATAATGGAAGTGGACAGAAACAAGCATTTAGCAGTTTAGATTTTATTTTGACTTTTTTCTGGAAACTTGGTTAAAATTTGTCCTCAGGATAGAAATCCCTTTTTATTCCAGCAAAATTTGTTGGAGTCAAGACTTGGGTGTTATCTATTTTTTCATACCTTCATACTTTCCTTACATTTCACCGGGGTGTATGGAATATGATGATATAGTGAGGTCCGATAAACCTGGACTTTACACCCAGGGGCCCACTGAATGTGAAACACATTGGTTATCCCCACCACTCACCGTCACCATCTTTCTCATCTCAGCTGCCTTTTCCACCAGAAGAGACTGACCTCTGGTGTTGTGTGTTGTGCACAATGATACATCACCTCAATATAGCATGTCCGAATCACTTTAATAGAAAGAGGAGTGTGAATTATAACAAGGATTTCTAAATAAATGGACCTGCACTTGTATAGTACTTTCTAGTCTTCTGACCACTCAAAGCGTTTTAACCTATGGTTTTAACACTATATCACATTCACCCATTCTCTCTCTCACACACACACACACACAACATGTGAACATTGCAGTCCGTTGATTGGTCAATAGCAGACGCTCACTCTGTTCAGGGCTGAGTTGTGGCTGGTTTTGAGGCTTATGTAACTACTGTTCATACAGTGGTTTTACATAGATTAGTTAATCATGACTATAAAATGAAAGGATGCTTTGCTGCCTCTTGCAGCAGCTGTAGAAAAAAAATATTCACTGAGCCGATAGGGTGGAATGTTTACTTTGATGTTTATCAATGCATGAGCTGATGATGTGAATCCATCAGCACATCTTAAATTTCAATATGACAACTTTGACCATTCCATTAGTTTTTGTTGTCCCGCCAATGTCTGAACATGTAGAGAAAGTTACCAGACGCTATAGGAACATTCCCATATAACTGGGACTTTGAGCCACAGTGTAATGTGTTGGTGGTGTTCTGGGGGCGGGTCTCCTCTGCTCCTCTATCAGCCCCCCCTCCTGTATCCCCTATGCCCCTCCATATTCAAACAGTGTAATTGAGTGATTTACATTGTTTTGAATTCTCTCCCCTTCCTGATAAATCAGCAGCTTTATTGGAGGCCACCAGCTCCTACTGGGGGGGGGGGGGGGGGGGGGTGAAAGGGGGGGTGGGGTTGTAGGCGGCGTGCTGGGTGGTAACGGCCATGACACATTCAGTGGCACCCATTCATTTATTTCATAATGAGGGCCCAGCCAACCTGCAGCGGCGGCAGCAGCAGCAGGGGGGGTCGTCATTAATCCGTCACAAATTGGAGCCACGGCGGTGCTCGATGAGTCGACACCAGAGGAATATTTAAATCTGTAACAGAGGAAACACACACAGGTTCAGGTTATTTAGTTTGATGTTTACTACCTGTACACTGAGCTCATCATGGTATGTGGTTACCAGTGTTTACCGACATGATGACATGGTGAAAAAACAACAAACCAAAGACAGTACACATGGTTCTTAAATTTTTATTTCTCTGTCATTTTAGAATTATTGTTACAAGAAAACACAGAAGAAATCTTTGCAGCAGTGAAATTGAGAAACCGCTCTAAGACATTAGAATTTTGTTGAAGTGAAAAAACAAACAGGATAAACTGAATTTTTTCCTCTGAGTTAATGAGCACCGTTCAAAACCAAATACTGTAATTTCTCTTAAAAGGTAAAAACACAGACGTGTTTTCCTGTGAGCCTCCAGCTAAACCTGAATCTCCTCCACAGGGAAAATCAGCTGTGATGGGTCAGCTGGTGCAACCGAGTGTTTTGTCTTTCCTGTTTCTGGTGTTGCTTGTTTTTGTTGACAGTAATGTCTGAATAATCTGTTGCTTTTCACTGACTACATACATGTTCACATGTACCATGTACATGTGTACAGGCATTACTTTTCTGTTGCATGTTCACATGGTAAAATGTCCAGATTGCGACTGAACAGATGCAGGAACTATAAATTTGGCCAAACACATCTTTGACTTTAAACTTTTATCAGACATCAAAACACCACACAGCACATTTAAGTACTATATGACGAGACTTTAGATGTTATTGTTGACTTAATTGTCCTAGGAGGGAATCTGCACATGTTCATATCTCACAGGAAAAACAGAAACTGTGGACATATAGTCATATAAACATATCCATGCTCCTTCTATAACTTCACATACATTATAAACACATAGCCTCAGTGTGGCAGCTTGTTCAGGGCTGATTTGGCAGAAGGGACAAAGTTGATGCAGCCACACAGCAGTGATGTGAAGAGTGTGTGTGAGCTCTGTTACTGAGGTGTGAGAGGACAGGTGGAGGAAAGCGGATGACTCTGATACTGCTAGGTTTGTTCGTGTTGGTGACAGTCAGTGAGCTGAAGAAGCAGTTTTGTAAAGCAGCAACAGGAGGTGAAGTTAGGGGTGACAAGGAGTCTTTGCTGTCTTCATGTAAGAACATCAGTGGTATGTTGGTGGATAAAACTGAGTTTGTCAATAATGAGTCCAAAATACTTGAACATGATTTTCATTTTGTAAATTTTGGTCCCATTCAGAGTGAAATAGAAGATAAAGCAGGGTATGCTTTGGGGCGTGGCTGCCTTTTGATTGACAAGTCGCTACCATGACAGTGTTCTCAGGTTCTCAGCCAGATCCACTCCTCGCTCCTCCACAGCACCGCCCTTTTGTACAAAGACACTCACTCTTGGCTCCAAAAGTCCAAGATGGCAATTGCCCACACACCAATGGGTGATGTCACAGTAGCTACATCTACTTCTTTATACAGTCTATAGAGCAAAGAAGGAAACAGTGTGATATTGTTTAGAGTTGCATGAGGTTAAATGACCTTTTGTGGTTTCAGCTTAGCTTCACCAAACTCCTGCCTGAGTGTAAACACCTGTTTGGGTGTGCAAGGCCTTCAAGGATTCTAACATCTGTCTGCCTGTTCAACACTTTGGTTCAGAGCAACATCTGTTCACTACCACTGGTTATTTTTACATGAAAATCTGCTGCTGACTCTCTTATCGGTTCTCCATCTGCCTCCAACAACGTACAGTGCTCAGTGTGTGTGTGTGTGTGTGTGTGTGTGTGTGTGTGTGTGTGTGTGTGCTCTGCCTCCTTTCTAACTCTGGGTGCAGCTGAAGTGTTGGGGGATGATGAGGAGCGTGCTGAAGCACCACAGTCACTGCTACTACTCTGCATTTTAAAACCCCCAAAACACACACACACACACACACACACACACACACACACACACACACAGAGTTGTCACTACTGCAGCTCAGGCGGTTGCTTCACCAAACTGCAAGAGTGTTTCCTGATCTTTAAAGAACGTCATATTTCAGGAAAACAAAATTATCTGCACCAGATGTTTGTTTGTTACTGACAAAACTACGCATCAGGCATTATCTGCTCATTCTTTTCTTGACATTGATCCAATCCTGTGAACCGACAGATACTCCTGACAAACCAGAGAACGCTGACACAAGTTGGTCTTTTGGTCACAAACTTTGTGACCATTGTGAGGCCAGTGAGCAGCCGTTACATGGAATTACTGAGACTTGTTTTTTGATAAAAACATATATTTAAGACGATTTACATCTTCTGTAGGGACCATTGGGCTCGGAATTGAGAGATAGGAGTCAGAAAGTATTGAGAGACTGGCTAACACATTTTTGGTTTGAATCCAAACATGAGATTTGTAGACAATAAAAAAATAAAATGCTGAATGAGTCCAGACCTATAGACTCCTGAGTGTTAGACCACATTTAGTTAACTGTAATAGTTTTAGTTTGGATTCTTTATGGGAGGTTTTTGGGGTTTTTTTTATGCCACATAAAATGATGTGAATGTTTTTCTTAACTCTGACAACACTTAAATAGTGTCCATTATATCCATCTCACATTTCCCAACAGTGCATATCTGCTCGATATAAGACTTGAACATCTTTATTGTTTCTGCACTGTCCTCCTGAGGCAACTCTGTAGTGATGTTTTTATACTTTGGATATATTTGATGGCATTTTGAGAAAAAGAAAATTCCTTTATCATCCTATCCTATCTATATATGTTTCAGCTCTGCTAGATACATAATTCTTGCCTTGGTGATGTTGATCATAATGGTGTGTGGCAACCAGAGCTGAAACGATTAGTGGATAGCTGGATACCTGGTGGTGTATCATACTGCTGTGAAAGGTATAAGGAGCTGAAAAGTCCCTATAGGACAGGAGGGGCAGTTGATGGATCCAACAAACCCTGGGCTTTCAGCCACAGGCCCGCTGTTCGCTTCCCATGTTTGTTGCCTAAACTTAACCACGAGCTTTTGCTACACAAGGAAATACGAGGCATTTTACACACACACTCTAAGTCTGTTTTGAAAAACACAGTACACATCTAACAAGCAGAAACTGTACATGTCTTGTGAAAACAGACGTGTATTTTGAAAAGATATAATGCATGTAACAAGTATGAATTGACATCATATGTAGACATGAAACTCCACAGATCAAGCAGTGATATGTGACCCGTTGGGATGAGAGCATGTTTTCTGCAAAACACAAATACATTACATTTGCACATTTCATATGTATTATATCAGCGTTTCTCATGTGAGTTAGTGTATGAGCTGACTTTGTCATCAGGAGGTGGAGGCAATGGTGGATGTGTCACCTCGGCAAGTTTCCTTACCAAGCTGCCACTGTTTATCGAGTTATTTATCGAGTCATTGTTGTGTTTCCAGTGGATTTTTGGCCACCAAATGTGGGTGTTTTATAGTGAGCTGTCACTGTGTTTCCACCGTGGATAGTGCCATAAAAAGCAGGTATGTTCAGCAAAACATGATGTTTTTAGAGCAATAACCAAGTGGTTTTTGTGCCTTAACCTAACCACACACTAAGGACAGCGTTGTTGAATCATAAAGACATGTAGAACAACATACACTACATAATAATGTACAATTGTAACATATCCATGCTGTGCAGAAATGTACAATACCAACATTTGTTCTGATTGGGTTGCTGGTGTGGTTAAAGTTTGGGAAAGTCTGGGTAAGACAATGCAGCTGGAGCTCTTGGTGAAGTTCTGTAAAGGCTGTGGTGTCTCTGGTGTGATGATCCAACCCTGTCCAAATACTACCAGTTTATTCTGTCACGTTTTGTTATGTTGATCAGCAAAATTCAGGCAGCAAAATATATTTCTTGTTGCAAAGTACGATATAAATGTAACTTATACCAACTAATTATGGTATTTAAAAGTTTTAATTGTAATATGTTGTAATTTTCCAGCTATAATCATAATCAAGTAAATACAAGGATGAGGAAGTTACTAATATACATTTGAGACTTTATTTAGATTTGTTGTTGATTTTATTATTAATTGGTACAAAGAAGAGCTTTGAGGAAGACTGACATAAAACAACAGATGTTGTTTAATATTAAGAGGCCAAAGTCAGCTGTGGGTCTGGAAAAGGATCTGAGTCTCTAGACTTAAATTCACTCAGTTGCACCATAAACAAGGTCACATGACTTCCTGGTTTATTACTGAATATTTTGTCATCCTGACTTTGGTCTATTCTGACATTTATTTCCTGTCTGTCTGTCCTGGAATATCCTCCAGAGCTTTCTCCCATTTTCTTTTAATGTCTAACTTTTTAGTTTAACTTTGAGTTTGTCCTTTTCTGAATCGAGGGTCTAAGGACAGAGGATGTCCTATGCTGTACAGATTGTAAAGCCCCCCTGATGGATTTGTGATTTGTGACATTGGATTGAATAAAATAAACTGACTAGACTTGGCATTTGACTTTTGTGCTGCAATTTCTCGAAAAAAATGAATGCTTTCCTGTGGAGACTGGAGGTGTGAGGTTAGGTGGAGTCATATATGTGTCTCATCACCAACTCTAACACTCAGCGAGGAAGGTTTGAGCCAAAAGGACATATCTGTCATTGACACTGAGCTCTCTGGGAGACCTCACTGCATGTAGGACAGCACTCAGGTGTTTGTGTATGTGACAAGTAAGCTCTGCTTTACTGGATGCAGGACAATATTAGCTGTGTGTTCGTCCGGGTGTCCATGGATTCTATAGTCGTGTTTCGTCTGACTGCAACCTCTGCAAAACAAAAAACAAACGTGTTCATACAGTCTGTAGACGGTGACGTATCTTCATTTATGTTTTCTCCTCAGTGTGTTTGCTCTTGCCTGGCATGACACACACACACACACACACACACACACACACACACACACACACACAGAATCCTCCTGCTAATTAATTGACAGCTTGTTGAATTGTCATGACTGTTAAAGTTTAATGTACAATCTGCTGTTTACTGTTATTATCATTAGTATAATTACAATAATATTTATTCATTTTGTTGTCATTACAACTCTTAGGGTTTGTGAAGTTCATGCAACTTTATTTATTCCTGTGAGGAAAAGTGTGTGCAGCAGCTCACTACCAACAGATGGACAAAGAAAACACTGCTAACCACAAAACTAAAGATAATCAAAAGCTATATGCTCAAAAACATATAAATACACTGCTAATCTATAAAATGTGCTCAGAAAGATCTGGTGCTGTTTGACTCCATTCATCTTTGGACAAAACTCTGCAGGCTGTTTCTGTCCTACAGCATTAAATTATCTAGCTTAGGTTTTAAAGAAAATATACATTCATAATATTAGTATTAATATTTCTTTTTTACTATAAAGATTACATAAGAATGATTATACTGATATTGTCTTGCTCTCTGATTGGCTGCAGTGTAACCAATCATAAACCACTGGCAGGATGACAGAGAGGCTTTAAAATTTAAACTCTGATCTTCATTTCCATAGCTGGTTTGCAAATATTTACATTAAATGTAAAAATCAGTCACTCGCCCCCCTCCACCTCCTTCAACTGTTTCCCCTTTGTTTGCTTGTTGGTTTGTGTGTTTGTTTGTTTATCTTACTAAATAATGGGTGTATCGGGGGGCGCCATCATTTATATCACATTAAAGATCAAAAGTGATACTATTTAAATGTATAATAATGCTAATAGGCCTAATTGTTATTGTTGTTATCATTATTATTATTATCATTATTATTATTATTATTATTATTATTATTATCATTATATTCTTCATTTTTTATAAAGGGCATCATAAAGACAAAAGCAAAACATATCACAGGAGCAGTAAATGATTTATAATGTTTTCATATTAACAATAAAGAAAACGTATTTAAGCCAACACAAAGCTAAAACAAACTGCAAGTTATATGTTACATGTTATATGTTATAGGCTTGAAAAATCTTGATAAATTACTACATTTTCTATAAATTAAAAAAAATCAGTTCAGTATAAAGGTACAGGAAGAAGATTTAAACACATAAACTGAGAGAAAACTGTCACTAAGAATTAACAATTTTCTTTTAATATAGCTATTTCTAATCTTCAGAAACACAAAATTCGTTTTTTTCTTAAATGATAATAAAATTATTGCAACATTCTAAAATAATGAAAACACACCATATGATAATGTAGTGAAAATATGACAGAAATAAACTTATAAATCTACAATAAAAAATAAACCGAAATGCATCCGATAAAAAATATTTGTATGATAAATAATCTATAACAAAAACAATAATTATAATAATGATAATGGTATTGTATAATTGAAACTCTCTCTGATCCGATGAACTCTTAATTGAATATTTCTCCCCATGGTCGCTCGGCTGCGGAGTTTAGAGTGTGTGTGTGTGTGTGTGTGTGTGTGTGTGTGTGTGTGTGTGTGTGTGTGTGTGTGTGTGTGTGTGTTGTCGGAGCGTGTCCCTGCATCCTGAACGCTCTCCGTCAGATTATCAGCTCACAGGTCAAAGGTCAGACGTGTGAAAGTGGCTGTTTGGTGTCACCCCCTCCTCCCCCCGCCCCTCCTCTGTGTCCTCTGGGAATATTAAAACCTCGGGCTCCTCCAATTTGAATCCTCCCTCAGAAACACTGACACACAAACTGTCTGCTGCCGTTTGTCACCACTCATTTATCTCATGTCATATGAAATACAATAAAACATATGCTGCCCTTTGGAGACAAAAACAAAACGAAAAAATATTAAACACAAATATCACTTTTTTTTTTTAAATCACGTCACAATGATGTTATAATAATGTCATAATAACTAAATTAGAGAAAAAAACAACCTCGGATTTAATGTTTTTTGACCATTTTGTTTTTCTGAATATGTTGGAAGAACAATTCTGTCTTTAACTCTTCACTGTTTATTAATTATTGTCTCGCGAATCAATGAAATCAATCAGTCCATCAATTAACTAATGACTCTCGCACATAATTAAATTGCTTATTAAACATTATCAGTGTAATAAATTAAGTCTGTCACATGACACGTACTTGGTTATTTATTGTTGCGTGATAGCGATTATAATTGTAATCATGCTAATAATAAAGCCGGCAAATTTCCATGCTTACTTTGATTTATAAGAACAACAATAATAACGATGACAATAGTATAATTTTGTCCCGCGTGTGTTTGCGCGACGTAAATTGTCCTTAATAAATGTAATTTTTTCACAACAGAAAAACTTATAAACTGAAGTTCTTTAAAGTTCACAGAAGATAAACTCGTGTCGCTCTGGATAATAAAATGCGGACTTTAAAGATGTGTAATATTTTAAACTAATAACTTGTTTTGATTTAATTCTAAAATACTGATAATACGATGACAAAAACTACTAGCCTACTACTAATAATAATTGAAAGCAAAACTGAAAAAAAAAACACTTAAGGAAAAAAGTATAAAGTGTCTGAAAATAGGCTACATAAAAGAACTGAAATGAAGCTTCATCAGTTTGCTGTTATCCCTAATGATGGAGTGCTTTAAGAGTTCATCAGAGACATAAAAGCAAAATTAGACATTTATATTTAGCGATTTAACAACGTATAACGAGTTAATTTAGTCTTAATTACTCCATCTGTGTCTCAGTCCGTTATTTAAGGTAATATTTAGAGGTAAAATCGGCGGCTGGAGGAAATTTAACATGTTCGCAAAAATTGGGAGATAGTAAAGCAAATTTCAAGTTTCTTTTAGAGCATGTTTGCTTCATTCAGTGTGATAAAGTCCTGTAATAAACATCACTGAAGACCGATTTGGGAACGCGCAACAAAGAGATGGAGTTCACTTAGCCTAAATTCAGCCATTTAAAAGGCCGTTAATTTATCACGATATATGTGCGTAAATTAAACGATCATTAAAGTGTTTTTTAAACATGTTAGGAAATGATTGAGATTTTTTTAAATCCATCTTTATTTCATCCTGACGATCATTTGATTTGGTTGCGGCAGGCTGAGTGCAGCAGCTTCAGATCTGCTGTGAAAGGAAAAAAACGACATAAAACAGAAACAAAGCAAATTGCTATTAAAGCCGCTCAAACAGCAGCTCTCAGCGGCTCTATTTGTCAATGCAAATTGGTGAGGGGCACCCAACACCCCCCTCCGTCCACACACACGAACACACACACACACATACACATTGTGTGTAAAATGTTGCCAAACACATCAACATACCTCCACAGAGCGCAGCGCAGCTCCGTCACAAACATCCCCGGAAATCAGGCTTCTTTGCTCGGCGTTTCTCGGCTCTTTTTGCCGCCGCTTCTTCAAATGAAAATGACTTGTGTTGGCTCAGTGCGTCCATGTAAATACGTGTAAATGAAACCACATTGTGCCCCAGTTTCCCCCCCGAGTCCCCTCCCTCCCCCTCCTCCTCCTGTCCATGATCATGTGATGGTGAAGAAGTGGCCCATTAATGAAGCTCCTCTCCGGGGGTCTTTTCTGCTCCTGTCACCGCCGTCCAACCCACAGACGGGACAGACCGAGAGAGGGACATGGAGGAGGCAGCAGCAGCCGCTTAGCGCAGCTCAGCAGCGGGGCAGGAGGAGGACGTACACCGCGCTGCACCTGCCGGGGACCCGCGGCGGGCAGACAGGGTAGAGACGTGGAAGCAGCGGTTTCTAGAACTTTTCCTCAACTTGAAGGCGGAGTTGTGGCTCCAGCAGTGTGCGTACAAGACGGGACCATGTGTGCCAAATACCAGGCAAGTTTCTTTTCGTGCGTAACGCTGTTTTGAGGAGTTGGAACTGTTTGGACAAAGTTTGTTAAAAGTGAGGCGAGTCTGTTCTGCTCTCTGCAGACTGAAACTAAACTCATCCCGGCCCTGACCCGGACCGGCCCGGTTCAGCAGAATAATGCCTCGCCCGGGGAGGAACACGTACAGCGACCAGAAGCCTCCATATTCTTACATCTCCCTCACGGCCATGGCAATCCAGAGCTGCCCTGAGAAGATGCTCCCCCTCAGTGAGATTTACAAGTTCATCATGGACCGGTTCCCGTACTACCGGGAGAACACGCAGCGGTGGCAGAACTCTCTGCGGCACAACCTCTCTTTTAACGACTGTTTCATTAAGATCCCCCGCAGACCGGACCAGCCCGGTAAGGGCAGTTTTTGGGCTCTGCACCCGAGCTGCGGCGACATGTTTGAAAACGGGAGTTTTCTGCGGCGCAGGAAGCGTTTTAAAGTGGGCGGCATGCAGGTTACGGACCCGCTGGCACCCAGCAAGCCGCAGGATGCCGCCCACTACCTGCAGCAGCAGGCCAAGCTGCGTCTCAGCGCGCTGCACGCGGCCGCGCACCTCCCGCAGATGCCGGGCGGATACAACCTGAGCTCCGTGTCTCAGCCGTCCAGCTTCAAACACCCGTTTGCCATCGAGAACATCATCGCCAGAGAATACAAGATGCCCGGCGGGCTCGCGGCCTTTTCCACCACCGGGTACCCGCTCCACAACCAGCTGACCCCGGCCTGGCCGCACATGTACGGCTCCGGCATGATGGACACCGCGGCTCCCATCTCCATGGCCAGCGACTACTCGGCCTACGGCATGCCGCTCAAGTCCATCTGTCACGGACAGACTCTGCCCGCCATCCCAGTGCCCATCAAACCCACGCCCGCTTCAATGCCGGGCCTGCCGGGGCTGCCCACACACATCCCGGCTTTCCTGGCGAACTCTCCCCAGTCTCTGAGCCCCACCTCCCCGCAGACGGCCACCGGTCAAAGCAGCCCGGCCGCGCCCGGAGAGGCGCTGTCCTCCCCGGCCTCTGCGGCGTTGCAGTCCACGGTGGCGGTGCACTGACGGGAATCTGACTTTGTTCTCTTTTTTATAAAGAAAAAAAAAACTCTGCGAAAGGGAAAATGACGAACTTCTTCAACTCCAAAGCAGTGTTTAATCTCCAGGACACAAAGTGCGAGAATGCGAGGATGTGCGTTAATTATTAGGATATTTCTGTCGGTTTTGTTTCTCTGAAAAGAAAGAAATTCATCCATCAAACGTGAACATGTTTTCCCCATCTTGTGAAGAAACAGCAGGTTGACCTCTGGCCTCCGGCAAACAACACAGATATCATTTAGGAAAAACATTAATTTGACTTTCTTGTTATTTCAGAATTATGACAGAAACAAAAATCATTTAGACAGTTTAATCTGTTTCTCTCCACATTCCTTCACAGCAGACTGACTTGGTGTTACCGGTCGGATCGTGTCGTGACAAATTATCCGGATCTTTTGTGTTTGAAGCCTTTTCTTCTCAAACTGAAAGAAAGCTCTCAGATTAATGACTCTTAAAGATTTGTTTCCACTTCACTTCAGCCTCTCTGCTGTTTCTTTTCTGCTCCCGAAACAAAAGTGAAACTTAAAGGCAAGTTAGTTTTTCATTTGCAGGATTTTCCTTCCAAAAGTTTTAACCCAACAGAGCTCGAGAGGAAAATCTTCATAAAAATGCAAACAGCATTTAGTGAACCAAATAATTACCCAGCCGTTTCTTCCTTTTTTATTATTATTATTATTATTATTTTTTGTAATTGATATGAACAATCGCAGAGATAAAAAAGATGAAATAAGACTTGAAATCATATATTTATGTCAGAGGTTCAGCATAGTTTAAAAAGAAAACCACTGGAGATATCTGACCATGAATGCAAGGATCTACTGTCTCTGATGCACTTTTTAAAACATGAAATCTAAATGTTTTTTATTCAGTAGCTGACAGCCGTGTTGGTTTAATTTAAAGTTGTTGTTTTTTTTAAACGCTGTGGTGTTCAAATGACCCGCTGTCTGTGTATTTGTACTGCTGCATGCTCCTGCTGTCTGAAAAAGTAAAAGTAATTCCGTGTTTGTGAGTTTCTTGGGCTGAAAGCATAAAGCATGAACATGAACAACGGGCTTTGTATTCCCTGCGCTCTGTCTGCTCATCCAGATCCATTAAAAAAACCTTCCTGGGAAAAAAATACACCAAAAAAAGCAGTGAAGAGGCCTGTTATTCACCTGCACACACACGCACACACACACACACACACACACACACACACACACACACACACACACACACACACACACACACACACACACATTCACAAATTGAGTCAATTTTATTCAATTTACAAATCGTTATTTTTTTCTGGAATATTTTAGGCCTACATTTCAGAGATTTCTTTTAGGGAAAATGTAACTTTTCACCCCATTAATCTGACAGCTGAAGTCACTGGTAACAAAGCAGGGTAAGATTTCACATTTATCATGGGATTACGTAATATGGCTTTTGTCTGGTAAAAATATTGCATCTTCAAAATGTCCAGTTTTCAGGAGCTCTGTTACTGCTTGAAAACCGCTTGTGACTTTCAGATATTCTGGTTCACTGTTACTTCAGGTATCATGAAACTTTGACCACATGTCGAGATGTGCTTCATGTTTTTCTAAATTAATGAGAAAATTCAGTTTGACCAAAATCTGAACTATGGATGTACATTTTCGATTTGTTCTAATGATCTCTAAAAAATAAACTAACTAGAAAACTTTTTATATAATAAACATTTATTTTTACAGTTGGAAAGCTGCAATTTATCAGCATTGGTGATTGATTACATTGTGATAATTATATGTCTATATTAGTTTTGTCCATATTTCCCATCTGTTGGAGAAATTTCTCAACATGTAGAGACAAGTTCTGTTTGTAAATCCTTCAGCTGATCTGAGAGCTGGAAAATCCCCAAACTGAAGGTACAGGATATGTACCAGACACTGACACTGTCAAATTTTTGAAATTAAAAATAACAGGCCCCAAATAATGGGCCGTAAGAGTTACTGTAAACTGTGACTGAAGCTGCGTGCTGCTTTAAAATGACTATAATGAAATATTCTGTATGTTCACATATTAACTGTAACAGTGATGCAGCTCAGGAGAAAGACATTTTCACTTGAACAGATATTGTTCAATTTAATTTGTATCGCACACCTAAAGAACACAAAATGTTTTAAATAATTATTCATTAGTTTAAAAACAGTGTCTTCAAATATTGACAAAACTAATTTTAAATGCACGTTCACATTTCGTGAAAACAAAATTGAAAAACTCCAATCTCTTAACGAATTAGTGTCCTCACAATGTTACAGCACCACACAGCAGAGACTGTGTGGTCTTGAATTTTCCAGCAGCAGCGGACACTGCTGAAACCGAGATGCAGTGGTGGAATGTAAATGCCTATACATATGTGCAAATTTGAGGTACTTGTACTTGTGTATTTCCATTTCAAGATTTAATTCATTATATTTATGACAGCTTGTTAGTTAATTTTTACTTTTTGATGAAACAGTGTATCAGGTTTTATAAGTTCTTCATGTGTTTTGCACATTAAATATATCATGCTTTTCAACAGTATATAAAAAAGTTAAAATCATCTCCACCTTGATCAACCACAGCCAAAAAATACCTATTACACATGAATGCATCAGTAATCTAATAAAACACTCCCAGGTCATTTTTTTTTACCACTATGAGTACTTTCACTTCTGATACTTTAATAACATTTTCTGATCCTACTTTCATACTTGTACTAAGGTAACATTTTCAGTGCGGGACCTTTAGTTGCAATAGAGTATTTTCACAGTATGATATTAATACTTGTACCTGAGTAAAGGATCTGAGTATTTCTTCCACCACTGTAAAAAAAAAAAACAACGCATCATTTCAATAGATTTAAAGGTGACTTACAACTCTCAACTTAAAAAAAAAAAAAAAACTTAACTCAGTTTGTCACCAGTCAGTGTTAGTCTTTATGTCCAACATGTCCGGCAGCTTCCCTCAAAATTTAACTGACAAAATAAATTAAAGTGTATGTAAATATTTACAAATGACTTTGCATCCTGTCTCAGAGCAACTCCAGACTTAAAACACGATGTGATTGTTGAATTTTTACCTTTAAAGTTACAAAATCTTTACTTTAAAGTTGACCTTTTCCCTTCACAATGAGCCGACTGTATATTGAGTTTATTGGTAAGCTGCAGACTCTCAGAGGTTAATGTGTGTGTCTGATAGCATCAGGTTTTTCTCTTGGCGTGTCTGCTCAGTTTAATCGACTCTCCGTCGCAGTTTCTCTAAACGCTGAAAGACGACAGACAGCTCTTCTGGAGAGAGAAAGGCTCGTCTGAAGAGCTTTTTATTCTTCCAGAGTGACGGAGGTCTGGTGTGTAAACACTGGCCGGTTTGTGGAGAGCGGTGAATTAGCAGCAGGCAGCGTCTGGGCGGCCGTAAGGGATTAGCCAGTTAACACTTCCCTGGTGCCAAACACAATTGTGCGCCGTCAATGTGTATAGGTCTTTGAGTGTGTTGCCGAGAGACGGCGACTGTTACCGTAAAAATGTCAGTTTGTGAACGCTCCCCCCCTCCTGAGCTTTGTGACCACACACAAGTAAAACAAATGACATTTAAACAGGAAAACTCTGCCTGCTGTTGTTGACATTCCTGCTCAGAGAAGAAGAGTGAAGAGGAAGAAAACTGAAAGACTTAGAAAAAAAGTTCAACAGAAGAAACAGTCTTACAATCAAATATTTACTGAGGTAAAAGTAATCAAGTGTTAGCACTAAAGTACACTAAGGTATTAAAGGTACAAGGTGGAGGAGGAGTAAGGTGATGAGGAGTTCAACCAAGACGATAGCTGTGATGGAGTGGATTGAGGATGATGAGGTAAAGAAGGTGGAAGAGGTGGAAGACATGATGATGATGAGCTGATGATGGGTGGATTCAAATGTTACTCTGTGGAGGTCTGAAGGGATAAAGTCTATAAACTTTATTGATTGATTTACATTAATTCGCCAGGGACTCAAACTTTAAAGTCATGATCCTTAAAACTCTAATGAAATGAAACCCCGTCTTTAATTCTACTTATGGTCACCATATTTCTGCAGCATCCTATGGAGAGTAATGCAATTCATAGCCCACATGACCACTGCGCTGACAGGAGTAAAGACGGAATCAGTATTAAGAGCATAAGCCCGCTTCAGCGCACAAGCTGTGGGGGATGGATGGATCAAACACACACATGACTTTCCCCCAGAGAATCAGTGTTTATGTCCCGTGTGAAACTAAGTGAAGTTGAGTTATTTAAAGGTATGTTGTTACCATGTTTTTTTTTTTACCTGAAGTTAACCTACATAACTTGTCTGAACCTCACCTACAAAACTACAAAATTGAGTACAAAAGTATGTGACCACATATTCAGTCCATAACTTGATGAGGCCCAACCATGTGTCTGTTCCTAAACCTTATGTAAATAACTGTATTTGCCTAACCCTAACCTATGTAACTTTACATTATGTAACTTTGTATTAATGTGACAACAACCAACCATGTTTCTTTTCCTTAAGTTTTACCTTTCTAAAGCTAACCTACTTAACTTTACTTAAAACTGGTAACATGACAGCGCCCAACCATGTTTCTTTTTTTTAACCTAGCACATGTAAGTTTACTTTCCAAAACCTGACTTACGTAATGTGACTTGCCCAAACCTAACCTATGTAACTTACATAACACTGCATTAAGAGTGTAACTTTACGTTAAGTAAATATTGTGACGACACCCAACCATGTTTCTTTTTCTAATCCTACCATATGTAACTTTATTTTCTGAAAGAGAGAGAGAGAGAGAGTGACATGCAGCAAAGGGCCAGAGGCTGGAGTCGAACCCAGGCCTCTGCGGCAACAGCCTTGTATATGGGGCGCCCACTCTATCCACTAAGCTACCGATGCCCCACCAACTGTGCTTCTTTTCCTAAAGCTAACCTATATAATTTTACCTTCCTAAAGCTAGCCTACTTAACTTTACATTAAGTTGGTAACGTGATGACGCCCAACCATGTTTCTTAAACCTAGCACACATTAATTTACTTTCCAAAACCTGACCTACGTAATGTGTCTTAGCCTACCTAAACCTAAACTATGTAACTTAAGGTCATGTATGTAACTTAATGTCAAGTACGTTACGTCACAACACCGAACCATGTTTCTTTTCCTAAACATAACTTAAGTATTACTTTCTAAAACCTGGCCTTCGTAATGTGACTTGTCTAAACTTAACCTATGTAATTTTACATTATGTATATAACTTGATGTTAAGTACATATTGTGATGACATCCAACCATGTTTCTCTTCCTTAACCTTTAAGTCAACTTTATTAAAGATAACCTATGTAACTTTATGTTAAGTTGGTAACTCCATGATGCTGCCAGTGGGATGCTCTTTCATTTTCAAATATAACACACAAACCCTTGCATGTGTATTTCCCTAAGATATCATACAATATGAGGATACACTGACTTAAGGCATTCAAATTCAGTAGGTACCTCTCTATGAAGTACTTTTTATTGTTGTTGCTGGGAGAACATGCAAACTCCACAGAGGGGTCCTCGTGGAGACCACAAACCTTTTTGCTGCGAGGTCACAGTGGGAACCACTGCACTACCATACAGCCCCAAGACACACAACACTTTATTTCATACATTGTTATTATAAAAATATTTATTATACGTGCTTTAAATCCTATATGGTATTTCTTTAACCCTGAGGTGTCTGAAACATTTTAAAAAGCAGCCCTGAAGCTTCTTAATGTTGCTGCTGTTAGACAATAGCACACCATGATGTCATCTTGTAGTTTCAGTGGAGTGGAACCATTCAGGATACTATTCAGGTCTGAAATATCACAAACGCAATTAAAGTTAAATATCAGCTGGATGTCCAACGACGGCAGCGGCCCTTTTGCTCGCTGTAAGCTGAGCTGTAATTAATCACGAGCCCCTCACTGCTGTTTGTGTCCGTTAATTAGAGACTTCAGGGAGAGGCGTGACAGCGAGGTGTCCTCTCAACAAAACACTAATTAACAAACAGTTTCCTCACCGTACGGGCAGCCCTGTGCAGAGAGATCACACTGAGGAGGAGAACAACACGAAGCAGAGAAGACATGATGATGGTGGTGATGATGACACGCTGGTGCACAGAGCACCCCGCCCCCGCCGGCCAGACGGCACATGGGTTATTTACACTGATGAATGAATTCATCAGATGATGAAACGCTGTGAAACAAGATGAAGATTTTTACTCTCTTCAATAAGACATGAGAGTCACACTGCGGGAGGTGAGATAGACAGAAGGATGACTCAAGTTCAAAACGACTGACATTCTCATCAAGAAATGTCTTCATAGTACTAGAGCTGAAAGAACAAAAATTTATACATCTGTGAAAGGGAAATTCTGGGCCACCTCAGAGTCCACAGTTGAAGTCCACCAGAAACAATGTATTCACATCCGGTTGAACCAGCAGATAGTGGGACAATTTCAAGAGTGGGACTGTCGTCAATGAGGAGTGGAAGGATAACGTTAGCAGCTCCATAGCATCATTCGTATGTTTGAGTGAGCTCCTTTATCCCTAAATTGACAGGGACTCAACAGTGATGAGATCTCCAGTAGGTGTTTTGAAAAAGTTAACACAAGCCTTTTCACTTCACTACCTTTGCAACAAGGGGAGGCAGCAGAAGACAGTTAAGTGTTTTGACTTTGTTTCTTGTTCTAGTGTGGATGGAGATATTTTGTAAAACGATTGTGTGTACAGATTATTTTTTTAAATGGAGGGAGAAAATATCTGTTTTAAAAAAAATAGCCACATACGTGTAGACAGGACATCTATCCAACCCCCACAGTAACTGTTTACATTCTTTCACTCACATTGTGATACAAAGTGATGATGTAAAGTTCCATCTCATCCCCTCACTGAATATGAAGCTATTTGGTCCAGTTTCTGTATTTACAGTGCAGTGGTCACAGTGAGCAACAAGTGTGCAATGAAAATGTTGTGTTGTGTTGTGCTTCATGTTGTCGTCACTCTTAATAATCTCCACAACCATGATAAAGAGGAAACACAAGAAGCACAAACTGACCAATCACAGTTCTCATTGTCTTCACGTGATATCTCAGTAGTCGCTGTAGCTCTGATGTCACTTTTTTTTTTTTTTTTGTGGTAGCACACGACAGCTGTGGTGTAGCTATGAAGCATGCACATGTCACAGCTGTAGGTCCAGTTTAGGACTGGTATCAGAACTCAATACTAAATAACCCAGTACCAAATAATATCAAACAGGGTTCCCACACATTTCCATGGACAAAATTTCAGAACTTTTGCATGACTTTTCAAGGACCCGTGGTTAAAAAAAAAAAAAAAATGTTCTTGCCAAAATTTCTTGGTGTTACTTAAACATATCAGATTCAAACTTTATTGAAATATAATTTCAGCTAGCTGGCATATAGAGAAACATACCTGTTAAGTCAAACCTCAAACATTGACACACATTAGAGCTACATCAACAGCTACAGAAAATAAATTGCCATCATGATACATTACATTACATTACGTTACATTATCCATGGAAGATTACTGTAATGATTTCATTGCATACAACAAAATTCCATGACTTTTGCGGGCCAGGAAAATGTGATTGTGAAATTACATAACTTTTCCAGGTTTTCCATGACTGTAGGAAGCCTGAAAAACATTCTAATAAGACCGTATTGCTCCATTCAAATGACAACTACTATTGATTCTTTTTGCACTGGGGGTCTGATCCTGAACCATACTGACTCCATGCCAGATCATCAAACTTTCTGTTGCAGCCATCTCCAGAGCCACTCTTCTCTGCCCATTTAACTCAAGCACATGCAGCAGCAGCTAACATCCAGCTTCAAGCCATTCAACAGTACCAGCAAACTCACACTGTAACAGCTCGACACTGACATTAAACCTGTTGATAATTGTTAGCCATATGATGCTAACAATTAGCCCTGTGACTGTTTGTGTGTGTTGCATGTAGCTCACATTCATGCAGTAGCAGCTACAATCCATACAGTTTGAGATGTGGTGATGTCAAGCACGGTATATTTGACGGAGTTAGCAGTTCAAGGTGCTGAGATGCCACCTGAATGAATCTTTACATTAATTAGATGGTGACAAACACTCCAATGGGATGATCCAGTCTGCTGGATGTGGAACTAAGGAGCTATTTTATCACATTAGCAAACAATTTAAAAACATGTCAGATGCGTTTTCAGCTTGTTCCACTTCTCTCCAAGTTTAAGTCATGCAGCTTGGAAAATCCAATAAAACCCCCAAATTTTACATCTGAGAAAAGCAAATGACCTGTTTAGCCTCATGGCCTTCTTGGATTACTCACCTTGTAAAGAGACAAAAATGGGACAAAGAAAAAAACATTTGTTTTGGATCAAAGATAAGCAGAGTCTCCAGGGAATTAATGTAAATCAATGCAGTGTCCTTTTAGTGACACAATATGCGTATGTGATTTTATGCCTTCAGTTCATACACTACGACAGTAGAATTCCAGCAGAGCATTAGGAGGCTTTAGACACTGTCCTCCACATCGTGATTAAACTGAGTGAAAGGGGCGTTGGCGGCTTAGTGGTAGAGCAGGCGTCCCATGTACAAGGCTGTTGCTGTAGCGGCCCGGGTTCAACCCCAGCCTGTGTTCCTTTGCTGCATGTCTCTCCCTCTCTCTCTCTCCCCCTTTCACACTTGTCTGTCCTATCAAATAAAGGCTAAAATGCCCCAAAAATACCTTTTAAAAAAAACTGAGTGAAAACATGTATAAAACAGGTGTGGCAGCAATCATGTTATTTGATTTATATTTAGAAAAGAAAACATATATTGTATCACTTTTCACAGAAGGAGATCTTGATATTGTTTTAGGAACTGAAGATACTATCTGTAAGAATAAGTTGATGTGTCACATCATGTTCTTATCAGATCAGAGTTATCTGTTGAACTAAAGCTCCTGGTCCTGGTCTGTCCTGAGGTGTTGATTGACCCCTCCGTGTCCTGATGTGGAAGCTGGTTTTCCTTTTAAAACTGCTCCTTCAGGGCTGATGTGGCCTTCTTTTCCCCAGCTGGAGGAACATTTAGCCTTTAGTCCTTTTCTTTCAGTAAATGTTTCTTTCCTCCCAACAGTAATCTACGACACCTCGTCTATCTGCACATCTTTTCCCTTAAAGCACTGGGCTGCTTTTTGGCACCTCAACTTCTCCTGGCAGCTTTGAAGTGGCGTTGTTAGGTGTTAGTTTATGGTCGACTGCTGCAGATAAGATTCCTGAATGGGCTATAAATTAAAGTTGTGGCACAGGAAAAAAAAACAAAAAAAAAAAAACAAAGCTGGAGGCGAAAATACACAGAGGTCGTTAAAGCTGACAGAGTCTGTTATCACCTGACACATTCTCCAAATACAAGAGAAGCTCTTTAACAGCCAAACAACAACTGTAACCTGCTGCACAGAGACCTGCAGGCAGCTTTTATAACACCAGCTAATGGGAAAAAAACAATAGTATTAAATCCTAAATACAAACCAATTTCTGGTGGTTTATTTTGTTTTTAAAGGTCTACTCTCGCTGAGTGAAGGTGAAAAAGAAAATTCCCTCATCTTGTATGATTCAATTATTAAATTTAAAATATCAAATAAAATTTGAACCGAACACATTGTTTTGGGACACACTCAAAATGCACTGGCAAGAAAAATTGGATATACACGATGTGACCTAAAGTATGTGGACAGCCGTCTCCATACTTGAGTGTATTTCTGGACTGGGTCTGTTTTTTCAGACTTGCAGACTTCAGTTGTACGTAATGTAACATGTTTATTGTCTTCACGTAAAGTCTGTTAGGGCAGAGACTGTAGGCCACCGATAGACAGACCTCAAGTCTGTTTCACCTGTTGCCGTGGAAATGACAAGCGACAACTAGTCATGTACACGGTGATAGCTGCTGTCATATTTCTCACGCAAGTTGATAAATAGTGTCTGCTCATCTGCCCTGCAGATAACTAGATATAAATCACATGTATAGGCTTTTTTTTTGACTGGACAAAATTATGTTCTGTCATTTCTATACTACATTGTAGATAAGGACCAGACCATGACTCAATAAACTGGGTACTACTTACATTGGAAGGCTTTCGTTTGTTGCCTCTTGGCCAGTTTTCTCAGTCTTTATGTCTGACATTAAACTGTTCCGCTTTTAGCCAATAGAGTCGGCTGTAATTATAAAATGCATTCTGATTACCTCTAAATATGACTTCTGTTATAATGTGATTTAATATTATTTCTGGCCTACATGGTTAAATTAAACACTTTAATACAATCATTGTTTTACACATCGATAATAAGTTTTTTGTTTTTTTTAGTTGGCAGTTGGAAAAATTACAATGTCACGTCTGTATTGCAATGAATTGTGGGTAATTCAATCAGTGCAATCTGGTGAAGTGGACTCTCCAGAAGTCTGCAGAAATTAAGCTTGAGGCCCCTTGTAAACTGGAGGAATTGTGGATTTGGACAGCCCAAAGTACTTGCCGCTCTCCCAGAAATGCACACACAAAGTCAGTGAGTCTACAAGTGCGGTGACGTCTGCACATTTGGATTCAAGTTTTGTGTTCGTCTTATTTCCTGTTTTAACATGACAGTTCCCTCGTGTGAAAACCCAGCTCCATGAAGATATGGTGTTCCCAATTAGGTGTGGTAGAGCACCTCTGGGAAGAGAGCTTGTCATCAGTGTTGATCAGTGTTTAGTAAAAATAACGTCAAAATGTTTTCAGCTTTGATCTTCCTCCAACCGCGTGCTTCCTCAGAGAGAGTTTTGGTTGGTTGGGAGCAGTTGACGAGGTGTGACTGTGATACACGTGAACTGGACTGAACACGCTTCATACCTGCGTGGCTGAAAAAAAAATTCAATACCTTCCTTCTTTCTCACAGTGTGTGTCTGTTGTATTGTATTGCATATGTCATAGGTTCAGAAATTGTTGATGTTAAATTAACGTTTTATATGTCACTATATTTTTAGCCAGTGTTTGAATGAAGTTGGTGACAGTAAGAAGTTCTTTATGTGTCCTGTTAAATACATATAACCTAATTAATAAGAATAACTTTAAAACAGTGACTCATTATTTTAAAACACAGTATAGCTGGTATAAATCAGTGAAGTATATGCAGTACTCTCTGCTGGAGTACAATCTGCAGTCATTCTGTGAGTTCAGTAGTTCACAGTGACAGTTTACGGCAGCGTTGAACCCACCTGACGGCTGCAGGGAGAGACAGCCAACCCCTCCCCTCTCCGACCCCTCCTCACCATGCACAGGTGCGTTATGGGAGGGTGGAGTTGCCTGCCACAAACCGTTTAGAGGGCACAGAGGAGGAGGGAGAGGGGAGGTAAGTTAGTGGGCGTGTGAAAAGAAAACGACACTAATTCATTGGCAATAAAAGCTCCCCCTCCTGTTCCCAGGCAGTGCTGTGCTCAGCAGCTAATACCCGCCCCCCCCCCCCGTTCCCTTACAACTAATTGTCAGACATGCGGGGGAGGAACTTGCCACTGTGCCAACAGCCTGCGACCACCACAGCTAATAAGCATCATAATAAACAAACTAATAAACAACGAGGGTCACGGAGGAGTCCCAATGGAATAAAAACTCACGGAAAGTAACAGTAACACAGTACATGGCCAAGAAATATTTTCCTTGGTGTATTATTGAAGACAGAAGTTTCCGAGACCAACCTGACAGATATATTTCCCTTTCCTTTTAAAGTGGTTTTTATCAAGTTTTACTTTATTCAGGTTTATATTTGAAACTACTACAAAAGATAGACAAAAGTACGTTTGCCTTGTGTCCACTAACCTATGTGTAAGGAGAAGATTCATCAGAGGTTCATTTATTCCTATGGGAATCTTGGTGATATTCACTGTGCCTACAAAATGTGCCTATAAAATACAATCACGATTATAATTTTAATATGAAATAGCCTAACGTTACATTCAGATTTATCAGTTTGATATGAAGTACAGTCATCATCTTTATCAAAAATGCAGGCATATGACTTGTTCAGCAATTCATACATCTTTTTAATGAAATATTTCACAAAATATGCTATGTACCTGACATGCCAACATCTTCATTTATTTGTTGCCATGCAATATTGGTCCTGTTTTTGTCCCAATAATATTCTAAGCGCATATTCCAAACTGCTGGATGGTAAAAAAAAAAAAAAAAAAAAAAAAAAAGACAAAATTAGCCTCTCCCCACGGCTACAGGCAGTTTCTATCAGAATTCTATCCATCCTTCAAGAAAATAACTTCCTTGCATTGGACACTAGAGGTACCATACATATATTTATAGATCTATGGACACAAGTCACATGCAAAGTGGAAACAAGGGGTCTCATTCATGAAACGTGAGCAGAAGGAATTTGTGTGTAAACTGTTCGCAGACAGAAATTTACGTGCATGTCCGCATTCATCAATATTTTAGTAGCTCCGATCTTTTCGTAGCTACTAACAAAATCTACTCCTGCTCCTGACCACTCGTAGTGCTTGTGTAAATTTAGTAAAGCACATAAATACTGCTTGTCACTATTGGAAATTAAAATTTTAACTCGTATGCATACATATGTTATCCGTATCATTTGTTAAAATAAATAGCTCTACATTTCGACAGCCATCACTGATTTAGAGTTTATCCATTACGCACAAAACATCTCTGGTTTCCCGTTCCCACTTCATTCAAAACCCCACAAATGAATCTTCTCTTTGTTTGGTGACCACTACGCTATCAATGATGATTTTCAGAATGTATTATGATACAACACCTTACAGTCTGGGTTTGATGTTGACTCGTAGTTGGGACTGTGAGCCTCCTCCTCCTGTGGCTGCTGTATTTTTGTGTGTGTGCTTATGCGTTTCTTTGCCTCCAGTTTCATATCAAACCATTAACGCTTCACCTCTGACATGGTTCTTTGTACCACGGAGACAACATTAACAGCATCTGTTACCTCCCTCCAGGCCTTAGCTTTGCCTGTCCCTGTCACACCACTACTAACTTAAGAAAATAAAATGTTTTTTCTTAAGTCCACTTCACCCAAAATTATTTCGATCTCCGCTTCCGAAAAAAAAAAAAAAAAATCTCTCTCTTTTTCCTGGACTGACAGGTTGACAGGATGCACCTACACCTCCTTATATGGTGG
The DNA here is from genome assembly GCA_035609425.1 of Epinephelus awoara. Classification (NCBI taxonomy): domain Eukaryota; kingdom Metazoa; phylum Chordata; class Actinopteri; order Perciformes; family Serranidae; genus Epinephelus; species Epinephelus awoara. Next base: position 42,081,476 of record CM069294.1, on the reverse strand, counting down.
TCATTGGCTATTCATGGGCGGGGATTTATGCTAATTGCTGATTACAGGGAGCGCGCTGTCACTTTACGATGGATTGGCATTCATGATCATACACACGTGTTCACGATCAAATCTGAGTTTCCCGCGGCGTTCCTGAATCCAGAGCAGGTTTTTAGTAGAGTAGGCTTTTATGTGCAAATCTACACACAGATTTACTCACTTTTCATGAATGAGACCCAAGGTGTGTAAGATTTGATGGTGTCAAGTGGTGAGGATTGTAGATTGCAACCAGTTAAAAACTTCTTCCAGTCAGAATTCTGAGTTCATTGTCCTCTCCAAAACAAACGGACCAGGCAATGAAAACCGCTAAGAACACTCAATACAGCAATTTCACGTCACAAATCAGTGCATCTTCGATGCTGTGTGGCATCTCAGAGACGACAGCTTGTCCACAACATGCTCATGTTCATGTGTGCTCACCATTTTTGTCCAATAACATAAGATCCAGGTGTTCAGGAGGTTTTGGGCAGAAGCAAAACAATCCACAAAGGTCTCTTCCTCTGAAAAAAACTGACCTGGTAATTTAAACCACCCAAACACTGAATGAAGCAGTTTCCCGCTACAAATCAGTATAACTGAGGTGTTGCTCATTGCAGATGGGCTTCTCACTCCAGTTGGTGACATGAAAACACAACAGCGCGAATGGCCCTATGTGGAGTCAGTGTTTGTAATGTCCGTTCTGGGCTACTGTAGAAACATAGCAATGCAACATGGCGATCACCATAAACAAAGACCCGCTCCCTATGTAGATATCAACAGCTCATTCTAAGGTAAGAAGAACACTATAATTCTTAATTTCAGGTGATTATACAGTGAAGAATATACTTATCATTTCATATTCTTCAGATCAGTGGCGATTGCTCTAAGACTGCAAGGGAAGCTCAGCTTCCCCTAAAATGTCAAAAAATAAGTGGTCAAATATGTACTGTTGTGTTTACATTTCATTGACATTAAATATGTGCTAGAGCGCGTTCAACTTTTGTTCAGAATCAGCTACTTATCACAGGTCACTGATGCGACTTTCTTCTCATTCATTCCTGTAGCGTCACAGTGCATTAAACAGTGTAGAAGTTCAGCGTCCAAAGACTTCAATGGGGAAGCATAGAGTTGGTTGTTCCACTGCAGCAAAACTAGACAGTAATGCTCGGTTTTGTCCCGCTCATCGGACGCCCAGCATCTCTGGGGGTCTATGGGGCAGTGGGCTGGCCTCGGCTGGCCTGGACGCTGGGCTTCTGCATGATGATTGGATGATCTGTCTGAGGCTGAATCCCTTTTTGATTGACAGCGAAATGAGCGAATCAGCGATCTTGAAATATAAACCACCACCGGAGCGATTTTCAAGTTTCATTCCATTGTTTCGAGTTGGTGTGGAGACTTTTCCAATCTTCTTAGTGACTTTTTCTTTGTTAAAAACGACTAGCAACAAATCTAGCATGTTTTTCTGGTGTTATTGGAGACTATGCTCGTGTTTGGAGACTCTGACTTCTGTCGCTCTGCAGTTACTGCCCCCAACGAGCAGTGGGTGCTGCTGTGAGCCCTCCACCGTCCCAAAGCACTCACAGACGGTCACACTAGCCTCGCGCAGCACCAGCTAGCGAGCGAGCTAGCAAGCTGCACATAATGGCAGAAAATTTGAATATTGACCGGATTTTGGCGAAGCCAAACAGCAGGGCAGATCAACACCTCAGATTGATTTGGTGCAAAGGGTGGGGAAAAGTAACAGTTCTTTTCACCCATCTGAAAATCTTTGAGGTGTGTTTTGCTGTGGTTCTATGGCATGAGTGTGGTTGAAAAACAGCTTCAATTAAATGCTCCTTTTATAAGTTACTGCCTCACTACAATATGACAACTTTTTTATGATATAAACTTAAAGTGAGCTTCCCCTGTTTGAAAGACCAGCAACTGCCACTGCTTCAGATTTATTATGGATTCAGGTAAGTCAGTGGCTTGGGTTAGTCACTGAAACCAGTGGAAGAAATGATGGACACACCTATGAAAATAAGAACTATTAAACTGTTTGTGTTAATAATTAATTTCTGTTGAAGCCCAGAGTCGTCATTTGTCGGTGGTGCAAATCAACTAATACTTAAATCAAACATTTCATTTATAGATGAATTAGTCCTCTAGTAATTCAGTGTTCTGTTGAAATATTAGTTTGGAAATCAACATAAAGACCCAACTGTGCTCTCCAATTTTCTGTGTAACTACTGCATCAATTCTTGGCTCTTTATTACAGACTTAAATAAACTGAGGTTCTTGCCAATACCTCCTAGCCTTCAGCATTTCAAGGAAACTATAAAAAGTATCAGCTGAATATGTATTCCCTGAGAAAATTATTTGGAAACTATTAATTAAAGTGTTATTGCATTTTGTGCAATACAACATTGTACCACAGACAAGTTAAACCAGGTCAAAATTCATGTGTTGACCCATTCAGACTGACAGCAATACAGGTTTATCCACACACTCACACACACCCACACACACACACACACACACACACACACACAAGGGAAAGCCTTGTTATTTGGGTCACACATGAAATCAAACAGATTCACCTCTAGCTGAGACAAATGATTAATTCAGATGCTGGCAGCCGGTCGGCATGGCGACAGATTGTGTTCTTGGTGATCTGCCTGACGGAGCCGAAGGGAAACCACATGACGAGGCTCAGCAGAAACACAGAGACAGAGTTTAGCCTAGCTTAGCTCAAAGACGGAAAGCTTAGGGAATGCTAACCCCTTAAACAACAATGTCTTGTTCTGACATTGCTGCTTCTATGTGTTGTTATGAAACAAAATTCAACATGTAAATCAAATAGACATGGAGTCCATTTTTTTTTTTTTTTTTTTTTTTGATGAGGCTAGCAAATTCCCCCTGCTTCCAGTCTTTGTGCTGAGCTAGGCTAAACACACCCTGGATTCTAATGAAATAGATATCTGGATCCTTTCATCTGAAAATTATTTCACTAGATAGCAGAATGTTTCTTTAAATGTGAAACCCATTTACAGTAACAAACACAAATTGATGCACAGTTCAGGTTAGCGAATAGTCAAATTTAGTCTTCAGTTTGGTTCAGGTAATAAGCAGTTTACTTTTGCAGCTCTGCCAGTTTGGTTACTTTTACCTCTGTCTTACTGACACCTTTACTGTCCATCACTAACTGCCTCCTTTAGATCTCTCAGCTTCACTCACCAGCAGTGATTGATGTCAACTCTTTAGCCTCTTTAGCTGCTGGCAGTTAACTTTTCCAGTGTTGTGAAGCTCTTTTCAATTTGGAGCAAGTCAATCACCTCATTCAACACCTCGAGCAAAAGACTGGAATTAGAATTTTACGTCATGACACCATGGTCCAATCAGTTCATGGTAAGACTCATTAGTTAAGTGACGGTCATCAGTGACATCAACAATCAGGAACATTTTTGTTGACTTTGAAGTATGATAGAAGCTGACGCCTGCTTTGATGTTTGTTTCTCAGGCAGCAGTGTTAACACCCTGAGAGCAGTGTGGGTCAGCAAGTCAAAGTTCCTTCGAAGGTGAAAGATCAATCAGTTGTTTTCTGACAGATCTTCTCCTCTCCCCACCCAAATCTCTGTACAGTCATTGCTGTTGTCAAATGAGGAACGAGAAAAAGTTTTAATGCAGAATTTTGATGCGATCAGTTGGGTTTGAAAGCATCATGCACCAGAGGTATTGGAAAAAAATTGTCAACCCATGGGGTACTGCAAGTGATCTTGAAATCCTCAGAGTTTGATTGATTAAGAATAACTCCAACAGCAGGGACCAGATGCATAAAATGTATTTAGATTGACAAATAAAACTGTGTGTACTCACAGTACAGAAGACAGAAATATGCATACAGATTCTTTTGTCAGAGTTATAAAGCTATAAATACTAGGCTGGGGCAGTAACTATTTTTTCATACCTTTGTAGACAGAACAAAAAAGGAGGGGGCTTAGAGATTAGTGAGCAAAGACAAAGGACTACATGGTATTTTTTGGAAATATGTATTTGTAAACTATCTAAGCTTTTTTTGTTGAGTTGCTTCTTAGCAAATGCTCTGAACAATTTAATTTTTGTATTGTGTGGTACTTTCCTGTAGACCAAGTTTGCCTTTAGCTGCCTTCCCATTAGTTAGCTAGCACAACCGTTAGCTAGGGTGACCAGGTCCCATTAAACCAAATGTGGGACAAGGAGTAGGTTTGTGAGGGGCAATGAGGGACACCTGCCCCCAGCGCGCCCTTTTCTCTCTCTAATGGGTGTAAGTACTAAAAATAAATACATTAATTAAGTAAAATGACCACTCAGACTTTCAATCAATTATCACTTGGATAACAAAAGTCGCAACGAATCCAGATTCACTGGCACTGCAGTGATGGTTGGAAGCTCAACAGAGCAGGAACAGCAACAAAAGTCTCAACTCACAAGTCCAGGGATTCAGGGAATGAGCAGAGGGGGAAGGAAGGATGAGGGGGAACTTGCAGTGATGGTCGGGAGCAGGAACACGACAGTTCAGTACTCTGGCGCCACCCACAGGATTCTCTTTTCACACCTTCACACCAGCATCTGAAACACCTCCATTTTTCAAAGAACGTGTGAGTGTCATCAGCTAACGAGTGCCACTAGCTAATGAGTGTCACCTGTTGCTAGCAAGGAGGTCGAAATAGTTAATTTAATAGTTAATAATAATTTAATAGCTAATAGTGCTTAAACGCACGTGCGGTGTTACTATGACAATAAAGAGAGACCATGTGGGCTGACCGCTGCATGCAGCTTCTTCTCAATGGCCAGGGGCAATGCTAGTGCGGGTGACAACCAATCATGTGGGACATGGTCTCAATTTGCATGACGCGTGAAAGAGACAGAAATGCTGTGCAGTCCTGTGCAATGTGGGACGTCTGGTCACCCTAATGTTAGCACAGTTGTTATGGGTGAAAATTCACCAGTTGCAGAAGTAACATGATGCAAATATTTGCTCTGCATTCAGTGTGAACACACCATTAGCTTTTTCGGACTAATAAACAAAATAGCCTATACACACAAAATATCCAGAAAGGTAATATTCTTACACCTTTTCCTTATTAAACAGAAATATAAAAACTGTAAACCTTCTGAATTCAACTTTCTTTTTTAACCAAACCAAGACTTTCTAACCAACACTACATTTAAACTATTTATATGGCAGATGATATTATCAAATTGATTAGTCTTATTAGTTGTTTAGATAGTTAGTCCATTGTTCCAACAATCATAAACTTTACTTGAACTCGAAATAAATAGTCCATCTACCAAGTAAGATGTGAAAATATGCTGTCTAGCTCTGCCGCTGCTGACTGGCTGTTTACAATTTACAATTAAACATAATTAACAGAGAGATGATGGCTAAGATGTAAATAAAAATAAACAGAGTGACTATTTGCAGCCCATTATAAATAGCCTTGGCCTCTCAGCTGGGCTATTTTCACCCCAGTATGACGTGTGACAACAAACTTTGCTCGTACAAAAAACCTAACTGACGCGGGGTCATCCCTATGTTTCCAGGGTTCTATGTTTCCCGGGTTCTATGTTCCCCGCTTACCACCCAAAAAGTTTCTATCTTTCCTGGGTTCTATGTTCCCTGCTCATCCAAAAAGGGCTCTATGGTTCCCGCTTGGTTGAGCGGGAACATAGAATCCAGGAAACATAGAACCTTTTTTTGTGTAAGCAGGGAACATAGAACCTTTTTCGCAGGGTTAAGTGGGAAACATAGAACCCAGAAAACATAGAACCCTGGAAACATAGATATGCTCACTGACGCAGACCTCCTGTCTATAGCCATGTTTCCATCAGCCTGTGTAGATGCGCATCTAAAAGTATTGCATCGGAAAATTATGATGGAAACTTCAAAATTCGAATTAAAAAAACCCTGATTCGCACAAACTAAAATATGCTTGCTTTAGCCGGGTTTTGAGTAATGCATTTACAAGCTGGTTGCCAACCACCAAAACGTAGAAAAAGAAGAATGCGAGACTTGTTTTGTTTCCGGTTCTGCAGAAAACTGGCGCGAATTTGTAGTTTTCACCAAAGTCCGTACATTTAATAGAAACACACAGGATTCGTATTTCTTTTAATGCGCATTTCCCAAAGATTTGAATCACTTTTGGATGGAATCATAGCTTGTTTCTGTATACTGAAACCATTTCCCTCAATGGAAACAAAGCTTTTATTTACTCTTATTTCAAAGATAAGAAACGAGAAATTGTGAAGACAGTAAAGCCTCCACTTGAATGACATTTTAAGTCTTGTGTGTGATTTATCCTTCAGGGATTTATACTTTGAGAGTTAACCGGGTTTCATATGAGCAGAGGAAATCTCCGCTCGTCGCTAGGCTAATCTATACAATGTAAAATGCCATAGGCTTGTGCTAATAACGTTAGCATGTTGTTTTGGAACACATGTTTAGTGTGACAGTTGTTTGGTCAGTGAATCTTGTGAGTTGTAATGGAGCCAAATTTTGTGCCATTACCTTTGTTAAATGCTGAGCGTTGTCCCAGGTTTGATATGAGGCTAATCAATACAATGTAAAATGCCAGGTTTGTGCTAATGTTAGCATGTTATATTTGGGAAACGATTTAGTACAAGACAGTTGTTTTGTCAGAGAACTTTGTGAGTTGTAATGGAGCCAAATTGTTTGCCGTTACCTTGTCACTGTTGTTGTTGTCCCTTGTTTTATTGAGAAGAGGGAAAGATCACTAGTTGCTGGGCTAAATTATACAATGTAAAATACCTTAGGCTTGTGCTAATAATGTTAGCATGTTGCATTTGTGGGGAAAATGTGTCCAGATATAACACAAGTGTTTGTCTGTGAATGCTGCGAGTTATAGTCAAGCTGATTTGTGTACGTGTGTTTGAAATTGTCTTTATTAAGCCATGTTTAATGTGTGTTTTGAATCAACTAAACTTTAGCCTACAATGCTTCACAGAAACCTCCACCGCTGAGTAGTATTTTGGAGGTGTAACTGCACAGACACACCACAGCAGAAGTAAAAATGCTCACAACGGCATGGGCAACGTGCGTAGGCTACGTGCGTTGGGTCTACGCATAACCATAAATCCGCTTAAAGAAAAGACACTTGGCATGGTTGCATTGTAATGATAGGATAGGCCTAGTTAGCTATGTAGCTAACCTAGGTCCTGAGGGTTGAGAAGATAATAGTTTAGTTGTACAAAGTGAGGGTACAAATATTTGCACCAAGGTGGGTATAAACAGCACACATCATTATAATCCAGGGTATGAATAGCATCCACTTCTAATTGTACAGGGGTGCAAATAGCATACATTGCTTTGCACCCGGGTGGATGTAAATAGCATACACTGCTATTCACCTTATTTTTCACGGAAACACGGAGGACAAACATAACCCAGCCATCTTCCCTTTTTTTGTGCGACACTTCCGATCCAACACTCTTGACCACTGTGTAAATGGGAATCGCCTTGTTGTTTAACTTGTTGAGTTTAGTTATATATATATATATATATATATATATATATATATATATATATATATATTACATTTTTCACATCACCATATAACCGTTTAGACTAATCTGATGTTTGTACAGTCTACTGTATAAACACAATGATTGAACAAACATTACTATTTCTGTGTGCATGTTTTGTAATCGTAGATTAGCTGGGCTAACTGTTAGCCGTTAGCCGTTAGTGGTGTCTGTAATAACTCAATAAACGGTCCGTGAAAAAAATATTTTTTTCCCAGCAGATGTCTTAGTTACAACATGATTGAGCTAACTGGAGTAGTTTCATGTCATATCCGACAACAGGAGGCTTTTAACAGATGACGTCCTGATGTTAGCTTTGCTGCTAGTGTTAGCTGTCCCTGTTAGCTGCAGCCACTGATGCTTTCTAGACATCGTGATTTCCCAAAACTGAATAAATACCACACATAGCAACACAAAACTGCTTTGCTAGCTCAATCATGTTGTAACGGCTGGATGATTAATGCGTACATGCTCATTCAGGTGCTATCAGAGCCGATCCGCGCATAACTATGGCTTAATAATCAACTCAGTCAATAAAGACAACCCGTCCTGTGTTAGGAGTGTATGTCGCTGACAGAAAGAAAGAAAGAAAAGGAAAAAAAGATAGAAAAGCAGCGTACACCTCACATATTTATTTCTCACCGTTGTGCACACGTTTGGCTGGCATGCAGAAGCACCGTCTGTGTGTCGAGGGTGCGAGCCGCAGCTTCAGCTGCTCAGGTAGAGAAGCTGTGTAGCCCGGTGTGTTTTTCGCTGATCTGTTTCTGCAGGTTCTCTGCTGGTACATTGGAGACTGGATCAAGCAGTTTGTCTCGCTTGGGATAGATTGTGCTTTTTTGGGTTCATAGTTTTTGATTGACGTGCGATTTATTCGCGTTTAGAGGGAATTCTTTTTACCAGCACAGTTATCTATAAAATACACAGACTAACTAACTGATTAACTAACAAAAACAATTGAAAATTTAAAGAAAAATTTGCTTGCACCGTTAGCCCCGGTAAGGGAAAGTGGCTGACCGGAAGTCACGCACAAAAACACGGAAGTTGATCACTATTTACTTCCATGTTTGAAAATAATATGGATACACCAGGGTACAAATAGCATCCACTTCTAATTGTACCCCGGTACAAATAGCAATATGTTGATATTTGCACCACGGTGAAAATAGCCCTTACCTAATTTAAAATGTATTATATAAATGCACCTTTGATTGACATTTTATAGAAAGCGGTAGACTGCAAAATAATGACAGTGAAATTGGCACACAACTTTATAACAACGTGACCTGTCTCTCAGCATATATTCAATCCCTCATCATATCACCTGCAGCCATCTCAGCCTTGGACTGTATAAAGATGTATGACGCATCTCCACTTACCCCCACTGTACAGAAGTGAAGCCAAAATATCCATCTTGCCATCTTGTTTTAGTGACATCATTCGGAGCCAGAGTCTGAACAGCCGCATTCTCCGTGGTAGGCTATCAAGTTTCCCAGCCATACACCCATCCTACCAATGGGAGCAGCGCCACTGGATGTGAGCCCACTGACTGGCTCACGCAGTTAATCATGTTGTAAAATTCAGTTTTATAGGCATTAGATAACCAATTAAAACCAAACTTTAAGAAAAACAAAAATAGCAGCCTGATAAAAACTACCTTAAATGGGTGCCGAGTGGCTCTGTGGTTTGAGTGGGTATCCCATGTGCGGCGGCATTGTCCCTACTGCAGCTGCAGAAGGTTCAGTTCCGGCTTGCAGCCCTTTGCTGCATGTCATCCTCTCTCTTTTTCCTTGTCACACTTGAGATTGTCCTGTCTAGTAGGGGCAAAAATGCAAAAAGAATTATTTGATGTGAACTTTTAGTTTTTAGTCTTGTCCATGTCCCATCCACTGACATGGAGAGGGTGGGCTTTATGACCTGTACTGCAGCCAGCCACCAGGGGGCGATTGAGATGTTTGAGCTTCACTTTTGGGAGCTGTCATATCATCCATCTTTAAATACAGTCTTCGATCTCAGCTAAAGTCTGAAGTCTGCGTGAAGTGTGCACTCACTGCACATTCATCCTTAATCAATACTTGTTTAATGTATGGGAAAAGGCATATGCATGGTTTCTGTGCGCACACATTGTGTATACATCTGGTGGTTTGTGGTTTTAGGGTTAGTGGGTGGTAATGGTGGGTTTGGGGTTTGTGGGTAGTGAGGGTGGGTTGGGTGTGTTGTAAATTTGGCCCAGCAACCACAAATCAGTGTCCAGGAACAGGCATGTGCCATCAAAGCTCAGGCCACTGTCCTTTTTTTCTTTCCTTTACTTTCTTTTTGTCTTTTTTTTTTATTATGGCCCACCATCCTGCACCTGGAGCCTTTTTATCAGGCGAAGGGGACGACACATTCACATTCACATGTACAAGGAGAAGATTAGGCCCAATTCAGCCTCCTTTCTTTCTGCTGAGTCTGAAAGACACAACGAGGGGAGGGAGCACTCCTCTGATGGTAGAGCAGAGAACAGAGGCCATTGTGTTTCTCCCAAGAGCTAATTCACAACTGAGTCCTCTTAATGCACTCGTGAGACTCTTTTAATTGTCTGAGTTTGCATTCAAATGGGGTTTGTAGCTTTTTAAGTATAGTGTCTTTTTGAATGTGTAATTGAAACAAGACCTGTTTAAACACTTGAACGTCTCTAACCTGTTCTGGTTACATGTTGTCAACGCTGACGAATGAATGCTGACCAGAGGCATTTTGTACTCGAAAACTTTGTGTTAACTGAGTGTTAATAAATTGTATTGAGTTAGCTGGTTTATTATTTTCTGCAGTTCTTTTAAGGAACGTCTTACAAACTCACCACAACTTAATTAACCATAACTTAGTCTCCATATAATAAGTACCAAATTTTCTAAGTATTTCAAGGAAACTACCAAAGAAATTGCAAAGTAAATTGCATGCCTGTAAATAAAGATGATGATGTTTTTTTGTAGGTTCATGCGAAAGTGAGCATCGCTCTGCTTCCCTCATCAAAAAGCCTACGGGACCTTTTTTTATGGTTACTGAAGCCTAAATGCAATAGCCAAAAGTAAAAAAAAAACAAAAACAAAAAAACAGACATATGACCTAGCGTCACCACCATAACAAGACAGTAAAGCCTTGTTCGGCGCAGTGGGGCTCAGCATGATGACGTTCTGTAGTCTAATTGTTGGCAACCTTGTCTACTGACACATAAAAACTTCATGAGTGGGGTATTTACTGATGTATTTAATGTAGTAGAACAAAACATGATAGTCTCTTAAGCTTGTGTTGACCACAAACCTTATATCAGGCATCTAACCAAAAACCCATTAAAAAACCCACTGACTTGGAGACAAGGGAACCATGAGTGGTTAAATGCTACCTCATTTCTGGGTTTAGGATTCATTATTGGCACGCTCTATCTGTGCAGAGAAATAGCTTACCAAATCTTTTACTTATTTATTTTGTTGTCTTAGAAGTTGTCAAATTGAACTGAATGTACTGAGTTTAGGAACTGAATCAGTCTTAAAATACCCACCATGTGTAATTAAAATGTAAAATCAACCCAATGTGCTAATACCTCCCATTTTTTGTCTATTAAGCTCGGTTCACAAACAGTTTGGATCAAGTTAGCCATCAGCTCAGGTGGTTCTCATGCACTGTTTGTATGTTTAATAATGCACCAAAATTGGTACATATCTCACATAATGATAAGCCACTAATTTGTACATAACACACATACTTTGGAGGGCTTTGATCACGTACGCTGATGGGAGAGGACATACTAAAGAAGGAAGCAGTCCCGAGTGGTCCAGTCAGGAGATGAGTTGGGTCACAAAACAGGACTTTTCCCAGGAGACCAGGAATTCTTCGGAAATTTGTGGACTTTGAGTCATTTCAAGGTACGTCCTCATCTTGTTTCTTTTCCTTAACCTAAATAACTTTACTTGCCTAAACCTTATTTCCATAACTTTACATTAAAGACGTAACATCATTCCTTGGACAGTTATGCATGGGGTGGCATATGAACCATTGTACAAGGATATGTTGAACAGTTCAGGTTAGCTAATGGTTTTATTTTATCTTTGATCAGCTTTAAACAGATTAGTTCACGGTGACCTTAAGGTTTTGTTCCTTTTTAGTTCATGTTAGTTGACTCGTGGGCTTTATCCACTTTAGCAGCCAAATCTGGACGCAAACAGATGAAACCATTCTTTCATATGAGTCAAGATAACATGGCTGAACAGACTGTGTGTGAATGTGGATGTAAGAGAGGATAAAACAACTGAATTTGATCCTCAGTAAAATCTCCTCTTTAACTATTAAATCACTTATTTCAGCACTGAAGTTGGACTGAAGTTGTGTGTTAGTGAGGAAATGTTAATTGTTGGGAGATAGTCTGACTGGCCTCTCTGCTCTCATCTGTTCTGCAGTAAAGTTTTTTTTCCCTCCACACTTTTCACAGTCAAAATCGGTAAAACTAACAGTGCACTTCCAGCCGTATTTGCTCACAGCCATTCAGCTCGCCACAAAGCGTAGTTCAATCACTTTTTTACACAAGTGGGACTCACGTTTTGTTTCGACAAAATAAACTACCGGAGCCGTCTTTTTCTTTCTTTCAGCCTCCTCGCAGCTTTTATTTCACGGCTGCCCTGAGCCTCAATGAGAGTGTCAGCACTGAAGAATGCCTCCTCCCTCCTCCTCCTCCTGCTCCGCTCGCCGGGATTCAGCCGCCGTCCAGCCAGCTGACAGCTTCCCCACCACATCGCCTGGCGACTGAAGGGACCACACACACACACACTCCATGTCCTCCATGCCTGGGTAATTCTTCTTCTTGGCTTTTTGGGAGGGTGAGACTGTTTGCAGCCACAGGTCTTTTCTCTCTGGCAGTTTTTTACCCTCAAGGACTTCCAAACAAATTTCAAGCATGAGTGTGAAAGCTGTCGAGTGTTATTACACAATGAAAATGTCCCCTTTTTGTGTTCCAGGTCAAAACACTCATATCTGTGTGGAGGCCACAGCTCAGAAATGCCTCATTTCCACTCTGTGGTTCAACTCAACTCGCGTCGACTCACTTTCGGTACCAGGTCCTTTTATCTACCTCATTTTCCACTGTTAGTACCCCTTCCACAGTGTTGGGAAGGTTAACTATGAAATGCTATGTGTTACAGACTGCTAGTTAATCTGTTAAAATGTAATTAGCAAAGTAACCATTTTCTTTTGATTACATTTTGTTTACTTTTCTAAGAAATGTTCTGAATGAGTAATAATTGAAAAATTGAATTTTAAGCTTTGAAAGGCATTCTTGTCTGAAAACATGGCCACCTGCTTTGGGTTGGCCTGCTGGTTGCAGGGAAGCAGAAAACAATGCTCAAAATGAATGAAGCCTGTCCAAGAGGTGGAGACAGATCCTTGTAAGCCTTCCTACCTTATTAAGTTGCATTCAGCTTTGTCCCTTAGCTTTGCTGACCCACCTTGTTCGGAAATATATATAAATAAGGCATTCCTGCACAGTGAACAGAATTAATATTATATTCTACATACAAGTTTAGGGTTTTTTTTTAACCAAAAACCCCTTTGTAATCACAAATATTTTTTTAGTAACTGTAATTTAGTTACATATTTTTCCTCAGTAACTGTAAACAACTGTGTAATGCTGTTACATGTAACTAGTTACTCTTTAACACTGCCCCTCAGTGAAGGCAGGATTCTCTGCTGATCACTAAAACGATGCTGCGTGAGACTGCTGTGACATTATCTTCAACCTGACACTCACCGAATCCTTTCAGCAGTGACCAAACACAGGAACGTCTGCAAATCTTGTTTAATATGTGCACCGATGGTGTATCTGTTGAATGACAATAAAGCAAGTCTAAGTCTATTTGTCAATTGTATTTGATGGAATTTTGCAGGATGCCATTTCTTAAATTCAGGGTCAAATAAAAAAGAAAATTGTGGATGCTATTGACGTTAGCTTGACTATTTGAAAATGGTGAGCTGGTTCACATTAGTGGAATTAGTGTTCTGCAGTGTTTTAACTCCACCTTCTAGTATAACGTATTCTCATAGAACTGTTGGTGTGATATCCTACAAAAAATGCATGCACAGCAGTTTGTACAATAAAAGTAACTGTGGTTTGGTTTAGGTAAAGGCACATTCTTGGGTGTCTTTAGGTTTAGGCAAGTAAATTTACTGAGGTCAGGTTTAGGAAAAGAAACATGTTGAGGATATGCATTGCTTTTCGCAGGAAAACGTGAAAAATTTGTGACAGCAGCCTGTCTAGTAACATCTCAGCTGGCTTGGAAACTCAACTGACGTGGTACCAAAAAAACAGTACCAGGTACTATCCACCACTTTTGCTAATGGTGAACCAGAAAAGAGCAAGTTGAGCCAACAATGCAGTGGAAATGCCGCACGTGTTACTATTGTTCATGCACCATCTACAGTATAAAATGCTTTGTGAGATGTAATATTTTGTCAGGACCACACTGTTTTAGCTCCTATGCTACAAACTAAATTTATATATTTTTTCCATTTTCACTGACCTATTTTCGTGCAGCCCTAGGCAGCCATTGGTTTCCATTAATTAAAGTCTCAAGATTTTTTTGTTGGTTTTTATAGTGTAAATAAATGAAAAGAATCCAATTTAATGTGGTATTGTATGACAATGTCCTAATTAGAAGTGATGAAATTCAAATGTTTTGTGTTGTGAATGTCTTGACTTTTATTTTAATTTCTGTTGTCTTCTCACGGACAGACAGATAGCTGGCCAGCCACATTAACATGTGGAAACATGCCCACAGCCCCACCTCTGTTGCCACTGGTTCCTTGACAGCTCTGCTGTGCGCACCTGTGATTAAAACTGTTCCTGTAGAAACATTATGCCCACCCTCCAGGTAGACCACAGCAATGTTTCCACAGCAGCGCTGTTGGGTTGGGACAATGTTACCAGCTGTGATGACTGGATGGGTGGCATTGCTAACGCTGCTAATGCTGGCTAGCTCCTAACAGACCTGGTTGATGCATGGTGCCGTAAACTAAAGAGTAGCAAAATTAACCTATAGACCATCATGTGTAACCAGTCAAAATTATTCTTGGTGATTAACCAATAAGGGTTATTGACATCCATTATGTTGACACATGAGGTTAGTGTGGTTTCACTATTAATATGACCTTGTACTTAGAGCTGGATATTTTTTGAAACGTTTTAACATTTGTGCTAATATAAAAACTGAGTGTAGGACCCCATACCAATTGATATCTTACTTTGACATACAAATGTGTTTTTAGGGAAAAAAAGGGAGAAAAAGCCAACAGATTACAATTAAATGTGAAAATAAATAAATAAATACGAAGCTGATAAAGCTGAGCTCAGCTTTCTATACCCTATGTGTCAGTTTTTGATAGTCTGTCTTACTGATACATTTTGGTTGATACCATGAAAATAAACAGGTTGGACACCTAATGATCATATTGTTGCTTGCAGCTGTATTCTCTTCTACTAAATTTAAGGAGTCTGGACACAAAGTATACCTTTAGAAAAAAAACTTGCAGATTGAATCTTGTGCTTTTCAGTATGCAGTATCTCTGACTGCTCCACACAACATACCTGTACATCAGACACATTAAGCAGCTGTTTCATACAGTTGCTGGTAATGTTTTCATGTGTACACCAGCTGTTTCCTGCCTGTTTCTTAACTCAGGCAGGAGTTTGTGTGTTTCTGCATTTTTTTTTGTTTTAATTGGACTCTGAAAGCAGTTTAATTAGTTATTGGCTTACAGGCACCAACATCCAAAAACAAACTGTAACTGTGAGCGGTTAGACATGTATTTAAAGCAACCAAAGTCAGTTATGCTGCTCATGTTTATTCTAGTGACAAAAGAGAATATGGGTAGCTGGGGAATTAAAACAGAAATATTCAGTTTATTTCAACTAATTACACTGTGAGAATAGCTCAACCAAATGCAACATTTCTTCTCTTAAAAATACTGTACTGCAAAAGAACACAACTTTATCCAGTTAGTCAGCTCTGAGTTCTGTGTGGAACCCTACTCACCAGTAGGAAAAAGAAATGGCAAATGAAATGACCCAAGCTGCACTGACGGATGACATACGATTTAAAGGTAAAGAGGTAATAGTGATCCAGCTACTATTAATGGTCATGTTGTGGTCTTTGGAAAAAGTAATTTTTGCTTGATTATCAGAACAGAAGGAATAGGTAGAACCTGTAGGTATAAAGCTGCAGTGTCCAAGATTTCATCTTGAAATCTTTGAAACTGCAATAGGAGCTGATTTCCATTATGATATTTTACAGATAAAACCGTTAATCAAGGAAATGTTTGGGAAATTAATATAATAGTAAAAGTGAACATTGAAGATGCTGTATGTTACTCCAGATAGAGATAGTTGATACCTGAGTCTCATTCTCAGTCAAATACCAACAATTCTAGTTAGTGGTTCAGTCCGACTGCCAAACCAAAGCATCAGTATTTGATGACCTGGGAATAAGCCCTTATCAATCAGCTATCTTTCTCCAAAGTTACATACAGCACTTTTGATTGCAGCCCAGCTTTTGATGTTATCTCAAAATGATGTCCTTGCATCTGATTATTTTGATTTGATTTCTAAAATATTGAGTATTTCTTATTTTTTTTATACTACTTGGTTTTACTGGTGCATATGGTGTTCTGCAGGTCTGAGTCCTAAACTCCTTTATGCCTCTGCAGCGACACCCATGACAGGCTGATGGTGATGTCCATCCATCTGTACATTGTACATAGGTTATATACCTACACCTGTACCTCCCATTCTTGTGGACGTGATATCTCAAAAGGCCTTGAGGGAATTTCTTCACATTATGGAACAAACATTTACTGGTACTCAAAAATGAACTGATTGGAATTAGGTGGTCAAAGGTCAAGGTCACTGTGACCTTACAAAACATATTTGTGACCA
Source organism: Epinephelus awoara (assembly GCA_035609425.1). Taxonomy (NCBI): domain Eukaryota; kingdom Metazoa; phylum Chordata; class Actinopteri; order Perciformes; family Serranidae; genus Epinephelus; species Epinephelus awoara. The sequence continues at coordinate 42,064,945 of CM069294.1, read as the reverse complement.
TAATGCACAAAAATTGCATGCTTATTATGACAACATTTCACACAAATATCTAATAGGGTAAAATGAGGAAAGATGAAATTGTACATTCACAAGGTCAAAGGTCAACTTCACAGTGACATTATAATGTTCTGCAAAAACTTTTTTCCCACCTTATGGGTATTAATTTAAGGATCTTTGACAAAAAAGGTTCAGGGCCCTGGTATAGATCTTCTGTGTGAAGCAGCAGTGTTTGAGAATGCTTAGCAGCAACGTTCATATTTGAGAAATTGTCTGCTATAACAGCTACATGTGCGTGTGGACAGACATCGATGTAACTGTAACTGTAACTTGACTTGTTTGGCAGAGGCATACAACCGTGAGGCAATAATTCTAATTAATAAAGTCCAATCAACATTTTAGGGGACAACAGAAAAGACGACATGACACAAAGCACCTTCTTATATACAAAGTAGTCAACTTTTTTTTTTTTTTTGCTGGCACCTGAAACAGTAAATCATGTTGAAGTGGACTGAAAGAGAAGAAGACTTCAGGTTGTGACATGGTGTTTTACCTCCTAAATTTTACCTCATCCTGAAACACTGAAGATGCTGATCTGAGTGACATTTGGAGCACTGATTGATTGCAGGGAGGTCTTATAAAAATTCATGTTTGACTCCTCGTTTTTCTACAAAATATGACATCCCTGTCCCGCCTCAATTGGCAACCGACTGACTGAAGGGGGTGAAAATAAATCGGCTTGGCTGCCGCCTCACAATCAGTCTTAAAAGTTAAACAGCCATAAAAGGCTGCAGGAACTCTGACCTTCACAATCTAACCGAGCAGGAAAAGCCAATGATGTGTACAAGGCCCCGCTCGGCCTCGGCAGATTATGATAAAATATGTCTCAGCGTCACAAAAAGATAACTGCACGTCTCCCTGTGACAGATACGGGCCCGCTATTTTAATAACTGCCCAATTTCTGTGGCACTAAAATGTTTTACTGTCGGCTATAAAGCATGCAGCGTGTGACACAGGAAGCACGCATCGTCTCTGAACGCTTCAAAGTAAGATGGACCATGTGAAGCCACAGAGGATTTAAACCAGCTGATCCAGAGGTAAGTGCTACAACATCAAAACATGTCAACCTCTGCCTCAGCTCCACCTCAGCCCCAAGAGATTTGTTGCTTTTGATTTTAGGCAGCAGCTGTTTTTGTATGATTGTAGAAAACATTTTTAAAACCCAGATCTTACAGAAACATTCTTTAGTTTCCAAAGACTCATGACTCTGCAGCTGCGTGTAAGTGGGCATCACCATGAGACAAGACTTAAAAAAACTGACAATCTGAATGAATTTTAGCCACCTAAAATAATCAATATCCGTTTAATGGTCTAATGTGTAGTGGTTAGTGGTATACAGCGTTAAGGTTGCAGATTGCAAAGTGTGTAGGACTGCGACTGGTCCGATCTATAGCCACTGTCTGATTTGTCCATTCTGGTCTACTGTAGAAACAATAGGGCAGATTCCGTAGAAGAGGACCGGCTCTGTTTGTAGATAAAAATAGCTCATTCTAAGGTAAGAAAAACATAATACTTATTTTCAGGTGGTAATGAAAACATGCTCGCATATATTATATTCAATATGAGCCATCCTACAGACTGGACCATTGAGTGTATTTATTATATTTAGAATTTTTTCAAGGCTGCGGTAGACCAGCAACTCTCTTGTCCTAAGAATTTGAATTACTGTTTTGTGGAGTCTGGTGGCTTCACAGCAAGGTAAAGTGGTTAAAAATATTCTACATATAGTATATAGTTTACACTTGAACTGATTTAGATTTTTTGGGTGGTTAAATACGAACTAATGTCATGTATGTCATCATCAAAAACATAATGCTGGGTTTTTACCATCCCATGCTTGTGAATGCGATATAGTGCATTAAGCAAATTTCCTCAAATTTGGCACAACTGTCCACTATGTTTGTGCTAAATTTGACAAAATTATGATGAAATTTCACACAAAGGTCAAATGAAATTAAATGTAATGATGACATTTTATGTCCAAAAGGTCGAAGGTCAAATTCCCGGTGGCATCATAATGTTGTCTGGCCATAACTTAACACCATAATTTAGGAACAGAAGGGGAGATGTTTGGTCAGATACTGAATTGGTGACACTAATCTTGGGTGTCCACCTTTAAAATGTGTTGAATGTATGGATCCTCTGCACTGCCAGACTGAGGATGTGTGTGAAGCATCCATGTTTCATCTTAAAGTATCTTTCTTCACAACATATACTGTATGAGTCTAGACAGAAATGTATGTAAACTGCATCTTAAATGGTTGGTGGAGGCACACAACCACAAGGTAATAGTTGCAGTTTTTTCATAATTACTATCATTACGTAATCCTATGCAGCAAGTAAATTGTTTTTTCCCAGGCTGGAATTCTGGTTATTTGCATTGTTACAAATGTCTGGAGTAATAACATATACCAGTTCCTGGTGTTCCTCCTGCAGCCCCCTCTCCCTGCCTCCTCTCAGACTGTGAGTATTTGGCTGGTTATTTGAGTCTCATGGGACACCCCAACTCTCCTGCTCCCCGTCATCAGCAGCATCTTTTTTAAAACATGGCCACTGCTGCCATGTGGGAGGCTGCTCTCTGTTTTATTCACTTTACACAGTCGGTTCCCTCTTTGTGCTCATTAAATATTTAATGGGGAGTTTAAGCGTTTGCTGGGATTATGCTGCTGTCTCCAGGGAGTGGGCTGCATTGTTTCTCTCCATGGCTGCTAGTTCACAGTCTGTCTGTTTAATCTGCCATTTACATCTCACTGTTTTGTTGTATGTTGTCGATGCCCTGACAGTGAATAAGCAGATGGGTCCTGATGGGAATTCAGCCTGTGATTTTTCTGTTTAGGTGATCATACACAGGAAAAGATTATAGGGCAAATTATATCCCAACATTTTACTGTGTTCGGAGTAATGCTTTCACACTGTCATAAATGAATGAATTAAGTGCACTTTAAAAATAATACCTGAAATGACTAGATCACTTTTAGATCTCTTCAAGGAGGTTTTATAGGTTTTTGAGATGGTTCTACATGTGATAGAACTTTTTAACAGCAGAGATTTTGACTTTTCATAGAAGGAAAAACACATGTGTATTTAATGACTTTGATGATGGCTACAATCCACTTAGGGGACGTCTCGGTGTAGTGCATGCTGGCTCACTGGAATAACTTGCTGGAAAAAGGTCAGTAAAGAGGGTTTAAATGTCTACAAGAAGATTCTTGTCTTTCAGGTGGTTCTATGGGTGGTTTCTGATGTCTAAAATGAGGTTCTTGGGGTCCTTGAGGAGGTTTTAGGTGTCCTTGATGGGGTTCTTTGGGTGTTTAAACAGGTTTAAGATCTTTGAGGGCATTTATGTTGTCTTTAAGGTGGTTCTTTGGCTGATTAAATGTATTCTATTTGTTTACAAGAGGGCTCTTGGGGTCACTGAGAAGGTTCTTTGGGTCTTTGAGGTGGTTCGAGTGATTAAAAAGGGTTTTTGATGCATTTGAGTAGGTTATGGTTTTAGGTTTCCTTGATTTGATTCTATGGTTGTTAAACCAGGTTTTAGATCTACTTTCGTTTGAGGTTTGAGGGGTTTTTGAGGAGGTCATAGGTTCCTTAAGGAGGTTGAGGGTTCTTGCAGATCTTCTGTGTGTATATTTGGTGAGGTTCTAGGATTGAGGATGTACACTGTGAGCTTTCTCTGTTGCAGGAAAAGAAGAACTATGTGAGTAAAAATAGATGAGATTACAGGAGCTGCTGCCGGCAGAGAAGTCTTGCTCTCTCTCAGACTGAGAAGCTGATAATGAAATAACTCAGAAATCCTCCGATGTTCCATATTGTATCTCACAGAGATCTGAAGTCTTGCTGTGTCCTTTGTGTTGGCAGGTTTTTGTGTTTACATGTGTGGACTTGAACCCAGTTTAGCAGAGTGGTTCACATGTGACTGGCAGTCCTGCTGTCTTTGTAGTGGCAGAGCTCTAAAAACTGACACCCCGAGGGTCTCGGGGGCCGGGGGACGTTAGTATTGGGGGACTGTGGGGCCACGCCTTCCCGCCGCCATATGCTCGAGATAACAAGTCAAACACAGGACTCTTTTCTTGGCTCATTAAAATGTTTCGACATTTGGCAGAGGACAGCTGTGTTTTCCTGACCTATTTTTTCAGTATCGAGGCATTTCAATGAATGTTTCACTTTAGCCCAGATCCATACTGTGTATTAACAATGAGAAGCACTAATGCTGACTGTGCATTATTTATTTTTGTCAGTTCTGGGACCAAACAAACACTGACAGACTTATTTTATCTACTCATCACATGCTCTTAGGCTTTTTGTACTGGTTTATTATAGATGTGTTTGTTGATTTTGTTTTTTTCCATGATCATTTTACTGCTAACTAACACTAGTCACTAAACCAGCTGTCTAATGCGTTGACAGGCTAATGTGTTGCTACAACATACTAGCAGTTAAATAACTGTCATGTTATCACTCTTGTTGGCTGTCTATGTGTTTACGAAATAAATTACAGTGTTGTACTTCCTGGGAACCTGATATTCACTAGTGAGACCTTCCTGGAATAAGGGATAATTGACTAATATGACACTTGGTCTACAAAGTTTGCATTTTACTATCAGTAAGAGTAGCAGTCATTATCATCTATTTTGCTGTTTTCAGTTTCATACAATTAATTTACAATTTTTAAAAAAATCCCAAAGGTCAACTGCTTTCGTCAACCTTTAGTTGATGTTTGTTGCAGTTGTTGCAAAGCTATACATGTGCATGCATAGTGAGGGCTAAAGAGGCGTCCTGTATTCAGGCCAAAATAGTAAGTGACATAGAGGGAGTACTTCATTGGTTGAAGCATTGTGTTTTTGTAAAGTTTTTCTAAATCTATTATTGTTTTGCAATTTGTGGGACATTTCTCACCAAGATGCTTATTACCTTTTTTCACAAGTTTCTGAAAGAAATCAATTTTCCAGGGGTCAACGGTTAAAATACTTGCAAAAGGCATCTGAAAGCTCCAGGTTTTAAAGGGTTAAAGATAGAAATACACACACACAAAAAAACATCTTGGAGGGAAGAAATTGTTGGATTGCAGCATGATGCAGCAAACATCAATATATGGAGATCTTCAGACTAAAAGTCTGTCATACAAAACACTTGACCCCACAATGCAATGAAATGGTAAAAGGCCACACCAAGTCCTCACCTCTCGTTTGTAACACAGGGGCCATATCCACAAAGCTTCCTCGTGCAAAGAGTTACTCCTAGTGACAAATTCTTTAAAAAAGTCTCAGAATTATGATGTTTTCTAGAAATTCCACTTTAAAGTTAATACTAGATCTTGTTAAACATTAAATTCATTTAAAAAAGACATCAGCCCTTAAGAGAGCTCCAACAGTGAAATAACTTTTAAGAGACTTAAGAGGTTCTTAAGCAGTAGAGAAAATTGCAGAAAGACAAAAAGGTAGAAGAAATACTCTCCAAACACTGAATGACAATGAGTTAATGAAACCCTAGATGCTCTTCTCTTCTATTTTATAGCCTACTTATCCTTTTGTATTGTCTGCATCGTGGGTCAATTCAGAGTGAAACGTTTTGATTTAAAATGTAGGCAGTGTTACTCTGTTCTGCATGATAAAAACCATCTTAACCAAAAATCCAAACTTCACATCAGTTTGTTATATATTACCAAATACCAAGCGGCAGCCTCTGGGGCTGAAAAATTAAGTCCCAAGTGCCAAGAACTGCAGTACTCTGAATGGCCACTTAAGGCTGACTTCAAAAGCCAGTCAAACCCCACAGACCCCCATGTTGAAATACCCAACTTCGCAGCAGAGATAAATGTTTATGTTTACAGAATGTTTACATGTCTACAAAAATAGTTTTGTTCTATAGCTAATTTCCCTCTTTATGAAAACTGCATGGGGTGAATTTTTATATAACTAATCCATTTACATTTTATTCAGGTTCAAAGTTATGCCTAATTAAGGGCAGGCCACTTTGGGTGACTGCTGTCTGGTAATGGTGTCCTCAGCTTCTCAGTCAGATCCACCACTCACGACTTGACAGCTCCTGCCTCTCGCCCAAATATGGTCACCTCTGGCTCCAAAAAAAAAAAACCCAGATGGAGACAGCCCATAACATCAAGAGCCCCTAAAATTATTATAACCTGAAACACAAGATATTATCCCACTCCAGTAAGACTCCACTGAATGAAACTGATGAAAGATCATTTGTGCTGGATGTGGGGCCCTTTGGTTTCTCTATGTCGGGATTTACATTAAGATTTACATTCTGAGTCAAAGTTCTAGGAGTCATAGGTGGAAGTTTGGTTCAGTGATTCTTTTGACTCCTGATTAATGTTTATTATTGTACAGAGCTTAAAAACAAAAACAACTATAGCCTCCAGAGTTATTTAAAGGGATTGGAAAATCTCCAGGTTAGAAAGTTTGTGGTGGTAGAGAAAGTATCCCGTGAGTCTCTGCCAGTATATTTAAACAGTTTTGAAAAGTGGAACTTCCTCCTGGGACCTTTTCCCCCCCAACATATACAAATAAATACAGCAGCTATTTATATATCAGTTTCTGTATATGTTTAAACAGGTTTTATTTTTCATTTAATTTCTCTTAGTTAAATCAAAGGGTATGGAACAACAGCTCTACATGAAATGTGTCCTGAAATAGCTTTTGTTATGATTTTACATCATGTGAATAAAACTAATTTGACTTGACTCACTTCTGTATGTGCTACTTATCTTTATTTATTCAACTTATGCTTAAAATGTCTTCACCATGTCTTGTTCCTGCTCCTGTAACCCCTAAAGATAAAGATCTATTTGCTGCCATCTACCTGTATCAAGAATAAATAAAAACAAAAATACAAAACAAACATGACTGAATGGAATAGTCTGTCTGTCTATGGTATTATTATTAATAATAATAATAATAACACCTCCTCCTCTCATTGTCCCAACGGAGCAGCATCTCCTTTTATTACCCCGCAGGGTCATTTACAACCCCGTCCCGTCTATTCATTGGCTGAGGAGATAATCCTGTGATAAATCCTCCGCCGTGCCCTTCACAGTTGTCATAGCAAGACCATAAACAGCATTTATAACAATCTGAGGAGGAGGAGGGGGGGCGGCAGTCTGCTTAGCATGCAGAACAGATTAAGATAGGACGGGTCTGCTTAGAGCCACTGCTCCATCCGTGACAGACAGACGGACTCATGGGAAATGTTCCATCGCCGACCCGTTTATTCTCAGTGAGAAATGAGCTGTGGTGACGGCTCACTCAGTGGAAAGAAATTTCCCTTTTTTTTAAGAGTAAAAAAAATGCTCTCCAGACAAAAAAAATGTTTAAAAAATTATATAATACAATTTGCTAGGCGGAGAAATGCCATCAATTTGTACGTAGGATACATGTTTTAGGACAGTTATATGCAATTCAAAATTTTTGACTAAATAAATGTATATGAATGCATTAAGGACACTGTTTGTGTTATTGGAATAAAACAAGCACATCAATGAGAAATTCTGAGGTTTACTAATGTTAAACAAAATATATATACTGATAGAGCAACATGAACTAAGAGATTTTGACACTCCAGTTATGATTACCATCATCATCATTGCCTAACTTTGTCTTACTTTGTACATTTGTACTTTGTACATACTTATGTTCCCATAATACTTTTGGGAGATGTAAACAGGAAGTATAATGTTGCCATGGAGTCAGTTGGATGTGGGCTACAATTTTCTTTCTTTAGTCTTTACTATTATGTAGTCAAACTGTCTCCTTTAAAAGCATGTCAAATTAGCTATTAGCAGCTCCTGTTTGCAGTGTACCCATGAATGTACAGACTATTATTACTGGCATTTTTTGATACTGAATAAACATAAAAATGTGGCGATTCTCAGGTCATTTTTCTATGATTTCTAAACAGATTTATGAACATTATTCATGGTTTGTGTTTCATGTTTGTTTAGGGTTGACTGTGTTAAGACTCTGAGAAGACGAAATGGCAGCATATTAAAAATAGTTGACTTTGCTTAAAGCTATAGTAAAACCTTTAATATTTTTATTATTATTATTTGTGTTTTTTACTTTTAGTATTATTTGACTTTTAATTTATTAGATGTTTTTAATGAAAATATTGAAACATGTTGGATTTGCCTAGAGCCACAGTGACACTGCCAAATCAACAAACAACTACATAAATAACATTTATAGATTGTGTTTGCTGCATGTAATTTCAGCTTTATAAACTAAAAAAAAAAAGAAAAGCCCCCCATCAGTGCTGGTACTCCCCCCTCCCAATCCCCTTTCGGCAATTTGACGAGTTGAGCCGCCACAGCACTGTGACGGCGTTTAGCCAGCAGCGTTCGGGCTAAACACTGCCGGAGGACTCTTCACAGGTACAATTAATCTTAATTAAAGCTGGGTGTGACAACACACACACCACACACACACACACACACACACACACACAGTCCTCCCTCGCCATTGTTCTGCTTCTAGTCTGGATGAAAGCAGTAGAGATGAGTCCTGGTGAAATAAAAGAATAAATTAAGTCACAGTGAGCTAATGAAGTTCTGAGAGCTGTCACATGGACAGACAACACAAAACACATCAGCAGATCAAAACCAATATTACAAAAACAGAAAATCACATTTAGAATCACATTTAGGTCAATTAAAACTACTACATCATGAATGAAGGAGATACATGTACCCAGGGCCTAAATACAGTGAGAATTTCGTGGTGGAAAAATATACTATTACTAGTAAAAATCCTGCAGTAAAAGTTTTTACAGGTGTGAAAAACAAAGGTGACAACAATACACAAATGTAGTATAGTCGCTAAATTCATCCAAAAGTAACCATAATTTTATTGTGCTTTTGATGTTCTCAGTATCATAACATTTAGCTTCGGTCAGCTGGTGGTGGTGCACGAAGCAGAATTTTAAACTCTGATTGGATGTCTCTTGCCGAAATGCACCCTGGGACTCGCAGTTAACGTCTTCCTCGAAGTTCAGTTTTTGGTGCTGATGACTCAACCAAGCTGTAAAAGAGCTCCAACTGTCAGTCACTAAACAGTGTATGTGGGGAAAATTCATGGGTTTTTTATTTATGGGCCCAAGGTTGCCCAAAATGACTCCTTACCTCCCAACTCTACTGTAAAGCTCTGGGAAGATCTCTGAAATTAAGAACATTGTACAAATATTCAGTTTGCTCTTGTTATGTTGAACTGGCAATACTTTTACATAATCATTTCAAATTAATTTAATGTAAATAAACTACCAAAACAAACCCCTACGTAGATTTTCCCTCCATCCATCTTTCTTTCTTTCATATAATCATTCAGCTGATATAAAAGCCGTTTTTCTTCTAATACCTCAGCGTATTTTCCATGTACCATGTTCCATTTACTTTCACTGCTGTAAAATCTGTATTCATGCAAAATACTTTACCCATAATACATTTTCTACTTTGAAGTAAACCGATTCTTCCGCAGATAAAGTCAAGCCAAACTACATACAGACTTATCTCCTGTCATCCATCCAGTAGTGACATGTTCATCCTCTGTGCTGCAGCCCTGCTGACTGTCTGCTGACTGCTCTGTAAAGAAAACAAAGGACAAAAAAGCAATTAAGTCCAGTAATAAAAGCCCAAGTACCATAACATGCTACATTAAATATCTATTGAGCTCCATAAATTAACAGCAAGCAGCTTCTCAAGCAGTTTGTCTCATTGAGGTTGTTTACTGGAGGAAAAAACTTGGACTGTTGACTCTGCTGCAGCACTCTGGACTTTTATTGACCGCAAGCAAACATTGAAGTGTATGGAAGCCCATTTGGGCCAAAAATTAATAAACTCATGAAGAGGAAGTATATGGGTGCAATCCGAATTGCATATCTTCTCACATTTAGTAAGTACTGCAGCTGCCGTTACAAAGTACGTACTGTCAACCCTGTCTCATTGCAAAGTTGTCATATAGTGGCGCTTGGGGAGTGACACAGACAAAAAAAAGCTGTCCTTTCACGTCGGCATGAAACACAGCTGGTTGCTGTGTGAAATGCAGTTAGACAACAACATAAGTTAAGAAAGGGAAAAGTCAGAGTAGGTCGGGTGGATGTGTCCAACACCCACCAACTTTTGCCCAGGAGGCCAGTGTTTGCTTCCTGTTTGAATGTAAAGCCAAACCATGTTGTTGTTGTTTTTCTAAACCCAACCATGTGCTATTGTTACCTAATCCTAACCACATTTGTGTGTTGTTGTGGGGAAAAAAGCCAATTTGCAGTGTTGTACCGACATAGTATGTTTTTAAAAGAGACTGTATGCAAACTGTGCATTTCCTGTGATAACAGAAGTGTATTTGACAATAGACAATGCAACAGGCTGCAGTCGACATGGCATCTGTTAACAACAAATCTCTTTCAAAAAGAGTATGACGATGCTGCTCACCAAACATAATATCTCAATTATATTCTACTTTCCAGAGTTTTAATAAAAGATTATACCCTGAATATTAAAGAAAGATGGGAAGCAGAGAGCAGAAGAATGGGACAGGATCTGCAGACAGCGATGGTTAATGACAAGCTCCCTCTCTTGGAGAGAATTCAGCTAGAAAAATGTGACTAATTTCTTCTGTACTGCAGCACAAACAGACTAACTATTCTTATCAGACTGCCTGCCGTAGTGCAGTGGCAAACCATTCCCACATGCTCTGGAATCATCCCTCTGTGGCTCCATTTTGGAGAAGTGTCCACAGTGTCCTGGAAGCAGTTTTGAAGCTGAATCTGTTGAATCTATTTTAATTTTCAAACCATGTACCTTGGCGAAAAAGAAGAGCTACATTGTGCAAAGCAAGATAAATATTTGTTGAGGGGGTTCTTAGTGACATGTAATAAAGGCTTTGACAACAAAATGGCTTAAGAAGGATGTACCAACCATGAATGAGTGGCTCAACTTAGTTTAAAATATATGCACAATGGAGAGAATTACATTTAAACTAAAAAGTCAGATTGATATTTTTGATGGGAATTGGTCAAAATGGCTTATCTATGTGTCAACTATAAGGCCTGAGTTTGTATAGAAGTAATATGTTATGGGTGTGTTTCCCAACCTGAAATAATTCCCTATTCCCCTTAGTGCAGAATCAATATAAGTTGAGAATGTGTATGAATATGGAGGAGCACGTTTATACATATGTATATGTATGTGGATGTGTGTATGCGTACACATGTGCGTTAGGGCTGTACCCAAATATTTACATATTTGAATATTCGTTTCTATGGGTAGGTATTCATTATGAAAATTTGGTATTCAATATTCGTTTTTTTATTTACTTTTTTTGGTTTGTTTGTTTTTTTTGAACATATTTTTTGGTGCTAAATGTAGTCTTTTTGTTGTTGGTAAATGTAGGTTATCAATAAAAATCAAAACTTTTAAATTGCATTGTTAAAAATGTGAAAATATAGTATCGCCTACCAACTGAGCTTGTGCACATGGCACGCTTGAGCACATCCGTCTGAGGCTGTGGATCAATGCCAAGTTTTACCACTTTATCACTATTCCCTCTAACTTGTAGCTGTTTTTTCGTTATCTTTTGAATTTAATATGAATTATGCAATCGTTTTTGTCAACGTTTGTTTCCCCCGTTTTGTACAATAAATTATTGTTTAAAATGTCAACAAGTTTCTTTTGGAGTGCGTGACACAAGTGTGTTTTGAAAACGGCCGTGGACTGTCACCTGCTCAACGCATCAGTACCTTCGGATGCCATGACAGTAATAGCCAATAATGTCAAAATATCATTTACAGACCGATTTAATAGACGATCACTGCTGCCCGACCCGCAGGTCCATTTGCGGGTCCCGTGGGTTACGGGTCGACCCGCGCATCACTACTCAGCTCAGTCTATAAAGGCTGTACACAACAGTAGACATTATATTCTATTCAGGCCGGCAGAACCAGCAGCGCATCGGCTCTACAGTGCACGGCACTGCTGATTAACCATTTTATTGCAGCACAGAGTGTCTGCCAGCAACCAATTACTTGCAGAGGCTTCCTACAACTTGTTTCAGCGGTTCTGATTTAATCATTAGACAAATTAAACAGGATGACTAGCCAATATGAAAATCAAAAGAAAGCATAGAATAATGTACTGAAGGAGACTGTTGTGCCATCACATTCTTTTGACAGCAAAGATCCGGTCGCCGCTGTGCAAAACTCCGCAATACAACTAGTTCCGAAAAAACCCTGGAGTGTTAAAAAAAATGGTATTCGGGACAGCCCTAATGTGCATGCATGTGTGTGTGTGTATATATATATACAAATGTCTGTTATTTAAAAGAAAACTCAATAAAATGTAAATAATGAAAAAACAAAATAAAGCAAAACAAAAAACCGCCAATCAAGATTGAGTAAATAAAGGACAATAAAGTATTTATGGTATTCGCCCAGACAATGGTATATTTGAAAAATAATTTAAAATTGAGAAGAACTTTACTTATAAAAGAGTCACAGAACATGAATAGTACCATTGACATGCATGTTGATGGTATTTTTTGAGTTATTTTCCTGAGAAAAAAAGAGGTATATCAAGCTAAGACATGTAGCATCTCTGATAAAATACTGAGCAATAACAGCTGAAGGTTCAAAGGGTTAAGAAACTAAGCGTTATACTGTATATAATTGTTCATCAGCATTCCTTGAAGTTTTCACATTTACTGATCCACTCCGATCAACTGTAAATATAAATCCCACAGCAGCTCATTTGATTTGGTAATGCATATTTTTGTAATCTACATTACATTTTAAGACAAAATAATATCTCTGTTGTGAGATACACAGAGAAAATTATGATATTCATCATGTACCATGATTATGTTTGCACTCCCATTTTTACATTTTCATTTTGGTTTTCTTGGTTTTTTCATTTTATTTATATATACCCATCATATATATTTCTTTTTAATATTTATGATGTATTTATTTAAAATCTTGCTTGTTTTTGACTGTTTGATTTTTCAGTTCTTCCATTAAGAGCTTCCACAGTGCAGTGATGCTGTTTGAAGAAGTTTTAAATATCACTAACACATGTGTGTATGTATTTTATTTATTTGTGTTTGGTAGTGTTTGCTCTGTCGTCTCCTTCAGATTTAGAGTCTTATTGTGATCTCGTTGTGATGGAGGTGTGATGGCGGTGTGTGGTATTGAGGCTGTTTGATAGTAAAAAGTGTTTATGTTTGTTTTGGCATCCCAGTGGAGGAAAGGCAAGGAGGTGGAGGGATGATAGTTTGTGACTCCTCCTCCTGGGAGTGATGAAGGCAGCAGACTGTGGAGGGACAAACACTGAATGTTCAATCTGATTCATCTTTATTGTCAGATGAGGTCTTTATTACACACACACACACACACACACACACACACACACACACACACACACACACACACACACACACACAGTAAATCATATGTCAGACACGGTTTCCTTTAAAAGATCTCTGACTCTGTACTTTCTCCTGTTTCAAACAATTACTTCTAAGCAGTGTGTAAGATTTAGGGGGATTTTGTAGTGTCTAGCTCTGAGGACTGCAGATTGCAATCACCTAAATTGTCTCCTGGTTAGAATTCCTTCAGTGTTCAATGTTCAGGAGGTTTTTCCTGTGAGCTGAATTATCTGCAGAGGTCTCTTCCTCTCTTAAACAAACAGACCAGGTAATTTAAACTGGTAAAAACACTGAATAAAGCAGTTTCATCTTACAAATCAGTGCTGCTGCTACGCTGTTTGTTTTGTGACATTTGCAGGTGCTGATCCATACATTCAGGAGGTTTTTACTGTTTGCCCAAATGTCCGCAGATTTCTCCTTCTCTCGTTTCACATTGCAAGCTAGTTTCTCCGACATTAGTTGGCTTGTTGGGTTGGGCCTCTAAGGCAGCACCTGCTGATATGCTCACCCTTTTTCAACTGTTCTTATTTTATGTACTTTGTTGCTTTGCTATCATCTTTGATAAACCACATCTACCAGCACAGAAGCATTGTGATTCAGTCTATTAAACTGACTGAAGCCATAGTGGAACAGATGCTAGACAGGAAGTGATGTCATGATTTTGGCTGACCATGGTGAAGAAGCCAGTCAGACTGCAGGTGCTTCTCAAAGTCAAGGAAGGATCCTTAGATGGCTGAATTTTATGGAGGCTTTGAGGAGCCTGACTGAGTCCTTCCTTAAGAGAATTTTCAAGGATGCGTGTGTGTATCCTCAGTGGGCATGAACTACCCACAATATCTTTTGCATGATTTGCCAGTCGAGCTCGGCTTTTTTTTTTTTTTTTTTTTTTTTTTCACACACGTTCAACACACAACACATTCAAGCGCAGTACTAAAACTACTTTCTACAATGTTTTCTAAGTATAATCCAGAAATACATTCTTCCTAAAATTCATGTGACCCTGAAAATATTTCTTACATCTGTCAAACAACTTTACAGAGTGCCAAAATTACCCCAGTGCCTGGGGGCACTCCCTAGCCTGTTCCAAAGTGTGTTCACCAAAAGCTAGGAAGGAGTCTTGCCTTGCCTCTGTAGGACCCAACTTGTAAGGATCCTTCCTACCAAGAAAGGATCCTTAATTTTGAGAAGCATCATGCGTCATATCCCACATGATCCACAGAGTGAATAGATTTAAACTGCCAAATATTCTATCAGGTTTCGACAATTCTTTAACTTTAACAACAGTTTGAAGCTCCATGATTGGATGTTTGTTGGTGAGTGGTAGATATAGTTGTGCTTTATTTCCACAGGCTTCTTGTAGCTTTGACTTTTTATCAAAGAATCAGATGCTTTCTAAGACAGCTGTTCATCTTTTGATGATTCAACCTGAAGAGTTTCATTTTTCATCAGTGACTTGATGAAGAGAGAGGACTGTTAGTCATCAACAGTGAAGATGAGAACATAAAAAACTTAATTTTTAATTTATAAGCAGCTGTCCTATTCCTGAGAATCTATAGTCTACCAAACACTTCCAATGGCACAGCTCACAGTGAGGCCAGCTCCATTCTATTGGACTGGATGGCAGAAATCTGAAGCCTTGTACTAATACAACCATCTTCTATATTTAAGGTCATGATGAATTAATTGATTTTTTTCCCTGATTGGCATCTGACAGTGTCCGCTGCTGTAGCCAATACATTTAAATAATCTGTCATCTTGTGTTTGCTCCGTATGTGTGAAACTGCCGCTCTCAGTACTCCTGCACAGTAAACAGCCTGAACACTGTTTGGTTTCATAAATAATTTCACTCAGCTGGGACTCAGATTGTTGTTGGTGTGAGGACGTCGTTGTTTACCCTTCATTGTGTGTAAAGCTGCCGCAAGACACAACAGGTGCCTGTTAGCCGCAAACGACGAGCCTGTCGGTCTGTACTCAGGGCTACAGTGATGCCTAATCTCTTCGGCTTTCCTCCCAATGAGAAGCACAAACTCATGTGCCTCCACAATCCTTCTCTCCTTCCTTTTCTCCACCATTCTCTGCTTCCCTTCCTTATTCTCCCCTCTCCTTTTTCTCGACCCATTTTTCTGAAACAGACACTTCTCTGAGGGAGAAAGGGGGAGGAAAAGAGGGAGAGACAGATGAAAGAAAACTAGAGTAAATAAAAAAAAAAGCTGAAAAATGATGTTAAGAAGAATAAAGAGAAGGATGGAAGCAGGGAGTTATTAAAGAAAGAGAAGAGAGAAAGTTAAAAAAAAGGGTGAGGACAGTAAAGGAGGGCATGGGTAAGGAAACAAGAAAGTGAAAGTGTGGCAGGAAGCAAAGAATGATTGAGAAAATAAGAAATGTATGAAAAAGACAGTGTGAAGGAAAGGCTGAGGGAGGGGGAGGTAGATGAAGAAAAAGGAGAGAAGAGTAAAACAAGGAAGCAAGTGGACAGGAAGAAAGAAAACGAGTGATAAAATATGAAGAGGTGGAAGTGGTATGAAGGATTAGGAGTTGGGGAAGAAGAGCAGCAATGGAGTAAGAGGACAAAAAGGTAGGAGACAAGGAAGCAAGGGAGAATATAGGGAGGAGAAGAAAAAAGGGCTCAGATGTAGATATCAGAAAAAGGAAGGAAGAAAGACAGAGGGAAGGAAGGAGGAGAGGAGTCCAGGGAGACTCCTTCACCCTCTGCATCCAATCAGCTTCCCTCCTCAGGCATTAACATGCTTAACGAGCCGCTCCGCCCGGCTTCAAACAGCGAGGGGAGGGAGACTCATTAATTCTGCAAATGTGTCTAATCGGCATCCAGCTCCACCTGTTCACATGAAGAAACACCAACCTGAGCAAGAGGGAGCAGAGACAGGAAGTGACTCTCAATGACTTTTCAACACATGACTCAGCAGACATGGCAGCTGCTCGTCTGTGCTCTCCCCAAAACTGCGACTTTTAACTGTTTTAAGTTTTAAGTGACTTTTAAGTTATTTTATTGAACCTCAGTTGTTTTTAAGTATCTTCTTTACGGGATTTTATCTTTTATTCACTTGGATGTCTGAGTATTAGTGTTTTTAACAGTCTAACATTACCCGAAATGGGCCTCTGCCAGTAGGTGTTGATCCCTATCCACCGCTAGCCTACTGTGGAGTGTCTCTCTGTGCTGTCACTACACGCTATAGCCTACCAAAGACCTCCTTACTGACCACAGCTCTGTGTTTTCCCCCAGTACCCACCATATCTGGACAAGTCATGCCTTCACTCACCTCATCTCCAGGATGTGAAGGCTGTCTCCACAAATTGTAGGTCATCACCGAGCTGGAGGGCAGAATCTCTGTTTTACACCAGATCCAAGATGGAGAAACACTTATGGACTCCATCTATGCTGGCGCCACTGCAACCAGTGGAGACAGTTTCTTCAAATGACTCTGTTGTCATCCTGGGAAAAGCGCCTGCTGCTGTGTCAACTGAGGAACTTGATGAGACTGTCTCCATGGACCCCGCCGCTGCCCCCGATGTTTCCACTGACCACTGGGATCACCTGGGAGCCAGGCCGAAGGACCTGCTGAGACCCGTTTCCACCCCGGGTGAATGGATTACTGCTGGCAGGGGCAGGCATGGTGGAAAGCTCCTTGACCGCCCCTATCCACCTGGAGCCCGCAAGCTGTCCACGTCCAACATGTTTTCCAGCCTTGAGGAGCAGGATTATCATGTGCCCCCATCCTCCCTGGACCTGGAGCCTGCCGGTCCCTCCGCAGAGCTGCCACTCCCACTTCCCCCCTCCTTCCTGCCCGGTATTCCCATTTCTCTCATTGTCCAGCCTCAACGATGCACCTCAGCAAAAATACACTTTACCCCCTGCCCCAAAAACAAAAACAACTGCCTGACTCAGCCCCCTTCGGAGTTGTTTCATTCCTCTGACCATAAAAAGTCACAAAATCACCCCTCCGCACCATCTTCATCTGGCCCTGGACAGTCCTCCCCCCCATCCCACTACCCTATCTCCTGACCTCCCTGTGCCCCTACTGCCGTCCACTCAATACAAACAAGTATCATCAATTAGTGCTGGCTCCCTCTCGCGGAAGGATGTCCAAACCACGAGCTGCTCTTCCTCGCCTTTCTCTTTTTGTGAGCCAGCAGTTATTACCAGTCTCACTAGCTCCCCCTCCAGGAATTCACGTTGTATTACACCATTTAGATGAAAATCTATTTACCCAAATAATCTTATTAATATTAAATGCAACTCAGTGCAGCCTCTGCATCCCCCTGTAATGTTAGCCCCTCACCTGCTAACCCCACAATCTCTGCCTCTGCTGAAACATTTAATCCCTCACAATCTAGTGAAGTCAGGTCACTGCAGGAGTTTCGGTCTTGTGACGGGCTGAAATTTTCATACTTGAATGTTAGAAGTCTATTGCCAAAACTTGATTACATTAATGTGTTAATAACTGAGACTGCCCCAGACATATTTGTCATCACTGAATCCTGGCTCTGACGTGGGCATTGATGGTTTTAATTTGTTTAGAGTAGACAGGAAGTCAAAAGGGGGTGGGGTAATTATCTATGTTAGAGAACATTTGGCTGCATGTATAGTCTGAACCTCTTCTATGCCCAAAAGCTTTGAATGTATTGTCCTGGATGTCTGTGTTGGGGATTTATTGTCCCCCCTCTGCTCCTAACTCGGCTCTAGATGAGTTAGGCAAATTACTGTCAGCATACATTTCTTCAGAGCTAATTGTCCTGGGTGATTTGAACTTGGATTAGCTGTCTATAAATTCATCTAAATTAAAAGATTTATGTCTGGAATTAAATTTATGCCAACTGACCTCCTCCCCCACAAGACCTAGTAACATAGATAACTCCAAATCTACTCTGATCGATCTTATTCTGACAAACAGACCCCTTAAATATCTGCGTTGTGGAATCTTTGTTCAAGATATTAGCGATCACTGCCCTAATGCTTGTGTTAGGATGGTCAAAGGTCAGACATCTAGAGGATGCATTATCAGGAAGCGAAATTTTAAAGATTTTAATGAGCAAGCAATTCTTTATGACTTATCTCATGCTGATTTACAAAGGGTTGGCCTAATTCAAGATTCTGAGCTGGCTTTTAAGCATTTTTCACATATTTTTAATTCTCTTGCAGATAAACATGCTCCCTATAAGAATTTTAGAATAAAAAGTCGACCTAATCTCTGGCTCACTACAGACATTACTGAAGCTCTTCGACTTAGAGACTTAGCCTGGTTGAACGCCAAACACTTGAACAACCCTTCAGACTGGCTTCATTTCAGGAGATTGTGCAATAATTGTACCAAAATTATAAGAAAGGCTAAATCTGACTACTATTTATCTTCCCTTACAACCACTCAAGACAATACTGCCAGCTTTTGGAATACTATCAATTCTCTAAAAACTAAGCCTAGCTCCACTCTCCCCGTGCAAATTAGCAGTGAAAATGCCTGCATTTTAAACAAAACAGATATGTGTGATACCTTCAATCGCCACTTTATAGCCTCTGGACACCTATTTGACACTAATAATATGGTTCCAGTTGACCTTGTTCCTGGTTCTGCATCTGGAAATGCACCCAATCCTTCCTCTCCTTCTGGCATTTTTTCACTTAGACGTATAAGCAATGCTGAAGTCTTGAATGCTCTTACACAAGAAATTTACAAGAAATCAAAAGGTGAGGATGATCTTGACCCATATCTCCTGCGTCTGAGTGCCCGCATTATCGCTTCACCGTTCACTCATATTTTTAACTTAACTTTCACCTCTGGGAAAATCCCAGCAGTGTGGAAAGCCGCACAGGTAGTTCCATTACTTAAGGGTGGTAGCTCAAGTGACCTAAATAACTACTGTCCAATATCAAAGCTATGCTGCTTGGCCAAAGTTTTAGAATCCATAGTAAATGCTCAGCTGTGGGTTTTCCTGGACTCACACAATATACTTCAACCACAACAATCAGGATTCAGGCCAGGTCACAGCACTGCCACCACTACAACACTTGTTGTTAATAATATTATAAACGGCCTTGATAATCACCAGCACTGTGCAGCTCTTTTCGTCGATCTGTCTAAGGCATTTGATACGGTGGACCATAATATTTTATTAGGCAAACTATCATCCATTGACCTAGACAGTCTCTCTATCAGCTGGTTCTCTGACTATCTTTCAGGTAGAAGACAAGCGGTAGTTGCAGATGGTGCTAGATCCAGCTCTCTTTCTTTGGGCAAAGGTGTTCCACAAGGATCCATTCTGGGCCCACTTTTATTTGCTCTTTATATTAATAACATTTTACTCCCCTCACCACTTTGTGATGCTCATTTTTATGTGGACGACACAATTTTATACAGTTCTGGTCCCACTCTTAAATCAGCCTTCGCAAGCCTGCAGTCTGCTTTTAACTGTTTTCAATCGTCTCTTCCCACAAGCTTGTCCTGAATCCCAGTTAAACTAAAGCTGTGTGGTTTACAAGGTCGCAATTAAATGACTCCTGTCTCAGTATTCAAACCCTGTATGGTGAGTCAATTGAAACTGAGCTCTTTTCTTGTCAGGGGAGGAGGGTGGCTGGTTGATTTTTATTTTATTTTTTTATTTTATTTTGATCCCCCCTATGTTAATCACTTATTGATGCTGTTTTTGAAGTATGAATAAGTCAATAAGTAATTTATTCCATTGAAATATCAGTGATGTATTATAGAAAAGTGATTTATCTTTTTATAAATGACACGCTGAGGGATGGTTCGCCCAGGGCGTAAAACTAGCCAGGACCGCCTCTGACCATTCGCCACAGTACCGCTGCTGGGCAGGGTGGAAATAAGTCCTGCAGAGTTTCAGAGGACCTGGAGAATGTTTTAGGATAGTAATAACATTATATAAGATAATCATATTGCAAAGATAATATATATAATATAATAACATTAAAGACAAAATTAAATTGCAATACTTTTTCAAAACTTTATGATTTTACCTTTCTGTACATTTTGTATACAAATTCAGTGAATAATTTTGCTTGTAAATGTCTATTTGCAACACGTTTATTACGGAAAACACATTATTTGATCAATTTACATTGTGCCCCTAAAGTTCTTTGTGCGCGCTTTACTTTTTCAACTTAGGAGCACATGTGCTCCTTGGGAAAAAAGTTAGTGTCAAGCCCTGATTAGTTACTGCCAAAACTAACAGCGTTACTGTAACGCCTTACTAATAACGCCTTATTGCCCAGCACTGGTCTTCACTGATAAAAAGTTGGAGGTAACAGACTGTGTCCCTATCAGCTTTATAGGGAAGAAGGCTCCCAGAGAGCACTGCTGTAAGAAACATCTAATCTTCAAAAGACACTTGGGGTAGTTGATGAACTCTTGGCAGTCCAGTTTTGAAACAGAGATAAAAAGCACTTTCATGCAACCCAGAGAAGCATATTTCCAGTTTAATAAGTGTATCAAAGTTTCATTATGTGTCAACAACTGCCGTCGCCCAATGTATATTGTACTGACGTGGAAGGTGCCTTTGTGTATCAGTATCTAATGCCCAGATCACTTACAAATTGCGGTATCTGACAAGCTCAGAATGAGAACGAACAAGTGCACTATTTCCTCCTGTTTGAGCAATGCTACAGCAGCTCTGTGAGACTATGATTAGACACGGTGGTGCTTGGAGTTAAATGCTAAAGTTAGCATGCTAACATACTCACAATGACATTTGCACACAATTCAGCTACTTAGCACTAAACACAAAGTACAGCTGAGGCTGATGGGATTGTCATTTGTGTTGCAGGTGGTCATCCTGATGGAAGTGTCTGAAGCAGATTTCAGTCCAAATCCTTCCTAAAGTTAAGAGATATTTAAGTCCCAACCAAGGTGGTGGACCATCTTGAAAATAAAACTGAAATGAACTTCATAACAGAATTAAAAAATATGAGCAAGGGTAAGTAATATGCCAATAAAATCAAAAGCTCAAATTCCTTATTCTCAGTTTGTGTTAAAGCAAACAAAAACTAATTAAAGTAAGTGAACAGCTTTAATCATTGAATCAGTCAGGGGTCATTTAATGCATCTTTTCACATTAATAATCATGTAAACCTGCACAAAATGCCTCTAAAATTCCCTCAATTACTGCAGTCACTACGTATCGACCCTTAAAACCCTTGATACAAACACTCACTGCTGTTACAATTTCATGAAGAATTCATCTGGATTTAATGAACAAATTAAGGACATTTAACGTACAAAATAACATGTTTTGGTTCATTCGTGGGGCACGAGGGGGATGAAGAGAGTCCCGTCAGCATAAGAGCACAGATCAGGAAGATGGAAAAGAGGAAAAAAACAGCACATTACAGAAGAAACAGTGAGAGTTGAGAGTGTGAACTCAGTTTGTCTCTGAGCTCCAAAACAGCAGCCAGCATGGTGCCAATTAGCACGGAGCACGCTAACATACGCCCTCCTGTAGTTTCTGATTAAAGTGCATATTGATGGTATAAATTATCTCCCACTACAATAGATAGCTGGGCATCTATATGTAAATGTTTAATTAACCCGTGGCTGAATCGCCGCACCGGTCCAGAGTGGAGGTTATTAATCTGATGATGGCGGCCATAACGCCGGGCCAACACCGCCAAAATGAGCCGTCTGGACGCGGTGGCAGATTCATCAGAGACGCCACCTCATTTCCTAAAGTGCTGTTTGTTCTCAGTGATGAAGTCAGCACCACATCACTCTTTAAGGTGGACTCAGATCCGCTTAATGGTTGTTCTGGCTGAATCTCTCTCTCACAGGAGTTAAAACAGGATCTACTGTATGTAAGGATACCTGTCTAACTGTGTCCACACTGAGAGGAATCACTGTTCACATAGTTCTGGAGAAGGTGAAAAGAAATATTCAGTATATAGAATTGTTTAGTCAAAATCAGCATTTACCAACCTGGGGCTAGAGACCCCACAAGGGGTCACAAGATTAAGCTGAGAGGTCACAATGTTTAACAAGATAAGAAATAAGGAAACAACTAATTACGCATATAGTTTGGTCACTTTCCTCTGATATATACATTTCTCTCTCATCTGTTTTTTTTTTTTTTTTAGCTTTTGAGCTGGTCGCAGCTAAGATGACTGATTCACTTTAAAGGCTCACTTTGTCCAATGTATCCTCATACAATGGTTTGTACCTTAAAATAAGTCAAAGTTCACTTGGTTTCACATGGCCCCAACTTCTGGGGGAAAATAATGTGTCTGTCCTATCCACCACCCCAACCTGACTCCATATGTGAACCTTTGCTCTTTATACTACCTCTTTCTCCCACCAGCACATTGGTCACCTGATCGCAGCTTTCCTGACTACAGTACATGGGTTATGCATGAATAACTGGCTCATGATTATGTGTTTTACACGAATTGTGGTGCATTGCTTTTTGTAGGTAAATGCACAAGCAGTGCATGAGAACTGCCTGCTTCATCATACTATTTTCATGTTGTCCAAATGAGACTACAAGAAAAATGTTGCTTTTCCTAGGAAATATTCCTTTTAATGCACATGTAATGTTAATGCATAGTATTATGTAAATACTTAGTCTAATATTACAATAATGGAGCACCATCAGGTAATCAGAGCAAAATTTAGCCCCAAACTGGGGGTCTCTTCCCAAACGAAGTCATGAAAAAGTCTATATCTTAATTATTGTACTACCAGGAGCTGTCTTGTGTGTCTGTGTCCGTGTTTTAGTCTAGTCCTGTTATTTTGTTTAGTTTTATATGTGAGTTGTTTTGTGCACTGTCACAAATATAAAGTTCTTGTGGTCCTTAGGAAGGATAGCTGCTGCAATGCAGTAGCAAATGTGGATCCTAATGAAGTAGACTAAACTAAACCTAACTAAACTAAACTAAACTGTGATTTGCTCCGCTGCTTCAGAGCTGTGATGTGATTGGCTGATAGTGTTAACCACCATGCTGTCTGATCTATATTCCAGCTCACCTGCACTTTTACACTTAAACCAAAATACACCCGTGCAGTAGGGTTGGGTAAAATGGACAAAAATTGATCAGTATTATCAGGCTGAATGGTGATAAACGATATATATCTCGGTATTTTTTATGAAATTGGTTAAATGTTCATTTGCAAGCCACATTTGAGATGTCACAAGCACTTTTATAAACACAGTCTGATCAAAATTAAATGCAAAGATGGGGATATTTTTCCCTGTTTGAAAATTCACAGCTGAACAACATGTCAATGAAAAATTATTTAAAATAAATAGCAGGGCCGAATGTTAACTTTTTTTGCACACAGCACTGGAGCGACAGAGGTTTAAAGGTTTGCAGCACAAAACACAGAACTATGACATGAGTATAGAAGTATCAAGTAGGCCTAAATCCATTGTAGTTTGGAACTATTAAAAATCTTGTGGGGGGGAGTTAAAAAGTTGTTTTCCATGACTTTTCAAATGAATCTAGAGCTGGAAATTGATTTAAATATTCTTTCTTTATTTAGGTTATTAATCTTATTTATGCACAAAGCATCAACAGACATGCCGCTTTCTCAGTTGACTTTCATGTCTAGAAACGATGAACTAGATATCCTACTGCGTCTGTTGCTGACATTCCGAGATTTACACTTGTTGCATTGTGTCTTTTTAAAATACACCTCAGTTTTCACAGGAAATGTACAGTTTCTGCTTGTTGGATACATACAGTCTGTTTCAAATACACTAACAACGTCAGTAAAATGACCCGTATTTATGTTTATTTCCTTGTGCAACAAAAGCATGTGGTTAGTTTAGAAAAAACACATCTAACATTCACACAGGAAGCAAAGTCCCGTGTTTGTTGACAGATGGTCATATGACAACATTCAAGTGATGTGGACCAATCACAGTAAGAATAATCTGACCTTGATTCTCTGTGTGCCACTACCGTAAAGTTGGACATATTGAGATATGACACTAAAATAGAAATGTAATCCATGAACTGATTGATGAATCCAAAGATTTAAAATGGGTTTAATTTGCTGTCTATCCATCTATCTAATCAGCATATTTGGAGATATTCATTGTATCAAACCCTCTAAAATCCTCCTGAAAGTGAATGTTTTCACATTTTCCCATAAAAACATTTGTCTGACTGCAGCTTTCAATATTTGCCATATCGCTGTCGTTAAAAGGCAAATACCCTGTTGACACTTTACTCACAGAAGAAGCTCCATGAATATTTAATAGCCTGTAATATAAAGACTCTGAGTGCTTGTGTATCAGTGGAAAAGGGTTGTTTACAGCCTGTGGAAAACAAAAAAAAAACAGGGAACATTAAAGCTAACCTCTGAGCCGTCAGGAGACGCTCCAGCTCTTCAGTTAGTTCATTACAAGAAGACAAAGTGAGCGACAACAGAGCAAATAAACAGCAAACAACAGTGATGCTCTCACAGACAAAACAACTGATAACACAAGAAGGTTAAAAGGTGCTTTAAGGAAACAGCAGCTGCAGGTAAAACACAGGTGAGCGTGATCCGACTAGGAAACTATTTTCTAAAGGAGATAAACAACAGGTTTTAATTTCTGGAAGTGAGTGAGTATTTTCTCTGTGTACCTCATTTTCTCCTCCCTTAAATAAACTGAAACTGAGCAGGTGTTTGTCAAAAGAGCAGGGAAGATTTGGAAATGAATAACTCCTGTAGCCGGAGGTGCTCTGGATGTCTAAAATGGGTGCTTTACCCCTGAGAGGGTATTATTTTTTCTCAAATAACAGAAGTGTTTTGAGAACATTTCGAAACTTGGTTCATGGACAAATGTGTTCAGGTCAACTGCAGAAATGAGTTCATAAATATGAAGTGATGAAAGGGATTTGAGTCTGCTGTGTTTTGAAAATTTGGTTTGAAAGGTAAGGTTAATAGAATAGTGACTTTGTTGAAAAAATGGATATTCAACACTTTCACCCATTGTTGGGCTATGATAAAAGACTGTTCTGAAAAGACGTTTGTAATACTGTATTTTCTGTGTTTATGGTTATTTATTTCATATTTCTCTTGCAATTCCTAATTAACTATGATGTTATGTAAACAGTATTTTTTTAATAAAAGCATTGATAATGTTTTGTATGCATAGTATCTATATGACTGATTGGTAAATTGTATTTGAGGAGGGTGATTCAGCCTCAAACACCTTGATGAAGGTGAGATAACTGAAATGCTTTGGTGAATAAAGTCTGCTTCAGTACAAATTTGGGGTACAAACTTAGTAAGAGTAACTGTAATGCATTCCTATTTCAATTTGGGAGAAAATACCAGACTAACTGTAAAAATTGCAGGGTTTTGTTATTTGTTAAATTGGGGAAACTTTAGAAACTTAGTGAAACACTGGCTGCAGTTACATGATGACTTCTCATTCGGAATTAAATAAATCTTTAAAGTTTTTCCAGGTAGTTTACATGGGAAATATTCATTCTGAATGAGGGTTTACACGGGAGATAAGTTTAATCGCCTTTATTCAGGTCCGTGCAAGGTTTGGGCAGGGAAGGTTTCTGATTGGATAGGGGGCGGGGCAGATGTTACGTATTTACATTTACCGGAAGAAAACACTGTAGTCCTTCCGGATAACAAGATGCTTGACAACGCTGTTCTTTGTGCCTTTTTTGGGCTTGTTTTAAATATTCTTGAAGCAGCAGTACGACAGCAGCCCTGCTCTGCTAATGCTTCGTCTGTTGAGGAGAAGAAGGAAGGTAGAAGGTCGAAGAAGGGAGATAGAAGACGGTACCGTGTGAATGGAAACCGGTGAGTGCAACAAGTCCGACTGCTCCATCTCAGCCCGTTGCTATGCGCATATGTCATTGCGCCAGAAGGGCAGGGAAACGAGCATGCGCAGAAAGACCGGAATGAACTTAAAGAGGAATGAGTGTATACAAGTGTGAGAAATTCTTTCATTCGGAATTAGAAACGGAATATTCCAGCCCCTTACATCAGATTAAATTTTCAATCGCATTGGCCATTTTCATTCCGAGTTAGGTGTTTGCAAGATCACTTTTAATAGGAATGAACTTTCATTCAGAATGAAAAGGGAATTAAACTGTCCATGTTAACGCACTCACTGTCTACAACAGATTCTTGACTATTTCTCCCTTCTTGTAAAGTCGGCAAATGTAATACATTATTCTTTTCTTTTTATAAAAAATGCAGCTCTGACTGTCAGTGGGATACATCAGTGCCACTGCCATATTGGAGAGGCAAGAGTTGTCTGTACAAGTGCAAGCAAACAGGGGAGCTGTGTTTTATCTTGATTTTAAAAAAAGCCCTATAACTTCTATGTTTTTAACCAATTGCAATGAGTAATTTTAATGTTGATGGGCTAATGATCTATGTGAAGTAGATTAAAAAAAAAATTGCCTCCAGTTAATTATAATCTGGATATTTAGACTATAATCACTGCTAGATGCTTAATAGAGGAGAGGAGTGTGTGTAAGGTTTACATGAATTGAATTACTTACCTGGAGGACAACAATTATTTTGTCAGGAGGAATTGTACAAAAGCATCATTTCTGCCTATTTTCCATGGTTAAATACTATATAATCTAATTTAATGTGGAGGTAAACATCTGGGTAGACCACCTAGTGCTCCTACAGTAGGTTACATAAGATAACATAACTAATACTGTAATAGAAAATATGTTAAGCAGGATTGCATGTATAATACAGTAATATAACACGTTTGGTATTTAGAATATCCTAATTCCCCATTCAGCCTAGTATGTTTTATTTTCCAAAAGCACTTAGCTTGTGTTTTAAATCTAATTCAGGTCCTCAGACTTCCCTCTACTTTCGCTATCAATGCAAAATCAGCTAAACTGTAACATATTATAGACAGGTATAGTCAACAGAATAACAAAGCCTAAAAAACACACACCCGTAGGTTACGTTTTTGTTCCATTTCACCTTCTCCACTAACCACTCAACAATCACACAGCACTGTTATATTTAACTGAGCTAATATTTAACTTATAGTGGCTCACAAAAAAAAGTAAGGACTGGAAGCACTTTTTCCACTAACTTCCCATGTTAGATAAAATGGTTTGGGAGAAGACAATTTCAAACTAATAGGCTGTTCATGGCTGACATTATATATATGTACAGTATGCACTGTGTCCTAGCCTAATCTGTTAACATTCCCTAAATCTACTAATTTAGCGAGGGATAATCCACTACCATGCTTAAATGCACATGTTAATTTAGTTAAAATGTGCTGATAATATAAAATTTAAGTCTTTAGACATCTTACCCTTTTAATGTGCATCACAGCCAGTCTTTTCTGCTGTAGCCTAACTCCACTGAGCTGCTAGTACTGTATGTGCTACTTGTTTGCGGGAATTATCGAGAGGCTCTTCAGTCCACCATTGTTGTGAAAAAAATGATCCATTGGAGTGAACAGAGATGACGCTCTTTATTCAAGAGCTCTGGCTATTGCTAGCCTACTCAGCAAGTTCTGTTGGCTTGTTTTAAACTCAGGGCTCTCAAGTCTCATGCTTTGAGAGTGTGACACACGCATTTTAACCTTTTCACACTCTCACCCGCCACACCTGGTATTTCTCACACATTAAAAAAGTTATTATAACGCCCAACAAGTTACACGCTACGTGTTGCAAGACGCTGTGGGTACCGTAAAGCTCAACAAGAGCTTGCCATGCTCCAGCCAATGAAAATAAGACACAGCTACCCATCAGCCAATCAAAAAACATAACATACAGCTACTTATTAGGAAATAGCATTGTTGTATCCGGGTGAGATACAGATGATCTGACTGCAGCAAGAAGATGGTGCACAAACAAGACGGGGGTGCCTTATCACATGTGAACAGTAAGTCATCTCATCATTTGATTTTGTAGCCTACTGAAGGAAATTACTTGAGATTTCCAATGAGAGCTTATCTCAGGGAATATCAGAATTTACCTTAAAGTTTGACAAGACTGCATGTCAAATTTTGCCAACAGAATCCCTATTAAAAGAGTGCTGGTGGTTTAGCGACTCTAGCCTGTGGCACCTTGCTGCATGTCAATCCCTCTGTCTCTCTCCCCCTTTCACGCTTAACTGTCCTGTCAATTAAAGAGGCAACAGACAGCATCTTTTTCCTAAATAAAGTTATATCATTATGAAAATAATGTGGGTTGCACAGGGTAGTGGCCACAGTAAAATCAGACTATCAGCGTTTACATAGGTTACTCAGTGGCTTTGCAATAAGCTTCTGCCACCTGTGCCGAAATTTCGCAGAAAAAATCTGCTTTACAGCAGGAAAAGCGCCATGTATTACGAAATTCGTCGGTCAGCCCATCAGGGACTGGAGCGTCCTTATGAGGAGTTGGACATGAGATAGGCTAGTTGAGTCACGCGCGCAATAGCAGACGGACAAAGTTTGGAGACAGGTGAAAAACGGCCTGGCAAAAGAAAATGAGCTCCTCTGTCTGAGGAGACAAAGAAGAGCAAAAAGGAGAGTGATAAAAGAAGAGGAAAAACGAGTAAACCTCAGTCAGGCGTTGAAGAGATGGAGGGAGCTCTGTGACCAAACTGGCTTCAAAACCGATGTCTAGCTAGCTTTCTTTCTAATGGATCAGTAAGTAACACGGCTAAATGTTAGCTAGCCGAGAGAGGACTGTACTGTACTGGCTGCTAGTTCATTCCAGCTGGCCAGCATCGCAAATCGCCAAAACCAGGGACCGGGTAGCGAGTGTTGGACAGCTGACATCCTCGTTGCCATTCTACGGCAGCCCTTGGACAGTGATACCTCCCTCCCTCCCATCTGTTCTCTTCTCACGGAGGCAGCAATCGACGGGCATCACCCAGCTAAGTTATGCCCAGCTAAGTGAACACTGAACTTTGTGGTGCTGCATCGTTTCCATATGGTAACGTTACTGTTTATTCTAGTATCGGGTCTAAACATGTGCATATTGGTATAATTCCACTGTGTGTACTGTTGTTTGTACCGATACTGTGCATATTGGTATCATTTACTGTGAGCTGTGTGTACTGGTACTGTGCATTCTGCTATAATTATTTGCATTACTATTTGTGTTTTTCTTCAGATAAATCTGATAATTGTTGCTCGGTCTCTTTACTCATTTATTTAGTATAGTGTCCACACACCTTCTCATTCTTCATATACATAGAGGTATGCCGGTTGCTTTGCAGCCTACATTTTATTTAATTTAGAGAGTCTAACAGAGTCGTATTATTGATTATCTCTGATCCCCACAATTTGGTTGTTGCGACAGTGCAACACAACACCACTGACACTAGATGGCGCCAAGCTAAAAAAAACCCTGAATCCTATCTATTGCCTCTTTAAAGGCTAAAATGCCCCCCAACAGGGGCGTCGCACCCGTGGGGGATGGGGGTGTTTTGACACCCCCACTTTTACAGCAAGATGATTTCACCCCCCACACATTTTCCAAAGGTAAACCCGTTTGCCCTCCCTGGCAGTGCACCAGCATACAAAAATGGAGCGTACCTCACCCCCCCCTTATGCTGCATTAAAAGGCATTGGTCAAATTGAACGGACATTCACCCAATCACAGACTGTTGTCCGCGACCGGCCACCGGCCTGCAAAATTTTAAGTTACGTCAGTCGGAGCCTTTGTCACTCACCGATGGCTGACATTGAACAACATTGACACACAACAGGGGTGTCGGTGGCTTAGTGGTAGAGCAGGCGCCCCATGTACAAGGCTGTTGCCGCAGCGGCCCAGGTTTGACTCCAGCCTGTGGCCCTTTGCTGCATGTCACTCCCCCACTCTCTACCCCCCTCACACTTGTCTGTCCTATCCATTAAAGGCTAAAAATGCCCAAAACATTAAAAAAAAAACCATTGACACACAACAGAGAGAAGAAGGAGGCATAGATGCCAAAAAGGAAGAGGCAGCAGCAGAAAATTGACTTCTTTTTCAAGTCAAGTTGTCATGTAAGTGAATGCAGAGGAAACCGGCTCTCCACCGCCCCCTCAAATCAACATCATCTCTCTGTCGGTGGAGACCCTGCTCATCATCATCATCATCATTAAATGATGTCACATGAATGAATATGTATGCTGAAATTTTCAGCATACATATTCTGATTTTCCAGGTTGTCCTGAAAAAGAAAGATATTCATTACTTGACTGTATTTGAAAGGGTTGAGATTACACATATTGTACATTAATACAAAGAGAGATTATATGAGACCACCTATCAGTTTTGTAAATATTGGCTATTGTAAGAAATGTGATTGTTAAGTTCAAATTAATTTGATAATTTGGCCATCTAATAAAGATAAATGTTATGTTGTTGGTTGTTAAAACCAGGAACAGGTCACCGCACTTACGACCAAGCCAAGGTGCCAGAAAACCACGCGTGAAATAGTGTGAAAAAGAGGATCTGCACACTTGGATCAATGCAAGTATCTTTAATTCACCAAGCTTTCAGTCCAAGGACCTTCGTCAGGGTAACAATCTGCACCTGAGAACAAAGAACAGTCTTATGTGGTTGATCAAGGCGATCAGCAACACCTGTGCTGTG
Organism: Epinephelus awoara; assembly: GCA_035609425.1. Classification (NCBI taxonomy): domain Eukaryota; kingdom Metazoa; phylum Chordata; class Actinopteri; order Perciformes; family Serranidae; genus Epinephelus; species Epinephelus awoara. Next base: position 42,033,931 of record CM069294.1, on the reverse strand, counting down.
CCACTCCCGCTTAGATGGGAGATGTAGTTCAAAAGCAGAGTGTGTAGTCCTCTCTGCACAGCAATAGATTTCGAGTACAGGAAACACTCTACTCCCAACCCTTTATTTAGGGGTATGCATAGATTCAATCTTCTATTTGTTATACTGTGTATATATGTATATATTTTTTTCTCTGTTTTTTCTCTATTGTCTAGTTGTTATCTGCGCATGGTTCTTGTGGAGTGTTTCCTGTACTCGAAATCTATTGCTGTGCAGAGAGGACTACACACCCTGCTTTTGAACTACATCTCCCATCTAAGCAGGAGTGGCACAGCACAGGTGTTGCTGACCGCCTTAATCAACCACATAAGACTGTTCTTTGTTCTCAGGTGCAGATTGTTACCCTGACGAAGGTCCTCAGACTGAAAGCTGAGGCTTTATGCCCAGCTCCACTACTTCCTGAACTTAAACCAGCTCCTTTAGTTCCTGTCTTACATTATTGGACAAACTGATTAATCCAGGTGTGTCTGACCTCAGTACTATTCACAACAATGGTCAGTCACCTGTGGAGCCTCGCACACAGCGGATAGGCGAGCGATTGCCGGCGTCGGCGTGCGTGTGCACATGCGTGCCCCGCTGCACCCACAGTGGGACAATCAGCCTCCGTCTGAGGAGCAGGAGTGGGACACTTGAAGCCATCACCACACCACTTATGTTTACTGTGTAGGCCTAATTCAAACTATGTGATGAAGAAAGACTGTAAATGCACCCACACACGGAGTTAGACCTGACCAAGTTCATCCAATGGATCAGTCAGTTGTTCACATGACACCTACTGTGTTATGACTCCATGCTCTATTTATGTGAGAATGATAAATCCTAATTCATTGTTCACTCTTAAGTCATACATATGTCATTTTGGGGTTGTGATTGATTGTTGCAGATGTTTATGTGTGGATGTCTTGTCTCAGTTCTCAGGTAGCCTACAATGATATGGTTTGGTATATGTTCATATTAAAAATTGATAACAGATTAAATTTGTTTTAATAAATACGCATGTTCATAATGAATGACTCTCAGTTCATAATGACCGACTCTATGTTGGAAGAACCTCTGAATACTGTCTGGGAGCGTTAATTTTGGAGAGGGAAACAGCCAAAGGCAGGCAGGATGTGGTGCTCATGTGCCACCCCTGGAACCCTAACCCTAACCCCCACATTTAAAATCACTGCTCCACCCCTGCCCCCCAAAATTAAAAAAGAATCCTTGCTAATTTCAGCAGCTTTTTTAAACACATATAGATGATGACTTATTTGAAATTTGAATACTTTGTAAACTATTTTACCACCCAGCAAAAATCTCCTTCTGAACAGAGATCAAAATCCCTGTTTTGAACAATGGAGGGAGATGATGCGAGTGGTGCATTCAGAAATACTAATTTCGAGTGCCGTAGTGCACTCTGGCACAAACTGGACTTTTTGTTATTTTGGAGATGTGTTGGAATTATTCAGAGCACTGCACTGTAGGAGTGGCAAAACGCACTCTTGGCACTCTGACTGGGCAGACAGAGCAGCAGAATGCTGATAAACTTAAAGGGATAGTGCACCCAAAAATGAAAATTCAGCCATTATGTACCCACCCATATGCCGATGGAGGCTCAGGTGACGTTTTTGAGTCCTCACAGGTGGAGTTGTGTTGCTACCTCCTCTCCCCTTGGATCTCCACAAGTGATGTGAGGCCTCTAAAACTTCACCTGAGCCTCCCTTGGCATATGGGCATGGGCGCCTAACTTTGTGTAAAAATGGGGGGGGGGGGGGGAGTTACACTTTTTTTTCGACTGTCCAGAGCAAAATATGAACCTTATAGTCAAGCACAGTTTATTCAGCCTGTGTAGTTGAGGGGACAAGTCAAACTGATATGATGCTGATTTACAGGAGAATTCATATCAAATAGAGGATAAACCATGAACATAAACTACAGATCACCTGTAAAGCATTTTAATAAATTAATCTATCATAATTTAAACAACTGGAGACTGAGAGCAAACTGATATATGGGTCTGATCACTTTTTTTAATGAATTGACATCATTCCAGACAGGATGTAAGTGTGCCTGTGACTTCCTGTACGGACTGAAGGTTGCTGGTAACTGTCGGGAAACTGTCCAACTTCACCGCAGCTTTTTGTCACCTCCCCCTGCTGTGGCCGCCTGCTCTGGTCTACTTTATGACATACAGAGTGTATCTGCAGGATGCATACTACATATTCACAGTGAATGTAGGCCTACATAGCTACATATCCAGATTTATATCTTGAATTATATTTTACTTGTACAGACAGGACTGGTGAACATGCATGTCATTTTGGAGCAACAGGTGCTACAAAAATCCAGGTGATCAGTCAAAATCATCATTTAAAAGAGGACAGTTTTTTTGCTAAAGAGGAAAGTCTGTCAGTTTATCTGTTACATTCATACTTCTGTTTTTACACTCTTGAATGGGCTGTAACGAACAGAATTTCCCTCTGGGGATCATTAAGTATGTCTGATTCTGATACATCTATTGAACTCACCTGAGACAAATACTCAGCCGTTCCGATGGGCTTATTGTCTCTCGCCAGTTGGTCTGTTGCTTGGCGATACTCGGCCCCACCATCTGCAGAAGATGCTCGAACTGACACTTGTTTAACCGAAAGTAGGACTGGAAGCGCTCATCGTCCAGACACAGATGAATAGATGATGGTATTCACCATACTGTTCCCTTTTTTTGAGGATCTCATGCACCCAAAACCTCTGTTTTTTGGGAGGTTGATTCTCATCTTGGTCGAACAGCAAAGCAACGCAAGCGCTTTACTTTTTGTATCCATTTTGTATCCGTCCCCTAACGTTAACTGATTTTGATGCTCCTCAGTCTAAGGCTATGCTATGGCATCCCTAGCAACGGAGCAACAGAGCAGCGGTGATACACACTGCCGAATTTTGTTGATTGACCAATCAGAATCAAGTATTTAAGAGTGCCATGTTCTAAATGGAAATAGAACACTGTTTCTTTAACCAACAAAGCTCTTACTTAAGTGCAGAGCGTCAGACCAAATTAACCAACGCACTGCCAGTGTTGTTTGAAAAATTTAACACTGACCAACGGGAACAGACTGGCCGACCCGTATATGCTCTCACTCAGTGTATGGATGATCTGACAGGATTGCTTAAGGTGGGATGGGTGGCTGTGTGGTTGATTACTATGCCAACTGTACAAAGGAGGACAACACTTGAACTGTTTCCACCAGTTTGTTTTGCTATCAAAGCTAACGTTAGCTAATGCGCTAAAAGGTTAGTGTTACATTGAAATCCAGTATTCCTCTTTATACCTCCCAGCTTTCTGGTTGGGTGGTGTGGAAGCAAAAAAGTCAAGGTCCCGAGCCGTGCCAGAAAGCTCGCGACCTCGCTCTTTTCCTCCCGAACAAGCTTTCTTTGTCTTCCATTAGATATCAAAAACTCAAATACTCAGAAGTCAAAAAATCACTGGAGACACATAGAATCAATGCAACTGAGTTTAATGTGCTCGCAGGCAACAAACACATCACAACTCAATGAGTCAAGCTCCGGAGCAAGACTGGAATTTCTTCGTTTGCGCACTCGTTTTTATTGTGAAGATTTTCTGCTGAGTCATCTCTTTCTTAATCCTTCCCACTCAGCTCTGATTGTAACGGTGTCACATTTCTGCAGAGTTTCCAATTTTTCTTTAGTCCTTCCCCCTTGGAGCTGAAACATGACGGTGTCACATTTCTCTTGTCTCCCCCTGATGGCTGCTTTAATCCTTGCACTCATTCATAATAGTATTCCCCACTCTCCTTTTCTCCCTTGGAGCCAATTCCACCGTATAATGTTTTTCTGGGCAGTCTAAGACCCGCCTCCTCTAGGGTCATATCAGGACAAGCTGTAAGTTCCCTAACTTTCCACCAGTGGTTTCTGAGCCCATCCTCCATACTATTTTTAATCCTAGGTACTTCTCCACCACAATGCTTAAGTGCTGAGTGAGTGTATGTGTGTCATAGGAATACATGAAATAATAACCCAATGTGTGTGATTTGTCAGTTGCGCAGAGTACATTGCTTCAACATGTATCTTTTAAAAGTCAACTAAAAGGTACAGTACATGTCTTCAGTAAATCAGTACATTACACTACAGTGGACATGCTCAGCCCTACAACAGTAAATACTTTTTCACTAACCTGATATGAAGTGTGCACTGCGCATGCAACCATTTTTGGGGTCCATGTCATTGGTCAGACAGCCCATTAGTTCGACATCCCGTTAGTCTGACTGTCCGCGGTGCTGAACAGCTCTGGGTCAGCTGGGAAAGGCTTGAGGCGGAGCAGGCCCACGGCTTATGTGTTTGTCACTTTCCTTTTCATTTTGACCCACACCATGATCTTTTCCTGACCCTAACCAAGTGGGTTTTGTGCCTAAACCTAACCAGAACTTAACCACAGGGCATCATGATGATTTCGGAACGGACTTCAGAACAATGGGTTTAATATGGTCGGACCATGGTCATGGTCCGACAGCCCATTGGTCCAACAGCCCATTGCAATGGGCTGTTGGACCAATGGGCTGTCGGACCATTTTTGATGATGGCCTCTGTCCATCCTTTTGTCTTATCACAAAAACATAGCTGTCTTTGTTTTTGTTGAAAGGCAGTGGTGGCTGGTTTGTGATAAAATTTAAGTTTTGAGCCACAACTCCTTCGATTCTGGCTCCCAATAATACAACAAGACATCATTATGATGTCGGCCCTAAAAGGGTCTATAGACCTTTTACTGTTAATACACAGTTTGACCTTTTTTTGGTCGGTGGGGCTTAGCTGGAATTTACCCTTTGTAAATTCTCCTAAGCACCTTTGGAACGTACTGTATGGTTATCCAGAGCACCGCACTCTCACAGTGGCAGAGCATACTTTAGGCACTCTGTCTGGGTACTAGACAAAGCTAGGCTAACGTAACTGGTAGGCTAACGTAAGTGAGTTTTTAATTTTCCTGTGCCTGGATGGAGATGGGAACCAATCTAAATGCCTATATTGTATAAACAAATAGTAAATAGTGGCCTCTCTAAAATTAGCAGTAGTTACCATAATCTGCTACGATCAAGAAGTTAATAAACAGAAACCGTTAGCTAGCTAGAATGCTAGCAGGTTGATAAGTTGTCTATCTTCACAAAAAGGGACATCTCCACAAATATTTATCCATGGAAAATGTGCTGAATTCATGTCTGACTGAAGTAAGTTTTTACAATTCCTCATGTTGGTGAATTATCATAAGCTGTAACGTTCATGAAAACCTTGTACAAACTTCTCTGTCAAGAGTCCAGCAGTGATTATATCCTAAATACAAAGATTCTTTTTAACTAGATACCCTGCCTCTCGCCCGATGTCAGCTGGGATAGGCTCCAGCCCCCCCACGACCCTCAAGAGGATGAAGCGGTTAGAAGATGAATGAATAAATGAATGTACTAGAACCCATACAAAAATGACTCTTTGCAATAAGTTGAGAATATTTTTCATTTATTTATTTTTAATCAAGAAAAGCTGCAGCTTTCCTTTTTGCTTCCATTTGTTTACAGGCTATTCTTGACTCTCCAAGATGGATGCGCTGTTAACACATGATCCAGTGGCCAATGAGGCAACTATGTATCTACGAGGTTGTCCTGTGTGTTGTGGTACCGGCTTGTAGGCCTAAGAATTGGCAGACCTGTCGGCCAATAAGACAAGTTTTTCCACATATTTTCCTGTAATCCCTCACTTATTGGTCTCATCTTGCCTCTGTTTCATTCGAGGAGGATACAAAATGACAACACTGCTGTTTTCTTTAGTAACTATTAACTGCTCCAACTGGGTTATTATTTGGAGCTAAAGAAACAAACAGGGCTACACCTCTGAATGGCCAGGTGACACCTATGTATGGTTGCATTGTGTGTTGGGAACCCTACTGCAAAATATTTCTACTAGTAGCAACTTTTACAATGAATTTTACTTGTAGCCAAATTTAGTATTTTTTGTACATTTAGGGCCGGATCTACTAAGATCCCAATTTGCGTGTACTAATTTGCCTGCGCAATCTAGAATTTTGCATGTGTGGCTGAACCGCGGTTTGCGGGTGATTTACTAGGAGAGATTGCGTATGATTTAGAGTAATTAATTAATTAACCTAACTTGCATGTCTCTGGACTGTGGGAGGAAGCTCGAGTAACCAGAGAAAAACCACGCTGGAGGAGGACATGCAAACTCTGTACAGAAGGTCTCCTCCACCTTGGGTTTTAAAAAGTCCAACCCGGGTTCAAACCACAAACCCTCTTGACGTATGGCGACAATGCTAAGCACTGCACCACCATGCCACCAGTGCAGCAGAGACAAAACTAGGAGCTAAAAGAAGCTGAAAAGCTCTACAGAATATTAAGTCAATTAGGCTGCTCTCGCGCAGTGGTTGTACATTTTCTTACAAAAAGTAATGCAACAAAATTTATACATATCCTATGTAATCATGAGCCAGTAATGCCGGTATACCTGTTTGGGAAGGCTGCGATCAGGAGTAAAGATGGAGCCTTTTTTTTTAAGGTACATCGTCACCATGTTACTTTTCCTTAACCTGTAACTTCATGCTAAACTAGTAACTCAAATGCTGATATGTAGGATATCATACGAACCGTTGTATTAGGATGCACTGAGCTGTGATCCACTGTTGATGTAAAAGTGATGATTAGTGTGGGTTGGCGTTTTTGATCATGGATAAGCAATACTTTAAATCTGTTTTCATACTAATAACTATTTAGTTGCAGGCTAGTCCTGTTGTTTCTGAACTAAAATGTAGCTCTACAACATGCTGAGGACTGAAGCCTCACAAATCACACAATTGTGCTATTTTAGTCAGATTTAACATGTCGTATTGTCCTCATGACATCCTACTCCTTTCTGTCTGTCGTCTTTTATTTTTCTCAGTTATTAAAAAGTCATTAAATGTGTTCTCCAAAAAGTCTGCACTGACGTTGGGTAGATGTACAAAGATTAACAGACTGTGATGTCTGTTTCCTGTGTGGTGATGTGGATGTTTCCTGTCTCCTCCACAGTGAGAACTGACACGCAAAAAGATGTTTAAAACACTGCAGAGTCTCATCCCGCTCTGAACTGACTGTCAGAGGAGTCGAGTCTGATTTCTCTGAGAGAGACTCATTATTCCTCTGTCAGTCTGTCTGTCTGTCTACAGAGAGACAGACAGATCACAAACAGACGTGTGGAAAAATCCTCTTTCCTGTTCTTCCTCTGCCTCTGTCAGACCCGACCAGGAGAGGAAACCGTCGTCGTCCTCCCTCCCTCTCTGCAGGAAAGTGACAGCCCGTCTAATTGGGATTAATCAACTGGCAGCTCCAGTTGAGTGGCGGCGTCGCGATCTGAAGAGAAATGGCATTGACCCAAAGAGAGAGGTGTATACCGCCCCGGGGCAGGCGCTTGTACCGATTCATCTTCCTCAGCATAACATTATTATTCCCAACTCCACCACAGGAGAAGAAGAAGAAGGAACATCTTTAGGATTCCTGGGTCAAGAACAAAAAGCCAGAGAGGGAGAATAGAAACTGAACTAATCAAAAAAGAAAGAAAAAGAGCAGCACTTGACAGTTTTTTTCCCATCGAACATGACAAAAAAAAAAAAGAAAAGAAAGAAAGACGCTCTCGGAAGAAGAAGCGGCGGCAGCGCTACATTATTCTTTTTTATTCTTTCTCTCGCAGCCATCGCTTTGAATTACAGAGGGAATCTTTTTGCTGAGAGTCAGGCGTTGAAGAGGAAAAAAATCAAAAATTCATCTAAGAGACTTTCAGAAGCGGAGAGAAGGAGGCGAGGAGGAGGAGTGTTTTGTGCTGGAACCAACATTTGCAGAAAGTTCCAGCTCCTTAAGCAATTATTAGCGGTGATAGTTTGACATGTTCAAGAGTTGTCAACAACTGGCTTTAAACAAAAGTACAAAGCAGAAATAAACACTGCCCGCGGTGGAATTAACTTGAGGGACGTGCAGGGTCGATGAATTAAACATGTGCTGCTTCTTCTTCTGCTGTGTTACAGCCGAGCGTGGCGTTCGTGTTATCAAGAGGCTGCAACGCTCACACTGCATCTATATGGAAAGCAGGGGAACACTGTAAAAAATGTTATTGTGTTATTTAGTCAAATCAACTGATCCCTCTATCATTAATTCCTTATTAGTAGTATTGATTGCACTCGAAAATTACTCGTCAGCATAATGACAACCATTTTAGGAAGTTGTAATCATGACTTTGACTGAGTGCTGAATTCACACCAGATTAATTCAAAAATTGATCTGCTGTGTTTTATGTTCAAGGCATATTTCACGCACACTGACGAGCTGACTCGGTCTGAGCACAGTGACGAGTCTCTTTGTTGGATTTATTTTTTCAAATTCAGCGAACATTTAACAAACTGGTTTGTTGAGCTCATTCCAAATGTCCAGACAACCTAATAATTTTATTATTACTGTGATTTTTTTTTAAAAAATTTTACAGTGCAGAGCAGGATAATGTGCAGTCGGAGCAGCTGCTTGCATCATTTCCATCGACATGTAATGAAGCGACCCTTTGCTCCCCGGGGGGGTCGTTCATTCACTCTGTTGTTTTCAATCCTGTTTTTTATTCCGACTCCATTTACCAAAATGTATTCATCCTCTCTGCTGCTCCGCTAATTAGCAAAGTGCTTAAGACATAAAAGACTAAAGTTTTATCTCTTTAATCTCTTATTCCCTTGTAGTTCTTGGAAATGAAAACACTGCTTGTTCTTTTTTATTATTTTTTTTCATACAGCCAATTACAAATGGCAGCTGAAAATATCCGTGTAGATCTGAGTTTTGAATTTATTCTTTTTTTATCTGACTTTAATTAATGCAGGATAAAATATTATAATGTAGAAGCATAGTTTATAAGGATAATTAATTTCTGGATTTAGGAGGGAGGAAGTCTAACAAGACTGAATGACAAATAATGAGCTGATGAGCTATTGGAGCTGGATTTTATTTACATATTGTGGTGAGACTTAATTGACAGCAAATCATAAATCTGGCACCCAACCAGGGCAAAAATTATTTTTCCTGAGAGTCTCGGAGTTTTAGACCCCATTTAAACTTGGTCCCTTTATGTGTCTGTGTGACTTGGAAATCTAGCTGATCTCAAAAAGTTGATATGACATCCATCCAAGAAGCATTTAGTACAGACTGAAATCTGATTGTTCAGACCTCTGGAGGATGTTTAAGAGCAGGCTATTTCTAGCTACATGTTGAATGTGTAGATATATCCATCTCTCCGAAACACATAGGCCTATGTAATCTTCTCTCCTCTCATAGAGTAACTGTATCAGTAAGCAGTGTAAAAGTACACTACTGTCTGTCTCCTCTGTGATAACAGCAGCTAAAGTTTGACTAAAATGAGCTGTTTTTTAATCTCATTAAAGCAGCAAGGGAAAAACGGTTCCATTAATTTCTACACATACAGTACAATCAAATAAAAGACACACTGTGCTGCTGTAGCATTTATCTAAATAGAACCAAAGAAAAAAGCCCCCCCCAAAAAAATCAAATATATGATTGAATAGCTGTAAGAGGTGAAGAGAAATAGGTTGTTATTATTACACTGGTTGCAGGCTGGTCCTGTTGGTCTGTCTATTCTTTCTCTGAGAGGATAAGGGGAGCTGTCTCCTGTCAGTGGTACCCTATAACTGTAAATCATATGTAATAACTGCCTGAGGTTGTTGTTTATTGGATGATTTCCATGTCATGAAAATACATTAGATATATATTCAAGAAGAATATTAGCTCACTGCAAATCAAAGTCCAAACTGATATATTGTCTGATTATTAGTTCATAAGGTATGTGAGCTAATACATGGGGAAATTTCATGTTTGAGGTTGTTTAGAAAGAGTTCACCAGAGAGCACTAACAAGTTTATTTCTACACTGTAAAATGTTTCAGACACTTTCAGTGCTTAAAGAGCAGGGGCACACGTCAGGGGAGGCTAACCAGGGAAATGTTTGGGGGCCCCCCTAAATTTTGGAGAAAAGGGCATCCAATGGCCAGTGACAATTATAAACACCAATCATTTCATAAATCAGACACTACTTAATAATGGATGTAGCTACCATGATGTCACACATTGGTTTGTGAAATCCCATTATGAAGCTTTGAATTCGGCATTACGTCTGTGAGGATCTTAGTTTTAGAAGCCAGAGTTGACCGTATTTGGGAGAGAGGCTGATGTTGTTGTCGAGTGAGAGGTATATCTGACTGAGAAGCCGAGGACATTACTGACAGACAGCCTGTCACTCAAAGCGGCCCACCCATAATTATGCATAACTTTGAGCCAGGTGAGTTATATTAACAAAATCACTCCCTGTGCAGTTGTCATGACGGGGATAATAAGCTATGGAGAGGAACACCGCTTTTTCTACCAGGCTGTAAACATGTTTATTTCTGCTGTGAAGTTAGGCTTTTTAACATGGGGGTGTATGGGGATTGACTGGCTTCTGGAGTCAGCCTCAAGTGGCCATTAGAGGAACTGCAGCCCCAGAGATTAGATACAGTGTTAATTTTGGCAGCTATTTAAGATTTATTCCTAGTCTTGAGATAAAAATGCGTATTAGTTTTAGTCACATTTTAGCCCTTCATAGTTGTAGTTGACAAAAAAATCTAAATATTTTAGTTGACGGTAATTTGTGACATGTTATTCAACTTTAAGTCATTATTTTAGTCAAGATGTTCGTTTCTCTTTAAACTAATACAATTACACTAAAAGTGGTATTGGACATTGGAATTAGGTTGACAGGTTGTATTAAAATTTTATTCAGACATAATTTTTCTCTACAACTGCGGCACACGAGCATACACGTACTGATCATCATTTTAAAAGCCTGAAATCTCTCTTTGCTCTCAAAAACTGACACCACAAATAACTAATCTGAGATAACTAAGATTTGTAGCCAAGTTCACTGTAAACTCTGACTTATTGATCTCACTGTTAAGAAGCAGAAAAATAACTGTAAGTCTGCGACATTAGTCATGAGGTTTAAAATCTTGTCCTCACAGAGTTGGTGATTAAATCTAAACTTTCATCTCTGTCAGAGAAAACTGATTTGAGTTCAGACTGTTTACATATAGCACAGCTACACTCACAGATAACTGAGCCTCCTACCTGCCTATCATACAGCATCAGACCATAGACATTCTTGAGACTGTCTGGAAGTTGAGTCTTGCGGAGATCAACAGATGTGAAGTCCAGCAGCCAGTGGCCTCTTGGTCTGCTGCCGTTCATTGGTTTACAAGCTGAGCTAGCTGCTAACAGCCACTACAGTGAACTAAATCTATTCAACAGCTCCACAATCCACAGTCGCCATAGTTGCAGCTATGTCAGTAGGCTTTCACATCTACGTATTATGCACAATGTATCCTCCAGCATCTGCTGTTGACATTCCAGTACACTGCTACCAACGCCGGGATGTCAACAAAAGCACATGGTTCAGTTTAGGCAACAAAGGCCTGTGGTTAGGTTTAGAAAAAAACATCATGGTTTGGTACTACATTCATAAGGGAAGCAAACAGCTGCCTCCTGGGTGAAAATCAAGGGTTCATTGGACCCATTCACCATCCCTCCCACACGTTCTACAGGGACTTTCCTGCTCCTCATATCACGCTGTTTCTGGCAGTGTTTCAACCTGTTGCCATCCAGCTACATATCATACCACTGCAAAATGTGGCCTTTGGCATTAGGTATCTGATCCTGAAATCACTGACAAAGCAGTGGTATTCAACAACTTCGGAATGAGAATGGGCTGCACATGCAGACACACAGCTACGTATTTTCTGCCGCATTATAAAGTATTTCTGATTACAGCTCAAAGTTCACACCAACTGCTAATGCTGCTCTGGTGAGTGTGTTTGCGGGTGAGCGAAACATACTTGTTTTTTACTGGAGGTTACAACCAGTTAGTGATTTGATCCTTCTCATGTGGCATAAGAAAATAATTGCAAGCACAGCCGTTGTTCTGTTCTCTTCTTATATTTTGAATGTCCAATAGTCCACCACCAACATTGTCGTCTTGTCTAGTCAATGAAAATGAATCATAGAATTTGTCATAGTTTTTATTACCAAGATCTACTTTTAGCTCGTCAACATCTTTATCACAGGAAAAGGGGTCATAGTTCTCTTTAACAAAATTAGCACTGGTCAGATAGTAATATTGAGCTGGCTGATGATTACAAAGAGGAGGATGTATAGGACCGCACACAGACAGAGAGAGGGAGGACAGCTTAGCCCCTTTGAGTAGCCGCAGTGCCAAATGTAAGACATGGGGAGAGAGCGTGGCGACAACCAGGGAGGTACCTCCTGTGGTGAAAAGCAAGGGAGCAAATGTGCCTTTCCATTTTGTCCTACATGAATAAAAGTAAAATTCATCAGACTCAGTGTGCAAGGTTTCTGTGTAGTGATTTTTATCGGCTAACAGATTTTAAAAAAACAGCAACAACAACATACATATGAAAAACATGGACTTGTTGTGCAAAGGCCTTAATTTTGTTCAGAAGGTTTTTGTCTTGATTTAAAATTACAAAAAAAAGTGATTGTGTTAGTAGTAGTGTTTACAGTTAGGACCAGTCTGTTTAAATTTTGAGATCTCTACTGACATTTGATGACAGCACTCTGCTAAACTTCTTGTCCTGGAGCTCTTACAGTCTGCAGCCCCCACATCGTTTACATCTCCATCATCTAAAACATGGCAGCTGTTCCTACATCAAGTAAGACTGCAGACAAGAGATATGTTCACACACACACACACACACCCTGAGGTGGAGTGTGTGTTTCATGTGATGAGCGCTGCTTTAATCCCGTCAGGTCATCTCTAACAGCGCTCTGAGAGGGAAGGGGTTAATTCAGGTGATACCAACGCTGAGCGGAACAATTCAAGATCGCTGTCTCCACAGCGTACAGGAATATTATTAACAGGAAGTCATCGACCAGGCGGTATCTTCTTCTCACTGCCACTGAGGTCTAGATTAATCCCACAGACCAGAATCAGAGAGGAGTCATTATTGCAGCACAGACTGCCGTGTCGTTCTAGACGTATTCTGCTGGCTGTATCTCAGCCTGTCGTTTCTGCCTCTCTGCACGCCAACCTTCGCTCTTCATAATCCATTATGCTGTGATCAGAATGCACACTGTTGATTGATTCAAATGTGTATTAGATCAGGGAAGTAGGGGGTAGATTTAGAGTAATGGAGTCTCAGACCTTGTTCACTCAGCAGATGGATGATGGGAGCGTCAGCGGGCCGTACATTGCGGCCTGGCGCTCCATCAGTCCTGACGCCGTGAGATAATATTTGAAGTGCGATGGATGTACACGTCCTCTCTCTGTGTTTCCTCCTTTTTTTACCCAGAGTGCCTCTGTGTGCCAATCAGCTGCCTGTTATTTTCTTCTTCAAGTGAAGTCGGCGGGTCGTGTTGTCGTTGGCGGTGAAATGCTGCAGGAGGTGACATTAATGAGGTTCTTCTCATAGGTTTTATACGCTCTGGTTCTCATATCAACACACACTCAAACACACCTTATTTTGCCTGAAATGCACAATGTACTGCAGAGAAAAGAAGAAGAGTTGAGTTGTCACTTACGCCATCAAAACACAGGCACAAGTTGAAGATAATGTTTCCTCAACTTTTAGATCAGCTTTGAATTAACAGAAATAAAAGACAAAATACAGCAAAAAAAGACAAAAAAGGCATCTTTGCAAAATAGTTTATTTTATTTTGCTAAAATTAATGTTTGTTTAGTGAACTTGTTTACTAACCGTGAACGACACACACCAGGTGTGACATTCTCTTGCAGCTTTTCATTACCAAGTTATACAATTTGTTTGTCATTCAATGCTTTGAAATTTGATTCGGTTTCTTCTTCTCGTCTGGTTATTCATGTTCTTGCCTTACGTAGTTGGTCAATCTCTTGAAAGTTTGCAACTGACATATGCATAAGTGTGAAGGAAACCGTGTGTGGTTTGAACATTTTACTCAGTGGGACATGATGTGCAGTTAGGTTGATATGCATAAAATTCTCCATCATTGTATAGAAAATTTCTTATCACATTATGGCAATAAAATATATAATTAGATAATCAAGCAAATGCTAAAATCCTAAAAAAAGTCACACAAGTGGTCAGACATTGAAGGGATATCAACCAAGAAGTGAATGGTGTCGCAAAATCTTTGATGGCTGACAAATCAGGCTGATGACATAAACTACACATACATACTACTACATATTACATACACTAATGGATCCAAATTTGTACATATCCCACATAATCATGAGCCAGTAATTCATGCATAACCCACATATTTTGGAAGGTTGCAATCATGTGACCAATGTGCCAGTGGGAGTGGGTGGTGGATTGATTGAAAAACAGGACTTTTCCACGGGACTTTACCACAGAGACAGGCGTTCAGAACAGTGTGAACTTGAACTTTGAGTCATGTCAAGGTGCATCCTCACAATGTTTCTTTTCCCTCAGCCTAACCACAGTGACTTTACTTGCCAAGATCAGTGTTTCCCAACTCGTCCAGCCACGGGGTCCAGATTTCTCCTTTGTCATTAGTTCAAGGTCCACACAGTTTCATTATGTTCAGTATCACACTTTGGCCGTGTAGTCAAGCTAGTTTGCCGTCTATGTCAAGTAGCTGTTCGTTTAACCTACTGTAGTCACTCAGTCTACAGCAGGAAACAACAGTTCAAAATGAAAGCTCTGTGCCAGAAATTCCCTGTACTTCAAAACAAACTGTGTTTTTCACAAACTTGACATGTTCCCATGTCACTTGCAGTCCATTCAGAATGGACCTGCGACAAGCTTTTGGATTGCAACCCACCAGTTGGGAAATATGGCCTAAACCTAACGATGCCTAACCATGTTTCTTTTCCGAAACTACCTCTGTAACTCTACGTTAAATACTTAAGTTTACGTTAAGGATATAACACCATTCTCGGGACACTACTTTGCAAGATATCATATAAACTGTTGTAGCAACCATGATATACTGTATATGTGATGCTCTCAGACTTAATGGGGATGTTTCTTCTTTAACTTTCTGACTTTTTCCTTCAATTAGAATTTTAATTCTCAGTTTCGGGGGCTTATTAAGAGTGTTGTGGTGTTTATGTTGAATTCATTACATTTTATTACAAAGACATTTTGAGGACCTTTGTCACATTGAGTGTAATTAAAAGTTATTAGTCTGTGGCCAGCAAGTTTGGATAATTTAAACCTGCACATAGGCTTACAGAAGATATTTAACAGTTAAGATCTGTTTTGGCTCATAGTGCACAAGAGAAACAAGACATCTAGATTTATAAATGGAGGATAAATATTGATTTAAGCATTTTCAGGAATTAGCAGGCATCTTTCTCTTCCACTGGTAACACTGTAACACTGGTGCAGTATGAAATCAACATGGCAGCAAAGGTACTTAAAGGTGGAGTTTTGATTGGTGACATTGAGTCCTTCATTAACAAAACAGCAACAAACCAAACAGGCTGCTTCCATGACCATCATTTACATTTTTCCCCAATTTCAAGAGAAAGAAGAAAAAACGCAAACATACTAACCCAATCAGAAACTGGATAATAGACTGTACACTTAGAATAACTTCAGCTAATTAAACTATTTTGCTGTGTGAGAGTCAAAATTAGCCAGTTTATTTCATGGTGCCGCAATTTCCTGATAATTTCCTAAAAATGACAAATAAGATTTTCTTACGGAGGAAAATAAAACTGTTCAGGATGTTTAGACCAAAACAACATCTTCATTGCTGTCAGGAGGTAAATTAATATTTGTGGACCCAGAAAATCAACCAGAGTCCCAGTAAAGTGTGAGCAGGCAGGTAGCGTCTCTGCCTCTCAGACTTGGTTCTCCCATCTATCAGCAGAGCTAATTCACACCCAGTATAAACCAGTGCCGCCTGAAAAACAGCTATAATTTTGTCCGTCCTTATGTATTTATCAAGATGAATAATCAAGATGAAAAAGCCCCCCGCCCGGGAGCTGAGAGCAGAGGATCCTTCACCGCCGATCGCTCCGCCACATCAATATTCAGACGATCAGCGGCCCATGAGTAAACAGAAAGAAGCGCTGGCCTCGGCATATTTAAAACGCAGCCATTTTAACGCGGTGGCTATTAACTGATCTCCCCGTTATTTATTTCCTTTCCTTGTTATTAACGCCGGACGTGATATTATTCTAATTATATCAGGCCCAATCAGCAGTATTGCCTGTCTCTGGCTCATTTCCATTAGCTTTGTCTTTCACACTGTGATACTAATTCAATGAGACATCAAACATTTAAATGGAGCTGAGATGCAGAGGTCAGGAGTTTTTTTTTCTCTTCTTGCCTCTGCACTCTGTTATTGCTTTGCTGTAATTGTGTTTGTCCCCCTGCCGGATGACTAATTGTGCCGAGCTGCCCGTCCCATCAGATGAACTGCAGACTAATATGTTAGTTTGCTCTCTAATGCTAATATGTGTTTTGTTGTGGACGAGGCTCGGCTGGACTCAGATCACAATCCAGGTTTCTGTCACACACACACAAATTTACACAACAACAGGACAGGTGGAAAAGAAAGCACATCAGAGTTCTGAAGAACTGCAGAGCTGCTGACACGGAGACGACCATGAGAACAAGACAACAGGGACAGCAAAAAAAGATAACATAAAAGAAGACACAAGATAACGTGATGACAATGAGACTTCAGAACAAGAGGACAGGGACAACGTTGCAGAGCAGATGAGTAGGACGACATGAGAGGACAATGATGGTGACAAAAAGAGGAGAGGGACAACACAACAGGGAGAGAGGAGGACAAGACACAATATGAGATGACATGGAGTGCAACAAAAGGATAGAGGGAAACGGTGGACAAAACTAGAAGACACAGACTACAACATAAGACAGTGGGGAGGACAAGAAGACATGATGAAGACATCAAAACAAGAAGAGGATGAGGTTGACAAAGGACAGCAGGGAGGACAACAAAATGAGAGGACAGGGAAGATTACAGCAAGGACAACACTATGAGGACAGGACTGTGGGGGGCAGTAACACAAGACAAGAGACACAACACAAGAGACATGATGGAAAACATATTACCTATGTCAATACAAAGAGTTTTCATCTTGTCCTCCATTTCATCTCAAGTTGTTAACCATTTCACTCAGTGACATGAGTGGGTGAATCACATAGGTGTGGTTCTTGGATAACAAAGAGCTGTTTATATTGTTTCATCTGTTTAATCTTTTTATGCAGCTATGTTGGCCATGTCTCCGTTGTTTATCCTATAAACGAAAGGTTGGATTGAATATTAATTTGTTTTTGTTTTTCATTTCAACCCAGTAACCAGGAAAGATGTTTGGCATTGTACGCTTCTCTAATGATGGTTATGTTAGATTTAATTTTTCATATATATCACATCAACATTTCTAAAGTGCTGTAGTCCAAATTAAATGTACATGAGCTGGAGGAGGACATGGTGGATGGCGTGACACCTGGGCAAGACAGCTGACAAGTAGCAGACAGTAGAACAACAAAAGCAGGAATTTTTTAACGAGAGTTCGGGAAATTATTAGCAACCAATCCACATTTTGAGCCAAAACATGTTTTCCTAACGTAAACGGGCGTTAACATAGACAGCACAGTGTAATTGCACTCGGGCCCCTTGAGTGGAGGGGCCAGTAGAGAGAGCCGGCTCTTGCAAGTGATCAGATTGCCATCTTGGAAATACGCCTGTGTTCAAAGGAAAATTATGTAGAAGGAATATTATCAATTTCAAAATGGTGTCATTTGCTGTACATGTCATTAAAAAGGCAAACCCATCTACATCATGGCTTTCTTTTTTCTTTTTTAAATAGTCAGTAGGTATCCAAAACATAATCATATGCTTTTTCTGCATAAGCTATAAAATCTATGAATATACTATTAAAGCGATTTAAATAAATGATTAATTTCTTACTGTCTTTGATATTTTTGTCAGATATGTGAAGATGATTACTGCTTAATATGTACATGGGTGTTGTCCAATGTCAAGTCATTGTGTCAAGACAATACACAGATGATAGTGTGCACTGAGGCCTGTCGTAACTTCTTTACGCCACTGAACGTAAAGATATGTAAAGTTTATATGTAAAGTACACACAAAACATACAAATGTAACGTGTCCATGGTTTGCAGAAATGTACAGGGCCAACATTCCGGCAACTGGGTTGTTCATTTGCATTTGGAGGTATGACACCTTGGCTCAAGAATGTTTGTGGCACCAGGGTTGAAAATGAGATATAGAAAAAGATGATTTTGTTTTAGTGTCAGTACTAAATCATAACATACTTCAAATAAGCTCTAGTTGTTGTAAGTGTTGGTGTGACTAGTCCTTCATGTGTTTCGGCTACAGTCGTGGGACAGAAAGCTGAAGTGTGTGGGTGTTAAGGAGGTGGGGGGAGGAGTCTTGATAATAGTATTTAATTTATCACTTAAAGTGGTGGGCGACCTCTGGGCGTCCCGGTCCCTCCATCACCTCCTCAGCTGCTCCCTTTAATTGTCGGAGCCGAGAGAGTAAATGAAAATCAACTGGCCTCATAATGAATGGAGGCCATTACTGTGTTTAAACCACACACACACACACACACACACACACACACACACACACACACACACACACACACACACACACACACACACACAGCAGCAGCAGCAGCAGCACAAAGGCCGGCTGAAGGTTTCTCTTCAAAGTTCCAAGAAATCAGTCAGACAGAAATCAGGCCGTTACTGAAAGCAGAAACCTGTGATCCTGGTTAGGTTACACGGAGGCATCAGGGTTCTTCATGGGTCATCTCTACATGAGGCTACATCCACAAACTTTTGCTACATTTACACCAAGCATCCACAATACTCCATCATGTTAAAACCAATAAAACAGAGACTTTTGAAAACACTGCTGACCCCGTTAAAGTTTGAAAACTCCTGAATTCTGTTTTAGTCCTGAATGGCAGAAACAAGGCTTTTTGGAAACAATAATGCAGACACCCACATTTGGTCTACCAGTCAGGATGTGTCCTTCCTTCTGTCCTAAATTCTGCATTTTAGGATGCTGTTACTGCCTTCATGCATAGCAGGCAAGCTATTATTCCAGCCATTGGTAACAATTTCCCTTTCCAGCAGCATGAGCAGCCCTATGTATAATGTACAATCAGCTTTCTGTTTACACCGGCGGGGGTATGCCCAGTGTACCAAAATTTTCATGTGATATGCATTTTCAGATGTGTTAGTATCATGGAAATATAAGGAGAAGAGGCAATGTCCAGTTAACATCTATGAACGTTACTTAGTGGCACATGAAATGGTCAGGCTCCATCATATCTTAGAGAGCTCATAGTGCCATATTATCCCACCAGAACTCTGCGCTCTGAGAACGCAGGGTCACTCGTGGTCCCTAAAGTCTCCAAAAGTACATCAGGAGCCAGAGCCTTCAGCTATCAGGCTCCTCTCCCATGGAATCATCTTCCTGTTGCGGTCTGGGAGGCAGACACCGTCTCCACATGTAAGACTAGACTTAAGACCTTCCTCTTTGATAAAGCTTATAGTTAGGGCTGGCTCAGGCTTGCCCTGTACCAGCCCCTAGTTAGGCTGACTTAGGCCTAGTCTGCCGGAGGACCCCCCTATAATACACCGGGCACCTTCTCTCCCTCTCTGTCCCTCTCTCTCTCTCTCTCTCTCTCTCTCTCTCTCTCTCTCTCTCTCTCTCTCTCTCTCTCGTATCCTATTACTGCATCTTGTTTACTCGGCCATTCTGGATGTCACTAACTCGGCTTCTTCTCTGGAGCCTTTGTGCTCCACTATCTCTCAGGTTAACTCGTATTGCAGCGGTGCCTGGATAGTGTGATGTGTGTGGTTGTGCTGCTGCCGTGGTCCTGCCAGATGCCTCCTGCTGCTGCTGCCATCATTAGTCATTAGTCATACTTCTACTGTTATTATACACATGATTATTATCACACATGTATCTCTATCTATATTGTACCACAGTAGCCAGAACTATAACGATAATATTATTACTTTCATGAATGTTGTTGTAAGCTACTGTCATTACCGTCTGTCCTGCATCTCTCTCTCTCTCTCTGTCTCCTGGAAGAGGGATCCCTCCTCAGTTGCTCTTCCTGAGGTTTCTACTGTTTTTTTTTCCCCGGTAAAGGGTTTTTTGGGGAGTTTTTCCTTATCCGCTGTGAGGGTCCAAAGGGCAGAGGGATGTTGTATGCTGTAAAGCCCTGTGAGGCAAATAGTGATTTGTGATATTGGGCTTTATAAATAAAATTGATTGATTGATAAAACTAAAATAATTCAACTACTGGGTGTAAAATCACCAGACTTTACTGCATTGTGGGGCCCATAGAGCAAGTGCTCTAGCCTCCTAGCCAATCAGTATTGGGCTTGTTCATATATGCATGATAGTAGGAAGTAACTCTGCATTCCGCTATTAGTGACTTTTACAACTTTTAGGACATAAATATCTAAATAGGATCTAGGTGTGGGAATTTAATGTATCTGAAAAAAAAAATCCATCGAGTTACGGACGTCTCTTTCACAAGGTAAGTTCATAAGAAAAAAAAAAAGTTTTTGGGCACCATGGCATCATGTGAGTCATCAAGTCCAACAGTTGTAATAACACGCTTTTGCCACTAAGTCACAGCCCAGCTCTACTCCTGGGCGCTTGGTTAGTTGGATGGAGATGATTTCAGAGCCGTGCTAAAAGGCATGTGTGTATAAGTGATGCCAGTGTGTATATGTGATGCCAGGCGAAGCGACTTTCCAGGCCTACACACACACGTACATATATACAGATATGCAACTCACCTCCCTATCCCCCCACCCCACGCCTTCGCAGCTTCTACCCCCGGTGCGACGAGCGGGTCTGTGACCAGCGCTGATGATGGCTGCAGGACCGGATGGCTGCTTGCCTGTACTGGATCACCTCAACACCCCCCCCCCCCCCCCCCCCCCCCCCTCCCCTCCCGTGTTGCAAGTCCTGAGTTTCTCATGTTGTAAGAGTATTTACATGTGCTTATGTTGCTGAGGTGTTTTTTTCTCTGTTCCCACACTGTACTCACCACAGGAGCATAGTCTGGGGGTTGTTTTTTTTTTTCTCCTACCCTATCCTCATGTTATTCTTATTCTGTAATTCTTTTATCCCCTGTCTTCCTGTCCTGTCTACCCCAATGTCAATTGTATGTTATGCTGTATGTACGGACGGGTCGATGGCTCATTTCGCTGTACTTGTACTTGTACTTGTATAGTGACAATAAAGGCATTCATTCATAAGGAGTTTGTTTTCCATTTAAAAAGCTATTTTAAAATGATGTGGATGTAGCCTGAGACCCAAAGCCGAGAGTACAAACTGCTCGTTCACTGGTGGAACATCATGTCGTCTCTCCGTTTGGGTCTCTTCAGGTCTGACTGTGTTTAGACAGCTCACACATACACATTGTGTCATAAAAATGTTCGCCTAGGGTAGCTTGAATCGATGCGAGAGGCATATATATATATATATATATATATATATATATATAAAAGCTATATATACATATATATATATATATATATATATATATATATATATATATATAAAAGCTATATATACATATATATAAAAGCTATATATATATATATATATATAAAAGCTATATATATTACCAGCTACAATATAATTGATTTTAAATGCATCAGTAATTACAATAAAATAATGTAATATACATTATTCTAAAATGGGCAACTCTACAAAATAGTACTTTAGAGGTAAAAGTATATTTTGTTGCCAATACAAATTTTAAA
This sequence comes from Epinephelus awoara, assembly GCA_035609425.1. Classification (NCBI taxonomy): domain Eukaryota; kingdom Metazoa; phylum Chordata; class Actinopteri; order Perciformes; family Serranidae; genus Epinephelus; species Epinephelus awoara. The sequence goes on along the minus strand of CM069294.1, from coordinate 42,012,016 downwards.
TGCAGATTTTGACCTTTAACAATATGTCTATACCATGGTATTACTACTTTACTTCCACCTCTCATCAGATTTCTTGTAAACACAGTCACTGTGGACTCTGTCTGTGTGTTAGTCAGCGGTCTGCACGGGCACTGTGCTGCACTGCTCCGAGGTTCAGCGATGAGCTGGCCGGGACAGATTTGTGGACGAGCGTCTTCATACAGGACAGTGTAATGAAAAGCCTCAGAGTCTCTCTGTGCTAAAGAGTTCATTACGCCCCGTCATCAATCCTTCCTCTTTCTGAAGCATTACATTCATCAGGAAAATTAAAAAAGTGTCATGTCTGCAGTGATTTGTATTCTTCCATCAAAAACACACACCGTCGAGCTGCTTCAATTTGCATATTCTCAGGATGTAATAATAACTCATTGGGGCCTGGCTCAGCCTGCACAGAGCCGGGGATGAGATGAAGTCTCTCAGCAGGACCGGGTGGAGAAGACAGACCAGGGAAGATTGATAAAACCACCGAGACTGGAGTCTAAGAGGAAAAATAATCCCCACACACTACGATAAAAACTGTGACTAATTCATGTTTTTTATATTCCTGTCTCCTGGTGTGGTGTATGCTCGTTTTATCTGTGGATGACTGTTCAAAAATAGGATGCTTTCACATTTAACCTGTTTGGTTTGGTTCAAATAAACTCTGGTGTGTTTGTTCATTCAGCTGTATGAAAGGAAACAAACTGCACAATGACACAAAGATATCCTTGAAATCTGACAGCATGAAACACAGATGTCTCCTGTACAGACTAACTGATTCTTACTGTTGAATTTTGTTAGAGTTCAGCTGGACATCAAACACCACATTAAAGGCTCTGAAACCATTGGACTCACAAAGGTAATTTGACATATTCTAGTAGATTAGTGTCAGGCGTTTGTGGGCATGTACAGGCTGTTTAAGGGGCCATATACATGCTGCCCTAAAATCCATTGTCCTCAATGTACAGTAGATGCGCGGCAGGTGTGCTCAAATGCCAGAGTGACCCCATCACAGCACGCACACGTCCCTCAGCACCTAACTTTCAGGGCTGCGCCCTGAGATAAACTGAGTTCAACTTTTGGAAACACAGCAGTGTGAACCACATGTCATGTGATGAGGCCCAACCAATCAGTGTCAACAGATAAATTTCCCTTCTACTGTAAATATCAGATATTTGTGTTCCTCAGAGGATGAATCCTACTTTTTCTTTCACTTTTCATCTAGCACCACCATGATGTCAACGTTTTAGTACTTTAGTAAACAACCAAATGGCTGCAAAACTAAAGACAATCCTATCAGCCTCAACTGTACTTTGTGTTTACTGCTAATTAGCCAATGTTAGTATGCTAACACACTGAAATAAGATGGTAAACGTGGCTAAAATTGTACCTGCATGTTAGCATTGTCATTGTGATCATGTGAGCGTTTAGCACAATACTTTCACCAAAGGACTCCAGCTATAGCTGAAATCAGAGTTCTAGATTAAAGAAGCTTATGTCCCTCCCCTTCCATTAACCCCCATGGGACCTTATTTCAGAAAAAAAATATGTACAGTAGTTGCATCCAGAGACAAAGATTTTTTTGATCCTGTTTAAATCATGCCAGGAATGACATATAGGATGTGTCAATGTAACCACCAGGATATACTCACACGAGCAACACGTTTTGCTCATTCTTTAGCTTCCCAGCTAATAAAAAGACAAGGAACCACTGGATAAAATCATAGACTGTATAAAATAAAGCATACAGCTTCTGTGACGTCATTGGTTTGTGGACTCCTGTTTTAAAGCCTCGAGTTGGCATTTTGGCCATCGCCGTCTTGGATTTTGGAGCCAGAAGTGACCATATTTGGACGAGAGAGTGAAGCTGTGGAGGAACACAGGTATGTCACTCAGGCATACGCATTGCTGAATCACAGAATTAAAGACAAGTTGTACAGTCTAATTCTCCATTTGGATGTTTCTAACAGCAGGGCTCTGCAGGACTAATGGTTGACTTCTCGTCTAAAGCTGTAGTTCACTGTCTTGGACCTTCTGACTGTTTATTAGCGAAACAGAATTATTTCATTGTTTGCTCTGACGATGTAACCAGAATAGTTTCATGTCCATCACAGTACTGAACTGGCATGTTCTGTATGTCTTCTATAATAAATCCCACTGGTGCTGTGGGAGCCTGAAGGTGGGTGGGTGGGTGTCTTGTGGTCACCCAGAGGTGGGTTGGGGTGGGGTAGATGAGGGTTATTATGTGGATGATATATGTATTGGAGAGGAGGATCAGAGATGGAGGACACAGCTCACTGAATCCATTTACATGACGGCTTTGTTAGGAAGTTCAGTGACAGATGACGCTGTTTGATCTGCCTGACAACAGACAACACATCGCTGAGATTCAGATAAAAATTATAAGAAAAATATTATTGTTTTTTTTTTTTTTTGTTCTTTTTAGGTTGATAGGTAGTGAGAAGATAGGTCAAGATGTTTGAGAGATAATCTACTTCCTCCTTGATAAAGCGTTGGACATACAGAATCTGTAAATGTAACATTTCTGTACATCGTGGGCAGAAAAGTTAATAAAGCCAAAAAAAATCCATCAGGTAAAACTCAGTCAAGTCATAAGTGCTCAATAGAGATTCTTTGGTGTCCTCACAGTCAGGTTTCTGGCCCAAGTACCTTCAGGACTTTATGATGTGCAAGAACTGTTACATCTGATGTTGGAAAGCACTTGTATCCTCAGGTCTCGCCACATGCTGGATGAACACTCAACACTGTCGAAGCAGTGTGAAAAATACATGTGTCATTTTACATTTTAACATTTTACATTTTGATTTTTACAGCTGGAAACTGGGCTGTCTATGCAGTAGAAGGCACAAATACTTCTGAGATTGGTGTTATGACCAGCAAAAACAAAGAAAAAGGGCTGAGGATGGAAAGCAGAATGCATTGTGCCACACCTGACCAGTAAACACTAGTGGGTGATGTAAATCAAGCTGCTTGTCCAAAATGATATGGCAGCCGGCTGGTAACAAACAATATCATATTATAATGGTGAATGAATCCACATTTGATGCTTTAGTGAGTATTTTGGGCAGCAGGATGATGTGTGTGGAATTGAGTCAAAATAACTTACAGTGTGTGTATTCGTGGTAATGAAGGAACATGCCACCCAGTGTGTTTTGTGTATAATGATGTTTTTTTGTTTTGTTTTTAATACAGAGCAGAAGGGTATACATTGTAAATACATAAATGGAAACACACTGAACAAGATAACGCACAGTGCAGCACGACCCAGATGTGATAATCAGCACCCTTCCATGATGTAGTCTATTATATGACACAACAGCCTTCAGTAGATATTTTTTCTGGTGATGGTTGTGGGGTGGTGTGGATCATACTGTTTGTACATACTTTTTATACCATGTTATCTGACTATTCGGTCTTAATCTGTGACTTTTTCCCCCTAAAACTATAAATTTGAACTTGTAATATTTCAACTTTATTCTTTTAATATTATGACTTTATTCTCATAGATTCATGTCCTAATTCTCACAACACACCTAGAATTCACTGTGTACAGTGCCTCAGTGATGGCAAATGATCTCATCAACATTTATTTGAAGGTTACTGATGAAAGTTTACATAAGGTGTCCATATTTTGTCAGGTCGTCAAATGCCGACCATTTGTCATGCCCCTCAGCATCTTTTGGTTTTAGCGTATTTGTGTAATGCACAGTTGAAACACATTGTAACATGTAAACAATGTTGTCAAAGGGTTGCAGTTAGGTTTAGGCAACTAAGCTACTTAGTTTTAAAAAGTTAACTAAAAAAACGTTTTGTTTCTTACACATCGTAATGTGACGTAAAAACCCCAGGTGAGTGATGTCAGTGCACATAGATCCATATGTAAATTGCGTAGCGTTATGATAATTTAAGACTTGTGGTTTCACACGGAACATGGACTGTGATCTCCTGGATGATAGTCCGGGCTTGCTTGACTCATCCACCTACATGACCTGGGGTCCGTTTCACAAAGCAGGTTCAACAAACTCTGAGTTGATCTCTGCACCACAACTATAAAAAGCCAGCGTCAATGGAGCCCCGATTCGACAAGTCACCATGGCAACGGGGACGAGGAGGGCTGCATTTTTCACCTCACTAGAATTAGAAAACTTAATGCGCTCATACTGCGAGTTTGCACACATTTTCAAAAAGAAGTGCAGCACAGCTGCAGCTGCAAAAGAGAGGGAGACGGCGTGGGAGAACATTGCTGCTCGGGTCAATGCGAAATGGAGTCCCTTGCAATCACAATAATATTACAGGGGAAAACTGCTTGAATGGCAGCCTATTAATTTACTTCATTTAGGTGCAATCCCGCGGGGGAGAAGCGCACTTGTCAGCAGTTTACGATGAAATATAAAAACATTGTTCAAACAGGTAAGACCTCGGCATAATCTCATGGGGGTACCTCATTTTGATCACGTTTTGCATTGTAAAGTAAATATTAAGTGGCTGTTTGACTGTGCAGTTGTTTTATCCCCAACATAATGCTGTTTCACACACATAAATGTCTCCTCATCTATATCATGTTCTGTTAAATAATTAAGCCTATTTAAACTAACACAGACTTCTACTCAGCCAACAGAAAGAAGGCAGATGCCTGTAAAACGAGCACACTTTTCTGGCCGCCCTGCATACAGTTGCCTTACTCAAGTGCTCAGCATCTCCCACATTGTACAAAAAACTTCCATTTACAAAGAAACGCAGCGCAACACACAACATCTGCTGGGATGAGAGCATGACTACGATTGGTAATGTTGGACGGATTATGTTGTGTATGTAGATGATGGACTGTGACGTGAAACGGTACAGCTCAAAAAGATAATTGTGTGGAAATGCTAGAGCATCTCTGTGCGGTCTGATAACCATCTCCCGACGAACATTTAATTCTCTGTGCAGTAGCCTAATGCTGCACCTTCATCCAAAAGGACATGCATGTTAGTGAAAAAACCTGTGCCTAATGGACTTCTAATATACTGACTCTGATTTTTTTAAATGACAGACGGCAGAACTAGGCTACGCCAAAACTCGCCTGCTGACTGTATGAATGAGGAAATCAAATGGAGTGTGTGGCTCTGAAAGAGGGCGGAGACAGAGAGAAACTCGAGGTTCATTGAGAAAAACCTGCTCCCAACCAGGTCAGGTTCATAGAGTCTGTTACTATGGTAACTGAAACAGGCTAGAGTTACCCCTCTTTCTCTGGTTTGAGTTACCTCCCTTTTTGAAATGGAAAACTCAGAGTTTCCCTCATTTCAGGAGTTTTCACTAAACCTGCTTCGTGAAACGGACCCCTGCTCTTTATGCTACCTCAGTTGCTCTCAGAATCAAGTACTGCTGCAAATGGGTTTACACTGGCTTTACTTAAAATCTAACAAACACGCCAAGGGTGCCTTTGGCATAAATATCACATCCCAAGGGGTGTGGCAAAACATTAAAGCATTGATGTCCTGGAAAAGAGAATAGGCTCATTTTTAATCGTATTTGGACAATGGAGCTCTGATGCGCAGAGGAGGAGGATATATGAGGGTGCATCCTGTAACACCAAGCTGAAAACAGTTGTTACATTTACCTCTTTTGGTTGAAATTTAAAGACAGATCCAGCATCACTTAGATGTGGACATTGAAGGTTTGATTGTATAATTAGCTCTAATGAATCAACGTCTCGACATATCTGAGGATCACTGGCCTCATTAGTTTCTAAGTTACATGTAGGCAGTTGAATCTATGCAGAGGTGTACTTTGTGAGCTTCTTCTACTCTGTTTTGATTCATTTTTCTGTGTAATCTGAATCTTTCATTTGGGGAGCTAATCAACTCGGCGCCTACAAACAACATCAAATAGTGAAAGACAAGCATTTGACTGGAGCGCTGGATTCAGTCTGCCCCTGCAGTTTGTTTTGAAGTGCTGAACAGTAGCCAACGGCACGAGTGGTGAAATTTTCTGCTTCCCTTCGTTCACTTTAATTTTAATGATGCTCTTCCTCAAGCTTAAGTAAAGTCTTCCACAGTGGGCGCTAGAGCCAGAGAGGGTTTACATCCCCTTTGAAATCAGATGTAAGTATATATTTAATTTGGCTGCTGAATGGCTGCAGGCACACGCAGACACAGAGATTAATTGGCACAGCATTATGTGCCCTTATAATGTTGCTGCACCTTCATTATCTGCAGAGTGAAAGATTTGACTCAAATAAAACTTTGTTTAAAAGACAGAACTCCTCTGTGAGTTTTCTGCACTACTTACCTGAAAGTTTCTTGACTTTCTCCCACTTGTCAGAACTCAGAGTGTCAGCAGCAGTGCACACTGCACGGCAGGGAGCGATGATTCCCTCAGTAAACTTCCAGCGGATTGCTTTCCATCTAGAATGTAAATAAGTTGGTGTGAAATAAATAATGTGTACAAGTATATCTCATAAATGCAGCAGAGAGATTTGCATACTCGCAGGCCGCAATTCACTGAGGCTTTTCACCTCGTAATCAAACTCTACTCTCTTTGCTCCCAAATATGTTCAATAAAAGATTCCACAAAGGGTACATATGTTTGGCTGTTTGCCTCTCTAGCGTCATCTTTGTATGTTAATGGGGAGAAAAGTACACTTTACAAAGGTTTGTCGTTTTTCCGGCAGCACTCTGTGACATCTCTGGGACGCGTCAGCCGGATCCTGTTTCAGCAGCAGCAGCAGGGACGACGCAGGGCAGAAAGAGATGAAATATTTATGCTAATTGTTGCAAAACTTCCCACAAAAGAAGACAAGAGGCATGTGATGAGGAGCTGTCAAGCAGTGCTGTCATAATGACAAGCCTGAAACCCACGGAGGGGAAGGAATCAAAGACTCGTGCACGCAGCGCTCGGGTCCCGGACGGGGCGCGCAGAAGGTCGGAGCCCCTTTAAAAATATTTATAATGAAGGGCTGGCATCAGGAGTATGTCAGGGCGAATTAGCAGACACGGGCGTCACTGCACTGATTCAACCCTGCAGGCTAACTCTGCTTCTACCTGACTCTTCAATCTCTTTCAGCGTCTCTCTGTGTCTCAGTCAAGAAGCCAAGGCCTGACATGAAAGTCAGGATGCAGGCCTGATAAACTTTGCATATTCCCCAAGAACAAGAGCAGAAGAAAAGAAATGACAAGATTAAACATGTGCAACTCAGTAGGCGAGCATAAATAAAAATTTTAAAGTTCCAGCACTTGGCTTCATTTGCATTTGGCTTTGGAGAGCAGAATGAAAGGCTACAGTCACAGAGAACAAGAGCCTTGTGAGAAATTCTGTCTTTGTTTTCACTCACAAACAAGTGTTTTTGGCCGCTGCTTTTCCTTCATGTGTGTAATGACGATTCAACAAGCTGCGACTTTCATGGATCCTGTTCGGCAGGAAATATTTGTTGTGTTATCTGCCTGTGTCAGTTTTTAGTTTTCTGCGAAACACAGCTCTCTCTTTTGTAACGGGGGATCCTGCGAGCAGAGCATTAATCTGCGTTTAGCCAGAGGAAATGTGCCGTCGCGGGGCTCGTTCCTTGGGCGTTGCTTTGATCAAAGGCCCAGTGGAAAAACCTCCTTAAGGGCGAAGAGAGAAAGGCGCTTGATCTCTGCACTTAATTAGCAGCCCGCGTCTTAATTGTTCATTTTACAGAACGGGGGAGTGTGTATGTGGCAGCTTGGTGTGCTCATCATAATTCATGACTTGAAGCCTTGATTTGAGCTGAAAAGCCACTAAATGGTTTAACTGAGAGTCTTGTGAAATCTATTGGTTTGCATTATGCATGAATGATTTGTTGTAGTCTTTTTATCTTTTCAATTTTTTCAAGATAGCTTCTTCCCTTGAAAATGATTTTGTTTAGGTGATATAGTATGTTGAGTTTTTTCTTGTACAAAACTGTAAGTCCAGCTGAATTGTTGTTTGGTGAGTAAGTATTCAACTGGTTTACAAAATAATGGCACTGTAGCTCTGCTGATTGGTTGGAGGTGATGGTGACATCAGGACTTACCGCCGCCGGCCTGTGGTGTCGTCCAAATGAGTTGACAGAGACAGAAGAGTGTTTCTCTGTCAGCTTGAGATGAAAAAGAAACGAGGCAAGACCTTTCGCTCTCTGCTCCCTGAGAGAAAACAGAGCAACTGTCCTGATCTGCAGTTTCTGTTCATCACCATTAAAACAAAACCTGAGGCGTGATGGAGCGGCTGGGGCGTGACCAAGAAGGGGGGACACCTACCACCCATCATCCCCTCCAGGGCTTCCAGAGGGGGCTGCCAGATAAAGCTCTGCTTACAAAATTATTTATTACATAGCACAACAATAAAACATATTTATTGGTTTTGGATATGGAGAATGATATTCTTGCAGTTTTTTGCTTTTAAAGGATAAGGCAAGGGATGTTTTATATTTTTGTTTGTGTCACCACAGGTTCATGTTTACATACCTAGACCATGTATATAAAGAACTGGATAGAGCTCCAGTCATTTTTGTGAAAGTTGCTCATTGGCGAAGGGGACCAAAAAAGTTCAACTTCCCAGTTGTGAAATTACCCAGATCTTCCGAATTGTTGGGCCCACCTCTTTTTCTGGCTAGTGACATTATACCCAGCTATCAGCCAAAAAGCTATGGGAATATATAAGACAGTATCCCTACTTTCTTATCAGTAACCTACCCATCTATCTAGTAGTACACCCACCTCATTTGTCTATCACTGCACCACTGATTGGGCCCATAGAGTGGAGACTTTGCTGGCTGAGCGCCCAAGTTCCACCTGCTAAGCTGGCTACCTCTATTTTAGCTAACTTGAATGGGAATAAAATGATATAATCATGCAACCCTTCTGGACTTTTGAAATGGTATCAGATCGAATAGATCAAATTCCAACAGTGAAACTAATATTTTTCACCTGGGGCTGGGACACTAGAAAATATTTTCACTGATTTACAGATGTCTCTTTCCCAATGTAAGTTTATGAGAAGTCTTTTTGGGGCCAATGGCATCACGTGATGGACCCAGATGATTTGACTTTTTTAAGACACTGAAAACTTTTAGCTTGTTTTTTTTCTGGCCTGACTATGAAGGGTCATGTAGTGAAGATTTAGCAGATATGAACATTTTATGAATATATTGTGTCTGATAAATTCTGTCTCACTGTCTTCAAAAACCTCTTACCTTTGCAGCCGGGAGGTTAATTAACCAGCAGCAGGATCACAGAACAGCAAAAAAACTCCAAAGGTGAAATATCATCTGTCATCAGCAAATATACTTTCTTTAAAGAAATATTTTTGAAATTTCCCTGTGACTTTTGGACTTCAGAAACACTTCAGATTTTATGGTGGATTAATCTTAAACTCATATCTCTCTGGTATTGTATTTAATAGATCCTCCTCTCCTGGTTTCACCTTCAGAGTCCTTCACATGTTGTTTTTCGCCGTCCCAGCACTGGCGGTCAGAGGAGGAGGATGTCGGCTGACGAGTGGCGATCGGCAAACGAGCAGCGGTTGTAATTATCTCGCCCGTCTGCGGCTCCACGAGGTAGGAGAGGCTGACATTTGGTTCATGTTGGAGTGGCCGTCGTAGTGATTTCTGCTCACCGTCTGAAGGGTCAGGGAGTGTGAGAGAGAGGGGGATGATGGGATTGAAAAGGAAGGCCGGTGATGGGATTACGGGAGCGTGACAATTGAGGATTAGCTCTGCTTTAAACAAATAACACTCGTGCAGGTCAGCAGATCAACACTCAGTGTGGAGAGCTGAAAGACGAGCTGCTGTTGACTTCATTAAGACATCATCTGTCTGTCTGTCAGTCTGTCTGTCTGTCTGTAAAAAACAAGACTTGACAGTAAATTGACATGTTAGAGTTTAATGTGCTGATCAAATGCAACTAGCTAACGAGTGTTATGTTTGCTCATGGAGTAAAATTTTTATTACCTTTATATAATTTGATTTAATCATTTTTTGTCCACTTGGGGACAGCATTCCAAGATGTTAACGCATCACTAACATCACCGTCTTGTAGTTTTATGCAGCTGCCACTCAGTGTCACATAAGAAGACATGTTTCTGTACTGTAAAGCCTGATTTATGGTCTTGCGTTGAATCGGCGACGTCGCTACGTTGTAGGGTACGGGGCTACGCAGAAGGCTCGCCGTAGCCCCCGGCGTAGCCTGACGTGCACCTCCCCAAAAATGTAAGTCGGAGTGCTGAGAGTGCTGCAGCACCTCTGCCTCCAGGAGGCGGAGGTTGCCTGTTTGTGTAATTTCAAGACATTTGTTCTCTCTTGGGGCGTTGGTTAGATGACAGGAAGTCCCATTGAGACTGAAAATCTCTTTTACAGTAGAGACCTAGCCAAGGTAGCAGCCAATCAGAACACATTAATAATGCAACAAATACAATATATGTAATACAAAAATCCACAATAAACCAATAACTATTTAAGAAAAACAAGCACGTCTCTGTCACCACATTCTTTATGACGCCCTTAAGTTCATCGATGGATATAAGTGTTTCTAATTTTAGATCTTTTGTTGTAAAATTTTTAAGAAATAATCTGCCGAGTCTCCAAATTTTAGCCTACAAGTGCCACTGCACGGTTGCTGTGTACTCCAGCAAACTGGATTGAACTCTCTCCAAGAGTCCCTGAAATCTTTAGTTTCTTTGATTTACTTGAAAAAACTTACTGTAAATCACTTCAATGTGTGTAGAAAAAATATATTCATAATGGACTCATACTTGTGTCCTACATACATAGCCTATATCCCAGTGGGAAATGTCATCAACAGCGTGACAATGAACTCAGGTTTCTGACATCATTCAGGTGTGTGATTGCCTCTACAGAATGAGGTACAGATTTTACTGTAACAGACTTTCCCTTAGAATGTCCTGACCGTGCTACCTTCCACAATCCGGTATTTATTGTTATTCAGTATATAGTTATCATATAGAGATGACAATGTCAGTCCTTCTGTCGCTCTGCGACTGGTCGAGACCATAGTCTGTAGCCTATATAAAGATGGACAACACGTCTCCACTTCCTCCCAATGTTGAATGAGAATGAAGCCAAAATATCTCAGAAATGGCACTGCAGTCTTTCACTGGTGACACTACGTGAAGCCAGTATTTGGGTAGTAGCATTCCAGAGGTGTGGCTGTGGTATCAAGTTTCTACCATATACCCATATGACCAAAGCATGAGCAACACCTCACCTGATTGCGAGCACACTGACTGGCACAGCTGTGAATCATAACATCACATCCCCTTTGTTTAGCATTAAAAAACTAATTCAAACCAAACTTATCAGAACAATTAACACTTGAATATATGATATGATAAGAACTACCTAAAATGACAGAAACCATCCTTGGGAAAAAAGTTATTTGATATGTACATTGATTTTTTAGTTTGGCCTTTGTCCCATTTGTTAACATGAAGTGGAAGGGTGTATGACCTTTACTGCAGCCAGCCACCAGGAGGGAATGTTTAGGCTTCAGATTTGGGGGCTGTCATGTTGTCCATTTTTATATACAGACAATGGTCAAAAGTGAAATATCTCCCCAATTATTGGATGGAATGTGATTGATGTAGATTTTACAGACAAGTCATGGTTGCCAGAGGATGAATCCTAAAGACTTTTGATGAACCCCTGAGCTACCATGAGGTTGGCAGTTTTAGTTTTGAATGAAATGTTCATTCATGTTCCCCTCAGGATGAATTATAATAACTTTGGTGATCTTCTGACTTTTCATCCAGCACCATCAGAGCAGAGGTATATTTACATGGATGATTCATTGTGGTGGTCAATCGCTTTCTCTGTCTCTTTTTGTCTTCAGAATGTCTTGCCTCTGGCGTCTTGCCTCTGGCATGCCCATTCAGCTCAACAGGGTCTCCAGCTCACCCCCTGGTGCAGCAAACAGTGGCTAAAGCGTCAATGCCACCAACCCTCTAGTGTGACGTCAGTGCTGACCATGCCTCCTACCACCTGCCTAAAGCACACCCACATCTACAAAACATTCATTAAACTACAAATAAAGCTAACAACAATCAACAGATTAGCATTATCATTGTGAGCATCTTAGCATGTTGATGTTAGCATTTGTCTATAAGTGCAGCCTCACAGAGCCGCTTGTGTGACTCTAGAATCTTCAATAGCTGGACAGCATTATCATAGCATTGAGACAATGTGATTTGTATCACAGATGTCCTTTAATGGTTTCCTTGGGAGGGACTGAACAGGATTAAGAGCCTCTCTGCATCTCCAACATGTGCACTGTACTAAACTTTAAAAGCAGTTTTTAACTAACAGTAGCTGAACACAGCATCAAGCAGCATCCCAAGTGAGAGCAGCCTGGTCTAAATAATATCAAAATAGTCTAAAATGTCTGAACAGTATCAAAAATGTGGTTTGAAAAAATGAAAATCTAGAGGATTCAATTTAACAATGAAGGTAACCACTGAAAACGTTTATAAGATTAGTATTATTAAGATTATTATTTTAAGATTATTATTCAGTCAGATTCAATAATGATGGCAATAGCTTCATATCTGTGATCAGACTCAGTTAAAGGTTAGATTTGTCTAGATCTAGATCTAATCCCATCCGATTCACTTTCACCACCGTCGTCCAGCCTTCAGTTCCTGCTCGCTGTGTCTTAAAAGACAGCCTTGTGAAATCAGACCGTCTTCAAAGCTTCTTCACTGTCTGTCTTTTGCAGACGTGAGGCTTCATTTCTCACTGTGGACTGTCAAACAAGACGCTGTGAGACTTTGCTGCTGTGAGCTGATGCAGAGAGACAGCTGATGTGTCTTTCTACCTGTCCAACAGGAGATGATATAACGATATACAGTATATCTGCAGCTAGAGAAGCGTATACGAAGAGTTTGATCAAAAGGACAGAATCATTGATTTTTCCCTCACTCAAAATGGTCCATCCTTCTGTGCAACACCTTGGTCCAGAGTGTGACATATTCACATCTACTGCAGTAAAGCAGTAGCTCAATCTATGAGGATTTGGCTAGGGAACCAGAGGATCACAGGTTCAAGTCCCTGCACGGACAGAGTTTAGACTGGAGAGTGGTAGCTAGAGAAGTGACAGTTTGTATCCTGATCCTGTATTACTGATTACTAAGTGCTGTTAGCAAGGCACCAAACCCCCAACTTCTCAGGATGCCTGACAAACATAGGATGTAACCAGAATGCTGTGGTGGCAGCGCTGGCAGCGGTGGCGGCGGCTGTGGCTTAGAGAGTAGAGCGGGTTGCCCATCTGAAAATCTGCGGATTGATCACCGGCTCCCCCAGTCCACATGTCAAAGCATCCTCTCGCAAAATACTGAACCCAGTGGTTGTTCCATTGGTGTGTGAATGGTTACTGAGTAGCAAGTGGCACCTTGTACAGTAGCCACCAGTTTGTGAATGTGTGTGTTAATCTGTTAATGCATATGTATTGTTAAAGCGTTTTGAGTGGTCAGAAAACTAAAAAGGTGCTACACAAGTGCAGTCAATTTATCATTTATTTCTACAGTTTACTTCACGATTTTCACAGCAAAAGATAAAGTAGTTGTTACTGTGTGAACTCCCTAGAATTGCATTTCCTGGTCTGTGAGTACTATCAACTGCTGCGCCGTATTTTTCGTGTCTGTCTTCAAATTCCACAAATCTGTTACTCAAACTGGAGGTCCTAGACTGAATTTTATGTCTTAATGATGCCTAAAACTACGCACCAACACTAACACAGCCTCCTAAATCTTCTGGATGGATGGATGGACTGGTTAACCAAGCAATTGGAGGTTTGGTGCTTTGCTTAAGGGTTGTTGTTTGGGTTTAAATCATATTTCATATTTGAACAATCAATATTTTATTTTGTCATTTTCTTACCTTTACTATAGGGGCTGCAACTTTATTTTAAATTATTATTATGAATGAGTTTAGTACATGAAATAGGGGGAAAATCCTATTTCCCAGAGTTGAAGAGATCTTTAAGCTCAGCAGACCAACAAACAAAGATACACAGTTGATCCTGAATACTGTCATCTGAGGAGCTAGATGCAGATATTTTTTTTACATTTCTGCTTGTAAATGGACTAATGTGATATATCAATCATCAAAATAGCTACAGAGTAATTACCTGTGGATGAGGTAAACATTCAGGTCTTGCACCAGAGCAAGGACAGAAATAAATACAAAAAAATCAAGAAAATAAATTATTAGAAGCATTTAAAAAAAAAAAAAAAAAAAAAAATCAAACTAGAAACTATACAAGAGCAATTAAAGTCAAAATTACAAGCCAGACAGTGTGTACACACACAGCACACATACATGGCCAACACAACTGCATCTCCTCACCTAGCTGTTTGTCACCTCAGGCTGCAGACAGACAGACAGGTGGACTGACTCACTGCCAAATGGTCGTCCAGCCTCCAGCTGCGCTCTGTAAAGGCGGAGCAGACAGATGCACTAACACTCAGTTTGAATGAAGAAACACTGCTCCACCCGTAGCTGACAAAAGGACTTCCACCTCTGATCCATCAGGTCAGCTATTGGACAGACTCAGTCAAAGACTACGGCCACACTCAGCTAGTTAAATCTGAACATTTATGTATTTTTATGTTGATATTTTGTACGATCAGTCACAGAGATGGTAAGAGAAGACAGGAAGTTCTTAAATGTAAGTTCTTAAAAAGCTTTATCTGACACACTAGAGAGAGGACCCCAGGTCACACAAACCGCAAAATGTTAAAGTCTGTGTAAAGCAAATTCTGCTATTTTCTTCTAAACACATTAAATAGGTCATAAAAGTATTCCTCAAAATGTGCAAAAAAAAAAGCCTTTCAACCATTTACAATTGAATTGTGGAGCAAGGCTTCACAAACTGTGTTTCTAGGTTTCTGTGTTCTGGATTTAGTGGGCGGGCCTTAAATCATAGCCGCCTTAGGTAACGGAGCTATCCCTGCTACAAACACGCCCCCTGAGGCTTTAGCAGTATAAATAGAGGGAATTG
Organism: Epinephelus awoara; assembly: GCA_035609425.1. Lineage (NCBI taxonomy): Eukaryota > Metazoa > Chordata > Actinopteri > Perciformes > Serranidae > Epinephelus > Epinephelus awoara. The sequence continues at coordinate 41,996,987 of CM069294.1, read as the reverse complement.
CCTTGTTGTTTACAAAAAGCCTACTTCCGGGTAAAAAACCAGCAGAGTTTAGCTATATATATGTATGTATATATATATATATATATATATATATATATACACACATGTGTATATGTATATATATATATATATTTCACATTTTTCACGTCACTTTATCACCGTTTAAACTAATCTGATGTTTGTAAAGTCTATAAACACAATGATTGAACACACATTACTATTTCTGTGTGCACGTTTTATAATTAATATCATGGTTATCGTATATTAGCTGGGCTAACCGTTAGATGTTAGCTGTTAGCCATTAGCGGTGTCTGTAATAACTCAGTAACTCAATAAAAGGTCCATGAAAAAAATATTTTTTCCAGCAGATATCTTAGTTACAACATGATAGTGCTAGCAAAGCAGTTTTGTGTTGCTATGTGTGGTATTTATTCAGTTTTGGGAAATCACGATGTCTAGAAAGCATCAGTGGCTGCAGGGACAGCTAACAGCAGCAGCAAAGCTAACATCAGGACGTCATCTGTTAAAATCCTCCCGTTGTCGGATACGACATGAAACTACTCCAGTTAGCTCAATCATGTTAGACATCTGCTGGAAAAAATATTTTCAGTCAGTGGAGCCGAACGGACACTCTCTTCTTAAACAGTTTGGTTGTTTTTGTTATTTCCACCTGAATGATCTGCTGTCACTAACACTTGACACAGCAGGTGATCTGATAGTTAATAGTCAATAGTTACCTTCCTCCCAAATGTTTACAAATCACTGTGGCTCACCAGCATGCTTTGCACTTCATGGCGAGGAGAGGCAGAGGAATACTGCAGCGTCTCTCTTCTTTGTGATCATCAGATGAATCTGTCAAGTCATAAATCTCTCAGTCTTTTCTCTCTTTGCACTGTATTTAATCTTTTATTGGTAATAAACATAAAAGCTGCACAACAGGCTAATGTTCACATCAAGATTATTACTAAATGATAATAAATTTGAAGAGGTGTTACAGTCCAAGAGGAGTTTCCTCTGGGATAAAGGGTTGTGTTTGTTACAGCTGATGTGTTTGGTGGCCTCACACTTTGTCATTTTGAACAGAGAGAGCAACAGACTCTGGCTCCGTGGAGAACAAACATAAAGCTTTAGTTTGTAACTTCTATAAAAAAAAACAAGTTTTTGTCATATTTGCTAAAACTGGTAGGCTACTATATTTAGACAGCAATACCTGAGACAGATAATCTGTGAAAACTATTATGTTTCTCCTCCATGTAGTGCTTCTTATGACATTTGCATGAATGCACCGCTGCAGAATGTAAACAACCAATCAGAGCTGAGGAATCTCATGCAGCCGTTGATCATGTCAATCACTGCTGGTGAACTGTGGTCAAACTGTCAAGCTACACAGCGCTGATCAATCCAGAATCCAGATTCTGTTGCTGCATTGCCTATTTCTCTTCTCAAGTGTATTCAGAAACATATTTTAGATAATGTTAAGCTGAAAGATTGTGACCTGGCTGCCATGTTCAGTCCCTCCAGGATCTCCCGGCAAAATAACCTTGAATTTGCAGCCAAAAACCCTTGTCTGAGTGTTTTGTCAATTTTGTCAAACATTTGCGATGAACATTGCACAATTTTTATATAAATTTTTGCGGGAAATTGCAGCAAATGACAAAAATTACGGCTAATGACAAAAGGAGAAAATAAATATGATTTTTTGAAATTACTACCTCCAAAAAAAATAAATCATGTAATCACTTGCTATAATAATCATATTGCAAAAATAGCTGCAAATGTTTTTTATAGTTCTCTTCTTCAGTTTTATTTAATGAGTTAGTTAGTTAATTAGTCAAAACATGAACTCCAATAATGTTGCAAAAAACCCTGAGTGAGTATTGTAGCTCTCAAACACACAATATGACTGTAAAACAACATGTAAGCTACATCTTCTGTAAACATTACATTTTAATACATTCAGCACATATTGTATGCAGTGCAAATTCTTATGTCAGTAATGAGTGTTTCTCCATACTGCAATGCCATTAGCGCATTTGATGACGTGTCTGATGACGTTTCGAATGACATCGCATGCGCAACGACTTCCGATCAACGCAGAAAAATCGCGGGACTTTTGAAAAATTGCAAGCCCCCGCAAATATTGCAGACTTTCGTTGAACTTGCGTCAATTATTGCGATCGCAAGATTGCGATTTTCTGGAGGGACTGCATGTTGGAAAAAGTCAAGCCAAAACAAAGCACCGCCCACCAGCTGAGCAAACTTTCTTATTTTACAGGTAAACAGTAATGGTGTTTAGACATAATGCTTTTCATAGATTCCCAGTCTCATGTACTACTGCCAGGATATAGTGATAAGGGGTGCACTGTTATCTGTACCTGTATCTGTTCATCCAGCTAAATTATCTGTATCTGTAACGTTATCTGTACTGGGAACAAGCCGAGTTTGAAACGGAGTTGGGTGTGGCTTAAACTGGAAATGGGTTGGGCTAAACCAGAAGTTGTTATTTTAAACCTGATATTGATATGGTTTCAGAGGTTGCTATATTTAACATTTATTCAAAAACTATTGACAGAACAGTGGGCCTCATTCACTAATATCTGCGCAGAAATGTTCTTACTCTCTGCAAAAAATAAGTACTTGCGCAAAATCACCGTCGGATTCATGACACATGCGTACCTGCCAATTTTGTTCTCACCACCGTGCGTATGTTAGTGAATCAGAACCATTCAAATTGACGCTTGCCTAGAGTTGAGTCATGAATGAAGGAAGCGGTTATGCGAGGAGAAAAGCAGTAAATTTCACAGTTTGTTAGAAGCGATGGCGCCGGGTCTTACAGGAATGCCATGGGTCATTGCAAGATTGTGGAGGACACGGCATGCCAGGATGATCTTGCACACCTTCTCAGGGGTATAAAGTAGTTCGCCACTGGCCGTATCTGATCCAAACACATCCAACGGCCCTTAAGCACGCCAAAAGTGCGCTCTACGGCGCATGTGTGGGCATGTATGTTATTATAGCGCACCTCTTGAAGGGTGTCAGGGTTTGCGTATGGTGTCATCAGCCATGTTTTAAGGCCATATCCCCGGTCACCCAAACATTAACATTTTAGCATTAATGGAATAGAGACTTACTAAAAATACTAACTAAAAACAATTGAAACAAAAGATGCTCACCAACAAGCCATCCACTTCTCACAGCCCCTGCCTCCAAATGCATTCCCACTGTACTGTTTTGCAAAGTAAATGAGTCGTGGGTTAAGGATATGATATGGCAGTCGGCATTACAGATCATCTGCACGCTGATGGAGTGATAGTTTTTTCTGTTCATGTTGTTGTTAATATTTTAATTGTCACGATGATGAGGGTGAACGTGTGTCAATTTCATGGTTATTTAATACATGTGGCCAATATATTAGTAAAATAATGATTTTAAAAAATGTTAATTAAATTTCTTTTTAATGAATGTGGTTTTATAGACTCTGCATGTACTTAAAAGGTATGTGTTTGCATTTTCTAAGTCAGCTCGGCCTTCCTCATTTGTGCGTAGGCATGGCCTGAGGCAGTTCTAAATTTGTTCGCAGAGTAAGAACAAATTCGGGTAAGAAAATATTGATGAATCCCGGATTTGTGCGTCAAACGATCGTACGCACAGTTTAAGCACAGATTTGTGCGTACGCACTGTTTGTGAATGTGGCCCAATGTTTGTTAAAAGGCTCCCTGTTGCTTTAAGACTGTGGGGACTGATAGGCCAATGATTGGCCAGCAGAGGGCGCACCTCCTGAATTCCACCTAGCAACACAGTAGTAGGAGGAGTAGGCTTGCTAGCAATTCAATTCAATTTTTTTCAATTTTATTTATAAAGCCCAATATCACAAATACAATTTGCCTCACAGGGCTTTACAGCATACGACATCCCTCTGTCCTTTAGACCCTCACAGCGGATAAGGAAAAACTCCCCCAAAAAAACCCCTTTAACGGGGAAAAAAAATGGTAGAAACCTCAGGAAGAGCAACTGAGGAGGGATCCCTCTTCCAGGACGGACAGACGTGCAGTAGATGTCGTACAGAACAGATCAGCATAACAAATTAACAGTAATCTGTATGACACAATACAGTAATCTGTATGACATCCTCGGTATTGACAGTAGCTTACAACAACATTCATGAAAGTAATAATACTGTCGTTATAGTTCTGGCTACTGTGGTACAACATCTTGAAAGTATATATTAGTATCAGGCAGTATACATGTATGATAATATCATATGTCTATAATAGCAGTAGAAGTATGACTAATGATTAATGATGGCAGCAGCAGCAGCAGGAGGCATCTGGCAGGACCACGGCAGCAGCACAACCACACACGTCACACTATCCAGGCACCGCTGCAATACGAGTTAACCTGAGAGACAGTGGAGCACAAAGGCTCCGGAGAAGAAGCCGAGTTAGTGACATCCAGAATGGCCGAGTAAAATAGATACAGTAATAGGATACGAGAGAGAGAGAGAGAGAGAGAGAGAGAGAGAGAGAAGGTGCCCGGTGTATTATAGGTGGTCCTCCGGTCCTCCCTAACTATAAGCTTTATCAAAGAGGAAAGTCTTAAGTCTAGTCTTAAATGTGGAGACGGTGTCTGCCTCCCGGACCGTAGCAGTATGGGAAGTGTTCGGAAAGAACTTATAAATTAATAGCAGTTGTCAGTCTTATGTCAAGGGGGAGTTGTGGGTCCGTGGAACCTAAACCACAAGTCCTGCCATTGCAGTCAGAGTAAAATAAATCTTAATTGCAATAAGGTCTGATTATTGGACCTGCTACCTGTAAAGGTAAACCCAGAGTTCTGACCGGACTCTACACAGCAGCAGACCTATCAAACATCCACCCAACACATTCACTCCTTTTCAGTGTTACAACTGAGCTTCAGTTCTACCCAATCTACCCAAATGATGATTTTCCCTCATCACGGGTGCAGATACTGACACATTTTGCAAAGAAGATACTCGAACTCACACATTATCTGTACTAGGTAATCATTTCATCTGAGTACTTGTTTCAACCCTAATAGTGACACTTTCAGCAAATGAAGTTATTTAAATAAGAATTACCAACTTATCAATAATCAATCAGAATTTTAATTTTTCACATCACAATTTTTATTTTCCAGTTGCACGTCTGTGGACATCTCTAAAATTTGGCTCAAGACTTGCCTGTTTACACTTGCTTTTGTATAATTTTATTGTTTCTGCTCACTATTGTCATTTATTTTGATTTTATGGTGATTCATTCTGTATACATACATACATACATATATATATATATATATATATATATATATATATATATATATTATATAAAAAAGTATATAGATATGGATGATGGCCTACAAGTTGTTTCTTTGTCAGCCTAGATGTTGGGTTTCGCAGCATCCATATATTCCACAACCTCTGCATGTAGCCCCTCTTCCTGGGGTTATTTGTATAGTTCCAACAGTTCCATATTCTCTGCTTTAGGACATCTATGTTTTGTTCCCGTAGCCCATTTCTCATCAGATTGTTGTGGTTACTCAACACTTGACGGACTTTGTTGGCATGAGCAACGTCCACGCCAGTATGATTCTCATGTTTGTGGTTGAAAACCTTGCTTTGCATCTCCAGATCTCAAGTAGTTAAGTCAAGTCAATTTTATTTCTATAGTCCAATATCACTCATCAGTGCATCATGGGGCTTTAGAGTATGTAGAGTATAGGACACCCTCTGTGCTTTGACCCTCAACTCTGGATCCATTTATGAAGAATGGATCTGGGAGGATGTCAGTTACAGTTGTTTAATCTCTTTATAATATAAACACATTGATTTGTGCAACTTTATTTATTTTGCTATTACATAATATTGCTGCTGGTTTTCTTTACGTTTTTTTTTTTTTTTTTTTCAATCTGAACTGATGGACTCACAGCTTGACTCCCTCCCCTCTCTCTCAGTCTCAAAAGCAGAATCTATGTTTTTTTTTCTGCAGCAGAAATGCAAATTAGCGACTGTTGCTGGAGGTAAAATTAGCATCTTTAATTAAAAAATTAGCAGCAAACAAACAATACAAAACATACGAACGATTAAAGGAAAAACAACCTGAAGGAGCAGTGGAGGAATCTTTTTATCTGACTTCCACTGGATTTAATTATCAAACATGAATTACTGTGAGATTACACAAACACAAACACACATCACAAATATGTGTCTATGCGGGTCTGCTGGGGAGTAATTAATAACCAATATTTTCACATGAAATACTGACTTTGATCCAACAAACACTGATTCATCCTCAGGAGGAAATCTAACTTTATCATGAAAATGGGATTTTTTATTTCATCATCACGCTTTAACTTTTTTTAATTTGCAGAATATAACTTATCAAAAAAGGACAGTTTTTCAAGGAATCGCAGGCTGTCACATGCTCTCAGAGTGAGACAATGTTGTACTTGGACAGACTTTAGATATTTGGTCAAGACTAGACTGGGGCACATAGACTTGAGGCAACAAACTTAATTAGAGGAATAATGTTTTGATGCCTGGCGCATCTTCATCAGTCTTGACTCTGACTTTTGATTTGAATTTAATCTCCAGTATACCATCATAATTTATCACCCACCTGACAATGATATGGAAGCCTCAAGAGGCAAGGTGAATTAGTTTTTTTTAGTTGTTTTGTTTAGTTTTGTTTGTCTTATTCTCTCCTACAACAACAAACTTTTCACCTTGCCTCTCAGGGCTTTGGTACGTAGACCTTAATGTTTATAACAGTAAAATTATTACCAAAACTTTTCTAAAACTTTTTCACAGAGCTTTTTAGTCCTTAACATGAAGAGCGGCCTCATTGCTGTGATAGAGTTTGTGTAATATAATGAGCCCAGAATCAAACTTTTAGACTTTTAGAAAATTTTAGAGTGACACAGATGTTGATATCACCCTTAATGAATTCAGGATCGACTGCAAAGATTTCTCTCCTGTCTGTTCATCTGACTGCTGATGTTTCTTGCCCTGTCAGACTGACAGGCAGAAACAAATAAAAACAAAGTTGTAATAAACCAGAATGATCAATTACAGTCTTAAATCTCACCATAATTTAAATAAGAAATTTAGTCTGATAACCATTTATGAAGCTTGATATTTTACATCATCTTCTGTAGCACATGTTAACCTTCATGACAGTTTTGAGAGTTAGAGGGTCAGATTATTATTACTTTTAATCCCACAGTTTTAGTTTTATTTATTTTTTCCCCACACCCACAAGTTCTTCTGTCAGCAGTTTGTACAGTAAACTGCTGGCAGAGCAGAGACTTGATTGCTGTGAGACCTAACGATTTGACATCAGGTCTCGAGTTTTGGACAAATGTCTTTACATACTTGCTTATTTCAGCCAGTTTCCACCACCGTGTGTAAAACTGCTCTGGAGACTTGGACTCTGCCCAAAACACTTAAAACAGTTCTGTATGATGTGACAGAATTCCATTTAAAGACAATCCCTTCACTATAAATGATTTTAAGTAGTTTTGTAAGTCTGGCATTTTCTAATTTTTGTTTTTTACTTGGAGGAAAATAAATGGTGTCCTCAGACCCTGAAGATGAAGATAAAAATAAATTCTTGTTAACAAAAAAATACTATTTTTTAATCATTTATCATGCTACTATTTTATTTTAAGTATATATATGATGCAACCACATGAAAGCTGAATCTGAGTGGAGCTGCAAGTAAATGTCTTACAAGATGTTTTTTTTTTTCACTTTGTGAGGAATGCTTTGACTTACTGTGTTACTGTGACTTGAATATGTGCACCAATGTCCTGCAGATGTCTGAGTGTCACGCTCTTGGTGAGAAGGCAAATAAGAAGCAGCCTGCATTCCTGTAGTGAGTACCATTACAGTGTCTTAAATGCTTTCTTTTACAGGAGTATATACAGAGCATTGAGTGAAACACTTGTTATTTTGAGTGTGTCTCTGGTGCCCTCTAGTGGTCATTTGATCAAACAACGAAAAACACAAAAACTGGTGAAGAGTAAAAGCTATGTAAATAAACCACTTCTAAATTACTTATTTTTGAAAGAATAGTTTAAGCAAAATGTCTTTTCATTTATTTTAAGGTAACTCTTGAAACCATACATTTATTGGAAACTTCATTGTGTCACCTTAATGCATGAGAACAACTGATGAGATAAAGGATATCACGTCATGATAACATATTATTCTCATAGTTCCTACACACAAAATGATTCTGTTATTACAACATGTCACTTTATCTTTTTATTACATGAGACATTCTTGGTGTTACACAGAATCAACATCATGGCCCCTGTAGGTGTGTTGACCCTGTAGACGTGTGGCCCCTGGAAGTATAGGAATACTTGAGGTCTGATCCCACTGAGATGTTGCACCATTTGAAGTTCTGATTGTGGAGACCCTGGAGGTTATGGTCTCACGTAGGTATTTGGTTCCTGTGATCCCTTACTTTTTTCTCTTTTTTTTTGGATAATTTTTAATGAGTTGTGACCCACTTACAAACTAATTGTGACATTTCAAAATGCTCTCTTACCTAAAACCAGCTTAGTATTTCTGGACTGCACCTTTTTGTTACTTCTTGGTCGACAAATGTAGAGTTCTGCATGATGTTGCTGAGCTGATCTTTAGATCATTAGATGGTCAGTCAGCACCATCTAGTGGACAGAACTCCATCATCTCATGCGTTACTTCTCTGACACTGGCTGGGTCTCTGCTAAAGATTGCAGTGGCTCTGACATTAGTGATGGGAAGTACGGCTCTTTTCAAAGATTCGTCTCTTTTGGCTCAGCTCCCTTAGAAGAGCCTGCTCTTAGGGCTCCCAATTGGCCCTTCATGTAGTATCACTCTAAGCCTTCTATTTTAGCCTAATTTAGCAAATATGAACAGCTTGTGTGTTGGTAAGTAATTGCTCAGTGTTTTCATAAAAGCCTAATTTTTATGCATTTTTTTGTTATAAGAAAAATTGGACAGTGTCTCCTCCAGTTGCAAAGATGGGTGGGAAGTTCTTACATGTCAGTGCAGGTTTGTTGTTGACCCTGTTCTAATGGATATTTTCATTTTATAAATTCTGCACTCAGCTTTGCCCCCCCTGCGTGCATGAAGCAGCAGCTGAGCAGCTAAAGATTCGGCTCTCTCCGACAGGAGTCAGCTCTTCTCATTCGCTACAAAGAATCGGCTATTAGAGCCGGCTCGTTCTTGAACTACACAACACTATCTGACATTACGCCTGACTCTTACTCTTTATAAGTGTGTGACAGCCTCCTCAGATCAAATGCACAGCAGACTGCTGCGGGTGAATAAGCAGCTTCTTCTCTCCAACACTCTTGGGTGGAAAGTGTCTGTACATTGGCCTGACGTGAGTTCAGCAGGTGAGAGTCCTATCAGAGGAACCTGTAAATGTTTGATGAACAAGGTCATTTTGATCTCTTTGTGTTGTATCAGTGTTTGCATGTGCGCTACAAATGTTTCTCTCTGGAATTCTTCAGATTTTTCTATGAGGTTTTGGCTCTTAGAGTATGCATGGATTACTGTTCAAAGTCCTTGGATAGAACCAACAGCTGAATGTAATCTGAGCTCACACCATCAGTGAAAAATGCAGGACATGTGAAAAAAGGTCATAAAAATCAACTTGTAGTCGTTAGCATTTTGCATGTAATATGACCTGCCTGGTCTTGACTGGAAATCCAAACTTATCTGCAGCTTTTAGCGCACTTGTTTGCACTTGCTATGTTTATAACATGTGTTCTAACTTGCAAGCTAGGACCACTGATTCTCCAAACCCTTTTTTTATTTGTGTAGTTAATAAGTAATAAAATGTTGAAGACATAGAAATACATAGATGCATGAGTAAAACTATAGTAAAGTACTTTTACCACAATAAATACAAACTATTCCATTCCCATTGAGTGCAGGACACATGGTGTGTGTTTGGGATACAGGTCATAGGAAACTGCAGATTAAATAGTCAACTGAACCCATTAAGAAGAGCAATGTGTTCAGACAGAGTTTTTGTGAATTTGATAGTGTGATTGCTTCATTGAAAGTACAGTAGTACCATTGCCAATTGTGGGATAGTTAGTGGGCTTAAACTGTACATTAGTAGTTGAGGTAGCACTTTGAAAGGCACATAGTTACAGTCATTGCCTTATAGAAGCTCAGTTTTAGGAAGTTTTCCAACTTTTGCCAAGAGGGAACTTTAGATATTGGTCCCTAGATTATGTTCACCGAGTTTCATGCAGATCGGTCAAACTTCCTAGGAAGAGATGGATTTTAAGTGTTTTTCCAGAAATTCAATGGTGGAAAAAATCTCAATAACTGGAAGTTATGGGTACTTGATGCAAATTTGTTTCTCATGAGGAGAAGCATCTCAAAGTTTCATGTCTCTATGACATACGGGGCATGAGATATGCCCATTCAAAGTTTGCAATTTCAGTTGGTTGCTATAGCGCCCCCCTTTGGCCAATTGATGAAATATTGCTTCATTTGCATCCTCTGAGCCTCTACCACTGTGCCAAATTTCACATGGATTGACCAAGTCAGTGAGGAGAAAAACATGGAACAGACACACAGGCACACACACAGGCACGCAGACAGAGTTTTCGTCATTTTATAGTAAGATGTATTGGAGTAAAAGTATACATTTCATCCAGGAAATGTAGTGGAGTAAAAATCAGCACAACCTAGTGGACTGGTCGTAGACCGCCATCATCTCATGTGCTATTTCTCTGACACTGACTGAATCTCTGCCAAAGGTTGGACTGGTTTTGATGTCACTCCTGACTCAGTTCAAATGCAGGATGCCACGGGTGAATGAACATCTTCTTCTCTGTGTTTCCTTGACACATGAGGGTGGAAAGTGTCTGTACATTGACCTGAAGTGAGTTCAGCAGGTGAGTCCTACCAGAGAAACCTGTAAATGTTTGATGAACAAGATCATCATCATCTCTTTGTGTTGTATCAGTGTTTGACTGTGCACTATAAATGTTTGTGAAATTTTCTGTGGAAAAGTGACGGTAAAGGCTGGTAGTAAAAAAGCAAGCGGTTACAATTCTGAGGATTATGAAGTTAATTTCTTCCTTACATGTACATCAGCTTAATAAATGGTGCGTACACACACTTAAAGAAAAACAAGGTCTTTTCGAAACTTAAAGGCTTTAAATAAAACCTTTGTGAATCCAGGGCTGACACACTGCAGCGGGACAGTCGGTGCACAGTTACCTGTCACAAATCTTTTTCTCATTAATCATGACTCGCCCTCACTGCTTTTTGCATTTATATGCCTCCACCATGAAGTCAGTCTCATTGTTGAGTGGGATGTAGTCACCAGCATGATGCATGTTATCTTACCTGTACCCTGGGAAATCCAAACTTATCTGCAGCTTTTAGAGCACTTGTTTGTGCTTGCTATTATGTGATTAACCTGTAATCTAACTAGTGCTGATTGGCCAAACTTTCCAATTTTGTTTTTGTAGTAACAAAGTGACAATGGGACGTAGAAATTCATAGTTACTAGAGTAAAACTGGAGTATTCCAATACACAGAAATGTATAAGAGTAAAAGTATACATTTCATTTAGGAGATGTGTAGTAAAAGTTGACAGAAATTAGCACAAATTTAAGTACTGTAACAAAGTATTACTAAAGTCTTGTTACTTTGTTACATTGCGTCACTGGTGAGAACTGGTGTGTCCTGTGATGAAAACCTTGTTGTGGTGACAGAGTGCATCCCTCCCAGCAGGTGTGGACTCTGTGTTGAATCAGTGTGAGGACAGTAAAACTGCTCTGTGTGGAAAATTTAACAACCAGATCAAAGCTCACAGGTAAGATTACAATCTCTTACTGTCCATGATTCTTCTCTGTAATGAAAAACAAACAAAAAAAAATGGGTAACAATCACAAGAGTAAAACTGATGTTTCCTCAGCAAGAGCTCTTATCTTTTTATAAAAATACAGAATAACAACTTACATCAGAGTACAAGCACAGGCAAAATGTCTTTTCTGTTACAACATGCACAGTATTTACTTGAGATAAAATTACTTGCTTTCTTTTATATTACTCAACACATAGTATCTTAAGATCAATAAACTCTCACAAGAGTCACTAAAATGATGCATGAAAACATTACACAGCCACTGGTGCAGAATAAACTACAATACATGTGTACATATACACACACAAACTTTACCACACTCAGCAAAACCAAACTCTAATTCACTCAAAATGTCACACAAACTCTCTTGGAAACTTCTAAAATTCTAACAAGTTATTACAGCCATGTTAACTTTGATTAACAAAGCCAAAATATCTGAAAAAAGCTAAATCATAATCATGAGAATGTATGTCATGCTTCCTCAGTGAGAACTTAAACGACAAAAACACCGGAAATGCAGGAAATGTTGTGAGAAAGCTTTGTATAAAAATTAAAAAAAACACAATGGAAGCTTTCTCCCACCCCATAAAGGCACAAAATAGTTCAGTCGCGCCTTCACTTGGACTCCTCTCTATACTGGGCTACAGCCAGGTAGCTCATGTTCTTGTCAGTGCTCTGTGTTTCTGTGTTTCTAAAATATTTCAAACTTAGTTTTGCATCTCTGGGCTGTAACTTCTTGTTACTCACTGGCCAACATATACATTGATAATGATATATCTGCAATAAACTACACTTGTGCGAATACTTTTACAAAATTTGCATAGATCAGGGAAACAGTAATAATTAACTTCTGATAATAAATGTCAACAAATACAATATCACTGATTAGTGAGCTAACAGAAACAGAATCTTTCATCAGATCTCATTTTGATAAACAGAAGAACATTACTCATCCACTGTCTTCTTACTGATTTTCTAAATGCTTCTAACTCCTTTAACCAGTGATGGTGTAGTCAAAATTCATCTTTTTAACAGACCTTACATTTTCATTAGTCAATTGTTTGTTTGTATCAGGATGCAGAAGCTGAGCCCAGACTCTCCTGTACCCAGTTGTGTGTCCATGAAGAGTGACTGGTCTATGGGTCGTTTTTTTGATTTTAAAGTTGGACAACCTATTGATAGAAGGTAAGAATTTTAACTAACGTTTAAAATCTGACTCTCTTGAGAGGAGGAATCATGTCTTGTCCAGTGCAGTGTAAGGAAAGGAGGCCATATCCTCTGTTGTGTGCATTTGGCTTTTTTCCTCCCTTTTTGCGGTGTCTAACAAATAGAGGGCTATCTCTTGCCACAATTACCTGTATGCACCAGCCATCTTTTCCTGCCATGAGGGATTTGATGACAGACTGGTCTTTGCCTTGTGAAGCAGTTCCTGCAGGGGATATGCAAAAAAACACCAGGTGATGTGTGCCTCCTCCCTGCTATGGGACCGGTCGTTAATATTCGAGGCCTCTGTGAAGAATCCCTTTGAGCCTCTGGAGTTCTCTTCAGTGAAGGTGTTGTCATTCAAGACATCTTTGCTTTGACCTCAGCGAAGAGACTGTGTGAATTGAGCAACTTGTTGGTGCACCCCAGTTGCTTGCTTTTGTGGCGACCACAGTGAGGCTACGCTCAGACCAAATCCCTCCTTTACTCCCAGAAGCGTAAGGATTTTTTGTTAGGTCAAAAGCTGTACAATTAGATTATTTTTGTCGTCAATCCCATGAGGGGGTCAGGGAGCATCAGCTCTTTCAAATTCATATTGGGATGTTGGCATGTTATGTTGACTCCTGGCGATAGCTTCGTGAGTGCATCTCCCAAGCCTACAGGCAGGCAGGGACCCTCCCTCTATGGTTCACATACACTCAACATGTGGCAAGGCACTGTCAGCAGAGTTGTTCACCAGCGTAAGTGCCATTTACATATGTACAGTGGCACTGTGGTCTATTCCCTGCCTATTCATACTGTTCTATCTCTTGGACATGTCTGTGCTCGCTGGAACAACACAGGACTGGTGAAAGGGATTGGGTGTATTTCAGCTGTGTTGCAACTGGCTCCCCTCTAGGCATGATACAACAACATGTTTCCTTGCTCCTTTATGACCCGGAAAATGTCACTGTGGTGGCCTAGGTTATAAAGAAGTAGGCAGGCTACAGTTACTAACCTTTAGCTGATCAGGATCAGTTTGTCTGGGTCGATGTTATATTGCGACAGAGCATTCATATATCAGGCTCCACCCACTATGCTCATCGAGTCCAGTAGCGGGCCCCACCTGTGTGAGATAGAACAAAGGTTACCATATTGTAACCCTTGCTCTATTAGCACAGGCGTAGCCTTCTTAGGGGCCTTGTCATCACTAGCGGCGCCAGGATTTTGATTGTGGGTGGGCCTCCAGAAAACTGGATGGGCCAGTTAAAATAAGCAAAACATGGGTTCCCTTTTATCTCCGTTTCAGCGCTTTTCTGCGGCATTGAGGACAGCGACGCCGGTGCACCGGTGTGGCTCCCTTGTGTCGCTATCCTCAGCTCATGGCTGAAGTGGACAATGACATACACCTATAACACATAAAACGCTAGCATAAGTTATCTGTCTACTTATATTTTACTCCAGAAAATGTGCAGACAGACACTAACGTTAACTTTACTTGCCTTGCTGGTGTGGGGGGTTAGTTATGGGAGGAGGAGGAGGAGGAGGACTTGATGGAGAGAGGGCGGCTGAGGTGGACGGTAAAGCAGCACTCGTAATGTTACTTGAAATGGACGCAGGAGTTTCCTGCTCCTCGCAGCGTTTCTTAGTAAATTTAAATGTAAATAAGCTGCGCCACGGCTGCTTGTCATTCCTACGCCAATCACTGTGGAGAGTGTAGGATGCTGACAGCATCATATGGCTCCTTTACATACTGTTGGCTCCGCATGTAATCGGGTAGGCACATCTTGATTGGCAGGCTACATTTATGCATTCAGTGGGTGAATGTGTGCTTGTGATTGGAAAAGGGTATTTTCCAGAGAGTCCAATAGAGTGTCCTGCCTGTGCTAATAGAACTGGGATTACAAAATCATAACCTCTGTATCTCACTATGTTCTGACAATTTTTTTGTTTAATAAAAAGTTTTGGTGGCCAATCCAGCATTTCTTTGGTTTTTACCATATGTGTCTGTCTCCCTTTTGTATGTATCAGACTGCAGCAGCAAAGACCAGTCTCTTTTGAGACCAGCTGCGTGTCCATGAGGAGTGACCAGTCTATGAATATCCCTTTTGTGTTTAAAGTTGGACAATCTTCTTATGAAAGGTAGGCATTTGATATCCAGAAAGCCCATCACATCCAGGAGCAGCATTTACTTTAGAGTTCATGTTGACATCATGACAAAGCATCTTGAACAAATTCTGTGCAGATTTGTGTCATTGAATGTCTTTGAACTTCATCATTTGTCCACAGAGTTCAGTGGGAGGGCTTGGAGATTACCAGTGATCAGTCTGTCCAGCAGCATCAAACAAAACTGAACTCCAAATTTATGGTGAGTACGTTGCTCTGTTTAGGCAGCAGACATTCAAACTAACAGATGAATAACATGCTGTGCTCTACCACTTCAAAGTAAGATTTTCAGCTTATTATTCTGTTCCAGCTGCTGGAGGAGGACATCATCGCTTTTTCAAAAACTGAGCTGAAGAGGATCCAAAGGGTTCTGAGTCCAGATTACCCATTAGACCTGTGTGAGGATGAGGAGGTGTTAGACAGCAAACATGAAGAGCAGAGGAGAGGCAGCAGAGAGGCATTTCTGACGATGACACAGCACTTCCTGAAGAGAATGATGCAAGAGGAGCTGGTAGACTGTCTGCAGAGCAGTAAGAGGATTTTAACAGATTTAATATGATGGAAGAAGAAATTGAGGCAACATGAGAGAATTTTCAATGTCAAAACTCTGTACACACTGTAAATATGCTGCGTATGTCTGTATCAGATCAAAGGCTGTTCGTTATCCACTAATGACCTGAATAGAACACTATACCACCAAATTCTCTGATTTTGTGTAGGGTTCACACACTAATTCCATTTGTTGTTTGTTTATTCAGGAACTCATAGTGCAGTGTGCCAACGTAAACTTAAATCTAACCTCAAGGAGAAGTTCCAGTGTGTGTTTGAGGGAATTGCTAAAGCAGGAAACCCCACCCTTCTGAATCAGATCTACACAGAGCTCTACATCATAGAGGGAGCAAGTGGAGAGGTCAACAATGAACATGAGATCAGACAGATTGAAACAGCACTCAAGAAAAAAGACAGACCAGAAACAACAATAAGATGTGAAAACATCTTTAAAATCTCACCTGGAAGAGATGAACCAATCAGAACAGTGATGACGAAGGGAGTGGCTGGCATTGGGAAAACAGTCTTAACACAGAAATTCACTCTAGACTGGGCTGAAGGCAAAACCAACCAGGACATACAGTTCATGTTTCCATTCACCTTCAGAGAGCTGAATGTGCTGAAAGAGAAAAACTACAGCTTGGTGCAACTTGTTCATCACTTCTTTACTGAAACCAAAGAAGCAGGAATCTGCAGCTTTGAAGAGTTCCAGGTTGTGTTCATCTTTGATGGTCTGGATGAGTGTCGACTTCCTCTGGACTTCCGCAACAATGAGATCCTGACTGACATTACAGAGTCCACCTCAGTGGATGTGCTGCTGACAAACCTGATTAGAGGGAAACTGCTTCCCTCTGCTCGCCTCTGGATAACCACACGACCTGCAGCGGCCAATCAGATTCCTCCTGACTGTGTTGACATGGTGACAGAAGTCAGAGGCTTCACTGACCAACAGAAGGAGGAGTATTTCAGGAAGAGATTCAGAGAAAGGGAGCAGGCTAGCAGAATCATCTCTAGCATCAAGACATCACGAAGCCTCCACATCATGTGCCACATCCCAGTCTTCTGTTGGATCGCTGCGACAGTTCTGGAGGATGTTTTTAAAAGCAGAGAGAGAGCAGAGCTGCCCAAGACTCTGACCGAGATGTACATCCACTTCCTGGTGGTTCAGACCAAACTGAAGAACATCAAGTATAATGGAGGAGCTGAGACAGATCCACACTGGGATCCGGAGAGCAGGAAGATGATTGCATCTCTGGGAAAACTGGCCTTTGAGCAGCTGCAGAAAGGCAAATTGATCTTCTATGAATCAGACCTGACAGAGTGTGGCATCGATATCAAAGCAGCCTCAGTGTACTCAGGAGTGTTCACACAGATCTTTAAAAAGGAGACAGGGCTGTACCAGGATAAGGTGTTCTGCTTTGTCCATCTGAGCGTTCAGGAATTCCTTGCTGCTCTTCATGCCCATCTGACGTTCATTAACTCTGGTGTCAATCTGCTGTCACGAGTACAATCAACATCCTTTTGCCCTGGAGTGTTAGGATACAAAGCAACACGTTTCTATCAGAGTGCTGTGGACAAGGCCTTACAGAGTCCAAATGGACACCTGGACTTGTTCCTCCGCTTCCTCCTGGGTCTGTCACTGTCAACCAATCAGAAACACTTACGAGGCTTGCTGAAAGAGGCCAAAAGGAGCTCACAGACCAATGCGGTAACCACTGAGTACATCAAGAAGAAGATAATGGAGAATTTCTCTGCAGAGAAAAGTATCAATCTGTTCCACTGTCTGGATGAACTCAACAACCGTTCTCTAGTGGAGGAGATCCAACAGTCCCTGAGATCAGGAAGTCTCTCAACAGATAAGTTGTCTCCTTCTCAGTGGTCAGCTCTGGTCTTCATCTTACTGTCATCAGAAGAATATCTGGATGTGTTCGATCTGAAGAAATACTGTGCTTCAGAGGAGGTTCTTCTGAGGCTGCTGCCAGTGATCAAAGCCTCCAACAAAGCCCTGTATGTGCACACATAACTATTCAGATTAGATGCCTTTTTCTTTAATCAGAAATGTAAACAGCTCATGTTTGTTATTGTTTTGTCTTGTATTGCTGATTCTTCTCCAGGTTGAGCAGCTGTAAACTGTCAGAGAAAAGCTGTGAAGCTCTGGCCTCACTTCTCAGCTCCCAGTCCTCTAGTCTGAGAGTGCTGGACCTGAGTGACAACAACCTGCAGGATTCAGGAGTGAAGCTGCTGTCAGCTGGACTGGAGAGTCGACAGTGCAGATTGGAAATTCTCAGGTCAGGAGTCAGTTGTTTCTAAAGAGTAATTCAGCAAGTTAAAATTAAAGCTTTATTTTGTCATTTTTATGATGTTTTATAAAGCATGATAGCAATAATGTTCTGAAGGATTTTGCATACTCCCAAGCTGGTCATGAGTATGGTGTTGTGGTTCTGTATGCAGAAATTTGTTTCTTAACAAGTGTTTGGTCTAAAGATAATAATCCCCATGATGAGTGGGAAATAAGAATGACAAAAAGAAAAATAGGTGGCGCTGCGGATGGCTGCTGGTTCTGTAGTAAAGTTCAATTTGATATTACAGTTGTCTAAGTGAAGACTATAGTTTAAGCCAAATCATGTAAAAGACAACTCAAGTTCTATAAAAGCAAGCTAATTACAGTTTGTACTGCCCTAAGTCAAAATCAAATCAAATCAAGTTTATTGACCAAGCTGACCAAGATTACTAACATGACAGGAATCTATCTGGTCAAACTGACGTCCACTCCCCCAAAAACTATTTGTAAACAAATAAACCGATCTTCGTCCTGAATCTAAAATCAGTGGAGGCAACCAATGCGAGACTAAAACCAGGCTTCATCAATCGAATGGGCTTGCCTTCCCAGCTAAACCTTTTACACGGAGGTTGAGCAATGTCATAAACTGACAGTTAGAACACACCCTAACCAGTTTTCCACCTCCAGAGACTCGCCAGTGTCAGGGCTAGTCTCATCTGCCAGTCACCTTGCCACATTGAGTGCCTCTGACCTATCTCACTAATAACCACCAACAAATACAGTTAGATTTGGCGGGAAAGTCTCTGCTCCCTCAGGGTGGCTCTGAAAGAATCTGAGCAACAACAAGGATTCTGCCGTGAGAGCTGAGAGCTAATCCTCAAAACAAAATGATTGCTCCCTGCTTGATAATTATCAGGGATTTGTTCGAGCTCCCAAATCAAAAGAGCCACAGTGATCCACCATCCAAAATCTATACAAGAAGAGTTATGTTCTCAAGGGAAATACACTAAACTAATATGTAACTAACCTATGTGAAGCAACATGTTGCAATTTCCCTTAAAAGCAAGCAAGCCCTTCTTATCTAAGATGTAACTCAATTATATGAGTCATGTCAGATGAATATACGGCAAGACAGACAGTATTTCGCTGCAGCATTCAGCATGAGCTGCAGGCAAGACAAAGATGACCTGCCAACACCCAGGTATAGAGAGTTGCAATAGTCGAGCCTTGAGAAGATTAATGTAGTGGTTACAATCTTTTGACTAGAAGGGTTCACACTGCAAGACAGCTGACCAAGATTACTAACATGCCAGAAATCCATCTGATCAAACTGGTAGAGAAAAGAACATTCAATTCACGCGCAACAGCTCTGGCGGACATTCCTGCAGTCAGTATGCCAATTGCACGCTCCCTCAAAACTTGCGACATCTGTGGCATAAAACTGAACATTTCAGAGTGGCCTTTTATTGTGGCCAGGCTAAGGCACACCTGTGCAATAATCAAAGTGGAAACCCCCGTGATCCATCAACTATCATTGCAAAGAGTTGGTCTATTGTTTTTTTGTCAGGGAATGAATCTGCTGTGCTGCTCATAAATCTGAGTTAGTCAAACAAATGGGACTGCCTTCAAAGCTAAACCTTTACACGGAGGTTGAGCAACGTCATAAACTGACAATTCGAACACACCCTTAATTTCCCCCTTTTCAAATGGGAACCAGTTTTCCACCCCCAGAGACTCTCACGTCAGGGCTAGTCTCATCTGCCAGGCACCTTGCCACATTGAGTCCTTCTTGAATGATCTCACTAATAACTAACAGCAAATGGTTAGATTTGGCGGGAAAAGTCTCTGCTCTTTCAGGATGGCTCTGAAAGAATCTGAGCAACAGCAAGGATTCTGCTGTGAGAGCTAATCCTCCAAAACAAAATGATTGCGCAAAACGATAGAGCTCCCAAATCAAAACAGCCACAGTGATCCACCATCCAAAATCATACAACAAGAGTTATGATTTTCTTCTCAAGGGAAATACACTAAACTATGTAGCTAACCTATGTGAAGCAACAACATGTTGCCATTTCCTTTAAAAGCAAGCAAGCCCTTCTTATCTAAGATGTAACATAATTATATGAGTCATCTCAGATGAATATACAGCAAGACAGAGTATTTGCAAGGATGCAAGGAAAATATTTGAAATGAAGCTCAGACATCACCCTGGCAGGAGTTAAAGGAAGATATGACAGGATACTAACAGTATCCTGAAGGGCAATATTCTAAGCTAAACTGTACATATGTTACTATGTTACCATAGTGTGGTGAAGCAACACCACACTATGGTAACACTAACTAGCAGAGCCCTTCTCCTATCAGATGTAATGGGCAGTACACCTCAAAATAACTTTCCAGCAGATACTAACAGTATCCCCATCCAAGGGAAATATTCTAAACTAAAAAGCAAGACAGAGATTGAAATTCTCTTTAATGTCAGTGAACCCCTCTCATCCAAGAATTAACCTAAAACGGAAAACTCTCTGATGATTACAAGGGAAATATTCCACAACTAAAATGTACATAAATGATCTACAGAAACACTACGCTTATGCAAGTGTGTAGAAATGCAAATAGTTCATGCTTATCACAAATTGGACCTGAATAGTAACGGCACAGCAGCAAAGCAAAACTGAGAAAATAACCAACAGCAGCCACAGCTAGCTCGTCAACATTGCCAAGCAAACACAACCGACACTGAGCAAAAACATGCCATGTCAGTAGCAATAAACAAAAGCATAAGAAGCACAGCAGCAATTACTTAGCTTAGACCCATGCACAATGGTGAGTCAAATCTGGCATGTAGGTGAGTCGTCACGGTCCAACAGCCAACACAGAAAAACCCTGCTTTTCCTACCATTTGTGCTCTTCAATGAAATCACCCAAAACGAGAGGCAAAGATTGTGTCAAGTAAACGGCAGCAGCAAACAGCATTTGTTTGAGCGTAATAAGCAGGGTAACAGTGATAGTATCATATTATAGTTTCCCCACCTGCATGAATGTGATTGGATACTACCAGCCACACAGTGAATGAGCCCATGAGGCATATCAGAAGCCGGTGATGACCATAGATAGATATACATAGATGCCGCACCCTGGCTTGTGGGCTGCGTCAATACCGCCGCCATCTTGCCTAGGTGCTCTGACCAGCTCAGACCCGTGTCACACTCACCAAAAATGCCACATTTTTGCTCTGCATTTTGGTGTACGAACGATAGAAGTGTTAAAACCAAGCAGAAGGGAATAACATTTCACAGGTAAGAAGAACGCTATGTCACACAACTTAACAAAAAAAGGTTAACATTTTTATAATATTACTTATAAAGCTATGATGCTTTGTCAAACAGCTATGTCGGTGTAAGTGTTATTCCAAATTGTCAACTATCTGTTTCATGGCACCAACGTGTAATAACGCAGTATAACGTTAGTAGTTAACTTGTGGCCTGAATTGTAACTACAAATTATGTGGAACTGCATTTTTCTTACACACTTATTTTGTGTGTAGTTTCCGAAAACACAGATAGGAGACAGGCATGGGTAGCAGCAGTAAGGAGAAAGGACTTTGTCCCGAGTGACTCCTCAGTCATCTGCAGCTGTCACTTCAAAGGACTTCGACAGGACTGGGCAGCCTGTCTGTTTAAGGGACGGAGTGACTCCCTCTGTATTATATTTTTGTAAATATGACCTAATAATGTAAACAGTTCTGTGTACAGGCTCCCATGAGCACTGTGGTGTTATACACATGAGATTAAAGCAAAGTTTTGTGTAAACATGCAGCTCTAAGTCATTTATTTTCACTTGTACAAAACCAACATTTGTTAATCAGAATGTGTAACTACACTGCAGCTCAGCACAACCCTGCTGATACACTATTTTTTGCACATTGTGTGACTAAAAATGTGAATAAACATTTATATCAAAATTAATAATTAAATGACATCATAGTGGGCATTTTCATCTAGTAAGAAAAAAGAATATTTATTACACGGGGAAAGTAAAGTTTAAATGTGTTGTAGAACTATTACTGTTACTTTATCTACATAAGATCCAATATTTTGGTATGAAAAGCTGCATTTTTTATGTAACCAAGTATCCTGTATCATAACTACATGTCTGACGATTGTAACAAACCAAACCGCGTGAAAATCAGTTGAGAATTCAGCGAGTAATGATGATTTTAATCATAAATAGTCTCCTGCCTCAATAGACATACATGCATTAGGCAGCGTGGGTCCACCTGGGCAAGATGGCGGCCGCGTTGACGTATCGCTCCAATGACGAGCGCCGTTGAATGCGGCATCTACATATATTTATCTATGGCTGATGACAGTCAGCCATTACAAGCATGACTTCAGCGCTGACTAACACTGTGCTCTAGTGTCAGTGACAGTTTCTCTCTTGGACTAACCTAGAACTCATTTCTATTCAGAGAGTTTACACAGACTCTGTGTGTGTGTGTGTGTGTGTGTGTGTGTGTGTGTGTTTTGATCCTTTATTTTTAAAACATTGAGAGTAAAGAGAGTAAACTGGCAGACAGGCATTTAAAAGCTAAAATGTGGTAAAATAAATGGACTTTTAAAATGGCTAAAATACTTAAAATATGCCCAAGCACAAGATAGTATTAAAGAATTTAAAAAATGATTAAACAAGCATATATATATATATATATATATATATATATATATATATATATATATATATGTATATATATATATATATATATATATATATATATATATGTGTGTGTGTGTGTGTGTGTGTATGTGTGTGTATAGTTTACAGTTAATCACAGTAGTTTCTAATCATCTTAATCTTCAGTCCAACATGCAGTATAGGACAACAAATCCATAAAAAATATGCATGCAACACCAATATCAATCAATAACACATGTATGTTATAACATGTGTGAATACTGATAAAACCTATACAGAATAATAATTTAAAACATGCAAATGTTGTGATCAAGTGGAAAAAAAAACTTTGCTTTGAATGTCCCACTCTCACATGTGTTTAGTCTGTCAGGCTGTATGATCACAGAGGAAGGCTGTGTTTCTCTGGCCTCAGCTCTGAGCTCCAATCCCTCCCACCTGAAAGAACTGGACCTGAGCTACAATCATTCAGGAGATGCAGGAGTGAGGCTACTGTCTGCTGGACTGGATGATCCCCATTGGAGACTGGACACTCTCAGGTATGGACAGATGGCCAGACAATTACAACACACACTGTTTTTCTGCCATTCTGACTCAATAAAGAACTCTGGTTCATGTTAAATGGTGGATCTGAGTGTAGGCATTTGAAGGTGGTTGTGACTGTGTTTCGTCCTGTAGGGTGAACCCTGGTGGACTGCAGAGGCTGAGACCTGGCGTGAGAAAGTGTGAGTGTTGTTTAAGTTTCATTCATTACACTTGAGCTGCACATGTTAGTCTAGAATTTTACATTTTCTTAACTGAAGTACAGTCTCAAATTTCCCCAGAGTTTCAATCATGATTTAGCTTCTGTTTTTTTGTCAGTGGGGTTGGAAAGATGTTAGAATGAATACATTCCATTAAAGCCTCCCTCCAGTCAGTGTTAATTCCTCCAGTCACTGTTAATTCCTGTTTAACAGTAACATTCTCAAAAATAGATGCCAAAGAACCTATAAAAGAAAGATGGGTCATTACATCTGTGACAGCATTCGAAATTTGCATCGGTGCTGGTCTTTGGTGCCACTTCTATTGAAGTAGATGGGGCGGGCATGGCAAGTCCTATAAGCGATTGTATCATATTGTGCTGTTTCAACTTGGACTGAAAAATGCTTCCACAAAATAAAAATAAAGATAAAAACACACAAATTATGTGATGTTGACTAAATGTGTGTTTGTTTTCCTTGTTATTAGTCTCCTAACAGATGACGGCTCTGTCCGTTAGCTGCATATCTCAACTCAAGCCTGTATGGTCCAGTACATCATGATACATGACCAAACTGGGCAGGTCCAACTTATTATTATTACTGACCATACTACTGCAACACCTTACAGTTTGCCACAATGATTTACATTTGTACTCTTTTGATGTGGAGTTGGACTGCAGCTGCTATGTTTACATTTTAGAAAATGTTATTAATATTTTGTAGTGTAAGAGCATTGTGAAACCACAATAGCAGGAGCATCTTTGAATAATATGTGTAATAATGTTTGAATAATACACCATTTGAAGAGCAGGTGAGATCTACAAAATACCTTATGTTAAGATTAAGAAGTCCAAGTTAAGGTTTCCTCAAAATAAAATTGGTTGCATAAAACACCATTAAAATGTTTACTTAAGTATTTATGGCTTTCTCCTTGTCTTGGTTTTATACCTAAGGTACCCCTAGACTGTTGCACAAAAGAGCTTAGCAACCAAAGCAGGGTAAAAAACAACAACACTGTGACTGTGTGTCACTGACTGTGATCTTTACTGCAACAAAATGACAAAAAGGTTATGGTGATAAATGAATAAACTAACACATCCCCAGAAGAGTGTTCTCCAACCAGGACAACCCAATGGTTTTGATTTCACTCGATAGATTTGACTAAATGAATTGTCTTTGCAATTTCTTTCTGCAATCCCTTTCTGTTATGTTATGTTATGTTATGTTATGTTACGTTATGTTATGTTATGTTATGTTATGTTATGTTATGTTATGTTACGTTACGTTATGTTATGTTATGTTAAAATCACATGGAATTATTCAAAATTTTCTGGAGGAATAAAACCGCAACTGCAAAGTATTTATTGGGTTGCCCAAATTGTTGGTTAAAACCTGTTCAGTTTCAGTTTCAGTTTATTTTATTTATAAAAAGCACAGTACACATTAATCAACATTACTGTAAATGTTTTATCCAGCCGGCTAATTCGCAACTGTAGTCCTCTGGCAAGATGTTATGAAACCATAACCTAAAACAGAAGCATTAAAAGTAAGATACAGTATTTACAATATATACAGAACAGGACAACATAATAATACATAATAGCAATGCAAAAAGCATAAAACAGCAGCATGCAGTCTAATAGCAACTAAGCCATATAGTCATCCATGCAAAGCAGCAATAGACAGGCAGAGCAGCAGAACTTGAACAGCATAATGATAGACATGCAAAAAGCACAGGGCAGCAACATACAGTCCAATGGTAATCAAGCAATGTAGTCAGCCATGCAGAGCATCAGGGCATAACAATAACCGCATTCAGCAGCCAGCAGCTCCCCCACAACGGTGTTCTGCTGACTCTAATTGGCTTACAGTGCTGTCAATCTGGTGTTGGTGGGTATAGCGCCATTCCATTGGCTCTAACGAATCGAACCAAGTGTCAATCACTCAAATTGAGCAATCCGTTGCGGAGATACGAGCCTCCAAAGCACAGAAGGGTACACAATATGGCACTCTTAAATACTTGATTCTGATTGGTCAATCATCAAAATTCTGCAGTGTTTATTTATTGAGGTATCACCGCTGCTCTGCTGCTCCGTTGCTAGGGACGCCATAGCAATGGCCTTAGACTGAGGAGCATCAAAATCAGTTAACGTTAGTCCACACAGGCCAAATAGGATCAGACAGGCAAAATGCAGCATTTTCAGGACATCACTTTTAATATTTTTGGAGAGGACAAAATGCTTGATGTTTGCCTTAAAAATGACATGTCCCCAGCCAGGTTCTGCGCACTCTTCGCTCCGCTCCATCATAAATTTTATCCCGCTCCACTCGCTCACCACTCCGCTCAAAAAAACTGCGTCGTACTACCCTAACCTGTAATCTTCTATTCACAAATAAAACGGGGTCTGCCCATTTTTCCAACAGCCCATTGTTCCGACCATATTAAACCCATTGTTCCCAAGTCCCGTTGTTCCTAAATCATCATGATGCCCTGTGGTTAAGGTCTGGTTAGGTTTAGGCACAAAACCACTTGGTTAGGGTCAGGAAAAGATCATGGTGTGGGTTAAAATGAAAAAGAAAGTGGCAAACACATAAGCCGTGAGCCTGCTCCGCCTCAAGCCTTTCCCAGCTGACCCTGAGCCGGTCACGGTGCACCATCAAGGCAGAAATACGCCTGCCAGGAGCCGTTCAGCACCGCAGAGAGCTCCCCACACAACCCCGACCCCAAAGTTACTAGCAGGAGGTTATGGTGTTTCACTCTCTCCTCTCTATGACACTTGTATCTCGACCATTAGCCTACTTTTGTTATGTTGCTGATCCTCTATGGTACACAAATACAGTAATAATCGCATATTGGAACAACGCGACGTTGAACTAATGAGAGGTCGGAACAATGAGAGGTCGGAACAATGAGAGGTCGGAACAATGCTACGGCACCAATAAAACATGAGCTTGGTAGATTCTCTGGGGAAGCCCTCTCCCCGCAGTTAGGGACCGTTCTACACAGTACCACTGACAGGGTGGAAATAAGTCAAAGTGTAGAGGAGACGGACCAGGTTAAGTGGCCGACCTCCGGGGAAGCCTTCTCGCCTCTCCCCACAGTTAGGGACTGTTCTCCAAGGTATCGCTGCTTCTATTCTCAGTTTCTTTTCTGAAGTACACAGTAAACTCCATAGTTTTGAAAGAAAATAGTGTGGGTGTGAGCAGGTGCAAAGATGCATTCTGGGTGGGGCATGAGCGACCGGAGTGAAATTAGAGCGAGAGATAAGGCTCCGCTCCACCTTTTTAAAAAAATAGCCGCTCCCCACTCCGCTTACATGCTCTGTCCCCAGCAAAAAAAAAAGAAAAGAAAGGAAGAGAAAATTGCAGGGCCGTCAGGAGCAAACCGGCTCAAACAACTAGAAGAGGTAAGTAACAAGCCATGTTCTGAGCTGCGCGTCAGGGTTCCATTCCCCTGTTGGGAGTTATTTTTCAACTGTCACCGGCTCATTATACATTATCCCTTACTTCACATTTAGATGTGTGTGTGTGTGTGTGTGTGTGTGTGTGTGTGTGTGTGTGTGTGTGTGTGTGTGGTCAGTTTGGAGTGGGAAATACATGGAAAAAACATAACGGACAGTTGTATGTGTATATACTAAACATCATTAGGGATTTACAGAAACAAAAAAATTTCTAACATATAGTCACGTACAATAAAAATTGCATCCGTCTGAAACACGCAATGGCAGTTACACTGTGCTGTGCACCGCTTTGGTTCAGGTCTAAGAATTAGCCCCTCAACTCTAATGCTGAGTAACTGTTAATGCTGTTCTAACTGGATTGTTGAATTTCAAGTTAATTTTGTCAAACATACATTCATGTTGAATATGAAATGGAGGTTTGTATGATTTACCTTTGGTAATTGTCAGTCAAAATGTTGATCCATCAACATGATAACTTGTAGCTGTGTCTTCATCTCTCCATCAGATGCCTGTGAACTGGAACTGGACACAAACACAGTAAACAGAAACCTCAAATTCTCTGACAGCAACATGAAGGTGACAAATCTGAAAGGGAATCAGTCATATCCGGATCATCCAGACAGATTTGACCACTGGCCTCAGCTGCTGTGTAGAAATGGTCTGACTGGTCGATGTTACTGGGAGGTTGAGTGGAGAGGAGGGGTGTCCGTATCAGTGACTTACAAAGGAATCAGAAGGAGAGGAAACAGTGTTGACTGTGTTTTTGGGGGGAATGGACATTCCTGGAGTCTGCACTGCTCTGGTGATGGTGACTTTGTCTGTCACAATAACAAAAGAATACCCATCTCCTCCTCTCCTTTCTCTGTCTCTTATAGAGTAGCAGTGTATGTGAACTATCCTGCTGGCACTGTGTCCTTCTACAGAGTCTCCTCAGACACACTCATCCACCTTCATACCTTCAACAGCACATTCACTGAACCTCTTTATCCAGGGTTTACAGTCTGGTCACCTGGTTCATCAGTTTCTCTGTGTTCTCTGGTCTGAGAGTCTCTCCTGTGTAGAGAAACACTGCTGACAGAGGGGAAGCTCCTGAGCTTCCATCACACACATTAATGTTTAAATGGGATCTATTATGCTTTTTAATATTTTGTGTCATACATCGTTACAATGAAGGATGTTCATATCAAATGTGGTCAAAGTTTAAAATAGTGAGGCAACATTTGTTTGAGTAATCCCTGTGAGCCAAAACCTCAGGCTTCAGACCGTTTTATATAGAGTACTCTGTTTCAGACTGCTTTTCTTTTACTAAGGCTAGAGTATAACATCATAGGCTGCCTGGTTCACACTACACCACATTTCTGTCCATCCGGGTGAAGAAGTGAACGATAAAAAGATAAAAAAGGTTGGTGCATCCCTAGTTCAAGAAAGTTAATTTGTATATTTTATTATTGTTTTACAATCTCATGCATGATTTTATTGTTCATTCTGCTGAACTAGTTAATTGAAATACATTTTACTCATTGATTATTGTTTGACATGATCATTGTAACACATCTAGGGTGAATTCACCTATTGTGGGACATTTTTTGCAATTCAGACTTCTGGTCTATATTGTGATATGAAGCAAACACTTTCAATATACATCCAGTACCATTCTGAAAACCCCAGGTTGTGATCTAATAAAATCAAAAGAAAAAATACTGATATTACATTCCTAAAAGAAATGCTAAATAATGATTGCCAAGTTGTCTCAGGCAGTCAGCATTTCCTAATGTGGGACAGTTATTTCCCTAATGTGGGACACTAAAAGGTCTGTTTAAAAGTCACCTTAATTCACATAATAAATGTTTATTTTCAAACGTCTGTTTACTAAAATAACCTTTAATGTTATTGCTGTTAATGGCAAATCAAACAACAGCAAATAAAATAAGGGTTGTAATAGTGCTCCATGTTTTATTCCATAGTCGTCTACACGCCTACATACCTTTAACCCTGAGTTGTAGCATGGATTTTGGGACATTCCAGGCCCTGCAACCTCAG
This sequence comes from Epinephelus awoara, assembly GCA_035609425.1. Taxonomy (NCBI): domain Eukaryota; kingdom Metazoa; phylum Chordata; class Actinopteri; order Perciformes; family Serranidae; genus Epinephelus; species Epinephelus awoara. The sequence continues at coordinate 41,967,970 of CM069294.1, read as the reverse complement.
TTGTGGGACTCCACCAGCCCCAGCAATCTCTCTGAACTCTGCTATGGCTCCCCTCATTCTGTCCTCCCTCCTGTGGTTGAGCTTTCTTTCCCTTCTTTCTTTCTTTCTTTCCCTCGCTTCATCTCCCTGCCTTACTCGCCTTTGCCACTGTGATCTGAAATACATTCCATTTAATTAATCAGTAATGGGATATCCTGTGCTAACTTCTGAATTTAAACATTTATCATGAACATTATTTAAAAAAGTCAATAGTTAGAAACAAAAAACCCCTAAACCATTTTAGCATTTGATACAATGATACAGCAACTCCCAGTTATTGAAAAATGTTTGCTCTTTATTTAAAATATCCCAAATAATGCATTATAACAATAAAATCATGTAAACAACCATTGCTATTGCTCAGTATATTCAACTACACACAGTTGTGCCTAACAGAAGCACATTTGGAGCTGTCCCACATTAGGCAAACCATAATGTCCCACTTTAGGGAGTCATGTTTCCTAAAGTGGGACAGTAGGAATTTTGATTGAAATTCTAAATATTAAGAATATTTACACCACATTAGGATATTTTGTGATGCATAAACATATTACAAACACATTCTGATAAACAATTAGCAATATTGTTGTTGTTTTTTAAGAAATGTATGCCCTTAATATCAACTTTGTCTGACCACTAGTCACTAACCTCTTGGTGGTCTTCACACAGAGTGCTTCCTGTTTGAGGGCTGCCCCGCCTCAATAAATGATTGGACATTTCAGATGTCATGTAATTTTGATCATGTTATATCACAGCTTGTGTGAGCCCACAGTTACATTAACTTTCTTTTGCAAGGGGAAGACGTATCCCTGCTTAAGCTTAAGTGTCCCACATTAGGCGAATTCACCCCAACATGTTACAGTAAGCAACTTATACAACAGTTAGTTCCGACCGAGTAATTTGACTGGACGAGAAGCATTCTGTGAGTGCTGATATATCACTAGGACATGTAACAGTAAAATCACTCCGCTCACAGGTGTTATAAATATAAACACAACTGTTAATTAACCAGCTGTCACACTCGCTACATCAACGCAAACTGACACTATAGCGTTACAGCAAGAAGATTGATATTTTCCCCAAAATTACATTTGAATTAAATTGAGTGGTCGTCAGGAGAGGACGAGGAAAAGGAAAGCCAGGACTCTTCTGTGCAGACCTCCAGGTGTGTTTGAATCCGGCCATACCAACATCCAGGTTTGCCAACGTTTCATCAGCTGAACTGGACGAAGTTACACAGCTGCAGATCAATATAAATACAAAGTAGCTTGTGAGTTCCTGGTGTGTGTGCTGCGTTGCATAGCAACAGACTGGGGATACTGTTTTTTTTCTCCGCTACATAACATAGCCTACTTAAATAATTTTTTCATCACCTTTTGTGAACATTTCCTTACTCAGCATTGCTGTTTAAGTTGTTGTTGAACTGTAAAAGCAATATCCCACTCGAGGTCGTGGAGGCCACAGCCGTGACGATATACAGTACAACATCTCTCCCTCTCCTGTGATATTGCTAAATTAGCAAATAGGTTTTTTGTTGTCAGCTAGGTTGTTTAGATGCATTGTGGGGCCAGGAGGAGGTCCGTCAAGGGCACCAAATGTGCTAGGGCTGCCACTGGCTGGGTGTGGTCATAGGTGCAATACAGCACACTGCTGCCCACAGCCACAGTCCTGTACTACAACACAGTACTGATGTTAACTTTCTGTTTAGACATCTGTGGAATTTAAAAATTTACTTTGGCTTCATCTGGTGGTTGTATGAGGAATGTCAGGCACCAGTGCAACCAACTGATAATTATCCCACTGTCATCATTAGTCATGCTTCCACTGTCATTACACACATATTATTATTGTCACATACATATACTAATATATACCTACAACATATTGTACCAAAACAGCCGTGTTGTTGTAGGCTACTGTCATTACGGTCTGTCCTGCATCTCTCTCTGTCTCTGTCTCTCTTCCTGTCTCATTGTGTCATACAGATTACCGTTAATGTATTATGTTGATCTGTTCTGTACGTCATTGCACGTATGTCGTCCTGGAAGAGGGATCCCTCCTCATTTATGGTCTTTCTGAGTCTGTTTGTTGTCATTTTTAATCTCTTTCATGTCTGTACATGTATTTTCAAGTGGCATCTTGCAGGTGAAGGCCTGGGGGGCCTGATACTTTGGGCCCCTGGTCTAAACTGCAGTGTACATCTGTTAAAACAATGGAGGAGTGCTGTCATCTTTTGGTAGAAATATATAAAAGCACATATTTTTATTTAGTTGTAGATTTTTATTGAACAAATGTCCCACTTAATTATAGAAATGAATATAAATCCATCCATTGTTTGTCCAATACATTTCCAGTATAATCAAAGGACAGAAACCCCCAAATTAAAAAAAAAAACACAAAAAATAGAAGACATTTGGCCATAGTAGTCCACTTTTCATCATAAACATACATCTTAAATTTGATGTCAGAGATTAACAGGACATTCATGCATACTTTTACTTTTGTTTTTTTTTAGTCAATAAAACTTGTGTATCTTACCTCACATAACCATGAATATAGAACCTTTACTCTTAATGAAGCATTTTGAGCACATTTTAAGACTTTCTTTGCACGCAAAACAATAGCACTGGTTTGTTCAAACGCCTGTAAGGTTTGCCTTTCTCAGACAAAAACTTCCTGTGGCTGGGCTAAAAATGACCAATAACAATGACTTTCTGTTGCTTTGAAGTAATGTTCTTGCAGTTCAACAGATCAAGGCCTTCAGCTCTTTCTTCTGCCATTAACGTGCTGGTTGGGAAGAAAAAAAATGCAATTCTGAATGATCAAACAGCCTCAGCCTATATGATATGTCAACACTGTTTTGCTGCTGTAACATGGTAACCCAAGCAGTAGTGAGATGTATTTGCTGTGTTTTAGTTTTACAGTTTTAGAGGTAGTGTTAATTTTCTACTTACAGCAACTGTAAAGTGCGTTGACGCGGGCAATGTCATTGGCGCTCATCTGTGTGGCACGCCCAAAGCTAAGGTTAGGGTTGCCCTTAGAGACGATGGTTGGCTTCCCGTTTTTGGAGAAGGCGTATCTTGAAGACACAAACACAACATTGTTGGTATACAGAGCTGCACACACACACACACACATTTTGAGGTCACTGTATTTATGTTTAGTATTTCCATTTTATGCTACTTCATACTTTTTTCTCCACTACATTTTAGAGGCAAATATTTAAGTTTTTACTCCACTTTTTTTTGACAGCATTGCTACTTTTTGCTTGTTACTTTTCAGATTTAGATTATTAATACAAAATGCAAATCAGCTCATAAATTATGATATATCATGGATGAAACTACCCAAAGGAATATAAAATAAATAAATTTAGTTCCACGTTTACCAGTTGCAACATGTTGGTGATGAACACCTTTTTAAATTATCTTTTATGTTCTAATAACCTTATTGCATAATAGTGGTGAGGCCACTAGATAAGCCCGATTGGGTTTCCAACCTCTCCAGCACACACTTTGTTTATGTTTTCTTTTGAGACCACTGTATAATCCTACTACAAGATGTGCAAATAAACAAAAAAAAAACAATTATCTTTTCTTTCAGTATTTTCAGTATATTTTGATGCCAATACTTTTGTACTTTAATTCCAGCACAAAATGGGAAACAAACAAAGGGACCAGCCTCACAGCACTATTCCAGCCAGTCAGCAACATGGAAGCATTCATGCTCATGCATAGAAACTGGGCATGGCCAGCTGGTTCTCATTCCCACCTTGTTAAATATCACTGCTTTTTCACTGATTACAGTGTCAGACATCGACGCAAAAAGGCACCTTTCATCAATATGATACAGCAGATATGGGTGGCATCGCGTTGTAACACAGCTGGCAACTATGTAATATAAAGAGCTGTTAAGTCCCTATATAGGGCAGGCGGGAGGGGAGGTGCGTGGGTCTAACAAATCGTGGACTTTCAGCTTGGAGCCCGCTTTCCCGTTTGCTTTCCATTTGAATGTTGAGCCAAACCATGACATTTTTTTTAAACCTAACTACGTGCTTTTGTTGCACAAGGAAATGAATGTTAAAATGAGGTGTATTTTGAAAAAGACTATACGCAGTCCCAAAACATAACCAACACAGAAGGTTACCTCGCGCATCATACAGTATTTAGACTTGAAAGTCTACTGACAAAGCACTGATATTTGAGGAGTTGGGATGAGAACGCATTGGAATGGCAATGAATGTAAGAAGAGAAGGCAGTGGGAGAGACAGGGACAGCAAATCTGGCACATGACGGTAGCGGTGTTGACTTGATGTATCAACAGTCTTTGTTTAGAATCACTGACTGTGTTCACTCATGAACACTCACTTGCTGTATTGCATGACAGAGTTGAAGTCGTAGGGAGTACCCAAGTTGTTAGTATCCTCCTGATCAAAGTTGTGTTCCCTCCCTGTACAGGAGAAGACAACAGATTAAAGTATTAAGCACAGTTTTCACTTTCTTTGTTTTCTGTTACAGTGGGTTGAAATTGTTTGCCTGTGGATGCACCTGTTCTCTTCTTCTTCTTAGTGTTGTGATCACTTTATTTCTGGTGTTGACTGCCACAACCACAAACATTATCCCGGCACCATCTAATCTGTAGTGTTGAATTAACTCACTATCATTCAGAGAATATTTCTCCTACTTCTGTGTCTATCTGCCATTTTCTCCTCTGCATAAGAAACTCATAAACCTCCTAAAAGTCCTCCTTCCTACTCCTAACAGTGTTTCACCTTAGGGGCTCTCTTTAGGGCTAAAATTCTTTGAGAATCATTCCTTACCAGGACCTAGCTTGAACTATAGGAGGAAATTCTTGGAAAATGTCAGAAGAGTTTTCATAGAATTTAGACACTAGGAGCAACTCTTTGTACCAGGAAGCTTTGTAAATACAGCCCCTGGGCTTTATCCACAGTGGTTGTGAAGTCACATTACTGGCATTAACTGAATAAGAGTGAATTTATTGTCTGTGACTGTGAATGCAAAACAATGCAATATTACTTACTTAAAGTTATTTAGATAGACCATGACGGTTTTTTCTAGACAGTGAAATTTATATATTATACCTGTATATATTTATACCACTTTGGTTATGTAGGATGTAAGATGCAGACTAGCCTCCAGTGGCCACAAGAGGCTGTGTTGACTGCAGGAGGACCAAGACGCTTTTTTATCAGGAACAATGAACACAATAACGAGAGGAAACTGGTTCCAGTTTTCTGGGCCAGTAGTCCTGTAGCCCAAAATGTATCTGCAAAAATGTGGTACTTTCCAATGGCCCAAACATTCATTCAAGCTGTAAAAACAAATTTTATGGCTAGAATTTATCTAAGCTTTAAACGCATCCCTCTGTTGTTCTTATCATTGTATAACCACAACATAAACATATTTTGTGGCTGAGCTGACCTGACTGAATGTTCTGGGTGAGGATGGCGACGTATTGGTCTCTGTCGGAGCGGACGTGCTCGTGGTGGAAGCCCAGAGCATGAAGAACCTCGTGCTGCACTGTGTCCATGTACAAACAACCATTTTTCTTCAGGGAGACCAGCTGTCCTCGTTGTTGACGGCCCAGGTAGGACCAACACCTGGCACATACAATCACACACACACACACACACACACACACACACACACACACACACACACACACACACACACACACACACACACACACACACACACAACACAATAGCACAAACACAGGTATTGTTGATGCACTCCTGACCTCTTGTGGAATTTTGAAATCAACAAGCCGACTGGATCAGGCATCCTACACATATCATACAATACATGTCATTTAATACTTACATTTGTATTTTTCTGTTATTGCACTACATGTTTGTGCCTTGTCTTGTAGCTTCTTTTGTACCTGTTTCACCTTACATTCATTTGTTCATTCTTTTGTTTAGCACTAAGACAAGGGAAACCATTTTCTTCCTCTATGTACCATACTGCACTGTATATAGAGACATGATAATTAAGTCTCTCTCATCTCTTGTCTTGTGCAAGCTACACTCACAAAAGCAGAATAAAGACCAGTCTCAAAAAATTAAATGTTTTATATGATTCTGCAAACCATGGGTGCATTACATTTGTATGTTATTTTGTGGTGGATAAGTTAAAACTTTATGTTTCAATAACCCTGTGGTTAGGGTGGTGTGGTGGTTAGCACTGTCGCCTCACAGCAAGCGGGTTTTTGGTTGTGTGTGTTTGGTGTCTGTGCGGAGTTTGCATGTTCTCCCCGTGTCAGCATGGGTTTTCTCCGGGTACTCCGGCTTCCTCCCACAACCCAAAGACATGCAGATTGGGGATAGGTTAATTGGTGACTCTACATTGACTGTGAATGTGAGCATGAATGGTTGTCTGTCTCTATGTGTCAGCCCTGCGATAGTCTGGCGACCTGTCCAGGGTGTACCCTGCCTCTCGCCCAATGTCAGCTGGGACCCTGTGACCCTCAAGAGGATAAGAGGTTAGAAAATTGATGGATGGATGGAACCCTGTGGCTAACCTGTGATTAGGTTAAGGGAAACTCTTATTTCATGACTGAAATGTACAAACACAGTACAATATGGTTGCTCCAGTCCTAGTCAGTCCTGTTTTGCACAATCCCTCCTTCACGTGCATGTGCGGATCATCAACATTTGAATATAATGTGCAAGCAACATGTCTAGAAGGAAAGGGGAAACAAAGTTGGCTTGCTCAACAGTGGAGCGACCATTTCATACAGGGTTTGTGCATTTCAGAATTATGGAGTATGACCTGTAAACAGGTCTAAATGTCCAAAGTATTGAATTTCCCCATTAGCCTAATTTTTCAACCATAATACTGATAATGTACCACCAATGTGAAGTGATTGAGCTGGGCTTAATTTGCCTGTTTAACATTAACATTCTTTTATAGATGGTTCATAGACCATTACCAAGAGCCAGTGCCAGGTCAGAGCCTATAGAAATGTCGTCCTTATAAATGCTCAAAGTGAAAAAAGAGGTCAGAATGATTCAGGCTCCACAGTGTTTTCAATTCAGTATCTCTGATGTATGTTGTATTTCTCCAACAGGCATTACTCCACGAGCAGAAGACGAACCCCAGCCTCCATTAATGCCACGCCAGCTAACATTAATATAGCAGGTCAGTTCAAGTTTGAGATAATTTCAGATAACAGGTCAGTCTTATGCTGATATTGTGTCCAACCTCCAAGGAGACACACACAATAGACACACATTCTGTTATTAAACATTTGTGAAACAGTGTATTGACAGTCAATGTGGTTCATCAGCTCCCTGTGTTCTTATAGCTGGCAGCAGGTCTGCAGTTTAACAGCACCAGCTGTCAGAACGGGACACGTGCCTCCAGTTTGACCTGCAGATCACCAGGTAAGTAGAGTGAAAAAGAGAGTGGGAGTGGGCGTATGTGGTAACACTAGCTGACTTCTTCTCCTGTGCACAGAACCAGGAACTGGAGCTGTAAGATGAGCTCAAGAACCAGGAGGCAGATGTGCAGGAGAAAATCAAGAAAGAGGATCCACGAGGTGCTGTTGAGGAGAAGCTGCAGGGGTGCTGACAGTGCATGAGAACTCCTGAGAGAACTACGAAAATAATCAAAACTTCGAGACTTTGTACAGATTTGTGCTGTTTGCTCACACGACTTGTGTTGGACTACTGGACTGGACTTAAAATTAAAAAAAAAAAAAAAAGGTTCAAATATGTTCATCTGCAAGAAATTACAGTTAAGCCTACTACATTACAACATCAGCAACCCCAGCAATGTAGCAAGGCCAATATCTTAGTAACTGAATGTTTCACTTATTGCAGCTTCATTGTTCGTGTAGTGAGTTATTTTTTTCATTAGAGAAGGCCACTGAGATTATTATTATTAATGCATGTTTATCACTCATTAGATTCTAAAAACAGTTGTCTACCATAATGTTACTCTCTACATTTTGAAATGAACAAATTGTAAGTAAATGCCCCACTAGAGGGCGCATGAGGTTTAACTTCAGCATACTACAGGAGTCAATGGAAGTGTCGTCACTCTGGTATTGCAGGGTCCTAACCCAAGCAAGCTCATTCTCAGCAGAGCTCTAAAATGTTTCTTCTTTGGTGAGGGCAGGTGAGTGGGAGGCATATGTGATGATGATTGGCTTAGGGAGAGTAAAATTTCAACATAAACCAATCAGAGTCAGAGCAGGGCGGGTATTCACAAGCACACAAGCAGGGTTGCTGTGTGGGCTCGTTTTCTTGTGAAGTCGCTTAAATCGCCCCTCTCCTTCTCTGCATACACACAGGTGACGGTCAGTCAATGAGACTTTCCACATTAAATTGCGCGATTAATGGAGTTTCTTTAACCAGTGTAGATAGGCCTCAGTTTACACAGTTTTATCATAATTATTTATTCTATTATGTGTCAGTTTCAGTCATTTAACGTATTCAGTGTTGGAGTTTCATTACATACAGTTTCAGTAAGGGAGGGTGTCCAAGCAATCTGACATATTTGAGTATCTTATAAAAAAGTAACACTATAGTTACTTTTCCAGGTAATTAGTTACTTTTATCGTGCAGTAACTCAGTTTGGGGAAAGTAACTAGTAACTATAACTAATTACTTTTTTAAAGTAATGTTCCCAACACTGCTGGTAACCGTTTAAGGGGCCTGACCCCTTGGCTGGGAACCACTGGACTAAAATATCTATAACAGAACAAAATGCTGCTAACACACTGATGCTCGTACTTGTTCTCGACGAGTACAAGTACGATTATACTTTTACTCAAGTAGGATTTTAGATACAGTACTTTTATTTGAAATCAAGGTTTTTTATGTTGTTGTAGTGGTACTTTTACGTAGGCTCATACTTTTTCCACACTGACAGAATTTACAATGATGACCAAACATACAGGTGATCAGAAGATGCATGTGGATGTAAAAATTACGCTAATGACAGTAACAGAGATTTAATTGTGACATTATCTGGGGAGGACTTTGCATTAAAGAAAACAGTGTGTGAGAGTGTTCGTGCTGTCGTTTTATGTTATGTGTGTACATGTGTTTGTGTGTGTTCCTACCCAGATCCAGAGTAGAAGTAGAGGTAATGCCTATGCCAGTAGCGCTTCCAGACAAAGCGAATACAGGTGGATCTGTGGAATGTCAGCAGGCCTCTGATGATGATGTTGCGCTCGTCTCTGGCTGCAGAGACAAACAACAGGCTGCTGACGAACTGGCCAATCCCCCTCTTTAAGCATAGTAACACACATTTTAAGCTTTTCTACTCAAATCAGAATCTCACCTCATATGTTAGCTGGTAAACATAAGCAGATGAAAAATTTCACAAAAGATTTGTGTGTGTGTGTGTGTGTGTTGAGACAGTATTTCTGCAGACTGCTCAAAGATTTTAGTTTTTTGATAGCTAATCTTTTCACTGCAATAAAACTTTGGTAGCTCTGTCTGAACCAAACAAAGCTGACACGTATGTTGACTGGTTCTTAGGGGTTAGCTCAGGGGTTAAGTTACTGCAGCTTACTGTATCTGGAGGAGATGTAGATAGGCACTATGACGTAGCTTCCACGTTTGGGCCACATGCAGCCTCTGGTCACACAGGGATCTGCATTCCTTTGTAAATTTGGCACAATGTCGCCATGTGTCAGGGGCGTTCCTGCAGAACAACAAATAAACAGGCACTTAGATTAATATTAAAAACAGGGACCTTGAGTTTCATTAGTTTGATGGACCCAGACCAATTAGCAAAGGCTGTACATTTTTAGAGGTTAAAAAAAACTGTCTGACCAGCAGTCCAAAACCCAAAGATACTAATTTTACATCGATATAGAAAGAAAAGTAGAAAACCCTCACAGCTAAACCAGCAAATGTTTGAAATAATCCTTGATAAGTGACTTAAACAATTATTATCATAACTGTAAACTTATTTTCTGTTTACTGTCATCAACTATCGGACAGGGGTGTCATAATGGGGGCAAAGTGGAAATGATTACTTAGGACCCCAGTACAAGGCGGGCCCTCAAAAAGCCTGGAATGTAAAAGAAATTGGTTTTGTTTGCGTTCTTTTTTTAAGTAATTACTGCCATAACTAAATTGAAATTGGCTGAATAAATCAGTTGAAAGACTGAACTTTGTGTAAATAAAATCCTGGAAGCTCCCTGAGGCCCCACTCATCTCTTAATGGTGCAGAATTGTTTAGTCCACCCCTGTGCTAAATGCAGCTAGAGCCAAGTGAGTGACTGCAGGAGCCAACGTCTCATTGTCTTTTTACCATCATGTATTTAGAGTTGGATTCTACAAAACTTACTTATGTCAGCATTAGCTCTGGCGATGATTTCAGAGACGTCCAAAGACTCCTCTGGAAGAAAACAGAGAAAAAAACAATTACCAGCTGTTTAGCTTGAGCTAGCTGTTGGGTGGAACAAAAAAAGAGATTAAAAAAATTTACTTCAGTATTTAGGAAACTTGGAAATTTATTCAGCTCACCGGTTTGAGGTTCATCCTCAGAAGCACCCTGCAACACAAAGGCACGGAATTGCCCTTTTTTTTAAAATTGTTTTCTACATTTTTATGATGATTCTGATTCTGTCAAGCGAGAACCAGACTAATAAAAATAAACTTGTTTGATGTTTTGATTTTGTTTGTTTGTTTGTTTTTAATTCCTGTTCATATAAATTAAAGGATTGCATGCTCTTTTATGGATTTTGACTAATCTCCCTCATTTTAGAGGCTCACAAAATCCTTCAAAAACCAACTGCATTATCCTAACGTTGCACCAAGTTCATAGCAACTAGTCCATTAAAAGGTAAGATTTTTGGAGATTCTTTTAAATCCCAGTGTTGAAAGAGTCAGACTTACCGAAGGAATGGCCGTCAATGAGAGGAAGAAGAGAAAAAACAAAACTGGAGTCATGACGGTGGTCCACTCCACTGAAACTTTAAATCTGGATATAAAGTCAAAGTATGATTAGTGTTTGGTGGTCATGGAATCTGTTTGATGTATTCAATTGCTAAGGTAAGAACAACAATTTTAAGAAGGAGATGAGTGGAGCATACCTGTCGTACCTGGACTCTGATGCTCAGTGTAGCAGGTGCTCAGCTCCTCGCTCTTTGTAGGCAGCTCACGCTGGGTGTGTCTGAGAATTCACCAATATCTGATGAGCTCAGCTGTCAGTCAAATATCTTGTTCACCTGAAGCTGCTCAAGAATAATAATTGAACTGTCAGAGATTTTCCAGGATGGAAAGTACTTTGATATTTTACTCAAGTAAAAATAGCAATACCCCACAAAAGTGAACAGTTTTCATTATGCACAAAAATGCCCCCCATATTGATACATTATATGATAACTTTAGATTATTGTTACTGAGGCATTAATTTGAAAATCGGTATTTAACTGTAGATGCTGGTAGCAGCTACATTTAAACTATAATGCATTTATAACTGTTAAATTTATTATGAAATAATGCTCAATAATACTCAAGAAAATGTATTTTGCTGCATTTCACCTCTGAAGATTTCTGATATGTAAGTATAGAGAAGGAAGTAAAGAGTAAAGGCAATTAAAAACATATTGTAATCAACAGTACTTGTTGGGGGAAAAAGACAAAAAAACAACAACCATGAATAATCTGAAACAGTATTTGTGCTGTTCAGTAGCCGTGGAATGTATTTGGAAACAATATAAAGTGTTTGAGTTTGGCTTCTTGTTTCTGTAAAATTTACCAGACAAGATGGTAATGCCTGTGCACTTCCAGGGGATGATGCTATTTATATCAAAACTAAAGATCTAATTTATTATCTTCTTTCTCACCAGGTTGGAGCACGATAACCTTCAGCAGTCAGTAGGTGGATTGTCTGTAGGTGGAAGAATGCATGTGAATAGATGAGTGACTAACTGGTTTATTGTTCACTTTGAGACAAAGGGGTTGGAGTGAAAACCAGGAAACACAGTATTTTATAAAGCGTTCTTTAAAGGCATGAAATCCCATTAACAGATCAACATCTTACAGACATATCTTAAGATGTATGTAGAATCATTTCAGTTTAGAGGGGGAAGGTTAATTATTTTACATTTGATGTGTTTTGTTCAAATCACAGTCATCAAGACTTAAAAGAGATGACAGAATAAGGACATTTGTGTTGTGCACATCTTCAAACACACAAGCAAACAGTAGCAAGGCTGTTAAAAAGTAGTTTATTCACACCTTCAGCTGTCTCCTTCAGAGTGTGGCATCAGGTTGGGTACCTGCAAAAAAAGTGATTTGAGGGTGGTATTTTGTTGTGATTTTTTTTTCTTCTTCTTTTTACAAACGCAGGGCAGAAATCTGATAGCAGAAATTCCACAAGCGCACAGAAGCATCGTGAGCGCGAGGAGAAGAGCTGAAGCTGGAGCAGGAAATCTGTGCAAGCAACATAGTAAGAAACAGAGTAGATCTAAGCACAAGCAGAGGCTATTTGAGTGCGAGGGCAGGGTTTTAGGGACAATATTACAAAATCTGAATGTGAAATCAATAAATAATGCTCTCAAATTGATATACCAGTAGACCAGCGGCTCCAGTGTTCTGCTAAGTAAAATTATTGTTTTTGTCAATGGACTCTGGTGGCTTTGATTAAATGGCCTCAATTCCACAGCAGAAAAGACAAGACCAAGGTAAAGCTGTACAAAATATTCTAAGTATAGCGTACACATAAACGGATATTGATTTTCATGGTGGGCCTTTTTTCTGGTGGCTAAAACTGAACCAATTGAGGCAGCATTTCCTCAGCGCTGTTTGATTTTATGTACATGATGCAAGTGTTTTCTACTTTATTCTAAATAAACATTGTGATTCAGTTTATATTTGGTTACGCATATTCCCTATTACATATACAACATGATATTTTAAGCTTTTTTTTCAATAATAGTTCAATGCCTTATGTTCCATATTTGTCGTCTTCATCATCAATGTGCGAGCAGAATTTGTGGCAAAAAAACAAAAACAAAAAAACCCAACACAAAAAAACAACACTTTAAAATTAATTATTATTAGTTTTAGACATACAGCAGTTGGAATCGTGGGACTCCAGACAATGAGGAAGTAAAGCCGAATCAGTTAAACATGGAGGTTAAAAATCAAAAACACTCAACTTCAGCAATTAAAACTCCTTCAAACTTGTTCACCAGGAAACAGTCTCTTGTATAAGTTCAAAACCAGCACATCGAGTCTTGTCCATCCAACAGAAATATGCAAGGGGCAGTCATGTGTGTCACTTTAAAACATTCATCACTCATGTCAGTTTAATTATTATGAGAGGAAGGACGTCTCTTGGTTGTACACAGCGGGGTTGGGATTTAAAGCGACATTACCTGAAGCTTTAGAGCAGCGTCACAGTGACATAGCTGACCTAAAAATGACATTTAAGTTTGACTTCCACAATGCTACCTAAAAGAACGAACTGTTCTCAAACACACTAGGGAATGTGGCGCAGCTGCATGTTCTTGTTACGTGCACATATGTGACATGTTGGTCTGTATATGCTTTGCTGTTCACTCTTGAATTACATGCCAACAATAGTACAGAGTAGAACAGATCAGAGGAGTTTTATTCTGTTGATCTCTTAGTATTTACATCTTATTTCTCAGGGTTGTGTAGAGATAATTATCTTATATGTAGTACAAATTATTGGGAAAAGATAAAAATGACCGGATGATATGTATGTGAGACATGTTCTGGACAGAACTAGAAAGATGGTTTCAATTAATGGCATGCTTTACCTGTATTTTAATGTAAACCCACGGGGCCTGTCTGCATTCAGAACAAAGATCACAGTGTCCCTTTTAGTCACTGTGTCGGCACAATGAAGCATACCAAGCAAATTGACTAATAGGGAAATATATGTGATGGAAGCATCTCTTTAAAAGCAAATCAAATTCTTAGTCAAATGGAAAACTGTGTAAAATATATGTTTGATGTTGAGAAATCAGGTCATGTGTCTGCAAAATTTACCCTCAGGGAGTGACATGCCTTCACTCAAAAGCTTCAATTTTCATTCCACAATGTTTTTGGTTGTTGACTTCAGAACCTAAAAGTCAACTTTCCCCATGCACTGACTGGTTATATTAAGATGGAACCAAACAGATTTTGAGTGGGAAGAAGATTTACTGCTTTTGTGGCTTTAGTGTGTGAGGCGGGGTTGATATTTAAAACTGACTGTCAGACTCAGAAAAACAGCAACACTTTGTGTAAATGTGGAAAATGTGTCTTTCTTTTTTTTTCTTTTTTTTTTTTAATGAATAGCGAAAGTATGAAGACAGTGTTCCTAATTATAAAATAACTTGATTCGTGAGGTGCAACACTGATGTTGGATGATAAAGTCTGGCTTGCCGGGTTGAGGTCTGGGCTCTGTGCAGACCAGAAAGCTCCCTCCACACCAAACTGGGCAACCATTTCTTTTAAGAACCTGTTTCTGTGCACTAGGACTTTTTCATGTTGAAACAGGAAAGAGATTATCACAATCTGTTGCTACAAAGTTGGATGCATGCAGCTCAGTGTGTTTTTCCTTATTTATTCAGGTATCTATAACTTGTTTATTCAAGCTTTAAATCATAGGAGCAAACTTAAAATGCTGAATAAAACTACACATCAACAAAAGTTTTTTTTTATGCGTCTGGAGTTTCCCCGTAATGTTTCTGGCTTAGCAGGTTACGGCGACTGACATGTACTTCACAGTACTGTACATCCTAAATGTCTGTAATTATGAATACCAGTGTCTGAAAACGTGTCAGTGTGTGTGTGACACAAGGGCACACGTGTAATTATGGCTGGGTGGATGAGCGAGTGAAGGCACATGGTATGAAATAAATTTTTTTTGGAATGAAACTGTTCAGTGACACAGACAATAACTTCCAGTAGATCAGGCTGTTTCTTCACACGTCACACTCGTTTGTATTTACAGTAAATTCATTCTTCATTTTCATTTTCAATTTCATCATTGATTGATATTTTTATTAATATAATAAAAAGACTTTAAAAGAAATGTCAGCTTTCACTTTGAAGTGTGGGTTGTCGCCACAGCTGCAGAGAAGAGCAGTCACTGGCTGTGGCTAAAAAGAAAGGAGACAGTGTGGGGAGTTAAATGACCACTTAGTCCCATGCAGCACACACCCAGGTCTGATCAGCCTGTGGTGGGCCTGCCTCAGCTGAGGGTGTCTTGTGATAAATGGCAGAAACACCCAGTGAAGCTGGGGTACACAACTGAAGATGTGCTGCATGGGAAGAAACATCACTAAGTGGTCATCATCAAGCTCAGCCCAACCCAGAGGTCATCTCTCTCTCAACCCACTCTTCAGCATCGAACTGAAT
The DNA here is from genome assembly GCA_035609425.1 of Epinephelus awoara. Taxonomy (NCBI): domain Eukaryota; kingdom Metazoa; phylum Chordata; class Actinopteri; order Perciformes; family Serranidae; genus Epinephelus; species Epinephelus awoara. Next base: position 41,952,564 of record CM069294.1, on the reverse strand, counting down.
CATTAGGGATTGTAACATCTATCCTGCTAAGAATTCTGAAAACAAGGGACACAATTTTTTTTAACATAGTTTCTTAATTTAAAAATTTATCCCACAATACATCTAAATCTTTCAACTTGTGTTTAAACTTAATCACAAATATGTTTTAAATTACACTTTTGAAAAAAAAATATGAAAAATGTTTTAAGTGTTATTTAGATGAATTTAACTTTAGAGGTCAGGGTTGGGGACAGCTACTTCCCAATAGAAAGTACACTATAAATGGTGATTTTGTATATATTTAGCTTATCACTTTTTCATGTAATGTCCTGGGTTTAAATAGGTCATAACATAATCTTTGTAAATATCTATGTCTGAATACTCAATTCTATTATTTTTGTTGTTTTTTTGTTAAGGGACAGCACTTTGCACACAATTGGTAGAATGCCCCATAGCCTACATAACACTTCCATGACATTCTAGTTTTTGACAATTTAGCCTGACACATTTTTAAGTAATGAAATAGAGAGACAGAGCAGTGTTTGACACTGATTGTACCCACTGCAGTCAAGCAATGGCTTCTGCTGGTGTGCGGCAACACCACTTGCACAAACCACATCAGTGCACCATAATACTAGAACTGATATTAATAACAATATTGGCATTTTTTGGGGCGTATTCATGACAGCATCTCCATATTTGTTCATTTTGGGCTTTTGTTTGATTTTAAATCAATAAAGTCATCTTGACATTGTGGTACCTGCGTCCTCTACAGCAGACGATGCCACTCAGCCATGTTTCATGCATACACTCTACCAGGAAGACTTAAAATACAGAATACAACCAGGTGGAGGCATGGCTAGATGAATCTGTTAGTACACTGTGGAGTAAAAATAAGCTGCCGGACCCATAATAAACCTCATCACCTCACCTCTTCCATGCATTGTGTACAATATTACAGTGCTGGCTCACAGATTTTCTGTGTCGTTATATTATTATGTGTCGTTTTAGGAATATGCATCATGTCAGCCCAAGGCTCAAGTAATGAAAGTCTTAAAACTGTGTTTTTGATGAAGGGTCCCTCTTATAAAGCAGCACCCAACTGAAAACACTTTCATGTTGATTGATATGGTACCTCAACATATATTACTGTACTCCCAAACAAAGCCACACAGGGAACCTGGTGCTTTTCGGGGCCCCTGAGCTCCGCAGTATCATCTCAGTGGAGAATAAAAGAATCACACTGATTGTGCCGCTCTGCAACTGGTTCAGAGTTAATCAGTCACACATGAAGAAAGTGCTCAATGTGATAGATTCACAGATATTCGGGAACTAATCATTACCTAATGATGAATTAATATAGGATCCCTCACTCTGTTCTCTGTAACTTATCAAATCAAATCAAATCAACTTTATTTATATGGCGCTTTTCATACAGGAGTAACACAAAGTGCCTCATAGAGGTAAAAACCAACCAAGAACCAAAACAGAAAACAAAAAAGAAAAGAGAAAATCCAACCCTCCCACCCCACATAGAGATACATAAATACACACACACACACACACACACACACACACACACACAAGCTCACACAAGCTCACACCCACACACACTAGCTATCACTAAAGAGACATGGCCAAGCACCGAGAGTATCAACAGTATATAGTCCTCCATAATTATTAGGAAAGTAGCCTGCCATTTAAGGATTAACAAGTAGGCTTCCAGGTCATTCCTCATTTGTTCCCTCTCTTGTTTCACTAATTATTCACTGCTGATTAGACACTCTATGAGATGTGATGGGTAGTTACTTTTTAATTTTTAATTTATTTAATTTTATATACTTTATTAATGCCCCGGAGGGGAAATTCATTTTTTTCACTCTTTTGTCATTAACACACAGGTCCGAAAGACACACACATGCAAAAACAGGACCTATACGTGCACAAAGTGGAGAGATGTCAGAGTGAGGGGGAACCTCGGCAGTGCTCAGGAAGTGAACTGGCACCTCTCCAGCTACCAGTCCATGCTCCATATTTGGTCTGGACGGGGACTTGAACAGGCGACCCTTCGGTTCCCAACCCAAGTCCCTATGAACTGAGCATCAATTTATTGTTAGTTCCTCATTAGTTCCCTTACTTGTTTCTTAATTTAACTAGTCATAAACAACTGATTAGCAACTCTGTTACATTTGATGGGTAGAATGAACCATTAACTAAGAGTTAGTTACTCATTCATTTCTCATTAGTTCCCTTAGTCATTACAAATTAATACATTATTAACTAATGATTAGCTCCTGTGATTGAGAGTTACTCAAGGAAGGACCATTAACTAATTGTTAGTTCCTCATTCTTTCCTCATTAGTTCCTTAGTAACTACTCTTTTTTATATACCTTATTGTAAAGTGTTACCAAATTGTTATATACCTGCATATTATTAAATTATAATCATTATGAAAAAAAAGTAAAGTACAACTATCTTGGAACTTTACTTGAGTAAAGCCCTTAAGTAAATATACTTAGGTTCTGTTCACCACTGTAATCTAATAATCCAATGTAATGTGAGGCACAGGGGCCATTTGTCTGCACTTTTTCTTACAATAGTTCTTCAGCTAATACTCGTGATTTTTGGTAAGTAGAGTTTTGAAAGAAGGATTTAGTTAACAAGAAAAAAAGTCAAACAAGTGTCTGTTTCTGCCTGCAGTTACATTTATAAAACAGTTAGGCTGCTGTTTAAGAATGTTGGAATCAGTCACACTAATCCAGTTTGGGGCTTCCAGTTTTACTATAGTTTATTTGGTTTTGGTCAATCACTGTCAACCTGCCAGAGCGTCTGATATGATCACCTTTAGCTTTCTGTAAACACACTCATCATCACCTAGAGCTGCTTTGGGTTGCAAGTTTATGTTCTAGTTACATGTTCTCAGGTATGTTACAACTGCACATGAAACTCAGTCGACACTTTAAAATGTACTCTCCAAGATTATTTTTAAAATATTTGTTTGTCCTGCGCACAAAGACAACAGACTGAATACTGTGCTTTTTCACAGCTGTTTTAACTTGATTTACTCCAAAGTCAAAAAACATAGTCATTCTCTTCTTTCTCCTTTATTTCTCTGACATCACAACCTGCTCTCATTCACAACTTGTCACATACTGACATGATACCCATGCACAGATGCACAGTTTATCAGCAGTATCAGACACATCAAGTGACAGCATTTTTTGAAGCTTTGAGCAACTGCTGTAATAGAAAGAGTGAAAAAAGTTTGCATACGGAGGTTGGCAGGGGAGGTTGATGGATCAGACCAACTCTGAACTTTCACCCAGGAACTTGTTGTTTGTTTCCTGTGTTATACCAAAGGTCAAATTAGTTATTTTAATAACACCATAGTGTGCTTGTATGTATAGCATGCTATGGTAGTGATTGTCAGATTTGACAGTTAAAAGACAAGGGATTAAAGTAAGAGTTACATCTTGTAATAATGATTATTGTTTTGATGAATCTTTTAAGCTTATTTTCTTTAATAAATCAGTCCAAATCTTCTCCATTTTTGAGTTTATCTCCATTCATGTCCTTGGCATTGCCTGGCACACACCAGCCATGACAGGTATTTCATTTTTGTGTTCTGATGCCTATCCTCAGTCATCCATGAGAGAATTATATTCGTTGGGCTTCTCTTGATACATACAAACACTTTATTTAGTTTGAAGTTTGACTCCCTCATACTATACTAAAGCAAAACCAAGCCTGCCCTGCTCTCCACTGGCCATAATGGGTATTGCACCTGGCAATAGTTAAAGGGAAAAATTACTCAGTAAAAGTATTATACTGAACTATTACAATGATTTTGGACACATTAAAGTGAATATCTACAAACACAGACTATTATGAAAAAAAACCCTGAACAGAGCAGAACAATGAGACTATTAGACATTACACTGAACTGAGCCTCTGAGGTGAAAGGCTTTTGTGTAGAAATTAAATGTGACTTAGAACAAAATGATTCTGTCTGGTTGAATCTTTCATTCATATTATTTTCAAATGAAATCCCCATGCATGCAAGTCATTAAAATCATGGCATAGCAAATAAGACCATTACTGTTTTTGGTAAATTCATGTATTTACATTTCTGATACAATAACAAAGACAACATAAAATACAACTTTAAGTGATTGTAAATATTCTACATACATTTCTGCCATCACATAAAAAAACATCACAAAACAACACAGCCATGATTTTTATCAATAACAGGAAACTGTGCTTATAAACAGTGAATTAATATAGTTTTGCCCAGATTCTACTCCTACTCTATTTTCCCAGTCAATCAATCAATCAATCAATCAATCAGTCAATCAGTCAATCAGTCAATCAATCAATCAATCAATCAATCAATCAGTCAATCAGTCCCATTATTTGTTACCAAAGGGGATGTGCAGCAGTGAACACAAACAATAAAACACAAAGCACATGAACACATAATACAGATACAGAATAAGAAAGAAATTAAAAGAATTAAAAGTATTTTACACTATTTAAGATTAAGTTAAATTAGAAATAAAAATCTCAAACGCATATAAACCAATCTCAGTATGATGATAGATAATAAAGTCCTATATTTCATCACTCAGCCAGCAGTTTTTCACTATGCTATCAGAGAGCCGCTGTTGTGGAAGCACAGCGCCCACCCACTGGTTCCTACCTGGTTAACACCGTTAGCTTTGTCAGCACTGCTGCTGTTGTGTAGTGCTGTTAAATTAGCGGCATTGGCTGTTAGCCGCAGACTCCAGTGTCAGCGCTACCTCCAGTGTCCAGACAGTTCATACACTGTGAATTTCACAGTCAGCCCTTTAAAACTAAAAATGAAAGAAAAATTAAGTATGCCAATAGTCACTGTTAATGGTCAAATGTATTTATAGAAAATTAGGTTACAGTTCAGGTTATCAAAACAATGCATGACATCATGCAGTGTTTTATTTTTGGTATGGTAAGAATTATAGCCAAGGAGCAAGTTTTACTATTTACAAGATAAAGGCATAAATGTTATCTTGATATGCTTTTGTTTTCCACCGCTGTGCTGGAAAATATACAGAACTGTGGCCCCAAAACTGAGGTACTTCCAAACTGTGTTTTTTACTCACTCTTTGCTAAAGAGTTTTGTTGCTTCTAAATATGTCTCTTGTGTTTACTTGCCATTGCAGCATTGGTTTTCAATGGCATTTCAGTGTGGGACAGCAAGTTTTCGCTATCTACAAAAAGCCATTTTGTTATACTATTTGATTTCAGGTGTTTTGACTGGCTCAGGTCTGTTAGTCTGTGTTGAGATAAATTAATAAACATTTCTTTGAGCTCTATTTATATTTACATATGGCATTTATATATGGCCCATGGACCAGAACTGGCCTGCCAAAGGGTCAAATCCGGCCCGCTGGATGACTTTGCACACCTAATATTGATGCACTTGTGAAGGCTAAGAGGTGGTAGGTTTGAGGAGCAAGTGAAACAGTAAGTGGCCTTCATGTAAGATGCAGCTACAGAGGCTTCTCCACCCTCACCAGAATACAGTATTGTCAATCAGCAGCTTCAGTAGCTTCCACTTTAGTTTATTGTGTTGATGCCAGCATTTCTACACAGGGGTGGAAATATATGTAAACATACACATGTAATGACAGTGAAGAGTAGACTGACTGAATGTGGAAAAACTGTTTTATCATTTGGTTGTAAAAGGATATTTTCAGAATGGCCTTGTACTTCTTTCTTTACAACAAATGAAAGGGAAAACATTGTGGCTGGTGTTATCTATATGTTATTTTACAGTAGTTTTGCTGGACTGACCCACTTGAGATAAAATTGGTGGCCCATAAACTAAAATGAGTTTGACACCCCTGATTTACAGTGACAAAACTATCCATCTCTTGCACTTACTTTAGCTGTAATTATACCTTGACCTTTGACTACTAAATTCTATCTATCTATTCTATATAAAGTCAAAATTTGTGCCAAATTTGAAGGAATTCCCTCAAGGTTTCTCGAAGTATTGCTTTCACAAGAATGAGAATGACAAGGCCACAGTGACCTTGACCCCTGACTAAAAAAATCTGATCAGTTAATCTTTGATTACAAATGGAGGTTAGTGCAAAATGTAAAGAAAGTCCCTCAAGGTGTTCTTAACCAACCTGAAAACATGATGACCCTCCAGCAGGGTCTGCAGGTTTGACCCCATGGCTCTAGCCTTGGCTCTTACAGTAAATATTTCCACACTTACTTTAGGTACTGTCCCTAAGACACGCCAGTTTGAAAACCACTGTTCTACACAAGGGGGAAGATTTATCCCTCAACCTGTGACAGATGAACTGAGGGTAAAAATCTTGAGTCAGTCCCAAACTCACGCATTCGCCCAAACCCAAACGCAGGGTAGAGGGGTTCAGTGAATGTGGAGTGGAAGATGTGGAGGTGGATCCGTTTGAGCGAAGAGACAATGGAGGGGAGACAGTAGAAGGACACAGTGCCAGCAGGCCAGTCCACATACACCGCTACTCTGTTGGACTCAGAGGGTGGGTGTGTATCGATGTCCACTGGTTTGTTATTGTGCCACGGAGTGTAACTCTGATCGCTGCAGAAGAGACTCCAGGACTGATCGTTCCATCCAATACAGCAGTCATCGCTGTCTCCTGTCCTCTTGATTCCTCTGTATGTCACTCCTATATGAACCCTTCCTTTCCACTGGACTTCCCAGTAACAGCGCCCAGTCAGACCTTCGCGACACAGCAACTGTTTCCAGCTGTCAAATCTCTCTGGATGATCAGGATATGGTTGCTTCTCCTTCACCACCATTACTCGTCTGTTGTCATCAGACAGTAAGAGGTTTCTGTCTGCTGTGTTTGGGTCCAGTGAAAGCTCACAGAAATCTAATGAAGGAAATAAGACATAAAAATGTAAGTTGACTTAAGTTAACCACAACTGCAGCTTCACATCAACTGAACATGATGTTAGGTGGACAGACACATAACTCACTAGATAATAAGGACAAAACAAAATAAATGAATGAGGTAAAACTAAATGACATTTCAGTCTTATTATCAGACTAAAATTGTTATAATAATGGGCCACTTTTACTGCAGGACTTCAGAGCATTGATATCAATGTTTTTGCTCAAGAGGTAGAAAACCTACAACTATCAGAATGCACAGTGCCACACAGGACCAATAAACCCTCCAGCTGGTGGGTGATGTAATGCGAGCTTAGACATTTTTCCAGAAGAAACAATATTGGGGCAGGCGGTAACAAACAATATGGAGTTACAGCTAAACAGCACACTAAAATCGATTTCTGAAAACCTTTGAGGCACGAAATAGGCAACGCAGTAAGGGAGTCTTCTTTTTTGTAAAGTACAGGGATCTGAATGGTGCCCACTTCCAGTTCACAAATTTTTGTATTACACCCAAACAGTACACTAAAATGTTTCTGAAGACAATTTACACAAAAAAGTAGGTAGTAACAGAATCTTGGTTTATAGTTAATCAGCATGGTTTAGATTCACAGTTTGATTGAAGTTCGGTCTGAATTTGAGAGAAAGTACAATCTGTAGTTTGACCAATGACAGTCCAGGCCCCATGGTTTGACTTCGGATTTGAAGTTAATTTTTGTAGTGGCCAAACAATGCAATTACACCATCACGTGACACTCTGAGGCCCAAATGACATTTTCATATTGACTTTCATGACGAGAGAGACATCTGTAAATCAGTGGATTAAGTTTTGAGGAGCAGCACAACCTCTACAAAATGATTTGTTTAACTATGAAGATTTAATCAGTTTGGCCTGACAACACTTGGGAAGTCTAGATAGCTGAATGATTAAATAATTGTATCCCCATTCAAGTTCTGGTCTATAATTTAGGCATAGAATATAGGAATGAACGGGGTCCTGCCTTCGATGCTGTAGCTAGGTTTCTTTATACATCTATGCAACAGCCTGAGAGCCATCAAAAATGTGCCGGATGGTGCAATTTTTGCTGGGAGAGGAGCAGGGTAATCTGGGCATGAGTAAAATGGAGGGATGTTAACCATAGTTCATTTACACACACTAACCACATTGATATGATATGAAGGTGGATAAATATCAGCAAAGTATCCTATTAATGCCTAACCTTTTTACATGAGCAGTAATCAGACCAGTGACACTAGAAAAGTTTAACTTACACCTGAGAGGTGCTGAGTACAGTCGGCATTTTCCACAGTGATCAGTCCTAGGAGAGAGGTACAGACTTGTGAATGACACAGAAAGACAAATGGACACATGCCCACAGAAAACTTTACAACTGTATCTGTACAATTATATAATCTACTACTTGAGAGTTTCCAGTTTCCAGTGCGGATCCTCCAGTCCAGCAGACAGAAGCTTTATCCCTGAGTCATCCGGATGGTTGAAGCTCAGGTCCAGCTCTCTCAGGTGGGAGGGGTTGGACTTCAGAGCTAAAGCCAGAAGAGCACAGCCTTTCTCTGTGATCAGACAGTCTGACATTCTGCAAACACATACACAAAGTACACCCTCATTAATCAGTCATTTTTCTGAAATAGCTGTTAAATTGAGAGGTTCACCTTTAGCTCACTTCTGACAATGACAGTTTTTGGAAGAACAAAGACAAACAGAGAACAGAATTCTAAAGAGGTCAGATAACTTCAATGATGCATCCTGTAAATGTGAAAGACTACAAATGGACATTAACGTATTTAAATAGTAACTTTTTTTTTTTTTTTTTTAAGAAATACTAACCGGAGAATCTCCAGTCTGCAGTGTGGACTCTTAAGTCCAGCTGAGAGCAGCATTACTCCTGTATCCTGCAGTTCATTGTTACTCAGGTCCAGCTCTCTCAGACTACAGTTCTTGGAACTGAAAATGGAGGCCAGAGCTTCACAGCTTCTGGATGAGAGGTTACAGCCACTCAACCTGAAAAAGAAAAAAAGTTTGAGAGTAAAGTCTTCCCTTGCTCTTTGCCATAGAAATTACCACATCTAACACATTTTATGCTTCCATGTATGTGTACACCTACAGAGCTGTTTTGGATGCTTTGATCACCGGCAGCAGCCTCAGAAAAGCCTCCTCTGAAGCAGAGAACTTCCTCAAGTCAAGCACATCTAGGTCTTTTTGTGATGACAGTAAGATGAATACAAGCGCTGACCACTGAGAAGGAGAAAGTTTTATCCCATATAAACTGCCTGATCTCAGGTGCTGTTGGATCTCTTCCACTAGAGAATGGTCATTCAGCTCATTCAGACAGTGGAACAGATTGATGCCTCTCTCTGGTGAAAGGTTGTCCCTGATCTTCTTCTTGATGTCCTGTAGCAGCATCTCTTTGACCTCTTGTTTACTTCCTGTCTTTTTCAGCAGTCCTCGAAGGAGAGTCTGGTTGGTCTCCAGTGAAAGACCCAGGAGGAAGCGGACAAACAAGTCCAGATGTCCATTTGGACTCTGCAAAGCCTTGTCCACTGCATTCTGGTAGAGGTGTTTGAATGCACGTTTTAATGGCAAGGCATGAACTGAAGTGAACCGCCCTCTTCTTCTTAGTAAATCGATGCCAGTGTTGATGAACGTCAGGAAGACGTAGAGAGCAGCCAGGAACTCCTGGACAGTCAGATGGACAAAGCAGAACACTTTGTCCTGGTTCAGCCCATGCTCATCTTTGTAGATTTCTGTGAACAGTCCTGAGTAGAGTGAGGCAGCTTTTATATCAATGCCACACTCTTTTAGGTCTGCTTCATAGAAAATCAGATTTCCTTTCTCCAGCTGCTCAAAAGCCAGTTTTCCTAGAGCGTGAATGGTCTTCGTGGTCTCTGTGGTCCAGACTGGATCTGTCGCTGCACTGCTGTGATACTTCACATTCCCTTGTTTGGTCTGAACCACCAGGAAGTGGATGTACATCTCAGTCAGGGTCTTGGGCAGCTCTGCTCTCTCTCTAGTTTTCAAAACATTCTCCAGAACTGTTGCAGTGATCCAGCAGAACACTGGGATGTGGCACATGATGTGGAGGCTTCGTGATGCTTCGATGTGGGAGACAATTGTGCTGGCCTGCTTATCATCTCTGAATCTCTTCCTGAAATACTCCTCCTTCTGTGGGTCAGTGAAGCCTCTGACCTCTGTCACCCTGTCAATGCATTCAGGAGGAATCTGATTGGCCGCTGCAGGTCGTGTGGTTATCCAGAGGCGAGCAGACGGAAGAAGTTTACCTCTGATGAGGTTTGTCAGTAGCACTTCAACTGAAGTAGACTCTGTAACGTCAGTCAGGATCTCATTGTTGTGGAAGTCCAGAGGAAGTCGACACTCATCCAGACCATCAAAGATGAACACAACCTGGAACTCTTCAAAGCTGCAGATTCCTGCTTCTTTGGTTTCAGTAAAGAAGTGATGAACAAGTTGCACCAAGCTGTAGTTTTTTGATTTCAGCAAATTGAGCTCTCGGAGAGTGAATGGAAACATGAACTGTATGTCCTGGTTGGCTTTGCCTTCAGCCCAGTCCAAGATGTACTTCTGCGTTAACACTGTTTTCCCGATACCAGCCACTCCTGTTGTCACCACAGTTCTGACTGGTTCACCTCTTCCAGGTAAACATTTGAATATATCCTCACATCCGATTGTTGTTTCTGAACTTGGCAGTTTTCGGGATGCTGCCTCTATCTGTCTCACCTCATGTTGATCATTGACCTCTCTACACTCTCCCTCTGTGATGTAGAGCTCTGTGAAGATCCGATTCAGATGTGTTGGGTTTCCTGCTTTGGCAATCCCCTCAAATATACACTGAAACTTATCCCTTAGTTTAGACTTCAGCTTATGTTGGCAAATTGCAGCACAAGTTTCTGAGGAAACAACAGGCAACTTCAGTCAGTGATTGTGGTGGTAAATTTGTGAAATGTCTCTTTAAAAATAATGATTAGATAATAATGAAGACTAATTTAATCAGGAATCCAATCTCACATTAACAACTTCACATTTGAGCATATTATTCAGACAAAGTGAGATTTGTGTAAAGTTTGTTAAAATTTGGGATTCATAGATCTAAAAGAAAAATTCCATATATCCAGGAGTGGTTTGTTATTCTCAAAAGTGTCTTACTGTTCTGCAAAGAGTCGGCCAGCTGGTCGTGCTTCATGTTCCTCAGGAAGTTCAGTGTGAGCTTCAGAAATGCATCTCTATTGCTTTTTCTCTGCTCTTCCTCTTCACCAGCAAAGATGTCATCATCCTCTCTCAGCCTCTCTAAGGACTCTGGATCTTGTGAATCCAGAACTTTCTTGAACTTCTTCAGCTCGTTTCTCACAAATGTCACAATGCTCTCTTCAAGAAGCTAGAAGAGTAAAGTGTATCATTTAAAAATATTCTTACAATGTTGAAAACAAAGACCTCCAGTAATGAGATAATAAATAATAACACGTTTTATTTAAAAACGCACCTTTCAAAACACCAAAGGTACCCAGAACAAGAGAAATTAATTATATCTCATATCTATCTGCCTCTGCTGAAAGACACAGTTGGCTTCTGAGGCTCCAGTGGCCAAAAATGGTTAATGCAGGAACACCTGCCTCCTCATGTGACACTTGCAACGGGTACCTACCTCTATAAAACATGTCAAACTTGCACATACAATAAACCACCTGGGGCCTGTTGCACCAACAGGGCTTATGCCTGGTCTTCAGCTGAGGTGGTCATAACTTCGTGTTTTAAATCCAACCTAATGATTACACCAGTTGCACCATCTAGACTTAAGACTTGTTCTTGCTAAAACGGTGCATAGGCCTAAATCTTATGCCTAGTGAGGAGTAAAATCAAAATCTAGGCTGTTTCCATAGCCTGAATCAGCAGCCTTACACACAGTACAAGGGCCACAAACTTCTTTTTATCTATCTGACTTACAGACATGAACACACATCTTGTCCTTCACCTTGGCATGTTGAACTATGAGCAAACAAATACTCACCAGTGAAAAGTGCACTACTAATGTCAGTTATCAAGAAAGATAACCAGCTAAATAGCTGGTTATCTGCAGCACATTAAGCAGCATTATCAACTCACCTGCAACTGTTTCTTTTCAGATGCTGATGTGGTACAAACAACACACTGTCCGTCCATCCATGAATTTGTAAGCTACAGCCAATTTTATTTACTTTTGCTCTCCTCTCATGTTTCCTGTGGAGCTCCACTTGCCAGCTGCTGTCAGTCAAACACCAACATGCCTATCCTGTACAGCCCTATCATTTTTTGTATCATGATGTTTGTTAAATTTCCTTTTTTTATTCTCTGATCCCCCATGACAACATTTCCGCAAATGATGAATGATTTGCTACACATATGCCAGACAGCAGGACAATGATAACAATGTATCCAACGTGTCCATGTATCCAGTTGCTGGGCATTCATATGAAAGTGCAGTGGATCTATTCAAGACTAGGCTTAGTTTGGTTGGTACAACCAACGTAAAGTCAATTTAAAGTCCAAACAAAGACTGCCTTAGCTGTTAAGACCAGTTAGTGCAACACATTGTTGTAGCTCAGCCAATGCATCAACAGGAAGTGACTGTCATGGCCTGACGGTGTAAACAAACAGGTTTGAATATGTGGGACTTTCCAGACAATAAAACTCATGACTGCTCTGAAATAGTGCCAAACCAAGAAACATACAGAAACATCAGTCAACATCTGTAAAATGTTGACTGAGAGTGTTTAAAATTGTATTTAGATAAAAAATCACAGCAGTCATTTCCACTGATGCATATACAAATTTAGCGCATGCAATTTAATTTCAGAACACACATTTACATACCATAAAAATAGAGTCCATGTTTTGTTGGTGCTTCTTGGTTGCCCCATTACTGGGAACCTCTGACCCCATCCAGTGAGCTCTGTAGATCCAGAAATAAATGGTTTACATTCTGGAGACCTGCTTTTGTCTCCACGCACAAGGTGGATCCAAATAATTTTACTCTATGGACAGATTTTTGTCCTCACAGGGCGATTAAGTACACACACACACACACACACACACACACACACACACACGCATAAGTCTTGAGGGAAAAGAGTCTAAAGGACATTTTCAAAGTCACTCATTTTTGAATAACCTTTACCATCAATCTACCTGCACTGACGGATAGCAACATTTCATTGTCGTGACAAATCCATTCATTATTTTCATTGAATTTCACAATTCTGACTTGAGCTCAGATCTCTGTACCTCTTAGTGGTTAGTAAATTCACACAATAAAAAACTTCTGTAGGAAGACATCACTCATGGACGCACAGCTGGGTGCAGGTGGGTTTGTTTCTCCTGGTTTGCTTAGCTTCAACCCAACATAAACATTCAAACTCCCAGTTATTAACTGAGCTTTGGTGAATTTCAGACTCTAATTCAAACCAGTAAAGGTACACAATAACAAACTTACACATATTAAATTCTTACATTTGCTTATCAGACTGGCGTCCATCCTTGAAATAAATTGGCTCCCTCAAAGACCTGTCACTCTTGAAGGACACAAAGCTGGGTACGGATGAGTCTGGTCTCTCCTGCTGTACTTGGCTTCAACACAACATAAACATTTCACATTCAAATTACAAGTTATGAACTGATCCTAAAGTACCCCTCCATTAAAAAAGTGATTTGCTTTCTGGTACTTCACTTGGCTATCTGGACTTCACTGTGCAGAAAAAGTTTAACACAAAGAGGTTGTTTTCACTTTCATCTGCTGGAATGGAAACATTTCTCTCCACTCACCTTAAAGAGTACCTATTGGTATTCACCTCATTATTTGTCATAGGTGATAATTTTACAAATGTTATCAGTATATCAGTATATCAACAATATCAGATGTTCATGTTAAACATGACTTTAAATGATGAGATAAATGTATGTAAACGCCATCCCTGTGAGGAAAAACTAAAGTCTTCAGACAGTCCTGAGAGCTCTGTTTCCAAGGTTTGAAGGTTGGCTACAGCCAACATCAGATTGTGAGGGATCTCTTTATATGGTCATCTGTTCCAGGCACACTACTGCAAGCACATTTACATTATGTAGCCTACACTGCTACATGAAGCTACATGCTAGCGCCAGAGAAAGATGTAATCTCGGTTGCCAGTGTTGTTCATTTCTCCCTGTTTGCGGATCGTACTCCTGCTGGAGCATGTTTGATTGTGTTAATAAGCTTTCATTGATGATATTTAACAGGAAAAAATGCCGCTACACAGTCTTTCCCCAGCTGCAAATACACTGCTGTATGTAGCTACATGCTAACGTCGTAAAAGTATCTTGGTTGCTCATACTGTAGTGTTCATTTCTCCGCAATTTGGGATCATATTCCTGCTAAAACATGTCCAGTTGTGTTTTGAAGCCTTTATTGGAAATTTTTCATTTAGAAATTACCACCATTCTCCCCAGCTGCAACAGAGTGATGCAGGAATGAATCCTAAATCCCATAAATGAGTTAGTGGTTCAAGTCAAGTCAATGTTTTTTTTTTTTTTTTTTGAATGGGCTTTTAGTTACATTAGATGCCTGAAATAAGATTTGTAGTTAACACAAGCTTAAGAGGTTTTCACTTTTTGTGCTATGATGTAAAATATGTCGGTGGATACCCCACACATGAAATTTACATGTCTTAAAAAAGGCAGTTGCTAACAAGCGGCTAAATAAGACTACAGAACTAGAGAGTGACACAGAGTCAATTTTTACTACTGTCCCATCCCACTACCACAAAAAAATTCCTGTCGCTTTCAGGTCCCATAACAGAGTAAATAATAATAATAATAATAACAATAATAAGAGGTCCCCTTTGAATCAGATATAGTACAAGTCAAATGCAGTAACATACTCATGCTTTGAATACTTACCATGGCTCACTGATTGGTGCTCCATTCTTGAACTCAATAGGTTCACTTTTAGACCGGTCACTCCTCACAGATACATAGTCTAGCAAAGGTGGGTCTTGTCTCTCCTGCTTTGGTGGGCTTTAACATAACATAGACATTAATTCAAACTCTCAGTTATGAATTGAACTTATGTGAATTTCTGACTCTAATTCAAATCCAAATCAGTAAATAACAAACAGACATGTTTTAATTTCTTACATTTGTTGATCAGAATGACCTTGACCCTTGAACCCAATTGCCATCCACCGGTCAGTCTTCGTGGATACACAGCTGGGTATAGGTGGGTTTGTTACACGTTGATTTTAGAGCTCTGAGATGGTGAACAGTCATAAACAGTCACAGAAAATGTAATCTTACCTCCTATCTCTGGTCTGACTGTCATGTTGCTCAGATGGAGTGACACCAGAGGCAGAGGCCGCGTCCTCTGTCTCCTCAGACACATTCATGTTGGAGCTACACCTTTACAGAAACAAGCTGGACTGATTTTCACAGTAAGGGCTCCTTTAAACCTCGAGAGATATGATCATTCCTATTATTCACCCACATTAATCACAAGTCATTTGTAGGTAAAGATTCTTACCTGTCAAACTTACATCCAGATCACAATTAAAAACCACTAAGTATTAAACCAGAAAGCACTCTGTATTCTCCGTCTGCTCCTGAGGGTTTGTGTGCCCGTATGAGTTATTTCTGTCACATCCTCCTGACTTTATTTTTACATTCTTTTACCAGTTCAACCTGTTTGTAGAGGATGTATCTGTGTGAAACAGATCACATGATGTAGCTCTATTGTGTTTCAAGTAGATGGTGGTAATTAACCTCATCCAGAGGGGTTATTTCCCATAAGGCTAAACCCGTAACATTCACACTGCTATACTAATGAGGACATTCTCCTGACTTTCATCCATTCCCTGAAGGCCTACCCTAACCGTAATCATAACTGTAACTTACCATACTCCGACCTTTGAGCTAGTCTTAAAGGTTCTGAAAACCATTAAGCAACAGGCTCCTTCATGAAGTCACAATTAAAAAGTTTAGGTTCTTCCTGGTTTGAAGACGGGCAGGGCTCAGTGGAAAAAAAGATGACGCAAGACCTCTCTAAATCTTGTTAAACCACACCCACACAGTCCTTACAAAGCATAGATTGTTGATCACGTGCACACAGAAAAGACTGGTTTCAAAAGAATGTCCACATCGGTTACCTGGCAGCTAATAACCAACCTCTGTTGTTTTGTTGTTGTATCTATTTCCTTTGTAAAGTTTATTATTTTTACATTTTCTTCAAGTCTCCTGAGTGACTTTCTGTAATTCATATTCATTTGAATTATTATGCATTTCTTTTCCTTGCAACACATTTCCTTGAAGTCAGAGCCATTGGATAAAATGCACTTCCTGCTATTTTATTTAGTTGCACTTGTACTTCTTGCAGGATTTTTCAAAAAGTTCAATATTATGGACTGAACAAAAAGAAATGTCAACATTTTCCCCTCAGCTTAGTCTTAAAGGGAAACACCACCTAAATTTAGAATTCCAATATGTTATCTCCGTGACCTAGGAAAGTTCAATCAATATTTGTGAGCATGAGCTACTCTTTCTCAAAGCCAAAAACCAAAGAAGTAAGTCTGTGAATGGGAGCCTGATGTCTGATTTTGTGGACCTATAGGTATATGTACACACACACACACACACACACACACACACACACGTATATATTAGACTTTTGAAACAGAACACACGTGAGAAGTCTTTCAATGTCAGTATAAAATGATCAAGTTTTTTAAATTACACCCTTTAATTGTGCATATCAAATCAATAGGTCACTGGTAATGATGTTAAGAGATTTGCTAAGGGCTTTTCCAAGTAAACCCCCTCATGACGATGACATTGTCGATGGCAGTACCAAGGTAAATAGGGAGGGGTACCTGTTCTGCACTGGTTTTCATGTGTGGGTGGAGCATGTCAGGTGGCAACCACATGAATGTCAGAACCCGAGGTTTTCAAACAGAACATTGCATTGTTACAAGATGATCAATGTTATTCACTTCACTTGTCAATGATTTTAATGTTTTGGCTGATCAGTGTATAGTATACACTGATCACATATATTCACATTCATGCATATGTGGTGTGCTTTGCAGCATATGTATCTTTATCATGCAGGTTGCTCAAGATACATGAGCAACCTGTGAAAACAAATTAACTCCTGTGACAATAAAGACCATGCTATCTATCTCCATTTCCCCACACAAATTTGGCTTACATTACAGTCAGTACTCCCCTGGGTGAGGTTAATTACCACCACTTATTGCAGAAACAGTAGAACTACATCATGTGATCTGTGACATTTCTGGCACAGACACAGCCACTGCCAGTGGCGTCCACAGACATTTTGGGGGGCAGGTACTCAGTGAAAAATAAGGGCACCTTGTGCGGCATGTGTAACTGCCGGCTGCCTTATTATAGCAGTGTGAGTAAAACGTGTTCTGCAGACAAACTGTGATAGGCTATTTGTCATTGTAAAGTTTTAACAATAGCCTATTAAGGTAAATACAAGATTACTGCAAGTGTTGTAACGTAGAAATAACTCATGGTTGGTACAAAATAATACCGCCAAACCACTTTGTGTAGTTAAAATAAATCGTGGACAGCTTTTAAGATATTTCAATAAAATTAGAGGAACAGTTCAACTTTAAAATCTGAGCTTTAAAAGGCTAGACTTTGGTCTTGACTCTGACCTTTCTTCTTCATCAATGGGTTGAGGAGGTACATCTGCCTCCCCATCCTCCTTGCTGCTAGTAGATGGCTTTATCCAGGAGAGCAGAGAGCTGCTTCCCTGGGCTGCCTGCTGTAGCTCCCTTTCTTTTTCTTTTCTCAGCCTTTCCTTTCTGGGCATTATGCTTTAATTGCTAAATGAAAAGAGACCAACAGTATGAGTAAGACTGCTTGGTGACATTACAACAAGGCTACTTTTTCTGCAGGCAATTGGGAACTGCCTGTTTGTCATTTAGCAAATAAATTACTGCAAGTGCTAATTATGTAGCCTAATGTAAACCTACACGATACTAAATATTCAGCCGAAGTATACTGATAGCTTCACATGCTGTGCCAATGACAAATTCTACCGACATTGGTTGTGTGGTGGTCATCACGTTATATCAATTATTGATTTTGGTTAGGGTCTAGTTTGTTAAGCAGGTGGACAGACGGCTAATTTAGGCTCAGCTGTTTGGCGCTGTATGAGACAGGCTACTTCACAACAAGGACAAATATATGCAAGTTATAGCTTGGCAACTGAGGCTTATTATTACACTCTTTTAATCGAGAATTGATCAATGATCATGTCAACATGGGATACAATTGCTGGTCAGAAAAATAACTGTTGGCCTATATGTGTTATTTTCAAACTTGAGTAGGGTCGTGTCCAAGTAGCAATATCCCACCCATAGCTCTCCTCTCCTGATCCACAGCCATCAAAGTCAACTTATGCTGCCTCAGTGGCCAACTCGATGGCCCTTCTCCTTGTGGCCCCTGTAATGCCCAGATGTGTTCAGAGATTGTATTTCAGCCAGTGTGTGATTGGTCAATACTAGTCTGACTACAAACAAACTACAGACAGAAACTAGAACACTTCTAAAATACTGATACTAAAATCTTGTCCTGTCATCCATAGATTCTGCATATATATGTATAATCTGTTTATCACCATACTTGCCATCCATTGCTTTAGAATTCTTCCACTAGCTCAGCATATTTTGCCCTCTTCCTCTTGTTGGCCTTCTCAATACCTTCCTCCTAGGGAACAGTGGGTTCCAAGAAAATGATCAGCTTAGGGGCTTATAGGATCAGAATCATCCCTGCCCTTTGTATTGTTTTGGTAATCGTTTCCGGGAATTACAGTTGCTTCCCAAGGTCCACTCTCAGCTCCCAGTCTGGTGCTGTCAGGCCAAAGGAGGAGGTCCTGGCAGCTGATTTTAGCATCTTCCCAGCAGTGACAAATGTAATGGTCCTCTTCACGGGGCAGAGGTGCTTGCAGTGGCTGATTCCATTGCAAATAGTGTCAGTCATGGCCCTCAGGACCTGTTCATGGCACCAACAGTAATGTCCCTCACCCAGGGCTTTAAAACAGCAGCTGAGGATGTGCTCCAGGGTTTCCTTCTGCCGGCACAGAGGGCACGCTACTGACTCGACCTTCCCCCAGCAAAATAAGTTGGATGGGCTTGGTAAAACATCACTAATGGACTGAGTTAAGATTTGTTTTTTTTTCAATGGGGCTCAGCTCATGAAACTTTGCACTTTATTGCTTGCTCTCATCTTGTCGACGCTTCCGGCTCCAACCATCATTATCCCCTCATCTCTCTAATCAGTAACATTTACTGTAAAATTAAAGACCCACTACCAGTATGCATATCCTTAAAAGTGCAGTTTGTAATTCTGGAGAAAGATAGCTGAGTCTCATTCCTGGGTTAGTCAAATACCAATGCCCTTGATTGTTGTTTTGGGCTGACTACCAACCCCAGGATTGGTATCTAACAACCTTGAATTGCATACTGAACCTTAACTCTCATATGGAGATAGTTTTCAATTAGCCTAACAACAGCACAATAGAATACTTGAAATTCAGTTCACACAGATCACACAGAGCTCAATGGTAAAAGAAAAATAATCACACCTCATGGAAAAAGTTTGTTTCTGTCTCACTCCCTCTTGACTTAAGCTGTGTGTGTACTTTCGTTAATACTGTCTCTCCACACGTGCACTGAGCTAAAGTGCGATTCAGTGCGATTCATCATGCAGAATTGGCTGGAAAAAAAAGCAGACAAGGGCCGGCGAGGGCTAACTGCGTAACACACCGCAAAGACTAGGATGACAGACACTCACCAACAGTCTAACATTGACCAACTTGGTGTGATAGGGCCTTGACATCAGCTACCAAGATTTATGTTTTCCTGACGTTAGCATGTAGCTTCATGGTACAAGGTGATGTAAACACTTGCAGCAGCGTGCCTGGAGCAAACCATATAAAGAAATATGTCACAACTGAAGTCAGCTTGTCTTCAATGAACATCCAACATTGTAACATTATATATGTGAAAGAAAATATGGATAAGCATAATAGATCTCCTTGAGCAGAATGTAATGTCTAGCCAGATCTTTCTCGTTGCTCCAAAGAATATAAATGTCCCAGCTTACAGTATGTTTCTCTCTCGTCTGCCAGCACCTTCAACCCCTTTTGCAGTTTCACTTTTGATTTCACAACAATGGCTTACACTTTATTATATACACACAAAGCCTACACATGAACACTACTGCTGTCACTGACTAAAAGACCTCATTTCAGAATTTACCTCTCAGTTGATCTTTATTATATTGAATCATTTTTGCTGGCATTTTGCGTTTGTTACTTAATTTGTAGTGTCGCACAGGAGGCCACATTGTGACACCTCTGATGTGATTTTCTGGTAATATCCCGATAATTCATCCATTCCTCAATTTCTCTAGGTGAAATAATCTAAGTAATAATTGTTATCAGTACACCAGGTCTGAGATCAGCTGTCGGGCTGAAGTGACGGTACATAAACTACACAACAGTCTGGGACACAAAGTGCCTTGTAGTGTGAGTTAACTGCACAGTGAGTGTCAGAAATTTTTAAAGGCTTATAATCTGCTCTTGCTCTTAGACCCTGCGACTGCAAGGTCACCAGTTTTAATCCAGTTCAACAACTTTGGTCTGTTTCTCTCCACTTGAGTTTTAAAAGTTGTTTCATGCATGTATGTCAAAACAATATGACTGCATGCCACTTGTAGCTGTATTTTTATTGGATTGGTACTCACCATTTAAAGCCTGTTCCATATAAATTTAACAAAGGTATTGTAATCCATTGGTGTCAATATAACCTCATAGTGCTCTGTCAACAGAGGAAGTGAACAAACAAATAAGCAGCAGTCACCTGAAAATACCAGAATCCATCTTTACAGTGTGAGCTGGTAGCATTAGACATTAACCTTTTACGCTGTGAAAACAAGGTTAGGATTTTGATGTGATTTTCTTTATTAAACCTTGTCAGATCCCGCATCCATTTATAGGATTTTTATAGCATGTCTAGATCTATAATTACTGTCCTCTGACTCCAACTAAATGCACAAACTTATTTGATGTGATTTCTACAACAGTGCTCCACATCATCTAAAGTGGACTGCAGTAGAGCCACGCCCCATTTTTTAACAATCGTTGCTGACCATGAGGCAAGGTGGAAGCACAAGTTTCAGTCTAAAAATCATATTATTAAAGTACAGAATTTGTATTTAAACTGTGTTTAAAGTAAACATGAAATGTTATATTACTGAAACATGTCAAAATATCATACGAAAGATTAACAGGATTTTTCAGGATTTCTTTCAAAGATATTCATCCACTGGAATGGACGAGGGATCTGAATATTACCAGAAAATGAACAGAAGAAATACTGGTTATATAGAGAAATACTGTTCTGATTTGATTTTCTAATGATATAATCAACTTATAATGCATTTTATTGATTATGTCCACAGAATCTCAGGGGGTTTTCAACATACTCTTTCCTGGAGGTACTTCAGCAATTAAGGATATTTTGAGTTGATATGACAAATACATTACAATATATATATATATATATATATGCAGTGTGTTTTAAAGTATCATTTTATTCACTGAGTTAACCAATCATGAAAAATAAAAAAATCTTTTGTTTTTTGTTTAGACCATTTAATGTCCTGTTATTGTCCGTTTCCTGTTGGGTGATTTCTGTGTTTTCTCCATTAGAATAGATGTGAAAAACCAACATAATTAAGTTTTTTTTTGCATTCACAGAAGAACTCCACCATCATTACATTTTTTGTGTGTGTGTTTGAAACATAATTGAGTTCTGAATGGGTTTCAAAAAAGTTTCATTTTTTACTCTATTATACATTAATTTAAAATCTACCACATAAACTAACATAGATTACAACAGTAATTATTTTCCCATTATTACAAGACATTATTACTCCACATTTCTTACATCATATATTTGACAAGGGAAACGGAACACATAATTATGCACTCTCACATTTCTAAGCTTTTACTGCAGCCCAACATAAACTAGTCTCTGAGCATGACACAGACATGGTGGTCACTGTCACAGCATATAGACTACAACAATGCTGCCAAGTTCATATTGTTGTGATGAACATCTTTAATGCCAGCAGCAGCGGCTGGGATCATCACAGCTCTAAATCTGCTTTTGGTTAGACAAGGCAAGTTTACTTATACAGCACATTTCATACCCAGAGACAATTCAGAGTGCTTTACACAAAAATGGATAAAAGAACAGAATATAGAAAATAAAAAAAACATTAAGAAGTATAAAATGCATGAAGTGAATAAAAATAATAAATTGCACAAGAAGTCATGAGTCAGAGTGCAATTATTAGCAGTGACTAAAAGCAGAGGTGAACAAAAAAGTCTATGGCCTGTTAAAAGTATCCAGAGCTGGGGCACTGCTAAGATCATCCACAAGTTTATTTCAGCTATGTGTAGCATAACAAGTAAATGAATCTTTGTTTTGTTTTAATTCAAGGAACACTTAGCAGACTGGTTCCTGATGACCTTAGGTGTCTAGAGAGTTCATAGTGTGGAAACAAATAGGCCCTACACCATGAAATGATTTACAGACAAGTAACAATATTTTGAAGTCAATTCTTTGAGACAAAAACTCTGATACAGTAAAAGAAAATTGTCGACCACAATAACATCAGGAGGGCGGACTGAGAAACCTGTTAGTTTACAAGCACAACATGTCATCAAGTAAAGACACACCTTCAAGTGGGTAGCCCTATTGTATAGAGATGCAAATCCTTGCCCTGCTTGGCCAAAGCGTCATGTCAAACCACATCAAGCCAGGCCAGCAAGTGGAAAAGGCACATACAGTAAGTACTGTATGATTATTACTCTACTCAAGTGTATCTATTCAGTAAAGCTTAGCCTTACCACCATCTTGGATTCAGTATCCTAGTTTGCTTGAAACCTATTCTCACCAATCCAACCCGATCCCCATCCAACCTCACACATTCACAGCCATTTATACTCAGTCCATCCAACCCACTGATCCCCTGCCAAACCTTATCAACTCAAGCTAACCTCCTCTCACCCTCATAGCAACCACCCCTCAGGCTCAGAGGTGTTTGGTGAGTCGATTCAGGGCATCTTCTACAATGTCCAGCTCATGCCGGATGTCTTTCACCATGCTATTGATGCTGCAGGTGTCCCTCAGGACATCCACACTCTGGGTGTAGGGGTCGTAGCGAACTGTGAATGGACGCCAAATGGTCTTAGCAAACTCCCTGCAGACACAGCAAAGTCATTTGTATCAATTGCCCAGTTCAACCTTTCACATCACTCTAACACTGTAGCTATCGAATTATTCAACCAAAGTTTAAAGTGTAGAAATTTAAAAACTTCAAGTGAAAAAAGGGAAATACAATTCCAGGATCCATTACTAAGTGTAAATTCCCAAAAAAGGAAGGCCTTTGAAATTCTTATAAGTTTAATTTAATCAAATATATTAACCTCAGCAACCACACTGTGAAAAATTGGAAAAACCATTATTACAGCCAAGCTAAGGTCCAGATGTGTGGCTATGCTAACTGTCAAAACATAGCTGCTAAAATGTATTTTGACAACTTTTGCTGTGATACAGTAGATGCTGTTAGTGAAGAAATAGTTTGACCTAGAGCTTATTTGCCTTTCTTTTGAAAGAGTGACATGAGAAGATTGATACCACAGTATGAAGCTGAAGCCAGGAGGTTATTAGCCTAGCTTAGCATAAAGAGTGAAACCAGAGGGAAATAGCTAACCTGGCCTGCCCTGCCCAAACTTCAGATACTGCATAATTTTACAAACACTTCTAAAGCTCACTTATTTATCAGTTAAAAATATTTAGCCTATGTAAAAAAGTGTTGCAGAGTTTTTTTTGCAACCAACAGCTGGTTGCAGTGATGTCCTGAAGTTTTGGAGGGAGCAGACAAGCTGTTTCTATTTGCCTCTAGGCTTTATGCTTTGATAAGCTGATCACCACCCGCTTCTAGCAAAATATTTTATGGATCGACACATCTTATTTAACTCTACAAAGGAAAGTAAATGATGAAACTCTGGTCACATGATACAGTGCTGGGCTATGTCAGCTGATTAGCGAATGGATTATAGCTACATTATTAAGGAAGACCTGCATTTACAGAGCAGAATTCTACTGACCTCATTTTGTTCTTGGCTTCCTCAAAACTGTCGGAGACAAAGTAAACATCTTGGAACGTAGTTATTAAGCACTCCTGATTACAGGTCACCACAGGGTCAAATGGAAGGATGTGGGCCTTGCCAGACAAAGCATGCTAACAGAAGAAGGAGACATGTTGTAGACACATTTAGATTAAGAGAATGCCCTTCCTAACCTGGTCGGTCAAGCTCATCACATTCTCACTCCCAACTCATCAAATAAGAGGCTGCTTGGTCAGTAGTCCTACCCTTTAAATGACTCCATATGTACCCCTCTAGTGTCAGTTTTAGGTGTGTCAGTTCTTGGGATAATTCTGCTTGTTACAAGCACAGTGTCTTTTAAAATATACTTTCCTATTTACAGGAAATATAGGTTTCTGCACCAAAGCTTCTTAAGGTAACAAGCTATTTGGTTAGATTTTTTTTTTTAAAAAGACCATGGTTGTTTTTTTTTTTTAAAAAGTATGTTTGTTACATAACTTATGTGGGTAAGTTCATGTCACGTGACATATGTGATATGATCACTTTTGTCATGTGAGATATATTGGTAATAAAACTCAAAGTTGACTTTTGGTTTCACACAGGACACAGTTTGTGTCAGTGGTCTCTTGGGTAAAAGTCCTGTGATTGTTTGACCCATCCATCACCCTTCCACCCCACAGTGTGCAGACTGTCTTGCTCTTTATACTATGTCAGTTGCTCTGAGCGTCAAATGTTGTTGCAGATGGGTTTACACTGGAGTTAGTTCAAAGCTTAGTTTGTCTCAGACACTAAAGGGTGTCTTGTGGGTCGGTACTGGACTCTGGGGGCCACTGACCAAGCTGTCATATTTGATGCCCTGGGGATAAGAAAGAGTTGGAATGCTCTAATCATTACACTTACATGTACATAGAATAGAAGAAAAATGTAGTGTTGTCTATCCAGTAAAAATTCTGTTAAATGGTATATAGTTTCAAAAGCTAGCTATGGATTTCCTCTTAAAACCTATTGCTGTTGATGAGCTGAGGCTGTGACCCAAAATCTCAGCTATTTTTTAAAGCATATGAAAATTGGGGTATAAGAAAACCCGAAAAGGACTCATAAGCAGTTAGTCATATAGTACAAACAGTCGGGTTTACACTGGAGTGAAAGTTGAAAGTGTTCTGTATAAAGCTCGACAGCAGCTCATGTGTTACCTTGAGTTCACTGATGGAGGAGAGGAGTCCAGCTCCATAGGCCCTCAGCCTGCCATCCTGCTTACATAGACCAAACTCCACTGTGAAGAAATAACACTAGAACAAAATGGGTTGTAACTTTGACACCATCCTATTGACACACAGCATGAGAATGCACGTAATAGATGTAACTTTAAATAAACTTTAAATTCTATTTACTATTCTTTTGCTCTATTGTTTTATGGCAGGCTTATGGATTCCACCTGCTACGCTGTCACAAATAATCATAAATGCAAAGCACTTTCCATTGCTAATGCTCTCAAGACCTTAAGGTCTGGTCACATCAACATTTAAAATCAATGGATTGAAGTTATCAGTAGATTTAGTTGTGGTGTCAAAGTAATCAATCCAAGTGGCAGAATAAATGTATGTTTCTGCAAACCACAGATACATTCAATTTGTATGTTTCATATGTATATGTCAAAAGTTCAAATTTCTTTATGTTTCAGTTTGTAATATTATGTTGTGATATGCAATGGTTAACATTGTTAGGTTCAGACACAAAGTCAACTTGATTAGGAAAACATGTTTTGGCTTAAAATACTGAGTTCTGTCATTACACACATGGCCGGAAATGTCACTGGTGTCAAACAGTGCTGCTTGACAGCCTGCTCGGCAACTGTTTCGCCCCTTATGTCTCAAGCCGTCCACAGTACCCTCCTCCTAACAAGAAGGTCAGCCAATATACATGTTATCTGAACTACATCTCTTTCGGAATGTTGATATGGTTTACAGAAACATTTTATTCTGGCAACTGGGCTGAAGTGAATCCACACAAATGAACTTCTACTCTGGTGAACTTTGACATGCAATCTGTGTTGTCAATCAAAAGCGAGCTATTAACCAATATGACACTCAGTGTTGCATCTTATAATAGATGTGCTAAATTTGCCAAATTGTAAACACGACAGCTGTTTTCAATAAAATCGGTGCTCTTTAGCAGCCAAACGATGCTGAGCCCAGTTCAGACCAAAGATTCGAGGCAAGACAAGTTGAAACAGGCAGCTACTAGCAATACGCTGTTCTGCAATGTTCCAAAAATCTGCCGGTTCACACCAATGCAACTAGATGACACAGTGTATCGTCTTTGTGCAACAACTCTCTACTTCAAGCTCTGATTTGTAGCTTTTCAGACTCATTCCGTGGCTGAATACACAGTAATTTGTAGCTTCTTAAAATATGACTGAGGATAATGATAGTGAGATACTGGCTACATTTGCATTTGAAATACTGATGAAACAGTAAAAACATAAAATAAGCATCAGATCATGCTGCTTATTGATGATGATGATGATGATCAGATAAGCACATACAGCGAGCAGCAGCAGCGACACACCTTTCGATACCAGCACACCGTCAGGACGGAAACAGAGGGCTCGGCTGCGACAGAGCACCTGCTGCAGCAAGCGAACACACCATCTGCGGTCATTTTTGACTTGACCAGCAGAATTATCTACAAGCTGATAGGCTGTTGAAACAGGTGACACCATCAGCTGGCTTGGGTTGAGCTCAGACCGGACATTTCACACCGCGCAACTTTTCTCTGCATCATTCTAAAACAGTTTCATCTCGTCGCCAATCTTTGGTCTGAACTGCGCTTTATGCTGTTTTAATCGTGTATTACTGACAAAAAAAGATATCTCTTTAGTTTTAAGCTTAGCACACACTTTCATGGCCTTATTTGAAAAATGTATGTTTTTCCGTACATTTTGCCTTTTGTCCACTTGCAAACTGCGTTTGAGGTCACAGGAACCTGACTTTTTGTAAAATTTCATCCAGGGTGAAGATTTCAGAAACTCCATTATCATTGTTGACATGTAGATGGGGGAAACAGAGTGTTGGGCTTGTGAGTCCACAGTGAGTGTCATTATGGGGTGGCATTTTATGCAATGGTGAACGTGACCAAAATAGTGACAAATATTTTTTCCGTAACAAATAAAAACAAGAAGAGATTATAAGTAAGAATGAAGTGTGTGTGAACCATAATGTGTGTGTGTGTGTGTGTGTGTGTGTGTGTGTGTGTGTGTGTGTGTGTGTGTGTGTGTGTGTGTGTGTGTGTGTGTGTGTGTATTTTCTCACTGTGGCCAGTTTCTGTACAGCATCATCTGATGCTCCCAGCGATGCTAAACCAATTTCTTGAGAGAACTGGGCAAAGCTGGGCTCAGCCAGCAGAGGAACATGACCCAGCAGTTCATGGCATGTGTCTCTGCATCAAACACAAATTGAAAGGGTAAGTGCAGATATTGCTTCACTGAAAAATTCATGAATGTCTTATAAATGTCTTGTGTGTTTGTACTTATATACTCACGGTTCAGGTGTATACAGCGGCTCGGAGCTGTGGCGGACATACTGAGTGCAGTGGAATACTCTGAAGGCCAGGCCCGCCAGAAAATCTCTGGGAGAGAGGTACCCTGCTACTGGCCGAATAATGAAGCCTGAACGCTCTTTATTCACACACACATACATGGAATAGAGCCCATTTGGGTATTAAAAAAAGAAAACAAACTACGGGTCCACAAAATCAGGCTCCCATGCATTGTCTATGGAGCAGCTCCAGACTTTATACTAGTTGACATCACAAGTTTGAGACTTATTTCTCTGGTCTGTTATTGTTTGTACTTGAGGCAAGTCGGCACTTTACTAGACGTATCAACTGGATGTATTGTTGTTTTGTTTTAAGAATGTGATTATCTATTTTTATTTTTGTTTTACCTAGGGAACATCTGCCAGGGACAACGGATGGAAATTTGCCAATGGCTACGATCTGGCATATTTACGTCATTGTATTGCTCATATGGTGATGTTCATTAACTTGCACTGTCCCTTTCAAATAATAAAGTAAGTAAAGTAAGTTTCTGGCTTTAAGACAGAGTTGTTCATGTTCACAAATATTGACTGAACTTTGCTTGGCCATGGAATTAATATAACAAAACACACACACAAAAAAATCATAGTATTGGATTTCTTAATTTAGATGGTGTTACTTTATGCACACTCAGCCATGGTAATTGCTAAATGTATTGTATTGTTTGCTGAGACACTCAGAATTATCAAAAGTTGATTAGGTTTGAACAGTTACCCTTGAGGAAGTGTGAAACGTCCTCCAGCTGTGGGATGTTGTCTTCACTGTAGTTACAGTATTTGGTCAGCAGAGGGAGGTTCTTCAGATACTCTTTGCAGGCATGGCTGGGGTACAACTTGTGGAGCTCCCTGAACACCACTCCCCAGGTACGCACCTCCTCTGGTGTGAAGTCTATACGAACAATAGGATCACCACTGAGACACAGAAGAAGTTAGTGAGCTTATTGATGTCGATATAAAATATGACTTTGAGAGATCAAATCAGGGGTCGGTTTGGTGGAACTTGTTTTTTAATTTATTTGCTAACATTAACCCCAGAAAACATGAGCATTCCGACCGGTTCATCACAAGACCGGCTGTACATTTTATGAATGAGCAACACAGGGTTAAATGAGTTAATGGGTGATTTTGGCCGCTGCCTTAGTTAGTGTGTGTGTGTGTGTGTGTGTGTGTGTGTGTGTGTGTGTGTGTGTGTGTGTGTGTGTGTGCGCATGTGCATGGGGGTCATCCCTGCAAAGTAAACATTGCAGCAATGAAGTCAATGTTTACCGACAGTTACTTATATCTTGTCTTTTCATTTTATTAAGATCAGATTCTGCAGGTAAAATTACAATAATAAGGTGACTTGATTTGGACTTGACCTATTACAGGACTTGACTTGACTTGACTTGACTTGACTTGACCTATTACAGGACTTGACTTGACTTGACTTGACTTGTCCTATTACAGGACATGACTTGACTTGACTTGACTTGGACTTGACTTGACCTATTACAGGACTTGACTTGACTTGACATAACCTGTGACTTGACTTGACTTGACTTGCCCAAGAAAAAATGACCTGGGACTTACTTGAGACTTGAAGATTAAGACTTGAGACTTACTTGAGACTTGCACATGTGTGACTTGGTCCCATCTCTGGTAAATAGCGAATGCAGTTGCGCCCATCCATATGCCCATGGGCATGTAGGTTTTCAAGTGAGGTGTGGTAAGGTGCTTTATTGGTGTTTCGCTATTTTGAGGCAGCAGAAAGCAATTGCATCACTGACTAGGAAAAACCTGGTTTACCGTCAGGGCGCATTATTCCAACAGTTCACAATGACTTACACTCTGCTTGTCACACACATAGGGACGCATGGATGGGTTGCAGGTGGGTGAAACGATACGCCAATTAATGAGGAAAATTCCGATGACATTCTGTAAAATGTGAACATGAAGCTGCTGTCCGACTCCCCATTCAGAGAGACACTGTGTGCATTTACACACAAGGAGCAGCATAATTTCCTTGATTATTTCAGAAGCTAAAAGTTTAGTTCTTTTCTCCTGAACAAAACTAATCCTCTGGTGTATGTCATGCCTTCAGAATGTTGACTTTGGTCTGGTCATTTCATAACTTCATGGTAATCATGCCTGGGTATTTGGCTTTTCTCTGCTTGACACCAATTCTGTAGCACCGTTCCAAATCTGGTGAAATGACTGTCACTCCTAATTCCTCCGAAAATGAAGTTGTCCAGGTAGTGCGTTAAATTGTCACCCTCCTCTTCTGGTAAATTGAGGATTCAAATGTTACTTCTTCCCATTCTAATCACACTCATTTTCCAAGTTTTCAAGATTTTCAACAGATTTCAGTTTACGTTCAACTGATACCAGCATTTTCAGTATTTTCTCAATGTTTTGCTGAATATCATACAACTGTTCATTGGTGTCCTTTGTGTCTCCATGTTCTTTGTTCTCTCTGCTGGCTGCGGCGGCGTTTGGAGACATAATTGATTTGATTATTTGCACTTAACCACCGCATCGGATCTCTGAAATCTTTTACAGTTGTAAAACTGGACTTGACTCAAGTTTATCTTCGTTTTTACATGAAGCGTCATTCTTTGGTTCTTTATTTTAATGCTGTCTGGGCGCAGCTTTTCCTGGAGCTACTCGTGCCCCATGCGTTCAGTGCCGTGCATGCGCATCAGTATATTTCTACCATTTCATCACTCCCAAGTGTGAAAACTGTGTACTAGATGTTATTTCCGATCATAGATTACAGTAATATAAAAGCAATTCCAAAAATTCTGCCCACTGCACGGAAACTGATTCGTCTGGCATCATGACAAGAAACACCTGTTTCTCAGTTAAAAAAACAGTCAAGTGAGCATCGCAGGAGGATGGGCGATTAGCCAGTCAGGACCACTGGCAGGACTAACACCATTGTCAATCTGTTGTCAAGTGTTGTCAAGCTGTGTCGACGTCCTTGTATTGTTTCTTGTTTTACTTCGCTCAACTTCACTCAAAACCCAGCAAAACCAGTTTGTTGGCATGGCTACACATCAAGGAGTATAATAAGTTGATAATTCTTCCTCAGTCAAGCAACAGAGATGTTTTTCCAATGTCTCTCTGTCCAGAGTAGTAGCATCTATTTACTCTTAATCACATATTTAATCTGTCTGATTCTCTGCATCTTCTTCATCGCAATAAATTGTAATAAATGTGTGTGGCACAACTTTTTCACAAACTTTTTGATCCAAACACAAAAGATACTGATTCAAAATGACAAGAATAAACCATATAACATTACTTGAAGTTTAACTGGCTGAATGCAAATCCGGAAAATGATATCACATGATGAGCTAGAGCTAAGATGTATCACTCTGTTGGAGTTGTTGGAACTGCAATAACACTTAATCCACTTCAGCTGCAGCTTTGGGCTCTGGTCCCCGTAGCAGGCTGAGGCTACGCCGTAAGTACTGATTCAATGTTGGATGGGAGCAAATTCCCAACTTCCAGAAATGTCAGACAGTGGTAGACCTGGTTGATGAAATGTGCACTGGCACTCTCATCCAAAAATGGACAATGAATAACATTTCAGTAACACCGTATTTACTGGAACCAGAGAGGCCACTGAGTCTCTGCGACTCAGGAAGAATTATCAACTTGTGCCACACACATTTATTACATAATATATAAATATATTTAAAAATTTTAAATAAAAGTTTTCATGATTTGCTTTTTGTTTTAAAATGCATTTATGTCAAAGTTAAAAAGTTAGTTAAAAAATTAATATTCGATTTTACTTATCATACACAGACACTCTCAAGTCTGTTTCATTGTTGTGTCTGATTTATAAAGAAATTGGAGGACAAGCCTCTAAATGAAAAGCACTATCAGGCTTTCAAATACATTCAAAAATCACCAAAAAACACTACTCATTATCCTGACTTTAGGACTCATTTGCTTATTTACCCAAATCTTTTATCTTTATGCTTTATCATCCTTTTTTTCTCAACCATTTATTGTTTATAGACTACATTTCTCTGTACTACTGAAATACTTTTAATTGTTCTGCCAGTTGCTCATTTATTATACTTATTGTCAGTTTTGTGCAAATGATGCACATAATAGAGATGTAGTAGGCATGGTTTAGGGTGCTGGGAGAGCCCTGTTTTTGATATTTTACCTTTTTTGCCTTTATTTACTGCTATTGTCCATGATCCCATCCGAGATGAGATGGTGCATCTCAGGGAGTTCATTGTTAAATTTTGTAATATAACTTCAATCAGTTTTATACATCAAAGCAAAATGAAACAATTCACATCACAGTCAAAGAAGGTTTGAACTTACAGCTTGTAGCTCATAGCCAAATCAGCAAAATACTTTCTTCTTTTACGATACGTGTTGTCTTTAAATCCCTGCAAGAAAATAAAAAGAAAAAGAAAGAAGCACAATCACTGTTTACTCTTTCACAATTTCCTTATAAAAGCAAATGAAGTATCAGACTCTATGACAGCTTTGTCTGTCCTACATACCGGATGATCTGCATCTAATTCAGAGCCATACATCAAAACCCTGTTTGCACACAGATCCAAATCAGAGATCTTCTTAGGGAACCAGGGCACACCAGCAATATCTGAAATACAATTTAGGTTCAGTTCAGATAGAAATCTGCCTGTATCTCATTATTGAGTTTAGTCCTGCAGTTTCTGCCTTTGTGTGTAATCAGGATTTAACTGTTACAAAATAGCCCTGTGGATTAGACTTGAACCATGTACACTGCTGATGTTGGTGTTTGCCTGCAGGTCTTATATTGTTTATTGCTTTATATGTTTTTAAGGAAGAATAGATGTATTCTCTTATTATAAATCAGTGTAGTCAAAAGTGAGCAATTACCTACCATCATCAGGCAGAGTGGAGTTTTCAAATGGAGTAATCTCAATAATATCAGCATGCTTCCTTAGCAGCTGAGTCAGCTCCTTGAGCTGTTCATGGTCACTGTCACAATCCACAAAGATCTCAAAGTCTGAATTCCTTCGTTTGGACTTGCGGGACTCAATATGAACAAGGTTGACATGTTTTTCCTGCACGTAACATATAAGATAAACAAAAAGGGAAAGCTTCCAAACATGATCAGTCCTCCAGAGAAGATCACTTCAACGAGAGAGCATGCTTTCAAAAGATTTTAAGTAACACCCACCTGGAAAAGCCTAAGTGCCTTGACTAGACCACCAACTTCATTTCTCAGTGAGAATATGATAGTTACAGTGCCTTTCTCAGAGCTGGTGGACCTTCCAGAGGAGATGCTCCTGTTGTCCTGGGTCTCAACAAATTAAATAAATGTAAGCTTTAAAAAAATATGCATACTGTATTCACCAGTGATTTTACTGCAGCCTAATATATATACACACATGTGCTTCAAGGTTTACTGACCCACAATCCACTAAGCAGCAAGACTATAACTGTGTGCTAGCTTAGAGTAGCCCTATTTAATGCACTGTGACTGAATGGGACAGTTTGCCCCAAAATCAAAAATATATTTGAACTCTAACCTGTAATGGCTGGAGATATTGCTCTGATGTCTGTCTTCTTTCAGTATAATGAAACTATGGCACTCGGCTTGTGGTGCTCAAAGCGCCAAAAAACAAACAAATAAACAAAAAAACAAACAGAAAAATTCAACAGCAATGTCTATTCCCAAAAATCATGACCCAATTACTCAAGATAAGCCAAACACCTTGTTGTGAGCAGTTTCATTTTCTCTCTACCAAATTACATTACTACTCATAGTCTATGAGTAGATGCATGCTTCCTTGGTGATTGTAATAAAAAGAAAATAGTCCCTACATGATCTTGCTCACAACAAGATCTGTTGATTAATGTTAGTAATGATGATTTCTGGAAAGAGACATTGCAGTTGAGGCTCAGGAATAATATGACAGCTGTGGTGGGCCCCACAGAGCCATATAAGCTCTGATGGTCAAACAACTAGACAATTAAGAGGTTACCTCAAAGTAACACTGACTTAAAACCCCTACTAAAAGCTTATTCTTCCTACTGTTGGAGCTTTTCAAATAAGCACAGAACACAAGCATCATTAGTGCTACTTACTTCTTTGTTGAGCTGCTTCTCTTCATAAGCATGATTTACAGAGTCAAAAGACCTTCCTCTGCGTGGCCCCTGTTCTTCAGACCTCTTGGCATACATGCCTGACTCCAGGTCAGTGGTAGAAATGTTACTATTTCTCGGTAAAGTTGTTTGTTCCGCACAAGCTACAGCTAAGCTCCAAACTAGATGACAGTTAGTTCTCTGACAGGAAGACAGCCTCTTTCAGCAGCAGAAGACTTTGAGATCAGCTCCAGTATATGTCTCCAGCTGTACTGTCACACAGAGCTGCTGTGGTGTTTATGAAGCTGCAGTGGAGGGGAGGGTGCGTGGAGAGAGGGGGCAGCCATTTCTTTCAGCAGGAGGAAGGTCACTACCTTAGGTCATGATTAGCATCACAACTGACATATCACACGGCCTGACATACACACCACAGAAAAAAACAAAAAAATGACTGTTTCATAAGTGGCCATGAAGTGTTTATTTCCAACCAGCTGTGAGTGTGTGTGTGTGTGTGTGTGTGTGTGTGTGTGTGTGTGTGTGTGTGTGTGTGTGTGTGTGTGTGTGTGTGTGTGTGTGTGTGTGTGTGAAAGAGAGAGAGAGAGATCATGGCAAAATGAGGTCCCAGAGACACCTATTGTGGCAGAAACTACCACAAAAGTAATTGTGAGTATTTTGCCAGGTGTTTATATGTGTGTGGACATATTTTGTCATCACGATAGCATCACAACCGTGTAAGATGCATAAAATTTTAACATGGGTTCTCACCTGCATTTTGTTCAGTTTTAACTGTGCCCTGTTAGAGCAGTTCCTACATGAAACTGCTCTCAACAAGGTCTGAGAATTAACCAGGTCATGCTTTTGGAAAGAGACATTGCTGTTGGGTTTTTTAAGCTTTAGAAGCTTGGTGACACAGTAACTACTTGCAGGGCTAGTTGGTGAACTCCTAGCTGGTGAGCTAACACGCTAACTTGCCAGGAACATTCTCTATGAACCAGGCTGGAGGCTGAGTGTCCAAACCATTTTTGCGTGTTATCAATTGCACAGTCAATTTTTACTGTCATATATGTGTCGAGTTACGTCAAGTTGCAGGCAACATCAGGGACTGTTATACATGGTGAGTCGATATTCTGCTGCATTTGGTAATGCTGGCCAATTCCTTGCACAAACTGTGCATTTTATTTCTTTGCTCATCTATCCATACTGATGGAAAGGCCAACTCTGTGATTGCTTCACTTAATCAGTTTCTTTTATAGTTACTGTTACCAAGGTAGCTGTCACTGATGTATAACAGCTTTAGTGGGTGACTCATAAATGTACTTAAGACTGCATGGTGTGTTAATGGTGTTGCTGTTAAGAGCACCCAACATGTTTATAAGCTCGTGCCATTAGTATCCACATTAGGGGTGAAATTAATGAGGTTTCCCCTCTTGGAAAATGGGTGAATCAGACCTTCTTTTAGGGTTTCTGGCTGCATTTATCTACGTTATTCACGTCAGACAAGCCTATAAACTTCATCGTTTTATGTTTGTGCATCTTGGTTTGTCGTTGTGTACGTGCAGATGACTCATTCATTTTAATCAAATAGGATGTTGATTCCCAACATTTAGAGTGAGTTAAGCCATTGCATGCTCAGAAATATTCCCAGCAGTATCAGGACTCCACTTGCGAAAATGACTAAGACTGAGGATGTGGTTCAGTAATTTGCTCTCACACGATGAATGTGGGTTTCTGATGCTGGTGGTGAGGAAGCACAGAAATGACGTATGTTTTGTGTCACTGGCAGAAGGGGTAGGCCACACAGATTTACCTGCCTGTAACTCTAGTTCTATTTCCAATCAATGAAAAGAAATCTTAAGGCCAGGGCCCCCCTTTCACTCCAGGTCCCTGAGCACATGCTCCCTTTGCCCATGCAGTTATCCATCTGAGTAATTGTAATTATAGTGAGACAGGAAGTCTCCATCTGGTTCTTTAATTTTGTCTGAAACAGTAGCCTGTCTCAAGGATGCTCCATATGAGACCTGGCATATATAAACACGTTTACAGCCGGATCTGACCTTTAACAGCCCTCTGAGAAGAGAATCACTGATGCAAATTTGTTAACAAGTATCAAGTAATCTGCAGCCAGGATTTTCTGAAAGGTAAATCTGACCTTGGTGCAGCTCTGCTCCTTGAGAAGCTTAATGAAAACCAATCTCAGAGTGGGATCCATCTGCTCTCTGTTTATACAATTAGAGAGCCCAGGCCTTTGTGCAGCATTGAATGTAGCAGGTATTGTTATCCAATGCTTTCTGCCTTATGTTCTGTGCACAGGGTCATTCTGCAAACACACGCTCATTTTTGTTGCTTTATTTCATTATGCTGTACTGAAACATTTCAGATGAAGCAGCAAATCACTTCTCTGAATAAGGCTGATAGAAAGGCTCCTCCTTGTGTAAAACTTAAAAAGTAATCAAAGAGACTGGTGAGAATAATTAAATAATTAGTAAAGAAAATCCAATCATTTTCTGCCATTAGAAATGGTTCATGTGTAGTCAGTGTGTATGAGTGACATAAAAACTGTGGTTTGACTGGTCTGCAAACAGTCTGAATATAGTTTACACATTTTGTGTGTGTGGATGGGTCTGTGTACTTCGCGGCCATTTGTTTTTCGTTTCGAAATGACAAATTGAAACACGGAAAACCAACCAACCAACCATTATCCATTTTTTGTTTTGAAATGACCAAATGAAAAAGGAAAAAAACGATCCGTCTCCTGTTTTTTATTTGATAATAAAGAAAAAAAAAAAAGGAAAAAGAATCGTTATCCATTATCCGTTTTGAATTGGGAATTTAAAAAAACCCTGTGGAAAACTCCTTTCTCTATTTTTCACCATGAGCGAGCCACCACTTATTTTCGTCCTGACAAGCCCCTGCTCAGCACACTCCTAAAACTCCAGTCTTGTTCCAAACTGGGTACATAACACAGCAGCGATATCAACACAGAACATTCCATTTCTTCTATTTTCTGCAATAAAACCTGCATATTCATCCAAAGACATATTGCCGCCGGGGCCCAGTGCTGCCTGACGCTCTCTGATAACACACATCTCTTGGCGGGTTGTTTGTGGAGCGCATAAGAGCTATGAAATGTACATACAGAGCATGTACATTTCCTGTAACTACTAGAATATTGCTTTATCTGACATGTTATGCTAATAATTAACTTTTATAACTAATCTAGGTCACTCTACATGGACAGCAACTAACGGCATTATATGTCCGCAAAAAATGATATGCAATACGTGAAATAGCCTAATAAAAAGTTTTATTACCATGGACCAAACGTTACTTTTTGTCCGCCAGTTTTCTGTGAAACTGACGTCAATTTCAGTCAAGTCGGCAACTCCTGTTCCAAAATTATGTCCGAGTTGTTTTTCCAACAGGAACGGGCGTTCATGTGTATTTTCCCAGTCGGAAAGTCATTTTTCCGATTATTCTGACACCACATGAATGCAACTTACTGGTCACAGAGAAGGAAGAAACAAACAAAAAATAGAGAAAGGGGTTTCCCACAGGGTTTTTAAATTCCCAAATTAAATCGGATAACGGATAATGGATAACGATTCGTTTTACGTTTTTCTTGTCTTTATGGGAGACGGATACGTTTTTTCCTTTTTTGTTTGGTCATTTCAAAACAAAAAATGGATAATGGCTGGCATTCCGTGTTTCAGTTTGTTATTTCGAAACGAAAAACGAATGGCCGCGAAGTACACGGACCCATCCGTACACACACGATGTATAAACTATATTCAAACTGTTTGCAGACCAGTCAAACCACAGTGCACGGACCACGGATGCTTGTCAAACAGTTCATACAGGCTGCTCCCACTGGGCACAGAAACTGACAGCAAAAGAGACAAAACATTAATGGTACTCTGACTCTAGATATCTACAGGAAGAAAATTGACACGTACGATCTCTGTGTTGTCCCTGTGATAGACTGGTGACCTATCAAGGGTGTTCTCATTGACTTAAGTAAATTATGGACGCAGCTACCGTGACGACACCCATAGGTTTGTGGACTCCCATTTTGAAGCCTTCACACAGAAAATAGGGGTATCACTTTGGTACCCAAATGTACCACTTATCAGAAAAGTACCGTGTAAGGTACAGAGATAATCCTTTAGGGGATAGCTGTGGACCATTGTTTATTTTATAAGGTACAAAATCTTTGCTGACAGCAAAGGGTACATAAGTATTCTTTTAACAAGCAGGGCACAGGCAACTAATACACTGAAAATGGCGGTTAGTTTTCCTACTTTGTCGAGCTTGTCCATGGACGAGATGAACTTATTTGAAAAATAATTGAAGCTGGAATACAAATAAACAAAGAAAAGGTAAAGAAATTCAGGGGTGAGTTACCAGGCCTTCAACGCTATTTCTGTTCATGCCAGTTTTAACTTTAGCTAGCTGGCTGATTTTAATAAAGCTCCTAATATAACTTCATTTTAACAAGTATGTTATGAGCTCTTTTTTGTGTAATTTTACTGGTTTACTGGCTTTGTGTCTCAGATAACGAGGTGGATGGAGAAATGGTGGATTGTGGACTCACTGAAGCTATGGGTTGATACCTGTTTGATTGCTCCTTCAAAAAGTACTGCATAATGAGGCTTTAAGAGGCAGTTATTGTGCTTACCAATATAAAAAATGAACCAATATTAATGCTTCAGTGGTGGTGGTTGTGCTCATTTACATGTGTGGTTCTGGAAAGGGTTGTACTGATATATCGATTTTAAGGTATACCATGAAATGAAGGTTGAGAATTATCACTCTGTATACATTTGCAAATTTTACTAAGTCATTGCTATTAAAAAAACATCAATTTTAATTATTGAATTTAATTTAAAGTTGATATCAGGTTTAGTGTCTGTTAAGATATAATTTTGTAATTATAATGAATATTCTGTTATTTATAATGAAGTATTTGTTCAACCAAGAAACCCTTTTGCTTTCATTTTGTTAAGAGTCATTGTAACTGATAGAAGTAATAAAAAATGATTGTGATATACCATGAAACCATGACCATTTGCTGAGACTGCTCTCACTGGGAAAATTGTTGCACCCTAGTTTGGAATTTGAAAACTGACTATAGTGAAACAATATGAAGCACTTTACTGTAAAGTCTGCAATACGGGTGCACTTGAAATGTTGGAGTGGCTGACTCGGAGTCAGACTGGTTGGTCCAGAGGAGTTTCCCCCAGAGCGAATGTCTGTATATATGAGAGAAGCTTTTCTTAAGTTGAAATGTACGGTTTGCTTGTAGGTTAATAGCAAACATTCAAGTAGCTAACGTTAGCTTACAAGTAGGCTAATCTTATTTGGGATGGGGATGGTGGTTAGCTAGCTAGCTAGCTATAGCATAGCATACTCCCTGGGGGTCTTGAGGGCTGCAACAATTTCTGTCCACTTTTTCCCTTTTTGAAACTAACAATCTTGCAAATAGTGACTGTTAGTGACCCGGTTTTTGCAAAATCTTACTCTGTGACTAAAATCTGATCTGCCTTGTAATTTGGAGATTGTGATTCAACCATGGGTAGTACAATATTTAGAATTATATACTCAAACTGATGGTAAACTTATTTTTCTAAAAAGTACTATTGTTCTTGTTGTTGGAAATGGAAAAAATATATAAAACAAAATACCTGTAGTTTACATTTTACTTGGAGTGACAATAATATTTTTGTTCTGTTCCTTTTTTTTAACCTAGTAATAATGTAGTAATTCACTAAATTATTCTGTGCATTTCAGTGTCCGTTCATAGGAGGAGGACAATAGCTTTCTTACTTGCAAGGCTGCGGAGGAGGGGTAGAAGGAAAAGAAGCCGGCACTAGGTCCATCCTCTGAATCAGCGCAGGCCTCAACAAGGAGATTTTTATCACCTTGTGGCTGAACTGCATCTAGACAGTCAACGCCATCACCAGTACTTTAGAATGAGCGCAGAGCAAATGGATGAACTTCTCTCAGTCATTGGCCCTGAACTCACCAGACAAAACACCAACTACAGAGCTGCCACAGAACCAAAGCAGAGACTGGCTGTTGGACGGAGGTGAGCTTGGCATAATCTACACAATGAATCACTGACCATATATTTAAACTTTGTATGTCTTTAATTTTGAAAAAAAAAAAAAAGTCAAACAGCAAGAAATTTAAACAAATAATGTAAAAACAGTTACAAAAAATCATATACAAATGGGTCATTTTTTATAGGGTGCCATTTGTGTCCCCAGTATAAATTAAGCTGTATTTTCACTAAAGTTGGACAAATACTTATTCAACTTGTTTTTTTGTGTATTGTCAATTGTCATCTATTATAAATTCAAGGGTACAGGCTCCCAAATTTAAATTGAATTTACTTTTGTTAAAAGGTTGTTATGGAATTTTGCTATGTCCTCAGTGCAGTTTGTTCAAATTCAATCTAGAAAATAACTACTAAAAGTAGAACAAAATCCCCCCCAAAAAGTTATGATTTTATTGTCCTGGATAAAATATCTTTAATCATGTGTTGTTTTTTTTATCAAAATATATTTTTTTAATTAAAAAAATAAGGTTTTATGTTTGTCCCTGGTGTCACTGTTCATTCTGTTAAGTTATGTTGTGTCCCTTTAAGAAAATGACATCACTCTTCTGAGGAGACAACACGCCAGTGGAGGGAAATTCAACTGTGGTAAGCTTTTTTTTATTTTTGACCTCTTTAAAAATCAGATAGATCAGTGTGGTTGATCATAATGTGTCCACTCTGTTAAAGCTATATATCAAAGAAATTAATCAAATTGAATCATTTCAAAAGGTTTTTGTGTAAAATTATAGATTTCTCATCAAGTATCCAAAGTCATGTTAGCTATTATGCTAGCAAAGCCAGGCTGAGGGCTAACTTTAGCTCAAAATGTCCACTCTGTTAGTGTCCACTCTGTTATCCTTATA
This sequence comes from Epinephelus awoara, assembly GCA_035609425.1. Classification (NCBI taxonomy): domain Eukaryota; kingdom Metazoa; phylum Chordata; class Actinopteri; order Perciformes; family Serranidae; genus Epinephelus; species Epinephelus awoara. The sequence continues at coordinate 41,911,770 of CM069294.1, read as the reverse complement.
CCAGTCCACTGGGGCCACCACAGGGGGCCTTGTGGAACCTGACAAGCTTGGTACCACGGGTAGGATGCTATCGGGGCAATGGGAGGTGGAGACTTCTGAATACAGGTTACACAGTTCATTAAAGCTGCTCCAATGATGCCACTGTCAGCAGACACTGACAGCTTCAGATAATGCCTGAGAGGAAAGAATGTTTCATTTCACCAAAAACGTGAGTGGAAGGGACTAAGAATCAGGGAAAAGAGACAACTGAGGAAAATATAGGTGCTATTAAAGCTGGATTTATACTGTACTTGAGGCAAAGTATTAATGGTACTCTGTAGATATCTACAAGAAGGGAATTGACATGTACTCTGTGTATGTTGTCCCTGTGATATACTGGTGAGCTATCAAGGGTATTTCCATAGACTTAAGTATGGAAAACAGGTACAGGTATGGATATCATACCTCACTGGCTTCCAAGCCACTAACACTAAAAAAAATGCAAACATTTGCTTATACTTTTATGACTGCAAATTCAACCGCACAAGGTTAAACACAAGGCATTTTGAAAGTCTATAGTCTCTGTCCTGATCATAAACAAAGGTTCCTAGTTGGGTTCCTTCATCATCCCAAGTCTTCAGGCCCTGCAAGAGTAAAAGATAAGAATTCAGTTGAACACCTTGTTATTCTCTGTGTATGTGTGAGAAATATACAGAACATTTGCAGTGTTGCAATGTGAAATTTCTGATTTACATACACAGATTTTTTTTTTAGCTTATAATAAGATTAGCTTGTTGCAAAAAGAGCTTTCAGTCTATTTGTTGTTTAATGAAACTGTAGCACAGTTTAATCCCAACTAGGTGTCCTTTATTAACTGTTGACTTAATTTATGTTTTATTTTATTTTATGTACCTTAAAGAAAGTTAGGTGCAAGTTGTGTCAGCAGCTTCTCTCTTATCATACAACGACAACCAACATGCTGTATCATTTGAAACGGGTAAGGCTTGTTAACTAACTTTACAAAAAAAACAAAACAAAACAAAAAAAAAAAACAACAAACAAAAAAAAAACTGTTCTGCCACTCTTTTCAATACAGGCATAAAACCCTTTTATTAACATTTCATATATTATTCATTTCTGACAGGCACACCCGACATATGATGACAGTTCAGCCAGCACGTTGGCATCAGCGGCGGCTCCGAGACTAACACAAAAAAAACTTGATTTGAGACCCCCCCTGACAGAGAAGAGAAAAAGGGAGATTACCAAAGTAGAGCACGGGCTGTTAATGTGTGTGAAGGCAAAACGGCAAAATCTGACGAATCGGATTCGACTATGAAAATCCTTAGTCAAAAACAGCCCTAGTTAGGTCATTCCTAAACACGTGATTCTTTCACTGGATGTGCTATTACTATACTGCATAACATGTTGTACAACCTGTAGAATACCTACCTGCATACCTACTAGTCTAACCCTATCTTATTTCCTTTCATTGAGAATCTTCTGCAGGAGATGAGCCTCAAGGACAGAGACCTCACAGCTAGATTGTTGGAGAGACAGCCAGGCCTGGTCTTTGATTTATTGGCAGAGCGTCAGAGCAGACATGGTGCCCTGCCATCTGCAGAAGTAGTGGGAGTACCTTGGTGTACCTGCAACAACTGCAGAGACATGCCCACCGACCTGGAAAGAAAATGCTGTGGCCAAGACCCAGCCCACTGTGTGAGCCTCCTGCCACATTTTACACAGTACTGCCTGGATGAGGGGTATTTGAGAATACATCGGCAGTACCGGGAGGAAATAACAGCATCTAAGGGAGCCTGGTGATGACAACAGAGAATACCGGTATGCAGCTTACAGACACTTCATCTTCTGGCAGCATGGCGCATTAGGGCAGGGGAACAGGGGAGTGATTCCCAGCTGCTGTGTAAGCAGGATAAGGGAAAAATTCCCTGACCCTCAGGGACAATACACCGGCTACATTCCAGCTATATAGATGATTGACACAAGTAGCTTCGTAAATAGTTAAAATGTTCAATAAAGGTTAAATACTGTACATTATACTGTAAATAGTTGTAAAGCAGCCATGTAAAGATTTGGAATTAGTATTATTGAGTTCTGTTGATTTCTATCATTGTTACAACAAATAAAAGATGTTACTTGAAAGTGTCAGTGCTGTATTTATTCTACATTAGTGATACAGATGATGTGATCAATGTCAGAATGAGGTGCAATAGCAACATGACACTTAATCATTTCGAAACTGTACATTTATTCACATGTACACATTTTCTGCAAACTGCAAACTGAACAAAATAACAGATTAATCTGCCTCCAAGTTCGTCTCAGAATGGAAGGCCGATCCTGTGAAAGACATGGAGTACCATTAGTCAAATGCGCACAACAGTTTCTCATGAACAGGCATGTGCACACTATAGACCATCAGTGAGAGGCAAAGGTAATGAAATAAAGCAACGGCATGTAGATGTTGGTCACTTACCCAGACCTCTGCTGACCTGCGTCCGGACCAACTCTGATGTCGATGGAGGAGGTATTGGGGGCACAACACCCAGTGTTCTTGGGTCATCCAGGCGAAGAGGCCTCTTCTGCGGCATCCCAGCATCACTTTCGACTCTGCCCTTCACAATCCATGCTTGCAACTCCTGAATGTAATCGTAGGATTTGTCACACTTGAGGGCATACAGGCTGTACCTGCGGGCATTTTTATTGTACTTCTTCCTGAGACTGGATTAAAAAATGTCAGGTGTTACATTTAGTCATTATGACAACATATTTTATTAAAATAATTGCATATTCATAAAATTAGGTCTGTAAGTGTTGGGACAGTGACACAATTTTCATATGCTTGGCCTTGTATACTACCGCAATGGATTTGAAAAGAAAAGATCCAGATGAAATTTAATTGAAGCTGTGCATCTGATTTCCTCAAGATAATTTCCTTTCAAATCCATTGTGGTAGTATACAAGGTCAAGCATATGGAAATTGTGTCACTGTCCCAACATTTACAAACCTAAATGTATGAATATGCAATTATTTGAATATAACAGATATAGTGAATGAGAGTTTGACCTACATTTGTTGGCCCGTGGCTGTTCTGTAGGTCGGTCGTTCACGGTGGAAATTATAATCCAGTGCTGCAAGCAGAAACCTGGATTTGTACACTCGGGGAGTGAATGCGTGTCGCTTGCTGGCATACATCAGAACATGGTAATGGAATGATTCCAGATGTGCTGTTGATCTGGATGAATGAAAAGGGAAATTATACCCAGACACAAACACCCACATGACTTGCATATCTGTGAAATTTGCTTGTTTGTCATGTCCCCACACTTTACCTGAAGCGCAGATATTTGTGGACGTCTTTCAGCCAACGCTTGTTGAGGATGATATCTGCTAGCGTTTTGTGGCATTTTGAGTCCCTCTCAATCCACTGTTTTCTCTGCGCATCTTCAAGATGGTCATGATGACAGCCTCCTGTTTCCCAGGTATGATTGTTGCAGACAAGATGCAGAACTCCAATCCAAAGTGCCTGAGCAAAGTAAAACAAATAAACACAAAAAAGATAATCATGTCAAAAGTAGCCTATTTGAATCCTGTAACATACTGAAAAAAACAGCTGCTTACAAAAAACTGCTCATATGTCTCTGCTGTCTTGCAGGACCACCAAAAACGGTTGACAATATCCCTCAACCAATGAAGGAGAAGATTCTGTCCTTTCACCTTTCCTGCCTTTAAGAGATAAAGAAAACACAAACAGTGCAAGTTAGTCCATGCAACACTTTTGCATGGAGACCTTACAATGATTACAGTGATACACAGGCAGGAAGTGGACAGTTTTGTTAGTGTAAATAGATTTATTATAACTTACAGTAGAGATTTTTTTGGCCAGATTTTTGGCACCATGCCACATGTCAAGGCTGTGGTGAATTCCAAGAGACTTATATTTGCCTTTGTCTGGGTCTGTGAAGTACGGATTCATTTGAGTTTCAAACATCTCAATCAGCAGTTGAACATTTATAGGTATGTTTTTTTTGTGTTCAGACAAACGAGTAAGGAGATGTTACCTGCTTGACAGTTTCGACTGTGACACCAGTCGTCCTCAGAAGCATCATCCGACGTGCTGTTGACGTGTATCAGCGCCTCCCCCCGCTTTGGATGGTCTCTGGAGTAGGGAATCCCAGGTGTGCAAGAGGGTGTAAGCCGCTGAGACCTATCAGAGTCTGGCGAGCCGGCCAGCTGATAAATGACACGTCAGCAGCACGTCGGATTACGCTTCTGAGGAAGACTGGAGTCACAGTTGAAACTGTCAAGCAGGTAACATCTTCTTACTTGTTTGTCTGAACACAAAAAACATAACTATCTTGACAAGAAGACAAAATGAACATAATTGAAGTTGAACATTTGTATTCAAATCGTCATTTCTGCCATCACCTGAAAAAAGAAGGTAATTTCAAAATACAACACATAATGACAGGTGCTTGCAAATTAGTTTCAGTGTAACACCTTAAAAATATATGTAGATCAAGTTAATATACAAAAATACACACTTAGGACAGCAACATTTTTTCCTTGAAGTTGGCTGATTGCCTCAGAACTCTGCTCCTCCCAGAATTCTTTTATCATGTCAACACAGTAAGTGTCCTGAATGGTGAAGTAGGTGTTGGGGTTGACCATTTTAATGTTCATGAATTTGGCATAGTTGTTGCCAGACAACAAAATGTTGCTGGAAAGAAGGAAGTCCCCGGCCTGCAAGCTGAACTTCAACACGGGCTGGGAATTCCACCTCCACAGACAGTGTCCATTGGGGCAATGCGCAGGGGCTGATCAGAAGGGACTTCATCAACAGGCAGGTCGTGCACAGTCTCATCGATCCCGATAGCTGGAAAATCATCTATTAATGGGGCTCCCTTTAGTGCACCACCCATTCTGGAAAGGCAGAACATTTGAACAAAGGTTCAAACACATTTCAATCACAGATTTTCCATGACTTTGTGCCAAATTTTCATGACCTTAGTCAACTACAAAAAAAGAAATACAATTCTCAATACTCCTGAACATGTGTAAATGTAAAACCTTAGCACAGAAACACTGAAGGATGTTACATTAAATCATTCAGCAGACACTTTTATCCAAATCAACTTACAAATACAAATAGTGTAAATAAATAAAACCTTATATTCCCCAGGCTATAAGAGCCACTTATGCAGAGTTGAGATACAGATTAGAGGGTATAGAATCAGGAGAGAAGTAGGGAGGGAAGGGAAGATAGAAGGAGAGAGGAGCAGAGAAGACAAGTGCAGTGAGGAGAAAAGTTGCTCTCGAAGAGCGGGTCAGTGGCCCTGCATTCATGAGGATATGTTTGAGAGAGGATCATCAAGAAGGGAACAACAGATACAGATTTGTATCAAAATAGTAGATTATGACTCACCGCATAGAAATTGGTGGAAGATACTCCTTGTCTGAGCTGTCCTCACGATCATCATCATGAACTGTAGCCCCCTCTTCTACCCAATCAATTCTGTAAGACATAACTTGCTCAGATAATAGCAACTTCATGATTGATGTCGACACAACTCAAAATAGTAAAAGCAGCCAATGATAAAAACAGAACTGAGGCCCACTTACACACTGTTCATGGGGTCATCAAAGACATTTTCGTCCAGCTCCTCTTCAACGACGCTCATTTCATGCATGCATACAGAAAAAAAATATTAAAAAACAAACAAATAAGTAAACATACATACATACATACATACATACAGTATGTATAAATACGAAAACATGCAAAAAGACTAGTTACTATGTATACAATACACAATATGAGAATTAATGGGTTACCTTTGCTCAAGGTTTTCAATTTCAGGGGCTTCTGCAATTGCACTGAGATTTTCATCTCTGAAAATAATAATCAGAAATGGGGTAGTGAAGTAGATACAAGTTTAATTTGATACACAAACAATGAGAAAATGCTTTCCCTGCAATGACTTACCTGTCGGTCCCACTGGAAATACTTGATAAAGGAGCAGCAGGAACTTGAGAAGGTTTACCCTTGACAGGGGTTAATGTTTTCCCACTCCAAAGACCTCTCTCATAGCTGGACAAATCAGAATCAGGATTACTGGCCAAGTATGCTCAACACAAAACAAAAACATGCAATTTCACTCTGCGTTGTTGACTCTGTCCAACAGAGATGGGAATTGTGGCTTCAACTAGACATCTCCATGCCTTGTATTTGTTCTGCTCAGCCACTGAACCAAGTTAATTCACTAATTAGCGCGTGTTCCTGGCTGAAGAGCTGTGCTGACTGGAATCACCTGGTTTAGTGCATGAGCAGAACAAATACATGGCATGGAGATGACTTGTTGATATATATAATTCCAACCTCTGCTATCCAATAAGTACACATAGCAACACAAACACTACACATTCAGTGAACTCCGCCGGTAATACTCCTCCGGTAGAACAGTATGTTTACGTGGTTTCAGTAGCTTTCATAGTCGCGGTAAACGCCGGCTTTCAGTCGCGGTAAAGCCGGACTAAAAGCCGGTTGGAACAGGCTTTATTAGCAGGCATTTACTGTGACAACAAGCCGGCTTTTACCGCGACTTTGCAAGCTACTGAAACCACGTAAACATATACTTCTGTACCAACGACGCTGTAGCCTATTTTAGCAGGATATACTGTTATGCTGCTTATGGTAATGAGGAACACTGTCTAACAAAACCGAATGAAAAACGTTAGCTTTAGGCTAATTTAGGCAGTACACTTGACTTATTTGTCGAGGGGAAAGCTGAGGAGGGTCTAGCTGCAGGCCTGCAGAAAAACGTGAAGGAAGTTGAACTTCCAAATATGGTTCGTGGCCATGTTGGCTCGCATAAGCCTGATTTATGGTCGTGCGTTGAGTCGACGACGTCGCTACGTGGTGAGACCGCGCCCAAGACGTGATCGCGTCAAGACAGCAAAGATGGCTGATGCAACGCAGGTGAGTATGCTAAACTTAGCTTTTCCAAACTTCGACAACATGTTTAATAAACAACTTGTGGCTGTGACTATTTACGTTACTGGATGTATCGCGTGTTCGCCTGTTTAGGTGCAATGAACAAAAAATTCGTTTGTTTAGTATTTGTACATTGTAACGTTAATCAAGTTAAGATTGTGAATTGCTAACGTTACCAGTCTTTGCTTACCCAGCGAAGTAGCAACTACAATTAAGGAATATTAATCAAAGTTTGCATAAAGAGAAACTATAAACGAACTTAATTGGTGGTTTAACGATGTAAGTTAATGAGACTGCAAGATAAGACTTAAGGCTCAATTTAAAAGCAATGTGAATTAACGGAATGACGTGGTTCTTTTATTTCGGCTGTGTCTTTATCTGACATGAAATAATGCGCCTTAAAAAGTTTAATTTCTGCAAGAATCACGTTTTGTGCATATTTATGGTGTTTGGAGGTGCTATGGCTTAAGACACACGTCATACTTGTTCTGACTACTGTCATTATTGCGTATTAATTTAAATTGCGATGGGGGTAGGCTGTTAAGGAGTGGTCACATCTTCATGTTTGAAATTTCTGCGATTCATTTATTGTATTAGACATGTATATATCACTGGCATTCATTACATTTAGGGTTTTTAAAGTAAACCCCAAAAATAAGTAACCTAGGTGGATACAAAATGACAAGAGCCTTTGTTTTAAATTTGGTTTGTGTTGAGTCTTGGAAAGGATGTCAGTGTTGTTAACCACTCAGTTTTAGATATGTGCATTTGAACCCTTCTGCAAATCTGTGGTTTTAAATATTTAATTAGCACATTTGTCGAAATTGTTATCATTTAGGTCTTTTTAAAATCCATCCATACCATCTTGATTGTGTAGGTTGACAATTTAGTTCACTGCTGCTTGTTTGAGGAGTTAAATATTTTCAAATACCATACTGACACAATTCTCCTCCAACAGACCAAGACGACAATGTTTTCTAATGGACAAACTCCACAACTGACAAAAGTGGATGTGGACATCTTCCAGTGTCCATTTTGCCCAAAGAGGGGCGGGTATGCTGGGCTCATGGCTCACTTGCAGGGCCATCAGAGGTCCCTTGTGAAATATGGCCTGTAGTGCTATTTTATCTATCTAGATCGTTAAAGGGATACGCCAACATTTTTTTTGTTTGCGTGTCTTGCCTCAGTCCCGAGTCCATGACAAGCAGGTAGATACCATTCTTTCGGCTATACGTGCAGTAACAAGGGAGAGCCGGGCAGAGCTCGCCCACCGCTAGTTAGCTTAGCTCAAATGCTTGGAGTCAATGGGTAGTGTTAGCCTGCCTCTGCCTGCAGTCATCAGATAACCTCTTCAGCAACTCTAAACGGTCCTGTGTGCTTGTTGTGACTCGTTTTTACCGCGTTATGTTACGTTATCTATTTTTAGACTAAGATTAGCACTTTATGTAAGTTTTGAAAGAAGTACATAGGAAACTAAACCGCAGTTTTTGCGCATGCGCAAACCACCGCGGATGTGCTTGGAAGTAGGTAAACAGAACAAAGCCTCTGTTTAGGAGAAGAAGAAGATTGCAACTACGGATTATGGCCGACGAAGATGATTTCTTCGTGACTGACGAAGATCCACAACCTTACATATCTGAACCAGGATATACAGAGGAGGAACTACATGTTTTGGAAGCTGAGCGTGCACGAAGAGAAGCTAAGCGTTACAACGTGAAAACAAAACACAAGTACTTGCCTCGTTTACTGTCTGTGTGACACCGAGTGATGGGATGGCCGTGTCCTTCAAGAAAAGTCTCATTGTTTGGGTTCTGAATTCCAGTTTGTCGTAGTAGTCGTCCCGTGAAAAATGCTCTGAGCAAACTAGCATCCTCTTGACTGCTTCTTGTGGGGTGTTGGGATCCTTGTTCAGAGCACCCAGCCAACAGATATCTTCTGCTTATTGTCGCAACCCCGTGCAGCGCACGTACGAGGCATTTTGTAAAATTGGGATTTATAAGTCTGTCTCTCTCAAAAAAAAGTGTCACAGTGTCCTACAAACTCCTTCACCGATCTACTGCATGAGCTCTTCTTCTTCTTCTCCTCCTTCTTCTTCTTCTGCTTTCTTCCTCAGCTGTTTACTGGCGCGCATGCGCAGAACTGCGGTTTAGTTTCCTATGTATTTCTTTCTAAACTTACATAAAGTGCTAATCTTAGTCTAAAAATAGATAACGTAACATAACGCGGTAAAAACGAGTCACAACAAGCACACAGGACGTTTAGAGTTGCTGAAGAGTTTATCTGATGACTGCAGTAAGTTTAGAAAGAAATACATAGGAAACTAACCCGCAGTTCTGCGCATGCGCGCCAGTAAACAGCTGAGGAAGAAAGCAGAAGAAGAAGGAGGAGGAGAAGAAGAGCTCATGCAGTAGATCGGTGAAGGAGTTTGTAGGACACTGTGACACTTTTTTTTGAGAGAGACAGACTTATAAATCCCAATTTTACAAAATGCCTCGTACGTGCGCTGCACGGGGTTGCGACAATAAGCAGAAGATATCTGTTGGCTGGGTGCTCTGAACAAGGATCCCAACACCCCACAAGAAGCAGTCAAGAGGATGCTAGTTTGCTCAGAGCATTTTTCACGGGACGACTACTACGACAAACTGGAATTCAGAACCCAAACAATGAGACTTTTCTTGAAGGACACGGCCATCCCATCACTCGGTGTCACACAGACAGTAAACGAGGCAAGTACTTGTGTTTTGTTTTCACGTTGTAACGCTTAGCTTCTCTTCGTGCACGCTCAGCTTTCAAAACATGTAGTTCCTCCTCTGTATATCCTGGTTCAGATAGGTAAGGTTGTGGATCTTCGTCAGTCACGAATAAATCATCTTCGTCGGCCATAATCCGTAGTTGCAATCTTCTTCTTCTCCTAAACAGAGGCTTTGTTCTGTTTACCTAATTCCAAGCACGTCCGCGGTGGTTTGCGCATGCGCAAAAACTGCGGTTTAGTTTCCTATGTACTTCTTTCAAAACTTACATTCTTTCTTTCTTTCTTTCTTTATTTATTGAATTGGGACAGTGCACATTCATCAACACTGACGCATTAAGTACCAGTGTAAATGTGCCGGACTTAGCACAACTGCTAAATTTCAGCCGCAGTCCCAAGGCAGGTTTCTAAAAAACATAACACACAGACGACTTTAAAACCTTGTTATGGCAAGTCAAACAATAGACAATTACAAGACAGAGCACAGACAGACAATATCAAGGCAAAACAGACGCAGAGAAACAGAATAAGAACAAAACAAATTTGACCCAATTTGACCCACAGTTAAAGAACAATGTACCATATAAGCCCAGGAACAGACATCAGTTTTAAACAGTATTTAAACTATATGAGTGCATGACTGATTTGTTTTTAACCAATGTTTGAGATGTTTTTTAAAGACTAAATAGTTGTCACAGTTTCTGATGTGTGGTGGTAACTTATTCCAAGACTGTGTACCTCTTACAGAACTGACCATTTGACAAAATTTTGTTCTGCGCCTTGGTACATTACAGTCACCTCTTGTTAGAGCTCTGGTTCTTCGTCCTTCATTATTTTTTCTCTGAATAAATGTATTCAGTGGAGGTGGGGCAAGTGCGTTTAAAACTTTGAAGATGAGACAGACATCCATAAAAATCTGATAGCTGTCTAAATCAAGAATGTTAAACTTTTTTAAAACATTACAATAATGAAAATGAAGAGGTTTCCTGTCCAAAATCTTAACTGTCTTTTTGAAGAGAGACTTGATGGGTTTCAGTATACTTTCTGTTGTGTGTGTCCATGTTGTAAAACAATAATTTATGTGTGAGAATATCATGGCATGCATATAGACTTTAGCCGTCTTGGAGGTGAGAAATGGTCTTATGTGGTAGAAATTCGACAGGTTGAATTTAATGATATTTGTGATTTTTTTAACATGTGCTTTAAATGAAAGTTTTGTGTCGAAGACCACTCCAAGATATTTAAACTCCTCCACTACATCAAGGCTCTCTCCATTGACCACCACAGATGGTTGATCGCCCTCTGCTGACTGACGAGAGAAAAACATACATACAGTCTTTTTAAGATTGAGGTGCAAACAAGATTCACTAAGCCAGTGAGATACAGGTGCCAGAGCTGCTGATAGTTTTACAGCGGCTTCTTGTTTTGTTTTTGCATGTGCATACAGAACTGTATCATCGGCATATAACTGCAGATTAACATTTGGGCAAACCTCGGGGAGGTCATTTACATAAAGACTGAACAGGATTGGCCCCAAGATAGAACCTTGGGGTACCCCAGTTGAACAGCTGAGGTAGGATGACATTGAGTTTCCAATCTGAACAGCCTGCTTTCTGTTTGACAGATACGATCTCATCCAGCAGAGTGCACCATCAGAAAAGTTAAAAAGGGACAGTTTCGAAATAAGTACATTGTGATTTAGTGAGTCAAAAGCTCTTTTCAAGTCCAAAAAGACAGCTCCTACATGACCACCCTGATCCAATAAACCTTTTATGTTCTCATGAAAATAACAGATTGCTGTTTCAGTCGAATGGTGTTTACGGAATCCGTACTGCATTGGATGAAGTGGGTTATGCCCACTATCAAGGTGGTCTGTTAACTGCAGTGCAATCCATTTCTCAGCTACTTTTGAGATAACCGGCAAGATACTTATCGGCCGGTAATTCTCCAGTTTGGTCTTGTCACCAGCTTTTAGGATTGGAGTAACCTTGGCAATCTTCCAGGCGGATGGCACTCTACCCTGTTTTATGGACAGATTTATTAAGTGTGTAATTGGGTGCGCGAGGGCCATTTTATTTTGTTTTATGAAATTACTATCAAGACCAAAGACATCTCTAGCCTTAGAGCTTTTCAGAGATGAGATGATTTTCAGGACCTCTGGAACAGATATTTCTCTCAGACTAAAAACTGGCTTGCTATCATCCACAGAGTTATGTGGAGTGCTTGGACATTTAAAGTTCATTGTCAACTCCTCAATTGATTGTATAAAAAAATGGTTGAAGCTACTAACAATGACTTCCAGGTCATTTGTTAGAGTGCCATTCACCTGGAGTTGCATGTCATTGGGTGCTATGTCCTCCTTGTTTCTTCCCGTTAACTTATTTAATTGTTCCCATATCAATTTTCCATTGCCCTTTGCCCCATCTATCATTTCAATAAAAAAATTTGCTTTAGCTTTACGAATTTGTTTTATTACTTTATTTCTAAGTGATGTAAAGATCTGTCGGTCACAAATAAGCCCTGTTTTTAGAGATTTTTTTAGTGCATTATCTCTTTCCTTCATTAGTTTCCGTACATCATCCTTCACCCAAGGTAATGCTTTTTTACATCTTTTAAATTCAACTTTCTTTGTGAAGCTATGCAAAACTTCCATAACACATTTGGAGAAAGTGCTAGAGCTGTCCTCAACTTCATTGTTAGTTAATACATTGGACCAGTCATACTCTTGCAGAGCATTCTTCAGGTTTTGTTCTTCATTTTTAGGTATTATATAATGGCTTCTGGCTCTAATAGGGCTAGAACGACGTTTCCAGTTGATTTTCCTTGAACATAGGATGAGGTTATGATCGGAGAGCCCAGACAGTAGATTAAAAGTTTTACTGATCCTATCAGGCTTATTTGTGAATATTAGATCAATTGTTGTTTTAGATGTGTTAGTTATTCTTGTTGGATCTTGAATAACTTGAGTAAGACTATGATTATCTGTTAGTTGCTTCAGTTTTTTTCTATCAGTTTTATTGTCCCAGTTGATATTAAAATCCCCTAGAAGAATAGTTTCCCTTTTAAAATCACTACATTTTAAAATGGTTTTAAGTTGATCGTAGAATATATTTTTAGAGGAAGGAGGTCGGTACAAACATATCACAGTGAAAGACATTTCAGGAGAGATAGTTATATTGAGGCCAATATATTCAATATCTATTTCTGCTGGCCATTCAATTAATTTACCCTTTAGACAGTCCTTCACATAAACCAGTAACCCACCCCCTCGTCCTGTTCCCCTGTCTCTTCTAAACACATTATATCCTGATATATTGATGGCAGCTGTTGGTGATGAATGAGTTAACCAACTTTCAGTTATGCCCAATATATCAATATTTGAATCATTTAATAAGTGTTCAATTTGTTCGATTTTGCCTATTATACTACGAATGTTGATATGGCCAAGTAAGAGTCCTTTTGGCTTGGATCTTGAGTCCCAAATGATCTTAGCGTTATTAAGAGTGTGAAAGAAGTGCATTTTGCGTTGTTTCTTTATCGCCGGATTCAGTGATTTCAGTCTAGTAGTTGAGGTGGAACGTTTGTCCCCGACTAACGTTGTGATAGGTGAAGGTGAGACTGGGTTACACTCACGGATGGTTGGCACCAGTTCTCTCGGTGAAACCGCCACGATGGGTTGTGGCTCGCGTGGTGGCCCATTGTGAGAGACACGCATGGAGAGTGGACTCCATAGAGGACAATTCCGTATCGCTCCACGAAGCGGCCATGCATCACGGTGCAGCGCAACGCCAGGGGATGATCCAGGTGGGACTGTGGAAGCGCACAGCGCGCCCAGCTGACCCACAGTCAGACAGGCCGGGAGCGCAGCCGGCACCAGCGCAGGCAGCAGCAGCAAAGGTAGCAAGGGCGCAGGGCGCAATCCAGGTGGAGCTGCGACGGTACGTGACAAGCCACGCGTGGACACCGCCGGACAGGCGGGGGGCGCAGTCGGCACCAGCGCAGGCAGCAGCAGCAGAGGCGCAGGGAGCAATCCAGGTGGAGCTGCGACGGCACGCGACAAGCCACGCTGCGCAGGGAGCGATCCAGGTGGAGCTGCGGAAGCACACAGCGCGCCCAGCGGCCCCACAGCTGGATAGGCCGGGGGGGCAGTCGGCACCAGCGCAGGCAGCAGCAGCAGCAGAGGCGCAGGGAGCAATCTAGGTGGAGCTGCGACGGCACGCGACAAGCCGCGCGTGGGCATAGCCGGGCAGGCGGGGGGCGCAGTTGGCACCAGCGCAGGCAACAGTGGAGCAACCACGGAGGCAGTCCCGGCCAGGCCAGAGAGCAGGACACCACGAGGCACCACCGGCACCGGAGACGCGGCATGGAGAGGCACGCCGAGCGGAGACGCCAGCTCCCCACCCAGCAGGCCAGGTCCTGGATTTGCCTCTATGTCCCCGGCCAACAGCAAGATTGTTAATAGCCACAGAATGTCTCTCGACTGAGTGCTTGATGTTATACGTTGTTGCTTCTGTGGTTTGGCGTGGCCATTGTCCAGCAGTGTGTTGTAGATACAAAGTTGGCTCACCGTTTTGACAAGATGTTCTTTGCCGTCGTACCAGGTAGCATAGCAGCAGCGAACAGAGAGCAGGAACACAGCCACGGAGAAACAGACAGAGAGTGTGATTGTTGTTTGCTTAATGTGATCCCGTTGCACCAGGTTCAAGTTGTTCTTTTTGCTACCTGGGTCAGGTAGAGGATTGACAAGATTGACGGGATATTTTGTGCGTAAAGGTTTAGCAGGACCTGCCGACCTGCAACCACGCGCCGCCATCTTGCCCTGAACATAAAGTGCTAATCTTAGTCTAAAATAGATAACGTAACATAACGCGGTAAAAACGAGTCACAACAAGCACACAGGACCGTTTAGAGTTGCTGAAGAGGTTATCTGATGACTGCAGGCAGAGGCAGGCTAACACTACCCATTGACTCCAAGCATTTGAGCTAAGCTAACTAGCGGTGGGCGAGCTCTGCCCGGCTCTCCCTTGTTACTGCACGTATAGCCGAAAGAATGGTATCTACCTGCTTGTCATGGACTCAGGAGTGAGGCAAGACACGCAAACAAAAAAAATGTTGGCGTATCCCTTTAAGGTGTGAGTTGCAGAGTTCTGGAAATACCAGCCGTAGAGATATGTCAAACTCTGCAACTCGCATCAAAATAATCTTGATAAATTGCACTACAGGCCAGATGAAAAATGTTTTGAATTTTTGGGGTGAACTGTCCTAAATTCTTATGTTGTCTTTTCTGTTGTAAAGACTGTTTAACATAAAAAGACATTTGGCCAAGAGTTTCTATTGTTTGTTGTTCAACTTACAGAGTATATTTTTCATACACACACCTGCAGGGTCCTGATAGGTGTTTCTTCATTTTAGTGAAGACGGTTATGTTTAACTTCAGGATCAGGTTTACAGGATTTATGAAATGTTGATACACACAGATTCTAGTATCTTACCATCTTTATTCAAGGATATCCATAAACTTGAAGAGGGCTCCAACAGAACAGTTCTTTACAGAAATTCAAACTGGGAATGAGGTTAGGAAACTAAAGTATCCAGAATTCCCCCCTAAATGACTCCAAACAATGGTTTGCAAATAAGGAGAAATGGGAGATTGAAATGAACAGACATTTCACTACACATCTGGAAGGAAATTTGTGGTGAGGCACATTTGATGAGTAATTCTAATATTTGGCAAGAGTTCACATGGGAGAATAAGATACTTCTATACCCCACAAGTAACAGCAAAGTGGGCTAATTTTTGATTACAGCAGGGAGAACGCTTCACAATGTGGAGAGGGGGTAAGGTCACTGGCAGGGAGCTGTAGGTTTGAAATGTTTTTTGTACACTAGTTATTTCTGCTGAGAGTGAATTTGAAAGTTTAATTTCCAAATAAATCTGAATCCTCTTGAGCCATGATGCCTGTGTGAAATTTAAAACACTCAAGAGTGCATGAAGTAAAGTAAAGGTTTGTATTGGACCCTGAAAGTTGTTGGCTCAACAGAAATAACAATATAATAAGTGTTAATGATTTCGCTCATTAGTGGGTTCAGTGTGGTATTAAAAACTACACAAATATAATCATTGTGGAGGGATGATGAGCCCATCAATAACAAGCCAAACTACATGTGAGATTTGGACAAGAGACTAAGAATGTTTTCAGGTGGCTGCATTGAATGCACGTATTGAAACTTGAATCATCCCATGATGTGATGTTTACAAGCATTTATTATGTATTCAGTTCTTCTCATTTTGAAACATATAAAGTACACTTTGGTGTTCTTAAATATCAGTAATATACAATTTAATGCATAATTATATACATAATTCTAACAATTAGGCCAACCCAATCCATAGTTTATTGTTATTATTTCTGCTGAGTAATAAAATGACAATATTATAATATCTTATTATTGTTATTATTTTATTATATATTATATTTGTTAATTACCTTTTTTTTTTTTTTTTCCTGGGTCACCTTGTGTTTGCATTAATTCATTATTTGTGCTGAAAGTCATTTATTGTCGTGGCCCAGAGTTTTTACTTATTTCTTGTCATAATAGTTCAGCAACATTTTTTATTTATTTCTGAATTTCTTCGGCGTATTGTCTCTCTAGGCCACCATAACGTCTATCAAAGTGGGCGTGTTTTGAAGGGGCGTGTTTTGGAGCTGCAGCGCTTCACTTCCGTTGTCGGCGCCACAGTGGGCGTGGTTTGGAGGGGCCTGCGGGTCTGCAGCTAGATCTACTTGAGAAAGCTGGCAAATTCAGCGTCCCTTTTAAAATCTTGCTCCTTCCACCGGGTGAAGGCTAGCCCGATATTAACCCTCTTTTTTTGAATGCTCCGGTCACACTGCCTTTTAACTTCTCTTTTTCGCTTTCTGGGCGATGGTGAAACTGGCTCCAGTGCTGCATATGCATGGTCCTGCATTATGCTGCAGTTGTGCAGATTTGCCGGGGTAGTAAGCCTCCCTCGCTGAACTTCTCCTCCGGCGTCTCAATCACTCTGCACTGGCCCGCAGGGAAAACGCGTAGTTCTTCTGCGTTGGTGCTATTTGTCCCTTGCCGGCGGCTGTAGTTTCAAGATGGCAGACTGTCATGGCACTTCCCTACCTGCTTACCTGTCTTATGTATAAACAAATGTAAAATTGTTCGCTTACGAGAATGTGTCAGATCATTAGCGGACGTCATAATACACCAACGATAACACACATATAAAAGCAGACATCGATTTTGGCCAGTAAACAACAGAAAATCTTACACAATGTCCCTTTAAGGATTGTATTGATGTATAGCATATTAAAATACTCCAAAAAATGGCACTACAGCAGGTAAAATTGTAAAGATATGCTCTGGCGGACTTGTTTTATGGTAGGTCATAAAGGGTTAAACTAACTAATTAAAATTAATGTTACTCCTCCTTTGTCTTACAGGTTTTCACAATGTCCCACCAAAATCCTACAGCAACTTCCAACTACTAACCCGAGCACTTACGCAATACATGAAGGCTACCCAACACCTTCTACACGTAAATAGCTCACCAGAATCCCCAACTTACAACGAATTCAAAAGGACCTAATTAGAACAATTCGCCCGGCCTACCCAGATTCCAAAACAGAGCTTCTCAAATCTGCTAATGCAACCAATTGGTCTTATACTTCTCTACAGATCTTAGAAGAACATTACAAGTCCTGCATAGCACAAGCCCAATCCAAAATTGAGGCCTTACCCAAAAACGACTGGCAAAGAGCATTGAATGTGGCAACAGCATGGGCCAAAAGAGGTCTACGTAATACCAAGTCCACGACAATTTTACAAGCCCAGGAAGAACTAACAACTAATCAGAGAACAATCCAAATCCTGGGAACACTCTTCAGGCTCCTCCCTCACTAACCGAAAAAGGAAGTCCTCTACACCAATTAGAGGTGATAAACTTCCACCTAAACACCAAAAATTGGATGAAAAAACATCCAAACCAATGGAGTTTGATCCCCCAACAAACCAAGAAACCCCCAACAAACCTCTGATGGGAACAGAAACCGGGGAAGACTCATCAAACCTCACTCCTACAACCCCAAAAAAAACCCAACAGTACAACAGATTGGAATATAGATCTTAATTTGTTGACCAATCCCATCGTATCACTGACTGAACCATAAGAAGAACCTTGAACATGACGCAAAAAGATCCTCAAACCAAGGAAAACAACCTAATTCCCAATATTCAGACTCATCTTAACCAAAAACACAATCTCACACCACAAGAAGAAGATGCACTCCTAGGACAGGAAAAGTTCAAGCCTTATCATTAAACCTGTGGACAAAGGCAGTGCAACAGTCATAATAGACAGAACAGATTATATCCAAGAGGGCCTAAGGCAAATGAAGGAACTGATAGCAGAAGTCATAAACACACTCCAAAAGAAGAAAGCTAACACTAAAAAACAAGCTACTTACCTGAAGGGAGAAGATCCGCCCCATCCCAGATATTTTTTACCACCACCCCAGCTATGTCAAGGATACCCAGGATTTCATTCAAAATATACGCCATTTACAACTACAAGAACCCTGCTTACTTTACCATGGATATCAACAGTCTCTACACCAACACTGACATTACTTTGGGCATGGAAGCCATTTATATGGAAGACTGGGAAGAATCAGCATTCCTGAAATGTGAGAAGACTCCAGTCCAATTCTTTAGATACCTGGGTGACATCTGGGGCATGTGGACCTACTCAAAGGAAGAGTTTGACTGCTTTGTCAGCACCCTCAACAACCACCATGGACTCATCAAAGTGGACCCTTGCACACACCCACACAGATCAACTTCCTGGACACTACGATTTATAAACATGGGGACTTAATACACTCTGGGGTTTTGGACACCAAGGTCTATTTCAAACCAACGGATACGCATGCCCTTCTACACGACAGTTTTCATCCAAGACACCTCTTCAAAGGAATCCTGAAGTCACAACTTTTGAGATTCAACAGAATTTGCTCTAAACAAACAGACAGAACTGATGCCACAAAACTTCTTTTCCATACCTTAAGAGGAAGAAGATACTCGTTCCTGCGGAATGTACGAAAGGAAGTTTACACCATGGAAGCAACCTCATCAACAGAACAAGACAACTGCCAAATCATTCCACTAATCTCAGTATACTCAAAATACACATTCCTATTACAAACTAAAACAAAACTTTTAGGAAAAAACTGAAAAACACCAGAACAGGTGAAAAATTTCAGGTAATATCAGCCTTCAAGAGGAATCCTTATATTAGGGACATCCTGGTAAGAGCCAAATTGAAATGACCCATGATCCCCACAACATTGCCAGAAACACAGAAGATTTGCAGAAATCAAATCACATCTCATTGGAACAGTCAAACTGCATCTATTTGATCAAGTGCAAGAGATGCCCAATGCAGTATGTAGGTGAAACAAGAAACTCCTTGAGGACCCGTCTTTCCCACCACTGTTACAATATCAGGAGAGGACATAAGACAAATACTTACCCGGTGGAACATTTCCAAAGACATGGCGTGCAGAACCTGGAACTTAGGGGACTCCAACACAACCCTCAATGGAACACCTACCTAAAGAAAAAAGCAGAAAGAAGATGGATATCAAGATTAAACACACGATTCCCAAATGGTCTAAATGGATACAACCTAAAGAACCCACCTACTGGAAGAATCACTGATGCCTGGGGACTACAAAATAATATAGCCTGATATAAATAGGTAGCATATAAGTATTCAATTTGGTAAATCTGTTCACTATATGTTTTTAATGTTAATTAAGTTCACGATAAATTGTCAATGTTAATGTTCAGAATGTATAAACAGTAAATAAACAAAAAAGGAGGAACTTGATGGTTCAAGGGACTATGTCCAGGTCCAAAAGCCATTATTGGCTATAACCAGAACAACCCAGATCTGATTCTGCCTCTTATTAATTTAATCTCTCCAGAAAAACAGAACCAAGATTTAATTCACTTAGCTCTCCTTCCCCTACTCTCGAGTTCCTCGAGTGATGGAGGAGGGTAGAGCGGGGGAGAGTTCCGCCCATCCAGGCATCTTTCCCTGACTCTGCCCTCCCACACTCTTCTTTGACATGACTAAATCCACAACACAAGACTTGAATAGAAGACTTCCCTCTCCTACCCTCTGCTTCCAAGATGCTTGGGTGAATGGGGGACAGTAGAGTGTACAGCCCAGTCCAGCGGGGGAGAGTTCTGCCGATCCAGGCGTCTCTCCCTGACTCTACCTTCTCCCACACTCTTCTCTGATATGAGAGCAGCAGAGAAGCAGGGAGGGAAAGTGCAGGCTTGAGAACATAGAAACACCACCATCTAGTCCAGGCAGTTCAGTTGATCAGCAATCTCAGGAAACAAGGTAGAGATTTGTGATGACAAGACAAAAACAGGTTTCTGCATTCAGTAACATCCTCATTTGAAAAACAAAAATAAATTTATTGTTTTAAAATCATATTTAAATGATTATTATTTGTTTATTCCAGACAGAAGAAAACTGGAATAAAAAAAGATTAAGATAAAAAACTCAAAACTACAAAGAGAAGTAAAGAAACTGAAATCCTTGCTTGAAAAACAATGAAGAAATGTAGACAAACTTTGGACAAAACTCAGAAGAAATGAGGTGAAGAAGCAGCAGATGTCCCCAGCATCAAAACAAGGCAGCAACTACAAAATGTTTGTGTTTATCCTGAGGTGTGGAGATCATTGCTTACTCATAATGTCCTCATGGACAACATCAAGGAAACATATGCCACCACCAAAAACAGAGGACACAGAGAGGTGATGTCACGTCTTTTCACTGGGAGTATGCTTAAAAAGTATCGATTGCAAAGACAAATTTCCACATCACTTCATGTCTCCAGAAAGAAGAGGAAGAATCTTGGGGAGGGCAAAATGCAGTGGCAGCTCCTGCCAAATTTCTTATTATGATTTATTATCATCTTTCTTTTCTTTTGTGGCTAGAGGAGGGGCGGCGCCCTATCCCCCTCTATTAGCCAGCCGCCCCTGGCAAAATGAAGTACCGAAGCCTATGCTATCGTTTACAAGAGAGGGTCACTGCCTTCTTGACAAGGGATGAAAACAGCTGACTGATAGCGGGCCAATCACAAACAATCACTAGAAGTAAGATAAAGAAACGGAAGAGATTTTTGAATGACATGCTGCGAAACCTCCACAGAAAATTTCTCAAAGAATATCTGTACTGTACTCTCTCCTACTCCTTGTTATGCCGCATGCGTCCCTTCTGGGTGGTGACTTCAACACTTGGTGACAGGGAAACCTGTTTTTGCAAGATGCACGAAAACCTCTCTTTTCTCACTGAAAAGCTCCACACTCTTAGGTCAATCAAGACTGTGGACTTGGAGGATATAGTCACAGAAATTGTCTGCAGTCTGGATTCAAAGGACTGCATGTATAACATGTGTCCTGCTTGCAAAGGGCAGGAGTTTGCAATAGAGGCAGAAGGCAACCTGCGACACAACGTCAACGTTACCCAGTGGTCCATTGAAATGGTCAGCAGAGAAAAGAAAAACAATGATGACAAAAAGGAAAAGGTGTCTACGAAGGCCACAAGGAAAAAGAAGATTGACGTAGAGTTAGGAGACCTTTTAGGGATGTTTCAGGATCAGCTGACCCATTTTAAATGGCATACATTAAACATTAAACGGCAGTTTTCTCACTACCGTGAGTTGCGTCAAAACATGACCAAAGAAGAATGCCTAATTCATGTCGATTTTTCAGAGAATTATTCCTGCAAACATTCGACTGAAATACAGGCAATGCGCTTTGCCCCTAACCAGAAACAGGCAACACTCCATACAGGTGTTCTGTATGCTGGTGAGCCAGCAGAGCACATGCTGTTGCACAATTTCCGTGTCAAAGGAGAAGGGCCCTCCTGCCGTCTGGGCACACCTTCCCCCCATTCTTGATGAGGTAAAGGCTGCATATCCCTCTGTTGAAGTGGTCCAAACAACTCAGTACAGACAGAAGCCCCCTCCTAAGCCTGTGACGTCACGTCATGTAGAGATAGATCCAGATATCTGGTCAAGTTTGCCTAACTGAAAGCTTTTCTTTCACTTTCATGGGTTAATTGGACTGGTTTGAAAAGAATTACTGTGAGTAATGAGTTCACACAGTAGGCCCTATTTTAGTGTTAAGCATTACATTTAATCCATTTATCCATTGTGTTCTTTGTGATCAAATAATGTGTGTTTTTGTTTGTTTGACTTTAAAAGGATGTATGTCCGTGTGTCGGAGCATCCCATTAGCCCATAAGTGCATAATTTGACTTCATATGTTCACTTAGATGTCTTCTTTGTGATGAAAGGATGTATGTCCGTGTGTGTCAGAGCATCCTAGTCTGTAAGTGAGGTTTTGACTTGAAATGTTTCAATTCCAAGTTGGAAATTAAATGGTTAACAGTATGTCCGCTTAACTATGTTACTTGTGTCAACAATGTGAATGTCACTGTCAACTATACACTATTTTAGTTAAAATAACCCAAATTATGCTTTTTTCATAATTTAAAGTAGTCGGCATAATGTACACATGATATGTCAAAAAATAAATGAAATTAACTGTATGATAGATTTATGATTTTTAAAAAAAACTCCTCTCCCTTACTGACAGTGGTACGCATACTGCATGCTTATCAGAAAAGAAATGGGAAGTTAAAATGTTTTTTTGTTTTTTTTAAAAAAGCCAAGCGATATTTGACAGAATAGACTCAAAAGGGATCAAAACTAAATATTAGTCTATTCAGTTAATCTTTTTTAAGTCATTTTGTGTCTCGTATAGGTCACTTTTTGTGTTCTTTTGTTGTTTTGTGACTGATCACCTGTAATAATAGAAATAGCTATTAATGGTTTAAGTTAACAAAATAATCACAAATATTACTGAACTATACATTTGTAGATTTGCGTCTTAGTAAACAATCTGTATCTGTGCTCTACTTGTTGACAGTCATCAGTTGTTTTACTGGTGATTTACAATGGTCCACCCAATGCTAAATATGTGACTACGGTCCTGCATCACAGCGCAGCTGCTCAGAGTTTCATTTGCAACAAACGGCAGAAATATGTTGAAAAACTCTCTCTGGGTCAGACTCTGGACCAGAGTCAGGTGGTGGCTCAGCTGGTACAGCCTCTCCTCTGTAGCGATGTCAACCGTGTTGGTGGCCACGACAAAGTTGCGGAGGTCTCCATCAAAAGTGATGCCACCATCCTCCTCCAGGCACCGACCCGCTTCTCCCCAGACAGAGAACAACAGACCAGTCACAAAGATCAAATTCTTGCAGTGGTGGCAGCAAAATGCTCACACACTGACGGTCATCATGGCTCTCTGGTCTCCTCCACAGTGTCACTAGTCGTGCGTAAAAGCGCAGTGCGCCTTTATTGAACAGTGCTGAAAGAGGGAGGGAGCGCCCAGCGAAAACCAAAACTAATATTTTTATTTCTATATAATGATTTTTGCAACATTGCTATTTTCACTCAGTTGCATTTATACCATTTGTTTTACCATGTTTAGAGACAGAGTCTATACACCACATAACCAGTGTGATATGAGTTTCAGGCGATGACAGCCTCGAGCAGACTAGAAAGCGTTTAATGAATACACCTTAGCTAATTAATTCACATGATATCCTCATCAAGAAGAACCAAAAGCCGGCTGAGTAAACCGATTCTCAATAAGGCTGCTGATGGAGGAAAAACTGTCCACGTGAATACAGTAAAGAGCAGAAAACAAAACACACACATTTAAAAAAAAAAAAAAAAAAAAGATCAGTAGCGTGTTTAACAAATAAATTTCCGGTTTAATAAACTGTCAAAAACTAATAGATGGCATTATCTCCAGTGGAGGACTGGCTGATGATGACGTAATGAGAGCGCTGAGGTCAGACGTGTTGTTACGGACCTGATGGTACCATGGTTGCTATGTTGTCTCTAGGTGCATCATTTCACACATTTAATCATTTGAACCAAAACAAACTTTCTGTCGGAGAGAAAAGCAGCAGCTCAACTTTCACTCGACGATGTTTCTGGAAAACAGACTACAAACTGAGACCTTTTGCTTCTGGACCTCATCTTAAGACCTGCTGTCACTGACAAACGGACTCATTCGCGGTAGACGTGAGATTTCGACACTTTCTTAAAGCCCAGCTCAGGTTGGTATTTTACCGTTAAGACTTGACAAAAATGTACTGATGTAGGCACTATGTAACCAATATTGGCAATGTTTTGCCTACATCACTAGGCTACTATTTTATTGTAAATGAATCAAATAGGACTGACGTTTGACTGTTACCAAGTCTGAATAGGTAAATCTAAAACTACTTTCTTTGGTTTACCAACTGTCTGTTTTATCTGTCCAACAAGCAGCCCAGCATAAACCTGCTAATAAAAATATAGCAATATATTTTTTAACTTCTTGGTGATATAGGCCATCAGTGCTGCAAGCAGTGACACAAGCACTGAAGCCTTATTATTTGAATATGCTCATAATTCAACCATTTTCTTAATATTCAGGATATTTTTCATTAATGAGTATTTTACACCAAACCTCATTGAAATAATATGATGTCATCATACTGTGAGAGCAACAGAGACGTGTGAATCAACTGCACACAGAGAGTTTTCTGATATGGTGCTGGCTTTTTCTCGTTCAGCAAGAGAGCGTAAAATTGGCATGTTGTTGAATATCTGGCGAAAATGTCTCTCTGTCTACTGTATGCATGGACAGATTATGAGAAAGATAGTGCACAGATATGCAAAAGGCCCCACCACCTCTCCTTCACAGGGTCAGGGTGGTTTTGCCTCTATTTTGTTGTTTGTGTTTCTCTGTAGTCTTGTTTCTTTATTTTATTTTCATTTAATCTTTAATTAATCAGGCAGTCTCATTGAGATCAAGATCTCTTTTTCAAGAGAGACCTGAGAACAAAGCAACATCCATAACAACAAAAACACACAGACACAAACAGGAACAACACAACAAGGAATTAATAAAAACAATTACATGAATCATGAAAAACATCAGATAGTGAAGCTTTAAAAACTCCAAGAGGAACAAGAGATTCAAGTTTGAGGGTCGATTGTAACTCTTTCCATTTATAAGGTGCATAGTACCTGAAACCAGATCTACCAACATTTGTGTACATGCAGGGGATATCTAAGGTTGGGTAGTTACTGGATTCTGCACTGTAGTTACTGGATTTGAAAGAGAGAAGAGATGTGAGGTAGTTTAGTAGCTTTAACAGTAGAGCTCTATAAATAAATAACATATTTCTTCTTGTCTGTAAGGAAGTCCATCCAACTGTTTGATACAGAGAACAATGATGAGTACGAGTATGAGTATGTTGTGTCTCTGAGGTCATTTTTGTCTCTAAACAGTCATTTTATGTCTTAATAACAGTTCCGAAAAATTATGCATAAAATGTCCGATATATTATTAATAAAATGTCTAAGAAAAATAGATGAAATGTCCGAAAAAAAATACTGAGAAAATGTCCGAAATATTACTAATAAAATGTCCGACAAAAATTGATAAAATATCGAAGAAATTATTCATGAATTGACCGAATAATTATTGATAACATGTCCGAAAAATATTAATAAAATGTCCGAAAAAATATTAATAAAATGTCAGACATATATATGTTAATGTCCGTCAAATATTATTAAAATGGCCGAAAAATTGTTAATAAAATGTCTGAAAAATATTCATAAAATATCAGAAGAATTATGAATAAAACGTCCGACAAATATTGATAAAATATTTGACAAATATTGATAAAATGTCCTAAAACACCATTAAGGGTCAATTGATGTTGTTTAAGTCATTTTATGTCTAGTTTAAGTAATACTGTGGCTCTCTAAGATCATTTTGTGTCTGTCTTAAGTCATTTAGTCTTTTTTAAGCTCATTTTATATCTCGTTGAGGTCACTTTGTGTCTTCTGTGGTTGTTTGGTGACTAATCATGTTACGGTTTGGCTTGATAACCACGGGACCCAAGTAGCAGGAGACAGGCGAAGTGAAAGTTCTACACAGTTTATTACAAACGCCGCTAAACACAAAAAACGGCTGCAAGCCGCTAAATACAAAAACTGTTTTAGCGACAGAACTGCTGCCCGGTGGTGGCTGGAGGCGAGGGCTCCGGAGAACCAAGAGCGGCGAGGCAGTACACTACAAAAACAGAGACAAAAGCACAAGTCAGTGGGGTTGATCCACGAGAGAAAAAGGCAAAAACACCCGAGCCGCCACCAATACATGCATCAAAAAACAGAGGATCATCAAATTCTTGCAGTGGTGGCAGCAAAATGCTCACACACTGACGGTCATCATGGCTCTCTGGTCTCCTCCACAGTGTCACTAGTCGTGCGTAAAAGCGCAGTGCGCCTTTATTGAACAGTGCTGAAAGAGGGAGGGAGCGCCCAGCGAAAACCAAAACTAATATTTTTATTTCTATATAATGATTTTTGCAACATTGCTACTTTCACTCAGTTGCATTTATACCATTTTTTACCATGTTTATAGAGTCTATACACCACATAACCAGTGTGATATGAGTTTCAGGCGATGACAGCCTCGAGCAGACTAGAAAGCGTTTAATGAATACACCTTAGCTAATTAATTCACATGATATCCTCATCAAGAAGAACCAAAAGCCGGCTGAGTAAACCGATTCTCAATAAGGCTGCTGATGGAGGAAAAACTGTCCACGTGAATACAGTAAAGAGCAGAAAACAAAACACACATTTCAAAAAAAAAAAAAAAAAAAAAAGATCAGTAGCGTGTTTAACAAATAAATTTCCGGTTTAATAAACTGTCACAAACTAATAGATGGCATTATCTCCAGTGGAGGACTGGCTGATGATGACGTAATGAGAGCTCTGAGGTCAGACGTGTTGTTACGGACCTGATGGTACCATGGTTGCTATGTTGTCTCTAGGTGCATCATTTCACACATTTAATCATTTGAACCAAAACAAACTTTCTGTCGGAGAGAAAAGCAGCAGCTCAACTTTCACTCGACGATGTTTCTGGAAAACAGACTACAAACTGAGACCTTTTGCTTCTGGACCTCATCTTAAGACCTGCTGTCACTGACAAACGGACTCATTCGCGGTAGACGTGAGATTTTGACACTTTCTTAAAGCCCAGCTCAGGTTGGTATTTTACCGTTAAGACTTGACAAAAATGTACTGATGTAGGCACTATGTAACCAATATTGGCAATGTTTTGCCTACATCACTAGGCTACCATTTTATTGTAAATGAATCAGATAGGACTGACGTTTGACTGTTACCAAGTCTGAATAGGTAAATCTAAAACTACTTTCTTTGGTTTACCAACTGTCTGTTTTATCTGTCCAACAAGCAGCCCAGCATAAACCTGATAATAAAAATATAGCAATATATTTTTTAACTTCTTGGTGATATAGGCCATCAGTGCTGCAAGCAGTGACACAAGCACTGAAGCCTTATTATTTGAATATGCTCATAATTCAACCATTTTCTCAATATTCAGGATATTTTTCATTAATGAGTATTTTACACTAAACCTCATTGAAATAACATGATGTCATCATACTGTGAGAGCAACAGAGACGTGTGAATCAACTGCACACAGAGAGTTTTCTGATATGGTGCTGGATTTTTCTCGTTCAGCAAGAGAGCGTAAAATTGGCATGTTGTTGAATATCTGGCGAAAATGTCTCTCTGTCTACTGTATGCATTGACAGATTATGAGACAGATAGTGCACAGATATACAAAGGGCCCCACCACCTCTCCCACACAGGGTCGGACACACAGAATTTGTGCTGGTTTTTCCTCCATTTTGTTGTTTGCGTCTCTCTTAAGTCATGTTGTGTCTCTCTGAGGTACTTTTCTCTTTGATTTCATTTTCTGGCTTTTGAGGTAATTTGTGTCTCTCTGAGGTCATTTTACTCTTAAAGGTAATTTTGTGTCTTTTTAAGGTTCAATTGATGTCGTCTGAGGTAATTTTGTGTCTCTGAGGTAATGTATCTCTTCAAAGTCATTGTGTATGTCTTTGAGGTCGTGTCTTTCTTGAGGCCATTTTGTGTCTGATTGAGGTAATTTAGTGTCTCTCAAAAGTAATTTTGTTTCTCTTAAAGGTAATGTTGTGTCTCTCTGATGTCATTTTGTGTCTCCAAAGGAATTTTGTGTCTGTTCAGGGGCCAATTGGTGTCATTTTAGTCATTTTGTGTCTCTTTTCGTGGAGGTTTTATTGTCTTCACAATATATTGTTTCTTATCTCTGAAATAGAAGTAAATGAAAGCTTAGTTTCCACTGAGGGAAATGATTTCAGCTTACGAAAATAGACAGGAGGTCTGCGTTGCCGTAACGTGCAGTTACATTTCTGGGGAGGCACCGAGGTACATGTCAGGCTATGGCATAGGTTACAGCGTCGGCTTGATGTCAACGTAGAGCCTACGCCATAGCTATGGCGTTGATTCAACGCAAAAGTATAAGAAGCATAAGTCCCACAGCATCTTAGCCCTGTTGTTAGCAACTAGGACTCGGGGACTTCTAGTCCATACTTGGCACAGATAGTAACTATCCCAGCCACTTGTCATGTCTCTCAGTATACGTGGTCCCAGCTTGCACCTTAAAACCGGCTATGATGTGCGGGAGGCTACGATGTGCGGGACTTTCTCAGGGGCCTGTTTGTGTCTTTGTGTGTGTGTATGTGTTCTGGACCATGCAGAGAGATGGGGGAATGTCATTCATTAGTGGAAGAGGAAGAGGACACCTTTTTTCCCCTATGTTTCCCACTGCGCTAATAGGCTAACTGACCTGATTAGTTTTTGTTGACAGGTTAGCTAGGTTTTGCAGCAGGTATCATTAAACATGGTAGTTATTTAGTGGTAGTAAAATGTTACTGCAAAGAAAAGGCTGACGTGACTGGTTTTTGTTAACGGGTTAGCTAGGTTTTGCGAAGTTATTACAGCAGGTATCGTTAAACATGGCAGTTATTTAGTTGTAGCAAATTGTTACTGTTAAGAAAAGGCTGATGTGACTAGTTTTTGTTGACTGGTTTAGCTAGGTTTTGCAAATTTGCTGTGGCAGCTTAGTTAATGATTTTTGGAGCATAGAGAATGCTGTTGCCATAAAAAACACAGTAAATAAGGACGGCCAGGGATACAAAAAGCAGTCAAATGGGGGAAAATTGCTTCAAAATGGTCATCAACTGTGCTCACCAACTGTGCTTGCTGGATTCTTGTCAGTGCTGGAAAGTGGATATAGGGCCTTGCTGGAAAATTCTGCACATAACTTCAAAAAGGTAGGAACCGACATGTCTGCTACTGTATTGCAGGGCAATACTGCCCTCAAAAATTTTTACTGACAAGAAAAAAACTGACCTGATTAGCTTTTCTTGACTGATTTAGCTAGGTGCTCCAAATTTGCTGTGGCAGCTAAGTTAATGTTAAATGACAATAGGCTAGTTGTTTGACACCAACTTTCATTTACTGAAGCAAAGCTAGGGATATGAAAAGCAGTCAAACCAAAGGAAACTTCAAATTGCTTCAAAAAAATCATCAACTCGGCCCACCAACTTGCTGGAGTCTTGCCTGTGTATAAAGGGCCTTCCTGGAAAATCGTACACGTAACTTCAAAAAGGTAGGGACCTGCTACTGTAGTGCAGACAAAAAGATATGTAGATATCGCAAATGTTACTTGCACGCTCTTGTACTTGTACTTGCCCTCTCATTTGTTACCTTTCCAGGGAACAATCCAATTTTACCTCACTGTTAATATGTTGGGAAGATTTTCCCTGTCAACTGGAGAGAGGTGTCTCAATAGTCTGTGAATTTAACTTTGTCATTTAGAATTTCTGCTATTGTCATCGTAAAGACACCAAAACATCATAGAAGAAGGTCTCTCCATTGTTATCTTCCCAGGGAATACTCCAATTTTTATCCTTCGTTTGGGAAAGTAACTTGGCGTAAAAGGGGTACCGTAAGGGGTATTGCACGATCCGCTCTGCTAACGTGCCCAGGTATAGTCCACCACCGAAGCTGACTTGGTCGGCGGGCGTGGTGTGGCATCTCTCTCTGCCCGGTGACGTTCGGGAGTGTCGTGAGGTGTATCACTGGGTGTCCAGCTAACGCACCTGCGTGTCCTCCTGTGTGTGTACAGCAAGCACTGAAACACACTATCCGCTGTCGAAACCGACCGAGTCGGTGGGAATAGCGTGGAGGCTCACTGCTGTGTCCACAAACCACATAGCAACAGTTAGCTGCTGTTGCTACAAACATAAGGCACAGCGTGCGAGAGCACTTCCTGGTTTGCCCGGTAGGTCAGTATGGCAAGCCAGGAGGTACCTCCCCGCAGAGGCTGCAATGCGAAAATGCCTGCAGAGGATGGCCATGATTATTGTGTGATTTGTTTAGGCAGTGATCATGCACTCATGGCAAGGGATGACCCATCCTCATGCATGAGCTGTTTTTGTTTGTCAGCGAGGTTAAGGGAGGCCCGCTGCCATGTGTTTAGGACACAGCCACCCACACCTGCTCATGGACTGAAGTCGGCCAAGCGCCCTAGGACTGTGGCTCCAGCAGTGCAGAGTGCACCTCCAATGTTGTGATTAAATCAATCGGGCATGAGCCATTTGTGTCGCATGGGCCACAGGCGACCACTAACAAGCCTCCCGCCCCTGGACCCTCCACCATGATATCAGTTGGGGCTAAAAGGGGCTGCCAATCTGACACAGAGTCAGATAGGGAAATTGATATTATGGGCCTGGAGTCCTCAGACGATGACGTGTTCCCCTTAGAGCAAGGGAAGACAGTCATAGAAGAACGTGAGCAGCAGCCCCCTCTCCTTCAGGAGATTGTGAGTAGGGCAGCTGCTGTGTTGAATATTGAGCTGCCATCTGATCAGGGGCCTGCCCCCTCCTGTTTTGATGATGAGGTGGGGGGCCGACCAACACGCTTCCTGGTGCCCCTCCTCTCGGACTTTGAGGACGTGCTCTGGAAGCAGTTTCGGACACCATCAGGTCGCTGGTCTGGGCTCTGTAGATGCCTAGCGGCGGTTCACAATCGTGAACCAGGCGGACCAGGCTTTGGTGGCCTTGGTGTCTCCATCTAAGTCAGTTCTTGGGAAAGGTGGCTGCCCCAGTAAAAACTGCAAAATGATGGACGCCTTGCTCACCAAAATGCACGGTGCTATGGCAGTCCAGACCCAGCTGGCTAATACAGGGGCCATATTATCCCTATACCAACGCCATCTGACTCAGCAGCTGAAGGAGGGGTGCAGTGATGACCTGCTGATGGAGCTGCAGCAGGTCTCCTCACTTCTCTCTAAGCTGATGAGGGAGCAGGCAGAGGCGGCTGGTAAAGCCATGTCGGGACTCTGGACGGTTAGACACCACCTATGGCTGTCGCAGTCCATGCTGCAGCTGGAGGATAGAGCTTGTCTACTCAAGCTGCCCGTGGAGCCATCAGCAATGTTTGGGCCGGATGCGTCTAAGATGCTTCCGCAGGTGCAGGAAGCCCGCCGCTGTGCTAGAGAGGTGTCCGGTGCCTTAAGGCAGAGCCAGGACTGGCGCCAGCCTCAGCCGCAGCAGCCTTAGCCTCCTCAGTCTAACTGGAGTCAGGGGGATCTGAGGGGCCAGCTGGATGCATCCAGACGGGGCAAGTCTAAGAGAGGGAGACGAGGCAGTGGTGGCCAGGGGCCGCCCCAGCCCTCCCCTCAGTCCTGACGCGACGCCATCCCAAGCCAGACCCTGTCCTCAGGAGGTTTGTCTGGCATGGGAAGCTCTGAGGGCAGACCCCTGGGTTGTTTCTACAATGACCCAGGGGTACCGCTTACAGTTTATACACACCCCTCCTGTGACTCAGTTGGCTGCTTTTTCGATCATTGCAGACCTGCAGCACAGAGAGGCTCTGCATTCAGAGATCTCCACTCTCCTTGAGAAGAGGGCCATCAGGGAGGTGGGGAGGGAGAACCAGCGGGCGGGGTTTTATTCCCGTTATTTCCTTGTCTGGAAACGGGACGGTACCCTCCGGCCAGTATTAGACCTCAGTTAATCAGTGAATGCATGCGCAACTGGGGCATTTAAGCCCGTGCATGGGCCACATAGTGGTGTGTCTTAAAGAAATATCCACGTCAACTGTCCCAGTGGGATCAGTCCCCGTACATATGAAATATGTAACTGTGTGGAGAGATAGTCTCTTCACTCAGAGATCCAAGGTTACAACGTAACCGATCGTTTTTCCCTGTCAACTGGAGAGAGGCGTCTCAATAGGCTTTTTGAATTTAACTATTAAATTTAGAATTTCTGTCATTGTCATTGTAAAGACACTGAAAAACCTTGGAAGAAGGTCTCTCCATTGTCACCTTCCCAGGGAATACTCCAATTTTATCTCACTGTAAATTTATTGGAGAGTTTTTCCCTGTCAACTGCAAAGAGGCGTCTCAACAGGCTCTTTGAATTTAACTTTGTCATTTAGAATTTCTGCTACTGTCATCGTAAAGACACCAAAACTCCTTGGAAGAAGGTCTCTCCATTGTTATCTTCCCAGGGAATACTCCAATTTTATGTCACTGTTAATGTATTGGAGAGTTTTTCCCTGTCAACTGGAGAGAGGTGTCTCAAAAGGCTCTTTGAATTTAACTATTCAATTTAGAATTTCTGTCATTGTCATTGTAAAGACACCAAAACTCCTTGGAAGAAGGTCTCTCCATTGTTATCTTTCCAGGGAATACTCCAATTTTATCTCACTGTAAATGTATTGGAGAGTTCTCTATCGTCTCGAGACTATCTCTCCACTGGGTTACATATTCCATATGTACGGGGTATGATTCCCCCTGCTTGTCAGGGTACGTGGATAATTCTTTAAGACACACCGGCTTGCCCGGCCACGCCCCATTGCGTAGCTATAAAGCGCCTGCGCTGGCGTGTAATCACTGATTGTTTGATCTCCACTTGTGCGTCAGGGTGCAGTGTCTCACAATCCGTATTGCAAAAAGAAGAAGAAAAGAATTGAGTTGTAAGGACAGAGAAGCAAGGTGTACAGCTTTAAGTCCGCTTCCCTGTGTAAGGCGGGGCGTCTGTCTTTGGCAGCCTCCCTGGATTGCTGTGTCCTAGAGCTCTTTCTGCCCTGTGTCAGCAGAGTCATCATCCTGCCTGGTCGAGCCGGAGGTTGTCTGGCTCCCGGCAGCGGTGGCTGTGTGTTATTCCCGGCGTATTGCTCGCGGCTCGTAAGCTAACGCGCTTGGTGGATACACGCTGAGTGCTGACTGTTCTGTCACCGGTCCACGTTGGGCATTGTCTGTCCTGGTCTGGTCGAGCCGGAGGTCTCTGGCTCCCGGCTTTGGTGGAGTTTCTCCCCGGCGTATTGCTCGCAGCTCATGAGCTGACGCGTTCGGTGAGGTCCACGTTGAGCATTGTCTGTCCTGGTCTGGTTGAGCCGGAGGTCTCTGACTACTGGCTTTAGTGGAGTTTTTCCCCGGCGTATTGCCCGCGGCTGAGGAGGAAGACGTGGATGTGGAAACCGCCTTTTCCTCTGAGGACAATGACCTCTCTTGTGCACAGCAGACAGTGGGCGAAGTAACAAAAGGGGAGTTAGCCCGCCATTTTGAGGAGGTGATTAACAGGGCTTCCAGGGCTCTGGGCGTTGCCCTCCCTGAGAACCCCCGAGCCGCATCCTCTAGGTTTGAGGAAGATATTGAGGTGCGCCCTGCATCTACCCAAGTGCCCCTCCTACCTGACTTTAAAGAGCTGCTGTGCCAGCAGTTCCATTCTCCGGCGGCTGCTCACAAGTGGTCTGCAACATGTCGTCGGTTTTCCAATGTGCATGACAGGGACCAGATTGCCTGTGGGCCACTTCCCCCAGTGGACCGAACCCTCACCCCACTAGTTTCTCCCTCCAGCTACATAAGGCTATGGCGGTGCAGACTCGGCTGGCCAATACTGGGGCTATTCTTTCTCTTTACCTCTGCGACTTGTCTCGTCGGGTTCAGGATGACACCAGTGTAGGTGAGGAGCTGCAGACGGCCTCCTCGTGCCTCCCCTCGGTGATGAAGGAGCAGGCTGGGGCAGCAGGCAGTGCATTGGCTTCCTTCTGGGTGGTTAGGTGCCACTTGTGGCTGTCTCAATCCCAGCTTCAGCAGGGGGATAGTGACTGTGCAAAGGAGGTCTCAGGGGGCCTTGCCAGGCGTGTCACGGGCTCTAGGGGGTCAATGCCATCTCGGTCTCAGCCGGCACCAACTCCAGAGGCCTGGACATGGGGTCGAGGGGATCTCAGACTCCAGTTGGAGGCTTCCCGGCGGGGTAGGTACCACCTACAGGGCAGAAGGAGAGGACCACCTGCTAAGGCCATGGGGTCCTTATTCACTGAGTCATTGTCAGCCTTAATCAGAAAACATTTTATTATAGCTAAGTGGAAATTCATTTTGTGTTCTGATTAAAGAAATAAATGCAGGCATACCCTACAACTTAATACAATGCACATCACATAGTATCACTGCTCTTTGACCTGACCTGAACATTTTTTTTATTGTTGTTTTTCAGTTTCAGTTATATATTGGGGGGGCATTTTGGGCAATGGGGGGCACGTGTCCCCCTCAATGTATAAGGTGGCTACTGCCCTGTCAGCATGCATAATTAGGCCTCAGTTGTCTGAGTGCGCAAAGGTGAAGTGGCTGGTCTTGTCATACAAAGTTTGATGGAGTGTCAACTGGACAATATGGAGATATTTGCATCTTAAAAGCCGGACTACAAATGTGGATAGACAGGGAGAAACACAGGCAAGACTAAGACGTGGTAAGATACGATATTCCTCACTATATGAAGTGACTGATAACAAGATCTGTATAATGGATTGTAAAGAAATTCATCAGGTTTTTATTTTGTAGACAATTGATCTGTATGTATAGCATGATGGGATGACAGCACAATGATGTGTGTGGTCCTGCGCTTTCATGTGATATGCGTGGCATTTCTGTGCGACCCTGCACTCACGAGTAATCCATCCAAGAGTAATGTGTGTGCAAAGCTGTATGAAAGCTCTGTTATACATAATTTTAGTGTAACTTTATCTTTTTTTCTTTGCTGTGAAAACATTGGACTACGGACAAGTGTCCGACAAAGCTGCCGTTCCGCTGTTTCATGTGATATGAGTTGCTTCTCGCTAACGGTTGCGGAGAAAATCCATAGAGAGGAACGAACAGGTGTCAATCTGGACGCACTATGCGCTGTTTCTTTTTAACCTATATGGTTAAGGTGGTCAAACCTTTATGGTTAAAAAAGCCTCTTGGATCAGCTGGAAACGTTAGCCATGTTGATCTTGGATGTGAACCCTGCGCAGTGGTGCTGCCTCATGTGAATGTCCATGTTGTCTCCACATTACGACTTAAACGCTCATGAACGCACAATGAAGTGCTGAAGAACGACTTCCCGACATGGGAAATCGGACCATCCAAGGAGCACATGAATGATACTTGGTGGTTTACGCATGACGAAAAAACGTTGGGGCAAGGCCTCCTGGAACCCATAGAGATTGCACTGGAGTGCCTGCATTTAGAAAAAAAAGTATTTTACATGGAAGTCTATGAGAGTGAATCAGGGCGATTTCCAGCCAGACTGATATCGCCCCAAAGGGCCGTAACGTGACTTCGCACCGCGTCCAATTCGATATTCAGAGGCAGGACGAGCTGTTTCAAGTGAAAATTATATATAAAATTATATATAATTAATATATATATAATATATATATAATACAATAATGATGATGATAACCATACATTTATTATCATCTTTCTTTTCTTTTGTGGCTCGAGGAGGGACGGCGCCCTATCGCCCTCTATTGGCCAGCCGCCCCTGGCAAAATGAAGTACCGAAGCCTATGCTATCGTTTACAAGAGAGGGTCACTGCCTTCTTGACAAGGGATGAAAACAGCTGACTGATAGCGGGCCAATCACAAACAATCACTAGAAGTTAGATAAAGAAACGGAAGAGATTTTTGAATGACATGCTGCGAAACCTCCACAGAAAATTTCTCAACGAATATCTGTACTGTACTCTCTCCTACTCCTTGTTTTGCCGCATGCGTCCCTTCTGGGTGGAAACCTGTTTTTGCAAGATGCACGAAAACCTCTCTTTTCTCACTGAAAAGCTCCACACTCTTAGGTCAATCAAGACTGTGGACTTTGTAGTGTAATGTTTTATGACTAATCAGGCAAAAGGCCAAATTGATCAAGGTTGAAGTAAAATCATTTAAGGATCAGATAAATATTATATCCTGCATACGTTAATTATGGCTAATGATTAAGTTGTGTGATATTTGAGTAACTATGAAAGATGGATCATTGTTGTAACCACACACCTGATTGAAACACAGCACATTTGTATGAGTTAAAGCACACACATATAGAACAATGTGCATCACCTGGAAATGTAACAATAGACACACACACACACTAAGGTCTGTAAGGTTTGTGTAATGTGTGAGCTCAGGGGATCAAATTAAAGAAAAATCCCCGGAGCTCACATGATTTTTAAAAATAGAAGATACAGCGGTTTGAATCTAATGGAAGAAAGTTTGGTACTTTCCAGGAGGCCTGAGGTCAGCTTTGGACAAAGGCCAGATTGGTTGCCACGATTAGATCATGGCGAAGGCAGATTTGGACAAAAAAGGAAAAGTTATCTTCCAATAGAATTCGGCCGCGATAGGATGGTTTAAGGAAAAGAGGTGGAGATTCTGCTGAACCTCCACGAGCATAAAAGAGAGTGTTCAGATCGTGAGTCTTCAGTCCAATCCCGGGGTTGACTCACGAGTTGATGTGTTATTGTTGCTGTGACACATTAAACTCACGTTGCACCTGATTCCTCTTGACTCCAGAGTATCTTTGAGTATTTCTAAGTTCTTGTCTGCTGAACCTAAAATCTTACAGTCAATCAGAGTACAAATATAATTGAAGCAGTGGGACGAGCAGCTGAGAGCCAATTGGCCCTAAAGGCTCTGCAGAGTGAGACACTACAACTTGGAGGATATAGTCACAGAAATTGTCTGCAGTCTGGATTCAAAGGACTGCATGTATAACATGTGTCCTGCTTGCAAAGGGCAGGAGTTTGCAATAGAGGCAGAAGGCAACCTGTGACACAACGTCAACGTTACCCAGTGCTCCATTGAAATGGTCAGCAGAGAAAAGAAAAACAATGATGACGAAAAGGAAAAGGTGTGTACGAAGGCCACAAGGAAAAAGAAGATTGACGTAGAGTTAGGAGACCTTTAAGGGATGTTTCAGGATCAGCTGACCCATTTTAAATGGCATACATTCAACATTAAACGGCAGTTTTCTCACTACCGTGAGTTGCGTCGAAACATGACCAAAGAAGAATGCCTGATTCATGTTGATTTTTCAGAGAATTATTCCTGCAAACATTCGACTGAAATACAGGCAATGCGCTTTGCCCCTAACCAGAAACAGGCAACACTCCATACAGGTGTTCTGTATGCTGGTGAGCCAGCAGAGCACATGCTGTTGCACAATTTCCGTGTCAAAGGAGAAGGGCCCTCCTGCCGTCTGGGCACACCTTCCCCCCATTCTTGATGAGGTAAAGGCTGCATATCCCTCTGTTGAAGTGGTCCAAACAACTCAGTACAGACAGAAGCCCCCTCCTAAGCCTGTGACGTCACGTCATGTAGAGATAGATCCAGATATCTGGTCAAGTTTGCCTAACTGAAAGCTTTTCTTGTACTTTCATGGGTTACATATATTGGACTGGTTTGAAAAGAATTACTGTGAGTAATGAGTTCACACAGTAGGCCCTATTTTAGTGTTAAGCATTACATTTAATCCATTTATCCATTGTGTTCTTTGTGATCAAATAATGTGTGTTTTTGTTTGTTTGACTTTAAAAGGATGTATGTCCGTGTGTCGGAGCATCCCATTAGCCCATAAGTGCATAATTTGACTTCATATGTTCACTTAGATGTCTTCTTTGTGATGAAAGGATGTATGTCCGTGTGTGTCAGAGCATCCTAGTCTGTAAGTGAGGTTTTGACTTGAAATGTTTCAATTCCAAGTTGGAAATTAAATGGTTAACAGTATGTCCGCTTAACTATGTTACTTGTGTCAACAATGTGAATGTCACTGTCAACTATACACTTTTTTAGTTAAAATAACCCAAATTATGCTTTTTTCATAATTTAAAGTAGTCGGCATAATGCACACATGATATGTCAAAAAATAAATGAAATTAACTGTATGATAGATTTATGATTTTTAAAAAAACTCCTCTCCCTTACTGACAGTGGTACGCATACTGCATGCTTATCAGAAAAGAAATGGGAAGTTAAAATGTTTTTTTGTTTTTTTTAAAAAAAAAAAAAGCCAAGCGATATTTGACAGAATAGACTCAAAAGGGATCAAAACTAAATATTAGTCTATTCAGTTAATCTTTTTTAAGTCATTTTGTGTCTCATATAGGTCACTTTTTGTGTTCTTTTGTTGTTTTGTGACTGATCACCTGTAATAATAGAAATAGCTATTAATGGTTTAAGTTAACAAAATAATCACAAATATTACTGAACTATACATTTGTAGATTTGCGTCTTAGTAAACAATCTGTATCTGTGCTCTACTTGTTGACAGTCATCAGTTGTTTTACTGGTGATTTACAATGGTCCACCCAATGATAAATATGTGACTACGGTCCTGCATCACAGCGCAGCTGCTCAGAGTTTCATTTGCAACAAACGGCAGAAATATGTTGAAAAACTCTCTCTGGGTCAGACTCTGGACCAGAGTCAGGTGGTGGCTCAGCTGGTACAGCCTCTCCTCTGTAGCGATGTCAACCGTGTTGGTGGTCACGACAAAGTTGCGGAGGTCTTCATCAAAAGTGATGCCACCATCCTCCTCCAGGCACCGACCCGCTTCTCCCCAGACAGAGAACAACAGACCAGTCACCAAGATCAAATTCTTGCAGTGGTGGCAGCAAAATGCTCACACACTGACGGTCATCATGGCTCTCTGATCTCCTCCACAGTGTCACTAGTCGTGCGTAAAAGCGCAGTGCGCCTTTATTCAACAGTGCTGAAAGAGGGAGGGAGCGCCCAGCGAAAACCAAAACTAATATTTTTATTTCTATGTAATGATTTTTGCAACATTGCTATTTTCACTCAATTGCATTTATACCATTTGTTTTACCATGTTTAGAGACAGAGTCTATACACCACATAACCAGTGTGATATGAGTTTCAGGCGATGAAACGCGATGAAGGTGATTGGGCTTTATAAATAAAATTGATTGATTGATTGATTGATTGACAGCCTCGAGCAGACTAGAAAGCGTTTAATGAATACACCTTAGCTAATTAATTCACATGATATCCTCATCAAGAAGAACCAAAAGCCGGCTGAGTAAACCGATTCTCAATAAGGCTGCTGATGGAGGAAAAACTGTCCACGTGAAAACAGTAAAGAGCAGAAAACAAAACACACACATTTAAAAAAAAAAAAAAAAAAAAAAAAAAGATCAGTAGCGTGTTTAACAAATAAATTTCCGGTTTAATAAACTGTCAAAAACTAATAGATGGCATTATCTCCAGTGGAGGACTGGCTGATGATGACGTAATGAGAGCTCTGAGGTCAGACGTGTTGTTACGGACCTGATGGTACCATGGTTGCTATGTTGTCTCTAGGTGCATCATTTCACACATTTAATCATTTGAACCAAAACAAACTTTCTGTCGGAGAGAAAAGCAGCAGCTCAACTTTCACTCGACGATGTTTCTGGAAAACAGACTACAAACTGAGACCTTTTGCTTCTGGACCTCATCTTAAGACCTGCTGTCACTGACAAACGGACTCATTCGCGGTAGACGTGAGATTTTGACACTTTCTTAAAGCCCAGCTCAGGTTGGTATTTTACCGTTAAGACTTGACAAAAATGTACTGATGTAGGCACTATGTAACCAATATTGGCAATGTTTTGCCTACATCACTAGGCTACTATTTTATTGTAAATGAATCAGATAGGACTGACGTTTGACTGTTACCAAGTCTGAATAGGTAAATCTAAAACTACTTTCTTTGGTTTACCAACTGTCTGTTTTATCTGTCCAACAAGCAGCCCAGCATAAACCTGCTAATAAAAATACAGCAATATATTTTTTAACTTCTTGGTGATGTAGGCCATCAGTGCTGCAAGCAGTGACACAAGCACTGAAGCCTTATTATTTGAATATGCTCATAATTCAACCATTTTCTCAATATTCAGGATATTTTTCATTAATGAGTATTTTACACTAAACCTCATTGAAATAACATGATGTCATCATACTGTGAGAGCAACAGAGACGTGTGAATCAACTGCACACAGAGAGTTTTCTGATATGGTGCTGGCTTTTTCTCGTTCAGCAAGAGAGCGTAAAATTGGCATGTTGTTGAATATCTGGCAAAAATGTCTCTCTGTCTACTGTATGCATGGACAGATTATGAGACAGATAGTGCACAGATATACAAAGGGCCCCACCACCTCTCCCACACAGGGTCGGACACACAGAATTTGTGCTGTTTTTTCCTCCATTTTGTTGTTTGCGTCTCTCTTAAGTCACGTTGTGTCTCTCTGAGGTACTTTTCTCTTTGATTTCATTTTCTGGCTTTTGAGGTAATTTGTGTCTCTCTGAGGTCATTTTACTCTTAAAGGTAATTTTGTGTCTTTTTAAGGTTCAATTGATGTCGTCTGAGGTCATTTTGTGTCTCTGAGGTAATGTATCTCTTCAAAGTCATTGTGTATGTCTTTAAAGGTCGTGTCTTTCTTGAGGCCATTTTGTGTCTGATTGAGGTAATTTAGTGTCTCTCAAAAGTAATTTTGTTTCTCTTAAAGGTAATGTTGTGTCTCTCTGATGTCATTTTGTGTCTCCAAAGGAATTTTGTGTCTGTTCAGGGGCCAATTGGTGTCATTTTAGTCATTTTGTGTCTCTTTTCGTGGAGGTTTTATTGTCTTCACAATATATTGTTTCTTATCTGTGAAATAGAAGTAAATAAAAGCTTAGTTTCCACTGAGGGAAATGATTTCAGCTTACGAAAATAGACAGGAGGTCTGCGTTGCCGTAACGTGCAGTTACATTTCAGGGGAGGCACCGAGGTACATGTCAGGCTATGGCATAGGTTACAGCGTCGGCTTGATGTCAACGCAGAGCCTACGCCATAGCTATGGCGTTGATTCAACGCAGAAGTATAACAAGCATAAGTCCCACAGCATCTTAGCCCTGTTGTTAGCAACTAGGACTCGGGGACTTCTAGTCCATACTTGGCACAGATAGTAACTATCCCAGCCACTTGTCATGTCTCTCAGTATACGTGGTCCCAGCTTGCACCTTAAAACCGGCTACGATATGCGGGACTTTCTCAGGGGCCTGTTTGTGTCTTTGTGTGTGTGTATGTGTTCTGGACAACAAGTCCTCCAAATCATACGACCAGCGCAGGTCGTATGTACCCACCCTGGAATACGACCCAGAAGAGCGTTTCCTAAATTAGTGCCCCTACCGACCGCGGGAGGGATTGGTTACACAAATCATTTTCGCCCCGTGGCATTATGGGTTTTTATGTTTTTGATGACATCCTTTTTTGCAACGGCGGGCAGGCTAATGAAGGTAAGTAGTTAGTTAATATATTTATTAAACGATTTGAAAATGATACAATATGTAGTTAGTTCTTTTTTGTGTAATAACGTTGTCTCTAGTAACAAAGATTATGAGTAGCAAGGTAACGCAAGCCTGTATTCAACCATTTGAACGTTAAATGACGTTATTGTTGTCCAAGCTAACGTAAATTTAGCTTAAAGTTATCTGAGGAAAAGCTAACCACCGCTATGATAACAAACTATGTAGAATATAACATGAAGACGCATTTTTGCGTTGATTCAATGTGTACCGTAGTAACTGCGATTCTCGTTACTACTTGTAACGTCAGTTTAGTATGACGGCATCACGGAATAACGGAGACGCAAATGAGACACCCAAAACAAAATATTGTGATATGTAAAACTGGGCAGGCCTGTTAACAAACAAAGTATGTTTCATTTTGGAGACCGGAAATAAGCGACACAGATGTTGATGTTATTTAAGATGAGGTGATGAAGTAATGGAAGAAGAAATGGAAATTAAATGTTAGAGGAATTATGCTTAATATTCCTCAGCACGTTAGATGTTGTACAGATAAAGTCAGAGAGGCCAGACTGAGATCGTTCAGACATGTGCAGAGGAGGGAGACTGAATATGTTGGCAGAAGGATGCGGAGGTTGGAACTGCCAGTCAGGAGGCCTAGAGGAAGACCAAAGAGGAGATTCATGGATGTAGTGACAGAGGACGTGAAGTTAGTTGGTGTGAGAGAAGAGGAAGCAGAGGATTGGGTTAGATGGAGACAGATGATTTGGCCACCCCTGAAGGGAACAGCTTCCTCAAGATTCCTCCGTATGACATTTTATCATAAACACAGTGTGAAACTGTCTGATTGCTGCAAGTATAAATATACTTCAGTGACAGCCAAGCACGAGGCTACATGATGTATGGATAGGTGGATGAATGGTGATGCATAGCACTCAACATTTTTGAGTAAAAATGGACTTGTATAGGGCTGGACATGAGGCAGGTGTTCACATAGACATCACCAGGTTTTGTTTATGCCTTCCACCTGCCTTTCTTTGTGCATATACACTCCAAGTATGGATCCTACACACAGTTTTATAAGTGGGGATCCAGGTCCTAGTATAATGCGCAAGCAAGCAGGAGCCTAGCTGTGACATCAGAAGCACACATCTCTGCACTGGTCTTCTGCTCTGATATTTACAATTACATCACATATCCTTTTATGCTTTCCTGGATGAGTGAACAATCACTTTTCTGCACTAAGTTTAAAGAACACTTGCCTTTCGTAATAATTGGTGGAAACGGAAATTTATGTCTTCTATGTGTCTGCTTATCTATCTATTCTCTGTTCTGACACCAATAATAAATAGGACTATGTAAGTTATGTGTACTAAAAGTAACAAAAGGCTGCAGCTTCTGAGCCTTGGTGGCTTTCATGCCCCCTGTGCATCCTTGGCATTACATTGTAGCTTGATATATTGGATTTACAATCCAGTATTTCAGGTGAATGCGTTGACACAATTTCTCACCTACAGTATGGATGAAAAAATACCACCTATCCTCTGCTTACAAAGCATTCTGTTCTAATCATTATGATGTTTTTTGCTACAGATGCCTACTCTAAAAGACTGCCATCATTGCAAGACAAAAATCAGAGTGGCCTGCAAAAAATGTCAGCACTGTGAGGCGAAGCAGCCCTATAAAACAAAATAAGAGGACAACAAAA
The DNA here is from genome assembly GCA_035609425.1 of Epinephelus awoara. Lineage (NCBI taxonomy): Eukaryota > Metazoa > Chordata > Actinopteri > Perciformes > Serranidae > Epinephelus > Epinephelus awoara. The sequence goes on along the minus strand of CM069294.1, from coordinate 41,868,605 downwards.
AAAAGTTTTCCCAGGATTGGAAGAGGCGACAGCAGAAAAACTGCAGCATCAATAAAGTATATGATGCCACAAATCTATTGGTAAGTGATTTTTTCACGCAAACATTTTTTTAAAGTAAGTAAATTGCTGCATATATTCACATCAACATGCACATTGCTTTATTTCTGCCCAGGATTCCAACATTCATCCCTGTTTGATTGTAAAAGACAATCTCAAATTCTCAGTTGTAGATGATGTTCAAAGTACAGATCAATGGCTGATACGCATTAGCATGAAATTTTTTTGCTAACTAAATGGACATGACATAACGTAGCTTTGCGCAGCCAGTATCAGTAAAACATTTATTTTGATTTTTAGGGGTTGTTTTTTTTTTTTTTTTCAGTTTGCCTAGCAGGATTGCAGAAAAAACACCAGCTTGACTGTGTTGAGACTTGGTTGAAGGATGTTGCATGGACCAAGAAAGAACCCATTAAATTTAGTCGATCAAATTTATAGTGCAGATACAAAAGTTGTGTGTTGTTGGTTGTTTTGTTTTTTCTTTAATTTGGCAAATATTTCAAGATAGGGCATTTGCCCCTTATTGCATAGAAAAAATCCAGCAGATAAGAATGATAAGATTAACACCTTTCAAGAGCATGAAGTCGAACTGCACTCAAAACAGTGCTTGTCTCCACCAAGTACCAACAGTCCCCTTTATATTCACTCATAGAGTCCACCCTCCTAAATACACCATTTTTTTTTAAATTATGATCCATGCATTATTGCCTGATAATTTAATTAAAATATTTAAAACATTCCGCAACAAAAGCTCATAGTTAATACTCTGGGCCCAGACCAATTGCTTATGTATGTTTTATAGAAATTTGTCCATTAGTTTCTGTGTCATTTAGCACACTGATCAAACAAAGATGAAGGGGTAAAAACATAACCTCTGTGGTGTGTGTAGTAAAAATAGTACAGTACTATCCTCAGTAACGGCAAACCTATGCAGTTGACCAGAAACATAGTAGCTATTTTTTGTTATACATTTGATTAGTTCCATGTGGTGTAATAGTTCATTTGTCATTTCTACTCACAAACTATTTATTGTTACTTAAGTTCTTTGACTTTCACTTCTCTGCCTGTGAAGCAAAGCATCAAATGCTAACCTTATTAGTACTCTGAACTTAGTTTATTTTTAAGCTGTATGGTTTTGCGTCAATTTTATTGCAGCTCCACAAATGGGAACTACTGGAGCGACACCCAATCCTCCTTCTTGCCAGGAGAACAGCAAGGGGCTTTTTGGCAGAGTGCTTCTGTCCATGGCAAATGGACACAGATGATGCCAACGATGCCCTTCACACAATAAAGAGGACTTATGAAAGTCTCTTGAATGGTAATGTAAACAAATGTGCATGGAAATTGTTTTAAACTATTTATACCATTTATGTCTCGAATACCTACTCATGAGTGAGTATGAACAGTGTTGTTTAGGAAGAACATGGAGGTAGTTATTAATCAGTCTGTGTGTCCTCACAGTATAATATTTATTCTTGATTTTTTTCTGTAGTGGTAATATCACTTTCACTGGTGCAGTCAGAAAACAACAAATTGATATTTTTATTCAAAAGTTCATTAACAGTATCTCTTTTAAGAAACAATGTCTCCATCTCTCCAAGTATTTTTTTAAGAATTAAAGTTAGAGTGTATGCTTACAAATGAAAGTCTTTTATATTTAAGCCATTGCCAAACAAATGCACACTTTGCAGATTAAGCCTAGACCTTCCAGGTAAATATCTGTTTTTTTACAGTATACTTTATAAATTAGGTATGTGTGGAGACACCCTGCACTGACACACCTGTACCTTTATTTTTTCATCCAAATTTTAGAGAATTAAAAGGGAAGTTGCCATGGTAACTGTGTAGAGAGACAACAGAGAAACCTAACTGCCACAAAGGGGAAACAAATGGTCTGTACTGTAGGATTTATGTGAAGAGGTTTTCTTTCTGTGGGGCTCGGATTTTTTGTAGAAAGTAGTAGCAGTGGAAACAATTTAGGCTAACATCACTATATCAAACCAATCAAATATGAAATAAATTTGATCAATAATTTCTTTAGTCCAGCCACAGAGGCATCTTCCACCATAATTGATACTTTTGTGGTGGCTAGCTATACCACTAGTAACAGATTGCTGCACTGGATATTGTTAGACTTCACATTTAAATTTTCCCAAAAAAATTACCAGTTTGCGATTGTCAGAATGCATCTGCAAGTTGCCTACTAAGAATCAGGTCTTGTCGTGACATTGATAACGATTATAACTAGTCATACTTTAAGCATCACGGGTGTACTTAAATTTTAACATTTTGATTTCTCTAAACAAATTATCAGATATGCATTTTACCATTATCAAGTTGTTTATGTGCAAATACAATGTGCAAACTGAACCTTCAAGCACGGTGACAGTCTATGTTATTTCTAAATAAGTCAGGAAACCAGTCGTACAGTAGGACTGTACGTCAGTGAACCAGACATGTTTCTATAGTCACTCTTGTGAGAATATTCGGGATTATCTTGACTTGTCACCATAATGACATTTCAACACAACTGACTTATTATTATTATTTATTTATTTAATTGTTTTATGATCAACAATAAAATTCATGGCCCATCCTCGGACAGTTCTAAATTGTCATGCTATTCTGATCTAACCTAGTTAAGACTAATTTTACAGGATCTTGGCATTGTGTAATACAGTGCACAAAAGTCCTACTTGAGTCAAAGTAAACATACCATGTTACAATATTGATTGGTTAAAAGTTAAAGTGACCTAAATAAAAAATACTTCAGTAAAAGTCTTAAGGTTTCTGATATTAACTGTACTTAAATATTAAAAGTCATTTTCTAGCAATAAATGTACTAATATGTCATAATTTCAAGAAATAGGTAAATTATAGATATATTTACATAAATGCATACACTCTAAAATAGTGTTAAACTGATTATCAACTTGGCTTCTCGCTCAAGTAAATGTAGTCAAGTTTAAGTACAACATTTGCCTCCACAATGTAGTAGAATGGATGTGTAAAGTCACAGTAAATGGAAATACTCAAATTAAGTACATGTACCTTAAATGGTTCTCAAGAACAGTACTTAAAGGTATAATATGTAGTTTTTCCACATAAAATTTTCTAAAAACGACTAAACCAGTATTATATATTTTGTTTAGTTGTGTACTTTGATCATCAGAAATGTTTCCAACAATTTTTCAAACCCAGATAAATATGAAATATTAATAACAGTAACGGACCGTGTCATTATGGTGCGTGTCATTATGGCGCATGTCAATGGCGACATAACTCCAGTTACCATAGACATTAAATGAAGGAGAAGAAGAAGAAGCCGACCGAATGTGATGTCAGAGAATGAACGCTATCATTGCTAGGCTAAGCTAACTAGTCATGGATCATGATTATGCATTGACGGTTGCGACATCTTCTGACACCGAAGCTGTCCCGGTAAACAACCCGGTAAAACGGAAACATACGGGTCAACCAAGCGATAGGTTTCTATCATGTTGAGCTGATGTAAATGAACTGCATTTATAAAAGAGGCAGAGGAATAGCTAAACATAAGACGCACTGAGCAAGAGAGAGCAGCAGAGAGGGAGAAGCCATCGCTAACTGTAAAGCTAAGTAACTAGCAGTTTGCTCAAATAACTAGCAGATTGCTAACCGCTCAGCTAAAGTAAGTAGCATTTCTGAATAGAGTGTAAATAACTGAGGTTAGCGAGACAGTCGCTAAAAAAGAGAGCTATGGCTTTTTCAGCAGAACTAGTGTCAGCTCAAATGATGAATCCAGCACAATTGACGTGGTGTAGATGCAAAGAGATGCTTGTGATGCTCATTTTCACCAGTGTATTGCAAGCACTGCTACCTGCCGGGGCTCCAGCGCTCCGGCCAGCGGCCTGTGCTGCAGAGCGGTGTGAAGCGATCTGCATCTGTTATATAGCTACAACACCCATGATCCCACGCTACTTTGTGACGTCATCAAACTCCATCTTCTGTTATTGTTTTGGTTTGAGACCCCTCGTGGCAGAAAATTACATATTGCACGTTTAAGTAAATGTATTTAGCTACACTGTTTCTTGGATACATGGCAGTTTGTTGCCTTTAAGTAATGTGCTGGGTCTGCATAACCAACAAACCTGTGGTCACATTCATTGCTCGATTAATCAATCAAACAAACAAGGCAGGCTCTACTTGTTTTTTTATTAAAAAATATATTCTTCTCCACAAAATCAGCCCAATTATTCTAAAATGATGAATAAATGTCCAAGTGTAGCTATTCATTCTATTTTTGAAAATCCCTGTAATTGCAATATACATTTCATAAATAAACTAGAAAAGCACTCAGAGAGCGCAGACCTCCGCCAAGCAGCACTATTCCCCCTTGCAATGATCCCCAATAAAAGACGGTCCTATATGTATTTTATCTAAACTATTAGATTCCTTGACCATGAAAACATACTATTAGAAATTGGATTCACCTTGATATGATTGTTTTGAAGATATTCACGAAAATCATTTTTACGATAATGGCGGTTTTCTTCTGGATCCAGGCCCATACAGAGCTTTTCGAATGTGAATGTCATTTGATTACTGCTATTTCCTCAGACTCTTAGTAATAGATCCTGTATAACCTCATTAGTGGACGTTTTGCATGCGACATACCATTGAAAACATCCCAAATCCACATCGCTTCCTGTAAAAATTTACCCTGATTTCATCTGGATCTGTCTTCTCACATATTGAAGATAGCACAAATCTGTTAACATGACTCAGATGCAGAATTAACTCCTCTATAAGATGGTCCTTGTTAGAAGTTTCTACCTATAATAGTAAAGGAACAGTAGGCAAAAACGCAAGGGCACCCCAATTTTTTGAAAAATCGCAATAAAATTCGCAATCCGGATCTGATCCGGATCAATCTTTGTGATGTGATAGGGAACGACCCCCTTAACAAGTGTCTTTAATTTCATAAACATCGGTCAGAAATCAATCGAAATATTGAGGAGCAAAATTTTATGCCCCATTTAAGCACTGTTAACGAAAATTTCAAAGTGATCCAGAATCCAGGATTCCTTCCGGATCAACCCCAAAATTGAATCACTTGTAGTTTTTGCCATTCCCGACATTCCCTGAAAATTTCAGAAAGATCCTTCCTTAACTTTTTGAGTTATCTTGCTAACACACAGACAGACAGACAGACAAACAAACTCTGGCAAAAACATAACCTCCTTGGCGGAGGTAATCAACAAAGCAATCCAATGACATTTTTAATGTAAATTGTTGAGTATACTTATGTCATAGTGTCAGGTATTTTGTTGAACAGCTTATATAGATTTTAATATGTGTATTTCTCCTCATATTTTTTTTGATCATTAAAGTGACTGTGGCAGCTGAACCAGCAACCAGGATGGGGGGGACTCCGGCACCACACACCGAGGATTCCTCAGCCCCCGACACAGACACTCCAGCGACACCATTAAACCATGATGTCCTCCCTGCTGATGTTGCAGCTGACCCAACATCACATTTCATGTCCACACCACAAGACAACCCAGACTCTGATACTTTAATCACACTCACACTGACTCCTATTTCCCCCTCCATTACACCTCCCGTGTGTCCCAGCCTGCCTCCCCCTGTGTCCTCCAGCCTGCCTCCCCCTGTGTCCTCCACCCTGCCTCCCCCTGTGTCCTCCAGCCTGTGTCCTCCAGCCTGCCTCCCCCTGTGTCCTCCACCCTGCCTCCCCCTGTGTCCTCCACCCTGCCTCCCCCTGTGTCCTCCACCCTGCCTCCCCCTGTGTCCTCCAGCCTGCCTCCCCGTGTCCTCCACCCTGCCTCCCCCTGTGTCCTCCACCCTGCCTCCCCCTGTGTCCTCCACCCTGCCTCCCCCTGTGTCCTCCACCCTGCCTCTGCCTGTGTCATCCACCCTGCCTCCCCCTGTGTCCTCCAGCCTGCCTCCCCGTGTCCTCCACCCTGCCTCCCCCTGTGTCCTCCACCCTGCCTCCCCCTGTGTCCTCCACCCTGCCTCCCCCTGTGTCCTCCACCCTGCCTCTGCCTGTGTCATCCACCCTGCCTCCCCCTGTGTCCTCCACCCTGCCTCCCCCTGTGTCCTCCACCCTGCCTCCCCCTGTGTCCTCCTGCCTGAATGTGTCTTCTATCCTGCCTCCTCCTGTGTCCTCATACCTGACTGCTCCTGTATCCTCCACCCCGACCTTATCAGTGTCCTCCTCTTCCTGTTCTCTGTCCTCACCCCCGACCCATCCCGTTTTCACCTCATCCTCTCTAACCCACTCTATTTCCTCCTCCCTGGACCGTCCAGTGCCATCAGTCCTTTCCCTTGCTGCTCCCTCGAAAACCACTCTGTTGTCTTCCTCAACAAAAAGAAGACAGAGAAAGAGGAAAGCTGATCCCAGTGGTATGTGTGGACTTATCAGTCATTCTGTTCTTACCAAAAGAATAGAACCTTTTATATGCAAGCTGATTTGCTTGCATGTGCAACTTTTTGCACAGTCAAAAGCCATGGGTCACTGACAATGACGTAAAATCGAGGCTGCTTTTAGCTGAATAAACAAAGCTTGCCACCTTAGCGTTAAAAAAAATATGGTTACAATTTCTCCTTCTCAAAAGTGACATTTCTCTGTATCACTTTTTTGTGTAGTTATATAGTGGTATGATAAGTTTATTAGTTGATTATATAAAGTGTCACTGTCATCTGTCATAGAATTTAAGGTTAAGGTCATTTTGGGTTGCTTCATGTTGGAATTTCCAGCCTCTTGTGTCAATTTTTTTGGTGCCTCAGAAATTAGTTTTTGATTGACTCTGCCAAAAATATTACCAAAAGATCCTCCTTATGGCATTGACATTAATGGAATGATAGCATGAGAGTTAATACACTTTTTATGGTAACATTAATGCAGTAACTTTATGTAGTTAAGGACATTTAATTTAGGAATGTACTTAAGTAATTTTTTAGGTACTTAGACTTAAATTGAGAATTTCCATTTTCTGTTAATACCTCCATTCCACCACATTTTGCAGGCAAATATTGTACTTTTTTTACTTTTGTACTTGTACCCCTATAACTTTACAATTTTAGTCACTAGTTCCTTTACAGATTATAGGCTGCATCACAACCAAGGTTGTGTATTTTACAAATATTTTATTTCATTAGTTACTGGATGAAAAAGCCACTGAATTCCGATAATCAGAAAAATACTGAATAATGGCTCTAATAATCAGCCAGGTTGAGAATTTATCAACCCACATTATACAGAGTATACATACATGCAAATATATACACAATTTACTTACACTACTGCTTTTGTCACTTAAGTACAGTTAAGTTTGGATAATTTATGACTCAAGTACTATTTAATTCATTAATAATACTTTCTCTTAGAACAAAATATCTTTACCTTTACTCAAGTATGACTTGTAGGTACTTTATACTACACTGCATAATTGTTTGATTTCACTTTAATTGATTGATTCACTGCCAGCTAAGCAATACATTAATCTACCCGTTTAAATGTTTTTTACCTTATGTCTTTCTGTCTTTACAAAGGGCCGTGTGGAGGTTTTGGTGGAGTGGCTTCCCTGCTCAGGATGGTAAGTATGTTTTTTGATGCTTACTGTTAGTGGTTGGCCTTGGGTAGCTGAATTTACAAAAAATAAACATTTGTTTTCATCTCAAACACCTCACATAAATGAAAGCATGGACTGATGTCAAGCATGTTACATAGTGGTAAAAATGTTTGGGAAGCATAATGTTATGGATTATAAATGATTCAACAACCACAAAAATAAATAAATAGTACACCCCTGTTCAATATGACTGAAATGTAAAATGAGTTAAAGTTGAATCATCTTACACTGCTGTTGGTATCATTAGGAGGATGAAGTGTAGGATCATAAAATTGTTCATAAATGTAATTAAAAACCTGAGACTTTCCTGTGTTGGGATCACACTATTTTTATGTATGGTGCAATGTATTACATGTCATGTATTACATGTATTACATTCCCAACACCATTTCATTGTCCCTCCTGTCTGTCCCCTCACAACCTTGTGCTACTGACAGATACCAATCACTTTAGTTCATCGCTAAATAGGACTGTTTTCTGTCATCTTCTTTGATATCCTGTTATTACTAAGGCACATCAAGCTTTTTGCCTTGATTTTGCTAGTAAGTAAGAAACTCTTACTTGTTCTCTGAGACACTGCAGTACAGACTGATTTTGACAGGACAACTGCTAATTGGAACTCCTGTTTGTTTTTGTTGTTGTAACTTATGTTGTTGTTGTTGTTTTGCAAAGCTTGATGCATTGAGATCAGGTTTAGGATTCAAGTGATTTAATTTCTACGTGTTTTTGTACCACTGCTGACCCCATAGAAACCCCTGGTCCAGATATGATCTCACAGTATCAGGGTTTTATACTGCAGTAACAAAAATGAGCCCAAACACACCTCAAAGCTGAGAGAACTACTTAGAAGTAAGACCAAACAACTCCTGCTATTATTTACTTTCCTCTACATTCACCTAACCCTCAAATCCATTGAAAATTGATGGGTGCACTCAAAGACTGAGAAAGCCAAACAGTCTCTGATATGACAAGAAACTTTATGGATCACTGTCAAATCAAGCTCAGATACCACGAGTCATCAGGTGTTACAGAAACTTAAGGAGACCCTGCCAGATCGCATGCATGCTGTTATTAAAGCAAAAGGGGGGCATATCAAATACTGTGTTTATTATTGTAATTACCAAAATACTTTTACATCAGAAACAAATGAAAAATAGAGGTATTTTGTCTAGTGTTCTCAGACTATATGAACCTTTAGTGTGTATGAGTTTGGATATGTTTTGTAATGTAATCTAGGGAAAGTACAAGATTGATTACGGGACAGTTCACCTGATTTGCTCCTTTTTTCATATCATTTTTTCCACTGCACTTTACAACTACTGTTGTTGGGACTGATGTGCTGATTTGCTCACTTGTTTATAATGTTGGTGATGACATGTATCTGCTCACATGTAATGTGTGTGTGTGTGCGTGAGTTCTATTTCTTTGGAAAAGTGTTAGTCCATATTGTATTGTTGCTGGTTTTTGTTATATGTGTGGCCTTTGTTCCTAATTAAAGGCCACAAAGTACTAGTGCAACTTCAGTGCAACAAAAGACAGTTCCCTGTGCTACACACATAAAATGGGAATATGTACAATGAGTTGCACAGACTCACAGATCACAAAAGAACAGGAAAGAAGCTCCTCTGTAATACCATGGTGTACTAGTGTATACTTTTGTTTTGACTTCCAGATAGCAGCAGGGTGAGCAGACTTAGCTGGGTGGGTGTTGTCTTTTAGTATCCTTTGGGCTCTGCAGATATGTTACTTTAATGATGTCACTGATGCTCAATAGATGGTGTCAATGGAACACCCTCCTGGGTCATGCAAGAACCATGCCAGTTTGTGATGTTAACAGTCAGGATATTTCTATTGCGCCCCTGTAAAAAAATGAGAAGAATTTAGCTGTGGAACTTAGCCTTCTGAGGTTTCCATGGCAATTAGAGCATTTTCTGCACCTTTTACATGCTTACAAAATACAGATTATTATCTCTATCTGATAATAGCAGTCCTAAATTTTGGTGGATTTCTGTTAGCAGAAAAATGTGGTGTCATTGCAATGGAAAACATTGTTGATTTCTGTATTCTACTCAAATGTTGTGATGCAGAAGTGGTTGAAGTTTGGCAAAGTTCCTTTTTAACTGCATAAAGTTAATGCTGCAGTGATTAAAATGAACACACTCTAAAAGAGGTTTACAAGACCGGATAAAACAATAGCCTGATAAAAGATATTTTCATTATTATGAAAAACCTCGGCACAGAGACTTTTTTCACTTTCTGCCATGTATCAGTTAGTCTAGCCATAACGGTCACCAATAAACTGTTAATTTCAAGTTGAAGATTTAAGTGGATGTGAGTAGTTGTATCAAATTTCCAATTTAATTTAGAAATGTAGTGTCAAATTTAATGATGATTCTTACAGTTATTTGTGCAACTAGAACCAGGAACCTGAAGCTGTTGACCTGCTCCACCTCCTCTGAGATCAAAGAGAGTGTGTGTTTTTGCCTCCATCCTAAAATGAACAATTGGCTTCTTGGTTTTGCTGATGTTTGGCAGTGTATTGCTCTCTATGCACCATTCTGCAAGATTTCAAAATTTCCTCCTAGTTTGAACTGTCATTGTTGTTTATACTACATCCAGTGACGGTAGTGGCATCTGCATACTTCACAGGAGAGTTCCTTGGTTGTCTTGGAGTGCAGTGCGAATAGATGGGACTGATCACACAGCCCTGGGGGTTTCCAATGTTGAGCACTTATATAGATGAGGTGTGACTGCCAGTCTGAAATGTTTTGGGTCTGTTTGTAAGGACATCTAGTATCTGGTTGATGAGTGTAGTACTCAAGCCCAGATTGTTAAATTTGAGTCAGTTTCATGGGACAGATTGTTTCAAGTAGACAGCTGAAGTCAGCAAACAAAATTCTTTTGCATCTTTTCTTACAGGGATGTAGCGTTATACAGCATAACAGATATTTAATTGGCGGCTGTACTACATTGACAGATGGTGTTTAAATTAAAATTTCCGGCTAAAATCTAAGTAAATGGTACATCCTTTTTTATACAAATCTGATCAGGTATAATTTACAATGATCACTTGATAATGCAATTTTTGATTAGACCATGAACTTAATAGACTTAAATGATATCATTTCAAATCTTGTCTGGTTTTCATTTCAGGGTTATTTTTATTGCCCTTAATTGTCTTAAGTGCTATTTTTTTTAAAGCTGAATATGAATACAAAATCAGATCAATGAAAGTTAAAAACATGCTGTAAACACATGTTATAAATAAGTGAGTCAATTGAAACCGACAGCCTTATTATATGTGCATATTATGAGGAGGAAAAAAGATGCAAATGCAGGCATACTTGAGTCCATGTCTTTTTACAAATACAGTGTCTATATAGTACTCTATATATATATTAAACTTCAAACTTCAAACTTTATTTATTTATATAGCACTTTTCATACAAAAAGTGTAACACAAAGTGCTTTACAAAACAAACACGATGAAATAAAACAAAACAAAATATATAGATAATAATGAAAACCCATTCTTCCCACCCCCGTCCAAACAAACACACATACACGCACGCACAAGTGCACACACACGCAAACACGCACGCACACACACACACACACACACACACACACACACACACACACACACAAAGATAAAATGGTGATATGGCTCGACACCGAGGGTCCAGGTGAGGACAACGTGAGGGGGCTGTCCGCAACAAGAGGCGCCACAGCTCTCAGCCACAGGGAGCACCGCCCCAGGGACCCCCACCTGGGCCGGGGTGCACACTGAGGGGTCCCCAGGACAGCGTCACCCCACGGAGAGCAGGCATAACTACCGCTGCGGAGGGCCCCCATGAGGAAACACTGGAGCTAAAAACTAAGATATGCATCAGTCTAAAAATTGTAAAAAGAGAAGAGAGAAGGTTTAAGAAAATTTAAAGGTAATAAAAATCATTAGAAACATTGAGGATTAAATATTAATAAAGGAAATAAATAGCTATAAGGAAATAAATTAAGTAGGTCAATTAAAAGCTAAACTAACAAGGTCAATTAAAAGCTAAACTAAAAAGGTGGGTCTTGAGCCTCCTTTTAAAAATATCAACAGTCTCTGCGGCCCTGAGGTTCTCCGGCAGGCTGTTCCACAAACGGGGGCCGTAATGGCTAAATGCTGCCTCACCGTGGGTTTTGGTTTTAACTCGTGGAACAATAAAAAGGCCAGTGCCAGAGGACCTCAGGGTCCGCGAGGGCTGATATGGTAAAAGCAGGTCAGATAGATAAGAGGGCCCAAGGCCGTTAACACATTTAAAAACCAGTAAAAGAACCTTAAAATCAATCCTGAAACGGACGGGGAGCCAATGCAGCGATTTTAAAACAGGTGTAATGTGCTCCCGCCCTCTGGTCCTCGTCAGCACGCGAGCGGCTGAGTTCTGTAGTAATTGTAGATTATTAATACTCTTTTTGGGAAGACCAGAGAGCAGGGCATTACAGTAATCTAACCGACTAGAGATAAAAGCATGCATTAGCACCTCCGTACTGGCCTGAGAGAGAAACGGGCGGACCCTGGCTATGTTCTTAAGATGGTAAAAAAACAATCTTAGTAATGTTCTTTATGTGTTGAATAAAAGTGAGCTCAGAGTCAAAAATAACGCCCAGGTTCTTTACAGATTGTGAAGGTTTAAAATCCTGTAGTTTTGGTAAAAGTTTCTCTCTCTAGCCTTCAGGACCGATAACTAAAACCTCAGTTTTGTCCTGGTTGAGCTGTAGGAAATTCTCTGCCATCCATGACTTAATATCTAAAATGCAGTTAAAAAGGGCATCAAGTGGCCCTGAGTCATCAGGAGACACGGCGATGTACAGCTGTGTATCATCAGCGTAGCTATGGAAACTGATGCCGTGTCTCCTGATGACATCCCCCAGGGGAAGCATGTATAGATTAAAAAGAAGTGGACCTAAAATTGACCCTTGGGGGACCCCACACCTGATTTCATGTATTCTGGAGGACCATGTATCCATACTTACAAAGAAAGATCGATCTGTGAGATAGGAGTTGAACCAGTTAAAAACAGCACCAGAGAGGCCAACCAGGTGCTTCAGCCGATTTAGTAAAATGTGATGGTCTACTGTATCGAAGGCAGCGCTAAGATCCAGCAGAACCAAGACTGTGAGTTTATGATTATCTAAATTGCACCTGATGTCATTTAATATTTTTACAAGAGCTGTCTCGGTACTGTGGTTCATCCTAAAACCAGATTGAAACTTCTCTAAAATACTGTTTCTCTTTAAAAAATAATTGACTTGGATAAAAACCAGTTTTTCTAAAATTTTACTTAAAAACGGTAAGTTGGATACAGGTCTGTAGTTATTAAAAATGCTGTAGTCTAAATTGCTCTTCTTCAGAAGGGGCTTCACCACCGCCATTTTATAGGCAGTGGGGAAGACACCCGTCTGGAGAGCAATTTACTATGTTTAAAATCTGTTCCTCAAAGAATTCATAAAATTTCTTTAAAAGTGATGTGGGAATTGGGTCTAAAAGGCAGGTTGTTGGGTTTACCTGGGAGAAAACTCGACCAAGTGTCCTCGCATCAACCAGGGCAAAACTCTCCAGTGTCTCCTCAGGTAAAAGCACTGATCCAGGTGTGTTAAAAACAACATTCTGGTAGGGTAAAAGACTGGATCTGATGTTATCAATCTTACCTCTGAAGTGGTCTGCAAAGTCCTCACAGAGGGCTCCAGATGGAGCCATGGAGGACTTATTAAAATCAGTATTGGTTAAAAGATCGAAGGTGGAGAATAGGAGCCTGGGTTTGTCTTTATTGTTTATTATGAGGTTTGAAAAATAGGTTCTTCTTGCCAGTTTGATTGTGTTATTGTAGTTTTTGAGTATGTCCCAGTATATTTCAAAATGAACTGTCAATTTTGTTTTTCTCCACCTTCTCTCTGCACTCCTGCATTTTCGTTTTAACATTCTTGTATTCTCATTTTTCCATGGACATATCTTCTTTGCTTTTACAGTTTTTGTTAAAAATGGAGCAACTGCATCCAGTGATGACTTAAGTTTGTTATTAAAATCATTTACAATAAAATCACATGGTGCAGGTAAAATCTCAGCAGGAGTGCTTTTTAAAATCTCAATAAAATTTGCAGCCGCTTCAGAGGTAAGACAACGTTTCCTCACTGTTTTCACTGAGGCCTCCTGGTGGCTAAAACTGGAATTAAAACTGGTGAGATTAAAAAACACACAGTAGTGGTCGGACACAGCCAAGTCAACAACAACTGTTCAGTATAATATGATAGTAACACATTTTGCTGTGTTTCTTACAGTGGAGCAAGGTGGAAGAACTCCTGGGAGCCGAAAGAAAACATAGAAATCTAAAAGAAGCCAACAAATTGTCTGTTGCGCATGTTTTGTTTGTTGCTCATTGAATTTGTTATTATATTATGATTTTAATGTTTGTTTATAACCTGAGTTCTACATAATTGTTTAAATTGTTTCATTTTTAAGTACTATGTTTATATTAAATGAATCACTAAACCACTGCTTTTGTTTAGAGTTTTGCAAAGAAGTGATTTGTTATGAGAAAACCGTGCACACTTTTGTGCAAAGTTCCTTTTGTTGTTGTTGTTGTTTGTTTGTTTTTTGGGAATGGGGGTAGGGTTTACTTGTTTATACAGTTATATATATTATATATTATATATATATATATATATAAAAAGTTTGTAAAGTTAATTATCTGAGTGGTCAGATATTTAAGTGGAAGGTCTGAAAATCAAATACACCTGTTGTTGGTTGTGTTCCTTCATTAAGACTTATGATTGTTTGCAGTTAGTCAATTATAAGCCTGAATGTGTGTGAAACACACACACACACACTGAAAACACTGCCAGCTGATGCTGCAGTGACTGGAAACAAGTTACATTTATATAGTGCAGGTACATTGACTGGATATTGGATAACCCAGAACAGAAATATATAGCATCTTACAATTGGGATGGTCGCAGTCTATGATGTCTACACTGAATGAGTGCTGATGAGCAACAGGGGGTTAGACACTCTCAAAACTTTCTCTGTGTCAACTGGGAGTGTTTACTGCACTAAATTTTGTAATTTTAAGAATCCTAAAGAAAAAAAAAAGAATACAAAAAGCTGCTGTAAGATTGTGGCAGGTGATGACATCTGTATTTTCCTCATCAAAGATGGTTTAAATCCACAACCATTCAATCACATTGGGTGCTAAACGTAATGATCATTTTTTATAACCTGTCAAGCCTGATCCAGCCACACATCACTTTACACACATTTGTCCTCCTCATTTAAATGTTGGTGCATGCCAATACATGCTGTCAAACACAGTTGTTGATTGGACGGCTGAGTGGGACACAGTGGGGGCACGGGGCAGAGGGTTCAACAGACACAGACCACGCTTGTCCTAAAGACAAGTGCGGCTAATTCACAGGCAATATGTTTGATAGCATATGGCAAAAGCAATATGCCCACCCCTCATGCACCTGGCTCTTAAAGGGAATGAGAGATGACACTCTAGTTTAATTTGTTAAACCCAAAAACACACTCATCACACCCTACATGCACTTGTACCATGTGCCTCAGACAATGGAATATAGATGAGAGGTTTTCTTTTTTAAATTGGTTTTCATTTAACTGCCTGAAGCAAGGTCTACCAATAACACATCTGGGTTGACCTACAAAAATATGTTATCTCTTCATTTTCAACACTCAAAATGTTGAACTTCAACACTCAAAATGCTGCTGCTTAAATTTTACAGGTATGTACTACAACACTCCATCATCACCTGCTTGGGCATTTCCTCAGTTCCCTTGTAATGTAAAGTCTTGTACTACTACAGTGCAGTCTCTACAACTCTTCATCTGAAAACTCATGAGTACTGTCCTCCTGCTCACTTTCCTCTTCACAATCCTCCATGTCTTCCTCAAAGATGACAGAGGGGTGTGTGTCAACATGGGCATAGGTGCAGGTGACTATGCTCAGTTTTTGCTGCAAAATGTGCCTCTGGTGTAAAAGACAGCAGTACAGGCCATGGTGTCCCTCCTCCGACAGCTCTCCCAGTGATGCTACAGTAAAGAATGAATAAAGATGAGACTGTCAAATAGGCAGCTTTTCATGCCAATTTTAGTTGTTTCATGTAAAAGAGTTAAATTGTCCAACTCTGAGGATGTAAATGTTTGCGCAAAACAACATGCTTCTGAATCACTACAGAACACGTACATTGTCATGCTTAATGGCATCACTTTACTGGATACTTGGCTGTTGTCAAAAGGAATTGCTCATTTCTTTAACAAAAAAGTGTTCAGGGATACATACTGTGGTTCTGAATGTCCTCTTTAGTCTGACAAAGGAGGCTGTCCATGTTGTCCAATGCCTTTCTCAGATATTGGCAGTGTTGGGTCATTTCCTTGACGATGATTATTTTCTCCTCTTCCATACGCCTGACCAGCATGACTTGGTCAAACACTCGCCTCTTCAAGCGAAGACTCACCACTTTTGAAAAAAAGAATGAGATGTGGCAAAATTAAAGCACTGAAACATTCAACTACATGTCTAGCACAGTGTTGTTCACTGGGTGTCTCACCAAGCTTGATGCTCTATGTCCTGTGACTGGCTAAAAGAAGGGTATCTTCAAGACTTAAAGGAAAGGATTACAAGATGGTTGATCAGTCTTGACGCTGCTGCTGCTCAAAGTAGGTTTACATTAGATGTCTACAGTAGGCTGTGACTGTAGCGTCCACCATCTGACAGCACTGATTTTTTAGAGAAGTGAAATGACAGTGGATGGAGTAAGCAAGTTATGTAATCATTGTTTGCCCCACTACCATCTAACACTGGGAGCACTGACTATTGTGGCGAGCCTAGTGCATATATAAAATCATTAAGCCTCTCTTAAGCGCAGACGTAAGAACTGACCAATCACTGTGCACTTTGGTCACTCAAAGTTCCTCTTGTGTTGGACGAGTACCTACTCTGGAGCAGGACGGTTCCGACAGTTCTAAAGAGCTTTGAAAAAGTTCCTGATGTCCAAAAGTGAGAGTGGGATGACTCAGATGGTTTGGACATGTGTGGAGAAGCGATGTTGGTTTTATCAGGAGAAGAAAACTAAGGATGGAGCCGTTTGGCAAGCAAAATAGAAAAAGGCAAAAGAAGAACTTTATGAATGTGGAGAGTGAAAACATGCATGTGGCTAGTGTAGTACAGAGAGAGGCAGAGAGATGGAACAAATGGAAACACATGATAAATTGTGTTTTTAAAAGAACACAGGACTGTTAAAGAGCTTCATCACATCAACACGTGAAATCAGTATCAGCCAAACTGATGAGCTTGTGTTTGATTATGGCTGTATCTGTATTGGTCTCAAATTAGTATTTTTTCCTCATATTCCGTAGTTTCCTTGATTTCAGTCAGATGATGTATGAAATGCCCCACAAAGATGTATTACTTTGATAGTAACTAAAAGCTGGTTACAGCAAATGCAATAAAAGCATTGCAAGTTAACAGTATTAACAATAACTGCTAACATATGTTCAACAAGCACTTGTTGACAAAGAGTACAAATAACTAATAACAAATAATAATAACTAAAAATAACAAATAACAGATCAGGAAGGTATTTCATTGAGTATCATATCCTGCCAGTGCTGCTCCCATGAAAACGTAGTGAAGGTCAATGGTTAAGCAAGTGTATGTCATAGTAACATACTGTATATTTGACATTATAGTTAAGACTTCCTATGACAAGTTCATACAAATTACAATGTTGTGTCTATCTTTTGCACTGCATGGCAAACCTCTGTTCACAGCAAGTTATTAAAACGATGATTCAATGATATATACTGATGATATATGTTAAGAATCCAAAGAAAATTCAGAATTTCTAAAGCATACAGCACTTTGCTTACCATCACCTTGTGCTTCCCAAGGCAGAATTGCATCCTGGGAGAGACTGCATACTTCTTCCAATGCAATTTTCTCCCCATGGGCAGCAACACTGTTGTAGTGCATAATCTGCTCTCTCAGTTTCCTCTTGAGTTCACTCAGTCTCCTCCGTTTGCGTTGCCTTGTCTGGTTGCTGTCCATTAAGTGTACCATAAATTGTTGTATATTAGTTGTTTTGACTCTTGATGGAATAAACACTGCATGCTTTTCAATGGATTGCATGCATTAATGCACCACAAAACTGTGGCACAATGTGTATGCATGTCCATTGGGGGAAAAGAACAAAAAAAAACCTCCCTGCTGTGTGTGATTCCACATCACTTTGAAATTATACTGTATGATCTATCCTGGTTGGATTTATCACACAGACACATGGTGATGGCATCTATAGTGTATCTCATCTATACTTCTTCTCACACAGCTCATCACATATCCAGAGGGAAGCTGTGCCAGCTCTTACATTAAAAAAAGGACTGAGAATGACGATAAATGGTAAAGAATGATTAGACTTTTAGCTTAAAGAGAAAATAAAATGGCAAAAGTGGTATGTTATGGATAAATATGAACATTGATGCCATCATTCCTGTTCCACAGTTACTTCTGTCACGTATTACAGCAGAACGTCCATTTATTCCCCTGCCAGACTGGCTGATCATTAAATTAAAATGTGTGAATACATCAGAATTTTTTTTGGGTACAGTTATCTCGAGCAGCATCCACTGTCTTTGCTAATCGATGTGCATTTAAGGGTCTGGGAGATCCATGATTGTTGAGAGAGAACAATTTTCTTGCCACATGACTAGAGAGGACTCAGTGAAGCATAATTTGTGTAGGATCATGGGTGCTTTTCAGTATGCCAAACTGTCAGGTAACTAGTTGATCGATACTTTTAGGGACTAACATCCTGCATCATCTAGTCCAACTTAACACATACAGTCTGTTAAGATCAAACTGTCATTGGCTGCTCATTGCCCAGCTTCCATTTGCTATCTGTAAGGTAACTGTTACCTTTTCTTTAAAAAAGGATTTAACCATTTTCTTGCCCGGAGTCATGCAAATGCATGCATGCAAATCAAGTTCCTCACACTATTTTACAGACGTCACTATATCCAGGGTTAAGTGTCGCCCCAGATGAACTGCTCTAGGGTCCACCTTTAAGTGGGCCAAGACTACCCGATCTTTCGATTTGGATACAACAGCTGCAAACAAGATCAGTGTTAACATAGTCACACTGTAAAATGTATAGCATATTATATATAAAAGAAGTAAAAGATTTTCTCAAAGACAATGATATAACATACCAGTAGCTGCCCATTGCTCAACGTCTCGAACCCACTGCTCCATGTCCTCTTGGGAAATACTGAGCTCCTTCTTCAGAGTCTCGAGACTGGCTGCCTCTATTTCTGCTCTCTGTGTAGTCTATTTACAATGAAGAACAAATATCCATAATTAAGCCAAAAGGTGTAATCTCATAACACCTTAAAATTGGAAAGTCTGTATAGATATATATTTGTAAGAAGCTTTGGGACAAAATTTTAGTAATAAAACATTTCTGAATTGACATGAGTGCTTTTCTTGCCCACCCTACTGCCATTAAAGGTGGCTAATGTACTTGACAGTATCAACAAAAATAATAAGAACCAAACAATAAATTCAAACTGTCCGTCTCAGCTTACTTGCCTTTAAGAGTCAGTCTGAAAAAAACACCAACTGTATAGTGTAATGACACCTAAAAAAGGCCTGATCGAAACAGAATAGTCATTATATTCCCATGTCACTATCCTTACTTAGAGGCCCTGGTGCTGATGGCAGTTGCAAATAAGGTGTGTGTATGTTTTGGGGGGATGTTATAGAAGCTGGTTTAATACAAGAATGAACAGACAAACATTCAATTGAGAGCACTGCTGTTGCATCAAAGCCTGTTTTCCTGCTTATATACTTTTCCTCTTATCACTGAGACATGATATGGTAATGAGCATTCTTTCTTCAAGACCATGAGAGAATGCGACCTATTGACTTATAAACACAACATTAACGCCAAAGGAAAATGCTAAGAGATAGAGAGTGTATTTAGTGAAAAAAAGAAACAAAGAAAGAAATTTACTGTCTAACAAAGCAATGACATTTATGTTTGGAATCTTTTGGATTTTCTAAAGTTTTCTCACTACTTTTCATTAACCAACATGTGTCTAGCGCTGATATTCTAAACCACAAGAACCAACCAATGTTATAAATGTTAACAGTGTAGACTTACTTTGGCATATCTCTTTGCCAATGTCTTGTCAAGACCCTCCACTTTCCTGTTGTTCCATCCCATGGCAAGCACTGTGATCATATCTGCTCTGCCTGAAAAATAATGGATAGATGCACATTTAAAACAATTTGACATTTTGGTACCATTCCAAAGCAGGCAGAGGTTTCTGTACCAACCTGACTTGGTCATGTACTTTGTGGTCAGAGCAGCCCTTGAGAGGAAACTATTAACTTGTTCCACCTCCTCGCCAATGGTGTTTCCAGCACCTTCTTGGCTTCTGCCACCCCATTTAACCTGCTCCACAACATAAACAATAAGATGAACACATTTCACATTTAAATAATATTGTCTACAACATGCATCCATAATTCATTTTGCTATTGTTAGTAAATCAAGTAAACTCTGAAATGTACAGCAACAGAATAAAGCTAGTTTCCACAAAGCAAGTCTATTACAGCTGATTTTAGTTAAACCTTTAACCTTTTTTCACCAAATATTATTGAATCATAGATAAACAGTATCTAAAGGTATATTCTACATACTTCATGGGTCTTGCGAGGCTGATGTTTTTGTTACCTTTGTAACACTTTATTTACCAAGTTTAACCACATACAATATAATTTACACATATATAATATAGTTGCATATAATGTACTCAGTGTTTTCAGGAATGTGGACTACTTTTTCTACTTTGTGCTTATGTTCAAAACATACATCTTGAACATAGAAATATTGAACTGGCACACTGTACCTCACATTTGCCAGTGTGAGCTTTAGCATGCATCACTGAGAGAAGAGGCTTCATCTCTGTTAATTGCTGGAGCTCGGGGACCTTCTCTGCCATCCAGTGTAAATATGGCCAATACCTATAATAGGTAAATTGCTTAGTTTTAGACATCAAATAAAGGTTGATGGTGCCTGAATATCTGCTGGAGATTTGGTGTAAAAGGGATCACATACAACTAGTGCTGTCAATCAATTAAAACATTTAATCTCATTAATCACAGTTTTAGGCCACCCTCGAACGTGGCTTCCCTGTTGTGGAACACCTGCCTCTTGTGCACCACTTCATCACACGTTCCACAAACGAATGACGTTCCAGAGGGAACACAGTCCAGGCATCTGATCACTGCATCCCTGCTCCTGCTGCAGTGGTCACAGATGTTGCTGGTCACCATTTCTGCAGCCAGGGTGGAACTGACCAGGTCTGGAAGTGCAGCCCTAAATTTCTGTCCCGACAGAACCTGCCTCCTGGTCCACGCTGAAATGGTGGAAGCCTCCTCCACTTCTGCTGATGCTGGGGCAATGACAGTACTAAGAAGTGTCTTCAATTTCTGGAGATGTTGATCTAAAATATTATAAACACAGACAAAAAAAAAAACGTAACAGACAATGACACCATTGTATTTAATGCATCTGCATTTGCACCATCAACAAGACCACTAAATTATATAGTTATTTGCCTATATTTGAGCTTTTTAAATGTAAAAAGGAAAAGGTCTGCCTCATTAAAGCTTCCATAATACAATATAATTACCAAGACTTGGGACTTCCTGCAGAATTTCATCTGGCTGCCACTGCTCCAACTCTTGCAACTCCTTTGTGCTAGAGGCTTTCACTGCAGACATAAAATATAATTATGTAGAAAACATTACTATCTGTCAATAGAATTAAAACTTGTGAAACATTATAACTGTATTTTGCTGACCAGATTGACTTTTCCTGACATGCTTGGGAAAGATCTGCCCCTCCATATCCCTCTTCCTCCAGCAAACATTGGAGCCTACTGTCCCCTTCTGCTTCCTCTTCTGTGGAGGCTGAAAGTAGAGAACTAAGAGGATGAATTTGCCCATACTGGGGCATACAAATCCTTTTCAGGGCTATGCAATAGTGTTTCCTAATAATTATATGAAAATGTCATAATAGAGAGATAATGTAAGAAAATGTAACCTTTTTAGCTTCCAACTCATCTGCCTGGGACTTCCCTATCTCCAGCCACTCCATAAATTCTTTGCGAGCCTCAGACATGTTAATTTGAGAAAATAAAATACGAGAAGAAAAGGATAACGTAAAAGTAAATGCAAAGACAAAAGGACAGAAGAGGAGGAGCAAAAGACAAAAGGACAGAAGACGAGAGGCTTGACAAACAAAGCGTGGGAAGAAGCAAAAGCCAGACAAATAAGAGTATACAAGAGAAAGAATCAAGAAAATGGCACTGAAAAGTGCCTTTGGTTTGATTGATTTTAAAAGATCCGAAGAATGAAGAGGTGTTGGGATGGACAAAGACCTGTAACAAGACAAGCTGACATTAGTTGTGCAACTACATTCTTTACTTACAGCCACAGAAATTAACATTTATTAAGCAGGGTAAAGAATGATCCAATTAAAATAACAGGACTGACCCTGACTTTTTCTACCTGTCTGAAATCACTTATGTGGATCCTGCATGTTTAATATGGCTAAAACCTTTGTCTGATTAAGAACAGGGATCAAGTCTAGCTAACTAATGTAGCGTCTGCAAATGTTTATTTAGCATCTTCATTCATTCCTTCATTCCTTAATTCATCACTATGAGTGAAGGCTTGATAATTTAGGTCGACTTTAAAAGTTTTTTTAAAACTTAGTTAACGATTACCTGTCCCCTATTAAAAAATATGACTCAAAGGGTTCCTGAAATGTAGGATACATACTGGAAAGGCTATTTTAGAGGCAATATGACAGAAATTACAACATAACGCAAGGTCTGAGAAAAGTATTTATCATATTATTAAGTTTATTTCTGTCATGTCTCAGCCTCGACACTTTTTCCTTATGGCTACCAGCGAGGACAACACAGACAACAGTCTCTGCTTTAAGGGTCAGATGCAGGGGTCCTGCAAGAGCTTTAGAAAAAGCATTAACTAACTAATTTGCCGTACTGTTAGCAGGCAAGCTAACGCTAACGTTCGCGGCTAACGCTAGCTGACATGCAAAATCGAATGCTGTCAATGCATTAGTATTACTCGGCCGATTTGTGACTAAAAAGCCAAAACAAACAAGCGTAACGTTAGGCAAACTATTCATGAATTGCAGACAATCAACATGATCAATGAAAAACATAAATGAATAAAATTAAATATACAAAACATGCTGGTAAACTTACCAGGTCAATGATATTTCGCCAACTGATTGGATTACGCCCCCCTCGCTTTGTTTATTGCATTTTGATTGGTTAGCGAGGTCAAAGGTCATGTGATGACGAGCCACCCCTGGCACGCCAGGTTGTTATTACTTACTACACCGCTAGAGGGCGCGTTAATTCAAAACGCCCGTATAGGTCGTAAAAAGCTGCACAAACGACCTGCCTGGTCGTTTTTCAGTGGAGGACAGTTTTCTCTGTGCAGTGAACACTTTGAGTCATCACTTCAGCACTGACTCCAGGAAAAAGACACCTTTTTTTCATACAGTACCTCACAAAGAGTCAAGAAACTTATTAGTTTAAAATGATACAATTATTTACCATAATTCATTTAAATTCATTGTATATATAACTAATTTTCATATATTACTAAGTACTCGATTAGGGCACAGCTTGCTCTGTACTATTACTGATAAGGTGAAGTTACTGACACACCAGTGCAGTTTAGTGTTCCCCTGATGCAAAAGGGAAAATGTGGTTCTTCTTGGTTTTTTAACCAAGACAGGCTGTAGTCAATGTTTTCTACCTGTGTTTTTAACCCGTCATCTTTCTCTCTTGTAGGACACTTGAGGAAAGTTACCACGCCTCGACCAATGATATGATATTTACTCCACAGTAAAGAAGTTGTTTCACAAGAAATTACGACTTTGCAAATTATGACACTGGGTCCTAATTCATAAGTTTTATAATTACTGTTATAAATCTTTTCATTTATTTCATGTGTACTTTTTGTAACCTTTTAATAGTGATGATTTCATGAATGCAAGCTTTGACTTAATTTTGTTAACCTGGTTGTGTAATGGTTTTAACTTTTGCTATATAAAATGGATCAGACAAAACTGACTTTAGAGTAAAAGCACATTTTTTGAAAGCTGTCATTCATCAGTTTCCTGTGATGACCGGAAATATAGTGGTGATTTAAACCTTTAACCAAATATAATAGTTATTAATGGCATCTTAATGTTTTCATTTATGTTTTAACATTTACCCAAGTTTGCATTTATCTTAGTAAAATGTAAAGAAAAAATGAAAAGCTGATGTTATGTGCTGGTTTTGTTTGAACATTTCTTTAAGACAAATGAAGAAAATTCACTGAATAACGATTCTCCTTTTGTGAAAAACAAGGAAATATCTGTACACTGAATAGTTTTAAGCCCCGTAACAGGTATTATTTATTTGTGACATTGTGACATGAGAAGGTTCTGCTCGGTATTGAGGTTTATATAGTAAGGCTAAAAAAAAAAAACATAACACAGTTGGCTGATTATGTTTCTATTTGCCTCACTATAAAAACGTCACAGTACCTTTTGCCTGAGAGAGACCCTCTCAGAGTTGGCGAACAAGTGATACCTTGGGGGCTTCAAAACTGTTGTGTCCAGCTAATTGTTTGTTTTTCACTTTGAGCCCTTTTATCCAGTCACATTCTTCTGTGTTACAACTAGACTTCTAACACAGCAGCAAACAAAGGTTACTCTCCAAAATCTTCTCAGGCTCTGCTGCTGGGTGTAAGGTGCTTAGTTGCCTTCAAGTACAAAGTTAAACTAATCAGGCCCACACAGAAATGGACTGCTTAATTATTTGCCAATGACAGTGTTGAACATTAATGCTTTAGGGTTTATCTGTAGTGTGTGATTTGTTTGCTCTTTCAGTTGACAGTCAGATTCAGTCAGAAACAAAGACAAAAGCAGTGCAAATGTAAATAGCATTTATTGAAATTTTCAACAAGTTACAGATGAATATAAAAACTCAACATTGGCCATGATAGCCTGGGCTATGTTCAGGCCTAACAAAATGTGTCCGAAAGGCCAAATTCAAAAGCAGTGACACTGCCAACTGTAAGCAGTTCACTGCATTTGGAGGTGGTCTTTAAGACAATTAACTAATTTACTTAAAAATATTTCATTTTCCCTAGGTGTGAAATGAACTCCATCTTTCAAAAATACCCCTTGTCATGATGTGAGGGTGCTCAATTATGGCACCATTTAAACTGTGAACAAATGTTGCCATAAACTATTAACACATTTCCTGGCCTTTTCAATCTTTGCTGGATTGCCACCAATAAATCAATCAATCAATCAATCAATCAATCAACTTTATTTGTAGAGCGCTTTTCCTGCATGGACATGCTACACAAAGTGCTTTACAGAATTAAAAGCAATTAACACAATTAAAGAAAGAAAAACAATTACAAAGAAAGCCCCTCCCTCCCACCCTCCATACTACACACACACACACACACACACACACACACAATCACACACACCGAAGGGACCCAAGGACAGCACCCCCACTAGCAGACCTGACACAGCTCCCAGCGTGGAGGACCCCCCTGAGGAAACACTGGAGTTAAAAGCTAAAGACTAAAAGCATAAAATAGGACTAAAAGAATAAATAAAATAAAATAAATACAGTACCAAAAATAAAATACGTAAGATTATAAGTAAAACAGAAGAAATACAGTACCAGTGATAAATAAAAACAGAAAATTATTAAGATTAATATCATCTTAAAAAGCAAGATAAAAGCAGCAACATAAAATACGACAGAACCAGATAAGAACATAAGAAGAGTTTAAAATATTAGTTAAAAGCCTGATTAAAAAGGTGTGTCTTTAATCTTCTTTTAAAAATATCAATAGTCTCTGCAGTCCTGAGGCTCTCCGGCAGGCTGTTCCACAGGTGGGGGCCATAGTGGCTAAATGCTGCCTCACCATGGGTTTTTGTTCTGGGTTTTGGTATGGTTAAAAGGCCAGTGCCGGAGGACCTCAGGGTCCGCGAGGGTTGATATGGTAAAAGCAGATCAGATAAATAAGAGGGCGCAAGGCCATTAAGACATTTAAAAACCAGTAAGAGAATCTTAAAATCGATCCTGAAGCGGACGGGGAGCCAATGCAGCGACTCTAAAACCGGTGTAATGTGCTCCCGCCCTCTGTTCCTCGTCAGCACGCGTGCGACTGAGTTTTGTAATAATTGGAGATTTAAAATACTCTTTTTGGGAAGACCAGAGAGCAGGGCATTACAGTAATCTAAGCGACAGGAAATAATAAAAGCATGCATTAGCACCTCCGCACTGGCCTGAGAGAGAAACGGGCGGATTCTGGCTATGTTCTTAAGATGATAAAAACCTATTTACGTTATGTTTTTGATATGTGGGATAAAATTCAGCTCAGAGTCAAAAGTCACGCCCAAATTTTTTACTGATTGGGTTGGTTTAAGATCCTGTAGTTTTGGTAAAAGTTTCTCTCTCTGGCCTTCAGGACCTATAACCAGCCTCCCACCTGCACCTTTGGGCCAATGAAGAAAATATTATCTTAATGCCAGGATGCTGGAGGTGAAGCTGGTGCAGGTCCTCCTTCATCATCCTCCTTCATCATGCAGAGTAATGAGTTCACACAGTAGGCCCTATTTTAGTGTTAAGCATTACATTTAATCCATTTATCCATTGTGTTCTTTGTGATCAAATAATGTGTGTTTTTGTTTGTTTGACTTTAAAAGGATGTATGTCCGTGTGTCGGAGCATCCCATTAGCCCATAAGTGCATAATTTGACTTCATATGTTCACTTAGATGTGTTCTTTGTGATGAAAGGATGTATGTCCGTGTGTGTCAGAGCATCCTAGTCTGTAAGTGAGGTTTTGACTTGAAATGTTTCAATTCCAAGTTGGAAATTAAATGGTTAACAGTATGTCCGCTTAACTATGTTACTTGTGTCAACAATGTGAATGTCACTGTCAACTATACACTTTTTTAGTTAAAATAACCCAAATTATGCTTTTTTCATAATTTAAGGTAGTCGGCATAATGCACACATGATATGTCAAAAAATAAATGAAATTAACTGTATGATAGATTTATGATTTAAAAAAAAAACTCCTCTCCCTTACTGACAGTGGTACGCATACTGCATGCTTATCAGAAAAGAAATGGTAAGTTAAAATGTGTTTTCTTTTAAAAAGCCAAGCGATATTTGACAGAATAGACTCAAAAGGGATCAAAACTAAATATTAGTCCATTCAGTTAATCTTTTTTAAGTCATTTTGTGTCTCGTATAGGTCACTTTTTGTCGTCTTTGGTTGTTTTGTGACTGATCACCTGTAATAATAGAAATAGCTATTAATGGTTTAAGTTAACAAAATAATCACAAATATTACTGAACTATACATTCGTAGATTTGCGTCTTAGTAAACAATCTGTATCTGTGCTCTACTTGTTGACAGTCATCAGTTGTTTTACTGGTGATTTACAATGGTCCACCCAATGATAAATATGTGACTACGGTCCTGCATCACAGCGCAGCTGCTCAGAGTTTCATTTGCAACAAACGGCAGAAATATGTTGAAAAACTCTCTCTGGGTCAGACTCTGGACCAGAGTCAGGTGGTGGCTCAGCTGGTACAGCCTCTCCTCTGTAGCGATGTCAACCGTGTTGGTGGCCACGACAAAGTTGCGGAGGTCTCCATCAAAAGTGATGCCACCATCCTCCTCCAGGCACCGACCCGCTTCTCCCCCGACAGAGAACAACAGACCAGTCACCAAGATCAAATTCTTGCAGTGGTGGCAGCAAAATGCTCACACACTGACGGTCATCATGGCTCTCTGGTCTCCTCCACAGTGTCACTAGTCGTGCGTAAAAGCGCAGTGCGCCTTTATTGAACAGTGCTGAAAGAGGGAGGGAGCGCCCAGCGAAAACCAAAACTAATATTTTTATTTCTATATAATGATTTTTGCAACATTGCTATTTTCACTCAGTTGCATTTATACCATTTTTATTACCATGTTTAGAGACAGAGTCTATACACCACATAACCAGTGTGATATGAGTTTCAGGCGATGACAGCCTCGAGCAGACTAGAAAGCGTTTAATGAATACACCTTAGCTAATTAATTCACATGATATCCTCATCAAGAAGAACCAAAAGCCGGCTGAGTAAACCGATTCTCAATAAGGCTGCTGATGGAGGAAAAACTGTCCACGTGAATACAGTAAAGAGCAGAAAACAAAACACACACATTTCAAAAAAAAAAAAAAAAGAAGATCCGTAGCGTGTTTAACAAATAAATTTCCGGTTTAATAAACTGTCAAAAACTAATAGATGGCATTATCTCCAGTGGATGACTGGCTGATGATGACGTAATGAGAGCTCTGAGGTCAGACGTGTTGTTACGGACCTGATGGTACCATGGTTGCTATGTTGTCTCTAGGTGCATCATTTCACACATTTAATCATTTGAACCAAAACAAACTTTCTGTCGGAGAGAAAAGCAGCAGCTCAACTTTCACTCGACGATGTTTCTGGAAAACAGACTACAAACTGAGACCTTTTGCTTCTGGTCCTCATCTTAAGACCTGCTGTCACTGACAAACGGACTCATTCGCGGTAGACGTGAGATTTTGACACTTTCTTAAAGCCCAGCTCAGGTTGGTATTTTACCGTTAAGACTTGACAAAAATGTACTGATGTAGGCACTATGTAACCAATATTGGCAATGTTTTGCCTACATCACTAGGCTACTATTTTATTGTAAATGAATCAGATAGGACTGACGTTTGACTGTTACCAAGTCTGAATAGGTAAATCTAAAACTACTTTCTTTGGTTTACCAACTGTCTGTTTTATCTGTCCAACAAGCAGCCCAGCATAAACCTGCTAATAAAAATATAGCAATATATTTTTTAACTTCTTGGTGATGTAGGCCATCAGTGCTGCAAACAGTGACACAAGCACTGAAGCCTTATTATTTGAATATGCTCATAATTCAACCATTTTCTTAATATTCAGGATATTTTTCATTAATGAGTATTTTACACTAAACCTCATTGAAATAACGTGATGTCATCATACTGTGAGAGCAACAGAGACGTGTGAATCGTGGAGATTTTTCTTGAAAAAAAATGCTGATATGGTGCTGGCTTTTTCTCGTTCAGCAAGAGAGTGTAAAATTGGCATGTTGTTAAATATCTGGCAAAAATGTCCCTCTGTAAAAGACAGCTATGTCTACTGTGTGCATGAGCAGATCATGAGACAATGGGCCCCCAGGCACAGATATGCAAAAGGCCCCACCACCTCTCCTTCACAGGGTCAGGGTGGTTTTGCCTCTTTTGTTGTTTGTGTTTCTCTGTAGTCTTGTTTCTTTATTTTATTTTCATTTAATCTTTAATTAATCAGGCAGTCTCATTGAGATCAAGATCTCTTTTTCAAGAGAGACCTGAGAACAAAGCAGCATCCATAACAACAAAAACACACAGACACAAACAGGAACAACACAACAAAAAACAATTACATGAATCATGAAAAACATCAGATAGTGAAGCTTTAAAAACTCCAAGAGGAACAAGAGATTCAAGTTTGAGGGTCGATTGTAACTCTTTCCATTTATAAGGTGCATAGTACCTGAAACCAGATCTACCAACATTTGTGCGCATGCAGGGGATATCTAAGGTTGGGTAGTTACTGGATTCTGCACTGTAGTTACTGGATTTGAAAGAGAGAAGAGATGTGAGGTAGTTTGGTAGCTTTAACAGTAGAGCTCTATAAATAAATAACATATTTCTTCTTGTCTGTAAGGAAGTCCATCCAACTGTTTGATACAGAGAACAATGATGAGTACGAGTATGAGTATGTTGTGTCTCTGAGGTCATTTTTGTCTCTAAACAGTCATTTTATGTCTTAATAACAGTTCCGAAAAATTATGCATAAAATGTCCGATATATTATTAATAAAATGTCTAAGAAAAATAGATGAAATGTCCGAAAAAAATACTGAGAAAATGTCCGAAATATTACTAATAAAATGTCCGACAAAAATTGATAAAATATCGAAGAAATTATTAATGAATTGACCGAATAATTATTGATAAATGTCCGAAAAATATTAATAAAATGTCCGAAAAATATTAATAAAATGTCAGACATATATATGTTAATGTCCGTCAAATATTAATAAAATGGCCGAAAAATTGTCAATAAAATGTCTGAAAAATATTCATAAAATATCAGAAGAGTTATGAATAAAACGTCCGACAAATATTGATAAAATATTTGACAAATATTGATAAAATGTCCTAAAACACCATTAAGGGTCAATTGATGTTGTTTAAGTCATTTTATGTCTAGTTTAAGTAATACTGTGGCTCTCTAAGATCATTTTGTGTCTGTCTTAAGTCATTTAGTCTTTTTCAAGGGCCGTCCACACCAAGAACTATAACTATAAATATACAGTTTTAAAAATCGTTCTAAACTCAAGTGTTTGGCAGCGTCCACACTACAACTATAACGACAACGATAGCGGTGGACGATATCGTTTGGATCACTTTCAGAGCGATTTGATGAATGATAGAAACACTGACAGCCAATCAAAACCCATCCGAAATGACAGGTCGAGACGTTCATCACATCATGTATACCCACTACGAAAGCTCCAGGATTTCCATACACCCACTTAAACATGTGCAAAGATCCGTAACAATATAGTTTTGTGACAGAACTTTAACTTCAGTGATTTTGTTTTGCAAATACCGGGTAAATAACTGCAATAAAATACATTTTGCAGGGGAATGCGTCTCCTCTTATCCCCTCCATTCATAAAATTCAGGAGCCAGGATGAAGTTACTGAGGGGGGCAAATCTTTATTATGCAACATAGGTTCACACAGTGAGTTATGAAGAGCGCGCAGCCGTGCGTAATTGTCGCGCGTAATGACAGCTCGTCGCCGGTGAAACACAATAAACTGCACGTCTTCATTCATGTTTGTCTCATGACAGATGGAGCTTACAGACAGACAGACAGACAGACAGGTGGAGCAAGCGGCAAATTGGTTTTCTTTTTCTGTCTCGCAACATACAGCAATAACAGGTCATCAGTATCACCTGCCGACCGCACCGAGCAGTGTGTGTTTGGCGTAACCTAGCAACGCGACGATATCGTTCATTGGTGTGGAGGCTGGCATTGTTATCGTTATAGTTAACGTCACAGTTATCTTTCTTGGTGTGGACGGCCCTTTAAGGTCATTTTATGTCTCGTTGAGGTCACTTTGTGTCTTCTGTGGTTGTTTGGTGACTAATCATGTTACGGTTTGGCTTGATAACCACGGGACCCAAGTAGCAGGAGACAGGCGAAGTGAAAGTTCTACACAGTTTATTACAAACGCCGCTAAACACAAAAAACGGCTGCAAGCCGCTAAATACAAAAACTGTTTTAGCGACAGAACTGCTGCCCGGTGGTGGCTGGAGGCGAGGGCTCCGGAGAACCAAGAGCGGCGAGGCAGTACACTACAAAAACAGAGACAAAAGCACAAGTCAGTGGGGTTGATCCACGAGAGAAAAAGGCAAAAACACCCGAGCCGCCACCAATACATGCATCAACAAACAGAGGATCATCAAATTCTTGCAGTGGTGGCAGCAAAATGCTCACACACTGACGGTCATCATGGCTCTCTGGTCTCCTCCACAGTGTCACTAGTCGTGCGTAAAAGCGCAGTGCGCCTTTATTGAACAGTGCTGAAAGAGGGAGGGAGCGCCCAGCGAAAACCAAAACTAATATTTTTATTTCTATATAATGATTTTTGCAACATTGCTATTTTCACTCAGTTGCATTTATACCATTTTTATTACCATGTTTAGAGACAGAGTCTATACACCACATAACCAGTGTGATATGAGTTTCAGGCGATGACAGCCTCGAGCAGACTAGAAAGCGTTTAATGAATACACCTTAGCTAATTAATTCACATGATATCCTCATCAAGAAGAACCAAAAGCCGGCTGAGTAAACCGATTCTCAATAAGGCTGCTGATGGAGGAAAAACTGTCCACGTGAATACAGTAAAGAGCAGAAAACAAAACACACACATTTCAAAAAAAAAAAAAAAAAAAAAAGATCCGTAGCGTGTTTAACAAATAAATTTCCGGTTTAATAAACTGTCAAAAACTAATAGATGGCATTATCTCCAGTGGAGGACTGGCTGATGATGACGTAATGAGAGCTCTGAGGTCAGACGTGTTGTTACGGACCTGATGGTACCATGGTTGCTATGTTGTCTCTAGGTGCATCATTTCACACATTTAATCATTTGAACCAAAACAAACTTTCTGTCGGAGAGAAAAGCAGCAGCTCAACTTTCACTCGA
The DNA here is from genome assembly GCA_035609425.1 of Epinephelus awoara. Lineage (NCBI taxonomy): Eukaryota > Metazoa > Chordata > Actinopteri > Perciformes > Serranidae > Epinephelus > Epinephelus awoara. The sequence continues at coordinate 41,836,392 of CM069294.1, read as the reverse complement.
CGATGTTTCTGGAAAACAGACTACAAACTGAGACCTTTTGCTTCTGGACCTCATCTTAAGACCTGCTGTCACTGACAAACGGACTCATTCGCGGTTGACGTGAGATTTTGACACTTTCTTAAAGCCCAGCTCAGGTTGGTATTTTACCGTTAAGACTTGACAAAAATGTACTGATGTAGGCACTATGTAACCAATATTGGCAATGTTTTGCCTACATCACTAGGCTACTATTTTATTGTAAATGAATCAGATAGGACTGACGTTTGACTGTTACCAAGTCTGAATAGGTAAATCTAAAACTACTTTCTTTGGTTTACCAACTGTCTGTTTTATCTGTCCAACAAGCAGCCCAGCATAAACCTGCTAATAAAAATATAGCAATATATTTTTTAACTTCTTGGTGATGTAGGCCATCAGTGCTGCAAGCAGTGACACAAGAACTGAAGCCTTATTATTTGAATATGCTCATAATTCAACCATTTTCTTAATATTCAGGATATTTTTCATTAATGAGTATTTTACACTAAACCTCATTGAAATAACGTGATGTCATCATACTGTGAGAGCAACAGAGACGTGTGAATCGTGGAGATTTTTCTTGAAAAAAAAATGCTGATATGGTGCTGGCTTTTTCTCGTTCAGCAAGAGAGTGTAAAATTGGCATGTTGTTAAATATCTGGCAAAAATGTCCCTCTGTAAAAGACAGCTATGTCTACTGTGTGCATGAGCAGATCATGAGACGATGGGCCCCCAGGCACAGATATGCAAAAGGCCCCACCACCTCTCCTTCACAGGGTCAGGGTGGTTTTGCCTCTTTTGTTGTTTGTGTTTCTCTGTAGTCTTGTTTCTTTATTTTATTTTCATTTAATCTTTAATTAATCAGGCAGTCTCATTGAGATCAAGATCTCTTTTTCAAGAGAGACCTGAGAACAAAGCAGCATCCATAACAACAAAAACACACAGACACAAACAGGAACAACACAACAAAAAACAATTACATGAATCATGAAAAACATCAGATAGTGAAGCTTTAAAAACTCCAAGAGGAACAAGAGATTCAAGTTTGAGGGTCGATTGTAACACTTTCCATTTATAAGGTGCATAGTACCTGAAACCAGATCTACCAACATTTGTGCGCATGCAGGGGATATCTAAGGTTGGGTAGTTACTGGATTCTGCACTGTAGTTACTGGATTTGAAAGAGAGAAGAGATGTGAGGTAGTTTGGTAGCTTTAACAGTAGAGCTCTATAAATAAATAACATATTTCTTCTTGTCTGTAAGGAAGTCCATCCAACTGTTTGATACAGAGAACAATGATGAGTACGAGTATGAGTATGTTGTGTCTCTGAGGTCATTTTTGTCTCTAAACAGTCATTTTATGTCTTAATAACAGTTCCGAAAAATTATGCATAAAATGTCCGATATATTATTAATAAAATGTCTAAGAAAAATAGATGAAATGTCCGAAAAAAATACTGAGAAAATGTCCGAAATATTACTAATAAAATGTCCGACAGAAATTGATAAAATATCGAAGAAATTATTAATGAATTGACCGAATAATTATTGATAACATGTCCGAAAAATATTAATAAAATGTCTGAAAAAATATTAATAAAATGTCAGACATATATATGTTAATGTCCGTCAAATATTAATAAAATGGCCGAAAAATTGTTAATAAAATGTCTGAAAAATATTCATAAAATATCAGAAGAATTATGAATAAAACGTCCGACAAATATTGATAAAATATTTGACAAATATTGATAAAATGTCCTAAAACACCATTAAGGGTCAATTGATGTTGTTTAAGTCATTTTATGTCTAGTTTAAGTAATACTGTGGCTCTCTAAGATCATTTTGTGTCTGTCTTAAGTCATTTAGTCTTTTTCAAGGGCCGTCCACACCAAGAACTATAACTATAAATATACAGTTTTAAAAATCGTTCTAAACTCAAGTGTTTGGCAGCGTCCACACTACAACTATAACGACAACGATAGCGGTGGACGATATCGTTTGGATCACTTTCAGAGCGATTTGATGAATGATAGAAACACTGACAGCCAATCAAAACCCATCGGAAATGACAGGTCGAGACGTTCATCACATCATGTATACCCACTACGAAAGCTCCAGGATTTCCATACACCCACTTAAACATGTGCAAAGATCCGTAACAACATAGTTTTGTGACAGAACTTTAACTTCAGTGATTTTGTTTTGCAAATACCGGGTAAATAACTGCAATAAAATACATTTTGCAGGGGAATGCGTCTCCTCTTATCCCCTCCATTCATAAAATTCAGGAGCCAGGATGAAGTTACTGAGGGGGGCAAATCTTTATTATGCAACATAGGTTCACACAGTGAGTTATGAAGAGCGCGCAGCCGTGCGTAATTGTCGCGCGTAATGACAGCTCGTCGCCGGTGAAACACAATAAACTGCACGTCTTCATTCATGTTTGTCTCATGACAGATGGAGCTTACAGACAGACAGACAGGCAGACAGACAGACAGGTGGAGCAAGCGGCAAATTGGTTTTCTTTTTCTGTCTCGCAACAGCAATAACAGGTCATCAGTATCACCTGCCGACCGCACCGAGCAGTGTGTGTTTGGCGTAACCTAGCAACGCGACGATATCGTTCATTGGTGTGGAGGCTGCCATTGTTAACGTTATAGTTAACGTCACAGTTATCTTTCTTGGTGTGGACGGCCCTTTAAGGTCATTTTATGTCTCGTTGAGGTCACTTTGTGTCTTCTGTGGTTGTTTGGTGACTAATCATGTTACGGTTTGGCTTGATAACCACGGGACCCAAGTAGCAGGAGACAGGCGAAGTGAAAGTTCTACACAGTTTATTACAAACGCCGCTAAACACAAAAAACGGCTGCAAGCCGCTAAATACAAAAACTGTTTTAGCGACAGAACTGCTGCCCGGTGGTGGCTGGAGGCGAGGGCTCCGGAGAACCAAGAGCGGCGAGGCAGTACACTACAAAAACAGAGACAAAAGCACAAGTCAGTGGGGTTGATCCACGAGAGAAAAAGGCAAAAACACCCGAGCCGCCACCAATACATGCATCAAAAAACAGAGGATCATCAAATTCTTGCAGTGGTGGCAGCAAAATGCTCACACACTGACGGTCATCATGGCTCTCTGGTCTCCTCCACAGTGTCACTAGTCGTGCGTAAAAGCGCAGTGCGCCTTTATTGAACAGTGCTGAAAGAGGGAGGGAGCGCCCAGCGAAAACCAAAACTAATATTTTTATTTCTATATAATGATTTTTGCAACATTGCTATTTTCACTCAGTTGCATTTATACCATTTTTATTACCATGTTTAGAGACAGAGTCTATACACCACATAACCAGTGTGATATGAGTTTCAGGCGATGACAGCCTCGAGCAGACTAGAAAGCGTTTAATGAATACACCTTAGCTAATTAATTCACATGATATCCTCATCAAGAAGAACCAAAAGCCGGCTGAGTAAACCGATTCTCAATAAGGCTGCTGATGGAGGAAAAACTGTCCACGTGAATACAGTAAAGAGCAGAAAACAAAACACACACATTTCAAAAAAAAAAAAAAAAAAAAGATCCGTAGCGTGTTTAACAAATAAATTTCCGGTTTAATAAACTGTCAAAAACTAATAGATGGCATTATCTCCAGTGGATGACTGGCTGATGATGACGTAATGAGAGCTCTGAGGTCAGACGTGTTGTTACGGACCTGATGGTACCATGGTTGCTATGTTGTTTCTAGGTGCATCATTTCACACATTTAATCATTTGAACCAAAACAAACTTTCTGTCGGAGAGAAAAGCAGCAGCTCAACTTTCACTCGACGATGTTTCTGGAAAACAGACTACAAACTGAGACCTTTTGCTTCTGGTCCTCATCTTAAGACCTGCTGTCACTGACAAACGGACTCATTCGCGGTAGACGTGAGATTTTGACACTTTCTTAAAGCCCAGCTCAGGTTGGTATTTTACCGTTAAGACTTGACAAAAATGTACTGATGTAGGCACTATGTAACCAATATTGGCAATGTTTTGCCTACATCACTAGGCTACTATTTTATTGTAAATGAATCAGATAGGACTGACGTTTGACTGTTACCAAGTCTGAATAGGTAAATCTAAAACTACTTTCTTTGGTTTACCAACTGTCTGTTTTATCTGTCCAACAAGCAGCCCAGCATAAACCTGCTAATAAAAATATAGCAATATATTTTTTAACTTCTTGGTGATGTAGGCCATCAGTGCTGCAAGCAGTGACACAAGCACTGAAGCCTTATTATTTGAATATGCTCATAATTCAACCATTTTCTCAATATTCAGGATATTTTTCATTAATGAGTATTTTACACTAAACCTCATTGAAATAACGTGATGTCATCATACTGTGAGAGCAACAGAGACGTGTGAATCGTGGAGATTTTTCTTGAAAAAAAAATGCTGATATGGTGCTGGCTTTTTCTCGCTCAGCAAGAGAGTGTAAAATTGGCATGTTGTTAAATATCTGGCAAAAATGTCCCTCTGGAAAAGACAGCTATGTCTACTGTGTGCATGAGGAGATCATGAGACAATGGGCCCCTAGGCACAGATATGCAAAAGGCCCCACCACCTCTCCTTCACAGGGTCAGGGTGGTTTTGCCTCTTTTGTTGTTTGTGTTTCTCTGTAGTCTTGTTTCTTTATTTTATTTTCATTTAATCTTTAATTAATCAGGCAGTCTCATTGAGATCAAGATCTCTTTTTCAAGAGAGACCTGAGAACAAAGCAGCATCCATAACAACAAAAACACACAGACACAAACAGGAACAACACAACAAAAAACAATTACATGAATCATGAAAAACATCAGATAGTGAAGCTTTAAAAACTCCAAGAGGAACAAGAGATTCAAGTTTGAGGGTCGATTGTAACTCTTTCCATTTATAAGGTGCATAGTACCTGAAACCAGATCTACCAACATTTGTGCGCATGCAGGGGATATCTAAGGTTGGGTAGTTACTGGATTCTGCACTGTAGTTACTGGATTTGAAAGAGAGAAGAGATGTGAGGTAGTTTGGTAGCTTTAACAGTAGAGCTCTATAAATAAATAACATATTTCTTCTTGTCTGTAAGGAAGTCCATCCAACTGTTTGATACAGAGAACAATGATGAGTACGAGTATGAGTATGTTGTGTCTCTGAGGTCATTTTTGTCTCTAAACAGTCATTTTATGTCTTAATAACAGTTCCGAAAAATTCTGCATAAAATGTCCGATATATTATTAATAAAATGTCTAAGAAAAATAGATGAAATGTCCGAAAAAAATACTGAGAAAATGCTCGAAATATTACTAATAAAATGTCCGACAAAAATTGATAAAATATCGAAGAAATTATTCATGAATTGACCGAATAATTATTGATAACATGTCCGAAAAATATTAATAAAATGTCTGAAAAAATATTAATAAAATGTCAGACATATATATGTTAATGTCCGTCAAATATTAATAAAATGGCCGAAAAATTGTCAATAAAATGTCTGAAAAATATTCATAAAATATCAGAAGAGTTATGAATAAAACGTCCGACAAATATTGATAAAATATTTGACAAATATTGATAAAATGTCCTAAAACACCATTAAGGGTCAATTGATGTTGTTTAAGTCATTTTATGTCTAGTTTAAGTAATACTGTGGCTCTCTAAGATCATTTTGTGTCTGTCTTAAGTCATTTAGTCTTTTTCAAGGGCCGTCCACACCAAGAACTATAACTATAAATATAACTATAAATATACAGTTTTAAAAATCGTTTCTAAACTCAAGTGTTTGGCAGCGTCCACACTACAACTATAACGACAACGATAGCGGTGGACGATATCGTTTGGATCACTTTCAGAGCGATTTGATGAATGATAGAAACACTGACAGCCAATCAAAATCCATCCGAAATGACAGGTCGAGACGTTCATCACATCATGTATACCCACTACGAAAGCTCCAGGATTTCCATACACCCACTTAAACATGTGCAAAGATCCGTAACAATATAGTTTTGTGACAGAACTTTAACTTCAGTGATTTTGTTTTGCAAATACCGGGTAAATAACTGCAATAAAATACATTTTGCAGGGGAATGCGTCTCCTCTTATCCCCTCCATTCATAAAATTCAGGAGCCAGGATGAAGTTACTGAGGGGGGCAAATCTTTATTATGCAACATAGGTTCACACAGTGAGTTATGAAGAGCGCGCAGCCGTGCGTAATTGTCGCGCGTAATGACAGCTCGTCGCCGGTGAAACACAATAAACTGCACGTCTACATTCATGTTTGTCTCATGACAGATGGAGCGTACAGACAGACAGACAGACAGACAGACAGGTGGAGCAAGCGGCAAATTGGTTTTCTTTTCTGTCTCGCAACATACAGCAATAACAGGTCACATCACCTGCCGACCGCACCGAGCAGTGTGTGTTTGGCGTAACCTAGCAACGCGACGATATCGTTCATTGGTGTGGAGGCTGCCATTGTTATCGTTATAGTTAATGTCACAGTTATCTTTCTTGGTGTGGACGGCCCTTTAAGGTCATTTTATGTCTCGTTGAGGTCACTTTGTGTCTTCTGTGGTTGTTTGGTGACTGATCATGTTACGGTTTGGCTTTATAACCACGGGACCCAAGTAGCAGGAGACAGGCGAAGTGAAAGTTCTACACAGTTTATTACAAACGCCGCTAAACACAAAAAACGGCTGCAAGCCGCTAAATACAAAAACTGTTTTAGCGACAGAACTGCTGCCCGGTGGTGGCTGGAGGCGAGGGCTCCGGAGAACCAAGAGCGGCGAGGCAGTACACTACAAAAACAGAGACAAAAGCACAAGTCAGTGGGGTTGATCCACGAGAGAAAAAGGCAAAAACACCCGAGCCGCCACCAATACATGCATCAAAAAACAGAGGATCATCAAATTCTTGCAGTGGTGGCAGCAAAATGCTCACACACTGACGGTCATCATGGCTCTCTGGTCTCCTCCACAGTGTCACTAGTCGTGCGTAAAAGCGCAGTGCGCCTTTATTCAACAGTGCTGAAAGAGGGAGGGAGCGCCCAGCGAAAACCAAAACTAATATTTTTATTTCTATATAATGATTTTTGCAACATTGCTATTTTCACTCAGTTGCATTTATACCATTTTTATTACCATGTTTAGAGACAGAGTCTATACACCACATAACCAGTGTGATATGAGTTTCAGGCGATGACAGCCTCGAGCAGACTAGAAAGCGTTTAATGAATACACCTTAGCTAATTAATTCACATGATATCCTCATCAAGAAGAACCAAAAGCCGGCTGAGTAAACCGATTCTCAATAAGGCTGCTGATGGAGGAAAAACTGTCCACGTGAATACAGTAAAGAGCAGAAAACAAAACACACACATTTCAAAAAAAAAAAAAAAAAAAAGATCCGTAGCGTGTTTAACAAATAAATTTCCGGTTTAATAAACTGTCAAAAACTAATAGATGGCATTATCTCCAGTGGAGGACTGGCTGATGATGACGTAATGAGAGCTCTGAGGTCAGACGTGTTGTTACGGACCTGATGGTACCATGGTTGCTATGTTGTCTCTAGGTGCATCATTTCACACATTTAATCATTTGAACCAAAACAAACTTTCTGTCGGAGAGAAAAGCAGCAGCTCAACTTTCACTCGACGATGTTTCTGGAAAACAGACTACAAACTGAGACCTTTTGCTTCTGGACCTCATCTTAAGACCTGCTGTCACTGACAAACGGACTCATTCGCGGTAGACGTGAGATTTTGACACTTTCTTAAAGCCCAGCTCAGGTTGGTATTTTACCGTTAAGACTTGACAAAAATGTACTGATGTAGGCACTTTGTAACCAATATTGGCAATGTTTTGCCTACATCACTAGGCTACTATTTTATTGTAAATGAATCAGATAGGACTGACGTTTGACTGTTACCAAGTCTGAATAGGTAAATCTAAAACTACTTTCTTTGGTTTACCAACTGTCTGTTTTATCTGTCCAACAAGCAGCCCAGCATAAACCTGATAATAAAAATATAGCAATATATTTTTTAACTTCTTGGTGATGTAGGCCATCAGTGCTGCAAGCAGTGACACAAGCACTGAAGCCTTATTATTTGAATATGCTCATAATTCAACCATTTTCTTAATATTCAGGATATTTTTCATTAATGAGTATTTTACACTAAACCTCATTGAAATAACGTGATGTCATCATACTGTGAGAGCAACAGAGACGTGTGAATCGTGGAGATTTTTCTTGAAAAAAAAATGCTGATATGGTGCTGGCTTTTTCTCGTTCAGCAAGAGAGTGTAAAATTGGCATGTTGTTAAATATCTGGCAAAAATGTCCCTCTGTAAAAGACAGCTATGTCTACTGTGTGCATGAGCAGATCATGAGACAATGGGCCCCCAGGCACAGATATGCAAAAGGCCCCACCACCTCTCCTTCACAGGGTCAGGGTGGTTTTGCCTCTTTTGTTGTTTGTGTTTCTCTGTAGTCTTGTTTCTTTATTTTATTTTCATTTAATCTTTAATTAATCAGGCAGTCTCATTGAGATCAAGATCTCTTTTTCAAGAGAGACCTGAGAACAAAGCAGCATCCATAACAACAAAAACACACAGACACAAACAGGAGCAACACAACAAAAAACAATTACATGAATCATGAAAAACATCAGATAGTGAAGCTTTAAAAACTCCAAGAGGAACAAGAGATTCAAGTTTGAGGGTCGATTGTAACTCCTTCCATTTATAAGGTGCATAGTACCTGAAACCAGATCTACCAACATTTGTGCGCATGCAGGGGATATCTAAGGTTGGGTAGTTACTGGATTCTGCACTGTAGTTACTGGATTTGAAAGAGAGAAGAGATGTGAGGTAGTTTGGTAGCTTTAACAGTAGAGCTCTATAAATAAATAACATATTTCTTCTTGTCTGTAAGGAAGTCCATCCAACTGTTTGATACAGAGAACAATGATGAGTACGAGTATGAGTATGTTGTGTCTCTGAGGTCATTTTTGTCTCTAAACAGTCATTTTATGTCTTAATAACAGTTCCGAAAAATTCTGCATAAAATGTCCGATATATTATTAATAAAATGTCTAAGAAAAATAGATGAAATGTCCGAAAAAAATACTGAGAAAATGTCCGAAATATTACTAATAAAATATCCGACAAAAATTGATAAAATATCGAAGAAATTATTAATGAATTGACCGAATAAATATTGATAACATGTCCGAAAAATATTAATAAAATGTCCGAAAAAATATTAATAAAATGTCAGACATATATATGTTAATGTCCGTCAAATATTAATAAAATGGCCGAAAAATTGTTAATAAAATGTCTGAAAAATATTCATAAAATATCAGAAGAATTATGAATAAAACGTCCGACAAATATTGATAAAATATTTGACAAATATTGATAAAATGTCCTAAAACACCATTAAGGGTCAATTGATGTTGTTTAAGTCATTTTATGTCTAGTTTAAGTAATACTGTGGCTCTTTAAGATCATTTTGTATCTGTCTTAAGTCATTTAGTCTTTTTCAAGGGCCGTCCACACCAAGAACTATAACTATAAATATAACTATAAATATACAGTTTTAAAAATCGTTCTAAACTCAAGTGTTTGGCAGCGTCCACACTACAACTATAACGACAACGATAGCGGTGGACGATATCGTTTGGATCACTTTCAGAGCGATTTGATGAATGATAGAAACACTGACAGCCAATCAAAATCCATCCGAAATGACAGGTCGAGACGTTCATCACATCATGTATACCCACTACGAAAGCTCCAGGATTTCCATACACCCACTTAAACATGTGCAAAGATCCGTAACAACATAGTTTTGTGACAGAACTTTAACTTCAGTGATTTTGTTTTGCAAATACCGGGTAAATAACTGCAATAAAATACATTTTGCAGGGGAATGCGTCTCCTCTTATCCCCTCCATTCATAAAATTCAGGAGCCAGGATGAAGTTACTGAGGGGGGCAAATCTTTATTATGCAACATAGGTTCACACAGTGAGTTATGAAGAGCGCGCAGCCGTGCGTAATTGTCGCGCGTAATGACAGCTCGTCGCCGGTGAAACACAATAAACTGCACGTCTTCATTCATGTTTGTCTCATGACAGATGGAGCTTACAGACAGACAGACAGACAGACAGACAGACAGACAGGTGGAGCAAGCGGCAAATTGGTTTTCTTTTTCTGTCTCGCAACATACAGCAATAACAGGTCATCAGTATCACCTGCCGACCGCACCGAGCAGTGTGTGTTTGGCGTAACCTAGCAACGCGACGATATCGTTCATTGGTGTGGAGGCTGGCATTGTTATCGTTATAGTTAACGTCACAGTTATCTTTCTTGGTGTGGACGGCCCTTTAAGGTCATTTTATGTCTCGTTGAGGTCACTTTGTGTCTTCTGTGGTTGTTTGGTGACTAATCATGTTACGGTTTGGCTTGATAACCACGGGACCCAAGTAGCAGGAGACAGGCGAAGTGAAAGTTCTACACAGTTTATTACAAACGCCGCTAAACACAAAAAACGGCTGCAAGCCGCTAAATACAAAAACTGTTTTAGCGACAGAACTGCTGCCCGGTGGTGGCTGGAGGCGAGGGCTCCGGAGAACCAAGAGCGGCGAGGCAGTACACTACAAAAACAGAGACAAAAGCACAAGTCAGTGGGGTTGATCCACGAGAGAAAAAGGCAAAAACACCCGAGCCGCCACCAATACATGCATCAAAAACCGGGGGTTCATCAAATTCTTGCAGTGGTGGCAGCAAAATGCTCACACACTGACGGTCATCATGGCTCTCTGGTCTCCTCCACAGTGTCACTAGTCGTGCGTAAAAGCGCAGTGCGCCTTTATTGAACAGTGCTGAAAGAGGGAGGGAGCGCCCAGCGAAAACCGAAACTAATATTTTTATTTCTATATAATGATTTTTGCAACATTGCTATTTTCACTCAGTTGCATTTATACCATTTTTATTACCATGTTTAGAGACAGAGTCTATACACCACATAACCAGTGTGATATGAGTTTCAGGCGATCACAGCCTCGAGCAGACTAGAAAGCGTTTAATGAATACACCTTAGCTAATTAATTCACATGATATCCTCATCAAGAAGAACCAAAAGCCGGCTGAGTAAACCGATTCTCAATAAGGCTGCTGATGGAGGAAAAACTGTCCACGTGAATACAGTAAAGAGCAGAAAACAAAACACACACATTTAAAAAAAAAAAAAAAAAAAAAAAGATCCGTAGCGTGTTTAACAAATAAATTTCCGGTTTAATAAACTGTCAAAAACTAATAGATGGCATTATCTCCAGTGGAGGACTGGCTGATGATGACGTAATGAGAGCTCTGAGGTCAGACGTGTTGTTACGGACCTGATGGTACCATGGTTGCTATGTTGTCTCTAGGTGCATCCTTTCACACATTTAATCATTTGAACCAAAACAAACTTTCTGTCGGAGAGAAAAGCAGCAGCTCAACTTTCACTCGACGATGTTTCTGGAAAACAGACTACAAACTGAGACCTTTTGCTTCTGGACCTCATCTTAAGACCTGCTGTCACTGACAAACGGACTCATTCGCGGTAGACGTGAGATTTTGACACTTTCTTAAAGCCCAGCTCAGGTTGGTATTTTACCGTTAAGACTTGACAAAAATGTACTGATGTAGGCACTATGTAACCAATATTGGCAATGTTTTGCCTACATCACTAGGCTACTATTTTATTGTAAATGAATCAGATAGGACTGACGTTTGACTGTTACCAAGTCTGAATAGGTAAATCTAAAACTACTTTCTTTGGTTTACCAACTGTCTGTTTTATCTGTCCAACAAGCAGCCCATCATAAACCTGCTAATAAAAATATAGCAATATATTTTTTAACTTCTTGGTGATATAGGCCATCAGTGCTGCAAGCAGTGACACAAGCACTGAAGCCTTATTATTTGAATATGCTCATAATTCAACCATTTTCTTAATATTCAGGATATTTTTCATTAATGAGTATTTTACACTAAACCTCATTGAAATAACGTGATGTCATCATACTGTGAGAGCAACAGAGACGTGTGAATCAACTGCACACAGAGAGTTTTCTGATATGGTGCTGGCTTTTTCTCGTTCAGCAAGAGAGCTTAAAATTGGCATGTTGTTGAATATCTGGCAAAAATGTCTCTCTGTCTACTGTATGCATGGACAGATTATGAGACAGATAGTGCACAGATATACAAAGGGCCCCACCACCTCTCCCACACAGGGTCGGACAGACAGAATTTGTGCTGGTTTTTCCTCCATTTTGTTGTTTGCGTCTCTCTTAAGTCACGTTGTGTCTCTCTGAGGTACTTTTCTCTTTGATTTCATTTTCTGGCTTTTGAGGTAATTTGTGTCTCTCTGAGGTCATTTTACTCTTCAAGGTAATTTTGTGTCTTTTTAAGGTTCAATTGATGTCGTCTGAGGTAATTTTGTGTCTCTGAGGTAATGTATCTCTTCAAAGTCATTGTGTATGTCTTTGAGGTCGTGTCTTTCTTGAGGCCATTTTGTGTCTGATTGAGGTAATTTAGTGTCTCTCAAAAGTAATTTTGTTTCTCTTAAAGGTAATGTTGTGTCTCTCTGATGTCATTTTGTGTCTCCAAAGGAATTTTGTGTCTGTTCAGGGGCCAATTGGTGTCATTTTAGTCATTTTGTGTCTCTTTTCATGGAGGTTTTATTGTCTTCACAATATATTGTTTCTTATCTGTGAAATAGAAGTAAATGAAAGCTTAGTTTCCACTGAGGGAAATGATTTCAGCTTACGAAAATAGACAGGAGGTCTGCGTTGCCGTAACGTGCAGTTACATTTCTGGGGAGGCACCGAGGTACATGTCAGGCTATGGCATAGGTTACAGCGTCGGCTTGATGTCAACGCAGAGACTACGCCATAGCTATGGCGTTGATTCAACGCAGAAGTATAAGAAGCATAAGTCCCACAGCATCTTAGCCCTGTTGTTAGCAACTAGGACTCGGGGACTTCTAGTCCATACTTGGCACAGATAGTAACTATCCCAGCCACTTGTCATGACTCTCAGTATACGTGGTCCCAGCTTGCACCTTAAAACCGGCTACGATGTGCGGGACTTTCTCAGAGGCCTGTTTGTGTCTTTGTGTGTGTGTATGTGTTCTGGACCATGCAGAGAGATGGGGGAATGTCATTCATTAGTGGAAGAGGAGGAGGACACCTTTTTTCCCCCATGTTTCCCACTGCGCTAATAGGCTAACTGACCTGATTAGTTTTTGTTGACAGGTTAGCTTTTGCAGCAGGTATCATTAAACATGGTAGTTATTTAGTGGTAGTAAAATGTTACTGGAAAGAAAAGGCTGACGTGACTGGTTTTTGTTAACGGGTTAGCTAGGTTTTGCGAAGTTATTACAGCAGGTATCGTTAAACATGGTAGTTATTTAGTTGTAGGAAATTGTTACTGTTAAGAAAAGGCTGATGTGACTAGTTTTTGTTGACTGGTTTAGCTAGGTTTTGCAAATTTGCTGTGGCAGCTTAGTTAATGATTTTTGGAGCATACAGAATGCTGTTGCCATAAAAAACACAGTAAATAAGGACGGCCAGGGATACAAAAAGCAGTCAAATGGGGGAAAATTGCTTCAAAATGGTCATCAACTGTGCTCACCAACTGTGCTTGCTGGATTCTTGTCAGTGCTGGAAAGTGGATATAGGGCCTTGCTGGAAAATTCTGCACATAACTTCAAAAAGGTAGGAACCGACATGTCTGCTACTGTATTGCAGGGCAATACTGCCCTCAAAAATGTTTACTGTCAAGAAAAAAACTGACCTGATTAGCTTTTCTTGACTGATTTAGCTAGGTTCTCCAAATTTGCTGTGGCAGCTAAGTTAATGTTAAATGACAATAGGCTAGTTGTTTGACACCAACTTTCATTTATTGAAGCAAAGCCAGGGATATGAAAAGCAGTCAAACCAAAGGAAACTTCAAATTGCTTCAAAAAAATTATCAACTCGGCCCACCAACTTGCTGGAGTCTTGCCTGTGTATAAAGGGCCTTCCTGGAAAATCGTACACGTAACTTCAAAAAGGTAGGGACCTGCTGAAAGTTCTATAATATATTGTCTGCTACTGTAGTGCAGACAAAAAGATATGTAAATATCTCAAATGTTACTTGCACGCTCTTGTACTTGTACTTGCCCTTGTTGTTTATGGGGTAGCGATGATGTGAAGGTGATGAAGGAGAGTCCGCTGACACCGTCGTGCTTGCATGAAGAAAAGGTTTATTACAAGTCGTACAGCATCTTTTCAGGCCCCGGATTGCCTGAGAGAGGGTTTTGAAGCCAATATGAACCACTCTGAATAACAGCTACACAACTCCTGCTTATATAGGGTTTTGCTTTTTGTGGAATGCGTGACAAGGGTGAAACAGAGCACAAATAGACAGTCTAGCTGACTTCACCAATTCTTGACCATAGCCATAAATATCTTCTTGACCCTGACCGTGTATATTTCAGCTTGGGCCCCTAGCTGGTCACCTGTTCCACAACGTCAAAGTGGACCTCAGTACACTACATATTTCCCTCCTTCGAGACTTACATAGAGTCTCGACAACAAACAATTTATTTGGAGTGTGAGAGGCAGCTGTCTTTCTTGAAACATCCATCAAACAATCTAGACAGGGAAAATTCTCTCACGGCCCCTCTGCCTTAGGCGACAACATATAGTACTCCTGGCCAATTTAAAGGAGGACTTTAATATGTTGTGTAAGGACAGGCCTTAAACAAATACAGATTGAAACCTCAGCAAAGAAAATCAAAACAATGTCCACATTCCGGCTGGTCGACCCATCGCACCTTCCAATGGACCTTTCCCTGCCTAGCACCAATATCCCTAGGCACCCTCGAAAAAGAAAAGAAAACATCTGAGGTCTCAATGTATGTGTTCCCTAGTAAAAACCATCAGCCTTCAAGCAAATAATACAATAACATTGTATAACTTTCAAGTAGTAGTCATGCAGTAAAAGAACACTTCAAACTATCATTTCTTACTAAGATTATCACTTTCATGTATGTCAGAATAATCATAACAATATATCATTCTGCAGCTCCTCAGCAGCATCGACTCTTCATCGGGCATCGATGATGGTCTTAATCGAGTTCTTTTCACAATGTCCTTGTTCAGGGCCGTCTAGTCCCTTTTATTGTCCTCATTTGAGCATCTGAATGTCTGAAATCCTTCAGAAGGGTGGGGTCACTGCACAATCAATCACCCTTGCAGCGTTCCCTAGAAGGAAAGGAAAAGAAAACACCAACCAGTATCCTTGCAAATATAGCTAATATTACTTAATTAAAACATTACATGCAGAAACTTCAAATGTACCTTAACTTTGTGAAATTCACAGTATCATATTTCACATTGACGTCCAAATGACATAATAATAGATGTTAAAAGTACAACATCATTGAACACTTAAAATGGATATTGCTCCACCAGTTCACCTTCTACCACTTCTTCTTCGTCTGCACTTGTGTTAGTCCTTTGTAATAATGGCATCTGAACATGATCTCCAGGCATCACAACTCCAACCCATCTTAGTATCATAGCCTTAGCAAAAGTCAGTAGTAATGTACAAAAGCAGAACATCACGCATAATGACAGAAGAACTGCTCCCAAAACCTGAACTAGCACTGCTCCTAACGGTCCGAATTTCTCCTGCAACCAAGCATTTGCAGACCATCCCGATCCTCCTGATGAACCAAATGCATCTCTTATGTTTTTTAATGCTTCTATAACACTAGTCACATTGTCAGAACTATCAGGAATCAGAGTATAACATGCAACCCCGGTTAAATTCAAAGCCACACATAGGCCACCTTGTTTAGCCAAAATATAATCAAGAGCCATATCATGTTTCAACAATGTCAGTCTGTGACTCCTCTGGGTATTTGACAAGTATTCAAAACCTCTTTTAGTCTCATTTGCAAAACCCTGTAAGGTGTACGTTATATTATCGATATGGTCTGCCAAAAATGTCACACCATACCATGGAAACAATCCTATGCCCCACTTCTCTCCTAAACTTATCCTCCAATGGTAGGACTCCAGATTATGAAATTGTGCCATGTCTCTCTTCTTCCTACTGCCAGGAACAATGTTAGACTGATTTTCATTAGATACCTTTCCCTTCTGGACAGCAAGAACCTCATATGGGAGTTTTAGTGTTGCCATATAACAACATCCAATCCACCCATATGGCAGAAATATATTGGCCTTATTGCCACAAACCCACCAAATATCTTTAAAATTACCTATGGTTACATTTCCAGGCAAAATCTGGTTCTGTGCCATTACAATTTTATTCTGTTTGCGATGTGGCTCATAAAAAGTTACTTCATACAGGTCATCTATAGTCTCGTGTTTACGCTTACCCATGTTCATCATATATTTGTCACAGTCTGAGATTCCCATAAACATGCCATGCCCACTGTGAGTATTATTTGAACAAAAACAATCTTTAGCCCTCACAGGTGTTACCTCCATTGCATCTGGGACCGCCGTTATCATATTTTCATGCTGGTCCAGTAGATTCACATAAGGCAATTCCCTTAACCAAGAACACTTAAATCTAGGTTTGAACAGGTTCACTGACAAAGCCATCACCGTATCCTCTGCTGATTGTTGCTGATACAGTAACCATGATAGCGCATAAGATTGACATACAGTAGCCAGCGGTTCTGGTACTGTCTCTAATATTGAAGGCCATGTACCTGGTGATGGAACTTTCACCACACATGGACAATTCATTCTTCTAACTGATCTTACAGAATGAGTTAACTGCTGGAACCACAGGTTCCTACCTGCCCATGGGTCTGTGATTTGTAACACTGAGGAATCAAATCCATATGCCTTCCACTTAGTGTCTCTCTTTTGTAATGCATGATAGTGGTTAATCATATCTTCAGATGTCCAATCTAACTCAACAAACTCATCTCTTATATCTGGAATAGTTATCTGAGTTGTTTCAGATAAACCTATGTCATTCCCCTCCTCCATCTGTTTTCCAGGGTCACGAATCTCATTATTACTTGTTGCGCTAGGCTCTAGTTGTAACATAGGTTTCTGGGTTACATCTACAGGTTTTGTAGACATTGGAGATGTCAGTATTGTTTTATTACCAGAGGTTGCTCTTGTCACAACCGCATTTGTGAACTCACTAGAGGTGACAAAAGTAGACGTTGCCACCGTAGCTGTTGTACTACTTATTTCCTTCAAAGTTGTAGCTAGGGTACTAGCCTGAGTTGCTGTATTGATATTCTTAGGTGTTTCCGGAGCTACACTAGTAAACTCCTGCCGTACATCGTTTTCCCTTGAAATATTTACTGTAGTAAATTGTTTCTGAACCCCTTCAGCAACTATGACACCTTCAGTAGGGCTCAAATCTTCTATTATAAGTATCACCTTACGAGTTATATAAACTGCTACCCAATAATTCTGAAATGGAATAAATTTGAACTCTGGTTCTAAATAAGTGCATGTATATTCCCCTTGATCTTCCCTTATAATATTCCGCAAGAAAAGTGAACAATCATCCCTAACTTTCAACCACTTCATATCATTACTTAAAAGGTACTTTCTGTGATTACGAGGCACAGCGTCAACTTCAGGTCCTGTTAACAACACATCGTCACCACGACTATTCGTCCACTTAGGAGGATTGTTGCCTCCAACATTCCATTTTCCACATTGACTCGCAAAATGGACTGCTCCATTTGATTCAAATCTGGATCATTTCCTGTAACATTTCTCCACACTTGATGGGCTCTCGACACATAGGCCCTCGGGTTTTCGTCCTGTCCCAATGGTTCAATTAGAATATTATCCGGATGTACGTTAGTTGGAAATGTATCCCTCAATGCTCTCCACACTCGTCCTCTGTTTGCAGCAAACAGCTCTGGATCATTCACAGCAGTTCCCACATATCGATTAAGTCCTGCCTTCTGTAGGATCTCTTCCATAGCTGGAACCCCCAGGAGGTTTGCCAAAAGTCTCTTCATATCTCCTATGGCAGGCTGTGTTCCCACCATAAGCTCTTCCAACTTTGAAATCCAAGGATGTGCTCCATCTTGAAGAGTAGGTAACTTCTCAAGTATATCTGACATGTCTGTACTCTGCCAAGGCTTGTACTCCAAATTCTGTCCTCGAATGATCACTGGACACATTTTCTCAAGTTTCTTTCCTTTTCTTGAGCGCAGTGCATATTTCATATCCGATTTTTGGAAACCTTCTTCCTGCAATTCTTTCTTCTGTATTTGAAGCTTCTCTAATTGATTTTCCAGTGCTCTCCGGCTTTCTGGACTGGTAGATTTATCCCAGTACGAAAGGCATTGTTCTATACTTTTTTCAACCTCTCTTAAAGCCCTTCGTCTGTCCTCTTCTATTCTAGTACTGGATATCATTGGAGAAAACCCCCTGGAAAGCAAAGGACCCTCGCTCTCTGAGTCTCCATCACTTTCTCCCTTCTCGCTTTCATTAGAACTATCATTTCCTGGATCCTTTTCTCTCCATTTCCTTTCTCCTCTCTTTTCCGCTCTGGCCAGATTGCAGGATGATATCCACCCATGTCCTCCTCCAGAACACTCTCCTCATCATCTCCACGTTCCATTCTTCTGATCTTCAGTTCACCCTTAGCTTCTAGATGTGCCGTCTTCTTTTTACTTTTGGAGCTTGGATACATCTTTATGGTTGTTTCTGCTTGTCCCACTTCTATTACTCGCTCATCTTCATTTTTGATATGATATTTACCCTCCTGACTGATCACTGGAAGCTGGGGATAAATTTCCTTAATCTTCTCCACCTTCTTATACGGTGGGGGTCTCTACCGGGTCCGTATGTGAGAATGGTGCATTAACTTTTACCATTAATCTTTCTATCTCTCTTAAGTTTTAACTTCTGTCCCTCAGTTTCAAATAACTGGAGAATACCAAGCTCTGTTTGTCTTTTTGCATTACGTTTTTCCCCTCCTTTCCCTTTCTTTTGATCAGCCTTATAAGTGGACACACATATAAGTGGCACCTTCATTGTTTT
Organism: Epinephelus awoara; assembly: GCA_035609425.1. NCBI lineage: Eukaryota > Metazoa > Chordata > Actinopteri > Perciformes > Serranidae > Epinephelus > Epinephelus awoara. Next base: position 41,817,242 of record CM069294.1, on the reverse strand, counting down.
AATTACTTCTCCACTGGCCATGGTTGGTCAATTTCAGGCCAGCGCTTACACCATTTCTCCGATATTTTTGCAATATCTTTAACTAAAGGATTGTTCTTCTGCACTATATCAACAGGAGTAATCATTTTTGGGATTTTAGTATCCTGTTTCAACATTGTAATGGTTCCCCTGTATTTCCTTATTATAAATTAAAACTAAGTATTTAAACTAAAACTAATTAAAGTTATTTAAATCCCTTTAAAACCACTGGTTTGCCACAGTTAATAAGTAGATTTGCCAACCTCAAAGGAATCAGAGAACCAACACTAAGTCCACATATAATAGTAATGAAACACACAAACAATCAATGGATTTTTCAATAAGACACTCCCAGTTATTCTGTAAATAAGAAGAAAATCTAACCCTATACAAAGGCTCAAAAAGGTCACGTGTTCCCACAAGGGACAAGCTATCACCAAATTTATTGTGCAGCTCAACAAGCATCTTCTTATTACCCAATGCTTATACCCCTTTACTTTAAACTTATTAAAATTATATCACTCTGAAATCCCTAATGCAGCTCAGGTCCACATACACCACGCACAAATAATGAAACTCGTAGTTGCGACCTTCCACAATAATTAAATCCACTAATTATATTCCAATTTTAATAAAATGCATCAACTGGTCAATCCGTTGCCAAGCTTCTCTTGTAAATGACTATAACATATAAGACTTTAGGTGTAGAATTAGTCTAATAATAACTGTTTTTGTTTTTGTTTTTTCAAAAGAGTTTGTGGATAAAACAGCACTGGCCTTGATCAGACTGGATTCAGGAGCCGCCCACACTGTCGTCTGCAGACCTCAATCCATATGTCTCATTGGCCAGCTTCTTGTCTGCGCCTTGAAGGATCCCAATTTAGACACACTCTGTCCCCTCTCCTCCCCAACTCTCACACACCATAGGTGGATAAGAGAAGAAAAGAGAAAACAGATGAAAGTTTAGTATCTTTTGAACCTACTAGGTCCTTATAAACACTACCATAAATTATTTAGTGTGTTTTATGCTCATTATCTACCAACACTTAGGTCATTTTTACACCAAATGTTTTTCTCCTTTAAACTTACAACTAATATCAGATATTACTCCTAATCATAATACATCATTTATGTAGAAATTGTAACCTACTTAACTCTAATACCATCATAAATCTTTCAATGATATATTATTATCCTCAAGCTGTATTTCCTAATATTTTTTACTTCAAGTTTATTCAAATAACCTATAGACTTTCAAACAACCAATGTCAAATCATAATGACCTAACATGTTGTCCCTCATTGCATTACCTTACTAGGAGAAAAGGAAAGGAAGCGCCCTAGCACTTTCCCCTGTCAGCAAGATCAATCCTAATTACAGTCTATATAGGGCATCCCCCCTTTCTCCATTTTTACATTTAGCAAGATTTTTCTATTCTCAGAGAGTGAACATCTAGCCCTATTAACTAAGGACCAAATAGTTTTCATATAACAAGTTACCACAACATGAACACAGAACACACATACCGGCCGGAGCACACACACTCACTCACACAAACTTACTAAAAATATCCTCACTGTTCTAAACACTTTTCCTCAAACCATAAATGTCCTTCTTGGGGCTCATACTCTTTTAACAACCACCACAAAAACGTCCCCTTAAAGAGGCTCATCACTTTTATCAAAGTCCCCTTCAAAGGCTCATATGTTTTAATTCATATTAATAAAGTCCTCTTTTCTGAGGCTCATATGTTTTTAATTCATATTAATAAAGTCCTCTTCTCTGAGGCTCATATGTTTTAACACACATAAATCTCCTATTTCAACCTCAACCTATTCATATCTATTATAACATCTATCACTTTAACATAGATCACAGTAACCAACTCAGTTCACAATCTTCACACACAACCAACGGACAGCTGAAACAGCACCTCACACACACACACAGACAGATCACTCATCCAGCAAACAGAGACACATTGGTTTACTTCTCACAATAATTCCACATTTCCCAAAAACACAGACAGCATCCAATCCTTGACTCTCAAAGTCGACTCATTCGTACTTTCCTATAGCATGCTTCCTTTTTGCCGCTCCTTATTCCCTTTTTCCTTATTCTATTTCTTTTCTATAAATTTATGCTACCTTAAGAGATGTAAATATTTAATGCGCGGCTGCGTCAAATATTTGTCCGTCAACAAACATTACGTGTGGGAACCTGCAATTGAATTTTTCATTTTACACCTCCAGTTCCCAGAACTGACCTGAAATTCACCTAGTGATATCCCAGGGTTTATGGCCCATCTAACATCGCCTCCTTGAGGGCTTTGTCCAAATCTGCGGCTTATTTTCCTTTAACTATATTCCTATTTCTCTTCACTATTCCTTTTATCTTCTTTATTTCCTCTATTTACTTTTCCTTATCTCTTTTCCTTATCTCAACATCTCATATTTTGACCTTACAACCAATTTCCCTTGGGTCCAAGGTTATCACTATCCTCTTTATTTTTAACCAAATTCCGACTATATCTCAAAGCCTACTTTCACGCAGCGACTAATATACACATGTCTTACCATTATGAAGGTACAGGGCCCACCTCTTCATTACCTGCGCGTGGTGTTATTTAGCTCACCTTATCGTTACTAATCAGGCTATTCTACATTTCATCAGTACTTCAACTGTTATTTCTTCTTTACTTATTTCACTTCAACATCTATTTTTCTTCACTTATTCTACATCAATGTTCTATTCACTATCTTTCCAAAGACAGACTCCTTACAGTAATGTTCTATTCACTATCTTTCCAAAGACAGACTCCTTAATGCATTATTCACTATTTTTTCCTAAGACAGACTACTCCCCCCTTTTGCACTGGACACAGCGCAAAGAAGAACAAATTTAGAAGGAGAAACACCCCAAACACCTACACACCATGGCACGCACACAGAAAGGATACGTAACGGTGTGACAAAACAGCAAACACACAACAGCCTCAATGAGCGAACCAGCGCTCCATAAAGTGAGAAAACCTCACCGTATATGCCGGCGTGGAGCGGGAGCAGGCGCACAGAAGCCGCTGGAGATGCCGCAGGTCACAACACGTCCGGAGTTCGTGACGCCAAAATTGTTGTTTATGGGGTAGCGATGATGTGAAGGTGATGAAGGAGACTCCGCTGACACCGTCGTGCTTGCATGAAGAAAAGGTTTATTACAAGTCGTACAGCATCTTATCAGGCCCCGGATTGCCTGAGAGAGGGTTTTGAAGCCAATATGAACCACTCTGAATAACAGCTACACAACTCCTGCTTATATAGGGTTTTGCTTTTTGTGGAATGTGTGACATGGGTAAAAGAGAGCACAAATAGACAGTCTAGCTGACTTCACCAATTCTTGACCATAGCCATAAATATCTTCTTGACCCTGACCGTGTATGTTTCAGCTTGGGCCCCTAGCTGGTCACCTGTTCCACAACGTCGAAGTGGACCTCAGTACACTACACCCTCTCATTTGTTACCTTTTCAGGGAACAATCCAATTGGAGAGAGGCGTCTCAATAGTCTGTGAATTTAACTTTGTCTTTTAGAATTTCTGCTATTGTCATCGTAAAGACACCAAAACACCATAGAAGAAGGTCTCTCCATTGTTATCTTCCCAGGGAATACTCCAATTTTTATCCTTCGTTTGGGAAAGTAACTTGGCGTAAAAGGGGTACCGTAAGGGGTATTGCACTATCCACTCTGCTAACGCGCCCAGGTATAGTCCACCACCGAAGCTGACTTGGTCGGCGGGCGTGGTGTGGCATCTCTCTCTGCCCGGTGACGTTCGGGAGTGTCGTGAGGTGTATCACTGGGTGTCCAGCTAACGCACCTGCATGTCCTCCTGTGTGTGTGTACAGCAAGCACTGAAACACACTATCCGCTGTCGAAACTGACCGAGTCGGTGGGAATAGCGTGGAGGCTCACTGCTGTGTCCACAAACCACATAGCAACAGTTAGCTGCTGTTGCTACAAACATAAGGCACAGCGTGCGAGAGCACTTCCTGGTTTGCCCGGTAGGTCAGTATGGCAAGCCAGGAGGGACCTCCCTGCAGGGGCTGCAATGCGAAAATGCCTGCAGAGGATGGCCATGATTATTGTGTGATTTGTTTAGGCAGTGATCATGCACTCATGGCAAGGGATGACCCATCCTCATGCATGAGCTGTTTTTGTTTGTCAGCGAGGTTAAGGGAGGCCCACTGCCATGTGTTTAGGACACAGCCACCCACACCTGCTCATGGACTGCAGTCGGCCAAGCGCCCTAGGACTGTGGCCCCAGCAGTGCAAAGTGCACCTCCAATGTTGTGATTAAATCAATTGGGCATGAGCCATTTGTGTCACATGGGCCACAGGCGACAACTAACAAGCCTCCCGCCCCTGGACCCTCCACCATGATATCAGTTGGGGCTAAAAGGGGCTGCCAATCTGACACAGAGTCAGATAGGGAAATTGATATTATGGGCCTGGAGTCCTCAGACAATGACGTGTTCCCCTTAGAGCAAGGGAAGACAGTCATAGAAGAACGTGAGCAGCAGCCCCCTCTCCTTCAGGAGATTGTGAGTAGGGCAGCTGCTGTGTTGAATATTGAGCTGCCATCTGATCAGGGGCCTGCCCCCTCCTGTTTTGATGATGAGGTGGGGGGCCGACCAACACGCTTCCTGGTGCCCCTCCTCTCGGACTTTGAGGACGTGCTCTGGAAGCAGTTTCGGACACCATCAGGTCGCTGGTCTGGGCTCTGTAGACACCTAGCGGCGGTTAAAAATCACGAACCAGGCGGACCAGGCTTTGGTGGCCTTGGTGTCTCCATCTAAGTCAGTTCTTGGGAAACGTGGCTGCCCCAGTAAAAACTGCAAAATGATGGATGCCTTGCTCACCAAAATGCACAGTGCTATGGCAGTCCAGACCCAGCTGGCTAATACAGGGGCCATATTATCCCTATACCAACGCCATCTGACTCAGCAGCTGAAGGAGGGGTGCAGTGATGGCCTGCTGATGGAGCTGCAGCAGGTCTCCTCACTTCTCTCTAAGCTGATGAGGGAGCAGGCAGAGGCGGCTGGTAAAGCCATGTCGGGACTCTGGACGGTTAGACGCCACCTATGGCTGTCGCAGTCCATGCTGCAGCTGGAGGATAGAGCTTGTCTACTCAAGCTGCCCGTGGAGCCATCAGCAATGTTTGGGCCGGATGCGTCTAAGATGCTTCAGCAGGTGCAGGAAGCCCGCCGCTGTGCTCGAGAGGTGTCCGGTGCCTTAAGGCAGAGCCAGGACTGGCGCCAGCCTCAGCCGCAGCAGCCTTAGCCTCCTCAGTCTAACTGGAGTCAGGGGGATCTGAGGGGCCAGCTGGATGCATCCAGACGGGGCAAGTCTAAGAGAGGGAGACGAGGCAGTGGTGGCCAGGGGCCGCCCCAGCCCTCCCCTCAGTCCTGACGCGACGCCATCCCAAGCCAGACCCTGTCCTCAGGGGGTTTGTCTGGCATGGGAAGCTCTGAGGGCAGACCCCTGGGTTGTTTCTACAATGACCCAGGGGTACCGCTTACAGTTTATACACACCCCTCCTGTGACTCAGTTGGCTGCTTTTTCGATCATTGCAGACCTGCAGCACAGAGAGGCTCTGCATTCAGAGATCTCCACTCTCCTTGAGAAGAGGGCCATCAGGGAGGTGGGGAGGGAGAACCAGCGGGCGGGGTTTTATTCCCGTTATTTCCTTGTCCCGAAACGGGACGGTACCCTCCGGCCAGTATTAGACCTCAGTTAATCAGTGATTACATGCGCAACTGGGGCATTTAAGCCCGTGCATGGGCCACATAGTGGGGTGTCTTAAAGAAATATCCACGTCAACTGTCCAAGTGGGATCAGTCCCAGTACATATGAAATATGTAACTGTGTGGAGAGATAGTCTCTTCACTCAGAGATCAAAGGTTACAATGTAACCGAAAGTTTTTCCCCGTCAACTGGAGAGAGGCGTCTCAATAGGCTCTTTGAATTTAACTATTAAATTTAGAATTTCTGTCATTGTCATTGTAAAGACACTGAAAAACCTTGGAAGAAGGTCTCTCCATTGTTACCTAGCCTACCTGTATGTATCAAAATGTATAATTGCGGTCGAGGTATAAATGCTCAGAGGTGTAGTGAGTTTAATTTTTGTAACTTCAAGGCTCTAGGACAAGTGCACTTACATTGATCACTTCCATAAAATAAAACAAGAAATTGGAGAAGATTGAAAAAATTGTGAAAATTAAATTAGGGGACTGATCACAGATGTATTGTCTCTGTGTGTTTTAACATCTATTGTTGCTTTTAATTTGCAGCTATACTTTTAATGAAGCTGACATGTCATGACAGTCAAGCACCCCCCGGGATTCCGGGATTACGGAAGCCAATCAGCGTTGAGCAGCAAGAGACAGGACCCAGCGAAATACTACTCCAGATGAGACTTCTCATCTCAAGCAACGGGCGAAAAAACGCTCTGTCTCTGTCGCTTGGAGCCCGAGCGATTTTTCTCCCGGGCGAATATACGCTCAATCGCCCGTTTGCATTGACTTTGTATGTAAACTCGTCTCTAGCGAAAAAAACAAACAGGTCCGGTGTGAACGCACCTTTAGGAGGGGGCTTCTGTCTGTACTGAGTTGTTTGGACCACTTCAACAGAGGGATATGCAGCCTTTACCTCATCAAGAATGGGGGGAAGGTGTGCCCAGACGGCAGGAGGGTCCTTCTCCTTTGACACGGAAATTGTGCAACAGCATGTGCTCTGCTGGCTCACCAACATACAGAACACCTGTATGGAGTGTTGCCTGTTTCTGGTTAGGGGCAAAGCGCATTGCCTGTATTTCAGTCGAATGTTTGCAGGAATAATTCTCTGAAAAATCAACATGAATCAGGCATTCTTCTTTGGTCATGTTTCGACGCAACTCACGGTAGTGAGAAAACTGCCGTTTAATGTTGAATGTATGCCATTTAAAATGGGTCAGCTGATCCTGAAACATCCCTAAAAGGTCTCCTAACTCTACGTCAATCTTCTTTTTCCTTGTGGCCTTCGTAGACACCTTTTCCTTTTCGTCATCATTGTTTTTCTTTTCTCTGCTGACCATTTCAGTGGACCACTGGGTAACGTTGACGTTGTGTCGCAGGTTGCCTTCTGCCTCTATTGCAAACTCCTGCCCTTTGCAAGCAGGACACATGTTATACATGCAGTCCTTTGAATCCAGACTGCAGACAATTTCTGTGACTATATCCTCCAAGTCCACAGTCTTGATTGACCTAAGAGTGTGGAGCTTTTCAGTGAGAAAAGAGAGGTTTTCGTGCATCTTGTAAAAACAGGTTTCCCTGTCACCAAGTGTTGAAGTCACCACCCAGAAGGGACGCATGCGGCAAAACAAGGAGTAGGAGAGAGTACAGTACAGATATTCCTTGAGAAATTTTCTGTGGAGGTTTCGCAGCATGTCATTCAAAAATCTCTTCCGTTTCTTTATCTTACTTCTAGTGATTGTTTGTGATTGGCCCGCTATCAGTCAGCTGTTTTCATCCCTTGTCAAGAAGGCAGTGACCCTCTCTTGTAAACGATAGCATAGGCTTCAGTACTTCATTTTGCCAGGGGCGGCTGGCCAATAGAGGGCGATAGGGCGCCGCCCCTCCTCGAGCCACAAAAGAAAAGAAAGATGATAATAAATGTATGGTTATCATCATCATTATTGTCATATATACACACAATATATTAATTATATATAATTTTCACTTGAAACAGCTCGTCCTGCCTCTGAATATCGAATTGGACGCGGTGCGAAGTCACGTTACGGCCCTTTGGGGCGATATCAGTGTGGCTGGAAATCGCCCTGATTCACTCTCATAGACTTCCATGTAAAAGGCTTTTTTTTCTAAATGCAGGCACTCCAATGCAATCTCTATGGGTTCCAGGAGGCCTTGCCCCAACGTTTTTTCGTCATACGTAAACCACCAAGTATCATTCATGTGCTCCTTGGATGGTCCGATTTCCCATGTCGGGAAGTCGTTCTTCAGCACTTCATTGTGCGTTCATGAGCGTTTAAGTCGTAATGTGAAGACAACATGGACATTCACATGAGGCAGCACCACTGCGCAGCGTTTACATCCAAGATCAACATGGCTAATGTTTCCAGCTGATCCAAGAGGCTTTTTTAACCATAAAGGTTTGACCACCTTAACCATATAGGTTAAAAAGAAACAGCGCATAGTGCGTCCAAATTCACACCTGTTCGTTCCTCTCTATGGATTTTCTCCGCAACCGTTAGCGAGAAGCCACTCATATCACATGAAACAGCGGAACGGCAGCTTTGTCGGACACTTGTCCTTAGTCCAATGTTTTCACAGCAAAGAAAAAAAGATAAAGTTACACTAAAATTATGTATAACAGAGCTTTCATACAGCTTTGCACACACATTACTCTTGGATGGATTACTCGTGAATGCAGGGTCGCACAGAAATGCCACGCATATCACATGAAAGCGCAGGACCACACACATCATTGTGCTGTCATCCCATCATGCTGTACATACAGATCAATTGTCTACAAAATAAAAACCTGATGAATTTCTTTACAATCCATTATACAGATCTAGTTATCAGTCACTTCATATAGTGAGGAATATCGTATCTTACCACGTCTTAGTCTTGCCTGTGTTTCTCCCTGTCTATCCACATTTGTAGTCCGGCTTTTAAGATGCAAATATCTCCATATTGTCCAGTTGACACAAACTTTGTATGACAAGACCAGCCACTTCACCTTTGCGCACTCAGACAACTGAGGCCTAATTATGCATGCTGACAGGGCAGTAGTCACCTTATACATTGAGGGGGACACGTGCCCCCCATTGCCCAAAATGCCCCCCCAATATATAACTGAAACTGAAAAACAACAATAAAAAAAATGTTCAGGTCAGGTCAAAGAGCAGTGATACTATGTGATGTGCATTGTATTAAGTTGTAGGGTATGCCTGCATTTATTTCTTTAATCAGAACACAAAATGAATTTCCACTTAGCTATAATAAAATGTTTTCTGATTAAGGCTGACAATGACTCAGTGAATAAGGACCCCATGGCCTTAGCAGGTGGTCCTCTCCTTCTGCCCTGTAGGCAGTACCTACCCCGCAGGGAAGCCTCCAACTGGAGTCTGAGATCCCCTCGACCCCATGTCGAGGCCTCTGGAGTTGGTGCCGGCTGAGACCGAGACGGCATTGACCCCCTAGAGCCCGTGACACGCCTGGCAAGGCCCCCTGAGACCTCCTTTGCACAGTCTCTATCCCCCTGCTGAAGCTGGGATTGAGACAGCCACAAGTGGCGCCTAACCACCCAGAAGGAAGCCAATGCACTGCCTGCTGCCCCAGCCTGCTCCTTCATCACCGAGGAGAGGCACGAGGAGGCCGTCTGCAGCTCCTCACCTACACTGGTGTCATCCTGAACCCGACGAGACAAGTCGCAGAGGTAAAGAGAAAGAATAGCTCCAGTATTGGCCAGCCGAGTCTGCACCGCCATAGCCTTATGTAGCTGGAGGGAGAAACTAGTGGGGTGAGGGTTCGGTCCACTGGGGGAAGTGGCCCACAGGCAATCTGGTCCCTGTCATGCACATTGGAAAACCGACGACATGTTGCAGACCACTTGTGAGCAGCCGCCGGAGAATGCAACTGCTGGCACAGCAGCTCTTTAAAGTCAGGTAGGAGGGGCACCTGGGTAGATGCAGGGCGCACCTCAATATCTTTCTCAAACCTAGAGGATGCGGCTCGGGGGTTCTCAGGGAGGGCAACGCCCAGAGCCCTGGAAGCCCTGTTAATCACCTCCTCAAAATGGCGGGCTAACTCCCCTCTTGTTACTTCGCCCACTGTCTGCTGTGCACAAGAGAGGTCATTGTCCTCAGAGGAAAAGGCGGTTTCCACATCCACGTCTTCCTCCTCAGCCGCGGGCAATACGCCGGGGAAAAACTCCGCTAAAGCCAGTAGTCAGAGACCTCCGGCTCAACCAGATCAGGACAGACAATGCTCAACGTGGACCTCACCGAGCGCGTCAGCTCACGAGCTGCGAGCAATACGCTGGGGAGAAAGTCCACCAAAGCCGGGAGCCAGAGACCTCCGGCTCGACCAGACCAGGACAGACAATGCCCAACGTGGACCGGTGAGAGAACAGTCAGCACTCAGCGTGTATCCACCAAGCGCGTTAGCTCACGAGCCGCGAATAACACACAGCCACCACTGCCGGGAGCCAGACAACCTCCGGCTCGACCAGGCAGGATGATGACTCTGCTGACACAGGGCAGAAAGAGCTCTAGGACACAGCAATCCAGGGAGGCTGCCAAAGACAGACGCCCCACCTTACACAGGTAAGCGGACTTAAAGCTGTACACCTTGCTTTTCTTTCCTTACAACTCAATTCTTTTCTTCTTCTTTTTGCAATACGGATTGTGAGACACTGCACCCTGACGCACAAGTGGAGATCAAACAATCAGTGATTACACGCCAGCGCAGGCGCTTTATAGCTACGCAATGGGGCGTGGCCGGGCAAGCCGGTGTGTCTTAAAGAATTATCCACGTACCCTGACAAGCAGGGGGAATCATACCCCGTACATATGGAATATGTAACGCAGTGGAGAGATAGTCTCGAGACGATAGAGAACTCTCCAATACATTTACAGTGAGATAAAATTGGAGTATTCCCTGGAAAGATAACAATGGAGAGACCTTCTTCCAAGGAGTTTTGGTGTCTTTACGATGACAGTAGCAGAAATTCTAAATGACAAAGTTAAATTCAAAGAGCCTGTTGAGACGCCTCTCTGCAGTTGACAGGGAAAAACTCTCCAATAAATTTACAGTGAGATAAAATTGGAGAACTCTGTCAAAGTACACCAAGGCATACATTTTCGTTTCCAAATATTTATTTGAAAAAAAAAACATTCATATGTTTAATAAAAAAACATTTTGTTAATAATAAAAAACGAATGTAATCTCAACAGTGACCGCGCCAGCCGACGGGACTGCAGCGCTTGTAATCCTGGCGGTCCTAGTGTAAAGCACCACGGACAGCGCCAATGCATCTATCACTGTAGCTCAGAGGCTCTGGTGCCTGAGTCAGAGCATGTGAGCGGAGCTGGAGCTGCCTCAACCATAGGTTATTGGTAGGAAGAAAAATGGCTGCTGAAAAAACTGTCACTGTCAGCTGCCTCCAAGCACCGCAACGATCTGCCAGGCCGTCATATGTAACGTCATTGTTTATGCTGCCCGTGTGCTCAGAAGCACACAATGAATGCATTTGAGTAATTTCTGAGACGTTATGATAAAATAAAAAAAAAATTACAGACTACAGTGTAAAATAGGACTGACAACCTCTCCAATGTCTCATGTCAATTAATTAACACTATTTGTCGCTTTTTATAATGCCTTCCTTTCTTTTCTTTTTTTTTTTGCTGCTGCTGCGTTCCTGCGCCGTGTCTCCAGTTGAAAGTGGTGATTTGCTAAATACATTCTACAATAATAAATTAGATTAACATTTGGTCTATAATATTGTTTTTATATATTACGCATTTTCATGAAAAACCTTAAGAATAAAAGAAATAAACACCGAAATAATTAGTGGAAACTTTTTTTTAAATTGATATTCCTCCTCTCTGATATACTAACACACATACACACACGCACGCACGCACACGCACGCACACGCACGCAGACACACGGCTGTGCGGTCAATGTACATTCGTTTTTTATTAATAACAAAATGTTTTTTTATTGACCGTATGAATGGTTTCGTTTTGAAATAAATATTTGGAAACGAAAATGCATGCTTTGGTGTACTTTGACAGAGTTTTGCAATATGTATAGCTACCTGTTTGTATCAAAATGTATAATTTTCGGCTGCTGCCGCAGTCGGAGGTATAAACGCTCAGACAGATGTATTGTCTCTGTGTGTTTTTACATCTATTGTTGCTTTTAATTTCAGCTATACTTTTTAACTTTTTATGAAGCTGACATGTCATGACAGTCAAGCACCCCCCCATTGCTTCAATGACGTCATCAAAGCGAAAAAGCAAGTCTGTTGATTTCTGCCACATTGACGAGCGATTGCAACTGAGCGATGAAGCGATATCAAAGGGGCGAACCGAGCGACAGCGAAAAAAAAACAGGTCCGGTGTGAATGCACCTTAAGCCTGTGACGTCACGGCATGTAGAGATAGATCCAGATATCTGGTCAAGTTTGCCTAACTGAAAGCTTTTCTTTCACTTTCATGGGTTACATATTGGACTGGTTTGAAAAGAATTACTGTGAGTAATGAGTTCACACAGTAGGCCCTATTTTAGTGTTAAGCATTAAATTTAATCCATTTATCCATTGTGTTCTTTGTGATCAAATAATGTGTGTTTTTGTTTGTTTGACTTTAAAAGGATGTATGTCCCATTAGCCCATAAGTGCATAATTTGACTTCATATGTTCACTTAGATGTCTTATTTGTGATGAAAGGATGTATGTCCGTGTGTGTCAGAGCATCCTAGTCTGTAAGTGAGGTTTTGACTTGAAATGTTTCAATTCCAAGTTGGAAATTAAATGGTTAACAGTATGTCCGCTTAACTATGTTACTTGTGTCAACAATGTGAATGTCACTGTCAACTATACACTATTTTAGTTAAAATAACCCAAATTATGCTTTTTTCATAATTTAAAGTAGTCGGCATAATGCACACATGATATGTCAAAAAATAAATGAAATTAACTGTATGATAGATTTATGATTTAAAAAAAACTCCTCTCCCTTAATGACAGTGGTACGCATACTGCATGCTTATCAGAAAAGAAATGGTAAGTTAAATTGTTTGGGTTTTTTTTTTAAAAGCCAAGCGATATTTGACAGAATAGACTCAAAAGGGATCAAAACTAAATATTAGTCTATTCAGTTAATCGTTTTTAAGTCATTTTGTGTCTCGTATAGGTCACTTTTTGTCTTCTTTGGTTGTTTTGTGACTGATCACCTGTAATAATAGAAATAGCTATTAATGGTTTAAGTTAACAAAATAATCACAAATATTACTGAACTATACATTTGTAGATTTGCGTCTTAGTAAACAATCTGTATCTGTGCTCTACTTGTTGACAGTCATCAGTTGTTTTACTGGTGATTTACAATGGTCCACCCAATGATAAATATGTGACTACGGTCCTGCATCACAGCGCAGCTGCTCAGAGTTTCATTTGCAACAAACGGCAGAAATATGTTGAAAAACTTTCTCTGGGTCAGACTCTGGACCAGAGTCAGGTGGTGGCTCAGCTGGTACAGCCTCTCCTCTGTAGCGATGTCAACCGTGTTGGTGGCCACGACAAAGTTGCGGAGGTCTCCATCAAAAGTGATGCCACCATCCTCCTCCAGGCACCGACCCGCTTCTCCCCAGACAGAGAACAACAGACCAGTCACCAAGATCAAATTCTTGCAGTGGTGGCAGCAAAATGCTCACACACTGACGGTCATCATGGCTCTCTGGTCTCCTCCACAGTGTCACTAGTCGTGCGTAAAAGCGCAGTGCGCCTTTATTGAACAGTGCTGAAAGAGGGAGGGAGCGCCCAGCGAAAACCAAAACTAATATTTTTATTTCTATATAATGATTTTTGCAACATTGCTATTTTCACTCAGTTGCATTTATACCATTTTTATTACCATGTTTAGAGACAGAGTCTATACACCACATAACCAGTGTGATATGAGTTTCAGGCGATGACAGCCTCGAGCAGACTAGAAAGCGTTTAATGAATACACCTTAGCTAATTAATTCACATGATATCCTCATCAAGAAGAACCAAAAGCCGGCTGAGTAAACCGATTCTCAATAAGGCTGCTGATGGAGGAAAAACTGTCCACGTGAATACAGTAAAGAGCAGAAAACAAAACACACACATTTCAAAAAAAAAAAAAAAAAAAGATCCGTAGCGTGTTTAACAAATAAATTTCCGGTTTAATAAACTGTCAAAAACTAATAGATGGCATTATCTCCAGTGGAGGACTGGCTGATGATGACGTAATGAGAGCTCTGAGGTCAGACGTGTTGTTACGGACCTGATGGTACCATGGTTGCTATGTTGTCTCTAGGTGCATCATTTCACACATTTAATCATTTGAACCAAAACAAACTTTCTGTCGGAGAGAAAAGCAGCAGCTCAACTTTCACTCGACGATGTTTCTGGAAAACAGACTACAAACTGAGACCTTTTGCTTCTGGACCTCATCTTAAGACCTGCTGTCACTGACAAACGGACTCATTCGCGGTAGACGTGAGATTTTGACACTTTCTTAAAGCCCAGCTCAGGTTGGTATTTTACCGTTAAGACTTGACAAAATGTACTGATGTAGGCACTATGTAACCAATATTGGCAATGTTTTGCCTACATCACTAGGCTACTATTTTATTGTAAATGAATCAAATAGGACTGACGTTTGACTGTTACCAAGTCTGAATAGGTAAATCTAAAACTACTTTCTTTGGTTTACCAACTGTCTGTTTTATCTGTCCAACAAGCAGCCCAGCATAAACCTGCTAATAAAAATATAGCAATATATTTTTTAACTTCTTGGTGATGTAGGCCATCAGTGCTGCAAGCAGTGACACAAGCACTGAAGCCTTATTATTTGAATATGCTCATAATTCAACCATTTTCTTAATATTCAGGATATTTTTCATTAATGAGTATTTTACACTAAACCTCATTGAAATAACGTGATGTCATCATACTGTGAGAGCAACAGAGACGTGTGAATCGTGGAGATTTTTCTTGAAAAAAAATGCTGATATGGTGCTGGCTTTTTCTCGTTCAGCAAGAGAGTGTAAAATTGGCATGTTGTTAAATATCTGGCAAAAATGTCCCTCTGTAAAAGACAGCTATGTCTACTGTGTGCATGAGCAGATCATGAGACAATGGGCCCCCAGGCACAGATATGCAAAAGGCCCCACCACCTCTCCTTCACAGGGTCAGGGTGGTTTTGCCTCTTTTGTTGTTAGTGTTTCTCTGTAGTCTTGTTTCTTTATTTTATTTTCATTTAATCTTTAATTAATCAGGCAGTCTCATTGAGATCAAGATCTCTTTTTCAAGAGAGACCTGAGAACAAAGCAGCATCCATAACAACAAAAACACACAGACACAAACAGGAGCAACACAACAAAAAACAATTACATGAATCATGAAAAACATCAGATAGTGAAGCTTTAAAAACTCCAAGAGGAACAAGAGATTCAAGTTTGAGGGTCGATTGTAACTCTTTCCATTTATAAGGTGCATAGTACCTGAAACCAGATCTACCAACATTTGTGCGCATGCAGGGGATATCTAAGGTTGGGTAGTTACTGGATTCTGCACTGTAGTTACTGGATTTGAAAGAGAGAAGAGATGTGAGGTAGTTTGGTAGCTTTAACAGTAGAGCTCTATAAATAAATAACATATTTCTTCTTGTCTGTAAGGAAGTCCATCCAACTGTTTGATACAGAGAACAATGATGAGTACGAGTATGAGTATGTTGTGTCTCTGAGGTCATTTTTGTCTCTAAACAGTCATTTTATGTCTTAATAACAGTTCCGAAAAATTCTGCATAAAATGTCCGATATATTATTAATAAAATGTCTAAGAAAAATAGATGAAATGTCCGAAAAAAATACTGAGAAAATGTCCGAAATATTACTAATAAAATGTCCGACAAAAATTGATAAAATATCGAAGAAATTATTAATGAATTGACCGAATAATTATTGATAACATGTCCGAAAAATATTAATAAAATGTCCGAAAAAATATTAATAAAATGTCAGACATATATATGTTAATGTCCGTCAAATATTAATAAAATGTCTGAAAAATATTCATAAAATATCAGAAGAATTATGAATAAAACGTCCGACAAATATTGATAAAATATTTGACAAATATTGATAAAATGTCCTAAAACACCATTAAGGGTCAATTGATGTTGTTTAAGTCATTTTATGTCTAGTTTAAGTAATACTGTGGCTCTCTAAGATCATTTTGTGTCTGTCTTAAGTCATTTAGTCTTTTTCAAGGGCCGTCCACACCAAGAACTATAACTATAAATATAACTATAAATATACAGTTTTAAAAATCGTTCTAAACTCAAGTGTTTGGCAGCGTCCACACTACAACTATAACGACAACGATAGCGGTGGACGATATCGTTTGGATCACTTTCAGAGCGATTTGATGAACGATAGAAACACTGACAGCCAATCAAAATCCATCCGAAATGACAGGTCGAGACGTTCATCACATCATGTATACCCACTACGAAAGCTCCAGGATTTCCATACACCCACTTAAACATGTGCAAAGATCCGTAACAACATAGTTTTGTGACAGAACTTTAACTTCAGTGATTTTGTTTTGCAAATACCGGGTAAATAACTGCAATAAAATACATTTTGCAGGGGAATGCGTCTCCTCTTATCCCCTCCATTCATAAAATTCAGGAGCCAGGATGAAGTTAGTGAGGGGGGCAAATCTTTATTATGCAACATAGGTTCACACAGTGAGTTATGAAGAGCGCGCAGCCGTGCGTAATTGTCGCGCGTAATGACAGCTCGTCGCCGGTGAAACACAATAAACTGCACGTCTTCATTCATGTTTGTCTCATGACAGATGGAGCTTACAGACAGACAGACAGGCAGACAGACAGACAGACAGACAGACAGACAGACAGACAGACAGGTGGAGCAAGCGGCAAATTGGTTTTCTTTTTCTGTCTCGCAACATACAGCAATAACAGGTCATCAGTATCACCTGCCGACCGCACCGAGCAGTGTGTGTTTGGCGTAACCTAGCAACGCGACGATATCGTTCATTGGTGTGGAGGCTGCCATTGTTATCGTTATAGTTAACGTCACAGTTATCTTTCTTGGTGTGGACGGCCCTTTAAGGTCATTTTATGTCTCGTTGAGGTCACTTTGTGTCTTCTGTGGTTGTTTGGTGACTAATCATGTTACGGTTTGGCTTGATAACCACGGGACCCAAGTAGCAGGAGACAGGCGAAGTGAAAGTTCTACACAGTTTATTACAAACGCCGCTAAACACAAAAAACGGCTGCAAGCCGCTAAATACAAAAACTGTTTTAGCGACAGAACTGCTGCCCGGTGGTGGCTGGAGGCGAGGGCTCCGGAGAACCAAGAGCGGCGAGGCGGTACACTACAAAAACAGAGACAAAAGCACAAGTCAGTGGGGTTGATCCACGAGAGAAAAAGGCAAAAACACCCGAGCCGCCACCAATACATGCATCAAAAAACAGAGGATCATCAAATTCTTGCAGTGGTGGCAGCAAAATGCTCACACACTGACGGTCATCATGGCTCTCTGGTCTCCTCCACAGTGTCACTAGTCGTGCGTAAAAGCGCAGTGCGCCTTTATTGAACAGTGCTGAAAGAGGGAGGGAGCGCCCAGCGAAAACCAAAACTAATATTTTTATTTCTATATAATGATTTTTGCAACATTGCTATTTTCACTCAGTTGCATTTATACCATTTTTATTACCATGTTTAGAGACAGAGTCTATACACCACATAACCAGTGTGATATGAGTTTCAGGCGATGACAGCCTCGAGCAGACTAGAAAGCGTTTAATGAATACACCTTAGCTAATTAATTCACATGATATCCTCATCAAGAAGAACCAAAAGCCGGCTGAGTAAACCGATTCTCAATAAGGCTGCTGATGGAGGAAAAACTGTCCACGTGAATACAGTAAAGAGCAGAAAACAAAACACACACATTTCAAAAAAAAAAAAAAAAAAAGATCCGTAGCGTGTTTAACAAATAAATTTCCGGTTTAATAAACTGTCAAAAACTAATAGATGGCATTATCTCCAGTGGAGGACTGGCTGATGATGACGTAATGAGAGCTCTGAGGTCAGACGTGTTGTTACGGACCTGATGGTACCATGGTTGCTATGTTGTCTCTAGGTGCATCATTTCACACATTTAATCATTTGAACCAAAACAAACTTTCTGTCGGAGAGAAAAGCAGCAGCTCAACTTTCACTCGACGATGTTTCTGGAAAACAGACTACAAACTGAGACCTTTTGCTTCTGGACCTCATCTTAAGACCTGCTGTCACTGACAAACGGACTCATTCGCGGTAGACGTGAGATTTTGACACTTTCTTAAAGCCCAGCTCAGGTTGGTATTTTACCGTTAAGACTTGACAAAAATGTACTGATGTAGGCACTATGTAACCAATATTGGCAATGTTTTGCCTACATCACTAGGCTACTATTTTATTGTAAATGAATCAAATAGGACTGACGTTTGACTGTTACCAAGTCTGAATAGGTAAATCTAAAACTACTTTCTTTGCTTTACCAACTGTCTGTTTTATCTGTCCAACAAGCAGCCCAGCATAAACCTGCTAATAAAAATATAGCAATATATTTTTTAACTTCTTGGTGATATAGGCCATCAGTGCTGCAAGCAGTGACACAAGCACTGAAGCCTTATTATTTGAATATGCTCATAATTCAACCATTTTCTCAATATTCAGGATATTTTTCATTAATGAGTATTTTGCACTAAACCTCATTGAAATAACGTGATGTCATCATACTGTGAGAGCAACAGAGACGTGTGAATCGTGGAGATTTTTCTAGAAAAAAAATGCTGATATGGTGCTGGCTTTTTCTCGTTCAGCAAGAGAGTGTAAAATTGGCATGTTGTTAAATATCTGGCAAAAATGTCCCTCTGTAAAAGACAGCTATGTCTACTGTGTGCATGAGCAGATCATGAGACAATGGGCCCCCAGGCACAGATATGCAAAAGGCCCCACCACCTCTCCTTCACAGGGTCAGGGTGGTTTTGCCTCTTTTGTTGTTTGTGTTTCTCTGTAGTCTTGTTTCTTTATTTTATTTTCATTTAATCTTTAATTAATCAGGCAGTCTCACTGAGATCAAGATCTCTTTTTCAAGAGAGACCTGAGAACAAAGCAGCATCCATAACAACAAAAACACACAGACACAAACAGGAACAACACAACAAGGAATTAATAAAAACAATTACATGAATCATGAAAAACATCAGATAGTGAAGCTTTAAAAACTCCCAAGAGGAACAAGAGATTCAAGTTTGAGGGTCGATTGTAACTCTTTCCATTTATAAGGTGCATAGTACCTGAAACCAGATCTACCAACATTTGTGCGCATGCAGGGGATATCTAAGGTTGGGTAGTTACTGGATTCTGCACTGTAGTTACTGGATTTGAAAGAGAGAAGAGATGTGAGGTAGTTTGGTAGCTTTAACAGTAGAGCTCTATAAATAAATAACATATTTCTTCTTGTCTGTAAGGAAGTCCATCCAACTGTTTGATACAGAGAACAATGATGAGTCCAAGTATGAGTATGTTGTGTCTCTGAGGTCATTTTTGTCTCTAAACAGTCATTTTATGTCTTAATAACAGTTCCGAAAAATTATGCATAAAATGTCCGATATATTATTAATAAAATGTCTAAGAAAAATAGATGAAATGTCCGAAAAAAATACTGAGAAAATGTCCGAAATATTACTAATAAAATGTCCGACAAAAATTGATAAAATATCGAAGAAATTATTAATGAATTGACCGAATAATTATTGATAACATGTCCGAAAAATATTAATAAAATGTCCGAAAAAATATTAATAAAATGTCAGACATATATATGTTAATGTCCGTCAAATATTAATAAAATGGTCGAAAAATTGTTAATAAAATGTCTGAAAAATATTCATAAAATATCAGAAGAATTATGAATAAAACGTCCGACAAATATTGATAAAATATTTGACAAATATTGATAAAATGTCCTAAAACACCATTAAGGGTCAATTGATGTTGTTTAAGTCATTTTATGTCTAGTTTAAGTGATACTGTGGCTCTCTAAGATCATTTTGTGTCTGTCTTAAGTCATTTAGTCTTTTTCAAGGGCCGTCCACACCAAGAACTATAACTATAAATATAACTATAAATATACAGTTTTAAAAATCGTTCTAAACTCAAGTGTTTGGCAGCGTCCACACTACAACTATAACGACAACGATAGCGGTGGACGATATCGTTTGGATCACTTTCAGAGCGATTTGATGAATGATAGAAACACTGACAGCCAATCAAAATCCATCCGAAATGACAGGTCGAGACGTTCATCACATCATGTATACCCACTACGAAAGCTCCAGGATTTCCATACACCCACTTAAACATGTGCAAAGATCCGAAACAATATAGTTTTGTGACAGAAGAAAAATACCGGGTAAATAACTGCAATAAAATACATTTTGCAGGGGAATGCGTCTCCTCTTATCCCCTCCATTCATAAAATTCAGGAGCCAGGATGAAGTTACTGAGGGGGGCAAATCTTTATTATGCAACATAGGTTCACACAGTGAGTTATGAAGAGCGCGCAGCCGTGCGTAATTGTCGCGCAATGACAGCTCGTCGCCGGTGAAACACAATAAACTGCACGTCTTCATTCATGTTTGTCTCATGACAGATGGAGCTTACAGACAGACAGACAGACAGACAGACAGACAGACAGGTGGAGCAAGCGGCAAATTGGTTTTCTTTTTCTGTCTCGCAACATACAGCAATAACAGGTCATCAGTATCACCTGCCGACCGCACCGAGCAGTGTGTGTTTGGCGTAACCTAGCAACGCGACGATATCGTTCATTGGTGTGGAGGCTGGCATTGTTATCGTTATAGTTAACGTCACAGTTATCTTTCATGGTGTGGACGGCCCTTTAAGGTCATTTTATGTCTCGTTGAGGTCACTTTGTGTCTTCTGTGGTTGTTTGGTGACTAATCATGCTACGGTTTGGCTTTATGACCACGGGACCCAAGTAGCAGGAGACAGGCGAAGTGAAAGTTCTACACAGTTTATTACAAACGCCGCTAAACACAAAAAACGGCTGCAAGCCGCTAAATACAAAAACTGTTTTAGCGACAGAACTGCTGCCCGGTGGTGGCTGGAGGCGAGGGCTCCGGAGAACCAAGAGCGGCGAGGCAGTACACTACAAAAACAGAGACAAAAGCACAAGTCAGTGGGGTTGATCCACGAGAGAAAAAGGCAAAAACACCCGAGCCGCAACCAATACATGCATCAAAAAACAGAGGATCATCAAATTCTTGCAGTGGTGGCAGCAAAATGCTCACACACTGACGGTCATCATGGCTCTCTGGTCTCCTCCACAGTGTCACTAGTCGTGCGTAAAAGCGCAGTGCGCCTTTATTGAACAGTGCTGAAAGAGGGAGGGAGCGCCCAGCGAAAACCAAAACTAATATTTTTATTTCTATATAATGATTTTTGCAACATTGCTATTTTCACTCAGTTGCATTTATACCATTTTTATTACCATGTTTAGAGACAGAGTCTATACACCACATAACCAGTGTGATATGAGTTTCAGGCGATGACAGCCTCGAGCAGACTAGAAAGCGTTTAATGAATACACCTTAGCTAATTAATTCACATGATATCCTCATCAAGAAGAACCAAAAGCCGGCTGAGTAAACCGATTCTCAATAAGGCTGCTGATGGAGGAAAAACTGTCCACGTGAATACAGTAAAGAGCAGAAAACAAAACACACACATTTCAAAAAAAAAAAAGATCCGTAGCGTGTTTAACAAATAAATTTCCGGTTTAATAAACTGTCAAAAACTAATAGATGGCATTATCTCCAGTGGAGGACTGGCTGATGATGACGTAATGAGAGCTCTGAGGTCAGACGTGTTGTTACGGACCTGATGGTACCATGGTTGCTATGTTGTCTCTAGGTGCATCATTTCACACATTTAATCATTTGAACCAAAACAAACTTTCTGTCGGAGAGAAAAGCAGCAGCTCAACTTTCACTCGACGATGTTTCTGGAAAACAGACTACAAACTGAGACCTTTTGCTTCTGGACCTCATCTTAAGACCTGCTGTCACTGACAAACGGACTCATTCGCGGTAGACGTGAGATTTTGACACTTTCTTAAAGCCCAGCTCAGGTTGGTATTTTACCGTTAAGACTTGACAAAAATGTACTGATGTAGGCACTATGTAACCAATATTGGCAATGTTTTGCCTACATCACTAGGCTACTATTTTATTGTAAATGAATCAAATAGGACTGACGTTTGACTGTTACCAAGTCTGAATAGGTAAATCTAAAACTACTTTCTTTGGTTTACCAACTGTCTGTTTTATCTGTCCAACAAGCAGCCCAGCATAAACCTGCTAATAAAAATACAGCAATATATTTTTTAACTTCTTGGTGATGTAGGCCATCAGTGCTGCAAGCAGTGACACAAGCACTGAAGCCTTATTATTTGAATATGCTCATAATTCAACCATTTTCTCAATATTCAGGATATTTTTCATTAATGAGTATTTTACACTAAACCTCATTGAAATAACATGATGTCATCATACTGTGAGAGCAACAGAGACGTGTGAATCAACTGCACACAGAGAGTTTTCTGATATGGTGCTGGCTTTTTCTCTTCAGCAAGAGAGCTTAAAATTGGCATGTTGTTGAATATCTGGCAAAAATGTCTCTCTGTCTACTGTATGCATGGACAGATTATGAGACAGATAGTGCACAGATATACAAAGGGCCCCACCACCTCTCCCACACAGGGTCGGACACAAAGAATTTTTGCTGGTTTTTCCTCCATTTTGTTGTTTGCGTCTCTCTTAAGTCACGTTGTGTCTCTCTGAGGTACTTTTCTCTTTGATTTCATTTTCTGGCTTTTGAGGTAATTTGTGTCTCTCTGAGGTCATTTTACTCTTAAAGGTAATTTTGTGTCTTTTTAAGGTTCAATTGATGTCGTCTGAGGTAATTTTTCTGTCTCTGAGGTAATGTATCTCTTCAAAGTCATTGTGTATGTCTTTGAGGTCGTGTCTTTCTTGAGGCCATTTTGTGTCTGATTGAGGTAATTTAGTGTCTCTCAAAAGTAATTTTGTTTCTCTTAAAGGTAATGTTGTGTCTCTCTGATGTCATTTTGTGTCTCCAAAGGAATTTTGTGTCTGTTCAGGGGCCAATTGGTGTCATTTTAGTCATTTTGTGTCTCTTTTCGTGGAGGTTTTATTGTCTTCACAATATATTGTTTCTTATCTGTGAAATAGAAGTAAATGAAAGCTTAGTTTCCACTGAGGGAAATGATTTCAGCTTACGAAAATAGACAGGAGGTCTGCGTTGCCGTAACGTGCAGTTACATTTCTGGGGAGGCACCAAGGTACATGTCAGGCTATGGCATAGGTTACAGCGTCGGCTTGATGTCAACGCAGAGCCTACGCCATAGCTATGGCGTTGATTCAACGCAGAAGTATCAGAAGCATAAGTCCCACAGCATCTTAGCCCTGTTGTTAGCAACTAGGACTCGGGGACTTCTAGTCCATACTTGGCACAGATAGTAACTATCCCAGCCACTTGTCATGTCTCTCAGTATACGTGGTCCCAGCTTGCATCTTAAAACCAGCTACGATGTGCAGGAGGCTACGATGTGCGGGACTTTCTCAGAGGCCTGTTTGTGTCTTTGTGTGAGTGTATGTGTTCTGGACCATGCAGAGAGATGGGGGAATGTCATTCATTAGTGGAAGAGGAAGAGGACACCTTTTTTCCCCCATGTTTCCCACTGCGCTAATAGGCTAACTGACCTGATTAGTTTTTGTTGACAGGTTAGCTTTTGCAGCAGGTATCATTAAACATGGTAGTTATTTAGTGGTATGTTACTGGAAAGAAAAGGCTGACGTGACTGGTTTTTGTTCACGGGTTAGCTAGGTTTTGCGAAGTTATTACAGCAGGTATCGTTAAACATGGTAGTTATTTAGTTGTAGCAAATTGTTACTGTTAAGAAAAGGCTGATGTGACTAGTTTTTGTTGACTGGTTTAGCTAGGTTTTGCAAATTTGCTGTGGCAGCTTAGTTAATGATTTTTGGAGCATAGAGAATGCTGTTGCCATAAAAAACACAGTAAATAAGGATGGCCAGGGATACAAAAAGCAGTTAAATGGGGGAAAATTGCTTCAAAATGGTCATCAACTGTGCTCACCAACTGTGCTTGCTGGATTCTTGTCAGTGCTGGAAAGTGGATATAGGGCCTTGCTGGAAAATTCTGCACATAACTTCAAAAAGGTAGGAACCGACATGTCTGCTACTGTATTGCAGGGCAATACTGCCCTCAAAAATTTTTACTGTCAAGAAAAAAACTGACCTGATTAGCTTTTCTTGACTGATTTAGCGAGGTTCTCCAAATTTGCTGTGGCAGCTAAGTTAATGTTAAATGATAATAGGCTAGTTGTTTGACACCAACTTTCATTTAGTGAAGCAAAGCCAGGGATATGAAAAGCAGTCAAACCAAAGGAAACTTCAAATTGCTTCAAAAAAATCATCAACTCGGCCCACCAACTTACTGGAGTCTTGCCTGTGTATAAAGGGCCTTCCTGGAAAATCGTACACGTAACTTCAAAAAGGTAGGGACCTGCTGAAAGTTCTATAATATATTGTCTGCTACTGTAGTGCAGACAAAAAGATAATATGTAGATATCTCAAATGTTACTTGCACGCTCTTGTACTTGTACTTGCCCTCTCATTTGTTAACTTTCCAGGGAACAATCCAATTTTACCTCACTGTTAATATGTTGGGAAAATTTTCCCTGTCAACTGGAGAGAGGTGTCTCAATAGGCTCTTTGAATTTAACTATTGCGTTTATAATTTCTGTTGTTGTCGTCGTAAACACACCGAAACACGTTGGAGGGTCTCTCCTTTGTTACCTTCCCAGGAAATACTCCAATTTTATCTCACTGTTAATGTATTGGAGAGTTTTTCCCTGTCAACTGGAGAGAGGCGTCTCAATAGTCTGTGAATTTAACTTTGTCATTTAGAATTTCTGCTATTGTCATCGTAAAGACACCAAAACACCATAGAAGAAGGTCTCTCCATTGTTATCTTCCCAGGGAATACTCCAATTTTTATCCTTCGTTTGGGAAAGTAACTTGGCGTAAAAGGGGTACCGTAAGGGGTATTGCACGATCCGCTCTGCTAACGCGCCCAGGTATAGTCCACCACCGAAGCTGACTTGGTCGGCGGGCGTGGTGTGGCATCTCTCTCTGCCCGGTGACGTTCGGGAGTGTCGTGAGGTGTATCACTGGGTGTCCAGCTAACGCACCTGCGTGTCCTCCTGTGTGTGTGTACAGCAAGCACTGAAACACACTATCCGCTGTCGAAACCGACCGAGTCGGTGGGAATAGCGTGGAGGCTCACTGCTGTGTCCACAAACCACATAGCAACAGTTAGCTGCTGTTGCTACAAACATAAGGCACAGCGTGCGAGAGCACTTCCTACCCAGGTGCCCCTCCTACCTGACTTTAAAGAGCTGCTGTGCCAGCAGTTCCATTCTCCGGCGGCTGCTCACAAGTGGTCTGCAACATGTCGTCGGTTTTCCAATGTGCATGACAGGGACCAGATTGCCTGTGGGCCACTTCCCCCAGTGGACCGAACCCTCACCCCACTAGTTTCTCCCTCCAGCTCCATCCTTGGTAATGCCACCTGCTCCAGCAAGAACTGCAGGGTTATGGATAGTCTGCTCGCTAAGCTACATAAGGCTATGGCGGTGCAGACTCGGCTGGCCAATACTGGGGCTATTCTGTCTCTTTACCTCTGCGACTTGTCTCGTCGGGTTCAGGATGACACCAGTGTAGGTGAGGAGCTGCAGACGGCCTCCTCGTGCCTCTCCTCGGTGATGAAGGAGCAGGCTGTGGCAGCAGGCAGTGCATTGGCTTCCTTCTGGGTGGTTAGGCGCCACTTGTGGCTGTCTCAATCCCAGCTTCAGCAGGGGGATAGAGACTGTGCAAAGGAGGTCTCAGGGGGCCTTGCCAGGCGTGTCACGGGCTCTAGGGGGTCAATGCCATCTCAGCCGGCACCAACTCCAGAGGCCTGGACATGGGGTCGAGGGGATCTCAGACTCCAGTTGGAGGCTTCCCGGCGGGGTAGGTACCGCCGACAGGGTAGAAGGAGAGGACCACCTGCTAAGGCCATGGGGTCCTTATTCACTGAGTCATTGTCAGCCTTAATCAGAAAACATTTTATTAGAGCTAAGTGGAAATTCATTTTGTGTTCTGATTAAAGAAATAAATGCAGGCATACCCTACAACTTAATACAATGCACATCACATAGTATCACTGCTCTTTGACCTGACCTGAACATTTTTTTTATTGTTGTTTTTCAGTTTCAGTTATATATTGGGGGGGCATTTTGGGCAATGGGGGGCACGTGTCCCCCTCAATGTATAAGGTGACTACTGCCCTGTCAGCATGCATAATTAGGCCTCAGTTGTCTGAGTGCGCAAAGGTGAAGTGGCTGGTCTTGTCATACAAAGTTTGATGGAGTGTCAACTGGACAATATGGAGATATTTGCATCTTAAAAGCCGGACTACAAATGTGGATAGACAGGGAGAAACACAGGCAAGACTAAGACGTGGTAAGATACGATATTCCTCACTATATGAAGTGACTGATAACAAGATCTGTATAATGGATTGTAAAGAAATTCATCAGGTCTTTATTTTGTAGACAATTGATCTGTATGTACAGCATGATGGGATGACAGCACAATGATGTGTGTGGTCCTGCGCTTTCATGTGATATGCGTGGCATTTCTGTGCGACCCTGCATTCACGAGTAATCCATCCAAGAGTAATGTGTGTGCAAAGCTGTATGAAAGCTCTGTTATACATAATTTTAGTGTAACTTTATCTTTTTTTCTTTGCTGTGAAAACATTAGACTACGGACAAGTGTCCGACAAAGCTGCCGTTCCGCTGTTTCATGTGATATGAGTGGCTTCTCGCTAGCGGTTGCGGAGAAAATCCATAGAGAGGAACGAACAGGTGTGAATTTGGACGCACTATGCGCCGTTTCTTTTTAACCCTTTAGCCATGTTGATCTTGGATGTGAACGCTGCGCAGTGGTGCTGCCTCATGTGAATGTCCATGTTGTCTCCACATTACGACTTAAACGCTCATGAACGCACAATGAAGTGCTGAAGAAGGACTTCCCGACATGGGAAATCGGACCATCCAAGGAGCACATGAATGATACTTGGTGGTTTACATATGACGACAAGGGATGAAAACAGCTGACTGATAGCGGGCCAATCACAAACAATCACTAGAAGTAAGATAAAGAAACGGAAGAGATTTTTGGATGACATGCTGCGAAACCTCCACAGAAAATTTCTCAACGAATATCTGTACTGTACTCTCTCCTACTCCTTGTTTTGCCGCATGCGTCCCTTCTGGGTGGTGACTTCAACACTTGGTGACAGGGAAACCTGTTTTTACAAGATGCACGAAAACCTCTCTTTTCTCACTGAAAAGCTCCACACTCTTAGGTCAATCAAGACTGTGGACTTGGAGGATATAGTCACAGAAATTGTCTGCAGTCTGGATTCAAAGGACTGCATGTATAACATGTGTCCTGCTTGCAAAGGGCAGGAGTTTGCAATAGAGGCAGAAGGCAACCTATGGGCTGAAATATGTGCCACTAGAAACTGAATTTGAATTACATAATTTGAAATTGAATCATTTATATTTGAATTTGAATTACTAGAAACTGAATTTGAATCACATAATTTGAAATTGTATTGTTAATTTGAATCATTGCATTGAAAAACTGAATCTGAATAGTATGGTTTTGAAATTGAATTCATTTCTCTATATATTCACATTCAGTTCTCACAATTGAAATTCAGTTCTTACAATTCAAATTCAGTTCTCATAATTCAAATTCAATTTACTGTGACAGACATCCGGGTCGTTTAAGGACGAAGGAAGAGCAATCGAGCGCAGATACACAGGACTCCTCTTCGGCCAATCAGCACCTATGTTTTTGAGCACGTAGGAAGAAGCGCTTGCTCGCCTTGACCAAGCAGCATCCTCCAGGGGTGACGAGTGACGGTTTTGGTCTCTATAGTTAATTTCCCCTTTCATGACAACGGAGGGGTTTATATCTCATCCGTTTCAATGTTATTAAGGTTTAAAATTGCACATAATTAAGGGCGTTGCCACTTTGAGTGACAGGTGGCACTGTCACGGGTGGCTAACTAGCATGCTAACTAGCCGCTGGCTCTGCTGTGCGGAGCTGGGCTCTGCTGTGCGGAGCTGAGCTCAGACTCGCCGTCTGCTCGGCGTCATCTCAGCCAGTTCATGCCCATGTTCAAGGCATTGAACCTGTCCTCTCAGCCGTGTCTGTGCCTTTTGGGTATTTTTTCAGGCAAATATTGGAGTAATATGGCTTGCTGTTCGATTAATTATACCAACAGACCGTCCAAGAAGTCTGTGCTTCAGTTTTTTCAGCAAGTGAAATTCGGAAATTCTAGTATCGTTTAAGGTTTATATGTTAGCACTAATTAGCGGGTATCGGTGTCTGTGGTCACCGCCTAGTTTGTCAGCTTCTTGTTATTATTATTAAGCCTTTATTTAGGACATGTGAAATCACGTTGATACCGGAGGTCTCATTTTCAAGTGCGACCTGTATCACAGCAGCAACATCCACATCAAGTTACAGAGCCACAGACAATATGATACAACACAAGCTTCGCTCGTTAACTAGCTAACCAGCCAGCTAACATTTAGCCTTCAAGCAAGACGCCAGTCCGGGATGCATTGAAGTCGGAGCCTGACAGAGAAGTGTTAGGATTTAACGTTAGGCATTTAGGGAGAGGATATTTTGAACAAAAGGTGTCTGTGTGAGTTCTGAAAATAAAGGTCCACCACGTTAGTTAGCTAACATGATGCAATGTTAACTTGTTAAAAAGTGGCGAACTGTTTGAAATTACAATAAGGTGTGTAACGTAATTAAAAAAGGCTAATGTGACATCTGACTGTCACATATAAAATATTAAGAAAATAAAAGTATGATATAGGCCTGTAGCTACACAACAATAGATAATGCACAGACAGAATATGGGGACTGTGATGGTCACCACCTTTTTGTTTTGCTAAATTAAATTGATTATGATCTGTTGAACATTTAAGGAATTTAAGTTGTATTGTCTGCATGTAAAGGTGTCTGTGAAGTAGGTAGCTAACACATATATTTCTGTGTAAAGTTTTCCTCTAGGTGACCCAGACAGACTGGACCAGTGGACACTCAACACAAAGAGACAGAACTGGACTCCAAACAAGACTTCATGTCTGTGCAGTGAACACTTTGAGTCATCACTTCAGCACTGACTCCAGGATAAAGACACCTTTTTTTTCATACAGTACCTCACAAAGAGTCAAGAAACTTATTAGTTTAAAATGATACAATTATTTACCATAATTCATTTAAATTCATTGTATATATTACTAATTTTCATATATTACTAAGTACTCGATTAGGGCACAGCTTGCTCTGTACTATTACTGATAAGGTGAAGTTACTGACACACCAGTGCAGTTTAGTGTTCCCCTGATGCAGAAGGGAAAATGAAGATTTTATCAATCAAGGAACATGACATGTATTTACCGACTTTAACATTTTAGTGCATTTTATGCAAAGACCCTTTATCATAGTGAGAATTACTACCTTTTTCCCCCACACACAGTCTGTGAAGAACCAATGGAAAAAGCTGAACATAGCATGATTCCACAGTGGCAGTGAGCTTTGAGAACAGTTCAGTTTCCTTTTGATAGCAACTATTATGTTAATGTGGATGAACTGCATACTGTACATTCATACTCCAATTGTCTTGGTAGTACACTGTTAAATTTAAAATCACATTCAAATATAAAGTTGAATATCTACAGAACTTAAACACAAATGAATGACAGCCACTTACTCAGCAGTAAGATCATTTTGGTGGTGAGTGGTTTTTTAACCAAGACAGGCTGTAGTCAATGTTTTCTACCTGTGTTTTTAACCCGTCATCTTTCTCTCTTGTAGGACACTTGAGGAAAGTTACCACGCCTCGACCAATGATATGATATTTACTCCACAGTAAAGAAGTTGTTTCACAAGAAATTACGACTTTGCAAATTATGACACTGGGTCCTAATTCATAGGTTTTATAATTACTGTTATAAATCTTTTCATTTATTTCATGTGTACTTTTTGTAACCTTTCAATAGTGATGATTTCATGAATGCAAGCTTTGACTTAATTTTGTTAAACTGGTTGTGTAATGGTTTTAACTTTTGCTATATAAAATGGATCAGACAAAACTGACTTTAGAGTAAAAGCACATTTTTTGAAAGCTGTCATTCATCAGTTTCCTGTGATGACCGGAAATATAGTGGTGATTTAAACCTTTAACAAAATATAATAGTTATTAATGGCATCTTAATGTTTTCATTTATGTTTTAACATTTACCCAAGTTTGCATTTATCTTATTCAAATAAACACAAGAAGTTTGTGCTCTAGAAAAGGATCAGCACTCAGTGAATACTCTCCTAAACCCTATGATACGCTATTATGGCAAGGCTTAACTATACAGACCAATGAGCAGTGATAACTAACATGTCTTTGGGGTCATCGGGTGGGAACCTCCTTTCACCGGTGTTTCGTCTAGTTGGTCCCACGACACTTCCAGGAGGCTAGACAGGGATCTCTGACGTCCCAGAGACACTCCCCTAATGCCAGGTCTCACTGCTCTCCACACCAACACAACAACCTCCTTAACCTTACTTACACATGGCTTTCTCAGCCCAAACAGCACTGCCACCTTCAATCAAACCCAGGCTCCGTACAAGCAAGCTCCAGGTAGAAGCTGTGCTGATACTACCTTTCCTAGCACATTCACCATACTCTAATTCACACACTACATAACATAACTACAGTGTAAGCTAAAGTTAAAGGAGATAACTGAACTCACAGGATCAGCAAACACATGGCCTGCTGCATGGCCTCAAAATGGCCACCAACTGGATTCAACTAGGCCACACCCACACTTAAATAACCTTCCTCTTCCTCCTTACTAACACTTCCACTGGACAAATCCTAGTCTTCCATCCTCGCAGCTCAGCTTCTGCTCCTAAATCTGCATATCTAAGCTTTTTTCTTTCGTAGGCTTCTTCCACTGAGTCTTCCCAAGGAACTGTCAGTTCAATGAAATAAACTACCCGTTGACTCAATGACCACAGCACTATGTCAGGCCTCTGCTTGGTACAAACTATTTCCTGGGGAACAACAAGCTTTCCCCCTAAATCTACCTGCATTTCCCAATCACAAGCACCTACTCGGCGGCCACATCCCTGCCTCCTTACTAACTTATCCCTTCTGTATTTCTCTCCCTCACGGACAAACTGAATTGCTAAATTCCTATCTTTATAACCTTCTGAATTGACCTCTCTTCGTTTCCCTTCGATTCCTGCAGCTAAACATTTCAACACCTGGTTATTTCGCCATGTATATCGGCCTTGTGACAAACTAACCTTACAGCCTGACAAAATATGCTTTAAGGTTGCTGTACCTGAACACAATGGACACGATGGGTCCTCATTTAACCACAGTTTTAGGTTCTGGGGAGTTGGTAGCACATCATATGTAGCCCCTACCAGGAATCTAATACTATTCTCCT
Source organism: Epinephelus awoara (assembly GCA_035609425.1). Classification (NCBI taxonomy): domain Eukaryota; kingdom Metazoa; phylum Chordata; class Actinopteri; order Perciformes; family Serranidae; genus Epinephelus; species Epinephelus awoara. The sequence continues at coordinate 41,785,624 of CM069294.1, read as the reverse complement.
CCATAGTCCACAGTTCCCTCCAACTAAGCTTCCTGTTCTCTACACTTTCCCAATTCAACCACTGTCCCTGTTTAGTCTGGGCCACTACCTTTGCACCCCTTACTATCTCCTCCTGTCTACGTATCTGTTCCACAACCAGCTTTCTTTTATCTTTGGGACCTGCTGTATTCCAAACCGGTTTGCCTGAGCCAAGCCCCAGGCCTCCCCGGCCAAACTGAACATTACCTACAATCTCTGCATGCCTTAGAGCTGCCTCTGCCTCCTGAACTGCCGTTCTTGGGTTCCACTTCCTCCCCTTGGTTGGATTTGGAACCACACTCCTGACTACCACGTCCTTACTCCCAGCAAAATGTAAAGAAAAAATGAAAAGCTGATGTTATGTGCTGATTTTGTTTGAACATTTCTTTAAGACAAATGAAGAAAATTCACTGAATAACGATTCTCCTTTTGTGAAAAACAAGGAAATATCTGCACACTGAATAGTTTTAAGCCCCGTAATAGGTATTATTTATTTGTGACATTGTGACATGAGAAGGTTCTGCTCGGTATTGAGGCTTATATAGTAAGGCTAAAAAAAAACATAACACAATTGGCTGATTATGTTTCTATTTGCCTCACTATAAAAACGTCACAGTACCTTTTGCCTGAGAGAGACCCTCTCAGAGTTGGCGAACAAGTGATACCTTGGGGGCTTCAAAACTGTTGTGTCCAGCTAATTGTTTGTTTTTCACTTTGAGCCCTTTTATCCAGTGACATTCTTCTGTGTTACAACTAGACTTCTAACACAGCAGCAAACAAAGGCTACTCTCCAAAATCTTCTCAGGCTCTGCTGCTGGGTGTAAAGTGCTTGGTTACCTTCAAGTACAAAGTTAAAATAATCAGGCCCACACAGAAATGGACTGCTTAATTATTTGCCAATGACAGTGTTGAACATTAATACTTTAGGGTTTATCAGTAGTGTATGATTTGTTTGCTCTTTCAGTTGACAGTCAGATTCAGTCAGAAACAAAGACAAAAGCAGTGCAAATGTAAATAGAATTTATTGAAATTTTAAACAAGTTACAGATGAATATAAAAACTTAACATTGGCCATGATAGCCTGGGCTATGTTCAGGCCTAACAAAATGTGTCCTAAAGGCCAAATTCAAAAGCAGTGACACTGCCAACTGTAAGCAGTTCACTGCATTTGGAGGTGGTCTTTAAGACAATTAACTAATTTACTAAAAAATATTTCATTTTCCCTAGGTGAGAAATGAACTCCGTCTTTCAAAAATACCCCTTGTCATGTCTGATGTGAGGGTGCTCAATTATGGCACCATTTAAACTGTGAACAAATGTTGCCATAAAATATTAACACATTTCCTGGCCTTATCAATCTTTTCTGGATTGCCACCAGCCTCCCACCTGCACCTTTGGGCCAATGAAGAAAATATTATGTTAATGCCAGGATGCTGGAGGTGAAGCTGGTGCAGGTCCTCCTTCATCATCCTCCTTCATCATGCAGAGTAATGAGTTCACACAGTAGGCCCTATTTTAGTGTTAAGCATTACATTTAATCCATTTATCCATTGTGTTCTTTGTGATCAAATAATGTGTGTTTTTGTTTGTTTGACTTTAACAGGATGTATGTCCGTGTGTCGGAGCATCCCATTAGCCCATAAGTGCATAATTTGACTTCATATGTTCACTTAGATGTGTTCTTTGTGATGAAAGGATGTATGTCGTTGTGTGTCAGAGCATCCTAGTCTGTAAGTGAGGTTTTGACTTGAAATGTTTCAATTCCAAGTTGGAAATTAAATGGTTAACAGTATGTCCGCTTAACTATGTTACTTGTGTCAACAATGTGAATGTCACTGTCAACTATACACTGTTTTAGTTAAAATAACCCAAATTATGCTTTTTTCATAATTTAAAGTAGTCGGCATAATGCACACATGATATGTCAAAAAATAAATGAAATTAATTGTATGATAGATTTATGATTTTATTTACGATATTTGACAGAATAGACTCAAAAGGGATCAAAACTAAATATTAGTCTATTCAGTTCATCTTTTTTAAGTCATTTTGTGTCTCGTATAGGTCACTTTTTGTGTTCTTTGGTTGTTTTGTGACTGATCACCTGTAATAATAGAAATAGCTATTAATGGTTTAAGTTAAAAAAATAATCACAAATATTACTGAACTATACATTTGTAGATTTGCGTCTTAGTAAACAATCTGTATCTGTGCTCTACTTGTTGACAGTCATCAGTTGTTTTACTGGTGATTTACAATGGTCCACCCAATGATAAATATGTGACTACGGTCCTGCATCACAGCGCAGCTGCTCAGAGTTTCATTTGCAACAAACGGCAGAAATATGTTGAAAAACTCTCTCTGGGTCAGACTCTGGACCAGAGTCAGGTGGTGGCTCAGCTGGTACAGCCTCTCCTCTGTAGCGATGTCAACCGTGTTGGTGGCCACGACAAAGTTGCGGAGGTCTCCATCAAAAGTGATGCCACCATCCTCCTCCAGGCACCGACCCGCTTCTCCCCAGACAGAGAACAACAGACTGGTCACCAAGATCAAATTCTTGCAGTGGTGGCAGCAAAATGCTCACACACTGACGGTCATCATGGCTCTCTGGTCTCCTCCACAGTGTCACTAGTCGTGCGTAAAAGCGCAGTGCGCCTTTATTGAACAGTGCTGAAAGAGGGAGGGAGCGCCCAGCGAAAACCAAAACTAATATTTTTATTTAATGATTTTTGCAACATTGCTATTTTCACTCAGTTGCATTTATACCATTTTTATTACCATGTTTAGAGACAGAGTCTATACACCACATAACCAGTGTGATATGAGTTTCAGGCGATTACAGCCTCGAGCAGACTAGAAAGCGTTTAATGAATACACCTTAGCTAATTAATTCACATGATATCCTCATCAAGAAGAACCAAAAGCCGGCTGAGTAAACCGATTCTCAATAAGGCTGCTGATGGAGGAAAAACTGTCCACGTGAATACAGTAAAGAGCAGAAAACAAAACACACACATTTAAAAAAAAAAAAAAAAAAAAAAAAAAGATCCGTAGGGTGTTTAACAAATAAATTTCCGGTTTAATAAACTGTCAAAAACTAATAGATGGCATTATCTCCAGTGGATGACTGGCTGATGATGACGTAATGAGAGCTCTGAGGTCAGACGTGTTGTTACGGACCTGATGGTACCATGGTTGCTATGTTGTCTCTAGGTGCATCATTTCACACATTTAATCATTTGAACCAAAACAAACTTTCTGTCGGAGAGAAAAGCAGCAGCTCAACTTTCACTCGACGATGTTTCTGGAAAACAGACTACAAACTGAGACCTTTTGCTTCTGGACCTCATCTTAAGACCTGCTGTCACTGACAAACGGACTCATTCGCGGTAGACGTGAGATTTTGACACTTTCTTAAAGCCCAGCTCAGGTTGGTATTTTACCGTTAAGACTTGACAAAAATGTACTGATGTAGGCACTATGTAACCAATATTGGCAATGTTTTGCCTACATCACTAGGCTACTATTTTATTGTAAATGAATCAAATAGGACTGACGTTTGACTGTTACCAAGTCTGAATAGGTAAATCTAAAACTACTTTCTTTGCTTTACCAACTGTCTGTTTTATCTGTCCAACAAGCAGCCCAGCATAAACCTGCTAATAAAAATATAGCAATATATTTTTTAACTTCTTGGTGATGTAGGCCATCAGTGCTGCAAGCAGTGACACAAGCACTGAAGCCTTATTATTTGAATATGCTCATAATTCAACCATTTTCTCAATATTCAGGATATTTTTCATTAATGAGTATTTTGCACTAAACCTCATTGAAATAACGTGATGTCATCATACTGTGAGAGCAACAGAGACGTGTGAATCGTGGAGATTTTTCTAGAAAAAAAATGCTGATATGGTGCTGGCTTTTTCTCGTTCAGCAAGAGAGTGTAAAATTGGCATGTTGTTAAATATCTGGCAAAAATGTCCCTCTGTAAAAGACAGCTATGTCTACTGTGTGCATGAGCAGATCATGAGACAATGGGCCCCCAGGCACAGATATGCAAAAGGCCCCACCACCTCTCCTTCACAGGGTCAGGGTGGTTTTGCCTCTTTTGTTGTTTGTGTTTCTCTGTAGTCTTGTTTCTTTATTTTATTTTCATTTAATCTTTAATTAATCAGGCAGTCTCACTGAGATCAAGATCTCTTTTTCAAGAGAGACCTGAGAACAAAGCAGCATCCATAACAACAAAAACACACAGACACAAACAGGAGCAACACAACAAAAAACAATTACATGAATCATGAAAAACATCAGATAGTGAAGCTTTAAAAACTCCCAAGAGGAACAAGAGATTCAAGTTTGAGGGTCGATTGTAACTCTTTCCATTTATAAGGTGCATAGTACCTGAAACCAGATCTACCAACATTTGTGCGCATGCAGGGGATATCTAAGGTTGGGTAGTTACTGGATTCTGCACTGTAGTTACTGGATTTGAAAGAGAGAAGAGATGTGAGGTAGTTTGGTAGCTTTAACAGTAGAGCTCTATAAATAAATAACATATTTCTTCTTGTCTGTAAGGAAGTCCATCCAACTGTTTGATACAGAGAACAATGATGAGTACGAGTATGAGTATGTTGTGTCTCTGAGGTCATTTTTGTCTCTAAACAGTCATTTTATGTCTTAATAACAGTTCCGAAAAATTCTGCATAAAATGTCCGATATATTATTAATAAAATGTCTAAGAAAAATAGATGAAATGTCCGAAAAAAAAATACTGAGAAAATGTCCGAAATATTACTAATAAGATGTCCGACAAAAATTGATAAAATATCGACGAAATTATTAATGAATTGACCGAATTATTATTGATAACATGTCCGAAAAATATTAATAAAATGTCCGAAAAAATATTAATAACATGTCAGACATATATATGTTAATGCTCGTCAAATATTAATAAAATGTCCTAAAAAATATTAATAAAATGTCAGACATATATATGTTAATGTCCGTCAAATATTAATAAAATGGCCGAAAAATTGTTAATAAAATGTCTGAAAAATATTCATAAAATGTCAGAAGAATTATGAATAAAACGTCCGACAAATATTGATAAAATATTTGACAAATATTGATAAAATGTCCTAAAACATCATTAAGAGTCAATTGATGTTGTTTAGGGGCTGATCGATATTTATATGCAAATGAGGCTGGTCCAAAACAGGGGGGGGTTCCCGAACTTTTTTTTTGAGCACTGGGGGGGGGGCATATGGTTTTTATTTTGGCTTCAGGGGGGGTCGTGCAACTTTAATTTGTTACGTTTTGTATGATGTTTTGTTTGTTTTCCATTCGTATTTTACGCAGAGGTTTTGGTTTATACTCCGCTATATAAAGTTACTCTGCATGGTCCACAATGGTATTTCCCACTTGCGCACACGTCACTTTCAATGCACACGTCACTGACCGGAAAACCCAATAGAGTAGCAGAAGAAGACGACCGCGGAACACAAACAATTCAAGCATAATGGCTGCTGTGAGGAAATCAGTGTATCGAAAGGAAAGTTTCCTTCATGCTAATTTGAGAGTGTCTTTGCAGACCTTAAAAGCGGATGAGACACTGGACAAATTTAATTTTATTACAGAGTCGACAAAGAATAAGAACTTGCGCGACAGACTTCTAGCTCTGAGTCGGCTGCTGAGTGAGCTGCTACTCCCATGCAGCCACTGGTGAGAGCAAACCATGTGGATGGCTGTACTACAAGTATGCGTATCCGTTTTAGAATCCAAAATCGGAAACGACTTGTTATTTCATTTCTCGTTTTCAAATCAAAAATCGGAAAACAAATAACGGCCTATTTTTCGCTGTTTTGATTTTGTTTTGAAATTAAAAATAGAATATGAGAGAATGGAATTTAAAAAATCCGTGTATCATTCGTTCATTCCATTTTCATTTTAAAATCAAAAATCAAAAAACGGTTTGTTTTTCCATTATTCGTTAAATAATCAAATTCAAAAATACAAAAAACGGTTTGTTTTTCTTATTTTTGATTTTATGCTCACATCAAAAAATAGCAAATCGAAAAATGGGCCACGATTAAAATTTGATTTTTATTTTTCGTTTGATCCAACTTGCGTGACCCGGAAGCGCATTGCATTAACTGGATAAAAAGAAAATTAGACACCTTATCTCATAATTACGAGAAAAGATCTCGTAATTACACAAATAATAGCCTAAATAATGTGGAAATAGCCTGTGTCGTCCTTTGTTAACCATTTCACATACAGATGTTACTCATTTCAATGCCGCAGCCACAGTGAAGGGGGTGAAACAATTGATCCAGGAGTAGCTGCAGTGCGCAACAACAACCAGCAGGTGGCACCTCTGAGCAGTAGAGATACAGCGTCCAACTGAAACTGTTTGAGAATTAGCAGTAGGCTACTGATAAACGACATTTATACTATGATATTTCCACAGCGGTCAGTGTTAGGTCCCCTATTATCCTAGTGATCTCAGTGTCATGATGTAGACCTGCAAATGTATGTGTGACATAAGGCAGAGTTGGGTATAGGTATAGAGTTGTCAGTTACACTTAGAGTAAAGCTACTGAAGACCAGCAAAATGTTTTCATTTATTCTTTCAGGTGGGTAAATGTCACCTAAGCACCTTCAGATTTTATCAGTAGTGTACCCTTAATAGATAGCTTGTTTATATGGTTTGTATTGTGCTTCGTGATATTGTTTGAGGGAACTGTAACGTAAGGTAACTGCATATGGGGCCGTTCACATGTAGCGTCTTTTATGCGCACAAATCCATTAGTTTCAATGTAGATGCGCGCCAAGCGCGCTCACAATTGTTGTTGCATGATGTTATTAGGCTAAATATTACATTTCTAACAGTGTCTGAGCTGATTTATTGACACAGCATGCTTGTAGGCTGCTGTAACGTTAGATTTACAGAGGAAATAACGGGATGTGACTTAATCGTGTGAAAATATCGTTAGTGAAACACATAAACATCGTTTGGGGACAAGTTAGTGGTCACGTTACTTGTTCCACCGGCGAAGGACCCCGGACACATAGCCTACAGTAAATACACCGGTTGTTAGTAACTTTTAACAGGGCCCATGTGAGTCTTTGCGACTCTTGACTCTTGTCCCCTAACTAACGCTTGTTTCTGTTTCACTAACGATATTTTAACGATTAAGTCACATCCCGTTATTTCCTCTGTAAACCTAACGTTACAGCAGCCTACAAGCATGCTGTGTCAATAAATCAGCTCAGACACTGTTAGAAATGTAATATTTAGCCTAATAACATCATTACAGCAGTAATAACGTCAGCTTTAGTCAAATGGCTCTAGCTCTCCCGGTAAATGTCATCAACTCTGGACACATTTTCCCTGTGTGTTGACATGATAATGGCCGCGTTTCCCACATCGCTCTTAGCTTAAGAAGATCTTTCATTAAGAAGGAGTTGTAAGATCGAGCTGACCCACTCTTAACAGCCTTCTTAGCCACCAAACGCTCACAGATCCGGCCGCAGCAGGCACATTAATATTACACTGAGCAAGGACAACAGTGCGCACCGTATATATTTTGATCTATTTTATACTTCAGATTTATATTGTTTGCCATTAATTGGTGACAGAAAAGAACGATTGTCATTCTGCAGGGAAACGCGTGTCCTTACTCTATGTGCCTGAGATCGATTGATTTCAGCACCACGGCAGTGGCCAGCTCCTGTTAAGATGTAAACACAATGAAAGCGGACAAGCCTACTTATTTATCGTCTTATTAATATTTTTCTTCCGCCAGATTTCAGTGCGTAGCTTGTGCCACAGCTCTGAGCGCACACAGGGTCTTCATAAAACATAGATTCAAGATGCATTATGCACAGTAAGGACACACGTTTCCCTATTCTGAAGTATAAAATAGATCAAAATATATACGGTGCGCACTGTTGTCCTTGCTGAGTGTAATACTCCGTCGTAATTTACAATATATATACATTATAATAAAGATATGGGATATAGTCAAGATGGCACCACCCGAGTGGCAGCTGGTTACAGTAGTTCCGCCCCCCCTTCGTGGATGTGCAGTATGTGGTTCTGAGCGAAGCAGTGACCACAGTGACACCTTTCCTGATCTCATAATTACGAAATAAGGTGTCTAAAAAAATTTTTATCCAGTGAATGAATAGTATACTGTACAGGTCCGGCAGAAAATATAACAGTACTGCTAATTCTCAAACAGTTTCAGTTGGACGCTGTATATGAACTGTTCTCCTCCTCCTTATGTTAAATGCTGAATGGCTCTTTAAAGTACCGCTTTGGAATACTACAAGAGGACACAAAATGGATTTTTGCGGCTGCTACCGGTCCATTTGGTTTAAAACACAACACTGTTCTACAGCTGGGAAGGTAGGAGAGAAAAAAACTCACGCCTGAAAGCTGATAATGAAAGCTTTTATACTCACAGCTGTTTATTTTAAATACGAAAAATATAGCTCCCAATCTGTCTTTACTTTACAGTGTCAATCAAATGAAAGACGTTTCCAGATTTAGTTCCACAGTAGCTTTGTGAACTCAATACTGACCCCACCTGGCAGAGTAAGGTTTAAATGGCGAAGTCAAATACGGTGCTATTTATTGATGGAAATCGTCATTATTATTGCCCTCTTTACTACTGATGCAATTATATACAAAAATGTTGTTTATGGTTGGGGGGGGGGTTAAGGAAAAAATAAAATCATAATCACTTCCCAACTATACCCCGGTCCTATTTAAATAACGATCAGGCCCTTAAGTCATTTTATGTCTAGTTTAAGTAATACTGTGGCTCTCTAAGATCATTTTGTGTTTGGCTTGATAACCACGGGACCCAAGTAGCAGGAGACAGGCGAAGTGAAAGTTCTACACAGTTTATTACAAACGCCGCTAAACACAAAAAACGGCTGCAAGCCGCTAAATACAAAAACTGTTTTAGCGACAGAACTGCTGCCCGGTGGTGGCTGGAGGCGAGGGCTCCGGAGAACCAAGAGCGGCGAGGCAGTACACTACAAAAACAGAGACAAAAGCACAAGTCAGTGGGGTTGATCCACGAGAGAAAAAGGCAAAAACACCCGAGCCGCAACCAATACATGCATCAAAAAACAGAGGATCATCAAATTCTTGCAGTGGTGGCAGCAAAATGCTCACACACTGACGGTCATCATGGCTCTCTGGTCTCCTCCACAGTGTCACTAGTCGTGCGTAAAAGCGCAGTGCGCCTTTATTGAACAGTGCTGAAAGAGGGAGGGAGCGCCCAGCGAAAACCAAAACTAATATTTTTATTTCTATATAATGATTTTTGCAACATTGCTATTTTCACTCAGTTGCATTTATACCATTTTTATTACCATGTTTAGAGACAGAGTCTATACACCACATAACCAGTGTGATATGAGTTTCAGGCGATGACAGCCTCGAGCAGACTAGAAAGCGTTTAATGAATACACCTTAGCTAATTAATTCACATGATATCCTCATCAAGAAGAACCAAAAGCCGGCTGAGTAAACCGATTCTCAATAAGGCTGCTGATGGAGGAAAAACTGTCCACGTGAATACAGTAAAGAGCAGAAAACAAAACACACACATTAAAAAAAAAAAAAAAAAAAAAAACAGATCAGTAGCGTGTTTAACAAATAAATTTCCGGTTTAATAAACTGTCAAAAACTAATAGATGGCATTATCTCCAGTGGAGGACTGGCTGATGATGACGTAATGAGAGCTCTGAGGTCAGACGTGTTGTTACGGACCTGATGGTACCATGGTTGCTATGTTGTCTCTAGGTGCATCCTTTCACACATTTAATCATTTGAACCAAAACAAACTTTCTGTCGGAGAGAAAAGCAGCAGCTCAACTTTCACTCGACGATGTTTCTGGAAAACAGACTACAAACTGAGACCTTTTGCTTCTGGACCTCATCTTAAGACCTGCTGTCACTGACAAACGGACTCATTCGCGGTAGACGTGAGATTTTGACACTTTCTTAAAGCCCAGCTCAGGTTGGTATTTTACCGTTAAGACTTGACAAAAATGTACTGATGTAGGCACTATGTAACCAATATTGGCAATGTTTTGCCTACATCACTAGGCTACTATTTTATTGTAAATGAATCAAATAGGACTGACGTTTGACTGTTACCAAGTCTGAATAGGTAAATCTAAAACTACTTTCTTTGGTTTACCAACTGTCTGTTTTATCTGTCCAACAAGCAGCCCATCATAAACCTGCTAATAAAAAATATAGCAATATATTTTTTAACTTCTTGGTGATATAGGCCATCAGTGCTGCAAGCAGTGACACAAGCACTGAAGCCTTATTATTTGAATATGCTCATAATTCAACCATTTTCTTAATATTCAGGATATTTTTCATTAATGAGTATTTTACACTAAACCTCATTGAAATAACATGATGTCATCATACTGTGAGAGCAACAGAGACGTGTGAATCAACTGCACACAGAGAGTTTTCTGATATGGTGCTGGCTTTTTCTCGTTCAGCAAGAGAGCTTAAAATTGGCATGTTGTTGAATATCTGGCAAAAATGTCTCTCTGTCTACTGTATGCATGGACAGATTATGAGACAGATAGTGCACAGATATACAAAGGGCCCCACCACCTCTCCCACACAGGGTCGGACACACAGAATTTGTGCTGGTTTTTCCTCCATTTTGTTGTTTGCGTCTCTCTTAAGTCACGTTGTGTCTCTCTGAGGTACTTTTCTCTTTGATTTCATTTTCTGGCTTTTGAGGTAATTTGTGTCTCTCTGAGGTCATTTTACTCTTCAAGGTAATTTTGTGTCTTTTTAAGGTTCAATTGATGTCGTCTGAGGTAATTTTGTGTCTCTGAGGTAATGTATCTCTCTTGTTTCTCTTAAAGGTAATGTTGTGTCTCTCTGATGTCATTTTGTGTCTCCAAAGGAATTTTGTGCCTGTTCAGGGGCCAATTGGTGTCATTTTAGTCATTTTGTGTCTCTTTTCATGGAGGTTTTATTGTCTTCACAATATATTGTTTCTTATCTGTGAAATAGAAGTAAATGAAAGCTTAGTTTCCACTGAGGGAAATGATTTCAGCTTACGAAAATAGACAGGAGGTCTGCGTTGCCGTAACGTGCAGTTACATTTCTGGGGAGGCACCAAGGTACATGTCAGGCTATGGCATAGGTTACAGCGTCGGCTTGATGTCAACGCAGAGACTACGCCATAGCTATGGCGTTGATTCAACGCAGAAGTATAAGAAGCATAAGTCCCACAGCATCTTAGCCCTGTTGTTAGCAACTAGGACTCGGGGACTTCTAGTCCATACTTGGCACAGATAGTAACTATCCCAGCCACTTGTCATGTCTCTCAGTATACGTGGTCCCAGCTTGCACCTTAAAACCGGCTGCGATGTGCGGGACTTTCTCAGAGGCCTGTTTGTGTCTTTGTGTGTGTGTATGTGTTCTGGACCATGCAGAGAGATGGGGGAATGTCATTCATTAGTGGAAGAGGAAGAGGACACCTTTTTTCCCCCATGTTTCCCACTGCGCTAATAGGCTAACTGACCTGATTAGTTTTTGTTGACAGGTTAGCTTTTGCAGCAGGTATCATTAAACATGGTAGTTATTTAGTGGTAGTAAAATGTTACTGGAAAGAAAAGGCTGACGTGACTGGTTTTTGTTAACGGGTTAGCTAGGTTTTGCAAAGTTATTACAACAGGTATTGTTAAACATGGTAGTTATTTAGTTGTAGGAAATTGTTACTGTTAAGAAAAGGCTGATGTGACTAGTTTGTGTTGACTGGGGACACATTTTCTCAAGTTTCTTTCCTTTTCTTGAGCGCAGTGCATATTTCATATCCGATTTTTGGAAACCTTCTTCCTGCAATTCTTTCTTCTGTATTTGAAGCTTCTCTAATTGATTTTCCAGTGCTCTCCGGCTTTCTGGACTGGTAGATTTATCCCAGTACGAAAGGCATTGTTCTATACTTTTTTCAACCTCTCTTAAAGCCCTTCGTCTGTCCTCTTCTATTCTAGTACTGGATATCATTGGAGAAAACCCCCTGGAAAGCAAAGGACCCTCGCTCTCTGAGTCTCCATCACTTTCTCCCTTCTCGCTTTCATTAGAACTATCATTTCCTGGATCCTTTTCTCTCCATTTCCTTTCTCCTCTCTTTTCCGCTCTGGCCAGATTGCAGGATGATATCCACCCATGTCCTCCTCCAGAACACTCTCCTCATCATCTCCACGTTCCATTCTTCTGATCTTCAGTTCACCCTTAGCTTCTAGATGTGCCGTCTTCTTTTTACTTTTGGAGCTTGGATACATCTTTATGGTTGTTTCTGCTTGCCCCACTTCTATTACTCGCTCATCTTCATTTTTGATATGATATTTACCCTCCTGACTGATCACTGGAAGCTGGGGATAAATTTCCTTAATCTTCTCCACCTTCTTATACGGTGGGGGTCTCTACCGGATCCGTATGTGAGAATGGTGCATTAACTTTTACCATTAATCTTTCTATCTCTCTTAAGTTTTAACTTCTGTCCCTCAGTTTCAAATAACTGGAGAATACCAAGCTCTGTTTGTCTTTTTGCATTACGTTTTTCCCCTCCTTTCCCTTTCTTTTGATCAGCCTTATAAGTGGACACAAGCACCTTCATTGTTTTAATTACTTCTCCACTGGCCATGGTTGGTCAATTTCAGGCCAGCGCTTACACCATTTCTCCGATATTTTTGCAATATCTTTAACTAAAGGATTGTTCTTCTGCACTATATCAACAGGAGTAATCATTTTTGGGATTTTAGTATCCTGTTTCAACATTGTAATGGTTCCCCTGTATTTCCTTATTATAAATTAAAACTAAGTATTTAAACTAAAACAAATTAAAGTTATTTAAATCCCTTTAAAACCACTGGTTTGCCACAGTTAATAAGTAGATTTGCCAACCTCAAAGGAATCAGAGAACCAACACTAAGTCCACATATAATAGTAATGAAACACACAAACAATCAATGGATTTTTCAATAAGACACTCCCAGTTATTCTGTAAATAAGAAGAAAATCTAACCCTATACAAAGGCTCAAAAAGGTCACGTGTTCCCACAAGGGACAAGCTATCACCAAATTTATTGTGCAGCTCAACAAGCATCTTCTTATTACCCAATGCTTATACCCCTTTACTTTAAACTTATTAAAATAATATCACTCTGAAATCCCTAATGCAGCTCAGGTCCACATACACCACGCACAAATAATGAAACTCGTAGTTGCAACCTTCCACAATAATTAAATCCACTAATTATATTCCAATTTTAATAAAATGCATCAACTGGTCAATCCGTTGCCAAGCTTCTCTTGTAAATGACTATAACATATAAGACTTTAGGTGTAGAATTAGTCTAATAATAACTGTTTTTGTTTTTGTTTTTTCAAAAGAGTTTGTGGATAAAACAGCACTGGCCTTGATCAGACTGGATTCAGGAGCCGCCCACACTTTTGTCTGCAGACCTCAATCCATATGTCTCATTGGCCAGCTTCTTGTCTGCGCCTTGAAGGATCCCAATTTAGACACACTCTGTCCCCTCTCCTCCCCAACTCTCACACACCATAGGTGGATAAGAGAAGAAAAGAGAAAACAGATGAAAGTTTCGTATCTTTTGAACCTACTAGGTCCTTATAAACACTACCATAAATTATTTAGTGTGTTTTATGCTCATTATCTACCAACACTTAGGTCATTTTTACACCAAATGTTTTTCTCCTTTAAACTTACAACTAATATCAGATATTACTCCTAATCATAATACATCATTAATGTAGAAATTGTAACCTACTTAACTCTAATACCATCATAAATCTTTCAATGATATATTATTATCCTCAAGCTGTATTTCCTAATATTTTTTACTTCAAGTTTATTCAAATAACCTATAGACTTTCAAACAACCAATGTCAAATCATAATGACCTAACATGTTGTCCCTCATTGCATTACCTTACTAGGAGAAAAGGAAAGGAAGCGCCCTAGCACTTTCCCCTGTCAGCAAGATCAATCCTAATTACAGTCTATATAGGGCATCCCCCCTTTCTCCATTTTTACATTTAGCAAGATTTTTCTATTCTCAGAGAGTGAACATCTAGCCCTATTAACTAAAGACCAAATAGTTTTCATATAACAAGTTACCACAACATGAACACAGAACACACATTCCGGCCGGAGCACACACACTCACTCACACAAACTTACTAAAAATATCCTCACTGTTCTAAACACTTTTCCTCAAACCATAAATGTCCTTCTTGGGGCTCATACTCTTTTAACAACCACCACAAAAACGTCCCCTTAAAGAGGCTCATCACTTTTATCAAAGTCCCCTTCAAAGGCTCATATGTTTTAATTCATATTAATAAAGTCCTCTTTTCTGAGGCTCATATGTTTTTAATTCATATTAATAAAGTCCTCTTCTCGGAGGCTCATATGTTTTAACACACATAAATCTCCTATTTCAACCTCAACCTATTCATATCTATTCATTATAACATCTATCACTTTAACATAGATCACAGTAACCAACTCAGTTCACAATCTTCACACACAACCAACGGACAGCTGAAACAGCACCTCACACACACACACAGACAGATCACTCATCCAGCAAACAGAGACACATTGGTTTACTTCTCACAATAATTCCACATTTCCCAAAAACACAGACAGCATCCAATCCTTGACTCTCAAAGTCAGTCATTCTCAAGTCGACTCATTCGTACTTTCCTATAGCATGCTTCCTTTTTGCCGCTCCTTATTCCCTTTTTCCTTATTCTATTTCTTTTCTATAAATTTATGCTACCTTAAGAGATGTAAATATTCAATGCGCGGCTGCGTCAAATATTTGTCCGTCAACAAACATTACGTGTGGGAACCTGCAATTGAATTTTTCATTTTACACCTCCAGTTCCCAGAACTGACCTGAAATTCACCTAGTGATATCCCAGGGTTTATGGCCCATCTAACATCGCCTCCTTGAGGGCTTTGTCCAAATCTGCGGCTTATTTTCCTTTAACTATATTCCTATTTCTCTTCACTATTCCTTTTATCTTCTTTATTTCCTCTATTTACTTTTCCTTATCTCTTTTCCTTATCTCAACATCTCATATTTTGACCTTACAACCAATTTCCCTTGGGTCCAAGGTTATCACTATCCTCTTTATTTTTAACCAAATTCCGACTATATCTCAAAGCCTACTTTCACGCAGCGACTAATATACACATGTCTTACCATTATGAAGGTACAGGGCCCACCTCTTCATTACCTGCGCATGGTGTTATTTAGCTCACCTTATCGTTACTAATCAGGCTATTCTACATTTCATCAGTACTTCAACTGTTATTTCTTCTTTACTTTGTTCACTTCAACATCTATTTTTCTTCACTTATTCTACATCAATGTTCTATTCACTATCTTTCCAAAGACAGACTCCTTACAGTAATGTTCTATTCACTATCTTTCCAAAGACAGACTCCTTAATGCATTATTCACTATTTTTTCCTAAGACAGACTACTCCCCCCTTTTGCACAGGACACAGCGCAAAGAAGAACAAATTTAGAAGGAGAAACACCCCAAACACCTACACACCATGGCACGCACACAGAAAGGATACGTAACGGTGTGACAAAACAGCAAACACACAACAGCCTCAATGAGCGAACCAGCGCTCCATAAAGTGAGAAAACCTCACCGTATATGCCGGCGTGGAGCGGGAGCAGGCGCACAGAAGCCGCTGGAGATGCCGCAGGTCACAACACGTCCGGAGTTCGTGACGCCAAAATTGTTGTTTATGGGGTAGCGATGATGTGAAGGTGATGAAGGAGACTCCGCTGACACCGTCGTGCTTGCATGAAGAAAAGGTTTATTACATGTCGTACAGCATCTTATCAGGCCCCGGATTGCCTGAGAGAGGGTTTTGAAGCCAATATGAACCACTCTGAATAACAGCTACACAACTCCTGCTTATATAGGGTTTTGCTTTTTGTGGAATGTGTGACATGGGTAAAAGAGAGCACAAATAGACAGTCTAGCTGACTTCACCAATTCTTGACCATAGCCATAAATATCTTCTTGACCCTGACCGTGTATGTTTCAGCTTGGGCCCCTAGCTGGTCACCTGTTCCACAACGTCAAAGTGGACCTCAGTACACTACACCCTCTCATTTGTTACCTTTTCAGGGAACAATCCAATTGGAGAGAGGCGTCTCAATAGTCTGTGAATTTAACTTTGTCATTTAGAATTTCTGCTATTGTCATCGTAAAGACACCAAAACACCATAGAAGAAGGTCTCTCCATTGTTATCTTCCCAGGGAATACTCCAATTTTTATCCTTCGTTTGGGAAAGTAACTTGGCGTAAAAGGGGTACCGTAAGGGGTATTGCACGATCCGCTCTGCTAACGCGCCCAGGTATAGTCCACCACCGAAGCTGACTTGGTCGGCGGGCGTGGTGTGGCATCTCTCTCTGCCCGGTGACGTTCAGGAGTGTCGTGAGGTGTATCACTGGGTGTCCAGCTAACGCACCTGCATGTCCTCCTGTGTGTGTGTACAGCAAGCACTGAAACACACTATCCGCTGTCGAAACCGACCGAGTCGGTGGGAATAGCGTGGAGGCTCACTGCAGTGTCCACAAACCACATAGCAACAGTTAGCTGCTGTTGCTACAAACATAAGGCACAGCGTGCGAGAGCACTTCCTGGTTTGCCCGGTAGGTCAGTATGGCAAGCCAGGAGGGACCTCCCTGCAGGGGCTGCAATGCGAAAATGCCTGCAGAGGATGGCCATGATTATTGTGTGATTTGTTTAGGCAGTGATCATGCACTCATGGCAAGGGATGACCCATCCTCATGCATGAGCTGTTTTTGTTTGTCAGCGAGGTTAAGGGAGGCCCGCTGCCATGTGTTTAGGACACAGCCACCCACACCTGCTCATGGACTGCAGTCGGCCAAGCGCCCTAGGACTGTGGCTCCAGCAGTGCAGAGTGCACCTCCAATGTTGTGATTAAATCAATCGGGCATGAGCCATTTGTGTCACATGGGCCACAGGCGACAACTAACAAGCCTCCCGCCCCTGGACCCTCCACCATGATATCAGTTGGGGCTAAAAGGGGCTGCCAATCTGACACAGAGTCAGATAGGGAAATTGATATTATGGGCCTGGAGTCCTCAGACGATGACGTGTTCCCCTTAGAGCAAGGGAAGACAGTCATAGAAGAACGTGAGCAGCAGCCCCCTCTCCTTCAGGAGATTGTGAGTAGGGCAGCTGCTGTGTTGAATATTGAGCTGCCATCTGATCAGGGGCCTGCCCCCTCCTGTTTTGATGATGAGGTGGGGGGCCGACCAACACGCTTCCTGGTGCCCCTCCTCTCGGACTTTGAGGACGTGCTCTGGAAGCAGTTTCGGACACCATCAGGTCGCTGGTCTGGGCTCTGTAGATGCCTAGCGGCGGTTCACAATCGTGAACCAGGCGGACCAGGCTTTGGTGGCCTTGGTGTCTCCATCTAAGTCAGTTCTTGGGAAAGGTGGCTGCCCCAGTAAAAACTGCAAAATGATGGACGCCTTGCTCACCAAAATGCACGGTGCTATGGCAGTCCAGACCCAGCTGGCTAATACAGGGGCCATATTATCCCTATACCAACGCCATCTGACTCAGCAGCTGAAGGAGGGGTGCAGTGATGACCTGCTGATGGAGCTGCAGCAGGTCTCCTCACTTCTCTCTAAGCTGATGAGGGAGCAGGCAGAGGCGGCTGGTAAAGCCATGTCGGGACTCTGGACGGTTAGACACCACCTATGGCTGTCGCAGTCCATGCTGCAGCTGGAGGATAGAGCTTGTCTACTCAAGCTGCCCGTGGAGCCATCAGCAATGTTTGGGCCGGATGCGTCTAAGATGCTTCAGCAGGTGCAGGAAGCCCGCCGCTGTGCTCGAGAGGTGTCCGGTGCCTTAAGGCAGAGCCAGGACTGGCGCCAGCCTCAGCCGCAGCAGCCTTAGCCTCCTCAGTCTAACTGGAGTCAGGGGGATCTGAGGGGCCAGCTGGATGCATCCAGACGGGGCAAGTCTAAGAGAGGGAGACGAGGCAGTGGTGGCCAGGGGCCGCCCCAGCCCTCCCCTCAGTCCTGACGCGACGCCATCCCAAGCCAGACCCTGTCCTCAGGGGGTTTGTCTGGCATGGGAAGCTCTGAGGGCAGACCCCTGGGTTGTTTCTACAATGACCCAGGGGTACCGCTTACAGTTTATACACACCCCTCCTGTGACTCAGTTGGCTGCTTTTTCGATCATTGCAGACCTGCAGCACAGAGAGGCTCTGCATTCAGAGATCTCCACTCTCCTTGAGAAGAGGGCCATCAGGGAGGTGGGGAGGGAGAACCAGCGGGCGGGGTTTTATTCCCGTTATTTCCTTGTCCCGAAACGGGACGGTACCCTCCGGCCAGTATTAGACCTCAGTTAATCAGTGAATGCATGCGCAACTGGGGCATTTAAGCCCGTGCATGGGCCACATAGTGGTGTGTCTTAAAGAAATATCCACGTCAACTGTCCAAGTGGGATCAGTCCCAGTACATATGAAATATGTAACTGTGTGGAGAGATAGTCTCTTCACTCAGAGATCAAAGGTTACAATGTAACCCAAAGTTTTTCCCCGTCAACTGGAGAGAGGCGTCTCAATAGGCTCTTTGAATTTAACTATTAAATTTAGAATTTCTGTCATTGTCATTGTAAAGACACTGAAAAACCTTGGAAGAAGGTCTCTCCATTGTTACCTAGCCTACCTGTATGTATCAAAATGTATAATTGCGGTCGAGGTATAAATGCTCAGAGGTGTAGTGAGTTTAATTTTTGTAACTTCAAGGCTCTAGGACAAGTGCACTTACATTGATCACTTCCATAAAATAAAACAAGAAATTGGAGAAGATTGAAAAAATTGTGAAAATTAAATTAGGGGACTGATCACAGATGTATTGTCTCTGTGTGTTTTAACATCTATTGTTGCTTTTAATTTGCAGCTATACTTTTAATGAAGCTGACATGTCATGACAGTCAAGCACCCCCCGGGATTCCGGGATTACGGAAGCCAATCAGCGTTGAGCAGCAAGAGACAGGACCCAGCGAAATACTACTCCAGATGAGACTTCTCATCTCAAGCAACGGGCGAAAAAACGCTCTGTCTCTGTCGCTTGGAGCCCGAGCGATTTTTCTCCCAGGCGAATATACGCTCAATCGCCCGTTTGCATTGACTTTGTATGTAAACTCGTCTCTAGCGAAAAAAACAAACAGGTCCGGTGTGAACGCACCTTTAGGAGGGGGCTTCTGTCTGTACTGAGTTGTTTGGACCACTTCAACAGAGGGATATGCAGCCTTTACCTCATCAAGAATGGGGGGAAGGTGTGCCCAGACGGCAGGAGGGCCCTTCTCCTTTGACACGGAAATTGTGCAACAGCATGTGCTCTGCTGGCTCACCAACATACAGAACACCTGTATGGAGTGTCGCCTGTTTCTGGTTAGGGGCAAAGCGCATTGCCTGTATTTCAGTCGAATGTTTGCAGGAATAATTCTCTGAAAAATCAACATGAATCAGGCATTCTTCTTTGGTCATGTTTCGACGCAACTCACGGTAGTGAGAAAACTGCCGTTTAATGTTGAATGTATGCCATTTAAAATGGGTCAGCTGATCCTGAAACATCCCTAAAAGGTCTCCTAACTCTACGTCAATCTTCTTTTTCCTTGTGGCCTTCGTAGACACCTTTTCCTTTTCGTCATCATTGTTTTTCTTTTCTCTGCTGACCATTTCAATGGACCACTGGGTAACGTTGACGTTGTGTCGCAGGTTGCCTTCTGCCTCTATTGCAAACTCCTGCCCTTTGCAAGCAGGACACATGTTATACATGCAGTCCTTTGAATCCAGACTGCAGACAATTTCTGTGACTATATCCTCCAAGTCCACAGTCTTGATTGACCTAAGAGTGTGGAGCTTTTCAGTGAGAAAAGAGAGGTTTTCGTGCATCTTGTAAAAACAGGTTTCCCTGTCACCAAGTGTTGAAGTCACCACCCAGAAGGGACGCATGCGGCAAAACAAGGAGTAGGAGAGAGTACAGTACAGATATTCCTTGAGAAATTTTCTGTGGACGTTTCGCAGCATGTCATTCAAAAATCTCTTCCGTTTCTTTATCTTACTTCTAGTGATTGTTTGTGATTGGCCCGCTATCAGTCAGCTGTTTTCATCCCTTGTCAAGAAGGCAGTGACCCTCTCTTGTAAACGATAGCATAGGCTTCGGTACTTCATTTTGCCAGGGGCGGCTGGCCAATAGAGGGCGATAGGGTGCCGCCCCTCCTCGAGCCACAAAAGAAAAGAAAGATGATAATAAATGTATGGTTATCATCATCATTATTGTCATATATACACACAATATATTAATTATATATAATTTTCACTTGAAACAGCTCGTCCTGCCTCTGAATATCTAATTGGACGCGGTGCGAAGTCACGTTACGGCCCTTTGGGGCGATATCAGTGTGGCTGGAAATCGCCCTGATTCACTCTCATAGACTTCCATGTAAAAGGCTTTTTTTTCTAAATGCAGGCACTCCAGTGCAATCTCTATGGGTTCCAGGAGGCCTTGCCCCAACGTTTTTTCGTCATACGTAAACCACCAAGTATCATTCATGTGCTCCTTGGATGGTCCGATTTCCCATGTCGGGAAGTCGTTCTTCAGCACTTCATTGTGCGTTCATGAGCGTTTAAGTCATAATGTGAAGACAACATGGACATTCACATGAGGCAGCACCACTGCGCAGCGTTCACATCCAAGATCAACATGGCTAATGTTTCCAGCTGATCCAAGAGGCTTTTTTAACCATAAAGGTTTGACCACCTTAACCATATAGGTTAAAAAGAAACAGCGCATAGTGCGTCCAAATTCACACCTGTTCGTTCCTCTCTATGGATTTTCTCCGCAACCGTTAGCGAGAAGCCACTCATATCACATGAAACAGCGGAACGGCAGCTTTGTCGGACACTTGTCCGTAGTCCAATGTTTTCACAGCAAAGAAAAAAAGATAAAGTTACACTAAAATTATGTATAACAGAGCTTTCATACAGCTTTGCACACACATTACTCTTGGATGGATTACTCGTGAATGCAGGGTCGCACAGAAATGCCACGCATATCACATGAAAGCGCAGGACCACACACATCATTGTGCTGTCATCTGTCATGCTATACATACAGATCAATTGTCTACAAAATAAAAATCTGATGAATTTCTTTACAATCCATTATACAGATCTTGTTATCAGTCACTTCATATAGTGAGGAATATCGTATCTTACCACGTCTTAGTCTTGCCTTTGTTTCTCCCTGTCTATCCACATTTGTAGTCCGGCTTTTAAGATGCAAATATCTCCATATTGTCCAGTTGACACTCCATCAAACTTTGTATGACAAGACCAGCCATTTCACCTTTGCGCAGTCAGACAACTGAGGCGTAATTATGCATGCTGACAGGGCAGTAGTCACCTTATACATTGAGGGGGACACGTGCCCCCCATTGCCCAAAATGCCCCCCCAATATATAACTGAAACTGAAAAACAACAATAAAAAAAATGTTCAGGTCAGGTCAAAGAGCAGTGATACTATGTGATGTGCATTGTATTAAGTTGTAGGGTATGCCTGCATTTATTTCTTTAATCAGAACACAAAATGAATTTCCACTTAGCTATAATAAAATGTTTTCTGATTAAGGCTGACAATGACTCAGTGAATAAGGACCCCATGGCCTTAGCAGGTGGTCCTCTCCTTCTGCCCTGTCAGCGGTACCTACCCCGCAGGGAAGCCTCCAACTGGAGTCTGAGATCCCCTCGACCCCATGTCCAGGCCTCTGGAGTTGGTGCCGGCTGAGACCGAGGCGGCATTGACCCCCTAGAGCCCGTGACACGCCTGGCAAGGCCCCCTGAGACCTCCTTTGCACAGTCTCTATCCCCCTGCTGAAGCTGGGATTGAGACAGCCACAAGTGGCGCCTAACCACCCAGAAGGAAGCCAATGCACTGCCTGCTGCCCCAGCCTGCTCCTTCATCACCGAGGAGAGGCACGAGGAGGCCGTCTGCAGCTCCTCACCTACACTGGTGTCATCCTGAACCCGACGAGACAAGTCGCAGAGGTAAAGAGAAAGAATAGCTCCAGTATTGGCCAGCCGAGTCTGCACCGCCATAGCCTTATGTAGCTGGAGGGAGAAACTAGTGGGTTGAGGGTTCGGTCCACTGGGGGAAGTGGCCCACAGGCAATCTGGTCCCTGTCATGCACATTGGAAAACCGACGACATGTTGCAGACCACTTGTGAGCAGCCGCCGGAGAATGGAACTGCTGGCACAGCAGCTCTTTAAAGTCAGGTAGGAGGGGCACCTGGGTAGATGCAGGGCGCACCTCAATATCTTCCTCAAACCTAGAGGATGCGGCTCGGGGGTTCTCAGGGAGGGCAACGCCCAGAGCCCTGGAAGCCCTGTTAATCACCTCCTCAAAATGGCGGGCTAACTCCCCTCTTGTTACTTCGCCCACTGTCTGCTGTGCACAAGAGAGGTCATTGTCCTCAGAGGAAAAGGCGGTTTCCACATCCACGTCTTCCTCCTCAGCCGCGGGCAATACGCCGGGGAAAAACTCCGCTAAAGCCAGTAGTCAGAGACCTCCGGCTCAACCAGACCAGGACAGACAATGCTCAACGTGGACCTCACCGAGCGCGTCAGCTCACGAGCTGCGAGCAATACGCCGGGGAGAAACTCCACCAAAGCCGGGAGCCAGAGACCTCCGGCTCGACCAGACCAGGACAGACAATGCCCAACGTGGACCGGTGAGAGAACAGTCAGCACTCAGCGTGTATCTACCAAGCGCGTTAGCTCACGAGCCGCGAGCAATACGCTGGGAATAACACACAGCCACTGCTGCCGGGAGCCAGAAAACCTCCGGCTCGACCAGGCAGGATGATGACTCTGCTGACACAGGGCAGAAAGAGCTCTAGGACACAGCAATCCAGGGAGGCTGCCAAAGACAGACGCCCCGCCTTACACAGGTAAGCGGACTTAAAGCTGTACACCTTGCTTCTCTTTCCTTACAACTCA
Organism: Epinephelus awoara; assembly: GCA_035609425.1. NCBI lineage: Eukaryota > Metazoa > Chordata > Actinopteri > Perciformes > Serranidae > Epinephelus > Epinephelus awoara. The sequence goes on along the minus strand of CM069294.1, from coordinate 41,762,430 downwards.
ATTCTTTTCTTCTTCTTTTTGCAATACGGATTGTGAGACACTGCGCCCTGACGCACAAGTGGAGATCAAACAATCAGTGATTACACGCCAGCGCAGGCGCTTTATAGCTACAATGGGGCGTGGCCGGGCAAGCCGGTGTGTCTTAAAGAATTATCCACGTACCCTGACAAGCAGGGGGACTCATACCCCGTACATATGGAATATGTAACCCAGTGGAGAGATAGTCTCGAGACGATAGAGAACTCTCCAATACATTTACAGTGAGATAAAATTGGAGTATTCCCTGGAAAGATAACAATGGAGAGACCTTCTTCCAAGGAGTTTCAGTGTCTTTACGATGACAGTAGCAGAAATTCTAAATGACAAAGTTAAATTCAAAGAGCCTGTTGAGACGCCTCTCTGCAGTTGACAGGGAAAAACTCTCCAATAAATTTACAGTGAGATAAAATTGGAGTATTGCAAAACTCTGTCAAAGTACACCAAGGCATACATTTTCGTTTCCAAATATTTATTTGAAAAAAAAAACATTCATATGTTTAATAAAAAAACATTTTGTTAATAATAAAAAACGAATGTAATCTCAACAGTGACCGCGCCAGCCGACGGGACTGCAGCGCTTGTAATCCTGGCGGTCCTAGTGTAAAGCACCACGGACAGCGCCAATGCATCTATCACTGTAGCTCAGAGGCTCTGGGGCCTGAGTCAGAGCATGTGAGCGGAGCTGGAGCTGCCTCAACCATAGGTTATTGGTAGGAAGAAAAATGGCTGCTGAAAAAACTGTCACTGTCAGCTGCCTCCAAGCACCGCAACGATCTGCCAGGCCGTCATATGTAACTTCATTGTTTATGCTGCCCGTGTGCTCAGAAGCACACAATGAATGCATTTGAGTAATTTCTGAGACGTTATGATAAAATAAAATAAAAATTACAGACTACAGTGTAAAATAGGACTGACAACCTCTCCAATGTCTCATGTCAATTAATTAACACTATTTGTCGCTTTTTATAATGCCTTCCTTTCTTTTCTTTTTTTTTTGCTGCTGCTGCGCTCCTGCGCCGTGTCTCCAGTTGAAAGTGGTGATTTGCTAAATACATTCTACAATAATAAATTAGATTAACATTTGGTCTATAATATTGTTTTTATATATTACGCATTTTCATGAAAAACCTTAAGAATAAAAGAAATAAACACCGAAATAATTAGTGTAAACTTTTTTTTAAATTGATATTCCTCCTCTCTGATATACTAACACACATACACACACGCACGCACGCACACGCACGCACGCGCACGCAGACACACGGCTGTGCGGTCACTGTACATTCGTTTTTTATTAATAACAAAATGTTTTTTTATTGACCGTATGAATGGTTTCGTTTTGAAATAAATATTTGGAAACGAAAATGCATGCTTTGGTGTACTTTGACAGAGTTTTGCAATATGTATAGCTACCTGTTTGTATCAAAATGTATAATTTTCGGCTGCTGCCGCAGTCGGAGGTATAAACGCTCAGACAGATGTATTGTCTCTGTGTGTTTTTACATCTATTGTTGCTTTTAATTTCAGCTATACTTTTTAACTTTTTATGAAGCTGACATGTCATGACAGTCAAGCACCCCCCATTGCTTCAATGACGTCATCAAAGCGAAAAAGCAAGTCTGTTGATTTCTGCCACATTGACGAGCGATTGCAACTGAGCGATGAAGCGATATCAAAGGGGCGAACCGAGCGACAGCGAAAAAAAAACAGGTCCGGTGTGAATGCACCTTAAGCCTGTGACGTCACGGCATGTAGAGATAGATCCAGATATCTGGTCAAGTTTGCCTAACTGAAAGCTTTTCTTTCACTTTCATGGGTTACATATTGGACTGGTTTGAAAAGAATTACTGTGAGTAATGAGTTCACACAGTAGGCCCTATTTTAGTGTTAAGCATTAAATTTAATCCATTTATCCATTGTGTTCTTTGTGATCAAATAATGTGTGTTTTTGTTTGTTTGACTTTAAAAGGATGTATGTCCATGTGTCGGAGCATCCCATTAGCCCATAAGTGCATAATTTGACTTCATATGTTCACTTAGATGTCTTCTTTGTGATGAAAGGATGTATGTCCGTGTGTGTCAGAGCATCCTAGTCTGTAAGTGAGGTTTTGACTTGAAATGTTTCAATTCCAAGTTGGAAATTAAATGGTTAACAGTATGTCCGCTTAACTATGTTACTTGTGTCAACAATGTGAATGTCACTGTCAACTATACACTTTTTTAGTTAAAATAACCCAAATTATCCTTTTTTCATAATTTAAAGTAGTTGGCATAATGCACACATGATATGTCAAAAAGTAAATGAAATTAACTGTATGATAGATTTATGATTTAAAAAAAACTCCTCTCCCTTAATGACAGTGGTTCGCATACTGCATGCTTATCAGAAAAGAAATGGTAAGTTAAAATGTTTTTTTTTTTTTTTAAAAAGCCAAGCGATATTTGACAGAATAGACTCAAAAGGGATCAAAACTAAATATTAGTCTATTCAGTTCATCTTTTTTAAGTCATTTTGTGTCTCGTATAGGTCACTTTTTGCCTTCTTTGGTTGTTTTGTGACTAATCACCTGTAATAATAGAAATAGCTATTAATGGTTTAAGTTAACAAAATAATCACAAATATTACTGAACTATACATTTGTAGATTTGCGTCTTAGTAAACAATCTGTATCTGTGCTCTACTTGTTGACAGTCATCAGTTGTTTTACTGGTGATTTACAATGGTCCACCCAATGATAAATATGTGACTACGGTCCTGCATCACAGCGCAGCTGCTCAGAGTTTCATTTGCAACAAACGGCAGAAATATGTTGAAAAACTTTCTCTGGGTCAGACTCTGGACCAGAGTCAGGTGGTGGCTCAGCTGGTACAGCCTCTCCTCTGTAGCGATGTCAACCGTGTTGGTGGCCACGACAAAGTTGCGGAGGTCTCCATCAAAAGTGATGCCACCATCCTCCTCCAGGCACCGACCCGCTTCTCCCCAGACAGAGAACAACAGACTGGTCACCAAGATCAAATTCTTGCAGTGGTGGCAGCAAAATGCTCACACACTGACGGTCATCATGGCTCTCTGGTCTCCTCCACAGTGTCACTAGTCGTGCGTAAAAGCGCAGTGCGCCTTTATTGAACAGTGCTGAAAGAGGGAGGGAGCGCCCAGCGAAAACCAAAACTAATATTTTTATTTCTATATAATGATTTTTGCAACATTGCTATTTTCACTCAGTTGCATTTATACCATTTTTATTACCATGTTTAGAGACAGAGTCTATACACCACATAACCAGTGTGATATGAGTTTCAGGCGATGACAGCCTCGAGCAGACTAGAAAGCGTTTAATGAATACACCTTAGCTAATTAATTCACATGATATCCTCATCAAGAAGAACCAAAAGCCGGCTGAGTAAACCGATTCTCAATAAGGCTGCTGATGGAGGAAAAACTGTCCACGTGAATACAGCAAAGAGCAGAAAACAAAACACACACATTTCAAAAAAAAAAAAAAAAAAAGATCCGTAGCGTGTTTACCAAATAAATTTCCGGTTTAATAAACTGTCAAAAACTAATAGATGGCATTATCTCCAGTGGAGGACTGGCTGATGATGACGTAATGAGAGCTCTGAGGTCAGACGTGTTGTTACGGACCTGATGGTACCATGGTTGCTATGTTGTTTCTAGGTGCATCATTTCACACATTTAATCATTTGAACCAAAACAAACTTTCTGTCGGAGAGAAAAGCAGCAGCTCAACTTTCACTCGACGATGTTTCTGGAAAACAGACTACAAACTGAGACCTTTTGCTTCTGGACCTCATCTTAAGACCTGCTGTCACTGACAAACGGACTCATTCGCGGTAGACGTGAGATTTTGACACTTTCTTAAAGCCCAGCTCAGGTTGGTATTTTACCGTTAAGACTTGACAAAAATGTACTGATGTAGGCACTATGTAACCAATATTGGCAATGTTTTGCCTACATCACTAGGCTACTATTTTATTGTAAATGAATCAGATAGGACTGACGTTTGACTGTTACCAAGTCTGAATAGGTAAATCTAAAACTACTTTCTTTGGTTTACCAACTGTCTGTTTTATCTGTCCAACAAGCAGCCCAGCATAAACCTGCTAATAAAAATATAGCAATATATTTTTTAACTTCTTGGTGATGTAGGCCATCAGTGCTGCAAGCAGTGACACAAGCACTGAAGCCTTATTATTTGAATATGCTCATAATTCAACCATTTTCTTAATATTCAGGATATTTTTCATTAATGAGTATTTTACACTAAACCTCAATGAAATAACGTGATGTCATCATACTGTGAGAGCAACAGAGACGTGTGAATCGTGGAGATTTTTCTTGAAAAAAAATGCTGATATGGTGCTGGCTTTTTCTCGTTCAGCAAGAGAGTGTAAAATTGGCATGTTGTTAAATATCTGGCAAAAATGTCCCTCTGGAAAAGACAGCTATGTCTACTGTGTGCATGAGCAGATCATGAGACAATGGGCCCCCAGGCACAGATATGCAAAAGGCCCCACCACCTCTCCTTCACAGGGTCAGGGTGGTTTTGCCTCTTTTGTTGTTTGTGTTTCTCTGTAGTCTTGTTTCTTTATTTTATTTTCATTTAATCTTTAATTAATCAGGCAGTCTCATTGAGATCAAGATCTCTTTTTCAAGAGAGACCTGAGAACAAAGCAGCATCCATAACAACAAAAACACACAGACACAAACAGGAACAACACAACAAAAAACAATTACATGAATCATGAAAAACATCAGATAGTGAAGCTTTAAAAACTCCAAGAGGAACAAGAGATTCAAGTTTGAGGGTCGATTGTAACTCTTTCCATTTATAAGGTGCATAGTACCTGAAACCAGATCTACCAACATTTGTGCGCATGCAGGGGATATCTAAGGTTGGGTAGTTACTGGATTCTGCACTGTAGTTACTGGATTTGAAAGAGAGAAGAGATGTGAGGTAGTTTGGTAGCTTTAACAGTAGAGCTCTATAAATAAATAACATATTTCTTCTTGTCTGTAAGGAAGTCCATCCAACTGTTTGATACAGAGAACAATGATGAGTACGAGTATGAGTATGTTGTGTCTCTGAGGTCATTTTTGTCTCTAAACAGTCATTTTATGTCTTAATAACAGTTCCGAAAAATTCTGCATAAAATGTCCGATATATTATTAATAAAATGTCTAAGAAAAATAGATGAAATGTCCGAAAAAAAATACTGAGAAAATGTCCGAAATATTACTAATAAAATGTCCGACAAAAATTGATAAAATGTCGAAGAAATTATTAATGAATTGACCGAATAATTATTGATAACATGTCCGAAAAATATTAATAAAATGTCTGAAAAAATATTAATAAAATGTCAGACATATATATGTTAATGTCCGTCAAATATTAATAAAATGGCCGAAAAATTGTTAATAAAATGTCTGAAAAATAGTCATAAAATATCAGAAGAATTATGAATAAAACGTCCGACAAATATTGATAAAATATTTGACAAATATTGATAAAATGTCCTAAAACACCATTAAGGGTCAATTGATGTTGTTTAAGTCATTTTATGTCTAGTTTAAGTAATACTGTGGCTCTCTGAGATCATTTTGTGTCTGTCTTAAGTCATTTAGTCTTTTTCAAGGGCCGTCCACACCAAGAACTATAACTATAAATATAACTATAAATATACAGTTTTAAAAATCGTTTCTAAACTCAAGTGTTTGGCAGCGTCCACACTACAACTATAACGACAACGATAGCGGTGGACGATATCGTTTGGATCACTTTCAGAGCGATTTGATGAATGATAGAAACACTGACAGCCAATCAAAATCCATCCGAAATGACAGGTCGAGACGTTCATCACATCATGTATACCCACTACGAAAGCTCCAGGATTTCCATACACCCACTTAAACATGTGCAAAGATCCGTTACAATATAGTTTTGTGACAGAACTTTAACTTCAGTGATTTTGTTTTGCAAATACCGGGTAAATAACTGCAATAAAATACATTTTGCAGGGGAATGCGTCTCCTCTTATCCCCTCCATTCATAAAATTCAGGAGCCAGGATGAAGTTACTGAGGGGGGCAAATCTTTATTATGCAACATAGGTTCACACAGTGAGTTATGAAGAGCGCGCAGCCGTGCGTAATTGTCGCGCGTAATGACAGCTCGTCGCCGGTGAAACACAATAAACTGCACGTCTTCATTCATGTTTGTCTCATGACAGATGGAGCGTACAGACAGACAGACAGACAGACAGACAGACAGACAGACAAGTGGAGCAAGCGGCAAATTGGTTTTCTTTTTCTGTCTCGCAACATACAGCAATAACAGGTCATCAGTATCACCTGCCGACCGCACCGAGCAGTGTGTGTTTGGCGTAACCTAGCAACGCGACGATATCGTTCATTGGTGTGGAGGCTGACATTGTTATCGTTATAGTTAATGTCACAGTTATCTTTCTTGGTGTGGACGGCCCTTTAAGGTCATTTTATGTCTCGTTGAGGTCACTTTGTGTCTTCTGTGGTTGTTTGGTGACTGATCATGTTACGGTTTGGCTTGATAACCACGGGACCCAAGTAGCAGGAGACAGGCGAAGTGAAAGTTCTACACAGTTTATTACAAACGCCGCTAAACACAAAAAACGGCTGCAAGCCGCTAAATACAAAAACTGTTTTAGCGACAGAACTGCTGCCCGGTGGTGGCTGGAGGCGAGGGCTCCGGAGAACCAAGAGCGGCGAGGCAGTACACTACAAAAACAGAGACAAAAGCACAAGTCAGTGGGGTTGATCCACGAGAGAAAAAGGCAAAAACACCCGAGCCGCCACCAATACATGCATCAAAAAACAGAGGATCATCAAATTCTTGCAGTGGTGGCAGCAAAATGCTCACACACTGACGGTCATCATGGCTCTCTGGTCTCCTCCACAGTGTCACTAGTCGTGCGTAAAAGCGCAGTGCGCCTTTATTGAACAGTGCTGAAAGAGGGAGGGAGCGCCCAGCGAAAACCAAAACTAATATTTTTATTTCTATATAATGATTTTTGCAACATTGCTATTTTCACTCAGTTGCATTTATACCATTTTTATTACCATGTTTAGAGACAGAGTCTATACACCACATAACCAGTGTGATATGAGTTTCAGGCGATGACAGCCTCGAGCAGACTAGAAAGCGTTTAATGAATACACCTTAGCTAATTAATTCACATGATATCCTCATCAAGAAGAACCAAAAGCCGGCTGAGTAAACCGATTCTCAATAAGGCTGCTGATGGAGGAAAAACTGTCCACGTGAATACAGTAAAGAGCAGAAAACAAAACACACACATTTCAAAAAAAAAAAAAAAAAAAAAAGATCCGTAGCGTGTTTAACAAATAAATTTCCGGTTTAATAAACTGTCAAAAACTAATAGATGGCATTATCTCCAGTGGAGGACTGGCTGATGATGACGTAATGAGAGCTCTGAGGTCAGACGTGTTGTTACGGACCTGATGGTACCATGGTTGCTATGTTGTCTCTAGGTGCATCATTTCACACATTTAATCATTTGAACCAAAACAAACTTTCTGTCGGAGAGAAAAGCAGCAGCTCAACTTTCACTCGACGATGTTTCTGGAAAACAGACTACAAACTGAGACCTTTTGCTTCTGGACCTCATCTTAAGACCTGCTGTCACTGACAAACGGACTCATTCGCGGTAGACGTGAGATTTTGACACTTTCTTAAAGCCCAGCTCAGGTTGGTATTTTACCGTTAAGACTTGACAAAAATGTACTGATGTAGGCACTATGTAACCAATATTGGCAATGTTTTGCCTACATCACTAGGCTACTATTTTATTGTAAATGAATCAGATAGGACTGACGTTTGACTGTTACCAAGTCTGAATAGGTAAATCTAAAACTACTTTCTTTGGTTTACCAACTGTCTGTTTTATCTGTCCAACAAGCAGCCCAGCATAAACCTGCTAATAAAAATATAGCAATATATTTTTTAACTTCTTGGTGATGTAGGCCATCAGTGCTGCAAGCAGTGACACAAGCACTGAAGCCTTATTATTTGAATATGCTCATAATTCAACCATTTTCTTAATATTCAGGATATTTTTCATTAATGAGTATTTTACACTAAACCTCAATGAAATAACGTAATGTCATCATACTGTGAGAGCAACAGAGACGTGTGAATCGTGGAGATTTTTCTTGAAAAAAAATGCTGATATGGTGCTGGCTTTTTCTCGTTCAGCAAGAGAGTGTAAAATTGGCATGTTGTTAAATATCTGGCAAAAATGTCCCTCTGGAAAAGACAGCTATGTCTACTGTGTGCATGAGCAGATCATGAGACAATGGGCCCCCAGGCACAGATATGCAAAAGGCCCCACCACCTCTCCTTCACAGGGTCAGGGTGGTTTTGCCTCTTTTGTTGTTTGTGTTTCTCTGTAGTCTTGTTTCTTTATTTTATTTTCATTTAATCTTTAATTAATCAGGCAGTCTCATTGAGATCAAGATCTCTTTTTCAAGAGAGACCTGAGAACAAAGCAGCATCCATAACAACAAAAACACACAGACACAAACAGGAACAACACAACAAAAAACAATTACATGAATCATGAAAAACATCAGATAGTGAAGCTTTAAAAACTCCAAGAGGAACAAGAGATTCAAGTTTGAGGGTCGATTGTAACTCTTTCCATTTATAAGGTGCATAGTACCTGAAACCAGATCTACCAACATTTGTGCGCATGCAGGGGATATCTAAGGTTGGGTAGTTACTGGATTCTGCACTGTAGTTACTGGATTTGAAAGAGAGAAGAGATGTGAGGTAGTTTGGTAGCTTTAACAGTAGAGCTCTATAAATAAATAACATATTTCTTCTTGTCTGTAAGGAAGTCCATCCAACTGTTTGATACAGAGAACAATGATGAGTACGAGTATGAGTATGTTGTGTCTCTGAGGTCATTTTTGTCTCTAAACAGTCATTTTTTGTCTTAATAACAGTTCCGAAAAATTCTGCATAAAATGTCCGATATATTATTAATAAAATGTCTAAGAAAAATAGATGAAATGTCCGAAAAAAAATACTGAGAAAATGTCCGAAATATTACTAATAAAATGTCCGACAAAAATTGATAAAATGTCGAAGAAATTATTAATGAATTGACCGAATAATTATTGATAACATGTCCGAAAAATATTAATAAAATGTCTGAAAAAATATTAATAAAATGTCAGACATATATATGTTAATGTCCGTCAAATATTAATAAAATGGCCGAAAAATTGTTAATAAAATGTCTGAAAAATAGTCATAAAATATCAGAAGAATTATGAATAAAACGTCCGACAAATATTGATAAAATATTTGACAAATATTGATAAAATGTCCTAAAACACCATTAAGGGTCAATTGATGTTGTTTAAGTCATTTTATGTCTAGTTTAAGTAATACTGTGGCTCTCTAAGATCATTTTGTGTCTGTCTTAAGTCATTTAGTCTTTTTCAAGGGCCGTCCACACCAAGAACTATAACTATAAATATAACTATAAATATACAGTTTTAAAAATCGTTTCTAAACTCAAGTGTTTGGCAGCATCCACACTACAACTATAACGACAACGATAGCGGTGGACGATATCGTTTGGATCACTTTCAGAGCGATTTGATGAATGATAGAAACACTGACAGCCAATCAAAATCCATCCGAAATGACAGGTCGAGACGTTCATCACATCATGTATACCCACTACGAAAGCTCCAGGATTTCCATACACCCACTTAAACATGTGCAAAGATCCGTAACAATATAGTTTTGTGACAGAACTTTAACTTCAGTGATTTTGTTTTGCAAATACCGGGTAAATAACTGCAATAAAATACATTTTGCAGGGGAATGCGTCTCCTCTTATCCCCTCCATTCATAAAATTCAGGAGCCAGGATGAAGTTACTGAGGGGGGCAAATCTTTATTATGCAACATAGGTTCACACAGTGAGTTATGAAGAGCGCGCAGCCGTGCGTAATTGTCGCGCGTAATGACAGCTCGTCGCCGGTGAAAAAACACAATAAACTGCACGTCTTCATTCATGTTTGTCTCATGACAGATGGAGCGTACAGACAGACAGACAGACAGACAGACAGACAGACAGGTGGAGCAAGCGGCAAATTGGTTTTCTTTTTCTGTCTCGCAACATACAGCAATAACAGGTCATCAGTATCACCTGCCGACCGCACCGAGCAGTGTGTGTTTGGCGTAACCTAGCAACGCGACGATATCGTTCATTGGTGTGGAGGCTGGCATTGTTATCGTTATAGTTAATGTCACAGTTATCTTTCTTGGTGTGGACGGCCCTTTAAGGTCATTTTATGTCTCGTTGAGGTCACTTTGTGTCTTCTGTGGTTGTTTGGTGACTGATCATGTTACGGTTTGGCTTTATAACCACGGGACCCAAGTAGCAGGAGACAGGCGAAGTGAAAGTTCTACACAGTTTATTACAAACGCCGCTAAACACAAAAAACGGCTGCAAGCCGCTAAATACAAAAACTGTTTTAGCGACAGAACTGCTGCCCGGTGGTGGCTGGAGGCGAGGGCTCCGGAGAACCAAGAGCGGCGAGGCAGTACACTACAAAAACAGAGACAAAAGCACAAGTCAGTGGGGTTGATCCACGAGAGAAAAAGGCAAAAACACCCGAGCCGCCACCAATACATGCATCAAAAAACAGAGGATCATCAAATTCTTGCAGTGGTGGCAGCAAAATGCTCACACACTGACGGTCATCATGGCTCTCTGGTCTCCTCCACAGTGTCACTAGTCGTGCGTAAAAGCGCAGTGCGCCTTTATTGAACAGTGCTGAAAGAGGGAGGGAGCGCCCAGCGAAAACCAAAACTAATATTTTTATTTCTATATAATGATTTTTGCAACATTGCTATTTTCACTCAGTTGCATTTATACCATTTTTATTACCATGTTTAGAGACAGAGTCTATACACCACATAACCAGTGTGATATGAGTTTCAGGCGATGACAGCCTCGAGCAGACTAGAAAGCGTTTAATGAATACACCTTAGCTAATTAATTCACATGATATCCTCATCAAGAAGAACCAAAAGCCGGCTGAGTAAACCGATTCTCAATAAGGCTGCTGATGGAGGAAAAACTGTCCACGTGAATACAGTAAAGAGCAGAAAACAAAACACACACATTTCAAAAAAAAAAAAAAAAAAAAAGATCCGTAGCGTGTTTAACAAATAAATTTCCGGTTTAATAAACTGTCAAAAACTAATAGATGGCATTATCTCCAGTGGAGGACTGGCTGATGATGACGTAATGAGAGCTCTGAGGTCAGACGTGTTGTTACGGACCTGATGGTACCATGGTTGCTATGTTGTCTCTAGGTGCATCATTTCACACATTTAATCATTTGAACCAAAACAAACTTTCTGTCGGAGAGAAAAGCAGCAGCTCAACTTTCACTCGACGATGTTCTGGAAAACAGACTACAAACTGAGACCTTTTGCTTCTGGACCTCATCTTAAGACCTGCTGTCACTGACAAACGGACTCATTCGCGGTAGACGTGAGATTTTGACACTTTCTTAAAGCCCAGCTCAGGTTGGTATTTTACCGTTAAGACTTGACAAAAATGTACTGATGTAGGCACTATGTAACCAATATTGGCAATGTTTTGCCTACATCACTAGGCTACTATTTTATTGTAAATGAATCAGATAGGACTGACGTTTGACTGTTACCAAGTCTGAATAGGTAAATCTAAAACTACTTTCTTTGGTTTACCAACTGTCTGTTTTATCTGTCCAACAAGCAGCCCAGCATAAACCTGCTAATAAAAATATAGCAATATATTTTTTAACTTCTTGGTGATGTAGGCCATCAGTGCTGCAAGCAGTGACACAAGCACTGAAGCCTTATTATTTGAATATGCTCATAATTCAACCATTTTCTTAATATTCAGGATATTTTTCATTAATGAGTATTTTACACTAAACCTCAATGAAATAACGTGATGTCATCATACTGTGAGAGCAACAGAGACGTGTGAATCGTGGAGATTTTTCTTGAAAAAAAATGCTGATATGGTGCTGGCTTTTTCTCGTTCAGCAAGAGAGTGTAAAATTGGCATGTTGTTAAATATCTGGCAAAAATGTCCCTCTGGAAAAGACAGCTATGTCTACTGTGTGCATGAGCAGATCATGAGACAATGGGCCCCTAGGCACAGATATGCAAAAGGCCCCACCACCTCTCCTTCACAGGGTCAGGGTGGTTTTGCCTCTTTTGTTGTTTGTGTTTCTCTGTAGTCTTGTTTCTTTATTTTATTTTCATTTAATCTTTAATTAATCAGGCAGTCTCATTGAGATCAAGATCTCTTTTTCAAGAGAGACCTGAGAACAAAGCAGCATCCATAACAACAAAAACACACAGACACAAACAGGAACAACACAACAAAAAACAATTACATGAATCATGAAAAACATCAGATAGTGAAGCTTTAAAAACTCCAAGAGGAACAAGAGATTCAAGTTTGAGGGTCGATTGTAACTCTTTCCATTTATAAGGTGCATAGTACCTGAAACCAGATCTACCAACATTTGTGCGCATGCAGGGGATATCTAAGGTTGGGTAGTTACTGGATTCTGCACTGTAGTTACTGGATTTGAAAGAGAGAAGAGATGTGAGGTAGTTTGGTAGCTTTAACAGTAGAGCTCTATAAATAAATAACATATTTCTTCTTGTCTGTAAGGAAGTCCATCCAACTGTTTGATACAGAGAACAATGATGAGTACGAGTATGAGTATGTTGTGTCTCTGAGGTCATTTTTGTCTCTAAACAGTCTTTTTATGTCTTAATAACAGTTCCGAAAAATTCTGCATAAAATGTCCGATATATTATTAATAAAATGTCTAAGAAAAATAGGTGAAATGTCCGAAAAAAATACTGAGAAAATGTCCGAAATATTACTAATAAAATGTCCGACAAAAATTGATAAAATATCGAAGAAATTATTAATGAATTGACCGAATAATTATTGATAACATGTCCGAAAAATATTAATAAAATGTCTGAAAAAATATTAATAAAATGTCAGACATATATATGTTAATGTCCGTCAAATATTAATAAAATGGCCGAAAAATTGTTAATAAAATGTCTGAAAAATATTCATAAAATATCAGAAGAATTATGAATAAAACGTCCGACAAATATTGATAAAATATTTGACAAATATTGATAAAATGTCCTAAAACACCATTAAGGGTCAATTGATGTTGTTTAAGTCATTTTATGTCTAGTTTAAGTGATACTGTGGCTCTCTAAGATCATTTTGTATCTGTCTTAAGTCATTTAGTCTTTTTCAAGGGCCGTCCACACCAAGAACTATAACTATAAATATAACTATAAATATACAGTTTTAAAAATCGTTTCTAAACTCAAGTGTTTGGCAGCATCCACACTACAACTATAACGACAACGATAGCGGTGGACGATATCGTTTGGATCACTTTCAGAGCGATTTGATGAATGATAGAAACACTGACAGCCAATCAAAATCCATCCGAAATGACAGGTCGAGACGTTCATCACATCATGTATACCCACTACGAAAGCTCCAGGATTTCCATACACCCACTTAAACATGTGCAAAGATCCGTTACAATATAGTTTTGTGACAGAACTTTAACTTCAGTGATTTTGTTTTGCAAATACCGGGTAAATAACTGCAATAAAATACATTTTGCAGGGGAATGCGTCTCCTCTTATCCCCTCCATTCATAAAATTCAGGAGCCAGGATGAAGTTACTGAGGGGGGCAAATCTTTATTATGCAACATAGGTTCACACAGTGAGTTATGAAGAGCGCGCAGCCGTGCGTAATTGTCGCGCGTAATGACAGCTCGTCGCCGGTGAAACACAATAAACTGCACGTCTTCATTCAAGTTTGTCTCATGACAGATGGAGCGTACAGACAGACAGACAGACAGACAGACAGACAGGTGGAGCAAGCGGCAAATTGGTTTTCTTTTTCTGTCTCGCAACATACAGCAATAACAGGTCATCAGTATCACCTGCCGACCGCACCGAGCAGTGTGTGTTTGGCGTAACCTAGCAACGCGACGATATCGTTCATTGGTGTGGAGGCTGCCATTGTTATCGTTATAGTTAATGTCACAGTTATCTTTCTTGGTGTGGACGGCCCTTTAAGGTCATTTTATGTCTCGTTGAGGTCACTTTGTGTCTTCTGTGGTTGTTTGGTGACTGATCATGTTACGGTTTGGCTTTATAACCACGGGACCCAAGTAGCAGGAGACAGGCGAAGTGAAAGTTCTACACAGTTTATTACAAACGCCGCTAAACACAAAAAACGGCTGCAAGCCGCTAAATACAAAAACTGTTTTAGCGACAGAACTGCTGCCCGGTGGTGGCTGGAGGCGAGGGCTCCGGAGAACCAAGAGCGGCGAGGCAGTACACTACAAAAACAGAGACAAAAGCACAAGTCAGTGGGGTTGATCCACGAGAGAAAAAGGCAAAAACACCCGAGCCGCCACCAATACATGCATCAAAAAACAGAGGATCATCAAATTCTTGCAGTGGTGGCAGCAAAATGCTCACACACTGACGGTCATCATGGCTCTCTGGTCTCCTCCACAGTGTCACTAGTCGTGCGTAAAAGCGCAGTGCGCCTTTATTGAACAGTGCTGAAAGAGGGAGGGAGCGCCCAGCGAAAACCAAAACTAATATTTTTATTTCTATATAATGATTTTTGCAACATTGCTATTTTCACTCAGTTGCATTTATACCATTTTTATTACCATGTTTAGAGACAGAGTCTATACACCACATAACCAGTGTGATATGAGTTTCAGGCGATGACAGCCTCGAGCAGACTAGAAAGCGTTTAATGAATACACCTTAGCTAATTAATTCACATGATATCCTCATCAAGAAGAACCAAAAGCCGGCTGAGTAAACCGATTCTCAATAAGGCTGCTGATGGAGGAAAAACTGTCCACGTGAATACAGTAAAGAGCAGAAAACAAAACACACACATTTCAAAAAAAAAAAAAAAAAAAAGATCCGTAGCGTGTTTAACAAATAAATTTCCGGTTTAATAAACTGTCAAAAACTAATAGATGGCATTATCTCCAGTGGAGGACTGGCTGATGATGACGTAATGAGAGCTCTGAGGTCAGACGTGTTGTTACGGACCTGATGGGGCCATGGTTGCTATGTTGTCTCTAGGTGCATCATTTCACACATTTAATCATTTGAACCAAAACAAACTTTCTGTCGGAGAGAAAAGCAGCAGCTCAACTTTCACTCGACGATGTTTCTGGAAAACAGACTACAAACTGAGACCTTTTGCTTCTGGACCTCATCTTAAGACCTGCTGTCACTGACAAACGGACTCATTCGCGGTAGACGTGAGATTTTGACACTTTCTTAAAGCCCAGCTCAGGTTGGTATTTTACCGTTAAGACTTGACAAAAATGTACTGATGTAGGCACTATGTAACCAATATTGGCAATGTTTTGCCTACATCACTAGGCTACTATTTTATTGTAAATGAATCAGATAGGACTGACGTTTGACTGTTACCAAGTCTGAATAGGTAAATCTAAAACTACTTTCTTTGGTTTACCAACTGTCTGTTTTATCTGTCCAACAAGCAGCCCAGCATAAACCTGCTAATAAAAATATAGCAATATATTTTTTAACTTCTTGGTGATGTAGGCCATCAGTGCTGCAAGCAGTGACACAAGCACTGAAGCCTTATTATTTGAATATGCTCATAATTCAACCATTTTCTTAATATTCAGGATATTTTTCATTAATGAGTATTTTACACTAAACCTCAATGAAATAACGTGATGTCATCATACTGTGAGAGCAACAGAGACGTGTGAATCGTGGAGATTTTTCTTGAAAAAAAATGCTGATATGGTGCTGGCTTTTTCTCGTTCAGCAAGAGAGTGTAAAATTGGCATGTTGTTAAATATCTGGCAAAAATGTCCCTCTGGAAAAGACAGCTATGTCTACTGTGTGCATGAGCAGATCATGAGACAATGGGCCCCCAGGCACAGATATGCAAAAGGCCCCACCACCTCTCCTTCACAGGGTCAGGGTGGTTTTGCCTCTTTTGTTGTTTGTGTTTCTCTGTAGTCTTGTTTCTTTATTTTATTTTCATTTAATCTTTAATTAATCAGGCAGTCTCATTGAGATCAAGATCTCTTTTTCAAGAGAGACCTGAGAACAAAGCAGCATCCATAACAACAAAAACACACAGACACAAACAGGAACAACACAACAAAAAACAATTACATGAATCATGAAAAACATCAGATAGTGAAGCTTTAAAAACTCCAAGAGGAACAAGAGATTCAAGTTTGAGGGTCGATTGTAACTCTTTCCATTTATAAGGTGCATAGTACCTGAAACCAGATCTACCAACATTTGTGCGCATGCAGGGGATATCTAAGGTTGGGTAGTTACTGGATTCTGCACTGTAGTTACTGGATTTGAAAGAGAGAAGAGATGTGAGGTAGTTTGGTAGCTTTAACAGTAGAGCTCTATAAATA
Source organism: Epinephelus awoara (assembly GCA_035609425.1). NCBI lineage: Eukaryota > Metazoa > Chordata > Actinopteri > Perciformes > Serranidae > Epinephelus > Epinephelus awoara. The sequence goes on along the minus strand of CM069294.1, from coordinate 41,745,776 downwards.
AATAACATATTTCTTCTTGTCTGTAAGGAAGTCCATCCAACTGTTTGATACAGAGAACAATGATGAGTACGAGTATGAGTATGTTGTGTCTCTGAGGTCATTTTTGTCTCTAAACAGTCATTTTATGTCTTAATAACAGTTCCGAAAAATTCTGCATAAAATGTCCGATATATTATTAATAAAATGTCTAAGAAAAATAGGTGAAATGTCCGAAAAAAATACTGAGAAAATGTCCGAAATATTACTAATAAAATGTCCGACAAAAATTGATAAAATATCGAAGAAATTATTAATGAATTGACCGAATAATTATTGATAAAATGTCCGAAAAATATTAATAAAATGTCCGAAAAAATATTAATAAAATGTCAGACATATATATGTTAATGTCCGTCAAATATTAATAAAATGGCCGAAAAATTGTTAATAAAATGTCTGAAAAATATTCATAAAATATCAGAAGAATTATGAATAAAACGTCCGACAAATATTGATAAAATATTTGACAAATATTGATAAAATGTCCTAAAACACCATTAAGGGTCAATTGATGTTGTTTAAGTCATTTTATGTCTAGTTTAAGTAATACTGTGGCTCTCTAAGATCATTTCGTGTCTGTCTTAAGTCATTTAGTCTTTTTCAAGGGCCGTCCACACCAAGAACTATAACTATAAATATAACTATAAATATACAGTTTTAAAAATCGTTTCTAAACTCAAGTGCTTGGCAGCATCCACACTACAACTATAACGACAACGATAGCGGTGGACGATATCGTTTGGATCACTTTCAGAGCGATTTGATGAATGATAGAAACACTGACAGCCAATCAAAATCCATCCGAAATGACAGGTCGAGACGTTCATCACATTATGTATACCCACTACGAAAGCTCCAGGATTTCCATACACCCACTTAAACATGTGCAAAGATCCGTAACAATATAGTTTTGTGACAGAACTTTAACTTCAGTGATTTTGTTTTGCAAATACCGGGTAAATAACTGCAATAAAATACATTTTGCAGGGGAATGCGTCTCCTCTTATCCCCTCCATTCATAAAATTCAGGCGCCAGGATGAAGTTACTGAGGGGGGCAAATCTTTATTATGCAACATAGGTTCACACAGTGAGTTATGAAGAGCGCGCAGCCGTGCGTAATTGTCGCGCGTAATGACAGCTCGTCGCCGGTGAAACACAATAAACTGCACGTCTTCATTCATGTTTGTCTCATGACAGATGGAGCGTACAGACAGACAGACAGACAGACAGGTGGAGCAAGCGGCAAATTGGTTTTCTTTTTCTGTCTCGCAACATACAGCAATAACAGGTCATCAGTATCACCTGCCGACCGCACCGAGCAGTGTGTGTTTGGCGTAACCTAGCAACGCGACGATATCGTTCATTGGTGTGGAGGCTGGCATTGTTATCGTTATAGTTAATGTCACAGTTATCTTTCTTGGTGTGGACGGCCCTTTAAGGTCATTTTATGTCTCGTTGAGGTCACTTTGTGTCTTCTGTGGTTGTTTGGTGACTAATCATGTTACGGTTTGGCTTGATAACCACGGGACCCAAGTAGCAGGAGACAGGCGAAGTGAAAGTTCTACACAGTTTATTACAAACGCCGCTAAACACAAAAAACGGCTGCAAGCCGCTAAATACAAAAACTGTTTTAGCGACAGAACTGCTGCCCGGTGGTGGCTGGAGGCGAGGGCTCCGGAGAACCAAGAGCGGCGAGGCAGTACACTACAAAAACAGAGACAAAAGCACAAGTCAGTGGGGTTGATCCACGAGAGAAAAAGGCAAAAACACCCGAGCCGCCACCAATACATGCATCAAAAAACAGAGGATCATCAAATTCTTGCAGTGGTGGCAGCAAAATGCTCATACACTGACGGTCATCATGGCTCTCTGGTCTCCTCCACAGTGTCACTAGTCGTGCGTAAAAGCGCAGTGCGCCTTTATTGAACAGTGCTGAAAGAGGGAGGGAGCGCCCAGCGAAAACCAAAACTAATATTTTTATTTCTATATAATGATTTTTGCAACATTGCTATTTTCACTCAGTTGCATTTATACCATTTTTATTACCATGTTTAGAGACAGAGTCTATACACCACATAACCAGTGTGATATGAGTTTCAGGCGATGACAGCCTCGAGCAGACTAGAAAGCGTTTAATGAATACACCTTAGCTAATTAATTCACATGATATCCTCATCAAGAAGAACCAAAAGCCGGCTGAGTAAACCGATTCTCAATAAGGCTGCTGATGGAGGAAAAACTGTCCACGTGAATACAGTAAAGAGCAGAAAACAAAACACACACATTTCAAAAAAAAAAAAAAAAAAAAGATCCGTAGCGTGTTTAACAAATAAATTTCCGGTTTAATAAACTGTCAAAAACTAATAGATGGCATTATCTCCAGTGGAGGACTGGCTGATGATGACGTAATGAGAGCTCTGAGGTCAGACGTGTTGTTACGGACCTGATGGTACCATGGTTGCTATGTTGTCTCTAGGTGCATCATTTCACACATTTAATCATTTGAACCAAAACAAACTTTCTGTCGGAGAGAAAAGCAGCAGCTCAACTTTCACTCGACGATGTTTCTGGAAAACAGACTACAAACTGAGACCTTTTGCTTCTGGACCTCATCTTAAGACCTGCTGTCACTGACAAACGGACTCATTCGCGGTAGACGTGAGATTTTGACACTTTCTTAAAGCCCAGCTCAGGTTGGTATTTTACCGTTAAGACTTGACAAAAATGTACTGATGTAGGCACTATGTAACTAATATTGGCAATGTTTTGCCTACATCACTAGGCTACTATTTTATTGTAAATGAATCAGATAGGACTGACGTTTGACTGTTACCAAGTCTGAATAGGTAAATCTAAAACTACTTTCTTTGGTTTACCAACTGTCTGTTTTATCTGTCCAACAAGCAGCCCAGCATAAACCTGCTAATAAAAATATAGCAATATATTTTTTAACTTCTTGGTGATGTAGGTCATCAGTGCTGCAAACAGTGACACAAGCACTGAAGCCTTATTATTTGAATATGCTCATAATTCAACCATTTTCTTAATATTCAGGATATTTTTCATTAATGAGTATTTTACACTAAACCTCAATGAAATAACGTGATGTCATCATACTGTGAGAGCAACAGAGACGTGTGAATCGTGGAGATTTTTCTTGAAAAAAAATGCTGATATGGTGCTGGCTTTTTCTCGTTCAGCAAGAGAGTGTAAAATTGGCATGTTGTTAAATATCTGGCAAAAATGTCCCTCTGGAAAAGACAGCTATGTCTACTGTGTGCATGAGCAGATCATGAGACAATGGGCCCCCAGGCACAGATATGCAAAAGGCCCCACCACCTCTCCTTCACAGGGTCAGGGTGGTTTTGCCTCTTTTGTTGTTTGTGTTTCTCTGTAGTCTTGTTTCTTTATTTTATTTTCATTTAATCTTTAATTAATCAGGCAGTCTCATTGAGATCAAGATCTCTTTTTCAAGAGAGACCTGAGAACAAAGCAGCATCCATAACAACAAAAACACACAGACACAAACAGGAACAACACAACAAAAAACAATTACATGAATCATGAAAAACATCAGATAGTGAAGCTTTAAAAACTCCAAGAGGAACAAGAGATTCAAGTTTGAGGGTCGATTGTAACTCTTTCCATTTATAAGGTGCATAGTACCTGAAACCAGATCTACCAACATTTGTGCGCATGCAGGGGATATCTAAGGTTGGGTAGTTACTGGATTCTGCACTGTAGTTACTGGATTTGAAAGAGAGAAGAGATGTGAGGTAGTTTGGTAGCTTTAACAGTAGAGCTCTATAAATAAATAACATATTTCTTCTTGTCTGTAAGGAAGTCCATCCAACTGTTTGATACAGAGAACAATGATGAGTACGAGTCTGAGTATGTTGTGTCTCTGAGGTCATTTTTGTCTCTAAACAGTCATTTTATGTCTTAATAACAGTTCCGAAAAATTATGCATAAAATGTCCGATATATTATTAATAAAATGTCTAAGAAAAATAGATGAAATGTCCGAAAAAAATACTGAGAAAATGTCCGAAATATTACTAATAAAATGTCCGACAAAAATTGATAAAATATCGAAGAAATTATTAATGAATTGACCGAATAATTATTGATAACATGTCCGAAAAATATTAATAAAATGTCTGAAAAAATATTAATAAAATGTCAGACATATATATGTTAATGTCCGTCAAATATTAATAAAATGGCCGAAAAATTGTTAATAAAATGTCTGAAAAATATTCATAAAATATCAGAAGAATTATGAATAAAACGTCCGACAAATATTGATAAAATATTTGACAAATATTGATAAAATGTCCTAAAACACCATTAAGGGTCAATTGATGTTGTTTAAGTCATTTTATGTCTAGTTTAAGTAATACTGTGGCTCTCTAAGATCATTTTGTGTCTGTCTTAAGTCATTTAGTCTTTTTCAAGGGCCGTCCACACCAAGAACTATAACTATAAATATAACTATAAATATACAGTTTTAAAAATCGTTTCTAAACTCAAGTGTTTGGCAGCATCCACACTACAACTATAACGACAACGATAGCGGTGGACGATATCGTTTGGATCACTTTCAGAGCGATTTGATGAATGATAGAAACACTGACAGCCAATCAAAATCCATCCGAAATGACAGGTCGAGACGTTCATCACATCATGTATACCCACTACGAAAGCTCCAGGATTTCCATACACCCACTTAAACATGTGCAAAGATCCGTTACAATATAGTTTTGTGACAGAACTTTAACTTCAGTGATTTTGTTTAGCAAATACCGGGTAAATAACTGCAATAAAATACATTTTGCAGGGGAATGCGTCTCCTCTTATCCCCTCCATTCATAAAATTCAGGAGCCAGGATGAAGTTACTGAGGGGGGCAAATCTTTATTATGCAACATAGGTTCACACAGTGAGTTATGAAGAGCGCGCAGCCGTGCGTAATTGTCGCGCGTAATGACAGCTCGTCGCCGGTGAAACACAATAAACTGCACGTCTTCATTCATGTTTGTCTCATGACAGATGGAGCGTACAGACAGACAGACAGACAGACAGACAGACAGACAGACAGACAGACAGGTGGAGCAAGCGGCAAATTGGTTTTCTTTTTCTGTCTCGCAACATACAGCAATAACAGGTCATCAGTATCACCTGCCGACCGCACCGAGCAGTGTGTGTTTGGCGTAACCTAGCAACACGACGATATCGTTCATTGGTGTGGAGGCTGCAATTGTTATCGTTATAGTTAACGTCACAGTTATCTTTCTTGGTGTGGACGGCCCTTTAAGGTCATTTTATGTCTCGTTGAGGTCACTTTGTGTCTTCTGTGGTTGTTTGGTGACTAATCATGTTACGGTTTGGCTTTATAACCACGGGACCCAAGTAGCAGGAGACAGGCGAAGTGAAAGTTCTACACAGTTTATTACAAACGCCGCTAAACACAAAAAACGGCTGCAAGCCGCTAAATACAAAAACTGTTTTAGCGACAGAACTGCTGCCCGGTGGTGGCTGGAGGCGAGGGCTCCGGAGAACCAAGAGCGGCGAGGCAGTACACTACAAAAACAGAGACAAAAGCACAAGTCAGTGGGGTTGATCCACGAGAGAAAAAGGCAAAAACACCCGAGCCGCCACCAATACATGCATCAAAAAACAGAGGATCATCAAATTCTTGCAGTGGTGGCAGCAAAATGCTCACACACTGACGGTCATCATGGCTCTCTGGTCTCCTCCACAGTGTCACTAGTCGTGCGTAAAAGCGCAGTGCGCCTTTATTGAACAGTGCTGAAAGAGGGAGGGAGCGCCCAGCGAAAACCAAAACTAATATTTTTATTTCTATATAATGATTTTTGCAACATTGCTATTTTCACTCAGTTGCATTTATACCATTTTTATTACCATGTTTAGAGACAGAGTCTATACACCACATAACCAGTGTGATATGAGTTTCAGGCGATGACAGCCTCGAGCAGACTAGAAAGCGTTTAATGAATACACCTTAGCTAATTAATTCACATGATATCCTCATCAAGAAGAACCAAAAGCCGGCTGAGTAAACCGATTCTCAATAAGGCTGCTGATGGAGGAAAAACTGTCCACGTGAATACAGTAAAGAGCAGAAAACAAAACACACACATTTCAAAAAAAAAAAAAAAAAGATCCGTACCGTGTTTAACAAATAAATTTCCGGTTTAATAAACTGTCAAAAACTAATAGATGGCATTATCTCCAGTGGAGGACTGGCTGATGATGACGTAATGAGAGCTCTGAGGTCAGACGTGTTGTTACGGACCTGATGGTACCATGGTTGCTATGTTGTCTCTAGGTGCATCATTTCACACATTTAATCATTTGAACCAAAACAAACTTTCTGTCGGAGAGAAAAGCAGCAGCTCAACTTTCACTCGACGATGTTTCTGGAAAACAGACTACAAACTGAGACCTTTTGCTTCTGGACCTCATCTTAAGACCTGCTGTCACTGACAAACGGACTCATTCGCGGTAGACGTGAGATTTTGACACTTTCTTAAAGCCCAGCTCAGGTTGGTATTTTACCGTTAAGACTTGACAAAATGTACTGATGTAGGCACTATGTAACCAATATTGGCAATGTTTTGCCTACATCACTAGGCTACTATTTTATTGTAAATGAATCAGATAGGACTGACGTTTGACTGTTACCAAGTCTGAATAGGTAAATCTAAAACTACTTTCTTTGGTTTACCAACGGTCTGTTTTATCTGTCCAACAAGCAGCCCAGCATAAACCTGCTAATAAAAATATAGCAATATATTTTTTAACTTCTTGGTGATGTAGGCCATCAGTGCTGCAAGCAGTGACACAAGCACTGAAGCCTTATTATTTGAATATGCTCATAATTCAACCATTTTCTTAATATTCAGGATATTTTTCATTAATGAGTATTTTACACTAAACCTCATTGAAATAACGTGATGTCATCATACTGTGAGAGCAACAGAGACGTGTGAATCGTGGAGATTTTTCTTGAAAAAAAATGCTGATATGGTGCTGGCTTTTTCTCGTTCAGCAAGAGAGTGTAAAATTGGCATGTTGTTAAATATCTGGCAAAAATGTCCCTCTGGAAAAGACAGCTATGTCTACTGTGTGCATGAGCAGATCATGAGACAATGGGCCCCCAGGCACAGATATGCAAAAGGCCCCACCACCTCTCCTTCACAGGGTCAGGGTGGTTTTGCCTCTTTTGTTGTTTGTGTTTCTCTGTAGTCTTGTTTCTTTATTTTATTTTCATTTAATCTTTAATTAATCAGGCAGTCTCATTGAGATCAAGATCTCTTTTTCAAGAGAGACCTGAGAACAAAGCAGCATCCATAACAACAAAAACACACAGACACAAACAGGAACAACACAACAAAAAACAATTACATGAATCATGAAAAACATCAGATAGTGAAGCTTTAAAAACTCCAAGAGGAACAAGAGATTCAAGTTTGAGGGTCGATTGTAACTCTTTCCATTCATAAGGTGCATAGTACCTGAAACCAGATCTACCAACATTTGTGCGCATGCAGGGGATATCTAAGGTTGGGTAGTTACTGGATTCTGCACTGTAGTTACTGGATTTGAAAGAGAGAAGAGATGTGAGGTAGTTTGGTAGCTTTAACAGTAGAGCTCTATAAATAAATAACATATTTCTTCTTGTCTGTAAGGAAGTCCATCCAACTGTTTGATACAGAGAACAATGATGAGTACGAGTATGAGTATGTTGTGTCTCTGAGGTCATTTTTGTCTCTTAACAGTCATTTTATGTCTTAATAACAGTTCCGAAAAATTCTGCATAAAATGTCCGATATATTATTAATAAAATGTCTAAGAAAAATAGATGAAATGTCCGACAAAAATACTGAGAAAATGTCCGAAATATTACTAATAAAATGTCCGACAAAAATTGATAAAATATCGAAGAAATTATTAATGAATTGACCGAATAATTATTGATAACATGTCCGAAAAATATTAATAAAATGTCCGAAAAAATATTAATAAAATGTCAGACATATATATGTTAATGTCCGTCAAATATTAATAAAATGGCCGAAAAATTGTTAATAAAATGTCTGAAAAATATTCATAAAATATCAGAAGAATTATGAATAAAACGTCCGACAAATATTGATAAAATATTTGACAAATATTGATAAAATGTCCTAAAACACCATTAAGGGTCAATTGATGTTGTTTAAGTCATTTTATGTCTAGTTTAAGTAATACTGTGGCTCTCTAAGATCATTTTGTGTCTGTCTTAAGTCATTTAGTCTTTTTCAAGGGCCGTCCACACCAAGAACTATAACTATAAATATACAGTTTTAAAAATCGTTCTAAACTCAAGTGTTTGGCAGCGTCCACACTACAACTATAACGACAACGATAGCGGTGGACGATATCGTTTGGATCACTTTCAGAGCGATTTGATGAATGATAGAAACACTGACAGCCAATCAAAATCCATCCGAAATGACAGGTCGAGACGTTCATCACATCATGTATACCCACTACGAAAGCTCCAGGATTTCCATACACCCACTTAAACATGTGCAAAGATCCGTAACAACATAGTTTTGTGACAGAACTTTAACTTCAGTGATTTTGTTTTGCAAATACCGGGTAAATAACTGCAATAAAATACATTTTGCAGGGGAATGCGTCTCCTCTTATCCCCTCCATTCATAAAATTCAGGAGCCAGGATGAAGTTACTGAGGGGGGCAAATCTTTATTATGCAACATAGGTTCACACAGTGAGTTATGAAGAGCGCGCAGCTGTGCGTAATTGTCGCGCGTAATGACAGCTCGTCGCCGGTGAAACACAATAAATTGCACGTCTTCATTCATGTTTGTCTCATGACAGATGGAGCTTACAGACAGACAGACAGACAGACAGACAGACAGACAGACAGACAGACAGGTGGAGCAAGCGACAAATTGGTTTTCTTTTTCTGTCTCGCAACATACAGCAATAACAGGTCATCAGTATCACCTGCCGACCGCACCGAGCAGTGTGTGTTTGGCGTAACCTAGCAACGCGACGATATCGTTCATTGGTGTGGAGGCTGCCATTGTTATCGTTATAGTTAACGTCACAGTTATCTTTCTTGGTGTGGACGGCCCTTTAAGGTCATTTTATGTCTCGTTGAGGTCACTTTGTGTCTTCTGTGGTTGTTTGGTGACTAATCATGTTACGGTTTGGCTTGATAACCACGGGACCCAAGTAGCAGGAGACAGGCGAAGTGAAAGTTCTACACAGTTTATTACAAACGCCGCTAAACACAAAAAACGGCTGCAAGCCGCTAAATACAAAAACTGTTTTAGCGACAGAACTGCTGCCCGGTGGTGGCTGGAGGCGAGGGCTCCGGAGAACCAAGAGCGGCGAGGCAGTACACTACAAAAACAGAGACAAAAGCACAAGTCAGTGGGGTTGATCCACGAGAGAAAAAGGCAAAAACACCCGAGCCGCCACCAATACATGCATCAAAAAACAGAGGATCATCAAATTCTTGCAGTGGTGGCAGCAAAATGCTCACACACTGACGGTCATCATGGCTCTCTGATCTCCTCCACAGTGTCACTAGTCGTGCGTAAAAGCGCAGTGCGCCTTTATTGAACAGTGCTGAAAGAGGGAGGGAGCGCCCAGCGAAAACCAAAACTAATATTTTTATTTCTATATAATGATTTTTGCAACATTGCTATTTTCACTCAGTTGCATTTATACCATTTGTTTTACCATGTTTAGAGACAGAGTCTATACACCACATAACCAGTGTGATATGAGTTTCAGGCGATGACAGCCTCGAGCAGACTAGAAAGCGTTTAATGAATACACCTTAGCTAATTAATTCACATGATATCCTCATCAAGAAGAACCAAAAGCCGGCTGAGTAAACCGATTCTCAATAGGGCTGCTGATGGAGGAAAAACTGTCCACGTGAATACAGTAAAGAGCAGAAAACAAAACACACACATTTAAAAAAAAAAAAAAAAAAAGATCCGTAGCGTGTTTAACAAATAAATTTCCGGTTTGATAAATTGTCACAAACTAATAGATGGCATTATCTCCAGTGGAGGACTGGCTGATGATGACGTAATGAGAGCTCTGAGGTCAGACGTGTTGTTACGGACCTGATGGTACCATGGTTGCTATGTTGTCTCTAGGTGCATCATTTCACACATTTAATCATTTGAACCAAAACAAACTTTCTGTCGGAGAGAAAAGCAGCAGCTCAACTTTCACTCGACGATGTTTCTGGAAAACAGACTACAAACTGAGACCTTTTGCTTCTGGACCTCATCTTAAGACCTGCTGTCACTGACAAACGGACTCATTCGCGGTAGACGTGAGATTTTGACACTTTCTTAAAGCCCAGCTCAGGTTGGTATTTTACCGTTAAGACTTGACAAAAATGTACTGATGTAGGCACTATGTAACCAATATTGGCAATGTTTTGCCTACATCACTAGGCTACTATTTTATTGTAAATGAATCAAATAGGACTGACGTTTGACTGTTACCAAGTCTGAATAGGTAAATCTAAAACTACTTTCTTTGGTTTACCAACTGTCTGTTTTATCTGTCCAACAAGCAGCCCAGCATAAACCTGCTAATAAAAATATAGCAATATATTTTTTAACTTCTTGGTGATGTAGGCCATCAGTGCTGCAAGCAGTGACACAAGCACTGAAGCCTTATTATTTGAATATGCTCATAATTCAACCATTTTCTTAATATTCAGGATATTTTTCATTACTGAGTATTTTACACTAAACCTCATTGAAATAACATGATGTCATCATACTGTGAGAGCAACAGAGACGTGTGAATCAACTGCACACAGAGAGTTTTCTGATATGGTGCTGGCTTTTTCTCGTTCAGCAAGAGAGCGTAAAATTGGCATGTTGTTGAATATCTGGCAAAAATGTCTCTCTGTCTACTGTATGCATGGACAGATTATGAGACAGATAGTGCACAGATATACAAAGGGCCCCACCACCTCTCCCACACAGGGTCGGACACACAGAATTTGTGCTGGTTTTTCCTCCATTTTGTTGTTTGCGTCTCTCTTAAGTCACGTTGTGTCTCTCTGAGGTCATTTTACTCTTAAAGGTAATTTTGTGTCTTTTTAAGGTTCAATTGATGTCGTCTGAGGTAATTTTGTGTCTCTGAGGTAATGTATCTCTTCAAAGTCATTGTGTATGTCTTTGAGGTCGTGTCTTTCTTGAGGCCATTTTGTGTCTGATTGAGGTAATTTAGTGTCTCTCAAAAGTAATTTTGTTTCTCTTAAAGGTAATGTTGTGTCTCTGTGATGTCATTTTGTGTCTCCAAAGGAAATTTGTGTCTGTTCAGGGGCCAATTGGTGTCATTTTAGTCATTTTGTGTCTCTTTTCGTGGAGGTTTTATTGTCTTCACAATATATTGTTTCTTATCTGTGAAATAGAAGTAAATAAAAGCTTAGTTTCCACTGAGGGAAATGATTTCAGCTTACGAAAATAGACAGGAGGTCTGCGTTGCCGTAACGTGCAGTTACATTTCTGGGGAGGCACCGAGGTACATGTCAGGCTATGGCATAGGTTACAGCGTCGGCTTGATGTCAACACAGAGCCTACGCCATAGCTATGGCGTTGATTCAACGCAGAAGTATAAGAAGCATAAGTCCCACAGCATCTTAGCCCTGTTGTTAGCAACTAGGACTCGGGGACTTCTAGTCCATACTTGGCACAGATAGTAACTATCCCAGCCACTTGTCATGTCTCTCAGTATACGTGGTCCCAGCTTGCACCTTAAAACCGGCTATGATGTCCGGGAGGCTACGATCTGCGGGACTTTCTCAGGGGCCTGTTTGTGTCTTTGTGTGTGTGTATGTGTTCTGGACCATGCAGAGAGATGGGGGAATGTCATTCATTAGTGGAAGAGGAAGAGGACACCTTTTTTCCCCCATGTTTCCCACTGCGCTAATAGGCTAACTGACCTGATTAGTTTTTGTTGACAGGTTAGCTAGCTTTTGCAGCAGGTATCATTAAACATGGTAGTTATTTAGTGGTAGTAAAATGTTACTGTAAAGAAAAGGCTGAAGTGACTGGTTTTTGTTAACGGGTTAGCTAGGTTTTGCGAAGTTATTACAGCAGGTATCGTTAAACATGGTAGTTATTTAGTTGTAGCAAATTGTTACTGTTAAGAAAAGGCTGATGTGACTAGGTTTTGTTGACTGGTTTAGCTAGGTTTTGCAAATTTGCTGTGGCAGCTTAGTTAATGATTTTTGGAGCATAGAGAATGCTGTTGCCATAAAAAACACAGTAAATAAGGACGGCCAGGGATACAAAAAGCAGTCAAATGCGGGCAAATTGCTTCAAAATGGTCATCAACTGTGCTCACCAACTGTGCTTGCTGGATTCTTGTCAGTGCTGGAAAGTGGATATAGGGCCTTGCTGGAAAATTCTGCACATAACTTCAAAAAGGTAGGAACCGACATGTCTGCTACTGTATTGCAGGGCAATACTGCCCTCAAAAATTTTTACTGTCAAGAAAAAAACTGACCTGATTACCTTTTCTTGACTGATTTAGCTAGGTTCTCCAAATTTGCTGTGGCAGCTAAGTTAATGTTAAATGACAATAGGCTAGTTGTTTGACACCAACTTTCATTTATTGAAGCAAAGCCAGGGATATGAAAAGCAGTCAAACCAAAGGAAACTTCAAATTGCTTCAAAAAAATCATCAACTCGGCCCACCAACTTGCTGGAGTCTTGCCTGTGTATAAAGGGCCTTCCTGGAAAATCGTACACGTAACTTCAAAAAGGTAGGGACCTGCTGAAAGTTCTATAATATATTGTCTGCTACTGTAGTGCAGACAAAAAGATATGTAGATATCTCAAATGTTACTTGCACGCTCTTGTACTTGTACTTGCCCTCTCATTTGTTACCTTTCCAGGGAACAATCCAATTTTACCTCACTGTTAATATGTTGGGAAGATTTTCCCTGTCAACTGGAGAGTGGTGTCTCAATAGGCTCTTTGAATTTAACTATTGCGTTTATAATTTCTGTTGTTGTCGTCGTAAACACACCGAAACACCTTGGAGAGTCTCTCCTTTGTTACCTTCCCAGGAAATACTCCAATTTTATCTCACTGTTAATGTATTGTAGAGTTTTTCCCTGTCAACTGGAGAGAGGCGTCTCAATAGTCTGTGAATTTAACTTTGTCATTTAGAATTTCTGTCATTGTCATCGTAAAGACACCAAAACTCCTTGGAAGAAGGTCTCTCCATTGTTATCTTCCCAGGGAATACTCCAATTTTATCTCACTGTAAATGTATTGGAGAGTTCTCTATCGTCTCGAGACTATCTCTCCACTGCGTTACATATTCCATATGTACGGGGTATGAGTCCCCCTGCTTGTCAGGGTACGTGGATAATTCTTTAAGACACACCGGTTTGCCCGGCCACGCCCCATTGCGTAGCTATAAAGCGCCTGCGCTGGCGTGTAATCACTGATTGTTTGATCTCCACTTGTGCGTCAGGGTGCAGTGTCTCACAATCCGTATTGCAAAAAGAAGAAGAAAAGAATTGAGTTGTAAGGAAAGAGAAGCAAGGTGTACAGCTTTAAGTCCGCTTACCTGTGTAAGGTGGGGCGTCTGTCTTTGGCAGCCTCCCTGGATTGCTGTGTCCTAGAGCTCTTTCTGCCCTGTGTCAGCAGAGTCATCATCCTGCCTGGTCGAGCCGGAGGTTGTCTGGCTCCCGGCAGCAGTGGCTGTGTGTTATTCCCAGCGTATTGCTCGCAGCTCGTGAGCTGACGCGCTCGGTGAGGTCCACGTTGAGCATTGTCTGTCCTGGTCTGGTTGAGCCGGAGGTCTCTGACTACTGGCTTTAGCGGAGTTTTTCCCCGGCGTATTGCCCGCGGCTGAGGAGGAAGACGTGGATGTGGAAACCGCCTTTTCCTCTGAGGACAATGACCTCTCTTGTGCACAGCAGACAGTGGGCGAAGTAACAAGAGGGGAGTTAGCCCGCCATTTTGAGGAGGTGATTAACAGGGCTTCCAGGGCTCTGGGCGTTGCCCTCCCTGAGAACCCCCGAGCCGCATCCTCTAGGTTTGAGGAAGATATTGAGTTGCGCCCTGCATCTACCCAGGTGCCCCTCCTACCTGACTTTAAAGAGCTGCTGTGCCAGCAGTTCCATTCTCCGGCGGCTGCTCACAAGTGGTCTGCAACATGTCGTCGGTTTTCCAATGTGCATGACAGGGACCAGATTGCCTGTGGGCCACTTCCCCCAGTGGACCGAACCCTCACCCCACTAGTTTCTCCCTCCAGCTCCAACCTTGGTAATGCCACCTGCTCCAGCAAGAACTGCAGGGTTATGGATAGTCTGCTCGCTAAGCTACATAAGGCTATGGCGGTGCAGACTCGGCTGGCCAATACTGGGGCTATTCTGTCTCTTTACCTCTGCGACTTGTCTCGTCGGGTTCAGGATGACACCAGTGTAGGTGAGGAGCTGCAGACGGCCTCCTCGTGCCTCTCCTCGGTGATGAAGGAGCAGGCTGGGGCAGCAGGCAGTGCATTGGCTTCCTTCTGGGTGGTTAGGCGCCACTTGTGGCTGTCTCAATCCCAGCTTCAGCAGGGGGATAGAGACTGTGCAAAGGAGGTCTCAGGGGGCCTTGCCAGGCGTGTCACAGGCTCTAGGGGGTCAATGCCGTCTCGGTCTCAGCCGGCACCAACTCCAGAGGCCTCGACATGGGGTCAAGGGGATCTCAGACTCCAGTTGGAGGCTTCCCGGCGGGGTAGGTACTGCCTACAGGGCAGAAGGAGAGGACCACCTGCTAAGGCCATGGGGTCCTTATTCACTGAGTCATTGTCAGCCTTAATAACCTTTAAACATTTTATTATAGCTAAGTGGAAATTCATTCTGTGTTCTGATTAAAGAAATAAATGCAGGCATACCCTACAACTTAAAGCCACAGTGTGTAGGAATTTCTCCCATCTAACATTGAAATCATATATTGCATTCAAACAGATGGCACACTCTAGCGCCTCACTGTTTCAAACACGTATTGCAACAACGGTAGCCGCTGTGTACCAAAAAGCTATGATAACACTGATGAAATCATGTCATCCAATACTACATGGAGTATTCGTTCAGGCTCCTACACAGACACATGCGACACGAGTTGACAAACCCCCTCCTCACCATGCTGGCTGTGTTTACAACGTAGGACCGTTGGGGCGGATGTAAATTGAAACAGCTGTTAGTGGCCAGCGGCACTACTGCCGCATAACAAAGTCCCACTCTTTGAGCATAATGCAGGATCATGTATTCTGCAGCATCACGGGAGACGGAATCCTCGTCGCCAAGAAAGTGCAAAAGGGAATCAAAAAGGCAGCGTGACCAGCGAATTAAAAACACAAGGGTCAGCACTGGGGTTGCCTTTCCCAGGTGGAGAGAGCTGCTGAGGGAGAAAGGTAATACAATCACAGGCCAGCGCTAATGGCGGCTAACGGCTAATCGCGGCTAACGGCTAACACCGGCTAACGGCAGCGCAGTGATGGGAGGAGAGGAATGAGGCTGTTAGCGACTGGCCGCTAACAGCCAACAGCAGCGCTGGCCTGTGATTGCATTACCATCCTTGCTCAGCAGCTCTCTCTACCTGGGAAAGGCTACCCCGATATGGGCCTTCGTTTTTTTAATTCGCCGGTCACGCTGCCTTTTCTATTCCCTTTTGTGCTTTCTTGGCGACAAGGATTCCGTCTCCCATGATGCTGCATATGCATGATCCTGCATTATGCTCAAAGAGTGGGACTTAGTTTCAAATGTGCCAGGGTAGTAGCGAAGCGCCGCCTGCTCCTCTCCTTCGGCTCCTCAGTCACGCAGTGCTGGCCTGGCTCTCAACGAAAACGCAGAAGGCGCTGCTGTATGTCCCTTGCTGGTGGATGTATTCTCAAGATGGCGAAACGTAATGGAACCCCACAGACGACTTACCCGCACAATGTACAAACAAATCCTAAATTTTCCTTTTACGAGAATAAGTCAGATTATTGGTGGAGGTAATAGTACACCAGTGATGACATATTGATGAATGCAGATATCAATTTTTGCCAATAAACAACTGAAAATGTTACACAATGTCCCTTTAAAGACATCCAGTGTGAGTGGCAACCACTGATCCATTGTAACATTGTCAGATAAATTATATTTGACAAAGGTTCGCACCAGAACATCCCTACCTCCAGCTAATCACCAGAGGTCTTCAGTTTTCTCCCTTTGGCCTTTTTTTAAAACGACCCATCAGATAAATTAGCCATAACTACAGAGCTCTCTTTTTGCAAGATGCGAGAAAAATTAATAGGCTAACAGTTTTGCAATCCTTGCACATAAACAGCAATCCGTGCGTACATTTTACTGAACTGTGTGCAAAGTTTTGCCGTCCTTGTGTATAAACTGCAAGCCGTGTGTAGTTTTGCAATCCGTGCGCACAGTTTGCTAAACCGTTTATAATACAGCCACGTATCATTTCTGACCAAAAATCAACCAACCAGCACACTGAGCGACAGCGGGATTTTGAAATCTGCCAACATTAAAATCGAAGACGATTTAATTCAAACAATGGAAAAATACATTCACTAGAACCGCCAACATGGTTTGACAGATCATTTGGGTTTTTATAGGCTAATGCAAATAACTGTTTAAATAAAATCTAGAAGCCTCTCAGACATGACTTTTCCTAAATATGTGTAGCCTATTAAATTTCTGAAGGCTAGAAGGTCCTAAAATAAGCAAAAACAAAACAAAACAAAACAAAAAAACATAAGATTTCTGATCATGTATACCTCTGACCGACACAACGGCCATATAGACCGCAGTTGAAATAGGCTATAAAGTGGATTGGGAGTGCGGAAAAGAGTTCAGGTCCTCATATGTTGTGTCCACTACAGCATGGTTATTCATTTTTTTCCATTCATTTTTATTATAGACAAGGTTACGTTACAGCACAGCTCAGCACAGCACAGCACAGCACAGCAGCACTGGCTCTGACAAGTTTTCCAGTGCATTCTCTTGAATATCAAATCTTTATGAAAAAATATAACTGACACGTGAAAAAAACCAACAGTGTAAACTGTAGTCTTGTCTGTAAAATTTTGTTTATTTCACATAATTTCTAGTAACTTCATCAATATGCCTATTATACAAATGTTATTTAACAGTTTAATTACTCAGTACTGGCTCTTGACTCCTGCTGGTCGCCTGTCTGTCCAGCTGGTTCTCAAAGCTCAAAATAAACTCTCCAACATCTTGTGGCGAGATGGCGTGGTGGGAGAATACCAGGATTTGAGAGTTTGATAACACCACCTGTCTGTGAACATTGTGATTTATAATGGAGCTGAATTTTGTAAAATCACCTTTGTTAAATGTTGCTGTTGGCCCTGGCTTCATACAAGTAGAGGAAGTCTCCGCTAGGCCCTAGGCTAATTTATACAATGTAAAATTCCATAGGCTTGTGCTAATAATGTTAGCATTTTGTATTTGTGGGGAAAATGTGTCCAGCAAAAGACAAGTATATCCTGCGATACATTAAAGTTGAGAGGCACAATAAAGTTGATTTGTGTACTTGCATTTTAATTGTCCCTTTTAAGCTATGTGTGTTTAATGTGTGTTTTGAATCAACTAAACTTTACAGCACTTCCCAAAAACCCCATCGTCAACTAGTGTTCTGGAGGTGTAATTGCAGACACAGAAACACCATGCACAAGTATTATTACTCATAATGGCTTGGGCCATGCGCGTGTAGGATATGGTGTGGGCTCTGCATAGGGCTGATGCACAAGTTCACCTTTTGCTCATTTTATTGAAAAGCCTGCACTAAACAGTTGGACCATAGAGTTTAAAAGATATTGGCAGTTAAGGTCAAACAAAATATCCTATTTAGGAGAGTGCTAAGTGTAGGATCCATAATAGGGACTGACAGTTCAGGACATCTCGGCCAGTCTTTGAATAATATAAGTGCATGACTGAATTGTTGGAGTACCAATGTAAGAAGCTAAATGGTGATTCTATCAATGGTTTGCCAACCCTTTTTCCAATTTGACTAAGGTATGAAGTACTAAGGTGTTTCTATAATGTTAAAAATAATGATTTTTTCCTGAATGTGCAACCCACCATAGTGCTGTTGCCTAACAGAGTAAAACCCAGAGACAAAAGTCAAAGTAGCCGTGGCTCGTGTGGTATTCAGTAAGAACTGTCATATGTGACTGAATTGAAACAAGTGCCAAAGTGAGTGATTTGTAAAGCATGTTGTGTGTATTTACAGCAGCATGTTAATGCATTATTTTTACAGAATCAAAAGCAGATTAAAACATCACCAAGGCAACAAAACATGGAGACATATCAGCAATATAAACTCCACAGTAGCTCAAGTCCATAAACACAAATATGAAAGCAAAAGGAGACACAAATCAACACACCATTCTTTGTGGCAGAGAGGAAGGTCATCAGCCCAGCTGCCTTATATATTATACTGGCTTTCACTCTGTAGGCAGTTCACAGGTTGCCCTGTAGTTGTGGACTTTGTAAAGCTTGGTTGCACTGTAGGGAAACTGGCCGACTGGGAGAGGTCAAAGAGCAGTTCCTACTGTGGCGGTAGAGTGGAGACTTGACAGGGCTGACTGCAACTCATAAGTCTGTCAGACTCTGGTAGGACCATGGCCACATTTGGATTAAATGTTTATGCAAGAAAATTTGGTACAGTTTGGACTGGATACAGTGCGGGCGCTTGGACATCCCATCTCACGTCATTTGGCCTCTGTAACATTGGGGATGAAGTGCTATATAAATAAAGTTCATTATTATTGTCTGTCTCCAGTAGAGGGCAGTATTGACTGTTCCCTGTGGCACATAATACATTTGGTAGGGATTTGGTAACTGAGAAATTATGAAACCAGTTTGAACACCCCTGGTTTGTTTTTTTAAAAAAAACTTTTAGATCTCACCTGGAGTTAGGATTATTATATTTTTATTCTGTTGGTCCTGCGCCCTTTAGAAGCACAACAGTGTGTCCTAATTTGTGTCCTGTCAGTAACAGAAGCAAGGTACTAGCACACTCTGCATAGTAGAAGCTGTATTTCCACTTCTGCAGCTGCAGCAAAGGAGAGACTGCATATGGGTACATCCCATCAACAAGAAAAGGAAGGAACATGGAGCATTTCACAACCTAGTGCAAGAACTACGCCTTCTCAGGGCAGCTTTCTTTAACTACATCCGTATGAGCGCCAGCCAGATGGAGACACTATCTTTTCTTGTAGATGACTTAAGAAGACGGACAACAGCATTCAGGGAGCCTATGGAGCCTAAACTTACTGTTGGTCTGAAGTGATAGAAACAAGACACTGCTCACTTCTCACAGTCAGTGCATTCAGCATTTAAATCATCTGGCATATACAATATCTTTTTCTTTAGGTTACCACTGGTCAAAAATCAAGTAGCTGTCATTTCTTGAAACAATCAGTAACATGTAAACAATGTGTCGTCTTTTTGAAAACAGTGAAAAGGCACATCCTAATCATCCCATAATACCTCTGGAAAGACCAATGAAATGTACACAAATAATTTACATCCTTTATTATGGTAAATGGATTTGCACTTGCATAGCACCTTTCTAGTCTACCAACCAGTCAAAGCGCCTTTACACTACTTACCATTACTTACTTGATGAACTAGGTATTGTTTCAGAATAGCATAATGGCCAAATTATAACAATATGAAGAGAATTAAAGAACAGTTGATCAGGAATTTCTGTTTTGTGTTACTCGGCCAGTACGGGGATGGATGTTGGTAAAGGTAGGGTTGGGGCATTACTGCTGTGAGGAGGCAGTAGAGAGCGCCATCAGTTGTGCACCCAGTTTGCAATTAGGCTTAACAGCTGTATTTTAAACTGTCCTTTATTTGTTATGATTTTTTTTTCTAGTTTAGGGACCAAGCTCATCAAAGAACTTTCACCTTTTTGGTAATGGCAAAGAACTAAATTGTTGCTGGATCAATGGCTCGTGTAGATGTATTCCTCTTCCTGTTTAAATTAAAGGAAATGATGCTTGTGTCAGAGTTTTGAAGTCCAGTTTAAATCTACCTGGAAACCATCTGGAGCTCTGTCAGTGTATGAGTAGAAGCTGGTTGGGGTTCCAGTGCCTCGCTGCCATTCCCCAGGGGTTCAGTTTCAGACTTTATTTTTGAGTCAGGGGAATGTGGAGGCTGGTTCATGGTCTGTTTTGCCCATTTAAATGACACCTTGAACTGAATTGAAAAAAAAAAAAAAGAAATAAAATAGAAAAGAAAAAGATCATTGGCAAAAAGTTGATCATCAAATTAACTATATTACTATCCTTCATAAGATTTGCATCATGCGTTATAACAGTAGGAGTAAACTAATAACATGGTCAACCCTTGTAAGTGCGGTTTATACGTCATTCTTTTGAAAAGTTTGTAATGTGTGGGATGTTATTAATGTTGCTTGAAAGTTTTTTTTGTGCGTGTGTAAAAGACCAGATACTTTCATTTTTTGCTCTGTGGTCCTGAGTAATTTATGAAGCCCAGAGCTTTAGTAACTTAATTCTTTTTGATCTAAATGCCTAATATTAGTAAATTATATTTTTACTATTAATCAGTCTTTAAAATAACTAAAGCAGACAAATATATGTTGTGGAGTAAAAAGTACAATGCTTATCTCTGAAATGTAGTGGAGTAGAAGTGTAACATGGAATAGAATGGAAATGCCCTTGTTCAAGTACTTCAGAATTTTGTACTGCAGATTTATAAAGAAAATGTGCTTTCTGAAGCTGCCTGGCATGTTATCTCCAAAATTACAGCATTTATCATAGTCAGAAACTGTAAAAACAGCAGTTACTATTGGAATTTCCAGGTTTTGAGGGTCCTTGGTCACATAATGTGCGACAAAAAATTATTAAAAAAAACAAATAACCAAACAAAAAAAAAACACTAACCAAATCTGATCTTAAAAAAGGGATATTTCATCAAAAATCCCGACACTCTACGTCTCATTTTTGGCCAGAAATAAACAATTTGCACTAAATAACCAACATGCATGGTGAGTGGAAAAACTGGGGCTTTTTGAAAAATTTTAGGATTTCACAACATCCCTTTGTCCCTTGGACCCTCACAGCAGATAAGGAAAAAAATTCCCCCAAAAACCCTTTATCAAGAAAAATGGGGTAAAATCTAATAACTAATTTATGGAGGGTCATGCATTCTCCACCAGTATCTCAGAGAGGCTCCAGGACAGGCAGAAGGTCTCCTCTGATATGTAAAGAACAGTCCCTTACTAAAAACTAATGTTTTTATTTTTGTAGTCTAGTTTTGAGTGTCCTCAAATCCTTGAAAACAGCATTTGTAAAATCAAAATATCAACATTAAAATATCTAATCTGTTCTTTTTTATTGTCATTGCATCTTAACTATGCACATTTTTTTTCATCATTCATGATGTTGTTATGCTCCACAAGTATGGAACGACGCCCTGTTTTAGGGTGTAGGATGTAACGTAACTGAACGCAGCCGCAGCTTGTTTGGTTCCTGTCTCCGTCACATATCAGGGCTCCCTGTCCGATACAGCACTCGCTAGCTGGTTAGCAAACTTTTAAACAAAGTTATATTGTGTAGTTAGGTTATTTTAAATACAGACGAAAAAACGCCACATTAACAGGGGGCGAACAAAATGCCTGCAGTCTCGAAAGGGGATGGGATGCGTGGCCTGGCCGTGTTCATCTCTGACATCAGGAACTGTAAGTTTGTTTATCACATTCACAGACCGTTTTCGGTTAACGTTAGGCTGATACCATGCTAGCTGGCATAACGTTGAACAGATATGTGACGGGTGGTTTCCAGAACATGTCAACAAGTGTGTCCCTCACCCTTTACTCACTGGTAACTTTTACGTTAAAAGTGGGGTTAGACGACCACACAGCTGGCTAGCCTACACAAGCTAATTAACGTTAGCCGTTAGCTTCCAGTTGCTAACGTCATGTCGAAGGGCGTGGACCGCACGGCTAACTGGAGATATAATGCCTAACTGCCATTTTTATTAGTCTAAAGCGTTTAAAGTTTATGTGCATTAGCGTTTTCAAATGGTTTTCTTCAGAGAATCATTCAGCGAATTCTCTCTAACACCATTCACACGTTTGTAAAACAATACAACTGCCAATTTAGACTGTGTAAGGAATATTTCAGGGAACGTTTGTGTCAAAAGGACGTGCACATCTAACAGTATGAACAACTGTGGTGTATTTTACTTATGTTGCCAAGTTGTCTATACTAATGTGGGCTTTAAAAAAATACACAACAAGAGCTTAGACATCCCAAGAAATTCAAGTGTTCAGCTCGAGTCCTGCAGAGGAAGTGCCTGTCTGTTAATCTCACACACACACACACACACACACACACACACACACACACACACGCAAATCATATTCACTGTGCGTTCAAGGACATTTTTATTGGGTGCAACTGTTACCAAAAAGTTGCCTAACATCTCCATTCTCCCAAAGTGTCTATCAAGCATTTTAGAATTACTCAACAGACTGGTGTTGTGTTCTCAGAATAGGAAATGAAAAGCACATTGCACTCACTAGAGGGGGAAATGTGCAGACATCATGAGCTGACTTTCACATCCTATAATTATGAGATAGAGACATGTAGAAAGGATTAAACATCTTGTGGGAATGAAGTCTTCACCCAGTAGGCCTAATTGTGACAAAATGGTTTAAGGACAATGTAAATAATCATCAACACCTGAAAAAATAGGATGAAAGATAGAGATGACTCAGTCTGGTTAAATTTGCTTTCATTTCTTCCATGGTTTTAGGTTACAGAAGATGTTAATGTCATTGGCTAATATGAATGCCAAGTTTATGTCAACATTGCGCAGGCATTCATCTCTTGGCGATGTCTACTTACAAAACAATGATTACACTGATCTACTTGTTGTTATGTCAATCACCAGTCCCAGCTCCAAGGACATTTCAGGGCATTTCACAGCTTGGAGCAGAATTTTTGCTGTTTCAGTGTACACTGTCAACAGCTGTCAGCATGCACACATGAAGTAGCAATTCCAGTGCAATGGCTATAATATAGTCACCAGAGGTGTTTACAATCACTTAATGCAGATGCAGCATTTGTGCTGGAGAGGATGGTGCATGTAGGGTCATTGATAAAAGACGCATTATTAGACACAACTATTTTTTGTAGCTAATATAACATAGGTAATATATCTCTGTATCATGGAGTGCCATAAAGATATACAGTACAGGCCAAAAGTTTGGACACACCTTCTCATTCAGTGCATTTTCTTTATTTTCATGACTATTTACATTGTAGATTCTCACTGAAGGCATCAAAACTATGAATGAACACATGTGGAGTTATGTACTTAACAAAAAAAGGTGAAATAACTGAAAACATGTTTTATATTCTAGTTTCTTCAAAATAGCCACCCTTTGCTCTGATTACTGCTTTGCACACTCTTGGCATTCTCTCGATGAGCTTCAAGAGGTAGTCACCTGAAATGGTTTTCCAACAGTCTTGAAGGAGTTCCCAGAGGTGTTTAGCACTTGTTGGCCCCTTTGCCTTCACTCTGCGGTCCAGCTCACCCCAAACCATCTTGATTGGGTTCAGGTCCGGTGACTGTGGAGGCCAGGTCATCTGCCGCAGCACTCCATCACTCTCCTTCTTGGTCAAATAGCCCTTACACAGCCTGGAGGTGTGTTTGGGGTCATTGTCCTGTTGAAAAAGAAATGATCGTCCAACTAAACGCAAACCGGATGGGATGGCATGTCGCTGCAGGATGCTGTGGTAGCCATGCTGGTTCAGTGTGCCTTCAATTTTGAATAAATCCCCAACAGTGTCACCAGCAAAACACCCCCACACCATCACACCTCCTCCTCCATGCTTCACAGTGGGAACCAGGCATGTGGAATCCATCCGTTCACCTTTTCTGCGTCTCACAAAGACACGGCGGTTGGAACCAAAGATCTCAAATTTGGACTCATCAGACCAAAGCACAGATTTCCACTGGTCTAATGTCCATTCCTTGTGTTTCTTGGCCCAAACAAATCTCTTCTGCTTGTTGCCTCTCCTTAGCAGTGGTTTCCTAGCAGCTATTTAACCATGAAGGCCTGATTCGCGCAGTCTCCTCTTAACAGTTGTTCTAGAGATGGGTCTGCTGCTAGAACTCTGTGTGGCATTCATCTGCTCTCTGATCTGAGCTGCTGTTAACTTGCGATTTCTGAGGCTGGTGACTCGGATGAACTTATCCTCAGAAGCAGAGGTGACTCTTGGTCTTCCTTTCCTGGGTCGGTCCTCATGTGTGCCAGTTTCGTTGTAGCGCTTGATGGTTTTTGCGACTCCACTTGGGGACACATTTAAAGTTTTTGCAATTTTCCGGACTGACTGACCTTCATTTCTTAAAGTAATGATGGCCACTCGTTTTTCTTTAGTTAGCTGATTGGTTCTTGCCATAATATGAATTTTAACAGTTGTCCAATAGGGCTGTCAGCTGTGTATTAACCTGACTTCTGCACAACACAACTGATGGTCCCAACCCCATTGATAAAGCAAGAAATTCCACTAATTAACCCTGATAAGGCACACCTGTGAAGTGGAAACCATTTCAGGTGACTACCTCTTGAAGCTCATCGAGAAAATGCCAAGAGTGTGCAAAGCAGTAATCGAGCAAAGGGTGGCTATTTTGAAGAAACTAGAATATAAAACATGTTTTCAGTTATTTCACCTTTTTTTGTTAAGTACATAACTCCACATGTGTTCATTCATAGTTTTGATGCCTTCAGTGAGAATCTACAATGTAAATAGTCATGAAAATAAAGAAAACGCATTGAATGAGAAGGTGTGTCCAAACTTTTGGCCTGTACTGTATGTAAGAGCCATAACATTATATAAAGTGTCACATTCTATCATTATGGTGAACACACCAAGTGTGGTTTATTCTTCTTCACTCATCAAAAAGGGGCATGGCAGTGTAAAAAAGGCAGAAGTATGATTAATTCAAAGTCATCATGGGTGATCACACTGCTACATAACATGTAAAATGTCTTGATCTATTTGCAGGTAAAAGTAAAGAGGCAGAGATTAAGAGGATAAACAAAGAACTGGCCAATATTCGATCCAAATTTAAAGGTAGGTATACAATTCTGAATAAATGTAAGCGAATGGCATGGAGGGCATCTGGTATGTTTTTTTACTAGAATAAAACCCTTTGACTTCCCTGACACAAGTTTCCCTGTTTCTGTTTAATTCGCTTCGACTCATCTTGAGACTGTGTCTCGGGTTTGTGACTTTTCAGTTTCTTCACAGTTTTCCCGCATCAGCGCCAGTGACAGGTGTGGTCAGAGGCATTATGTTTTTCGGGATGGCTGTCTGTCTGTCTCTCTGTCCATCCATCCCATTCTTTTGAATACTATATTTCCATAACAGGAATTTCTTCAAATTTGTCACAAATTTCTACTTAGACTCAACAATGAGCTGATTAGAATTTGGTGGTCAAAGGTCAAGGTCACTGTAATGTGTGTCTAATAGGATAAAGTGATGAAAATGATATTACTTTAGCCAGTATTCTAAAGGTCAAAGGTCATCTTGACTGTGATATCATATTTTCTGGCCATTATTCATTGTCATGACTGAGGAACAGAAGGGGAGACATTTGGTCAGATACTGAATTGGTGACACTAATCTTGGGTGTCCACCTTGAAACTGTGCTGACAGTATAGCCTTTCTGTGCTGCTGGGTTGAAGATGTGTGTAAAGTATTCACATTTTAGAATGTGTAGCTCCTTTGCAGTAACCTCCATATTGGAAACATTATCTGCTGTCATGCCTACATATGAGTCTCAACAGACATGGATGTAAAGTGCAATTTAACTGGTTGATGGAGGCATGCAACCACAGGGGAGTAATTTTGTGTTAATGACCGTCACTGTGTCTGCACTGTTCACACACCTCACCGTCAATGTGACTGTCTAAATCTGCTCTTAGTGTTGTTTCTCCTGCCACCTGTTCCATGCTGCCTATAATTAGTTTGCTCCAGAATGAAGCTGCATCCTGTGCCCAGTGCCCATAGTGCCCAGCATTCTGACCTATGGTCATTCTAGCATAGTCTTTATGTGCTCTCCCCTGCGTTATGTCAAGGTTTGACCAAATGTCTTTGGGAGTGACACTTTATATAACTTTTATACATGAAGAGGATAAGCAAATAGGGGAAAAAAAATCACCGCCAGCCACACTAAAGCTAATGCTGGCAGGGTATGGGGGAGGAGGTAACAGACACTCTGACAATCCATTAAACACAAGCATAGTTTCAAGCATACTGAGCCCCTTAACTGTCGTGTTATAGTGCCTTGTGGGTTAGCCCAAGAGTTTGGAGCCTCTGTTATGCATCTGTCCCTGGGCTGGTGTGGTACAGGGGCTGATCTCATTATAAAGATCAACAGCCTCTACAACTACTGCTCTCACTGATGATAGCATCCTAATTGAAAATTAAGGAAATAAAAGGCTGACAAAAGCACAACCATGGCACAGTCTTTCCAGCCATTTGCAAACTTGTGATTACAAGTATTGACACAAATTCCAGCAATCACTGCTGTTTGTCAGCTCAATTATAGCCAATCATTTTCCACATAAGAAATAATCCAGTTCAGACTAACTTTTATTTAGCAAAGTAAAATGAAAGCTTGGATCTTCTTGAAACACTAAGAAGCACTTAAGAGAAAAGAAAAAAAAGAAAAAATCCCATCTATAAGATAAAACATAAACAAATAAGATATATCAACATCTACTCTTTGTGAACCCTGTAAACCCATTTGATATTGTAATTGTAAAAAAAATTGACCATTAATTATTCCACTATAAAAAATTGTGATCAGCTGAATTCCCCTCTGCCTCTATTCCTCCACTGCTCAGCAGTTTAGTATAAAATGACGAAATGCCCACTGTTCTTACTTTGGGCAATGTCAGACCATTGATATCACTGCATTTATAACTTCCTGTCACATTCAAGTCCATCTTTGTGTGTGTGTGTGTGTGTGTGTGTGTGTAGGAGACAAAGCTCTTGATGGCTACAGTAAAAAAAAATATGTCTGCAAGCTCCTCTTCATCTTTCTTCTGGGCCATGATATCGACTTTGGACACATGGAGGCTGTCAACCTCCTCAGCTCCAACAAGTACACAGAGAAACAAATTGTAAGTTTGTCCTCATGTTTATCCAGTGTCTTAAGTTGTCATGCATATATGTTTGTGTGAATGGGTGAGTATTAAGGGGTATACAAATGCATTAACATCTATTGTTTCTACTTTACATGGTGGACTCACACTAAACACTGTTTTCCCATGTCCCCTTTCAGGGTTACCTGTTCATCTCAGTGCTGGTTAACTCTAACAGCGACCTGATCCGTCTAATTAATAATGCCATCAAGAATGACCTGGCCAGCCGCAACCCGACCTTCATGAACCTGGCTCTGCACTGCATTGCCAATGTGGGCAGCAGAGAAATGGCCGAGGCTTTTGCTTCTCAAATTCCCAGCATCTTGGTGGCAGGGTTTGTACATAAACATTGGTGCATTTTAACTCTAATTCTCAAACAAGCAGTGAAGTTGTTACAGTTAGCCATAAAAAAACAACTGATGGAAAATGTTAGATGTAAGTCAATAGTTTATTGTCAGTTTGGGACACTTGTACCTCTTGGTTAAATTTAAAGAGCATCTAATGAAATAAGAAATTAAGAATCTAAGAGAGTGTAAGAATTTTCATTCTCATAGCAAAAGCAAACGCACACACACACGGGCATTCAAATCAGCTTTTGAATTATAGTTATAAACCATGAGATCGTCATTATTTCAGACCTGATTTCTAGGTATGCGCAGCATTTTTTCTGCAATAGCTATTCATTGTATTTACATTCTATAATTGACTCTTATGCCTAGTTCAGACCAAAGATTCGCAACAAGACAAGTTGAAACTGGCAGCTACTTGCAATATGCCATTCTGCAACGTTCTAAAAACCTGGCGGTTCACTCCAGTGCAACTAGATGAGACAGTGTGTCATCTCTGTGCAACAACTCTCTGTACCTCTGTTCTGATTTCCAGCTTTTCAGGCTTATTTTGTGGCTGAATAAAATTTTTAGCTTCTTAAAGCATGAATGAGGATAGTGATAGTGAGAAATGTGGTGATGAAACGGCAAAAAATATAAAACGAGCAACGAGAGAGAATCAGCTGGCTTGAGTTGAGCTTAGAGAGAGAGAGAGAATCAGCTGGCTTGAGTTGAGCTTAGAGAGAGAGAGAGAGAGAGAATCAGCTGTCTTGAGTTGAGCTTAGACTAGAGAGAATGAGAGAGAGAGAATCAGCTGGCTTGAGTTGAGCTTAGACTAGAGAGAATCAGCTGGCTTGAGTTGAGCTTAGACTAGCCATTTCACACCGCTGCAACTTTTCTCTGCAACGCTTTAAAATGGTTTAGTCTCGTCGCAAATCATTGGTCTGAACTGGGAATTTAAAAAGTAGTTTTATTGTAAGTGGTGCAGTCTGCCAATCCTGTGTGAGATTGAAATTGACTTTGCATTGCATGATGGATTTACAGGAAACAATGCATGCATGTATGTCAACATGTCTCTCTCCGTCTACTGACAGCTCTCCTCTTGCTGTATCGGAGAAGGGTATTTGCAGTACCTCAAAAAGCCTCAGAAGGCTTAAAATTATATTTTAAAAATTTAAGGCCAGAAAATATCTTAAAAAAGCCTCATTTATATTTTTGAAAGGTTTTTCATTTTTAAATGGTGCCGATTCAGGAGAAATCACATGAACTCACAGGATTAAACATTGCATATTTAAATCTAAAATCAGTTGTCTGAATTGAGTCATTTGAATTGTATTTATGTGTTGGATTATGATGACTGAAGATGTATTGTACTTGACTCTAACAGGGACACGATGGACAGCGTGAAGCAGAGTGCGGCACTGTGTCTGCTACGGCTCAACAGGACCTCTCCTGACCTGGTGCCCATGGGTGAATGGACAGCACGAGTAGTCCACCTGCTTAATGATCAGCACCTAGTAAGACTGTACCCGTGTCACGACTCATACTACAGTCATGGAAAAAATTATTAGACCACCCTTGTTGTCTTCAATTTCTTGTTCATTCTAATATCTGGTACCACTAAACGTATAATACAATGAACACAACAAAAAAATGCAGCTGGTCACATAATACTTTATGGCCCATTTGACATTCTTAAGCTTAATTGATTCCCAGGGTATATAAGAGGCCATTTCATGTCACAAGCAGCACTGCACATGCAAAGACCTAGAGTGGTTTCCTGCTTACATTCAAGCCGTAGCACAACTCAGAAGTTGTCAGCTCTCACATAATGCCTAAAACAAAAGAATTATGTGAAGCCACAAAGGCAGCCATCTTGGCACTGCTGGAAATTGGCATGAGTGAGAGACAGGTAGCGAAAAAACTGAAGATCTCCAAGACAGCCGTTCATTACAACAAAAAAAAAACAAGCTGAACATGGCACTACCAAATTGCTACCTGGCCGTGGCAGGAAACGTCTTTCTACCCCACGAGATGACCGTGCACTCATCCGTTCCTGTGTCAGGAATCGTCGTCAGACCTCCAGGGACCTTAAAAATGAGTGGGCACTGTCGAGAAATGTGACTTGTTCGGCAAGGACAGTTCGAAACCGACTTGTTGAAGCTGGTTTGAAGTCACACAGAGCACGCAAGAAGCCCTTCATCAATGAAAGGCAGAGGAAGGCCCGGTTAGTCTTTGCTCGAGACCACAAGGATTGGACTGTTGATGATTGGGCTAAGGTTCTCTTCAGTGATGAATCCAATTTTGAATTGATGCCCACTCCAGCCAACTTACTGGTTAGGAGGAAGCCTGGAGAAGCTTACAACCCAGACTGTCTTGCCCCTACAGTAAAACACGGGGGTGGATCAGTCATGATCTGGGGTTGTTTCAGTCTGAGTGGAACAGGGCAAATGCAATTGTGTGAAGGCCGAATGAACCAGGTCATGTACAGGACTACCCTTGAAAACAGTCTTCTTTCATCAGCTGGAAAACTCTTTCCTGCCTCGAATGACTGGATTTTCCAACAAGACAATGCCCCTTGCCACACGGCAAGGTCAGTTAAAGCCTGGATGGAGAACCACAACATTCGCACCATGCCTTGGCCTGCTCAATCACCAGATCTTAATCCAATTGAAAACCTGTGGAAAATCATCAAACTCAAAATGGAGAACCACAAGCCCAAAAACAAAGAAAATTTGTTTGAATTTGTCCAACAGGAATGGGCTGCTGTGACAGCAGAACAATGTCAGAAGCTGGTGGAGAGCATGCCAAGACGCATGGCTGCAGTCATCAAAAACAATGGTTATGCAATCAAGTATTAACTCTTGTGTGTATCATGTGTTTAAAGCAAACAGAAAAGAAAACATGGAATGCTTAAAAGTAGTGTTTTTGGCGGTACAATGCCATAGCTATTGATGTAAGAATTTAAGTAATTTTGGTTATTATCAAGAAAACCATGGAAAATGAATAGTTCTTAGTTCTTAAATTAAACTCTCATGAGCTATTTTTGTTGTTATCATTATAATTGTCCAAACAAATGTACCTTTAGTTGAGCCAGGCAGTAAAATTAACAAGAAATTGAAGAAAACAAGGGTGGTCTAATAATTTTTTCCATGACTGTACATACTGATTCTAAGCAGGCTTTGAGTGTGTAGTGTACTCACACCAGTGAAGTGACAAAATAAATCCAAAGCAGACCATATGCACACAGAATATGGTGGAGTGTGCTGTTGATATTATCCCACAAGGAAATGAACAAATGAAATGGAGTTGCTCACAGCTGGAAAAAATTTGTATGTACTGTATTGTTTAGTATAAAATGTAATATGTGTGATTTTTTTTTTTTTTTTGGTATACTAGCTGCTAAAACCGTACACAATGACAATAAGTATGCAGTACATACACCACAGAATTAATGTGTAGTAGGATTTGGAATGAAGTGTCTGTTTTGTTTAGCCAGCTCACTCTCTCTAATCGCTGTGAACCCAAAATACAATGCCCTGGGATGATGAAATACTATTGTCAGTTTTTCTCTAATGTCATTGTAAAGGTGTGTCTGTCTGTTGTCAGGGAGTGGTTACAGCAGCTACCAGCCTTATTACCACACTAGTCCAGAAGAGTCCAGAGGACTTCAAAACATCCATCTCACTGGCTGTGGCCAGGCTCAGTAGGGTGGGTGTCTTTCTGTAACTTCACAGGATACCAGGTCAAAGGTAAAATCTGATTTCAACATGTACTGATGCGTTATCTTGTTTTTGCTTGTCCAGATTGTGACTTCTGCGTCCATAGACCTACAGGACTATACATACTACTTTGTTGCTGCACCGTGGTTGTCTGTCAAATTGCTGCGCCTGCTTCAGTGCTACCCTCCACCTGGTATGGTACAGTACAGTCTTGTTTTCTGCTCGAGAAATTATGATCCAGTGTAGAAACAGTCCCGTCACCTGTCAAGTGACTAGTGGAACTTTTATGGAACAGGACTGAGAATGACACACATTTATGCCTCTGCACATGTTCAGGCTGCACGTATCAGAGCAACAGCAGTGCACACTTGCGTTGACAGGGCAGGGCAATGAGGGGTTGAGTGAATCAATACGCTGCATGCAGCTCAACAATGAAATGAGACTTTACCCATTTTAAACAGTCACATTTGTGGTACAGTTGCAGTAATTGGACAAAATTGCAAGGTCGAGCAGAATTTACACGGATTGGCAGAATTTGAATTAATTGTTGCCATCATTGCATCATGGAGGGACTGATTTGCTTTCCAGATCTGAAATCCTTAACTTTACCATAAATTAACAACTCTTTGTGCGTCTAGTATCAGTTGGATAAGCAGCACTGTTGTGTGTTGCAGTTCAGGCTGTTGACATGTAGTCATAGATTCATTTGATTTGGTTTATTGGATGGAAATCAGTGAAACATTACACTGAACCTACTCCTTAACTCATTGTCACCTTTTTCAAACACATTTATGACCCCTAAGGGTAATTGTATTATTTACCACACTTCCTGAATCCAGTTCCCTTTGTTTTCAACACTTATTTTGAAATGCTTTTCACTTGCGCTTACCAGTCAGTATTAAGTAAATCCTCCCCAAATTACAAATGATCCCTTTTACATTTCTGTTCAGAGGTTGAATAAACAAGATACATCATGTAAGTGAGGCTGTGCTAGAGGTGTAGGGAAGTGTATTTTTTCACTTTGGCAGAGCCACTGTATGTACCTCTACCTCCAGTCTTAATGCTAAGCTAAGAGAAACACATCTTGACTTCATCTTTGTATTTAAACACACAGGCATGATGTTGGTGAAAACCTTCTCATCTTACACTCAGGAAGGAAGGGAATAAGAACATTGGCCAAAAAATTGAACTGCTGTATTCTTTGCCCAGTGCTTGGTGTTAGCATTGTTTGTGAGATGTTTATTCCCATAGTGTGTCTAACTTGTAGACAACTAGAAGGCTTTGAATAGTTGGTATCATTTCCACCCTTAAGAACATTGTTGCATGAAATGACTTCTGACACTAGATGGCACCAGAGTACAAAATGTAATCTGCAAAACAGCCTTTAGCAATCAGTCTTCATGTATCAGTTTGTCTACTTCTTTTGGATGATTAGGTGGCAAAAAACATTCCCTGAGTTTAGTTAGACATCCAGCAAAAAACAACAACAACAAAAAAACAGCAATATAGGCATAGAAGTCTGTAACGTCTCTCCATATAATGTGTAGAGTGATGTGATTCATTGTAATGTAACAACATGTATACAGATATGTGATGAGAGTAGAAGTCTAGGAGGTTCTAAGAACATAATCTTTATTGTTGTAGAGGATGCAGCACTGCGTAGTCGTCTGACAGAGTGTCTGGAGACCATCCTCAACAAAGCCCAGGAGCCACCCAAGTCCAAGAAGGTCCAGCACTCAAACGCAAAAAATGCTGTTCTGTTTGAAGCCATCTCCCTCATCATACATCATGACAGGTTGGTGATATTCACTGTGAAGAGTTTTCTGCTGCTCATTGAATTCTTGGAATATCTCGGAATTGCAGAGGTGTGTTCTAGTTTAAGAAAACACACTTGTTCATTATCCAGGTAATTTTACCATTAGCTCACTGGGTAGACTTTTACAAAACAGTGTTAAGTTCCACCGTCTTTTATTGGATGCTAGTTTTCAGTTCAGTTGTAGCAGGCACTGGACTGTAGTGCTGCATTAAAAACACTAAGAGTATCGTCACACATCACATCAAAGTTACAGAGCAAACCCAGCTGTCATGAGTTCACATTCCTCTGTTGTGTATCATTTGGGTGATGAAATGTGTGCTAGCATTTGGACACTACAGCTAGTTTTTGTGTCTTGTCTCTCAGTGAGCCCACCCTGTTGGTACGAGCCTGCAACCAGCTAGGCCAGTTTCTGCAGCACAGGGAAACCAATCTCCGTTATTTGGCTTTGGAAAGCATGTGCACACTGGCCAGCTCAGAGTTTTCTCACGAGGCGGTAAAGACGCACATAGACACTGTGATCAACGCTCTTAAGGTGAGTCCTTCATCAGTTCTTTTTTTTTTTTTTTTTAAAGATAATTTTTTTAGCTTTTTGCCTTAAATTGACAGGACAGTGTGAAATGGGGATAGAGAGAGAGTGGGGGGATGACATGCAGCAAAGGGTTGCAAGCTGGGATCGAACCTGCGACCGCTGCAGTGAAGCATCGCCTCTGTACATGGGGCGCTGGCACCATCCACTACGCCACCGACGCCCCCTTCATCAGTTCTTTTTTACTTTGGTTAATGTGAAAATGCTGAACCTGGTGGTTGCTTGGTTGTTGTTTTTTAATACATCTGAACAGTGGGGAGCTATGAAATCTGACATTTACTACTAGGATTGTTATGCACTTTTTCAGATTATTAATTGATAGTTACCTTCTAAAATAGGTTATTGAGTGAAGCTTTTGGTCTTAAAGAGTGATTTACAAAGCCTTTTAGCACTAGGAGTAGCTCCTGAGTTTGAGAGAAGTTAGAGACAGTCCAGAGGATTCCTGGTAGGCTGCAGGTTATGTAACTTGTAATAGT
Source organism: Epinephelus awoara (assembly GCA_035609425.1). Lineage (NCBI taxonomy): Eukaryota > Metazoa > Chordata > Actinopteri > Perciformes > Serranidae > Epinephelus > Epinephelus awoara. Next base: position 41,711,505 of record CM069294.1, on the reverse strand, counting down.
GGCAGAAAACGCAACAGTGATGAACTTTTGACAACATACTTTGATGGTTGGCAAGTTAGTAAGAACAGTCAGCCTACAGTGGAGGTTCTTAGATGTGATTGAGCATGAAATTGTCATGCTTTTGAAATTCTGTCTCCCCTCCATTGCATTTACCCAATTTTTTTCTGGAGCTTTAGCTACTTTCCAATGCCTAGAAATAATCCAGGAGGTTGTAATCATATCGACTGTAATCACAGAAAGGGCACATTTTAATATGATGATACAATGTAATAATCAGAAGTTAGGAAGGACATGAATTACTGAACCAAACCAGGACCCAGGATGGCCATAACTCATTTTCAGCTGTTTTCCATGTTCACATTATCCACATTGTGGATGATGTCTGTGACACTTACGATCCTAAATGTTACTCAAGCACCTTTTGGAAACAATTTCCGCAATTCTCTTTAACCTTTTCTTCCAGCATTGAGAGATATGCAATAGTCAACATATCGCTCGTTTTATGCTCTCATGTCTGCCTACCACACTATTACATGCTAGCTGATAAAACCTGCAAGAGACATTTAGTCCTATATTCTGTTCATGTTTGTTTTATATACAGACAGAGCGAGATGTGAGTGTTCGCCAGCGGGCTGTGGATCTGCTCTATGCTATGTGTGACCGCAGCAATGCCAAGCAAATCGTGGCAGAGATGCTCAGCTACCTGGAGAACGCCGACTACTCAATCAGAGAGGAAATAGTGGGTCATCAGTACTGGCCTGTTCACCATTTAGTTTCTCTGTGCGCAGCTCTCCAACTCAGACAGTTTATTTTCTACATCAGGTGCTCAAGGTGGCTATCCTGGCAGAAAAGTATGCTGTGGACTACACCTGGTACGTGGACACCATTCTCAACCTCATCCGCATCGCCGGTGACTATGTCAGTGAGGAGGTGTGGTATCGTGTCATCCAGATTGTCATAAACCGAGATGATGTCCAAGGCTATGCAGCCAAAACCGTCTTTGAGGTAGGCATGAAGATTAATGTCATGACAGATTATTATGACTGCCAGTGTGACCCCACAACGTCTGCCTCTTCTTTGTTATAAGGGCACTTCTCTTAGCAAACTTGTCCATGTGGGCACCAAGAAAATTAAATGAGGGCTAAATGGGAATTGACTACAGCTGATTACACTATGTGAGACTCCATACGAAGGTTCATTCACAAATGCTGAAAACGGCAAGCCCATCTCCAGGCCTCACATGGGCCTGCACATTTAAAAACTGCAATGTCTTTTTCCATTCTACCCTCAGGTCACCTAAACTAACATGCTACGTTTATAGTACTGCAACTATGAATGTCCTGAGACATTTTTTTAATGGATAGGTATGAACAAGGTGATTTCCAAACCTTGGGTTGCTCTGAATGCATGAACTGCCACATATGACTCATAGTGCTCTGTTTGAACACTTGAAACACACAAGGAAGAAGTGAGTCATTACAGAATATTATAGAAAGCCATTAAAGGTAAGTTGTGATTAATTTTTCTTTCAAAATGCAAAGCTATTCAGCAAATTTCTTCACATATGTCAACCTTCTTTACACTCACAGGCAAATTCACAATGGGTATAAAGCACAACTTTTGGGGGGGCTGAACCTGAACAAATAAGACAAAAAAAATGTGTAATTCTCAAAGCACCTGCAAAGGGGGAAATGCAAACTTAACTGCGCTGCCAAGCAAATGGTGTATCAGTGCTCCTGTGCTATTGACACATATTTAAATTAGGTAATATGCATACGTTTGTGGAGAAGTGGCCCCTTTCTATGTAAATGAGCCTCAGTGCAAAAACAGTCCAGTTCACAAAGATCAGTTCTCATAGTTGCACACAGTTACAGTGAAATTAATAGCGTCTTCAGAGAGTTGGTGTTAACTGGAGTGCACTGACAGACTTGGATATTAAATCCCAAATATGTTTTTTTCTCTGTCACATTTACATTTCTTTCCTGAAGTTTTGAGGAGTGCCTCTGCAACTTGTCAGTCAGGACTTGTAGTTCGTTGCCTTATTTCAGTTTTCCTTTTCTCACTGCCTTTGATTATCCTGCCAACTGTGTTCTTGGCGCAAACATTTATACCTTGGCACATAGATAACTGCAACCAGACACTAAAAATTTGCACTCAGCAGCAACATCTTATGGGCGTGCTGCACTCTAATATTGTTAGTGCAATATCTTTTGTGAATCAGACCTTGAGACGGCGCAGATACGGCTTTCAAGTGATGTGCAATTCATGATGCTATCAGAGGCCACGCTCTATTCTTTGTGAATTCGCCCCTCTGTGTGCACTGTGCACCTGAATAATCAAGTAGTAGATAATACTAACCCAGTGCTGTCATGCTTTGTGAACACTTACAGGCGCTACAGGCTCCCGCCTGCCATGAGAACCTGGTTAAAGTGGGAGGTTATATCCTTGGAGAATTTGGCAACCTAATTGCAGGTGACTCGCGCTCCAGGTAAACATCACCCACATAGTCGATTCCACTGTTTTGAAAGTCATGTCAAAGTCATGTTTTGAGTTCAGTTAATGTTTCAGCTCAGGATATGTTTGTCTAGTCTACAATTTTTTATTTGTTTTTTTTTTGTCCAGGTTTTGAGACGTCTGAATAGATTTTTGTTTTTGGTGCCCATAGCATTGAAAATGACATTTGAAAATTTAACAGCAATTTCTCTTTCCTGTTTTAGACCTCACTGTTAGTGTTTTTGCCAGGACTTTTCCTTCTGTTAAACATCCTTTATATTAAACTAACAATATCTTTATGGCCGGATACAACTAGGCTGAGTGCAAAAATATGTTTATTTGTAATACAGGTTAACCAAAGCTTTAAACAAATGCTGCTGACACCAAAATGTTGTCTTAAAACTAAACATGGTGCTGTGTTTAGCATAGGAAACAAGCAGAAGTATTGACTTCATCAATCATCAGCAATATTGACTTCATCTTGTGACAAGTCTTGAGCTGACCTTGATGTAAAGACGTTTTACTGGTTTGTGTTGTCTTCACTTTCAGCCCTCTAGTCCAGTTCAACCTTCTCCACTCCAAGTTCCACCTATGCTCTGTGCCCACTCGGGCACTGTTGCTGTCGGCCTACATCAAGTTCATTAACTTGTTTCCAGAAGTGAAGGGCACGATTCAAGATGTCCTGCGCTCAGATAGCCAGCTCCGCAACGCTGACGTGGAGCTTCAGCAAAGAGCTGTCGAGTACCTGAGGCTCAGCTGCATCGCCAGCACTGACATATTGGTTAGTGAATTATGTAGGATGTGGACAAAGTACTGATAACACCAAACAGTCTAACACACACACACACACACACACACACACACACACACACACACACACACACACACACACACACACACACACACACACATTCTGAATGGAACCACTCGGTACATATAATATTCGTTCACATCTGCAATAAATGTTTAACACTGTTATTGTTACAGTATTCCTCCAGTAAAGTCTGCTCCTAACGTTGGAATTGAAAAGAATTACTACATTTCTATGCCCTCAGGGAGAAACAGCAGAGGTGCTGCAGCATATCACACAACAAAGGTCTTATATTTAGAGTCCGACAAGATACATCACCCTCTGTTGAAATATGATCAGCAGATAACAATAATTGATTGAACAATCAAATTGTACAATTGCATCACAGTTTAGAGCAGCATGTTCCTCTGAGTAATTTGTTTAATGTGAAGTTAGATCAGTCCGTCACTGTGAAGACAGGATTGGGGAAAAGTGCAGGTCAGACACTCGACTGAGAGTTTGATCATCATCAGTAGGACACATGTCATTAGCTGAAGTCTGCATCAAGGCTCATCTTATTGGCTTGCCTTTGTTTTTGTACCCATGGCATTTAGGGCAGTCACAGTTGGTTCTTCTTTTTCTTTTGGCAGTCCTTTAACAAATGTCCAAAAGCATAGGTGTGTTCTGATCGGAGTGATTGTGGAATGATCGAACTGTGTCTGAAACCCCCTTCCTCCATACCCCTCAGACATCTATTTTAGAGAAACTATGCTTGACAGTGTTTGGAAATTTTGAGAAACCAACAATCAAACATGCAGACCCACTCAATGACTGGCCAATTAGTCCTTTCTAAATCCTGCTGCATTCCACTCTGTGCTCAAGTAACAGTTGAGCAAGCTCTATTACCAGCAGAGCCTCAGTCATCTGTCCCATTTCCTGTTATACTTAGATAATATGTAATGTGCTAGGCTTGTCTATGTTGAAAAGAAACCAAATTTTGAAGATGGTTAAAAGATGTGGCTGGGATACTGTCACAATCTTCATGGACACATTACATTGTATATAATCTCATCGTAAGTTAGCTAATGTTAGACAAAACCTAGCTAAATACGTAGCTAACGTATAGTGACATCAAGAGGAGTTAAGCTAATGTCAGATCACCAGCGTCAGATTTGCTTCCTCCTAATTTCGGAGGTAATGTTAAAGAGATTTGGAAAAGTACAGATAGGTTGGTTGCTGATGACATGAATTATCATCAGCCAGAAAAGATCAAGACTAATGTTTATATTATCTGTGTACGGCTACATGTTGTCCACCCAAAGTAATGTGCTACAGTAAAGAGAGACTAGGTCAGCGCCATGGTCTGTATCCAGTAACAAGTAGATAGAGTACAACAAATACCCAGCAGTGCAGGAGCAATTTTGACTGATTGTCTTGTCATCCTTGGTCTCTACACAAAGAGCGTGTGGCTTCTTCCATTTGTTGAGATGAGAATGACTTTGCCTCAGTTTGCATCATTTCACCATGTTCATAAAAGTTTACATTGTGAATATCCTTCCATCTCATGCTGTACTTATTGCTGTTGGCTTCGTCAAGCGGCATCTGCCTCAATGGAACCTTGCCTATCTCACTACGCCATGATGTACTTTCTGTAGTTATTTTACTTTTAAAATGTCCAAGTGACTTCCTAAATTACACTTGTGAGTTGAAAAAAAAACCCCACTTTTTGTATCACAGTGGCCACTCCTGTGGTGCTAAATGTACAGCGGTGCAGTAACTGTCTATATTATCATTTTTGTCTCACACTCTTTCTGTTCTCCTTCACAGGCCACAGTCTTAGAAGAAATGCCTCCATTCCCAGAGAGAGAATCTTCAATCCTGGCCAAACTGAAGAGGAAGAAGGGCCCAGGCAACCTGCCCGACATCGACGACGCCCGCTGGAATGTCAACGGCAGCACCGAGCACAGTGAGAACACTGAAAGTACAAACAAGGTAACTCCACAGTGTAATAAGTAGCAGTGAAATACAACCAGTACAGCTTGAGTTTTTGTTTTTCACCATAGATTTTTTTTCCTACAAACCTGACGCTGTCTTAACAAGTAAGGAAACATCAACGGTTTCTCATACAAATCAGCACGTTGAATCATTTTCTGCAATGTGCTATTCTACTGTAGCGGTAACCCCTAATCCCTAAAACAAGCCTGCATCATATTGGTCATTACTGCATTTCCTTTATTTTCCTCTAGTTTTAAGCATTTCCTTGATCTTCACCTTTACTTGTCTTCTCTCCTTCCTTCCCCACCTTCACCTCTCTGTCCTTCTCCTCTTTTTTTTCCTTTTCTCTTCTTTCTCCATCAGTCTTCTCCTTCACTGATGGCAGACCTTCTTCCTACCAACAGACCCCGCCCTGCCTCCTCTAGTCCCACCATACTCTCTGCTGGGACCATGGTATATTGATAGTTAAAACAACATAGTACAGTGAATTACATAAGAATTTACTACCACTGGAGGGGCAGTTACATTTGTCTCCAATATATCCTGTATTATATTAGAAGCTCCCCTGGTCGTCACTGCTCTCTCCACTTGCATTAATGCTGGCATGATATATTAACTAGCCTCTGCTTCCTCAGTGGAATACAAACGTAACAGTACAACACTGAATGTTTTAAAAGCGACAGACAGTTTGAGTTGCAGTTCATGGCATGATAGAGTATCATGAAATATTGTCAACATAGTAGACTATACCATAGTAGACTATACAGTATGATGTTCCTCAGCCAATAGTGCCTCACAGAAGTTGACAGTGCATCTGCTAACAACGCCGTCTCTCAGTTAACAGTCAACCAACAACATGGGAAATGCCCACGCACCTAAGACCTGTAGTGTTGTTATGGTTTACATTTCCTCACACAAAAAGTGAATTCAAGCTTCAGCTCAGTGAAAAGTTTAAGCTATAGAAAGCAGAGGAATAATTGGATTCTTTTGGGATTGTATTTAGCCTTGTAGATTTAAAAACCTGTACACATCTGTTCAGATTTTGGTGTTGTTTGTATGTAGACACTGTATTTTAAAGTGAATGTTTCTCTCTCAGGCACCCACCCAGCCCCTCACAGACCTACTGAATTTAAACTCCCCGCCCCCAACAGGAGCCAGTCTGCTAGTTGATGTCTTGTCCGAAAGCTCCACTCCTGCATCCATAGATGTCTCTGAGGAAAATTTCTCAAGGTGGGACCATTCTGTGAGCTTAGTTGACATTGGCATTCGCACACAGTGTGGTTACACATGCTGTAGGGTAATCCACATTCTATTAGATATTAACGGGGTTAATTAGAATTGCACTTTCAGACAGTTGGGTGACAAACAGGGGACAGTTAAAAAAAATTCAAGCTGTGGAGGTTGAGATATCCTAAAATTATTCTTTACAGTTTGTTGCAAGCCAAGCATATGGGTTGACAAATGTAAAGGTTCTCAAAGGTCTTCTTTGTAAATTTGTTATTGTTTTCTTGTAAATTCCAGGTTTGTTTGTAAGAACAACGGTGTGATCTATGAGAACCAGCTGTTGCAGATTGGACTGAAATCTGAGTATAGGCAGAACCTGGGTGAGGAGCTTTATAACTCTAATTACTTTTCTATAAGAAATGTTAGGATATTGTTAAAGGATACTTCTAGGCTATCTTTAGAGAAGAAAGGAATAAGATGTAGAATTGAACTAGTAATTATATATCATTTTAAATGTAATGGATACTGGTCATATGTAATTACTTCAAAAAGAATGAACTCAGTTTATTTGTTGTCATCCTTCAGGTCGCATTTATGTGTTTTACGGCAACAAGACATCTACTCAGTTCCTCAGCTTCACCACATCAGTGACCTGTGATGACACACTCAAGACTCATATCCTTTCTACTGCTTGATAGTTTCTTATTACAGACTTTTTTGTCCTATTCCATCCCTAAAAGCATACTGCAGATGACATAACCAGGGATGCACCGAAATGAAAATTTGGGGCCGAAGCCGAATAATAATAAACGCTTGGCCGAATACCGAGTACCGAATATCGTTGTTTAGTTTTTGCAGATGAACCCCCTCCAGATTAGTGATGTCACGGTACCAAAATTGGGACCTACTGTACGATACCAATGAAAATATCACGGTTCTGAGTAGTATCAGGATACCACAGTGAAAATGAGGCAGATGTGCCTTTTGTCATTTATAAAAAGATAAATCACTTTTCTATAATACATCAATGATATTTCAATGGAATAAATTACTTATTGACTTATTCAGACTTCAAAAACAGCATCAATAAGTGATTAACATAGGGGGGGATCAAAATAAAATAAATAAATAAAATAAGAATCAACCAGCCACCCTCTTCCCCTGACAAGTAAAGAACAGTCCCTAAAGTGCGGTGAGGTTTGTGGGCCGTGAACGGCTCGTTTCTCCTCTGACACGTCACATACGTGTTCGGCTGGCTCGGAGGTTCAGGTACTTCTGGGCAGTCATGACGCCAAGAAGAGGATATTATTGGAGCCGACTTCTCCGTCGCCGCCGGTAAGCTGGTGGCCGTCATATTTGATAGGAATACAATACTGTCCGTTCAACCCACATCCGGTGGGATTCGCCTATCGTTTCTGCTGGTGGTTGAAATCTGTACTCACACAGCGTGCTGAATGATTTAAGCCTATTTTGCTCACTCAAACTATTTTCAGTCGCAAATGCGAGTGTGGTGACGGACGGATCGCCACACTGCCGACATTTCACTCCGCCCGTCATGGCACGCTGTTTGATTGCCTTATCAAAACACGCCGCTATTATTCAGCCTTGCTTTTAACTTATTCCACCGAATACCAAATGTGTTGTTTTTTGCAATATTCGGCCGAATATATTCGGTGCATCCCTAGACATAACACATGCTACTAAATCAACACCTACTACTTCTTCCCAGCTGAGGAGTACTTTACACTTAACTTCTACACAACACAACAAAACTGACAGCTTGAATGTGTGTGAATACTTTCCAGAGCTGCTATAGGCTAAGCTGAGCCGATGCTTGTGTCATTTAGGTGTTTATAGAGTCCTTAACCATTGACCTTACAGCTGAATGTCCACCCTAAGGCTGTAGACCCCGTAGTAGAAGGTGGGGCTCAGGTCCAGCAGATCCTCAACATTGAGTGTGTGTCAGATTTCACAGATGCACCGGTGCTCAATATCCAGTTCAGGTTGGTGTCCGAATGCATACTTAATTTTTGATGTATGTAATCACTTTTATATGCTACTTTCTGACTGTATTTGTGTGGACAGATATGGTGGAACTCTTCAGAACATCGCAGTGAAACTCCCTGTGATGCTCAACAAGTTTTTTCAGCCCACAGAGATGGTATCCCAAGAATTCTTCCAACGCTGGAAACAGCTTGGACTGTAAGGCTCACTTTACATCATCAATGTGCCACTGCCTCAGCACTTGTCTCTGTCACAAAAGGAAGAGACAACTGCAGTTTTCTGAGAGACAATACTTTAACTATTTGAAATGTAGATCAACTTCTTGGAATCAACAATGATCCAAAAATCACTGAATATTTTGTTGGTTGTATGGCTAATAGGTCTCCTAAAAACACAATATTGGTTTAGTACTGTCATACAGTAGTCAGATAGCCATTTTGGATCTGGTTCCAAGCAAGGTTATTGTTCTGAAATTTCGTGTGTAGCTACATATACAGCGATCAGCCATCACATTATAACCACTGACAGGTCAAGTGAATAACACTGATCATCTTGTTACAATACAATGTTCTGCTGGGAAACCTGACGTCCTGGCATCCATGTGGATGCCACCTGACACACTTCACCCTCTCAAACACTGGCAATGACGCTCCCCAACAGCAATGGCCCCCCAGCTGGACCATGCACCATACCACATTGCAGAAGGTGCTCAGGAATGGCCCGAGGAATGTGACAAAGAGTTTAAGGTGTCAACCTAGCCTAGCCACAATCCACCACCGATGCTCAGGTGCCAGAAGCCAAGGGACAGAATCTGATCCCATGCTTGATCAGATTGGGATCTGGGGAATTATGAGGCCAGGTCAACACCTTGAGCACTTTGTCACATTCCTCGGGACAATGGTGCGTTGTCCTGCTGGTGGGGCTACAAGGAGTGTCATTGCCATGAGGAGGGGGTACTTAGTCTGCGGTGTTGTTTGGTTGGGTGAAGGCTGTCAAGTGGTATCCACATGAATGCCAGGACCCAATGTTTCCCAGCAGAACATTGCATTTTAACAAGAAGATCAATGTTACTCATTTCACCAACCAATGCTCTTAATGTAGTGGTTTATAGCTGTACACACAAAACATATGGTTGGAGAACTCTGTGGGCACGGCCACAATGTTTAATGTTTATTATTTGTGCTACTTTAGTTTCCATTGTGAAGAAATTGCAGCATAGCAGTATCTCCTGGAAGGTCATATAGTTCAAAAACTAAAACTGAAATGAATTTACATTCATTTTAATTTGTTTTTTTAAACCAGGCAAAAATGTTGTTTTTGTTGTTCAGCAGGGCCAACAGTGTGGCACATCCTCACCAGTAAAATAATCTTGCTGTAAAAATAATGGGAACACAGAGCATTGTGAATAGCTTTGGACTGCTTTGGCATTGGGCGGCACGGTGGTGCAGTGGTTAGCATTGTTGCCTCACAGAAAGAGGGTTCCTGGTTTGTCCTTCTGTGCAGAGTTTGCATGTTCTCCCCGTGTCAGTATGGATTTTCTATGGAATCTCCAGCTTCTTCCCACAGTCCAAAGACATGCACATTAAATGGTGACAAATTAATTGGTGACTCTAAATTGGCTGTGGGTGTAAGTGGTTGTCTGTCTCTATGTGTCAGCCCTGTGATAGTCTGGCGTCCTGTACAGGGTGTACCCTGCCTCTGTGCCCTGCCCTAGTGTCAGCTGGGAAAGGCTCCAGCCACCTTGCCACCTCTAATAGGAAAAGCAGTTACAGAAAATGAATGATTGAATGTTCTTGGCATTTGGGTTCAGTTCAGTTCAGTCATGCATAAATGCAAGTGTTCACAAAATACTACAAGAATGAGGTTCATAGGTCATGTTCCTGTCCACCTACAGATATGTAACTATAACAATACCTCTCTTTGTGTCCTCAGTCCTCAGCAAGAGGTTCAGACAATCTTCAAAGCCAAACACCCAATGGACAGAGATGTTACCAATGCCAAGGTAAAAAAAAATCTTTTTTAAGGGAAACTGCTTAGCTGTACATTAGTGTTAGACATCTGGACTCATTTTGGCATGTTGTAGTGAGAGTTGTTTAACCACTCCACATTCACATCATGGAGAAAATCTGCATGAATGATATCCCTGTTGGTAGGCGATAGTCTTTGTCAGCCAAAATATAGAAATTGATAAAACAATCTAGACTCAATGTCCACTAAACCTGCATTCAGACCCACCTCAGCCCTGCATGAAAATTCAGATCCCTTTTACTGATTTCAGTGTAGCTGGTCTGTCAGGGTGCTAATACAGTGGGCACTGGAAAACAATGCAATTAAACTGAACCAGACTCAATTTGCTGCAGAGCAGTGCAACAAGCAAGACAAGGCCCATGCACGCAAACACACAGTCCTGGTAGATTGTTAAACAGGAACACAGTATTTGTAACGTTTACAAGTTACAGTAAATGGCTCCAACTGGATTTGGACTGTATGACATGTCGCATCAGTACCTTAAAGAACCTAACCAAAACTGGCGATTAGTAGATGAATCAGAATGGTGAGTGTAGTTAACAAGTTTTATTTCTTTATGTTGTTTGATAGCTTGTAGGCTAACTGGCAGTGGCTTGCACAGCATTAGTGGTTGTAACAATACAATCTGGTACAGTGTGTTAAAGTGTGTTCACATTGTGTCCAGTTAACATCCAAAAACTACACTCTACCATGTTTGCTGTCAAAATGTTCACTATGCTAATGCTAACTCTGCTCACAAATCAATCTCAAATTTTAAGGAAAGGATAGATGTTGCCCCCTTTATTAGAGGAATGTGAATGAAAACACCTCTCTAGTGACCAACTTTGCACAGATACAAGTCAGTGCAGTAAAGCTCATTAATTTAAGGGGACATAAACAGAAGAAAAACACATTTCTGAGTGGAGGGAGATTTCAAACAACAGGCCCCCACCAATGCAGTCCCCTACACTGTTTGAAGGCAGTTTTCAGTCTGAATTCCTGTAAGACGCATGGCCTATGATTTCTTTAGACCTGATTTTCTTCTTCTTTGTGTACATATAATCATGATGTTTGCTTTTTTTTTTTTAAATTTCTCTTCTGTAACTGATTTTGTAGATCTTAGGTTTTGGTGTAGCTCTGCTGGATGGGGTGGATCCCAATCCTGCAAATTTTGTTGGAGCCGGAGTCATTCACACTAAGAACTCTCAGGTGGGCTGCCTCCTCAGACTGGAGCCCAACACACAAGCACAGGTAAAGACAAACACACACACACAAACACACACACACACACACACACACACACACACACACACACACACACACACACACACACACACACAGATTCATCCTCCTTGTATTGAACCATCATATAGCCTGTGTAACTCTGTGTGTGTGTGTGTGTGTGTGCTCTATTCAGATGTACCGTCTCACCGTCCGGACCAGCAGGGACACTGTCTCTAAAAGACTGTGTGATCTTCTCTCTGAACAGTTTTAGACTCATCACAGCACAAGCATTTCTCCACCTTCACTCTCCTTGTCTCACTTTAGATGGGAATGATGTTTTGTACAGTGTAAATTCTTTTTTTTTTTTTTTTTTTTTTTTTTGTTGTTGTTACACTTACTCCACATGTCGATGAAGTGAAATGTATTTTTCGCACATAGCTTTACTAATATAACACTGCTTTAAACCTGCCTTGTGTACTCACACTGAGCACCTTCGCCGACATGTTGTGGATGGTGCAAGCGGCTCTGAATGCGTCTCTGGTGCTCTGCAGCTCCAGAGTTCTGAACAGTTTTGAAATTGTGTGTTTTTGCTGCTTGGGTACTGCCTTTCTTATTCAAACATTTTGAAGAGTTGGTTAAGGAGCATTAATGAGATTGAGTTAGTTGAAAATCTCAACAGGATTGTAAGCTTACCAATGATCTCAACAATGAATTCAGTTGTTCTGATAGCGTTTCTATAAGATATGTATTCTTGTAGCATTTTAAACAAATGATGCACAGAAATGGGAAATTTTCCTCAACTTCTTGCCCATTTTGCACTTGTTCGGCAAAAAAGTAGATCATATAAGTAGATCAGATAGGTTTAGATGAGAGAATTTTACTTCACTATCAGCATTATTACTTATTTCACCAATTTTACATGTCTGTCATCTCAGGAGGAAAAGCAAAGCTTTGCATTTTGGTATTTTTTACCAAATAATAGTCTTTGGACCCTACTATTTTTTTTTCCGTGGTGACATTTTTGAGCTACAATGTGTATAAAGTTTACACATAGAATTCAGGCACTTCAGAAAAATGGCAAAAAAAAATTAATATAGAACACTAGGTAGCAAATGGATATCAGTTTCTGATAGTTATGAAATGCATTGTCGGGTTTTGTTTCCACAGTCGTGCCTATGAACTCTTGTCACTCTGTCAACAACAGAACGAGCCTTCAATTAGACAAGAGTAATGTTAAATATATTTAAGTCTAAAGCACTGCCACACTGTCACACTACTTTCACCTAAATGCTTTTATTCACAGCACTGCCAAACTGGTAATATTTCAGTAACGTCTGGTGTATTTTCTGTTATGAGATGCATGTTTATTATAATCCTTATTGGATGCTTTGCATAAAGACTGGCTCTTTCCAGAGGTAAAACAAAATCTACCACTACAGCAGTGTACAAACAACAGGCTGCAGGGGGGGTTCACACGACAGCAAGATTCCAGAAGTCATTGTGCCCAGCAGATAGAAACAGAGTGCTCCAGTGATGACGTCTTTCTGTAGGCTGATGCGGAAGCTAACTTCACCCTGGTTCCCTCAGCAAAGTCTATGGGATTTTAATAATGGATTTTGTATTATTGCAGAAAATAGGTTCAATGGCAAACAAACGTTTATAATACCTTATAAGGCATTTAACCAAAACCCATAAAAAAAACCCCATTCATTTGAAGACGAGGGAACCGGGAGTGCAAAAATGCTAACTCATTTCCAGGTTTTAGGACTAATTTCTGGGGCACTCATTACTCATAACCTCCTTTACACAGCTGTTTTTGTATTAGACAAGAAATAACGTGCTTGTAGTTGGATTTTTTTTTTTTAACTGTTGGACTGAGCCATGTTAGTTTAATGCTTAGCTTAATTGGAGGCTAACTGTCTCCTGGCTGTTGCTTTATATTTAATAGACATGAGCGTGGTATTGATCCTCTTCTCTAACTCTTAGCAAGAACACAAATAAGAGAGTATGTTCCAAAATGTCAGACTATTCTTTAATGAGCTTTTGTTCAGAAATATTGATGAAAATTAGTAAGAATGAATGTAAAGAGTGTAAGAATAAATCTTTAGATTGTTAAAAGGTTTGACTGATTTATGAAGAAGGGTACTTCAATCTGGAACAGACGAGCATTACTGTGATGTTAGCATGTTTTATCCATAATAATAATGATAATCAGTTATGGCTCATGGGATGTATGGTTTCACATTATATAAAGCTAGTGGCTTTGGTCCTTTTGGAGGTCTTGAATGATCTATTTACTTTTGTCAAGGAGACCAAATATCCCAGTGTCACACTGTGCCTTCTGTTGTTCAGCAGCTTATTTTCAAGAAAGCAAATGGGGTGAAGGTGAATGTCAAGGGATGACATTTCATTTCCTTTTTAACAATAAATAGAACAAATTATAGCTGTGAATGACCACTTGACAATAAGCACTGATGTTCTTTTTAGGATATTTGGATACAGTACCACCATAAAGTCAAATGACTATTAAATGTCAGAAGTATTGCTCAGAGGAACAAACCAAACAAAATATTGGACTGTCTTTAGCTAGGTTGATCAGAATTTCCCAGATGTGTAATTAAGCTACTGTTGGCTAACAAATTTGCCTTTCATATTTTAGAGCGAGAAACAGCACTTTTAAAGTTTCAAATAACTACTCATTGGATTTTATTGTAAAGTGGTGTTCAAGTAGAGTACAAGCTTATGCTAAACTATACCGTAATTGGGCCTAAACCCTGACTGTAAGACCTAGATTTGGGTCCCTGGTACTGTATCCAGTACACTCAGTGCTTACTATCAGTGACTGTAACATTTTAACTTTACAACCTGTCACAATGCTGTTGTGTTTTTGTGCCTTCTAAAAAGCATTCAGTCTTTTTGCCAGACATTTGAAAAAGAAGGCTGAATATCTTGTTGCTATTTAAATGTAATGTCATGTCAACATCCAAAAGTTGTTTTTACAAATAAAAAAATTGGCCTTTGTAAACAAATAACATACTGCTGGCTTTTTAATGGAAAATTAGAATTATGTCCGTCAAAACATGCATGTTTCACACACATCTTCCCCCCGGCAGCACAGAAGAGCTATACAATCGGCTCAGTTTCAAGGTGGACACCCAAGATTAGTGTCACTAATCAAGTATCTGACCAAGATATAACGTTGAATAATGGCCAGAAAAGTGTTTTTGCAGAACATTATGATGTCACAGTGAAGTTGACCTTTGACCCTTTGGATATAACGTGTTATTAATTTGTGGAAATTTTGTTATAATTTGCGTATGAATTCTTAGCCATCAAATTAAAATCAGTTCATTCTCGACTTGAAGTGAACATTTGTGCCAAATTTGAAGAAATTTCCTGACAGCATTGTTGAGATATCACATTCATGAGAATGGGATGAACAGACAGACGTGCATGTGTACAGACAACCTGAAAACATAATGCTTCCGGCCATAGCTATTGCCAGCACAGAGGCATAAAAACATGATTAATTATCAAGTGTTCTCAAACAGTATGTTCACATTATACCTGAGTGTTGCATACAGTTGACTGCAGGGTTCTTCAGTTTAATCCTCACTGCTGGCTGGTTGGCTTTGAGCACTCAGTTCAGAGGGTAAAGACAGATGTGTGTTTTACTTTGGAAGACTCAAAGACAGCTACACCAGTTTCCATTTCTGCCATGTATCATCTGTGTTTTAGAAAAGCATCAACACCACAGGAAAAGTGATGTGGTGACAGCCAACATTTTGTCAAAACTTTATGCTTCACAATCAATTTTAATGTATAAATCAAAGCAACAAATTGAGATATTTATACGTTTTGACTTGATAGGGGAGGAATTTTTATTTTCAATTTTTTTCTCAGCACTAACATAATTGTCATTCACTTCTCACTTTGGTGACTTAGTTTGGATTTTTTTGGAGGACAGTAAATCTGTTTTACACAATCGGTTTGCTTTAGCATACATGACTGAAATCTTTGCACTGTTGTAACTACTACAGTCAAAGGTTATTGTAGACTGATATGACCCATTATTGATTTCCTTAGTATGTGCTGCAAAGGGGGGAAGGTAGCATAAACCAATTAAGTGAAGAACTTGAACGGAGCTTCAGGGTTAGCATTTCAATAAAATCACAAAAGGGTATATGTCGTAGATGCTGAATAGTATATAATTCTTTATTACTTATATGCCTCCATATTGAGACAGTGATAACAAACTTGTTGTGAGAACAAACTGGGAATAAAATACACTTTTTTTTGCAAAGAAGTGCAGAAAAATGATTGACTACTTAATGTTCTGAGGAGGGTCTGTGAGACATGAAACACTCTACAGGCACTGATTGCTTGGGTGGTGTGCCACCTTCTCTACTTTTGAACTGATTTGGATTTTTGAGGTTGAGCACCCCACTGGAACACACACTTAAGCCTTTTTGGGGGATTAAAAAGTTTCAGGTTCAAAGTTTTAATTTACGATCTAATAATTTTAACTTTCATAATTTTAACTTGGAACGTTTATTTTTTTATTTATTTGATTTATTTTGAACATGTAAAAGAATTCAAACAAGAATAATAAATAAAGAACAGTAATCTTAAGGCTAATTCTCCATATGTATATTCTTGTAAACAACATAAATTAACGTTAATTATTTACATGCCAATAAGAAGTAGGAGTAAGTGCCTACCCTGTCTTCATAACAGTTTACTCAAAATTTAACATATATACAGCTCACAATTACCTGATCTCATAATACATATTTACTATACCAATAAATTTAACTTAGTACGACATAGTTTTGATATACTATCTTATAACATCATGAGTATTTTCATTTTTTATTTTATATAATGCAACATGTAATGTAACATTTCATCTATTTTTTTTAATGTTTCTAGCAGTAATGGGCTTCCACACAATTGTCTACAGTGTATTTCAATCAATGTTCCTGCAGGACAGCTGCACCACGAGGACTCAGTCAAACTTAATGAGACATAACCTGTTATTTTACCTGAAAGGACCAGGTAAATGGTTATGGGCTCAAGAAAAACATGGAAGTTCATTACTGACCAATGACCTCCCTACTACTGCTCTAGACCTTTGATTCAGTTGAAAGGTAGTTGGTGGACTTTTGAAGAAAAATCTCATTTGCCATATTGTAAAGAGGTTGTGAGAACGTACATTGTTACAAATATGTGTGTTTTCAAAATCCTAAAAACTTTAA
Organism: Epinephelus awoara; assembly: GCA_035609425.1. Lineage (NCBI taxonomy): Eukaryota > Metazoa > Chordata > Actinopteri > Perciformes > Serranidae > Epinephelus > Epinephelus awoara. The sequence continues at coordinate 41,694,510 of CM069294.1, read as the reverse complement.
ATGAGCAAATAATCAGTCAAAAACACAATAGTTTCAATTGTTTATTTTCTTTTTAATCCCTAAGCAGAGGTATGTTAAAACACCCTGATACAGAGTGTGGGAATAGAGATGACATTCTAATCCAGAATAAATGACTCCCCGGGAACAATATTTTACAGAGATTTAAAAAAAAAAAAGCGTTGAAAATTGACAATCTACCTGTCATACAAACCATTATTTGAGTTAATGTCTCTATCCATTCATTATAAAGTGTCATAAAATGTTTCTGTAGTGACTGCACTGCACAGTGAGGTCTTTCCTGTTAGGCACTGTTGGATGAAGGACTCAGATCTGAAATTCTGAAATTAAAATACATGCAAAGATATATTATGCGCGATTGTCCTAAAAAGAACTTAGACTCATACTACGACTCATATTACGATACACTCAGTGTGTGGAGATTTTTTTTTTTGCCCTCTGCCTGGATTTTCTTATTTTCTTCTTATTTTCTGTGTTCAGGATGTTTATGGGTGTGTAACTCCACAGCGCTCAGGTGAGGTTGGGGCTTTATAAAATAGCAGTGACCAGTTTTCAGACCGTAAGCAGCAGGCATCCAAAAGACACGGCGCCAAATATAGCGAGGTGAAATACCAAAGTAGAGTGAATCTGAAGTTGGCTCTCACTTTACTTTAACCAATCCTGCATTGTATACCTGTTAAGTACTAAACATAAAAGTACTCATGATGCAGAATGACTATTTTCAGAATAATGTATATCATATCGCAGGACTATAATTAGTGGTGTACAAATGTGTAAGCATCACTAATACTGCAGCTGACAAAGGTGGGGCTACTTTCAATTCCTTTATATACTGCAGGGTATTTTGATCTATAATAACGTCTTATCAATTTCAATTTTATTTATAGCCCAATATCACAAATCACAGTTTGCCTCACAGGGATTTACAGCATACAACATCCCTCTGTCCTTTGGACCCTCACAGTGGATAAGGAAAAATTCCCCCCAAAAACCCCTTTAACGGGGGAAAAAACAATAGAAACCTCAGGAAGCGCAACTGAGGAGGGATCCCTCTTCCAGGACGGACAGACGTGCAATAGATGTCGTACAGAACATTTATCATTTATAAGTTGATTTAAATGGAGTGCTGCAGAAATAATTCCTATAAACCAAAAATGATTTAGCATTTTTGCACTTACAGTACCCTTGTATCAAAGTCAGTGGGTTTTTCAAGTGCCTGAAATAAGGTCAATGATAAGTACAAGCTTAAGAGACTTTCAAGTTTTATTCTATGACACAGTGCACGTCAGTTAATACCCCGTTTGTGAATTTTTAAGCTTCTGTGTGTCTTAAAAAAGGTGGTTGCTAGCAAGTGGCTAAATGAGACTACAGAACATTGAACATGGCTTTAAAGTATTGCTGTGGTGGCAACACTGAATGCGAATGCATTTGGGATTCAAAAATCATATAAGTGGTGTTCATTTGGTGAACAATTGTTAACATTTGTTTGTGACAGAGTTTATTTTCTGCAATGATTCAAAATCCAGTGGTAAAATCCCATTGGCTTTTTGACGATGTAACCAAGGTAATGCTTACTTCCTGGTTTGCCTACAAAAATACCCTTATCACTGCAGCACTCTATTGTGTATTAATAACCGGAATCTGCCAAAAAGTGGAGGCACAAGTATAACGTTTGCCTCTTAATTGTCATTGAGTAAATGTATTTAGTTACCTTCTCCCTCTGCTGTAAGGACAGACACTCTGAAGATAGTAAAGGCTAAGTGCTCCATTTGGCACAGTCATGAAAATGAGCATCCATGATTCACAGTTCTTCCAATTAAGTACAAAAATAGTTCGTAAGGGACTATGGTTGTGCATGGCAGGCTTAAAGATCCTGGAAAGTCCATGTGTGACCATAACTCAGTCTTGATAACGCACCTCTGCTCTGAGTTCCTTTGTTATATAGTTAAGCAACGCTGCAGTGACCTGCTGCTGAAGTGTGGCGTTGCCCATCACAAGGGCAATGAGCTGGGCCGCGTCTGTCCAGTTCAGGTTGCCCAATATAGCCATAACGTCATCACAGAGCTTCTTTTGCTGGGTAGGTGGTAACTCCATGAGGATCTGAGGCAGAGGCCTGAACTGACCACTGGTCAGCCAGCTGCCCAAGAGACCACCTACTGCTCCACCTGGTGGAGACACAGAGTGGGGGGGCGGATAAAGTGGTCAGTTACAGGTTGTGTGTAAATCCAATTTAAGTTTGTGCTAGAGAAAATCACATATTGCTGATTTTAACTTTGCAGAGAAATTTAGGTGGCATTCGTCTTTTTAAAGTCAAAAATCAAAAGACTTTGAATTAACAATGATATAGATCTGACAAAAGCAGCACATCCCAGTTGATACATTTTCTCCCAATCAATTACCTAGCAGTGAATAAGAAGGAAGAGGTGGTGGGTATAAATATTGTAACAAAGTGTTAGTCTCATCTGTGAATGACAGCTTACTCAAAGTTTTTTTTATTTTCCTGTGAGATATGAGACCCTACTGATCAAACAGTCTCACAGCCCCCTGTCAGTATGGGCCCTCTAATCAGGCTGCTGTAATGTCTTCATCAGAAACACCGACAGCAGAATCTGTAGTTTTTGTCCCAAAATTTATTCTTACCAACAGCAATTCCTGGAGGTCCACCGAGCAGCCCGCCCACAAAGGCAGTTCCTCCGGCCACCATAGCTCCTTTGGTGGAGTTTTTCACTGCCACCTTGATCTGATCGTGAGCTGATAATTCACAGCACAGACGCATGACATCATCCACTCGCGGAGCCATCCTGATGTTGAGACACTGGCATGAGAGGAAAGAGGACTTTCAACTCTACTGTGGTGTTTTACATAAAAGACAACGAATATCCATCTTTAAGCCTAATTTTCTGAGCTGAGTGTTCTGACAGATTAGATGGATTTAGGATAAAGCACCTACCAAACCAACAAAATTAATGTTGTCGTCAAAATTAAAAAAGTCAAATCACATGTCTCTTATTATCTCATAGTGAGTTTGAAGATTTTGCAGATTTTCTCAGGCAATGATGGAAGCATAAAAAGTGAAATGTTGATTGCAATGGAAATGAAACAGAATAAGGTTAAACTGACATACTGAGTCATGATATGTAGCACCTAGACCACATACCAAGGTTTCTTTCAAAACACTTTCCGATCATGATTTCTTAAAATAGATTTTGACTAAAGGTCCTCTCCAAGACAGGGACACAAATTAGGTGGCAATACAAAAACCACCTTAGTTGATATTGTTTTTTAGTGGTGCCAGTTCCAACATGAAAAAATACCAAAACACACTGACATTCAGTGACCAGAGAGTTTATAATCCAGCCTTAGTGGTGGTCATTTTTTTGAAAACTATCAGTCCTGCAAATCTGGGGTCAAAGAAATGAAGATTGCCATCACCAGCCAGTGTATAATATTTATGCAGCAGTCTACATCCTGAAAGAGAAGGCTATAACTCGTTTGAAGAACTTGCCTGCTTTGGAGAAATGTCAGACAAATCCTTATCTCAATAAAGCACACACTTGAGATAATAAAAAGAGAGCAAAAAAAAAAGACAATCCTGCAGATGCTACAGCTGAAAGTCATCAGAAAGTCCAACATATGGTATAACTTAAGACACATGTTAAGTACTATTCTATTGTTTCTCCTGAACGACTCTTAAGACTGTCAGGATCTGTTTGGTTTCACTTTTACTTGCAAGTTCAACATCACCTTAACAGCATGAAAAAGCAAATACATAATACAATATTTCAAACATATGTCCTAGCATTTTACAACTGTCTTTCACCAATTTTTTAAAGAAATATTACTATTAAAACAATGTGTTGTTTTACACTGCAGGTACGCCGAATGTTCACGTGTCTGCTATCAATTCGTAGAACATCTCAAGTCGCGTTATTAATGCTCATTAACAATCACTAGTTTTTGTTTATTTTAAATTACCTGATTTGTGAATTGACTTTGGCGTGAGAGTTTGGTGTCGGGGTCGCTAGTTAGCTGTGTAAAGTTACTGGTGTTAACTAAACAAAACTGTACACCAAGTGGGCATAATAAGCTACTATACGCCTATGTTTATTCTTTTAAAATACTTTTATAACAATAAGGACCGTAGATTCAACAGCGATGTCAATGAGATTCAAGTTACCAAAGTTTCGTTTCTAGTCCAACACCGAACTAGGTAAGACTTCAAGCACCGAGTGACTCTGAGTTTATTCGTCTCTATTTAAGCAGAGTAAAGCAGAAACATAAGACAGCTGTCCGCAGCCTTACCTCAAGAGTTACCTAGCTGTTACATTTACCTTCAGTCCTGTCCTAAATATAAGAGGCGGCAGATTCAGCTCTTCGCGTGCAGTCGGATCCTCTCAGACAGTGTACGCTTTGCACTGTATGATGGGATTGATTGGTAGTAGCTCCACTTCCTGCTTTCCAACATGCGTCAAAGAGTATACTATAACACACACAGTCCAACGAGGCTGAAGTTGGCATCCGATTCACAGCTTCTGATTGGTATTTTCCGGTCCACCTTAAAAGTGTCATAACGCCTGTAGATGGCGGAATTCAGTCGTTTTCCTAATTCATGAACTGAGAGCATGAAACATTGTGGGAGGATGAAAAGAGAATCAACCCTACATTGCAACGGTATTTAATTAATCTAAAAAACAGGATTTTATTTATTTTAGTTGTAGATCTACTCTCTAATATCTGTAACTCACAGTAAAATGTAAATGATGTATTTCTATGTCTTTTTCTGATCTACATCACATTAGACCTGTTCCTGATATAAAACCACAAGACTTAGACTCCTCAAATCTGGACTAGATTATTAAACAGGGTCTATACATTCATAAAAACACTGTCTCTGATTTGTGAAACCTTTATTCTATTTGTGAAAATGCAAAAAGGCGCATTTCACGGCTTTTTTCTCATCTAGACCACATTAGACCAGGTCCAGGTCTACAACCGCTACACTTAGACTCCTCAAATCTGGACTGAATTATTCTACAGGGTCTATACATTCATAAAAACACAGTCTCTGATCTGTGAAACCTTTATTCTATTTGTGAAAATGCAAAAAAAGGCACAGTTCAGTATTTCTTAAAGCCTCTGGAAACCCAAATCCACAATAGCCTTCTAACTATGTAATTTAGGGTCTTATGTACATAATATTAAACATGTAAAACAATTAGAAATCAGTTTCCATCCAAATTCGAAATATTTGTCTTTTAAGTTTTTGTACATTCTTGAAATTGGGTTTGATTGGGCCGTGGTTATCTCTCAGATTTATTACGCAATAAATTCGAAACCAATCATAAATCATCCATCAGTTGTCTCATCCCGCCCCCCAGTGGCAGCGCAACAAAACCTTTCTGCTCCAGCTAAATCTGCCTCTTTGAGTCTGAGCCAACTCGTCTCTTCATAGCCATTTGCGATTAGCCACCCAACTAATTTTATATAGCCTATATATCTGTCTGTCTATCTGTCTGTCTATCTAACGTTAGCTAGCTATCTATCGTTAGCGATCTAGCTAGCTAACGTTAGCTATCTAGCTAGCTATCGTTAGCGATCTAGCTAGCTAACGTTATCTATCTTTCTATCTATCTATCTATTGATCGGCTTGTGAGCGGCCGGGCTTGCCCCCCGGGCCCGGTGCTGGTGTCGGCTCGCGGGGAGGGGACGTAATGTGCACCCTTCCTCACCCCTAACCCCAATCTTAAGCAGTTAGCTTTGCTACGCATAAACATTTCCCCAATCGTGGAGGTGATGCTGCGGGAAAGAACACAATTTTAGCCGGAGGGGAAAATTATTCGAGGCGGACAAATACTTCTACACAACGCCAGAGAGACGGCCGGCCGGCACCGGTCTCTCCCACTTTGAGGGTCGGTGTGTGTGTCAGAGTAAAGACATATTTAATCTGTTAAGACTGGATGTGTTTGAATGAAAAAGGCTATTATCAGAAAAACGGAGCAGATTTATGTTTTCAATGAAAACGTATCTCAGTGAAGAAAGACAAAGCGCCAGCCTCCCGCTGTCATTCATCTCAGCTAACACTGCATGTAAAAGTTATGCTAACTATTCTACGAAGTAGCCTAGTGACCATCTGAAAGGAATCATTTTCAGCTTCTGCTTCATCTTCTGAATCATCAGAGGGCTCAAACATGTACGGCTGGATTAAATTTGTGGCAGCCATTGCTGAGCCAGGGAGCTGTCAATCAAAACGAGAGAGCTGTCAATCAGAGCGTTATCTGCCACGCCCACTCTGTCCTGGCAAGTGGTCTAAACAGCAAAATGAGCTGTTTTTAAACCAGGTTTTCTAATAGTTATGAATGGTTATTTTCACTCAGACTTTTGTGGATGATTAATGAGACACTCGACTTTGATATAATATATGCATTTTTACTATTTCAGGCTGTGTTTCCAAAGGCTTTAACATCTTTATTTTCATTTTTATTATTTTCTTTTTTATTATTGGTGAGATTTGAGGACTCCAAGTGTAGCGGTTGTAGACCTGGACCTGGTCTAATGTGGTCTAGATGAAAAAGAAGCAGTGAAATGCGCCTTTTTTGCATTTTCACAAATAGAATAAATGTTTCACAAATCAAAGACAGTGTTTTTATGAATGTATAGACCCTGTAGAATAATTCAGTCCAGACTTGAGGAGTCTAAGTGTCGCAGTTGTAGACCTGGACCTGGTCTAATGTGGTCTAGATGAAAAAGAAGCCGTGAAATGCGCCTTTTTTGCATTTTCACAAATAGAATAAAGGTTTCACAAATCAGAGACAGTGTTTTTATGAATGTATAGACCCTGTAGAATAATTCAGTCCAGATTTGAGGAGTCTAAGTGTAGCGGTTGTAGACCTGGACCTGGTCTATTGTGGTCTAGATGAAAAAGAAGCAGTGAAATGCACCTTTTTTGCATTTTCACAAATAAAATAAAGGTTTCACAAATCAGAGACAGTGTTTTTATGAATGTATTGACTCTGTTTAATAATCTAGTCCAGATCTGAGGAGTCTAAGTCTTGTGGTTTTATATCAGGAACAAGTCTAATGTGATGTAGATCAGAAAAAGACATAGAAATACATCATTTACATTTTACTGTGAGTTACACATATTAGAGAGTAGATCTACAACTAAAATAAATAAAATCCTGGTTTTTAGATGAATTAAATACCGTTGCAATGTAGGGTTGATTCTCTTTTCATCCTCCCTCAATGTTTCATGCTCTCAGTTCATGAATTAGGAAAACGACTGAATACCGCCATCTACAGGCGTTATGACACTTTTAAGGTGGACCGGAAAATTCCAATCAGAAGCTGTGAATCGGATGCCAACTTCAGCCTCGTCACAGTCCAGACAAGATGATTATTTTCAACAAAAGACAGAGAAATATGGCAAACGCTATAAATCATATAAATCTATTACACATGATGTCATGTGTCTGTACTGATAAAGCACTTCCTTTTCCAAGCATTTGCTTTTGTTTTTTTTTAACCCTGCTAGAAGCAACACACAGTTTTCCCTGAGCCTCCCTGAGTGACTGGTAGAAAATGCATGATCATCAATTTATTATCAACGTTGTAAAACTTACCTTTTGATGTTTAAAGTTAAAGGTTAAAAGTTAAAGATGAAATCCTGAAGTTGAAAAGACATATTATTGTGCAAGTCTGTTAGTGAGTGGAAATGGTTTATTTTAGACCAAATTTTAAATGAGACACAGAATAAGGTGATTTAGATGAAATATCACTATTTATCTTAATTTTTATTTATTTTTAATGACAGAAGCTTTCATTAGCCTACACATGATGCGTCCAAGGACAGTTGGAACTGTGAAAATCCAATGATTATTTCTGGCTAGTTGGATAGTTTCTGGCTGTGATAAATGGTGTCATTTGTAAAGCAAACCTGGCATATTTTCTGTAAAAAAAAAAAAAAGCAGTAAAATAAATAAAAAAAATATTTGACATTCCTCCCCCATTTTGCATCACCCCTCCTCTCACAAGTAACGAACAGTCCCTTACTTTTTACTGTTTTTGCCTTTGGTTGTGAAAAATACTAAATACGCGTTTGTCTTAAAATGACATCTTGCGCATGCGCACTACACAAACAATGGTGTTGGTGTAGGAGGTGAATTATCTAGAACGGAAGTAGGGTCTGCTGTCTGTGATAAAAATATCAAACCTTTAATAAAGTCGTACATTGAGTGAGTCTGCCGCAACCCTTTCCATTCGCTCATTCATGTAACGTTATATGTTCAGGCCAAGGTCGAAAATACATTTTTAATTTGTCAGTTCTCACAGAGGGTGTCGTCGCTGTGCTTTCTGCTGCCTCAGCTGAGTGTGAGCGGTGTGGAGACAGAAACAACAAACGTTTCACAACATTGGCAGACTGTCCGTTTTTGAAAATGATGCGTTTTTAAACGACAAGACTCACACAAATGTGAAAAAAATACGAAGAACCAAAAAAGGTAATATTTCCGTGATAACATGGAAGAGGCAGAGCCCTTGAAAGGCGGGTTTGTGGTGGACATATGACGCGGTGACTGACGCGTACCCGTCCCGCCTCATTGGGCGGGGTTTGGTGACGTTTCAGGACACGGGGAGGACTCTCGCCGATAAACAACTTTGGGATCAAAACAATCTCTGAAGAACAGCAACATAGCGGGATCCTTTCTGTACAACGACCACACCCGAAGACAAACCTAACGTTACTTTGATTTGGTCAGGTAAGTCCAAATGTAAATCTTTATGCCTCACTGAGAAACACCGGCCCGTTATCAGCCTCGGGTTTCATCTGTCTTTTGTTCTCTAAGTACAATCCTCTGGCTGTCTCTGTAATGTCTTAATGTTTGTCACAGCAGGACTCTGTTTTCCACTCCAAAACCTCACCCAATTCGAGCAGCTGGGATTATAAAATGTGAAGCAGCAGTCGTCTCTGAGCAGGCAGGCAGCTGTTGTGCTCTGTAGGTGGATATCAGGTTATAAAAGGCCTGCCGGGATTAAGGCAGTGTTTACAGGGAGGGTCTGCTGACATTAGACTCTGTGCAGACAACTGACAAGCGGGCAGGAACTTGTAATAAACGTGTAGTAAGTCGTGGTTTATTGTGAAAACATATTTTGGCATACACCTGATACGCTCTACAGATAAGTAAACTAAGTCCTGTTTTTGTCTGCTTGAAAAAAATATTTGTGATCAGCTGAAATAGAATCACTACTTTGTCTACTTATTGTGACAGTAAGAGTTTTCAGTTTTAGTATTAGACAGTGAAATACTGCATTATAACAGAAAAAAGTAATATTAGGAGATGAAAATATCTTCCAAGAATGGCATGGAAACCTGTGCCAGGGACCAACTAACAATACAGTGTTGATGTTAATTTCACATCATGTGTCTGGGACAAAAGGTCAGTCAGCTGCAGCCTGAGGTCACAGAAGTTACATACCTTCTTCATCTGAACCAGCATCACAGATTATATAATATTTCAGCCTCCCTCAGCTGTTTCAGCTCCAAACTGACCCCATGACTCCATGTCATAGCGACGTAACAAGTCAGACTATTCAGGTTTCCGAGCTGGTGCAATGGAAGCAGTTGTTGCTTCAGAGTAATGCTGTCCATGGAAGACATGTCTTTGAGGTGTTTATCGAGTCATCCTCAAGAGGGAGCCATTTGCATTGGTACTTAGCAAAAGACACAAGCACGGAGGGAGTTCAGGTGGAAAAGGTTACTCACATTAAGTCAGTGCTCACTTTAACTTTGAAAATATGGACTGGTTTGATGACACAAAAACTTACCAAACTACATCACTGTGTCTTTGGTGCATTCATGTACTTTAACTGCTTGCTGTTGATATTTACAGATCGCAATCGAGGAATAGAGATGCTTGGAAAGATTATTTCTCATCTGCTGGGTAACGCTGAGGAGGAGGACTGTGAGGCAGCAGATGAAACTTACAAAGAGCTGATGGAGTTTGAGGAGGGAGGATGGGTCATTGTTAACCTCCCAGGTGAGAGACCCCTTGCTAGAGGTAGACCAAATACGTTATTCACATATTTAGAATTTCACATGGCCGAGATGAGAACAGATCAGTTTGAACTGGGATGTTCTGTGTACAGAGAACGGGCCCCTATCAGCCCCTGAGGCCGATCCTCTGGAGAACCTGCTGATCGAGCACCCAAGCATGTCGGTTTACCAGATGAGACGCAGGATGAGCGGCGCTGAGGAGGAGGAGGAGCTAGTCTCTGATGAAGATGAAGAGGACACCTCCAGGTTAGTTTCCATCTACGCACACTCCAACTCACATATATTTGTCTCAGAACTTGTGTGAGACAAGTAAGTGAAGATGTCTATTAATTGCAGCTCGATGTCATCCTACTCTAAAACACACATGAGCTCCAGAGAGGTTTTTATTTTTAAATATAAAATTGGACTTAGAATGATTATAGAAGTGAGGAGGTACAAGGCTTCATTAATCTGCAATGGCAAAACACAGAGGATTAAGTAAAGTGCATAAATGTTGTTGCATACATGCAGTGGTAGAAAAAGGATTCTGCTCCTTTATTTAAGCAAAAGTAGCAGTATTGCCATGTAAAAATACTCAGTGATAAGTAAAAGCTGTGCATTCAGAATCTTAATTAAAAGTTTAAGTGTTATTAATAAAATATAATAAGTATCTAAGTAAAAGTACTCATTATGCAGAAATATGTGTTTACTGTTATATTAGTATTTAATAGAGTGCTGAGGAATGGCATTTTTCTGTTGTATGTATGTATGTATGAAAAAAACTTCCCGCATGCCTCGGGGCTGAACGAAGAATCCAAAAACAAAAATTCTTGATGAAATGGAGTGAAAGAGGACCAAGTTCAATAACAGCAAAACAAACCCTCACACAACTCATGCAGTATATTCCAGTATTTTCCAGTCGTATGCTCAGTACTTTCCAAACACATGCATGTTCACTAAAATATTAAGTTTGAAAACACACCAGTACAAATGTTCTCATAAACACCCAAGTCACTTGCCTGGTCATACAAGTGCATTTAAACTCTGCTCATAGGCAGGAGCGTGCTCAGACATGCTCAGGGTGCACTACCTGTAGGTGGATGTGTTTTATATTGTAAAGGTTTTTATCTAAAATGCATGTGTTTGGGTAGCACTGATAAATCAGACTAAGAATAAGAGGAGTATACTGCATGAGTTATGTGAGAGTTTGTAAATAAATGCTTTGATGTAGTTTTGCTGTTGTTTAAGGTGGACCCCAATGACTTCAGTTCATAAAGAATGTTACATTTTTTGGATTCTCCGTACTAAGTGGAGGCATGGTAAGTGTGTCATTCATGTACAAATGGTCATTTTGCAGGTGAAGTATTCTTTTTAGCAAGGTCAAGGTTTCAAGGTCAAGAATGAACTTGCATTCTTAGCTAACAAAATATTTGTAGGTCACTTGAGTTGTTTTTGGTTGGCTGACATGTTTTTGCACTTGAGTAGATGGGTGTCACATGGACACAAAGATCAAGGCTTTTAAATCCTAATACTGATACTAACTGTAATCTCAAAATGTATTCCAGAACTAAACTCTTGGACAATGAGGACCATCCAAAACCTTTTACAAGTGTCCTTACATTTGGGGTTTAAATCTTGAATTGGTTTTCACTAAGATGGCGGCAGAACACTCAGGCATTTTGTCTAGAGTAATACGTATTCTCTTATATTGTATCTCACCTATATCATCAACACATACTTTGACACTTCTCCTGTCCAGGCCAGTGGCAGTGAGGCGGCACATTTCCTGGCGTCTGGCCGCCTGGGGAATCCCTCTGCCCTGCAACATCCAGCTGCTGACTGTCCAGAGGGCCAGGACCCAGGCTGAGCGGAAGAAGCTTAGCCGCAGCGCCCTCCACAGGCAGAACCTGGCTAAGATGCGATTCTCCCCAGCAGAGAAACGCTACGGCCACTTCAAGCAGCCCTGCCAGCGCCTCTACAACTACTGATCAGGAGCCACGGAGCTGCTTGTGAGAGGGTGTGTTTCAAGTTGCCTCCACCATAGCCCAGTTGTGCAGCACAGTGCCTTGACTCTGAATTACTCAGGTTTTCTGCCACTGTTTCACCTCAACACAGTTGCTACTGCATATCCACCAAGGCAAAGCATGCGAGATTCACCACTTCCTGTGCAGTAAATGATCCGTCAAATGAACCACAGCAAGTTTTTATTTTGATTTTAATACAGGCAACCTGCACTGCACCATTCACGTCTGAAACCACTGACAACAATGAATCTTGATCTCCTGACATCGTGAATGACACAGCCGGTCCCTCAGTTTGGGACCTCAGGTAGTAACACACAGTTACTGTCACATAAAAGCCTTTGTACATGATCAAATGAGAACAGTTGAGTGATTTAGATTGATTAGCTGTAGTAAGTAGGGTTAGGACTTATAGGAAGTTGGAGGTGTGTGAAAGTTATTCTAAAGGTGTTGTTACTGTGTTACACTGATCCAAATATGAAAACATCAGATCTTAAGAATATTTTGCTCTATTTTCATTTATTATGATGCAGTTGAATTATGGCACATGTCGAGCAGTTATTCTTTGGTTGTATTCATTATTTGCCTTGGCTTTAAATGTTCTTGTGACAAATGTATTAATATTTCATACCGCAGTGATCTGTACAGTATCCATGTCCTGCAAATACATCTGTGAATTTTCTGCTTAAGAAATAATTACAAAAACCACTGTTCATGTTTTGTACTGAGTTTACCATTTTGTACTTTCCAGCGAGTACTCACTTTTTTCATGTAACACAAATTGTTCATTTTAAACGAGTGTAAATACAGTCGAATATTGTGTTTTTCTATATGTGTGTATTTATAAAATGTACAAAAAAAATTAAAATCTTGTTTTCTTAAGGTGGTGGCTGTGTGTGTTTAATATGGCACTACAGACAGTAATTGGACATTGGAGTTAAACATGTTGAAGGCACTGAGAGACAGAAAACCTTCACTCTCATTTTCGAAGGTCACCTATCTTTCCCATGAACCGTTTCACTCGCTCTGGGTCGACTGCATTGGCCCAGTGGCCTCCTTCCTTGAAATGAGAACCGATGATCATTCCATTTGCACCCATGTAGCGTTCAATGTTGTCATAGGTCACTCCAGAACCTATCAGCACTGGGATTCTCACAGACTGGGAAACCTCTGCAAAAGCAAAGAAACAGTTCAACAGTGGCAACTACAGCCTATAAAGAGTGTATTTTAACAATGCTACAATATTTATGGCGACACAAATCCAGGAGATTAAAAAAATGAACAGCTGCTTTGTGGTTGTTTGCCTAGGCAAATTGCAGTTACAGTTTACATCTATATCTGTAAAACATGGATGCTTCACACACATCTTCCCCCCAGCAGCACAGAAGATCTATACAATCAGCACAGTTTCAAGGCGGGCACCTAAGATTAGTGTCAACGATTACGTATCTGACAAATGTCTTCCCTTTTGTTCCCCAGTTAGGATGTTGAGTAATGGCCAGAAAAGTGTTTTGGGACAACATTATGATGTCACAGTGAAGTTGACCTTTGACCTTTTACATATAAAATGTCAGCACTTTATTATTTTATCCTCATAGACATTTGAGTGAAATTCTGTCATAAATAGCATACGAATTCCTAAATTATGGCCTAAAACATGTTTTGTGAGGTCACAGTGACCTTGACCTTAGACCATGGAATTCTTATCAGTTCTTCTTTAGTCTAAGCAGATGTTCCTGCCAAATCTGAATAATTTCCCTCAAAGTGTTCTTGAGATATCGCATTCAAAACAATGCGACTGACAAAGTCACGGTGACCTTGATTTTTGACATTTGACCACCAAAATCTGATCACTTCGTCCTGAGTCTGAGGGAACGTCTGTGCCTAGTTTGAAACATTTCCTCACAGCATTCTTAAGATATCACATTCACAAGGAGGAGACAGAGGAGGCCACAATAAACCTGACCTTTATTCTGTGACCCCCAAAGTCTAATCAGTTCATCAATGAGTCCAAGTGGACATTTGTGCCAAATTTGAAGAAATTCCTTCAAATGTGTTCTTAAGACATTGTGTTTATTAGAATGGAACAAACGGATGGATGTACAACCCAAAAACATAATGCCTCTGGCCACAGCTGTCGCCAGCACGTGGCATAAAAATAAACAATATCTTATAACTAATGTACATTCCTGCAACATGAAGTCTTTAAAGGCATACAAAAGGTTAACTTCCTACCCACCTACTAATCATTTAAAGTCACTAAATTCACACAATAACAACAACAAACTAACTGACTGAGGCAGCAGTAGATCAGCAGCTCCTGTGTTCATTGAGGTAAAATGGAGTCTGCCTCTGAAGTGAGCATTGATAAGTTTCACTTCCTGTTCAGTTCCCCGGCTATCTGTCCAGGGAGTACTAGGCATAGGTCTGGATAAATGAGACTTGGATTATACTGCCAGAGTTATGTGGGAGTTTGTAAACAGATGTTTTGATAAAGTTTTGCTGTTATTAAACATGGACCCCCATGACTTCAATTCATCAAGACTTTTCTCCTTTTTTGGATTCTTCTTTCACCGCAGAAGCATGCAAGAAACACAAAGTTTCCTTCCCAAATTCAATGCAACACGTGGAGTAATTGATATACAAACAGTAATTTGGGGGATATCTATTTCTTTAATCTATTCTAACAAAATCACCATGATACAGAGTTCAAATCAAATGTGCTTAACTGTGTCTGAGATTTCTGGTCACATCAATGCCGAATGCTCCTAAGCCCTTCCATGAATGCTTTAGTTAATGAATGTCACCCACAGTGTCTGCTATAACGAGAAGAGACTAAATCGAGAGAGGCTGTGATACACACAGTGAACTTTGGACAGGGTAGAAGCTAACCTCTACCCTGGCATGTGAGCATCAGTATGATTCTGTCTGACCAGTGTCTGCATGTTTGTGTCAGCCAGATAGAGACTGCACGTGTGTGTGAGGGAAAGAGATAGGGCAAAGTGTGTGTCTTCTGTGTGTCAGTGCACTCGTGTGTATGAAACCAAGGCTGTGTGCCTGTTTAGATCTGAGTGTTTACAGTGTTGTATGTCCCGTTGGAAACTCTGCTTAAAATAGCAGCCCAGGTGTTGCCATGAGACGACATGATCCCGATTTCAGACCCACTGAGTCTCAAGTATTCAAATTCTGGTAGACCATCAACATCTAAAAATACTTCATTACAAGTACAACTATTGCAATTCAATACTTCACTACAGTAAAAGTACTGTAAAAGTAGTACCAGCTCAATGCAGTCAAGTATTAACATTATTGCTGGATCATTATCACCAATACATATAAGCGGTATTTTAATGTTGTAACTGGCTGAGATGGAGCCAATTTTAAATACTGTATATACTGCATTGTATCTTTTAAGCTGATCAGACAGGCAGGTAAGACTAGATTTGTTCTAAGTAACAAGTAATAAAAACTGTCAAATAAATGTAGTGGAGTGAAAAAAGTACTCAGATATGTGTTAGTAGCATTACGACAGGTGCTGCATTGAAAACCTGCCTTACTTAAAGGAACGCAAGCATCAACAGCAATTGTTCTTAAAGTAACAAAAGTGTGTTTTATGTAAAACAGAGCTGGGCAATATATTGATATTATAACGATATTGTGATATGAGACTAGATATCGTCTTAGCACTCATTCATGAGAATTGGGACAAAACCATATTTCTGATGGTTTCTGAATGTTTACTCTTCAATTATGCTAGGAATTTTTTTTTTTTTTTAAAGATCAAAGTCTTGACTATGAAACCTTGTAATCTGTGTTGGAAATTAGCACCCGCCAACTGCGGGTGAATTTGGCCAGTGGAGGATGGATTTTATGAACCTACTCACCATGGTGTCGGGTAAAAAATTTACCAAACGATTGAATACTTTCATGAAAAATATCTACTCAATCACAGGTCGCTCTACCTAGGTAGTGTAGTGTAGTGTGTTCTCACTGCACCTTCTTGGCCAATCCCAGTGAGGTTTTTCTTCTTAGTCTTCTTGTTTGTATTTACTGGCAGATTGCAAACCAACCAACTGCCATATAAGACGACAAAAAGGAAGAGTCATAAAGTTGAGTGGCGTTAGCAGTTAACATTAGCATGGGTGTCATTTGTCTAATCTGACAGGGTGTTTTAAGGACAATTTGGCCATGTGGCTGGTGTAAAGAGAGTGGCCAACTCGTAAAAAGGCAAGTTTTAATAATGATAATGATAATAATAATAATCATAATCAATACAAATATCTTTTTTGCTTGGGCGTCTGCATTTTGTTTTTGTACATTTGAAGTGTGTGTGTGTGTGTCTGTGTGTCTGTGTGAAGGGTAGAATCAAAAATTGATAAGCATTAAATAAAATATTAAACTTAGACTTTTAGTGAGAATAATGTGAATTGGCTGTTTTTCTGTTTCTTTGTACACACAAACACTAAAGTTAGTTACACACAAGTTTGACAAGTGTGACAGCAGTATGGTGGCTGGTCAAAAGTATGAGTGGCTGGTAGAATTCAAAATCCACCAGCCACTTTGATGGATGGGTGTTGGAGGTAAGACAGAGTTGACAAAAACTTCTAGATTTATTAATTTTCCTGCAGTTGTAGTAAGGAGCCATTTTATTTTTCACAGTTGCTGAGAGATCTCTTAATTCTAATCAAAGTACTGATTTTTAAACCATAATTCTTACTTAGCTTTGATTTAAAAGGGCGATGGAGTTGACCTGTTATAACTGAGACACACTTGATAGCAATATTATTAAATTAATTAATCAAAAAATAGAAAGCTTACAAGTACTATAGCCGCATTCCTGCTTTTTTTGGAAACCAGGAAGTTAAACAGGAGTCCTTGGGATATAGCTAACTTCTTTTATGCCTGATTAAACTACGTTTTTTTTGTACAGAACTGACTGAAATCTGGTGCACTTTAACTTTCATAAAAAATATACATTTTAAAACAAAGATGATTATAGCATTACATTTTTACAGCAATGTTATCAGTGCGTAGTGGTAATTTTAGGTTTTAAAGGCTTTTAATACATTTTTTAATTATTCAAAGTTGTGAATTCTTGTCTGGGATAGGCTGTTTTCTGGCACAGGTCACGTAAAAAAAAAAAAAAAAAAAAAAAGATAAACTAATAAAAACATTCCATAAAAATGAAAATATAAAACTTATTTCATACATATAAATCCTTAAAAAAATACTGTTTCGCTCCAGAAATGAAACTAGTGTGTCGATAAGTTATAATTCAAAGTTTTTCTTTTTTTTTTTTGTAAGAAATTAATTCTCGAGAATGGGCGTCAGATTTTGGATATATATATATATATATATATATATATATATATATATATATATATATATATATATATCTTAGTGTTGTCTTTTCCTGGTTTTAAAGACTGCATTACAGTGAAAAAAAAAAAGTGATTTCATTTTCTTTTTTTTTCTTAGCCTTTATTTGATAGGACAGAGAAGCATGAAAGGGGGAGAGAGAGAGTGACATGCAGCAAAGGGCCACAAGCTGGAGTCGAACCCGGGCTGCTGCGGCAACAGCCTTGTACATGGGGCGCCTGCTCTACCACTAAACCACCGACGCCCCGTGATTTCATTTTCTAAACTTACCAAACTGTTCTTGCTGCTCTGTTATTTCCCTTTACCCACTTAGTCATTATATCCACATTACTGACGATAATTTGTCAAAAATCTCACTGTGTAAATATTTTGTGAAAGCACCAAAAGTTAACCATACAATATCATCACAATATCAGTGATTTGATTTTCTCCATATCGTCTGGTCCTAATGTAAATCTGGATTAAGTCACTACTAACTATGGCTGATTTTGTTTTGTTTTTTGGCCAAGATTTTAATATACTTATTTAACAGCCAGTAATTATGACACAACATTAGCATTCATTTAGAGTCATGGATTTTTGTCTGTCTGGTGAATGTAAGTCCAATAGTCATTCTTTTTACTCTGTTTTTTTGTCTCCAACAATGTGTGAGGAAAAATATCTGTCTCTTTAACAGCTAAAATGCTCCACTATGCTCGCCAGCTAACTAAGTGTGTCTGCTGTTTGGTGTTGAGCAGGTTGTGTACAGTTGCTTTATCAGTGCTTTTTTTAGGGCAGCTGCCTGCTAGAACTGGCACAAATGTAACACCAGCTTTGAAATGGGCCACAATCCAGGCCACATATGAAATAATGGTGAATGAGTACCTGAATAGCGCATCACTACAGTTGAGTCACTGCCCCATCTGCTGGACTTAAAGTTACATTACATTACACAGCACACAAGGCTGTGGTATTTCTAAAATCTGGGGACTTGCTTCTTTCCCTCTATATTCTGTTATTGTTAATTGAATACTTTTAGATTTTAAATGTTATATAAACCAAAAGATTCATTAAAAATGTTGAATCAACCAAATCAACGTTGAACATAGCTTGTACTGCAGCCCTATGTTGCTATCTAAAATGATGCCAAAGTGTCAAACAGTGTCTGATTGAAGAATTAATTGCAGAACCATATGGCTCCTGGTTGTATGATGTTAGTACCTCTGAGCTCCCGCGGGTCAGCCTGCACTCCAGTGGCTGTTCCTGTGATGATGAGTCCATCTGAGAGGAAAAACTCGGCGGCTCGTGACGTCTCTTCAATGCTCACATCTGATGTCAGGGCGTGGGAGCTGGTAAAAACACACATACAGTACACATACACAAGCACACACAGTTTTACTCAGTCTGTGATATATTTAAAACACATTTTAAAAGTAACTTTAAACTGGGACCAGGAACGAAAGCAGGGTGTCAATTTTCTAAACCCTGATATTCCCTCAGAACTTCCAAACCGATTATGAATTGGATTTCAAAATATAAAGTGGTTCTTTGTGAGTACTGTGGGAATGCTGGTCTGGGCCTTTGTCTATTATACCTATAAAAACTCTGAAGAGACGACTTTTTCAATAAAAGTGAAGAATCAGAATTTTATCATGCATCTCCCTCTTACTCACTGTGAAATGTAGGAGTGACTGAGCAGCTCTCAAGTAGGGTTGCAATGCTACGAGATTTTCACAGTCTAATAACCGTCTCAGAAAACATGCGATTTCACGGTATCATGGTATCAAAGAATTTATCTTATCTGTCAGAATGACCCTTAAAGGAATGAAAACAGAAGAGTTATTGTCGGTTGAACAAACATTTTATTACTATAACTGAAACTTAAAACCACTTCTCAAGTCTCCCCTTAGAAAATAACTCAACATCCACTTGCATTTTTTACATACACAGTATGATAACCGTCAATTTATATATCATGGTATACCTTGACACCAGTATATTGCTGCAACCCTATTTTCAAGTAATCACAAAGCTGCTAAGAAAAGTGAAAGCCAATCAGAGACAAGGATTTAAAAGTGACAAGTGCAGACAATCAAAAAACACACAGTAAGTATTTTTGTGTGGCAATATTGTGTTGTCACACGGTGCCAATTATCATTTTTTTATTGTATAATTTATTACTATTACATATACAAATTAAACTTTAGGTAGCCTACTAAAGTAATATTATCAATTGCTCTATTAGTCCACTAGACACATTTTGCTGCTGCAAAAAATTGGCTTAAGTCAGATAAACAGACAGTCAAAACAGATGTTGGCAAAGTTTTCCTTCAGGGACATAATTTACAGTTGGTAAAAGGTAAATCACAATATATTTTATCGCAATATTTAGCATATCAAAACATATTTAAAATTAGAATTGTGTTATATCACGGATCCTCTGGTGATACCCACTCCTAATAGAAAGTGACTGAAATAATTGCTGACCCCTGAGAACTGCAAAAGGAGGCTAGTTCTAACTCCAACTCTGAATAACAAATATAGCTTAAGATGATATTGTACAGGTGTTCCAGATTTTTTTCCAACATTTTCACTTTAATTGGACAGTGGACAGAGTAGAGGGGGTTTGAGGGGAAAGAGAAAGAGAGTGGTATATGACATGCATCAAACTGGAATCAAATCAAACTGGGGACATTATGGTTATAGGGTATGCACTTTAACCACTGGGCTATCACCCCTGGAACTCTCGTAATTTTAAGTGAATTCTATGGTCAAATTAAATTTGATACGTAGGTTTTATTCTTAAGTTTGCAAGTGGGAGTACCATCGAATGATGTTTACTTAAGTCTAAATTAATTTTAACTTAAACTAATTTCAATTTCCGCAGTTTGATAAATCTGGGCCTGGTCAGGCTCTGTCATATCTCAGAGAGCTCATAGTGCCCTATTATCCCACCAGAACACTGCACTCTGAGGATGCAGGGTTACTCATGGTTCCTAAAGTAAAACGGGAGCTTCAGCTATCTGGCTCCTCTTCTGTGGAATCATCTTCCAGTTTCGGTCTGGGAGACAGACACCGTCACCACATTTAAGAGTAGACTTAAGACTTTCTTCTTTGATAAAGCTTATAGTTAGGGCTGGCTCAGGACCAGCCCCTACTTGTTTTGCCTGCCTTGTCTGCGGCAGGACATCCTATAATACAGCGCACCCCTTCTCTCCTTCTCTCTCTCTCCCTCTCTCTCTTCATTTACTATCATTCATGTCCTATTCTGCATATCAATGAGGGTCTTCTCCCCCACAGCCTTTGTGCTCCCTCGTCTCACAGGTTCCCTCGGATCGAGGTTGCACCTGGATTGTGTATAATGAATTGCTGGTTGTGGTCACACTGCTGCCGTGGTCCTGCAGTCTACTACTGCTGCTATTATTATTAGTCATACTTCTACTATTATCATATACATATGATTCTTACTGTCACATACACATACTATCATATACTGATATATAGTAACATAATGTCATACACTACTGTACATACACTACTATTATTATTGATATTTCTCTTACTTTTGTTGTAACTGTTGTTGTTGCTGTGCATCTCTGTCTGTATCATTTTGTCATAAGGATCACTGTACATTTATTATGTTGATCTGATCTGTACACATAACATCTATTGCAGGTCTGTCTGTCCTGGAGGAGGGATCCCTCCTCAGTTGCTCTTCCTGAGGTTTCTACCGTTTTTTAAAATGTTTTTTTGGGGAGTTTTTCCTTATCCGTTGTGACAGTCCACAGACAGAGGGATGTCATATGTTGTCAAGCCCTCTGAGGCAAATTATGATTTGTGATATTGGGCTTTATAAATGAAATTTAAATTAAATTGAAACTGATGGGATTTTTTAAACTACAAATTTAAATTTGATGAAACCCTGTCAGACCCAATTGGCAGCCAAGGTCAAGGTAATTGATTTTGAGGCCACTGACAAACTGAAGGAGCTTAAATCTCCCTAACTAATATTTTTCTGTCTAGTCACCACAAACTAATTTCTCTAAGCCTTTATTGACTGACAGTAAGGGGCTGGGTCAGTAGTTAGTCCTGCCATTGCTAATTCTGCCAGTAGTACCACCACCCGCTTCACAGAGCTTTCACACAACAGAGGAGCATGTTTAGTGGCAGACTCCTGCCACTGGCGTGCTCCACAAACAGACTAAGGAGGTCCTTTGTTCCCAGGGCCATACAACTTTTCAACTCCACCCTAAAGGACAGAAGTGCAATGGACCATTGGGCGTGATCTAGCCCTTTTATTGTGTTTTACTGTGTTGTTAGTTTTGCATTTTTTTGCACTTGCACCTGTGTGAGGTGTGTTGTGTTGCTGTTGAATAAGCTACTGGATGCCTTAAATTCCTTTGGGATGAATAAAGTATCTATCTGTCTATCTATCTATCTAGTATCAGAGAAAAAGTAGTTCTAAGCGAACAACTGCAGTTGCATTCAGAGATATAAAAAGTCAAATATGCCCTTAGGTCTTTTTTGCATATCAGTGGCTCATCAGGTTCTCCCTACTAATCACACTGTACAGTTGGTGACTGATCTCACCTGTGCTTCTTTTTGATGTCAGTGAAGATCTGCACATGCTCAGCTCCAATCTGCTTGCGATATCTCAGTAAGTCCCCAGCGCAGGCATTCAGGAGACCCTCATCGGCCACGTGAGAGAAGACAAACCCCTCAGCCCTGATGAAATCCAGACCTGTGACCATACAGTAATATTATAATTCTGTGGTCAATTAACTGTTAGCCACTGTGTCAAATACAAGTAGGTTTAGGCTAAGTTTGACACACAAATAGCTGATCTGTGTCAGAAAGTAAACACCAAACACACCATAGCTATTTCTCTGACATACACACCTTCAATTATAAAGGGTGACCTGACAGTGATGTCAGCTGATGTAGGAAAATCTGTTTACACTTTATGATAACACATGATCGGGGACCTCTGTTCTGTTCTAACAGCTTTTGCTGCAGATGATTAGAGCCTCATACACAGCACAACAACAACAATTTATTTAAGACTGAACCTGAAGCCAGAGCTACAGCCAGTGCCTGCTGGTTTGCAGAAGACAGTATTTGCACTCCGAGCGGCAGGCGTGGACAGATGCTTCTCACAGCGGTGCATACTGCAGTCATACAGGCAGACACCTCAGGGCCCACAGAGAATGAGTAAGGAATATCATGCATGTTCTCAATGATCAAACCATCCTGAAAGAGTAGTTTAGGGGCACTGGTTACTGACTCACCCTGGAAGACTTCAAATGTGTCAGGAATTCATACAATGTGCAATAACTTACAATCCCTGCATCTTGGTAGATTGCTGCCTCCCTGCATGCTTCCTCAGTGATCTGGGACATTTTCATACAACCCAGGGGGGTACCTGAGACAGACAAGAAAACTTAGTTACAAACAGAATGAAATATCAAAACTTATAGCTCCCAAATTTGCAGTGATGTAATGCAACTAAGTGCATTCAGTCAATTAATAAGTAATCCCACGTGTTTCTGGTTAGTTACTTTACAAATACAGATTTTCCACACAAACATACAGTATTTTTACAGTGTCATAATGCTTCCTTAACTGAATACTTCCATTTGCACATCGAGGGGCACAGGTCAGTACAGTCTTTACCTGGTAAGGCTTTAACATGGATCATTCCAATAACCACTGATTTTAGACGACCAAAAAGACCCAAAAACTTCATGTTCCCGTTTTTGTGGCGCAACCTGGAAGCTGAGAAAAAAAAACAACTTGTTTTTTTGTCTCTCAGGGCACGGGGATCACGTGACTGGGGCAAAGGTCGGTTTAATCAGACAAAATATAAATTAATAAACCGTCTTCAAAATATACAACAAACCGGTAGTGCAGAAAACACTTGTTGACCTTATTCCACCTTGATTAAAAACACATTTAGCAGTGCAGCATGTTTGTTCATGGAAACGGTCTGGTGGTTGCACAGAGACAAACCGTGCTGAAATGGGCGCCCCGGTAGTTGTCAGAAGCATCCGCAGGCTAACATAGATGATTTCTTTGCTAAACAACAGACGCGCCCAGGGTGACAGCGCGAGACAACAACATGTAGAGTTCACGGAACAAAAAGGCACAATTACCTCACAATACTTTGGTCGCGTTAAGTTTTATTTTAGGCTTAATCCAAAGAACTACGGCTTTGTTTACATCTGACAGACTAGCCACGCGGTGCCCGAGCACTTCCTCATGGGAAGCTCCGCCTCTGCAGCTGTCACCACAGCAGGCACGCCTCCCGTTTTGCCGGCTAACTTTAAAAATGTATTTTTCATTTTCTTTAGCAAAATATAAATCAATCGTATCAAAAATCGGTTCTCTGTGAACTATATAAATGAGAAACTGCGGCGACTTGTGATTAAATTAGCCTATAAGGAGGCGGTGAAGGAGGGGGTTTAGCGCCAAGTTAAATCCACTCCTCTCTGACGTTGATGCTTCAAGTCATCTGTTCCCTACAAGGCGCCAGCTCAGAGGAACTAGCCCGGCCTGGATACACACACACACACACAGAGCATGCTCTAAAAACAGGCGCTGAAATCACAAGTTATTCATATTTATTTTCTAGCTGCGGATAAGAGTGAACTTCAAGGGCTGAATCTTGAGGTGAGTGGACCAAACACAACGTTACCGTTGCATCGAATTAGTTAAGCTAGTTTCGGATGCAACTTTCGTAGCTAAGCTGACTGAATGCTAACTAACCCGCGACAAGTTGGATAATGAATTGAAGCTTTGTATGGATGCTCATACTTATATGTCGTCTGTTGAAGTTGTGTGTTAGGTGTTGTTGCTGTTAATGATAAATAGTGAATTGAGAAAATAGGCGTCTCAGCTGTGCCTGTAGTTCGGCCATTATGTGGCGAGAAAGATAACCGAAGTTAGGGAGGGAAAATAACCAGCTTCCCCCCAAAAATACGCCAAATAACAACATCCGTCAGCTAATATAGTGTCTGATGTTAGTCAACGGTTAGTTTCATGGCTATATGAGTATTATGTGATACTCTTTGGCGACTTTTAACATTGCGTACCGTGTCCATTTCGCCGCGCCTGGCTGAGCTGGGCTTTGTCAGAAGGAGGGAGTTGAGAGTGGGGGTTGGGAGTGTGTGTGAATGTGTTCTGTTTAAACCCCAAAAACAACTGAAAACATTTCTTATTCACAGGTTTACTCCAAAGCTGACACATACCCCTCAGAGTATAATGCGAGGAAAACGGTGAGTCTCATGTTTATTTCATTCCTGGCTCTTTTAAGCGCGTCAATCAAAGTGTGTGACGACAGAAAGAAAAGTTGAGTTGATGGAGCTTTAGCCATCCGGCTAGTTAGCTTGTTGCTATACGACCTTATTTTGGTCACATTAATTGTAACGCCAAGCTTGTTAAACTGTTTTGTGCTGACTTTGGTGACTTACAGTTGGTATCTTTCTGTTTCTGTGTTGTTTAGGGAAGAGACAGAACCGAAGTCTGTTGCTCCCGAGGCGCCCGAAGAAACTACAGTACGACCGAGAAAGAGGAAGGCAGATGTTGCCATTGTAAGTAGTCTGAAAGGCTTGTAGACCAGCCTGAAACTTCACCTGTGGCTGGGTTATAGGGCCTAACTGAATAACCAAAATATAAAACTGGTGTCACGTTTAACAGTGTTCGCAAGTAACAATGTCCTGTGCTTCATTGAAGTATTACTGATTGATGCAGCTGGTAGTGTATTATGTGACTATGATTTTTTTTATTGGTGCTTACAGAGCAGAACACCATCAGAACAGGATTCAGTTGCCACCTTTTCATATGCTGTGGGAATTGATTTGATCTAACCAGCTCTGTGCAGTTTGTGAACTGAATCACACACAACATAATTTATTTTCCCATCCTCAGTTTTTACAAGACCTGGATGAGGAGGTAGCAGAGATGACAAAGAAGAAACAGCGGGAATGTGAGGTAGGCTTGGTTGTTTTTCCTCATTCAATGTTAAAACATGTGCCATACCCCAATTTGACTACACACTTATCCATATAGGCTGATCTGTGATAATTCTGCTATGACTAGCACTTCACTGGATCTCTGGCTAGGAGGTCTGTCTATAGTCCCTTTTCAGGCTTTAATGTTCGCAGGCCACTTACTGGGGCAGTCAGCCCAACCACAACATGTGTCCATATTATGAACTTAACATCAGATTTTTCATCTCTCTGTTCCCTCTTTCTGTGAAGATGGGCTGGAGTCCTGATGCTGGTTACACAAGTCCACAGAGGTGGATCCCCACACCTGATCAGGAAGTGGACCCACCAGTTGCCCTGATAAACGCAGGTTTCCCCCACTACAACTTTAACAACGTATTTGTAACCCCCGTGCGCTGTGCCCCGCTCCCTGCACTGTGGTGAGTACTGGTGTTAAACTTTTATTTAAATAGAAATTCACATTGAGATTAAAACCTCTTTTGCAAGTGAGACCTAACCAAGACAGGGTCAAATAGTAGCAACAAACACAAACAGGATAACCACATCAAATACAATACTTGAATTTCCCCTCTGGGGATCAATTAAGTATATCTTAAAAATGGCGTCAATAGATTCGCCAAACACGTGATATGAAATGGTGGATTAACAATGCAACAATATTTAGTCCAGAATTTGTTAGTTCATTTAAGCCGCTGTCACTATCAGTGACCACTTCCTGTATTCTAAGTTTAAAATCAGTGAAAGAAATAAGGGCCTAGAGTTTGAGCTTGGTTTATCTCAGCCGAGGCTCCGTTATGCAGCCAACCGTTATATCCCTTGTATCTAAGTTTAATATGTAGCCCACCTGTGTGTGGCAAGGCCTGGGCCTGTTGTCTAGGTTTAGCTTGTGTGCCCTCGGTCATAGTTTTGCTTTTTCTTTGGTTATAGCTAATAGACATTCTGCTTCACCTTAAATCACTATCCCTGTAACCAGGGCTAAAATACAACCCTGCAGGAACTGGATTGAAAAGAGTTCACTGCATACATTCTGTTGATGTTGTGGACAGTGAAGAGTTCAATCCTTTTTTAAAAACTATTGTGTCCCATTTGTTTTGTTATCAGCTGGGCCAGTAAGGATGTGGTCTGGAACAACATGTTGGAGAAGGACAAGACCTACACCAGAGATGTCCATGTGATGGATAAACATCCTCACCTGCAGCCCAAGATGAGGGCAATTCTACTGGACTGGCTCATGGAGGTGTGTAGTAGTCTGCAATGTGAAGCCAAAGCTCACAAAAAATGGTAGTAATAGAAAAATAGCAAATAAAATGGCCCATTCGCCCTTGTGGACGACTCTGTATTAACCATTGTCAAGATTTGTTTGAAAAGCTATGAGGCAAGTAGAATTTTGTTTGTTTGTTTGCAGTGTTACACCAGAACAAGGCACAGTAATGCATTTTGCCAATGTTTCACTCGTTCATATTGGTTGTGATATGAGGAGAGGGAAGCGTCAGAGAGGCATGTATGCTGTTGCCAAAGCTGGCCTCCTTTTTTTTTTCTTTTTTTTTTTGTGTCTGCATGACACATCTTGTCACCATGACACTTTCAGGCGCTCTGTATGCCACAGTATGACACTGATCTTTGGGAATCGACTCATGGCTCTTACTTAGAGTCTGACAACGGCTGACCAAAATTCATCTGAATGTCTGGCAGCCAGTTGGGAGCAGTTAATTGCTCCTCCTCTCCCAGTGTACATTACACGGCAAATGATGCCTGACAAAGCTGAAAACCGGTCCGACTTCAAAATGAGCTGTGCAGCTAAAAATTGGAGTCAGAAACGGGCTTAAATGGTACAGTGCGTGCCCAGCTTCAGAGACCACTTGAACACCTCTCTCCTTGTCAACATTACATTTAACAGAATGTATTATGCCTTTCATTTTGATCATTTCAGTTTTATTTGTGGGGATAAAAGTAAAGGCTGCATTTATAGTCATCTACTGACTTGCGCATCATAACTAAATTGTCTCTCATGGATTTTGTTAACAGCAGCTGTAGACAGCCTTACAGAACACCATCTTAGATTTCATGACTTTAGAACGAACTCTTATTTTAATGTACTGATGCAATTGGGAGCTACGGCGCAACACATCTGCAACAGCCTCTCTTAATCTCCTAATTGGAAACTGCTTATTGAGAAAAGACATGTTTTGTGAATAATTATCAGTAAACATCCATTGGCACAAATGGTTAAATAATCCTCAACAGTGTCTTGTGTGTCAGTGAAAAAAACATTCTGAGCTCTGACCATCACTGTAATGAAGGTAAATAATGAGCTGAAGTGACTTATGAGGTCTCCTGTGTCTAAAAGATCAACCAATCTGATTGGCCTAATCACATTGAATAAAGACCCTATCTGCTTTAGCCTTTGATTTTGGTTCCTCTTCATATCAAAGCATAAATTGTTAAATAAGGGCGATAAGCACTGCATGGAAGTAATGTGGGACCTCATTAGACAGATCTGAGGTCTGTTTCAAAAGAGAACAGGCTCTGTGATGCACTCTGTGAGTACTGGTGCAGCAGAGAGACAGAGACAAGGGGACAAGTTACTGATGCAACAAAGTGTTAAGTGTTACATGTGTGCTCTAACGTCTATAATAGTTCAGTTTGTTTTGTATCCAGCTCTGCTTGAAAATCACATGCAAACACATCCTTATTTGTCACTTGCAATGTGTTCTGTGAAGTTTTATTTTTAAAAATCCTTCAGTTGTACATTTTTTTTTTAAATAAAGGAATATAAAATAGGATATACATTAATCAGCAAAGATACAGCTGTCTCTGTTTCAATTAATAGTAACAGTGCTTTGCCGTATTGTGTTTGTGTGCATGTTTTAGGTAAGTGAGGTGTACAAACTGCACAGGGAGTCATACCACCTCGCTCAGGACTACTTTGATCGCTTCATGGCCACACAGAGAAACGTCTTCAAATCAACACTGCAGCTCATAGGCATTACCTGTCTCTTCATTGCTGCCAAAGTAGAGGTAAGAAGGGTTGGACTGTTTAGAAGAAAAGTGGGTTGATCAAAATACGTGGTTGTTCAGTAGCCTGTAGATCTTTCTTGTGGGCTTGCCTTTAGGTACATTATCTAAGCTGCATTACCGCCATTCTTCTGCAGCATTTTACAATATGTTTGAGTATGATAGGTTGTAATAATTCTTGTCTCCTGTGTTTTTGTGCCACCCAGGAGATGTATCCTCCCAAGGTCCACCAGTTTGCCTATGTTACAGATGAAGCCTGCACTGAAGATGAAATTCTCAGTATGGAAATCATTATTATGAAGGTAAAGAACACTCAATTACTCATTGATCCATGACGCATTAGTATGAACCTCACAATTTATTGTTTCTTATCTGAGAAATAAAAGTAAACTAAAGCTTTTTTTCCACTGAAAGAAATGGTTTTCAATTTCTAAAAATAAACAGAGGTCGTCATTGCCACAGCGTGGAGGTATATTTCTGGGGAGGTGCATGTCAGGCTGTGGTGTAGGCTGTAGCATATAGTAGATAGCTACTCAGAGCCCAGCATGTAGATATAGCATTGATTCAACACAGAAGTATAAATCTGGTTTAAGTTACCCAAATCACTAATGACAGACAGCATGTGTTCTTGTTCTATTCTTGTATTATTACTTTAGAAATGTCTGTCTGTTCAAAAGATAGTTGTTTGGTTGTCAGCTAAACAAAATCTTTAATTTTATTTAGATTTAAGTTGCAAGTGGTCAAGTCGCTGTTAGTGATCGTTTTACTTCAGCACTGCAGGTTACTTGATCTTTCTCTCTTTTCTACCACAGGAGCTGAAGTGGAGTCTCAGCCCACAGACTCCCATCTCCTGGCTCAATGTGTACATGCAGGTGGCCTACCTGAAAGAGACGGACGAGCTGCTCATCCCCAGATACCCACAAACTACCTTCACACAGATTGCAGAGGTATGGTGTGTGTGTTGGCCAAATGATGAACTGAAGTATCCATGTGGTCCTTCAGTAATACATAACAATGACAGAACTACAAGGCTTTCAGTAGGTCTGCACAGTTCTGTTGATTGTGAAAAACATGTCTTGTTTGTTGTCAGGAGTGACATGAGTATGCGTTTGGCTCGCATTTACTATATTTACACCACATGCATGTCTCTGGGTAGCCTGGCGTTGACAGACCCAATTCGCAAAACACGAATGGGTCTGGACACGGAATGTACATTTCCTCTATTCCCGAGGGGCGGTTTCAACGGCTGTCACTCAAAGTGCCCCTTCACGCAATTGGAAAGACGAAAAACTAATCAGAGTAAACGAAACGTGTGACGTAGGCTAGCACAACGCCACTGTAAACAGACCAGCAAGCAAGTGTAGCATGCAGCGGAGCTAAGTTGTGATGATGTCTGGGAAAGAGTGTTGCCGTCTTTGCGGATTTCCTCCTCGCTGTGGACTCCGAGTTGCATGGCTTTGATTCCCAGCTTGGTCGCTTCCCTGACCTGCTCCTCCATGAGAGCAACTAGCGAAGAAACAGCAGCCACTGGGTTTTCACGGAGTCCCATCTTTTTCCCGATCAACAGAGCCAGTTGGTAAATTAAACTTTTACCAAACCCAGACGGCAAATGCATCCTTGTTTCAGCTTTCATTGCAGCTGTTTGCTCTGCTTTTAAAGCTGGTTGTTTACGAAATGCATTCACTCCGCTCCTTGTCCCTCCTATTCTGATGAACGGTTGTGATTGGCCCGGTAAGCTTTAACCGATGCCAGAATGCGCCTTTGTATTTGCATGGCCAGACTAATATGCGGAGCGAAATTGAATATGAGCTCGTGAGATTAGGATGGTTTCACCAGGCTAGTCTCCAGATACATTCACGTGCAAATGCAGAACCTCCCATACCTGCATTCAGTGAGATTTTTTTTCCCACCACAGACAGGTGTCCGTTTTACATGTTCTCAATATGAGTGATTGTAAATAATGATAGATATAAATGTTTTTTATTGATGAGGAACAAGTTTTGATTAATTGAAATCCAGAAAACCCTGCTGCATTAAAAATCTACAGACGGCTAAATGTTTTTGTAAAAATTCAGCTCTAGTATCTATAAACTGAAGTGGAGCAGAGCTAGCCTGACATCACTAGACCAAAATCGCAAATGCAAGTTAGTCTGGAACCATTCATTTTTAACCTGGAAATGGCTACAGCATGCAGAGATGAGCTGTGATGGTGTAGCATCAATATGTCCGTAAGCAGTGTTGCTGTTTTTTGCCGTCAGAATTTCAAAGTAGTACAACATAAAGATCCATACCAGTTGCAGCCATTTGGGTTGTTTTCTAAAATGCCTCAGTAGTGTCCCCAGCATGAGGGATGTTATTGCATATTTTGTGTAAAGAGTAAAGGCTTCACAAGTTGTCAGTTACAGTCTCAAACACGGCCCACATCAGATTAACAGTTGTGATTGGCCTGACCTGGGCAGGTCGGCTGGAAATCTGTCTGAATGGGATGAGGACCAGATGCATCTGCCAGCGCAAATAAAATATGGGCTCACTTTGTCCAGGGAAGTGACAAAGTGAAACTTGAGGGTGAAATATAGTCTCCTAAACAGCCTTTGAGTGAGGACTTAATTCAGAGGAAGCCAGTACTGGGTCCTAATCTTTCTCATAATTTGGTTTTAAAGGCATCACCAACCTTCTGAGATGGCATACGCATACATAAATCACTTTACATGATCTGTAGATTTTGCATTGCCACCAGCTAAGCTTTTACTTGGTCAAGTTCAGTGAACACCACAAAATGCTGTGCTGCTACTAAGACATGGTCGTTCTACTTGTTGCTGCCCCACAGTCACCAGCACTGCAGTGTAGGTATGAGGAGCAAAAACAGTTCTCTTTATTCAGTATTTACATCCTTACCACAGATGATTCTGTCATGATATAGTAGGAGTATTTGCAGTACGCCTTTTGAGGTTTGCTTTTCTGTTCAGTTTTTTTTTTTCATCTTTTTTTTTTTTCTTACCTCCTCCTAGTTGTTGGACCTGTGTATGCTCGATGTGCGTTGCCTTGAGTTTTCCAATGGCATCCTTGCTGCTTCAGCCCTGTTTCATTTTTCCTCTCTGGAGCTGGTGGAAAACGTCTCTGGTAAAGGAATAAATAAAATAATAATTTTCTCCTTAAGTAAAAGTTTTATTAAAACATACCAGTATTGTTTTTGTTTTGTTTTTCTTGCTGTTGTTACCCTGGTTGTTTTGCCCTGACTTATCACTTCTTTCTATCCATGTAGCTCTGAAGAGGGTGGAGTTAGAGGAGTGCGTGAGGTGGATGGTGCCATTCGCTATGGCTCTGCGGGAGGTTGGTGGGTCATCTATGAAAACATTCCCAGGAATCCCTGCAGATGACATGCACAACATCCAGACGCATGTCCCTTACATGACATGGCTGGTAAGTGAAAGTATTGTAATATATGATGTTTTTCCGTGTTAAAATGTAGCAAAATCTGCTGCCCATCAAAACAACTATTTGTGAATCAGCGCACACACGCACACACACACACACACACACACACACACACACTCTTTAGTGATAATGGAGGGGGCTATATAGAAAGTTTAAGATTACCTCACAACTTCTGCAAAAATGCTCAACTTAAATATTTTCTACAAATAATGTTGAATAAGCTTCTCAACTGTTTTTTTTTTTTACATGGCACCTTTCATACAAACATGTAGCCCAAAGTGCTTCACATGGCAAAACTGGAATGACACATACCCAATAAAAAGGATAATTAAGAATAAGGTAAAAACCAGTGGTTAAAACTTAAAAATCAAGACTGTAATATTACTCCACATTAAAAGGTTGGTCTTACATTTGCTTTTTAAATAAAGCTATTAAAAAAGCCTCAAACACAGATCTATTGTACTGGAAATTCCACATCTTGCAAATATGAGTTTAACTGATGAGCAGAAACTGTTTCACTC
Source organism: Epinephelus awoara (assembly GCA_035609425.1). Classification (NCBI taxonomy): domain Eukaryota; kingdom Metazoa; phylum Chordata; class Actinopteri; order Perciformes; family Serranidae; genus Epinephelus; species Epinephelus awoara. Next base: position 41,662,109 of record CM069294.1, on the reverse strand, counting down.
AAATGTTTCTCTGGATATATAAAGAGAACTGGACACAGTGTTGGAGGCAGAACCCTGTTTATTCTTATAAAAGTGGTGCATGAAGTTATAATTCCAGATTCAAAATAACCCGGATCTCCTGTATCCAAATAAGCAGGCACACGAGTGTTTTCTTTAACCCCTCCATCCAACCGCTCGGTCTCCGGCTCGCTCACATGAAGAAGAGCAGGAAAATAACTCTGGATTCAGTTATTAGTGAATTTCACAACTTTTAGGTCATTATGATACAAAACTGGTTAAATATTGGCAAAGTGTCTCCTTAAATAGAACCTACTTGAATCATGTGTGTGTGCAGTACATTAACTACGGTCAGCTTCCCACTATCTCACCTGCTGGTCCTTCCTGCTCCTCCTCTTCGCTGGCTCTGGTCAAGTGTCCTAAAAAACAGATTGCTCTTCCACTTTTCGTATGCCCTCCAACACGGACATAAAGAGTATAGAGGAGGGTCGAGAGAGACACACTCTCGCCCTTGCTCTATTTCATACTCTGATCAAATGCTAAACTAAGCAGTGCTGATCAAAAATAAATACCTAAAATGTTGGCAGAAACGTATTAGTGGACTGTTGAGCTGTAATACGAGAATATGTGAAAAGGGAGTGGGCACCAAACAGTTTTTTCAGCCTCTGTTTTTACAATAAAAGAAAGAGACCAAACAATAAAATTAAGCAGTGCTAATAAGTGATCATATCACAGCTAAATCAACCGACCGCCATTTTGTTTCTTGCATTACTTCACCCACCAGCATAAGCGTTGATTGGTGAGGTGCAGCATTGTGTATTCTTGTAGTTGTAGGTTTTCTAGATCTAGAGCAAAGCGAATGCCACAGTCCTTTTTTCTCTTTTCTGTGGTCATATAACACCATTTTCAAAAGTATTTGTGTTTCTCTACTGCATAGACAGCCTGGTTTTATGAAAAGACCATCTTTCCGGTAGTGAAATACTTATTTAGTGTTCGTGCAAGGAAGTTGATACATGTAAAATAAAAAAAAATCCACAATGCAAGTCCATGAGAAAGTGTTTTTGGGCCCGTTGGCATTACGTGACAGATCCAGATGTTGCAATTTCATAGTTTGACCACTTTTTCAAATTGGTGTCAAAGCCCAACTCGGTTCCTATGGGCTTGTTCTTTACACTGAAGGTTTCAAATCCACAGTACGCTGGCACAGTTTGCATAATAGACCTGATTGGCTTTAACTTGTGATGTTGCCAACTAATGCTCTGATAGGCATGTCTCAAAGTGAGATTTTAGAAGCACATTGAAATCACTGCCACTGCCCTCTAGTGACAGCAGAGTTAACCTGTGTATTTCTGCATTGTATAGGACAAGGCCTACTCCTACCAGGATGTGGAGTTGGAGCGTCACGGCACCTGTCCTGTACCTCCAGGCGTCCTGACTCCACCCCAGAGCAGTGAGAAAACAGAAGAGTTGAACCGAGTGGATACCACAGCGCTGAAAGTCAGGCCCAGGATTCAGACTTCATCACCACAACGACACCTTCCAAAGTAGTGAAGCAAACACTGAAGCTGACAAGACAACAGCAAATCCCAATTCGACTTTAAGCTGTAAGGGGAAGAAAAGCAATTCTGACGTGTTGATTCTGAACAGCGACGCCACTGCAGTACCAGCACACATGTTCGGACTGATGGATGAATTTTCAGTGGGGAAATATGGATGGCTATATCACTGATTACTTGGATCCAGGTGCTTTTTAAATGTCTATGTATTGGGTGCACACAGTGACTTTGAAATCGGGGAAACGCTGACACGCAGTGAGCAAACACTTTGGACGGCCCCTATCCACACAGGAATCTGACCTGTTTTAACCCTCTAGTTGAGGTGAAAACGCATCTCGAAGGGCTGTTAGGGATGGGACGACTGAAGAGGATTGATTTTTTTTTTTTTTTTTTGGTTTTGTTTTTTGATGAGGAGTGCACCCAAATGCTTGCATTAATTACCAGCCACATCTACATTTTGTGGTTGCCATTTTTATTTTCTATGCAGAGGCCAAATTGAATGGACATTTTATGGAGTCTCTACTTGATTTAGCATGTGTGTGTGTGAGTGTGTGTGAGTGAGAGTGTGTCTGTGTTTGGGGGGGAGGGTGATTGCTGTTTTTAATCTTTAAGTGGCCTCATTTGCCCAAAAACTATTCCTAGGGTCATATTTGGCTCTCTGCTGCTATAAAAGTGGGCTTTGCATGACGGAGGGGGAAAGAGTGTGTGTCTGTGTGTGAAATAGTGTGTTGCTCTTGTTTATTGGTTCTACTCTTGTCATTTTAGTGGACAAAACATGGCCATGTTTTGCTTAGGGACCAGTAGCTTGGCTACCTAAATGGACTCATGAACCAGCCAGGCTTCAGAAGCTAAAATATTGATTGTATTTAACTTGCATTTTTATCCCAACCTGCGGTTTGTTTCCCCACCACCAAAATGTAAGATTATATTTGACTTTTTAAAATAAAATGCTGCTACATAATTCCTTTTAATTAAACACTCCTTTGTTGTGTATGGGTTTTCAGTTGTAAGCCTTTCTGACATTGTAGTGCACAAAACCACTCTGACAGATGTTTTCATGAAACTGTTACAGACTTTTCCCTCACTTCTGCAAAAAAAAAAATCAGATGCACTCAGGCGTTATTCCACTAGATGTCAGTGTGATGCTGTCAGATTGAATGCCCTCTGTTGTCGCCAAGAAAGAGAAACATGCAAATATAGCATTACTTTAGTGTCATTATTCATTGACCAGATCAGATATCGGAAACAAAAGATCAAGTCTCAAGCAGGGTGTCTGCAGGTCTTTAAACCTCTTCAGATGTCTTAAAGTCAAGGTGGTCCACCTTGAAACTGCTCATTGTGTAGATCTTCTGTGCTGCCAGGGGGAAGATGTGTGTAAATCATCCATGTTTTCACTGACATGGATGTAAACTGTAAGAGAAACTAATTCAGCAAGCTCCAGAGGTCAGTTAGGAGAGAGCAGCAAAGGCAGGGGCTAGTCTTATTTTTGAAGTTTATGATGAGTTGATAAAAGATACAAGGTCAGGTCCATATGTTGAAGTTGTGTGGCCGTGTAAAGCCTGCCTGACGCAACAGGGATTTTGCCAAAACTTGAGACCTGTCTCATGTCAAGTCTTTAGAAAGCAGTGTAGAGGGCCAACTAATTTCTCAAGTCTTCATTTTTGTGAGCATTGGCCATTAAGGGGCATGACAGTGATCAGGTTGCAGATTGCAACCAACTGAATACTGCTCCTCTCACCCTCCCTTTCCAAGCATATAGGAAAAACCTAAGGCGGGCTTCAGGTTCCAACTGGTGCATTCACACAACCAAATTCAAATTGCCACTTTACTGTAAAAAATGCTGAAGGCCCTCTGGAGACCAGTGTTGGGTCTGTCTGTTCTGGGATACTGCAGAAGCATGGCAGGCTCTGTGGAAGAGGCCCTGCTCTCAAGTCATTAAATTAGTCTGCAGATCGGCAACAGAGCATCTAAACATCTTGATGTACCTCAGCAACAAGGTAAATCCTATATGTTGCAACGCAGAATTACTGTATTTGGACCTTTATGAAGTTCATGGTACAGAAGCCTTAAGGAAACAGGAGTAAAACAGGAATCACAGCATTTCACAAAAGGCAACAACAAAATGGACCTGTGCCAGAAAGCAGGGGGTTTGTACCACAAAGCAAGCTGGACAGAGCCAGACTTTATTTTTCGTAGCTAGCTCGACAAAGCCTAAAGCCTAGATCCAAGATAATGGGGAAACCACGATGGTGGTTAGCAACTTGCTTTGTTAACCCAGGTTTCCTTCCTCTGGCTCTGTGCTTGTCCAATAAAAAAATGGGCATTTGGTGCATTAATGCAAAAGAGGAATGTTGGCAGAAACTTGTTAATCATGTATTGTCATGAGTGAATATTTTTATTTTACCATTCAATGCCCTCTCAGTGCCTGCCATTTATTTCTAGCATGACAGTTGCAATTTCTACAGCTCTTAAATTTTAAACATGATACAGCAGAGCAAGAAGTTATAGTCAAGATTAGCATATAGGTCGGATACGTGGGAATCACTCTCGTTGCCAGATCAAATTAAAGTTAATTTTATTGACTGAACATTATTTGTGATAAATACCAATGGATTAATCAGTGCTGTGTTAGCTGCAATACCAGTAGTGTAAATCACACTTCAGCAAATAAGGACCAGGTATGACGAGTACAAAGATGAGTTTGATAGAAATGTAATAACCATCGTCATGGTACCCATTATCTCAAAAATAAATAATATAATATATACCATATTTTTTTCCTCTTACCTGTAATGCTATTTATTAGTCTAGATTCTTTTGGCGTGAGTTGCAGATTGTCGGAGATATCGGCTGTGGAGATGTCTGCCTTCTCTTCAATATAATGGAACTAGATGACACTCTGCTAGTGGATCTTAAAGCGCCAGATAAAAAAATGAAGAACTCAACAGCAATGTCACTTTCCAGAAACCATGACCCGATTACTCAAGATAATCCACAGACCTTGTTGTGAGCAGTTTCATGTAGGAAGTATTTTCTTTTTACTGAGCTACACCCACTAACTGTATCACCACCTGGAAGGAAGTGTACATCTACTCATGGATGAGAGGCTTGCGCTCATGACAGCTTGAGATGTAAACATTAATGCTGTCCTCCTCTGCTGAGCTGTATCATAGTTAGCTCAGTGGTGCTATGTGAGCTAGCAGTTAAATGCATGTCTCTTTCTGCATGGGGATACAATTGACAGGTGCAGTTGCGTAGAGAGGAAATAGTTCCTGCACGAAACTGCTCACAACAAGGTCTGTGGATTGTGGATTGAACAAAAACTATGAACTGTCCCTTTAACCTGGAACTCTGCTTGCCTCCCTGTAAGCATTCACTGTAGAATTATAACACTGAACTGATTGTGGCTCTTTTGTCATGATAGTTACAGTCATTAGTTTGGCCATTATGGTTCAGTGTTTTAGGCTATTACAAGCCAGGCTTTTCACAATTATCCCTGCTTTTCTGAGCCATCTTCATGAAACACCCCTTTGATCTTTGACAACTGCCACACAAGAACCAGCTCTACAATCAAACACTGGAGACGGTCAATAGCCACACAGAAACTGGACCAGCAGCCACACCGAGGTTCTTGTTAACCACCAGCATAGATCTCGACTTGCTTGTCTCCAGTGGTTAGTTTCTTCTCTGTATGTTGACGCTGCCACTGGTGTTGTTTGCTCTAGCTGAGCAGAGTTAGAACCAGGCCAGACCTCCCTCAGGGCCTCGCCACCGTCCCATGTAAACAAGATGCTACAGTGTATATTAGCAGACACTTTGATGTCTCCAGCTGACTTAGTTTCTCTTCTCTTACTCTTAAATATTTTATTGACTTACGCTAATTCACAACAGCCGAGTGAGATATTGACTATATCAAGGGCTATGACTGCTGTTTTTCAAAAACTCAAAGGGATCAGTTTATCTTGTGGTGTATGGTAAACACAAACATGGCAGCAGCACACACTGTATGAAAATCTTGTATGATTTCCAGTTGATCACTTTGAGTTGGTGAAGGGCCAGTGATTGTTCAGGGGCCTCCAGAAACCCTGAAGTACCCTTAGACTGTGAGAAACATGTCTGTGTTGAAATGCTCAGGGACTCTTGATGTACATGTTGGTCTGTCTGTCAGGCTGTTTTAAATGTGTGTCTGCCTCCCTCTTGTGGCTACTCTAATTAAGTGCAGGTCCACTTGCTGAGCCACCGATTCCCCCACAGGAGCCTCATGCTCTCCCCTTACACACAGAAGGAAAAGGATTTGAGAGAAAAATTAATGTTTTTAACACACCATTAACTAAACATTGCTTTGACAAACTTAACAGAAATAGACTGAAATTTCACAAAGGCGTTGTTTTGCAGAACTGATGTATTTAATTGCATTGGATTGAGGCCGTTTTGCACAAGATGAGTTGTGTTGGTTGATTTTATTTAACAGGCTTGTTTCTGTCATCAGTTAATTCCCTCTCTACAAGATTTTCCCCCGCATAAAGTGTGCTTCCAAGTTGAGCACAAAATCTGAAAAAGAGATTACAAATCATGTGAGTAATGTGAATATGCTCCAAGAATCCACCAAGTTTAAATGCCTTTTTTTTTTCTTATTTGTTAGTTAGCTAAGATTCAAAATTCAGAAACTACATTAGTGTTTCATGGCTTGGCAAAACAGTTTTGGAAATCCTGAGCAGGAGAGAGTTTGGCAGTAAAGACACATATAAAGTTTATATTAAGAGCTTTTCTTTTTGTGTATTAATTATGCTGCTATTAAGTGGGTATGCCAAACACACACAAATACATCCCTCAAGTGTGAAATGTGCCTGTATGAAAGTGCCTGTGTGAAAATACTTAGCTTTACATTTGGAAGCATCTAAAAAAGTGTAGTACATCAAAACTGACAATAATGTCTCTCTCTCTCCGAAGAAGGGAAGTTATGTGTCATGTGTTGCCTTTGGTTTCTGAGGTCCCTTGTTTTGAATGAGTATGGATACAAACTTGTTTCACAGCAGATATTTCAGCTTGTCAGCAAGAAAAGCAGATGTGTAACTAATGACACTGATGATGGTTCAGTTCCATTAAATGTCACAGTTAGCTATGCCAGTGTATGGAGGGGTGACACATTCACTTGAGAACCTTTATAGTTTAGGTTATCAGCAACACGTGTGCTTTTCCTGCTGAAGTAAGTCAAAGTGTCTGCTATATAAAAGGCCTGTTACATTGCATGTGTACTGATTTCTCTTTTTTTGTGTACTACAGAGTCTTTAAAGTTTTGAATTGTTAAGAAAAAAAAGTCTAATATGAACAACATTAAGTGAAACACTGACTATATGAAATGTGCTTGCTATTGAATCTTGTATGCAGTTTCCAGTTTTGTATAATTCACGTCATAGTAAAAAGGCGGATTTATAGCAGCTTTAAATGGAACAGATATTCAAGCTTCACAGCTGTGTCCTTTGAGTACAATATGATCTGAAATAATAAAAAATATTTGTGAATGAGAAATATTTTATAGATTGATGAATGAATAAATGAATGAATGAATTATTATTGTATTATTTTCATGTCTGGCTATTTGTCTGACCCATCCTTCACATGTATATGAATGTAAAACCAGTAACATCTAACAGAATAATACAGTGACCTCGTACAAATATGAACAGCCTACTTTTAATGTCCCAGGAGATTGCCAACAATTGAAATTAAATAAACATATATACACACATATACACACAACGATAAACATAAAAATTTAACAAAACCCAACTGAAACAAACCAACCAAAAAAATAAATAAAAAAATGTATTTATTCATCAGTTCATGTCAGTTAAGACCCTGTATGTGATTCAGATCATATATCAATAGTCTGTATTCCATGAGTAATTTCTCTTCTCAATGCACCATGTAACTATGTCATAGCATGGTTTTCAATTAAAGTTCCATCCTCAGTTATGATCAAATCGAAATCTGGAACATGGACTTTTTTGCGACAATGTGTGTCACAAGTCATGATATAAAGGACAACAGGGAATTTTATATGTATATATACATATACATATATATGTATATATATTTTTTAAATCTATTTTCCACCATGTTCAGTTGACAGTATTCACAGATTCCATCCTCATCCACACCTTTGTATTGCTTTCAATCTGTGAACAGAGTCTCAAAGTAGAATTTGAAATTACAGTCCATATATCTTTCACATTTATGATCTTTCTTAAATCACAGTAACCTGCTGGATTCCCCCTGATTACATTAGCCCCGATCTGTTATTTGAACTACTCTACATTTGTTTTTGGAGGTAATTTTGCTAAAATTCACATTCATGTTATAAATCAAATTTCACATGCCCATTCACCTCTAATAGAAAAATCCCAATAAAATATTTTCCAGCTGCCCTATTGCTTGGAAAACCCAACAGCCTTTTCCACAAGCCCACCATGCTGGCCTTCCATCTGATCTCGCAGGGGTCTGAAACAGGCACATGTTTATGAACTCCCGAAAACAATCAGTTTGTAAAACCTTTCATAGCCCCATCTATCTTATACATTATCCAAGACAAGCACATGTTTGATAAAGTTTTGAATATGTAGAGTATCCCAAATCGCTCAGCTACTCTCAGAACTGATATGGGATACTCTGTAAACTACAGCTGTTAAACACCAATATTTTCCTGATATTTGCATTCTACAAACATGTTTTACACTATTAGAAGTTGGATGGAGGAAACCGATTTACATCTTTGATATATACAATGTCAAGAGGTGTTTAGGAGCATCTGGTGTTGGAAAGGTAAACAATAATATTAAACAAATATTCCGACATTCAGATGCATTCAGATTAAGTGATTACATACACATTATGTTCATTCCATACATGTGGAGGGACTTAAAAGTGTTGCACTGACCCTGTCTTTGTCATACATACTCAACAGCCACCCACTGCAAAAAAAGACATGCAAACTCATCCTGAATGACATTGTGTCTGGGGTGCCAATGGCGCCAAATGTTTTGCTTTTCCAGTAATGTTTACCCAAAAGCCACTTTGGAATTGCATCTGGAAGTTGGTCTGTGGCAAACCCAGAACTTCTAAAAAATCCTTGGCAAAGTGCTCCGCTCTCATGTCATGCTTGATAAAAGGTTAAATAAAACCACTCTTATTACCATCTCCCCCCAGACGAAGCAGCAGGATCTAGTATTTGCCTGTCATTAATTTTGTTGTCCTTGCTTAAGCAAACAAATACCTTATTAAATTGTATTTAGGGATTTGTTATTTGTTCAAGACACAATTGTGTTCTTCAGTGGGTGTCACGCTCGCAGACATTACCAAAGTATCTGTATCTTCCCCTACAATTTAGACTGAGGGGGACATATTTGGAGTAAATCTTAGAGCTGTATGGTACAATAGAGCATGTGTGGATTAGGCCTATTTAATAATGCGAGCACAAAGGCACTCTGTTCTTTTAAGTCTTTATGGGATTTCATAATGTGTATATGTGTGTGTGTCACACATGAGAGGCCGTTTCCTGTCGATACTACTCCACACATCCCCGGTTCCTTTTCCATTGTAATTCCTTTAATTAAAGTGATTTTATTCACAGGCACACAGCTGGCACCGGCTACTTTCCATTAGCCATCTGAGTGGACGCCTCGTTCAGTGGGAGGACCCGCACTGGGGCTGCTTCCTATGGAGCACACAATACTATTTTCATCTCCCAGCTGAGTTTGTTGTGTGTTTTGAATTTATTAATCATTGATTTTAATGTGCTGCCTCTTGACAGTGGCAGCTACCCACGCATTAATTAATTCCTGCTTCCCAGCCTTACAAAATGGCATTTAAAAACAATGAGAGGTCGGCTGGTGTTTCCTCTGACCTATAAATGGAAGGCGTCAAAAAGCAAAATGTCAAAATTTGCTTTTATTTGTTCTTCCCTTGGCAGATTTTATTGCCTCCTTTTATTTGATAGAGCAAGATAGAAATGAGGTTATTTTAGGTCTATTGAAATGATGTGTAAATACAGTTGTGTCACCTTTAATATTCCGCTCGTCTTTTTGGGGAGGTTGTGAAATGCAATAATGTCTCTTTTGTCGGGCATGTTTCCCTCAGTGCACCTGCTTTGCATACGGCATCTGCCAGGAGCACTCTCAAAGGAACTGTGGGTCTTAAGTTGAGGATAAAGGTGCATTGCCATCAACAATAGGTAGTCTGTGTTTATCCTTTGAGGTCTTAAACAACTATGTGTACAAAGATTTGCCTTCCGTGAATTGGTGGAAATAGAAAAAGGGAGATTAGATCTTAAATTAAGCATATGGTGCTGGAATTTGAATGGAGTTGGGATTTGAATGTATTTATGGAAGTATATTCTTTTTTTATTTATTGAGCAGACCTGAATTGTTCATCCATTTAAATGAGTGACTGGTCTGTGTGTTTGAAGAGATAAAAGCTCGCTCCTAATCCTTATTGACACTCCGGGATGCGTAAAGACAGCTATTGCTAAGTCCCTGCAGTGCCCTGCCCCATGGAAAGGGCCTCATCCCTATTCACACTGGGTTGTTTAAAGCTAAAGATTTCCTGACAGATTGCTCTCAACAGATTGATTAGCACATGTTGTGAGACAGACAACTACCCAAACTGGGTTTGTGTACGTTTTGTGCGTCTGCACGTGTGTGTCTGTGGGTGCACGGTGGCGCTGCTGTGTGTGCACGCAGCCCCAGAGTAAAGGGGGGGAAGTCGTGGAGTGCTTATCGCACGCTTCAAAAAGCATTCCTGCTATAATTAAAAAAGCAAACAACCACAGTCGTAACCTGATGGCATTTAGTAGGAGCCCCGTGGAGCTTCGGCACAAAACTGCAAACAGTGCTGACAGCTGCAAAAGATAATACACTCGCTCCTCTCAGCTCACCTCTATCATACTCCAAACGCCTGTTATGTAGGAAGAGAAGAGGAAAATAGATACTGTATGCATACACACACTCACAAAAAAGTGCTTATGCATCACAAACCTAAAGTACAGTGTGCCTGATCTGTTTGGATTGCAACACAAAAGACCGTCTGATACACCCAGATTTGTGAGGTCATGAACCGTTTTTAGCAACAGCTGTAAAATAATCGGCCATATTGGTTTGATACGGAATCTGTGACTTGAGGAGTGTTCACACATCCACACTGTATCCTCTGCTCTGCATGTGTGAGTGCTGAGTTGCTGTTCTTCGGTACAGATGCGAAGCCTCTGGCTCAGCGTCGCTACAAAGTAAAAATAATCATTCCCATGCAAATGCACTGTTTGACATGTTCAATTAGACCCTTGTGAGGCAAACGATCGGCGCTTTGAAGAGAGACAGTTCCCACTGTTAGTGCACCTATGAAGCCCTAAAGCTGCTTGGCCTTTCCCCTCCTCTGTCTCTCTCTCTCTCTCTCTCTCTCTCTCTCGTTGCCCTCCCCGTTCCAGCCTCCCCTTCCTGTGCCTGGCCTCTAAAGGGAGAGAAAGAGAGAGATCCATCGATCAGTGGCGATCGTTGAGCGCCTGCCCCGCCTCCTGCCTCCTGCCTCGCATTGTTTTTATCTCATCTCTCAACCCTGTTGCCATGGCACTGAAGATGGCACTTCAACCCTTGTGCTTAATGATCTCTTGGATGATAGCCTACTTGTCAGGCATTCATGCCCTGTTCTGTTGAAATGCAAGACAGAGAGGAATGAGCCGCTGCTGCTGCTACTGGAGGGGAGGGGTGCTTATTTGAACATTTTATTCTAAGCTTAACTGGTAGTGAACATGGCGTTATGGGTTATTTACCAAATGAGCTGTCTTAAACAGCTGTTTTGTTTCCTCTTCCTGGCCGGCTGAACCGTGTTCTCAGAGATGGACATTCAGAAAGACAGAGAAGCCAATTTGCATTCATTTAGTGTCTCCTTTTGTTTTGCAGCATTACTTTAAAAGCCATCCCTCTTTTCTGGCAGTTCAGTGCTGGGTGAGGGATTACCGCTCATATAAATAGCTGCCATTGATTTGACTAAGAGAATGCTTTGTGTCATTATGAAGGCAGAAAATCCTAATTTGGAAATTGGAACACAAAAAAAAAGAGCTGAGCGTTCAATTCATATCCATAATCCACCACATTGCATGAAATCAGGGGTGTTGCGTTACAATGCTTGATTTTCGTCATCGCTGTGATGGAGACAAAGGTAGCGCCTGAAGCCATCATGGTGGTGCTTCTCAGTAAGGGAATGTGTCATTTTATTATGTGGTATCTGGCAACCTCCCTCTGTGCTTTGCCGTGTGGAAGGCCTGTGCAGGGAGAGCTCAGCAGTTGCGATCGTGGAAGACCGGGGTTCAAGACGCACGTGATCATTATGAATTTGTGACAAGAAAGTCAATAATTAACAGCAACTACGTTCAAATGTGAATGCAGTCGTGCCTAATCACATATAACTTGAGGGAGATGATGTGTGCAACAATGATTTAAATATGGATTCAGGCATCTCACTCAGTCAAACACATTAGTGACTGCTTATTGATTGAGATTCCTGGAAAAGAAGAGATATGCCGGCTCGCCATCGCTGGATGGAGATGGAGCTGTTCGATCACAGCTGACCTGTTATTCATGTGTGGCAGGCTACAGCAGTTGCTTTTGTCTTGGCGCAGTTCCCCTCTGCGTTTTTAGGGATTCACACTCATTAGCACACTGAAATGATCATTTTCTTGATCATCAAAATATGTCCATTACATGCTCCAGCACTCCTTTTTCACCAAATTAGCTCTGGTTCTTGAACCGGTTCGTTCAGGACTCTTGGACTCTTGGTGCCATCCAGTGAACCAGGCTGCGATTCCACCAGTTTTGAATAGAACCGGTGTCACCAAGGATGTGTCATCAATGGAGGGTGTTGCACAATGCACAACAGAAGTAAACAGTAGTAGCAAGATGGCAGATCACATTGACTACACGTGAGCCATAATTAGTCACAGATATTTGTTTTTATAAAAAAATCAAAAAATCATGCACCAACTCTTGATGATAAAAAGACATAGAAGACTATAATGTGCAAGACTCCATTCTTTCTTTCCAATCTGATGAATATGACACGCCCACTGATGGCATCACAGTTTGCACTTCAGGTCAAACCTACTATTTCTTGGTTCCAGCTGCGAACCAAGTTTTCCAGTTCAATTTATTTTTGGACAAAATGTTCCAAATGGTTCAAAATTAGGTGCTTGAATGTGGTGAGTCCTGCACTGTTGCCCCTCGTCGGACCTTGTTGGCTTTTTTTTTTTTTTTTGCCAATTCAGCATGTTGAATAGGTGTCGGCGCAGCGTAGCTCATCAGGGAATGAAATCACCCTGATTGGCAGTTCAGCTTGGTGCACAAGAAGAGAAACAGAAGTGAGCAGAGTTAACAAAGAGTTAAGTCAACAATGAGTGAGAGCAAAAACAACTTATTACATAAGGTAAGATTATTTTTCTTTAGCCATTGAGCTCTTCAGCAGAAACGTTTCCTGATGGTTTGTGTTGTTGTTCACTGGCACACGACACATAGCCTATGCCATTTTCCTGTTTCCCTTTTTGAATGAGGATTATAGATTACCGCCATCTGCTGGTGCGGAGCCTTATCTCCTGGAACGTATGTCCTGGTTGACCGTTGACTGTAGTGGTTTATGCAGTGGGTTTATGTGCAGCTTTTGGCTGAGACACAGCGACATGATGCAGTGCTAGCTCTCTGAAGTGGGTTTGGTGTGTCTGGGCCTTAATATTAAAGAATAAGTTAAAGAGAAGTCTTAAATTTAGTATGTTTTGCATATCCTCAGCTAAAGGGTTAAAACACTTTGATGAAGTGATGGAAGGACCTGATAACTTCCAGGTGTAAGTTTGGTGTGTCGTCACTTTGAGAGTACGAAGAGAAGTCAAATATAGCCCCCGTCTGAGTTTAGTTAAATGTGTTAGCTTGTGTTTTGTCTCCTGAACACAGACAGGCAGCATTATAAAGCGACTTAATCCTCTCCTCCCTTACAGAACAGAACACAATGAAAAACACACTCCTCTTTTTATCTGCTTTTATCTCCTTTTGTGCCGAAGAGCTTTAAAGAATCAGCGTCTTTATCTCTCCCCCTCTCCCCATAATGCAATAGGGCGAATGCTTCCTGTGTGTCATAAATAAGGTATTGAAAGGTCCAATTGAATTAAACTAAAAGATCTGGGAAGAAAATGGGAAGTACTCTCACTTTTTCCCTCTCATTTTTGACGGCGGGAATTGCTGTAAATTGACACTGAAATGGTCCGTCTCGCCTCAGCCGCCCTCCCTTTAAACCTCCCCACCCCCCCTCGCTGGCTCCATGCGCCCCCTCAGCGCAGTCGGATAACGTGCATATTAACGGGCTCTGGGCAAAGTGTGTTGAAATGGGACAGAAATGCAGTAAATGAGATATCCATTGTCTAGCAGATAGCATTTCCCCTCATCAGAGCGGCTTGCTTGATTTCCTCCCCTACTGACGCCTGATGGGTTTATGACGTAGCCACTTCAAATTAACTGACCTTGGCCTTGCTGTCTGCACACACACACACGCACATGCATGCACACTGTATCTGTGCAATCTAGCTGTTTGTCTCATGGTATAATTGTATGACAAAAAAGGATGGTTACACAATCTTAAAAGTGGCATTTATTCTGAGTGACAGGTTCCTAAAACTGCTACAGTCATGTTTTCATTTTTTAAATGGATTGAATGACTTTTTGTAACGTAAAGGGGGTCTCTAATAGTTAAGAGCCCACAGAGAATTTTACCCCACTCTTCAGTTCACTAGCCTTACATCAGCAGATTAAATCACATATGTGAGTCACCTCTTAGTTCAATTTAGACGGGAAGCTTATTATCAACAGCTGTAGACCAAATTTCTTCTGGACGCAATTGGTTAGACCTACAACCAGTCAGAGCCACTAAATATGTGATGTACGACTGAGCGACGGACAGATGTTAACAGGCTACAGCATTCAGAGATGAGCTTTGATGGCGTAGCATAAATATGTCTGTAAACCGGTGCTGCCATTTTGCTATGAGAATTTGAAATAGCCTACATCAACAAAAGTTCCTGCATCTTTTCACTGTATAAAAATGAAGCCAAAATACCCTGGTTACAGTTGGTGGCGTCATGTTGTGGTGCCGCCATTTGCGTAATAGCGATCTGCGCAGTATCGAGTTTCCTCCTGGACACTTGTCCAACCACTGACTGGCACACATAGCTTTCAGTCATTCCCCCACCAGCATCAAATAACTATCCATTCATCCATTTTCTAACCACTTATCCTCTTGAGGGTAGCGGGGGGGGGGGGGGGGGGGGCTGGAGCCTATCCCAGCTGACATTGGGTGAGATGTCAGCTGGGAGCCCACAGACTGCATGTCTTTGGACTGTGGGAGGAAACCAGAGTAACCAGGGAAAACCCACGCTGACACGGGGAGAACATGCAAATTCCGCACAGAAGGGCTCCTCAACCCGGGATCGGACCAGGAACCCTCTTGCTGTGAGAGAGTTGGTGGAGACCAAAACAGAGCTAAAAAGAGAGTGGCACAACTCCAAATGAATGCTAATGTTGCTGCGTGTGTGCAGCAAGATGCAATGCCCAAATGTCTTTAAGCCTACTGTAAAGAAAAGAAGACATACTGTACTTCAGGGAATCCTGTGTATCAAAGGATTCTTGTGGGATTCGCATGGGATGGGGGTCAGTTTCACTCTTCATCTCAAGAGTGGGAGAGGACTCGTAATAACTTTACGTCTGTTTTTATATATAAACATGCAGTTCTAATATGAGTAAACGCTATTTTCTTTCGGGGGTGAGATGGGACAGGATTTTATTTTGTGGGAGTAGAGTGGGACAGGAGTAAAATGCACTCTTGTACCACCTTCTAGTGTGAATTGACTCGTGCAAAGCTAGAGGCTGTCAAAGAAACTGCCGCAGGACCATTTTCATGCTAATTTCACATGTGTCCTGGAGTCTGGTCTGTGCCAAAACTGCTGTTACATGTTTATCAGTTTAACACATGCTATAAATATGAAGAGCAGGAGGGACTTCAGTTTTCCCAGCTGAGGAGAAGACAAGAAAGTGCAGAGCGCTGGTGAATTTCCCACTGACACCTGTGAAATGTAGGTTAGATGTTTCGTGGAACTTGCATCAGTGTTTAGTGATTGTCATTTCTGCTTCAGCACGGCATTATGGGGATTCTCTTCCTTCGAGTGGCAACTGTCGCAATATTTTGGTGCGTCTGAAAAAAGAGAGATGCCTTGAATACACATGCTATTAATAATTAACTCTGTGCTTTATTCCCCTTTGAAAGTTATTATGCAGAATTAATATTTCATACGGGTACAGGCTGTACATGACAACTGTGCTAAGACAAAGGATAGTAAAGGCACAAAGTTTGACAAGTCTGTCTGGGCTTGCTCATTGGCCTTCATCTTATATTTAGCATTCAAGAGATGCCATGAGATGAATCTCTATTTTCGTTCACTTTCCTATTCATGAGTTTCCCACCCTATGTGCAAAATATAAGAAGCGTTCCATTTTGAATAAAGATGCACGGTGGTAGGCTTTCCTGTTTGAAGATGGTAACTGTCATTAGCCCATCAGGATCTGGAAGCTGCTCTTGTGATCTACATCAGTCCTTAACACTTAGACCCCAAAGCCACTTGGAGATCTCTGGAGACAAGGCGCATCAGGTCGATGGCAAGCACCCCACCTTTCCTCTGGGGCACTTGAGGGATGCTCAGCCAACCCGTCGTATCCTGGGCCTTCAGTGTCTATTGTGCTATCTCAATTACTATCAGCCTACTATTAACATACCTGGTGTGCAGCATTTCATAATCCATGTATTTGCATATAAGTTAACACTTAGAGATGATAAAGAATGATTCCGTTATGTTCGTTTGACTGCATTTGTTTCTTTGCAGATCTGCATCAAACAAGTGTTGTAAGCAAATGGGTTTTGCATCAAAGATGGTTGCTTTTTAATAAATTATATCAGTCATTGTCACTCGCATTGTAATGAAACTGAGCTTAGCTCTGGCAGTAATTTGTTGACTATTGCTTTTAAGGTCTAAGTACACTTAAAAACTAGGTTTTTAGATGTGTTGTCAGACTAAGTCTAAAGGCAGGTTACTGTTTGCAAAAAGTAATGCAGCATAAGTGAAAGTGAAAGCCATAGACTATATGAAATATTGCATGCAGTCACAGTGAAGTCACCCATTAGTTTATAGACTCCCTCTCTGAAGCCTTGAGTTTGGCATTTTGACCATCACTATTTTGCTTTTTTTTTTGGAGCTAGAAGCGACCATATTTGGAGGAGAGGGTGGAGCTAACCCTTAACTAATGCTATCTGCTAGCTTAGTTAGCATGGTGCGTTTATAGGAAAACAACCTACTCCTAAACATCAGCAAAACTAAGGAGATGATAGATGACTTTGGGAAGAAACAGCCAAGGAACTACTCTCCCTTCAATATCCTTGGTGGAGAGGGTGGAGAGCTTCAAATACCTTGGTGTCCACATCACTGAGGGCTTGACTTGAAACTATTTTACCTGAGACACTTGATGAAATTCCAGATAACCCCTCAAATACTGAGGAATTTCTACTCCTGCACCAATGAGACCGTCCTGACGGGGAACATCAATGCCTGGTATGTAAACAGCACCGAAAAGGACCACAAGTCCCTGCAAAGAGTGGTTTGTTCAGCTGAACATACTATGGTCGCTGCTCTATCCTGCATAAAGGATGTTTATACCAGACACTGCAAGAATAAGTCTGAAATAAGTCTAAAACTGCCTTTTCTTCCTGTTGAGATCAGGAAGAAGGTGCCAGTTACACCAGGCCAGCACTGAGAGGCTCACGAAGAGCTTCTACCCTCAGGCCACAAGGACTCTAATATCATATTGTATGATTTCATGTGATAGATAGATAGATAGACAGTAAAACCAAACACTGAACAAGACTTTTTAGGTGACCAATACCTTACAATTAACTTTCATCAATTGAAAACACACTGTAGCAACAGCTACAGCTATGTCTACTACCCTTGTCTACAAATTTTGGGTTACACCATGGTTACATTGCCCAAACAATGGCAACTTTCTTTCATACCAGGCTGTAAACATTCTGCTGCAAACCTAACTATTTTAATATGGGTATCAATGGGGATTGACTAGTTGTTGGAGCCAGCCTCAAGTGGCTGTTCGAGGAAATGCCTTGCTTGGTGTAAGCCAACCGCTTCGTGTTTCGCCTTGTTATGTTTGCATGTTTCTGGCACTGTGTCTTCGACTTCATGGCTTCTTCTTGGATGCATGCTAGTTGGGTCTTGCACCCAGTGTTGGGTAAGGGTTACTTTAAAAGTAATCAAAGTACGTTACTGCGTTACTTTTTTAAAAAGTAACCAGTTACTTTACTGCGTTATTCCCTGAGTAAAGTAACTCAATTACTTTAAAAGTACTTCCAACGTTACTCCCTGAGAAAAGTAACTCAGTTACTTTAAAAGTACTTCCAATGTTACTCCCTGAGAAAAGTAACTCAAGCACTTTTAAAGTACTTAGTATGAGTATTCTACATTTCCTATTGGGCAATGGACCACAGGGCGCTAAGCCTACATTTTTTTGTCTCCAAAATTAAAGTTATGGACCACTTGCCCTTCACTGAGATCCAATTCTCCCATCACAGCCGTCACTTTGAGCAGTAGAAACACACAACGATCTGCTGCCGCAGACAACTGTATGACAACAACACCCCAGCATTTTTAATATGTCCTCTAGGGATGTTACCACACAGAGTAAAAGGGGGAAATGATGGTGTGAAACAGCAGAGGCACTTTGTCAACCCGCTGAGTTACTGCAAAAAGTAATCAAAGTACTCTAATGCATTACTTTGTAACGCGTTATACCCAACTCTGCTTGCACCTGCTTGCTTCCTTTTTGGAAAGTCCCGACCTCACATGCGCCCTGTGCCCAGGAACGTCCTGAGCGCAGCAAAATAAGAAGAAAATATAAAAACACAAGCAGAAGGCAGAGTCTCTGCAGACAAATACACTGCTACACACTTATAGTGGGTCATAAGTGATGATTGAGAGGGATTACTTTGGGCCTATCCGTTGTTTTTTAGGTAAATTCTGTATAATATATCTTTAATACCTGTTATGGAGAGGAAATCATGCTGCCAGAGGAGGGAGCAACAACTTGTAAATGTGGGAAAATGGGTCCTACTTTCTGCCAGTCTCTCCTCAAAGTGTAGTTGTGTACAAGAGAGAAGTTCAAGTAGCCTAATTTTTCACCTGTGCACAATAAAGGAACAGTTGTGTTATTTGGGAGTATCATTAATCATAAAGCCAGTATTTTCATTCTGCACTTGACTGAAGATGATTATCATTGATTTTTAAAGTGTTACAGCTGTTACCTTTGCAGTGTATTTTAACACAAAATTAGTCACAACAATCAGGCCTATATCACAGTATAGCACATACATTATTCTGTACAGTGCTGTCTAAAAAGCTACAGGCTGTGATTACAACACAAATCCCTTTTTTAATTTTGCACATCTCTTTGTCTCAACATTTCTCTGTTCCCCCTCTCTCTCATTTAGTCACTCTCTTTTCTCCCTCCTCCTCTCTTGTCTGACTCTCTTGTCCCATGATATGCCACAGAGAGACACAATTATCCACTTCATTTGAGTCGTGGTGCTAATGGTTGAGACTGGCCTCTTGGGGAGTTTAGGGAGGGGGGGTGATAGGTAGCAGTAATTGTAAATGGTGTAATGAGTGTGGAATGGCCACAATCTAGCGCTCCGCCATTACAGGTGACCCACTCCTGCCCCCCCTCCTTCCCTCCAACATCACACCGACAACAAGTGAGCCCCCCCTCCCCAAACCACCCACCCACCCCCCTCTCCTTCAGGGTTCAGCAGAGACAGAGGAAATATTAGCCTCACAGACCATTACTCCCAAGTGGTTTGGCTGTTGCTCCTTCTTGCCTCGTTCTGTGGGTGGCCCCCTCGCCTTCTGTTTCACTTTTCCTCTAATCTGACATTTGTTTTTTTTTGTCCTAACTTTTGTCTTTTTCCGTACAGATCAGATTAACCCTGTAGCTTTGGACTGGTTTCAGTCTCTTTGAGTGATGACACTTCATGCATCTATTTAGCTTTGTATCTTGTCAAAGTATGGATCAGTTTCTGACCTTTTCTTTCCTAAAGATATTTTTGGAGCTTTTGGCCTTTATTTGATAGGACAGCTATAGCATGAAAAGAGGAGAGACAGAGGGGAATGACATACAGCAAAGGGCCATCAGTTGAAACTGAACCCGTGGCTATTAAGGACACAGCCTTTGTAAGTAGAGCACCTGCTCTACCAGGTGAGCTAGCGGGTGCCCCAGTTTCTGACCTTTTATTAATTAGTGGGATTGGTTGATTTGTCCATCAGCCAACTATCTGTCTGTATTATAGACCAAAAATATTGGACATAGCTACTGTGACCCACTGGTTTGTGGACTCTGTGGGGTCTATGGGGACTGACTGACTCCTGGAGCCAGCCTCAAGTAGCCATTAGAGGTTCTGCAGTTTTTGGTACTTCTGTGTTGGTTTTTTTAGGCCTGGGGGTTAGTGATTGGTCTGTCAATTTGAGAGCATCAGCATCATTATGTCTAGCCTGAAACGACTGCTGTAATTTCAGGTGAAACATCTGTCAAAACTGCTGTAAAGTATATTCTAAAGGCATATAATGCAGGATTTCAATATTCATATGATCGACTAGTAGTGTGTGCTGGTGTATGTGCAGAGAACCTGCTCTTTTACTGTATTTTCTTCTTTTTATGACATTTCACAGTAGACATTTCAGGGTGTCAGGCTTTGGTTAGAAGTGTGTAGCCCCCATCCAAGAATGTAGTGACCAGGTTACACTGCTGTCTTCGTCTCTCTCCTCTGCTATGTGGATGCAAGCTGCAGATCTGTGTGTCTGTTTGATTGAAGGTAAGGTTGAGCCACACACAGACACACACACACACACAGAGCAGAGAAGCCAAGCGGAGAGGATGAAGCATGCATGGCAGGTGATTACACACCAAATCCGGCAATGCAGCACCTTCCTGCAGGGTAGTGCAGAGGTGTGGGGAGTTTGGGTGTGTTTAAGTTTTAAGGCTCATTTATACCCCCTTTACATACGATAATAGATGCTTTCATTTCAAACATTGTAAAAGTCGTTGCCCTTATACTTCCATGTGTCCTTTGTGACGGCATAGATACAACCAATAACTGGCACTAGAGGGCAGGGTCAAAAGTATGTGACAACAACAAACATGGCGATGGTGTTGGAGGACTTAATAATGTACCTTTGTAATGGAGGCAGCATTCTAGACAGCAGTGGTCTGTGAGGCCATTAATAAATGCACTATATGACAGATTCCTTCTGTTCTGTCATTTATTAAATGTCTTCTTTGTCTCCTACAGTCACTTGAACTACAGTACACTGCCTCTATGATCTTTGGCAGTAGTGCTCCGTTTTATTTGAATCTACAAACTTTAAGAAAGCATGCACAAATGCAGACAAAATGAATTCCGAGAATGAACAGAGGGCTCCATCCATGTTTGTATATCTATCTACCGTTGTACAAAAGTGAGCTCTTAGAACATTAATGCTGTGAAACAATCAGAAAAAAAATGTTTTAATTTTCTGATTCACTGCTTTGTTCTTGTTAACACTGCTACCACACTTATTTCACTCTTTCGCTTGACCACTGCTGCTCTCTCAGTCTCATTGAGGACGAGGGCCAAGTTTGAACATTGTGTTTACTAACAGTAAGCACAAATCCTGCATAGTATGCCCTTAAGCTTATGCCACGACTGCTACTATTAAGTGCTACCCCTGAATTAGCTAGCTAGTACCTGACTAGTACCCACCGTAGATATATACGACATATGTTCTCATTCCCAACTTGTCAAATACCGCCACTTTGTCGGTTAGTATGTTTACATGCACAATTAAGTTGAGCTACGGTTATGGCTCACCCAGCCATTTAATTGGACTACTGTCCTTGTCCCCGTATGCAATCACAGGAGGGGAATGGATTTCTTGACAAGTATTTCTGACTCCACTACAATAGGTGACGATACGCCTCCCTTCAGCTTGTTAATCTTTGACCTTTTTTGGTTGACCTATTAAGTCACAGACCAAACAACCAGCAAACAAGTTAGCTGCGGTTAGCTAGTGACAAACTGGTACCATGGTGGACAACTTCAGAGCTCTGTACATTTTGTCTGTCCAAAAATGCTCACATTCTCACCTACGGACAATTTAGAGTTATCAATTAACCTAGTCCCCAAACTGCATGTCTTTGGACTGTGGGAGGAAGCCGGAGTGCACGGAGAGAACCCACACTGACACGGGGAGAACATTGTGATTCTCCCCCTGGCCCTGTCTGCAAGTTCCCACTCGGCTCATAGACTTTACTTTGTGGTGATGACAGATTTTTAAACAGCTTTTCTCAGTTTGAGGAATGGCTCAAAAATTCAGAAAAGAAAGACTTATAATTGACAGGGGTGTCTTACAGATGTGTGTTTTACAATTGGGGTCTATGGTAAAAATGCTTTTTGGGCCACATTGGATTTTTTTTCCGCTCCAGTACCGCAAGTGGCCACTGGGAAAAATTTGCTGCATGGCTGAGCAGCGGGGCTCAAAGCCTTGAACAACTTGCTTTTTACGAGGTCACCTGACTTCCTCATTTTTCTCTCGTCAAAATTATTACAGCCACTAGAGGTCACTGCTTAATAATTAACGTAAATATAGGTCCCAATTAACTGTTTTTACAAACAACTTGCAGGGTCATTTCTTGGGGAGAATAGTGTCAAGCAGAACTATAAATCAGTCTTAAACCATGTTGTTGCACTTCCCAGTGGTCACAGATAGAGGACGGTAAAGATAATAAATGACTAAACACAGCCTTAAATGAGCTTTTTCCCAACCTGTCCCTCTCTCAATCACATAAACAGCAGCTGTTTGGGTGGTGGGAAGTAAGAGAGGAGGAGGAAGATGAGGAAGAGGAGCTGTTCCTCTCCGGTGGGCGATGACATCCCAGCACCTGCGCGGAGACAGGTGAGCGAGCGAGCGCACTGACGTTCCCCAATTATCACAAGTGACACAGTGTCAGCGAATTACCTCCCTGCTCACTGACGCCTGGAGTGCCGGGGAGCAGTGGGAGGCCCGGCAAACCTCAGGCAACATTCATCGAAGAGAGTTGCCTGGCTGCCTGTGGAGGAGCAGCACACACACACACACACACACACACACACACACACACACACACACACACACACACACACACACACACACACACACACACACAGATTTTCTGCTCCTTCTCGTACTCTTATGATCCTACTCTCCTACTCTATTCTTTTTCTCTCTCACACACACAAACACACACTCACGGACATTTTCTTCCTAACATTCTGTCTGACTGCCTCTCTCTCTATCAAGCACACACACACACATTTACTCTCCTGGTGAAGTGTGTGTGATAAGCTGCTTGTCATGGATTCCTGCTGTTTTGGAGTACGTAGGAGCAATATGTGCTCTCTTTAAAATTCCTCTATTAATTAACTGACCCTTCCACTTCAACCCAACCTTACTCCCTATTGTAAGAGCTATCACTGTTCCTTTGTGTCTCAAGTCTTCTGGTCCCTTACTGGTTATTTTGGTTCCGTTCAACAAGCAACTTGGGTAGTTTTATTGGGTGTTATTGTGGAAGCAGGAGCACTGGTCCAATTTACCCTGTTGTGGTGAATGACTTATGACCATCACTTATCAGAAAACTTGTGGCTGAATAGGCTTTATGAAATACATAACTGATGCTGGCTGATGGTGTCACCTGCAACTCTGCATCACAGGCAGCTGGTTTTAGAACATAGGCCACGTCACCTAGCTGTTTCTATAGCCAATCAAGTTGTAGTGAAGCCCGTTGATCAAGTCAAGATGACAGCAGACGGTGTGTTCGGCTTCCAAACCCTCTGTCTCCATCCTCACGTTGTGCCAGTGTGGGATGGTGGGTCGCTGCTGCTGCACGCTGTATGTGCTTATGCCCCCTCACACACATATTCTCATTGACTAATGAATTGGTGCTGTTTTTTTATGTTATTGTGGCGAATACAGTCCACCTGATGCTCATTTTGTTTATGTTTCTCGTGGTTTCATTACTACTATAAATGCAACTGTAGCCAGTATATCACTATCTATACTATATTCAGCCTAAAAATAAGCCTGAAAAGCTGGAAATCAGAACGGAAGTACAGATGACACACTGTCTCATCTAGTTGTATTGGTGTGAACCGGCAGCTTCTTAGAACATTGCAGAACAGCGCAATGCAAGTAGTCTCATCTCATTGCAAATCTTTGGTCTAAACTGGGCTTTTAATACCATCATTTTTAATGCAAACATTTAAAAAGGTACTCAGTGATTTTACAGAATCACCCTCCATTTAATATATGAGCTTAACTGGATTCTAGGTCCCAAAGTTTTGAATATGAGCCAAACTGAATAGGCTAAAGGGTTTGCTCATGGTGATGAAGCTACAGTGAATCATCACCTGAATCTAACCCCTTGGCTTTAAAGATCTTGATGTTGAGTTTCAGTTCATTGTTTAGCCGTCTGGCTCACAACTTTACTGTTTTGGCTCACTCTCCCCATTCTAGCAACATTTTTGGCTACAGCAAGCAGCTGTTTTCTTTCACAGTGGAGCATTTAGCAGATAAACAGACAAATATTTCCCTCAGGAGTTGGTGGAGACCAAAAACAGAACTGACAGAGAGTTAACTTAAATTCATCAGGTGGACACAAACATGACTTCACAGATTTAGTGATAATATTTCTCTGTAACTGCTGGATGTGTAAATACGTAACAGTATCAACTTAAAAAGGAATTATATGTCAATGTTGTGTTTACAGCCTGTCTCTGCTGCCCCCAAATGGTCAAAAATTAATTATCACAAATTTAAAGTTTTGTTAGGTTTAGGCTCACAAACAAACAAATAAACCACGTAAAAGTCACATTTGTACACCACTTTGCAGTGGATACTCTGAAACTTTTAACAATGCTGTGGCTAACATATGGTTAGGTTTAGGCACAAAAACTGCTCGGTTATGGTTAGGAAAAGATCATGTTTGGTGTAATTTTGGTGGCAAAATCCCTGCTTAAAAAACGCAACAGAGTCTCAGTCAAAAAAAACAACCTGCTTTTTGCAGCACTATCCCAGCAAAAAACACATTGATCAGGTCAATGTCAGACAGGTCACTAAAAATACACCCACGTTCCGCAGTGAAAAAGCTGCTGGAAATGAAGTCAAGTCAAATCAAGACTTGCTTAAACACAGCTTTTGTTGTTTGTTTGTACGTATGACGCCACCATTTTCCTCTGGGGACTGGGCTGATTTCCAATGTCAAAGTCATAAGCTTTGTGGACCCATTCATCCTCTCCAGCAACACACTCTCATCCATACTCATCATATTTTGCCACTTGGGCAGAAGCCCCAGTGTTACTATAATGACACTAGGGGCAGCCTTTGGTGTTGTATCGTGAATTAGCAGCAAGAAAGGGTCGGCAGTTAGGTTTGGGCTACAAACATACAAGTGTCTAATAATGGGGCAAATTTACGTTGGAGTTTCAGTGGCATATCCACTGAAACTGAAATTATCACTGAAATCGTATTCTTATGACTTCATGTGACAAATAAATTGACTGATTGATGGTTTGAAAGTTTATCAGAAGGTGAAACAATGCACAGAGATCTATAGCACTGTCAGAGAGGATTTTACAGCTCTGGCAGTAGAATGTAGCATACATGTTACAAAGTAATCTACCATGACCATGTGCTACCACATACCATTTGATCGGCCATTGCAATGTTCAGTCAGATGACATCCCATTGTGCTGTGACAGAAGTTAAGCTAGTTTTCACTTTTTAGGCCAGTGACCAAGTTTTTAGCTTCTGTAATGTCACAATGATTTCTCCTTTGTTCCTGACAAGCAGAAACATAATTCACTTAAAGTTGAGTTCCTTGTGAGCTAAACCAAAACATATGTTGTTTTTAGGCATTAAAACAACTGACAGATGCTGTTGTTTTTCTTGGGAGGACAGTCTCAAAATGTTGGTGTCAAATATGGATTTTGTATTGATCTTGACGTAGTGATGAATTACAGCTTCAAAGAAAAAGGCAAAAGCAACAGTTAGGCAGTACTAGGAAAGAACTGAACTTAATGTGTTATTTGTTTTCTAGGTAAGCTCCTGTAGGCCTTTGGGATTTAAAACACATATAGTGACAGCCTGTCTCTAAATGCACAGTTACCTTGGTCAGCATGTGAACAGTTTCAGACATTTTCAAAATGTATTGCTGGATTGGTCTTTCCCTTTTTGGGGCCCTGGTGAGTTTTTGCTTGAATCTGCATAACTTTGGAAAAATAACTAAAGGCAAGATGGCCAGACCCCTCCTCTGATAAAAACTTTACAATAAAAAGCAAAAAATCTTTTCATTTGTGTGTACATTTGTGATGTTTCTGATTAAAAATGTTTTAGGGCATACTTCAACAATTTAGCCAGACTTATGAGGAATATGGTCAACCATCAAGTCTCCAGAGATTAAGGATGACCCACAAGGTCAAGGGTTGAATGCAACGTACAGACAATTTTGGACGCTAGCATTAGCAAATAGTAGCTTAATGTATGGTTGGTGATAATGGATATAAAAAAGTGGCAACATGTGATTAAAAAAGATTGCGGGAGGATGAGGGAATGAAATAACGACAGAAGGCCAAGCTAACATTAGCCCTGTGGCTGCAGCTCCACCGCTGTCATCAGGTCGTGGGAGATCAGGTGTGACTGTCAGTGGACCACAGCTTCAGACTCCAGTCTGTTGCCCAAAAAAATAGTTGGCAGAGTTGGCAGTGATGGTGAAACTCAGGCTTGTGAGTTATGTTGTGGCATTTCATTTTGGTGAAATTAATCAACTTCTGTTTCAGCAACATTCCTGACTGTGTTCATTAAGTTTGTGTTGGAAAATGTGTTGCTTTGGTTTCCTGTGAAGGTCGGAGTTTGTGATGAGGTCATTTGTGATGTGTTTTTGTATCAAAACGGGTTGTTAAGCATGATCTTAACATCAAGTCCAGAGTTGGGTATAACGCATTACAAAGTAACACATTAGAGTACTTTGATTACTTTTTGCAGTAACGAGTAACCTAACACGTTAGTTTGCTGTTTGAGTAATCAAATACTTAAGTACATTTTCAAACAAGACATCAGTTACTTCCGTTACTTTTAGAACGCTGGTCCTTCAGCTCCGAAACAGCAACAGCTGTCTTTAGGTTCTAATAACAGAGATAACGTTGAACCTATCAGTCCAAAAGAAGTCGTGAAGCTTGTGGCTCACTACGTGGTAGAAGAAATGCTGCCATTGTCTACGGTGGAGTCTAAAAAAGGTGGAAGAGGACTCGCTGACAAACATATTTCAGACTCAGGACTTGCATTATGCCTGGTACACGCTACACGACTTTTCTGCCCATTCTGAAAGTCACTATGTCACATTACACGATTGTGGAGTCATAAAATCGTGCTGTGATTGGGCGACAGACATGACACACTACCCGATGGTACTCACCAATTATCCCCGGTCGTCTTTCACGGTGTTTGTGATGTCATCGGGTTATTCTTGTCCTATTTTTATTACTTTTACTATTATTTGAGTCACTGTGTGTGTTCATGTGCCAGCCGACATGTTGTTGTAGTCACCTAAAAGCGTCAGCAGATGGCAGGAGCTTCATTTGAGGTACCGTAGGCAAACATTCAAGCTACTGTATCCTCCAGAACCAAGTTCTTACAAATGTTTCAGAATAAAAGCCTATTTAGAAAATGGAGGGATTCTCTCAGCCAAGGTTATAAGGGGCTTTTAATTTGAAACAAGTGTTGAGTTTGAAACGATGGTGCGATATGTTAACTTTATAAAGACAACGGGGCGGATAAAAAGTAAATATATAAAAACACAGAGGGATTAATAAATAATGGACCGTCTATAATGTAGTTTGTTTCAAATGAAGCTGGGAGCCTCTGCAGTTGTGATGAGTAAAAGCCCCGCCGCTATTTGTTAATCTTATTACTTTATGTCTGACAGTGAGGATGTACCATTGTTTTGCTAGCTTGATGTTAATGACAGTAACGTTTTCATTGTCATTTTGGCTTGCTGAACATGAGGGCTGCTGGTTTACTGCTTTTTCAATCAATTAGTTAGTTTGTGTTATGTGAGACTTCTGTGAATCTGAACTAACCCTTTTAAATGCCAAGATCACATAACAACACAAATAAAATAAATGTTTGAGGCAGCTGTAGACCAGAGGCTCCTGTGTTCAGTAATATCAAATCACTGTTTTTCTCAGTGGAGTCTGGCTTTGAAGAGAGAAATATAACTGCTTCATTTTAAAGATGGAAATCACTGTATGGCATTAAGGTGAAGCAGTGAAAATGTTTAAACTGGGCACGTGCTGACTGACAATTACTGCATGTAATATACTGTCTATGGATAACTATCTGCATACAACCCTGCCTCAAAAAATCTGAACTATCCATTTAACCTTAGCTTTCTTGCTAACATTTGACCAGCCAGTAACCTAGTAAGTTAGCTAAGAGGACAGGCACCTTTCTTTGTGAGTTTTGTAGGGACAGATGAAGTTGGATGGTGTGGTGGTTGTGCCACTGATTTTTGAGCTGCAGACCTTACTTCCTCTTACTGCTGTTCTTTTCTCATTACTGTCATTGACAACGTAATCCTTGAATCCAAATGTTATTATTTTTGGACTAGCCCTCTCTGCATGATCGCTGCCTCGTATGCTGGAAATCACCCAAACATGTTTAAAATAGACAACAACAACAACAAAAAAAAAAATACAAATTCAGCAGGGTTAGTCAAGCAAGTCTCAAGTTCTCAAATTTCTGACTCAAGTCTGACTTATGTCAAGTAATGTGACTCAAATCCCTCACCTTTGCTTGAATTAGTATGTTAGGTGCAGGTAAGGAAATGTTCTGTACTTTATCTAGAGTGTTATGATTTCTACATATAAATTGTAGAGTGAAAATCCACCATAGGGAGTGTTGATATGACAGTGGTGTCTGTGCTGGGGCTGGGGGCTCAGTAGCGGGCTTGCGTATCCACTGTGGGACCACAAATCCAGGGAGGCAAGAAACTATGAGGTGCTCTAGGAGATCTTTGACTCATGGTGGGACTCAGGGAGAGGATATTAAAGACTTCATTGCCAGAGAGACATTTGTGTCACAGCTGAGCCCTCCTCCCCATTAGCCTCCAGCATCTCATAGGGTAAACATGTTGGCGGAACCCTTTTAGTTTAAACAGTCCGAGGCGGCCTTCCGCAATGGGAGGAGCTGTTGATGATGCCGCATGTGCGAGCCACTGGCGGTGGATAAACAGGAAACAGCTGATAGCAAGAATTAGCGAGCAGCTAGTAGCGAGAGACAAACGCAAGTGGGGAGACAAGGAATTGAGAGTTATTTTTTTTAAAAGAAGTTCTTTGGATGTATAAATCCAGGTTGTTGGCTACCCATTGGAGCTAATATTGGTTAGCTGCTTAAACCGTACATACAAATATAAATATTTAAAGTTTTGTCAATATGGAGATGCTACACATGGTTAGCTCAGTTAGATTCTGCACCATTCAATCCTTCAGTTCCTTTTACTGAAATCATGAGCACCAGAGAAGACCGTAATTCGTTTGCACTTACCAGCATGATGAAAAAAAAAGATGACTCCCTACCTCTGAAGCTGTCATAAAGTCAGAATATGTGTCCATTCCTCGATTACCCAGTAAGTTATTCATATTCCTTTAGTCCATGAGGGTCCACTGATGAAAAGAATGAAAAGGGTTTTTCATAAAAATGAATCCAAGTTGTGAATATTGTTTTAACAGGATAAAGTGATACTGTGTCGGTTTGTTGGGTGCTGTTATCCTCGAGTGCTGTAAAAAGAGTGTCATAATGCTCTCTCGTGCTCTCTCTGTGATACGCTGTCTGTCGGAGCAAGATTGAATTAATAATTTCTAATTGATATGTTATTCGAAGCCTAATTTTTATACAAGTAATATTCATACAGGTACAACTAAATAATTTGATCATATTTCTCATCTTCACTGAGCAACAGTTTTGTGTAAAAGGAATTAAGGCCTATCCCATATAGATATCTGTCCCAAAGATAAGCATGTTGACTTCAGTGATTTAGTACAATAATAGCCTGGGCTACTGATGAAGTTTTACGGGACAACTGTTTGTTTAAGGATACAACAAACTGTCTATATTCTAACAGCCTGTAGATTCTTTTCTTTTTACAGCTTTTAGTTGTGCATGTTTGTTTCTATCAT
Source organism: Epinephelus awoara (assembly GCA_035609425.1). Taxonomy (NCBI): domain Eukaryota; kingdom Metazoa; phylum Chordata; class Actinopteri; order Perciformes; family Serranidae; genus Epinephelus; species Epinephelus awoara. The sequence continues at coordinate 41,632,119 of CM069294.1, read as the reverse complement.
CTGATAAACATTTGATAATAGCTTTGTCTACTTTAACCTCATTATCCTATGATCCTCTGCATTCACATTATTTACAACGTTTTGGCCCACAAACTGTAAATTCATATAAACAAAAAGCACCAGTACCCTATAAAAACTGAAAGCTGATATATGTTTACATATAACAAATCTATATATCATTTGTTTGTTTCGATATATTTTACCTGATGGGGCTCTGTGGACTGAAACTTTGTAAGTAAATATGTCTCAGGAATATGCACTGGAAATAAAATGGAACTGAAGTCAAGACACCATGAGAAAGGCACTGCGTCACGACCTTATCCTGAGACTCTAAGACTGATATTGTTAGATGGAAAAATGGTTGAAAATCGTTCTTTGATATTTGGTGCGCTCATCATGATATTTAAGTCATAATGTGTAAACAATGTTGACGCTACAAAGAAGATGTGTTGTATTATATTGCTCAGAGCATTTAAAACACATGCTGATAGATGTTTTATGTATCTGCTCTATATTACAAAATGATTTTGTCCCAGACTTTTGGCTGCACCCCTAATATCACTAAAATATGGCTTTACCTGACTTGTTATCAGTGTTAATGCTTATAAAGAACTTTCTTACTGATTGAGGTCACTCTACATTGACAGCATACCATGTTACAACCTACACATGACATGAATTTATATGCAATATGTAAATCAAAAAAAAGTTCACTTGAATCTTCCCATTTGGGACCTAATTTTTCAGATTATTTTAACACCAAATGAATGCTGCAAAACTTCTTCAAAAAGTTTTTTTTCTAAATAAAATGAACAAGAAACAGTTGACACACTTTAGCACTGCTTGTTTAGTGGGTCTCTGGGTAAATTCAATGGTGCCCTATCATGTAACCTGCAGTTTGCACTTGGTGGGTATTGGGAGGTGACAGGGCACCCACAATGCACAGAGAGCGTGAGAAATAGGGCATGAATGGAGGCCCAAAAGCTTATTTTTCCCCCAGGGCTCTGCACTGGGTTAATCCGGCCACAGTAGGTTTGCTTGCCTTGCTTTCCTGGTACTGTACAGCACATATTGAGTACAAGGGGTCAACGAAATAACAGCAGTACCAAAGCTATCTAATATGTGCCAGTATCCCCTGTCCTCCAGCAGGGGGTGGTATTAGCACTTGTTTCTCAGCTGGGGCCTTTTGGGATAGACAGCTGAAATGCCAGCACTGCCTACAGAGACAGAAGGATAGAGGAGGGGTGGCAGGGAGAGAGGGGGGAGGTGGGGGGTGGAGGGGTCTAAACAACCCAGCAGTATCAGGCATGTAGTCTTAACGGAGTCAGGAGAAGCTGATTGTTATTCAAAGTTCTGTGTGTCAGGGTCGTTAAACGAGTCGATGACAGGGATTTCTACTGCAGCCTGCCGCTCGATCCCACACCGTACCAGGAGCTCACATCTATCTCAATTCCCTCAACATATGTGTTTGAACAGGAAATAAATCATGGTTCATCATTGGTGTCTCAAAACACTGTCAGTCACTCCTGCTCATCACGGTGTTCTGTTTCCTTCTGCTCAGCTCTGCTTAACTCTATTCTATTCTATTTTTAAAAGACATTTCTCAAATCAGGCATTAAATCACCCATCCCTAACATCACCCCCTTTACAGCCTAATCCGGGCCTGGTCAAGTGAATAAAAACAACCCCCACTGATCCACAGTTAAAGAAATAAGCTTTTTCTTTTTTTCCTTTTCTTTTTTTTTTTTATTCCAGTGGATTTAAAGTCAGTCAGGAACATTATCAGACTGGGCCCAGCCGAGCAGAAGCATTCCATAACCCCAACCTTCCCGCTGACCCCTCCCTTGCTTTTAACAACTGCCGACATAGTTTGGCTCTGTTATGTGATCATGCTTGGATGAAATCTGTCAAACAGCTCCCTGAGTTATTAGGCTGTCTGCGCCTGACCTTTCCGCAATCAAAGATATATGACTTAAGGGCTCGGATTTGCCATGGCAACGGCTCCAATTTGCCGCCGTGAGAAAAGGTCTAATTGTTGCAGAAATTTAATGATCTAGCCCCGACATCAGGGGCTGTGAGATTTTATGAACTGTTTACGCTATAATTTTCTTTTGTTAATGCATTCTGCCTTAACCCCTTCCCCGCTGGCTGCCTGCAGGGAGGGGAGGGAGGGGAGGAGAGTATGTATGTGTGTGTGGTGAAGTGGGGGGTGCATTGGGTGAGGGAGGGTGGCGATGAGGAGGCGGAGGAGGGTGATTTCTGCCCCCAACCTGTTAGCTTGTGTGTCTGGCGCCTCTTTAAAAAGGGCAGTTTTGTCTTTAAGAAAAGCAGCTGCCTGCCGCATTATCTGCTCTCAGCGATGTAGACATCAGTAATATATTCTACAAGGTCAAAGACAACTGAGATTAAAATGTCTAATCAGTTAATTTGTTTTATTGAGAAGGACTGCCGTGTGATTGGACACACAGAGATAGAGGGAGAGAGAGGGAGAAAGAGGGAGAGGCGGAGTAGGGGGTGGAAGAATATGGAGAGATGGCGAGATGGAGGGGAGGAGGTGCTCAGATTTGCACATTGGTATTTTGACTGATCTTGATGCTGGAAAATATGGCCGTGCCACTCAGTTATAGCATGTTGATGAAGCTCTGACACCCTTTGTTTTTCTCCCTCGTCTCTCCACCCTCCTGCTCCTCCTCCTCCCCTCTTCCCTCCCTGTCTCGCCCTCTCTCACCATTCATTTTCAATCTATGGCACATTCATACAAGACTGATTTTATTAGTTGCTGAAATAGACTTATATTTTATATCTCATTAAATATTCAAAATAAATTCAGCATATTTGAGCTGTTCATACATATTCAGTTTCTGTAACTAGGATCAGAATATTTTGATTGAGCCTGTACAGCAGAGACATTTTGAATTTCTTTTTGTGTGCAGATAATTCCATTCAGGGGAATGAGTTGAATCACAATTGATCTCGTTGTTTTCTTTCCCCCCCACTTACAATTAAATGTGGAGGAATATATTTCTATGGATAAAGTGGCTACAGAGGGTATTGGTTTGTGCAGGCCAGCACATTTAGCAGTTTGAGACTTCTGAAGAAAAATCTCTCTGTAATGAAGACAGTGGCATTAAATCACCAGCCACTGTATGTGTGTACAATATAGAGGATAAATGGGCAACCTGTCTTAACACATGATATCACAAGGATTACTGTAATGACCTTTAATGCCTCATAATGACCTATATCATCATGTAGGTGAGGACTGTGCTGGGGCTCTAATTAATTTCATGAAATAAGATATTCTAATTGCTTATATGTTACTGTAGCACACTCTTTACAAATGTGAACTTCTGATGGAGCTTTACCTCCATGAAAAAGCACTGAATACATTTTAACATTTCTCTTGCACAACACATGGGATGACAGGAATGCGAAGGCAGGCATGAGACAGGGTGGATAATTACTGGTCAGCATTATCTGAGGGGAAAACATAAATAAAAATGTGAAACATGGCAGTGGGATGTGTCGTTAAAATCAGAGTCATAACAATAAATCAGAGCTGCAACGATTAGTCGATTAATCAATTAGTTGGTTTGAAAGAAAATGAATCTCTAACTCTTTTAATAATAAATTCACCATCAAACATTTTATGTTCCAGCTGCTTAAATGTGAGTGTGTGAATTTGCTGCTTTTCTTTGTCATTTATGATAGTAAATGAAGAGTCAATGGTTTTTGGACTAGTGGTCAGGCAAAAGAAGTAACCTGAAGATGTCGCTTTGGGCTCTGGGAAATTGTGATGTTTTCATTTTCCATACATTTTGGTCAGGGTATAGACTGAACTGGCAGATTAATTGATAATGAAAGTAATTGTGAGCTCCTGCCGTACCATACACTGATTTGTTAACTGACTAAAACATTCATCAGCAACAATTTTGATAACTAATATGTTTTTTATTTTATTTTTATAGCAAAAATATGAATATCTGAATTTCAATTTTTTAGGCATTTTTCACTATTTTAAAACATTTTATACACAATCGATTAATCAATTACTGAGAATATTTCCATGATGATAAACGGTCTTGAAACTCTTGCAAAACAAGGCTTTAAAACAGTTAGATGAAGAACTGCGGACCAAAGCAGGGCTGCACAATCTGAAAGAAAATATCACATTGCATATATTTTAGCAGATGTTGCAATATGTGGTGCTATTTTAGTGGTAAATGGTAGTTTTTGCACAAGTTTCACAGAGAAAAAATACAAAAATGATGATGATGATGATGATGATGTGATTTTTGCTGGGGTCTGTCCCAAACAAGCATGCCCCCTTACATCTGGAGTATGATTTGTAGGCCAGGGTTCATCTCTGTAGCACCACTGTGCTTCATATATAATGGTATGTTACATGTGACATATTTTACTTCTACCAAAAGGTAAAATGTCCCAAGGTTTGGATATTGCAATCAGTCATAATGCAATTTCGATATTTTTACTTGTGCAGCCCTATACCAAAGCCAAAGAAAATATGTCTTAGTAAAACAAGGTGAATATGAATTTTATGTTAGTAAATTCATGCACATGTGTTTCTTACAAATTTGATAATCAACCATTCGTATGTGCATGATCGCACACAGGTTTACTTCATGAAAGTTAGCTGTATCACACTTTGAAGAATATACAGAGGATGATGATGATGATGATGATGATGATGTAGTCCACAGTGTATGAAAAGCCCTTTTTACCCACCAATCCTATACCATTAATAACTGAGGCATTTATTAGCAATGTGTTTTTGTTGTGCGTTGTACCACATGTGAAGTAATGTTTCTCGTTGCAGGACACTTCTACTTTATGCTTGTAAGCAAAGGCATTGCTTTCAGTGAGGACAGTGTATAAGTGTCTTTGCCCCCCCCCCCTGTTTTTTCTTTTTATACAGGCGTGTGGGTAAATGTGTCTCTGTGAATGTGACCTCCATTAGGAACAGCTGAGGAGATCCATCCAGGGGCAGTTTGTTTTCCAGAGAGGAGCAGCAATGGTGGACGGCCCTTGATTTATTAGGACCATGAGCCAAGTGACCATGATGAAGTGCATTTCCCTTTTAAAAGACTATACAGCTTCATCTGGAGAGGGAGGAAGAAAGTTAAAGAGCGGAGAAACGGGGAGAACGGGCCGATGACGGAGCAGAGTGGAGCAGACTGCTGAGCTGCAATAATCATAAAGACAGAACTGACTGGAGAACAGAAGAGAGAAAATATATAGAAATTCAGATTTTAGTATAATAAGTTTAAGTGATATTAAGCATTTTTAGATACACTAAAATAATATTTTGTTTTATGCTCCTAAACCTAACATAGGGATGAGCATGGTTGCTGTAGAAAAAGAAAGAAGGGGTAATTGTGATGCAGAAAGAGAGAAAGCAAATGATTTGGAGATGGAGAAAAATATGTTTTAGACGGGACAATTATATGAGATATTTAATCCTGTGTGAAGTTGTAATGCCTCATACTTAAGAAGGAAAACATTTTGGGATAGGCGGTGCCAAACCTTGCAATCATGCAAGGGTTGTGTAATGAAAGTAGAGCTTTGCCAGCGAATGGGTGGCGTGTTACAATGGACCCATGGGGATATTGCTTTTTAAGTGTCTCGGCCATTATTAAAATGTAAAAACATCTAAATGAAAATAAAATTGAAACCCCCTATGGATGCGTTCTCTGTGGCTGCCGAGCTCGTGTGCATCCTTCAGATGGAGTGTAACAAACAGGCTCCCATCCGGAGAAGTGATGGAGTGTTTCTTAAATGAAAATACACCTGTCTTTCGGACAAATATGTGCCACTAATTACCTGTCTAACCTAAATCTCTGGGCGCCAGATGTTGCTAAAACACAGGGAGACAGAGACAAATTGCGGCATGCTGTTGGAGCCCTGCACATAAATATAGTAGAGGCTTAAATCATCTTTTCCTTGACCCTGTTAGAGAAGTTGTTCAATGTGATTTTGGAGTGTGCGGCACCTGTAGGAAACTAATTGTAAAGATAGGCTAAAGTATCACAGTATCACATAATCTCTCCTGCTCTCTCTGTCTCTCTCTCCTCAGCTGGGCCATAAGAAGGATTACATTTTGATCTGTATCCTTGCTTCCAATTCAGATTTCTATTTCAGTTATGTTGACTCCCCATATCCTCCTCCTCCTCCTCCTCCTCCTCCTCCTTCTCTTTTGCTCTTGTCTTGTCCAGATGAGAAAAAGTTGAAAAAATCTGTGCTTGAAGTGGTGAAGACTTTGAAAGCTACATTTACAGAGGACCTTGAAAAACTTTCCAGGTCCAAGTTGCAGTAACCCAGTAAGAACCCTTTCATGCAGCACTCCCACTTTGTCATCTAAACGCAGCCTCCTCTTCTTCCTGCTCCTCCTCACTTTTCTCTCTTCCTTGTCGTCTCACCTTAGATCTCTGGTTCTCGCTGTTGCTCTCCTCCACAGATCCACCATTTATATGCACCATGCAAGACATCAGTCATTACCTTCTAAGTACTATGACCACCATCTGCACCCACAACAGTTTTAATCCTTTGCTACGTTTTGAGGCCAAAGTTTGCAGCAACAGCAGGAGCTATCAAGTCCCCTTACTTCCAACATTAAACAAAGATTTGCAGATGCACATGCAACAACGCAGGTATTTGGCTCACTGAATGGGTTAAGCAGACTAATACTCAGGGGCCCAAGGTGACAAGGTATCACCCCTAAGCTACGGCCTTTGTATAAAGTAACTGTTAGTGAGTCAAAGAGAGTAAGGAGATGCACTGATCACATTCTTTTCTCCTGATTCCTCTCAGAGTATATTCCTTAATAAATATATGTTTAAATCAGTTTTCTTTAATATATAGATAGTGAGTTTGAATATGCTGTGGCTGCTTTGTAATAAAAAAGGTTTTAGGTGACCTTTGGTTACACTGTGACTGAAATATTGAAGTTCAGGCGCAGCAGAACTTTACAGAGTGAGGGTTAACCTGTGAAATGTCACATAAAATACAATATGTAAAACAAAGGGTGCTACAGTTACAGTATGTACGAAAGGAGGTCGTTTATGAATCTGCACCAAGGGGCCCATTAACTTCAAATACGTCCTTGGTGTCATGCCATAGAGTTAGGTTTGTTCCCTGGTGTTGTGTGTGTGTGTGTGTGTGTGTGTGTGTGTGTGTGTGTGTGTATGTGTGGAAAACTCACGTCAGAGTGGTGCTCATCAGACCTGCTGTAAAGATGTCAAGAACACTACTGCCAGTTCAGATATGCTCAAAATGTCCCCTCAATATACTGATAAAACATACAAACAAAAAAATGCTATGCTACTAAAGGCAACCATGCAATACCACTCTAAATAATCATTAGTAAATGTAGTCATAATCACAAATAAAGCCAATATTACCTCTACATGTTCTAGTAGTAGAGTGCAGGCCACTGCTGTGCTCCATGTGGACAGTCTAAATGGTGTTGCTGTATATCAGCAGAAGCCATTGCTCGACCACTGTGGGTAGATACAATCAATGTCAAACACTGTACTGTGTCTTTTTTTCATTACTTCCGAATGTAATAAAAAGTGTGGAAGAAGGAAGAAAGAATGTAATCTAGATGCTACATAGGCTATGTCACTGACAGATTTGTAAAGTGTTTTGAAAATGATTATTTTATGAATGGTTTTCTTCTTGCAACATTAGGCTAAATGTCTGTCAGAATGTTGGGTAGCAGGTATACTTCCCTGTATATATCGTATATACACACGTACATAGAATTGGAAATGATTTTTCAAATCTTTATTTTTTTGTTTTACATTGATGGGGGCACTCCCAGACCCCCCTGCAGATTTTGTCCCCCCAATGTTGTATTCATGGATTTGCAATTATTTTGGCACATATTATATTTGCGATAGAAGTCACAATTTCAGTGGGAACTGCAATTTTTACACTTAATTTTTACTTAAAGAAATATAAAAATGGTGATGATGTGATTTTTACTGGGGTCTGCATCAAACAAGTATGTTCCCTAATGTCTAAAAAAAATGCTTCATCTATAACCGTATGTTGTGACACATTTTACCTTTATCAAATAATCGCAGCTTTGTTGCATGGATATTGCACTTGCCCGTATTGCGATTCTGATGATATTTTGAGTAATTGTGCAGCACTAATGGATACAGCCGATCCAAACAGTGTCCTGGGCAGCTGAGAAAGCTTAACTGAGTGCAGACACACACACCTGCACGAATGACTGCAATCGCCGGTTGTTAGGCTGAAAGTGAATCACTCCCCTGACCTCTGATCTCACTACGAATGGGGTCAGAGAAAACTCTCCCACTATATTACAATAATGTGAGGCCCAGTCGGTCTAACACATGTATGCGCTGTAAAGCTGTGAGGAATTGATGTGTTCATACAAACCCTTGCATGTCCATCCCGTGCACTTGGCAAATGAAGTGCCTCTGATTCTTCTTCGTCTTTCTCTTAAATCCTTTTCCCCCTTCCCTCTATGCTCTCGTCTCCGTCTTCTTCTATTTCCTGACAGTCCATGTTTGAATTAGAAGTGAAGGGGTAATAATAATAGGGGCACCACAAACAGCCATGTTCGGCCTTTCCTTAAAGGACAGGATAATGAGACAGAGTATCTATTTGCACAGCGTAATGTGTGTGTGTCTGCAGACGCTGTTAAAAGACACGTGGACGTCTCTCTTTCAGCCCTGGTGAGAGGTGGAGGTGGAGTGGGAGGGGTGGAGAATCATATGGAGCTGTGTTTTTCAGTTTTATTTTTTACCCGATTACCCCAGGCACCTCCTCGAGACAGCCTCATCTAGCAGCGGTAGGAAGTTTGGAGCCGATTCAGGTGGAGATTTTGGGAGAAGTGTTGCAAACTCATTGCAAACTCAGTGCAAACTCATTGGAGCATCAACCTGTCAATCTTAATCACAGATAACCAATATGCAGCAAAGGTAAATATGTCCATTAAAGGCCCCCCAGGGGCGGGATTATAAGCGACCAGCAGCCTATGAAATGCAGATTCCCCCATTCAGAATGCTACACACACCACTCTCCTGTGTGATATCAGCCATGAGCGCTCATTCTAATTATTTGGGCAAATGTACTAATTAGCTATCAGGTGCCCCCCCCCCCCATCCTCACTTATCATCCTCCCCTGACATCTTTTGTATTCAAAATAGGTTCCCAGCATGGTTGGAATTTTTCAGGCCATCAGCAAATATTTACCAGTTCCATCTCATTATGTTCCAGGCTAAAATGCTGGCTATGAATATCTTAAGGCCCCTGGTACATGCCATCTAAACTTTGCCTTGACCTTTTACTGCTGGCCGCCTGCATTGGCAACTGAGCTGCAGTTTCAATATGTAGGCACACATGCACAAGCCCACACATACACGCTCTCACACACAGTATCTGTGTCATCATGTCTCTGTGCTGTTTCGCTGTAGACTTAAGACTAAAGCAAAGTGATGATTATGCATATGCACCTTCCTCTGCATGGTTAGCCTCGCCATCCCTGCCTCCTGCTCTGATCAATCCATTAACTTACATCCCGTTGTATATATCTGGTTTAGCACGATCAACGGAAATGCTGACAGCTCTTATTTCTTTTGCTTTGGCGATTAGCAACTTGGTCCTTGTCAATACACAGTAATGAATGAGCCAGATAAATACGATTTGGGGGCATAATCATTTTTTTGTGATAGTTTGATATTGCTGGTCTGCATTTTTGCTTAAAAAGCAAAGTGATTAATCAATAATTAATTTTGAAGCAGGGGCACTGATAGAGGCGAAACGATGAAAACATTTGCCATAAATCTGCACTTTATTGCTGGCACTATTGAAGGATTCGTGGCAAGTATGTTGTGAGCATTTTCTGTATGGTTTGCAAAATGGCTGAGAGAAAATATTCATGTGTCTTATTTACTGCCAAATGTCTTTTTATGTGAGGGATATTTGTGTACTTATCAATTTTATTTCAGCTGGAAGCTCATCTCTGCAAAGTCTGATGGTGGTAAGTCAGCTGGAGATCACAGAAGTGAGAGTGCTGTGGATGTTAGAATATAATCCTCTTTCATTAAGGCTTCTGGGACCATGTCCTGTATTCTTTGTGACGACTTACTGTATGAACTGGAAGTCTGTTTGCAGGTGCTCACCTGCATGTTTGTGGAGCATTTTCCTTGAACACCGGGCTTGAATGTTCAGTTAAGGTCTCACCATGCTCCAGACTCCAGCTGAGGGTGATTCCTTTGATATGAAATATACTTGCTCACTTTATGCCACAATATAGGTGAAAAGATTGATATCGCTCTCATAATTGGAAGTTAAATGAGCTCTAGGCCTATAGGATATTCATAGCATTAATAAAGCAGCAAACAACTGTAAAGGTATACCTGAGTAGTGTCATCCAGAGAGGGAAGTCATACTGCATCTATGTGTGTTGTAATTTGAGCCTCTCTGTTGTTTATTGTGATAGACACTTCCATGTGTGTATGCCCCTTGCTAGCTAATCGCTGCTGCACTAATATGGCGGTTACCACTGATATTGAGAGGGCATCGTTTCCAAAGCATAGTGCCCACCCTCTGGTTCCAAGGCTAAAACCATTAGCTCTGTCAGCACTGTTGCCGTGTTCGCACTGTTGGCACTGTTAGCACCATTAGCTGCTAGCACCATTAGCTGCTAGCTGCCAGGTCAGCCACCTCGATGTTGAGAGCTGGGTCCCTCAACCTCTGAATCATAGATATGCTCTAAATATCATATAGAGCTCCTTTGAATATGAAGTGCCAGAAGAAGGTTTACCTAGCTTAGCAAAAAGACAAGAAGCAGGGGGGGAATCAGCTGGCCTGGCTCTGTCCAAATACACACACAGGTGTGTCTTGGAATGGTCAAAATAAATGTGCAGTTTGATCACACAAAAACAATGCCACAGAGGGAGCACGCCAACTGCAGGAATGTCCACAAGAGCTGTTGCATGTGAACTGAATGTTCATTTCACTAAGCTACCATAAGCCCTCTCCAGTGTCGTTCCCATTAATTTGGCAGTATGTACAACTGCATACAGCCACACCAGGTCAGAACTTCTACAGTGTTTTCATCTGCAAGATCGTCCGAAACCAGCTACCCAAACAGCTGATGCAACAATTGGTTTGCACAAACTGTGAGAAACCGACACGGGGAAACTCTTCTGCATGCTTATTGTCCTTACCAGGATCTTGACCTGCTAACAGTTCCTCATCATAATTGAACTGTGTAGTTGTGAGGCTGGTTGGATGTACTGTCAAATTCAGGCAAAGGGACACTGGAGACGCCTTATGGTAGTAAATTGAACATTCAGTTCACAGGTAACAGATCTGGTGGACATTCCTGCAGTCAGCATTGGGACATTGTGTTGTGCAATCAAATGTCACATTTTAGAGTGTTCTTTTATTGTGACCACCCCCATGGCACGCCTGTACATAGTTTAATTACCATGTTGATATGCCACACCTGTCAGGTGGATGGATTATCTTGGAAAAGTTCTCGCAAAGTGCTCACTAACATGGATATTAAATATGTAACCAAAATTTGAGAGAAATATATCTACTGAGTGCATATAAAAAGTCTTAAATCATTAACTTAAACCTGTACACAATCAGAACAAAACCAAAAAAGTTCAATTAAATTTTGTTCAGTATACAACTCTTTTTCAACATTCAACACTAATTCCACAACATCCAATTGCATAGGTGATTTGCACTAATCCTAAAGTGCCATACCATTGCCACGGTTACTCATAATTCTCTAGCTACAATAGTCCAAAAAATATTGACTGGAAGGCCATTTGTCAGAGAGAAAACAAATGCGCATTTCTCCAAAGGCAGCTCTGAAAATAGCTACACACCCTCCCCAACAGAAGCGCATGGCTAATTATTATGCAGAATTATGTCATCAGACCTTCCTACTAGGGCAAGGCATGACCCATCCTACTCTGCTTCTGATTAGCTTACCCTGATATTTTTTCCCTAACCCTAACCAGTCTCACCCGTCATGCTTTAACCTAACCAACCCAACTAACGAAGGCACTGAGAAGCTACCAGCCAGTCAGAGGCAGAGTAGGATGGGTCATGCCTTCACCATAGCAGGAAGATTTGATGATGTCATTCTTTATAATAATTAGGCATGTCTTCAGTGCAGTTTGGGTTTGTTTTCGGGACACTGGGTTTCCAGTCCAATGGGACATTTTTCAAATTGTTGGGGCTCTGAAATTATCGTCAGATCATTGGGCAGTCCCCAAACTTAATACCTTCTCCGATATTTTACATATGTCTAATACCAACCCTGCTCTTCAGTAGCTTATCCTCCTGCTTTATAGAGGCATCACTGACTCAGAATCCAGAGTTAAGAAAACAAAAAGGGTTTTAGCCCCAAAAATATCCCTCTACATCATCGTGGATGTATAGAGGTGTGTGTGTGCGTGTGTTTAAAGGAGACAATGGTGTGAATTTAAAGACAATGCTGTGTGCTTGCCAGAGCTTTGAAGCTGAGCCAAGCGCCATCGTTCCCAGAGGTATTTACCCCCGTCTCTTCCTACCACATTGTTAAACACTACCTCTGTACGTTTTTATAACACCATTGTTAAGCTCAATAGATTTTTATTTGGCTGCTTTACCCCTCCCTCCCTCTCTCCCTCTCCCATACTCTCTCTCTCTGGCTAGCTGTGTTTGTGTGTTTGCACTGCCCCGTCCTTTCACCTGGAAGTGTCTAGGTGTGTATTTATAGTTCCTTAGACAGCAGACATGAGACCCAAGACCAAACATCCTCTTCCTCCCTGGAAATCGCAGAGACTGGAACAGCAAAATGTTGACTCTAAGATGTCTCATGCCTCTTTTAAACACAGGTTTAAGTTTGTGTGTGTTTGTGAGAGAAAACAGTGAGACAACACATTTGTGTTACGTTTTTATTAATATCTAACCAAATCAAAATGATCCCAGTTTGTTACATTGTTCTCATAGAGAAGCATTGACCTTGACTTTGTAGACCTACCCAGACCCAATAGAACAACTACAGTGTTTTGTTTTTTTTAAATAGAGTATCATTGTAACATTGTATGTTTATAATACTTAGACTTTTTCTGTAAAGTAAAAAAAAAACATTAAAGGAATACTTCACCCCAAAGTAATCATTTGTATATCCATTTCTGGGGCTGGGTATCGTTTTAAAAAATTACAATATTAGAAGATACTGCTGCAGGAGTGTGAGCTCTGCGTCAGGAATAGTGGTGCGAGTCCACCTGGCTACACACACACACACACACACACACACAGTGACAGCGCTAGTTATTAGCGTCACACAGCTAATGTTAATGGATATTAACAGATTCAACGACAGTATTGAAGGGTCTTGGTGTGAGTTTTTTGGGACTGTTTAACGGCTCAGTGCTGGATGTTAGCACTGCTGCTGTGTTAGCTTGTGCTAACTGGGCAGATTCACCTGGAGGAGAGAAGCTACAGAGACCACAGCAACAGAAAATTTGCTGATCCAGTGGGGAGTCTTGACTGTCCAGGTCAGACACATGGCACAAAGAGCATCGATTGCAGGTATTGTTTGACCGGAGACGTTTTGATACTCTGTGGTAGTGGCACAGTGTTGGATATTAGCACTGCTGCAATGTTAATTGTGTGCATTTCATTGAAATCCTGCCCCCTAGCTTGTTCATTAGCCAGAAGTTCTGCTGTCACTCATCCACGCATGTTGCTTTCTGGCAGGAATAATGGCTAATAGGTAGGGTGACCAGATGTCCCGAAAAATTTGGGACAGTCCCGAAATCCAAGCAGCTGTCCCGAATCCCGAATCCTGCCCTAATTGTCCCGAAAATTACACTAGCAGAACCTGGAGTAGTTATTGCCTGATAAAACATTAAAAACTGATCATGGTGGTCGAATCGTCCTGCAGCTCCCGCCGACTGCAGCAGTTACAACATGAATTGTGAGTGTTGTAGTTTTTAAATTGTGTACAGCAGTGGTGATGAAGTAGATGTTGAGAGCGCAAGTTGCAGCCCAAGGACAGGAAGAGCGCAGGCAGCCACGAGAAGGAGTGATTTGCACGTTGCAGTACAGCCTCTTGTTCTAACTGTTCAAAACCATTCTACAAACTTGCTCTACAAACTGATACGCCTGTAACAAATGTACCAGGCATCTTTTTTATTGAGTTTAAAGGACAAGTGCACTTACATTGATCACTTCCATAAAATAAAACCAGAAATTGGAAAAGAGGAAAAGATTGAAAAAGTTGTTAAAATTAAATTAGGGAACTGATCACAGATGTATTGTCTCTGTGTGTTTTTACATCTATTGTTGCTTTAATTTGCAGCTATGCTTTTAATGAAGCTGACATGTCATGACAGTCAAGCACACCCCCACCCCCCTGGTCACAAATTACTCCCATTCTCATCTGGTCACCCTACTCATAGGTGATATTATGTAAGGAAGTACATGTATACATCTACAAAACAATGTTAAACAATGTTGAAAACAATGTTAGCACCAGAGTTACAGGCTTCAAAGAGACATGATATTTGGACTTACGCATAATTTTATTGTACATTAGTTTACCATACTTCATTAGTACGTTTGCAGTTATTTCACAATTTGATAAAGATAAAGCTCCCAGAATTTATGAATTGTGTTTTCAATGTGTACCTGTAACCATGAGTAAAATCAAGTTAATGTTTAGCCAAGAAAAGCCGATGCTCAAAGATGAGAAATTTACTGCAGGTTTTAGGAATAAGTGGGCTTTATCTGGTCAACCATGGTAGATATCACTTACAGTCACTATCAGGAAAGCCGCTCAGTCTTGCAGTCAACCTTTCCCAGTGGCCACACATGATATTAGATCGAAAAAATCCTCTGCGGCCCAAAGAGCATTTTCCCCATAGGCCACCATGATACATGAGACATCTGTAAAACTGTTGACAGAACATCTTGAACTGCAAACAAGGTCAGTTATGAATCTTTAGATTCTGAATTCGATCACAAGTTTATGAGCTGGGTGGGAGCTCACGGGTGGGGCCAGTGGGAGAAACACTGCTGCACATATTCATTGGGCTGCATACTGCACATGTAACCCAGAAGCTGGCAAGCAACTCCATTGGAATGCATAGGCACCATTTTGGGGTCTTGTGTTGTTGAGACGCCAAGCCGCTGCTGCTGTGTTAGCTCTTGTTAACCGGGCACACATTGAGCCCACCTATCAGCCAAAAAGCTATTGGAACATATAGGAGAGTATACCCACTTACTCACTGGTAACCTACCCATCTACCAATTAGTACACCCACCTCTTCAACTACCACTACACCACTGCCGGGATGATCGCAGCTCTCTCAGTGCAGCGTCTAACTTAAGTAACATTAACGTTAATGGCAGTGACAGAAAGTTTACTGATTTTTTCCTATGTTAACTTGGAAGCCTGATTGTTAAATAAATAAATTTCAAATTGCACTTATTTTTCATTTTCAGACAATTCACATTAAAGTACTCTATGATAATTTAATGTGAGTACTCTCTAGCAACTACCCAGCTCCTCTCTTCATGCATGGGATGCACCCATCTGATCCACCAGATTGGTACCGTATAGGGGCTGATTACTGACCTTAATAAGCAGATCAGGCATCAGCCAGACTTGATGGCTCCACATCAACATCACGATCCACTCTGTCAATGCCATTTTAAAATTCAGTATTCACATTTTTAGTCGCAGTTTAATATACAGCAGTCCTTTGCCTCGTGTTACCTCCCATATAATAATCACAATGAGTTCCTTGCAGTCCAGTGAACAAGTTTAAAGTTTTGAAAAAAGAGGGCAGTTGTACTGGATTATAAAATGGTAACAAGAGATTACAGATGAAGTTTATTGGAATCTGTTTTAGAAAAGACAGAGTTGTGTGCATCTCTGGCTTATGCCAAGCATGGCTTTCCCATAAAAGCCCTGGACAAGTGTTGTCAAAAGTAAAAGCTACAGGCCGAATATAGTGTTTTACGGATAAGCAGCAATTAATGAAAGAGCTTCAATACAAGCTTTTTCTCACTGGTGAAAGAAAAAAAATACGTAGAACCAGATAAGACTGGGCGATATGGCCAGATATGTTATAGTGATTAAAATTGTCATATCAGTTGATAATAATAATTATCAATAATTATCTTAATAAATGTCAGATCATTACTACTTACTCATTACTACTTTCAAAATTAAAGGCTGTTTTTACTTTTGTGTGAAAGTTGAAGAAATTATATGGTTAATTGTGGTTTAAACCTATTTTCGTCAGAACATAAACACTTACCTAACATCAAAAATTTAACAAATCTGAGGTAGGCTCAGAATGGTTATCATTGAATCATGTCGCTCAGAGTCCTGTATAGGTCCATTTTTGAAAACCTGCCCCCACCCATACCCATAAAACTCAGTACCAGGACCAACCTGTTACCCCTCGTTTTGTTTAAGTCAAAGCTGCACCTGCCTGCACCCTTTAAAAGTCTTGTGACACAGCTTGCACCCTTGATTAAACACACACAGGCTACAGTCATTCACATTAAGATGGGTTATCTGTTCTTACATCCAGTGGAGGAAAGTCTCTTTCACTGGCTGCTCCCGATGCTGAAAACATTCCACACAATTACTGCAAGGTCTTGAACTCGATGAGTCCTCCACGTTGGTGACGAATGTAACGATGGACTTGGAGGTTCCACTTGTGTCACTGATTTTCAAAATAAAAGGAATTTGGACTTCATAATAGTGATTTAGATGTCAAAATATTACACATATCCTGTACATCTTTATGTCTTTATATATAAAAAATATGTTTTGTTCTCACCCGCTGCCCTCCTGCATGAAGTTCAATTCCACCCGTGCCTGTACCTGTGAATTTATATATTTTTATATAACTTTTTGTGGGTTACCCGTTGCAGGACTCTGATGTTGCTGTTGTGGTCAAAAAGGTCATACAAAAAAAAAAAAAACATGATCATTTTGAATGTTGTTGTAACGTTATAACGTTACCATATGCATTTAGCTTGGTGACAGTAAGCCTTGGTGGGTGGTCTCTTCTTCTTCTTCTATTTAAAGGCAGGTGGCAACTAGCATTTAAGGTGCATCAGCACCCAACTCTTCTGGTGTTTACATGGTTTGATTATATTGAGAATTTATGAAACATTTCTTATATTTCTGTCGAGGAAGATTATATTGTGATGCCCAGCCCTCACCAGAAGCAATCTCAATATGAGTATGTGAAAAGACAATGGGTAGAAGGTCGGTCTACATCGTGTTGTACACACACAGACACACAAACTGATGTGTCTGATGCTCATTGCACAGCTCAGCAAGAGGTCGCACTAATGCGGCTGAATTGTTGTTGGAGGTACAGTGAGAGCCCTGGTAGTCAGATTTTTTTTATGCACAAGGTGATGGAAAATCCAACACATCTTTTCAGAAACTTTAACTAGACAACCCTGTAAACATGAGCACAAAACGAAAGTTGAGAAAACCACATTTGTCTTAAGCAGCCGCTTGTAATATTTTTTAGCACTGAATTTCCTCATTATTACTTCAAAGAATGACTGTCACAGTGTTTTATTCTGAATACATTTGCCTTTTTAGGTTAATGTCAGACTTTGTGTCACTTTTATGTTGCCATTTGTCCGTCGATGGCAACCCGTGTTGGTAAGATAGATAGGAAGTGAGAGTGAAGGGATGGATGGATCGTGGCGGAAGGATGAATCTGAAAGTAAAGGGGAAGAGAAAGAGAAGAAAGTGAGAAAGGGGTAAGGAGAAAGGCGGTTGTGCTTCAGCCATCTGTTGTGTGTTCCCCAGCAGCAGCAGCAGCAGCAGAGCAGAAGAAGGTGAAGTCTGTCCACATCTATCCTCTGGCCGCACATCACAGGCCTGCCGTTGGCCCAGTGTCGGCCCCTCTGTCTGTGTGTGTGTGCGAGCGTGTGTGTTTGTTTGCGAATGTGTGTCTGTGTGTGTGTGTGCATTATGTGGCCAGCATCGACCCCAGACACGAGCTGCTCTGGCTGATTTAATGAGAAGGGCTGGGTTGCCATGGCTAGGGCAGGCACTGTCTCTTTCCCACACACTCACACACACACAACTCGACATGCCCATCCGATTCCCCACGGTCATGTCACTCCCCTCCAAAATCACACACGCTTGTCGAAACTCACACGGCTCTCCTGGAAAGTCGCAGGGAAAATATGAAAATGGAACAGAAAAAGGCCCGTCCTGGAAGCGTCAACCTTTCTGCATTTTCGCGTCTTTGTGGAATTTGGGAAAGTGTCGAAAGAATGGGGGCAAAAAAAATGCTAATGTGCGTGAGTATGAGAGACTTGCCTGGTCTCTCGCCTGGCCAGCAAGTGTGGCAGTGTTTTAATGATGCATCTGCTTGTGTCAAATGATTCTGGGCACATGGCTAAACCCAGGGCTGCTGGCCCCTTTGATGTCACCGTGCACGCACGCACACACGCTTTCTTGAAAATACTCACACAAGCACTTCTGCGTGCGCCCACACACCCTTTTGCGTACTCCCACCAACGCACACACACACACACACACATACACACACACACGTGCACACTCCCATACAGCTATGTACCGGGCAGCGGTTCACTCGGGCCCCCTCTGGTGCTGTGGTGGCTGGTTTTAATGTCCCTGCCTAATGATCTGGCAAGCGTCGAAAGGTAAATGATAATTTGCTTTAAGTGGAGCCTTTAGGCGGAAAAGCCTTGTAGGGCTTAGCTGTCTCCCTGACATGACAGTGTTTACCACAAGCAGCCCTCGACAGATTTCATTTCAAATATGATTTCTTTATGAAAATCCATCGGATCGACTCACCGACTCTGCTGACTGTTGCACGAACAGACATACATCTGTATTAGTGTGTGTTTGTAATTCTGAGAGATCCTCCATGAAGGCGTCGGAGAGACGATTGAAGACAATTCAGTTGGAGACACACGCCGGTGGACGGACACAGCAGCAAGAATTACCCACAGAGAGACAGAGGAGAAAATCACTTTTTATTTCTGCGGGAATGATTTTGAGGCTGTGAAAGCACATTCTGAGGAGACAGCGCGAACATCCAGCCTTGGTGTTCGTGTCTCTTTGTAGGAGAAATCTGGGCAGTTTCAAATGAGTTTCTCATCACTGAAAGGGGGACTCATTATCACTTTTGTATACTCTCTCCATTCCATTCTTCATCAGGCTTTGTAAGCACAAAAAGTGCTAAAGCAGTTTTTTTTGTTGCCCAATTCTCCTCACTTGTAAATCAGTCAGGAGTTCCTTATGTTATGAGCGAGTGGAGAAACTGCTGAACGTAAATGTCTTAACACCACAGCGTGTTGGGATCGTGACAGCCTTCTGTATTTCACATCTGAGCAAAACTAGAATTGATCACGTTTTTTTTGTTGTGCCAGACACAAACTGTAAACACAAAGTGTGACACCAGGAACTGTTAAATACGGTTTGCTCATCAACCACTTACCAAAGCACAAAAAAAAACCTCTCTAAATGAGACACACTACCAAACACCAGCAACAACACTACTCCGCTGCTAAAACTCAAGGGTTTTATTTGTGAAGTGATTCACAGTGTGAATGAACTGATCCCAGACAAGGAGATGTGAGGAAAGAAGGCAGTGTAACAAGAGCAGAGGAAGTGTAGAGGAGGTGAGAGTAAACATCAAAGAAAGGTGAGGAAAATAGACGACAGCTAAGTAAAACAGGAGGCAGTTTAGATCAGTGGAAACAAGATGAGGAGGTGAGTACTTGACAGCTGATCATAACAGTGGCTGTAGGGTGGATGCCTTGTCCCCTCTGCCCTCCTGCCTCCTACTTTCATCCTTTCCTCTTTTTTTTTATCCCCTCATCAACCAGTTTTCCTTCATCTAGCCCCAGTCAGAAAAATAATCTGTATCTATTTTCCACACCTCTTTCTCTACTGACAAATACTGCATATTCAGAATCATCTTTCACACATCCACACCTTCATTCTCTCAACGCCTTTACCATGCCATTGCTACTGAAGAAATGTCTTTGTAACAATGAATTTAACCAATTCGGCAACTTGTTTTTCACTCTCATCACCGAGTAGCTGTAAGACACAACAGTCAGGACTGCAGCCTGATTTTAGTGGTTCTCAACTGGTCCAGCCACAGGGTTTCCAGATTTCTCCTCAGTCTTCGGTTCAAGGTCCACACAATTTAACATATTCAGCATCATACTTGCAATTGGCCATGTTGACAAGCTAGTTTGCTGTCTCTTTTTAGTGGCTGTCACTTAATCCACACTAAATAGAAGTTCTGTGCTGGAACTTACTTGTCGCCCATTGAGAATGGACCACTGTTGGACCGTGACCCTCCCAATTGGGAACCTCTGGTTTAAACCAGCTAGTGCATACATAGGGAATTTGGCAATGTATGACAGCAGAAATTATTCTGAGCAACATTTATGGATTCTCAAATATTTTAAATTGAACACTTTGATTTAATATTCTTTTAATTTGAGTTATCTATTGTAAAGCCCCCCATTTACTTTCCAATTCTTCATTTTTTCTAATAAAATGAAATATTCATAACAGGACAATCAACTAAATATGCAACAATTAAAGGTGAAGTTTGCAAAAATAAAATAAAACAAACAAACAAAACACGAGTTTAACACTCTAAAACACTTCATCGGGATTGTGTGGATGTGGTTTGATTACATTTGATTGTAGGTCTGTCACAATAACTTTTTAAATTACATTACTGTCATTTTGAAAATGGTGATTTTGAAGTAAAATAAAAAGTAAAAGTAAAATTTGTTTATTTATAGAGTGCTTTTCTCAGACATAAATCACAAAGTGCTAATAGTAATATACAGCAAGAAAGAAATTATAGAGACAAAGAGACTACGTGAGGCAGGTCATGAAAAGTGCACATCTAGCAAAACTCTGCACAAAAAATAGCATAATATGCTAATGCTTTTAAACAGTAATGAACTTTTAATTCTTAAGACAATATAGACACTGAAATTGGAATATAAATACATATTTAAATTTTCAATACTTGTTAACATATACAAGAAAGTATTTATAAAAGTTTAGTCCCTTCAGAGGAGAAGCCCAAAATTACTCAGTTTAAGACTTCATACAAAATTTTGCCGACACAACCAAAACCAAATGATGCTGCTTGCGACAAATAGACAAGCTTAGCTAAACTCCAGAGGCACCACAGTTTACTCCGTTATCCAAACAGGGTGCTGCAGTAGGCTCCGAAGGACGGACACCTGAGAGTTTGCTGGTGGATTTACGGAGTGGAGGATAAAGTTGTTGGAGTGTAAAACTACAAACAATGAATTTTTTGGCTTATTGCCACAGGTTGGCAAATTAAAGACTATCAATACTGTGCCTCTGCCATTCCAAAAGTGCAGCTGCAGGCTACCGGTAAGCTTCATTGTGTCGTCTATGAAGTGTTGTCCTATTTTTCTTCGGATTGTGCAAGTAGGCAAGGGTGGAGAGAAAAAAAGTGAGTGTTGCTCTGTCCAAGTCTTGTAATGGTTGGGAAGACTGTGCTGTTTATTCTGGCATCATGTTGGCTAAAATATTTCATGTAAGTATGTAAACACATTGGGCAGTGTCGAGGTCATGTCCATATATCCTACGATAAGTCGAAAATATAATTATCATGACAGGCCTATTTGACTGACAGCGGCCTAATGCAGTGGTCTGCTTTATTAGCCTATTTCTTGTTCCTTGGTGTTGGACCCTGGCAAAATGTTCTGAAAAAATGAAAAACTGATTCAGAATCAGGTGAAATATTTGTTTGTAGAAAAAATAATCTCTGACTGAATATGCGGTTGAATTTTGCGTTGTTTTTTTTGTTCATCTTACTTTTTAAGTTAACATACAATCAAATATAATGACACTCATCTCCTCACCTTAACCAAATCATTTTAGTGGCCTAAATGTGACCAGATCTACTTGCCATGAATAGATTTTGTGCGAATAATCATTTTTAGACAGTGTAACAGAAGAGGAAGAGAACATAGATAGACACAGAATGAGAGACAAGTGGTAGACATGTGATCATACAACACAGTTAGGATGTCAGTCACTCACTCTATTCCTGTCACTACCTAAACTGTTCTCTCAGTCAATCACTCAGCCTGTCAGTCAGTGATTTCCTACCCTTCCCGTGAAAAAAGCCGTCGGGTATACAGAAGTGAAACATTGCACGATAAGATGAGATGATGTATGTGTAATTTGTTTATGCTACATTCATTACGTTATTCTTTGTTTCATTTAAGATGTAATAGTATTAATCTGTTATCTGCAAAGTGGTCTTAATCTGAAGACAATTCTTGTTTCCTAAATCATTGTAGTAGATGTAACACCTCCTTATCACTTTTTTTTGATTATATCAATTGTATCTTTTTTCTCTACAACGCTTCCTTTCAAAAATGTCTTGACAAAACATCCATCTCCTGGGTTATCCTTTTTATCTCTCTACTTGTCTTAAACTGGTGGGAAAAGGCATGCTTTTAAGGAGGGCTGGTGGTAAAGTGATGGGAAATGTGATTTCCAGGCATTAGCAGTACATGTGTATGGTTGGAGTAGCCGCAGGGAAAGGAGATGCTGTTGCTTTAGCTGCTGATTTCTTCCTGCTAAGGGCGAATAGAGGGGAGGCCCTAGGGGCACAAAGCCTCGGGAAACGTCTGGATATCTCTTAAGAGGCTGTTTCCCCCCAGCTGTAATGGAGTGTGGAACATAGAAAAACTGTGTATTTGTAGCATAAAGTTCACTTCATGATCACTTAACTGTGCGGATCAGGAGAGAGATGATGGGAGATACTGGGTTTACACACTGTGCTTAAAGTATTGCTTTTAAGGCATTTTGTGGCATCTGAAGTAACACTGTGAGTACAATATAATTATCAAATTTAAAAATTTGAGATTTCAGATCCATAAGATTCAGTGTTTCCAAACCATTAAACAGTCTCAATAAAGTCACTTCAATTGAAATTACATATGAAGGGCATTTTCTAATTCAGTCCCTGAAGCTGCTCACAGAGCAGCATTGCTTTTTGTCTTTAACAGGGCACTCTCAGGCCCCGATCAGACAGAACCTGTTTTAGCAGCCTGGTGCGGCTTTTTCTAATCGAGCATTTTTCTTGCTGCTTTTGCATTGCTGAGCTTCTTGCATTTTTCTGCTTTATGTGCCTTGCATTTCTGCAGTAGTTCCCTGAACGCCTTGTGTTAAAAAAAAATCTAATTTCCTCTAACTATAATTTGCCTTAGTTTTCTTAGATCAAGGTAACTGCAGTTGGTAAAGTAGTAAAGCTCAGGATATCCAGCAACAGCCACCACTAGGAACCAACTAGTAGCGGCTGATCAGGGACAGCTTGGACAAAAAAAGGCACTGTTTTGCAGCCTGCAAAATGCGCTCTGTCCAATCGGGGCCTAACAGTGCTCCAACACATCCAGCAGATATGGAGCAACATTAACTGTCATTTGTGGTCATGTTAACGTTCACCTGGCAAACATCAGACCAATGTTTATTCTCCTTTCAGCTTTATGTTTGGTCTCCACCAACTCCTGAGTAAACTATCTATGTGTACAAGCTAGTTGCTAACTTTGTCTGTCTGGTGCTGGGCAGGTAATGTACAGGTAGCTTATAAACACTTTTTCGCTGAAAAGATGCCAGTAAGAAAAGTGAGAGTGAACCAAAATAGTAAAACTATGGGCTGAAAAAACCAAACCAGTAAGCTGAAAGATGCTTAAAAACTCACAGAGCTGAGGGGAGCTGGATGACAATGCTATGTGTAATCATCACTATGAGTGACACCTCAAACATCCCACATAGTAAATTGATCCATTATTAACACAAAAATATTGCATATAGCAGCTTTAATCACTGGAATACTGATCATTATGCATAAAACTGGTGGAGTTCTCATGAAGTCCAAATTGGCCTTTCTTCCAGCTGTAAAGTTCATTAATTAAGTGAAAGTTTTTGATAAACACTTCTGCTGATGGCAGACGTTTTGCTTGTGTGTATGTTCATTCTGTGGCGTCCGCCCAAGTCAATTCATTTAAAGACACCGACTAACTCCAATTGTGTGGGACCCCTCCTTTGATACGCTATTTTTCTTTCTTCGCCAGCCATCTTTGATTCCTGGGCCGATCCGCCTCCTCTTGCACACAGCTGCCTCCTCGCTTGTTGTTCTTGGCACCACATCCAAAAGTCCTCCAGCCTTTCTGCGGTCCCCTCAAAAAGAAGAGGGACATCAAAAGGCTTTTGCAGGGCTCTGTCGACATGAACATCGCTGAACCTTCCTTGTCTCTCAGACGGCGAGTGGAGTCGATGTATGTAAGGAGGGCTGAGTGGGGTGGTGGAAGCCTCAGACCCCCTTTGGCTCTTTGTGTGAAAACGCGACAGAGGAGGCTAAGGGCCCTCTCCTTTTCCAACACAAAGAGCCCCAAGGTTAAAGCTCAGCCACTGATCCCCTTCCAGCAGCCACGTTCCTTCTCTCCTTTGCCTTCCATCTCATTCTTTGCCATTCCATGCCATTCCATGCCATGCCATGCCACGCTATGCTATTCCTTGCCATTCGTTGTCGGCCGACACATACAGGTGCTGTTTGTCTGACCTTGACTCTTTGAAGAGATTATATACTTAGCAGCCTCCTCCCCTCTTGTTGATAAACACTCTTCCCCTTTCATGTCATCTCTCAACCTCTTCCTTTCTTTCCATCTTTCCCTCTGTCATTGGAAAATGTCCATTTTATTTGCTTTTCTTGACAGTTATGCAAAACAACAGATTTTAAGGTAATTTGGTCTCATTTTTGCACTTTAGTGTTTCCGGATTTGTGTATTTTGACAAAGCATTCTGGTCATCTAATGAGGAGATTAGTGTGAGGAACCATTCACTGTACTGGAGCCAAATATCAGATGGATTTCACTGATGATAATGAAAAAATAATAAATATGTGACAAATTGACATCTGAGACAAGATGCCCCCTGGTGGTCTGACGCAAAATTCTCTGGAGGGATACACCCATTGATGTTTTTTAGGTGGAAAAGCACAATGAGGCTACAACTACTTTGGACAGCAAAACCAGACTATCCCCTCCCAATAACACACATGGGAAAGAAAAAAAAGCGTTTCCTGAGAACCCCTCCACATTAATTCCAAAAAACAACTTCCAGGGTTGAAAAATAAAGCCAAGGTAGTAGTGCCAAAAACTGCAGTTCTTCCAACTGCCACATGAGGCTGGCTCCAAAAGCAAGTCAATCCCCACAGACCCCCATGTCAAAATGTCCAGCTTTACAGCAGAAGTAAACATGTTTACAGCCTGGTACAAAAATTATTTTTACCTCCATCGCTAATTTCCTTGGAGGGGTACATTTTTATATAATTCAAATTTTTACATTTTATTAAGGCTTAAAGTTCATTATCATTAGGGGTGTGGCTGCTCTGAGTGACACGCTGTCTGCGATCCACCCTTTCATCCTAATGTAATAGAGATAGAGACAATTATAGATACAAAGAGACCTCATTCTCAACATTTACTCTTTTACCTCTTTGTCTGTATCCCCTTTCCAGTCCACTTGAGCACACATCTTGTGATATATTGCGGCAAGCTTTTACTGATTTTTTTTCAAGATGTGCTCTAACTACTACATTTAATACTGCAAATACCAAAATCACAATCACACACACCATTTTCCTAAAGGGCATCTTGCATCATAAACTAATTCCTGATCTAAATTTTACATGCTATTTTCTATTAGACAGAGGATATGTATACTGTATATAAATCTTGAATATTATAAATATGTCTCAAATTTAATCTGTCGTTTTTTTGAGGTGCATCTCATGCTGTCATGCAAAGCAGAGGTGACATCTTGGGTCCTGCTAATCAGAACAGTGGGCTGTTCACTGCATATGTCTGGTAACTGGGTGTAAATGTGTCTAGCTGTTGTGTTGTGGCCCTGCAACGCATCCCGTGTGATAATAGACCTGGCAGCAAACAGGGCAAGGAGGAGGGATAGGAGGGTTTTGCAGGAGGTGGGGGGTGGGGGGGCGTTGACGGGACACCGTGTGTGTGTGGCATATACATATTCACATGGGTGCATATACATGTTTATATGCAAGTGCGTCCCTGTGTGTGTGACTGGGCTCGTCGGTTACCAGGGAAATGGATGTGTTGGCCTCATCAGAGAGTCTCCAGCTGGTGGAGAGGCTTCGGAAGCGGCGCCTTGGCAGCCGCCCGGTCAGGGGGGAGTTTGCATCTGTGCTGCCTTGGCACTGGACTGGATTGTGGTTGTGGTGGATGGAGGTGGATGGAGTGTGCTTGTGTGTGTGTGTGTGTGTGTGTGTGTGTGTGTGTGTGTGTGTGTATATATATATATGTGTGTGTGTGTGAATAGGGGTTTGTGCATTGAAGATTGAGGGGGCTGAGGGCCATCCCTTTTCACCTCTTAACAACCCCTCACCTTCCGCACGTGCACACACATGCTCAGGCACACACACACACACACACACACACACACACACACGCCTCATTGACATAATTCATTCCCTTCCCTCCAACCCTAACCTTACCCTGACCTAATTTCTAACCTTAAACTTGCAATTATTATTATTATTATTTTTTTTTTTGGAATTGTGCCCTTAGTCAGTCTAGTTTTCACTCTCCTTTCTCCCTGTTTTGCTCTGCTTTGGTGCTAAATTTTTGCTTTTTTTCTGGCGCATGTATCTAACTTCTGCAACAGTTTGTCATGTCAGCCACAAATTTCGTCCACTCCAACCAAGCAGCGCTCAAACATCATTGGAAGGAGAGACTGAATAAGAAACAGATATAAAATGACTTTTTGGATGCATTTGTGATGACAAATGTGGGGGAAAAAAGCATTCTTGTCCACTGGCAGTGGCCAGTGTATGTGCTAATTTTTTAATGGAAAAAAGGGTATAACTATATCTGTATGGCAACGGGTTTTGCACTAAAGGTTTTGCACTGAAACCATCTGCGTGCTGTGCCTGCAACACTATGAGAGCCGTGAGAGTGACCCAAAACAGTACAGCTGTAGACTGGTAGGGCTCAGTGTCAGTACTAAATAACTTTAAGGCTATGGACCAAAATAACCCACTAGGAAGTATTCTATTATTCCTGTACCTAGATCTAGAAAATAAAAGAATATTTGTATGGTATTGCTTGCAGTGAATCAACGTAAGCATTTTTTGATTTACTGCAGCTGCGTCAACTCATACAGTTTGTGGTGTGTTGAAGTTGAACACAGTGTATTTGACGGAGGGGGAACAGGGGAAGCTCACTTTAAAGCTCCTGTAGGCAACACTGTTTTAGTATAATTGAGTAAAAATCTTATAATATCCTCTAAGCATAATGTAAATCAAGTGGTCTGAGACAAACAATAGGTTTCTGCACCTCACCATGGCTCTGTGTTCAGCCTCTAAAGAATCAGTATCGTGCCGATGTGCATCAACCAATCAAAGGTCAGCTCAGACCACTGCGTTCCTATTGGCTGTTCTACTGCATATGCACGTTCCCATGCCACCGGCAGAAGGGGAGAGCAAGCGGCAATGGCGAACAGTGCACCAGGTAAAATAGCTATTCCAGCACAGCAACTGCCTCCACAGCTAAACAACCCAAAAAAAGGAAGACAGAACTGACAGAGGGGAAGAGTGAGGCGAGGCCAGGCCTGGCCACGGAGAGTATGTGCGGGTCCACGAGGGAGGGATGGTGAGGGCTACTGCGCGGAGAGGGAGAGCCGAGGCTCCCAGAGAAGGAGAAATAGAACCAAGTAGGATAAAATACTCGCGTGCTCGTCTGGTAGGAGGGGCTCAGGGCGGAGACGAATGAAACCTAAATCAGATGAGACTCAAAAATCAACCGTTTTCAGGCTTTCTACCTACTGCAGCTTTAAGTTTACATCATAAAATTTGTCATATTGTAGCGAGGCAGTAACTTATAAAAGGAACATTTAATTGAAGCCATTTTTCAACCATACACATGCCATAGAACCACAGCAAAACACACCTCAAAGGTTTTCAGATGGGTTTAAACACCTGAACTGTGGAGGAACTCCGGACGGCACTCTGTCAGAAGACTCCACTCACAAATATCCACATGGGACTGAGCTCGAAATGCGATGATACCGGTGTGTATTTCCAATGCGTTGTCAATCACAAAGGGGTTCACTGGTTCAACCTTTTAGACAATTCCTCCAATCATCATGCATACACCGAGTGTCGTCTCCCGCCTACTGCTCCATTAGGTCCCAGGGAAGCTGAGCCTCCCTGGAAGTGACGATTTTGTCGCATCTATCCAATGACCATCTCGCTTTACTGCGTGAAAAAAACCTGCTCAGCCACGACTCATAGGAATGCTTGGAGGCTCTGTGTCCACCGTGCTGACACGAGAATGTATGTATGACAGGGAGGTTGCATTTGAAAACTGGTGATAAACAGCTGATGTTTGAACATCACAGTCATGATGTTAAATGCACCCTAGCGCACGCTTAATGCAATGTAAATTCTTCTTCTTTCTTCTATGAAATTTTGGGGAAGTTCAGCCTCCCTTGTTGTCTCAGAGCAATCACCCCTAATACATTCACAGCACATTCACATACAGCCACATTGTACTGGATGGCTAGCTTATGCTGTGTTGTTGCCAAACTAATCCATAATGCGTTGCACAACATACGTCATTGGTTCGTGTAAATCACAGATGGCAGTATTTGTTAAATGCATCATAGGAAGAACAGGAAGAGCTAATTTTTTCCAAATGTGTGGGTTTACCACACTGCTGGACTTCAGTAGCCTAAGTTAGCTATTTCTGCAATCTAACAAACTTGGAACCGTTTGTTAGCAAGTCACAGCACATACAAACTGTGCATAGCTCCTTTTATTAACTGAATCAACTGTACAAGTTGAGTTTGGAAAGATTATATCTGAATCTACCTGCCAGTGACATTTTTTTAACACTTTAGATTTTTTCACCATTTGCTAATTTACAGTTAGCAAACAGAGTTTTTTTACCCTCTTCAATAAAACTCTTTATTTACCGCGGTAACTCACCATTCTGCAGCTAAATATCAGGGCAGGTAACCGGCTCAGTAGAAAGAAGCTCAGTAATGAGTGAGTAGGGCGAACACATCCCCAGCTTGCTAGCATGTTAGCTGTTAGCTCACAACAACAACCAAATATTTTGTGAAGATGCAGATAACTTTTACTGGGTCTTATTGAAGAGAAGCACCATCAAGGAAGTGTGGATTTCATCCTAGTGTAATGCAGATAGAGACAATAATAGATACAAAGAGACCTCCTTCTCAACATTTTCCCTGTTACCCCTGTCTTTATCCCCTTTCCAGTCCCATTTTCTCCCCCCTTCTCCCTCTACTCCTCCTCTCAATCTGGCCTCCCCCTCTATTTTTTCCACCTCATTTTTCTCCCCTTCGCTCCATTATTCACTCTTTCTATTCACCCTCATTTATCCTTCTTTCCCCTTTGTCTGCTGCTCTCTCCTTCTGCTCTTTTGAGCCTCCTCTCCTTGAAACTTCTGTCCTCTATCTATCTATCTATCTATCTGTCTGTCTATCTGTCTATCTATTAGTCTAATCCAGTCTGCAGTCTATGTGGATCCTCCACATGCTCGACTGTATTCATTTCAATCGAGCGTCTTATTCCTTGCTCATTCATCCCTGTCCCAGCTGTTTTTATCCGCCAGCGACTGTCGTTAATATGTTTTTCCACCACATGTGCTGTGGATTATAGAGCCTAATGACAGCGATGATAGCAGGAAGTTGCCTGGGATGAGTGTTCAGTCGGACTGTAGCCCTAGTGGTTTGGATGGGCCACGTATCACAGACCACAGGTGAAATACAAGCCACCAGGAAATGAACCTCAACACGATTGGCTGACCCCCGACCCGAAGCTGCTTTGCTTTGTTCTGATGGTGGGCAAGTGTGAGATGTATGGTTTTGTGTGTACGTGTAATTGTTTTGTTGTGTCTATGAATATGTTGTCTTTGAAAATAAGATGACATTGCATTTGAGGATGATGTTTGCTCTGGATGTAGTGTGTGTGTTTGGGGGGGGGGGTTAAGAATTGTAAAAGGAGTGGACTGGAGTTAAGAAAAGGGCATCAAATAGGGAGCATGTCAGTTTTCCTCTAATCTCTATATGCACACACACACACACACACACACACACACACACACACACACACGATATTATTATCCCCGTCCTCCACCCCACCACTAATCACTCACACGGCCTGGATCAGACATATTTCTGATTTTCGGTACATTTTTGGTGTACCCAGCTGTCCCTTTTTGTTTCATGTCACTGCAGCCATGTGATAAAAAGTATGCAAGTCATGATGATAGTCATCTGTGGAAAAGATGAAGGGGAAAGCGGCTGGAACAGGACCAAGAGCTACGACACACCCTGTCCCTTCAGATCAACTTTTAGAGATCGCTAATGGAAAGATGGAGAGAATTATGGTCTTCACTCGTTCGCCTACTTTTATCACTTTTCCTCTGCTCATATTTCTGCCTTTGATATCTCTTTTCACAACAGTTAGAGCCTCAGGAAGTGTGTGTACACATTATGTGCATGTCCATATGTATGTTTCTCTGTGTCTCGCACATGTTTCTCAGTAGAAATGGTTTTCATTGTTGCTATTTTGAGGAAGGTAAGTGCTGTCTAATGACGGCGAGAGCAGAACCACATAAAGATGTGAACTGTACAGCGTCTGATACTAATACAGAGCATTCATGACAGCTGGAACAAAACGTTTGCATTAGATCAATATCTGAAGTCAACCTCTTGTGCCAGCTACGTTTTAAGAGTTAGTCACAGCTTTTTGAATTTAGACTCAGCTGTGAAAAATAATAGGTAAAACATGCAGGTCTTGTTTGAGAAGCATTCATCTATGCTTTTTTGATATGATTTAAACTTAGACAAGTTTGACACTATTGGCTTTGATTCTACAATTTTGTTTTGCACCATTGTGTGTCAGCCATGGCTATTACTGTAATTGAAGACACTGAAGTCCAACCTTATCATACAAGAATGCCCACATTGGACTTCTTTGTAAAGCTCAATGTCGAGATGTGCCTGAAGGCCCAGACACACCAAACTTACATCAAAGGACTAGTGGCGACAAAGGTTGACTGTCACATCGCCTCAAGTCACCTATGTCTCGACCAAAAAAGTTGCACTTGAATACACCGCAAAGACTACAGCCAGTGGCCACCTAGCATGTACATTCTGTGCCTATGTAACAGGAAATAACTCTCCACAGCAGCATGTGGAGGCAGCCTGTATTCGTCATTAAAAAAGGGACACCAAAAGACGATACAAAGGATTCAAGATGCGAGTTAGCCAGTTAGCACATTAACAACACAAGCTGTTCAGGACAAATGATATTTTCTGTGCGTGAGTGAAGAATAACACCAACAATTACAAACTGTTTCTGCTAAAGAGCTCAATATCTAAAAAAAATCCTTCTTACCTTATTACCCTAATCTTGCCTTATTTAGCACATTAGTTTAAATCTCACGCCCTCTTGACTTTAGTTGTTTGTTTGCTTTCCTCACTTCCGTTTCTCTTCTTGTGCACTGAGCTTAATGTCAACATGCTGAATCAGCCAAAAAAAAAACAAACAAAGGCTGATGTGCCAACAATGAGGGACACACTGCAAAACCTAGGGCAACAGATGCTCACCAACAGCCCAACATTGACTGACAACAAACCGCTGGCTTGGTGTGTAGAGCCCTACGGAAAGCTGTCGGGGCCATTGCGGGCATATTTTAATGGACTGGTACTGCCTGAAATTAAGCCAATCGAAATGGATCCTTTCTTTAGTTTGTTTTGTTCATCTCACCCTCGTGGTGTTTCAGCACTGCTCTACTTTATGATCACTGCCTCTACATTGCAGCATTCCACTGCATGTGAGTGACATCAGATTGTATCAATTTGAAAAATAATTTTGTTGTACCAGTGAGTGATTCACCATGTTTCCACCACAAAATCATCCTGCCACCGGGACGGCGTTAGCGGCGAATATTATAAATGAGCAGTGCCCCAAGCTAGCTCCTACCCAGCCTGGCTGGTGCGCACCGCAGAGTGGCCAAAGCTGTTGTTAGCTAACCAGTGGAGACTGGAGGGTGGGCAGTGGGCACTATGTTTCCACATGTTAAAGTGGCTACCTGGCTGTCTCTAACTGGACAGTGCTTTGAAATGGAGCGCTTAAGCTCAATGAGCCAATGGAGGGCTGAGAGGAAAGGCCTCTTGTATTGATGTTTTTTCCCCCTCTGTAGTTAGTTACTGGTTAACAGGTGTGGGGATATTAAAAGCAAAATTAATCAGAACTGACATCCCTTCACCTAATTATCTTCCAAATATCATTATGAACATAATTGTCCCTGCTTTTAAAATCAAGATATCTGGATAACTTCAAACATTTGGAACATTGTCTCTGTAGTTATCATTCTTTTAAGAAATACAGATGAAGTAGAGGGCTGTGTAGCAGTTGTTTAAAATGACTTCTATTAACCTTTACTGTCTATTGAGTATTGACCTTTTTGTCCAAGTTTTATTGAATCTGCTTTAAAGCATAATTTCAGATATTTTCACCCATGGGCCTCCATTTGCTGCCTTCGTGACAATTTAAAATTTCAGTGCATACTTCACTATAGAGCTTTGAAAATTCACAGCTAAAGCCAGCCCTGCACATCTCTGTCCATTACACACTCACAGCTGGTTGTGTTAAAGCAGATGAGGCCTCAAAAAAAAAAAAGGAGAAAAAAAAGAAACCTCCAAATACATAATCCTGTATTTCACATCTGTATCTAGAGAATTATCGAGGCCCATGGCACACCTTTTGGTTCTCACCCATCTCAAAGTAAGCTTCTGTACTGTATAGCACTCTGTATGTGTGTATTTGTGTGTGTGTTGATTGGTTGGGGAGAGAGTTTCTGGTGCTTCACTTCCATGTTCAACAGCATGTTTGCGTGTCTCAGCTCAGAGCGTCTCTCAGCCTAATCCGTCCTTATCTCCCAGTGCGACAACACAACAAGAGGATCTTTAAAGAAGACATTTCTTTTTTCCACGGCACTGAGCTGCTCTACTGATACTGTTTTAGTGCTGACTGCTCGTGCGTACGTGTGTGCGCGCAATGCCTTTTCTCTTCTTACAGACTCATTTCATCTGAGCACATACATGAGTGCCTTTAATTCTGCGAGAATAAGCGTGTGAGTGTGGGCCTGAGCTTGTGCATGCCAGTGTGGATGTGAATGCTGTTGTCATTCCAAAGCTCCTCCAACATCAAACTCAGACTAAAGGTTGTCTGCACGTCTTGACATTAGATAAATGCCTGGTCGGGTTGTACACACAGCTGTACCAATTCTCCGATAGGTCTCTCTCCCTCTTTCTATCTCTCGGTCTCTCTCTCTCTCCGTCCGGGCTGATCTAATGACTCATAGGAATGCATCGAGCCGCTTGTCAGAGATCAATCATCTTCGTCAGGTCGTTCTACCGATTGTTTGAGTAGTGGGCCATTAGAGAGGAGCTGTTTGGAGGTGTTTTGTGAACCTAAGCGGCTCCAAAGGTCAGCTAGAGAGAGAGACAGAGGCAAAGAGTGAGAGAGAAACATACAAAAAAGTGTGTGAGTGTGTATGTGTGTGTGTGTGTGTGTGTGCGGCCGCTTCAGACGGTAGGCGAAGGAGAGGCAGCAGACAGGTGGAGGCATGGAGATAGAAAGACAGGCCTTGTCAGCCCTGTTGCGTGACTTCACTGCCCTTTGTTAGTATGAATCCTTAAACAGCTCACCACAAGTACAGAACCTGAGATTAATAATTCCCACGCACCGCCTGACATCCATCCCTGATCTGAAATATGCATGGTGGAGAAAAGAAGAGAGACGTGGGGATGAGGAGGAGAGGGGTGTGGAAGAGGGGGAGACCAAAAGGGCCCGGCTGCCGAGCCTTTTGGAGGAGCGATAGATTCTGTTTTATGTGGCCTGTCAATAGCACCTAATGAGGAAACCCACCTGTGATTTGCGTTGTGCAATGAGAGAAACCCTTGGCCGTAAACTGCTAACACGAGGTGCCATCAACTTTTCAAAGGTCCTCCCTCCTGAAACAGCCACATCTCCTCTTTTGAAATGAAGTTGTGAGATGGTGTAATTTAAAGTTGTTCAGTAACTGGATAGAAGATGTTTCCTTTTTCTCCATTTTGAAAGGGATTCGGTGATTGTGTCGGTGTGTTTGTGTGTGTGTGTGTGTGTGTGTTTGTCTCTCTGTATGTGACACCGTCTGTCCTTTGAAAAAAAAATGGACTGGGATTTCAGCAGAAACAACAATTGATGATTAAAAGGTTTTATTGCCAAGCTGTCTGCAGAGTTACAATCATAATGCTGAGGTCATTTGAACAGGCTGAAACTTTGCTGCTCATCCATGTGTGGCTGCAGGAAGTAAAACGCTGTGGCATCTCATTTTAAAGCAGGAGAGGTGAGCGACACCAGATATGAAACCTGAATTTCTGTTGAGGTTTGGCTTTTAAACCTGCTGTTTTTACAGTAATCTGACCGCTGCGGTTGAAGTTGTGTTTATAAATGGGAGCTGATTTAAGGCGGTTGCGTCTTGCCAGTAATTGGCGGTGTGGCGTAGACCTCTGTTGCAGACTCGTCTCCTATCAGAAAACACTTCATAGGAAAAAGCTGAATTAAAATCAGCTGTTTAGCAGATAATGTAAAGGCAGGTTTCTGTTATGAGGATATGAATGTGATGAATAGCTTCAAGTTTCAAATGCAAAGGCGAAGACGGAGGAAGGGAGTAAAAGAAAATGCCAGTGTCTTCTACTAATAAAAGTCTGCTGCCACACAAAACTGCACGCTGCAGCTATCAAACTGAAGGCCCGAAACTCATCATTTTTTGCGGAATATGATAAACAAAGGACATGATAAATACACAGCCAGGCAATTATCTTATTTCCTTTGGCTGCTAGTTTATATTCTTAATGCTACTTTAATCTACTTTTTTTTGTTTGTTTATTCATTTTTCCCCTTGTTTTTCATTTTTTGGTTGTTCCTTCCCAGTTCTCACAAAGGGGGAGAGAAAAAGTAGGGCGCTCACTTTGCAATTACTACTCAACCCCAGACTACTTCTTTATAAGGCGCTGAATTATTTTGTTTTAAAAACAAACAAACAAAAAAGCGACTTTCAACCGGGAAGAATATTTAATTGTTTTTTGATTACTTAGGAATGGGCCATGGGAATAGGCCTTTGTAAATATTTAAACAGATTCAGCATGATGCCATATTTCCATTCTGCCATTAATGTTTTTAAATGATTGTTATTGTCATCTGGGTTTGACATTCACAGTGAAAATGATTTACTAAAAATAGAGAAAACAAAACAAAAAAAAGTAGACGTTTTTTTTTTTTCTGTGTCAGTTCAGGCGAGGGCAGTGAAATGAGATCCAGAAGTGAAGCTGTAAGGAGCTGCAAGTTAACAGCAGCTCCACACGGCTTTATGCTGTGTCCTGCATTTTCTCTGCTCCCCAATGGGTGGCAGCAGCGAGCAGGCAGCCCCAACAGAAGGCTGCCACTCAGTGATTATAATTTATGATCCATTTCTATTATAGGTGGGGTGTACAGAGACAGTTACAGTAA
The DNA here is from genome assembly GCA_035609425.1 of Epinephelus awoara. NCBI lineage: Eukaryota > Metazoa > Chordata > Actinopteri > Perciformes > Serranidae > Epinephelus > Epinephelus awoara. The sequence continues at coordinate 41,596,396 of CM069294.1, read as the reverse complement.
TAATTATCTGGACTGAAGTGTTTCCAAGGCAACCAACATCGCCCCCCCCCCAACCCTCCTAACACCGAGAGAGGGATGTGTTTGTGTGTGTGTGCATTGCTTGACATGGGGAAATAAGGGAGTCATGGCGCCTTACTACTGAGCTTAGCTTCGCTCTTAGCTACACACACACACACACACACACACACACAGATCGACTTTGCATCGTGCTCTCCTGCGGCCTCCTCTTCACAGTAAAGAAATCATTGACTTTTGAGTTTTGAGAAGGCTTTTGTTAAAAACCTGCTTGTTTAAGATCACAGAGAGTAGTTTGTATTCCGCTTTGATTCCTCAGTAAATTAATTAATGCCACCAGGAACAAAGACATGAAAATACAAGTGAACAACATTTGAATTCTTATCTAATAGATCTGAAGTACGATTTGAGAACAACAGTATCTCAAGATATTCAATGTCACCTTTTTATTTCAATATTTTGCCGTCATTAAATCACCCCGCCTGTACTCCTTGAAGGATAAATCCTAGTGTATTTTTTTGTGTAAAGGTCCACGCCTGATTAAATAAAGGATTATGTTATTTCCTTAACAGTGCCTGAGGAACTTCCATTCCACTCTCCATCTCTCTTAAATATATACTTTGATTCCCTTGAAAGTGTCGCATGCAATTACTAATTACAATACTACTGTTAAACGCAGGGACGTAAGTAGAGGACACAATGATTATGTGTTATAATTCTAGTTCTGTGAACACAGGCAGAGCCCTGTAACAGGGATCTATGGGTTTAACCTTCATCCTTGTGCATACCGTGCATGGAACATTTGCATAATGTACGCTCAGTCATCCACCTCGGAATAAACCTGTTAATATGAGTCCCGTAAAAAGGGGCTATTTACCAACCACTGCAGTCGCTGAAGTTCAGTATGGAGTTACAGGTCAGTGTAGAGTCAAAGTGTTCTGTCTGTTCATATGACTACCATTATAAACCTTTTCAGGCATGAAATATTCAACATTGCTGACACATCTGTACAAGTGATGCCTTTAGGTGTCTTTAAGGCCAAGGTCACTTACCATGAAGGCACCCTTCACCCCCAAAATGACTATATGTGTATCAATTACTCACCCTGCGTCATGTTGACTTGGTATTTTTCTCCCATGCCCCTGGTAAATAAAGAATCCAAAAATGGAAAAAAAAAATTCTTGATGAATTGAAGTAAAAGTGGTCTGCATTTAACAACAGCAAAACAAAATCAAAACATCTGTTTACAAACTTGCACAACTCATGCAGTGTGATTCAAGCCTCATTATCCAGCCGTATGCTTAGTACTTCCTATACAGGCTGGGCTTTCTGCCGGGGAAATGAACTGAAAGTGAAACTTATCTACGTTCTCCTTAAAAGCAGACATTATTGACAGTAATCGACAGAACAGTAATTTTACGTTGCTGCACACAGGAGCTGCTGGTCTACCAATGCCTCAGTCAGTAAGTTTGTTTTGAATTCACCAAAGTCACATAATAACACAAACTTCCCACTGATGCAGTGGTAGACCAGCAGCTCCTGTGTACAGCAACGTAAAATTACATATATAGGGCATGAATAAGTTTCCCTTTCTGTTCAGTTTTCCAGCTATCTGTTCGGGAAGCACTGATCTGAGACTTGGATTATACTGCCAAGTCATGTGAGAGTTTGAAAATGGATGATTTCTTCATGAATTTGATGTTAACATGGGATGAGTTATTGATATACAAGTGATCACTGGAGGTGAAGTATTCCTGTAAAGGTTTAATGTGTAGGATTTATTGGCATTTTGCAGACTGAAACCTGGAGAACTAGGGTGGCCAACACAATAACGTGACAGGTGAAAACATGAATGGCCCTATCCAGAGCCAGTGCATGGTTTGTCTGTTCTTGGTTACTGTAGAAACAACATGGCTAAGTCCATGGAAGAGAACCAGCTTGCTCTGTATGTATAAACGGCTCATTGTAGGGTGATAAAAACAGGATTTTTCTTAGTTTTAGGTACTTAAACAATCAATTTCTGCCAATAGGTCTCCTCAAGTCCTAAACACTGGATCTTTAATGTTCATTCAGACATGACAGGACACTTATGAAAAGAGTTACAATGCTCTCATGATGTTTGGCGCCTGGTGTGCGAGAGGTAGCAGAGCGGTAGAGAGAGAGCGGGAGCAGTAAGTTGAAAATGCTGTGGAAAATGATATTTATTTTTGTAAAGATTTATTTTGTAGATTACCTTAATTTGTATCCTGTGCTGTGATAGTGCCTTTTTTTCTCTCCTTGCCCTGGCCTGCTCTTTTTTTTTAAATACTTTATTCAACAATACAGTGTACAAAAAAACGTCATAAAACCAGGACACAGCAATACATGAGAGCTGAAAACTGTAATTAAAGATGAGTGAAAATTAAATAATTATAATATCAATACATAGTATTATTGTCTTAAAATAAACAATGCAATAATGAACATTAGAGCAAAACAAATACAAAACAAAGAAACAAACAAAAAAACCCACGCACAGTTCATTTCACATCAAGGGGTTTCATCAAATATTTTTTATAATATTCTAAAAAACCTGTTACTTTTTTTGGTGTTCGTAAGAGCAAGAGACTTCAGCTTTGAGTTAAATTCAGTCAAGAACAGATCAAAAGAGGGTTGAGAACCTAAGAATTTTTGTTTAGGAATAAAGAATTTCCCCAGTAAAATAAAGAAATTAACAACACAGTTCAGAGACTTGTTACTTGTATCATCATTGTAACGGATTATATCTTTGAGAGTAAAGCAACAAGTGGTTATTGAAAGTGGTACTGAAAACATGACAACTTCAATCAGACCAAAATTTTATTGTTATTCTATACTGAAAGAATAAATGAATCGACGCTGTATCATCATGTCGCCAAAAAGAACAAGAGTTATCAACATCCACATATCTGGAAATGATAGAATCCACTGGATAGATTTATGCAAGATTTTAAAATGAACTTCTTTTACTTTGTTAGGAATACAAAACTTAAAGGGATAGTGCACCCAAAAATGAAAATTCAGCCATTATCTACTCACCCATATGCCGACGGAGGCCCTGGTGAAGTTTTAGAGTCCTCACATCCCTTGCGGAGATCGGCGGTAGGAGCGGCTAGCAAACCTAATAGCAGATGGCGCCCCAGACTAACGTCCAAGAACACAAAATTGAATCCACAAAGAATCTCCATACTGCTCATCCGTAGTGATTCAAGTGTGCTGCAGCCCCAACATAAAAAGTTGTTTCGAAAAACGTCATATGAACTCTGTTTTTAGCCTCACTGTAGCCTGTAGCTCTGACTGCTACATACTTGAGCAGTATGGAGATACTTTGTGGATTCAATTTTGTGTTCTTGGACGTTAGTCTGGAGCACCGTCTCCCCCTGCCGATCTCCGCAAGGGAGGTGAGGACTCTAAAACTTCACCACCTTTCAAACGTAAAAGCCATATTTTCTTTGCCAGTTAATCTCTTCCACATGTGAATTCCAATAAAATTTCCCAGTGGGGGTGCTTTTGTTTTTTGAAATAAATCGACAAATATGTCTATTATTACATTTCTTGTCAAATATGTTGATACCATTCAAAAGCAATGCAAATGGAGTCTCAAATCAAACATTGACCTCTAATAAGAGGATTAAACCAGAGGGAACAGAATTGTTTTGAATTGTTCTGTTGATTACACAATTGTATTCTTTAAAAGGAATTTGAAAGCTGTGTGTACTTCTAAAATGCTCACAGGATAATATACGGCCATGTTAGTCAAAATGGACATTATGTTAAAAATATTATATTGATAGGATAGAGTTTTATGTGGAAAAAAAATGTGGACAAAGCATAATTTACAGGCAAGAAGGGATTGCTGAACCAGAAGTATTTTAGGTGAGCACTGGCCTGCTCCTGCTACAAGCTTGAGCTAAGATAATGACTCAGTCGGTGTCCTGGTCGACCAGAAAGAGGCTCTGTTGGACATTTTATCACTGTGAAAGCACCAACGGACAACATATGTGAGTAACAGAGACTGGCAAAGTGGACATGTTTTCTGCTCTCAACAGATTTTTGTGCTTCATGGAGTAGTGCTGCTTGTGAACTCTGCATGGGACAGTCGCATGGTGAAGTTGTTCACAATACTCTGGATACTATAACCCCAAATCAGACATGTAAGCTGAGACTGTAAAGTTGCATAAGCCTATCTGAACTTTCAATGCACTTTTAAGAACCATGCCTCCACCAGTTCAAAAGGTGGCCAATAAAACTTTTTGAACAAACAGCCCTTTTATCAGTATTGTGAAGGAGATTTTCATGATGCTTTCATGGCAGCTGGGGGAAAAGTGCAGATGTTTTGACGTGGCTGCAGAGGCTACTACTAATTATGATGACTACGGTTTGGTTAAACTGCTGTCTACATGCCTGGGTGTTGCTGCTTCTAGTTACTGAGATCTGATATAACAACATCTGACTAAACAGCAGTGAAAGAAAAACACTTAAAGCTGTTGTGGACAGACTGCTTATCATTACAAGGTTATGTCCGTGAACACACAACCAATGTTTGTTGCTCAAAATAGCCCACAAGTGGAGGAAGCTTCCCCACATATGGACAAAATGTAAAAGATGAAGAAAACTTGAGATGCTCCATTTGGGGATTCATATGTTTGGCTGCGCTGTTATGAACAAGGTGCAAAAACACTGGATTCCTCTCGGTTTGTGCTACAGATTGACACACATACTACTGTAGTAAGGTGTCAAACTGTGTTTCTCTCAGGAGCCTCTCTCACCTGCTGTCTCTCCTTAACACCTACTTACTTTCCTGTATCCTCCACTTCTGTCTATGTCCCCTCTGCCACCTCAGATATCTCTGGAAAAGTATCTATGAAAAGTTTGGGTAGATTTCTCATATGGAAATGTTGCACGAGCTGAGGCTTGAACTCACAATCTTCAACACCAAGAACCATCCTCTATCTCACTGAACTAACTGGCAAACAGAAATGTCACATGTAGCTTCACAAATTGACTAAGCCAGTCACCTGTGTGCAAGACAGCAGCTGTTACTGTGTAAAGGCAGATTTCAAACAGCTGTCAAACATTCAGTTCTTAGGACAAAAATCCAAAAATATACAATATACAAATATACAAATTGCATCTAGACAGCATGGAGATGTTGGTAATTTGTTTTTAACAATGATTTATTGGCTCCATAAGTGAAAAAATGATGTTTAAAAATGCCATTTTTGCATTGACTCTAATTGTTGGCATGAGAGCGAAATTCAAAATGCTGTAAAACATTCAGTTTTTTAAATAAAATTCTGATATTTTCCAAGAATCATCTACCATGACTCCAAAATTTTATCATTTTTTTTAATGAACATTGAAAATGTATTTAGCAAAAATTTGCAAGTATATGTTTACAGCACCATTTATAATCAAACATTTTGATGCACTGTAGGCTCAATTTTCGATAAATCAAAAATCTGTGTGGATCGTTTGTGTAGGACAGTCTGAAGATGCTCTGTAGCAAGTTTGGTGTCAATTGAGCAAAAATTGTGGGAGGAGATAGGTTTAAGAGGTTTTACAGTTTTTGAAAAAAATAGAGTGATGGACTTAAACTCATATCGCAGCGGTGTCTGGATAGTGTGACGTGTGTGGTTGTGCTGCTGCCGTGGTCCTGCCAGATGCCTCCTGCTGCTGCTGCTGTTGCCATCATTAGTCATTAGTCATACTTCTACTGTTATTATACACATATGACTATTATCATACATGTATACTGCCAGATATTAATATATACTTTAAACATATTGTACCACAGTAGCCAGAACTATAACAACAATATTATTACTTTCATGAATGTTGTTGTAAGCTACTGTCATTACCGAGGATGTCCTGCATCTCTCTCTCTCTCTCTGTCTCTCTCTCTCTCTCTCTCTCTCATTGTGTCATACAGATTACTGTTAATTTATTATGTTGATCTGTTCTGTACGACATTTATTGCACATCTGTCCATCCTGGAAGAGGGATCCCTCCTCAGTTGCTCTTCCTGAGGTTTCTATCATTTTTTTTCCCCCGGTAAAGGGTTTTTTTGGGGAGTTTTTCCTTATCCGCTGTGAGGGTCCAAAGGACAGAGGGATGTCGTATGCTGTAAAGCCCTGTGAGGCAAATTGTATTTGTGATATTGGGCTTTATAAATAAAATTGATTGATTGATTGACTTCATAATTTCAATAGGTTTAAATGTAAAAAAAAAAAAGTTTCTTCAGTATTGGGGCTACATTTTGTTGAAAGTCACAAATCTGTAGCAAGTATAGTTGATGTGTTGTGAATTTTCAAAATTTTGAACTTTAGAGGCCTGCTGTAGCACCACCATCAGGACTACTGGCCTGTTTTTGCAGCTGAGGCAATCTGGCATGAGACTGGACTTTTGTGCAAAGTTTGGTGATTTTTCGCGCATGGGAAGTAGGATTTCCTCGGAAGAAGAAGAAGAAGAAGAAGAAGAAGGAGAAGAAGATGCAGGATAACAATAGGGTCCTGGCAGCTTAGGCTGCCCGGCCCCTAATAATTTGAATTTGGAAATATAAAGAGATAAGAAAATATAAGAGAACAAAATAAGATTTTTTTTTGTTTTCCTATATATCCATTCATTTATTTCTATATATACAGTATATATTATATATTTTTATGCCTCTGTGATGGTGATAGTTGTAGCTGCAGGCCTTATGGTTTGGGGTTATCTGCCACATTCTCTTGAACGTTACATCTTAAGAATGCCTTGAAAAAATTTCTTCAATTTCACACAACAGCTATCAGCATGCAAGGATGAACTGATTAGAATCTGATAGCCAAAGGGCAGTGTCATTGTGATCTTAAAACATCCACTTAGAATCAATGATAAACTGATTAGATTTTAGTGGTCTAAGGTTGAGGTCACTATGACCTTACAAAACATGTTTTTGGCCATAACTCAAGAATTCATATGCTTATTATAACAAGATTTTACACAAATGTCTAATAGAATAAAATGATGAAGTGACGTTTTATATTTGCCCTGTGGGCCCATCACCTGCAGGGACAGTAATCAGAGTTTGGTGCAATGCTCGGGTCGGGGCCCTGAGCGTGCTGATTCCTGGCTCTGGGGACGTGGAACCTCACCTTTCTGGTGGGAAAGGAGCCAGAGCTGGTGCGGAAGGTGAAGGCCAGCACTGGTTCTGGAACCAAACTCCTGGAGTGGGGCAAGACTCTCACCTTTTCTAGAGTTGCCCAGGGTGAGAGGTGCCAGGCGGGTGTGAAGATACTCATGAGCTGAGTGCCGCTGTGTTGGCGAGAGAGGGTTGCTAAAAGAAGGTCTCTGACTGTTGTTTGTGTATGTACCGAACAGCAGTACGAAGTATCCAGCCTTCTTGGAGTCTCTGGGCAGTGTCCTGGAAGGGGTGCTGGCTGGTGCCTGTCGTGGCGGCAACCTAAGATCCCACTCGTGAATGCCAGCAGTGAGGGAGGTCATCAGGCTGAAAAAAGAAGGCCTTTTTGGTCTGGCAGGCTCAGGGGTCACCTGAAGCAGCAGACAGCTACTGGTGGGCCAGAAGGGCTGCAGCTGTGACAGTCGCCGAAGCAAAAACAAACCACTAGACACCTCAGGAAGGGAAAGTAGGGCTTGTCTCAGGCTGTGCTCAGCAGAGAAGGAGAACTGCTGATCCATACTGGGGAGCACTTTGAAGAACTCCTGAACCTGGCTGTCACATCCACCATGGAGGAGGCAGAGCCTGACAACTCGGGAAACTCTTTCCCATATCCTTGACCGAGGTTGCTGAGGTAGTCTAAAGGCTCCCAAGCAGCAAGGCACCAGGTGTGGATGAAATTTGCCTTAAGATGCTGAAGGCTCTGGACATTGTTGGGCTGTCTTGTCTTACACGCCTTCTCATGTCACGTGGTGGTTGGATACAGTGCCTGCAGAGTAGCAGACAGGGGTGGTGGCTCCCATTTCCAAAAAAGGGTGTGGGGTGAAGGTGTGCTCCAACCATGGGGTATCACTGGGGTATCAACTATTGGGACCTGGCCTTTTGTCGTACCTCTGGTTCAGGAGGAGTAATGCAGAAACTGTCCTGGCTGTGGAACAGTGGACCAGCTCTTTACCCTTTTGAGGTTGTTGGAGAGGCCGTGGGAGTTTGCCCATCCAGTCTACATGTGGTTTGTAGACTTCCACAAGGCTTAAGAGGAGGAGAATCTTGTGGGAGGTACTGCAGGAGGTACTGCGGGATTACAGGGTACCTCACTATGAGCCACCCGCCCCCTGTATGGCCCAAGAGAGAACTGCGTCCACATACTCAGCTTTAAGTCAAACACATTCTCTGTAGGTGTTGGCTTCCAACAGGGTTGTCCATTGTCACCACTCCTGTTTGTGATATTCATGGACAGGATCTTGAAATGCAGCTGGGGGGAATAGGGGGTCTGGTTTGGGGACCTCAGAATTGCATCTCTGCTTTTTGCAGATGATGTGGCTGTGACTTCATTACACCGTCATGTAATGTATGAAGCGGTCTAGATGAGAGTCAGCACCTCCAATTCTGAGGCCATGATTCTCTGCCGGAAACTGGTGGATATCCCCCTCTGGGTTGGGAGAGAGTTACTTCCTCAAGCAAGGGCATTCAAATATCACCAGTGAGGGTAGAATGGAGCATAAGATAGTCAAGATGGTCAAGATCCCAACCCTCACCTAAAGTCATGAGTTCTGGGTACTCTCTGAAAGAATGAGACTGCGGCTACTAGCAACCAAAATGAGTTTCCTCTGTGGGGTGGCTGGGCTCAGCCTTAGAGAAAGAGGAAGGAACTCGGACATCCGGAGGGAGCTTGGAGTAGAGCTGCTGCTCCTTCGTGTCGAAAGGGGTCAGTTGAGGTGGTTTGGGCATCTGATCAGGATGCTGGAGGGATTACATTTCTCATCTGGCCTTGGGATCCCCCAGGAGGAACTGGAAAGTGTTGCTGGGGAGAGTGACGTCTGGGGTGCCTTGTTTGACCTGCTGCCCCCAGACGCGGATAAGCAGTTGAAAATGGACGGATGGATGGACATGTTATATCCAAATGGTCAAATATCAACTTCACTGTGACATCATAATGTTTAGCATAAAACTCTTTTCTGGTCATTATCCAGATACTTAATTTGTGACTAATTTTGGGTGTCCGTCTTGAAACTCTGCTGATTGTGTAGATCTTCTGTGCTGCAAGGTTGAAGACGTGTGGGAGGCAACTATGGTTTAGAATATGTAGCTTCTTTGCAGCAATATTTGAAGCTTTAGCAACTGTCATGGCTACATATGACTCTGGACAGACATGGATATAAACAGCAACTGCAACTTGACAGGTTTGTGGAGGCGTACAACTGCAGCGCAGTAATTCTAGTCAAAAATATAGATTTATTTTATTGCATTTAAGTTCATTTTCGTATTTATCCTTATCCTTTCCACTGATTTTTTGGCTTTTCCCTGTTGCTTTTCCATTTCCTTGAAGGACAAAGCTGTCAATCAGCTGGCTTTCCTGCTCAGGCAGAGTAGTCAATTCCTGCACACATGGATCCTGCTCTACAGAGAGATTTTAAGCATGGACAACAGGAAGTAGACCTGATGCAGAAAAAAAAGAAAGAGATTACAGCTGCTACAGTTGGCTCACTCTTGGTCAGATCCTCCAGGAAATGCACAACAGCACAGATAAACTGTCAGATTTAGGGGCTCTTTCCCTTCAGATCTATTGGCTCTTTTAGTGCTTTGGTAGCTCAAGGATGCACTGACCTGGATTCAGGGCTTGCTGTGTTTTCAAAAATACTACAAGGTGTTTTTGGAGAGTTGGTAATGAAGCAGTAGTCAACTAAAGTAAAAAGTGCATGCTCAATTTTTTATTTTCCACTAAAACGAGATTGAAGCAATGTGTCTGGCACTGGAAGTATAGTCCATTTTGCCTTTGGATTCTGGACCGAGTACCTTTGTAAGGCCCACTCATGTTAGGTGCCCTATCATAACCCTGACAATGGATGTTTTTTTTTACTTTCAGATGGTTTTACTTTTGCTTGCTTCTCCTTGATTGCAGTAAAATTAAAGTTAAGGACAATGTCAAATTGGCTCAGCAATTTCACCAGCTCTAGGAAGTTTCCTCAGTTTGAACTTGAGAGACTTTCATTTCTTGTTTTGCTAAGTACAATGTAATGTGTCACTTTACAGAGACGTAATCTCTGTTTTTTTTTTTGCCTTTCTCTGTCTTTGGCAGTTTGCATGCCACAGTCAGTCTTTTCAAAGGCATGTGTCTGTTGCTTTTCGTTTTGAGGAATTCCACCTGATCATGCAAAACACATATGCAGGCACATGCTAAATATGTAGAGCTACTGCAGTGATCCTTTATTTTGTGTTTAGTCCACCTCCATAGGTCTTCCTCATAGAATGTATATTAAGATTGGTGATGTGTCTCAACTTCCTCCCACTGTACAAAAGAAAAGCAAAAATAATACGACCACCGCCAGTCAGCATAGTAGCAAACTCTGCAGTATTAAGTTCCTGCCCATACAGCCATCCAAACAATTGTGAATACACCCATTGACATACACAGCTGTCAATCATGATGTCAAACTCTATTTTCATGGCATCTTATAACTTGTTATAACCAGACTTATCAGAAAAAAACCTGAATACAAATCAGAATGATAAGAACTACCTACAATTACAGGAAACCGTCTTTGGGAAAAATGTGTATGACATGGCCCATGTCCCATACGCTAACATGGAGGGGGCAGGATTTATGAGCTGTAGTGCAGGGGGCCACCAGTGGGGGATAAAAATCTTTTTGCTTTACTTTTAAGAAGCTGTCATGTCATCCACCTTTATATTACATCATTGGTTTACCCCTACACATTTCCATCCAGCCCTGCTCTTATACTACTTACCATGCAGAAACATTCAGCAACTGAGGCATCATTTGCTGGAGAGTATTCTAACCAATATTAATACCAGTGTGCCTAGAAACAAAGTTCTTGGTGGTTTTTGGAGAATTGCTTAATGAGAAAAAAAAATCCAGTTGAATGTGAAAATTCAAAGGCCTTATTGTGTTTGAGGTTTTGATTTTGGACACTGGAAGCAAACTGAAGCAGAAAATCTTTTCTCTGAGTGGTCCCTTCCAGTCTCAATAGTTCCCCTTTTAGTGGCTGTATAGAACATTTCTGTCGCTTTCATCTCCATGTCTTTTTCTTTTGAAATGGCATCAGTGTTTGTGCTACTTGGGCATCTTGTGGGTTTGGTTTGTCATCTTAAATACAAAATGAAAACTCAGCATTTTCCATGCTCCCCTGGACTTGAACTAACCACTGTCACACTTAAATTAAATTAAGACTTCACTCATCAGCACACAAAGTGTGTCCAATTATGTTCAGTTTAATTGTGATGTTAACAATGCACCTCTTGTCCAGAACTTCAAAACTACTTCCAACTTTAACTCGAGACAAATATATTTTAATCTAGATAGTATATAAAAGTATATATATGTATGCAAGTTAAAATTGTATACCTGCCAGCATTGCAACTGTATACAAAAGACGCTTAGCATACACAGTTCACCATAAATTTTAATGTAACATTCTATTAAGGTTAAGGTTTCTAACGCACAAATCCAAGATCACCTCTGTCAAAATGCCAAACTTGAGGCTTCCAAAAGGGAGTCCTCAAACTAACTGGTGTCATCACTGTGGCCACATCCGTAATTTACCATATTTTGGCCCCATTTTTCATTGAGTTTCCTCAGATGAGTGAAACAGCCGCTAATGTCAGCAAAAGAAGAAAGGTGAAGTCGGCACCTTGTAATTTAAAATAATTATAATAAAACTATAGTGTAAGTATAAAACAGACAGAGGAGGTTACTGTCGTCTCACTGTATATCTGTAAATAGACGCTGCAAGAAAAGAAACTCTGAGGTCAGTTTTAAAGCTGGATTTGTGAAGGATTTATTAAGAACAACTTAAATTTTGTTTTTCAGTGTTTGTGATTGATTGACAGATTGTATTTTATTAGCAAAAGATTCAGAGATATAAATGTATTGCAATTATCTTCTAAAGAATCTCTCTCTCTGCATGTTGTGCTGCTACAGTCTTAACATTAATCTGACTTGTGCCTAGTTGAAAGTGTTACAAACATGTTACAAGGTCAAACCTAATGAAACTGCTGTTATGACTTGGAAGAAGTGAACCAGGTGGTCATTAACACATGAGACAGACATGTGAAATTGCCATCAGATCAAGGTTGCATGTCTCAAAAGAGCTTAATACATAAGAAATGCCTCATTTTGGTGTAAACAGGTTTGTTCCTGGGCGCTCAGCCTGATGCATGCACAACCTGCTGTGACACAGACTTTGCTCACCCAGAGCCAGCGCCAATGGGCCCTCACATGCCCATGTTTCCCAAACATGCTATATATGGGCCTGGGTATGGGTTTTGCATGTGGCCTCTCAGTCTTGCTGGCTCTTCATTATGTGCTAAATGCAGGCCCAGGAAGAGGTATTTGCATTATTGTGAAGAACACCCCCTGGGCCAACTAATAAAGAGCATTGGTCATGTTCAGGGACATGGCGTTTACCATGATCATGTTCTCTGTGATGAGCATGCAGCCTGAATGGATAAAGAAGACACAAAGGTGATGAGTGAAAGCCATCGCACTGTCCTTATAGACATCAGCTTCCAAGGGATTCAGTCAGCGCCTTGAAAGGGATCCCAACATAGTGTCCTAAGAAGCATGTGTAATTCCCACTTGGACACGGTTGCATGTGTCATTGGTCATGATCAGTTGACCCTTGCATGAAGCATTGTAGGAGACTATGACTGAAGATAGCCCCCTCTAAAAATGTCTTTACATCAGGTTTAAAAACAGCCATTTCTCCCCGTAGACTGTGGTGCTGGAGAATACATCTGAAACCTGGATCAGCTTCACCATGCCACCAGCTAGACCTGGACTCCACAGCCTGACCATTTCAGCTTTCAGTCAAGCAATGAGTGGCAAACTCAGGCTTATAGAAACAGCAGTCATGCTGTTGCATACCTGCCGTATCACTCCCAACCTGCAGGAGATTTGCTGGGGTGGGACTGATGTTTAAATGCTCTCCATGCCATGGGTACACTGGGTATTGAGAAGATGTTCCACCCACTGTTTGTCAGACAGATCCACCCATACCAGCTCCAACATCTGAACATGACACATAGAGCATCACACCTCCTAGGGGTGTCTCTGCAGTTTTTCTAAGCTCCACACTCGGCTGTTGAGGAAATGGTTGACAGGCGATATTCAGCCTGCTGAATCCCCTCTGTCAGCATTTCATGGGCATGGGACCCAGTAGCTAGGCTTGTCACTGTAGTTGGTGTTACACAGTGTTCGGGCATAAATGCTTACATTACTTGCTGTCAGACCCCAATGTCGTTTTACCTTTTGTTTGACAGCACATTACTATTACCAAGTTTTACGCTTAGCGTCCATACGGGGTGACCTTTCAAAATGCTGCTGACCCTGTTCTACTTTGAAAACTCTGGGATTGTGGTTTAGTCTGGATGTGTAGAAACAGGCTTTTGAAAACGATGATGCAGACACCCATGTTCACTACCCCCTAAGGTCACGACATGTCAAGCCAAAACATTATAGCTAGGTCTACATACCTTTAGTAATTTAATTGTTCCTGTATGGGAACTCCTTTCCCATTCCCATGGCTTCCTCCGGTGATGAATAATGCTCCCAGTACCACTCTGATATGTCTATTTGCTTTGAAATGACTCCCAATCTTTCTACCGTCGCTTTGGTGGCGCCTATTTGGTGATATTTTGGAACTGAACCAAATGCTAACAGGGAATCTAATAACATTATAAGGGAAAGTAATTAAGTTAAATTGCTACGAGGTTAGAGGTATGCAGCCATTGGCCTGCAGCTCTCCATGAATTAGCTCACTGTGGTTCTTTCTTGCTCCATTGCTCCCCGCAATATTTCAAACTGACCTGCTGCCAACAAATGCCGAAAATGACTGCACTCTTGTTTTGTAGATGCGTTCAATGAACAACAGTGGTAGTGCATTCCCTGCTGCGACTACTTTATAATAAAACTCAACTTGTGTTTTGCCAGTAAAATGCTTTTAATGTGAAGCTGCAGCAGTGGGAAATGCTTGGTGTGCTTTAGCAATAACTTAATACAGCACTCTACAGATAGTGAGCGACATTGACAAATATCTTATCGATACCCTATTGTGAAGCAGCAAAATAAGGAAATGTTGAGTTTTTGGGCAACAACCATACACAACTTCTAATACGGCTGTTAGCAAACATGAAACAGTAAAAATAAAGCAGATAATTAAAATGAAAAACAGGACGCAGGAGAGAAACTAAACTCAAAACAGGAGATTCACTTAGAAGCTACAAAAGTACTGAGAGCTGAACACACAGAGACTTTAAAAAAAACCTGCCTTTCTCTCTGGTCTTGTTCAGTATTGCAATACACGCTTGTTTGAGGAGGAGAAACATGGTTGTCTGGGGTTGGCTGTGTTTGGCAAGACGTCACAGTTACCCTCAGTGTAGCCGGGTGGCCTGGCTTTTGGACATACTCTAGGTCCATCTCTGGTGCAGTTCGACGTGGCACGGCGTGTCTAAACTGATAGCCTAATGAAAACGCAAATTGGCGCTGCATCGCTTGACTCGGCATGGTGACAGGAGAAAAGGCCTACTAGTGGCACCACTAGGTGGTTTGCCATCATGAGCAGAATAGGTAAACAGCTATTACTGTAGCTGCCTTCATTATTCTTTCAGTTGATTATGCAGAGTATCTTTTACATGGTGTGGGCTGTACCTAACTCCCATTAGACACCACCTCTTATTCCCTAGTGTCTAACAGTTCTAGTGCCATGTCCAGACAAACATACAGTTAGTGTGTAATGCCTATCTGTTCTCTCTGAGAACAACCTATAGTTGTTCGTTCTGCTACCGCTACTGTAATTCACCTGGGAAAGTATCTACTTCCTCCTTGAATGTCTTGGCGGCATGAATATGGCACTGGCACAACTGAGACTGTTGTACTTTTAAAAATCACTTTCTTTTTTTCCCAGGAACAAAGCTTTTAACCCTAGAAGCCATTTTCCTTTTCTTTTCAACAGTAATCAGCTCATATCATTATTAAATGTTCTTTAAGGTCGTTGTGTTGGTTCAGTCTCAAAACAGACTGAGGGAGAGTAAGTGAGAAGCAGCAGGGGAGGGAGGAAAATGAGGACATATATGAATAGTGGCTAACAGGCAGGTTGGTGATGGCTAAGATGAACGGTAATGAGTACAAATTAAGACAGGGTGAAAGTAAAGTATAAAATAGGACATGATACAAATAACTGTAGTATACACAATCAAACATGCGTAGCCAAACAAATCAATTGTTTCTAAAATGTTGTGATTAAATTTTGTTTTTAAGGTTACCAATAAATTAAAAAGGAATCATGTAATTGTGGCGCTGCACTCATTTTGTAACCATATCTGAGAGCCTGCTCAGAACTGATATTTTGGATGATCAGATCACAAATGAACAACTGTATGACTGTCTGTTCACACCTGGCATTAGAATGTGTCTCCACATGCCTCTTGAGGAACCACTTGTGAACGGCTCTCACTCCTCAGCTCTGTATGCAAATAAATACGTACATCATTTACATTCGGAAAGATTAAATGCGTTGTGAAGTCCGAGTATAGGGCAGGCAGGAGGGCTGGTGGATGGGTCTAACAACCACTGACTTTTACTTGGCCGGTTGATGTTCACTTCCTGTAAGATTGTAGGCTATAGCCAAACCCTGTTCTTTGTTTCTAAACCCAACCACATGTGTGTGTTGGGTTTGTTGTTCTATCAACATATTGTTTAGTTTGAAAGAGACTGTATGCAAACTGTACACTTCCTGTGAAAACGGAAGTGCATTTTAAAAACAGACAATGCATGTGACAGGCAGAGGTTGACATCGTGTCCCAGGATGTCAACAACCAACGCACCCAGGGTACTTTGCACTTCGGATCTTGACGTGGAAAAACCACGACCAAATGTTGATATGGGACAAGATCGGAGGGAGAATGTGTTGGCTCTGCACTGCACATTGATTAGCTCATTCCCCCCTTGCTGTGCTATCTCTGTGTTTATGAGACAAGCGCACCCAGCAGTCCCTACCTGGTGACAGCTGGTGAAAGTCCACCCTCACACACTGTGACAGAGCTAACTCTTCGCATCACAGCTAACTATGCCTAACATTTGTTAACAAGTCAAGCTGTTTTGACTCGAAACACCATTGACTCAGTGACTCACTACACCTCCTGCCAAGCGCATTTTCTGATGATAGCATACCATGATAACCATCACCAGTGTTGATTGAGAAGCAACAGTTCCTGGTCCTGGTTCCTGGTAGTCAGGAGTGTTGGTGGATGAGTCCAACAAACACTGGACTTTCATCATGTGTGAAACCAAAAGTCAAAGTAGTTATTTTAATAACAGAGTAGTTTGCTAGTACATGTAGCAAGCTACAGTAGTGACATGTTACATGACATACTGTATGTCACATGATGTTACATAGCCTTAGTAACAACTGTTACTTATTTTAAGCCATACCATCATGTTTTTTTTCTAAACCTAACCACAGGCTTGTTTTGCCTGAAGACCAAACCGACATCAGAGAACTAGTGGCGACTAAAGCTGACCACCACAACGTCTTGACCAAAAAGTTGCAAAGCCTGTGAAAACAGAAATGTATTTTAAAAAGACACAATGCTTGAAATGACGAGTCATCCCAGAATGTTCAAAACTGAAGCAAGAGGATACCTAGCGGTCATATTTTGATGTTTACGTTGACTGAAAAAGTTGCAGTATTTGACAAGTTGGGTTGAGAATGCGTTGCCAGGACTGATGTTAATACAAGGTGTAAACAGGGCCTAAGATATAGTACATTTATCAAGCACTGACAAAACACACCATTTTTTGGAATGATCCATGCAGTTAAAGTACAAAATAAGAAGAAAACTTACTGCTTTTATGAAAACGAATGATGAGGTAACGCTGGAAGATAAGAACACAACAAAATAAGATTAAGCTTAAGCTACAAACAAGATGAATCAGAGTTGTATTTTTACGCTTTAAGCAAGAATGCATTTGTATCTTGTATAGTCTGTATATATTGTACATTTTTCCTCTCAGTGTGAGGAAATATAAGGTCTGAGCAGGATGCTAATCATTATGCACAGATTATTGTATATGTGGGTGTAGGGCTGAGCAGGGCTGGGCAGTCCCCTGAGCAGATTGTGTGGTAACTGGTAGTGGCTGGCATTAGCAGTGCCAGCAGGGGTGAATTAGAAACAGGATCAGTGGCACGGCTTGGCCTCAGGCATCGCGGGGTTAATGCCGCCTGGCCAGACCCTCCCCTCTCTCTCATTCCACCTCCCTCGTTCTCTTTCACTAACACACACATACACACTTTTGTCACCCTCTCACACTCTGCTCCCCTCCAGCCCCATCCCCCAAGTGTGTGTGTGTCACTGATGGAGGCTCTTGGCTGATGTGTCACCAGCGGGCATGCAGATGGATGCAAGTCAACACACCCCAATAACAACACGCTGGCACTCATAAACACTGACAATCCAGTGCAAAAGCATGCGCACATATATAAACAAAACATATACAATAACATCTATATATGTGCAAAACAGGCGTTCACACAAACATACACATGCAAGTAAACAAACGTCCACATTAAGATGTTATGGTATGGTATGTGTTATCAAAAATTTCATCATAGAAATGATTATACTGAATTATAATTACTCAAATTGAACAGCCCCATGCATAAAAATAAGTGCCATTGTCAGTGTTCAGTATAGGTGCCATTTCCAGTCAGGTTGGGTATTAGCATGTCACCTGACAATACTGACCTCAGTCAGTAGAGTCCATCTAATACAATCTCAACATAAGTCAGCACAAGTCGCCACTCAACATCCTCTGAATGATAGAACATACTACATTTTTTTTTACACTGTGTAAAGCAGTTTGGAAAATATTCACTTAATGTTTCTACATCAATGCTTTTCTGTAAATCACAGCTATGACTGCAGGATTGAATTGGCTCAGATGTGCTCAAGTAGAAATGTAAAAACATTGTAAACAACTTGTAATACTAATTATCAAGAAAACCTGTGTTTTTGCACTTTGCGTTTATTCACCCCAAGAAGCTAAACTGACAGATAATAGCTGTAGTTAGCTCATGTAGAGAACAGTTCAGCCTCTAACTGATCCCAGAACCAGAAACTCTCCAGTTCAAAGGCCTATGTCACTTTCTTCCAGTTATCCTATTTTTCATATTTGTATGTTTATAACTTGAGCAATAAAGCATCTGGATAAGTGCAATTTTGCTTGCTGAAACAACTTAATTTACATCCAAGCCACATTTTGCACTGAATTTGTGTCTGTTTGTGTCCGCTTGCAGCTTTTCATTGAACTTATATACAAATAGTAATGTAAACTGTCAATTTTAACAGTAAAACTCCCTTTTACAGTTAGCCCTGTCAGCACCATTAGCAGTGTCAACACAGCTAATGGTACTAGCATAGTTAAAAATGCTAAAGATTTTGTGGCTCAAAATGAAGCTGCTTACTCCTACTTGGGGGGAAACAGAGGGTGGCCACCATGTTTCCGCAGCTACGTCATTCCTTCACCAGGACGGTGTAACCATGAGCTGCACCGCTGGCTGGCTCCCACCCCACCCGTCTAGTGTGCAGTGCAGATTGGCTAAGACTGACCAGACCAATTATGTATCAGGGCTAGCTGTTTGTCTGTTAGCAAAGCCAACAGGAAAAAAAAGCCAACAAGACATTTACATCACAAAGCATTAAAATTTCACCGCCTCTGATGGATAGAGAGCTGGATTGCAGCGCTAAAGCTCACTGAGTTAGTAGGGTGCCGGATGAAAAGGAAATCCTGTATTTTACATTATTTTACCCTTTTTTTCTTAAAAAATGAACAGGTTAGTTACAGCTTAAAGGATAACTTCGGTATTTTTCAACCTGGGCCCTATTTCCCCAGGTGTATGTGTGTGTATGATTCATAGGTACAACTCGTTTTAAAATTGGTTCAGTATTGAGGGAGGCGGATGCAGCCGGCAGCCGTGAAACGAGTTATAAGGGTTAATGTGGGGGCAAATGTGTTCCGTATAAATTTGCGCATTAAAAGTGTTTTTTTTTTTCGCCACAGTCCGGCTCATATCTCCAGCGTAATCTCTGTCAACAGCATGCAAATCGTCTGTCTTGCCTTCACTTCCTCTGGGCTGTGTAACGACATGTCACGTGACCTGTGCTGCCGGAGGTAAACAGACGAGCCATGCTCAGAGCCGGTCAAAGCGGAGTTGGTTGTCCCGGAGTACAGTTGAGAGTTTTGCTGCATCGATTGAAAACAATGGTTCGTGTTTGTGCTTATCCGAACTGCAAGAACAGGATGTCGCGCAACACCCCGCACAGCTTTCATAGGCTGCCTTTGTCAGACGGCGAGATGCTGAAGCTGTGGCTAGTTGTGCTACAACTGGATGCTAACACTCCTCTCCACTGTGTCTGTAGCTGGTCCCTCTACTCGTGGGACAGCTGTTTTCTTGAGGAAGAAGTGTTTCGGGATTGGATGTCTTCTCCTCTTGGGCTGGCAGTAGTCATCTCGGGAAAAGTGTGCACTGCAGATCCGATGGTCTGCAAGGCACAGCGTCTGGACAGGAGTGTTAGCATCCAGTTGTAGCACAATTAGCCACAGCTTCAGCATCTCGCCGTCTGACAAAGGCAGCCTATGAAAGCTGTGCGGGGTGTTGTGCGACTGCCAGCGACTGCCAGTCCCGTACTCCGGGACAACCAACTCCGCTCTGACCGGCTCTGAGCAAGGCTCGTCTGTTTACCTCCGGCAACACAGGTCACGTGACATGTTGTTGCACAGCCCAGAGGAAGTGAAGGCAAGACAGATGATTTGCATGCTGTTGACAGAGATTACGCTGGAGATATGAGCCGGACTGTGGCAAAAAAAAACCCCACTTATAATGCGCAAATTTATACAGAACACATTTGCCCCCACATTTACCGTTATAACTCGTTTCACGGCTGCCGGCTGCATCCGCCTCCCTCAATACTGAACCAATTTTAAAACGAGTTGTACCTATGAATCATACACACACATACACATGGGGAAATAGGGCCCAGGTTGAAAAATACCAAAGTTATCCTTTAATGAGTGTCAGGCTGCCGAAAGCAAAATTAACTGAAACTTACACCCTATACCTCTGTACATCATGCTGCTTTTGTTCTTTTCTGTCTTGATGTGTTCAGTATTTTGTAGCAATATTAAAACTTTTCCAACAAAGCAAACAAGCCATGTGGGGTTGGACAACACAATGGTAAACACAATGAGTCAGCAGATATTTGGCAGTACTGTTTCTACCATCAGAGTTATTCGGGACAGGCTATGGAGAAAATCAGGGCTGGATTCTTGTGTGATCTCATGAATTAAGCTGCCTCACAAGGTAATGTTATTTGGACCAACATGGAGGAGAATGCAGTTGTAAATACACCTGCAACACTTGTAATTCTTGTTTTCAGCAACCTTAAGGCTTCCGCTTTAAGAAGGATTTAGTTTGAATGTTTTTAATCTTTTGTTTTTAGCTGAATGTCTTATGGGAGGCAGTTACTTTTTTCTTGTTTGTATGGAAGTTCCAAGTAAAAGCACAAAATTCCAGATGTGATGAAGTAGGCCTATGGTAGGATTATTTTAAACCATTTATTCATTAAATTTACAGAACAATTACTGTATCATGATATGCAATATACTTTTAGCATGATATAGAATTACATATTAAGAGATTTTTGGCACATTGCCCACCAGTAAGCCCACTTGTTGTGAGCTGATTTTAGTGTTAGCTACATAAACTGCTAATCATACTATGTCTACTAGTTTATAGCTATCTAAAATTACATGAGAGATGTTGAATGCTGTTTTTGTATTGTAGCTTTGTTTTTGCATTGGCTAACATTAGGGAGACAAACATCATTGGATCTTGGATCAGTGTTCTTCCAAGATAATATATTTAGCAGTGAAGGCTCTGATATTAGAAACCTGGCATTTACATGGTGTACACAGAACAGTAAAACACACTGTAACTGAGCTGTGTATACAGTTTCAGGTGTAGTTAAGTGTAACAAAAATTTAAAATGGCTGCCACAGGAACTAGTATTTTTCCTCGATTCCTTCATTCCTTGTTCTGCCTCCTACCTTTTCTACCTCTTCTTCTCCTTATTCCAACCCCCACATTTGTAATGTTTGTTTGTTTGGGAGGTGCGGTGCCTTTAAGAGAGCAGTGTGCCAGCTACTCCGGGCCTAATGTCATTACTCTGTACAAACTTGGTGTGACAGAGGCAGGAGGCGCCCACAGATTGATGACATTTTATTGTTATTGCAGTGCCACTATTAACTGTTCACCACTCCTGCTTCTGCTGCTGAGGGCTCCTACCTAGTGAGAGAGAGAGAGAGAGCGAGAGAGAAAACACAAAAACAGCAAATTGAACACATCGCCACTGTGATACAGAGAAAAATGATTAATTTAAGTATAAAATTGCTATTTTGATGTTATATTTTCTGTTGTGCATTTTCATACTCTAATATTACAACCCTCCACAAAGAACTGGTGTACATTACAGTGCATGGAAAGAGAAATTTAGTTTGTGTATTAAGCTGGCTTATAATGTGTTGTTTTAAAAGCAGGGGGGTTAGAACTGCAGCTGAACATGTGGTTTAAATGGTACAATGTATGCTATTAAAATACAGTGACATAATTATGTCTAATGCATAGGCTATTGTGTGATTGACAGAGATAGATGAATAGGCTTAGCAGTTTCATAGAATAATGAAAGCAGTCAAAGAGTCATTTAGTTTGAGTTACTGATGGCAAAATGTTTCATCACTTTTTCATTTACATTTTCAAACCAGCTTGACGCTAAGAGCCATACTGGTGTGTTATACCAAATTTTACCTGGTGACGTGCTTTACTTTGCGGCTGCTCCCGAGGGAAACATAATGACACAGTTGCCCATCAACAAACCAGCGTCATATCACGTCACGTAACGTCAGAGCTCTCCCAGGATCCATTAAATAAGCATTTCTGTTACCTCATGTAAACAAACCACGTAGCTATCAACGGTGCGCTGGAGATCAGTCTGGACATGTGACTACTTCAAAAATGGTTAAGTAGCCTACCTGCTATCTTCCTACATTTGTAATAGGGCTGAGCGATATGGACAAAAATTTATATCTTCAAATTTTCAGGCTGGACAGAGATACACAATGTATATCTTGGTATTTTCTATGAAATGGGCTACATGTTCATCTGCAAGTCAAAGCCACAATTAAGATATCACAAGCACCTTTTTAAAAATACTGTGATAGAAATTAAATGCAAAGAAAGAGATTTTTTTCCTGTTTTGAAATTTACAGCTGAACAACATGTAAATGAAAAATTGTACAAAATAAATAGCAGGGCTGAATGTTAAGTTTTTGCACACAGCACTGGAGCGACAGAGGTTTAAAGGTTTGCAGCACAAGACACAAAACTATGACATGAGTACAGAAGTATCAAGTAGGCCTAAATCCACTGTAGTTTGGAACTATTAAAAATCTTGTGGGGGGGGGGGGGGGGGAGTTAAAAAGCTGTTTTCCTTCCTTTCAAATTAATCTATATCTGGAAATTGATTGAAATATCTTTTATTTATTTAGGCTATTAATCATATTTATGCACATAGCACCAACAGACAGGCTGAGGGAGGGAAGGAGTGAGAGACACTTTGTCTGTGTTATATGCGTTTTTGTATATGAAATGTCTGTGTTCTCACTGCATTACTTAAACACATCTGTCACCTGCATCGAGGTGCTATCTCAGTGTCATACATGAGCCTACAATGACCAAGGAAAACGGCAATGCGCTATGATCCACCTCACACACAAACCAGCAAACAAAAGCTCACCGGAAACAATCAAGCAGCTCTGTCTCCCACACATGCAGCGCAGCGCTGGATTGCACGTGTGCTACTAGCATAGCACGTGCAACATATAGACTGATGTCACACTGTAGACTAATTAACAGACAGATTAAACAGAGTAGCAGCACTGTGTCTCTCTGAGTGTTGCTGGAGAACTTGTGAGTGAATAAGGAGAGATCCACACTGATATGTGTTATGTAGTGCAACTTGACTTTACAGTACTGTCTAAATCTATATCTTGCTTGAAAATATATATCGTACATAGTCGTTATATAACCCAGCCCTAATTTGTAACGTTACTATTTAAACTCACGTTTTATATTGTGATACTTAGTGGAAATGACGTACAACATAGTCAACAGCAGGTAGCTGAGCTTGTTATGGGTGAGGATCATTTAGCTCACCAAAAAGAGTTCAGCTCACTGTGATCTCCCACCAGCCAGCCTCAAGCTTATTCAGCTTTTTGCAAGGGAATTTGACAATATCACATAGATAATTCCTTATTTCAACTTTATGGAATCAGCTGTTCCTTGTCAACGCAGTGTTTTAAAAATGTGCATCAGACAGGCCTAAAAGAGAAACAGGGTGTCCAACAAAAGTTCAGCTGTAAACAGCAGCACTACGCCGCCCGCAGCAAGATAGGACACCTCTTTCCTTGGCCTTCAATCCAAACACAGTTTTACTTTTCTTAAGGGACTAACTCTGCCATGTCTCGTCTGAACACCCCAAAAAACATGTTAATGTTCTGGTAAACAAACATTGTGCGCAGCTCGTCCCCCCTCCTACTTATAATGAAATGTCATCTCCCTCATGTTGTAGTGCCCAGCTCACAGCCCATCAGGCTCTGGTGGCTCCATTCGTTCCTTTATAAACAAACATAATCATATGTAAATCACGTTGTCATATTGCTTATTACTAAAGCGATACAAGTTGGATTTAGTGCTGTGACGCTGTCAGCACAGGTTGCTGATGGAGACTACTTTTTAATTTGCCACAAGTGTCATAATGACAAATGCAGGTTCAGCTGGTTTGCATAAAATCAAACCGGTTTAAGTTTTCAGATCGGACCAGCAGGACTGTAAATTGACCTAATGCATAGCTATTCATTCAGGTATCCAGTCATCTATGATCCACTTGTCTATTCATCTACATGCTCATCCATCCATTCTTCCATCTATTCTTGATATCACTTAGAGGAGAGGCCAGGAGTGTCTAACACTTTTCCAACCTGACTACACGCCGACCCCCTTCATGTAATTACACAGGGGTTAATTCCCACTCTGTGGATCAGCAGAGAAGGTTAGGATCAGAAAGAGGAAGAGTACTGAGAAATAAAGGAGGAGGAAGACAACAAGAGAGAGAAACACAGATATGATAGCATAGTGTATACTGAGCTTTTAGTGTCTCTAACCCTGCTTTTCTATTTTCCTGTGAAAGTCACTGGTCCTTAAACTAAATCCACGCAAACACAAGAGTGCTTTGTTTTTAGTTAAAACAAACTCTGGTACATTTGTCCACTTGTTTCTTTTCCTAAAGACCGTCAATTATGCTGTGGTGCAGACCAAAGAACCAGCCTTTGAACAGTTAAAAGGGGGATCTTGTTCTGGTTGTAGTTGGGCTCTTGTGTGGCTCTTTTGTGGAGTGGATGCAGAGCAAACAAACCACAGGATTTTTGACAGTAGATAAGGGATTTTTGCCATGAATTCAGAGATGAAACTCATCCATCTGCTGATCATGAATTTTTTCGCAATCTTCTCTTTGTGTCACTATGTGAGGATAGTCCTGGAAGCATTAGAAAGAAGAATGGGATTAAAACAGAGGTGTTTCTGTGAGTGTGTGTGTGTGTGCTTGTGTGTGTGTTGGTGTCCAACTCCACCTATTTTGGCAGTTCCCTTAGAAAGGTATGTGAAGTTGCAGTCTTGATTAATAATGCTCAGTGTCTATTATTTCTTCATTAGCTCTTAATGACTACCAGAGAAAAAAAGAGAACATATTAGGTTCAGTAAAGTGCAGTATGACCTGCTGTCAGTCACCAAGAATTTCGTGACAGTTTGATTTTCTGTGTTGTCTATTTTAATTTTTATTACTTGGTTAGAGGTGCCAGCCAGGCCTCTCTCCTGGTATTTCAGATTTGTCAGTTACATTTTGTTTCATTTGTGTTTTTTTCTTCTTTTTTTTTTAATGTTTAAATCAAACCTCACAAATGATGCACACCAATCAAAATGTAAACCCTACACACATCAAATAACCATACTTAAACCTGACAGAAACAACACAAATACATGATCTTAATATAAGACTTAAAGGAAAAACACCTCACAGATTAAAATAGCGATGTTGGTTGTGGATATTTTTTCTTTCAATAGCATTTACTGGTAACAGGTCCTTACCTTTTGGTCTGGCGCTTTGTTGACGCAGATAGCTTTAATGTCACATTTCAAATCGCTATCTGTTTGGAGGTGGTGAGATTTTAACTTTTAATTATTTAAATGTTTTGCCTTTTATTTTATTTTCCATTGACTTTGATGACAGAAAGCCAGCTAGTGTTAACATGCTCATACGTGCTGATTTCCCACCCTCCAGTCTGCACTGTGCACCATCTGGGTTGGGTGGAAGCTAGCCAGTGGCGCCACTCATGGTAATGCCGTCCCAATGGTGGAACAGCGTTGCTGTGGAAACATGGTGGCCACCCTCTGTCTTCCCACCAGGTGGCCCTGGTGAGTAAACAGCTTCAATTTGAGCTGCAAACCCCCTTTAGCATTGTTGGAACCACATTAGCTTTAATCGCAAATGACCAGCGCTGCTAGGTAGTTTCCACCAGACCCAGTTGGTACGCAATGCAGAGCAGCCAAGGCTAACGTTATCTAACCAGTGGATACGACAGGGTGGGCAGAAGGCACTGTGTTTCTGCATATTAACACGACTAGCCAGTTTTCATCTCTGAACAAATCTGGGTGGCGCGCAGTATAGTAAACTGAAGAGTAGCAATATTAACCTATAGGCTGACGTGTAACCGGTCAAAAATATTCTTGGTGGTTATCTGATGGACAGTAACCGTTGACAGCAGGGGCGATTGCTCTTAAACAACAAGGGAGGCTGAACTTCCCCTAAAATTTCATAGAAGAAATGGTCAAATATGCACTATTGAATTTACATTCAAATAAGAATTTACATTGCATCAAACGTGTGCTAGGATGCGTTTCACATCACGACTATGATGTTCAAACGTCAGCTGTTTATCGTTTTTCGAACGCGACCTCCCTGTCATACATTCTCGTGTCAGCACGGTGGATGCAGAGCCTCCAGGCATTCCTATGAGACAGCGCTGAGCAGGTTTTTTTCATGCAGTAAAGCGAGACGGTCATTGGATAAATGCGACAAAATCGTCACTTCCAGGGAGGATCAGCTTCCCTGGGACCTAATGGAGCAGTAGATGGGAGAGCACGCTTGGTGTATGCATGATGATTGGAGGAATTGTCTAAAAGGCTGAACCCCTTTGTGACTGACAGCACTTCGCATTTCAAGCTCAGTCCCATGCAGGTATTTAGGAGTGGAGTCTTCTGATGGAGTGCCATCCAGAGTTCCTTATTTCCATAAGCCATATAGCTCATTTTCACCGTTTGTAAACCCATCTGAAAATCTTTGAGGTGTGTTTTGCTGTGGTTCTATGGCATGAGTGTGGTTAAAAAAAGCTTTAATTAAATGTTCCTTTTATGAGTTACTGCCTCGCTACAATATGACAAATTTTATGATGTAAACTTAAAATGAGCTTCCCCTGTTTGAAAGACCAGCAGCCGCCACTGGTTGACATCCCCAGTTCCAAAGTACACAAAACAATAAAGATAATTCAATTTAAAAAAAATCCACTTTTATTTTATTTAGACCAGACCAACTCTGTTGTCCAAAGTGGGAAAAAGGTATTCCCTTGAATTCAGTGTAACAGTATCAAACAAACTTAAAAACCTTAAAGCAAAAATAAATATTTATTTTTAGCACTTACTGAGTCAGTGCAGTCAGTCTGAGAATTCGGTTCAAGTTTTTGCTGCTCAGTTGTAGGTGGATGACCAGCTTCCGAATCAGCTGAGCGTAGTATGAAGCGATCTGGGAGGATGTAGAGTGATTCGACAGTGACCCAGGAGAATGTCTGTCACAATGACTGTCAGTGGCAGATGAATACACTTTCACAAGTAATTAAAAAAACTTAATAGGAGTTCAACGCTTAAGCATGCTTCTTGATACTGACACTACTGCTCTCCTCCTCTCCACAAAATAATGGATGACAGATAAACATTAGGAAGTTAACTGTGCCATAAACCAGGAATGAAACGGTGAGTCGATTGTGAAAATAGGTGTCTGGGTTGGGGAAATTTGATCTCTCCATGAGGGTCCCAGTAGTGCTAAAAATGCAGGATAAGAGGCATCAAAACTGTCCAATCAATGAGTTACCACATGTCAGTCAGTTCAAGTCTAAGACTTCATGCTTTCTCCTCATTTGATTTATAGATTTATATATACGTCTCTTTGAACCTGTTAAAAGTAAGAATGTACAGGTACACTGCATTTTG
Organism: Epinephelus awoara; assembly: GCA_035609425.1. Lineage (NCBI taxonomy): Eukaryota > Metazoa > Chordata > Actinopteri > Perciformes > Serranidae > Epinephelus > Epinephelus awoara. The sequence continues at coordinate 41,568,760 of CM069294.1, read as the reverse complement.
TTGATTCAGACCAACTGAACTGAACGCCGAGTGTGAAAGGAACCTCTGTAACATTGACACATTAACTCCTGAAATGCACTGAACATGACACATTGATTACATTTAGCAGTATGAGTGCTTAACACATGCATTAAGGGACATGTAATGAGACAAAACAATATTTAAGATTGCAGCAAACACTCCTCATACGTGAACCTCACAGCCCCCTCCAGAGTGCACCTGCCATGTTCCATCGCTGTGCCTTCCCTTGGTGATTGGCTGAGTGGCATTGTTGCCTTGGCATCTGGTTGCTACGGCCACCCGCAGCCTGGCACTGATCCACCGCTCTGATCAGGATTGGCACTCGTTGATGACATCATCATTGCCCATCAGTCAGCCCTGCTGTTACAATGAGTGTCCCTCTGTATGCCACTCTTTCAGCCAAGCAGTGGGGGGGTTTCAGGCCCTGATGTAGCGGCAAATGGAAAGGTGAGTAAACTATGACCTCCAATCAGTCATCATGTTATTGTAATGGACTACAAAGACCAACACATTCTAACAATTCAAACAAAAATCTGTCAGACCCGAATTCACTAATATCTTTTTTTCTGCACTCCTTTTCCATGTAAAAATGAGGCTTCATCTACCATTATTTGTATTCTCATGTCTTAATTTTATTTTTTCGTATGCCCACTATAATTTCAAATGAGATGGTGTAAAACGTCTTAAACATCATAATAAATGATCTATTACTGGTTGGTTTAATCATGGTTGGGCACATGGTTTTTAACTTAAATATTGATATTCTAAAATGGGGCTGAAATCGTCTTTGCAACTGTTTGACGAGGAAGAAAATAAGTTTGTTAGGATTCACACGTGTCTGAGTGAGTTGCACTGAATTTGAACCCAACATTGGTTTATTTATAAAGAAAAAAAAAATCCACAAGGCTCCTTTAACTCAATAACTTAAATGTAATTTAAAATGATAAATTTGCTGTATAACATCAGAAGAATTGACCCGGAGTAACTGAGGACATTAACCCTTTAAAGTCCTGCTCAGCTGTTTGGTAGAGCACAATGTGAGTCACTATATCTTTATGAAAAATGTGTTGAACTTAACTCAGCTTGACTGAGCTATCTCTACCACTCAGTTCAGCTATCTTATGCAAAAATAATAATAATAATAATAATAATAATCCACTAGGTGTCACTGTGTCTTCAAACAGTATGCCTTTACACTTAGCCTCCTACAGAGGGTTAGTAACAAAAAAGTCACTCCAGACATGAGGGCTCCGTGTGGTGGGATTTTCAAGGTAGGCTTGTTTATTCAACATTTAATGGTTTCAGAGGTTTTACTGAAAAGATCCGAGATCCAATATTTTTGTAAAAATGTGGAATTGTCCTTTGAGCGCTCCTTATGACAAACAAATTGAGCCTAATGTGTAAAATTAGTTGATGATCTGAAAATTATTTTATTTATACATTATAAGTTTTAGTATGTTAATATTACACCCAATGCAAGAAACTGGAGCCAGCATGTACCTACATAAATTAACATTTTAAAGATGAAAAAATGAGTGCAATGCTGGTTTTGTGTCATATTTTAGGCCCCTAAGGGGCCCAGGGCATAAAAGCTTTCAGGTAAAGAAAAATAAATTTAATTAGGAGTCCCTTTTACACTGCCAGATTTTTCGGCAATGTTGGGTTGTTTTGCCGGCAAGCTGCGAGCGTTTAGACACACGGCGGGATTGGTGAGTTGATCCGAGGTGCCCAATTTTCTGCCTCGTAGGGTAAACATATTGGGCGGCCTTCCGCCACGGAAGGGGCTGTTGATGACTTGTGGGAGGAGCTGTTGATGACGCCACACATGCGACCCACTGGTGGTGGATAAACAGGAAACAGCTGATAGCAGGAATGAGCAGCTAGCACTAGTAGCAAGAGGGAAACGCAAACCTGACAGACACCACAGTAAAGATGAGCAACTGGAGAGACAAGGAATTGCACACCTTGTCCTTGCAAATGAAGAGGCCATTAACCGTCAAATGACAGGGATGGTGAAGGACAGGCAGAATTGCCGAAGGACTGATCAGCCACGGCTTCCCTCAGAGTACGTCACTGTTTATGTTACAAGCTGAGCTACACATTTTTTTTACTTGCTCACAAGATCTCTGTTTGTCCTAAACACTTTTTGTGTTGTCCCCAGGACAAAAAGATGTTGGTCAAGCCCTCCTTTTTTAGCCTGCACAAAATGAATGTGATGCAACAGAAAAACATCGGCCACTGCCATTGATGAATATACCTTTTTTGTCGATAGGCCAGTGGCAACAACAAGGCAAACATTGGCAGTTGCCAACGTGCGGCCTATATGTTGGTGCATCCCTAGCAGTAATACATCTGGAGGTAGAGATTTAAGGCTAATCAGATGCCCAACACTGCACAGTGGTTTATAATAATATTATGAGGAAGGACTACTGCTCTGGAAATGATAATAGAGGCAGTCTATTTACTTTTTGTACAGCAGTCACTAGGCAAACAGAGAGAATACAGCATCATGTTATCAAGAAATTTACCTGGAATGTGTGCTTGAGCCATATTTGAGCCAGGTTCAACTTTTTTGGCCAGATGACCCTCTCTACTTTTGCCAGATCCCTCTTTTTCCAGTTATTAATGCACTTTAAAGAAAAAAAAAATCTGTACAGTCAACTACTGCAGTTGAACAATTTAGGAAGAAACTCATGGTTTTGCATTCCTGAACCAAAATAAATTTTTCAGGTGAATACTAGATGGAGAGTTGTGGTTTGTTGTTTGCCATCATAAAACAAATATGGCATTTGTTTGGATTTATAATTTCACTCTCAAACAAATAAACCAACAAATATTCCTTGCGTGACACTCATCCTGAATTTACTCATGAATACTAACAGCAACAGTACTTTTCTTATCAGTGCATAAGAACTGGAGCAACAGAAGGACGGCTTTAACCCTAAAGGTTTTTGCAACCTATCGTCTCAATGAAGATGCTGATTGGACTCAGTACATTTCCCTACTTATTTTTTGCAGGACAGATATTTGAAGCACTCCTGGCTAACAATCCAGGGGTTGATTTCAGACAACAAAAATGCTTCTATCCAAACTTAATTTGCTATGCTCAGCACTACTCCGAACCTCTGACATGCACAATCTCATCTTCTGGTATGCACATGACCTGCATTATATCTCTTTATCTCGGAAGATGCTTTGTTTTCACACACTTATCTGTAGTATTATTGTCACTATGTCCCTGCATTCTTATTACTTAATATTTGTTGTATTTTCTTCAAATAATCTATATCTGTTCTGTTCTTATCTACAGTATATTCTTCTCTGTGCTGCTGCAACAACCCAATTTCCTCACAGGGATCATTAAAGTCTGATCTTATCTAATCAAATTTTTGTTTATTTGCTGTGGAAAATGTGAAAGTTTTGTAGAAGCTCAGAGCGGTGCTGTGCACCGCTCAGAGAAATTAGCAGCCAGTTTCCATTCATTCTCTCGTCTCTAGATAATACTGTCCTGTCCACTTGTTTCTGTCAATGGAGATTTGGTGAGTGAATAACTGTCAGGTGGGTTATTCTACATGGAACTTGTATAAATGATGCTGAAAAGTTACAAAGTTTGTAATTGCAGTTTATGAGTGGCATTTAGAGTGGAGGGAGACGGACGGACAAAGGGAGAATGCCGGAGACAAAGTGAGGTGTAGGCCAGGGACAGACTTGATGGGATTTTAGAAATCTATGAGGCTGATGATGAATGTCTGAAATAGGTTTGTCTGCCCATTGAAAAGCCATTTGTTTTCATTAGCTCCCAATGCTAGGGTAAGTCTGCGGTGAGGGAAGAGGGTGGGTGGCTGAAGCTTATGCTGAGGATAGTCATTATGGGATGGACCATGCTAGCTAAAGGAATTAGCCCAAAGCTGTGTTGGTCCTTGTACCTGCAGCCTGGTGGAGCTCCAGTCCAGTGCTGAGTGGCATTGAGGTGGTCGTCGCTCTTCTGGCTCCAAACTAGACTGTCCTCAATCGATGGTGGCAAGGGAGTGAACCACTCCTGTTCTGTCCCACTCCCAAAAAAGAATTATGTCCCATCCCAATCCCTGAAGAATAACTCATGTCCCATCTCCTTCCTGTGTTGTGTTTTTAAATAAAATAATGTTTGTTCAGATTAGAACTGCATATTCATGTAAAAACTAGGCATACACAATCAATACAGCATAATGCTGAAATAACTCATAACAGCTGAAACAGCCCTATTGTACAGATATTTATTGTTATAATATTTTTATATTATATTTTCATATTATTATTGTAATTTTCTATTCTATATTTATGTTTTTGACTGTTGCAGTACTTTTTATTTCCTCATAAAGGATATTGTATGCACCAAAATCCTAATTGCAAATTCATCGTAAGTGAAATCCTACTCGGTAGTAAATCTCATTCGGATTCTAACTGCTACATCCATGAGGTAAATAACTAGCGCTTAGTCCGTTAGAGAGAACAGAAATTAGCATTACAATAATATTATCTTAACGATCGATTTTACTTTACATGCTTAACATAAAACAACATGCTAATACTCACAGGCATATATTTCCTGTGGTCTGTGACAACGAGCTCTTAGCTGCTAACTTTATATTGTTAGCTCAACATTATTATTATGGTTCTCATCCCGCCCGTGCCCTTTGACTGTCCCAGTTGCTTGATGAGTAATTAAATTGACTCTCATCTTGCAGGGATCTGAAACAAGTTGCGTGACTCACAGGATTCCCCCCCCAAAGATGTCCCTCTGTAGTCCTTGACAGAAAAGTGACAACATTGGTTGATTGTTCCAATTCCTAAAAATGATCCATGTTTACAAAAAAGACTATTGCGCCCCCAAGTTATGTCTGTAGTCTTCCAAAAGCAGTGGCGTAAGTAGAGTGATACTGTAATAGTACTGCCACGCCCCTCAGGGAGATTGGTCCTCACCAAGCGCAGTTTCCTCTCCAAGACTGATAAAGAGATAAATGCAGTTAAAAGATTGGAGTGTGTTTCGTGGTGCGGGGAGAGTTCAGGTTTGCAAACCAAACCCTGCTCCAACCACATTTAAAAACAAACAAACAAAAAAAGGTAAACTTGTGTAAACTTTTGTGTAAAAATGTTCACCAACATATTTTTGGGTCCATGTCATTGGTCCGACAGCCCATTAGTTTGACATCTCGTTAGTCCAACTGTCCGTGGTGCTGAACTGCTCCCGGCGGGCGATTTCTGCCTTGATGGTGCGTCGCAACCGGCTCTGGGTCAGCTGGGAAAGGCTTGAGGTGAAGCAGCCTCACGGCTTATGTGTTTGTCACTTTCTTTTTCATTTTAACCCACACCATGATCTTTTCCTGACCCTAACCAAGTGGTTTTTGTGCCTAAACCTAACCAGACCTTAACCACAGGGCATCATGATGATTTCGGAACGGACTTTGGAACAATGGCTTTAATATGGTCGGAACAATGGGATGTCGGAACAATGGGCAGTTCCCCATATTTCTATGCATATGCTGTATGAAATGTTAGAGGACTTTTAATCTAAAATTATGACGTTTACGCGTGCGTGCACACACAGACACACAAACTCAGAGTGAAGTCAGACAGCAGCAGAGAGGCCGCGGTGCAGATGAAGGGAATATAACTTCAAGATTACTCTAGTTGACGACAGCTACGCTTGTTACTGTGAATAAGTGCAATAAAACCTCTGCCAGCCAAGCCAATACTTTATCAAATGTGATCAGCATGTAGAAAGACATATTTCAATCTGCTCTGTCCACAGTCTCTCATTCACCACTATTATGATTTACGATCACAGTGGACACAAGCACATTGCACTCGGGTGCTAACAGCAAAGTGTTAAAGACAAGCTAAAATGAAAGCTGTCTGTATGTAGGCTAACACTTTATATTAAAATGTACCTGAGGCATCTAACCTGCAGACAGTGAGTCTTCTAAGAAGAGGGTAACAGCAGTAACAGCGCCAGGTCACCATCGTTTGGGCATCCCTCCTCCTCTTTCAGCTCTCTCCAGCGTGTGAAAGCCGGGCCAATATTAATCCTTGTTTGAGCTCTTGTTTTATCGCTCTCCCATTTTATTTTCTTTATCTCCTCGGACAACACCTTCACCTTCATCCTTTTCTTTGTCACTTCAGCCATGACAACCACGTCTACTTTGTTCACCTCGGTTCGGCTACGCTATTCTAAAGAGAGGAGGGGCATATGATGAGGAGGGGGATATGACGTATGCCGTAAAGCAGCCAAATTTTGTAGTTTTTTTTGTGTCTGGGTTCCTACCTGAACCCTGAAACTGCATAGTGCCAGTGCAAGTGAAACAGATGCTCTCAAGCAATGATGGTGTCATCCAACCTATTGTCAGTTGATGTACCATTACAAGAATCTTGGATATATATTTTGAGGGCTCAAAAACCCCATTATGTTGCTTTAAGCTAAAAAACATCAACTTTTGCTGTTAAAGTATATAAAAAATTTCAAATAAAATGAAAATGAATTTTGGCAGATGTGTTGTAGTACAGCTTCTGGGTTTTGGACACCGTTGTCCCCCTATTCTCTACCCAAAATGGGTCTGTTGCCATTGCATTCCATTTTGCAAGGGAGTTAGTTAGTTGATCACTGGTAGACTTACTCAGTTTGCATCTTAACGCCTGGCATCAGAGGCTGCAATCTGGAAATCCATCGGTTAAAAAAAAAAAAAAAAAATCCTTTACCTCTGGAGGCACTGCCCGGTAGATTTTTGACTAACGGAAGTGCAGGGGACTCGTGGATCGCTCACATCTTTCACTTCCAGCGGTGCCCCCAGTGTTACATCTATAACTTGGAGCTAAAAAAGGCGCGGCAGTCCTTTTTCTCTGAGATTATCAACAAAAATAACAACAATGCACGGACTCTATTTACTGTAGTTGACAGACTGACAAACCCATCAGCGTCAGTCCCTCCTGAACTGCTATCCACCAAGGCATGCAATGACTTTGCTTCTTTTTTCACAGACAAGGTTTTAAAGATAAGACAGACAGTCTGTAACTCCAACACAGTGGCTATTTCACCTGTGCCAAATAAGATTACTCCAGTTAATTTGGCACTTTTTCACCCATTAAATCATGCTACTTTGACAGACATAGTTAGAAACCTTAGGTCCACTACCTGCTGCCTTGACACTCTGCCTACAAGCTTTTTTAAAGATGTTTTTAACTGCATAGCATCAGATATACTACAGATAGTCAACTGTTCTCTTCAGTCAGGCCTTTTCCCAACGGCCCTGAAGACTGCAGTCATTAAACCTCTCTTAAAAAAGCCTAATCTGGATGCCTCAGTAATAAATAACTACAGGCCCATATCAAACCTACCATTTTTAGGAAAGATAATTGAAAAGGTTGTTTTTCAGCAACTTAACACCTTCTTGGAGCAAAACAATTCCTTTGATGCCTTTCAGTCTGGATTTCGAGCACATCACAGCACTGAGACTGCACTTGTAAAAGTTTTAAACGACATTCATCTGAGCAGTGATGCATCAAAGATTTCGGTTCTGGTATTACTGGACCTCAGTGCTGCATTCGACACAGTTGACCATAAGATACTGCTCGACAGATTAGAAAAGTTTGTGGGACTTTCTGGCACTGTGCTAAATTGGTTTAAATCTTATTTACACGACAGGGATTTCTTTGTGTCACTTGGCAATTATGAATCTGTGCGAACAAAGATTACATGTGGAGTTCCTCAAGGGTCCATTCTTGGGCCTCTTCTGTTCAACATCTATATGCTCCCTCTTGCTCAGATTATGGAATATCATAACATCTCCTACCATACTTATGCAGATGACACACAACTTTACATAACAGTGTCACCAGATGACTACAGTCCCCTACATCTGCTAAATGAGTGCATTGGCGAAATCAATACGTGGATGTGCCAGAATTTTCTACAACTAAACACAGACAAAACTGAAGTAGTTGTTTTTGGCCCCAAAGAACAAAGATCAATAGTCAGTGCTCACCTTGACGCCTTGACACCTAAACCTACAAATCAAGCCAGAAATCTTGGTGTAGTTCTGGACTCAGACCTAAATTTCAATAGTCACATTAAGACAATTACTAAATTAGCCTACTACCACCTTAAAAACATAGCAAGAATAAAAGAATTTCTGTCTAAACCAGATACAGAAAAACTTGTTCATGCTTTCATTTTCAGCAGGCTGGACTATTGTAACGGTGTCTTCACAGGCCTGAGTAAAAAATCAATCAGACAACTGCAGCTTGTCCAGAACGCTGCTGCCAGAGTCCTCACCAACACCAAGAGAGTGGAGCACATTACACCAGTGCTTAAGTCACTGCACTGGCTTCCTGTGTGTCAAAGGATAGACTTTAAAATCTTGTTACTTGTCTATAAAGCACTAAATGGTCTCGGGCCTAAATACATCTCTGATTTACTTGTACGTTATGAAGCATCCAGACCCCTCAGATCATCTGGAACAGGTTTACTCAGTGTTCCCAGGATCAAAACCAAACACGGTGAAGCAGCCTTCAGTTTCTATGCTCCCCGCCTGTGGAACAAACTTCCAGAATATCTGAGGTCGGCTGAAACTGTCAGCTCATTTAAATCAGGGCTTAAAACATTACTATTTACTGCAGCTTACCAGTGAACTAGATATGTAACTTATTGTTAGGATAATCTGTAGCTATTGTTTTTATATTTGTCTGCTGTTGCTTTATGTTTGCTTTTTAAATGCATTTTCTGCACTGTTTTTAACTATTTATTGTCTTGCTTTTAGCTTTTGTTTTTAATGATCTATTGCTCCTTTAATGTTTTCTCTTGTAAAGCACATTGAATTGCCTTGTGTATGAATGGTGCTATATAAATAAAATTGCCTTGCCTTGCCTTGCCTTACACTCCTACCTGCAACTCGAACCAAATGGCGGAAAAAACGTTGCCGCTAATGCCCTTTTTTTCCTGTCGTGAGGAGTAGAAGGTGTGCTGGAGGATGCACAACGCTTGTAAGTTGTGCTGTTGTCCATGTTTTTCACGTTGACGAGACGGCGTTTTGGGTGGAGCGGTCGCCATGGACGCAGAGCTTGCTGTTTCTGTAGGTACACATTTCCTGGTGACACCTACACATCTCGGCCCCCCCTGTAGTTGTCTTTCACACAGGGCTGCCGACAGATTCTACAATGTAAATTGCAGAATGTGTCTTGAGAGATTACAGAGGCTTTTCTAGCTTGGACCTCCGGGTACGCTACTAAATGCTTTGCGTTGAGGTGATATTTCGGGCTTGAAGGAGACTGCAGAAACTGCAGAGAACGGTGCTCGTAACAGTTCCATCTGGGTGTTTTTTAAATGTAAATATTCCATTCATGGGGCCAAGCAGCGTCGTCTCGCCTGCCTCCATCATGTGACAAAGCCACTTTGGCCACTCTGTGATGCACCACCAAATGTGATTAATCAATGCCAATGTTTATTTTTTCTGATTAAATTATCAAAATTAATGCATTATTTTGACAGCCCTAGTAAATACATTTTCAAATGAATAACAGTACACTTAGACATACAGCACACACAGCAGAAGGGACCTGCTTTCTCTGGAGCTGTACCCACTGATCATTTAACACAAACCTCCCCTCTTCAGCTCCAGCCCCTGATGTAAAGGCTGATTTATAGTTGTAGCCTATGCAAGTGGCCATTATGAGAATTTATATCAGAGATGTATAATGATTTATATTTGTGCAGTGGTGTGTGTGAGTCGCTCTGCAATTACATAACCAAAACGCTAGGTGGTGATAAAGTTTCGGTGAAAGTTTGATTTATTTAGATTTATTTGATTTATAACACAACTAAAACACACAGAAAACATGGCTCATTAGCAACAACACTGAACAAAAGTACAAAATCTGGCTCCATTTTAACTCACACAGTTATCAACAAAACTGTCTTCTGCTGAACGTGTTTCTCCCACAAATCCAACATGCTAATGTTAATAGCATAAGTCTGTGACATTTCCTATTGAATAAGTTAGCCTAGCAACTAGCCAACTTTCTTCTACTCATATCGAGCCAGGCCCACATGCAGCCCCTCTCTCAAATCAGAGAAAGTGGATGAAACACTGGCATCATTCCTGCTGTTTTGTGATGGCTACATGTCTTTTATCAACTACACAGGACGGACCTGACAGTTGATACAGAAACAGTGAGACAAACAGAGAGAGGAAAAAACCGTGTGAGTGTTTCTGCCAACTAAAGCCACGTAAATGACTCTAACTGTAGCAAGAAGCGATCTGTGCAGGTTTTGATGCTAATGCAGTTTGGTACCAAAATGAGCACAATTGCTCTGACCAAACAGATTCAAAATATAGATCTGCACCAGAGGTAAACTGCATCAAGCCTGTACTTGCCCTGGTGTTGGCCTTACAGTTGCATCGAAACACGAACGAGGCTTCACAATCCAATGGGTGATGTCATGGTAGCTATGTCCATTATTTTCACTGTCTATGGTTATATTACAGGTTCAGGAGCATTTTTTGGACATTTGTACTGAGCATTTGGAATACGTGTCTCAACTGGGCTGTTAACTGCAGTTTGCGACACACAGCCTCTTGCCTGTTTATGGCCAGGTCTGTGCGTTGTCATGGAAACCTTGTACACAAACCAACTTGACAACAGTTTGCAAGGCTGGTGTAAAGATTTCTGCCCAAACGTAAAGCCCACATCTCTGGTCGGAAGGAGAAACACACCTTCCTTTAAACATTATGACACACTTAGATATCAACAGGTTTTTGGATATGCACAGATATGCATACGAAATATTGACCTCACAATATCTGGAAGTGTGACTGATAACAGTATTGCAGTAGTGGCATAGCGATGGGGGAACGATATTTTCCCCCTTCGTTTAAAAAAATTTTCATCCACACAACCTTGTTTTACAAAATATCTCCGTCGACACTAGAATGCTAGAATCCAGTACTCCACTAATTTATGGAGCCCTAAAAGCCAATGTATTATCAACAACATGGTCCTGCTAATATTTCACAATAAAAAGCCTCATGTTAACAAATGAAGGGATTCTGTCCACAGAAACTGTCCATGGAAACATGAAGTGCTGAGTTAAAAATAAATACTAATATTCATGTCATGTCTGTGATATACATTTTTGAAACTAGGATAAAAGATGGTACATTGTCAATGTGATTATCAAAACTAATCTATTTTTTGCTGAAAACACACATCACGGGGAAAAAACAGGTGAGCCGCAATTGAGCAGCAGTTGAACCATGTCTGAGCAGCGCTAGGAAGGCAGTGTGACCTGGGGCTGGGGGTTAGCTGTGCAGCTGTGACGCTTACAGACGACGTTACCTTCTTCAGGTAGTTTACATGAGAAATATTCATTTCGAATGAGGGTTTACACAGGAGATCAGTTTAATCGCCTTTATTCGGGTCTGTGCAAGATTTGGGGCAGGGAAGGTTTCTGATTGGATAGGGGGTGGGGCAGATGTTACGTGTTTAAGTTTACCGGAAGAAAACACTGTAGTCCTCGCTCCGGATAACAAGATGCTTGACGACGCCGTTCTTAGTGCCTTTTTCGGGCTTGTTTTGCTTATATTCTTGAAGCAGCAGTACGACAACAACCTTGTTCTGCTAATGCTTCGTCTGTTGAGGAGGAGAAGGGATATAGAAGACCGTGCTTTGGCGAATGGAAACCGGTGAGTGCAACGAGTCTGACTGCTCTATCTCAGCCCGTTGCTATGTGCACTACATCATCGCGCCAGAAGGGCAAGGAAACGAACATGCTTAAAGAGGAATGAGCATTTACATGCACACAAAATTCTTTCATTCGGAATGGCAAACAGAATAAACCACCCCCTTTAATCGGATTTATCAGAATGACCATTTACATGACCACTTTTAATCGGAATGGCCTTTCATTCCGAATGAAAGTGGAATTAAACTGTCCATGTAAATGTACTGATTGTTTCCTTAACGGCCCATTTTACACATCCACACAGATGAACAGTAAAGTTTTGATAAATCTACACCGTGGAAAGCTTAAAAAAATATACATTTTAGTGACCTAAAACTAAAATTACGTGAGGCACAAATGTGGAGGAAAATATGTGTTTACAAAAATATCTAGATACGTATAGACAGGACCTAAAACTGTATTGAAACTTGTCCATTTTTTTACACCTAACAGTTACTGGCTGCCCCCATAGTCTCTGAATGGCTGTGTGAAGTACTTCATTCATTCACATCATTTTAAGACTCTTGATAAATGCAGTGTAGAATAGATGATACAATATGAGTCGTCCCTGACAATAAAGCCCGGCCGTGGTTATACAGTACATACAGTATCAATCTCAACACATCTACACATTCATCTATCAGATCTGCTGGAACATCTCTTATAATATAGCGAGATCTGTAAGTAGGGAATATGAACAGCTCTGGATTGGCCTTTCCCAGTCTGAAAGGGTTTGTTCATGTGGAGCTGAGAGTGGCCAGAATCAATAAGAGAGAAAAATAGGAAAATGACATGGCTCTCTCCAGATGAAAGATCTAATCTCCAATATCCATTTACAGCTCAGGGCCTTGCACTAAAGCAGCAACACTGCATCCCAGTTAGAGCAAAAACACAGATCTCACAGGCAGATCACTGTCCACATTCATCTTCACACACTCTCCTCAACAATGTTGGTGATTCTGAGGCCATGCACTTAAAGCAATTTTCCACTTCTGCTGTTGTCGCTTTTATATTTTTATTTTATAAGCTCTTCATTCCGTCCTCATAATGAGGGGATGGAATGTGACTTGTGGGTGTGGATTTGCATTTGACATAAAGTCGCGTCCTGTTTCCTGATGTAGCTTTCACTTAGACGTGATGACAATTTAATACCCTCAATATAGTAGTCAAACTTAAAGTATTTCATTTTCATTTGCCTCCCATTACATTTATGCCGCTCTTTTTTCTCAGAGCTGAATATTAAAGTTGAATATTGGTGTGTTGCAGGCCTGCTGGGTCACATTAACAAACACTGACATGCATGTATTAAAACCATACAACATTCTGGGCCAAGACTTTTGCTTGCCGTTTGGTTTCTTTCTTTCTCTCTCCTCCTCCCTCTCTTCCTTCTTCATCCTTTCCTTCTGAAGGAGAGGCGCCTTTGTAGTTTCTGTCTGCTCTTATCAGTCCTGGCATGAAGCACTTGCCTCTGCCACTGTCCTCATGTTCTCTGCAAGCTCCCACTTTTGTGTTGCCTAATGAACTCGGACCAAAATTAGACATACTCTTCAACTTTTAAACTGAAGGAGCCCCTTCAATGGTTCCTTTGTGAAGTACTGCCACCGCTGTGAAGGGAGGGTGTGTGACTGAATTTGTGTGTGTGTGTGTGTGTGTGTGTGTGTGTGTGTGTGTGTGTGTGTGTGTGGGTGTGTGTGTGTGTGTGTGTGTGTGTGTGTGTGTGTGTGTGTGTGTCAAAAAGTAGTGGAATGCTGGACTGTTTTATGGTAGACATGAGGAATTTAGGCTTGAGCTTCAGTCAGCCCTCAGGCAACCGGAGGATGTTGTGATCTCCTTCTCTCTTCTCTATCCACACAGACATTCAAGCTTGTGATTTTGAACATCCATTCATGTATTCATTCAATTCTTTTATTTAAATAGTCACTGGTAAAAAACAACTTTTCATGAAGTCCAATAAACAGACTTATTTTTCTTTACATTCTTGCATTTTTGATGGTTTCACTGACTCAGTTGGTCCCAGATCTACCAGTGGGACGGCAGTGTCCATCCACCACTTTGATCAAAACTGAAATGTTTCCAAAATGTGGTGCCATAGAGCTTTGTACAGACAACCACAATCCCCTGAGGATAAATCCTATCCACCTTGTTCCTAGCCCCCATAATACCTTACTTGAATTATAGGCGCAAATTCTAGCTACTGAGAAAGAAAACATGGTTGGAGTTATACCTCAGATGGAATAATGTGAACATACCTCTGGCATTTGACAGCCATGTCAAAGCATTGCTTGTTTTCCTCTTGAACCAAGCATGTTAGCTAACATGCTTGGTTCAAGATTGGTTAAAAGCTTGCCTGGCTCCACTCCACCGTCGGTCACTCTCCATGCTCTCCTTGCTTTCCAACATGTCAACATGTCCGTCAATTTAGCCGAAAACACTGGAAGGGCCATTTTTGCCACAATTTAGAATTTCAGCAGTGCATCATTGGCGACAGCATCCACCATAGAACCACCACAGAACCAACAGTAAGTTTGTTTTCTAACTCGTGTAGCATATGTTCTTCATGTTAGCATATAAGCTAATGTTAGCTAGTTTCATATAGCTACACGAGTTGGAAAACAAATTTACAGAGTGCTGTGGTGGCTCTATGGTGGATACTCTCGTTGTCACCAATGATGCACTGCTGAAATTCTGAATTGCGTCCAAAATGGCCCTTCCAATGTTTCCAGCTAAATTGACGGGCATGTTAGTATGTTGTCAAGCAAGGATGGGACACTAAAAACTCAAAGTACACGTCAAATAAAATTTTATTTTGGTACTTCCAGCGGCCAGCAGTGTGCATTTGCATATTAGCTAAATATTTTGTTTCACCAAGCACATTTAGATTTAACAGTTAACATTTAGATTTAACATTTAGGTTTAACATTTAATATTTAGATTTAACTGTGACATTATATTTAACATATTTCAAATAATGTGACTTAAAAAAAATCACGACACTTTTTTAAACGGTGTTTGAAGCTAAATGTGGCAAAATGTTGCTGTTAATTTCAGTGTGAGCCACTTTACAAGCGGCACCCACTACTCTGATTTAATACTTCTATCCTCTTGAAAGTATTTTGGTTTTATTATTCCTTATGTCATTCTAAACATGTGAAAACATAGTGTATGCATTAGAGTAGAGTGTGCATGAAAATATGAGAAATAGTGCTCCGTATTGATTGAGGAAGGGACAGTACATTTTATTAATATGAGATGATCCGGTGTTAACGTTGTACAGTTCGGGTGGCAACCTATTCCTCTCTATAGGTAGGTGATGAAAACTGTGTCATTGGTGACAGGAACAATCCTCTTTGTTTTGGGTGCATTTTTAACACTGTTGTTGAAGCCACAAATTTAGCTTTAATTTGCTTTGGTAGCAATGTTACAGACATGGACAGCTCAACAGGTACCAGAGTGCTGCAGGGACATTTTAGAAAATGCTAATTTAAGGTTACTTAAATATCTGTTAAAAGCAGAGCAGTATCTGCTAATTGAAGGCAAATTACTTTTAAAACACTAAAGCTAACCATAGACAGGCAATGCTAATAACTAGCGACTTCCGCAGTCTCACTGAAAATTGCAACCATAATCTTTCCACAGTAGTGTCCCCAGGAATAAGGTGGATAGTGTCCCCTGATGTTTCCTTCAGCACCATCATGAGCACGGACGTAATGGGAGAAGGCAGTTTTGGTCCCCTGCACTTTTTACCGCCCAAAAACGATGTTACGCGCTAATAAACTGAGACACGTCGACCACTAGGACCACACGGAAAACAACCGCTCAAACTGAAGCCTGTTTCCCTCTGGAGGGCATGATGAGAACCCCAACAGGGCTCTCAAGTCTCACGCTGGTATTTCTCATGCATAAAAAAAGTTATTATGATAATGCCCACCAAGTTACATGCTAACGTGTTGCAAGAGCCAACAAAAATAAGACACAGCTACCCATCAGCCAATCAAAAAATAACATACAGCTACCTATCAGCCAATCAGAAAATAGCATTGCTGTATCCAGGTAAGATACAGGTGATCTGACTGCAGCAAGAAGAGGGTGCACACACACGGCGGGGGTGCCTTATCACATGTGTACAGTAAGTCATCTCATCATTTGATTTTGTAGCCTACTGAATGAAATTACTTGTTGCACAAAAGGAAAACAATGAGCATTTACTTAACTTAACAGTTTGACAAGACTGCGTAAATTTTAGCCAACAGCATTTAAAATAATGGATTGTTGGTGGCTTAGTGGATTGAGCAGGCACCTATACAGTGCTTTTGCTGCAGCGGCCCAGATTTGACTCTGGCCTGTGGCACCTTGCTGCATGCTACTATATACCTTATACCGTCTCTCCCCCTTTCATGCTTAACTGTCCTGTCAATTAAAGGCAAAATGCCCCCCAAAATTGCATATTTCAGCAGCTATTTTAAACACAAATAATTATTTGAAATTTGAATCTTTTATAAACTTTAATACCCAAGGCCTGCTACATCGGTGCAGTCAACTTTACTAATCTGGTTAAAACAAACTCAGTCCAGCTGCTCGCATTAATGTTGAGCACTTCACATCAGACTTGCCATGAAACATAGCTAGCTTATTTAGCTAACATTAGTTAGCTAGCTAATGCGGAGCATTAAAGTTAGTAATATTATTATGTAGCTTAC
The DNA here is from genome assembly GCA_035609425.1 of Epinephelus awoara. Taxonomy (NCBI): domain Eukaryota; kingdom Metazoa; phylum Chordata; class Actinopteri; order Perciformes; family Serranidae; genus Epinephelus; species Epinephelus awoara. The sequence goes on along the minus strand of CM069294.1, from coordinate 41,552,293 downwards.
TGTCATATTTTGAACTTCATTTTGCTTTGAGGTGTAGGGCACATAGACATATATACTGTACGTAGACGTCGCATTGAGTGGGTTCATATATATATATATATATATATATATATATATATATATATATATATATATACACACGTAGCGTCTGCCAGGACGTGTGGAAAGGATGACGCAGTTATTCGGCAAACCATCGTTTATTACTTGTTATAACAGTACAGATTCCTGTTGGCCATACCCACGCCAAAACAACCAACAAACAAGAACTCAGCTGTAATACATACATATATATATACATACATACATACATACATATATATCTGCACTACCGTTCTCTAGCTGATGTAAGGTGAATTACTCCTGTGTGGGATCAATAAAGTTCTTATCTTAGCCATCTGAGAAGATCAAATACATTGTTTTTGGTGCCTAACTGTTTCCCAAGTATATTAGCGCATGTGTGAATGAATGGCTCAGCGCTCGATGCGGCATCTACGTATATATGTCTATGGTAGGGCAGATATTCATTAATTCAAGCTTTATTTTAACTCGAAATTACACCAAGGGACACCCCTTATTTCCAGTATCGTCAAGTTATATTAGGGCACTGTTCAAGCAATAGTTAATAGCAATGCCCTTGTCCTTGAGGTGCTTCAAACTGCAGTGGCCGATGCAAAAAACATGAATGGCCCTATCAAAAGCTAGTGTTTGGTGTGTCCTTTCTGGGCTTCTGTAGAGACATGGCAGTGCAACATGGCAATCTCAATAGCCCCCTATGTGGATAGAAACAGCTCATTCTACGATAAGGCAAACACACTTGTTATTTTCAGGTGGTTATACCCTACAGAAAACATACTTATTTTATTTTATTCTATTTCTGCCAGTATATCCTCCTAAATCCTACACATGGGACCTGTAAATCATTTCAAACCTGAAATCATGGATTACCAGAACCATCCAGCATGCCATTAACACACACACTCCAGCCTGTCTAGAAACGGAAACAGCAGCATACAGTGTACGAAGAGGCAAAAGCTAAATTGCAATGCACACGTTAAGGAGCTGTTTGGTTCACATTTCACTGGAGTTGTACCTTGTATGATTTCATGTTACAAATAAATGACTGATTGATTGATTGATTGTTAGTATGCTAATGTTTTTAGCTAACAAGTTCACAGAGGCTAGTATGGCTGGAGACCCTTAAAACAAATTTTTACTACATACTAATTCTGTACAGTAAGTACTACAAACTAAATATCATTCGTGCACAAAGAAACAAACATACAGTACCTTACCATTTTATAAATGAAAATATGCGATATGTGCAACGTCCTGCACCATTTGTGACTTTTAAACTTTAATATTTATATAAATATTTCCCAAAATCTCTTTGAAACAGTGTCACCACCATGCACAATTTGGTTTAACTTTTTTTCTGCTGTGAACAGCTTCTCCATTTATTTTGCATCATGGGAGAAGCTGTATTTAGCGTGTACTGTATACTGTGTGGAATGAGTATACCTAATTTTGACTCTCTTCTAGTATGAACACACTACATACTGTAAACCTGTAATTGGCAAAATTGGTGTTACAAGGTCTCTGCTTGAAAACAGAAGAACACTCCCTTATTGATTCACTCATTCATCCTTAATATTATGCTTTATTTTTCATGGTCTAATTAATTTCTCTTCTTTTGCTCCATGATTCCCATCCTAGCTTTTTTTTTGCTCTCTCCCCTCCCTAGCAGTCACGCCTCACCCCTCTATGCAGGGAGGATGGAGGAGAATAAGGGAGGAGGAGGAGGAGGAGGAGGAGGAGAAGAGGCAAAGGGAGGGAGAGGAGGAGGATTATAAATCAAGGTAAACGGTGGCTGTTTAACCCCTGCTATGATGTCATTTCCAACAGAGCAGCGACATGCTGGCTTCCTCTCCTCTCCTCTTTTCAAAGCCCTACTGTACACTGCGCTTGCTACCATGCATGTCACCTTTGTGTAGCTGCCTATGCCCACACACACACACACACACACACACACACACACACACACACACACACACACACACACACACACACACACACACACACACAGCTCCCTACATACTACTCCCTATGCACTTGACATGTGGCTATTAAGGCAGGCTGGGGGCATATTGGGGATAAGAGGAGGGGGAGTGCCGACAACTTACAGCTGCAGTGAGAGGAGAAGTATACACACACACACACACACACACACACACACACACACACACTATAGGGGGTGAGAAAAGTAATCAAAATACAACATGCACATACATTTGTGTACTTTTAATACACATGTGATTCTCTTGAATAGAGCACATGTATGCATTAGGGGTGTAAAACTACACATAATTGTATACTGTTCAGTATGAGGCTTATGGTTTGGTACACAATACAAACTGAATGATATGTTAAACTATCCTATTACATCTGGAAAATAAAATATACAGCTTAAACTGTTCTTAATGTAATGTTCTCAGTGCCACTGCACTCAACAAGCAGCCCATATGACGGAAGAGGCAACATGCTGTCTGACCCCCCATCCCCAAACCAAAACATTCTACTCCAGTGAGACACACTGGGAGGCAGCTACGCTAAGCTAGGACCAAATGGACCTCTATGCTGCCCCACCACATTTACCAGGCAATCGCGGTGCACCGAGCTTCAGAGAGCTGGGGATGAGAACAGGTGGGTGGACAAGTGTCAGATCTGTGCAGAGCCCCAGAACAAAAACATGGACACATCACAGACAGTATGATATTAACATGCAAAACACAAGTTTCACTATCAGTGGTTTGGGTGACATAAGAAGTATTTTCAAAACTAGTAAAGTCACTGTTTCAACATGACACGCAGCATGTGATGTCATGGCACATGTAAATATACTACTTATTGCAGTTTGAGCGAAGTTTTGAAATACTGATATCCAGTGTATTGATATCGTGATGAAGATAAATTTTTGATATTTTGTGCACCCCTACACTACATGCTAATGTTATCGCCACAGCATCTGGGCAGGGGCAGGACAAGCAGGGACTCTCTCTCATTCTCTCATTTACAGTTTTACCATATGGATGATCTTTGGTAAACTTTCCTTCACTACACTGACATCCATAAGCCTGCAGACAAACAAATATTTACAGCTGCTGGTAGAAATATGAGGAGAAACCTTCACTCCATCATTAAGGATAGTAACATGATGTGCTTTAGACTCGGAATTGGATTAAATAAGACACTTTAATGGATTCTGTGTGCATAAACATAACAAGGCTAAACGTGAAGTTTGTTATTGATTATGCCTAATATGTTTCTGTGTCATTAAGGGAGTGTCAGATGTGTTAAAGCCTATTATTATTATGCAGGACTGCATAAATTATTAAAGCAATGCAGGTTGGAAATGCTCTCAACTAGTGCTGAGGCATTGTAAGGCATGGTTTACTAAATTTATCATAATCTGGCATTAGTGGCATTATTGTTCTGTAGAAAGTGTATATGTTGAAGGTAATAGGTACCAATATGAGAAAAATGGATATTAGCATAGACAGAATAGAATAGATAGACCTTTATTGTCATCATTCAACAGCACTGTCTCTGTGATCATTGGTGTTTCCACATGAAGCTTCCAGTCAGTCAAAAGTGTTTCCACCCACAAAGAAATCCCAAAGTCCGACACTTGTATTATCATCCTGAGCATGACCTAAACGCAGGCATGTTAGTGGGCAGAAGTGATGTAAAGTGGGCAGAAGACCCACTTTACATCACACTGACATGCCTGCCAATCATATGGCAGCAAAGAGCAGTGACTGATGTGGGAAAGTGCGAGGTGTGAATGTCATGACTGACTGATGTCAGCCATCAGTTTAACCTTTTTTTCTGGTGGAAGTACCAACCCAATGGCTTTTCCCTGCATGAGGTCTCCACCAATCCACTTCTACGGAAAGACAAGGAAGGGAGGAGGGGAGGAGACATGGGAGTGAGGAATCCTATTGAGACTTGATTAGTGTGTTGGTGTGTGTGTGTGTCCTAGTGGAAGACTGATGTGTACTTGAGATGGTATGTGCTTTGCCCTCAGGTCAATGACATTTAAAAAACCGGAGAGTGAAAAAAAAGATAGAGGCAGGGTGTGTGTGTGTGTGTGTGTGTGTGTGTGTGTGTGTGTGTGTGTATTCCCATAGAATTAGGCTGGAGGCCCACCCTGCCACTATTCTGTAACAGCATGACGAGGTTGTGTATGGTAATTAGAATCAGGTTACTATAACCTTAATAGACAACCAAAGAACAAATGAATGGCACTTCATGTGAGTACCCTAGTCGCACTTTTTCAAACAAAACATCCAGAGTTATCACCAGTTGTAATACTTGTGTTATTTGGTATGGTTGCATACAAATACTGCACAGATTATTTTATGATAAAGTCATATTACCAGTGCTGGTTAGCATGACTGATAATAAATTTACTGAGGCCTTTGTGCCTGTTTTTCTGGTTCATGTGTGTTGCAGGCAGCACGGTGGTGCAGTGGTTAGCATTGTTGCCTCACAGCAAGAGGGTTCCTTGTTCGAACCCAGGGGGGGGGGGTTCAAGCCCAGAGTGGGGGAGCCCTTCTGTGTGGAGTTTGCATGTTCTCCCTGGTGACTCTAAATTGGCTGCAAGTGTGAATGTGAGCGTGAATGGTTGTCTGTCTCTGTGTTAGCTCTGCGATAGATTGGCGACCTGTCCAGGGTGTACCCCGCCTCTCGCCCAATGTCAGCTGGGATAGGCTCCAGGCTAAAAAATAATTATTTATGTAGGCCTAACACAATTTCAGATTACTGTTGCACAATAACAATATTCAGGGAGTGGTGGTTTGTGTTCATTAAACGTGGATTTGAACTTGACCGTCAGTGAATTGTCAAATCACTACAGGTTGACAACTACACTCTTTTTCTTTTGACATTTAAGTGAGTGTCTGGCTGCATTTATCTTACTAACAATGTCTGCCAAATAGACCCTTTTAGGACATATGTCACAATGGCGTGATTGACGTGATGACTCGCCACCACAGGGTTGTGGGCTACATAGGGGTCCTTAAATGTCACCTTGTTGTGTTATTGGGAGCCAGAACAGAAGGAGTCATGGCTCAAAACTTAAATTTCTTTGCATACCAGCTGCCACTGCCTATCAACCAAAACAAAGACATCTATGGTTAAATGTGAAGAGGTGTGTGTGTGTTTGGATAAACGAATGGTACATTTTGAAAGCGTTATGAATTTACGAATGGTCCAGTTTGTGCCAGAGTGCACTTGGAACTAGTATTTCTGAATGAATCACGTGTATCATCTCCCTCCATTGTCTAAAACAAACCAACAGAACTTGCTAGCTAGCGCTAACTAATGTCTGTGGAGAATTGTTTTGCCTCCAGCTAAGCCCCAACCACCAAAAAACATCATACTGTTTACTAACTGTAAACGGGTCTGTTAACACCATGTTCACCTGCTCCACCGTCAGATGCTGGACCTGCTGCTCCATATTCCTCCACCTGTTGTGGTCACTTGTACATATATTGCAGGACCTTGATTTGTCTCACTCTAACTCATTCTCTTTCCAGTGAAGGTTTCCAATGTCTCTTACTGCATTAGCAGCTTGGCATAAAGTTTATGATATTTTATAGGTAATATTTTGAGTAATTGTAGCTATTTTTCTCATATACACAGATTGCCATTACATATAAACATGCAAGACACATTTGTGTACCAGTAAATCTGTCCGTAAGACACTGTCACTCAAGTGGTCTCACCCTTAAATATGCTTAACTTTAAGCATATTAAAAGTTAAACAGGTTAGGTTTTTTTTGTACCAAACATGTTTATTTCTGTTTATTTATGTCGATGGGGCTTCAGAGTTTGGCTCAAGTGGCCACTAGAGGAACTGCAGTTTGTGACATTCCTGTGTTGGCTTACTTTTCAGCCATGAAGGTTGCTGCTTGGACCGCACTTAAGTTGAAAACGCACAGGCACCAGAGCAGCGCGACACATCATGTCAGGTGCCGCCCCTAGCACACACTAGATGTGACGTACTGCAGCACGTCAACAGACGAGCTACTTTTACTGAAAGATCTGTTACGGTTTGGCTTGATAACCACGGGACCCAAGTAGCAAGAGACAGGCGAAGTGAAAGTTCTACACACTTTATTACAAACCCCGCTTAACACAAAATATGGCTGCAAGCCGCTAAATACAAAAACTGTTTTAGCGACAGAACTGCTGCCCGGTGGTGGCTGGAGGCGAGGGCTCCGGAGAACCAAGAGCGGCGAGGCAGTACACTACAAAAACAGAGACAAAAGCACAAGTCAGTGGGGTTGATCCACGAGAGAAAAAGGCAAAAATACTCACAAGACGACAAAAGGTTCTAACGAGAGATGCACTACCGAACGAGACGGAATTATCTGGCACCGGAGTGGAGTCATCACCAGGCTTATGTGTAGGTCAGCCCCGCCTCCTTCACAAACCAGCCCTGCAGGTCCAGGAAACAGGAAAACAAACGGCAAAAACACCCGAGCCGCCACCAATACGTGCATCAAAAAACAGACCATAACAAGATCTATACATCTTCCACCTATGAATTAGCATGAAATCATGTGTGGACAGCCCCTAATTACACTTGATTTCTCACCTGAAAAGCAAAACTGCACATTTTAGAGTGGCCTTTTATTGTGGCCAGTCTAAGGCACACCTGTGCAATAATCATGCTGTCTAATCAGCATCTTGAAATGCCACACCTGTGAGGTGGGATGGATTATCTCGGCAAAGGAGAGGTGCTCACTAACACAGATTTAGACAGATTTGTGAACAATACTTGTGAGAAATGGTCTTTTGTGTATATATAGGAAATGTTTTAGATCTTTGAATTCAGCTCATGAAAAATGGGAGCAAAAACAAAAGTGTTGCGTTTATATTTTTGTTCAGTATACATTACAGGAAAAAAGCATCCAGTTTTATTTTCCTGGCGTGTGTGCTGTTGATGCGCTGATAATGCTGACATTACCTCGTGGACTTGGGCAGATGGCGCAATCACTTTATGCTACTATTCTAAAAATCCTCTGGTGACATCAGTTCAGATGATAGTGTGATATTCAGCGAAAGCGCTAATTACAGACATTTCTCGGTGTTCAGTGATACTGTTGTTAAGTACTTGTGTACCAATGTTTAAATGTTTTCAATTAATATTTGAATGTTTTTCAGTCATTTGATTATTCTGTTAGTTTGAATGGCAACATTTGCCAAGGACTTTGGATTACCTCAGTTCCATTTACTCCATGATCATCTTAAAAAGTCATTTATTGTGGTATTAGAATTTGTAATATCACTGGAATTGTTTCCAGTGTAAATAACATGATTTAAGAGTTTTGTTGGCTCAAGTATTATTTTCCCTATAATTAATACAGAGCGCTAATTCTAGCATGAATGTGATATTGTTACTTGCTTAAAGCAAAATCTGACATTAGTGGAGTGGCACTGAACAAATGGAGATATACTGGTGCGCCTACAACCTTTTGGTGGACTCAGGCTGTCTGAAGAGCAGGGGTGAAAAAAATTACAAAGGGCACCAGCTGAATGTGGTTGGGCACCAGTGCATGGAAAGTTCTCTATCATGTAAGACAGTCAGCCATGCCACTGCATCATGATACTTTCCTCTGGAAGGGCACCTTTCAGTGCACTGCATCACATTCTCTCCACTGGAAAGAGACCCTAGATGAAACTGTATTGTGTTTTTTTCCATTTACAAGGCACCCTCCACTACATATCAACGTTTTCTCCACTGGAAGGGCATCCTAGAGGGCACTGGATTGTGTTTTCTCCATTTACAGGGCACCTGTTAGTGCACTTCATCAGATTTTTGTCACTGGAGGGGTGGCTTTTAGTGAACCCAATCACAATTTTTCCACTGGAAGGGCATCCTAGAATATATTTGATCATATTTTCTCAACTAGAATGGCCCCTAAGAGGGAAAAAGATCATGTTTTCTTCACTGTAAAGGTTACTTAAAAGGAACTGCATGTTTTCTCCATGTTAAGGTCACCCTTTAGTGCACTTCATCACATTTTCTACACCAGAAGGGAACTGCACTGAGTTTTTTCATGTCAAGGTCACCCTTTACAATATCATGTCTTCCTGCACCTTGGGTGAATGCCCCTCCCCTGAGTCCACCATTTGTTCTGTGCATTGGTTTTTGGAATATACTGTAATGTTGGACTTGTCAAGGACTTTTCTTGAGCTTACCAGTGATTTGCAGGTACATCATTATGGGGAAAATCAAGAAAGTGTTTCCATTAAGTGTCTAACTTCCCAGATGTTTCTAAACTTTTCTATAAAACCCTCATTTTCAGTATTTATTTGGTTGTCTTTCATTCTTAATCTCTGTCATTCTGTCTCTACAGAAGGATACTACTACCACCGCTGCCAGGGGCATGGAGTACACACAAACACACACAGTATGGACAACATACACAGGCCGTTGCTACACACATTCCCTGGCTGGGCTTGATGAATGGGCCTAGTTTAAATTATTTTGTGCAGATCTCATTTAGGCCCTTGAAGAAGAGATCCAGCCTGTTTATTCATTTCACATTTGCACCCGGGCTTCAATATCTCTGTCTATGCCTGCAAAGGATTTACCCTCCTCCCATCCAAGAGGAAAAAAAAAAGCCTGTAAAGAAAAGACAGAAAGAGACAGAGAGACAGGGAGGGAGAGAGAAAAAAGCAATTTACACAATGTACATAAAATGATGCGCTCAGAGTTTGATAACCTGCATAAATTATAGAGTATAATTAAATATTATACCCCGTGAATCACCAAGGAGAGAGGATGGTGGGAGAACAGACAAGAGGATAAAAGCAGGGAGTGGGGAGAGAAAGTGAAAGAGAGAGGAAGAGAGAGAAAAAACAAAAGATGGCGAAGAGGAGAGGAAGAGAAGAGAGCATTGGTGCTAGGCCTGGATCTCATAATTGTTTTTATTGATTATTTCTTAAGGTGAAATGGTTTTAAGATAGATAAGAACAGGGAGTCAGGTGAGGGAAGGGCAGAAACCAGGGCGATGGAATTTCTATGAAAGAAATGTCTCTTTTTTCAAAAAAGAAAAAAAAAAAGAATCAAGGCGGCTTTTTGGCATTGTCAGATTGCCTCAGTGGTGGCCCATATAAATTAAATGGAATATTAAAAATTTAAATTGTTCGGCAAAGGGTAGGCGTGGAGGCCGTTTCTGGTGAGCGCACAATTGACCCAAAAATATATTCAAATTAGCATAGCTAAACAGTGTCTGCTCACTGAGGGAGGGAGGGGGGTGTTTGTGTGTATAAGTGTGTGTGTGTGTGTGCAGAAGAACATGGACATATTTGTTCACTCTCTTGTTCTTCTTTGACCCCACAAGAGAGAGAGAGAGAGAGAGACAAGGAGATAAGAAGAAGAAGAAGAACGTAATATAAAAAGAGAAAGAGAATATATGCAGTGTAACAGCTGTCATTAGTCTGTATGTGGGATAGAGCTGGGTCAAGACAGAGGCTTTACTGATACGCTGTATACTTCACAAGTTACTGTACTATTGGGACGGCTGGAATAGGGAGACTGAAAGCTGTAGCATATGACAATATAAATTTTTAGACATATTAATTATAATATATATCATCTTGATAGTCTGGAAGCCAAACCACACAGGTTGTAATGAAGAGACACATGATGAATAACATGGCCAAAGGACTACAGCCATGCCAACTTCTCTGCAAGGCTGTACTTAGGCACCGTGGTGCTTTGAGCTTAATGTAAACATGATTACAATGACAGTGATCACATACTAATGTTTAGCAGGTATATATAGCAAGTTTTCCATCATTAACATGTTAGCATGCAAAAGTTGACCAATGATCAATTGTCATTAGTCTTTAGTGTTGCGGGTATTTGTACATTAACAAAGGTTTTGGAAAAGTTTTGGCTCAGATGAAAAGTCTGGGAATCATCAGACTTGTGACAGTTTATCACGAATGGAACATGAAATTTATGGCAGCCAATCCAATAACTGTCAAGATATTCCACTCTGGAACAGAACTGTCAATGTCATGGTGGTACCCAAAAAAAAGTCAGGGGGTCACAAAAGTCTAAAGAGCCCCATTCCCACCAAGCAGGACAGTGCAGCTCAGTTCAGTAGCTTTTTTTTTTTGTTTCCACTGTGAAAAGTTGTGAATGGCACCAATGGCACCATTGCCTACTGTCCCTGTCTTTGGTCACCCCTCTGTTTGCATATCTAGCACACAGTTCCAGTACTGAAAGGTGGAGCTAGAAACTCTGCAGTCCGTTGATTGGTCAGTCTCGCTCAGGGCTGAGTTGTGGCTGGTTTGGAAGCTTATGTAACCACTGTTCATACTGTGGCAAGTCTTACATATGTAAGTAAACTATAACTATAAGATGAAATGATGTTTTGCTGCCTCTCACAGCAGCTGTAGTCCGAGAAAAAAAATAACTTAATTTTAAGTTAAAGTTTTAAAGTGAAAGTTTACTTGTAATGTTCCTCAGTGCATGAGATGATGACGTGAATCCATCAGCACTACTAAGGAACAGTGCACCAAAAAATGAAAATTCAGCCATTATCTACTCACCCATATGCCGAGGGAGGCTCAGGTGAAGTTTTAGAGTCCTCACATCCCTTGCGGAGATCCCAGAGGAGAGTGGATAGCAACACAACTCCACCTAATGCAGGCTGACGGCGCCCCAGATTCAAACATCCAAAAACACATAATTGAAACCACAAAATATCTTCATACTGCTCGTTTGTATTGATCCAAGTGTCCAAGTCCAAGTGGCAAGGGACATCTGGAGCTTTTTTCACCAACCAATAAGCTAATAGATAGGAATGTAGCCAAGCTGAGTTAACGTAAATACCTGATAGCTAATGTCTTCAGCTTTTCCACTGTGGAAAATAACATGTGAAAATGTAGCAACCGCACTACTGATTTGACATATGTCTGTGCATGCACCATATTGGAGCTGTCTAGTAAACAAATACAATGTGTATTGACAAATGGAGACTTCTTTACAAAATCAACTGTGACTCATAGATTCTGAACAGATTTCTATGAAATTTGGTTTGCTGTAAACATGAGAAATTAAACTTAATACTGTTTACTTATTCAAATTAAATTTATTCAGCTCAATGCCAGAACATTAACCTCAGAAGCCACAACTTCCTCTGGGACATGCAGGGTCTGATCTATGAATAGGCCACATAAAGTGTAAACTATTTTGAATTTAAGCTTTTGTTGTTTCCCCACTAACACAAGCAGTCAGACAAGATTAAAGTTCATGCCCTGTCTAACTCCCTTATGGCATCTTCATGACCTCAGCAATGAAGTTGTGGAGTACAGTATAATGTTAGTATAGCAGATATGAATGATGACCAAAACTATAAAAATAAATTGCAACAAACTGGAATTCATCTTCAAGTTTAAATGTTTTAGAACAGATACTGCCCAGCATTATGTTAATATATGTATTAACATTGCCATGTTAATTTGATTTGCCCGCTATGAATCAACAATCGCTTTAACACTATAACGCAGTTCATTAAAGCCTTTGCATTCTGAGCACAGCAGGTGATGTGGACTGAACTGGTTATTTAGCATGAGCAGTAATAGTCAGCAGCTGAACACACAAACTTCATCAAGTGGCAGCCGATCTGAGCACAGCAATGAAAACTCCACTGCACCAGTGATGGAGAAAATAAGGAGAATTTTCAGCATTAAAACGACAGTATGGGCATGCCAACTGTTAGAAAGAAATCACACAAAAATCCCCAAAGATCATTTACCAAGGTAACAACAATAGAAACAACAGCAAAAAAAAATAAATACTAAAGTACTCTTTTCTGGACTTCCTGGACTTCCTTAGTCTTTATTATTTTTGAAATAGTAAGTAATATGACCTCTGTGAGCCTCAAGGAATTATTCAAATTAAAGTTCAAGTGTGTAATAGGGGAACTTTAGGAAATATAGAAATTAAGGGGGATTTAGTGCATCCAGAGGTGAGGAGCCAAATTAGCCGCAGAGGTCTCTTCCTCTCAAAAAGAAACACACTAGGTGACTTAAACCGGTAAAAACACTGAATTCAAACAGTTTCACATTAAAAATCAGTGTTTCTCCCACCCTGTTTGGCAGCCCAGGACCTACAGATGTGTCCTCACCTATTTTCTCTGTTAACGTAATATATGCTCACTTTATTTCTTAGCCAGACACTCAGGAGTTTTTTACATGGCATTCCCTCCTCTTCAAAACAAATGAGTCCAGTGATTTAAACTGGTAAAAACACTGAATAGAGCAGTTTCACATCACAAATCTGTGTTTTTCTGACACTGATTGGCATGTCCGAGATGGGCCTCTAGCCCCGCACCTGCTAATGTGTACTCTTTTTTTCTAAGATAACTTAAGATCCACAAATTCAGGAGGTTTTTATCAGAAGCCGAATTATCTCTTCCAAATCATTGAGGAGGGGCTTCTAACTATGTGGCTGACATAAAAAGGTGAATAACCCTATCTAGAGCCGGTGTTTGGTTTATCCATTCTGGGCTACTGTAGAAACATGGCGGTAAACATGATGATCTCTGTCAATGACAACCATAGATTTTGATAGATACCGGCCACCAAGATGGTGCCTATTCATTCCAAGAGAGTTGCACGCCTGGCGCACATACCAAAAAGTTTTCTAGCTTCCAGTTTTACTTCCGCGGTATGGGGCTCACTGAATATGCGCAGTAGTGTTTCTCCTGCTGGCCCTGCTTGCGAGCTCCTGCTCGGCTCAAAGCCTTTCCATCATGATGACATAACTGATTTTTTAATCACATTTCTCAGCTTGAGGGAAGTTGTACAAATATAAAACTACCATGGCAAAACATTTCATGTTAGAATGAGTCATAATTGATCCAAAATCACACAGTATCTACAGGTTTATATAGACATCTCTCTTATAATGGTGGCCTATTGGGACAATGGTTTTTTGTCCACAGGGGATTTTTTTGCTGCAATACCACGAGTCGCCACTGGGAAAAATTGAATGCAAGGTTGAGCAGTGTTCCTGGGGGCCTGATGAGGATCAGCTTCCTATGTAGGTATAAACAACTTATTCAATGTAATGAAAACACAGCAATCCTTATTTAATACACCCCCCTAAATCCTACAAACTGTACCTTTAAGTCACCTGAGAAAATAATGACAGTACATAGTTTTTAGTTACTCTCTAACATTTCCCCCACAGCCGATACAAATATTTCACAAACAAATCTCATCAAAGAAGCTGGAGTTCAAAGTGCACTATTCTTGAATGATGGCTCCTTTTAAATCTCCATTGACATGTAAGTGATGGTTGATAACAAACAGAGAGATGACAGCACAGGACCAGTATGCGCTGAGCAAACTACAGTCTTTAGCTTTCAAGTAAAAACACACCATCTAACGACCACTCCATCTTTGTCTCTCTCCCTCTCTCGCCCATTGTTTATTCAAATTTTACAGATGGGGTACTTTTTCCAGTTCAGCACCTTCACCAGTTTTGTGAGAGAACGGCATTATGCCTGTGTTATTATGCAATTCATCACCAATAATAGATTTGTTTACGGGGGCCCCCGTCTCTCGCCCGCTCTCAGCGCTGCATTTTCAAAATAATAATAATAATACATAGTGTATAATGACGGTAATGGTACGAAGGCTTTGATAATAGATGTGCTGGGAGGGATAAGGGAGCCCTGATCAGCCTGGGTCTCAGCTCAATTGTCTTCAAAGCACTGTTTAATGTAGAATAGGCATCCTGGGAGATTGTCTCGAAACCAAGAAAAAGGTGGGTGTACGGATAAGAGAAATGAACGCACCGATGGGAGTATGCACGCACACACACAGCACACGCGCAAGCACACACACAAGCAGACATACACTACATACTCAAATAAGCTCTCACACAACCACCCACTGGTGCGTCTCTCCTCAGAGGGCTCTCTGGTGTAAATGTGTTAAAACTCTCCCTTGGTCTTTGGCTTCTGCTGAATAAATCTGTGTTTTAGTCTTCACTTTAGCACTTTAAACTCGGGGTATTTCCAGCATGTTTTCTCTCTGCTTCCTCCTGGGCTTTAACTGAGATCTCAAGCTGCCGACGGATATAGCAGCACTAGTTTTGTGAGTGTGCGGCGGTACATGTAGGTGAGAATGTTTTATTACTTCCCTCAGGAAAAGTACACTTCAATCACTTACTTTTTCATATTTAAGCAATAATATGACAGTTGAAAAATATGTTTTTAACTTTCATTATCACCTGCTCTAATTCTTAGATTGAAGATGAATTATGAATATCTCATCCTCTAGCCTCCAATTTAAACAAGCATTATTGAGAAAAGGCAACAAAGAAAAAAAAAAGATTACGGGTAGCAAAGGAAGAAGAACCAGTTACAGGCTCTACAGAGAAAACTACTTTGTATAAGAACAACTTTTTAATGATTTTAAATAGATTATGTTTCTAGAGTATTTAAGAAATACATGTATTACATTACGATTGCTCTGATGAAGGAAAGAAAAAAAAAAGCTGAGCTTAATAACATGGCAGAAACTCAAAAACTCAACAAACCTCAGTAGTTTATTTCCACACTGGTGCCATCTGAGGTCACGTTGAGAGAGGAACCTTCATTCAGAATTCAACATATGTTCTTTTCAGTCTGCATGAATGAGTACTGGCTACATATCAGATGCAGTAAACTCCTTAATACACCCAAACACTGATTTTTATTGAGGCTGGCTGTGTCAGTTCTGCTCTAGCCACGCAGGAGTGTATCCACAATCATTCCAGTGTTGTATCAGGTGCATACTGAGTTGATGTTGAAGCATTGTAGCTGTATTCAATAAACCTTTTTGGGAGCAACGACTCAGTGTACGGGCACCTTTTCCTTTTCTATTTTTCTTTTCCTGTATTCAACCCAGTAAAATGACTGTGTATAATGTGAAAGTGTCTTATGAGTGCACAGAGAATTAACACCCCACTATGCAGCTCTACCAGACCATTCTTATTCTGAAGTCATCAAATACCACCACTTTGTCAGTGATTTCAGCGTCAAAGACCAATGCCAGAAGCCACCTTTTGTAGTGGTATGATATGCCCATGGGTGGCATCAGCTCATGACGTGGCCAGACGACACCTTGCACAGCAGCTTCATACACCACAGGACAGCGTCAGTTTGAAACACGGCTGGTAACGAGGTAATAGAAAGCGCTGCAAAGTCCCTATGGTGGGTGGGAGTGGTGGTTGATGGAACCCTGGCCCTTCACCTGGGGGCCTGGTGTTCGCTTTACCATATGAATGTAGAGCCAAACCATGATGAGTAATTCTAAACCTAACCACGTGCTTTAACAGCATGATATGTAGACATGAAAGTCCACTGACGAAGCCCCGTTTTTATGCTCCCTCGTAGCTAAAACCTGATTAATGCAGCCTTAATTAAAAACTAAATTAGCGCAGCTTAAAAATATTTTATTCCAAAATTTTGTGGAGTAAAACCAAGCAACTGTTACGAGATCCTGATCTCGTAATTACGAGATCTTTTCCTGTAATTAAGAGATCTTTTCTCATAATTACGTGTCTAATTTTTTTTTTTTTAACCAGTGAAGGCAATGCGCTTCCGTAGAAAATAGTTCCAGGTCACGCAAGTTGGATCAAATGAAAAATCGAAATCAAATTTCAATCGTGGTCCATTTTTCGATTTGCTATTTTTGATGTGAGCATAAAATCAAGAATAAGAAAAACAATTTTTTGTATTTTTGAATTTGATTATCAAACAAATATTGAAAAAAAACAACAACATTTTTTTGTTTTTTGATTTTAAATTGAAAATGGAATGAACGAATGCTACATGGACCATAAAGCACATCACTTTTTGGCTTTTGTTATTACGGGTCTAGTGGTTAGTGTGTTTTAACTGTTAATGCTGAAGCATTGCAATTTACAGAATATTGATATTAATGAAAATCTTCCTTGCGTCCATAATTTTTCATAGGTAGCTTATTTATGCTCATACCACTGAATCTATTTCAAATGTTTTCATCAGGTCACATTGCATATCTCTTATCTATTCTGAAGCATGGGGGCATTTTTGTTTTTACAATGTTCTAAAATGATTGAAATAAATTGAAATAGCTCTGTAACTTATATAACCTTGGTTACATTGTAGTGTACACTTAGTACACATTATATTTTTGTGGATTATTTTTATCATTAAAGTCACCATACTAATTTATGTTGTTACAGAATACTGTGGAAACATGATTATTTTAGTGGAAATATTTGACTGACTTCTGCTGTGTCACCTGACATCGCTGTGCCTTGGTCATCACACCGCAAAGACAACAGCTGACAGCCAACCAGCACATACTTCCTGTGCCTTAATGAGACTCTCCACTCCACACCAGCAGATGGCAGTAGTCTGTTTTCTTAATTCAAAAAGGGAAACTGGAAGACTGTCTTGACACTAGTTTGCCAATTAGCACAATCCAATATTGAAAGAACAGAGTGTATTTACCATGTGCCAGTGAACAATAACAAAATCCATCATGAAACGTTTCCGCTGAAGAGCTCAATGGCAAAAGAAAAATAATCTTACCTTATATAAAGAGATTGTTTTGATCTCACTTCCTCTTTACCAGAGCCCTTTGTTTACTTTCCTCGCTTCTCTTTATCTTCTCTTCTCGCTGAACTGAACTGCCAACTGACGGGCTCTGCTGTCGCCGTAACCAATTCCACATGCTGAATCAGCCAAAAAACAAAACAAAAAAACAGCCAACGGGGGCCAACAAGGGGCAGTGGTGCAGGACACACCGCACTGACTAGTGTGACAAACGCTCAGCGACAGCCAACCGTTGTTGGCTATATGTGTAAGGGGCTTAACAATAATATTTGTCATACGATCTTTAACCTCACAGACACTTTTAAGGAGTTGAAATTAATTTTTGTAGTGATTGCAGTGGTGAAATGTAGCTACTTAAATTTACTCAGTTACTGTACTTTAGTACAATTGTGAGGAATCTGAGCTTTATTTGGGTATTTCATGCTACTTTATACTGATGCTACATTTCAGAGGAAAATGTTGTACTTCGTGTGTCTTTATTTATCTGACAGCTATCATCACTAATTACTTTGAGAAGTGAGGTAATAAATCAGTGTGTTCCTGTATCAGCTTTCATATGACTACAATAAAAATAAATTGCGAAGGACACACACAAACACACAGTGTTGTGCTACACTGTGACATATTTTATGGCATGCTCATCACCTCTTCATCCACATGACTGAGTCCTCTCACCCTTGTGTGTGTGTGTGTGTTTGTGTGTGTGTGTGTGTGTGTGTGTGTGCATACTGCGTGCATGGTTTTCCCTCTTTTAGATGAATCTGG
Organism: Epinephelus awoara; assembly: GCA_035609425.1. Classification (NCBI taxonomy): domain Eukaryota; kingdom Metazoa; phylum Chordata; class Actinopteri; order Perciformes; family Serranidae; genus Epinephelus; species Epinephelus awoara. Next base: position 41,534,843 of record CM069294.1, on the reverse strand, counting down.
GTAAGTAAATTCAGATATGTCTTCTGTGGTATATATTGTGAAGTTACAGGCGTACATTAAACACACCCTGCTATGTTCACATGCCTGCACGATTATGAGAAAAAAATCATGCATGCAGAGAAAGGACAGATGAGCAGAGCAATGTAGGACAGGTATGGCCCATTATGACATGTGATAGGAAAGCACACACACACACACACACACACACACACACACACACACACACACACACACACACACACACGCACACACACACACTCCATATGTCGCCAGGTGTGGCTGTCACCCTCTCCTGCCCTGTGCACCACTATAATCAATTTAACAGGATAGTTTCATCATCAAATATCCAAATGATGATTGCTTACTTTACCTAATCTCCTAATGCCAGTGACCTCTAAATGCGTGGAGGGTAATCATGTTTTCCTGCTTGTTGCTATACTCATGTACATGTGTGCTTCAAACTGCCTGGATGGGTACGGGTAGCCTGTTTTATTTTGGTAAAACACTGGGGAATGCTGAAGCACCGCAGAATGCCTCTTGTAATCAAATTTCTTTATGTGTGTTAGTGTGTGTGTGCTCTTTTTTCTGCTGTTTGTGATTGGCGTTGAATGCAAAGTGACTGTCAGTGATCCTCATGAATGCCGAAGTAGCTCATTGACTGTGAACTGGGTCTTGTTAGCAGTTGGGTAAGCAGGAATAGAAATATAAGCACTTAGACTATTTATTCATGCCGACTGCCTTCCCCTGGCTTTTTGAAGGTAAAGAGGAGTGTTTTGTGTGTGTGCGTGTGTGTGTGTGTGTGGTTTTATATGTGTCTGTCTCTTTGCATGCGTATAAGAGAGAGGAAGAAAAAGAGAAAGCTAGAGACTGACTAAGATGACAATGTGATAGTAGTGGCGGTGTGAAGTTTTTGCCATTTAATCAGTGGTCTCTTGCCTTGGAAACAGTTTTGCAGGTGAGGACAGTAACTGATTTTCTATCTTCATTGAAGTTTCATAAGATTTGATGCATTTTTATTTAATTAAGAAATTATGCACTAAATAGCAACAATTATATATTTAACAAAAACATAATACTGTAGGCTTGGTTTGGTTTTATTTTATAAGTTGGCTTTGGGTCTTCTGACATGTGGTCCTGGTACTTGTTCAGAGTAATTCCATTGAGACCCATGTTTGTGGTGCACTGATATGTAGCCTAAATGCGAATCATAACTAAATAGCACTGGAAATTGACAGAGTTAACTCTAATTGTCTACCAGATCAGTTTGATTTCATAATACTGAGAGTTAAATTGCATAACTTCTGGGCGCAGAGTAGGCAGTCTGTTACAGCAGCTCTGTTCCTTGTTTTCGGACTTTTGCCTTGTTTACGCTATTGCCAATTTCAAGCACTTTATGTAAGCTTGTTTGTACTGGTGCAGTGTATTCAGTTCTCAGGAAGTTTTCTCTTGTGCACAAGTTACCTGGAGACTTTAGCCCCTTTCCCATTGCACAAAAAAACCCATTTAAACCCACTAATATCTGGCTTTTGTGTGTAATGGGAAAAGTTAGAATCAGAATTTATACCTGGGTCAGATGACTTTGCAATAGTCACAGGTATTTATTGGCTACTGAGCTGACACAGTCCCAACCTGTGTGCTTGACAGAATGTGTGGGTCCACACCCATCATGTCTACCCTCATTCCCACCTCTGCTGGGGTCTCTGCTCTCCTCCACACAATAGAAACCAGACCAGCAAGAAAATGGTTTGCAGCAGTCTTTCAGCGCCTCTTCAGTATTTCCATGAGGTTGAGAAAGGTGCCTAACCTATAGGACTTCCTGCATTGTTCCAGTGCTGTGTAAGGACATCCTAGCACCATCATTGGCTATAGACCTGTGGCACTTTTGCCATGTCATGAGGACCTTTGTGGGGCTGGTTCCGTGGTACCTGAGGTCCCTGTGAATTGCTATTCTGGGCCTACTGCAGTTTGTATACTGGTCACACACTGGAGCAGAGGATGCTATCATCTTTCTGACACTCAAGGCCCCCCTGCACCTGGAGAAGCAGGGAAAAAGAAGCATTGAAAAGCTTCTGGCAATCCAACTGTACTCTGACATTGCATCTGGATCAATGTCAGTTGAACATACTGAAGGCACTACTCTACCCTGCCTGCCCGCACATTGCAACAGAGACTCTTAACTCTGAAGGTGCAGATGTTTCTTTGCATCATTGGTAAAGAGGAAATCCAGCAAGAGCTGGATGGAGCAGTGAGTAACAACCCCACCTATATTCACGTACAGTGGAATCGCAAAACAGATCTTGGGTTTAGGTAAATGCCCATATGGGTTATGCACCCTCTTTAAGGATACTTCACCGAAAGTGTTTGGTGGCAGCTTTAGGCTTTTCTTTACTTACTTCTCTCTGTTTTTTGTTTCCATTTCTGATGACTTCCTTCAGTCTAAAGTCTGTAAAATAACACATTGGTTATTTTAATCACTACCATATATGCATACACATTTCCAGTTGGCACTCTAATCGTCATCATCATAAGCTACCCAACTTTGCTTGGAAAGAAAAAAAAAATACATATCAAATATCTCTGTGCACCGTGCACAGGTGTGCACGCGAGACCAGCGAAAGCACGTGAACACACATGAACACGGTGCCCATGTCTCACGGTCTCGCACAAGCGCACACACGTGAGCTTGTGCACAGAGAGGCAGTTAGAGCTACAGGCTACAATGAGGCTAAAAACAGAGTTCAAATGACGTTTTTCCAAACAACTTTTTATGTCGGGGCTTCAGGACACTTGGATCACTACGGACAAGCAGTATGAAGATATTTTGTGGTTTCAATTATGTGTTTTTGGATGTTTGAATCTGGGGTGCCATAAGCCTCCATTAGGTGGAGTTGCGTTGCTACCCACTCTCCCCTGGGATCTCTGCAAGTGATGTGAGGACTCTAAAACTTCACCTGAGCCTCCTTCGGCATATGGGTGAGTAGATAATGGCTGAATTTTCATTTTTTGGTGCACTATCCCTTTAATAATATTAACTCACTTTCTAAAACTGCATAATAATCCAGATTTCTTGCCTTGGCGATAAAAGGGTGGTGGGACGTTGGATCCCATGGGTAGTTGCTGTCCTGATTTAGGCCTCTCGGGCAGTGATACACAACTTAATAGTAAGCTTTGTCTACTTATTAATACACGGCTTATTTATGACATTGAGTGAAAACTGAAAATTATTTTACTTGTTTTTACATTGTTGGGATGTGTTCTGGCAGTTTTCCACCCAGGAGTGTATAACTAAGAGTTAAGTCAGAGATACTTAAAGTTGTCCTGTGAAGTTCTTGGAATCACTACTTCAGTGTTTTTAACTCAAATGCATAGTGTTGATCCTTGAGACCTAAAAAAATGCATTTCCCTCCTCTTGAAACATATGCAAAGACAGTTTATTGAAATATTTTTTAACGCTCATTGTTTACATCCACATTTGCTAGCCTGCAGTCTCCTTCACTTCCTTTGCAGGTGCATTGTTAGTCTTCTTTGGGCAGACACGTATTTTTCACCTGCCTGCTTGTGCTACACTGGAATATTGTTTGCCATGTGTGGCATGTGGTTGTTTAATGTGCAAAGTATCCCTTTCAGAACTTTTCAGCTGTAGATTCAAACATCCAGCTAAATGTGCTAAGGTTTTAGTATCTCAGTGTTCCACACTTAGTTTTAGAATGAGCTCAGTAAATGACATGGGGTTGATAAGCTGAGTTAAAAAAAAAGTAAGTTGGTTTTCAAAGTGCTCACAGCAATTAAATCTCCTCCTCATGCTGTATACAGTACAATTCTTTGTTGTGACACTGGTGGGTTTTGTCATTCAGAGTCACACGGGTATGTGACATCCTTTTCTAGTTGGGATCAAGCACAATGTGCAAAGAGAGGAAGAGAAATGGAGAGAGAGAGAGAGAGAGAATTGTAGCAGGGAATGTGTGTTCATACGCATGTGTGAACGTACCAGTGAATATAAGTGTTTTTTTTTGTCTAAGTGAGTTCGTAGGGTGAAGTGGGTTATAGAGGCAAGAAAGAGAAAGGGAATCCTTTTATGCATTATCAAATGTTTCCCTTTAGAAATTCAACACTCTTTTCAATATTGAGTCTAAAAAGAATGTGCTCAAGACTTTACCCTGCCTGCTAGAATTAGTCGGAGGACCATTTTTAGTCATAAATTATGCATTGAAACAAAGAGATAGTCTCTTTTTTTGTTCTCTCAGCGTACGGGCCCGAGCAAACGCCTTTTAAAAATCTTTAAAATTGTCCATTCAACTCAAAGTTACTGAGTGTAGCAAAAATGTCGAAGACATAAAGTCGGGGGAAGATTGAATAAAATAATGCGGGGGGACAGATTAGTCATGGAGTTGAGCCCACACGCTCTTTCAGCCGCCGCACAATGCCACTTTTTATAAGCGGCCCCCATCTCCACAAAGGCTGCGTTCAATATATCGAGGATGATACATGGTCAGACGTGTAATCTCTCTTTGATTCTCTGCTCTCATTCATCCCACAACCTTTTCAGCCCTGACACTGATGAGCTACTGGGCTCGATCACACACACGCATACACAGACAGACACACACTGTCAGACGTGCACACTCACAAGACGTGCAAACGTAAATGTACGTATGTGTCTACACTCTTGCACTGACGAATGTACATGCGCTTACATACTTTCACACACACTCATGCTGTTACATGGTTACACATACACAAGTGCACAACACACCCGCGTGCACACGCACACACACACACACACACACACACACACACACACACACACACACACACACACACACACACAGCCAGTACTTCCTGGTCTTAAGAGTTCATTACAGCCACAGCCAGTCCTGGCATCTCTATTGCAGCTCCACAGTCTCTCTGTGGTTTTATTGACCAGAATGTTCAGGTGGTACAGAGCCAGCTATTGTTGTAGGATAATGGCACTCAGTGTGATGTTAGGAGGCAGTGTGAAGTCGTGGAGGTTTAGAATTATAAACGATATTGGATTTTTCATATTGTGAAAATGTTAAGGTTCCCTTCTTGGCCAAATAACTTGGGATTGACTGATCTACCTGTGGGTGAGCTGCATTTCACTGGGGATATGTCATGGAATTTGCACGTCCTCATTCTGATACAGTTAAACTTACCTTCTCTTAAACCCAGCCCAACCCTCTTAGTGGTGTCACTGCTATTAAATATTAGCTGAAAGTGATGGTCCTAAGGGCCCATGCTATCTTTGGAAAACTATTTATTTGGTGTTTTTAAAAAAGTGACAATTAGCTATTGTACATGGCTCAGTTGACAAGGGTAAAAATGTGCATTTATTCCAGATTGCTTCTGTAATCTGTCCTTGACATACAGAATGTGGAATCAGGTAAGACGGTTGTTCCCAACCCTTTTGACTTGCAACCCCTTAACACAAAAGCATGTCTATTTAGGACCTCTTAAACAGTGGGCATTATGCCATTGTTTGCTACCAGGCCCACAGCTTGATAATCAGGTTGAATCAACATTTTGTGTTATTTCATTCATTCAGCCTGACACCAGTTCATGTTAGACAGACTTGTGGTGGGAGGAGGGTATTTTTTCTTACAGCAGTGAGTGGCTAACATGGAAGTTGTAGTCGGGCTTGTTAGTAGCAGCAGACTTATAGTCCCTTTCCACCAAAATTAGTGCATGTACAGGGGGTTTTTAAACATGGGAAACCCCATTAAAAATAGGCTATAGACTCCTTTACCATTGCCATTAGAGTCGAGTACATGGCTGTGCAGCAGATGAGCATACCTTTTTGTTTTTTTGTTTTGTTTTGGGGTTTTTTCTTAGTAGTGTTTCACCTTGGATGTCACAGGTAGTCAAAAAACAGCTTAGTAAACAGTAGAAAGCAGCATGAAGGCAAGTGAAAATGTTATAGTGGTTACTTTTTTATAGATCTCTTACTTACTAAGTCCCTTTTTTATCTTGGTGCGACTAATTTGGATTAACGTTTGAGCACTGCTTGGTCAGAGACAGGCGTATTTTGTGGTGGTGTATCATTGCATTTCGCCAGTAAAGGGGCTAAAATTAGCGTGTTGTATTTTCATCACTGCAGTGGGTTTAAAGTGCAGTGGGAGAGGGGCTTTAATGTGTTGTTTTGTTTTTTAATTGTTGCAAATTTTCATGATTGTAGCCAGATAGCTGGCTAGCTATATCAGAAGATGAAGTCCCCATTTTTTTTTATTTCTGTAAGGAGTTTACTTGTCATTGTCTGAGACAAAGTGCCATCCAGAGGCAATGTCAGTGTCTAGCTACAGGGGCTCCAGACCTGAGTATTTTCTCATAAGCCCTGAGTTTTTTAGGCCCACTTTTATTTGCCATTGTTTGGGATCCTTGATTTGCAATCATAGCAGCCCAGATTATTATGGGATGGATTCAAATGTAGCAGATTTGTCAGCTAAACACTCATTCTGTGAACTCTACTCCAGCATAGTATATCAAAAATAGGGTTGAAGATTAGTAATGCTGTTTATGTCAAATTACTACAACGCCTGTTTTATGTAGTTTAAATATATCAGAGAATGTTGCCTCTTTTTGGCGGCAGGAGTGAAAATGACTCATCCATAACATTTGTTGTGTTATAGTTTCAGAATGATGAGGACAAGTTGCGTAATAATTAGATACAAAATAGGATGTAGGCCTTACAGGATGACTGTTTTCCCAGGCAACTACCAGGGTTTTCCGGAATATTGTACAGATTTTTAGGCATTTTATTATATAGAATGGCTTGAAAAATAGTGCACATAGCTGCCATAAATGGGAAAAATATCCCAAGGAGCATGACCCCAGACCCCCTTTGTTCGGGCTGAATCTCAAATGTTACTACTGCACTTGCTATTAGAAACTTTAGTTTTATTTTTTCCAAATATTTTTGGTTTTTTTTTTTGCCTTTATTAGATAGGATAAGTATAGCGTGAAAGGGTGAGAGAGAGAGGGGGGAATGACATGTGGCAAGGGGCTGTGGGTTGGAATCAAACCCTTAGCCGCTGCGGCAAGGACACAGCCTTTGTACACAGGGCACCTACTATACCAGGTGAGCTGGTGGGCACCCCAACCTTTGTGATTTTAATAAAGTTAAACAATTGCTTTGTGAACCTATGAAAAACTGCAGCTTCTGGGAAAATTACCCAGCGTATGAGATTGGTTTGTATAAAATACCGTTGTTATCTAAATGTGGAGTGAACCACACAACATACTGATTAAGTTGTGTCTTAAGGTATGATTTATACTTATTGGGTCTCATTCATGAAAAGTGAGTAAATCTGTGTGTCGATTTGCACATAAAAGCCTACTCTACTAAAAACCTGCTCTGGATTCAGGAACGCCGCGGGAAACTCAGATTTGATGGTAAACACGTGTGTATGATCATGAATGCCAATCCATCGTAAAGTGACAGCGTGCTCCCGGTAATCAGCAATTAGCATAAATCCCCGCCCATGAATAGCCAATGACCACCATATAAGGAGGTGTAGGTGCATCCTGTCGACCTGTCAGTCATGGCGCAAAGAAAGAAAGAAAGAGAGATTTTTTTCTGAAGCGGATATCGAAATAATTTTGGGTGAAGTGGACAACATGTGGAAAACATTTTATTTTCTTCAGTTAGTGGTGGTGTGACAGGGACAGGCAAAGCGAAGGCCTGGAGGGAGGTAACAGATGCTGTTAATGTTGTCTCCGTGGTACAAAGAACCATGTCAGAGGTGAAGCGTAAATGGTTTGATATGAAACTGGAGGCAAAGAAACGCATAAGCACACACACAAAAATACAGCGGTCACCAAACAAACAGAAGATTCATTTGTGGGGTTTTGAATGAAGTGGGAACAGGAAACCAGAGATGTTTTGTGCGTAATGGATAAACTAAATCAGTGATCGCTGTCGGAATGTAGAGCTATTTAACATTTATTTTATCAAATGATACTGATAACATATAGCCTACAGCAGTCTGTATGCATCGTCCTCAAATTATTTGAATCTTAATAGCCTAAAGCTCCGTTTGATACAACGTAAATTAATCATTATCAAATCAGATTTACTCATTCAAACGATCGTCCTCCTTCCACCTGCTGCCCCTGCTGAACCCAGGCATCGAGGCCGAAGAGGCTGTGATCCGGCTGTCCTTACGGATATTTTTATTATCATCATTCAACGTGTAGAAAGAACGTGTAATCTATTGAGTCGATTTACGTAGATAATTCACAATCATGAACCTAATCTGGATCTTAAACCTGCTAATTGCCAAATAATTTAACTAAATGTGTTATATTTTTAATATTTTGTCATGTTTAGATTACGTGTTTCAAAGGCATCTGTGTATTGTGTACATAACAGAGCGCAATACGAATTAAAGTTGTCATTTTCAATAGTGAAAAGCAATATTTATGTGCTTTACTACATTTACACAAGCACTACGAGTGGTCAGGAGCAGGAGTAGATTTTGTTAGTAGCTACGAAAAGATCGGAGCTACTAAAATATTGATGAATGCGGACATGTGCGTAAATTTCCGTCTGCGAACAGTTTACACACAAATTCCTTCTGCTCACGTTTCATGAATGAGACCCAAAGTGTTTTCTTACTTCTGGAACAAACCGGAAGTTCACTTAAGCTCTTTATTTGAAATGCTGAACATATCTGAGCTGTGGGCAGTGATTTAGAGGTCTGGAACAAGGCTCACCAGCTCAACCGAAGATTGAGTTTCCCCTCTGAGTTTGTTTTTATCATTTATTGAGGTTTAAAGAGGTGAAATTGTTTCACAATTTCTGATTTATTTATTTTCTGCTTTTATATCCTGTTCATCAACATCTTGTAGTCCCTCAGATTTTTCTTGCAACCCTTTGGAGTGTCCTGACCCACATTTTGAAAACCAGTGAGGTAACAAGTGGAGAGAAAGAGGACATAAAGATGAGATGATATGAGGAAAGGAGCAGACAAAAAGCCTCTTTAACAGTGGTCTTTGTTACCATCACATACAATATGCTGACCAATCACAATCAGCCAAATTCCACAGCTCCCCCACAACCACACTGAATGACGCTCCCTAAATATTACAACTGCCTCATGTCTCAGGGTGACTGGAAGATCCTGCATGCCCCCAGTGTACACATAGCACACATGAAGTGGCAAACATGCAGAAATACACATATGGACACACACACACCACAGTCCATACACACATACTTCCACACCTAGACACATACTGTACATTTGCCACACATGGCCATTTACCTCCTCCAAGCTATTCATTTTACAAATTCCATAACCTCTTAGAATTTCTTCATGTGAAGAAGATTGCTGCCTGGTCTCAGATTCATTATGGTGATTGAATTCCCTTCAATAGAAAACTTTTTAGTGAGAGAGAGAGAGAGAGAGAGAGAGAGAGAGAGAGAGAGAGAGAGAGAGAGGGAGTAAGAGACTGAATGGGAGCGAGAAAGAGACAGAGACAGAAGAAACATAAAGAAAGAGAGAGAGACAATCAGAGGAACAGACAGAGAGTGAGCAGTCTGTCTTGCCTGACTGAAAACTGAAGGCAACAGGGCTAAAAGCTCGTCTGGGTGCTGAGAAACAAAAATGCAGTATTTTTCACCTCCGCTCACCTCTCTGCTTCCATCTTCATTTTCATTTGGTTACTTTTAACTCCATCCTCCTGCTTGTTTTTCAGGATCAAATGTGAAACAAATGCAGTCAGTACAGACTTCTCTTATTTTGGGTTCCCTTAAAAGCTTAGATTTGGGGGTTTTTCAAGCCTGTACAACACTCAAAGGCCTTGTGTTTGTTAGTTGTGAGTCCCTGTGATCATTCCACTTCTCCAAACAGGCCAACAAGTGGTTCCCTCATACTGAAACAAAAACAAAATCCTCATTGCTCTCTGCAAAAACACAAATTCAGCCTGAGCTAACATGCTTCAACAATCTGAGTTAGCCAAATCAGGTAAGTGTTGTCATCTTAGTAGTCTTGTGTAGGTTTATTTTTTGTTACGGCAACAAAACTAACCTACATGCAAAAGAAAACTGTCTAAGGAGGAGGAAGAACTTCACCATTTAACATCTAAACTGACGTAATAGTACTTGCACTATTTGTGTTAAGCAGGATTTAGCCTACGCACATCACCTATGCTGTTGTAAGCATTTAAACTTGTGCGGTGGTGTGTCCGTGTCACTCTGCAGTTACACCTACAGAACACTAGTTGCCGGCAGAGGTTTCTGTGAAGTGCTGTAAAGTTTAGTTGATTTAAACACACATTAAATTTGGCTTAATAGAGACAATTTCAAACATAAGTAGACATATTGGCTTCACCAAAACACGCAAAATTCACAGACAAAGCACTTGTCTTTATCTGGACACATTTTCCCCACAGATGCAACATGCTAATGTTATTAGCACAAGCCTATGGCATTTTGCATTGTATAAATTAGCCTAGCAGCTAGCGATCTTTTCTTCTTCTCCTATATACCAGGGGCAACAGCAACATTTAACACAGGTAACAGATCATAATTTGGCTTAATAGAGACAATTTCAAACATAAGTACACAAATTGGCTTCACCAAAACTCACAAGGTTCACTGACAAAACAACTGTCTTATACTAAACACGTTTTCCAAACAAATGTAACATACTAATGTTATTAGCACAAGCCTATGGCATTTCACATTGTATAGATTAGCCTAGCGACGAGCAGAGATATCCTCTGCTCATATAAAGCCAGGATAAATCCCAAAGTATAAATCACTCAAGGATAAATCACACACAAGATGGGGCTGTCAGAACAAACTTCGCTATTCGAAAAACAATTCGAATTATTGTAAAAATACGCATATTCAAAATTGGAAACTAAGGTTTGAATATTTTGAAAAAAAAACAAACAAAAAAAAACGGCGCTCTACCTTGCATTAAGTGATGTTTTGGGGGAAATACATGACTGTCAGAGAAGCCCCGTTTACAAACAGACCTACAATCCATCTCCTCTCCTCTCTCTCTTCTCAGCGGAGGGCGCCCTGTCAGCTCTGCGCTGACAGTGACAGGGCGCATTTCTTTGATCCGAAGTGACACAGCCCGTTTGCTCATGCTTCAGGGTCGTTTAATAGAGTAATTACAAATAAATATTGTTTTAATGTGTAACTACTGAAATGTTCACAAGAGCTTTCATAAATTCCTACAATGTTGCGGCACTGCCGCCTTTGCAGGTTAAAAGTTAATGACAGCGACTTGAAGTGAGGAGGAGCAACACGTCTCCGGCTTGTCGGTGGTGTCGGTACCGACACCACTGCGCAGCTGGAGACGCTCACTTTTGCATATGATGCAAAATATTAAAATAACGTCATTATAACACAAAAATATAAAAATGCAGTGGTAGGCCTAGGCTATAGCCTATACCAAGGAAATTTTTTTTAATATTATTTGAATTTTTAACATAAAAAACATTAAAAATTCGAATCTGATTTTGGGGGAAGATTGACAGCCCTAACACAAGACTTAAAATGCTATTTTAGTGGAGGCTTTACTGTCTTCACAATTTATTGTTTTTTATCTGTGGAATAAAAGTAAATAAAAGCTTTTTTTCCACTGAGGGAAATGGCTTCAGCTGTGTCACTGTGACATGTAGTTACATTTCTGGGGAGGTTCACGTCAGGTTATGGTGTAGGTTACAGCGTACGCTCTATGTCGATGCAGAGCCTACGCTGTAGCTACAGCGTTGATCCAATGCAGAAGTATAAATTCCGCATTAGGCTGTTCATTGTGCTGACTAGCTAATTAACTATCTTTGCTGCAAACTGACATAAGCGGTGCAGTTTCGGATGTGTGTTTTGATTGTCATGAGATTTGATGCAGATCTTCACATGCATCCCCTCAGGATGAACTACAATAATATTTGCGATCCCTTTCCATGTAGTGCCATCATCAGGTCAGAATTTACTTTTGTCAGTACTCTGGTTTATGACCAGATACTTGCAAAACTAATGTCATTCCCATTTGCTCAGCTGTACTTTGTGTTTAGTGCTCATATCCTGTTAGCATGTCAGTGAATAATGAATATCCACTAATAGGGAACACGAGCTAAGATCAGACTGTCACAAGACAGGTTAGTTTATCCTACTGATTATGTGTTGTTGCAATATATATACTGTTACAGAGAAAAACATACAATTTACAGTAATGCCAGTTTATGGAAATAGTGGATTTGAATTTTTATTTTTCATTTTTTTTGCCTTGGCCAAAGATGTTCTCATATAACATGTTCTCATCCCAATTCTTCACATACCAACGTTTAGTCGTTGGCCGTTTCCATCTAAATATGACGCTCTAAGTACCCCTCCTGTGTCAGTTTTGCATGTTCTGGGATGATGTTTAAATTTATGCTCATTACATGCATTGTGTCTTTTCAAAATACCCTTCCATTTTCACAGAAAATGTATAGTTTCTGCTGGTTAAAAGCACAAAGACTTTTTCAAAATTAACTTACAAAGTAGGTAAAACACTGAACTTCAGGGCTTACTTCCTTAAGTTTAGGCAATAAAAATACATGGTCAGGTTCTGAAAATAAAAAAAAAAACATACTTTGGCTTAAAATAATGATTTGTTACAAAGGTAATGTAACCTCAAGTGAAATATGTCACTAGCACAACATGATACACATACCAGCGTACTATGTTGATATTACAATGATTGGTTTTGCATGGGACACCAACAGTGGACTCCTGGGAGTAAGCCCAGAGTTTGTTTTACCCACTTGCACTATGAGGACTTTGTTGTTCTTTATACTGCACAGTTGCCTGCAGCATCAGAAACTGATACCCCTCCCAGTGCGTGTCATACTAAGGGTGCCTCTGTGTCCACTGCAAGGGCCACTAAACAAGCATTGGTATTTGACGTGTTGGAAGTGAGCCCGGGGGCTGTCGTCCCAGACAGACAGTACACACCAGTGCAATCACAGAGGTACATGAGAAGATGCAAACCACTGTCAGATAACATTTATGAAGATAGCATTTGTAATTTTGTAAGTGTACAGACAGCTTGATGGTTGTGCTTTTTTTAACATATACTTTGGGCACCTTTACCTTCATTAGATAGCGTGCAGAGCTAATAGAAAATGAGGGTGGAGAAAGAGAGAGCATGACAGTAACAAAAATCCATGGTTGGGTTCTAATCATTGATGTTACGTTCACTAGGTTACCACGAGTCCAAAAATGCATTTTTGTTAGGCATCTTTTACAGTGTAGTCACATTAGAAAGGGCTCACCTCATGGCCAGTATGGACAGGAAGAATGATTACAGAGACCAGTCAATCTCTCAATGTGCATATGGGCATGTGAGAATCGTAGTACGATGGACTTGAAAATACAAGACCATCCTTTAAATCGAGGCCTTGTTTATAATGGCTCACATACATAATTAGTATACATATGTAATTTTGCTTTTCTCTGACTCTGGTTTTCTCTTTCTATCTGTCTCTGTCTCTCTCTCGCCATCCCTCCCTCTTTCCCTTTCCTTTTTTACACCAGTAGCACCTGGACCTGCACTATTCATCATGCGGATGACTCGGAACATGAATTAGTTTTCTTTTTTTCTTTTTTTTTTACAGTGGAAGATGAGAGGGCCAGATGGCATAGAATAAAAAAAAAGGCTGGAAATAAAAAAAGAGAGGGAAGCATGGATAGAGGGAGGAAAGGAGTTAAGGAAGGAGGGATGGAGTAGAGGACGACATAATTTAGCTTTTTTTTGCCACTATATCGTCTTCTGCTCTTTACACTCTGTCTTCTATGTTATCATAGAGGGCACATGGTAGTGTTGGATTAAGGTCTTGGATTTTTTACGCCATCACGCTCTGCAGTAGAGCTTTTCACATGACCTCCATTGTCGTTTCTTTTACTTCAAACAAGAAAATTGTGAAACTCTAATTAGTCTGAATAATTGAGGCCGGATGAAGCGCTGCCAATCGGAGCTCGTCTCATGCAAGGTGGAGTGGTTTTGTTCACTGGCTGTCTTTTCATGGTGGCCTGGCCTCTCTTTATTTCTCTCTTTCTCTCCGTCTCTGTCTGTCTCTTTCCCTGCTCTCTCTTAGCTTTGTGCTCGTCCCTTTTTTGAAAAGCAGAGAAAAGGCTCTACTCGAGAGGGCCAGGAGGTGAGGGTTGCGTTATTAGAGCATCAATTGTGGCCAATTACAGTTGTGCGAGTGCATGCACAGTACCTGCTGCATGCAGTTTGGGTGGAGGAGATCAGCAGCGGGCTCCAACACCAGCGGGCCTCGCCACCTCAGCAGCTACTTGTTTTCACTGCAGACCAACAATATGCTCTGTGCATCTGCTATCTGTTTGCTTAAGCCTGGCCCACACTAAAAGATTTTTCAAATCTTAACCGATGCTAAAAATGTGAGACCCAAACACATAACGACATATTTGACAAACATAACTGCTGCATTCCTGTGATGTGTGTGGAAAGCAACGATTTGCGCAGCACACCACACACTAACAGATTCCATTCAGGAACAAGCAGAGTCGCGACGCTTGAAACTACAAATGTCACGTGATTCAATGTGTTGAAGGAAGCAAACATATTGGACGACAGGCAGGAAGAACTAGCTGTTAGTTTTTGCACTACTTTTTACAGGAACTATACAAGGAAAAAATAAAAATAAAAATATGGATATAGTCAGGAAGACAGGGTGGACATGAACTGTCAACCCCATCCAGAGCATGTGAGCGGAGCGAGCGGGTGAAAATTTCCGCTCCTCCCTCGCAGACCTGTCACTTTGCGCCGCTCGTCCGCTCCGCTTGGTTCTGCGCACTCTTCGCTCCGCTCCATCATAAATTTTATCCCGCTCCACTCACTCACCGCTCCGCTCAAAAAAAACCCTGCATCATAGGCCTACTACCCTCACCTGTAATCTTCTATTCACCAATAAAACAGGGTCTGCCCATTTTTCCGACAGTCCATTGGTCCGCTCCCCACACAACCCCGACCCCAAAGTTAATAACAGGAGGTTATGGTGTTTCACTCTCTCCTCTCTATGACACTTGTATCTCGACCATTAGCCTACTTTTGTTATGTTGCTGATCCTCTATGGTACACAAATACAGTAATAATCACATATTGGAACAACGGGAAGTTGGACTAATGAGAGGTCGGAACAATGAGAGGTCGGAACAATGAGAGGTCGGAACAATGCTACGGCACCAATAAAACATGAGCTTGGTAGATTCTCAGGGGAAGTTGCAGTTATTGTTTAACCCAGTGGCATCAGGGAGAAATACAGCGGGAAAACAACGAGGCGGTGAAAGTTCGAGTAGGGCAGGCAGGAGGGGTGGTGTATGGGTTTAACTACCTCCGACTTTCGACTAGGAGTAGGGATGTATCGGTGCCGATCACGTTATTTTTTACAAAATCGGAATTGGTAATAAAAGATCAGAGGAATCAAAAGAACAAAAATAGCCAGGTTTTTCATCTGTGTTGTTCATTGCCTCCGCTTAGAGCTTAGATCGGGCCTAAAAAATCCGCCCGAAGCTACACCGAGCCCATGCACGTCGTGTCCGAGCCCGGCCCTGCCCGACATATTAACTGTAATTATGAGCCCGAGCCCTATTAACACCCGACTTTTTTTTTTTTTTTTAAATCCGTGCCGTAAATTCGGCGGCGGAGCTGTTCAGGGTCCTGACTCTCCCGCATCTCTGCAGCAACCTCTATTCTGTTGTCAGTGTACTCTAACTATTGAACAACACACAGGAATTGCCCATGTTTAGAGTTAATAAATAATAGAACAAGTACGAGGCCCGCCCGCGCGGATATTGGTGTGAAATGTTGAGAATCTAAACTCTACCTCCGCTTTCCAATGTGTAAAGTGTGGCGATCCTGTATATTTTATAAATAGCCTATAGGCCTATTTGTTTTATAAGACAGTGCTCATCAGCTGATGGCTTGCTTACCTCCAGACACTGAGGTACCTCCAGACACATCCTCCGGTGCTAACGCTAGTGGGATAGCTCGATCAGCTGAGCCCAGGTGGACCGGCCCCTACATTTTGCCGCTCCTGGCAGTGTGGCGAGAGACGCCGGCGAGTGAGCAATGAGCCATAAGTCCTCTGCGTATTCGGCCTACCACGGCATTTAACACCGCTCAAAGCCCGCGAAATAGGTGCGCTCCCCTGTGGAATATCATCCATCCGGCCATCGGCCTCACCTCAGAGACTCCGCCACGGGTATCAAGGGATCCTACGGAGCCTCCACGCGTTACGGCATTCACCCACGGTCCCGTGAGTTGGCAAAAGCCCGGGGTTACTTTCCGTTTCATTATTCCTTATTTGGAACCTTCAGGCCAGGTTGATTTATTGTTTTGAAACTGAACCTGAGTCAGAACCAACAGTGGATTTTCTTTACCTCCTTGTTTATGGGAAAACCTGGGGTGGAGTTTTCTTTTGTTAAGCGAACTGTGTGGATTGAGCTGGAAATCCCGGAGTTTTTTATTTGAACTGGATTGAACTGACTGAACGGAACGGGACATTTCTTTTCTTTGGTGAAAAAAATATATACTTTCTTGAAACTGGTTACTGTTGTATTTGTATTTATATTTTTAAAAATTGTGTAAAATTCTTTTGTTATAAAGAAACCAGGTAAAAATAATTTAATTTTGGTGTTAAGGGACCTGTTTTATGGGTTTTATGGTTTCTTTGTGGGGTTTGACTGAGTAAAAGAAAAATATTTGTTTCATGTGTCAAACTGCTACAAAAGATATAGGCCTATTTTGTTTGTTGAAGACAAGAAGAAGATATTGAATTTGTTTTATATTTTGTGCTGCTGAACCGCCGATAAGCTTTTTGGATACTATTTAAATAAAAAACAAACCTTATGGGACAACTTGGATGCATTCTTTTTTATTTCTTTCTTAATGCTTTGCAAAGTATCGGATCGGACTCAGTATTGGACTCGGTTTCAATATAAAGGACTCTGTATCAGATCGGATGCAAATAAAATGTGAAGGGGATATCCCTAACTAGGAGGCCTGCGTTCACTTCCTGTAAAATTGTAAAACCAAACCCTTTTTTGTTTTGTTTTTCCTACACCCAATCAAATGCTTTTGTTGTCTGAACCTAACCATATTTGTGTGTTGGCAAAATGTAACCATTTGTGGTGTTGTACTGACGTAGTGCGTATATTTTGAAAGAGACTGCATGCAAATGGTACATTTCCTGTAAAAACAGAAGTGTATTTTGACAACGGACAATGTAAAAAACAGGTAGAAGTATAAAACAGGCAGAACTTAACACGATGTCCCAGAACGTCAACAACCAATGCACCCAGGGTACCTTGCGTGCGGTATGTCAATGTGAAAAGTCCACAAACAAACGTGGATACGTGACAGGGTTGGAGTGAGAATGTGTTGGGACTGTACATGTTACAGCCAGAGCTGGAGGTGAGTACATTCTGAGTTGAATCCCATTTATTGCACAGGATTCCTGCAGATCCTTAAAAAGTCTTTAAAGGCACTGTGTCATCAATCTAAAAATAAGGCCCTAATTGGTATTTATTGATCAATCATTCAAAAGTCTTAAAATGCTAAAACATATCCTGGATGACACGGGGAAGTGCAAATTCAATGAAAACTGGCAATTTAGCAAGATTTTGCAGCATGGCTGTAACCAGTACAATGCGGTGTATGCGAGGCTTGGTGTATTTTATGTAAAAAGTTTTTCAAACTGTGCACAATAGGAATCAAGGCAGTGGAATCCCACATGCAGTGAAAAACATAATATCGTTAAGAAAAGCATGGCATCTTCAAGTTCTGTTCTACCCTTGTCTCTGCCATGTTTCACTAAAACCAGCACCAGGGTCAGCAACAACTGATCTCCAAACAACATTTAGTTGTAGGTCTACACAGAAAGCAGATGCAGTGTGATGTCTGAACATGGTGACAAAACACCAATCATACAAGTCAGATGAGGGAGTTGCTGTGCAATGTTTCTAACACTGTTCACATTTTCTTTCAATTTTGGTGATTGTAAAATTGCCCTTAACATTGTATTTCAGTGGCACAGAAAAGTAGGGCTGTAGTCTCCTGGTCGTCTAGTCTCTCATCCGACCAAATTCTCATTAGTCGAATAATCGCCGTGTTACTTTCATAAAGAGGAAAGAAAAGTGCTACATCAACAGCTCTCCAGTATTAATCCATTATTTCCTGCAGCGGGAGGGACAGGCTAAGTTACCTGTGAAAATGGGGGTGTTTTCAAAACACTTGTATTTCACAGATAAGAAACAATAAATTGTGAAGACAGTAAAGCCTCCACTAAAATAGCATTTTAAGACTTGTGTGTGATTTACCCATCAGGGATTTATACTTCGGGATTTATCCTGGCTTCATATGAACAGAGGAAATCTCTGCTCGTCGCTAGGCTAATTTATTCAATGTAAAATGCCATAGGCTTGTGCTAATAATGTTAGCATGTTGTATTTGTTTGGAAAACGTGTTTAGTGTGACAATTGTTTTGTCAGTGAACCTTGTGAGTTACAATGGAGCCAAATTATGTGCCGTTACCTTTGTCACATGTTGCTGTAGTCCCTGGCTTCAGAGACAAGGGAAAAATTGCTAGATGCTAGGCTAATCTATATAATGTAAAATGCCACAGACTTGTGCTAATAACGTTAGCATGTTGTATTGGTGGGGGAAATGTGTCCAGATAAAGACAAGTGTTTGTCAATTCTGCGATTTATAGTGAAGCTGATTTATGTACTTGTGTTTGAAATTGTACCTATTAAGCCATGTTTAATGTGTGTTTTGAATCAACTAAACTTTACAGCACTTCACAGAGTCCTCCACCACCGACTACCCAGATAGCACACATACATCTGGCCAACGTCGGCCCGATGTATCAGGTTTAGATTGTGAAGATGTAGCAGGGAGAGCGTTTGCTCATTGCCAAGACGTCGCTGAGACGTCGGCCTTTAATCGAAAATGACCACCATGCGACGTTCAAACGATCAATAAAAGAAGCTGCGCTCAGTGGGCGCTCCTTCATTAATATTCATATGCTTCGTTAACTACGACCTTTATTCATTTAGGTCGGACCTTTCAAACTACAAATATTTCACCATTCAATGTGAGAAATCAATGCTAACATTCAAAAATTGCTGACTGTTACCCTATTTCGTGTGTAAGTGTACACAATAAAGAGACAAAAGTCAATTTGACAAACTTTATTTTCAAATTTCCACAAACAATATTTGATGGCCAGTCCGCTTCTCCTGGCAGCCTGCAAGAGACAGAAAAGATGATGAGCACGTAACTTCAAGAAACAAAACCCAACTTCAACACTGTATGTTTTTTTAGCATTTCAGCTGTCTTTTAGCCAGACTGATGGCTTTGGGTCCGTCACTCTACTTAATTTAGTGTTTAAACTGTTAAGTAACGGGATCTGGCGTTAATCAATCAATCAATCAATCATATTTATAAAGCCCAATATCACAAATCACAATTTGCCTCACAGGGCTTTACAGCATACGACATCCCTCTGTCCTTTGGACCCTCACAGCGGATAAGGAAAAACTCCCCCAAAAAAACCGCTGCAATATGAGTTAACCTGAGAGACAGTGGAGCACAAAGGCTCCGGAGAAGAAGCCGAGTTAGGGACATGCAGAATGGCCGAGTTAGCAAGATGCAGTAATAGGATAAGAGAGAGAGAGAGAGAGGGAGAGAAGGTGCCCGGTGTATTATAGGGGGGTCCTCCGGCAGACTAGGCCTAAGTCAGCCTAACTAGGGGCTGGTACAAGGCAAGCCTGAGCCAGCCCTAACTATAAGCTTTATCAAAGAGGAAAGTCTTAAGTCTAGTCTTAAATGTGGAGACGGTGTCTGCCTCCCGGACTGCAACAGGAAGATGATTCCACAGGAGAGGAGCCTGATAGCTGAAGGCTCTGGCTCCTGATCTACTTTTGGAGACTTTAGGGACCACGAGTAACCCTGCGTTCTCAAAGTGTTCTGGTGGGATAATATGGCACTATGAGCTCTCTAAGATATGACGGAGCTTGACCATTTAGAGCTTTATAAGTTAACAGTAGGATTTTAAATTCAATTCTGGATTTTACAGGGAGCCAGTGCAGAGAATCTAAAACAGGAGGAATATGATCTTGTTTCTTAGTTCCTGTTAGTGCACGTGCTGCTGCATTCTGAATTAGCTGGAGAGTTTTTAAGGATTTGCTAGAGCTACCTGATAATAGAGAGTTACAGTAATACAGCCTTGAGGTAACAAAAGCATGGACCAATTTTTCTGCATCTCTTTGGGTCAAGATAGGCCTAATTTTTGCAATATTACGCAGATGAAAAAATGCAGTCTGTGAGGTTTGTTTTAAATGAGAATTGAAAGACAAATCTTGATCAAATGTTACTCCGAGGTTTCTTACGTTAGTGGTAGAGGCCAGAGCAATGCCATCTAGAGAAACTATGTCATCAGATAAAGAGTCTCTGAGTTGTTTGGGGCCAAGAACAATTACTTCAGTTTTGTCTGAATTTAACATCAGGAAATTGGTGCTCATCCAGGTTTTTGTGTCTTTAAGGCAGTTATGGAGTTTAGTTAATTGATCACTTTCTTCTGGCTTCATAGATAAATACAACTGTGTATCATCCGCATAACAATGGAAATTTATAGAGTGATTTCTAATGATGTTGCCTAAAGGAAGCATATATAGAATAAATAGGATTGGTCCAAGCACAGAACCTTGCGGAACTCCAAAACAAACTTTAGTACGTACGGATGATTCATTATGAACGTCAACAAACTGAAAACGATCAGATAAATAAGATTTAAACCAGCTTAGTGCAGAACCTTTTAGGCCAATTAAGTGTTCCAGTCTCTGTAACAGAATTTGATGGTCAATAGTGTCAAACGCCGCACTAAGATCTAATAAAACAAGTACAGAGACGAGTCCTTTGTCTGAAGCAATCAGAAGGTCATTTGTAATTTTAACTAGAGCTGTCTCAGTGCTATGATGCGCTCTAAATCCTGACTGTAATTCCTCAAATAAATTATTATCATGGAGAAAATCACACAGCTGGTCTGCGACTACCTTCTCAAGGATCTTTGACATAAAGGGAAGATTAGATATTGGTCTATAGTTGGCTAACACCTCTGGATCCAGGGTGGGCTTTTTTAGTAGAGGTTTAATTACAGCTACCTTAAAAGACTGTGGTACATAGCCTGTTAATAAAGATATATTGATCATATCTAATATATGGGTGTTAACTAAAGGTAAGACCTTCTTAAGTAGCCTAGTTGGGATGGGGTCTAAGAGACACGTTGATGATTTAGATGAAGAAATCACTGTGGTCAATTCTTGAAGAGAAATTGGGGAGAAGCAATCTAAATAAATATTAGGTGTTACAGCTGTGTTTGAGGTTAGATAGGCACTATCTGAGGACAGGAGGTCATGAATTTTGCCTCTAATAGTTAGAATTTTGTCATTAAAGAAGCTCATAAAATCATTACTGCTAAGGGCTAAAGGAATACAAGGCTCAATAGAGCTTTGACTCTCAGTCAGCCTGGCTACAGTGCTGAAAAGAAACCTGGGGTTATTCTTGTTTTCTTCTATTAAAGCTGAGTAATAGTTTGCTCTGGCATTGCGGAGGCCCCTCTTATAAGTTTTGAGACTGTCTGCCCAGATTACACAAGATTCTTCCAGTTTGGTTAATCGCCAATTCCTTTCAAACTTTCGCGATATTTGCTTTAACTTACAGGTTTGAGAGTTATACCAAGGAGCGAACTTCCTTTGCTTTGTTAACTTCTTTGTAAGAGGTGCTACAGAGTCAAGTGTTGTTCGCAGCGAGCCTACGGCGCTATCAACAAAATGATCAATTCGGGAGAGGTTAAAGTCGGTACGGGAAACCTCTGTTACTGAAGGACTTGGTATTGAATTTAACAACGGAGTAATAATTTCCTGTAATTTTGCGACAGCACTATCTGATAAACATCTAGTATAGTAACTGTTGCTGAGTGGCGTGTAATCGAGTAAAAAGAAATCAAAAGTAATCAAATAACGATCCGATAGCGAGGGATTCTGTGGAAAGACTTTTAGGTTATCAATTTCAATTCCATACGTCAGAACTAGATCGAGGGTATGGTTAAAACAGTGAGTGGGTTCTTGTACACCCTGACTGAAGCCAATGGAGTCTAATGAGATAAACGCGGTAGCCAGGGAGTCATTATCAACGTTGACATGAATGTTAAAATCACCTACAATAATAACTTTATCTGATTTAAGAACTAGACTGGATAAAAACTCTGAGAAATCAGATATAAATTCAGAATACGGGCCAGGAGCACGGTACACTATAACAAATAAAAGTGGCTGCGAGGTTTTCCAGGTCAGATGTAAAAGACTAAGAACGAGGCTTTCAAATGAATTATAATCTAGTTTAGGTTTAGGGCTGATTAACAGACTAGAGTTAAAAATGGCTGCAACTCCCCCTCCTCGGCCGCTGCCTCGAGGAATGTGGGTATTATTATGACTGGGAGGAGTGGATTCATTTAGACTAACATATTCATCAGGACACAGCCAGGTTTCAGTGAGACTGAGTAAATCAATATGATTATCTGATATTAATTCGTTTACTAACACTGCTTTAGACGAAAGAGACCTGATATTTAACAGTCCGCATTTAATTCTCCTGTTTTGTCTTTCTGTCACAGAAGAGGTTTTAATTTTTATGAGGTTGTTATGCACAACTCCTCTTTGTTTAATTTTAGATTTAAATAATTTAGGTGGTCGGGGGACAGACACTGTTTGTATAAAACTTCGTTAACTGTTAACAGCAGCTCAACAATCAGTCCTTCATCTCGGAAAAAAAGTGGTTTCAAAACTGCGCCATTACCTGTAGCCACCAGGGCAGTTTGCTTGAGGAGACCTCGACTGATAAATTGCCCATAAAATCACATTAACAGAATACCGAAGGTATTTAACATAACTTTTCTATTTCACCTCCGCGCTCCTCTCCGCTGGTCTCACCGACACTTGAGCACCCGTTCTGGGTTACACAGTGTCGGCCCGCCCCACCTTACCTCCGCGCTCCTCTCCGCTCCTCTCCCAGACACTTGAGCACACATCCAGGGCCCCGGAGGTCAGGCCGGGGGGCCGCGAGACCACGGGTGGCAGCTCCGGGCACTTCCAAATTAACCCAAAACTTGTGCTCACGATAACCAGATGAGCAGATAACGTCAACTAGGGAAAATAAAATGAAAACACCACAGCTGTAGCCTGTTAGCTAACATCGGCTAAACTAGCTAAACTAGCTATCAGCTAACAAAAGATAACGTTAGCTGGTGGGGCCCTGTGCTATACACCCAGTCGCCACTCACCAGGAACCTCTCTTAACGGTCACAGAAGAAACAGCATAGCTATTTTCTGCCAATTTATTCCAGTTAGCTTACCTGAAACCAACTGCGATGAGATGCCGTGTCCTGTGAGCTCAGTTCCAAACAAACACCGCGGAGATGAAACTCCGCCTCTGTGCCGACTTCTGTATGTGGGCAGACATTCTACGGCACTGGGCCGACCCAAAGCTGACGTAACAGAGACGTTTGAAGAGCTGGGACAAAAGAGTAATAAATTTAAAGATATCCGCCCATGGGGCCGACGCTTGTCAGACGTTATAAATTCAGGGCCGATGTGTCGTCCTCAGGCCGACGTTGGCCAGATGTATGTGTGCTATCTGGGTAGTATTTGGAGGTGTAACTGCAGAGTGACACAGACACACCACCGCAGAAGTAAAAATAGCATGCAGATTTATTTTTCCCACGACTAATTGATTAGTTGAAGATTATGTACGACTTTAGTTGACCACGTTTTCTTTGGTTGACTACAGCCCTACAAAAAAGTCTTAAATTTAACGTGCCTTCAGTTGTAGGAACCCTGAAACCTGAGACCTGCAGGACTGTTTTCCACACAATAGGATATCAGATTGTAAATATGGAACATGTTTAATACTTCCGGTTTAAAAATGGTTTTGTCAGGATGGACCTTGGACCAGATTGGTGAATGCAAAAAAGCACTCTTAACCAGTGTCAGCCCATGGCATTGGCAGTATAGGCAAATGTTAAGGGGCCAGACATCCATAGGGGGCGCCACAAATGGGGGAAGAAATTTTTTTTTACAAATTTTTATCTTTTACTATTTTTTACTAATAACATTACTACAATTATTTAGAAATATTACAGAAGGCCA
The DNA here is from genome assembly GCA_035609425.1 of Epinephelus awoara. Lineage (NCBI taxonomy): Eukaryota > Metazoa > Chordata > Actinopteri > Perciformes > Serranidae > Epinephelus > Epinephelus awoara. The sequence continues at coordinate 41,510,599 of CM069294.1, read as the reverse complement.
CAACAACAGAACTACATAGCGAAACCTACTAAATAATAGAGAGGCCTTTTTTTCTCGGTAATGTAATGAAAGGATTGAATGACTTTAAAACTGTTCATTTATTTAACACATATTTTTACTTTATTTTTTACTGTTAGTTGGGTTGTTTATTTGCATTTTTGTAATTAATGTGCAGTACTTAGACTGCTGAGCTGCAGCAAAAAAATTGGGCTTTGTGACGATTGTTGGCAGACAGGAATCAAGCCAAAAATCAGCCTGATTCTTGTGTAGTGCATACCCAACATTAGCTACTGTATTTGTCCTCATCTGCTTTCAGTTGAATGAAAAAGAGGTTCTCTCTTCTTTTTCCTGTTGTATTAAGCTGAGTGCAAACAACAAAATCTGCTCCAGAGTTACATGCTGCCTTTGTGGAGTAATGATGAGTCTCAGGTTTGTTCAGGATGCATAGATATGGCGGTAAATCTGAGAAAAAAGAAACTATAACTTCCAAGTGATGAGTGATGTCTACACAAACCCTAACACCAGATAAGCTCTTTACTGAAATTAAAAATGCATACAATTCAAATCTGCATATTTGATGTGTTCCTTAATCACTGATATAGTCTCAGAGGTTTGTTTCAACAAAACAAGTTCAGTACTTCTGTGGTAAAACGCTCAAAGAACCACCTAATGTCTTCATCATTTTGGTTAATTATAATTTCTACTAATGGACTGACAAAACTCCTGACACTTTTTGGCATGAAGAAGCCTTCACAAGCTGTCTTTTAATAGACACTGCCATGCAACTAAGATATTGAATAAAAAATGAAATTGATTAATTATAGTAAAACTGAATTAATAAATCAACAGTAATAAATCAAAACAGAACATGACATTAGACCCATTGGAAGAATACATGCATGTGGGGAAATAAAAACAATGTCCATTTTCTAACTTTTCCCAGAGTGGTCAACAAGCAGCATCTCAGGGTCTCTTTTAGAAAATGGTTTACTTACTTTTTTTGGTCGTTGAGATGCAGTTCAAAGCTCCACAAAAGCCAGTAAGGGGACCTTGAGTTAAAGGGGCACACATCCAATTTTACAGACGACATTCAGTGTACTTGTCAGGAGGAGTATTACACAGTCTTTGAAAACAGTATGTCTTCTAAGGCTACAGAAGATAACCTCTCTCATCTCGGACTTGGACTGGAGGGAATTTTTCTAACAGAAAGCCAGCATTACAAATTCGATTAATGGGGTTTGAAAGAACTGGGCATTTAGAAGGCAGGGAGGGAGGTCTTGGCCCCTACTGCTTTGATTTAGATAATTCTTTTAAGAATCTGTCTATTTGTGTCTCCCAACTTTATTGAAGTGCAAAACTAACATTACAAAAGTACACCTTCAAGATTTAGTTTAGCAACAGACTTTTTGTAAAAACACGCCTACTTAGTGATGAGCAGACCGTTTCATTTCACAGTATTGTTTTGGGGTTTTTTTTCGAGTTGATACGTAAACATTTTAAACCTTTTGAGTTTTGATACTTTTTGTAAAATATGATCTCCATTTTTCTGTGACACTTTGTTAATGTACATGAACATTATACAGCTGGTTTTGCCTGCCCCACTAAACTTCTCTTCAATGTATTACCAGTCATCGTGTATGTTTGCATTATAAAGACAAAAATATTCATTTTATTGCACTGATCTAGCATCCCACTTGTATGCAGGTAGGCTATGTCAGCTCAATACGATGTCACAGAACAGTCACTGACCACCAATCTGTTGTTCTTTGAGGGCAAGTAGCAGACGTCTCTGTTACCAATCATATTTCATGGCTGACATGATCCATTTGCTTTTCCTTATCAACATGTTTAAAATGTTTAGAAATACAACACATCCTCTTTGTAGTCCTCGTGTTGTTTTCCACATTACAGTTTAAATCACACCAAAGTCACAAGAACAACCTTCAGAGCACCTGTTGATGCACTGTTGACGCTGGCTTGCAGAAGTCTCGACTCGAGTCTGATTTAATTGCTACTCTTAGACTCAGCATAGCTGGCAGTGTGATCAGTATCCTACGATAACAGCAAGTGGCTGTGATTAAAAAAAATCAGGGATTCATCAACACTCGGACGCTTAACAAGCTGACCTGGTACAGATGGGGGGAGGTAATTGATTCTTAGATGCATCGCAATGAGGATGTGGATGATTTGGCATTGATTCACAAATGTCAATGCTTGATTATTAAATGTTTGTTAATAATGTGATGATGATGACAGAATGAAAGAGATGAAACTTAACCATGGGAGCAGTGCAGTAACTGGACAGTCTACAGTGCAGGCAAACTAGAGTTATTGTGTCATGTTCACAAAAGGCAGTGGTTACAAGCATTTTTTAATTTAATGTCTGAATACTGTAACTGTGTGAATACAGTACTGTATACTGTAGTATATTTTGAATACTTTTTATGCCATCACCCAGAAACTAATGTCAACAGAGCAGAGCAACTATCAGCATGTAGACAAAAGAGACCACCTGACTAACACACACTACAACATTAAACGACTTTAACAAACTCTGTGGTGAAGAAACTAAACCTTGCGCCCAGCCCACTCGATGTCTGTCCCAGAGCTAAAGTGCAGCAGAGAAGCTGCTCTCCACTGCTAGGGACGTCAATAATAGCATAGCAGAGCCACGGAGCACATTGTCTCCCCCTCATTTCATTATTCGCATACAGGCAGGAGACTGTAAGGTTCTTTCAAATGTATTCATTCATTCATTAATTAATGCAGTTACCTTATTTAAAATGAAAATGCTGTGGACGATGAATTATTCAACTATGTCAATTGCGAACTATTTCTGGTGAAATATGACAGACTGCAAACACCTGACACTACATTGACATAGATATCCCACAGTGGGTTTGCATGAACAACCGTAAATGGATACAATCCGACTGGCACTCCCTTGTTTAAAAGCTTGGGTATGGAAGCATTTTGGTGTCTGTGAAGTTGAAGAGAAAAGGGACCTGGACAGCAACCACACTGTATGAAATTAAATTCATCTGTTTATTTAATTATGGGTCATTACAAACACATTATACTATATCAAGTAGTCACACAGTGAGAAAAACAAATCATGTATAGAAATCCCAAAATGTGATGCATCAGAATGCATCAATAATCATTTTATAATCTATTTGTAGCCCTCTGAATCGTAATGAAATCGAATCATGAGGTGCCTGGAGATTCCCACCCCTGTACTAGACACTATAAAGAGTGGTTTAAAAAGATCTGTTAGATCATTTTCACCCATTACTACCTCCCCTCCACTTAGGTTTAGTCTCCATCCTAATGGCATGATTATCTATGGCTAGCAAAAGCTCACAAAGAGGGTTCCTCTTAATTTGAAACCTCACACACCACCTGGTCTCACTCCGAAGTCATCGAAATCTAGCGCTTGCTCGGTGACTTCCAGCGTCAGACACAGATTAAAAAGCTGTCCTTTATCACGTCAGCATGATATGCAGCTGTGCCCGCTATTGTTTAGTGACGCCCAGCAGCGTCAGGGGGAATCGCAGCGGGACAACAGTGACAACTTAGGAGGTGGAGGTGGTGGAAGTCAGAGTAGGGGTGGTGGATGGGTCAAACAACCCCCTACTTTTACCCAGGAGGCCAGTGGTCGCCTCTGATAAGGCTGCAAAGCCAACCCTGTTCTCTATTGCTATACCCAGCCAAGTGCTTTTGTTGCATAAAATTAACCAAGTGCTTGTATTTGTTGTTTAAGGAAAAAAAACCTCAATTCGCTGTGTTGTGACGATGTGGTGCATTTATTTTGAAAGAGACTCTGTGTAAACTGTAACAGGCAAATTTGACTTGGCGTCCCAAAAAATCAACAACCAATGGTACCCATAGTACCTTGCATGTCATATCATGACGTGGAAAGTCCATGACCAAACGTCAACATGTGACGAGGTTGGAGTGAGAATGTGTTGTTGATGGGAGGAGTTCATTTTTAGCAAGTTCTATCAAGGATCCACAGTTTGATTGTCTCATTGTGCAGTTTAACACACAAACCATGAATTCAAAACAAAAAAACTCTAAAACTCCTTCATCAGATATAATGGCAACATTTTGATGGAAAGGTTTCAAAAGCATATTTGACAATAAAATTCAGGACTGACCAGTAGATAACTGTCAACTGTGGTAGCTGCGGAGAGCATCCACTACACCACGCAACATGTCAGCCGCCAGCATGTATGCACACACAGATACTGAAAAGGTATGCACACGTGTGAAAGTGCCGTGCGATGTTGAGCGGCCACTGTCATGCTATCAATCATGGTTATGAGGCCAGCGCTTCCCTGCTACATTAACTTCATGACCTCTGGACCCAATCTCAATTAAATTTCTGATGAATCTATGATTCACATACAGTCTCCTGTCACTGGCCTGTCATTCAACACATCCTTTTTATTTTTAGTTTTGGACCAGATGCAAATAAAGCAATAGCTGAGGGATTCAAGAGAAGAGAGGAGAGGGAGAAGAAAGATGGAGAAAAGAGAGGATGAAAACATCAAGGAAATGATTGCGGGGAGGTTGAGTCTGTTCGCTGCACACCAAAGGGGGTTAAGACAGGGTTTGGCTGGCGGAGACAAGCCAACAGAGACACAAAGCGCTAAATCTAAAAAGTTTCTCAGGCATTGTTTAGAATCCCTAACAAGGGGGACTGTGAACAACAAGGAACATAATTTGGATTTCCTCCCCCTCCTCTGTTTTCTTTTTCCATGTACCCAAGCACATAAATAGCTATCTTAACAACTTGATGCTATTTTGAATAGGGGCTGCATCTCCCTGTGGATTTCCATGAGTGAGGCAATTTGCTGGCGAACAGGTGCATTTTTAATGCTTTCATACAATTAAAACAGAATCTACCTTCCTTCTCCCTTCCCTGTTTTCAGAGGCGCCCTCCTTTCATACTTAGGTTGAATTGATTTAGTTTGTCTAATTAAACTCAGAATAAGATGTTAATTACCTAACAAGGTCACCTCTCTCTACTACCAAATTTACCGTTGGTATCCTTTCTTCAACAGTATTTTCTTCAAGGATTCAAAGGGAAAGTGGAAGAATGGTGTTAATTGCCTATATGCAGTGTCCCATTTTTAAATTTGAACATCTTTTTTCCCCCAGAACTTTCCTTTTCCTGGGTCTTTTTATGCTTTGAGAAAATGGGGATTCATTGTGCCATTGTTCCTTTCTCTCTTGTCCTCCACTCAGAAATGATGCGTCAACTCATCACAATATGGCCTTTGTCTTCATTTACCAAGTTTCCCATACTCAGTGTGGAGGAAGAGAGGAGGACTGATGGGGACAATGGTTTGTGTTAAGAGGGAGCATGGATCAGAGATAGGCTGCAGAGTGATTTTTCCTTACTCTACCATATTTCACTCTGTAGGACCAAGTTGGTTTTCCACACCACCATAAGACTGTAGAGCACTGTTTTCTCAAGCAGGCAAGTAGGTTGGTACACGGCAAGTATAAAACAAAATATTTTTTTACACACATAAAACATAAAGGGTCTAACTGAAATTAAAAACCTCTTCTACAGTATCCTGGCCAAAATATCACCACCACATAGAGCAAATAATGGGTTATAATGAATTAGATGAAGAATATAGGATCAAAGGGATTAATTAAGATTATAAAATAACAGCAATAAATATATCAGAACAAGTAATCCAAAAACAGATACATAGTAGATTAAAACTCTTAAAATAAATGCATTAATAAAACTGGATTTATAAAATCAGAACAGATAAGACTGATATACTCAATACATCCTAATATTCCAAGTAAATAAACAGTTTAGGAACACTGTCAACTTAGTAAGCCTGTCCCCAATTCAATGAAAATGTTTTTGAAAGCTTGGAAGATACCTGAATCATGAACAACATACATGAAGGCTCCTTTTCCTGCCACATAAGCACCTTAGGAATATCTGTGGGGTTTCACTGAGCTTGTGTAATGTCAAAGTTTGATTGCCGTTGACTTTAAAGTTCCATATTATGTTCAATTTAACCCATATGCAAGCTCCAGTGTCAGACTGGACACTGAACAAATTTTTGTCTCTTTTTTTCCCCTCTAACCTTTTTGGCTCCACTTTATCCATTTCATTTGTTTTTTTCATTTAACTCCACTTTTTCTGTCTTGATTTCAATTGATTATTTCCTGCCTGACCTCTGACATTACACTGATGGATCCACTTAAAGCGGTTTAGGGAAGTGATGGCAGCCGATACCACTGCACCTGCTGTACACTATAGGTAGCCTATTGACAATTTTGTGACAGTTTAACCGAAAGTTGAATAGATTTCTGATTAAACCCATTTGATTTTATGCAAACCAGCTGAACCAGAATTTGTCATTATTACACATTTTGGCAAACTGAAAAGTAGCCTACATGAGACACCTGTGCTGACAGCATCACAGCGCTACATCCTGTTTTATTGCATTAGTAATCAGCAATATGACAATGTGATTAACATAATATTATGTTTATAAGTGGACTGACAGAGCCACTAATGTCTGGCCGCGTGCACTTTACTGCCGAGCCCAGGCCAGTCTCAGCAACCTGTTTGTTTACATAACCTTCATGTTTTTTGGGCTGACAAGAGGAGGAATGTATTTAGTTAGTTAGTTGTTAGTTTCTTAACAAACTAAAATTGCACCAATATGACAACATTTTGGATTTGAAAACAGAAAAGAGGTGTCCTATCTGGCTGCAAGCACTGTTTTGAGCTGAAATTTTGTTGGATGCCATGTTTGTATTTATTTCTGTTGCTTCTTTGAAAGCATAGCAATGGACGAGGAACAGCTGATTCACTAAGTTGAAATGAAGAATATTCCACACAATACGTCCTTATGTCACTACAAAAAACAAAATGAGATTGAAGCCAGCTGGAGCGAGATCTCAACGTTTTTTTGTAAACTAAAGGACCCTCACCAATAACAAGCTAGGCGACTTGCTGTTGGCTATACTGCATTTAATTTCCAGTAAATATAAAATATGTGTATTCTCTTTTAAAAAGTAACTTAGGAAGACAGCAAATAAGCTACTCAGCCATCTTTAAAGTGGTCACATCTCCAGTCTGACCTCAAGTGCAAAGCTAATAGTTACGTGGTATGTTTACATGACGTAGGCTAACACATATCTAATGGATTCAGTGTGGACAGAGAGCTCTGGTGTTACCCAAATGTCAGATGATAGTCTTCTGTTTGAACACTGTTATTATGTCTCACTCAAAAAGACTACTGAGTCAAGTGGGACACATGGTAAAATTCAGTATATCGGTCCCGTCCAGTGTTAGGCTTAATATCAAACCGGCTTGAAAATTTTCACACTAGCTGAACCTTAGTGTAACCCCTAATCAGATGGGCTGTTCCAACATCAAGTGGGCCACAGCCGGCAGCTCAATTTGTTTTCCCCACATTTTATTTCCCCACATTGCTACTGGTGGCCTTGCAGCCCACTAGGTGGGCCGGCCCATCTGGCATTTGCCAGAATTGCCAGTCCGAGCCTGGCTGCAATACAGCAACATTTTAGGCTGACACTATAAGAGTCTCTCATACACACAGAAGAGCAGATATCAGAGGTGCCGTAAAGTCACTGGAATTGAGTATGCAATGTAAGGGCACAGGATGTAGATGGGTTACAAGTATCAGTTTAAAACTGACATATATATAAGGCGTTGGTCCACCATGCCAAATAAGCTTTAATGCTGCTTGTCATAGATTCTTCAAGACTCTGGAAATCCAATTGAGGGATGAACAGCATTCTTCCAAAACATATTCCCTCATTTGGTGATTTAATGATGATGGTGCAGAGCACTGTCTATCATGTTCCCTCAGAATCTTCTATAGGTGTTCAGTTGGGTGGAGATCAGGTGACTCTAGAGGCCAAAGCATACCATTCACATTTTCATACATAATAAATCATTCAGTGAGCCTCCTTGCACTGTATCGAATTATCTACATTTGTCATGCTTCTCAACTTCTTCATTTAGGTTTTTGTGTGCCTATTTACATTCTGGCCACTTTACAGTACTTCAGCCTGTTATTCACAGCAACTAGTGGTCAGTCAGTTGTGCATTAGCTCAGTAGTTAATAGTGCTGCCCTTCAACCACTGGACCAAATTGGCAAAAATGTGGCATGGTAATATCTACCACAAACATGAGCTCTCCAGTGTCCCTATGTTGGGCCAATAATGGAGGGTTCGCCTCCTCTTAAGTTTGATTGTGCTATTTAATCTAATCAGTGAGGGAACATAGCCACTACAGTGCAAGTTTGTCTTTGTTCCTTAGCCGACCCTTTGTCTTGCAAAGCTAAGTGCCACCTTAGCACAGTGGTTGACACAGAATAACCATAGACTCTGATGACAAACTTTAAACACAAGTATGTCTCTCAGGGCAACAGAAAATGAATCACAATGCCTTATAGTGAAGTAATGTAGAGAGCTGATCCAACTGTGCCCCATTCTGCTTAGTCAGTGTTGCTACATCTGCCAAGCTTCCCATTTTAGCATGGTATATATGCAGTTTAACATGCTAACAGAAGCAATTTCACCCCTTAAAATTCATGGTAGTTTTTGAAGAAATTGGTCTGTGATTTCACTCAGACGTAAACCATAGCAGACTCGTCTCGTTGGTAGACGGCTGAATTGACAACTTGCCAGCAGATCAAAGCAACTGTGGCTTGCTGTCTAATTAAGGCTAACTCAACAAGTGAGTTGGTAGGAAACTTTGAATGTTTCCGGCTAACCTTTTTTTTTTTTTTTTTTTCAAATTGGCATTTACTTGATGGCTACATACATGATACATATTAAAAGATGGAAGCTAAAGCTAACAAGTCCCAAGGGAAAAAGTAAGCTAACCTCACCAGTTGAGGTAGAAGACATGTAAGTAAGGAGCAGCACTGATGTTGTATTGCAAGACAGCCAGTCACCCCTAGTATTATTGTACAATAATCATTATCTCTGTCAGGCATAAGCTTCGACGGGATTGTGCATTTTGTCATGTGTGTGCGTCTGTCTGTCTGCACCTAATTGTGCAAACTACTAGACCAGTCAGCCTATTTTTTTTTTTTTTTTTTATGAATGCATGCTCAAGGACCTCTCATGTTTGTGGTGATTCAGAATTGCTGTCAAATTGTTGTTTTTATACTGTCATTGACTGCTGACTCCTCACTCCTAACAGGCTGGTAGGGGTTGTAAGTTCTCTGAAAGTCATTTTGGCTGTCTTACTGTCTGTTGCAGGTCACATTTTGGCCTTCGTCATGGCTCAAAAATCAATAGAAAAATGTAGTCTCTTTTTGAACCAAAACATCTGCAGATATACAACATCGTTATTTCCTGCTTTGTACTGTATAGAAAAAGTTAATACTCAGTTTTGAACTGAACTCTGAACTCAAGGGGTAGAGACTCTTTTCTACAACCCACCACTTTGGCATGAGTGGAAAATCAGACAGTAGTGAAAGATCAATACTGTCTCAAAAACATGCATGTGAAATGTATGGACAAAAGATCATTGCAGTCAAAGTAAAACTACTTTGCTAAGAGTCAAGTCCCTAAAACCTTTTGCTGTAAAGAGCAGAACACAGAGTGCAACCTTATCGTACCCCTTTTGGGGCGGTCTGGTCAGAAAAACAGTGGAGATGAAGAAGTGAAGAGAAGAGATGAGAGAAGGGTTTAGAGAAGAAGAGAAAGCAGCAGGGAGAGGAGAAAAGGGGAAGTTCAGGGGCGGTGGGGAAAGGAGGAGTGGGAGGGGAGTGGGAGGTAAATTAGGTGTGTAATGTGAGGTTGATATGAAGTGATTGAGTGTGGTGACCTCCTGTCAAGAATCGGCCTGCTCTTCGACAAACCTTCCTCCTTACTGACACTCAGACAAACCTTCTCCTCCTTCTCCTCCTTGTCCTCCTGCAGAGATTTCCAGCAGATAGACACTCTGCATGGACCCAGAGATCCTCTTCATTTCCTTCCTGCTGTCTCTCAGTGGCCCTTTATATCCAAGAATAACCTGTTACATATCAGGATTATATCCGGATTACATTTATAGTACACCTTACATTTAAAGATCTCTGCTATATTCATGACAATTAGATTTCATTTTTCCTCAACAAAACAGGTTCATGCATCTATCACTGGATGATCAGATTCTGTTGGAAGACAATAACAATCAGACCGGATCAAGCAAAAGTAAAGGAAAACATTGTATTGATCTGAAGAGGCCCTTTCCTTTAGGCTCTCATACACTGAAGGCTGATTTATAGTTGTGCGCTGGCTCTATGCAGAGTCTACGCCATAGCTTACACAAGTGGCAGTTACATCTCCAAATCGCTAGTTGGCAGTGGGGTTTCTATGAAGTGCTGTAAAGTCTGATTGACTCAAAACACACCTAAAACACACATTAAACATGGCTGAATAGCCACAATATCAAACACAGTAAGCTACATAAATAGGCTACGTTGTAACTCACATGGTTCACCAACAACACATTTGTCTTTTAATAGATATGTTTTCCCCACATATACAACAGCTAATGTTATTAGCATAAACTAATGACATTTTATATTGCATAAATTAGCCTACTGGCTAGGGGACTTTTCCTCTACTTAAAAAAAAGCCACAATAAATCACACAGAGGACTTGAAATGTTATTTTGTGGGGGCTTTATTTTCTTTACAATTTACTGTTTCTTAAGTGTGAATAAAAGTAAATAAAAGCTTTGTTTTTAGTTTAACAAAATAAACAGCATGTCTGCATTGCTGTGATATGTAGGTACATTTCTGGGGAGGAGCATGTGAGGCCAGGACATAAGGATATGTGTCTATGCAGAGCCCACGCCATTGGTACGGCGTCAGTTCAATGCAGAAGTCTGTAAAGTTTGCATACAGGACACTGACAGCACCCAAGGCAATGTTCTGAGTATATAGGACTGAGAACACTACAATAGAATACAGCTCATTTGGCTATGTAAAAAACAAGAAAAACATTCTGTGGTCCACAAAATCAGGCTCCCAATTATCATCTATGGAGCAGCTCCAGACTTTATAGTTGATATCACAAGTTTGAGATTTACCTCTCTGGTTTCTGGCTTTGAGAGAGAGTAGCTCACGTTCACAAATATTGATTGTACTTTTCTGGGCCATGGAAATGACATATTGGAATTCAGAATTTTGTTGGTGTTCCCCCTTACAGCCTTACTGTGAGAGCAGAGCCCCTGATTTTGCTTGCAAGGTCTTAACATAAGATGTCACAGAGATGTCACATTCTGTCAACTGTATCTTAAAACTGAGCAACTGGAATTATTGAATTGAAAAAGAGTATTTCTGTGAAATTCAGAGTAATGAGTATGACATGACTTCTAATAAACTGATGTAATTAGTGCTGATGAATTTACCATGTGAGCTTTTATAGCACAGGGATCCATCCTGTGATTCCCACAAACAATTTTTTTTTCCAGTTTAACGTTCATGTAACCCATTTTATCGTGATCTAACTAATGTTCATTTTGAAGAAAAAAATAAAAACAACACCCAGCCACCCCCCCAGCAATTTATTTGAGTCTCAGTCATTATCAAGATACCAGCTTTCATTTGAGAATATAAGTTTGTCTGTCAAACATCCGTTAGAAATAGAGGCCACCCACAGAAAGTCAAACGTTAATCAAAGAAAGGCGTGTCACAGCGCTGGAATGATTTGACTGACAAGTGATTTCTGGGAAATGCAGTGCAGGAATAGCTCAGCAATGAGTGCCCCAAACACCACAAATGGAAACAAAATAAAAAGGATTTTTGTGCAGTTCTGGTTCTTGTGCAGTCAGTACAGTACAGTATTATCTCTCAGTGTACACACTATCTTTTCTGCACTGTGCTGTTAGTATCAGTCTGTCTTTCATCCCTTTCCCTAACACTGCTATCCCATCCCTGCCTTTCCTCTCCCCTGCTCGCCTCCTGTGTCCCTCTCTGTCTCAGCCTGTATGTGTCGCGTACGCCTCCCCTTTGTGAATGAAGAGAGGAACAGAATGACAATTATCTAAAACACAATTAAAAAGTGTTAATCTGATTATTTTTTACTGGATAAAGCACTGGAGTGACATTGAAAGGTGTTTAGGAATAGCCATGCATGCCCTTGTTACAACATAGATTAAAAACAGTGTGTGTGTGTGTGTGTGTGTGTGTGTGTGTGTGTGTGTGTGTGTGTGTGTGTGTGTGTGTGTATGTGTGTGTGTGTGTGTGTGTGTGTGTTTAGAGAGAGAGGAGCCTAGTGTGTCGTGGATTTTATTTAGGATAAAAGGTCTTCAAAAACCACTACGGGGCCCTGGCATTAGTCTTTTGGAGCTTACGTTTTCAATATGTCCTGATTTGTTGTGTTTGCTACAACACACCCAACAAACACTGAGGTGTTAAATTCTTTAGCTTCAAAATGACGGCCTCTCCTTTATCTACCATTTATCTTTCTACAAACTCATCATATATTCATTCACAGGTTAAGCATGATCTAATTTGTCACATAGTGTACAGCCATCTCTTTGCCTTTGGAAGTTTCCTTCACTCAGTGGAAATGAGATAATAGGTTGGCTTATGGTAGAAATGGATTACATTTATGTGATTAGAAAACCTGATTTATTTAAAGTGTTACACTTGAGACAGTGCTGGTTCATGCATTTTCAGCATTGTGTATATTTGAAATAAATAATATGTTAATCAAAACAGGAAAACAAGATCACTATATATGTGTGATGGGCCCTGTTGTGTTTTTCACATCGATTTCAGCTCTGGCAACAAGCTGACCACTTACTTTTTTTTCCAGTCTTGCTTTATTCCCTTGGTTATGCATCTAAACATAAAGTGGAAAAAATGGCAGTGTATGTCTGCAAAATTCTAGGGGTGGTTTGAGGCAATGTTATCAACTTTGACACTGTTTTACATTTTTCACAGGAAAAAATAACTAAAACAACTTCACTGGCCTGTATTTAAAACAGTATTAAATGGATAGTACTCTAATTTTTTCTTATTTAATATTTATGAAAATGCTTCCACAACAGTTACAGTATGTTTCACTTATTTAAGGTTAGATTCACAATAGAGTGCTTCAGGGATAACGTTTTTCTTCAGGTTGACATGAAGGTTAGCGTCACCCTGATTCTCTTGTCAAAACGCCAATGGGATTTTTCCACTGGAATTTGGATTATCACAGAAAATAAGCTCTGTGGCAAACGTTTATGATACCTGCATGTTTTATTCAGCAAAATAATTTCCACAAATGAACACCATCCATCCATCCATTTTCATCCGCTTACCTGGGGCCGGGTCGCGGGGGCAGCAGGCCAAGCAACGCACCCCAGACATCCCTCTCCCCAGCAACACTTTCCAGCTCCTCCTGGGGGACCCCAAGGCGTTCCCAGTCCAGACGAGATATGTAATCCCTCCAGTGTGTTCTGGGTCTGCCCCGGGGCCTCCTACCAGTGGGACGTGCCCAGAACACCTCCAGTGGAAGGCGCCCAGGAGGCATCCTGATCAGATGCCTGAGCCACCTCAACTGACCCCTTTTGATGTGAAGGAGCAGCGGCTCTACTCCGAGCTCCCTCCGGATGTCCGAGCTCCTCACCCTATCTCTAAGGCTGAGCTCAGCCACCCCACGGAGGAAACTCTTTTCCACCGCTTGTATCCACGATCTCATTCTTTCAGTCAGTACCCAGAGTTCATGAACATAGGTGAGGGTTGGGACGTAGATGGACCAGTAGATTGAAAGCTTTGCTTTCTGGCTCAGCTCCCTCTTCACCACGATAGACCAGTGCAGCACCTGCTTCACTGCAGAGGCCACACAGCCCTGAGGATCCATCTCATGCTCCATTCTACCCTCACTCGTGAGCAAGACCCCAAGATACTTGAAGCTCTCAGCTTCCTGAATCCAGCATTGTTTTTCTTTTATTCCTTATGGTTTCCGCACCAGAGCAGTCTAAATACACGAAGTCCAAAATCGCGATGAGTGTTGACAAGCCATGTTATGCCATTTTTCGAGGGGAAAAGTTAAAGGATTACTCGTGATCTTATGCGGCGCTGTTAGTGGAGACATAGATCTTTTATAAAAGGTAAGAGTCTCACTCCTACCACTATTTTTGGCTGAGATATACCGCCTAGAAAGTAGTTTATTTAAATAAAGTTTATTTGGTGATATTTTATGGTGTTTCTGTCATAAACAACATCAGCTATCATAATCACGCCTGATTTCAATAAGGTACGATGTTTAAAGCTGGCTGAGTGTTGTTTGATCACTGACAGTACTGTTTTGAAGCGGAGTGAGCGCTCTGTCATTTGGAGCTCTGCCTCGATCTTTTCATGTAAAAAACACTGTAAAATGATCATACTTTGAGCAGTCTTCTTCAAAACTGAAGCAAATGTTCATTGATAGTGTGCCTACAGCCCCACAGTGTCATTTACCTGCTCAGATGAAGCCACAGACAGCTTTTCATCCCGAAAATATTTTTTTATTTTATTTTAGGCAAAATCTTCAACTTTTTACTGACTTCAGAGGCCCATTACTCTGTCTCTGTATCACCTAGAGTGTTTCTGACACTTTCACAAGAAACTTCAGAGAGTTTGCTTTCTGGCAAGACCTCATGCATGCATGTATTCAGAGCGGTTTGGAGGCTACAGTCATTTTAATTTGGGTATGTCATTTTAGGCGTTTTCGCTACAAAATGGGGGTGGAGTGCAAGAGGTTAAAGGGTACCTAATAAAATGTCATAGCTCAGTAAAGAAATGCCGCCCAGGAAAGTACAGAGGAAACTTGTTCTACGAAGACTTTGCAATTAACAGACTAAATTTAGTTTGCCTGTTGAAACAATTATATTACAACAACCGATAATGAAAAATACACATATGGGCATGTGATTATTGTGTGAAGTCATACCTATAAGTTTTCATGTTAAAAAAATGTAACTGCTGTGTGCAGTTAACGGACTTAAAATTTAGTTACCCCTTGAACCACTGCCCACTGCAACTTGGCACTTCATTCTTACATTAAAGGGTCACTGGATTTTTTAAGTTTGACAAACCATAAATCAATTTTGGGATGGTACAAACATTTTTGGAAAGAATACTTTAATATTTTAGGAAATTCGCTAATTTGTTGTCTTGACGTGAGTCAGATAAGTAGATTGATATCACTTTCATGACTGTATGGTCAATATAAAGCTCCAGCCAGCAGCTAGATGGCTTAGCTTAGCAAAAAGACTGGAAACAGGAGAGCAGCTACCCTGGCCATGTTCAAAGGTATTAATTATTGAGCTTTAGAGGTGCTGGTGGGCAGATTATTTTAGCTGTGTCCAGAACCAGGCTAGCTGTTTACCTGTTTCCAGTCTTTATGCTAAGCTAGGTTAAGCTAAGGGCCAAATCATTGTTTAAGCATCAGCTAGCCTGGTCTCATTCCAAAAATGTTGAATAGTGGCGCTTGGGCAGTGACTCCTGGTGTCAGTGACGAAAAAAGTCTTCCTTTCACATCAGCATTATATGTAGCTGGTTGGTGTTATTGTTGAGGTCATTGCGGCAGGAAAACAATGTAAGTTAAGGGGGCAAAAGTCCAAGTAGGGAGGGTGGGAGCGGTGGTGGATGGGTCCAACAACCACCTACTTTCGCAGTGTTTACAGACCTTTCATCATCGTCACGTGACTACAGCTGTCTGTGGAAGTTCAATGTGGAAAGCGTGTCTGAGCCTTAAATGGGTGCTGGCTGCACCATAACACATTGTGCAAGCATGAGACTGATACAGACCCTAGTGATGTTGATAGGTTTTTAATGTAGTGAGTCCCCAGGACCCACAGGTGGTCATTTTGAGTGAGTCCCAGAGAAATGCAGTGGCTCCAAAAAATGTGCTTCTTGACAAATTGTAGTATTAAACTCAAGTTTGAATAAGTATACTGTATGGTCTTATTATGGTTATATTCATTTATACCGAAAATGTATCTGAAAGTTAAATAAAATCACAAATATGAACACTTTACAATCAACTAATACAATTTTCAAAAGCACAAACTGTATATGTATCTTTTAATAAAGTCTATGTACAGAACATAAGAATGTCACATCTGGAGTTGTGTATAAAGAGCACAAAAGTCATTTACCCAGTATCAAGTAGGCCAAACACCTCGTTTCCACTTATGTATGTGACTGGCTTCCATAGATCCGTAAATATACGGATGATGCCTGTAGTGTCCAATGCAAGGGAGTGCTTTTCTTGAAGGATGGACAGACGCCTGATAGGAACTACCTGTAGCCCTAGGAGAGAGGCAAATTTTTTGCCATCCAGTACTTTGGAATATGCACTTAGAACATTACTGGGATAAAAAGAAGGACCGATATTGCATGGCAAAAATAAAGAAATATGTTGGCCTGCCAGGTACGCAGCATGTTTTGTGAAATATTTAATTAAAAAGACATATGAATGGCTGAACAACACATAATGACAATCTGACTGTATATAATGTATAACCATATTTTTGCATTACATTACTCAGATTAATGTGTTAAAACTAGATAAACAAGTTCTTTTTAATTATACAAACTCACCTGACAACCAACGCAGGCAACTGAATAGAAGAAAAAAGCCTCGTAGCCAGTTAGTATCCTGTTAGCTAAGCTAGCACATTGTCCTATGGTCTCTCCGAAATCCACAGCAAAAGTTAATTTTTTTTTACACACTCACGGCAAAGTCCGGACGAATATGACAGAGGAGGGGAGTTCTGCAAGCACATCGGATATCTTGTAGGAATGAATGGACTTCCAGTTGCCTCGTCTCCGTACGTATGTGTAGGTGGAAACAAGGCATAAATCAAATGTGATATGATTGTGATATCATGTGAAATCCATAAAAATGTAAATACCCTAATGTATAAATTTAACAGTTCAATATTTTGAGAAATTAATTGTCTTTCTTTCTGAGTTTTTTTTTAGTTTTTCCTATCACTTTTTGAGACTTTAAACAGAACAAAAATGGCCACCACCAGTGGTAATGTTTCTTTCAACACAGGGCACTTCCGCTGGACAGTAAAACATTGTCAGGTCATTATCTGTAAATACAGAACTGATCAGTAGCACAATCACACTATCACAATGTAGCATTATCAGGAAGAAAAAAAACACTGGACAGCAGAGCAACATCGTTATGGTTATGAATGAATACAGGTGAAGAACAGGCCAACTTACAAGAGAATCGCCGAAGGACTGACTAGCCGCGGCTTCTCTCCCACGTCACTGTTTACGTCACACGATGACAACATCCCAAACCCAATTTTCACTCAATGCTTTCTGTGACATCAGAACTACTTTTGAAGTAAGTAAAGTCGCCAATGATTTGAACATGGTTTAACATTTACAATGTAGCCTTTAGGGAAAACAGTATGATGGATAAATGAGTTTACTTTGACCTGTCAGATCTGATCGCAGGGATTCAGGACATGTACCCAGCAACATTACTGAGGCCATCTAACTCTCTGCAAGAGAACAAATAAGTGCATTTCCCAAAATGTTGAACTGTTCCTTAAAACTGATTTAAAAACACTTGTTAAACGTTAGAGATACAGTGCATGTGCTGTATGTACTGGTGAGTGTGCATGAACCAGGTCAAGTCCAGTAACAAGTCCGATCTAACCTCTATTATGCTGCAGCAAAGTCTTGACAGTTTTCTGCTGTTCTTCTTCCCTGTCTTGGTCTCCATATTTCCTTCTGTCGATTTACACCTTCCTCCCTCTATCTGTTACTGTATCTTTCCTCTTTCTCTCTCCCCTGCTATCGTCCCCATTTTCCTCTCGTTTTCTTTACCCTCACCCTCCAACTCCCCATCACCCCGTCCCCCTCCTTTTGTATTTATTGCTGTATTTATTTCTGCTGAAAAGCCAGTCTAGTTCATTTGCTAGTCGACCGGGCAGAGCAGGGCTCCTATTCTTAGGCTTTTATTAACATCATGGACTGCACAACAGCTACAGAATCTATTATTCATTAAGTGTAACCAATATAAAATTTAAAACAGTCTGGGCTTTTTTTGTTGAATTATGTAAGGTCAGCATAATTTTCTGCCTATTACTAATATCTATATCATCTTTTCCTTAGTCAGCTCTATTTAAATATGCAATCATTTACAGCTTTTGACTATATGTGTGTGCACACCCAATTTCCAATATTCCTCTAGTAGACTTTTTATGCTGACATCAATGGCAAGCTATTAAAGACAGTATTTCATTATTGGTTCCTCTTCCCCAGTGGTTATTTACAATCCCATATATACTAAGCACTGATATTAAAGGAGACCATTTTAATGAGGTGCTATCTGCCATGGCAATATGTCTTTCTCCGAATGAGATTGTGTTTAAAGATTTTATCTAGAAATGGCTGTTCGGCAGGGTTATGTTTTGTCCATGAAATATGCATTTCATATCTCTTTCATTTCATTAACATAATTTAATTTGTGCTTTGCATTCTGTGCATAATACATATTTGATTTACAAAACAAATATTTCCATTAGAAAATGAATTTCATGCACGCAAAAGGCAGAACTGAAAGATGTATTGTAAGGAAATAAGAAAAAAAGGAATTGTATTATCTTTGACTCAGGGAAAGAAAATCATTGGCAAGGAGAAATACACTCAATAGATTTCTTATGTGTGAGCGAGTGTGTGTGAGGGGGTTTGTGCGTGTAATGCATGTGTGTGGACATGCTGCTATTCGTGCATGTTTGTGCAGACAGTATGTAAATGTGCATTATAGAAGCAATGAAAGCTGAGGGTATATTGCATAAAGTTTAGAGCAATATAACACAGATTGATTTACACGGCCTGCACAGGGGTCTTTCCCTGATGTTAAGTGCAATGGTGCACTTAACATCAGAAGAAGCACACAGACCCATTTTGAATCTTGATTTTGTGTCACTACTTTTAAGACTGAGATGGGCCATATGAGAGCATTCTGCAGGGGAGAATATATTGTATCCTATGAGCAGCCGTACATCAAAAAGCTTTTTTTTTTTGTCTCCAAGGTGTGTGCTCTATGCACGGGAAGCCGTGCATCTCTTTAAAGTGGCCATCTTTTATGCCTCTACTTAAGAGATGTTTAGCTCCTTTTCCTCTTTCTTTAGCCACCAGTGGGAAAGCCCTTTGGTATGATAAATTATGAAGTCTTCCCCCTCTTCGTTTCCCTTTCCTTTTTCCCAAGGAACGCTGCTAGTTTTAATTAAAGCACTTCACCTTGCTTGTTTAAAGGCTATCACGAGCCCCATGATAACTTTGAGAGTGTGTGAGCGAGAGGGAGATGGAGCGCAGGGCTTTGGATAACACAAAGCATTTAAAACCGGCCCTGGCGAGTTCATATTAATTTGGCTTATCTCTGAGAATAAAAAAAAAAAAAAAAAATCCAGGTAGAAGTGAGACAGATCCCTGGATTTAATGAGCTCAAAATGTAAAGTCAATGTCAAAACACTTTTTTTTCCTCCTTAACTTTATTCCTCTCGTGGGGTGGGGTGGGGGGGACTTGTCTAAGCTAAAAGCCAAACAGTAAGATCAGTGTTTCAGGGGTAACTAGTATTAGCAGGGATTTCAGGCTTGTTTGACACGCCGCGTTGAAGGAATGGCTTAAAATAGACGGCAGCAGGTAGAGGAGGTACGCGGCAGGAGAATGAGCAGGAGAGTGAGTGAGACAGGAAGAGAGGGAAGGCTAATACCTGGGCTTCACTTCGCTTTGTCGCCCACTGATAGGAGAACGCTCAGAGGATGTTACCGCTTTTCAACCTAATCGCTCTTTTCTATCCCCATCTCTCTCTCCATCATTGACTTATTTCTCACAGTCGCTCTCTCTGATTGTCTCCCCTCTCTCTCTCACTTTTCCAACACACCGACCCACCTGCCCACCCACAGTCCTCCCTCTGAGGTGTTTGCCTGCCCGTCTGCCAGGAGCTAAGTATTTGTATAAGTCTGTGACAGGTGCATGCAAGTTGACGGCAGGTGGGGATGGATGTTGGGGGTGCATGTAGGGGTGTACAGGAGTTGAGGGAGATGATAGCATCACCGTTCTCTGTCTCTCCCCCACTTTTTAAGGCGGTGGGTGAGTGTCTCAGGATGACTCTTTTAACATAAGCCTCTTCTGAACTGTAGTTTTAGTACTTAACACCCCACTCTTCAAACCAAATCCCAAACGAGAGGCTTGAGATTGGAGTTTAAAAAGAGAGAAAAAAGGGTCTTGATATCATAATATGTAACTTTGCAGGCTGTATCCTCAGTGTAACCGTGCAGGAGGGTAGCACTTATTAAGCATGCACACAGGGTGCGAAGAGCCTGTTATTGTATTGATTTTCCCGATATAGAGTGAAACCTCATTTGTTTCAGTGCACAGTGCAAATATGTTTTATTCTTGTTTTGCCTCATATAAATCATGCAACATGCATTTTTCCTGCTGTTCGGTTTTCTTGATAAGGCACTGTTTGTCAGGGCTGTAAGAGATCTAAGTCTTTCCATTTTGCAGCAGGAGAACATCACTTGACTACGGCGACTCAGATACCACTGCTCATCACCACAACATGTAACTAAACACATACTGATGACCTTTAAATTTTTGATTTTCAAATCAGTTCCCCTCAACAATTCTTTATTCACTCCTCAAAAGCGAAGTCAGGGTGAGTGTGAAAACCAAAAAAGGCCATAACCAGAACATCCTTAATACACGTAAAGACACGAGCAACACATCATGAAAATAACATGACGTGCATACAGTATGTATAAGTCTACATATTTAATGACTACACCTTTTGCCTTTACTCTTCAGAGAAATAGATGTGTTCATGGGTTCACTCAGGTTCAGTGTAACTGAACAATGATCTGGATTGATGCATTGATCAAAGAAGCAGTATCATCGATGCAAAGTGGAAACATGGATCCATATCGTCATCTTTAAGATACGCAAGTATTTTGAAATTCCCATAGCACATCTGTGTCTAACTGCACCAGGCAGGTGATGGCAAGCAGCCAAGAAAAAAACAAAGAGGATATTTTCTCCAGGGCAGTAGTCACCATATACACTGAGGGGGACACGTCCCCCCCAATATTCAGATATTCCCAAAATGTCCCTCACAATATATAACTGAAACTGAAAAACAACAACATCAAAAGCCCCTTTTTTTCATTGCTATTCTACGGCAGCCTTGTAGCCCAGGTTCTGCTGTTTAATTTGATGTGCAAAATCATTATATTCTTCGTGATCAGTGTATTGTTTCACACTGTGTTTGCAAAGTTGTTCTCAAAGTGCCCCATGTTGGAGGACTTTCGGGTTTCCAACAATTTGGGCAACCCAATAATAGAAGACGAGTGCTCCTTCTATGTAAAAATTCTTTGTCAAAATACGTTAAAATCACGTGTTTAACAGGGAATTATTTAAAATTTTAATGGGGAGAAAACCCCCGGACCCCTGTATAAAAAATGGTTCCCACCTCAGGGCTAAAATCCCAGAAGTTTTCAACTCCTAGCGACGCCCCGGCCCCTCTAATATTGACTCCATGGCTACAGCCTTGATTTTCTCCTCTCTCTGGAATAAATCAACAGTGTGGAACTATTTGGGATTTCGGAGAAAAACACTGGTCAACAGACAGAGCACACGTCATATGCAAACAATGCTGCTATGAGGTAAAAACAACAAACCTGCCTAGGCATGTCACACCGCTAACTTGTTGCTCTTGCTATGCGATATTGCGATAAGGATAACGCAATAGCTGTTTTGTTTGAACATTGTTAGGCTGAAAAAAACAAAACAAAAGTGAGGAAAAAAAAGTATAAATAATACATGTAACTTGTTGATTATGACTAGGGAAGGTCAGCTAGCTGCCAGGCTAATTTATGCAATGTTAAAGTGCTTAAGCTAATAATGGTAGCCAGCAAAATACTATTTAGTTTGTATGTCAATCTTGGCTGTTATTATTGTGCCAAGTTTTATACTTTCTTTAAATGGTCTTGTTGTTAATCCAAGTTTTACATGTGTCAGTGAACTGCACTTACCTGGTTTACAATTATTTATGTGCTGTTTCTTAAAACACATGCAACAAAGCAAAAAAAAGAAAGAGGTTGCAGCTTCCTCTGTAACCAGTTGTGTTAAATGGGCATATAATATCATCTCATATCGAGCGCAGACCCCTGAATTGAATCAAAATGGTATTGTGACACAATTTGTAATTTCGCCGAATAGTGTTATGCGAAAGAATCGATCACTGAATCAGACAGATTGGACCATATCAGGATAGAACTAGTGATTTACATCCTTGCTTGCTTAGTTTCTAATAAGATCCATCCAGGATTTAATTCGATGTCCCACACAACTGTGAGTTAATACTGTAAAGTTTCCATTAAAACCCTAGTCCCAGTTAAACGGCAGGTCCCTTTTCCTAGCCCGGTGTGGCTACAGATTTTGACAAATAAATGGCTGTCTCAATTAGAAGCCTGGTCTGGTTGCCAAGCAGTTCATGTTTGTAGAGGTTCTTTGGATGAATAAAACCAGGTTGTTGGCTACCCACTTGAGCTAACTAACTCTCTTGACAACTTGATCATATTTCCCATCTTTGCTGAGCAACAGTTTGGTGTAAAAGGAATTCAAGGCTTGTCCCATATACACACCTGTGCCAAATCTATGTCTGTGAGTTCAGTGATTTGATCAGATAATAGCCTGGGCTAGTAATTGAAGTGTTACAGTATATGCCAGTCAATCCCAGTAGACCCAGTAACAGCTCTAATCATGTGGTAAGTCATATTTGCAGAAGTAAAATTTGTTTTTGAGGAGGTACTGAGAGTATGAACTGTAAAGTGCAGGAAAAATCTTTTTATTGGAGCTTGTCCAACCGCATTCTCTCTCTCTCTCTCTCTCTCTCTCTCTCTCTCTCTTCCTTAAAATTCATTGATGCATGTCAGGTTTGGGTAGGTTTTTAACAGATTAGTTAAAATTCCCAAACTTTGGTTTAGGCATGCACGATAAAATTGGCCAAAATCGGCTTTAGAGTGAATAGTCAAAATTGGCCAACATGCCAAGTAACTTGTTATATATTGGTATATCAGATATCGGCAAAAAATCCAATATCGTGCGTCCCTACTTTATACTCTTAAAAATGACAAAGCGCAGATTAAGATGGTCTGCATAATATGTCGGTAGGAGCCAACCAAGACGAGAAACACAACAAAGCTTTTCCATCACCTCACAAGGTGCCATTCCAGCGACCACACAGAGCCCATGTTAGTGTGTCTTCAGGTTTTATCAGTGCTAGCAGGGTGCTACCAAAACAACCATCAATTGTGTCGTCTTTCCAAGCCATTACCCTGTTTACATGACTGGTTTACAATAATTACATTTTGCACTTTTTTATTCAGATTTCTACCTCTGAAACATTTGAGAGAAACATAATTCATAGTTGTAAACATTATTTTATCTTAAAGTTAATTAAATGTGCAAGGGCCCTTGTGAATCACCTTTTTTTTCTCTTCATTGTAAAAATAGTTGAAATGTTGCCGCCCTGCCAAAGGAATTTGATATGATAGAGGTCACAGCTTTTAGTTTTATTTCCATTATTACAAGGCAAGCTAACTTGCATTGTTTTGTTATGGCATATAATGTTTAGCACGTTTGCAGACTAAATGTTCCTTCACATTAAAACGTTAAAACTCCTCAAACTGGCAGCATCTTCAAATAATATAATATATATGATATATATGATCTTGATCATATTTTTTGTCGCCCAGTCCTACGTTGACATACGAGTAGGGAAGCGATACATTTTTCCCTCCAACATTACAGACGTACAGTATTAATACATTTATTTATTTGTTAGGGCGCCTTTCAAGCCACTCAAGGTCGACTGACAGCAAAGATCAATCAATTAATTAATCAATTTTACAATATCACAAATCACAATTGTCTCACAGGGCTTTACAGCATAAAAAAACGGTAGAAACCTCAGGAAGAGCAACTGAGGAGGGATCCCTCTTCCAGGACGGACAGACGTGCAATAGATATCGTACAGCACGATCAGCATAATAAATTAACAGTAATCTGCATGACACAATGAGACCGATAAAACACACCATACAAAACATCATAACACATCATACAATACATTAAAAAAGAGGGGATGACAATAAGACAGTGTAATGCATATGATCAGGTGGAATGGGCAAGTCTGAACAGATGTGTTTTGAGTTTGGATTTAAACAGATTGATTGGTGGATGGCTCTCTTTTCCATCAGAACCAATATCTAATCTATTCATCTTCTGTTAGGCATCAGAACTACTGCACTTGTGCATAAGACGTAATAGCAGTATGAGCAATACGTGCAGGCCTAACCAACTGTAGATAAGCAGCGTG
Source organism: Epinephelus awoara (assembly GCA_035609425.1). Classification (NCBI taxonomy): domain Eukaryota; kingdom Metazoa; phylum Chordata; class Actinopteri; order Perciformes; family Serranidae; genus Epinephelus; species Epinephelus awoara. The sequence continues at coordinate 41,486,189 of CM069294.1, read as the reverse complement.
TTAAGCCTCCAGTCCTGGATATTGTGTGGCTGCAGACGCCACAACCCGCCAGCTAAATAGGCTAGATGGGAAGTACCTCCTCAGAAAACAACACACAACAAACATATCCCCTTCCTCAAACAAACATGTCCCCATCTCCACATTATCACCTTAGCCTGAACAAAATGCCTCTCTTTGCTCTCCTCTGGATCCATGAGCGCAGGTACCTCAGCTTGTTTGTTAACATCAACACCAAAGAGAGGGAGAGAGGGAGAGGGGAAAAAATCAATCTAATACTGCAGAACTATCAGATCATATGAAATTATGGATTCTTGGTCTGAGCATTCAGCCCTTGTCTGCCGAGCTGTGCAAATCAATTCAAACAGACACAAAGAGCAAACACACGCCGAACGCCACAATAGGAAATTGAAGCGAGCAGAGCCTCCCTTTTTAAAATATGCCGCTACATATTTGTTTTGTGGATTACCATTCTGAAATGAAATTTGAACAGTTACTTAAAATAATATGCAAAAGATATTTCCTGCTTTTTTTTATTATTATTCCTCTTCTCCATCCCCCCGTCCTCTTGTTTGTTGGAGGAGAGGGGAGCGATGGTAGAGGCCACAATGTAAACAGACACACAGAGCTGCTATGATGCTGATTATGTTTCCAAAACATATTTTGGGGCCTTATCCCCATTGCAGGGAGTATTGAGTATTTATCCTTTTTTGTTTCCATATTGTGTTGCTGGTTCTGAAACATTTATGACGCTATCTGAGGCGCAGTAAAAGGGGGTTGGTTTTAAGCTTTTCAAGGAGAGAAATCTGTGTCATGTTAGGTGCAGGCAACATTCATTGACATTGCCTGTTAAAAGGCAACCTTGCTCCCAGGTGGGAATCTCTTGTATGAGTAATATGAAGAGCAAATATTGTGAATCGGAGGCTTTAATGTAAGTATTCTTCTTGGTGCCCTCATTTTCAGCTCTAGTGTTTTCAGCCCTTTTTACGATTTTTCTCTTTGCAGGATGTTATATCAGATTGATGTCCCTTAATTGTATTTCATCTTTGGTGACACCTGAGCAGAATACGTATTAGAAATGGTGTTTGGAATGAAATCAAATTCATGCACCCACTCAATACACTCACTCAATTGAAGTGCCTTTTTATGAACCAACAGTATCACGTTGCAAAGAGAACAAAAGGCCTCTTGGATTATGTTCCACTGAGCTGCCTTTACACTCCTTTAAACCCTCACCCTGTTATATCACTGCCTCCTATCTCCGTAGCTCTGTACTCTTCCTCTGTAAAGGCACTAAAAATTTATGCCCCACACTTCTTCCTCCCCTTACTGCTTTTTAAAGGGACATTGTCCTACTTACCTACCTTTCAGTACTTTAGCACTGCTTTGTAATGCCCCTGTTTCCCCCAAGGAGCGACTCCATCCTACCTTTAACCCTGCTCTGCTGCTTCACCACATTTTTCAAAGAAAGTTTTTGGAAACAAAAAGCAGAAGCTTGAAAAGGATCAGCATAGAACAGAAAAGTGCTCCTACACGATAGTATTTTGCTTCAGATGTGTCTTTGTGTCTTTGTATCTCAGTAATGTCACTGTTCACGTTCAATTATTACAGATTTACCCAGACTGGATCAGCAAACTTTTTTTTCTTTTTTTGTGTGAGTTTCCTCTCTGAATTCAGAGGTTTGTGCATGCCCGTGAATGCAACACAAGCACAACACTTTTTTTGTGAGGTTTTATCAGCAGTTTATTGAGTTTGAGACTAAAGACATCCTTTGGATCAGCTTGTAGTCGTATCAGTGAGAGGTGATCAGACCAGATCGATAGATTAGAGGAGCAGCTACTGTGGTGGTGTGTTAGAGCAAACTTTCTGTTGCTGCCGTAAGGTAAGACCCAGTGCTGGACTGCAGGTGTGCGGTTTTTATGAGAACACACCTTTCTTCACCTAAAGTAGGAAAAATGAGAGACAACACCAAAATGTGATTGTTCTATGAAATGTGTTCTAAGAAGTAGAGCATTCTATTTTTACATGAATTAATGACCAGTTAAGTTCCACTTTCACTGCATTTAACACTCGGCTGCTCCGTCTGTGCCTAGAGTATACTCTGCACTGTGCAAGACTGTGGTGCTCTGAATAACCAAACGATATATATATTCCAACAGCACTCCGAATGAAAGGTCCAGTTTGTGCTAGAGTGCGCTCTAGCAGTTGGAGTTATTTATGAACACACCTCATGTGTTTGTTTGTGTGTGTATATATATGTGTGTGTGTGTGTGTGTGTGTGTGTCTGTGTGTGTGTGTGTGTGTGTGTGTGTGTGTGTGTGTGTGTGTGTGTGTGTGTGTGTGTGTGTGTGTTTTTTTGTGAGAGAGGCGCAGCTCCAAAAATAGAAAATCAATATATGGCGGCGACTGATGATATTGAAGCGTGCCACCACAAATAGATGAATACTATATGTGGGAAACCCTGGGTGAACACCAAACTAAAATCACTCACAGTATCAAATGGGAAAGGGTCAAAGGTCATTGACCAGCAGTCAGTGGACAGATAAAGACCCAATGCCAGAGACTGTTCTTGAACAGAAACAGGTTTCATGGTCTTCATGTATATTTACATATATAGTGCAAGGTATCCAGGGTGCATACGTTGTAAATGTTCTGGAATGGGTCTGCCTGTTACTTGCATTGTCTGTTTTTGAAATATGCTTCCGTTTTCAAAAGAAAAATACAGTTTGCATACAATCTCTCGCAATATAAATGCACTACGTCAGTACAATACCATGGATTGACATTTTTTCCTTCACCAGCAAATGCACAATCTTGCAGGAAGTTAACACCGGCCTCCTGGGTGAAAGTCGGTAGCTGTGGGACCCATCCACCACCCCTCCCGCCTGCCCTACTTGGACTTCTGCTGCCTTAACTGTCGTTGCTGTCCTGCCGTGTTTCCCCCTGACGCTGCTGGGTGCCGTTAAACAATAACTGCAACCAGCTGAGTATCATGCCAACATGAAAGGGCAGCTTTTTTTCGTTGGTGTCTGACGCCAGACGTCACTGCCGATTTTTGACAACTTTGGGGTGAGACTGGATTTGAAGTTTCCACAGCAACGTTTTCCTGCAACCAGGTGCTGGTGACTGCAAATGGGCTGCACCGATAGCTAACTCAGCTCCCACCCAAACTGTTCAGTGTGCAGTGGAGAGCAGCAATGGCTAGCAAACCAGTGGAGACCAGAGGGTGGGCAGTGAGCACCATGTTAATGCAGCTAGCCAGCTGTCTGTCAGTGAAAACGACAGAACTCAAAACATTTACATCACAAAACATTATAATTTTACCACCTCTGAATAGATAGAGCTTTGAAATAGCGCCAGACTAAAAGAAACTTTTTTTGTTTTGTTTTGTTTTGTTTTTCCCACCGGTTAGTTATCTGTTAATGGATGTTGGGCTATCAAAAGCAAAATAAACCAAACACTGCATCCTCATTATAAGAGTCATAAATTATAAATTCTTGCTGTGACTTGACCAAGACACATGACAGAACACACAGTGGTGCCTGGCATAGCTTGCTGCCTTTCTTTACCTGCATGATGTCATCGGAAACATATCTGTGTAAATAGCCTACTCTTTCACTGTTCTGTCTAATTTGATTGACATCAAAATGAGAGCTTATTCATTCAAAATTCATTCTTCTCTTTATTGTGGCTTCTTTTGTACATATGTAAGTAAATAATTTGCGCTAGTGACACAAGGTAAAATTGTTGGTAATTTATGCACACAGGGTGCTAAAAGTAAAATACATTTAGCTTTAACAACAAAAGTCTCAAATCCAATGCACCTCAAAGAAGAGCTGTGGGTTAGGATAATCATCATGTGAAGGCCTTCGTATTGAAAGAGAAAGCAGACGGAGAAGGTAAGAGGATGTTGAATTGACGGGGTTGTTTACTGATTTCATGGTTGTGTGAGCTTTGTTCAACCTGTTACTACTGATGCTGAACTTGTTGCTCTCTGAAGACCCCATTAAATTAAAGCAATGAACACAAATAATTCAGAAACTACAAATACTTAATACTGAAATAATTACAAAATATCCTGGTGTTGAGTCTCAAAAATTAAAACTTCCCTAATTTATCTGCGTCTCCTTATCTCTATCTCCATCTGTAATAATGTGGTGCAGGATTGAGTCCTAAAACCTGGAAATGAGCTGGCAGTTTTAGCACTCCTGGTTCCCTCATCTTGACGTCAATGGGTTTTTTGAGTGGGTTTTTGGTCCAAAGCTCAAATTAAGGTCTGTGGTCCACAAAAACTTCAGAGAAGTTCATGGTGTGTCAGTAAATAACCCACTCATGAATTTTGAAGCTTTTATGTGTCTTAAAAAAGTGGGCTGCTAAATAGTGGATACATGAGGATACAGAATGTCAACACGCTGAACAAGGCTTTATAGCCTTGTTGTGGTGGCAACGTTGAAGCCATGGGACTGTGGTGTAATTACTTTCTAGCCTAGCATTTGCTTTTTATTTCTCTTTACATTCTCTATTTGAATGTATGGTCCAAAAATCATAACATTGGAGAAAAAATAGGGAGTGCTGCACTGGGTTAAGAAATTGTGTAGAAAAATCAGGTGCTCTTCAAGGATAGGGCAAATAGCCACATGAAGATAAAAAACAAGTCCATCGTACAGGCAGGCAGGCAGAAAATGCATCTGAGGCACTCTGATTGTAGTCAAAACTCCTTTATTGATTAATGGATAAGCCAAAGCATTTTGACTACAGAGTATATACTGTATATTGGGATGAAAAAATCTTTCAATACATTGAAGTGACTGTGACGAAGTCTACCACAATATTACATGGTTATTCGGCCCTCTCGCCTGTCATGGCGCCATCGTGTGACCTCGTCCATTGCATTTTTTTGTGAATATGATATTCAAGTCAACCTTGAGGGATATTTCTTTTAGTTTGGCACACAAACGTCCAGTTTTTGAACATATTTAGCAACCCCCCCAAAAAATGCACTTACAACTGTATAACTCCACTTTATCAGCTTGCAGACACAAGAGGAAAATAAACCTCAGGAAAAAGACAGAGCTGAAAGTTCTGGTCAGGAGTGACATCAGTCAGAGTTGTTGCTGACTAGCTACAGCAGTTCAGTTCATGTCTGTCAGTACACTGGCTGGATTAGGTGAATAAACATGGACTCAAGAAACACAACAGTGGTCAAATTAGCGTGAATATGTTTTAATAGGCAACCCCCCACACACCTAACACACACACAGACACACACACTCACACACACACACAAATATCAAAAACAGGACACAGCTTGAGAAAACAGCACGGCCAGTGCAAACCATTTTAATCACCTTTTCACAATTTGGAGGGAGTAAATGTTTTTTTCATCATCGAAGTACAGCAGACAAAATAAACCAGTGTTAACTGCGTGTTCTCCGTCAGTTTCGTTTTTGTGTCTGTGTAGTCTAACATCATTATCCTAACCATCTTCCTCCCCCAATTCATCAGTCTTCACCCTCTTCTCCAACAAGACAAAAAACGTAAGTCTTTGCTTTTGTTACCCTCTTTTTGCTCTCTGTTTTGCTCTCACCCTAACCACAGTCTACCCCCACCCCCCCTGCCCTAAGAGCTCTGAAGGGCACCCAGGTGCCCAAGAGGTCGCTGTAATGAGCGCTAATGAGCCCATTGACAACCTCAGTACAGGCTGATTGGTGCTGCAGGCTCTCACCATGTGCTTTACAGAGCACTTCCTGGCACAGGCCACCAGCCTGCTGGATCTCTGCCCCGCCATGCCCTCCATATGAGCTTAATGTGGTTACAAGAGAGTGGGTAGTGAATCTTTGATGCTGAGACTGTAAGGGTCACACATCTTTCGCCCCGAATAAATGTGTTTTAAAATGTTTTGTTAGTAGTTATATCAAGCAGCTATGCGCGTTGAAAACATGCTTATGTACAGTAGGTTGGGGAGTCGAGTCGAGTCTGACGATTGCTTTTTGCTTCCGTCTGCTCTCCTTCTCATTTCAATGAGCAACATCAATACAGTTAAAGTGGTCACCCTAACAAGCTCCAAGCTCAGGACCAAAATCATCACAGATTCGACATTAAGGGCTTCTTAAGGAATCCACATGTGACTCACTGATTTTGAGCGATAGTTTAGCAATAAAGCGATTTATTTGCTTGATTGCACATGTTGCAACACAAAGTTTATTTTCACTATTTCGTCACGTTTGAAATAGATCACCACATGAGCTCACGACACACAGTTTAATTTCTTATTTAATATTTACTGTTGCACATGTTGTACGCTTGCTTATGTTGGTTTTGTGCAAAGGTAAACATTTAGCCATGCTAGAACAGTGCTTGCTCTGGCCAAGCCATAGGTGAGATTCAAAAACTCCAATAGCCACTCACATCAGCTTCTTTTTAACCCTTTACAGTAAAAACAGCAAGAGAGAGGCAACAGTAACCCGAAGACAGTGGCGGCTCCTGCCAAATTTCTCAGGGGGGCCAATTGTTGTGATGATGGCTGAGGTGACCCGTTCAATGGGTAAATGTGAATTAATTTGGCTCTGCAAAGACTGAACAATCCACTGTGGTCATCAACAGACTAATTTTCATCAGTTTGCCCACAAAAATACCTTTGAATGTAAACAGAGACCTGTAAGGTATTCACTGAGTCATTGTCAGTCTTAATCAGAAAACATTTTATTATAGCTAAGTGGAAATTCATTTTGTGTTCTGATTAAAGAAATAAATGCAGGCATACCCTACAACTTAATACAGTGCACATCACATAGTATCACTGCTCTTTGACCTGACCTGAACATTTTTTTTAATTGTTGTTTTTCAGTTTCAGTTATATATTGGGGGGGCATTTTGAGCAATGGGGGGCACGTGTCCCCCTCAATGTATAAGGTGGCTACTGCCCTGTCAGCATGCATAATTAGGCCTCAGTTGTCTGAGTGCGCAAAGGTGAAGTGGCTGGTCTTGTCATACAAAGTTTGATGGAGTGTCAACTGGACAATATGGAGATATTTGCATCTTGAAAGCCGGACTACAAATGTGGATAGACAGGGAGAAACACAGGCAAGACTAAGACGTGGTAAGATACGATATTCCTCACTATATGAAGTGACTGATAACAAGATCTGTATAATGGATTGTAAAGAAATTCATCAGGTTTTTATTTGTAGACAATTGATCTGTATTTATAGCATGATGGGATGACAGCACAATGATGTGTGTGGTCCTGGCTTTCATGTGATATGCGTGGCATTTCTGTCGGACCCTGCATTCGCGAGTAATCCATCCAAGAGTAATGTGTGTGCAGAGCTGTATGAAAGTTCTGTTATACATAATTTTAGTGTAACTTTATCATTTTTTTCTCTGTGAAAACATTGGACTACCGACAAGTGCTTGGTCTTGTTGGAAAGCGGTTGCGGAGAAAATCCACAGAGAAGAACGAACAGGTGTGAATTTGGACGCACTATGCGCCGTTTCTTTTTAACCTATATGGTTAAGGTGGTCAAACCTTTATGGTTAAAAAAGCCTCTTGGATCAGCTGGAAACGTTAGCCATGTTGATCTTGAATGTGAACGCTGCGCAGTGGTGCTGCCTCATGTGATGTCGGAATAATCGGAAAAATGAGTTTCCGACCGTAAAGCAATTTTTCAGTGGAAACGGTTGATGACGTGTTTTTTAAACATTTTGAGTGACAACACATCTTCTTTATAATGTCCATGTTGTCTCCACATTACGACTTAAACGCTCATGAACGCACAATGAAGTGCTGAAGAACGAGTTCCCGACATGGGAAATCGGACCATCCAAGGAGCACATGAATGATACTTGGTGGTTTACGTATGATGAAAAAACGTTGGGGCAAGGCCTCCTGGAACCCATAGAGATTGCACTGGAGTGCCTGCATTTAGAAAAAAAGCCTTTTACATGAAAGTCTATGAGAGTGAATCAGGGCGATTTCCAGCCAGACTGATATCGCCCCAAAGGGGCGTCTGATTGTGTCTGATTGGATATTCAGAGGCAGGATGAGCTGTTTCAAGTGAAAATGATCAGAATAATTAATATATTGTGTGTATATATGACAATAATGATGATGATAATCATACATTTATTATCATCATCTTTCTTTTTTTTGTGGATTCTTACTTTCAGGTGATTATACATCATCAGGAAACATACTTATTATATTCCATTTCTGCCAATAGATTCCCTAAAGTGCTACAAACTGGACCTTTAATTGAGAGGTTGCATTCATCATATGAGGATATACATGTGCACACCAATTAACAACTTAGGAAATCTGAGAAATCCCTCCTGCTGACATTGCAGATTTTGATTATCTGGAGTGTGGAGATTTGCTTGAACTAAAACAATTTTAGCTGCTTTACAAATCATACTGTTACATATACTTCAAAAACTATAGCCTGCAGATGCAACACATAGCTTATATATATGCTGCTGCTGGCTACAAATAATTCTTACACATTCCCCCTCTTTCTCCCATCATACACCATTGTACTCCAATCTCCCTTACTGAAGTATTCCTGTAAACGTTAACACCCATCAACTGGAGATAATGACCAAAAAGACAGGAGCATATTGTCTTATTACATGTTCATATTTATGTAAGGTTTCGTACTGTTTTTTTGGGGTTTTTTTCAAACTTTTTTTTTGATATTGTATGATTTACAACTCTGTCTAAAGTAAGGAGTAAGTAAGAAGAGCTGTCATGGTAACAAATAGAAAAATGTATTGTTGCCTTTTGTAATTGGAGTGTTCATTGGCTCCTGATGAGATGTGCTTGCAGGAGAGCTGCAAAAAGTTCAATAGAGAAGCAGCTGCTGAGACTTTGGTCAGAACTGAAAAGATCATAAACCAAGGTGCATGCGCAAAAAAGCCTGAGTTATGCTTCAACAGGTAAGCTGAGCAACAGGCCAATCTCTCACAAACTTTGTGTATTCCCTGAAGTACCACAAGCATGGAATCCACTTTATTAGCGCTCGTCAACGTGGCTAGTTCTGTGCTCTGAATTTGATTGCTCACGGATGTCCCACTGTAGTGCTTGTCAGATGAGGGATATTCCTCTCTCTTTCCCTCCACTCCTCCACTCCTCCTGTCCTTCCTGTCATCTCTGTGGCAGCAGGAGACATCTGGACGACTGTCACGGTTGACACGGTTGGTTGACGAGCACTGACAAATCCCCATGGACCACAGAAAACAGGAGGAGAGGACTCTCATTGGTGATGATGGACTGTGTGTATGTGTGTGTGTGCTGGGAGGGGTGTATGGGAGTGTTGTTTGCAAGATGACGGTAAGATTAATAGTCCCTGTTAAGGAATTTAAATTGTGTTTTTATGTGTATATGACAAAAGATATTTAACGGGCATAGTGTTACAAACTGATTTAATAGAACTGGTAAAGTTTAAGTTTCTACCAGTGAAAGAAGCTGCCATATCTTGCTACGACAACTGTTGAAGCTGGTGGTGCCCTGATTGGCTCCTCTCGCTGAAGGAGCACAAGTCCATTGGATCGATCCTTTAGAGCATTTGACCGTAGAGCCGTTTTATTTAACAGGTTTACTTGGTGTGATTGTTAAGGTCAACACATTGGTGCAGGGTATAATGCATATCAAAACACCTACACCTATTTTCTCCATAACATTTGTAATTTTTTTCTAAAAGTTAATCAAACTTGCTTTTTAAAGAGTGGTGGCCAACATACTGTATACACTGAGTGGGATTTTTCAGTTTAAAAACAATATTGTCAGTGCTTTTTGCTCTCGATCTTTGGCATTTCTGTCTTTAGCATTTTTTTGTTAATTAGTGGCAGACAATAGACTGTATAAAAACAATGGATGTAGCCACTCTGACATCACCCACTGGTGTGTAGAATCCCCTTTTGGCTGTTGCTATCTTGGATTGTTGGAGTTACCATGTTTGACAAAGGGTGGGGCTGTGAAGGAGGAAAGGGTGGATCTGACTCACAGACTGTGGTGACACCTTGCAGACAGTTTGTTAAAAAGTGCTACACCTGTAGTTATATGCAGGAACAGCACTGGGCTTTGAAGCCAACTTTACGTAGTGGCAAAACGTACAGGACAACGTATTACAACTTCTGGGTCAATCACATGATGCCATTGGGCCCAAAAAGACTTTGACACACGTCACCATGAATCATCCATGTAAATGCACCTTTACTCTGAACAACCATGAAGCTGAGCAAGCTGGCCGACGAACAGCACTTACACTGTGAAAGAGACGTCTGTAAATCAGTGGATATATTTTTCAGCATCACAACCCCTGCAAAATGACCATTTCACTATTGGGATTTGATCCATTCAGTCCGATAACATTTCAAAAGTCTCAAAGAGCCGTGTGATTAAATTTCTTTTTTTAAAAATCTCAGTTCACGTTAGCGGAGGGCTAAACCTACAAGGTAGGTGCTTGTCTGCACTCGGCTGACGTAAGACTCTGTGCTTGGTCTATGGGCCCTATATAGGGGCGGAAGTTTTGAGTAATTTCATACTACAGATATAGAATGTTTTTGGCTTCATGCACCACTGAGCAACTTTCATAGAAATGAAATGGGGCCTGCTTCCAACGCTGTATCCAGTTCTTTTTGTACATCCATTGCATTGACTCACTCTTGGTGCCAGGTTCAATTGTCCATTAGAGGAACTGCAGTTTTTGGCACCTCCATATTGGCTTCATTTTTTAAGCAAGCTTGCCTTGCCTTGCCTTATGTACCTGCAGATGCCATAGTATCCCCAATAAGCTAATACTGATTGATGTATTAGCACAGCTGATCTATCATGCTATCAGCTATGGTACCCTGACTACCCTCATCAAATGATGTGATACATCACCAGGATGTGTTGCAATTTATTTTTGCTGTTCTCAGCCAAATTCTTACAAATTATTATTATTATAGCGCATCTCTTATCCATTATTTTCAAAATAAAATTAGGCAAAACTCAAATGGGACACTGGATTGGGTTGATTACGGTGTATACACAGTACATTCATTAAACTGTGCTTGGTATTCCCCTACAGTTTATGTGTTGCTCAAGAGGAGTTAGTCTACATGAAAATGTACTCATACAAAACTCTGGAACTGATTACATTATGTAAATATTTAAAGAAAGCATTCCTTTGTTTATTAGGAAGATTTTTTTTGTCTGTAGTCAGATTTTGGTCTGCGGTATGGGAGTGAGCTGTTAAATTTGCAAATATGTATTTTTATTGTCTGACCCGATGGGAATAATGTGAATTCAGAAATAAAGTGGCGAAGGTAGAGCTGCTTTGAGTGGATCTGAATGAAACCCTCCCTTTGTCGATTTACTGAAATACCCCTCAAAGAAACAGTGTTTGTCATTTATAGCCCCAGGCACAGGGTAATGCTGTATAAAGTTGCATTGTAATGACATATAGAAACGGTGATTACAGCCTAATTCAATTGCTCCCTAATCTCATTTTCATAATGGCCTTTATTTGGAACCTCAATTTATTGTTTTCCCAGAAATCATTATACAATTTAGCCCTTAAATCCATTTTGAATATGCGTGCCCACTGTAACAGGCCAGCATAGGAAAAGACGCACACATAAATATCGCATACACCATTATACAGAACAGTGAGAACATACAACACATACAGAGAGACACAACAAAAATCTCCCACAAGAAACTCCATGTAGCCAGACACAGTCATAGAAACACACACACACACACACACACACACACACACACACACACACACACACACACACACACACTGATGGCATTATGGTAATGGATAGGCGGGCCCAGCTGGTATATCTGGTGGCAGCAGTGTGAGAAAAGAGGAGGGTTATAATGTGCAAATATTAATGATCCTGGGTTTGGGACTCTGGACACGCATGCATCTTTGTGTGTGCATGTGTGTGAGTTTGTGTGTGTGTGTGTGTGTGTGTGTGTGTGTGTGTGTGTGTGTGTGTGTGTGTGTGTGTGTGTGTGTGTGCGCGCGCGCATGTGTGTGGTCAAGTGCCAGAGGGTGGGATCCAACAGCCTGGATTTAATCACTGGGACCCCTCTCCATAAGATGACTATCATGATCTGCCAGCTTCGCTGAGCTCCTCTGATATGTCTATCCCTGGTGACACAGCTCGATCTGGGCTGCGATGTTTGGCCAAGTCACCAAGATCACCATAAGTCCATGGTAGGCATCGGACCAACCCTGGTCTTAGAGCTTGAACGCTGCCTGTAACCCCGTACAAAGCTTTAGTTCAAATAACCCTCAGTCCCTGTGCGGGGGCTGAGCTGCTCTTCGAAGGGTGTGTGTCAGGGATTTCAGCGACTCTGGGATGAAAGATCGTCTTGGTACTTTTTCCAGCGTCTTTGTGCATGACAGAGCTTGGTGTATGATATCTGCTGTGCAATTTCTACATGGATAACCTGCTCTCTCTCCCTCTCTGTGAGGCGCTATGAGGAGCAATCATGCGAAACTGATTCCTGTGCTTTCTTAAGAGGATATATAATACAGTTCACCTCTGCATACTTCTGCCGCTGAGAACCTTTTGAAAAGACTCTTCGATGGCAGCCACCAAGGAGGATCATGTTTTATAGAATAGAGCAAAATCAAGCAGAACAAAATGAAATAATATAAGAGAAGAGAATAGAAAAGAATAAAGGTTTACTGTGATATTCACTGCTTATCTTTTACACACACCTGCAGTACCACTATGATATTAACAGAAATTCCATGAAAGAATCAGAGCCAGGTGATAAATCACTGGTCTGTTAACTGACTATGATAGCATTTACCATTGTTGTAGAAGTTCTAATCACTGGTATTATTCTCGATTTGATCAAAAAGTGACAGCTAAAGTAAAGTACAAGCTTTGGAATATCCCATGCCATCTTTAAGGGTGGAATGCTGCTCCCAGGGCTGGGTACAAGTAAAAATACTTGACCTCTCAGGCTACACGTGTTCTTCCTCTTTAAACCTCTTTCACCCGTGGATGCACATAGCCTCCTCTTCTGAATATTATCAATCGATTTAATGGGTGTTATCAGTGGTTATTAGCCTCACAGATGGGTTAGAGGGGACCTGCTAAACCTACTAGTAGGAACATCAGTTTTCATTGAGAGCAGTTTTATTTTTTTAGCTTTAGGCACCAAAGCTCCGTGGTTAGTTTCGTAGAAGATCATGGTTTGGGTCAAAATAAGCACATAAGTGTTATTGCTGAGTTTTTGTTTCATACAGGACACAACAAAGGTCTTTGGGGATAGAGTCCTGTTTTTGTTTGACCCGTCCATTCACCTCAACGCCCCCCCTTCGTGGACTTCGTCACTTTTTATTCTATGTCTCCTGACCTCCTCATTTGCTCCCGTAATAACACTACACAGCCCACCAATAAACATCGCCATTTAATGGGCTGATAAGAGCCTTCTGAACCTACTAGTAGGTGTAGCAGGCCTTTCTAATCCATATCTATGATGCTAATAACCATTGATTACGCCCGTCCAATCAAGTGATAACATTCGAAGCAGGTGTCGACACACCCATCTCCCAAAATATCTGCAGATTGTATATGCAGAAAAAAAATGTTATAACCACTGTGGTATTGTTGTCAGGATGTGATCCCCAGACCAAGAGGAAAGTTTGAACTGTTCAGAGCATTTTGATCACAAATAAATGGGTTCAGAACCTGAAAAGTTGGTTCTTAGCTGAAATCAAAAGAAAGCAAGTTTTCTATGACATGAAGTGTGAACCGAGACACCGAGACAGGCTCATGCTCAGATGTCTGTCCTCGAGGACATTCATAGTGTTACATTCTGCTGTACACACAAAAAGTCACAGAGACAGTTGTATGAAAAAATAAAAGTTTCAAACTCTGCTTACTTTCTTACCTCCACTCTCCTGGCCAATCACAATGTGGAGTGAGGCTGAATGTCAGATTGTTTCTTTTTTCTTTCGAGCCCACCCTTCAACAAGATATTGGATCCATCACTGAGCTGGTTTGACGCTGCTCGACCAGATTTAGCGACGTTTCATTTCCTCTACGAGCCACTTTGACTGCCTGGTAATCATAACACTCGTCTCTTCGTAGACCTGCTGTTTTTTCCTTTTGCGGAACTGTATTTCCAGCCTAACCACAATAATATCGACTATTGTGACCATCTGTATATGTTGTCAATACATGATCGACATCCTGGAGATAAACATGCAGAACAGGACAAAGCTTTGCTGAAAAAATAAAAGAATAAAAGCAGAGAGACAATTGCTATTTTTAAGCCTAGTATGGGCCCTATAACATGAAGTCTTCCACATCAGGATCTCAAAAATAACCCTGAAATGCGACGTGATGTTACAACACAGAAATTTGTGATGTTTGATAAACACCATCCAAGGTAAAATAGAGTGAGTTCACATTGTCCTCCAGCATATTTGATCAGAGATGGTTACAATTAAACATCCTGGCACATTCCACACACACACACACACACACACACACACACACACACACACACACACACACACACACACACACACACACACATAGCACAGTGTCACAGACTCAGGCACTGCTTGGCCACCAGACGTGGGCCACTGTTGCTGCCGATTGGTTGGAGTTCTGTCAGATAGCCAAGCTCTAATGGAAACGCTACAATGCAGCCAAAGTGCGGGAATCATTTCAGTGATAAAGTTATATGTTCAGCCTAGAACAACCACTGGAGATAATGTTTGGCCTCATTATAATTCCCACCATGTTTAAACAGGCGGCCGCAGAACGCAAACAAAAGCAGATGAAATTTGAAAAGTATTATCAATATTGCAGATAGTGGATGCCCTTTCCAATCACAAGCTGCATATCTCTCACGGCAAATATATGGTTGAGTAGTTCATTCATTTCTATTAGGCCCCTTGTATGTTTCCCTGTGGCTCATATATATTTATGCAGAAATGATGAAAAGGCCAAACAAGCTACCATTAGATATGGGTTGAATTCACTAGCCCGGCCACGCTAAAGGTACATTTAAAAGGCATTACTTTGCAGTGACGGATCTCTCTCTTTGTTCTGCTCTTTCCGTGGGATCATTCCTCATGTGGTCCCGGCCACAAGCCAGCTTGTTGTTGCTTTATAGTACAGTAAGTGTATGAGTAGATATGTGTGTCTGAGAAAAGGTGAGAGAGAAAACAAACTGTACAGTAGCTGCATACATGCATGCGTTTTCATATATTTTAGTTAATACTGTATGGGTATGCAGTATTTACCTGTATGCATGTGTGGTTCTCTGTATATCCATGCACGTGTGAGTGTGTGTATATGTGTGTGTGCATGCATGTGTCTTCTTTTTACACTGCAGTTTCCACTCTGCAGTTTCCACTCTGCACGCCACTCCATGTATTCTTCAGCTCTGTTAATAGCTGGCTGCTGGAGCAAAATAATTGTCATTTTCCAGCCAGTGGGTCTAAAGTCATACAACATAATGAAATGTATAAAAAAGAGGGGGAAATGGCAGACAGGAGGCATGCTAAATCAAATGTAGAGAGATCTGAATAATTTAAGGCACAGGAAGGCGAGAAGAGGAGGAGGAGGTGCAAATGGAAAGATGGTGAAAAGTATCATTTAGGTTGACAGCGCTATGTGCTAATGTGTGTGCATCTATGAGGGCAGTGCAATATCCAGGGTAATGGTGAATAGAGAAATAAATATGAAAATATAAAGGAGGGGGGATCTGTGTAGAGTGATCACCGCTGGCTGTTAAGCAAGTACAAATTTGATGACTTTGTTCACTGATTGATTGATTGATCAGTCGATTCGCTCATTCATCTGCCCTCTTCATCTAGAGTCTATATCCCGATGTTGCTTTCTTTCACCGGCAGGTGTGTCTGTAACTAACACATTAACTAACCGGGCCAGAGCACTCAATGTCCTCTGACAGCCTGTCATTTAAGCTCCACAGCTAGAGAAACGTAGAAAATAGTAGGGAGGGAGGGGAGGGGATGAACATGTAAAAGAGAAAGACAGAGAGAATGGGGGGAGGAAGAGTGAGATGGGAGGGTAATGAGGGAGGCATTGAGGGGCAGTGAGGATAGAAGAGGTTGACCTTGTCCAGACGGCCCACTCAGACACACACACACACACACACACACACTAGGCACATCCACACACAACTGGGGGATCAGGCAAGTTGGGGGGCAAATGCCCAATATTGAATGCTTAGCCATCTTCCTCCTTTTGCTTTTATCTGTTTTTTCTTCTCCATCTTTGTCTCTCCTCCCTCTTTTTTCATGCACACACACACACGCGCGCGCGCACACACACTCGTAAATCCCTGATTACCATGTTGTACACCTGTCCAACATTATGAGGGTATCTGGCACAGACTGCAGTTGTCTCTAGAAAAGGTACAAAGGACACACACTCACGTGTACACACAAACACACTACGGACACACTTTCTGCAAGGACATTGTGTGAATGTGTGTCCATTTGCACATTTGTCTGAGCATGTGCCTGATTACTGTTCTGCGCGCACATGTTTGTGTTCAAATTTTATATGTGTGTGTGTGCCCCGTGTGTGTGTCTGTAGGGCCTGCAGAGGCCTGTCTAATGGAGACACAGTTTTATTGTGCGTCAAGCAGGCAGGCAGACAAACAGTTTGCCAGTTTTTCTGGAGCTGAGCTGGGCTGCAGCTGGTGATGAAGTGGAGCCAGCATGTAGTCAAGGCTGACATATACCATCCACTGGTGACAGGAGCGTCAGGGATACACACAGAGACAAACACAGCCATGCATACATGCTCAAACACACACACACCTACACCTACCTATTAGAAGCACAATGAGTACCAAAATATGTTATTTGCAGAACATAGTTTAGAGCCAACTTACGAGTAGTTTAATTTGGTTATCATCCAGATAATTCACCCTATTCAAACTGAGTTTTTAAGGGATGGTATCTTTTAAGACAAAAGGTGTTATATCTTGGGGTGAACTTCAGGATAACCCTGTTAAACAGTAAACCACAGATGGTGTTGCTTCACATTCCTCACATGGCAAACATAAATTTTACATAAGTCAAATATAAAGCTTAAACGTCGAGGCTGATACTGTATTATGATGCCTGAAAGCTTAAGTGCTGTCTATGTATGCTGAGTTATTAGTTCTGGGTGCATTTTCTCACCTTGCATTAACCGGCTTTGAGAACGGATCAAAGCTACAGTAAATTTGAATTCATTAAGTATTTATAAACTTTGTCTTTTTAAAGTTTATGAAGATCTTAATTTGTATAGCAAATTTATTTATATCTGTTTGCAGCCCAGTTTTCAAATTATATTTAAATAAAACTAATGTGAGGAGGGAAATACGTTTTGTAGGAAACATAATACCAGCTGCAGTTTGAGATCTTTATCAACACAATGAGGAAAACATTTAAATTGAAAGCACAGTATCTGTAAAACATTTCAACATATAGGCGAGCATTTGTTTTCCCTGCAGTGTCGTCTCCTGGGTACTGGAGCATGATTAATGTTTAATGGCTATGTTTGGCCAACTAAGATCATTTGGTTAAAGTTGGTTAAAAATGCTTAATATTGGACAAGTTATCACGGACATGAAGCACAAGACATGACTTTTTTATGACTCCACTGGCGAGAGGTATCATGTTTTCAGGTTGTCCATTCATCTGTCCATCCCAATCTTGTGGACGCATTATCTCAAGAACGCCTTGAGGGAATTTCTTTAAATGTGGCTCAAATGTCCACCTGGACTCAACGATCAACTGATTTTGGTGGTCATAGGTCAAGGTCACTATGACCTCATCTGTCTCATTCTTGTGACTGTAATAACTCAAGAACAGCTTGAGGGAATTTGGCACTAACATCCACTTTTGGGCAAAGATGAACTCATTAGAATTTGGTAATTTAAAGGTAATTAGGTCATTGTGACCCCATCCATTGCATTTCTGTGAACACGGTATCTCAGTAAATTTGGCACAAACATCCACATGGACTGAGCTGAACTGATTAGAATTTGGTGGTCGAAGATGAAAGGTCAAGGTCACTATGACCTCACAAAACGTGTTTTTGACCATAATTCAAGAATTCTTATGCTAATTATGATTAAAATGTTACACAAATGCCAGCTAGGATATAATAATGAAGTGATGGCATTTTATATCCAAAAGGTCAAAGGTCAACTTCACTGTGACATCATAATGTGCTGCAAAAACACGTTTCTGGCCATAATACAGCGTCATATCTCAGGAGCAGAAGGGGAGACATTTGGTCAGATACTGAATCTGTGACACTAATCTTTGGTGTCCACCTTGAAACTGTGCTGATTGTATAGTTGTACTGTACTGCTGGGGAAGATGTGTGTGAAGCATCCATGTTTTCACAGACATGGATGTCAGCTGTAAGTGCAACTTGACTGGTTCGTAGAGGTATACAATCATCAGTCTGTAATTCTTTTTTGTTTTAGTCGACCAAAACCACCCTCTTTTCCTCAACTTTAAGGAATGATTTGAGAAAACACACTTATTTGCTTACTTGGAAAGATGGATACCACTTTTCTTGGCCTGGTACAGTTACTTCCTGGAGTCTTGTCTTGTGAGTTTGCCAGGTAATCAGCAGAGACCAGAAATAGTCTCAAACACAACCCTCCACAAAACCATAACTTGTCATTTTTTCTATAAATTAAACAAACACAACCTAACATGTTAATTAGTGAGCTGTTGAGGCGCTGGTAGGCGGACTTTGTTACACTTTAAAAGAGCTGTTCCCAACTATTTCCAGACATTACTCCTAAAATACCACCTGCTAGGAAAAGACACCCCAGTCTCCAGTGTCAAAGTCCTGCAATGGCCAAATGTCCAGCCTATGAGTCATGTACAGTATAAGAATATCACACTTCCTACATTTCAAAAATTTTGCCAAAAACTATACACCAGGCAAAATTTAAAATAGAGGCAATGTGGTATTTATGTCCATGTGTTTATATTGTTAATGAATAAAACCAAGAAGCTCTTTGTTGACTTTTCAGCGTTATCCCACACCTAGACTTTGATAGTGACCATACAGTGAAAAGCAGATTCTTTGCTGATAGCTGCTAAAGATTTCAAAGAGCAAATCAGAGAAGACAAAAGAGGTGAATTCAAATGATTATTCCTGTTAAATATATGACTGTGTGAATTACAGAGCTACTTGGCTCTCTCAAAAATAGCCCCAATAGGCTTATTTGAGATGAAAGAGGGGGTTGGGAGGGTATTGTCACTTGATTTTTTTCTTTCAACTGTGTCTTTGGCAAGGCAGAACTAACACGTATAATTTAAGGTCCAAAATTTTTTATCAGTTGTTATATCTAGGAATACAAAATGTATTCCTGAAAGAGCAAATATTACATTTCAGTCAAGGTTACTGGATAATTTACTGCATCTGATCCCGTCCAAAGATTTCACATCCTCCTGACGCACAGTTGATGTATTCACTCAAACAACCCTTAATATTGTAACAAAAGCTGTATGTGCAGTCACTTTCCAACATGAGGTTATTAGTGTGATCGACAGTGTTGATAGCAGAGGAGGGAAATTCCTCTAGTAAAGAAGAGATAAAAAGGAAGATATGGATGCCATAACTCAGGCCATCTGTTACACATGTCTGCAGTGTGACCAGATATATACCACTCAGCTCCTGCAGGGCTGCAACCCACATGCATGCTGTATCACCACAAGATTGTGTCGTATGCACACACACACACACACACACACACACACACACACACACACACACACACACACACTCTGTCCTTGACGGGCATTTTATTTTGCTCAGTTCTCAAACTGTATTTTATTTAAACTACTTCTTTTTTTAAATATTTTTTCGGGGGCTTTTTGGCCTTTATTTGATAGGCATGAAGTGGGGAGAGAGAGTGGGGATGATATGCAGAAGGGGGCCGTGGGTTGGAGTCGAGCCTGTGGCCCCTAGGACACAGCCTTTGTACATGGGGTGCCTGCTTTACCAGGTGAGCTAATTGGCACCCCCCATGACAGATCTATTTACTTACAGGAGCAATAAGCGAAATCGTTTCACCGCTAGGTTTGCTGTTGTGCTGCCTGTAGACCAAAACAAAGTGTGTCATGAGCCACTCCTCCCTCTACCTCTGCTCTCCACCCCCCACTCGCCTCATCTAGCAGTTAGCGATGTCTCGGTCTCTGCTGTGTTTAGCTATTCCCCTGCCTACTTCAATGATGATGTGGCAGCCGACTCGGCTAGTGCTAACACCAGGAGCTAACGCTAACGTTCCTCCTCTTCTCCGTGAGTGAGAGCGATGCTTTAGCCTAGCGGGCAGCTGGCTCGCGGGCTGCCCGCTAGGCTAAAACATTGCTTCAGGTTAAAGTGGGAAGAAGCAGCAGGTTTATCAGGCAGCTGAGTGAAGCTGGGTGAAGAGGAGGCTGCGGAGGAAACACCGGGATGGGTTAATGTCCGGAGCTTGAGCAGCCCACCAGGCTGCCTGCTAGGCTAAAACATCGCTCTCACTCACGGAGAACAGTAGGAACGTTAGCTTTAGCTCCCGGTGTTAGCACTAGCCGGGATCCAAGTCGGCTAGAGCTCGCCTGGCTCACGGGCTGCCTGCTAGGCTAAAACATGGCTCTCACTCACAGAGAAGAGGAGGAATGTTAGCGTTAGCGTTATCTCCCGGTGTTAGCACTAGCTGGGTCGGCTAGAGTCCGCCAGGCTGCCCGCCTGGCTCGCGGGCTGCTCAAGCTCCGGACATTAACCCATCCCGGTTTTTCCTCTGCAGCCTCCACTTCACCCAGCTTCACTCAGCTGCCTGATAAACCCGCTGCTTCTTCCCACTTTAACCTGAAGCCTAGTGGGCAGCCCGCGAGCCAGCTGCCCACTAGGCTAAAGCATCGCTCTCACTTACAGAGAAGAGGATGAATGTTAGCGTTAGCTCCCGGTGTTAGCACTAGCTGGGTCGGCTAGTGTCTGCCAGGCTGCCCGCCTGGCTCGCGGGCTGCTCAAGCTCCAGACATTAACCCATTAATCAACTAACAGTGCAAACAGTTCTAACAACTGCAACAGAGCTAACAGTGTTAACCCTGAGAGGAAACTGGAGGATTGGTGCTAGGCATCCACACCACTGCTGTTCCTCCACCATGGGTCAGGACAGTGTTATCAGCGGTAACTGCCATATAAGCACAGTGTAGAGCAGCAGTGACTAGCGAGCTTGCGTCATACACTCACAGGAACTTACTTACACTAAGCATATAGCCATGCTCACGTTTTCGTTCAAAAACTCATAACTATTGCTATGTTTGCGCCAAGCATCCACACTACTCAGGCATTTTGCAACCCCAGTGTAGTTTGAAAACTTGGAACCAGGGACCTTTGAAAATGATGACACAGACACTCATGTTTGTTTCCTGAGGGTCTTATCAATCATAATGTGTCAAGCCAAAGCATTATGGCTAGGCCTATATGCCTTTCGTGATTCATTCTTGTGTGGATACTCCATTCCCATCACCACGGGATAATGCTCCCAGTACCTCTCTGTCACTGTATTTGCTTTGCAACGTCTCCCAATCTGTTTTCTGCCTCCTTGACTGCCTTATACTCATGTTACTTTCATGCAGTTCGACCCCATTGTCAGTCCAAGCAAAGAAATCCTGGCCATAGGCCTACATTTTGCCATCTCCGTAGTATTTTCTGTAACTACGCAACTAACCACAGAGCAGACAGTTGACTTCCTGTTTACTCTGGATGCCCAGTGTATATGAATGGTCATGTGATATTCGTTTTCAGGCATGCTAGCATGGACGAAGATTATTTCTGAAACAGTGCTGAGACGCTTGCATGTACAGAGGTTGTTTCAAATGAAAACGTATTAGGGTGGATGTGGCCTAACGCGTGTGGCTGAACAGTCCACCACAACAAGGAAGAGAGGAGCTGGGATTACAGCATACACAGAGTAAACATGACTTCTTTCTCTTCTCAGGACACCATTACTCCACTGCATCTTTACATAGCAAATAGTGGTTTGCTGCTATATATATATTCTCCGAATTTCCTATACAGCACCTTTTAATTAGTACCAACATAACAGAAATATCATCCTTTAGCCCCTTTTCATGCCACTGTTTTGTTTTTTACCACCAACAAATGTACTGTATGGTTCATTCCAACTCCTCTCATCAACCTCCCCAGCCCCGACTCCATCCTTTGGGCAGCTGTTTGCAGTTAAAAAGCTCTGATCAGCTCGATTGTTAGCAACTACATAACTATCTATCAAGCGAGCCAAACCAGAAGCTAAAGATCCTGATATTTTTTTTGAGGAGTCGGTGCAGACCAAAACAGAGCTAAAATGCCCTGCCACCTAGTAGACAAAAATTGATAAATAATAGCAGATGCTATCTGGCAGTGCTCTGACACTGCCAATGTCACCAACTGGGAATATTTAGTAAGACAGACTAGTAATCAGCCTCAGTAAGGGGAAATTATCATTATCAGATACAGAGGTATCAGTTGGCTAAATGAAACAATAAGCTTCATGTGGTTGCAATTTGAATGGAGATGTGAACTGTCTGGTTGTCTGTCATCCGCTGCTCCTTGGGTGTTCCTGCAGATCAGGGAGAGAGAGAGAAAAGGAGGAGGGGGGGTGGGGGGGAGGGAGCAAAGCAAAGTCCTGTCCAAGAAGAAGTATTATGGTCCAAGAAGTATTAGTTCTCTTTTTAATTTTAGCAAGACGAGGAAGTCGGAATTCAAATGAAAGAATCGGTTTCCATCCAGCTAATAGTAATCCATAATCCCACCAACGTGTCTAAAGCACAATGTGGTCGCTGTGATTAACGTTAATGCCTCCCCTACTCAATTTATTGAAATGTTGGAATGAACACATTTGGTTTGGAACCAATGCGCTGGCTTGTGTTTAAAAAATGTGGATGGGTGGGGGTTGGGGAGTTGGAGGGATGAGACGAAAGTGATGGAAACACTGTGAAAGTGAGAGAGGGGAAAAGAAAAGACAGAGGAAGTTAGAGGAGGACAGAATGAAAAAAATCAGGAGCGGATACAGAGGAGGTAGGGATGATTTCGGGGGAAAAAAATGAGAGAATAAAGATGATAAAAAAAAATGGAGGCTGCAGTGTACACGCAGAGGAGAGAGATGAGATGGCTGAGAAGAAACAAAATAACTTCCTGGGTGAAAATTGGTCCACCCTGGTCTCATTTTAAGGCTAGCCTGATGATTTTAATTTCTCGAAATGGCACACTTTGCAGACAGACAAAAAAAGAGAATGAGAGCAAAAAAGAAAGTGGTATTAGAATAATTAAACGCTGGAAGAGGGTCGCAGTTTCATTTTCAGCAACACTTCAAATGAATTCCTGTAATGATCCTGAAACCTTGAAAAGGCAAAATCCAATCAAACAATATCTACTGGGCTTCATTTTCTTTGCTGGGGGAATGACCCCTCTTTGTCAAAGGGCGAGTCATGGAGAATGTGGGTCGCCATAGACATACAAATGAAGGGCGGACAATTTGGTCTAGTTAAAGCTATTATGCCTACAAGTGCGTGTGTGATAATGTGGAGGCGCGTGTGTGTGCGCATGCCTGGGGACACAACTTTGTGTGTGCCTGCGAGCGTGTGGGGGCAAGAAAAGAGAATGATTATCTGTGTGTTTAAGTGTGTGTGTGTGTGTGTGTGTGTGTGTGTGTGTGTGGGTGTGTGTGTGGGTGCGCGCACACACACGAGCAAGTGCACTACAGCTTTAACACTTTGTGGCTGTGATATGACTCATTGTAAATGATGCCATGGAAGGTCAATTGTGGAGATCAAAATGGCTGTTGATGGAGGGGAAGGGAGAAAATGTGTCATGTTTTTCCCCCTCACTGCATGCCGCTGCCGAGGCATTTTGATTTAAAAGAATAAATGGATCTGCTCAGGGTTATTTCTCTCTGACTGGCGCCGTCCAAAATAACACCCCTGGCCCATATTTCTTGGAGGAGCCTCATGCCTTGCACCCATTGTTTTTACTCCCTCCCCTACCTTTGACCATTGGAGAGGTAATCAGGCATGAGTGCCGTGGATTACGGCACGAGTGGATGAGCAGCTGCAATGCTCCAATGACCTTTTGTCACTCATTACTGGACCTCCAAAAAAGAAGGGAAAAAGAGAGAAAAGAGAGAGAGAGAGAAAAAAAAACGTAAAGGAAAATGCAAAAAAAAAGAGGCCTCCTCCGAAATCTTTAGGGAATTCAGTTCAGTGACCGTGATGTGTTATTGTCTGCCTCGCCTTACCCAGAGCAGATGTTAAATGGACTGATTGACAGACAGTCATAATCTGGTCTATGGGAAAAGATGAAGAGGGGAAAAAGAGAGGATGGTGATGGAGGAGGAGAAGGATAAGGTGGTAGAGGAAGGGTAAACATTAGGGGAGGTGGTTGCAGAGGTGGAGAGAAGGGGAGGAAGCGGTAGAGGGTGATGTAAAGGAATTGTTCAGCCAAGTTGGAAGAAAAACAGAAGTGGAGGGGAGGAGAGAGAAAAAGGAAGAGAGAGAAAAGGAGGAGACAGAGGGAGTGTGGGGAAGGTATTTACGCATGGTAATGGCGTCACCACCGGAGGGGGCAGTCTCATACGTTTGACCTTCGGGTCCTGCAGGTGTTTAGCACCCCCCCCCCCCCCCCCCAGCCCCTCACCACACACACACACACACACACACACACACACATATTACAAGTGTCTGCTCCCCTCACCAAAGAGGAACACTGCAAACATTACAGGCATTTGGCAAGACTCTCATGCCTGTTATAAAGAGCAGCAGCAAGGCCAGCTTTGGCACATACATGCACATAAAAAGACACACACACAAACACACTCTGGGACTTATGCCAAACTAACATAAAAAAAATAGTACTTAAAAATAGGGTGGTGCTCTTCCTCTGATATCATCCATGCAGATGCTTCGAAACCTTCAACCTCAATGCTAAAAGCAATTCAGATGTGAATATTGAGTGATTGAATGCATGCCAGTAAAGAGGAGGAGGAGGTGGAGGAAGGCCCCCACACCACCACCACCACCGCTGCCCCTCCCCCCTCCCCCTGCACAACCCCCCAATGAAATGGTTTCTCCCACAATTAATGCAGTGCACCTGTGATGCTCGATAAAGAGTGCTGCACTGTGCACAGGTGTGGAACATTAGTTCTGGGGGTGTTCCTTGAAAAAGACAAGCTTCTGCCTCTCTTCCCTGTAATAACACTCTATGACACACACATTCAGCAGTGGGGTGCGCACACACATACACACAATCAGCGTAGGAAAATTTGTAAGGGGGAGAAAAAAAATTAAGTGTGCTGATGCTGTGAGAAAAGTAAAAATATGTAAATGAACTTGGTGCCCAAGAATCAATCCTGTCATTCACAGCACTGCACACATCAAAGCTCAGGTAACCAACTTTGAATGTGTGTGTCTTCATGCAAGCATACATCGCTGCCTGTCTCTGCGTCTGTTTGTTTGTGTTGCTATGAATGTCTGAAAGTGTGAGGGTGGGTGCTCATAGAGGCTGTATGTGTGTGTGTGTGTGTGTGTGTGTGTGTGTGTGTGTGTGTGTGTGTGTGTGTGTGTGTGTGTGTGTGTGAGCAAGCCCATGAGGAAAGTGGGACAAAAGTGCATTGAAACTCACTGTGCTCTGTTAAAGCCCTTACTTTCATCACACTGTAACATTTAAGGAGGTATCAGTTATGGGCCATCGTAGATTGGATGTAAAGTTCAAAGAGGATCTTTTACAGAGAGGAAAAAATAAGATTTTACTCTTAAAATCCAACTATTTGCTCCAGAGAGAGAAACAGAGAGAGAGAGAGAGATGCAGTGATAGAGACGACAAGAGATACTCAACCTTAGAGATAGACCTCTGAGATAAACACAGTAATAGACATATTAAAAGACAGATGCTGAGACAGATAGAGAGGAGCAGCAAGAAGAAATGCACTAATAAGCAATGTGCTTCTCTTGCTAACATCTATTTTGATGCTCTTAGCTTAACCCAGTCTCTAACTAGGTCATTAAGTAGCCTACCAAACACAGTCCTAGATAATCCTTTAGAATTAAGTGTGTCTGCATGTTCATGTTGAATATTCAATAAAGAGTAAATATAGCTTCAATACACTGTGCTGGCACTGTTCAAAATTGTAAGTAATAACAGATGCATGCAGTTTTTTTTAATTATTGCTGTACATAGTATTGAACGAGCTTTTATGAAACTAAAGGAATCACAATTTGTGTGTGAATGTCTTTAAAATGAGACCATGCAAGTATAGAAATAACCCATTCTTTCTTTTAAAATTAGAAGTTGAATTTTAGGAGGGCTACTGAGCAATGTTTTGCTGAGTGGTGCTCTGCTTTGTACATAGACTGTGTAAAATGTCAGCCATTGGTCCGTGGTCTCCCATTGTGAAGAGTCAGGTTTGGCATCTTGGAGCAACCGTTGCCATCTTGGATTTTTGGAGCCAGAAGTGACCATATTTGGATGAAGGGGTGCAGTCTATCCTAACATGAATTGCTAGCTTGGTTAGCACAGTGCGTTGACAGCAATTCACAGTTCATGGTTAAGTATGATTATGCCAATGGTTATCTTTGTTGGAAAAAAAAAGTCTTAAAACCATTGACACAAAATGAACAAAATGTACATTTGAACAGCCATCTCCTTAGAGTTTATTTTGGTACAATGAAATGCTGAAAAAAACTTTGACAAAAATGTTACTTGAGAGGAGTGAAAACACATACCAAGAGTTATGTATCATGCTGCCAAGCAACAGATAGCAGCAGCCCACTGTTCAATACCAACAAAAGTGGGTATTATTTTCCAGCTGGGTTTATAGCATCAAAAACAGATAACAGTCATTTTAATTTCAGTATGTCATTTTAGGCGTTTTCGCTATAAAATAGGGGTGGAGTGATGTGTCAGGACATTTCCAGCTGTGTTTGTGGCAACCAAACGGGGTATTTTTTAACGAGATGTCAGTAAATTACTAGCTGTGTATGTAGTAACAAAAGTGAGTATTTTTCCAGCGGTGTTTGTAGCAATTAAAGTGGTTACTTTTAATGATACATCACGACAATACCAGTTGGGTTTGTGATGACCAAACTTTTGTATTTTAAGTCAAAACAGGATGTTATAATTTAAAGTTTTAACATATCTGCTACATATGAAACATACAAATGTAACATATCTGTTTACAGAAACGTATGATGCCAACATTTATTCTGGCAATCGAGTTGGCTGACCAGGTCCAACCGTTTTGTTAAACACTGATTGGTTGATTTCTCCTCCTACACATTATCTTTAGACACACAGGAGACACAGCTAAATGACGAGTGAGCTGCAGCCTTCCAAAATACTAACAAAAAGCCACTGACTAAAAAAATTAGGTATTTTATGGTTACGCACACATATCAGAATATTCAAATACACCAAGACTTGAAAAATGACAGTATTTTGGACAGAAATCCCTCTAATCAGAACCACAGTAACTACCCACAACCCCGTCCTTTCACACTCGCAATCATAATGAAATGAAGGTCTTCACAGATAGGTCACTTATGTTGAGGATGGTTGCGAGTGCAGCTGGTTTCTCATCTACCTGGAACTTAATTGATCCATTAATCGTTGGGATTGGTCACAGAGTGAAGACACCTGCTCTTCCACCTGGGTTTCTGTCAGATGGGACCACGCACCGATGTCATTTCCAAAAGCGTGTGTTTCGAGTGTTGATGTCTGAAGGGTTTTGTTTCAGGAAGATTGCTGTTTCATAAAAGTACAACCAAAACCATCATGAAGAATTAAATATGTTCATACTAAAGGAGGAAATATACAATATATAAATTATGTCAGAGTACTGGCTGTTATGTCACAATCATGTTAAAGTAAACGGCACATTTCAAAATGCATTTGTGTCTTTTATGTAAACTGAGGAAGGTAACACCCTGCTTGGAGTACTACTTTAAATGCCAGCAATCATTTTTAGAACAGGTGTCACATTTTTCAAACAGAAATATCTCATTTGGATATAAAACACTTCCTTTATGTTTTCATAGCTGAAAATGAGTTTGGTGCCTCAGAGCTACATCATTAATTATGCACTTGACTTGAATGTGGATAAGTGCAGACTCTGACCTTGGGCTGTGACAGTCCTGTAGTGACCTTTTTCCCTCTCTGTGAGAACAAGGGCCCACATACAGTATTCCCACATCGTCATCTGGAAACATCATTGTCCTGTCCTCGCTTTTTAGTTCATAAGAAGAATGAGTGTATTGTTGCATTCACGTCACATGGAAATAACTTTTGCAACAGCCTGACACTTAAAAGCAATGGATTTACATTGTTCATACACTGAAGCTGGTGCCAGTGTGCCAAGTTTTCTGTGTAGTTTTCTGTGTTTCTGCTTTATTAATACTTAGATGTATTATGTGTGTAAAAGCATTTGGCTCACTTGTAGCAGCAAGCCTATGCAAGGCCCAGTGGCTTATAACAGCAAGCTTATCAGTGGTTGTGGTAGTTAAATGTACCTCCCATTGAGTGACTCAGTTGTGAACTGAGATAATATGGAGAACACATGTAATTGTGCAGATAATGTATAAAAAACCCCAGAGACAATTAAAACAATCAATTTGTGATTCAAATGGTAAAGTTGCATTAAAGCAATACTTCACCTACAAAACAATTGCACAGTAACATTTGTATAGCAATTACTCACCCTGAGTGAGTTTGTGAACGGATGCTTTGATGTCATTTTGCTGTTGTTAGATGTGGCCCTCCTTTTACTCACATTCATCAAGAATTTTCACAGTTTTTGGATTTTTCGTTCACTGTTAGGTTTTAGCAAAAATGCATGTGTTTGGGAAGTACTGAGCATAAGACTAAATAAATGAGACTCGGCTTAAACTGAAGTTGTGTGACAGTTTGTAAACAAATGTTTCGATATAGTTTTCCTGTGGTTAAACGTGAACCCTGAAACTTCATCAAGAGTTTTCGCAGTTTTTGGATTCTTCATTCACTGTGAAAGCTTGCAAGTTCTCTTCATAATTTTAACATAATACAGGGTGAGTAATTGATATACAAATGACCATCTGTGGGTGATGTATTCCTTAAACAGATTTTGGGGACAGACAAGCTGTAAAATACACAATCACAATAGCGATAAATTGCCTATCTGTATAGCCAATAACGTTAGCATTTTTGGAGCATTTGACAAATAAGTTCAGTATTTCCTCTCTTTTGAAGATTATGGTCTCTACACACCAGGCCGGTTGCACCAACTGGTCTTTACTATGCCTGGTCGTAACTCCTAAGACGGTCTTTGTTACGACCAGTCCTGAGGAGTGGACTTACGCCAGTTGCACCAACAGGGCTTACGCCCGATCTTAGCTACGCCAGTTTTAGCTGTGCACGTCCATGTGAATGCCCCCGGAATGCCGCACGTGGCCTGCCTAGAGGAGCGCTGTGACGGCCTGACACAAACTGTAAATCTGGTGACAGCTCTTCAGTAAGTTCAAACAGATCTCTCCTACCGAATCGAAACCTCTCAATCAGCTCCTCGTCATTATATACATCCAATGGATTGCTTCTGTCCCTAATTACTCTCTCCCGTCTGAATGCCCGCTCACTGTACAGACGTGGATGAGACGTGCCATTATCAAGCTGCACTCTCTGCGCTCTAGAGCGCATGGGCGCAGCTTGATTATGACCTTACACCTGCTCTTCACTAGGCATAAGATTTACACCCGGTCTTAGTGAGAAGAAGACTTAAGCCTAGATGGTGCAACCGGCGTAACTATAAGGTTGGACTTAGAACACCAAGTTACGACCGACTTAGCTTAAGACTAGGCGTAAGCCCTGTTGGTGCAACCGGCCCCTGAGTCTTAGCAGTGGAATGCTCCCCGTGTTTGGTGCTGGGCGGATAGTGTACAGTGGGTTTATCTTAGTTTAAGAGTGGAATTTTGCGGGCAAGAAAATCAAAACATTGAGCTAAAAGACGCTTTAACAAAAGTCAGATTATAATTCTCTGTAGATCAGAGAGGATCCATTGTTAATGTTAAAATATTGATCAGTGCTGCTTTGAAGTTTTTCGAATCCACTATTATCTCTATTTATCATGATGGCAGGTAGGCTAGAGAATCTTTGCATATAGAGGAAAAAGGGAAAGAAAATTACAAGAACACACCAACACAAACAAAAAACAAATTACATTTGAAATTATTGGAGTTTGATTCGCGTTGGATTGAATCATCAGGGGAGCTCTGTCTTCACCAAAACACAGTAGGTAATTTGTGCTAAAAGTTTTACCCTTTCTTTTGCTGTGGATTAAGTTGTTTCATAACATACATTATGTCAAATGGCTCTTTGTTTTGTCCTTTTTTATTCTAAGAATCATGTGGCAGTAATTGTTTGCTTTAGGGATGGAATGATCACAAAACATCTTATCAGTGCTCACTAATAACTTACCACTGTTATCCTCTCAAGCTAGACTCACGTGTCCACTGGTGGCTTTACTCTTACCCATCATCCTCCCAAGATGTTTTTGGATTACGTTGTTTTTTCAGTTGGAATTAAGTTAAGTCAAAAGTTAAAAGTCAAAAGTTGTATGTTTTTCTTCATACAATACAATCACATGTTTTAGCACGTGCAAGTGTGTCTTTGATGTTTCATGCAATCTTCATTGGCACATAGGAAAAAAAACAACAAACTTGAACCTGCGTCTCAGTTTTCTCAAGCTGTCTGCTACATTTAAAATGCTAATATAAGACTAAACTGATTAATAATTAAACAATTACGGTCATGAATCAATAACTTCTGCACATATTTTTCATTAGTAAATTGCACAGAGTAAACAAAGAAGCAGTATTACCAATTCAAATGCGGATGGTGGGGTGGTGGTGGGGGGGGCATTCTAATCGTCCTAACTTTGATGAAAAATAAACATTCGAGACAGTCACTCAAACAGTAAGGCCTCTGGTACAATTTTCCAAAGTAGATCATGTTGTTGCTTTAGATACAGTTAGTTGGTTGATTATTCAAGTAAACATGGTTGGAACATTTTTAATGAAGTACTCCAATAGTAGAAATTCATGATAAATCTGGTGTGTGTAGTCAATGTACAGAACATTTGGACAGATTTGATGCCCATCTGAGCCTCTTTAAAGTTGAACTGATTTCCGTGGCAATCTGTCTCTAGTTTGAGGAACTCAGATATTGCAGTACAAAGGAGGGACTTCCACGGCAAGCACAGGCACAACTGTCAACGTGTTTCTGATTAGTGCAATGAGTGCTTGATTGACTTTTCGTCACGTCTGTCAAGGGCTGCATTCTATGGGAAACATATATTTTTTTCCCTCTGCACCACAAAAACCCACTGTGCTCCCGACAGTTTTATCCATTAATGTCAAAGTGACACATCCGTGGATCATTCTTGTTTGTGGCTCATCATGCATATGCAACTTACCGTCTCCCTTCCCAAAAATGCCAGCGTGGTAATAGCTGATGCCATGGCAGTAAGTGTAAAGCCTGAGAAACAAGGATAAAAGCATAAACAAATCTGCGATAAGAAATATGACATGGCTATCAGCATGCAGAATAAGCCCGGCCCTGCGAGCACAGGCACCCAGATTAATGATAAATTACGAGGACCTGGGCTTGTTTATAGCACTCATTTTCCTTGCTGCACCTGCTCATATTCTCTTGGCCTAGAGCAGCCCCCTCTCTCTTTTTCTATTTTCTCTCTCCATCTCTCATACTCCTTCACCCCCCCCCCCCCCCAACCCCAACCCCACCCCCCTCCCTTTTTCTCTGAGTAGGTGCTTATTTAAAATGGTCCTGTGTTTCTAAAGCACTCTGCCAAAACCGGTGGGACACCCCATGAAAACATAATCTGCGGGTGTATAACTGATGTTTTAAAGGAGAGGGGAGGGCGAGAAGTGAAAATATTAGAGGGATAAGAAAGAGGGGTAAGTAAAAAGAGAAGAGAGAGAGAGGTTTACTGTAAATGAGAGACAGAGAGAAATATAAGCGTGGAAGAGACGAGTTAGAGGTGGAATAAAAGGTGAGCAGAGAGAAATATTTTGATGCAGAGAGAGAGAAAAAAAAAGATGAAGCCGGAATGAGATGAGAGCGGTGGGCAAACGCAGCGGCCTTTTGGTAGCAGCTCTTGTAATAATACACCACCCGGCATCAACGCAATGCTTAATTTTAATATTAATTACAAATATCTCTCCACACAACAAGGAAATAATTTGACAATCACTTTGGCCCCGAGTACTGTATTTAATGCAAAGTGGGGCTAAGGGCGAGAGCAGTCAATATGGAGAACCAAAGTCGGACCCCCCTCCCCCCTTTCCCTCACCTCATTACATGAAGTGTGAATGTTAATTCTAGTGGGTTTATTAGTTAGAATCAAGGAGGGAAAAAATGAGAAGAGGTTAGCATTTTTATTGTTCATTACAAGTGGTTCTCTGGTGGTACCTGGGAATTTTTTGGGGGGCTGCTGTTAGGGCCATGGGTGTGTAGGTGTGTGTGTGCGTGTGTGTGTGTGTGAGTGAGGGTGGGGTGATAAAGGGGCAGTGGGTGGGTGGTTGGAGTAGGGGGTGCTACGAGTGGCTATTGTCTGATTCATAATTATATTTTTATTATGACTGAGCTCGGGGGCCCCCTCACACTGTACAAAGCAATTTCTAGTAGAGAGCGCTACGAGGGCAAAGTGTTTACATACCAAATTATAAGAATATACTGACAGCGTTTGGTTGTTAATAAGCCGTAATCACTTCCCCTAATTTAATCCGGTTGCTATGGTAAACAAATGACACTTGAGGCTGATGGCGGTGAAGGAGGAGGAGGAGGAGGAGAGGAAGAGGTGTGCCCAGTCGAATGAGGGAGAGAAAAATAGCTGATGAAAGAAAACTGACATCTCCACACACACACACACACACACACACACACACACACACACACACACACACACACACACACACACACACACACACACACACTCCTCTGACAAGACACCTGCTGTCCTCTGTGCACCGTACATGTACAGAGGGTTGTGTGTGATCTGTTATAAGCATGAGAGGAGAGAGAGATTGTACTTATACGTGTGCTGGTCAGAGACAGCTGTCTGTGCAGTCAGCATTGCTGCTCTCCTCAGAAAGCAGAAAATTGAGCGGGAATTGGGCTAATTGTACGGAATGATTGATGCTAGTGGAAACTACAGTACATTAAAAACACAAAAGCACACTCGTAAGTGTGCAGACACACACACACACACACACACACACACACACACACGTAACACACACACTCTTGCAATCCCATACACTTTGCACACGCACGCAGACACGAGCATGCATGCACACACACACTTCCTGTCTGCTGCACACAGCCCATTCTCACAAATCCAGTAAAAAACAGTGTTTCATGCATTCAGCAGTTGAGACAGTGGTTAGTATACAACACAGGGCAGATCTTGTTTTCCTGTTATCTCCCTTCCCTCCAAGAAAGAAGACCTAATTTAGAGTTAAGACATTACAGTTAAAGAATTATGATACAAGTGATTTCAGAAACAATAGCAATGATTTTATTTTAAAGTTTTATAGAAACAGCAGTTATAAAAGCTGATCAGAATCAGTGCCTCACTAGTCATTAGTATTTCTTTGTTTACATATATTGTTGATTTTTAATTGATCATGCATTGGTTTAAACATAGTATGTGTCAAAAGACAAGATAAAAGTAAATAAAATAATATTGATTTGAAAAATTATAATTTAAAGATTAAATAAGGATAAAAAGATTAAAGATTAAAGAACTGAAAGTTGCAGAGTTTCAGTGATAGAAGGTGATGAATTTAACAAATCCTCTCCGGCTCTTTTCTTTCTTAGTGAATTCAGATTGTATGGTCTATTGCTGAAGTTAACTGATTGATGATTTGACAGAAAATAATTGACAATCTCAATAACTGATTGAACATTTAAAGTTATTTATCAAACAAAATGCCAAAAGTTTGCTGCTTCCAGATCCCTAAATAATTATCAATGCTTTGCTTTCTCAGCTTTATATCTTTGTAAAAATTGAATCTCTGAGTTCTGGGCTCTACCAACAATGTAAAATAAAAAAGAATCAAGGGGGGGGGCGACCTCCAGCTCAGGTGATGGAGTGTGCGCCCCATATATGCTGTTTCCTTTGCAGCGGCCTAGGTTCGGCTCCAAACTGCTTGCTGCATGTCATCTCCTCTTTCTCTCTCCCACCTTTTTCTGTCTGTCTCCAACTGTACTGTCAATAAAGGCAAAAACCTGCGCAAAAAAATCAAAAGGCAGATTAAATGATAGTAGTTTCAGACCTAGTATGATCTATTTCTTGATTAAAACCTCCAGTGGTCCAGCTGGATAAATACACTAAGTGGTAATGCTTTAAAACCCTGGTGCAATTAGATTTCAAGGCCACTGATCAACTAAGAGAATCAAGACGTGCTGATGAATCTGACTTCACACATGAGAAAAATATCAGCTGATATGGTTGTGACAAACAAAGAAGAGGTGAGGTTTCCTAGTAAAGATGTTAAGGTAACATGGGAATGCAGTGAGGAGCAGTGATGATGATGAGCATAAGTGGGAAGGAAGATCATGATAATGACCACACATGAAAACCACTGATCAGCAATCACACACACCTTATGTACACTATCTTTTGTCACCTCTTGAACTCGCTAACAGCAGAACACGCTAGGGTGTTTATATGACACGAGACACTGATTACTTACAAAAATTCATCTCCATGCAGAATGATTGTCCATTAGGATGCGTGTTCACTGCTGTCAGATGGCGGTCTGCTTGTGCATTCAAATATTAACGCTTCACACTTCGTTTTAGCGACGTCCTATTGGCCGTGAATCGGGACCCTTCTTTCTTTTCAGGGGTATAGAACAGAAAAGTAGAATCCGGGTCCGTCTGCTCCATTGATTTTATCTCCTCATAGTGTCTCCTGCTGATTAAATTTGAAAACCTAAAGAAAAATCTCCACTTCTACACTCTAATCCAGCAAATAAGAGAGACTGAAGAGAAAGGGGATGAATGGTTTGACAAAGGCTTTCACTCCCAAACCCTTTCAGAGAAGAAAATCCTTACCTGTCATTCTTTAGTCCGTGTTGCAAAAGTACAGATAATTGCATCGCAATAGTGACACTGTATCGTAAATCCAGTCTCTAGGAGGCTACTAAATCAGTCTATCTTTAATATTTCTGAGCAAGGTTCTCTTTTTTTGCAAGTAAGCATCATCATACAAGTTTTGAAACAGTTTAAAGGCAGCTGCCTCATTAGAGAAAAAGGTTCTTTACATATTGGCTTAACAAATCTGGATCTATTGGAAAAGAGAGACACAGACAGAGAGAGACTGAGAGGACGGCTGTCCTTGTGGCTCTGGTAATGGTTTTCTTATTCTCTCTATCTTCTCTTATAGATGCATATCAATACATATCGTGGCGTCTGCATAGAGCCTGCCACATCCAATATCGCCTGGACATTTTACATAATTATTATTTTCAGGAGTCATTGGGGTCTCATAGAAGGGAATGTAAGTGACAGGCGTTTAAAATGGTTTTTAAATCATGCGGGATAACCAGGGCCTTTCAGAAATAATTGTGTCAAACTGCTTTTCACCTTTTTCGCCAATCAATATGCACACGCATTCATGGGCAGACGACTATCCATCAAAAGGCAGCGCTGCTCTTTAATATACATGCTTGCATTTTAATGGGCTACTTTAACAACAATACGGGAGACAACAATGTGTTTCTGTGTAATATTCCCGTAAAAATTGATGATACAGCCTCTTTCACGTAAGGCACAGCACAGGCTCACTTGCTCTCCTTCCTCCGCGTGCATATGTATGGAATGTACACACACACACACACACACTCACACACACACACACACACACACACACACACATGCACACGCGCATGAGGTGAGCGCACACAAACATACACAGACAGTTTGTTAAGTGGTGGCCTAAGTCGCTGTAATCACATTCACTTTGTTACACGGCTCGTAAATGATTTAAAACTAGATTTCATGCATGCTTTCATACTAATTCACTCACTCGTATTTTTCATTTTGGCCGGAAAAACTCTGAGAACAATCAAGAATTACTCCATTCTCCAATTAGGCTTCTAAACAGGACCAAGAGAGGGGGGATCTATTCATTTTCTTTTGATTAAAATTATCGCCACTTGCAAGGAGCTTTGGGGTTTATATATTAAATAATGCATCATTTCATAATTATATAGAATATATAGATTTTTTAAATAGGATACCGGGCAAAAATGGTGACTTTAATTAGATCGGTGTGTAAGATATCTCGGGGGTATGATAAAACAATGTTAAATATCTCACAATGACTGTAAAATATGTTCCAACAGATAATGAAACACAAATAGGGTCTCGCTTTGCCATGGCTCCTATTTGTCGAAACATTCCCACATGCATTTTCTGAAATTTCATAATTATATTGAAAATATGATCAGGGGGATAACGCAGCTAGGTGCTAAATATGATGCTGCCTGTCCCCCACCTATTCAGAGGCATACATTATCATCCTATTACTATAAGGGTAAATTACTAGAGAGAGTTGAGCATATCGTGCACCGACCGGGAGAGAGGGGGAGATTCCTGGTAGAAGATGCTGTGTTTTTGTCTCACGCATTCTCACTGACACACACGCGGTACATGCGAGCTAATAAACAGGCCTAGATGCTCATGGGCGGCGTAATATCCACACAAGGATGAGCTAAGGCCAAAGATTAGCAAAGAACTAAAGAGCACTTGGCAGAGCGAGAGGGGGTAGAGACGCTTTTACAATTAAAGCAGAATTAAAGATGCACTAGAACAGCAACACTTTGCCAAGCAAACAACGCCTGCAGCCTCTTTCAAAATTACAGCGGGCTAATTTGAAATGAAGGACAAACAGTGGTTGTGTGTGTGCATGTGTGCGTGTGTGTGTGCTTCCAGAACCTTCTCCTATTATGATTGCAGGCGTACAGACCCCTCGTTTTGGTCTATATATAAAGTATGTAAATGTCGTCTGGCTGCGACAGTCAGAAGCGTCAATAGAAGTTGACAGCTGAATTATAACCGCAGCCGAATCCATCAGTCTTTTGTTTTAACCGGAGAATGGAGCGTTTTTAAAACTCAACAAAGGCCTTTAATCAAATTCTCAAGGTTGTTGGCTTTAGCATTGTATTAGTTTAATAGTTTCTGCTGCACCATTGACGTTAATGACACATTCCTATGTAAATATAATGTGGCTCCCAGAAGCCATCAAAACATTTTAAGGTCCAATGAATACAGTTGCATTTTTTTCTCCCTTTCTCTCCCCCCTTCCTCCTCATACAGAAATGTCTTTTTATTTAGCAATCTCCGCACAGTGCATGGTGATACAATAAAAAGGAGGGGAGATTGATTAATGGAGACTTTAAGGTAGTGATGCGCAGCACTGATACAAATAACTGTGGAGAGACAGAGAGGAGAGAAGATTGTGCCCTCCCTCCCTTCTTCCCTCATCCCCTCACCAACACACACACACACACACACACACTAATCTACACACATGTGAGCGCATGTATACACAGACTTTTAAAGAATTCACTTATGGAGCATCGGCTTGGAATTACAGCTGTGGCCGCGCACGCACACACACATGCAAATGGAAATCACATGTACAGTTTAGAGGCCTTTGGCATAGATTCATCACCCACGATTGAAAGATAATGAAACTGCATATTTTCTCACCATTCAGAGGCTGATGAAAGCATTTAGAGTAATATAGCAGAATACATTAAAAGCAGTATCATATTTTGAGAAGCCTCATAACATGTTAGTGTCTAAAGGGAAAAAAAATGTGGAGACATCTTGGCCCATATCTTAAGTGTGGGTGATAGGCTGCCTTTTGTATGTATGAATCGCTTAATCAAGTCTTTGGGGGGATATACTGTATTTAAGTGGTTGTTGGTAATTTAAAAAGGGGGAAAAATCAGATACTTGAGAGCTGGCATTGAGATCACACCACATTTGCAAATACGCTTGCATACACAAAACTGAGTTAGAGGGAGACGGATAGGGAGAGAGAGATGTAATGGAGATTTTTCATGCTAGACATGTACATATAAGCTAAGAATCAGCATTCAATCAGGACGTCATGTTTTGTTTTCTGGATTTCTGTGTTTCTTTTCATCCGTTGTTTAATAGCTTAACAGACTGAAATTAACACCCATATGTCACATGTAATGGTCGACACCACACAGTCTCGAAGCTCTCTGTTTATAAGAATCAGTATTGATACATTCGCAGGATGAAATGTTTTTCATTCTGTGGTGGTCGATAAATGAAACCACGAAAAGCAATATTGCTTCATTAAATTTGTATCATTTCTTTAAAGACTTCTTTTAAACGCAGTAAAAGTCCTGCAATCAAAGTATTACTTTAGTAAAAGGACAAATGGTTCATCAGCAAAATGTAAAAGTAGTAAACAAGGAAATAGATTTTATTTTAACATTGGGAGGTGACACCTAGGAAACAGGGAGTTTGGGGGTCCTCAACCTGAAAATTCTCAGCACACAACACTTAATTTCCGGCATTTTGGTAAATTTGTACACACCAGTTTGTAACTTTTCTGCGTCTATTTTTGGTGTAAATGTCTTAAATTTACAAAAGAAAGTCCTTTTGTGTGGGGAAAATCACTTGTTCTAAATATTGAGGGGGACATGTCCCCTGCAATCCCCCTGAAATCTACACCTATGGTAGTCAGTAAGCACTCGTTATGCAGCTTAATGTGAACTTACATTATCATTAAAAATATATTATTAAAGAAAAATTAACATAAAAGCAGGGTTTAGTGCTGTAGCTTGTTATTAAACTAAATATAACTGCTTTATATACTTGGTGTTGAAACATTAATCTATCACTGTAATTTATAAGATTATTATAAATTTTGTGTGTATAATGTGATTTTTTTCATGTGTTAAATTCCCCAAAAACCTCATTCGCATGTATGTGAAATCATTACATGTGACATGATTTTTCTCATGTGATAAAGTTAGTTTTTATTTCCATGTCATGGAATTTTCAA
The DNA here is from genome assembly GCA_035609425.1 of Epinephelus awoara. Lineage (NCBI taxonomy): Eukaryota > Metazoa > Chordata > Actinopteri > Perciformes > Serranidae > Epinephelus > Epinephelus awoara. The sequence goes on along the minus strand of CM069294.1, from coordinate 41,447,035 downwards.
ACATCAAAAATATGAGAAGTCATCATCCAGCAGCCCATAGAGTATACAAACCCCCCCAAAACTAATCATAACATTATAGAGATATTTACATACTACAGGTAACATGTTTAAATGTGAAATTGCTGTTTTCACATGTGATGCCTTAAATTTCACATGTGAAATATGTTTTTAAAAAAAAACAAAAACATCTGCCTATATTGCGAATTGATCTCAGATGTCTGAAAACCTGGTGTACATTTTTCATACTTGAAATGTTTGTTTTTAGTGGACCGTCACTGTGTTTGGAAACTTATTAGCTCTCACACTACCCCACAAAATATTACCCAATAGTTTTTCATTGTTCAGCGTGTAAAGCATTTTATATTATGTACAGATTATCATGATTACAATTTGCTCATAATCCATTTAGAATGAGCTTATAGTGCCTTATAATAGCATGTGAGCACCACTTGGAGAAAAGTGCTACCAAATAAAAGATCAAGTGCATTTGAGCATTTCCATTACACACAGACTCTAACACACATTGCACAGATTTCTCATGCATCGTCTTCCTGTGAGCTATGGGCTGTAACATTTGCTTTCTTAGTCAAGGAGAACAATCTCATTTGCAGGGAAACAAATTAGAAAAAAAAGATGTAGCTGTGACAATACCTCAAATTCTATCCTACTTATTTTCCCCCCTTTCTGCTTCTTCTTTTTTTTAATTTACAATGCAAAGTGTAAAAATAAACATTGAGGGCTCAATTTAGTGTGGTTTTCAGCCGTGGCACCTAATCCCCCACCCCACCCCTCGTCACGATGTGCTGGAGGTTGTAGATTTTCCCGGGGTGTGGGGGGGTGTTCATCGAGTGAGAGATAGGTGGGCAAAGAGGAGCCCCCTAAGGGAGCCTCAGCAACACATACTGTACCCTAATCACACCCACACACACACTACAACAGATTCTTATTAGCTATAAAGGTGTGCCAGAAACAAAAGTGTGCACACAAAAACACACACAACTCTGCCACACACCACCGTGGAGAAAGTGGGAGACAAGCAACTCTTAAGCACAAACAAAAGAAGAGTTTGTTTGTTTGACAAGGATCTCCACGCCGAAAACATGCGTTAAAAAGAAGAAAGCGGGACAAGAATAGGTGAGAGAGGAAGACGGAGCGCTGCTGCGCCTCGCCCCTGAGACATGTGTGAGTCTTTAACCCTGTGCTTGCTGTCAGTCACTCTGCGAGCCGTTCAGCTGGAGACATTTTTTCCGTTTGTGTGACCTTATGAAATGATTGCCCATCTGGATTCACTGCCTTTTCTCTCCTGCTTTACAGAGGAGAGACGAGACAGAAGTCGGGGAAAGAATGTGTCACTTCAAAGTATTAGCAACTCCTACTCAGAATGTGCACATGTGTAATCACTAAGACAAACCTGTCTGATTACAGCCCCTTACTCGCATCTCTTCTATGACAAGCCTCCCCACACACCTGAGCGCTACCCAGTGGGAGGCTATCTACCTGATGAGGAGGACCTCACAACAGGAGGGACAGCGAGATGAGATCAACCATCCCCCGGCAGACGGACAGAGAGGAAGAGTGAGACAAATACAGAGTGAAGTTATAGATAATCTTTTTACTTGCTGTTGAGTAAACATACAGTGTTTGTTGAGTCTGTTGCCATGGCCGAGCCAAGCGGCGAATGACGGATGCAACAGCGTTAGCTAGCTGATTAAAGCCCTATCTTCTTCAAAGTAGGGGGGGATTTTCACTCTGACATTTAAAGAACAAACACAATGCTCAGTTGGGTGGCATATTTGCCTATTGTTCCTTTTTAAGATAAAACTTCTGTCCATGTGGAAGTTTAAATCGTCTCGGGTAGCTGTTGTATCTGAGCGTTTTTCTTTATGTCTGGGCGGCTCAGCGCCGCTCTTTGCGTGCAGGGGTTTCTATATAGTTCTTTATGGGCTGTACATGCGTGTGCGTGCCCATGTGTGTTCCTGCATATAAACCCTCATTCAGATAGACCTCGGTCCAACTTTGGCGGTGGCCCGCGGCCACATGGAGTGGTCTGATAGAGCACTGGAGTCTACGGGAGTCACACACACTGCTGTCGTATGGCGGGGCCTCTCTTATCGGAGCCGCCAGCACGGTAAGCTAGGATTAGCATCTAGATCTGTGAAGACTGGACGTCAGCACAGGGGACAATGGTGACAGAAGAGAGGAGGGCGCAGGATGAGAAGATGGAGATAGAGGGGGCGGATGGAAGGGGAGGGTTAGAGCAGATAGACGGATGTCATACTCACCAGTAGAGCATAGAGCAACATTTCTGCCATCCCCCCACTTACTAGTGTGAGCTTTCTTTCCTTTTCCTGCTCTTTTAAGCCATGTTGTTTCCTTTTCTTTCACTTATTTTGTCCCCGCGGACAAAGTGCATGAGAGCGGCATGTGTACATGCCTACTTGGACTTTTTTGGTGGTCTGATGTGGAGGACACACTTCAAAACCACAGAAACATCACACTCATGGAGCAGGCTAAGTGGGCCCTGTTTTTGAAGTCTTTCTTTGAAATAAGCGAGGCAATCCCTTGGCCCAGGGATCATATTCTATTTACGTTCCCTTTGCCAACGACACAGGCGACGCTGGCCAAATTCACAAAAGAAGATCCACATTGGAAAATCCGGCTAATCCCTGATTGAAAGTTCATGTGTTGGCTTCGATGGATAAGCTCTGGCAGATTTTCCCAGGAAAGGGGAGTAAAGGAAAAAAAAAAGGCAACAAAACTGGGATCCTTTTTGGTTAAAAAGTGGACTCAGTGTCAGTGGCAGGCAAGCAAAGCTCATGTCCGCTTGTCAAGAGCTGCCTTTCATGCTCAAGGCCGCAGTGGGTTCTCTCTTCTCGCGCTGAAGGGAGAGGTTATGTTGTCATCTTCAGACGTAGTTGGGGTTAGTTGGTTGTTCCAAAGGTCGACCTCAGACAAGGCTGTCAGGAATGATGCTACCTCACTTTATTTAGTCCCCCCTTCTTTTCTTTGTCTATTTATTGCTTCCTCCATTTCTCATCCACTCCTCTCTCTCTCTCATGTTCCCAGTCTGTCTCTCCCTCTTTTCCTCCATCCTTCCCTCCCTCCCTCCTTCCCTGGCTGCCTCTACCCTGCTGCCTCTCTCCTCTCTCTCTCTTCCAGGGGTGGTGGCTATGGCTAGAGAGCCTGCACAGATGGCAGGCCAGCTTGCCTTCAGGGGAAGGGCTCCACAGCTTAAACTTCCTCCATTTTTCCTCTTTTCTTCTTCTCTTTTCTTCAGCACAAACTTTTGGCCTGCAACTTTTCACGCCTAGTGAGCCTTTATCTCACTGTGCATGATGTGAGGGGGAAGGCAGGGTCCTCGAGGGGGGTGGGCGGGGGTGGGGGGCTATCACGAGCATGAGCTGTCCTCGGATCAATAGGGGCCATCAGTATCAGTGGAAACCCAACACAGAGGCCAGCAGAGTGTCAGTGGCAGCTCTGCGGGGCCATTGACTAGCCGATAATCTGACACTTGAAATTGTCACATTTCAAACCTAAATCCCGTCATTCTACAGAAAGCAGCATCTTTCACTTTGAGTTGCGGTGATTGATAAATAGCACAGGCGCTGGCGAGGGCTTTCTGCTCTGATTCTCACATCCAGTGATTTTTGCTGCTAAACACGCAAAGGCTTCACTTAGTCAGACAATAGAAGCATTAACAAGCACAAGTATTATTACAAGTCAGAGTTTCCTACTTTGTGCTAACATGAATCCTCTAGATCAATGTCTTCCTGAGATGACCCTGTGATAATGGTAATATTACCTCTCGCTATCTCTCCACACATATCATTTCACACTCAAGTCAATGTGAACAATGTTCCTCTAATGGCTTGCTATACTTAAAGCCGTCACCACCATAAGTGGTCTTGTTAGCAGTGGCCCCTTGCCTCTTCAGGGGATCAGCCCAACAACTTGACCTGCGTCGAGTGATCACCTGATAGCCCCCGCTCGGTTTTAGGCCTCCTCCCCTTCAGCACAGCAGGAACTTGTGACAGTGTGAAGCCAATCAGTTTAAATTCATCCTAACTTAGATCCTGTAAGACTCTACTAATTGTATGTGAAAACATATTACAGAATATACAAAAGGTTGGTTGCAAAGTGCAGTGGCTCCCAACACAAGTGCATTAAGGGCAGGCCTGGATCTATTTCCAAAACTTACCTTACATTTACTATATGTTTTAATAAAATCTCAGCAAATGTAGCAACATTTATATTAACTATATTTTTCATATCGCAACAAATGGAATAAACATTGTAACATCATCAACATCAAAATAATCATATTAAGAAATACGCAGTTATGTCACAGCTAAGGCTGGTTATGACAGCTCATTGTTGTCATAGTACCTCAACAAATTTCCCAGCAAACAGCTTTTCAAGGTGTTCATAGAGCTGGCATGATATCAGATATTCACTTCACAGCTGTCGCGGCCAAGAGTTCACGATAATGCTATCTACAGAAAATGTGAAAAATAAATAAACAAATAAAATGCGATCAATCAAATTCATCTTTAACTTTGTTTACTGTGCATTTGCTCTCCTTTTTGGAGAATATATTACACTCAAAATAAAAGTGTAGAGAGGCAGAGAGTATGTAACCTTAACTGTACAAAAGCACACAATCAGAGCAATTACACTTAATGGAGAGTGAAATGGCAACCAGATGATGTTAGGGGAGGTAGAAAAAGCAAGACAGGGAAGAAAGGAATATGGTGCAGGATTTTTTTAAGTGATATTATCATATGTGTATTATTAACACAATATCAATACTTTGTTTTTTTGTTTTTTAAAAAGAAAGTTATTGTCAGTACCAGTATATCATGACACCCTATGGCGAAACAGTCAGACATGAGGACTGTCAGTGCATATGATGGAAAGAACTGAAAGGTAGGTCTCAAAAAAAATATTTATACATTTCAGTCCTCAACACAGCCTTAGACCAAAATAATTAAAATCTCACTGTTAACTGAAAGCTAGGTAGCTTACCTGTTTTGGTAAGAGAGGGAGTTACCTGTCTGACCTCAGATTACCCCATCTGCTGCAAAAAACTGTCAATGCTCAAGAGACATCTTAAGAGAAAACACTGCTCTGTAGAGTTGAAGCTAATTTTACATGTCAATAGAACACCTACACGTTGAACCAATTAGCAAACTTCATTTCCACATAATATTGACACTAGTTCATACATGTCATATGAAACAACATGGAGGGGGGTGCAAGGAGACTGAAAAAGAAAACTATGATGTGTCAAACAAAAAAAAAAAAAAAGACTGGCACAGCTCACAGATGATTGAGACATAATACACTAAAGCAGTATGCTATGGTGGAGGGACATATTCATGACCATGCAGTTATGTGGTGTAGTAGTGTTGATATAATTTTTTGTACTTCTTAAGCAGAAAAGCCTCAACAGGGGCAGGGGTCCCATATAAGCCTTGGCTTGAAATCCTATATATGTAATACATCTGTAACCTGTTACAATGTTTTTTTCCCTAACAATTAAAGGAACAAATTAATTAATACAATAGAATACATTAAAACAAAAATAGTCAAAAACCTTTGTTATAATAAAAGCTTCAGATGATTACACAGGATTAAATTTGATGCATGAGAGCATAACTGAGCCCATATAAAAAAAAAATAAAAAATAAAAATAAAAATATATATATATATATATATATATGTATATATAGTATATTGTCCAGTTATGCAGGTTTTTTTTTTTATATATATTAGTGGAATCCACCCCTTTAATATTACATTAAGTACTCACACTTTCTTTGCTCTAAACTCGTGACTTGTTCTTTTCACCTGAGGTATATTTTCTGCTTTATAGAAGGTATTATAAATGTTCTCTATTTCATTTTTTTTCCAGAGCTGTATTGATCAATACAGTGGCTGTGTAAAAATGGATGTTTGGGGCTATTAGCTGTGGGGTGAATGTGAGAATAAAGCCCTGAAAAGGAAACCAGCATACACGGAGATTTTGTTTCAGCTGTCCTGTTTTTGCAGGGGAACATCTTAGGCCCAATAATAATAATAATAATAGTACTTTTTAGCAGTTTTCATTAATCTAACTGTGGTAGTGTTGTCATTGTGCTGCAGATGAGGTTTTGTGTGAGAATTAACATTCACCTTGACCTGTGACTCGCACTCTCAATTACGCATAAAATTCTAATTATATGGAGAGATTATAACGTTTTTAAATATGATTGCAGCATTTAATACACTTTAAAAGTTGTACGTGCCGGTAGACTGGCTGTTTTTTTTTTTTTTTTAACAACGTTCCTAATTAAAGCTTAGAGAGGATTTGTCATCAGTGTGCTTCAAGCATGTCCTAATTCTCATTTTCATAAAACATCTGTGAAATAGTCTATATTTAACACATGTGATGGCTATTTTATGCACTTTTTATGCTTGTCTCACGGACATCTCCATGCGCTGAATATGTACCATCAGCACAGCCGAGGGACTAAAGCACCCTTTTCAAACATCGATGAGAGCAGAGAGGTGGCATGAAAGACAGAGAGAGGAGGAGATAAAGGAAGACACAGACAGGGAAGGGAGAGGAAGGGGATGAAGGAGAGTTGAAAAATGATTCCGGACTTTGTCAGAGAAATCAATTGAGAAACACATAGACACGGGCAGCAAATTGGGTGATAAGGCCCCCGTGTCCTCCCCTTCTTAACGAGAAGCACTGAAGCATGAGGGTAAATAAAAGAGACATCTCTCTCTTTCTATCTTTCTTACATGTTCTCTCTCACACGCACTCTCATTCTTCTGGCTGCTCTGTTGCTCCCTCCTCTTGTCATTATCTGTGTCTGTTTGTTTCATTAGACTCTGTCTTTTCTATCTTTCTCCCTCCGTATCGATACATTTATGCATGTTAATAACAGCTGACAGGATGACAGGACGCTGCTATGACTCCAGTCTCTGCATGTGCACACATTGTGCATGTGTGTGCAGGGATATAATGTAATCTGAGAGGCCTATCCTCTGTTCCCAGGTTTGGGCGAGGGCGACCAGAGGTTGTGGCGGCGTATGCCCGTACTTTGTGTAGAACAATGCGAGCAGGCAGGCAGTCGGAGCTCGGAGGTATTCTGCAGGTGTCGCAGAGAAGGACCCTTCTGTAGCAGTGTGTCTTGGACCCGATCTCCACAAAGCTGCCTCTCCCGCTGCCAGATGGACCCATGCTTTTCCCCACACTCTTGCTCTCACAGCTAAGACCTAGGCTTTTCTCCCTCCTTTTTTTTCTCCCCCTCCCTACAAAAGAAAAGCGCTTTGGCTGAAAGAAAACCACAGCTGAATTTTATGGTGCCGCTTCTTTTGCCAAGCTGATTTTACAATTGAAAGGGACAGAGTGCATGGAAATGCTGTTTTCGAGCTGCATCGTCGCTACGCCTTTTAAGATGCAAGTTTGCATTGGCAGATACGTTAGCCACACTAATATTTCCTTTCCCAGTGTGAAATCTTGATAATATCCGGAGTTGCGGAGAAAAAAACAGCTCAGAGGGTGTTTGGAGTGTACTTGGAGCAGATCTTCTGGGGTGTAATTCCTACAAGGCCTCAATAAGGTGACAGCAGTGTCGGCGCTGAACGTGATCACGCTGTCTATAGACATCATGAGTTACACATCAGGATGTGTGTTTGCTGGTAATGTGTATGCCAGTGAATATGCGCCAGCACGCACACAAATACTGGCACAAATTCTTTGGCACATATATCACCAAGCACAAAATTCATTAAGTTTTAACAACGCCCTCCCTCTTACCTTAAATAACTGAACGAGGTGCAACGCAACTTCAATCGCACGACCCCGATACAGCTACACCTCGCACTGAGCAGAGGGAGCGCTCACTTACTCCGGGGACAGAATTAACATCCAATTTCCCACTTCTCATTACAATTCAATAAAAGCCAATCTGCTTTTACCTTTAGAGCACTGTTTTGGGTGGATGCTTTCAGGGGGCCCCACTCCACTCTGAGCCCAATTAAGAACATTTAAACATATTAAAATCTCCCAAGCTCTTCACTGTCCTGATTACTGCTTAAATATAATCTGCTTTTATATCCTCTCTCTGCCTCTTTCACTCATTTTTCCTCTAAAATTATATCCATCAGTGATGATTTTTTTTTTCCTCTAGAGGGGATTCAGGGTCGGGCAAGTAAGTATCTCTTCTTTTCATGCAAAGATATTGAATTGCCAAGTGGAGAGTTAACTCTGCCTGTCTCGCACTTTCTCACACATATTCTGCCTTTTCTTTATAATCAGCCACTTATTGCATGGGACACAAGTACACATGTACGTAACTTAACATCACTTAACGTCCACTCTCAGCCTCTCCCCTTTACTCATATATGCTCTCAGCCTTGATGAGGATATATAGTGTGTTTAGAGGGGTGCATGGATGGATATTGACGTGTATAAATGTTTCTACTAAAAAGGCCCCGTAATCGCTCAGTCGTTCTGTCACATCCATCACGGTAAATCCACTTTGCTCATCTCCATCACCAGTATGCCATCCAATGGGTATGGCTAAATGGCCACAAGTCACATCCAAGTGTGGAGTCAAACTGAGTGCTCACACAAATATGTTAACCCCTTATTTACATGATACTGACATTAACAGTGGACATCCAGTGCATTGTAACCATTTTCTAGTCATAATCAAGTCTTCCTGATTGTAGTAAACCTGTGTTAGTTTTAATTTCTTAATGAATTAGAGGAAAATATTTCTGTGTAAATGTTATTGTAAATCCGAAAGCAAAAAGGCCCTACAGACAATTTTAAACACAAATGTAGACAAATTGGCTTCATTTTAACTCACAAGATTCACAGACAAAGCACTTGTTTTTTGCTGGACACATTTTCCCCACAAATACAACATGCTAACATTAGTAGCACAAAGCCCTGACATTTCTTATGGTATAAATTAGCCTAGTGGCTAGCTGTGTTTTCCTCCACACATTTGACGGCGGAATCAACATTTAACAAAGGTAAGTTACAGAATTTGGCTCAATTACAACTCACAAGGTTTACCAACAAATGAAAGGTCTTATACTAGACATTTTCCCCACAAATACAACATGCTAACATTGGTAACTTAAGCCTATGTTATCTGACAGTGCATAAATAAGCCTAGCAGCTAGCTAGCTAGCTCATATAAAACCAAGATAAATCACAAACAGGACTTAAAATGCAGGTCTTCAGTCAGTTGTCACCAATTTAACAGGAGCTGTAGTTAACTTCCTTGACTTAGATGGGTCGCTGTTGTCGACATGTTTGATCATTTATTTATTTTTTTATTATGCAGATAATGAACAAACTTATGTAACCCAAGTAACAACATAATTGTTTGGTATGTAACTGTAATTTTACGAACAGTAACATAAGTAATGTGATTACAACAAAAAAAAATAAAGAAATGAGGAACGCAGACCATGCCATTAAATGTATCTACAAGTTGTTATGCATTTATTGAAAAGATCTTTAATTAAATATCACAAATACAGCAACCTGAAACTTATTCACTATACATGGCTGATGCGTACATACATTACCCCAGTCAAATTACACAAGTTCAATGATAACATCCCTGATACATGTACCAAGTGCAATGAAGTAAGAGAAACGTTGTACCATTGCATATGGGAATGTGTGAAAGTGAAATCCTTCTGGCAAGATGTTATTAATATGATTGATCAGATGTTAGCTAAGAAGTTACAACTGGACCCCAAGCTTTTCCTTTTGGGTATATATCCAACCAATTCACACTTACAAAGCAAAGAATCTAGACTTGTAGATATGTGTATACTACAAGCTAAGCGTATAATTTCCCTTAATTGGAAAAATGTTGATGGACCAAGAATTGGAAGGTGGTTTAAAGTGATGGCATGGAAAAGATAACATACATTATTAGACGGAAGCAACATGTTTTTGATGACATCTGGAAACCTTTTAGATGTTTTTTAAGAGAGGATGTTGGTGTTGGTTACCTCCTTCAGCAGGAGGAGGCTCTGAGGGAGTAGAATGTCCACGTGGAGTGATACAATGTCCTGAGAAACACCCTTGAAATGCATCAATGATATAACTGTTATCAATATTTGCATTATTATTTATTAATATTATTATGTTTTTTGCCTTATTTTTAATTTAATGGTATGTTTTTTGTTTGTTTGTTTTTTGCACATTTTTCTTATGCTTGTTTGGTGAGGGGAAGGTGAGGGGAGGGTGAACAGGGAAAACAAGTTTGCTTTGCTGCACATAATAATGACTGTTCCATATCCTGTAATTTGCAAATGAAAACTAATAAATACATTTAAAATAAATAAATAAATAAAAAAGATCACAAATAAATGCTTTCTATTACATTGTTCTATTGTATAAAGACAGCCATTCATTCAAGCATTCAGGTTGTGTCAGGCTAAGCACTCCCAAAGAACACCTGAGCGGACACTTTTCCTTTATCTCTAGTGCTGTCTGCTGTAACACTCTAATCACAGCTACAGTTAGACTACATTGCAGGGTATGAGACCATGTCCCATTCTTATTTTATTCGCTTTAGTTAGTGAAGCTAACAGCTACCATGCTAGCAAACCAACATGTTAGTGTTAGTCATGTTAACCTGCGGAACATCTGTTTTCTCTTTGGTGTTCATTCCCCCCTGACGTTTTGTTCTCTGGGCTAAATATCACTTTATTTACTGTACAATTATGGAATGGAGTATAAAGTTCTTAGAGCTAGTTAGCACGTTTGTTAGCATGGCCGCTACTGGGTAAAAAAACAATTTATTTAAACACATTACTTGTCATTTAGCTGTCTGCAAGCCTTGCCTATTTTGTGAAGCAGTTTATACTCCCAACAGAGAAGACTGCATCCAATAGAGTGCTGCAGAAATGGATCCTAAAACCCAGACATGAGTTAGCATTTTAGCAGTCTCAGTTTCCTTGGCTTGAAGTCAATGACCAGTGTTTTTTTTTTTCTTTTTGAATGGGTTTTTGGTTAGATGCCTGAAATAAGGTCTGTGGTCCACAGAAGGTTAAGAGACTTTCACGTTTTGTTTCTGTGACATAAACTACATCACAGGACTGCAAACTTTTCAAAAAACCTTGGAGTGAGATTTGGTGTGGCTTTTTTATTTAAATATACCATTTTCCATACATCAGCAGTTCTCAATGTATTAGCCTAACTCAGAGTGTACCAATTGAACCAACTGACCCAACAGTATGACACAAGACACAGCATGGCTCAAATTTGGGCATGTTTACTTTGGGATTCTGTATAAAAATAAAGTCATCAAATAGATGATATGCAACATCATGCAAGAAACATGTAAATAAAAATGAAAACCCCCAAAAGCTATGCTACTGTGGCATTTTTGAACATCCCTAAATTACATGCAGCTAATACCAACTTACATTTTAAAAAAAAATAAAATGAAATTAAAGTTTAACCATTTATACAAAGAATTCCCAAAATAGGGAGGCTACTGTCAAAGTCCTTAAGATCTGTGTGCTTTGTTGTACTTGCTTGTGGCCTTTTTTGAGGCCTTGATGATTTCTGGGGAGGGCTCCCACATGAAGCAGGACTCCAGGCCAGCTATCTTTATTGTCATTATTGATGACAGGGTTCCATCCAGAGCCAGGCTGTTCCTGGTTTTAGTCTCTCTCTCTGCATCTGCATTGGAGTGGAGTAACACCAGGACCAGCTTTGCAATGGTGGCAAGCCTCATGAACAGATTTAACCCTGTCACCTATGAAGAATGAACCAAGAACACAGTGGAGAAAAAAAAAATCCTTTGAAAGATGAGTAAAGGTTGATAATTAATTTTGTCTAAAACAAAATGTACCTCAAAATAATATGAACAAAGCTCTCGAAATGCCTTTAAATGATCTCACAACACACAAAAAACAAATATGCAAACGTTACTTAAATTTTAAGAGCACAAACACTTAACATGCATACCTGAAAAGAGCGGGGGAAATCGATCTTCTTCTTCTTCTTTGTCTTCTCTTTCTTCTTCTTCTTCTTCTGAGTGCAATCCCGGTCAATTGGGCCACAGCTCCACCAACATCCAATGTAGCGGTGAGAGCGTGTGAAGCCAATGAAATGCGTGTGTCTCACGGCCAATACGTGAGAGTTGGCAGCCCTGACATCAGTAAATATGCCGCTCATAAATTTCTAAGCTTTAATGTGTCTACAAGATGCTTATGAACAAGTGGCTAAATGAGAATACAGGACCTCACCATGCACAACACGGCTTTACAGCCTCATTTTGGTGGTGATGTTAGTTAAGCTACCATGGGGTAGTTCCTTTTTAGCCTAATGTTAGATGTATGTTTCTAGCAATTGCATTTATGCTTCAAAAATCATAAAGTGGAGTTCATTTGTGAAGATTATCCTGTTAAACAAAGTTAAAGTCATAAACTTTTGTTTGCCACAGAGCTTTTTTTTCAGTTATCCTAATTCCAATGGAAAAATACCATTGGCTTTTTGCCGAGGTAACGAGGCTGACGAACACGTTGGTCTCAGAAATGTTGTACAAATTCACCTCATACCTGTCTATCCTCTTATTAGGGTGATTTCCTCAAATTAAGTTTTGATTTCAATGTTTTAAGTGCTAGTGTTAAATGACGGTATTCCAGTTCCAGGGCTCTTGGTGAAAGCTGTTTTTACTGGTCTACCTAATGGTGCCAGCTTTAATGTTGCTAGTAACTGGCTATAGGCCTAATAGTTTTCCTCCTATGACAAACAACACGTTGTCTGTAAAATAGACTTACAGAGCAAGGTTCTAACTGTGTTTTCAGATGCAAGGTGCATATGCAGTTCATGACACACAGGTTGATCCAAAAATTACATTCACTCCCTGTATAACACTAGTCCCATGTGCATGGGGTTTTAGTTGACAAAAGATTTGATGCTGTTTTATGTATTAAGATGAATATGTTGATTACTTGTGTGCATTCCCACTTAATGCTATTCGCTGAAGTGTAAGCACACAGTATGAGATTTCAGACAACAGTCTACTGTGGTGGCTGAAGAGGGGTTTATCAGCAAAATGTGCACGTAGATGTGGATTGAGACTTTCATGGGGTTTTCCATTGTCTCTACTTTCATGACTTATGACTTATTCAGTGATTAATTTTTAATCAAAGCAGAACACTGAAATCAAGGACGTCTGTTAGGCTGTTAACAGCCCATAACATTTGGCTGCAACAAATAAAATGTGTGCCTTTGATTTAAAAAAAGTGACATGAGTGAAATGAAAGCAAATAGGTCTGATCATGATGACTTTTTAAATGGGGTGCTCAAAAGGTCACACTTATTGTACTGACAGTTGCTGGAAAATGACCCATTATTGTAGCCCCCACGAGACTAAAAAGCACATTCTGCAGGTACATCTGCTCACATGAAGACAGACGAACTTCAAATTATTCACAACGCGTAATTCAGAGCTGTGTGTAAGTCAGGCATGTAAAAAAGGCATCTTAAATTATACCATGCAAACTCCAGTGTCTCATTAATATTACAGGGACTATTCTTTGACTTCATTTCATTTAATTTCTCCGTCTGAGTGAGGACAAACGTTGCAGGAGGGAAGAATTATAAGGTGTGCAAATCACATTTTAGGGTTCAGTGTACAAAAAAACCACTGAATTGTTTTAACCTTTCCTTCTCTACTTCCTCTCCTGCCTCCTCAGCTTTTTAGTAGAATATATGTATATATATATATGAGAGCTGTGTGTAGTAATATATATATATATATATATGTATATATGTATATACATATATATGGTTAAATATGTATAAGTAAGTAAGTAAGTAAGTAAAATTTATTTGTATAGCACTTCTCACAGAGAGAACTCACAAAGTGCTTCACAGGATTAAAATAGAAACAAGAATACATACATACATACAGGTCACAGGTCACATACAGAGACACAAAAACAGTTGTTGGAAAACTAAATCACTTAAGACAAGTTAAAGAATGCCTGCCTACACAGATAGGTTTTAAGATGCTTTTTAAAAGTATCAACCGATGCTGCAGCTCTCAAATTCTGTGGGAGGGCGTTCCACAATCTGGCCGCAATGGACTCAAAGGCCCGGACACCTCTATTTCTAAGCCTAGTGCGGGGAACTGCCAACAGGCCGTGATCGGTCGACCTAAGTGTCCTACTAGGAACATATACATGCAGTAGGTCAGACAGATACTCAGGTGCCTGATTGTGAAGGGCTCTGAATGTTAAAACAAAGATTTTGAACTGGATCCTGAAGCTGACAGGAAGCCAGTGTAGGGAGGCCAGGACAGGAGTAATGTCGCAGTTTTTGGGTGATTTGGTAAACAGCCTGGCAGTGGCATTCTGCACCAGTTGGAGGCAATCTACATAAGTTTTACTGAGACACATGAAGAGAGAATTGCAGTAATCCAGACGTGATGACACAAAGGCGTGAATGATCATTTCCAGTTCAGCATGTGATACAACAGATCTCAGTGTTGCAATGTTTTAAGGTGGAAAAAGCATGTACAGGTCAACATGTGAATGTGTTTATCAAAGTGCATGGCCTGGTCAAAAATAACTCCGAGATTTCTCAGGTTAGAGCGAATATTTGAATTCAGGGACCCAATACAGCTCGCCACCCTAGAAGCAGTACAGTCTGGAGCGACAATAAGGACCTCGGTCTTAGCAGTGTTAAGCTGGAGGAAATTGTTGACCATCCAGTCATTAATTGCAGACAAACAGTCATGCAGTACATTCAGACAGTCAGTCCTGTCAGGATTAAAGGAAAAATACAGCTGAATATCATCTGTGTACATATGGTAAGATACACCCTCAAACCTGTTGATAATGATTCCAAGAGGTAGCATATACAGAGCAAACAAAATTGGACCCAACACTGAGCCCTGAGGTACCCCACAAGAAAGGGGGACGGACTCGGACATAAAAGGACTAGATGCTACAGAGAAACTTCTACCAGAGAGGTAGGAGGCAAACCAGTCACCACTGCCTGAAATGCCAACACAGTCACTGAGCCTATCTATCAGGATGTGGTGATCCACAGTATTGAAGGCTGCGCTAAGGTCAAGCAGCACTAGGATGGTCCATTTACCAGTGTCAGAGGCCATCATGATGTCATTAGACACTCTAAGAAGTGCTGTCTCAGTGGAATGCTTCTGACAGTAACCAGATTGAAATTTGTCATAAATACAGTGCTTATTTAGGGCAGGGACTTGTTGGTTAGCAACGACTTTTTCTAAGATCTTTGAAATAAAAAACAATTCAGAAATGGGCCTAAGCTTTTAGAGTTAGACCACTGCCTGTAAACAGCACAAGAACAGCTGTATCACTTTCCTAAACTAGGTGTCAAAACTAAAATTGAATGGCTTTGTTGCCACAGTCTTAAGATGAAAATTACCATCCTTTTCTCATACATCGTTCGTATGTTGTCCTACGACAAATAATTTGCCAAAATTCATACAAATCCTATGTATTTATGAGCCAGTAATTTGTGTATAACCGACATGTTCGGGTAGGCTGCAATCATGTGACCAATGCGCTAACATGAATGAAGAGTCATGTAAACTTTGATTCATTTTAAGGTACAGTGTCACCACGTCTGTTATCTTAAACCAAACCACAGTAACTGTACTTGCCTTAATGTAATCTACGCAACTTTACATTGTAACGTCATTCTTGGGGTGTTAATTCATGGGATATCATACAAACTGCTGTATGAGGATACACTGAAACCATGTTCTGTGTTCTCCTTTGAAATAATCATTACCCAAAGTGGAGAAAATTGTATTATACTATTGTGTGTGTGTGTGTGTGTGTGTGTGTGTGTGTGTGTGTGTGTGTGTGTGTGTGTGTGTGTGTGTGTGTGTGCATATATAAATTTTTATATATGACATATCACACTGTACATCTACCAGTCAGAATGCTATAGTCTATATAGACAAAGATCCTCTTTGCATACACAGCTGATTAAATAATAATACTTCCAACTGTATTATCATAATGCAGTAATGTAAATGGCTGCATTTATATAATGTTTTTCTCCAAAGCGCTTCATAATTTGCCTCTCATTTATTTATTTATACTCACACTGATGGATGTAGACTACCATGCAAGGTGCTGGCCTAATCATCCGGCACAATTTAAAGTTTGGTGTTTTGCCCAAGGACACTTTGACATATGGATAGAAGGAGCCCGGGATTTAACCGCCAACTCTGTGATTAGTGGATGACTTGCTTTAACTCCTGAGCAACAGCCACTCATTGTTACAACCCTGTGTTCTATCATAGACTCACAGTCAGACTAACAGCCAGAGAACGCCACACGAGGCACAAGAGGAGCATCAGACTTTTGGTGACTGCCAGTTCCCATACTACCATACTATTACGTGTTCTAGAAGAAGATTTAGGATGTCTCAATACCCAGTATGTCAAATGCAGTAGGCCAAAAATACGTACTCATCAGGTCGCATACTCATCAGGCTTTCCTGGCTATTCTCACAATCCTCTGTGCAGTGGAAGATACGTAACATCAACAGAGTCGCAAACAGATGACAGCTCATTGACAGCTAACAGAAGCCGTAATGATGGAGGACAGCACATTCAAGTGTAAGTACTACTTTTTTTTTCAACTAATGGGTAATTAATGCATTAATATACTATTGCTGCACAAACTTAATTAGACCAAAATAAATATATGAGCAAGAAGGTCAAAATCCAATGCACAATGTCGTGACAGTTAGTAGCTAACGTTATGTCCTGAACTGAATGCACACTCCATGCAACAGTAGGGATTGTGTAAGGGCAGCTGTCCATAGTTAAAGTACAAAGAAAAGTATGCTGTAAGACTCAGAATGCAGTGCACACTGTACAGCTCTCGTTAGCTTCCTCGCTAACGTCACGGCTAACTTCAATTTGCATACTAATAGGCCAAAGCTAGTTGGCTCTAACACAGCTTAAAGCAGTTTAAAATGCTTAAGAGCTTACCTGTAAATTAAAAATGGTCAGTTTAGAATCTAATGGTGTGATCCTTATTCTTCGATACTTCTGCGAGGAAAGCGCGGTCTGCACATGGCTCGCAAATAGTGTCGGGAAGCCTGAGTAACCTCTTAATATAGATAATACTGTTTTGTTTTTTTTCTGTTTCGCCTGATAATTCAGGTATGATCAATTTAAAAATGAAGTAAGTGTTTTACTTCCTGTGATCATTGTATTTATACTACCAGATATTAAGTATTCTAACTTGCCCGTTTTAACATGACAGTAGCAGAATGAAGACATAAATTGGAAATAATATAAGTATTCAAACAACTGTGCAATACAGTTATTAACACCAACTGACACTATAAGCTGTCTAACTAAACTGCAGCAGCAACTCTGATGAAACTCCGCAGGCATCCAGGAATAGTATCCACAGGCTAACGAGCACCGAGTCTACTGTCTGACTATACAGTAGCAAATGAACAATATGGCAAGCCTGAGGCAATCACTTTCCTCGCTATCCTTTGTCATACGGTCAATAATTTGGCATGTATGGTACGTAAGGGCAGGAAGTATGAGAGCTAGTGATAGCAGCAGCTGAGTCAAGTCAGGTTTTTGGCAGTGTAAGACATATTTATTTTAGTTGTAATTTTAGTCTAAATTCTTCTCAAAGATTCCCTTTCTTTGAACATATAGATTTGTGTCATTTGTGAGAAGAAAAAAAAATCCCAAGTTTTTATTCAACATGAACAAAATCATTAAAAACAAAACAAGAAAGATGACCACCGAAGCCAATAAGCTGACTAACGACTCCGAGGGGGCAGCTTGTGTCTTTTACTCATCATTATAAAAGCCTTTTATTTCCTTGTGGCTTTTACTCTATATATCAAGGCAGAGGTCATTGGCTCTCACATTAAAGATTCATAAAACCAGTACTAGGGATATGGAGAATTTATGAAACACTCCCTCTGCCTGCTTATTATTGTAAAATTGCTGATATGCCGGTGGGTGACAGTATAAGAAAACGAGGATACATTTTTCTGCATACAGAAGCCACTGCAGATGCAAAAGAGTTGTGTGGAGCACTCGGTAATGGAGGGCATCAGAGTAAGCGGATAAGTATTTCGATGCTAATATCGCCAACCTGACGATCTCTCACATACAATACCAGTTTTACCCCCCCCCCCCCCCCACACCCGCCACCACCGCCACTGTCTACAGAGGATCATTATGCATGGAAATGACTGGAGACAGAGAGCTTGTTTAAACTGAGAGAGGAAGAAAGATGGAAGGATGAAAAGACTTAACTGTTTACTGTCAATGAGGTGAGATAAATACGGTGCAAATTCAGATAGATGGACGGATGTAGGGAGGGAGGATGGAGGCAGATACATTAAATGACCTATATATAGGTGTACTCTTACTGTTTATGAAATGGAACTAATGGTGTCAGAGGTGGGATTTCTTCTCCTTGATACGGGAAATCTCTTTTTCTATTCATTTAAAGATGGCCTGATGGTGTGCGTGTGTCCATTTCTATGTACTCTCATACACTTGTGTCAGTGGATACTGTAGGTGTGTGTCCATCTTTGTTTCTGAGTGTATTTGTGCCTATTGTGTGCAAGTGTGTGTGTGTGTGTGTAAAAATTAATCAAAGCGGGGGCGATGATGAACAGTTTCTGTAGAATTCTGTCAAAGGTTAAGAGCTAGTTATTTTTAAGAATGACATGAATCTCGGGGAGACAGTGATTGCCTAAATGACCACTGTAATTACCAATTACTTCTTGAAGCAGAGAATATATTCACGGCATGTAGCCAGCTAAATACAGACAGGCATTAGCCCATTTACGTACTAATGCACATAATTTAGATCCTGAAAAGGGCAGATGGGAACACAATGGAAGATATAATAGATACGTCTAATATCATTCCAAAAAGAATATTGGATTCATAGGAGATGAATATTACTTTGTGTCAGATTGTTTTTCCATAAAACATTCAAAATATATTTCATCTTTCTTGCTCTTGTTCTTGCTTTTCTCCCTCTCTCGTTTCCTTTTGTGCGCCGCCACCGCCACGCTGTGATCGTTAACGAAGGGCACTGCAAAGGAGACTTGTGTGGAGACACTTGCCTGTTTGGCAGGCTGTTATCCCCCTTCTGCATTAAATGACAATGAGGGCTTGACACGTTTCACACAACTAGCCTGGCATCACGCATTAGTTACCTGGCCTCGTCTGTGGCGCACAGTTCAGAAGTTAAACTTTCACAGCGACGCCCACAAACAACAAAAGGGCACAAATCAGAGAGAATATATATATCGTTCAGATCCAGACTTGATTTGTCTCTGTCACCCAGCGACCGGGGACGAGGGAGACGGGGGAAGTCTAGGAGGAGACGGGGAAGGGGAGAACATAGGGAAGAGAGAAAAACAATGGCTGACAGGCCTGACTGGCGAAAGGATATTTACTAAATTAGACATAAACTGCAACGCTCTGCATCTCCTTCAAGGAACTTGTAAAGTCCCATAAATAAGTAAAGCAAAATGACAGAGATGGAGCACGCAAACAAAAGTGGTGTACAAAATCCGACTGCAAGTGTGAGTGCATACTGCATGTGTGTGTTTGTGTGAGCTCGGGATGTTTTTTGGGGTTGGGATAATGAGTTGTCGTTTTAGCTGCTCCTCTCCACTCAACAACAACCTTTCCCCCTCTCTCTTACACTACATATTGCTCTCTTCCTCTCCACCCTCATTTCTAACTCTCACTCTGTCACCTCTGCTATTGTCAGTCTCGCGAGTCCCTCTTTGGCAGGATAAAAGGGACACATATTTGTTCTCGATGTAATCTTGTCTGTGTTCTATCTGATAAATACTTGGAGGAGAAGCTGATTATTATAGTTGGCGGTGGGGATCAAAGGGAGACACGCCGAGAGAGGGGCGAGTGTTTTGAATCCAAACTTTGAGCATATGACTTCACCCTCCTCCCCCTCTTGTTCCCCTCACCGCATTGCTCACTCATTGCAAAGTCATGTCCGTGCCGGCCGCGACCCGTTTGAAAGGGATTAGCTTATTCCATGTGGGGTTTTTTCTTTAGCAAGTGCTGGCACTACATAGACAGCAAATCCATAGGGGCCCTGGGATTCACATTGTAATGGTAGTAATAGCTATGGGGAAAAAAAACACACTCTCGCTTCGCAGCCGTTGGAAAAGCTAGCCCTCTCTCCGCCAATATATTATCCCACCCCCTTCATCCATGCACAGCCCCATCACAGAATGTGTCAGGATTTAAAACGGGACAGGATATTTTTAAGTAGCAGAAACAAAGTGTGTTGACTGTTTATTTCTTTCACTTGCTTCCTGTCATCTCTTGCCAAAGCTGTTTAGCAGCAGCATTGTCACTCCTCTGTTCGCCACCGGCTCCATACTCTCACTTCTTCTTCTTCCTCTTTTTTTTCTTTATCTTTAAACAATACCTGCGTTTTACAGTAGCAGCACTTTTTTTTTAGCTGTGTCTTTATTTTTCCTCCTCTTTTTTTTTAGCATCATCACTTTTGTTGGCAGTTGTCTTCAATAGTTAATGCCTCAATGAAAAGGGGTGACAAACAACGAACCGTTGCAAAAGAGAGGTTTATTTGTTACATTTTGGAAGTAAACTTCTCTTTATACACCATGTGCATTAACCCTGTCCTAGGTGCCCTTTGGCACAGGGAATATGAAGTGATGATTGTTATTTAATCATACAAGAGGTTTTAGTGCCTCGATCTTGCACGCACAGGCCTGAGCTTTTTTGTTCTTTTGGTCACAAGCAACACTGTGATGACTGAAAGATGAAGTCGTGCACTCATTTGCTTACAAATTAAAATGAACTCATAAACAGTAAAATACACCATTTGTCAGTTCAACACACTGACACTCTTGTCTGGAAAGACCAGCAGTTTATCATGACTAATGCTAGCTAATATTAGTAAACCTAAGCTAGATTTTGCTGTGTAACTGACATTACTTAATTACTTATGCAACTGTTACACAATACATTTTACCATTTACTAGTAACACTATACTGTCGTGCAAAGGCAAAAGACCTTAATTTCATATTGGTCAAATATGACGTTGTCATTTTTGGCACGATGAATACGTGCTCTATCATGTGGACAAATATCCTATGTCTCCTGTGTTGTTTTTTGTTAAAAGTAGTGGGTGGTGTTTCCCTTCACTACAAAAAGTTATGGAGAAACCAAGGCAAAATCCCATAATGTCCCTTATCTCTTTGAACTTTGCAATAGAAGTGGTCCGCTAGTGCCTACATTGGAATTTTTGTTTATTGTGATGTCATTTCTTGGAGTATCCTCAAATACTTCAAATTCCTTAAAATCTGAACAACCTAAGCTAAAAGTTAATGCTTGTCAATAAACCAGTAACTGATGAATATATTGAAATTATGCCCTTAAAAAATTAATGAGTTAAGGTTTTTTTTTAACTGTTTACATTATTTAATATTTGAGATATGCTCATTTTTATGAACACAGGGCAAGGAGTTTTTGATAATTTCATCATTCATTCCTCTAGCACCACACATAACTTAGCTCAGTGAAGTCATTACGAGCGTACAATATGACACAGAAGACAAAATCCATAACTTTCTGCAGCAAAAACAACTAATGCTCTAGCTATAGTTTTAATGTTAGATAAATTTATACAGGCTCATGCAAACAACGATCTCCCACAGCAAAGAGTTGGTAATGTACCATCAAAAGACAGAGTGGTATAAAACACCTACAAATCAATTTATTCTTCATATTATATTAAGTGAATAGTTTTGTGAGATCTATCAGTCGTAATTATTATCATACAGTATATTGCTCACTGTAATGATGATAACTACAAAGGGAGAGATCGAATGGAGGTGAATGTGTTTTGCTTTGGCACAACCTCTTACTATTTTGTGGACAATGCAAAGGCTGAGTACCTTAATGTCCAAATAAGGTCAAGTTCGAGCTCAAGATTTTGTGTCATTCTACACTGTGGTGAGTTTAACTCTTTTGCCTTTGAAGGGTAGTATACATTTTACTATTTGCCACTACCATGTAATTCTCACTTGTGGCTCCAGTGGCTGTTGCAGCCAAAGTTGCATTTGCATATGTAAACTTCACTGAAGGCGAAGGAAAATTAAGCTGTAAAACAAGTGCCATCCAGAGGGATCTTTTGGACCAAATGTCAAAACTGTCATTGTTCTGCTCCCTCTGTGAGGACATTGTACTTCCTGCATTTCAGAATAAAGTCCTTACTGTATAATTTAGAAACAAGCCAAACACACTTTTTCTTTTGTTCACTTTAATTCCAGATTAGTTTGATAATACAAGACAGTAAGGCAGTTTACGGATTGTTCATGGCACCCAGAAAGATGCGAGTCCTCTTGCACCCTTTTTGTTAACGGCTGCATTTCTGCATTCAAAACAGCAGACAACATGCCCCATCTGACTGTGGCCTAAAGCCTTGTTTGGAGAGGATTTGTTTTACAAGGGAAGGTGGTCTAAAATAATCATTACAAGAGTGTGTCGTTTCAGTCCCTTCCAAATCTGACACAATCTGCCACTAATGTTCAGCATTCGTGAAAATCCAGCCCCCGTTTCCTTGTGATTAGTCTCAGAGGTGAAGAAAAGTGCCTTTTAAAAAAACACATGGTAAAGCCTAGAGACTGAAAATTAATCAGCAGTTTTTGTTTTCCTTCTGTTATACCAACTTAAATATGTTTCGGTTTTGGACTGTAGGTCAGACAAATCAGGACATTTAGAAACATCAACTCAAACTGTTGGAACTTGTGATGGACCCTTTGTCACACGTTTTCTAAATTTTATAGACCAAATGATTGGCCGAAAAAATAATGAGCAGATCAATCGATGATGAAAATAATTATTTGCAGCCCTACTATTGTTTGTTATCAAATTATTTTCATGCATTTTGATGTGATGACAATATCTACAAGAAGTAAACTCTTTGCTGACAGATTACAGATTACTCCATTACATAGAGCCCCTCTAATATTAACCATGAATAATACAGATGCAATCAGAAAATCTTAAAAAGTCTTTAAGAGATGAATCTGATAGGGAAATGTATTGAGTAGTAGACATTATCAACACCAATCCTTTCTGCCCCTTTTCTTAAACACAAATCAATCTAATATGCATTTATAATAATAGTAATTATGTTGTGTGATCACATCATTATTGTGACCTCTGCATTCTTAACTGTCAGATATCTGAAATGTTGGTGATCTAGAATTAGAAGCTGAGTCTTTTTTATCTATGATACACAGCAAGTGTCTAATAAAAGCATGTAGTGGAGCGAAACATCATTTTAGTGCAATTCATCTAGAAATCAGTAAACGTGAGAACACTGTTACCACTGCAGATAAGCGCGAGTACAAAATACTAACCCTGATATCCATGTGCACAGAAGTAAGCGGTGGCTGTGAAGCCATGGCATTTGAATGACACATTGATGGCCGCGGCTTGTACGTGGCATGCCAAGAGTCCAGAAGATAGAACCAGTCTGGATCGGAGCGGGCCAAGAGCTTAGTGGGGAGTCCACAAACTGCTCAAAGCTGACATTTGTGCCTCCAGGAGGTACGCAAACAGGGATAGACATACAGTCAGATCCAACTCACCCCCCCACCCCCACCCCCCACCCCCTCCGCGCACACGCTCCTCCCTCCCCCCCCCCCCCCCCCCAAACCCACCCAGTTGTCTTCATCTCTCCATCAATCTCATTTAATTGTTTTTCCATTGGAGATGTTGTACATAGATAACTCGCTGTACATTATTCCTACTCCTCCGTTCTCTCCAGCAGAAGTGCCATTTTGAGAGCAGGCCCCGTCTTTAGCTGTCTGGGGGACGGTGGGGGAAACTGCTGATGTGCTGTGGATCGTTTTTCCTCCAATAGTGCCGGAGTTCATTTAATGGGCTCAGGTTCTTGTTAAATCACGTAGACTGATTGCTTTTATGTACTACCGCACTGACTTTTCTATTTCACCACAATATAAACAGTGTTTAAATACAGTGAGGGGTGAAAGTTGGGCCTGAATGTTAGAATGTGGACAATTATAAATCAAATTTTCTGAGAAGAACAAAAGGAACCACATGTATATTTGATGATGGCAACATATCCTCAAACCCCAAACCAATATCTTTTATGAGTGCAGGAAACGGGGATTAATGAAAGGGATTATGTCTTACTCTGGATCATCAAGGTTTCTGCCGTTGCTTCAGACCCAATTCATAGAACATGTTTAATGAATGAACAAAAGAAGAGATCTTAAAGCAGTAGCAGCTTCATTACACAGTCGGATTCATGCTTGTTGCTGATTCAAAGTTTTGATTAAATCCAGTATCTTGCTGTAAACCTTTTAATCTTAAGTGGACATCTGTCAGGCAGTTTTATCTGTTGGCGTTGTGTAACTGACATCATGGGTGAAATAAATGCCACTGTTCCAAGAGACAAAAATATATTAACTGCAGAATGCACAAATTAGCTGGGCTGTGGACACTATGAGCCAGACACACTCTTTCTTCTCTCTTCTTTCTCTCTTTAACCCAGCCCAGCCACTACAGGAAAATGTAGGCATTGTATGTTTCTGCAAACCAGGAATGCATTACATTTGGATGTTTTATACATAAACCACATATCAATGTCTGTAAAGTGATGAGCTAATTTTGTCATCAGGAGGAGGGTGGGACAGTGAATGGTGTATCACCTAGGTGACACGCTTGCCAAGTTGCAGACCATTGTCTGAGACCAACAAACAACAAACCTGTTGTTTTACAAAAAGTATTCCCTGCATTTTCCAGAATCTTTAAGTCGCCAAACATGGGTGTTTCTTGAGTGACCCATTGCTATTTTTTTCACTGGGAATAGTGCCATGAAAACTAGTAGTTTTTCACTGAAACATGGGTGCGTTTCCTGCTGCGATAGTGCCACAAAAACTGGTTGTTTTTACTGAGACATTGCTTCATTTCCTGCCAGGATTGTGCCATGAAAAACAGTTGTTTTTGCCTGAGACACTGATGCATTTCCTGCTGGAATAGTGCCACCAAAACAGGTTGTTTTTTACCAAGACATTGACGACTTCTTGAACCCTGATTGTGCCACCAAAACCATGTTTTACAAGCCCAAACTTGATCTTTTCCAAACCCTGACCTATCGGGTTTTGTGCCTATCCTAACCATGTTATCCACATTATTGTTGAGACATAAAGAAACACACATTTTCAACATATCTGCTGCATAAAAATGTAAAATCTGTGGTGTGCAGAAACACACAGTGCCAACATTTTGTCTGGTGATTGGGTTGTTTAACATGTTGCTGTCCAGAAGCACTTAGGCTTGTCTGCTACCAAGCACTAAGTAGAACATTTGTTCACATTCTGTCTAAACACACCTCAGCATGTCATGTTTTGTTGTCATTCTCTAAGAATAACAGAGCAAAGGGTTCCTTAAGATTCACAGCTTTGCACAAATGTCCAACAATCGGGAAAATAATCAATCATTTACATTTCTCCAGTGGAAGTGTCTTTGACCGCAATGCAGTGAACAGGATGGCACGAGACACACTGTCCTTTGAGACATGACATGCAAGTGTACAAGAGTGTCTAGGTATAGATGTTTTTATTTGGGTCAGTAAAGTTCTGTTTTTCAAGAGGCTCTTTGTGTTACAAAAATACATTTTAAATGGAACCATACTTGTAATCATTTGAAAGCTTGTGGTCTCACATGATGACTGTGCTGCACATGTAAAGGCTTTATTTTCAAAATTCAGTTCAATTCATTTTTGTGAGAGAAATCCTAAATGGCAACAGAGCTGAAATAAATTCCTAATTCGACATCACCTACGCTCCTCATTTCCCCTAATTCCTGCTATTGTGCATTCATAGCATCATGCATTTCCACTGTCTTACTTATTACTTACTCGAATTAATACAGTCTAACTGCGGACTGAGTGAGGGTTCAACAGAGTGGGATCTGTGTGATCAACAAAACTGTTCTGCATGGTGCCAAGCAGCACTGATGACTTTCATAAGGATGCTTTCCAACAAAATTATGCAGTGCGCCATGAAAGTGGTATGCATCCTCTTTAACAAGGACTCTTTGTTTTATGCTGTTGCTCGCCATGTGTCATTGACTTTAATGCCTTATAAATACCATTGATATATTAAATTGGTATTACACTGCCGTATTTTTATCATCTCTGAGCTTGTTTCTGGCGCTTTTATATCAAGAGGGAATGGGAGAAAAGATGAAAAAGGCTCTGCCAGCTTTTTTTTTTTTTCCTTTTTTTTTTGGAGTAGGCTGTTGGTGAGTTCTGTTCATTTCACTCAGGGCACTTTGTGTTGATAGCTTACTGTGCACATGAGAAGCGTGCGGTGCTAGAAATAATTGTTCTTTTCATGGTAAGAAAGGCCATATCAATTAAGAGTAAATAGTCTCCTTAGTTATTACAGTACAGCTCAGTGGTATGCCGTCAATTGTACTCGGTTTCCCTGTTTTTTCCACTGTCTGGGCACAAACTGTATTTAAGCCTTGTGATATTGTAACCAGCATTTAACGTGAAAAAAAATACTCACAATATGTGCTTATTTGTGAGTCATTGTTATAATGGCTGTGCATGGAAAAGGAGGCGATGGCAATTTAAAAAAATGCTCAAAGAAACTATTCATTCTGTACTTTTATCAGTTCTCTGTGAATGGCATGCTTTAACCAGTTACACAACAGTAACAGTTGGTCTGTCTGTTTAGGGTTAACTCTGGCTCTTTGTTTTTCATTTTTCTCCGACGCTTAGGGGTATACACTGTAGGCCTATTATTTCTCATTGCCTGGGGACTTGATCTTGAAAGGAAACAGTCATATTGTATAGAAAATAAGCAGTTGGAAATCATGAGGGAATACAGGGGTATGTTTGATGTATCCACAAGTATGTTCCTTCATTGACATAATGTGATTCTATTATATTCTCAAACATTTGCTGCAAAAATAGATGTGCCTGCTATTACCTAGCAGATCATTTCTTTTAAATCTTTGCATTTCATATTAGGGATGATACTGTACATTCCTCTCTTATGTATTTCATAATGTGTATGTATCACCACCATTCCCCAGGCCCATTGTTTGATATTCTGCAATATGTTTAATATATGTGCAGAGTGTCTAAGCTAACACCAGCAACCTGTACTAAACTCAATTCACTGTATAATTGAGTCTCAATAGACGTAACATTAAACAAGTAGAAAAGGATACAACTCATAGGGCAAATAAGCTCTCGTCTAATTGTTAGAATTGGGTCATATATCAGTCAGAGGAGTGATCCCAGGAGCAGGAAGATGATCATTATTACCTGTATTAATGGATGAAGAGGAGTGATAGTGTTTCATGATGGTAATGGCCTTTGACCCCACTTGTGTGTTCCTGCATGGAGCTGGATCAAGATGAGTGGTTTGATGGCCAAGAGTGGGAGGAGGAGAATGTTAGAGATAATTAGAGGGCAGATAAAGAGAGTGGTTCCAAAATGCAGTGTCACAGAATATGTAATTTTAGCCTTATTTTCAAATTACAATTCATTATCATTTCTGTGACAATGATGATTGCGATCACGAGTAGTTCCTATTTAGTAGTGGTGCGAAGGATTCTCATGCTTGGCTTAAAGTTATGTTACCTTTGAATGAAGAAATAATACAATTTCTCCCTTAAAAATGAGGAGTTAAAATTATAAGCAGTGAACTGCCACCTTGTTTAGTTTAAGCTTAGGGGGGTTGCTGCAACAGTATTAACTGATCTGGTAAGACCAGTTGCTAATGCGTGTTAGCATTGCTGAGTCAGTTTAATGACATTGTGACTCTTCTTTTTTTGTGCTACTTTTACACTTTTTCCATTATCCCATGATTGTGACTCGTGTTCACGATGGCTGTTGTTAAGCAAAACCCAGTATCAGAACCCATCGGCTGCCAGTCTGACAATGATAAAGCCTCCGGAGGAAATGGAGATCTGGTGTTGCCAGCAGATATCCAGGCCTAGGCTGTGTCTTTTGTACGCTGGTCATTTTAGCTAATCTCTATAAACACATATCTGCATATGAAAGATAACAAAAAAAAAAAAAGAAGAAGATAACATGAAGCAAAATTGTCATCACATGCAGCCCTATTGCTGGGAGAAAAAAAAATGGCATTATACGCTTCTGCAAACTACATACGTTACATTTGTACGTTTTATACGTGGAAGGGATGGTGAGATGCTTTCTAAGCTGCAGACAACAGGTCAAGACCAACATACGACAAAGTGGTTGTTTTTTCAGCGATCTGTTGCTGTGTTTCCAGCTGCTTTTATTGCCGACAAGAGCGGTTATTTTTTTGACGAGACGTAGTTGCATTTTCACCAGGGATTGTAGCTCCGACCCTGGATGCTTAAGCAAAAATATGATCTCTTCCTAACCATAATTACTTGGGTTTTTTTGGCTAAACTTAACCACACGTTAACCATAGCGTTGTTGAAACATAAATAAATGTAAAATGTTTTAACAGATTTAGAATTACGTGCATACGTAATGTATTTGCAATTTGCAGAAATGTATAACGCCACCATTTATTCTCGCGGTTGGATTGTCAGACGATAGCTGATGGGTACCAAGATTGCAAGGGGTTATTGTGGAATTAACAGTGAAGCTGTACTGTGTGATCGCAGGTAAATTAGCTGTTGTCAGTGACCATCAGTGTAAATCATAGTGCATTGAGAGCAGATATCAGAGGACAGCTGGATCATAGCTGTGCATAAGGTATGAACTCTTGATAAAGTGAAGTGACTCCTCAAACCGTCCCCCAGACCTTCCCTAAAGGCAGCACTTAACTTTTTCAAGATATAAGACAGGGTACAGGTGTGAATGCATGTCTATTTATCTCCAATGGCGTCAATGCGCACATGTCTTTTTCCCATGAATCCCATGAGATGAGAGGCACAGTATTGAGCACAGGTCACCTGCGTTTTACTTGTGCTCAGAATCCAAGACACAATCAGGATCTCACTCCTCTTGTATATTAAATTGGTAAAACACTAAGGGCCTACCTGCCTTTTAAAGGTTTGTAGACTATTGAGTCTCTTAAACATTTTCCCTGCAAATTAGCCAACTTCAGATGAGTACAGTTTGTGAAGAGATGAGGCCAAGTATTTCATACACAGTGTTCCAAGTGTCCGGGGAGAAAGAAGGTCAGGGATTAGAACTGTACAAGACCTTGGTCTCATCGCTCCATTTCAGTCCATCTATTCAGGCTGTAAGCGTATGATCGACTGGTGCCAAGTCTGGCCTTATGCTTTTTGTCACTGTGCCAGTTGCAACATCCCCTGGTAGGCCCCAAAATGATGCATCTTCTTTGATACATTCTTAAGTACACATCAGACACAGTCAAATATTAATCTGCCATGCTCGCCGGCCAAACAACATCTGTCTCAAAACATGAACTAACATTCCCAGTATTTCTTTTTTGGCTCACAAGAATATGCCCCTCCAACTTCAGAACATCTATCCGCACACGTTTGTGCAGTTATTTACCAATTCATAAAAATTCAAATACTCAGAATAAAATGTAGCAAACAGAAGAGCAACCATAAGCATGAAAACACATCAGATTTATTCTGCCTGCCTTGTTTACCGGTTCACGGAACACTGCATGCAAACAGAATGCAAATGCATTTGATTGAATCAGGTGATGCCGAGGTAATTGTATTTGGAGAAATGTCCAAGATTTTTTTTCATCATTATCAGTGGGGGGTTTTCTTTATGAAATCCATCTTAAACAAAAGCTATCATCACTCCCGAGCCTTGTGATCTTCCTTTGTCACATGCGGATGTGGATGCGTCTTTAATTTCCTTTCAATTAAAAGTAAATATACGCCTTTATTTTTTTTCCCCCACTGTGAAATCCAAACAAGAGGAGTCAACATGAGCAGACAGGTGAGGAATATTCATTTATATCTGCCTGCCGTTTTTTCTTTTCTTTTTTTCATTGTTGATGCTGATGATGTGATTCAACAGGCAACACTGTGCCTGCATGCACACACCCACGAGTTTGTAACGAAAAAAAAAAAAAAAAGAAAATCTCCCTGCCGGCTTGTCTTGTTCAGAGCTGGATGGGAAAGACAAACAAACACCAAACAAGTGCAACACAACACAAACTTTACTTCATCATTAAATGGCTGTTAATCCATGTCTCCTGTAGCTACAGTTGCTTTGATCAGAGCAAAATTGTCACGAAGACGCAGCTTTTTCGTTTCTTCTTATTGTGTAGTTGCTCATCATTGTAGATATTAATGCAGTGACAGCAGTATTTCTTATTGACAGCCACTGCTGTGAATTAATTTAAATCCATGTTACTTTCCATCAGCCCAGTGTGTTGGATGATATATCTCATAACAGGGAGGAACGTTTTTCTGTGTTGTGAATAAACTCAGCAATTACTGTTTTTAGTAACGGATTAAATTAAGTAAATTAAGTAATTATATTTTCAGTCATTCAAGGCAGGTCTGGTCAGACACATGTTAGCTTGGTGCAGGGGCTGGATGGGTTAAGAACGGGGTAAGCAAGCTGTTGATGAACATTAAATATTTCCTAACTCTCGGCTGACCACGGAGACTGACTGTATTTCGGACATCACAGTATTTCATATAGTTGACTTTATGACCTAAATAATTTAATGAAATACGTCCAGGTCACAAATTAAATATGTATCTTTGTCATTATTTTTTTTCCCCCCTACCTTTTTTTCTTTTGACCATGTGTCCACATATAGTGACAAACAAATCCAAGATACCCCCATTTCCAGAGGTTAGGCCTTTTTTTTGTTTTATTTTTTCAAAAACTACCTGCTCCTCATCAAACAGCAGACAAAGTCAGTGCCTAGCCGGTGAACATAGTAAAGCATTCATCAGCTAAAGAGCCAGATATTGTCCAGAAAGAGCCACGCGGAGACCAAGCAGAGCTAAAAGGAGAGTGAATATTGGATTTACATTTGTCAGGTCGCCCAACACACAATGTCAAGTGAATGCAAATGTTGCCTTTTTGTCTGCTCAATGTGTAAATAGACATTTTTTTGCTAATGTATTCACAAGAATCCCCAAAGAAGAGACTAACCCATCAGTTACTGCACTGTTGTTCTTATTGTTCCATTAACCGGAACTGGCAAAATACATAAATTGTTGCCTTAAATGTGAGCTGCACAATTTGAATAGTTTGTTTTAAGGCACCTTTGTTGGGGCTTAGCTGAGTAATTAGTAATGTAGGTGTAGATCAAATAAAGCTTTGTTTTATTAGCACTGGGTAGCTTAGAAATAAATATTGGCAACAAAAAAACTGTGCCATTGTTCTTTATTAATCTCTTACAATTTAGGGTCAGCGGCTGGATAGAATAGTTATGAAATAGTGTTTTAATTGCACATGGATCAAGAGGACACTGTGTGAGGATAGCCCCATGCTCTCAATGTCAGATGTCCTGAGTGTGTGAAAACAACATTACACATGCCCCATGCCTTTTGTAATGAAAATGAAAACAGCCTACTTGCCAGTACTGTACTGTTGTTGTCATTTGTGCCATTGGTAGAAGTTTGAATTTCTTTTAAAGAAGACAATAAGTGAGGTCACCATGGACAATGTTTTTCAGGCTAAGGGCTCCTTGGCTCAAAGAGACATGGAGCAGGGACCTTCTACTACATATATTGTACAAACCTAACTTGCACTTGAGATGATTATCTGAAAGGTAATTGTCTTCTCTCATTTGCGCTTGCCAGTAGCTGCTATGTCAGCAGCGGTTGTAGCGTAGCTATCTGCATTGGCCTAACCCTCTGCACCTGTGGTTTCTGGGGTGGATAGTGTGTAAAGGTCTCTTGCTCTAAAAATTACAACACAATCCATCGTGGCTCACAAGAATGTCCTTACAGTTGGACTAATAATACAGGTACAAACATAGCTACGCATATTGAAAGCACAGATAATTGAGCAGCATAACAGCAAGTTGAAGAGAACAAGTACAGAATGTGCTCAGTTGAATTATCACCTGTGTTGAACTGTGTGAGAAATGTAAAACGTCAAATTGAAAATGGTGTAATTTTCAATTTTTGTACGTTTTGCATTTGTCCAAGGTAGTTGTTGCCCATCATTTTTCCCACCTAAAAAGCCAGTGTGAGTAATTCCATTTTTGCCACTGGTGATGTCACTGGTAGTACTACTGCTATCATTAATCCTATCAAGACCACTGCTTATACTACTATACAACTTCTGTTATTAATGCAAATGCTAATACTTTTATTCGTACATTTGTTACTGCTGCTGAACAGAACCTTCTTCTTAGACAGCAAGTCAGATACTTTGTTTTCTTAGGTAAAATCCTTTTTCACATTTGGCCTCCATCACACAAACTGCTTCCACAGTTAAAGCAGTAAGTAGAAAACAACAACACTGTATTCAATTTTCTCATTTCACATCAGGAAGGACACTGGTTTACCTTAAGTAATACGGAGTCAAGGACTTGATTGAATTTCACTGATGTCATTACGAGGTCACATTTCAGTGTGTAATATGATATAAATTTAGTTACCCCACCCCTCCTCTCTCTGTCTGTCCCTGCCCTGAGCGGGGGACTCTTGTTTGTGCTTTTAAGCTAGCCTGGTTCCTTGTGCCCGACGCAGCATGATGGATGGTCCCATCCTTTACAAATGTTTTATTGCATCTGTCATTAGCCAAAGGTGGCACAGGCATTCTGTAAGAATATGCATGTGCGTGAACTCACCACACTGCATGAAATCAGGTGAACACACACACACACACACAATTAAATTTCTTCTTTTTCTCTCTCATATTTTTACAGGTTTGAAGTCTTTTGTGCAGACGCACACTCAAATATACCTTGCTATACCTTGAATCTATGCAGTGCACCAAATCAGGATGGATCAGGATCTGGATACACACAGATTTTCAGCCCCTGGATAGGTCACTGCACTGCAGTGGGGAACTCGATTCAAGGGAAGTGATACTCATTTCATGAAAAAAAAATACTCTGTGCCTTTATTGGCACTTTGTGGAGTCTGAGAAAATAACCCTGATGATGTCATCCGGGTTATTTTCTTGAGGGCTATACATTTTTGACAAAAAGACTGCATTACAAACCGGGGTTGTGGAGTTTGAAAGACATGAGGCTGGGGGGGTCGAAAAGGTGCTAATAACATGCAGTTTGGGAAATGTAGGAACCAGGGTTTATGCAGCTTGAGCCATACTAGAGACTAAAGTTGGGAAATCTCAGCCTCTGTTGCATCTATTTTGACTATTCTTCAGTAATTTGCAAGCAACTCACTTCTGTAGAGTTGCATTACTAAACTGTGGGAGGACCCCTTTAAAAAAAACTTTGCCTTGCCTTTTATCACTGCTCTCTGCAGGGCCATGGATACAAGTGTCATTGGAGACTGTCCTCCAAAATAGTCCCCATAGGTTGTGTTCACAAAGAGAAATTCCAACCCGTAATTGCGTTTTGTTTGGCAACGACTGATAGTGGCCGTAGTAATTATTAAGGGAGCAGAGTAGGAAGTCAGGTCAGTCACGTAGTATAAAGAGTGACAAAGTCCGTTCAGGATGGGAGAGAGGGAAGGTGGACAGGACTTTCAGCCAGAAGACTAACATTTGTGTCTCGTGTTAAACCAAAAGTCAGCAGTAAGTTATTTTAACCAGTTTGTCAATCAATCAATCAATCTTTATTTATAAAGCACTTTTCATACAGGGATGTAGCACAAAGTGCTTTACATGGTTATAAAGGATCGGAAGTTTGTCAAAAAAGGTCGCAGTTTGTCATGTGATGTATGTCATGTTTTGTTAATCACAAACATAACTGCGACCATCAACGGTCACGAGCTATTCTGGCAGGGGTACTAATTTAGGAAATGTTCCAGTGGGTTGTATAAGCTGGTAAGAACATATAACCTATGTGGTCACATGGGTTGGAGGACTTGTTGTGCCGTTTGACAAGCCAATACCACCCTTTAGACAGTATATAAAGATGGACAACATGACAGCACCCCAAAAGTGAAGCCAAAAGATATTGATCACCCCCTGATTGCTGGCTGCAGTATAGGCCACAACTTGCACCTCCTCCAAGTTAATTGATGGGGCATGGGCCAAATTAAAAGAAGACAAAAACAAATACACATCAAATTAATTTTTCCCACAAATGGTTTCTGTCAATGTTCAAATGTTTGTTTTTCTGATAAGTTTGGTTCCATCCATCCATTCATCCTTTTTCACCGTTTAATTGAAACCAGGTCACAGGGGCAGCAGGCAGAGCAAACTATTCCAGATGCCCCCTTTCCTAGCGACACTTATCAGCTCTTCTTGGGGTATCCCGAGGCCAGACAAGATATATCACTCAAGCATATTCTGGGTGTGCCCCAGGGTCTCTCACCAGTTGGACATGCCCAAAACACCTCTAACGGAAGGCAGCCAGGAGGCATCCAGATCAGATGTCCGAACCACCTCAACTGACCCCTTTGGACGCTTTAAAATATGTTCAGTGTTTGAGAAGTTAAGTTGCTTTTTGTGTCAGTTGATGGGCTCAGAGTCAGGCAGACGTATGGGTGGGACCTCAGCTCCACTCCCTAAACCCTACTGCGGAGACTGTGGCTCCAAGTGATGTCACCAGCACAAGATGGCAGCGGCCATATCCAGGATATTTTGGCTTCATTTTTGTAAAGTGGGAGGAAGTGGAGATGTGTCATCCATCTTTACATACAATCTTTGGTACCACCTAATGTCACTCAGATCAAGCCTTCAAAAAAGTGCGGTGCTATGAGTTGATTCTGGCCTAGTGGCCACAGCCAGAATTGACACTTGTCACAATTGTCATTTAGAGTCTGATGGCCCAGACTTGGGCTAAGTGAGACTGTATTTAGGCACAGTGGTGCTTTGAGCAAAATCCCAATGTCAGAATGCTAAGATGCTTAGAATGTCAAAATACATTTGTCTAGCAAGTCATGTTAACCATCGTCACCATCTCAGTTTAGCATGTTAGCATATTAAAATGTACTTATATTAGCACTAAACACAAAGTTCAGCTGAGGCTGATGAGAATGTCATTAGTTATGCAGGTATTTGGTCAGAAACCAGTGGTGATGGCTCTCGATGAAAAGTTAGTTCCTCTTGATGGGGACATGAATGGCTGTGCCAAATTTTTAAAAATTTACTGTCAATCCAACCAGTAGATTTCAAGATATTTCACTGAATAAGTGAAAACTTTGACCTACTTATGGTGCTAGAGGAAAAGTCAGGGGATCACTAAAGTCATTAGCCATCATTCTCTGGGGACCATGAATGTCTGTACAAAATTTCATGGCAAACCATCCAATAGCTGCTGAGAGTCAATGACTTAAAAAAAACCTCAAAGAGGTCGCTCAGCCAGAATGGGACGTTAATGCTCTATGGGGCTAAAAACATGGAAGCTTGAAAAATGTTTTTTCCTTATGGCACAGTTTGGGAACTTGGTTTTTAGTCCTCTTATCACATCCATGACCTGAATTCACCGGGGTTAAAGATCACAGAGATGGGACTGTTCAGTGTTTCCACCTCGAGTTATGTCATTATAGGTCTAGAATAAATACAACTTTGCAGGAGCAGCTTTGGCGTTAAGAGTTTACAAATCTAATCAAGCCCTTAGACCCGCTTCACGTCCATCCTGAGGTCCATCCTGAGGTCACAGCATTGGCCTGTACTTCCAGCAGGATATATAGTTATTGCTCTTCTGTGATAGAATGCTTTTTATCTGGACAGGGTGGTGCCTTTGGGTTGCCGTCTTGTCTTTCCCCCGCCAACTGCCTCTCTCCCTCCCTGTCTGTCACGCTCTCTTTAAGGCTGCTGCAGTAGCCCAAGGTGAGTTATAGAGTTACAGGGCCCGCCGCTTCCTCATTGCTACTGTTTTGTTGTTTTGACCCTGCACCATCTGAAGAATTTTTGAATAACAGATCTCGCCATCGTGGATGTTTTTCAGGGGAGGCCTCATGCAAAATGAATAGGGGTGGCACATTTTATTGAAGTTTGATTTAAAGAGGGGGTGGGGTAAAAAATGGAGGACAGAGGGAGGAAGAAAAGGCAGGAGAGAAAGAGAAGGATGTTGTCATAAATTATTTTACTCATATCCAGCCCTGCCGATGTATGTTGGATTGGTAAATAATGCATCACCCCAGCGCATAATTAGGACAACAGCACTATTCTTTTCCCTCACTCGCGCTTCCAGATAACTATGTAGCTGTTGTTTGATTCCTCCTCCTCTTTAATGGACGTTGAGGCCACCTGATTGATCTGTGAAAAAAGCTCGCTAAATGGCCTTTAAGTGCTGCTGTTGTTCTTGCACGGTTTGTGTGAACGCACCGCTTTCTTTTATTAAAAAAAAAAATTCATGTTCAGATCTTAACGATATAGGTTATCATGTGAATGCTCATTATCATTTAGACACCAAATAAGCGAAGGTAATGTGTCCTAGAACACAAGAGGCGCCCCGGTAATGTTTGTTGCCAGTGATGTACATGTACATTGGCTTCGCAGATTCATTACAGCTCCAACGCTGCCACC
The DNA here is from genome assembly GCA_035609425.1 of Epinephelus awoara. NCBI lineage: Eukaryota > Metazoa > Chordata > Actinopteri > Perciformes > Serranidae > Epinephelus > Epinephelus awoara. The sequence goes on along the minus strand of CM069294.1, from coordinate 41,410,368 downwards.
ATTGATTCTAACGCAATGTGACAAAATGCAAAGCCTGTTAAAAGAAAGGCGGGAAAAAAAAGACAGGAACGAAGAGGAGGTTATTATTTAATATATGTGTCTGGGTATGTGTGTATGCGTGTGCGTGTCTTCCTCTCTCGTCTTTCTTCAGCAGGAGATAACACCTTTTGGAGGAACTGCCTTGAAGCATTATCCCCTAGACAGGATACATGGCTAATCTTCGGCTTTGAGCCATTACGCTACATTTATCTGTGACCCCCTCTCTCTTTATATCATTACAGTTAAAGTCCATAAAAGTGTGTTTAGACAAAGATGAAGGCATTACCTGCTCAGAAACCCCAAGTGCTATTAGAGGCTTAGGCCCCTGCCGATGTGCACTGGATATTAAATATCCTTTATCTTAAACGCTCTCTCTCTCACAGCTCTCTGGGTAAGCTGATATCTCACTCTGCCCTGCCTTATATTGCCATAGGCGTAATAAATACACAGATATCAATGGGCCAAGTTTGTCCCGGTCTCAAACGATTATGTGAGGCATGCCTCCCCTTTATGTAGTGGGAGTAGCAGGAGAGCTTTTATTTATTTCCGTGGGAGGGTAAGGACAGATATAGTTACAAAGTCAGACAGAGTGGAGGAGCAGAGCTGGTTATCTGCTGAACTGAGGGGACAGGCCGAACCACCCAGACCTCGGGCACACACACACACACACACACACACACACACACATGCGCACGCACACAAACATGCACGCAGCTGACAGACACCTACACATGTGCACATTTATGTGTCATAAACGGACTTGCACACACACGCCAGGAAAATATACATGCCTGCACACATGGTATAATGACCCATAGTAGACGCACACATGCACAATCATCTGATGAGTATCTGAGAAAGGGGAGGGACACAAGGCATGGTATCTCTGCAAAGGACAAAGAGTTGACTTTATTGTCTTAAGGACATTTGTAATATACACCAAATCTTCCCCAGTTAATGTCATATTCTTTGAAAAGGACACTTCTCTGCAGGGCATAGAAACTTGAGAACAAAGTCTTTACCCTGTGATGTTATCACGCTGGAGCACTCGACCAAAGTTATCAGATTAAAAATAACATTAAGGTTTCTAGTTTGAGGGCAGTAACATGGTGCACCTGGCTGAAAACTGTTCAGCACATTTTTTGCCTGACTTTCGCACAGACTCCCAAGTATTCCACTGCTGTGGGTGTGGAGTTCTATTTTGTTATGAATGGTTCTGTGCAGAGTGCTCTGAACTCATGATAAGAAAAAGGTACATTTGCAATACACTCAAATGGTGTATGGTGTATGAAAAAGCATCTGGCTTTATTATTTTCTATGGAAGACCATGCATTGTCTTTGCTTCAAAATGTCAGGATGTCCTATTTTTTAGGATTGACACGCGAATTGCATTATATGCTCTCCTCCGATCGGCATATCTTTGCATCTTTACTTTGACTAAGTCTGTTTGCATGGTGTGTCCAGTTTGTGCTGTCAAAGGACACCCTTCAAATGTTGTGTGTTGTGTCTTTTCATCACTGTTGGCATAGCTCATGTTGAACGATCCAGTCCAGCTTTGGCCAATTTTAGATAAATGGTTTGATTTCAGGTTGTCTGTCGGTCTGCTGGTGCTTTTTATTTTAGCGGCATGAGAACAAGCTGAAAATGAACAAATTTTTTTTTTGCTTTCTGATCTGATGATGGTATTGAAAGGAGCCTTTCAAGACTGTTCCAAATCACTGTTGGAAATAAATCTGCTTTATGATTTCACACTGCTGTGGTTAGAGTTTGATAGGGTTTTGGCACAAACATGACTATGCTAGGTTTAGGGAACATGGTTTGGGTTAAAATGTTTTGTAAGGGTTAAGGGACCACCATGTTATAACAATAATCACTTAAAGTTAGAGAACTTTCATGGTTATGGTTAAAAAAAAACATGAGCAGTGGACTCCCATCCATCCACCTCAGGCCTCGAGATTTGTGGCTCTGTAACCCAGTCCCCACGCCTCCTTCTTTGCGTTCCAGTGGACGACAGGCATAATTCCAACACCTACAACAAGGCGTGTCACTTGAATGTAAGCATATGTCATTTTTGGGGATTTGCTGAAATGACTCATGCTCTCATTTTTCTTGGGAGGAAAGTCTTGATTAACAAGACTGCTAGCAGCTCTGTGAGGCTGTGCTTATAGGGGCATCGATGCTCGAGCTAAATGCAAAAATCAGCATGCTAACATGTTAAAAATGACAATAATAACAGTGATGTTATATTGTTGAAATGAACAAATAATTAACACTGAAGTCAAGGTACAAGCTAATACCTTGTACCAATACCATTCCCATCAGCTTAGGCTAGGGTCTGTCTCCGGGGCTCCTGCACGCTCTCCTCCCAGTGTAGTAGTCCCTTAGCAGTGAGAGACTGAGGCACAAGAACCACGATGTGTGCCAAGTAATTCTTGTCTCATTTGTGGTCAGTTAAACAATAATTTCAGAGCCCCACGTCGCTATTGTCCAAGCTATTAGAGCTGTCATATTTTGCACAACCTGCATGAGTGTGGTTTTTCATGGGAAAGCAAGGCTTTCGTCATATGGAAGTGGGCATGGTTTCATCTAAAGTAGCCTGGAAAAGTGAAAGACACTGACAGCGCTCAGCTGGAAAATTGTGATGTCACGTACTTCCTCGCAGCAACCAGGATTTACAACACAGGTCCAATGTAGCAGACTTATAATAGATTTGGAGTGTTGAGTCCTAATACATAATACCTTCATATGTTTTTAACAGATGCTTGCTTAATAATTCTGAATATGTAAAGAAATAGAAATACTTAAAGCCAAGTTCTCATAGGCGCTAGCCTGGCGACTTGGGCAACTTGGTCGTCAGCCGTGTGTCTTGGCCAGCCAAAGCGACCGGAGAGGAGTTAACTTTATGGTAATGAGCTCTGACGCAGTTCGATGACACCCAATCGGAATGCTGACGTGCTTCGATGAAGTGGGTCCCAGAGAACAAGCCATGTAACTTTGGTTCCTACAGCACACTTGTTCCGACAATGGATATCGAGAAGTTGATTACTTGAGCTTGCGCCCACTCGGTCCTTTACAATGTGTCACTGTTCGGTTACAGAGACCAAAATAAAAAGAATGAGGCTTGGGACCGCGTCGCGAAGGTAGTTGGTTGGTCTGGTGAGTTTTAAAGTGTGTAATGTTAGTAATAGAGGAGAGAATTGCAGGCTAGTGTTGCGACGTAGCATGCAAGTCTTCCTTGCTTGGCTTGAATGGGATGACATATACTGCAAAGCAAAGGATTTTATCAACACACAACAGCAAGCAGCAACCACACTGCTTTCAAGCCGGTAGTCCGCTTTGCGGCTCCTTTAAATTGACAAGCACGATCGAATGATTCACGTGATGAGTGACTAGAGTGACCAAAGCTGTCTGGCTTTTTTGCTGTCCGCGAGAGACTTTGCCTCTTTTGAAGCTTCTGTTTTTAACGCACAGTAATACGTACAATGTGGCTACAGATGAAGGTAGTACTAAAAGCTTTGCGGCATAGCCCCCTCTGCCTCCTGAAAAAGGTTTGGAGATTGAAGTTCAAACCCTACCTTAACAATTGCTGCATATTTGTCATGGTTGTCTGATTCCTCTGTTGGAAAGGAGGTTGCAGCCAAAGCCTACTGAAACATGCAATTTAGGAAACTGTTTGAGGAGTTAATTCCTCAACAGCCCAGTCGCGAGAAGAAAATGATGACATTATACATTTCTGCAAATCAAGGATACATTGTATTTATACTTTTCATACGTATCATGTCAATGTTTCTAACATGATGGGGGATATGGGCTGATTTGGGAGACTGTCACTGGGAAGCAGAGAGAATGGTGCATGGCGTGTCACCCAGGTGAAACGCTTGCCACTCTGCAGATCACTGCAGACCACTGTTCAAGAACAACCAACAACAAAAGTGGCTGTTTTTAACAGAGACACAGTTGCATTTCCTGCTATGACAGTGCCACGAAAAACGGTTGTTTTTTACAGGGACATCTCTGCATTTCTTGCCGGAATGTTGCCACAAAATGTGGTTGTTTTTAAGAGAGACTTCTGTCACGTAGCAAGAATCATATTTGTTGTGGATGGGGCGGCTTCAAACTGTTACTAACTGCATTCACATATTTTATCAAAGATCATCTTGTAAATTCTGTTTTTGGGTGGATGTTCTTCACGCCAGAACACTTTTGTCTTTCTCTCACTCTAATAAGGCTAACAAAGCAGACCCACTTTCTCCAGGTTTTACCATTCTTTTTTCTCTTTCTCTCTCGTGCTCACGTATATTCCCACTCCCCCTTATGCACCGAGTCACTTTCACAACTTTCATTACCTCTCTGAGGGCAGGCTGAGCTAGCTGGCAGGGGAGATGGGTGTATATCTCCTAGCTATAACCCGTCGTCCCCAGAGTGTGGAGGTCAATGAGATTAACCTATAGCTCCTTTTTTCCTTCATTACGCACTCCAAATTACACCCACTTACAGACGAGAGAAAGAAAGAGGGAATCATATATGGGCTGATATCTATTTAAAATCTAATCCCTTTGGGTGAATTGCTCAGCCTTTCCATTTCTCTTATGTTTCTGCCTATTGCCTCCGGGCTCCGCTGTGCCGTGGTGCGCTGCGGCGCCGTTCAGGAAGGTGCTATAACCTCGCCCCTGTTCGTATTAACTTTAGATTCATCTGCACTAATATAGGAGACACTTAAGATTATAACTCCCTCTTTTCTGTTGTTATTGCTCAGTTAAACATTACAGACTCACAGCCTATTGCTCTGTTGCCACAAAGCTAACCTCTCAACTTACTCTGATTATTTACTGTAGATTCCTGCGGTTGTACCTTGAGGCACATCATTCCTTTTTAACAGAGAGATTGTCAGTGTCCAGGTTTCCTTTTTATATTTTAACTCAGTTTACCACAGCATGTTTGGAACCAAAATAGTTAATAGAAATGCAGAGGGAAGCGCTTATGACATAGTTTTGTGTTTTCCTCTTCTTGTAGTTTGAATTTGGAGTGTGGTATTTGTTCCTAAATAGGCAACCACACTGAGACATTTTATTATAATGAATCTCACTGCCTTTCACCACACTATTTGTTCTTTTGTTTAACTCTAGCATGATGCTTTAAAGGTCCCATACTGATCAGATTTCATGATTTTGTTTTTGAATGTGGCTCAGAATAAGAATAATGTTCTTCGTGATGTTTTGCAAATACATATACACTGGTCAGACAATAAGGTAAACACGTGCTATAAACAGTGTCTGGCAAACAGGGCTTTGATATGTGTGTATGTGTGTGCATGTGTGTGTTTGTGTATGTGACATCTAAGAGACTTTTGACCAAATCATCTGTTCCCAAACTGCAGGTGCACTGGTCAACAAAACTGCAAGTATTTCATATATCATGGGCAGCAGTCTGGAAAATGACAGCATATACAAAACACAGGAAAACTGCTTAGATAAAGAGGAAGTTGAAACTAACCAACGGGGGTGTGACAGATGTGTAGTATATATACACTGTATAGGGAAATGACTGACTACTGCTAGTTGGTGTGTAACCTTTTATAATGCACCTTTGCTTTGTTGCAGCGCTTGCAATGCTGATTTACTTAATTCAAAGTCCTTTTTCATTCAGTGTTTACATTAATTTTTCTACCCCCTGTTGTTTAGTTAAAGGGAAATTTATTATTGAACGTATTGGAGCATACCCACAGACAGAACAACCACAAACTGAGTTCTGATTGGCTCCAGCTCATCTAATTGAAAGGAAACAAACCTGCTGACTGGAGGCTTTCCAGATCAAGCCCAGCTGTGATGTGTTTTCCCTGAAACTGGAAAACTGAGTCCAGCTGTGATGCATTTCCCCTGAAAACTGAGGGTGTCTTGAAAATACAGATGAAGTTTGAAAAAGCAATAATTAAAAATTGTATATTATAACTCAAGTTGCACTAATCAAGATGTTTGCACTAAAATTATGTTGGTTATTAGATCAAATGATGATGTGTTGTGTGGATCACTCATGATCAGAGAATTATTACCTGTTCCCCTGAGCTCTGTGGAGCATTTAAGTGTCTTTTGGCTCATTGTTTTGGTTTTCCTGCTTGCTTTAAGCTGTCTCTATGCTAGCCATTGTTGTAGGCAAGACCACCTAAACTGAGACCAAGTCAAGACCAAGACCAAGACACTTAAGATAAAATGTGGAACATTAAAACCATCAACACTCCTGACATTGATCTGAAAGATCCATATTTCCATAAAAACATTGGAGAAAACAAATGAATATTCCTCTTTATGCATTTCTTTGCATGTAAACTGTCTTGATAACATAATTGCATTGCAGAGATGAATTTTATGTATTGGAATTTTCCTTCATTTTCAACAAGCAAAAAATACAAGTAAAATCTAATAAGATGAAATCAACTAACCATTTGTATTCAACATTTCTATTTTGCTCAGGCAATTTAGTGATGTCCCTAGAGTTGTGGTCTTGACCGGTCTTGAAATGAACTTCTGAGACCTCTTTGTCTGAGCCTGAGATAAGGCCGAGTAAAAATGTTGCTGAGTCCAAGATGAGACCGATACCTTCAAAAAGTGGTTTTCGGACACGTCTCAAGACCATGACCGACCTTGGGTACTACAATCCTTATGCTTTCTGCCCAATACCAAAAATCAGACAGAGAATGTACCAACTAGCTTGTGACATACAAGCTAAAACGTTGGATATTTTCCTCAGGAACTGGTGGAGACTAAAACAGGGCTAAACGAGGAGTAAATATTAGGTTACTTACATTTATAATAAAACACGATTCCAAACTAATGCTGCTGTTGCTCTGTTTCTGCTGGATTTTTAAAGCAGCTCTACATAAAATTGAAAGAATATTAATTGTCTGGACGCGGCTCTCAACATGGAGATGGCAGAACTGGTGGCTATTAGGCAACAGTGCAAAGCTGCATTCTCATTCTGAAGGTTTTGAATACTGCCACTTTGTCAGTGATTTCAGGGTCAGACACCTGAAGCCAAAAGCCACCTTTCGCGGCAATATGATATGCTGCTGGGTGGCGTTAGTTTGTAACCCGGCCAGACGAAAGTATTTGAGGTGTTATGACATGAGAATTGTTGGCGACAACAGCAACAGTGCTCACAGAGATAACAGTGCTAACCAGGGTAAACCAGAGGGTGGGCACTATGCTTCCACGAAGATGGTGTACCTCCATATGAGCACAGTGCAGAGTGGTGGCGCTTAGGTAGCCGGTGGGATACACACATACACTAACATGCGTCCGGACCAGCTCACAACAATAAACTACAAGCTCAGATTGAGACGCGCACAGAGGTAGCATGACTTATTATTATCTGCTCAGAACGCCATTACTCCACTAAATTTTTAAATAGCACATAGCGGTTTGCTGCTTTTTTAATGCTCTGAATGTAGCATGTAGAACCTTTAAATTGGCAGCCATTTGTTGAACTGCCTCAGTGGCCAAAAAAGAAAAAAACATAATAATAAAAAGTCAAAAAATGCATTGTCTTTAACCCCATTTTTATGTAGTTACATTTTTTCAGCAATTTTCTTAAAATGTGTTTGTATTCTGTAATTGCCTCTTTGAAGAGAAGTTTTAACTGTTACATGCATGTGTGTACTGGATAAAAGCTGGAAAACAAAGCCAGCACAAGTACACACATCACACATTGTAGGAGACAACAGCTGGTCTTAAAAAAACACTGCTGACTGTGTTCTTTAATTCTGTCTATGAAAACAAAGTGACATGATGCTTTTCATTTGGTCGTATTGTAAATATATACACCAGTTACTCTTCTTCTTCTGCTGCATTTCTGCCAGAGTAGCCAGCAAAGGCGTGTTTGAATGGAGCCTGTATATGAAAAATGCAGTTACAGTGAACAGTAGTGACTACAGGTGTCAGCAGATTACCAGAGCAGATTTTTTTTTTTTTAAATGACATTAAATTGAACATCAATAAACATTGCTACCGTAAATATGTATAAATAAAAGGATAAATGTGATTAGTGGTACTTTACATAAGAGCCTAATGTAATTAAAACTACAAGATCAATTTAGGCAGCGGTATGCAGTGTGCCTCAATTCACACAAACCTCTACCTTAGCTAATAGCTAATTTCCCGTAGTTAAGGAACCACATAGATTTTCACACTGACCGAATATCTTGTCGTCCATCAGTCATTTAACCCTCTGAAAACACACCCCACAGGCAGCTTTAGGATCGATCAAAAGAGAATAATAGATAGATAGATAATTTTATTACAGACTCTAAGTCCAGTTAAGAACAAATACAAACAACAACAACAACAATGACAACAACCTACGGGGTGGTCTAGCAACCCCTTATTAAAAGACATGTTCATCAGTTCCAAAACAATCTGATTTTCTGAGTTATTCAGACGGCAGATGAACTTAAACATGATGTTTCTTAAGACAGATTGGAGAGTGTTGACTCGAGCAGACACAAACATTTCGGTCCATCTTGGCCGTTTTAACAAAATTCTCAGAGAGTCATTGTATGCAGTCTCTGAAGGCTCACTTTTTTATAATTTGACCACAGATGTGCAGTGTATAGCGGTGTGCAATAAGCTTTAAACAGAGTCAGCTTCACGCCATCAGAGCAACAGCTAGAGCATTTATTCACTTTGCAACGGAAAGCTGTGTCTTCTGTCTTCTGTGCGATCACACCATCCACTTGCGATGACGTCATTATGCTACAAGTGGTTCAAAAGATGGCGATGGGTGATGGCGCCAGAGGAGCAGAGGAGCAGGTTGATAGGAATGTCTGTTGTATCGTTTGAATTTATGATACACTTTCAATACTTATATCAATTATTATGGTTTATTGACTTACATAAGCTTTTAGCTTTTAGGTTGTACAGATTTCAGGGACATGGAATACCAAAAAATACCGATGTAGGCACTGGGGAAATATTTCTACTGCAGATGAAACTATCAAAACGGCTTTGCATTGTGCTAATACAAATGAGCAAATCTCAAAAACTAAAAAAACGTGCATAGTTTAAATAACTTATGGAATGTTAAAAGTTTTTTAAAAAATTCTAAAATCTTTTGGATCAATATGCTTCGTGTGTATTTTTTTCAAATTAGATGAAATACATGATTTTTGTATTTTCTAAATTTATGACGTAGTTTCAATACTCAATAATTTCAATACTTAACAGTTACTATGGTGTTTTAGCTTCTGTTGTACAGATTTTAGGGATATGAAGCATTCGAAAATACTCCAAGAAATGACATCACAATATGTGAAAATACCAACATATGCACTGGCTTATCGTTTCTATGGCAGGGTTCAAAGGGTAAACCTGCAGGGATTTTTCTCCATAGGCCCTGGACTGAATTATTTTGGCCACCCATATTAATAAAGCTGCATCCACTTGTAGGCTTCTGCCAACATCATGTCTAGTAATCATCATTAACAGCGCAGTTCAGAGTTCAACCCAAATCGGAAGCCGCCACGAAACAATAGGAAGCCACGTTCAATATTATCTTAACATTAGCGATGATGAGCAAATATGTTTGTCGGTGAGCACATCTGAGGTTTATCAGCTGGAGGATGGTGTGACTGATTGAGCGTCATTGTGGTGGGTGTGACGGAGTAGGCAGCAACCCGGCTCATGTAACTTCCTGGTTATGAATAGCCTCTGTGGAAAGGTCAATGCCATGACAACCCTGTGATGGATGTCACTGACGTCCAATTAAATCCTTCTAAAAAAGGCGCCTCTGAGGCTCTTGTGTGTGCTTATTAAATATAAAACAGCTAAATCAAAAGTCTGAGGGCCTGCTTCTCTGTGCTTAATGCCGACTAGGACAACCAAGAGCATTTTTTATTCCTCAATTATTCATGTTTTTGATGAGGGGGTCAATAAGGGAAAGAGCACTCGTTATGAATGTTTGGAGCTAAGCGCAAAGGTCACAACACACAAACACACACAAATACACATCTTTTCAGACGTTTCTAACTTTTTTCCCCTCACTCTTTCTCTCTGGATAAATAGAGCAGAGCAAAGAACAGTACTCCCGTGCTTTGAGGAATGCAAATATTTGTCGCCAGGTTGTTGAAGCTTTCTTTTTTGTATCTATCTCGCCCGGTCTCCCTCTCTTACGCACATACACACACACACACACACACACACACACACACACAAGCTGCTTTGAGGAAACTGGGACAGACAGTCAAGCCATGAATAAGAGGATGCACGTTTTTATTTGTGTATTATTTGGCCCTTTGAAACTTCCAGCACATCCACTAGTGCACATGCATACGCACGTAGACACACGTGGCCACACACAGCCTCAGTTTCCTTGCTCGAGTCCAACAGTAAAAGTCCTCTCACTTTTAAGCCTACCTTTGGTTGAACTTATGCTTTTCTTTTTTTTCCCATGTCTTGTGTATCCACTCTGAAATTATAGATGGGGATAATAATAATAATGTCATTTTGTACCGGAATCTTAGTCATTACCTGCAGTAAAGTGCTTCTAATTGATACCACCAGAGAGATAATGATTACAATGCCCTCCAGGAACATATTATTGCAATATTAACCTTTGTATATACTTTTATGCAGAAGACTCTGGCACATTAAGGGATCTCTAAATCTTACTTGTGCGGTCTAATGCCATTACAAAAGAATGGATACTCGGAGGTGTGCCCTTTTCCTGATTAAGTGTGTCCAGGGGTTTGCAGCCATCTCCAGGAAATGGATGACATGGAAGTGCAATTTCCAATGTCTCTCTCTTCTCTTACTGTCTAAAGCTTTCTTTCTTTCCCATGCATCCCTTCAGAGTTGTGCACTGGAGATAACCTTTATCTTATTCTGTGTATAAGCATCCAAGTGTATTTATATATTTCTTATGTAGGTATATTATGCATGTGTTGGACTGCATGTCTCTGACTGTCATATCTGCCTGTGGATGAGTGTGCTTATTTCTGTGCGCATCCCCAACATTTGACCGACACACTGCACAGCTGCTGTGCCACACTTGGCTGGACTCCCCCCGAAAAACAGCATCCAAACCAGAGGCTATTTTTGGACACAATGCCTTCACCACAATAATTGGCCCACACTGAGGCCATGATCCCTACCATCAACCACACTGCGACATTCCTCTTAATATGACTGCGTGAAGTATCACTGTACATATGTGAAATGTTTTGCCAGTGTGTCCAGTGTGTGATGCCTCAACACACTGCGGTTATGGCTGTTTGACCTGATATCTTAGCAAAGTGAGAAAAGGCAGCAACAGTAGCATCAGAGAGCTGATTTGGAGGATGAAATCCCATGAGCAGATAGAGGGACCTTTGGTTAAGAGATCTTTCCGCAGCAAAGACCAGAGTACTGCTGACAGAGGGCAAATGAAAACAAATTAATTCAGTGAGGACTGCGGTTATATGTGTGTGTGTGTGTGTGTGTGTGTGTGTGTGTGTGTGTGTGTGTGTGTGTGTCTGTGTCTGTGCGTGCGTGTGCATGTGTGCATGTGCGTGTGTTTGTGAGTGTGCGCGCCTAACTCATGACACAGTCCAAAACAGCTTCTTAAGACCTGGTGACACAGGACAGGAAATTGGGATATCTGAATACTCTGGAGACCTCTTGGCTTGGCCTCACACAGGCCCTCCCACCCTTGCACTCCACCCATCTGCAGTAGCAGGCTCCAGCCTCTGGTGGGCACTGTACAGAGCACTGGTCTGACCCTGGGAGGATCACAGTGATGTGGTCTTGGTGGAGGAGCTTTTTCTTTATCTTGATAATATGCAGGATGCAGTGAAATATGAAGTCATGATAAAGTTGATTTGTAACTGTAGCATAGATTAATTTTCACATACTGTGTCAACGCTTGCTTTAGTGCTTAGCACCTAAAGGTAAAGTTATGGTAGTGAAAGATAGACGTTATCTCTGTAACTGCTAGACTGTCCTTCCAAGATGAACAACAGCAAAGTTGGTTCGGCCTTAAAACAACATTCAGTTTGTGTCATTTGCACCACAAAATCTACGAATGGAGGTGGTTGGGGTGGATGGATGGGTTAGCAAAACATCAGACTTGACCGTAGTGATGTCACTGTAACTAACCGGTAATTTTTTTGAAAAAAAGAAGGAAAAAAAAGCAAAATGATATAAAATATAAGCGGCTGTTCCTTTTAGTCTGGCGTTTGATTGATTCGGTAGGCTTTAGCACCACATTTCGAAGTGCTATCCATTTAGAAGTGGTGAAATTTTAATGGTTTTGTGATGTAAATGTCTCCCCAAGGTAGCCATGGTGCATAAATGTCTTCATTTTGAGCTGTAAAACCCCTTCAGCACTACGTTAGCACCACTAGCTGTGCTGACACTGCTAACCGTGCTACTAGAGCTAGTTAACAAAGCTAAAGGGAGGTTGTGTCTAAAAATTAAGCCTCTTACACACTGAGGTGACCTCGGGGGAACCCAAAGAATAGGCACAATATTTCCACAGCAGTGTTGTTGGGTTGAGACGGTGGTACTAGCAGTAACTGCAGAATGAGCAACTCCACTAAGCGAGCTCCAACCAGACCCGGTTGGTGTGCAGTGCTGTAAACTGTAGAGCAGCAAAGTATATTATATATAATTACATTGTATAGCAAAGATATTCTTGGCTGTTAACCAATGAATGGTACACTGTTGACATCCCTACTTAAACTTCAATGGAGGACTTGCTGGTGTAGCAACACATGGAATGTGCCTCAGTCTAAATCTCCATATGTAGATTTTTTTTAAGTAACTTCAGCATCTTAAAAATAATTAAATCATTTTTGTTTGTTTGCCTGGATTGGTAGTTTGTGTTATTTTGAGAGTTTGGTGAATCCAAACTAACACTTAAAACACTTACGTCACACAATGACATAAACACACTACTGATGGAGGCAGCATGAGATCAGCGGCTCCCATGTGCAGCAAGGTAAAATTGCTGTTTTTGTCAGTGGAGTCTGGCTTTAAAGAGAGCAAAGACAAGTTTCATTTTCAGTTCAGCCTCCCGTTAGAAAGGGCTGTTTGTTTGGGAAGAACTGATTATACAACTGGATAAATGAGACTTCAATTATACAGCACAAGTTGTGTGGGAGTTTGTGAATTGATATTTTGCTGCTGTTAAAGCCGGATCCCTTTTACTTCAGTTCATCAGGAATTTTCTCCATTGTTGGATTCTTTGTTCACTGGACGTATGCAAGTAAAAAAAAGTTTTACCTGTAAATTCAACATAACAGGTGGTGAGTAATTGGTAAATTAGTGGTCATGTGGGGGATAGGTATTCCATTAAGTATTTTTCATTTATTTTATACATTTACAAGTCATTTTCAAGTCATATCCATTACAGAGTAAAAAGAAAAGTCACATGAGAAATTCATGTTTAAGTGTGTAAGAATGGAACAAAGGAAAGGAGCAAGATCAGCAGCAGAGCAGAAGCTGGTGTGTCTGTATCTACAGGAGGGCAGGGAGGTTACACTCAGCTGACATTCTGTAAAAGACATGTTAAGTGTCAGGGAGTGCGGGGGTGATTAACACCCAGGCCATGCCTAACAATTTGGATGGTACAAAAATGAACAACAGTGAATTAAAGTTAAGGATTATGCCACTAAGGGTTGTGTTTAAGGTTAGCATTATTGTATCACAGTATCGGTGTAAAAAAAGGTTACATTTACTTTAATTAAGCACTCATTTAATGCACCACCTGGTGAGCATGTTAAATGACCCAAAACGAACACCCACACAACATTGTTTGACCAACAGGTGCATACTGGGTCTGGCCAAATGCTAAAATGTTGAGTTGGCTGGTCATATTGTGCATAAAGAATGAATGAGAAGCTGAACCTAAAGGCAGATTATGGAGGACACTGCAGTGTACAAGGCTGAGAATGTACTGTAGGTCCAAACAGATGCGTACAACATACAACTCTCATGGATGTGCACTCCAGCGAATGTAAATAACCTCTGCATTGCCCAGCAGTTTCGCATTTTGTGTGTGTGCAGGTTATGTGGTGTGTAAAGCTGTGCAGCTCTCCCTTTGCTTCAATATACGCGTCTTTGAGTTGCAGCCGTTTTAGATTTTGTATGGTTTATACATCTCCATGTTGTCTGCCTTGGTAAAGCTTTATTTTATTGTCAATTATATATGAAATGGCTGGTAGGCATTGATATTTGCAGGTGTTTATATATATTATCATAACATTTTGTCTTGCCAAAATACTCGTAACAGGGATGCGGCCTGGCATGTCCACTGTGGCACTGGAGCACGTCCATTAAAATCAAATCGCTAAATAGCTATACAGGCCACGGAAGTTGTGCTTGCCCACGCAGGCATCACATGGCTCCTCTCTATTTTTTACGCGGCTGGTCTTTTATTTTTTCTCTCTCTCTTTTTTTTTCTCTTCCTGCGGCTCCGCTGTCGTCCAACAGGTAAAAATTAAATAGAACACTGAACAAATGAGTACAGTCTGTTTAGAAATGATAAACACAGAGGCAGTGTAATGCAGCAGAGCAACTTGTAACTGTTTTTACATTTAGCATTGAAAAAAAATCTATCTAATCAATGCACCTGTAGTAAAAACAATTTGGTTAATATATCCTACACTTCCAAACCCTGCATAAATAACTGCAGTATCACAAGGCACAGTTCAATATTCACATAATGAAGCTGTCGCAACCACACAATGTGTTCTCATCCCAGCTTGTCAAATATCGCAGTTTGGTCAGTGGGCTTTCGTGTCTAAATATGACACGTAAGGTACGTTCCTGTGTTTGTTGTGGAGATTTTAGGACAGCGTGTCAATTTACGCTTGTTAAGTGCATTATGTCTTTTCAAAATTCACTTCCATTTTCACAAGAAATGTACAGCGCCTGTTCGTTAGTTAAATACAGTCTTTTTCAAATTACTGTTGGTAAAACACGTCATTTTTACATCTATTTCCTTGTGCTACAAAAGCATGTGGTCAGGTTTAAAAAAAAAACATTATGGTTTGGCTCAACATTTATATGGGAAGTGAACAGCGGGCTCCTGGGTGAAAGTCCGAGCTTTACTGGACCCATCCACCACCCTCCCACCTGCCTTATAGGGACTTTCCAGCTCTTTATATTACATTGTTGCTGGCAGGGTTACAAACTGACACGATCCACCAGTGTTTGAAAGTGACAATAACTGGCGGCATATCATACCGTTGTGACCGGTGCCTATTGGTGTCAGTGTCAGGCGCAGAAATCATTGACAAAGCGGCAGTATTTGACGAGTTGGGAATGAGACCAACAAGTACATTTTAACTTATCTACTTTTTGATTTTTATCAATGGACAGTTTTACACCATTGATTTCACTTTTGCTTGTGTAGAAATGTATTAAAGTAACAGTACTATTACTCGAGTAAAATATTCTCACACTCTTTCTATTCCTGCAGTTTGAACTCTTTCTTTTTTGCTTTTGGGTATTCTCAGGTTCAGTCATAGACTGTCTAATAACCAGAAACCTGTAACACTTTCAGTGAGACACAACCTTGAAACAAGGTTTGGATCCTTGACCTGCTCTGGATCCAGTCGGGTCCTCTGGGCTTTCGCCTGAAGACCTTGACTGCACAGCTTTCACAACAGACTGACTGAGCACCATTGCTCTTTTTTCAGCATTAGAATACTGTGCTACTGTGCCAAGCCAGTGACATGGTCAAGGGTACAACAGCTGTATTTATTGTGTCGATGGTAGTGCCAGTTGCATTTGTCCAGCAGTGTTTACTCTCTACTATATGTCCTCACCAGCTTCACTCATCTTCAGCTCAGTTGAGCAAGTGTACCTGTTTCTTATTTCCAAGGCTAGAAGATGGCCTGGAAAGATAGATAGTTGGCCAGGATTTTTTTGTGTTTAGTATTCATCTCATAGTTGTAACACAAGGCCCACTTGTCCTTGACTGCTTGTTACAAATAACCCACATAATTCCCACAGGCTCAGAGATAATTCACTGATAATTTAAGGCACTGGTACTGTGTAGCATTTTCCCCTAACACACAAAAAAATCAGCACATTCCTTTGTTGTTCTCTCATTGTTTCCCTGCTGCTCCTGAGCTGACACTAACCTAGTAAAGCGTCTCTTTTGTTCGGGGTAACAGGAGACTGTTGCTGAAGTGTACACAGAGGTTAGTGTGACTGAGCCCTTTTGTGGTGTGGCAGCACCTTGCACTTTATCTGCCGTTTAGCTTCTCTTTTCACTGCAGAGCTGCATTATCTGCTGATTTAAGGAAGTGCTGCTGAATCAGGTCAAGGAGGTGCTAGCAATTGTCAGCAAGGTAAAAAGGGCCTTAAGCGCCAGCGCTCGCTGGCAAGCTTTTAAAAAAATGATTAAATTTACTCTGACACTGAAACCGTTTTATACCAATAATCAGACCCTGTATGAATGTAGCAATGAATATTCTCCTTTAATGCAATTTCCCAGGACCTACAGTATGGTGGAGTATTTTTGTACTGGGGCACTATAAAGAGATTAATTTTAGTGGTAGTCTTCCCACCAGGGAGTCAATGTAATCCTACAGAGCATTAGAGAAAAGGAAACAAGAAGGAGGAATGGACAAGAAAGAGGTGGAGAGATGAGGAGAGGAAAGGGAAAGGAAAGGAAAGAAGGAAAGAGCAGGAGAGTATGGGAGAACACAGGGGGAGAGGAGTAATCACGTGTGTCCGGCGGAGGTCACCACTGGTCTGCAGGTTCTAATTATGTGCTAATAGCCACTGAGGAGGTCATTTGGAGCCATTAGCCAGTGCCTGTAGGTAGTTAACGGCCCACAGCATAACCCAGCCTCCTTAATGTTCCCTGCGAGGCCGTTAGCGCTCTGTCACCAGCCAGCTAGCTGCCTCGTTACTGCGATTAGAAACCAATTGATAGGTAATAGTAAAATATGATAGCACACTATCCAGAAAATATGGACTCTGGTGGAAAGGTGAGAGGACAGGAGACAGCGAGTGGTAGTGCATGAGAGTGCCTACCCAGAGGGGGAAGGCAGATCAAGCTCTGAAGCGAAGGGCAACAACTGACTGACCATCTAATCAGAAAGTTGAGTCAAATCTGGAATCTGCCACGATTTCCCAAAAGATGACAACGTTCAAATGTTGTCACTGAGGGTGAGTTGAATGAAATGTGAGATGGGTCCTTGTCAAGATGAAGTATGACATTTTACTGTTGGGGATGTGGATTATTTCTCCTAAAAGTTAGGCATTTTCTGTCCCAGGAGCAAAGGCACAGTATCCCAGGAATCCCAGGAAACTGGCTTGCTGTAAAGGGAACTGCAGCTACAGTCTAAACGCATATGTCATATTTCAAGCAATCCTAAATGCAAACAGGAGAAATGTGTATAATGCTATGGGTTCCAAACCAGACTGCATTAGGGGCCGTTCACATGTAGCGTCTAAAAGCGCGTGGAAAACGCCAGCTGTGCCATTTCCATCCTTTTATCCAAGGCGCTTCGGAGGTTGAGCTACTGTTGCGCCTGCCGTTACTAAGCAACCAAAAACCGCCTGTCACTCACGGGGGGAGTAAAAAAGTTGCAAAGTTTTCAAAAAAGTTAAATGGATTTCCAGCAAGCATCAGGAGGTGAGGTGTGGGAGAGAGAGGGAGAGAGAGAGAGATGCTGGTAGAGAGATAATGTGTGTTATTAGATACATGATGTTGTGAAGTCTGTTGTACAGAAGGAAAAAGCACATCTGTGGAGCTGATTGGTTCATTCTTATCACATGACATGCGGTGCGCTTGCTGCAATCGAAAAAGTTGAGATTTTTCCATCTCTGTGCGCTGCGGACGCGCACGAAAAAACAGGCGCGTTGCACCAGATGCGCGCCGCTACAGTGTTGCTTTGAATTGTGAGCGAGCTTGGCGCACGTCTACATTGAAACTAATGGACGCTACATGTGAACGGCCCCTTAGTGTATTATTTCCATAGTTGTGCTCTGACTCTAAAAATATAACTCTTTTCAAAGGTAATATTATTTTATGCATTACTCCCTATCATCAGTAATGCGTTACAATACTTTATATATTACTTTTCTGTTATAACCCACAATAATGGTAATTGCATATCTCTTAAAAATTCAAGACTTTTCATGTGTAGCTAGTGTAGATAGTGTAGCTATGGCTAAATAGCTTGCAAATGTTTTTTTTTTTGTCTTGTTACCTGGGGTCTTCTGTTGCCTGTGTTTTCACAAGGATCTGCCTGAAATATGGAGAGACAGTCGTGTAGCAACATTTCATCCACCACATATCCAGCCACAGGCTGCATTAGTTTTTCACTAATAGCCTGCTGCCCATGATTAAAATCCAGTTTTGGTTGTTTAGCCAGTGTAGGACTACGGCTAATGTCCATGGATGGCTCACCTTTGGTGGGGTGTATTTCCTGTACCTTCACGTTGTTACCAGAGGTTTGAGGACATGTTTTTCATAATGCAAAGAGTTTTAGCACCACTACCTGCAGCAACAGTGTTCTTGTCATCTTTCTTCTGACAAAATCAAAGTAATGGGAATATTACCAGCCACTTAAGGTAAGTGTTTCCATTTTTCAAATAGCTTGCTGCTTTGTGACTAGCGTGCGCAGTGCAATGATTACAAAAACGAATCCTGTGAAGTGACTGTTGAGGTATATTGTACAGATGTATATTTTGACAATCGTTCTAAAGACTTAGAGGCACGGTTTTGACAGCGTGGTTATCCTGATCAGTGGATAAAACCAGCTTTTGATAAATATTGTGGTGGAAGTGGTGTTTGTATGTCTGACCCAGGAGAAAAAAGACAAGGAAGTACGCATTAATTGCTATATACAGTATTCTCCTCTGGGCCGAGAGTTTGAGAAAGCTGTCAAGAAACATTGGTACATATTAAGCTCTGACCCTCCTCGCCTCCTAAGATACCTGATGGTAACTATAAATGTGGCAGATGTGCACAGTGCAGCTTTACTTACAAATGCCACAAATTTAATCATCCAGTTACTTGGAAACTTTTTCATATTAAAGGTATTATCAGCTGCACCACACCTAACATCATCTACATGATTACATGTATATGTGGGCTGGATTATATAGGTAAATCATCTAGACCTTTAAAAACCAGGATATCAGAACATAGGAGTGACATCCGGACAAAAGATTTTAAAAATACTGTTGCTTTACATTTTTGGGGGGAAAAACACTGTATCTCATCGCTAAAATATATCGGGATTGAACGTGTACAGCTGCCACCTAGAGGTGGTGATATTAATGCACTATTACTTCAGAGGGAAACATTTTGGATTTCCACAATACTGTGAACAGGGGCTTGAATGACACGTTTGATATTAGACCATTCCTTTAGTGTTTTCTTGTGTATGTCTCATCCTGCTTATATATATGTGTTTACAGGACGCCCAGGATGAGGCTCTATATCCCCATTTTTTCCCCTTCTCCCTGGAGCTTCTCTTCTGGAGTTTGTCTCCCGTAATAGTCTTCCCATTTTCTTCTTAACATAAAATGAAAAAATGTGTGTGGTCTTTTTTAGGGCTTTCAGTTCCTCTACATGCACACTTCTATATTAACTTAATTTAAATGGATGAAATGGATCCAATGTATATAATTGTGTATACAGTATATTTATTGTGATTGTGTGACTTCTTTCAAAGAATTCTAAATAGGTCTTTTAATATTTTTCTTGGGAACATTTGTTGAACATTTGCTGTTTATTTGTATTTATATGTTTATCGTTTTTTCTATCAACCTGCTCAGTTCCCTATTTTTTCTTTTCCCAACAACAGCCTCAGATTATATTGATGTGTATGTGTTTTTTGGGTTGCCTCACTTGAGCAGCATCCCTGGCTTGAGTGGGGGTGGGACCAAAACCTATACGAGCAAGGTGTGTTCTTTGTCCTTTATCCTGACGAAGATCTATGTTGATCGAAACGTTGATCCTTACAATAAATATTTGAGGAGCTATAAGAGTGTGCGGACTTCACCTTTTTTAAAAGTCTGTTTGCTTGTTGGTCCTGCACCTGTGATACTTTATAATTATAATTAGCCAGTGGTGGAGCGATAACAAAACTAACGTAACATGATATTTGGTTTTGGGGTAACTATTACTATTACTGAAATTTTATCAGTAAGTAGTTACACTGCTCATTACTGGAAAAAGTAATATTATTACTGTAATGTGTTACTGCCCAATACTGATTATTTATGGTAATAATAATTATTAGGGCAAAATAATGCCATTTATGAGAATTAACAAATGATGCGCGGCCCAACCAACAACCTGCAGGACCCCGGCTGGGTCAGTTTCACGTAAGCTTACTTGAAAGTATCCCGCATTTGGGCAGATCATAAAGTGGCAAAGCAGTGTTTTGAGTAAGTTATTAATAACTAAGAAACAATGCATATAATACTCCAACTTTTACCTTGTCTTCCCCTCTCTCTGTCTCTCTGTCTCTGTCCCTTTCTCTCTCTCTCAAACATACACGTCTTGGAGAGCACCTTGGCACTTAGTCCCTGTCTCAGTCCTGACAATTATACTACTATAATGCATAAAGTTGGCAGCTTGAAGGTCAGGTTTGGGTGGTTGATTAACCTAATAGTTGGATTTGGTGGGCCAAATTAGGGTATTAGTGAATTAATAATCTCTGTAAACAACCATCTGCATATATGCAGAATATGTAAGCAATGGGACAAGACTTTAGTATTGAAAGCATTCGAGTTCCTGTTTGTAGTTCATTTGTAGTCCAAGTAGTACTGACCAATAACATTTGAGCAGACTTTGGTCATAAGCAGGTAGCCTAACAACCTATGTAGGGAGACCAGATCCTAACAAACTGAGTGTGGGGAGAAGAGTGTGTTTGTGTGGGACATGTTGAGCTTACCGGTAGTATAAAATGTTTGATGTAATGTGTCGCTCCACGTCATATCCCCCTGCTCTGGCAATTTTGCAGAAACCTCTCTCAGAATCACCTTCCACCACCTTCACCTAGTTATTAGTAGTTTCCTAGTCTTTGCTATGACAACATGTATTTTTCTTTGTGTTACCTTCCATCGCAATTTTCCAGTTGACTAACTTTCCAGTAGACTAATGCAGTCTAGATGTAGTGTATACGACAGTGACAGGTTCACCTGCACTTGACCCTCATGTGGGTAGTTTGATTGACATGAAACACAGACCTGTGATGACAACCTTCCCTGCTTTCTTCATAGCCATTGGATAGAAGCCAGATTTTAGAAAAGTGTCTGTTCTGCAGTGGTTTGAATTTTGAAAAATAGAGCCAATCAAAATGCGGGACATCCTCCCAATATGTGGGACACTGGAAAGGGGATAAAAATGCTGTGCAATCACTGGTCACCCAAAGTCAGTGTGGAGAGCGAAAGAAGCAGAACACTTTGGCCAGAATGACAGACAACAATACTCGCATCTCAGCTGAAAGCATCCAGTTCACGAAGCAGATGTGTCAGAAGCATTAATTTCAGCCACCCTCCAGACTGCCAGCACCTGAAACTCCCCGCTTATGCCAACACATTCTCACTCCAACCTCTTCACATACTGACGTTTGGTGGTGGACTTTCTACCTCCACATATGACGTGCAAGCTGTACCTTGGGTACATCGGTTGTTAACATTTTGGGACCCCGTGTCAAATTCTGCCTGTTACTGTGCATGCTACAAAACAGATTTACGTTTTCACAGGAAATGCACATGGTCTTTTTGAAAATAAATGCACTATGTTGATACACCACCGCACATTTTTGTTTAATTTAAACAACAAACACACATGGTTACATTTGGCCAACACTCGGACATGGCACATGGTTGCGTTAAGAAAAAAAAAAAGAACAGGGTTCGACTTAACAATCTTGTGGGAAGTGAACACCGACCTCACAGGTCCTCCCTACCCACCCTACTTGGACTTCTGATGCTGGTAGAGAGATAGTGTGTGTTATTTGATATATAATGTTGTGAAGTCCGTTGTACGGAAAGGAAGAAGCAGATCTGTGGAGCTGATTGGTTAATTCTTATCAAATGACATGCAGTGCGCTTGCTGCATTCGAAAAAGTCACTTCTGCTACCTCAACTTTCATTGTTGTCATGTCACATTTCCTCCTGATGCCGCTCTGCGCCGTGAAATAATAACAGCAACTGGCCATGTATCATGGCGACGTGAAAGGGTGGCTTTATATTCTGACGCCGGAGGTCACTGACCAAGCGGTGGGTTTGGTGACTTCAGAGTGAGACCTGGTTGCTCATCCGCTGGCAAAACTCCATTGGGCAACATGAAACTGGGAGGCCCCTGGATGAGCGGGGTGAGCTCCGGGCAGTACAGAGGAAAGCCAAACACCATTCATCCGCACAAACTGCCCACACTGTGGTGACACAAAGCTGGCTGAAATTCAGCAGTTTCCCTTTTGAGAATGTAAATCAGTATGGTGGCAGGTTAGGCTTATGCAATCTGCAGTATTTTAGATTATTTTTATTTTCTTGGGCAAAACTTACCTAACTTATATACAACCACAAAAAAATGCATGAAATATCCCAATAAATCAATAAATCACATGGTGTAACAATTGGAGCCAAATTATTGTTGCAATTTAAGCTATAAAAATGTTGATTTTTCTAAAAAGCAAACTGTTTAGTTGTTCATTGAAGAGATTGTCTTGTTTTCTCTTTTGTATATTCACTATTGCTCTTGAATTGAGCAAAAGTTTTTCTTATCCAATTAATTCATCGATGGATTACTTAGTAAAATGCCCAGTTACTAAATTAATCGAAAACTGTGGCCTCATCAGAATCCATTGGCTAATGATTCTAGCCTGACGCAGAGAGATTATCCATCGTTTCATTTCGTGTAGTGTGTCATAGTACACGACAACCGACGACACGTCTGGGACGCCTCACGACGTTCTAACAGAAAGTCTAGCATGTTTGATTTTCTTTTTGAGTGAACACAGAACAATCTGCTGCCGTTGACAACTGTATGTCAACAGCACCCCAGCCTTTATGACATTTCCTCTAAAGACATTACCACAACAGATTTAAAAGGGGAAAATGATGGGATGAAACAGCAGAAGCATTTTATCAACCCGGTACTGCTATTAAACATCAGGCTAGCAAAGAATGTTATTTCTTTAGAATGGAGACGGGCATAGAGTAAGAAAATTTAAAAATTGTGGCTTTTACTCACCACAACTGCAGAGGCTACCAGCTTCATTTGACACAGACTACATTATAAACGGGCTGTTATTTATTATTCCCTCTGTATTTTTACATTTTTACTTTTGATCAGCTTCCGTTTGCCTTGATAAGGTTAAAGCATTGTGCCGCCATTTCAAACTCAACACTTCCTGTATCTGTTTCAAATTAAAAGCCCTTTATAACCTTGACTAGAGAATCCCTTCATTTTCTAAATAGGCTTTTATTGTAAAACATTTGCAAGAACTTGTTGTGGAGGATTCAGTGACTTGCATGTTTGCGTACAGTACTTCAAATGTAGCTCCTGACATCTAGTGGCACTTTTTACATTACAACAACAACATTTTGGCTGGCACATGAACAGACACAGTGACTGAAATAATTAGGGTGACCATATTTTGATTTCCAAAAAAGAGGACACTCGGCCCGGCCATGAGATAGCCTACTTAAATGATACTCGCAGTTTACTCAAAGATGCCTTATAATTTTAATATATTTAAAGTTTATATGTATGGATAGAAAATTCAGTTATATTACAAAATAATATCTCTCAAAGACAGAAATTCAGATAGGCCCCTATAGATAGGGGACACATACACACACTAGAGTGTGGCTGCCCGATCCAAGCCCGATGGGTCCCAATGGGTCCCGGCAGGTTGGGCCAGGTTTGGTCAAAAATGTATAAATTGTATTCGGGCTGAGTTCGGATTCGGTCAGCTTTCAGTGAAAATGAAGTGTAAAAATAAATAAAATCCTATTGTCTGTCCTGTTTATTGCTTGGGGACTGTTGTGTACGTGACAACACCTGAACAGAACACACACACACACATTGGCTGTTTGTTTCTACCTCTCCCCTCACTGGAAGCCTCGGACCTCCCGCCGCCTGCTCCCGTCTCAAACACAGAGGTCTCCCTCTCCGCGGAGCACCCACGGCCTGTTAAATAGCCTGTAACCATAACAACTGTGTGACACAAACTCAGTGCTTTAGTCATTGTCAAACAGTCGACATGACCCGACAGTCAAACAGAATGACTGTCGGGTCATGTCGGTCAAGAGGACGTTTGGTCAGTCTAGAAATAATAGTAATAATAATAAAAATAGGACAAAAATAACCCGATGACATCACACAAGTCATGAAAGAAGACCAGGGATGATTGGTGTTGACCATCGTGTAGTGTGTCATGTCTGTCGGCCCAGTCATGGCACGATTTTATGACTCCACAATCGCCTAATGTGACATAGTGACTGTCAGAACAGACAGAAATGTTGTGTAGTGTGAACCAGGCATTAGGTGCTGTCCTAATTGTCAACTCCTGGCTGTCACTAAGAAAGGAATCCATCATCAATAAGTTTGGTATTATGCACTTCTGGCACTGATTGCCTTCTCTTTTCAAAAGCACAAAATAGCAACGAGCATTCACACACATACATGTATGTATTGGTTAGCCCCAGTTTTTGTCCCCCAAGTGCTACATACAAGATTTCGAAAAACGAAAACCTGGTGATCTATGATAAATGCAGATCAGTTGGTTATACTAACTGCAGCTCTGAAGGTATTTCCAAACATCTAAGTAAAGATATACAAACACATGCGTGCAATAAACACACAGCAGTTCCTTTTCCCTCAGCCATGGATAAAAAACAATTCAAATCAGTATCAGAACAAGGATATTGTAGACATACTATGCCGATCATTGTTCTTAATCAATTAGAGTCAGATGTTTTCATTTAGAAATATTTTATTTCTGCTCTGGGCAGACGTTGATTCATATGATTTAAATTAAAATCACACTGGTTAGGAGTCAAAGGCAGTATACTTCCTGCTCCTCCGCATTCATCAAGCTCAGACAAGTTTGATCTTGAGTATACGCTCTGTCCTGGCAAATAAAGAAATACAGTGCTTCCTGAAGAATCACAGATTTGTCTGTGACGAAATCTCCAGGCTGGGCTGTAAATATTTGCCTGTGCTGTATTTGTGTGAGCGTTTCATTAACGATCCGAGCTGACAAACATGCACACTCATTGACCCCAGTCATCAAGGGAGAGCCTGAGACAGTAGTGTGTATTTAGTGTGTATTTGTTGAAAACCTAAATGCCTCACATGAGGGATTGATGTCACCAATAGAGGAGACGACTGCAGTGGAAATGAATCTGGTGTGGTAAACGTTTTCCATCGCCAGCGCTCCTGGCTCTTATTTAAGGCCCTGTCAGAACTTGAAAGTGTAATTGATACAAATTCTAAAGTTTAATTTTTAAAGTTTACAGTCACAGAGGGTTCAGAGCTTCGGATTGTTTAAAATTGCACTCACTCCCTTTTCATTAAAGCAGGATAGTCTGAAAACATTTGTTCATCAAAGGGTTGCTACAAATTAGACTTTGAGAAACTCAATTTGAAGTAAAGAAAAGCATTTCTTTTCCTCTGGGGGAAGCCAAAGTCTCCACTGTGTTTGCATTTAAATATAAACTGGGCATAATATCTGGCTTTAAAGATGCATGCAGTCATACAGACACAAACACAGAGGAACACACTAACTTGCCATATGCACACTCACCCCCAACTACATAATTTGGTAGTTCCCGCTAAACTGTTACAGACAACAGCATGAAAAGCTTGCTATCATGTTGCACCCATGCTCTTAGATTGTTTCGTCTACTCGCTAATAGTCGAAATTAGCAATAAGGCCTCCAGAGACATTGAGGAACAGGCGGGCGTGTTGTAAATCTGGGTCTAGTGAGGGGGAAAGAGACACAGAGAGTCAGATAGAGATGGCCAGAGCAGTGGAATAACATCTTAATCTATCTGAGAAGTGAACAGTGGCGGGTCTGTTTTTGGAGCACGCTGTCTTGGATGACTCCCAAGCAGAGGGGCAGGGAGCAGAGCCATCTTCAGCTGCTAGTCACTAACATGGCAGTAATAAGGCAGTGATGACCCTCCCAGGACTGGCGGCCAACACTCCCTCTCTGCCTCCCATCCCTTCAGCACAAACACACACACACACACACACACACACAAACACAGGCCGTGCACTTGAACAGATACGCAGTACGGCACCAAATCTCTGTCTCTCTCTTTTTGATATATTAACTTCCCTGCCTACTTACCAATTCCCATTCATTTTGAATAAAACTTAATAGCATGCTGAAAAGCCCAATCAGTAGGTTAAAATGTGGGTCACTACTACAACTGCTGCATTTATGTGCCGCGCTGTATAGACTCAAATTTGAAAAACATTAAAATGTGTGACATTAATTTACCCACTGAAGTATAATCAATAAGAGCAAAGCGTGGGACTATTCATTTATAAGCCTTAATGCAAATGGAGAAGTAAAACAGTTCTCAGGGCTAACAGATATGAATGTGATGCTGTTGCACCTGTTGCAAATTACTGTCAGACCTTTTCCTGTGTGTCTTTACAATGTCCATCGCTCGCATACAGTACTCTGAAATCAAAAATTCATAAATGTGCTTCTCGCAATTAGGTTTAGCAGCCTGAAGGACTTTAGGACTTAGATTAAGTTTTATGAACATGTTAAATGGCAGATAAAGCTGCACACTCGCCTGTAAACACAAATAAATATCATTCATTGGTATAATACGGATGCTGAAAATCATTCAAATCCCCTTAGTTAATATACAGGTGGGTTCACTCCCCTGCCAGTGATCAGTAGAAGGCAACAGGAACCACTGCTATTTACATTTTCACAAAATGCATTTATATTTGCTTTAATATCCTTATGCAGCTTAAATTAGTTTCATACTCTGCACACAATTAATTTAAGCCACTGAGAGCCATGTCAGCCCATACAATACAGCTGGCAAACACTTTTGCGTGGCTACTTACAAATATATGGTGGTGTGCATGTGAGAGTACAACCCTTGGTGCTATGTATTGTTAGAAATTTGCATGCTTAAGTCCATATGGAAACTTCCTTTTGACCTGCTTTCCCATCCCCGATGCATTGTCAGGGCTGTCAGCCGATAAAGAATCACTTGACTTGCTATAACAAGTTCAAAAGGAGCTGATGACGCGCTGTTGATCCATGGAGAATCGGCAAAAGGAACACCCCTACTGCTTGCTGCTATCACTCCCATAGAGATAGCCATATTATTGATGGGGAATGGTTATGCTAATTTCTTTAGGGGAGGGAAACTTTTTTTTTTATTTTATTTTGGAAAATGCTCAAAAAAAAGAAGGAAAGAAAAAAAAGAATTTCATACACATCAAACTGAATTCCATATAACCATTTAAAGGAGCAGCATGAGAATCTGATTTTCATAGTGCATAATGAATGTGGAGTATCTTTTAAAGAGGAAGACATGTTTTGTCTGGGAAGGGGAAGAAAGCAGATATTTAGGCTATCTATTAATGTCTCACAGAACACACACACGCACACACATGCACACAGCTGCACACAGTTGCACACACACTCACCAGTGTGAAAATCTTCAAAAAGACATAAATATTATTAACATAAGTGACAATAAAAAGAGTCAGATAATAGTAAGTCATCTTATTATTAATATTCCTGATAATTATTACATGTGCAAAGAGGCACGAAAATGAGTCAATATTTTCTCTGACCAGCAGTTTTTGATGAAAAACTTTTATATACAGACTGCAACACATCCCTAAATGTGATTATAATAATAATAATAATAATAATAATTCTATTCGATTATGTTCACCCACAGATGGAGTGTCATGTGCTCTCTGTCTGAGTGACCATTTACATGTGTGTATCTCCCTCTCCCTCTCTCCCTCTGACACATACAGCATGGCACAAGCGGAGAGAGGATGATGAGGGCGGGTGTGTGTGTGTGTGCGTGTGTGTGTGTGTTTGGGGAGGGTGGTGATGGTTGTGGGGGTGGGAGTCGTTACGCACAGGGCTGCTATGAATATGACCCCGAGATATTCCATTGTGGGCCCATGTCCGGTTCTGAGGACATTTGATAGCATCTCAGTCAGTGGCATTAATGTGTCTCTCGGTTCGACATTTTGAATAATCGGGGCTGTCTGCCGTCATCCTGCCACTAGCTGTCAGCAGCACCGTCTGTCTGTCTTATCACACTCCTCTACTCATGCGCTTACATTATAGAAAACAAGCTGTCCTTGCAAGAGAGCACTTGATACTTTTTTTATTATTACCAAACCGTTCCCATAATTACCCCATAATCATTATATAATCCCATAACAAAGCCTCTATTGAAGTCCTGTCTTTTGTCAACGCTGGGACACTGAATCTATAATTGCATTATTCGGTCTCTTCCACCCCCCTATAGAAGCATAATATATCAAAACCATTCCGCAAGAGAGCTTTTAGTTGCAAGAAACAGTTCGGCCTATGCGGGACGTCTTCTTGTCGTGTGGTTTTTTTTACGCGTCGCAAAAAAAGTTGTGCCAACTTCAAGTTTAGGGGTCCTGCTGGAAATATCCCCCCAAAAAACCAAAAAGTATTTGCTTCTTTTCTAGAGTGGTCGCTTTTAAAATTCTTCAGAGAGGTGTGTAGAAATGCATCCATTCACAAATTGGAGCAGTCGCATTATTGATATATCATATTTTCAAATAATTATGTTCATTCCCTATTGCGCTCCCAGGCAGTAAGAATAAATCGTCAATACATTGAGAGAGAGGGGGAAAAAAGGCAAAAGCGAGTCCCTGAGGAGCGGTTTTGCGTTTGTATGCATGGGGATTGGCAACACAACGGGGCTTATTTACATTAAATACGCCACAAGGTTACAGTGCAGATAGATGAGCGTCATTTTTATCACTCATTACTTCTCTTAAGCGGTGACTGACGCTCAGGACGCACAGGAGGCAACACTCATTTATCCTGGAGTTCTTTTAAGGCGAGGAGAAGAGGAAAAAGACTCGAAACAGTTCACTTGAAAGGTAAGGAATTCCACTTTTTGGAGTAATTTGTGACCTGGGTGTCTTTACACCGAGGGGTTGTTATCCAAGTCCATTTTTTAACGCACGGTGCCTAAGCGGCGAGGCTGGCTGTGTGTGAATGGTTATGTACAGGGGGCAGATTTTTAAATAAAAGAGTGTTTGTGGGCAGTTCAAGGTCAGAAACAAACTAAGGTGGTCGGGAATCGGCTTTTTCTCTTGCCACGCTGCCATAGGAAATGTAATGATGAGGGGATTATTTCTTTAAACGAGCTTCTGTGCATCAGCTGCTTTTTATCCCCCGTCAACGGCGAATACCGCAAGACCCGGGCTGTATCCAGCCAGTCGGCTCTGCTTTCTACAATGGAGTGCCTTTTTAACGGTACAATGCATTTCACCTACCAGATAGGGGGAGTCCAAGCTGAAAGATGAAGGGAATATGCTGATGCCTGGCGATCGGCATCAATGCAAACGTTTACCTTTAGCGGACAGCGACAGAGAGGGGCAGAAAGGCAAGAAGAGAGACAAGTAATAAAGCCGTATTTTACATTTCAAACTCAGGATGCGCGGCAGGGAGCAGTTGTAGGGACAGGGATCGAGGAGTGGACAGTCTTTAACAGGTCCGAAGCGCACTTTTCAACACCCCCGTCATCCGACAAGAATATGATCCGGTCAAATCATATGGACATGCCTCATTATTCAATGAACACTATCTCTCACAACGCATCGTTTACGCGCAGGAGTTAGCCGGCGCTTCGCCAAATTTAAAAGGTAAGAAGAAGTGTGTGGAGCTTATAGTACACGACTTGGGGTTTTGCTGGGGGCTTGAAGTGTATTACTCGCTGGGAAGTCAGTTTTTGGGAGGATTGAGGTTGTTTGTGCGGGTGCATCACAACGGGGGCCCCTGATGTCTCCCTAATCATGATTAGAAAATAACAGTGCAATTATCCGGAGCAAGTGACGATCGTAAAAAAAACTGCAACAAAATAACAGCTGGGACCAGGACATGGACTGCGATGCTCGACACCTTGAAACTCAACGCGGAGCAAAACACATTTTTTTTTAATTCCAGCAGAAAATACATTATTATAAGTTTTCTTTACGGCTGCATGTTTTACTCCGTTAACACCGCGTATGCGTAAAAGGCGTTCGGGCGCACGGCTTTGCAATATTGCGCATACAGATCAGCGATACAGTGTGAGACTTTTAGAAAAGTCCAGCCGTGTTCCCGGTAAGAGTGTACACCAAAAACTTTCTACCGATACCCGCACTTGTGCTGAAAGAGTGCACGAGGGCGATTCAAGTTTACCGGCGCGTTTGCCACCATGTGTCAAAACTTGTGAGATGGAAGAAGAGCCGGTGAGACCTGCCATTTTGTGCAGTGATCGACCTCTCTTATGAATAAGCAGCCCCTGCATTATGCTTTGAGGAGACGTTACGATGGTATTCAGACGAGGGGGGTAAACACTCATCTTAGCAGCGGGGAAATTGACATTTTTTGGGGACCTGAGTCGCTCTTGGTGGAGGGGAATGTGCGTTTTTTGTTTATGTTTTTTTCAGACGGGGGGAGAAAGTTAGAGCGAGTCGGTTAAAGGCTACAGGAGGCTGATAGATATCCGTTACTGTGGAAATATAAAATGACGGAGCCCATAAGCCAATAATATTTTTCCGGGGGACGGAAGAGGTCGGGTGTATGACATGTCATTGCACTCGTGTTTTCAGGAGTTTCCGCGTTATCTTCTTTAAATTTACCACAGGATGTTTATTTTTAGGGTATCCTAAAGATCCAGCAGGTTGAGCGCGCTCCGTGCGCTGAAAAAAAATCTCTAACCGGCTGCCGAATTCCCACATCGAGTCTCACATGTCCGAATTTGTGCTTAAATGATGGATACAGTATTGAATTATCTGTAATATGTGGCACCAGGGATGAGGTTTGTAATCCCATTTAAAGCCTCTGTCTCACCGTGCGTCTTGGGTGGGGAGGACCTTTTCTTGGAAGTCGAGTTGACCCCTGAGTGATCTGACCTGGGTTATCCAGCCACTTCCAACAGCTACCAGCTCTGCACAATGGCTGTGAAGACACATGTCATCCTTCTTAAAATACTCAACAATGTCTATCACGTTGTTTCCCACTGTTTCTCTAACCTTCCCTAAAGTTGTCTTGAGCCAAAAAAAAATGTTGCCTCTTCCTCATATTCATTGTGCAAGGAAAGGGGATAAATAGATGTACTGTGTGAGTTGAGATGCTGTCATTGTTTAATGGTATGCACAGGGCGGATATTATGTCTGAAATAGTGTCTGGGCGTAAACCCTTTTTGTCAGCTCCTTTCATTCCCTTATTGGAGATGCAATAGCAAATGGAGAAGTGTCCCCGCTCCTCTGACAGTTCAGGCTGCCTCACAGACCTGCTTGCCCTTTCCTGGACCTCTCTGCGCTGCTACAAGTTGAAATGTTGTCATTCTTTTCGGGTGAAAATATTTGGGAAGAGACGCTGTGTTTAAGAAAAGGCCTTGCTTTGCAGACTGGCCTGTTGAAGGAATTTATGTAGTGAATTTGGTGTCAAGGCCTCAGTGGTTTGTGTTAGCAATTTATTTAATATTCATTAGGCCTACTTCTGATTTTTTGCATCCATCTACCAGTCAGGTTGCGTTTTAATATTACATACCTCTCACTAACGAATTATCCAATTAATTGTTGTCAGTCAAATAATTATTCTTATAAAATATGCAAGCATTATTTATCTTCACTTCATGTCAAGTCAAAAAGATAAATTCGCATCATTTATGGATGTGATTTTGGAGTGAGTGTGAGATTTATTACAGCAAAAAGCCACACACGTTCAGCACAAGTATTTTTGGCATTTTCCTGAGCTGCAACTTTCTGATCAACAGAGCTCAAAATCTGTCCTCGGGAGCCGGTCTGTAGCGGTGTTATTGGTTGATCTCGCATTAGTTGCTTTCCCACCTGTGCCCGTGTCAGTGTTGCTAAGGGGGCCGCGGGCCGTGACTGACTGCGGCGATACACATCTCTCAGCTGAAAACAAGGGTGGAGGGAGTGATGAGAGAGACAACGGGGGGGTGGTGGTGGTGGGGAGACGGAGAAGGAGCATGGCATGCAAAGGATGGCATCAAATCAGTCCTCTTTTCACCAGGCTGTCAGTCAGTCAGTCAGCCACTCGGTTCACCGTGGAGTAGACCCACTCGACTGAAGCCGCCGCGTTGTCAGTCCGACACCCGGTGAATTATTTGCACGTTGACATGTACACAATCAGATTTTTTTTTTTTTTTTTTTTAAAAAGGAAAGAAAAAACAGTATGAAAAATCACACACTCATTTAACAAATGCGCATAAAGAAGGCAGCACATGAGCAGCAGTGCCATTGCAAAAACACACAAACCCACAGTGAAGTGGTCGCATAAATTACATAATCTAGCAGTACATGAAATATGTGTGTATAATCAATCGGACAACACATAATTCAAGTCATCCTGTACCATAGTCAGTGATGTATGCTTCTGCAACATAGTGCAGTCCACAGTCAGACAGGCAGCCTCTCTGTGGCTAGTTGATCCCCTTCTCATGTAATTATAGGGGAGAGGGCTCCAGCTGTACAGGCTGCGAGGCCAGGGCTCCCAGTCCGCTGGGATCAGGGCGGTGGTGGGCAGGCCAGATCAGGCCAGCTCTGCTCATCAGCCAGCCATTAATTGATATGTGCAGTCATTGTGAAAGCACCCCCCATCTCTCTCACTCTCTTTCTCTCCGTTACCTACTGGGTGAAGGCTGTGGATACTGGTGTCACTCCTTCATTTCCATTCTGGTTCTGATCTGCTCCCTCTTCACACAGGCAACAGTGCAAGGCAGCAGCATTCCAGTGTGTCTGTGTATATCTGTGTCCCGCGGGGGGCAAGGAGGGTGTTAAAGGGGCTGTAACACACAGGCGTTAGTCTGGGTTGAGCCTTGTAGCTCCATGACCTTGATCTCCAGAGTTCAAGCCAGACAGGCGAAGATGTTGGCGAGCTGGGCTCGCAGTTGCCACGCGAGGCTAATATGACAAGCGCACACACACACACACGCTCACGCACTCACAATCAAAAGCATCGAATCGAAATGTGGGATGTGAACTCAAGAAGAGATTGCCCTGACCACAGAACATCACACGCTAGATTACACACATTAGACAGAAACCTCAAACCTTGAGATTTTTATCACATTTGTTTGAATTCCTGTCATCGAAAATGCTAGATTAGATTTTTTTCCCCCGACACCACCGGCCCACATGGTGCGATGTCAAACTTCTATAAGCAACAGCAATTATGATTTAACTGCTGTGGTGATAAATCGCAGGGGGCATGACTGACCTGAAAGTTTTGTGAACTTGGTGCCACTTTGGTCATTATCAGGCCTTTTTAGGATCTCAGCTTGTGAGATGAATTTGTAAACGGATGATTAAAATGTAATCTTTTACATGAGGTGTTGATGTCTAAAAGTGTTGCAATTATATCGTATTCAACTGTAAATTGAACATGTTGCTTTTGTTAGAAATTAGGACCAAAGCAAAACTGACTGTAGACGAATGACTCAGTTATTGAATAATATAAAAAGCAATAGGGAATATAGAAGATACCATTATGCAGAAATGAATATAGCATCAATTAAAATCTCGCTGTGTGAATGATCAGCTTTATTGAATCATTGTTTAACTGAGAGTTTATGTACAGTTTTCCCGTTGTGTGCGTCTGTGAATGTCTCATCCTGTGCTCATGAGCCTGAGTGTATATTTTCCCCGGTATGTTCTTCTCCCTGAGAGCTTGATAAGGACTAGGGGGGTTGAAGGGATGGAGGAGCAGTGGGGTGGATGAGTTGGGGTAATCGTGGACGTCAGTTTGATCTAAGAATAAAGAGTGTGGGGCAGATGAGGCGCTGACAGATAGGCTTGACTCAGTCCTCTCATGCCGGGGTGCCATCACAAGGAGCGTCTGCCTGTCTGGGTAGCAGGGGGAGTCAGGGTGGTGGGGGTTGAGGACGGGGTGAGATCTGGATGGTAAGAGAGGTCGAAGTGGTCTCAGAGGGAGAGGTGGGCACAGAAGTGGGCACAAGGAGGATCTGTTCTTTTCAAAATCTTTTTCTCCATCACAATCGTGTCGCTGTTTTCAGTACCAGATTTAGTTAAATAAGCCTGAGAATGTGCGTGCAGGCAGGTTGGTGCGTGTGGCATTTTGCAACAGTGTGTGTATGTGCACATGAACCTGCATACTGTGTGTGTTTTCGGGGCTAGTTTAGCTGCTCAGCCTTGAGAAAGTCCTGTGTCCAGGCGATGCTCTGGCCTTGCCCTCTCTCTGTCTGTGTAATCAGTTGGCGCTCACGTAACACCAACAAGGAATGTGTCCTGAAAAAAAAAAGTAAAACACCTTATCCTCACAACCCGTGATATTCCTCCTTTGTTTGCCCCGGCTTCCCCGCTGAGCCCCCTTGGCATTAAGGCATTATTGAGTTTGGCTTTAGTTTGGTATTTATTTCCTCGAAGTTCGTTAGCATTTGGGATTTAAGGATGTGTCATGCAATGTCAGGACCATTTCCCCTTTTGATGTGTCGAACGGCGCCACGTTTTCAGCTGTGTCATTTCCGTAGACAACAGCTTAACACAAACAGGCAAGCACACATCAATCAGAGGTCCTGAAGCAGAGAATTGCTACTGCTTAGCATTCAGCCACGCTCAGCTAAGACAGTGGTAAATACCTCCAGTGTTGATGAGATGGAAGGTTATATATGTGTGTGTGAGAGGCAGGTTATGTCTATTACCCACTTCACATACCACCACCGACCGCATCGCACATGTCATGTCTGCTCTTTAGCTGCTCTACCTCTCGGATGTGACCTCTGTAAACTTCCCAGACCTCTGCTAATGAGCGCGCCAAAGTAGCACAAGATGGAGGGAGAGGAAGAGAGGCAAACAGTAGAGGAAAAAGAGGGAGAAAAGGGGGAGGGTGTGAGGATGCTGGAGAGAACTCCTGCACCTTTAATTATGATCAAGAGGTTTTCACCAAAGGACGGAGGCGTTGCAGTTCTGTTGCGCTCGTAAATCTGGCCCCGGATGCCGTATATTGTGTCGAACGATTACTGTACACCATTATAGTGCATATTCAACTGCCTCTCCAGCACCTGATTTGCATAATTGGATCTTTAATGAAACTTGCCTCGTGGAACAAAAAATACAAAAAGAGAGATGAAAAAAGTGGTTTGGCGTGAGGGTGTGGGGGAAGAGAGAGAAAATAACACGATGTAGATGAATGCCCCCTCAAATATTTGTTGGACTCATTTCTTAAAAGAGTTTTAAGGAGGTGTGAAAGAGGAAAGGTACTGAAGGTGTAAAGAAGACAGAGAGATATACACAAAAAAAAATCTGTGTTTTTGTGTGTGTGTGTGTGGGGGGGGGGGGGGGGTGACCTGCTCTGGCCCAGGCGCTCGCACATCAGCGGCAGTGCTACAAATAGGATGAGAAGTGACTGTGAAAGCTGTACATTCCCCGCCAGGTCTCGCGGGTTAAGACTACAATAGCGGGATATTCTCTAGCCCGGGGGGGATTTCAGCTCCTCTTCTGTCGACACTCATTGCACCTACTTGTTACTCAGGGAAGATGGCTCTTTTGTAGAGGAGCCGATTCTGCGCTCGCCTGGTGGAATTCCTCAGTCGCAAATATTTTGACAATGCTTAATCAGGAGCCGTCGTTTTTTTAGTCTCCACTTTTCTTTTTTTGTGGTTGGTCGGGCAGCTTAGAGCTTACGCGCAGTGACTGAGTGGTGCTTTTTATTACATATGGATGTGTATTTACATGTGAATTGGGAACCCCCTGCATTTCTTGTAGTAATTTGTCTGATTCACAAATATCTTTACGTGTGTTTGCATGTGTGCCTAAAAGTTGCCGCTCTCTCTGCCCGCCACTTGTTTGTGGCTGTGGCAAGGCATCCGTCTAATTGCTTAATTAAATTCCAACATGTCCTGTTTCCCTCAGCCTTCAGGAGGTGAAGGTTAAAATCCTCCTAGTGCCACTTTCACGCCAACGTGAGGGCAATGGATAATAGCAGGTTATTTGTCTTGTCTCGCTGAAGGATCTATTGCTTAAAAGTGACAGTGAGAGAGGGAAAAAAAAAAGAACTACATTTTTTAATCAACGTTTATGAGAGAGACTATTAGGTAGCTCTCGTGTCTCTGCTGTGAGTGCCCCTCCATTCAAAAGTGGGACAGCCAGTTGTTAATCGAGTGCTAATGTTAAAAAACAACCAAATGCTGATGGTGCGTTAAAGCGTTTGCGCGCGCTTTAGCTGCCTGCAAGCAGTGGTTCTGTGTGTGTGTTTCCACTCTACATCCGTGGGAGTGGATCATGTGTCAAAGCGGTTTACAGGTGGCTGCAGGGCAGCAGCTCTACAGAGAGGTGGAGGAAAGGCAGGCAAGGTTCAAGTACCTCAGAGGCTCTGACGGCGCTGAACTGAGCAATGCCAGCATCTGAGAGGACCCTTCAAAAGCCTCCTTATCGCACTCCTCACTCCAGCATTTCACTCTTTTTTCCTTCGGTCTCTCCGCCGCAGCCTCTGTCATCTCTCCATCCTCTCTCTCCCACTCTTATCTCTCATTTATCCTATTTATCATTTCTTTTTTATCTCTTCTTCTTTCCTCACTTCTCATTTAGACCATCTGCCACTCTGGACTTGTTGCCAAAAATGACAATAAGTTACCTATTAGTTGTTGCGTACCACACCCTGCGAGCTGTGATTCAGTGCCCAACTTTGTAAATTTGCTTTTGGAAACTGACCAGAAATCACCTCCAAATCATCATAGCTGCTTCCTTAAGTGGTTGCATAGGTGTAGATTTCAGG
This sequence comes from Epinephelus awoara, assembly GCA_035609425.1. Classification (NCBI taxonomy): domain Eukaryota; kingdom Metazoa; phylum Chordata; class Actinopteri; order Perciformes; family Serranidae; genus Epinephelus; species Epinephelus awoara. Next base: position 41,373,358 of record CM069294.1, on the reverse strand, counting down.
GGAGACACATGGGACACGTCCCTCCCAATATTTAGAACATGTGCATCTGTCCTTCTCTTGAACATAAAACGTATGCAGACTTTTATTTTGACAAAATGAAAGACCACCCTGCATTGACACAGAAAAGGCAAAAATTGGTGCATAAAAGTTGACCAGAACACTCGAACTTTAGCTTTTATGCTCAAAAATTTCTGGTGGAGGACACCAAAACCCCAGTTTCATATGTGCCCCCGCCCCCCAATGTCGAAACAAAACATAAGCTCTTGAGTGATCATAAACACTTTCTTTTTTCCTTTTACTTGTAACATTCCCTCAGTTGAACTCCTGGTGGTCAAACCAGTACATTTTCCTCCAGACGATTATCTCCCACTCATGGTGGTATTATGAGCAAATATAAATCTCATTTTTAGCAGGAAACTGGTGAGCACAATCACACCAGTGTCTCCGCCTAGCACAGGTGAATTAACACCTTTGAGTTAAGCTGGTTAGAATGACACATTTATGTATCACATATGTTGATCTATCATTAAATATCAGACGATTGTGACGTCTTGTCTTACAATGTAACGTGTCAAGCAATGTTGATAGTTTCAATGGAGTTTCAGAGAAGAGTTTCGGTAGTCCGTGACGGTACGAGCGCTGCTTGAAGACTTTTACACCTGGGCACACAGTAGAAGGATTTTTTGTTCTCTTAATTGGTAAAATGTAAAAATACTTGACTTGACAACTGGCAATCAGAAAACATTCTGATTAGCCTACAAATCAGCACATCTACGGAAAGGTAGATCCGGAGAGAAAAGAGATAAATATACAGTAGGCAGGGTGATGACAGGACAGAGCGGGAAAAAAACACTTAGGGAGAAACGCAGCGAGCAGAAGGGAAGAAGGAGCGAGACAGAGAGACAGAGAGGAGGGATGATGTACTTAACGGTATCTGTAGGCTTCCTTCTCAACAAGCTGCTGCCACAGATCCTGGGAGCCCGCGTTGATAAATTCGGTTTGATAAAAGTCACTGAAATGCCGGCCTGTCTGCACACCTCTATTAAGCGCTGGTACATTTGTCACAGCCAGTGGAAGTCAACCAAAGGGTTTTAATGTCACATCAGGCTGAATTAAAGACTCAATCGAAAGCCCTGAAAGGTTTAGGTTTTTATTTCAAGTGACAGTGGTGGTGGTACAGCTGTGGCTGGCGCTAAAGATTACTGGGCTCTAGTTGATCAAGGCAGTCATTTTACATTTTATATTTGGCTATTGGGAATTTTGTGATTATTCGTTGCTCATTTTAGCCTGGATGCTCATTTTGTATCTGATGACTTTGAGCGAGGGAGGGGGGAGTGTGTTTGTGTGTGGTGAGTGTGTGTGTGCGTGTGTGTTTGGGGGGGTGGAGGGTGGGGGGTTGAGGTTGAGCTCATCTCATGTCTGGCATTATTTTTCTAATTCATTTTTTTTAATCAAGAGAAATTACATCTATGCTGCATTAATCATCAACCTTCCTTAATATAGCAAACTGAGGGAGCATTTAAAAAAGGCTGCATTTTAAAAACACACAACTTTCCCCCTGAGAAGCCCCTTAATACCACATTACTGTTCTCCATTTATGCAAAAGTAAATAAGTGAACCCAAAAGGCAAATGAGCATTCCAGGCGTTTAAACACACAGCCTTCTGTAAACGCCTGGCGCAGCCGCGACCACATCTCCGAGGCGTAGCTGCCATGAGACGCAAAGTAAGGGTTGCTACTGTGCTTCTTTTTTTTTAAAAGGTAAATATATGTGTTTATTCGTGCCCTTATTTGAGGACAGGATATTATTATCTGGAACATCATTACGGTAAGACAGCAAAAGGCCTCTTTCAAATATCAGAGAATATTAGAAAAACTTAGGGACAGTACAAAAATTATTGGGGTGGGGAGGGGGGTCAATCTCCTATTCATTTTACATAAAAAAGAGCAAGAACCTCCCAAGCATTATAAAAAAAATGCAATGCACTATCTTCCCAGTGACTTATAACAATAACAATCAGTTTCTGATGAAACGGCTAATGACAAATGTGAACTTAAAGAAATTCATTGAAAATAGTTTATCTTTCCTCCTCTTCCTCTGCTTCTCCTTTTTCCGTCCATGCACACATACACACTCACACATAGACACATACACACGTGCACACACTCACAATCAGTCGATCCCACCTGGTGTTGTATTTAATTAGGTAAAATACACATAACATGTGTGTGGGCGCATGCACGTGAGCCTGTGTGTTTGTGTAAGCGCGTTTGCTCGCCAAGAGCTGTCAGTCTTTCATGAACTACTTTAAAAATTGTTGTTCAAGGTGGGAGCTAAATACTATTTATCTATTATTTATCTGCGTTATTACCGGGGTTGAATTTAAAAAGAGAGCTCTCCGACGTGGGAGAATTCCCCCGGCGCCTGACTCTTTCCTTTAATACCTCTTTTAAGTCATAAGATACGCTCCCACCCCTGCTGAAAAAGAAACCTTTAACAGATCTCCCGCAATTTCCGACAATTTTCTCAAATCATCTTTTTTTTTTTTTTTTCAAACGGCCCACCTCATCATCTCCTCTCTCTCTCTTCAGACCCCCCCTCACCACCACCACCACCACCACCACCTCCTTCTCTACCTCCTCCCCGTCTTCCTTTTCCTCTTTTGTTTTGATCCGTGTCTTTTTTGTTATTATTATTATTCTTGATCGTGAGCTGCAGTTGTTTTCTTCGCCTCAGGATTTTATCTCTTTTGTTGTGTCGTTCACACCAATCGTAGTAATGGGGAGAGAGTTAAGTGGAAGTGCTGTGGCCCGGGCCCTTGTTCAGCTTGTCTGTCGGCTGCTTTGGTAAACAGGACTGTCAGATCTGCAGGGGGGGGGGGGGTGTATTTGCATCCATGGTGTGGTTGAGGACTCAAAGGGTGGGAGTGAGTTCACACTTCAAGTCTGCTAACCCGATCACAATGTGTGTCCCAAAAACTGGGGGGTCAGTTACTCTATGGAAGTCATTAAAGAAAGGATAGGAAAAGGACATGCAATGCCTACAATTTGTTTATTTCTCAGTTTGTTCTGTGCTGTGTATGATGGTAACTCAAATCACAGTCAGGAGAGTGACTTTTTAAAGGATAATACTCGTTTATTACAACTTGGATCATTCTTTAGGTTATTATAATACCAAAGCGAGTGCTGAGATCTTGGAATGTGGTGACATTGTTAAAAAGAAGTCAGACAAGGAAAGAAACACAAGCAGTAAGACGACCAGACAGATTTTAAACAGTGACTGCGCTGTATGTGGCACAGCCAGTCAGAGTCGCTGCCAAATTGTCTTAATAACCACGCGCAATACTGCAGAAACACACAAAAAAAAACGCTTGTTGATCAAAAGGCACACAGACCAGGATTATAAAAGATACTTCTGTAAATGAAAAATAAACAGGTCAGAACACCTCAAACAAAGTCCGTTAGTATCAATCATGGCTGTAAGGATGGCAATGTCAGTCCAACGCTTTGTCTGAGAGTGAAATATCTCAACAACTACTGGATGCATTGAAAGGAAATTTGGCACAAACGTTCATGTTCCCCTTGGGATGAATTACAATAACTTTGCTTTCATTAGCACAATCATCAGGTCAAAAAGTGTGCTCTGATGTGCTTTGTGTTAATTAGTTATTAGAAGAGATTCTCAAAATCGATTCTATTAGCAATTTGATTTTACGGTCACAATTTTATTCAATTTTAGATTAAAACGTTTTTTCAGCACTGAAGGGTAGGATATGCCATTGTTAGACAATCAAGTATTGGTTCACAAAGATCAACAGATCACAAGTTTTATGCCCCAACAGCTGTCGTGCATTTTCAAATTATTCTTTACAAAGAGGCTACATGGTATAAGGTGTGACATAAGTGCCATATTTTTGGAATGTACAACACTGAGTCTGTATGGTCAAATTTAAATAACGTAGCCTATTTAAAATCTGATAAGTGCATGTGGAAATCTCATTTTGATCAATGTTTTATTTAGAATCGAAATTTGGAAAACCCCTGGTAGCTAGCATGCTAACAAAGTAAACCAAAATGCATGATGATAAACATTATACCTCCTTCACACCAGCATGTCAGCATTGTTATTGTGAGAATGTTGGCATGTCGATTTCAGCACTTAGCTAAAAGCTTGGAACGTCCTCTCAGAGCTGCTAGCGAGGCTGTTGACTCTTATGGTGCGGTCCATTGTATTGGGAAGTCAGAATTTCTGAGTTCCCAGTTGGAAATTTCAACTGGAGCGTCTTTCTGAAATCGGATTTCTGGCGCAGAAAGTCAGAGGAACCTCACCAACCTCGACCTCAAAATCTAAGATGGCTGCTCAGAGCATCAACTGTAGTGAAAGCTGTAGTGATTTACTGTTGATTAGCACTTATGTCTTATTTATGTCTCATTAAAACACTCGTTCTGTCCAACTTCTTTCTGTGGACATGTTTCTACAGTGTTGGTTTCCTACAGTGTCTGCAGTGTAATGTGTTGCTATCAGCTGGTATCGCTAATAATGGCTTACCTGCCTAGAACTGGTATTGTTCACAATATGTTGGTTTTCGGACTTATTGTACTGGAACGTGGTCAACTTGCTCAACCGAATTCTGACTTCGGAGGTAAATTAAATGCAGGTTCAACATTTGTACTACGTCCCCAGAGCGTAGAACAGTTATATTCATGTGTTGCCATCATCTCAGTGCAAAGTCATGGGTTTTCATATAAATGAATGGGAACCATCTTGGAATACAGTGTTCAACTCTTCAACTTCCTGGTACTTGCTGTGATAGTTGTATGCATACACAGCTGAGTTTTAGTTTCACTTCATCAAAAGCCACACAGATGATAAGCTCATATTGTGCCACAGCACAGTACACATACACACTTACTGCCCCTCTTCCTGTCCTGACTGTGCGCCCCCACACTTCAACCTGCCCATGACCCCCTTGACCAGACTTTACTCTGTCACAGGAAGTCCTTAAACTCTTTGCTCATATCCTCCCAAATGCCTCCCCACCAACAGGACAATCACACGGCAGAGCTGCTTCGGATTAGGGCTCGGAAAGGTTTGCTCCACAAATCTGAAGTTGAGGTGGAGTTTATTTCTCTCTGTCTCCCTCGTAGCCTCTGTCTCTCTGATTGCCGATCAGCCCCCGAGGGCTTTGAGGCGCTCTTGCTGGATCCCTGTGATTAGAGTAAATGGCCTCCCCCCTGCTCGCCGGAGATCAGGGTTGGTTTTGTGGGGTGGGGGAGAGGTGGACTCAGGAGGACGAGGTGAGCAGCGGGAGCAGGGTGAGGATGTGGAAATTGACAGAGGAATGGCAAAGAGCACACAGAGTAAAAGCAGAGACAAATGCGTCTCTATGTGTTGGTTTGGAGGATGGTCCCTGTGGAAGCCCATGGGTGAGAGGATCCTATCGGTGGGTGTAATTCTATGTTTGCATCATATGAGATTTTTGGTAAAAACTTGCTTCCAAATGAGGAAAAAAGACATCATATCAGCCTCCTAGTGGTAATTTTAAATAGGACATTTGGGGATTTTTGTAGCTCCACTGTCTCTCATTTAGCATTGCGAATGGTGCGTCCCACAAGAATCAAACATGCCAGGAAATACACCAATTTCAAGGTATAAAGTGCAGCTCATTATTGTTGAATATTAAAATAAATTGTAACTGATTGCTATCTTGGCAATCGTGTCCTTTTCTCAAAATATTGTGAAGGTGGCATCACACTCGGAGGAGTTTTTTCAGACTTCGTCAGCTCAGGGGAGTGATGGTCTGCACCAGTGGATACTTCTCCTCTTCAGGCAGTGTACTTAGCAGGGACGTGTGTGTCAGTGTGTGTTTTTTTGATATGTGGCCTGTAATAAAATGTAAGCCTGCAGGTGCTGAATCCTCTAAGTGTGCCTCTGCCTGTAAGAAGTGTGCCTTTCCTCAGTCCACCATCTCTCTGACTCTACAGCATGTACTGGTACCTGTCGCGCGTGTGTGTCTATGTGTGTCAGTTACTGCTGGGAGGGGCATTTGATCCAGCCGAGGCTCGTGTTCGTGTGGAGCCCAGCGGAGAGCGGCGGAGGTCAGTCTCCTCCTCAACACCCCTTTTTCATCCAATTTCTGTGGCTGCGGGCGGCTGCTTGCCGCGCTTTTGTTGCCGGAGGTAATCTGTGAAGTGATCTTAATTATGGAGGTTCGGCCTGTTCCTCTCTTCCCCCCACCTCTCTCTCTCTCTCTCTCTCTCTCTCTCTCTCTCTCTCTCTCTCTCTCTCTTCATTCTTTCTCTCTCTGTCTTCCTCTCTGTACACGCTTTTAATCAAAGAGCGTAGTTAGCTCGTAATGAGGGCGAAGGGAGCACGTGCGCTTCTGCTTACACATGCTGCGAGGCTTCGAGGAGGAGGAGAATGAGGAGGATGAAGAGAGTGAGGAAGGATGGGAAGGGTGGAAAGACAAATGATTATACAGTTTCCATGACAGGTTTGTCAAGAAAATAATGCGGCGGACCAGTAATCTGGAATTTATTTTGAATTCTGCCATACCCAAAACTGAGTGGTAGGAAAACTAGAGTCTGACACAACAATGAAAACAACAATAACAACATCTATATTTTTGGTAAAAGCCTATAAGATAGTTATGCAGTATCAATACATTTAAAATTTAAATCATCATGAATCAATTTGTCCTCTAGTCACCCAAAACACTTTTTAAATATGCACTTTTTATAAGAATATAAAAAATTACTGAACATACATTGACTACTGGGGAACAAGTGTACAGTGTGTTTTTCCCTTTAGAGCACTGACACCACACATTACATTCAATACAGAGACCAATCTGCTGCCTTTTTACTCACCGCATATCTAGAAGTGATCAGTGGTTAAAAAAAAAAAAGAAGAAAAAAAAAAAGAAGGTACATCAAGGAAGTAAAAAAGTTTGTGTATTCCTTTGAGGAACAGTGGTTAAGAAAGAGGGAGGAGGGGATGTTGAGACCTGGAGGCAGGCAGGGAAGGAGTGGAAGGGGTGGAGGGGGCAAAGGGGAGCACTGGGGGTTGGAGAGAAAGGGAGTTAGATGGGATCCATTACACATAAACAGCCTAGGCATTGATGAGATGATCCGACGAGGATTAGGCCGACAATCCTGATGGACACTGAAAAGGTGACCACATGGGGAGGGGCGTGTGTGAGTGTCTGTATGCACATGTGGCAATGTGTGTGTGTGTCTGTGTGTGTGTGTGTGTGTGTGTGTGTGTGTGTGTGTGTGTGTGTGTATGTGGCTTGTAGGACAATAGCATATGCCGTATGGCCTCATTATGACACCCCACACACCCACACACACACACACACACACACACACACACACACACGCACACACACACACACACACATACACACACATCTCCTCCCATCGCTGCTGCCGTCGCTCTTTAAGGTCGCGCTGGGAGCCATTTCCAGGTCACCGCGAGGCCAAAGGGCAGCAGCTGGGGCATGAATGCCAATCAAGTCTATGCTGCACCACTTTGAGACGCACTTGTTCTTCGTGTGTGAAATGTGTTATGATATCACTTAGCAGGTTTCAGTTTGTTCCTCTGTTTTTAATTTGAGGGGTTGTATTGGAATTTCAGGATAGAATTTCAACAGGCTTATGTCCCTCCAAACGATGGCGAAAACTACTGCTGATACAGTAAAATTAAATGATGACAATATTTATGATCAAAATAATTGTGTTTATCTTTTTTGGATTTGGGACTGCTGGTCAGAAAACCCCAGAAAAAAACAGGTAATAAGAAAAAAAATCAAAACCATTAGAGGGAGATCTAATAACTGATTAATCAGTTTGTTGACTTTCAGCACTTTCATCTGCCACAAATCTTAGGATGAATCATTTAAGTCAAATTTGAAACAAAAAGTCACTGGTTCTAGATTCTCATGTGTATTTTTTTCCCTCTGTGATACTGAACTGAATATGATGAGATGGTGGACTGAATGTTGGACAAAATAAGCTGTTTGAATGTCAAGTTGGATTTGGAAACTTGTAATGGAATGCAATTTTGGACATTTTATAGACTGTATGATAATGTGGTAGGGTCCTGAGCATTTATGAGGTGTGAAATATCACATACAATAATTTGTTTCATTGGTTTTACTTCATACAGAGCATCAAACAGTGTGGTCATGAAACCTGAGGGAGCAAACTGTGTAGTGTGTAGAGAGTGTAGAGACTTTTTTGTCTGTATGCAAGGTAGTTTGTGAGATGTGTGGAAGTGTGTGTGTGTGTGTGTGTGTGTGTGTGTTACAGTGAGGCTGCTAATTCCTTCAGGGTCAAGGGGAGGGGCCGGGGTTAAATGGTGTGACAGGAGAGGTCAACGGTGATTAGCTGCCATCTGAACTAATGGCTGGATGCTGAAGAGGAAAAGAGACAGGAAGAAGAAGAAGAAGAAGAAGAAGAGTAGGAGGGGAGAGGGAAACTTGCATTCCTGTTATCAGTTAGTTGAAATCTGTGTGTGTGTGTGTGCGTGCCATTGTGTTGAACAGCCCCCCCCTCCCATTTGCACTCACCCCCCACTACCCCCCCCCTTTTCCTCGTGTCCTTATATTATTAAAGGTTGCCTCCGTGCTTAAGTAAGGCAAAGCAGATGGCCCTTTTCATAAATCATGCTTATAAGATGATTATAGGCGTCGCCGCCCACCATTCTCCTCTTCACTTACCGTACAGTAGTGCTTACAGTTTTCCTCAAGGCCTGCTAATCTGGCTGTACTTTTAAAAACACAAAGCCACAAAGCTAAAGCTAAACTCTGATTATTTTACCGACCAGAGGGAGAGGAGACGCCACAGTTTGAACCCTGAGAGCTGCAAGAAAAAAAAGCCCACAAAGGTGACAAGTCAAGAAAAGGAAAATGCAAAGATAAGATTACTTTCCCTGCCAGTGCCTCCTCCTCCTCCTCCTCTCAGTGTTACCCCCTACTTGTTATGTTCCCGAGCTTGGCGCAAAGTTGCTCAGAACAGGATGTTAAATATATAGCACAGGGAGGGAGAAGGAGAGGAAGAGAGATGGAAAAGAAGTAAAAGGAAGGGTGTGTGTGCATGTGTGTGTTGGATTATGTCTGTGCCGTTGCACTATTCCTTGATGTATGCACCATGTCAGGCAGTCATTGTCTCCTGGGTAAAGAATGATAGTTCAAATACCTAGCATCTCTCCCCTGGTGCTCCAAATGCTCGCCTTTGAAGTTTTTATAATCCATCTGTCATCTGCGAGCAGGGAGGGCACATGTTCTGTACCACTCAATTACCAAATTCTCTTTTTGCCAGCTACAATGAGACAGGAAGCAAATAATATGGGCGACCCTGAAAAAAAGAGAGAGAAGGGAGGAGGGGGGGTATAGAAAGAGAGAAAGAGAAAGAGGGAGGAATTGCTTGAAATCCTGCGTTCCTGGCTTTCTCACGCACTTGATTGTGTCCCCTCGCTGCCTCTCATAACAGGAGAACAAAGCCTGTTTGTTGTGGGTGGAATGCCTAAAATGCTTCCTACTGTTACAATTATGAAGAATTTGATTGAATGTGTATTGTTTCAAGGGCTTGGCGATTTTGATCATTTTTAAAGTGCCTTAGATTGTTATTCTGCTTCCCTACTAGCAATAATAACCAGTCACCTAATCAAATTCCATTTGATATAAACATTTCATTTGTTATAAGGGCTGGTAGATGTTGTGAATGGCTAGTGTGAGGAAAAAAAGTGTGTTTTCATTATACATTATTCATTATGGACGCTTAAAGATGCATTCTGATAGGCTTTTTGTCAGCGGCTGGATGGAGAATCTAATGAAGTTTGCTGCAGTTCTTGGTGTTAAAATCGTCTTTAATTGGTGAACGCTTTGTTGTTCGACGCTTTAAAGCCGCACTGAGGCGACCAGAAAAACTTCAGATAACCGTCTGAAAATAACAACAGCAGCAGTTGCAAATTATGGCTCTGAAACATATTTCATTTACATACGCCACAGGCCCCTTTTAAGGCGTCTACCTTTTAATTCTTTTTCATATTTAACACTCAATACAAAACAATAAAAAGCCTCAGATCTCTGTGTCTGTATCCTCGTTTACATCGAAAAATCCCCCCAGTCCTCCCCTCCGCAGCCCCCATCCGAAAGCATCCTCACTGGGAAGAAGATGAAAAGATTGTTTTGAGAAACTCGAAAGAAAATTTGACATTCTTTGGTTGCTTCTGAAACTTCCAATATTCTGCCGTAATTGTTTCATACAAGTTATATATCTTCATTTGAGGGGAATGGGGGAGATGAAGAACACGTCGGCTTCTTTCTTCCTGAATAAAAGGCAGCAGAACCCATCTGGTTGGGTGATCCACGGCTGGCCCTCTTGCGCTCATCGCTGAAATAATACTCCCTCTAATGACTCCCACATATTCTGAAATCTCCCTTTTGAAATTGGTCTTGGCAGATTATTTGCAGGTACTTGAGTTGCATCTGTTTGCAATTTTGCAAATGTGGAAGACTTTAATGCTGGGCAGGGGCGGGTAGCAGAGAAGAGGCTATTTTAATCCCTGGGATAACACCGGCTGTCAGTGTGAACGGGTCTGGGAAGCAGCCTGCACCTCAACCCAAATTTTACCCAGGTGACAATATGTTTGTCTACTGACGCTACATCCATATAGCTGTCTGTACGAGGGACCAGGACTGGTTTTATTCTGAGCCTTTTTGGAGGCTGCAGATGGATGCAGGTTAGTGTGAAAGCAGGAGGTAATACTGTGCAGTAAGAATACATAAATGTTCAAATAGATGTGTAAATGCTTTCGATCAAGTCATAACAGATAGAACCAACAGTGGAACGTAACAACTACATTTAGTCAAGTACCAGATATGAGATATTTTAACTTGAGTATTTTCACTTCATGGCACTTTGTAGCCTAGTTCAGGTCCATGACATTATCAAGGGAAGCATTTTACTCTTCTACACTTATAAGGTATTTCAGCTATTAGCTTCTTTTGGTAACGCAGTTCAGTCTCCGTTTTGCCAGATTTGTTTTGTATTTCTGCATTTACGCATTTTGAAATGCAATTTCCAGTTTGATAGCTGTTGTCATTGCTATTCTATAGAAACCACATATCTCCAAGTTTTGAATTTTTTAGGAAAAAACTACAGGATTGAGTTTTTCTGTATGGGTTAAAAAGTTCCTCTACTTCTTAAGTTGAATAAACCATTTAAAAACCCCTTAGCTGATCGAGGAAAGACTTAGAAACAAAGCTCCAAAGAGGCCTGTCTATAGTGGAGATGCATAGTTTCCACAGGTTAGCAACAGAACTAGGGTTTTGCATTAAAAAGTATGACCGACTCATACAACAGAATGCAGATTAAAATAGCCAACGATATAGAAAATAGTTTAAACTTGCTCTTCCATGACCAACTACAACAATAAAATGCTACTTGAACATTAATGCAGAAGCAATAATAATGTAGTAATATAATATATTATGGTATCACATTCAGAGTAGTCATTTATCTCCTTTGAGTTCATTAACTCTCCGTACTTTAAGTACATTTTACACTTAAGTGATCTTTTCAATTTTTTAATTTTTACAGTGGGAAATTACTACTTTAATTTTCTAGAAGTATACCTCCACCACTGCAGATTAGTCTCTCACATTGTATTTAGTCATTTAATATGTGTATCATATATAAAATGACTCAGAAATCCCTGGATGCCCAGGAGGTTTGTCAGGTATTTGTATTGTCCAGTATAAAGTGCAGTGATCAGCGAAGCTAAACCAAAGCTGAAATGATTGTGACTTCAGTCCTTATTATTTCTACCATGTGGTGAGCAGCTGACCAGCTTAAGCCTCCCCCCTTTATTCACCCCCCTCTCCCTCCCTCCCCCTTTTAAAACTGTAATAAGGTGCCCTATTGTCCTATGGTAGGGTGTACCGGGTTAGCCCACCCGGCTGACTGTAATTGCATAGGTGGTTACAATTACATTAATTACATATTTCATCAACACTGTTTATCCAGCCGCACAGTAAATGAAGAAGGCAAACTTTTAACTCTGTCTTTTGTTTTTGCATTTCTTGTCTTTTTTCTCCCCCTTCCCACCCCTAACCCACCCCTTTCTCTTCCCTGCTTTTTTTTTTTTTTTTTTTTTTGTGGTTGTTTTATTAGGAGCGAGGGGAGGGGAGGTGCCAGAGGAGGAATTATGCTGAAAGTGTATGCCTTGCAACTTTTCCCCTCCCTGTTGGAAATGTTTATTTGAACAGTAAGCTCATGATTTGAATATTTGTAATCCATGCTTAAATTTACAGGCCAGATGAACTTTTTGGCACAGAATGGCAACCATAAGTAGGATTTTGAGAAAAGCTTTACAAAATTTTAAGCCATGTGCAAGGCTTATATAATTTAGACGGGGGGAAATATGCACAAATAAAACAGGCTCTGTCTTATTTACTTTACACGAGCAGAAAAAAACTGCATCATATGGCGCCTGACGTATATATGCGTTAGTTATGTCCTTCTGTCCACACTTTTAGAAAACAGAATCTAAAGCTAACAAGCAGTTGTCTATGAATACTTGAAGGAATAAAATAGCCCCAGAGGCACAGGCACTTGAGTTGTTCTCCTGTGTTAGATGTAAATGAGTGTACTCCATATTGACTTGTGCTGGCGGGGATGCCACCCATATTGTAGGCTGGGAGGTGGGTGGGTCGCCCCGGCGAGTGGCAGAGAGTGATAGAGCAGGAGAGAGAGGTCACTGAAGCGGGCAGAAAAAAAGGAAGGCTTTCTTAAATGATGCTAATCAGTCCGGAGGGGCCTGGCCCTCTCTCCCTCATCAGCCTGCTGTAATTCAGATGTGCTGAGAACCTGGAATTAAATGTGTCACTGTGAGGCGCGTGTGTGTGCGCTCTCGTGCGTGTGCATATATGTGTGTCAGCCTCTGTTTGCTTTGCATCCACTTCTGTGTGTGTGTGTGTGTGTATGCGTGCGCGTGGGGTGTTTAGGGGTTAAGTAGAACCAAATTAGTCGATGGGAGAACTAACAGCAGCAGTAGCTTTCTGTGTGGCTACTTCTTGGTGAATGTCAAGATGATTTAGCTGCTCTTCTGCTCGCCGTCTGTCTCTGAGCACTGGCCCTCCAATCACCGCTCTGGGCTGTCTGTTTTGTGGCCCTCTGTGCAACAAATGAATATTAAATCTGCACTGGGCAACTTCACACACTGGCAAGAGGTTACAGTCTGAAATATGAGGACGGTGAAGCCCAGAAATCCTGCAAGGTAACATCAGTAAACTGTCGTCCTCTGTAGTGTCTGCTGATGGTGACGGAGGCAGAGAGCAGATACTTCTGCACTGATTTGCACTGGTGCTCTCTGAATTTTATCGGTTAAACCTTAAAATTCAGTGGGATACTTTTGCAGCCACTGTATGCACTTTTATATACAGTATGTAATCAAAATCATGATGGACCTTAAGCTGACAAAGACAGGGCTGGATTTGGATTAAAATTTTTCATCAATAGTGCCGATATACCTGGGTTCACATACCAAAATACAATTTTTTTTCGATGACTTTTATTAAGGAATGGAATTTTTCTGCATGAGCACTGTTTTATTTTAACTAAGAAACTAAACTCAAATATTAAATTTCCATATGCACACAGCTGTACAAGATCTTTGCCGCAGTGTGATACGGTCCAAAACTTGCAAAGTTATGATTTAAATCAGAAACTGTTTCTGTAAAGAATAAGTGAAGAGGAGAGTGAAGCTGATTGAGCCCTCAGTGCCACTTTTTGATACTTTTCGATACATTACAACAAAAAAAATACTGGGGATCATTACCCAGCTCTAGTGTTGATGAGTGTGTCCTTGTGTGAGTGCACAAAGGTGTTTGTGTTGCCTGTCGTGCCAGCGAAGGGTGTATGTGTGTATCCCTGCTAACATATTGTGTGTGTGTGTGTGCTGGGAGGGGTGTGGGGGTGTGCGCGCGCGTGTGGGGGTGTGCGCGCAGGGACGCCAGTTGGGCTAACAGCTGAATCATGGCTCAGCCGCTGCCCCTCGTAGTCCTTGGCAGTTAGCGGTGTGAAAAAGCCTTCTCTTTGAGGGCATTATATAGATTAATGTGCTGTGCCTCGGGCAGAGACACACACACACCTCGCCAGGGAGGGATCCTGACCGTGTGTGTGTCTGAGTGTGTGTGTGTGTGTGTGTGTGTGTGTGTAAGCAGTAGAGAATCAGAGGACTACAGCGGCATAGGATTGTTGAGGTTTAAGTGTGTGTACATGTGTGGGTGTGTGCGCATTTGTGATTGTGTGCATATGTGTGTGGATGTGAGAAGGGACAGTCTGGGGGGGTGTTAACTAGAGACTAGGGGAAGGTAGTGTGGGTAAGCTGTGCATATGTGTGTGCGTGAGAGAGCGAGAAAGACAGACAGAGGGAGAGAAAGATTCAGATTTATTCTTGGTGAATTTTTTAATACGATTTTTAGGATTTTTTACTTGATTTTGGTGGAAAAATCATTCAGTGATAATAGAAATTATGTGATAAATAGGACATTTGATCATAAATAAGTAATGACAGAGATTGTAAGTGTTAAAGACTTTACTCATACGCTGGGTTTTTGATGCTGCACCTGCACCAAATATTAGAGCGCATCTTTGCTTTATGCTTCATTAAACTTTGAGTCTGTGTGCACCTCATTTTTTAAGTATTCTAGTGTATCAAACCTGCTACATCTCAAGCACCTAAATCTGTTCAGGCCACTGGGTGTCTGCAGGGGCATCTGGACACCGGATAGCTTTCCATCAAGGTATTTTTATGTGAATCAGAGGGGTGTTTACAAGGCCTGGGTGACCTGACAGGGGCATCGTCTGACCCCTCACTCACACTCTCTTCCTCTCTATTCCAGCCTCTGAAATAGCTCTCAGCATAGCGAGTGAAGACCAGGGTGTAGCTGAGCTGATATACAGTATCACAACAAATACACACGGATGCCACAGCTGCTGGAAGCAAATGCAAATGGAAAAGTACAACACTGTTCCAGCTGAAGTTAAAGCAAAAACCTTGTAGGGGTAAACAGAACTTTTAAGGCCTCTCTCTTTTCTCTCTGTTTCTTTCGCTCTCTTGGGTTTCATGATCACTCAGATTTTGTATGTTTCCCCTTTTTTTTACCTCATTTTCCTCACTTTACCCCTTTGCTGAGAAGTATGAGGGAGATTTTCCTTATCAGGATTTTAGCACATTCCATTCAAGATTAAGCACATCTGTTGTTTTGTGTATGTGCTGGCATGTGCGTGGAAGCGTGTGCACGTGACTGAGGTCTGAGATTATTTGTGTGCGATTTCTCTGCCTCTTTGACACATACATCGTCGCTGCATAGTCTTGGGACACATATGCATGCACATGGATGTACATATATATCCATATATGTTTGTGTATGCACATATCTGTGTACTCTCTCCAGCCAGCGGTCTAAATAATCTACTTTTGTCTGACAACGGCATCAAGTCGTGGAGGTGCACATATGCAGAAAGCTATTTGGAAAGGCCTCCTCGTAGCTGTCAGCTTTTATTATGCGCTGAGGTGTCATGTTTGTTAGGAAGCTGAGTGCAGATGGCAGAGTGGAAGAAATGGATCACTAATTTTAACAATGATTAATGAACAGAGATGGAAAATGAATTACATCGGACTATTGGAGGCAAGGAATATTTTCTCTGAAAATGTTAACTTCGGCTGCCAGGCAGCCGGCCGTGTTGTGGGAGTATATTGAGGAGGGGAAGGGAATGTGTGTGTGCATGCATGTGTGTTTGCTTGTGTGCACTAAGGTGCAATTTTCCCCCCGCATCTTTTGTAGAATCAACACTTCACTGCTCTTGCCTATTACTTTACTGTTCGCCTGCTTAAACACTGCCGGCTTTATACACATTGTTTTTCCCCCTATGTGTATTGCACTACCAGTTAAGGTACACACTCTTTAATAAGGTAAACACAGGAAAGGTTAGACTGTCTTAAAATGTTAGCTATTTTCATTACTCTGCAGTGTGCTTTGATATCAAATCATAGATGTAGCAGATTCGATCAAGTGTCAGTAGCTTTTGCTGTGGTGTTTCACTCTGGTGGAAAAATAACCTGCCTGCATCTGCCTTTGAATGTAGTTTGCAAGCCATTTTTATGACTCCGTATTCAGTTTTGTTCATGCAAGCAGCAATAAAGTATCATTTAGAAAATGTTGAACTTTAAAAGCAGAACAACCCCTGCCTCGAGTCCAGGAAATCAACCTGATAGATTATTATTTTTGACGGGGAAAATCAGTGTTTACCTTTCAGTGTTACAATATCATGTGGCAGGATAAAGAGCAGACATGACGTTCCTCATCGCTTGTGATCTGAGAAGTAGTTTTTCCTGTCATCCTACTACTTTCTCCCCCACAAAACTCACACGCATGCCATCACCCTGCCTGTATTTGCGTCTCTGTCGAGGTTTGTCTGGTGGGCGGTCGGCGCAACATGGTTTAATAGGTAGATGTGAACTATTTTGAATTTAATTAAGGGCCTGATGGGAAATACGTAAAGGGAGAAAACAGAGCAACTTCTAGCAACATTGTGTGTTTGTGTAGCTACATGTGTATGTGTGTGCAGGGGAGAGAGAGAGAGAGAGAAAGAGAGGGAGGGAGGGAGAGAGAGAGATCTCAGGTTACGGCAGCATATGCTAAGCACTCAGAAAACATACACAATGCCTTTGGTGAACAAGGTAGTCGGTATGCCCTTGGGAGCCAATTTAGATTGTGACTTAAGGCAATGTCGTGGCTTTGTGTGTGTGAGTGTGTGTGTGCGTTCCCTGTATGCGAGTGTGAGTTTTACTCTTGATGCTCCATTGAAACAGTAGTGGTGGGTAGATCTGGGTGGCCCTCCTGCAGACCCTCCACATCTGTGCTCCCCCTCCACCCCTCCCCACCCCCGCTGTAGGACTGAGCCAGCTTCTCCATGCCTGGCTGCCTCTCCACATCCAGAATAGCCATGAGAATTTGTTGGACTCATACTCCTTTGCCAGTCCAAAATTTTAAGTAATAATGTCCATTAATGAATCACACCAAAAAGAGCGCCACCTACAGACACAACCAAGAAAAGGACGGACAGTATTGCGCACACTTTGACAGACAGGTGATCTTTGGGTAACAGAGTACAGAGGCAACACAGCATTGAACGTTTAGCACTAAAGATTGAAGGTAAATATACAAAAACCAAGATCTCGCAGATTACCATCTAAGCAAACTTCAACGGATTCAAGCAAACAGTTGAAATGTCACAAAAAATGAAATGTAAATCGGGAGCAGTTTAGTTAGCTGCGTGGAAATGGATCAAATAGCTTCTTCAACAAAAGAATAAGACTATATAACTTCTTCAGGTTTTCCACCTTAAGCATAAAACCTTTTGTGCAGGTTTTAGGAAATATATCCTCTTTAATTTCATAAATCGTGAGTCATGTCAAACGTCAAAGCCAGCTGCTGTCAGTTTCTCGACGTCTCTCTGTGAGGCCTCAGCTTAAATGCCACTCACTGAGTTACATGCTACTTTAAATGGGAGTGGCAGTCTTTTACTTCACATACTTTGAGTCGGCTTGATTATTTTTCTGGTGTTAAGCGGCGGGGCTTCAAGGCTGTATCAGATAACATCCTCTGCTCGGCTGTGTAGGCTCTGCTCACAGTTTTCTGCTTATGAGAACAAAGCTTCCTATTTTTGTTTTGTTTTGTTTTGTTTTAAACATACAAATTGTAAACCTTGGACATCTTAGTACGTGTCCCACTATGATTCTCTCACTTTAAACTGGCTATTACAGTGTCAAAATAAAAAGTTATAATGAGAAGAAAATGAAAAGAAGTCAAATTTTGAAATGTACAAGCAATTACAGTTCATGCATTTGTTAGATTACTCATGGGTGTGTAAAAGACATCACGTCCTCACAGGAAGTCCTGAGGAAAAAAAGATGTAGGGGGGTTAGGGTGGGGGGAATCAATGCACAATGTTTTAATGGGTATTTCTCTTCTGTCTCCTTCAAATGCGTGTGACTTTGAATTTCCTGGTGTGTGTGCTTTGTTTACAGGCTCTTGTCGTCCCACCTTCTGTGGAGCTGTCGGCGCTCTTCCTGACATCCGGCATTCATTGGAGCGGCGGCAGTCACACAGGTACGATCACACCGATTGATCACAGGAAAGGGGAGGATATTAAAGGTGTCTGTCACACTTGCACACCCGCGCATGCATCTTTTGTTTTCATTTAAATCTTTGTTTATCCGGGGAAAGTCAATTGAGCATGCACTTGTTAAGCAGTGCCATGCTTCTCAGACGCAGTGCGGGGACATTCATACCTGGTAGCTGCCCATGACTTGCCCCCACTTGGTCGGTCAGCGGGCTGTGGAGTACATCAGAATTATAGAGGAGCTGTTATTATCATCACCTCCATTTTTTTTTGACTAGACAGATAAAATAAATAGTCAACTTTCCAGTAACAAACCCTTTAGGCTTTTATCACTTAATGCATGGTGTAGGGGGAATGAATGTCACCCTGTTGACCTGAACTTTGCAAGTGGACACAAGCTATTATTGTTTGAACACAAGTAACCTTGCATGAGTCTCTGCATCTCTGTTCTGTCATGCAGAACTGCACCATTTTTTTCCTTTGGTTTAACCTCTTGAATAACATCACATTGGGACAAGAATGTGATCAGACAGTTAAATAGCATTTGGTATAAAGACTGCAACATGAACACTGGTAGCGAATGTTTTTATCTTGGTTGTCAGGCCACATATGTTTGCACCTCTGGTAGCAGAAAGACCTGCAGGATATGTTGGTGATGTCACAAACTGACACCCAAATAGAAGCCCCTGAATCATGCTGCTGCTGTTAGTGCTAGTCAAGGTTGGGTCTTTTTATCGGATTCAAGTCTACTGTCTAACCTGCTTTTTGAATCAGAGTTCTTTTAACTACGCTTTTGAATCTAATTAGGTCCAGCTTTTTCAAGTGACTACATTCATTAAAAAAAACCTGAACACCTTTAGTGGCAGCTTATTTATTGTTCATAACCTGCTTCCACCTGAAAATGACATGAGAAGCATAAGATGTGAGATGTTGATTAAATGTATCTAACACATTGAAATAACAGCTGTGGCCTACTTAGTTTTACAACCATTCTTTTTTACGAGCTACTTGCTCCAATTTCTGGATGTCCAGATGCAGAACTATTGAGATGATTATCTTAAAATATTAATTTGACATTCATTAAAGATTAACTGAGATATTCTCCTGGAATTGACATCATGCGATCAGCTAAATCATTTCTCTCAAACGTTTGTCATTTTTATGACAAATGTCACATTCAGTGCTGGCTCAGCTAATCTGTGTATTTTACAAATAGAAAACTGGACTAAAAGAAATACTCTGAGTTCCAACAGGCCTAAAACTAACTAACAGATTCAACTTTTACAGAATCACCTGGATTTAGTTTTGATTTTCTTAACTTTGGAACTGTAATATGTGACCACTTAGGATACAATATAGAAAATCTCACCAAGGTCACCAAGGTGACATGCCACCCACCATCCACTCCACCTTCTGATAACTTATTCAGCTCATATACTACATCACTTCAGAAACGCTGATATGATGCATGTCAAACATACAAATGCAATGTAACCATGGTTTGCAGAAATGTTCAATGCCAACATTTTAATCTGGCGACTGGGCTGACAGCGATAAAACATGGTAAAATCAAATTCATGAGATGGTGTTGTTCTTACTGGGCCCAGCTGTTATTTGTCAGTAAGCATGTTAGCTCACCGCAATGTCCTGATTTATGTTTCTACAAGTCAAAAATATAAAATACTGAAGATAAAGTGTGAAGTGTGTTTTTACAACTCATAAACTGACACTTGCATATTGGGTGAACATTTCATATAATTCTGTATTAATTTTAGCTTTGTGTATCATCATAAAGTTTACCAGCAAATGCTCCACTTTTCTGCCTTAACACTGCAATTTACACAACTACTGATTTATTAAAACTGAGTGAAACATGAAGCCACATTAAGCAGAAGGCCTCATGTATATCACTAATATAAAGCCAGCGTGATTAGCCACTGTAGCTAACCATAGACAGCCTAGCTTACTGCTGCTTCCACTAACTCACCGGAAATTGCATCCGTAATCATAACTGCACTAGAACCCCCAGGAGTGAGGTGGATCTAGAGTCTAAGATGAGTTATCAAAACATTTATTTTGCTTTTTACCAATACATAAATAAGAATGACACAAAGTAATAACACATGAATGTATTAATTTTATGTGACTTGTTAGGAATTGAGTACCAATAGCGAAAGTTTGAAGACATATTGACATCCAAAGATGAAATCGGATTTTTTTTTTTTTTTTTTTTTAAATTTTATAATCTAATGGTCTTCATTACAAATCAATAGCGCTAGAATGGAAAAAGAAATATTAACTTTACCTTTATTCTAAATTTCCTGTGGAACCTTAACACGAAACATGTGTCATTAAAATGAAGTAACCACCCAGCGACAGAGCTGCTCCAAGTAAAATAAGTTTGATGCCAGTCATTTCATCACATATTGACTAAGGGTACCCCCCCCCCCCCCCCCCCCCCAATACACACACACACACACACACACACACACACATACACACACCCCGCCTGTCAAAAAGCCACAACGCTGTCAATTCCTCTCTATGTAGCTCAAGGAGACAATTAGCAAACAGAGGTGACATGGTTAACAGGTGCAAGCCATTATTCCTGGAGCTGGAGGAGCGTGGCCACCCCATCTCTCATGGTGATGGGCCGTTATAGTGTGTGTACTGTGCGTGTGTGTCTGTGTGTGTGTCAGTGAGTGATGGGAGATCATATGACAAGTATAAGTGAGGGATATGTCTGCTTTGTGGGGTTAGGAGGCTTCATCCCGCCTGGCTTGTTTGTAATCAGTGTGTCATCATCATCGCCATTGTTGTCGCTGTGCTCGTACAGCAGGAATAGACTCTTCTTCTTAGGTAGCTCACATTCGTCTTCGCTCCCCTTAAAATCTATACACGTCTCTCCAGCATCACTCCTCTTCCTGTCTTCTTCTTTCCAATAATTACTCATCCACTCTCACTTCTCTGTATTCTTTTAATTCGTAATAGACCATCGTCCTGAGAGTTGGCTTCCTGAGAAACAGAGAAAGAGACGAGGGGGTCAAGCCGGTTTGTAAAAATTGATTGCTTGTAAAGTGCTAATCAATGGAAACCTTTTCTCTTGAAGCTGGGAAATTCATGTTATAACATTTATTATAAGATTCAGTGCAGCAGGGCTAAATATATATGGCAGCTGTCCTCCTCTGGACATGCTGAGGCAACCTATCTGAATTACCACCCTGCATTTACGTATGCCTCACTAAAGTGAAAAATGAAGACATATTTAACTACAGATGTAACACTCAGATGAGGTTATTTCTGATCATATCAGATGCTCCACACACACACACACACACACAAACATTTTGTCTTCATACCTTAATAATAATAACACGATGCTACATTTCTCCAGTCAAACCGCGCCTTGGTAATGATCTGCTGTTTTGAAACACATTTCGCCGGCTGTAGTTTTATTAATCAAATATAGCATGGGTGAGTCATGTCGTTTTGGCTTGTGTCATATCGGAGGTATGTGGCACAGATTTCCCTCATATTGGATGCAGAGCTAACACATGCTCCCCTTGACGTATTCTCACACCATTTCTCACACAAAGCACTCACACACAAACTTGCAGACGCATACACTCACACAGATGACTTATCTAGAAAGAGATTCATAAACAGACCCACGAACGAACACACACACACACACACACACACACACACACACACACACACACACAGATGAACATTTACAGACACACACATAAAACCTTGACATGCCAAAGCTGCTGCTGCAAAAAGAGTTACAACTGTTACCTCAAATGAATTTATATCTGTAGCAGGGGTGTAAAGTAACTAAGTTCATTTACTGCAGCAATATTTAAGTACAACTTTGAGGTACTTTTATTCCAGCCTAAGGTTCTGTCCACTACATTTATCTGACAGCTAAAGTCAGTAGTTACTTACTTGCATATTAAGATTTTACATACAAAGCATGATGAGCTTTTAAAGTATGATGCCTTTTTGTAGATTAAGCTACCCAAAACGTTTAGCTTAAAAAAACTAAACTAATCTCCAAATGAACAAACTATTATATCAAAAGGTTTCTGACATTGCAATGCCTCAGCAACAATAATTAATCAATTACTATTTAATTTTTATTTATATATTTATTTGTCTGTTGTCTACTACATATTAGGGGTGGGGAAAATACAGCATTGTGTCGTGATATTTTTGTGTGGCAATATCGTATCATTACAGGGATGCCCAAGTATTGATTTTTTATTATATGAATTATTAATCCCAAATACAAATTAAACCTTTGGTAGCCTATTAGCATAATATAATCAAATGCTTTTTAGTCCACTAGATACATTTTGCTGCACTAAAAATGACTGAAGTGAGATAAACAGACCGAAAACTTTATCTTATTTGATAGTAAAATTAGATGTTCACATAGTTTTCTTTGGAGGATGTAATGTGCAGTTGACAAAAAGGTAATAAATCGCAATATATCACAATAACTTTTATCGGAATACTTGGCATATTGCAACACATTTAAAATCTCAGTAATATTGTATTGAGACTTATGTATCGTGATTAACAGTGCATCAATCTTCACAAGAAGCTTGCACCCTTTTGTGGCGCTAAGCTATGAAGACCAATGCAGACAAGTAGGGAAAAGAAAAAAAAAAAAAAAAAAAAAGAATCCATATTAGTAGCCCCTAGAAAAAAAAAGAAAGAAAAAAAAAACGGTGTGAAGTTTCTTGCACGTATGACCTCACGAGCTCAGGTAGGAAGCCAGCTTGCCTATGAACATTTGGCTGTGTTTCTGATAACTCACACATAACTTTTGGACTATTGAGGCTACCGACAATGTAGAAACAGGTGTCTCATTCACTCTCACTAACTTGATTTCTTCCTGTGTGATTGTTAAAGTTTGAAGCAAAATGGGGTCTAGACAGAAGCTGTTTTTTTTTCTGAGCAATGTACATCAAAACCTGACACTGATTCCTCTGCTGGAAATATCAATGTGATGTCAGACACACTTGAGAATGTAACCTGCACTCCATTTTAGGATGATATTTTCTGCAAGAAGACAGAAAAAGAACAACATAAGGTGCAGGGGTGGTGGGTGGAGAGGGGTCAATTTTCCCACAGTTTCCTCTTCAATGTTGTTGGGTTAAGATTGTCACTGCTGTGTGCTACTCTATCCCGCTGGTATAAATAAGACATGATTGGCATCACAGCAGAAGAAAAACTCTCTCTCTCACTCTGTCTCTCTCTTTATCTCTCTCTCTGACAGCCTTCATTTGCTGGAGGAGTGGCAGACTTGGTGGGAGTTAATGATTATAATTATTTTTCTTTTTTTCCCCTCTTTTTTTTACATTGTGGGATAATTATTTAAGAGGTTCGTGTAGTCATTGTTGTAATCAGTAAAGAGAGATTACAGAAAATCTGCATGCCAACAGATGGCACTTGGCTGTTGTTGTTGCTTCATATTAAACCCAGTGCGGCACACTTGGTAGCAGGCAGGCAAGAGTGAGGGGACAATCAGAAAGGGGCCAAATTATAAAACAATTTGTCCTTCATCATAAATCAATTTATCATATAACTCCGTCCCAGAAATTATAAAGGAATCAAAAGTAGTTAGCATCGTGTGTGTGTTTAATCCCAAACCAGCTATCCGGCTAACACACTCCTCTCTCCAACGTGGTGGGCTTTTTGGGCATTGTGGGAGCTGGTGGTGGATTTACAAAAAAGCCATTCAACACACAACAAACAGTATGTGATCAGAGAAGCCCTGACCCCATGACTTTATCTATTAACACCACAGTGCGCTGCCATGGCCGTTCACACGCAACCCAATTCACAAAGAAGGTCAGCGTTTGTTAGCTTAGCTCCTCTGGGATACCGGCCACTTCAGCCACCTCCTGGACTGTGAGCTGGTGCCACTTTCACTTTTTATTCACAGTTGCATGTTCTATCTGATTTTTTACATCTATTTGTGTTTGTGTATCTGTTGACAAGTGAGAAAGAAACAGATAAATACAAATTGAGGCGAGGGCACTTGCTATCCAGGGTCGGGGAGCAGGAGGAGCACCAAGGCCGCTGGCCTACATTCCTGTCTAATTGTATAATTGGAAAAGCTCTCCAAATGAGCAAGCAAGCCCCCCCCTCCAACCCCCTTCACCAACTACCTCCCCCTACTCACTTAACACCCCCCCCCCCCCCCCCCCCACCCACCCACCCACACACACATGCACGCCCTTCAAAGCAAATCACAAAAGAGCATTTTGGGAATAATAATAATTTCAAAAAGCGTCCATTATTAATCCCACACACTAGCATCCCTGGCAGCAGCAGCTAGGCTGGTTAGCACAGAGGGCTGGTTAGCACAGAGGGCTAACCAGAAGCCCCCCCCCCCCAACACACTCTTTTTTAACTTGTATTTTTACTGTTACTACTTAATGTCTTAGTTCGGTGTTTTCAGCTATATATGTATGATTGGCCTTAGCTCCTTGTTTTATGTAAGTTTATATTCTAAAATTCAATAAAATGTCACTCACACACTCTTACAGAGAAGTGGAACTCCCTCAAAGGGCCACTCCAGTGCTTTAGTATTGCACTCCCATGAAGCTGGGCGACAGATTAAAATAAGAATGGTTAATATCAAAGCAGCACAGGCTGAGACATAATGACTTGTAGTTCCTTGCATGGGTCAGGCTCCAAAAGCCCTGGATCCTACAATTCCCACAATGTAACTTGATAGCATTTTTTATTAGATCCTCAGTGCCTGGTAAATTCTCACCACTTTCAAATTCCACACCCCCAGTTTGCAACACAAGCTTTCTGTTATGAATTTGAAGTCTCAAGTTCAAACTCAGATAACCCTGACTGTATCACCAAGATCATCAGGTTTTTTTTCTTTTTGAAAGCTTCTTCAGAGCCATAGGCAACATTTAACAACTGTTTTCGCAGGCTTTAGGCTAGTTCTCCTCATGACAAGGAAACTGAGCATGTGCACCATTGGAGTCTCTTTTAACAGTTTCACAGATTTTGTTACAAAAAGTTGAAAAAGCACTTGTGTAAACTTTCTTTTCATTTTAGTTTTTTGTCATAAATAAATAATATTGTTCCCAATATGGGATGATCTACCTGTGTGCTGTGTTAGCGCTCATATTTTACTGTTAGTACTGGAGCTCATGGTCAAATTGGATTTCCTGATTTATGGCCCCTGCCACGCGCCGTTCATTTCCATGGCTACTGAGGGACGGGGGGGAAGATGATTTCTGAGGTCGACAGCGGTGTCTAACGGGATTGCGGGGTGCCGTTAAAACGAAGCCGTTAATTAATGCTATTGATCAGCAAAAAAATAGAGGCAAATGTGATTTGCATACAGCCCGAGTGATCAATGCATTAACCGATTTTTTTTTCTCCCCCCTTCTGAAATCTGATTTCCTGAGTTTTCAAAGTGAAAGAGAGAGAGTTCAGACTAATGTGGATCGATCGGGTCTCTCTCAGACAAGAATACAAAGCATTTTATTAGCCGGTGAAGGGTGAAACATACCAGGACAGAAGACACAGTCTGAAGTTGGATTATGTATTTATGTCTCACTTCAACAAGAAGACAGAGAATGGCCATCGTCTGCCTTTACACATTTGTTACCGTCATATTTTTTTTTCCTCTTCACAAAGAAAACGTGGTAATAAGGTGATATTTCTGCAGGGCCGATCGCAATCTGTTTTCTAAAAGGCAACAATGTAAAAAGAAAACAACAAAAATGACAATAACAACAGGGGCATGAAAAAAACAAAAACACTGGAGGTGTTAAAAAAGCAATATGTTGTTTTTTTCCTCCTTTCTCTCCCTCTCTGTCAAGAGCAGCTTATTATAGCGTATTGATTTATAAAGCTTTAAATGTGATCCTCCATGTCCAAGTCAAGGGCAGGGAGTGAAAGAGAAAGAGAGAGAAGAAGAGAGGGGGGAGAAAAAGAAAGGGAGTGGGAGAAGGAAAGAAAGACGAAGGCAAAGGGAAAAAAGGCGTCTGGAGACGGATAGAGATAGAAAGAGAGCGTCCACGACAGGGGGAAGTGACAGCAAGGCATTTTCAGAGCCGCTCTGGAACACAAAAGGGTAATTGTTTTAGCCCAGATGTTGCTTTCGCACAACAAGCAGGATACAATGTTCCTACTGAGCTGATGAGCCCAATCAGTGAAATGATTAAAAATTGATTTTGTCCCTGTAATTACAGTATGTAAACTACTTAGCCGGGATTGCAAAGGAAGTGATTTTCTAATTACGTATATACTCTGGTGTCTAATGATTGGTTTTTTGAAGTAATGAAGAGAGGGTCCTAACGACTCCACTGTGTTCTGTTGTTGAAGGGAGAAGGCAAGAGAAGGGGAGCGTTGGGGGGGGGGAAGGTGGGGGGAGAATGAGAGAGCATCGTTAGGGCAAGACAGCAGGCTTGGATACAAAAGGGGGATGAAAATTGAATTTTTGCCAGCCAGTGCTAGCACGCTAACACGGGGGCCCTGTGTTCGTTTGCATGGGATCTGGAAGCTAAATGGAGGCTGTGACTTCTCATGGGGGTCGCCAGGCCCTAACCAGCCCCGGCAATCTGGACCCTGCAATTAAAACCTCACGGGGGTTAGAGATTCAGGACATCACACATGCACAGGAGAATTAGCACGCGTGTGGACCACAAGCACACAGAAATAAGCATATAGCTCGGCCCTTCTGCTCTGTATATATTTCACCAAGCTTTATTTAAATTAGTATGGAACTTTTCATTGAAACTGAGTCTTTAGGTTTAGAGCCCACAACTAAAATAAACTCAGAGCGATGCAGAGAAAGGGTCTGATTTTAATATACTATGATTTACATGGCTGATGTTTAGCAAAAGTCTAATTTCTACTACTGCAATACTTACAAGAAAAACAGTGTAACTTTAAAAGAAGAAATAACACATTTTCCTCTTACATATAAAAAGCTTCCATGCTGAGAGTTAAATAGAAGGCAACTTGTTTATCTTCTGTGTCTGCTTTCAGTCTTTATGCTAAGCTAACCATTTACTGGCCCCAGCATTATATTTAGCATGTGGATAATCTTGTCAAGAAATGGAATAAGCATATTTACCAAGATGTTTAACTGTCCCCTGAAGTCCTAAGTTGAAACCTTGCCCCTATCAGTACACTCAGCAACAGCCTTACCGTACAACCAGTGGCTGATGGTGACTAATCTTATCTAATCTTTGTAAACTTACAGTCAACCTCATCTCACAGAAATACGGGAAATCATCACAACCTCTTAACATCACATTACATGGCATGTAATGTTTCAAAAATACGCACCGGCATCGTGGAAACAATGTCAATGGAAAGTCAACTAGGATCCTTTGTTGTGGTGGATGCATGGATTCCCTGGTTCAATGACGTCACGCAATTGGGGATTGTTAATGTGACAACCCAATAGGTAGTGTAAAGAGTGAGAAAGCCCCTGTTGCAGGTTGGAGTGGATAGAATGATCAAACAAACACAAGACTTTCACCCAGATGGCCGGTAGTCAATGTTGACTCGTTTTATCTTAACAGCCTTTCATCCTTTACGCAGTCAGGTGACCAAATGAAATACCTGCATCCTATACACAACAAATGTAGCTATTTTAAAAGGAAACACAATCATTTTCAAAACCTTACCAAGTAGTTTTGGTGCCTAAACCCAGCCATGTCACCACCACTTAATGCAGTTGTAAAAGGTTGCGATCATTTTACGTATCTCTGTGTGATTGCATTGCTCAAGATACATGTTGCTGTGTAACTGGCATTACTGAGTCTCTTACATTGTCTTGATGATCTACTTTTACACTATGTGGTAGCATTTACTATTATTTCAAAATGGCCACCGTTCAGCAAGTTATATAGACTCTCTGACCAAAAAAATTTCAACTTGTTAAAGCTAAGCTAAGATTTCAAATTTTTGATGGCCAAATTTAAGCTTTAACACTCTCACATATGCTCACTTTAAACCGTCTTGTCAAACTGAGAGATGTAAAAATTGTCTGACAAGTAAGACACCAACCAGGTGTGCTTAACAAAATTTTATATAAAACTTATTAGCATGCTTGCTGCCTCCCTCTACGCATATTTTGGGTGAAGAGTGAATAGCAAAGAGCCTTCTGTTTTACTAAGTGTGCATATATCACAACACTAATTCAGTAAAAAAAAAACAGAATTTGGTTTAAGCTTGATTTCAAAATGATTGAACAGAATACATTTTGTCTAATAAAGTCCATTTTCACTGAGGGCGAATATCCGCGCGGATTATTCTCGCAGATAAATATAAAAGTTGATTTCATGGGTTCTTATGGAAGTTTGCACACCGGGGCGGAACTTTCGTGCAGTGAAAAAAGTTTCCGCCCAGACTTTGACCCCCGCGGAACTACACAGCCGGGCCAATGAACTTGTTTGTTTTTAGTCGCGCAGAGCCGGGAGAGTCCGAAATGCAGCCAGGCAGGACAGTATGGGAGAAAGGTTGATGAACCTCGTTTCACAGCACCACGTCATTATTGATAACAGACGGGATGATTTTATGAACAATGAATTGAAGGACAGCGCCTGGCAGGCCATTGTCCAGCTTGGTGGCTGCGGCGAGAGTGGTAAGTGCTAAAGAAAGTTAATGTTGACGCTTGTTAAACGTTAGCTTGCTGCTACTGCTACTACTCTCGTCCATGTTCACCCACACCTGTCACACTGCGCGGACTTGGAACACAACAACGCGAAATTCCGCACCGCGTCCGTACCGCGCCTGTGTGTATGGTTTAAACGCGGGAAGGGGTGCGCGAATATTCCGCAAATCCGTCCCGCATGTCCGCATCGCGGCAGTGAGAATGAACCTGCAACCCAACCTGTGCGACTGTGGGAACATGTTCAAGTTCTTCATTTAACATGTGCATAACAGTTACAGAGAAGAAGTCATTGGCAATAAAAATCTTTTAGTCTCAGGCTCCCTTCAACTATGCTCATTAAATGTAAATATGTATAAAAACGGAAGAGAGAATCACACACGTAAAAACAAAATAAACATAAAATAGTGCAAGTTAAAATAAGGAATAAAATATAACATAAATAAATATAAAATAAAGAAATATAAATTAGACAGTAACTGCACATGAATAAACTGAACGTTAACAGGAATTTAAACTGGAAGTTCCGTTTTTTACAACCTGGACCTTATTTCTGGCATTAAATACGGTTGTTTACTCACGCAGACAAGTTTGGTGTCATTTGGAGTCATTGGGAAGATATTCAGATTTGCGTGAGCCGCATACATCCATATAGTGGGAGTGATCGGGGCACCGACAATGAGGTTCTAAGTAACACATTATCTGCTGGGAAACTCGTTCATTTCACCAATATGTTTTAATGAATTGCTAGAGTTGCTTGTCATCATCATCCGGGTCATTTATACTGACCTACTAACCTCTGACCTGGATGATGTCATCAGAGGCAGACAATTCGTAAAGACAATCCTCTTTACCAATGAAACGTTCACCTTTCTGCTTCTCACTTTTTGTCACTGAGCACTATGTAATAATAAATTCACATTTTGCATAATTAGTTCCTCTGTTTTTTGTGCAGTGTGCGGGCCGCTCTACACAAGCAAAACTAAAGAAATGTAAATTCTCATAGTTCTTTACTTATCAAGCAAACAAATTCAAGGAAAATAAACAATTTGTGCATGTGTGTTGGCTATTTACTCAATTGAAAGTTGCCCCTTCGGTCCTGCAGGCTTTGGCTGGGTCTTCCAGTTTACTTTCGGGACACGAAAAAAGTCTCTACAACAGCCTGGTTGATCATAGAAGTGAAATCCTCTGTAGTTGTGAGACAGTCATTTCTGGAGACATCCAGATGTGTATCTCCTGGCCTCAAATCCCACTCAACCGTAAACAATCGTATTTAATGCCAGAAATAAGGTCCAGGTTGTAAAAAATGGAACTTCCCCTTTAATAAATGTATAATGAGAAGTGTATATATATATATATATATATATATATGTATATATATTGTGGGGGTGTAAACAGTTGTAGAACAGCAAGTGAATGTATACAAAAGTGACACTAAACTGGGAATACTGATTCTCTTTTGGCACTTTATCTTTTATTTAGATTTTACGTACTGTTTAGCAGGTGCCTCAAACTTCTGAGGGGTAAAAAGGGGACTGGAGCGCACTGGCTGATTTACCTTTAATTTTGCAAACAGACAGGGGTGGTTGTGGTTTGTTACCTTATTTGGGATGGCAGGGTGAATCCTCGCTGAGCCCTGACATCACAATGTTTTCTGTGGACTCCTCTTCAAGATCCCCAAATTACTGTGACAAGAGCTTCTGTGTCAGGAGTGCCTACACAACAGAGATGGAAGGTTGTTGTTTTTAAAAAAAAAAAGCTAGAGAAAAAAAAACCAAACTTAACATTTCTTACCATGTCTCTAGAATTAGTATCACTGTCTTACTCTTTTAATAACCTCCAAGACTTGCCTCTCAATAGAGACCAGGACCCTGTTTCCTGATAATGATTGATCTTAGAAGTTAAGAGCGTCTTGTAAGTGTTTCTACAAATGCTCTTAAATTTCTACATGCATTTCCCAAAGCGGTACTTTAGGAACGAGTGCACGTACATGCCATTAAGAGCTTCTTAACGTTGGCTGTCCGTGGTGCTGAATACACTATAAAGTAACTTAGCATATTTAACTGTCTATAGCCATGTTATATATTAAAAATGCATAGACCACAAAGTGTCAGACCCCTAGATGACACAAAAAAGTTAGATATATGGTTGTTCTGTATGAAAACAATAAACAACATTACAACAAAAACAAAAACTACATTAATTAAAACATGTAGTTTTTTGTTCCTCTGGCAGGTTCTGCAGCTAAGAGTGGTTGCCATCACACAAGATTTCTTCATTTTGCAATGCTTTTGGGAAAATGTCTAAGTTTAAGAAGGTTCATAAGATGGATTTCAATCATCTTAAAATGCTTTTCAGAAATGGGGCCCCATTTTCAGGCTGCTGCACAAAAAGTGGATGCTTGTTAAATCCACTGCATGGAAAGCATCTTTTTCCCTCTCCGTCCTCTCTTCCTTTCTCCTCTGTTACCCTCTCTTTTCCCGTCAACCACAACTTGATGAGGCGTCAAAGATGCAACCTTTGACTCTAGTTGTAAATTAAAATCAACCATCAAGTCCAGTACACAGTGTTATTGTGGCGAGGCATGGCGACAACCAAGGAGTCACTCTATCAGACAGGGAATATAGAGATAAACTTACAGGGTCGCAGAGCACATAAAGAGCACATAAATCATGCTGCACAGAATGAGTCACCGCCTCAACCATGGCTGCGCTCTCCCTTCTTCTCTGCTCTTAACATATCTAACAAAGCTCAACATATTTTCTTATCCTTATCTTCTGTCCAATATTCAATATTTAATTATGACTTTATTCATTTATTTTTTTAAAGATTTTTTTTCTGAAGAAATAAAAGGACGTGAGTTAAGCCTCTGATTATTGGGAGGGAAAGATCTGTGGTTTTTAGTTCCTTGGGAACATTAATAAGTGACAGAAAGCTAGATTAAGAATGCTGGGATGCGGCTAGGAGAAGAAAAAAAAACAAAAAACGACAAAGCTTTGAAATGCTGCCAGTATCACCAACTGCACTCTTCTGACACAGCTGATTGTAAGAGAAGCCGATAGCGCAGCCGGGGTAGGCCTTTAATAATTCATTTAGTTAGGCTATGATCTATCATTTTGTACCTTTTGACATGCGATATTGAAATTTAATATTGCATCAATACAAATGATGTATTGCCAGTCGTCAGGAGAAAGGATGTGGATTGCAAAAAGATCTTTGCAAATGTCTTTTCACTCCTCTCTCACTCTCTCTTTCCTTTGCAAAGCTTCATTGTACTTGAGTAGAAAGGCATAAGAGAAACATCTGTCTTTTTCTCCCCCTTTACTCCTGGCTTTGATATGTGTGTTTAAAAAAATGACAACTTAAAACGCTCAGGGAGAAAGTCTCCAGCTCAAACCAGAGTCAAGAGAGGCTTGGAGAGAAAAAAAAAAGCGGGGGGATGGAAGTGAGAAGCAGAGGGAACATGACAGCAGTGGCTGAGGGAGACGTCACACGTCGAGATCTTTGACATGACTCTTTAGTGCGGTGAAATCCCATAGGCGATATTCGGGCTACGATTAGAGCGTTAGGTGCTGGAAAGCAAAGGCTGCTGTTGTGGTGTCAGTCTAGCCTGGCTCCCAGACTGCTTCGTGCATGCAGTCTGCTCAGTGAGATAGGGATACACCGATAGCAACGTTGGCTGATGTCAGTCTGAAGTAGATTATACGTGTCAGAGGATTTCCTCACCACTAAATGCCACCACCAAGGGAGACAAGCCAAAAAAATTAAAAAATAAAAATCCAAATTTTGGTTTCAGACAGTTCAATACTTACTGCACCATTTTTATTGACAGTGAAAAATCATTTAATCTTTTCTGAACCATAGTAAGCAGGTAGCTAATGCAGGTAACATAAACTGTGTTGTAAAAAAGTGTTGCAAAGAGTTTTGCTAACCTGTTAAACATATTTTTTTCTTCTCGCCTTCTGCTATACATGAATCCAGGGAGGTGCCAGAAGTAAACGAGTTGCCATCACTGCAGTGGCGTCTTCATATGATATGCATGCATTTAATTGCAAGCCGTCCTAAGAAGTGTACAGATTTCTACTTTTACCTTTACTTTATATGTAACGTTTCTTTGTACAGCAGTGTCTAAAGGTTTGGAAAGAACCTGTGCACTTCTCAGTTCTATCAACAGTACTAGCAAACTTCAACTAATGTCAGCTAAGTTAACACTGCTTAGCTACTTAACAACAGTGGGCTAAGATACTGCCCAGGGGTGGCAGTGGTTGCCATGCCATTGTTCCAACAGCCCAAAATTCCAAAGCATCATTAATCCGAAAAATGGCCCAGTGGATTGAAAGCCCATTTCTTCAATAGTCATCTCAAAAACAAATGCCCATTGCTCTGTAGTACTGTTTCTCAGAAAATACGCACTCCCTGCAGTTAGTTTCAGTTTCCCACCTTTAAGCCACATATCTCTGGTGTTCTGACCAACCCCTTGAGGTGTTTCCCAGTGGTGTTTGAGTCACTGAACCCAGGTGTTTTTCCACCGACCCGTTCCTGCTTTTCCAGTGACTTTTGGTCTACAAAATATAGGTGTCTTAAGCCTAAACACGATCTTTTTCTAACTGTAACCAAGTGTTTTTTGTGCCTAAACTAACCATGCATTCACTACAGCATTGTTGGCAAATGTTTTGTATCTATGGTTGACAGAAACATAATGCAAACATTTTTTCTGGCATTTGGGTTGTCTGACTTTCGAGCAATAGCTGTTTCCAACAGGATTCTGATAGGTTGTGGAAAGAAATGGGCTCTTAATTTCAGACTAGCCAGGCTTTGGAGTTTTGGGCTGTCGGAACAATGGGTGGTCTCCCTGCGTAGTGGTCCCATAAAATAAATTAACTCAATGAACTTACTGTGGTGTTATTCTGAAATAGCAAATGGTGGTCGCTCTAACTAGGGCAGCCTAATGACCACCAACTGATGACTCTTAACCAAATGCGTCGTGACTGCACGTAGTAATGGTAGCTATTGAGAACACGAATAGATCACATAGGTGTCCGTGTAAAGGCTTTTAATTTTACTTCAATCAATTTTGAATACATTCTCAACTGTGTTTATTATCTACAGCAAGCACTTACATGAGTTACTACGAGCAGCCATGGACACATTCAGCTGAAAGTCACGTTAACACGGTCACTGGTAGAACTGAATTGCGTCAACCTCCGCCTGTCACGTGCATTTTCTGATTTCAAAATACATCTCGGTTTTCACAGGAAATGTACAATTTGCAAACAGCCTCTTTCAAAATAAATGCACCGCATTGGTACAACACCATGAATTGATATAATGCTTGTGCTTACATTTAGCCAACACATGCACGTGGTTGGGTTTAGAAAAAAAGTACAATGTTTGGCTTTACAGTCTTATGAGAAGCGAACACCGGCATCCCGAGTAAAACTCTGTGGTTCTTGGATCCATCCACCACCCCTCCCACCCTCGCCCAACTGTTGTTGTTATCCCACTGTGTTTCACCATGATGTCACTAGGCACCATTAAACAATAATGGTGAACGGTTGCGTATCATGCGGACATAAAAAGGACAGCTTTATTCGTCGGTGTCTGATGCCGAAGTCACTGACCCAGCGCTGGCATTTGACGACTTTGGAGTGAGACCAGGTTGAAACACTAGCAACTTTATGTTTAGTTGAAGTGATTTTCTTTTTTAACCATGGGAAACAGTTAATCAGCAGTTAGCCAGTAATCTGTCCATTTTATGTCAAAATTTGTCATCGGTGACCCGAGCTGTCCTGACCTGTGTTTAAAAAAAAAGGAAATGACCAGTCACTGTTAGCAGGCAGCAGCAGACACTACAACCTGCCACTTCAATCATGGCACCACCCGTAGATGACAAAACACACAAAGCACCTACCGCATTGGTCTGTACCAGTCATGGCAATGACAGTACAGTATGGTTAAGGTTTGGGGAAGAAAGTGGTTATGGTAAGTTAACTATAGTTAGGATGAGGCAATGAAAAAAACCCTGGTTCTATCAAATCCTGGAGAAAATAGATGACATGGTTAGATACCACTACAGAAGGAGTAAAATAAACTTTGGTCTCTTAACATCAAACACTACAAGTTGAAGTCTGGTGACACCAAATACTCTTGCTGTGGTTTTTTGGTATTGCCAGACTATGAAATATTACTGTTTGAAGAGGAATCTAATCCCACTTGGGCAAAAAAAAAAGAGTTGAAGTTCTGCATGCTCTAGAGCTCAACTGAACTGCTGCAGACAAGCTCGGTGTGAACGTATCCTAACACCGCTTCATCACCATCCACTGATGGCCCATGTCACATTCACTGTAAAAAAAATATGGTCTGTGATGGGCCTGATGATTACAGATGACGGTGCTGCTGATGATGATAGTGATGCTGACAGTGACAATAATGATTATGACAGTATAGAAGGTGGCCATTACAGTGATTGTTGGAATCATAGTGAATTATTACATATTCAGCTGAGATACACCTAACCTTTACAGCTCTGACGCGTTTCCTCTGCATGTGCAAATATATTTCAACAGACAGATCAAAATGAGCGTGTGTGAGATGTGTTTTTGGCGTAGACAGCAAAATCTTTTCACGTGACTCTGGGTGAATCAGAGACGTTGACCTGTTATTATGTGTGTTTGTGCAAACCCGTGTCACTCTTGTTCCAGAGAACTGATGAGTGTGTGCAGCTGTGTCATTAACACCACGTTTGTCTCTGTATATTTGCATTTTTACCACTGATATACGGATGTCAATTAAACAGGGGAAGGGAAAACAGTTTAGGTGACGATCCCTGCATGCATTTGTCGGCTATTTATAACAGCTCCCTCTCTGATTTCCTCATGGCCTGCTCCTCGAAAACAACACTCGACTCTATTTCCGGTGAGGTTGTCTGTTTCACGGGTAGCGATGTCTTTCCTGATTGCATTAAAGAAATTACATTCTTTAAAAATCTGTAGTGTAAACACGGCTCATTCTTGCAAATATCGGCATGGCTCCCAGGAACATTGACCTTTAGCTGTGCCCTGACACTGCTCTGAACATCTAGGAAGTCTGCCATGCTTGTAGGTGTCTGGATATGTTAACAGTGGGGAAGAAAGACACAGTGAGAGAGAGAATTAGGTGCAGTTGGGAGGTGCCTTGGGTTGCACAGGGTCGTGGTGTGCCTCCCTGCTCTCTGCCTTATGTCAAGGCTTTATTATTTCACCTGCCAAGGTCCTGACCTCCTGCGCCCAGGATCTGCCTTCCTCGCCCTTTACAGAAAACAGATTTTGATACAGCCTGTTGAAAACCTGTATGAATGCAAGACACCCCAAAAATTGGAACATCGCCGACAGTTGCTTTGTGCAGCGTAGTGTTGAAAGGATTAATTGAATGGTCGACCAGAGATAATTGATTCATTGTTTTAAGTCATCCATCCACAAAAAACTCCAAGCATTTCCTCCCTATTGTTTTAAATTGAATGTCTTTGGTGGTTGAACAAAACTAGCAATTTGAATGCAAGGCAGGTTATTTATTATTTGTATACATCTTTTCAAGACATAACTTAAATAAATACATTAGTATTTTAAAACACAAGAACAACTAAATCTATCTAAATCTATTAAAATGAATAAAGTAAAAAAACTGAAAATGAAAAACCAAAAAACATCCCCATGGAAATTAAAATTTGCACCAGGATGGAATCAATGGAAAACTTTACTGATGTCACTCTGAAAGAGGTTCCAAATATAATACGACTCCCCAATAACCCACAGTATTTGACTCTGTCAAGTTTTCGGATTATTTGTAGTTGCTTTTGGCTGCTTTCTTAGTTGTTCTTCAAGTCTTTGCTTGGTTGCAAACTCTTTCTTTCTTTCTTTCTTTCTTTCTTTCTTTCCTTCCTTTATTCCTTTCTTCCTTTCCTCCTCTTGCCTCAGGGGTGCATTCGGCAGGTCAACACCTCAGCGGGTGGGTCGTTGTGGGCCAGGTGACCTTTGTCTGTCATTGTTTTGCTCCTCACACCTCACCCAGGGAGAAGGGGAAGGAGCTTAGTGCCTTACACCTGCCACTGGCTTTACTGTCACAGCACTGGGGTGCGTTTGATTTTGGTGTGCCAAGGACAGTAGAGAAGGTCCCAAATGATTTGTATACATAGCCAACAGTTAGCAGAGTGGGTGCGTAACACTGTGAATACAGTGGATTGAACCTCTGATGGCCCTCGCATTAGTGTCTGCTCTGAGCTACACTCAACCAGGAGGACCAAAACAGGCAGCTGCTATGTAGATAACCATAACGAAAGCGATGTTGGATTCCAAATGCGATTTGCGTTCCTGCGTGCGAGATAAATCAAGCGTACCTCGAGTGAATAAGGGGACGGAGATGAAATGAAATACCCAAATGCTGCCTCCACTGGGGCCTGATTGAGTTCAGGTGGCTGGAAAGTGTCTCACCCAGGGCTAGTTGTCAGTGAAGGATCTGCTGTCTTCTCATCTCTTTGTGCTGCAGGGCTAACTGGTGAACATCGGGTGTGTTGCTTTGACGGATGTTTGTGTGCCTCCTGTGTTGCGGGGGGACGGGCCGTTGACACACTTCATATTTCAAAGGCAAGGTCTGAGGAAGAAATGAAGATTGATGCGGAAAAATGGCGCGGCAACTCATCGCCCATTCGATACATATATTATCATTTACACATACGTGACACCTTTGTGCATGTCTGTATATCTATATATACATATGCATGGGCATGATCCAAGGCGCCACACATATTCACGTAAGGAAGGGGGGGGGGGGGGGTTTCCTCTGTTATTAGAACCATGTGATATAATTGCATTTGATCTCCAAATAAACAGGGAATCAGTCCATCTCCTTGGTGGAGATGGCAGATGTGATGGACGACCGCATTAGCGGCGAGGACAACATTAGATTTGCTCAAAATTATTGATCTTTTGTTTGTGAGCCAAGTCGGCGATAAATAACAGTGCATGGGAGATGTGACTCATTATCACCGTGCCAAAAGCCCGACAGACCTCTGTCAAAACACACTCTCCTTCCCCCCTCTCTTCCTCCTTCCTTTCATCTCCGTCACTACAAACCAATTTAATCTGTTTTTAATCCTTCCCTCTTTTCTGTCGCCGGCGCCTTTAATGCGAGGCCTCACTGTCACTATCTGATTCCCTTAAAATTTTAATCCTGCACTGATAACCCTGTATTATTACATATTACGCACTCACAGGCGGCAGGACACTCACACATACGTACACATATACACATGCAAATATGTACACACAGCGTTTAGTGGCTCTTTCAGTGTTTTTATTCCTTTTTACCTTCTTAGTGAAGAAAAAATCCTTTTATCACACAATGGGTAATTTATATCCATTACCAGCGTTTTCAATCCTTTTCAGCGCGGCTGTCACTGCCTTTGGCACACTCGTGATTAATGTGATCTAATAATAGTCTGCCATTATATTTCCTTTAGTAAAACATGTACCAACATCCTATTCAGCTCCACGAAATTCATTGCCCCTTAAAATATTTTTCCCCTTTTCGTTTGAAAGACAAGATTGCTATTTTTTTTCTCCATCTCGTTGCCTCCCAGGAGGTGATTATTTGTTGGGGGGGTAGGTGGGAGGGGGTTGGGGGGTGGGGGGGGGGGGTTAGTGATGGCACTTCCCCTATTTTCAGACACTTATGAGAATGATGAGAGGTGCCATGATTCAAGGTGGTTTGTGCGGATGCATTTGTGTGTGTGGAGGTTGGTGTAAGTGTGTGGTCCTCACACTGGTGGCGTTAACGTGGTGTGTGTGGCTGTATTGTGGACAGACAGAGTGTAGAGGCTTCAGTTCAGCAAGATATTAGAAAAAGTATGGAGCTGACGAAGCCTACTTGCATTTTATTTTCACATTGTTTTGTAAAATGTAATTCTTTCTCTTTTAATTAAATAAGTTGTCTTTATGAAAAATGCATACATTTTAACCCTTTGAACCCTGCAGCAGATATGGTCTGCCAGTGCCGACATCGGTATTTTTGCTTCTTGTAATGTCATTTCTCGGAGAATCTTCAAATGCTTCATATCCCTAAAATCTGTATAACCTAAGCTTAAGGTTCTGCAAGTCAATAAACTATAATAATTGGTATTGAAATTATGTCACAAAAATATTTTATTCATCGGATTTTACAAAATTTTATTTGATAACATTTATTGACAACTGGATTGAACTCTGCAATAGAAATAATCTGCCAGCGCTGACTTTGTTTTTTTTTCTAATCATGATGTCACTTTTCAGAGAATTTTCAAATGCTTCATATTCCTAAAATCCGTACAAGCTAGGCTTAAACTTTTGTAAGTCAGTAAACCATAAACATTGATGAAAGATGAAATTGTATGGTTTGTTTTTTTTCCAAATCAGATTTTACAAGATTTTAATTGGTAACATTTACTGACAGCTGGATTTAGCTATAAAATTAACTTTGAATAATTTTTGAAGACAAATCTGTTTAACTACCCTCTGACCACAAATACGTTCATTTTCTCTTTTGTCTTTTTTTTTTTTTTCCTTTTTCTTTGAGCAGGTAGTTTGGAATAGATGATGGAGAGGAAAGATGCTCCCCATGGAATGTGCATAGGATTAGGTGTGTGTGTGTATGTGTGTGTCTGTGTGTGTGTTGTCGGGGAGGTGGCCCAGCAGTGGGCTCTGTTCCCTCCCAGCCGGACAGCCTGAGCCAGTCTGCCACTCATGGGGCACGTTTCAGACGGGGCGGTGCCAACGCTCACACACACACACACATGCATGTATGAAGTTGTGTGCACACACACACAGTCCTGGCTCCCTCTCACAAAGAGGGTTAACCCTTACTGGGTTCTTAGACTTGTATCCAGGATGAACAGGTGGTCCCACAAAACATGGGCATCCATTTCCTCATGACTTATCCCAGTGTGTGTGTGTGTGTGTGTGTGTGGAGGGAGGGTTAGACAGAGACATGGGGGGGGGGGGGGGGGGCACACATGACTGTGTAGCTTTAGGACACCTTTTGTATGTGTGTTGGTTTTGTTTGGTACCAGGGTGGCTGGTGTACAGAGCAGCTTGCAGAGGGTCCCGCCGCTGTGTGAAATTGACATCAGATGGCCGTCATGACAAGAACAATATTACATCCAGCTTCCATTAAGCGAGGGACAGCTAATATATGTGTGCCGTGTGAACATTTGTTTGTGTGTTCATCGACACCTGACCCCAGAGTCCGACCGCACCAAACACAGCTGTCAACACTTTACATCTAGGTTTTTTTCCCCCCTCTGTCCCTCTCTTGCTTTTTTCCCCTAATTTCTCTTCTCTTGAATCCCTCCACCCAGGATCCCTCCATTAAAGATAACTTGTATTGAGCCACATCTAATTCCCTTCAATCCGCCTCCCCCCTCTGTCTCAAGTGATCCCTTCCCAGCAGAGAAAATCGAAGGTAAACCACTTCTAAGGCAAAAACGGTGCGCTCCACTTTGGATGTTTTAAATATCACCCTCTGACGAAATACGGGATGCAGGGTTGTGTTGGCTGCTTTGGTAAAACACATCAAAATCACGAAGTTGCACGTTTATCACCTGACCGCTGCGATAAGTTCCACTCAGCATCTGGTTGTTACAACACATAGCTGAGACCCTCTCTGCCTTTGATAACTGTAGTCTTTCATGTTGGAGGGAAAAAAAAACACTCTGCCTTATTCCACTTTATTTGTTCTTTTGTGATGTTTCTGTGGCTCAGCCCCTCCGAACCCCAGACACATGTGAAATAGACGTTTTGGAAAATATGAGTAAGTAAGCAAAGAGAAAGAGAGAAAGGCAGAGAGCAGAATGGAGCTGAGGAGATAAACATAAACAGTGCCGAGAGAAAGAAGGTTTCTCTCTGAGTCAGCGGGTTTTACTAAAGTCTGATTAAACGAGGTGGGAAACCGGTTGGGGTAGTAAATAACAGAGGTGTCAAAATGTTGCTTAATGACCTGGATATCTATTGCATGGAATATGTGACTGCAGATCTATGCAGGAGCTGTTTTTTTTTTTTTTCTTTAATACCTTAATATGCAGTGGGAGTTCAGATGTTTAAAACAACTTGAGCTGAGAGTGGAAAGCAGGTTTGCTTTACATGCCTCCCCGATAGAAGACTTAGACTTTGGTAGCACTTACCTTTATCATTATGTCTATTCTGAATTAATGTACAGTACACAATACAGTAATGATAATTATTATCATTATTTTTTAAGCCTGAACTTACAGCCAAGAGAGCATTTATGAAAACCTTTAACAGAAATGTTGATTCAAGACCCATCAGCACTCACTGGATATTAGAGGAATACTTCACCCCCTAAATAATCATTTGTATCAATTACTCACCCATTGTTACACTGAATTTGTAAAGAAAACTTTATTTTCTCGCATGTCTCCACTGTAAACGAAGAATCCAAAAACAGAGGTCATAGGAGACCATGTTAAACAAAAACAAGAGTGTATCAAAACATCAGTTTACAAACTTTCGCACAACTTGGCAGTAAAATAGAAGTCGCATTTATCCAGTTGTACGCTCAGTATCAGAACCTGATACGAATCTGAACTAACCCTTTAAATGAGGTGGTTCCCACCTGGTTCAGCCACGGGGTCCAGATTTCTCCTCAGCCATTTACTCAAGGTCCAAACAGTTGAATATATCAGGGCTTGATGCTTACTTTTTTCCCAAGGAGCACATGTGCTCCTAAGTTGAAAAAATAAGGAGCGCACAAAGAACTTTAGGGGCACAATGTAAATTGATCAAATAATGTGTTTTCCGCAATAAACGTGATGCAGATAGACATTTACAAGTAAAATTATTTAATGAATTTATATACAAAATGTACAGAAAGGTCAAATCATCAAGTTTTGAAAAAGTATGGCAATTTAATTTTGTCTTTAATGTTATTATCTTATATTTATTATCTTTGCAATATAATTATCTTATGTAATGGTATTACTATCCTAAAACATTCTCCAGGTCCTCTGAAACTCTGCAGGACTTATTTCTACCCTGCCTAGCAGCGGTACCGTGGCGAACGGTCTCTAACTGCGGGGCGAATGGAGCAGGCTTGCCTGGAGGTCCGCCGCTTTTCCTGGTCCCTCTCGGAGGAGGTCCTGACTAGTTTTACGCCTTGGGAGAACCATTCCTTGGCGCTTATTGGCTTATTCATACTTCAAAAACAGCATCAATAAGTGATTAACATGGGGGGGATTGAAATAAAATAAAAAAAATAGAATAAAAATCAACCTGCCACCCTCCTCCCCTGACAGTCCCTCCATAAGTTAAGAACAGTCCCTAAAGTGCGGTGAGGTTTGTGGGCCGTTACCTGCTACAAAGAGAGAAATGTGAATGGCTCGTTTCTCCTCTGACACGTCACATACCTGTGTGCCGCCACGGCTCGGTTGTCCAGGTACTACTGGACAGTCATGACACCAAGGAAAGAGGAAATTACTGCACCTGGAGTCGGACTTCTCTATCGCCGGTAAGCCGTTATCTTGTGCCGCAGAGCACTATGTGCCTCCGCCGTATTCCTGTCTGTGAT
Organism: Epinephelus awoara; assembly: GCA_035609425.1. NCBI lineage: Eukaryota > Metazoa > Chordata > Actinopteri > Perciformes > Serranidae > Epinephelus > Epinephelus awoara. The sequence goes on along the minus strand of CM069294.1, from coordinate 41,330,899 downwards.
CCCCGTTTAACCCACAACCGCCAGGATTCGCCTTTCCTTTTTTGCGCCCGGTTGAAACGTGATTGTGGAAATGAGCGGTAGTCTAGGAAACTGGTGAGTTTTGTTTGTTTTTTTTGTTTTGCGCCCTGGGCGGTCGCCCACATTGCCCATAGCAAAAACCGTCCCTGATCCCTCTTCTCCACCATACTTTGACTTATTCCCACCCAGCCGACAGTGGGACTTATATTCATTGTGCTGACAGTGGCTTGGAAAACCGCCCATAACCGTGTCACAAGGGGAAGAGGGAAGGCGGCTGGAGTTCCTCCAACATTTGCGGTTAGATTATCATATTTTTTTATTGACAAAAATATAGGCTGCTTCAGCTGATTTTTTTTATGTGCACTGTATTTTTTACAGTTTGCACACATTTAGTCGCAAACGCGAGTGAAACGCTCACACTGTCGAGCCCTGTATGTTCAACGTCATACTTGCATTTGGCCATGTCGCTGAGCTAGTTTACTGTTGCTGTCACTTAGCTGTCCATTAGTTGTGCACTCTACCGCAGGAGACCGCATTTGAAAATAAAAGCTCTGTGCGAAAAATTCACTGTACTTCAAAATAAAGTGTGTTTTTTACAAACTGGACATGTTTGCAAGTCTCTTGGAGTCCATTTTGAAAAGACCCGCAACCCACCAGTTGGGAAACTTTGGTTTAAAACAGTCACATAATAACACAAATAAACTCATTGACTGAGGCAGTGGTAGACCAGCAGCTTCTGTGTTCAGCAAGGTAAAATTATTGTTTTTGTCAATGGACTCTGGCTTTGAAGAGAGCATAGATAAGTCTCACTCTCAGTCCAGTTCCCTGTCAGAAAAAGCTGCTGAGTACTGAGCATACAACTGGATAAGTGAGACTTGAATCACACTGCATGACTTGTGTGAGAGTTTTTAAATGCATGTGTTTGATATAGTTTCACTATAGTTTCACAGTACAGACCGCTTGTATTCCAATTCTTCAAGAATTTTCCCAGTTTTTGGATTCTTCATTCACTTTGGAGGCATGCGAGAAAACAAAGTTTTCTTTACAAATTCAACACAGCACTGGGCGAGTGATATGAAAAATGGTCATTTTGTGGTTGAAGTATTCCTTATCCTGTGGGTGCAAAATACTCTGCTTCTCCATTTGTCATTTATTGCTATTAGCTTGATTATTTATGATTTTCACAAGTTAAAACCAATGAATTTGGGGCTGATTGTCACAGAAAAAGTTCGAAAGTCAGGTATATTTGAGAAAAAGATTGACACATTGCTCTTTCCTTTTTAAAGGGCCATGTTGACAAAAAGGAAATTATGTAGAGTCAGCAGACTTTTCCATTTTATACTGAACATTATTAATAATTAAACAATTTAGATAATAGCATCCTGATGTTTTTAAAATACTGCTGACACATACAAACTGAGAAAGCTAAAAAATAAAAGAAGGAAAAAGTTAAAGAAATTTTAAAGGAGCAGGATGAAGAAAAGTTGGTGGATGATGATGAGGATGAGGGGGACAAGCAGAGAGTTGGAGGTAATTGCAACGCAGTCAGCAGTGCAGCAGTCGATGCACCTTCCCCACCTCTTTCCAGGGGGGGAAGCCCTTTCTCGAGGAGGGGATGCTCGAAGCAAAGAGATGAGGGGGAGGGAGGGAGGGATGGAGGGGGGGGGAGCAGTGGTGGCGGTGAACTCAGCACTTTCCTTATCTCCCCTCTCTCTCTCTCTCTCTCTCTCTCTCTCTCTCTCTCTCTCTCTCTCTCTCTCTCCCCCAGGGCTCCCTGATCAGTGCCGACCAGAAGCGGAGCTGAAGCTGAGGCTGGCTTAACAGGGCTAAGCACACTGTGACGCTGTCCAAGAAACTACCCCCACCCACTGTCTGAGGTGACTCAGGGCTTTCGGGGAAGAGGGAAATGGGTGGGGTGAGGGGGGTGGGGTAAGGGAAAGGAGACTCCGGGTGGAGTGGAAGGTAGAAGGAATAATAACTGTGGACCCTTTTTGGTTTTCGGGTTTTATTAGTGAGAGTAGTCTTGCATCAATGGGCGAAACTGAAGTGGAAGAGGAAGGAAGCAAGGAAGAATGAGGGATAGCAAAAGACAAAGCTAGGAGAAGTTTCTGGTGTGCACGTGCAGCAGGTTACAGCTATCCCCACTATGATGCAATCTGTATGGGGTGATGATGACGATCGCTGTGGTGATGAGGATGATCGTGATAATGACACACACACACACACACACACACACACACACACACACACACACACACACACACACACACACACACACACGGCAGTTGGCTGCACATCCCTTGTACGTGGATGTACAGAGGAGCTGCATGGCCATATCAACAGATAATTCCTATTAATCCCATCAGTTATCCGTTGTAGTACGGTTACACTGTCTGTCTTATTAACGTCCAAGCTGGCTGTCTCCCTTTTGTCATTCTTCTCTCCAGTGCCCAGGCCAGAAGTATGTGTAGGGCACACTAGCAGGGCCTAGGTTATGTAATACAGGTATGCATGTGTGTGACTTGACCAGCGTTTGAGGGGTTCAGATGCAGGGAGGAGAGTGCAAAAAATTGCAACTGACACTCAGGAAAGGGTGAGGAGAAGTTGTCTGTCTTACGGAGCGGAGTGGAAACCCTGCAGGCCTGTGTGACCCAGGCACGCTCTGGCATGCTCCAAGGATGCGAGGTTAGTTCACCTAGCATCTATTTCTTGTCCAGCTGTGGAAATGCCTTTGCCGTCATATCAGGAATATCTAGCCAAGGTGTGGATGAACATGTAGCATTCATCTGTTAATAGCAGGGCTCAATACGTGTAGCCATGGTAGTGATTTATTTCAGTTGATATTAAAGTGGGGATTGACTGTAGTGCTGGTTTGGCATATTAATGTAGTAGGATGACAGAGTTAGTGAACTCTTCTCCCCTCACAGCACCTTCTCTCATCCTTTCCTTTGCCAAATTTGGACGCTGACACTAAATGGATCTGCCATATTTCAGATATGAGTGGGAGGATATATATATACTGTATATATGTCTGTGTGTTAGTGTGTGTGTGTGCAGCTGTGTGTGGTTGTAAAGTGAGGCATTATGGCAAAAAAAAAAAAAAAAGCCTGAATAATTTAGCACTCACATTATTTTCTAATGCCATTCTTTAGAATCTGACTGTGTCACTCTAACAAATGCATGTGTCGGAAAGTTCAGGGGATTTTGTAGGGCGCCTGTGAACAGTGAGTGATGGCAACCAGCCGACTCTCAGCTCCCTCTTGTCTACCAACAGCTCCATGTGAGCCCTGTGCACCATATTCCCTTCTCAGAACTAACGCCGTGGCGAATCGAAACAAAAAGGCCACATATTTTATTTATGTGTCAAAAGTGCGGTGAAAGGAGGGCAGGAAGGAGGGAGCGGGGCGTATCACTCTATCCGTCGGTTGATATCATTCCATCCATGCGGATCAATTCTCCCAGACAGAGGGAGATGAGAAAGGAGCGAGCATGAGAAGGAGGGAGGGAGGGAAGGAAGGAGAGCTGAAATGGTGGTCGTATTGATTTGTCAAAGAAATACAGCGTTGAGTGTTTTGCTTAAACGTCCACATAAACCTGAGCTGTCAGAGGTGGGCGGGCGTATACTGACATTTGGCCACACCGACATAGATTGTGGATTTTCTGCTTGGCTTAGCTGTACACAGTGTTACCCATCAACTTCATGTGGAAGCAGGCAAAGTGGCCCCTGCTTGCTCAAAGCTGTGCTTTGTGGTATACTGTGCATCCAAAATACCAATCCTCCACCAAAAACTCTCTTAATTACCCACATTGGCCAATTACTTTAAACCTTTTACACTTTTGTGACAAAACAGTCTTAACTCAGAGTCAACCAACTAGATTTCTGGAGCTTTCAATTCCATCTCTCAGTATTACTCTGCAGATTTTGCTTCGACATGGCCTGCGGATTGTACATCTCAGTTTCTCTTTTATGACATCATACTAAGAGCCTATATCACTGTCAAAGTTGTACATTTGAAGAAGTATTTCACTGACAAGATTTCATAAAATTTGGACTGTCTATGTAAACGCTTTTGAAATGAATGCTACATGAACCAAGGAAACAGAAAAAAAGTAGCATTCACATCTGAGGTGAAAAATGGGCAACACAGTAACAGTGCTGCCTTGTTTTACAGTTGGATCAGAGTTTGGTCTGAGTTTGAGAGAAAGAGAGGGGGTGTGTCTCTTGTCCTTCATGGTGGCATGAGTGGTGGGCAATACTAAAATGGGGAAGTACAGCCTGTGGTTAGAGCATCAGCCCAAGAGCCGGTGAAACTCTGCCGGATGACGTGTTTTGTGTCACCTGGTGGAGTTTCACTGGGAGGGGAGCATGGAGACCTATAGGCACCGGTAAGAGGGGAGTGAAGTTTACCACAGTTCATTTACATGTTACCCATAACTTTATGATATAAACTTGGTTGAAAATCAGTGAAGTATTCCTTTAATGTATCGACTAAAATAACCCAATTTCGAGTTGTGTCAAAACTTCTCCAGTCAAATGATATCTGCTTTTGATCCTTTTTGTATTCAGGCTTAGTCAAAATGACCATTTGTATGGTTTTGCTCACAGCCAATTACTGAAAGCATTCTTCAATTTAATATGACATGTGATTGGCCTACTACCGCAGGAGCTACAACTTATACAATCTGTGGTGTGGTGAAGTTGAGTGCGGTGTATTTGTGTGCTGAGATGCCACCACCACACGCTTTTAGTTTCTGGTGGCATTTTATGCAACTGAATGGTTCCAATCCCTTAATGGGCATTGAATTAATTAGAAAAAAATACTCTATGGGCATCACTTTAAGGGTACTGATATTGGAACTGGTATTTTCATTTCTTAAACAATACCCAGCCCTAATGACTGTAGAGAGGTGTGGAGCACTGATGTTCCAGGGGTTTCAGGTGTCCATTTTTAACAGGTAAGTTCACTGGTAGGCCAAGAAACATGCTGCATGCCCATAACCCCTACCTGTCTCAGACACTTTATACGCTTCACACGAAGCCTGATTTTTCCCAAACTGATAATCAAACTTGACAACAACCTAAATCCTATATTCCTACAAGATCCAGGCCATACTCATGATAACTCCCCCCTCTATACAAAATCTGTTCTTTGGACATGGTCATACATCTGCAGCTGCTTAGACTAATCACATTCCTAAATTGTGAATAACTACAGCAACCTTGGTAAGAGTGGAAAGAAAAACACTACAACATTTTGTTAAGATATAACCTCAATTAAGACCACCCACGCAAATTTAGCTGACTGTGGCGAAACTCCCACATCTAGAAAAGACTAAGACAGCAAGTTGGTGCTTAATTGGTTCAAGGAATCTGCCAGTGATCCTGTCATGTTTATCCACCCTAAAAAAATGTAGTCAGTCCCATATTTGACCATGGAGGAATAGAGAAAATCCCTCTTCCATTCTGTGACTACATACCTGGCACAAGGACAAGAGTGGAGGGGGGGCAATGAAATTAAAGAGCAGTTAAAGAAAACTGGAGAAAAGAGCAGAGAGTGTGCACAGGGCCATAAAAGGGATAGTTTAACCATTGATCGAGAGCAGTGGTGGAAATGGCAGCTGTAAATCAATTTTATCTTGGAGCAGCTAAAGAGTGTTTTCTAATGAGGTTAATGCCACATAATGGCTAAATTCTTCTGCTTAAAAGATGCCCTCAAGGTGGTGGCGAGAGATAGATGTCGCCACGGAAAGCTTAACACCTCACCATTCAACACCAAGCAGACGGATGCCTTCTTCTTTCAGGGAGATTGTATCTTAAATGATGTTAAAGCTTTATTCGTTAGAGGGTTTCAGGGGGTCATTATATCATTCAGAACACCTTTGTCTAGACAGCTTGTTTTATCGATGGGCGGATAAATCTGTGGCTCAGATTGGGCATTTTGTAAATTATTAAGTCTGTGTTGTCCACTTCAGTTATGATGAGTTCCTCCCTGACCACAACTACAGCAAACAAAACAAAACAAAAAGTCTGCACTATTTCCACATTTTCAAAAAACCTGTATCAATCAAATTTAAATCGGTATGGTTGTTTTGTGGAATACCGCTTGTCATCTCAGTGCTTGGCAGCAGGAAGGCTAGCATGTCAAACTGGAACGGGCTGGGTACTGCCACTGAAAAGACAAACTGACCCAGCACTAATAGATTATGAATCAAGTTGACCTCTGGCAAATAGTAGTGTTTATGAAATCCTTTATGTTATGGGAAATGAGGCCTGAGTAAGAGAGCAATGACAAACAAAACAAAACACCCCCCCCCCGCACTCACACACACACACACACACACACACACACACACACACACACACACACACACACACACACACACACACACACACACAGGGTTTTCCTATAAACCCATGTTCATCCACACAATCATGTAACATGCACTAGAGTTTGTACAGGTCAATAAAGGTCTTTCTTTTTAGGTTTCTTGCAAATATTTTCATCCATACATCTTTTTTTCAAAGTTTATCCAATTAAGTCATGATGGCAACAGGCTAAGCAAAGTAGTTCTTCTGTCCTTCTTCCTAGAACCATCATTTGGATCTTGTTGGGGGAACCTGCAGCATTCCCAGGCCAGGACATGTAGTCTCTCAAGTGTGTTTTTGGTCTGCCTTGGCGTCTCTTCCTATTTGAATGTACTGGGAATGATTCCACAAGGAGCCGGCCAGGAGACAACCTCATTAGATACCCGATGCAATCTAACTGATTCTTTCTGAAGCTCCTGAATTGTGACCTTTCTAGCCCAGTGAACTTAACAGACCTACACTCAATGGTGGATGAAGTACCTGAAAGTCATACTTGAGTAAAAGTAATGATATGTTACCAGAGAAGGACTTTAGTAGAAGTTAAAGTTAGCTATTAGAATATTTCGTGAGTAAAAGTCTTTATGTTTCTGATAGTTACTGTACTTAAGTATCAAAAGTAATTTATGATATCAAAAATACTTAAGCTTTGAAAGTAAAAGTACAAGTAAATGCTGTTAAGCGATGAGAATTTAGAGAATTATGAATTGTATTTCTTTGTAACATGCACACAACCTTAAAAATGGTGCTGACAGTACACTTGAAGAAAAATCTTGTTTTTTTCACAACTTAAAGGATTTAAATAACAAAGTCCAGTTTTTCCTCTCTCTTCTACTCCTTCATTCATCCAGTTCTCCATCCTCCCCCATTTCTTCTTCCCTTTCTCCCCTATTTTGTAGTAATAAAGATGCTTAGGAGAAATGTATTGGAGTAAAAGTGTACCTTTAATTAAGGCAATGAAGGGGAGTGGAAGTGAAAGTTAGCAGAAATGTAAAAACTCAAGTAAAGCACAGATACCCCCCCCAAAAAACTCAGGTACTGTAACTACTCTAAATTATTACTTTGTTACATTACAACACTGCCTACACTCTGCTAATACTAGACTTTAAATTGACTTTTTTCATAGTGAACATTGTCAAGTATTTAGTTTATTAAGTCTACCCTGCAGGTGTAATCTTACAAGAATAAAAGGAACCTCTGAAACGTCCTTTGGACTATGGGACTTTTCATCAAAGTGTCACATGAAATAAATTTAGTTTAAATGGTTTAAAATTTGGTATATCAATTTTACAAAATTGTGTAATGACAGAGTTTAAAAAAAAAAAAATAGACAAGAAAACCCACAGCGGACCCAAGATTGAAGTACCACTTTGGTAAAGACACACAAGAAACATTGTGTTTGGATGAACAGACACAAATATACTGGGCTTCAGTGAGTGCATACCAGCTTGAACAGTTGACAGTTGTGGAATTAAATGGGTGGGTGAGTTTTCGAAAGGCCAAGAACGTTGGTTCCAAACCGGAGCTTGTCCAGAGGTAATTGCAGTGTGCACAACACAAACATAATACATGCAAACATCAGCTACTGTAGTTTGTGTCAGCCAGTATCTTCATTTTTTTAACACTTTTGTCTCCTCAATGTGCTCCTCTTGCTGAGTTGGGATGGGGAGAAGTGTGCAGAAGGAGGAAGCTTTGAGAGTCAACAACTGGTGCAACCACAAATGATACGTGCAGGGATTCCCAAAGCATCCGGTATCAAGACTAATCACGAGCTAGCTAGCTAACATGTCAGCAGACGCAGACGTGTTGAAATATTACATTACACAAATTACATTAGATAGTAATGGAAGCTTAAGGAATCCTCTTTGTCTTTGGTGAGAGTGATCCGAGGAGCCTGCGAGCTGTAAACTAGACTCCACCATAAGGCTGTTGATGGAAAGCAGCCCATAGTCAGACATGGGATGTGGAGACACTGTGGGTGCATTGCATTATGGGAGAGGCTTGGAGGACTCAGGTGATATCAGACAGGCTTTTCCAGTACTACGGAATTCTGAATTATATGCATTGCATCGGTGGTGGATGTAGCACTGATGCATGCTATTTAAAACTTGAATTAGTCCAACACTGGCCACATATATCGATCCAACCATATTGTACTCGTACTCGTTAGCTACAACGCTAGAATGGCAAATCATTAAAACAGATGGATAATATGCAGACAGACATTTAAAATAATGTGATCATATAACACAGTGCCTTCAAACTACTCTGATGTATGTGTGTGTGTGTGTGTGTGTGTGTGTGTGTGTGTGTGTGCGCGTGTGTACAAAAAAAATGAGTACAACCAGCGTGCGGCATGAAACTTAAGGAAAGTTCATCTCCACAGACCTCTAGCATTGATCACTGGGGCCCTAAAGCTATTATCATGATCTAATTAGGTTTAACATAAGTCTGTGTCACGGCCCGGTGCAAGGCTGCCTTGTCCCCAATTCCACACTTTCACAGCATCCCTATTTAAAAATAGCACACATGTGCCACACATACATGCAGTGAATACTAATACTTTTTTTTTTCCAGAAACACTGAGATCTGCTTTAATGTCAGACTGAGGTCTAAGCAGGGTGAAATGATGTAATTCACGAAGCAATGAACAAACGTGGGGTAATCTCACACGTTTGCCCTCTCATGTAGATGCCTGCTGTGGCTCTGACAATCCAGCAAACAGCAATTGGCATAAATTGTGTAAAAATAAAATACAAGTCCTAGCTTTGAAATAATAATTTGGAAGAATTTTGTCTTCCAAGACATGCATAGCTGTTACTCCAACAACTAAGCTTTGGTAAGCTTTCTTTGGAAACAGATATTATTTGAATCAGCAAGTATTTAAAAATCGTACCTGTTGGGAGGATTGGAAATGCTGTTGTTGTGCTTTTTATAATATAATGTAATATCTAATCTATTTTCTGTTGTGTGTCATGATTCTCAAAATGATTCTCTAAACTTACCTCAGAGCTTGAACCCATTTTCATTTATTTCTACCTTAGATATGTACATGTATATTGTCTGAATCAGTAGTGGAGTAGCCATAGTGATATTTATTTTAAAAAAAGTATAACTTTACTCTTTTTTTGTTACGTAATTTGTCTTCTATTGTGACAGTGACTAATGTCTTACAGTTGTGATGAAACTATTCTGGTAAGCAAATGAGCCCTTTCTAAGTCCTGCCCCTTTTTGCTCTGTGCTCCAATAACAGTTGAGCAAGCTTTGTAACTGGCAGAACCTTGGCCAACTTTCCGTTTCCTGTTCACATGGAGATGTGGCAAGGTTACTGTCACCATCCTCATGAGCGCATGGCATTATAGACTATGTAGTCATAGCTCAAGTTAGTTAATGTCAGTAAAATTATAACTAACTAGTTAGCTAATGTATAGTGACATCAAGACGAGCTAGCCTAATATCAGATCACCAACATCATCCATGTTTGCTTACTCCTTATTTCCTTATTTTCCTTAAATTTGGAAAAGTTAGTGAAATACACTCAGGTTCAGTGGCTTAAATGGCGCTGGGAAACTGTGATCTGCCGCTAAAAACACACAAGTTCAGTGCCACAAACACTGGTGGAAACATCGCAAATGGTTTCCAAAAGACAACCAGCTTTGTTGGTTTTTTAACAGTGGTCTGCAGCTTGGTAGGCATATCGCCAAGGTAAAACGCCATCCACCGTACCCTCCACCCCTCCCAATAACAAAGACAGCTTATAATGACACCAACATTTTCTTCTGTTGACTGGGCTGACACTGTAGTCCTTGTTGTCTGCTACTTGAAGCTATATTGCTTGATGCCCAGAAACTATATAATGAACACTGCAGCGCCCGGGTAAGCGGAACTGGCATTGCCATGTTTCTTTTTCTGACTTAGCAACAGAAACTAAAGGGGTTAGGACTTGGGATCGGTCAATTCTCTTCCACTCCCTCTGTATCCCTATGAGCTATGAGTTGGAGATGTTCTGAATACCCTGCCTCAGAAAGTATAGAGGGTGAAACATGTAGCCAGTGACCTAATAAGAAGACCTTTCAGGTGCGGCCATTAATACAGCTGTCAAAAAAAATTCCATAATAGAATACTATATTTAATTTGTTTTATGTACCTTATATCTGGGCTGAGGTGCTTTAATACAGCTGTGAATTACCCACTCTGACACCTTATTCATTTTCAACATGATTAGCGGCAGTGGTGTGCATGGCTGGCGCAGTGGGTGGCTGTGGCCCAGTGCACACACTCATGGGCTCATTATGCCATCGCGCAGGTGTAATGGAATGACCCACACACTCACGCACACAATCATACGCACACACTCACACAGACAGGCACACATACAAGGCCTTGCATGTACAAACTCAAGAACATGAAAGCTTGCACACAGACTGAATACAGTGGGCCCTCTTGGCCTCTTCACAAAGCAACTTTTTTTCAGTGTTGTACAATCTAGGCATCCACTACAGTCTTATTATTTCAGGGCCAGGCTGAGGGACCATGCTTCAGTCCCCATATAAGGGAAGACAAGTCCAAAAAAAAAAAGTGTTAAGAGGACTCCCCCCCCCCTCTCTACTACTCCTGTGTCCTCTGTTATTATGAATAGTGGCGGTAAGAGAGAAAAGCATATACTCCATTCGAATCTGTTCATGGTTCCTGAAGGACCACTCTCACCAGACGAGGGCCCTCCTCCCCCCCCTCCCTCTTTTGATTGATATGTGAAATCCGTCTCTCTCCGCAGCTCTAAAGGCAGTCCCTGTGTGTGTCTGAAAGGTGCTCATTGTTGAGTAGAGACCACTTTGTCAAGAAACAATCCTGTTCCCAAGGAAGCTGAGAATGTCTTAAAAAAGATACAGGCCCTTATTGTGTACATTGGGGAACTTTAATTTTGTGTGTGAGGTCATTTTAATCCTGATGAATTTTTATAGTAGCGGTTGTAGTTCAATGGCTGGTCGCCCTAATGCTCCAAAGAAGGAGCAAAATAAAGGAAGAATGGGAAAGAAGGAAAAACCCACCCACAGGCCCGTTGAACAATCCTAAACTTAGTGTGTCACAGAGAGCGAGGAGGAAGGGTAGAGGCCTTTGTTGATGGACACATTGGGATGTATTTAAGTTCTACAAAGGAGATTCTCTGAATGGAGGCTTGATTTCTGCTACACGGTTTAAAAATGCGCGGTCTAAGGATAGATTTGCCACGGGATAAAGTTTGTGTAGAGTAATCTCTTAGGCCACAGAGGCTGATGCAAGTGAACCACCCAAGACATTGTCTCTGAACTGATGCCAAAGAGGAAAGGCAACAAGCCTCTACACAGACATGCATCTATGACACTGTTAATGGTATGATTGAGCTTTCTTAATTGGCATATTGGATTTTTTAAAACCCCATCTTATCACATTTGACCTTGGCAAACTTTCACAATGAAAGTCAAGTCGTGTCAGAGTTTTGTTCTTTATGATAATAGATGGGTAACCTTGCACAAAAGACTTCTTCTTTTGTGCAAACTAATGGTCTTATTTGAGCAGCAGTTTGTCTTTTCATCTGAGCTGCATGGCTGTTTTGTTGTCAGTTCGCCCTCTGGCCTCTTGTAGGTTTAGACTGGATACGAGCCTATTAAGCAGACGAGTTGAAATGTAAACACAAAGGCGTTGAAAGTGTGATACTGGGTAGAGTTACCAGATTTGTGTACATTTTAGCAAATTAAACCACAAAATAAGCACATAACTTGTTTTATTTTGTTGCTTTTTCTGTCAAAATGGTGCACCGTCGCAGGGGGCTTGCTCATCACCATTGTGGCTAAATGGAAACTGGATCTTATTTGAGAAACGGCAGGGTGAGACCAAACAGCATGATTCATAATGGTTATTTATGTACCATGTAGCTGAGACTCAGCAGGGGGCAAAGGCATGGTCTTTACTAAGTATGTCTCTTTCTGCTTAGTTTCTCCTCAGTCGGGCTTGCGGCCTGTCTTCCTGATAAATATTTGTTATACACCAAAAACATATCATCTCGATGTTTCTGATCATCCCCAAAATAATGAGTGTGTAAGTCTGACGTTCTCGTGCAAAGCAACGAGGTGCATTTAAACAAGTTTCACTGGCATGTTGTGTCGGAGGCAAACAGATTGCACATAGTTTGGGTTACCTCTAGTTTGGTGATGGATCCTCAGAATGCCTCCAGATTCCAGCAGCTAGAAGAGATGCACATAAAGACACCACCACTGACACTTGTTCCCTCTCTTTCCTCTAACTGTCCTTTATTTCTTTCTCTGCTTCTCCCTCCTCCCTCTTTTCCCTCTGTTCTGAGATGCAGAGATCCAAGTGCGCAATGGTGCATTACTAAGGACACCTGCTCTGTTGATGTGGCCAGGCAGATTGACTGTGTACTCGTGTGTGTGTGTGTGTTTGTGTGTGTTTGTGTGTGTGTGCATGCGTGCATTTATTCATTCATCAATTTTTAGGCTGAGACTGGGACCAAACCTATCAAAATTGTTCTGAAGTGAATCTGTCCATTTCTGCCTCAAATTATGCATAATGGGCTTTTAATTCTGCGCCCTGCAACTAGCCGAAACAGTGCCCTTCTCAAGGTTTGGCACCAAAAATAGTAAACCATGCACTCACAGAGTTAAATGGTGAGGTAGATAATCATGGTCAGAACACAAATGAGAGGACCATTAATTTGGATCACCTTAAAATATTTATGATGAGAATAGAAAAGAGATTTATACCGATCAGCCACAATAATAAAATTACTGACAGGTAAGGTGAATAACATTGATCATCCCATTACACTCTACACAATATTCTGCTGGGAAACCTTGGGTCCTGGCATTCATGTGGATGCCACCCATGAAAACACTGTCGCAGACCAATGGCACCAGTACTCCCTTATGGTAGTGACCAAAAAATGTTTTTTTACTGGTTCTTCAGCTTAGTTTAGTGTTTTTTCAAAGCATACCACATAAAAGAACTGTCTCTCAACCTTTTTTCACTTCTTCCACTTTTGAAAAGGCAACATATTGTGGTTCTCAGTAAGCATTTAGTACAGGATTCTGAATCTTACAAGCTATTTTGTAAGAAATGATTAATAATCATTCATATTGTCAGTGAAAGTGACATTTAGAAGTACACTTACTCATCGCTATTGTGCTTTATAGTACTCTTTGATGAAGGTGCTGTACAGCACCTTTGAAAGGTGGGTGCCATATAGCACTCAAACAGGTTCCAAGCCAAAGAACTGCTTCTGGGTGTTGTTTAGCACTATTTTTGTTTAGAGTTCATCCCTGAGACAGACGCTTCAATCTGTTGTGTCCCAGTAAAAATGAAAAACAAATCACATGGTGCCTCCCTCCACCTGTCGTTTCATTAATTTCAAAAGGAAAAAAATTGAGAGAAAGCTCTCTTCCAGATGTTCACACTGGACAAAGGATGGAGGGTTCAGTGCCTGGTAGGGCACAATATGTTGTCCTGTTACATTATACTGTACTTGCATGTTTTGCTCTGGAAGGAGAAAAGAGTGGGAGAGAAGACAGCTAAAGGAGAGCCAAAGGAATACTGACATTTGAGTTCTGTTCACATCCCATCCGAAAACCCCAACCTGTACCCTGTACCCCCACCGCACCCCAACCTACATACAAAAAAAATCCTATTCACTTAGTATGTAGGTCACATTACAGTGGTGTCTAGCTATTGGATATGGGCTTAGATAACTGTTTGTTGAGTATTAAATGCTTTCGCTGCCTCAGCAGCCTCTGCCACTGGTATTTCTCACACAACTGTGCAACTGAAAGGAGGCAGCGCCGCAGCAAAAATCATGTCACACACATACACATGCACACACAGGCTTTCAAACCTCTGACGCTTTTTGTGTATACTTAAAAAAAAAATCTTGTTTGCATAAAACATTCACTTTTCTGGTATAAAAGTGCCTTATGTGAAGTTGAAAACAGGTTTTGAAAGCAAGTTAAAGCAGCATCTGTAAATGAGGGCCGTGCTGTGGTGAATGGGAGGTAAACCCATTGACCTGAGGTGCTAGCTCAAGCAGATGAATCTTTGCTTTTCTTTCCTCTTATCCCTGTTTGCTTTGGGTGACCTTGCTCACCAGCCCTGATGCAGTGTGTTCACATAGCACTGGGCTAATGGCTTAGATAGGCCCCAGCGTGGCCAGTACTTTCCACCGAAAACACCCCTCCGTATTCGACCTCCTCAATTGTACACTTGGCGTTCACTACAACCGCTGCAACCTCCGATTTGAAAATGGCCAGGCGGAGGTGCAGGGCAGAGGAGGAAATTGCACCTGCTTTTATACCAGCAGGATCCAGGCGAGGAGTGTGTGTTCACTTAAAACAGAAAGGCAGGAGACAAGAGGGGCACCTCACTGCCGTACAGTTTTGCCCTCTGTTGTCTTTGCATGAAATGAAAGATGCAAGAAGTGTGTGTGTGTGTGTGTGTGTGTGTGTGTGTGTGTGTGTGTGTGTGTGTGTGTGTGTGTGTGTGTGTGTGTGTGTGTGTGCGCGTGTGTGTATGTGTGTTTGTGAGTTATCCTCCCCTCCCTCTGTCCTTTGTATGAAATGAGCCCAGATGGTGATTGATTTTTCAAGTGCTGACACCCCTGCTTGAGAAGCACCCCTCCTTTTTACACACACACAGACATACACACACACATAGACACACATAGACACACAGACATACACACACAAATACACACACACATACCCTTCTTTGTGCCGAGCAAGTGAGGCACACTAACATCTCGGTGCCATCATCATCTTTGTGACTGCCAGCAACCACCATTGATCGACAAAAGTATGCATGCAAACAAACAGACACACACACACACACGTCATCCGAACACACAAGCACAGAGCAAATAAAACAAAATTAATTAATTCATTAATTAAAAATCATAAAGAAAAGCTGCCATGACTCAAACACTGCTGAAACTATTAGTCGATAAATTGTGTAGATGATTGACAGAAAATAAATCAACAGTACTGATAATCAGAAAATTATTTGGATTATTTATCAAGCAAAAAATGCCAAACATTCTCTCATTAGTGAGTCTGAAATTTGAGAATTTGCTGATTTTCTCTGCTTTATATAATTTTACATTAAATACTGTTGGCTGGACACAAACAAGCAATTTGATAGTGTCACCCCAGGCTCAGGGAAACAAGTTACTTTTCTGATGTACATGTTTTTTTTTTCTAAATCTCTTTTCTTATGAATCAAATGTGCAAAAGCTGACTAAACTTCAGTTTTTTTTCAAATAAATCCAGGTGTGAAAAAGGTCATGCTGTACGTAGTATGACCTTGTGAAAGAAGAGAAAAACAGACAACACTAAAAGCAACAAAAAAGATGATTGAAGTACCATTTTAGGGAATCTTTCAGTGGTGAAAGACAGACAGAGACAGAGAGCGATGGTAGGCAGGGACAGGGTAAAGTGACAGAGAGCTGTACGCAACAGCAGCCCCATTGAGTTAAAGTGGCTGTGTGGCTAAATGATGTCATTGGCTAACTAGGCGTTCTCAGGCCATTGCCTCTGTTTGCGTGACTAAATACATACAATTAAGGCCTAGGCACTTCTCAATCTCTGTGAACTCATTGTTATCCCCGGGTTCAAGTGCACTGATAATGGGGGCCAGAGGAAAACAGGCGTAGCAGCGAGAGAGACAGAGAGCTGGTGGGTAAAATAGACATCTCATTATTAGTGGCATTCTCTTTCACCCCAACAGCGCTACTAAAGCCTTGCTCACTCATCTGTCCCTTTTTCTGCCTGTTTTCTTTTTCCCCATGGCTCTTTTCTCTTTGCCTCACTTCTCTTTTTTTCCACCTTTTTTTCTATGATTTGCAAACATTTTTCTCCTTCCTTCTTTCCATCCATCTCTGTTTCTGTGCTTCTCGCCATTCTCCTCTTTTGTTATGTGGGGATGCTTTGTATAAGCATTGTTTTCTCTCATACAGTGACTGGTTTTCACACAGGGGCTGAGAACGACACACACCTTTTCCCAGTGTAACCAGTTGCGCATTGTGAATGGACCTTCAGTGTCTGTTGCTATTGGCTGTACGTTGTAAACAGAAAAGCAGCTGCTGCAACTTTTTTTGAATTTTGAAAATTAAAACACAAAAGATCTACATTATCACTCACAATGGAAAAAGCTAACCCTCAGTGTAGCACATCTAGAGCAGTGGAGGTCACATTATGGCCCCCCTCCCATGACACACACAGACACACACACACACCAGCTTGAGTGTAATCGCGAGACTTCCCTGATGGCCTCGACACTTGACAGTGATGCCCTCAAGTCTAGGAGAAAACTCTGTAACTGGAGAACGATTGCTTCTGTCTGTCTTGAGTAACTGGATCACCACGCCGTCCTCCCTGCCCACAGGCACACACACACACACACACACACACACACACACACACACACACACACACACACACACACACACACACACACAGTTGTACACACACACAGTTGTACACATTAATGCACACACACAAACAGCACAAACACATAGATATTCTTCCAGCAAGACACACACAGACAGATTTACAGATAGACACTACGAGCTAGAGAGGAACGGAAGTGAGCTCGTGCACAGGAACAGCCAGAATGCACCACTGTGCATGACAAGAGGTGTGTTTGAGGCGCGTCGGTGGGTGGCGGGGAGGGCGGCGCATTCTCCTCCAGTCGTCGGCGGGGCGCGGCGGCGGTAGCCTAGGTAAATGGATCTTATTTAGCGGCGCGTCAACACGTGTAAGGGGGCTTACGGCTCATTACTCTGGGCCCCGATCCTCTCTGCTCACCCACTGATGGATGGCAGGGGCTGCTGGGAGGAGGTGCAGGTGGGGGGCGGGAGAAGGAGAGCAGCATGGACATCGACCTCACCCTTCTTGCCTTCTCGCTTTTACACCTCCTCTCCTCACTTGGCAACTTGGCTCTATGTACTTTTTTCTTGCTTTGGATGTCACACACACCGCATGAAAAACACTAAATAAGGTGTAAATCCCAACCAAAGAAAAATGGCAAAAATAACTGAACCCAGACACACAGTTAGAAACATTATCTTTGCAATGCTACAGTATAGAATTGGCCTTTGTAACTGATGACATCTTAATATGTCACAAAGTATGTTTCCATCTACCTGTTTGTATGCAAATTTTCAATTTGCTGTGAGAAAACCTGAGTCGAAATTCCAAAAATTTGAAAAATCTTCAAATATCACAAAAAATTTTTTTATACCTGGGGGAGGTGGAAAGGTTGGTATATAGATAAAAGCTAAAATGCAGTAAGGATGTACTGTCATTGCATAGGACAGTGGTTCTCAAAGTTAATATTATAATAAATTATGTAATATTTTCGCTATTTAATTCATTATAGAGGTTAGCCCAATGTGAGTAGAGTCATAAGAGTGACTATTCTGATCATAGGTCTCACTTCCTCCATGGACATCTCCCCATCACTGTAACTGAGATGATGATAAAGAATTCTGGTCTCAATCAAACCTAACAACCAAATCTCTTCAGATGGAGGTCACTGAAGTATCTTATCGAACGCGGGTCCCTGACTTCATATGTGTCAGTTCAGGGGTCCTTGACACAGAAAGGTTGAGAACCACTGGCACAGGCCACTGCAAGCTCTCTTCCTCGTGTCTGGATAGTTTTTAACATGTGTATGCATCAACACATTCTCACTCCGACCTCGTCACATATCAGTGTTTGGTTATGGACTTTCCACACGGACAAATAATGCGCAAGGTACCCTGGGTATGTTGGTTGTTGACACTCTCAGATGCTGTGTTAACTTCAGCCTGTTACATGCATTGTTTTTTTTCCTTCAACAACTTATCTATGTTGTTATGGTTTGGCAACACACGCACATGGTTGGGTGTAGGAAAAGAGAACAGGGTTTGGCTATACAATGTTATGGGAAGCGGATATCGGCCTCTTGGGTGAAAGTCGGTGGCTGTTGGACCCATCTACCACCCCTCCACTTGGACTTTTCACCCCTTAAAGTTGTTGTTCCACCACGTTTCCCCCAGTGCTGTCCGGGGCCATAACGCAATAATGGCGACTGGCTGCGTATTATGCTGACGTGAAAGGACAGCTTTTTATGTCTGTGTCTGATGCTGGAAATCACTGCCTAAATGCTGATATTCGTCAACTTCGGAGTGAGACTGTTACCAGAACTCTTTCAAGAGCTGTGACATTAGTTGCCCAAAACTCTCTCTATTAGGCCTATCTAGCACTGTCCAGTGCTCTCTCCATCATTATACATCCACTACTTTCCTTAGTTTGAAGTTTGACTGACACTCTTGTAAATATGTTATTTCATTGCACCCTCTTATTCTTCAGTGGTCTAATTACTGGTAGAATCGACGTGACCTGCTGCTTGTCTCTATGAACCAACTCCCAATATTCACAAAACAGAAATACATGGATTTTTTGAAATTTTTAAAATTTGGAACCCAGCACCTAAAATTTGAAACCAGATTGTTGCAGGAAAAGCGTAGGTGCTATGAAACGAATGGTGGCTAAATTCAGTTTAGCTGCTTCAGACATAGTAATGTCTTTTCTCAATTTTCCAGGTGTTTTTTTGCTGGTGCATGGTGTGACACTTTGTTTTGGATAGAGGCCATTCTATGTGCTGTGAGGAAAATCTGTGTTTTGGCTTTGTTCAGATAAAATCAACTTGATTAAGGCTTCATTCTGAAACATGTCAGCAGATTTTTCAGTACATTACTTTTTATATAAAATGATCTAATATAATCAAGACCTGGGGCAAATGTTTGCCCTAATCTTTCTGGCATAGAAAGTTTAATTCTCACATTAAATTGTTTTATACAAAACACAAAGGACATCCCAAATTCAAAGCATTACAAACTCAAAAAAAAAAAATCCCCCAAATTTATTTCAGTATATGTAGGTATGTAACAATGTTATTCCAGACCACCAAAAAGGAGAAAGTAGTAATAAACATTCCTCAAGACCATAAGATCCAAATAAAAGAAACATTTTGAAGTAGTGACAGAGTGCAAACAGACTTTTCATTATCTTTGGAATGCAGAACTTTTTTTTTTCTTCTAAATGTGGTCAAGGGGAAACACATTGATGCATATCAACATTATAGTAAACTTTTACCCTCCATACCTGTAGTTCTTTAGAGGTTTGATTGGCTCAGTAGGTGGTTAAATTTTAGGTCAGGCCTGCTGCTTTCAAGCTCTCTACAAGACCAGTCTCCTGTATGTGGTGAACTTTTAAACCCTTACATTAGCTCCCTGACACTTAATTGTTACCAGCACACAAACCTGCACTGTAAACGTCTCAACCATGACACACAGCTACCACACACTCACTCTCACACACACATATACCGTTTCCAAAGCACTGAGTCAAGTCCCTCTCTCTTAAGCTCGTACAGCATTCCTCTCATTCATGGAAGCAGGGCCCTCCTAGTGAAGCGCTTAATTGGCTGCAGATTGCTCTTTAACCTCAGGGTTACACCGCGCGCACACACACAGCGGCACACACACACATAGACAGAAGCAAACACACATGCGCACACACACATGCATACACCACTTCTGCAGGCTGTTAAAGTCTTAAGGGAAATGGAGTGTGGTTTTTACAACTCAGTCGGGAGGTCAAAGGTCAACAGATTTGTAACAATCTCTAAGGATCTGTCAGTCAAGGCTAAGATGCCAAGGCAACTACTGCACACACACACACACACACACACACACACACACACACACACACACACACACACACACACACGTATTTTGATACTTGTCTCAAAGTGTGTCATCTTTGCTGATTTTCTTTTAGTTTCAACTATCTCTGCATGGATGGGAAATGTTTTCATTCAGTCTGATCGAACATGCTGGACTGAATCAGATGCTCATGACTTTTAAGTTGTTTCAGCTGGTTTTGGTTTTGCCAGTCACCTCTGTGCGTTTAGTCCAAATGGGATGTCTCAGTCCCGGTACTATCCATCGTAGCCCTCTGCCCAATTGGGTCGGCTGTGACAGTTCAGTCCTTTAGTTTGCTGTCCAATAGGGACATGTGTGTCCGTCTGCCTACCCTACTGGGACAACTGTACTCCTCCTCAAAACAGAAGCTCTTACTGTCTTTGTGATTAAACTCTAGCTTGAGAAAAAAAGAGGAATTAGTGGTTTTTGCACAGCCCACTCACCAGAAGAAAATGTTGTCTTCAGTTGTTTTTTTATGAAGTCATCGCAAAACAATTTATGTGACCCATGACTGTTGTATTTTAGCAACCCATTGCTGTGTTTCCACCAGGGGTAGTGCCATGAAAAGCGACTGTTTTTTTTACAGAGACATCGCTGCCTTTCCAAGCCAGATAGTGCCACTTCTTAATGAGACATTGCTGTTTTTCCAGCAGAGGTGGTGCCACCAAAAATAGGAATTTTAAGATAAGAGATAAGATAAGATAGAACTTCATTTATTTATTTATTCAAATTGCTGTGCTGCAGTTGCAATACAAGGTTAGAGGAGCGCCAATACAAGCCTGCAATATACAAGGACTAAATTAACATAATAGAAAAGCTATTGTATAGCAAAGATAAAATACAATATATAGTTAATATAAACTAGATTAAAAAACACACATATATATATATATATATATGTGCAAAATATAATAACCGGCTATCCGTAAGCTTAAAAATATAAAAAATTGTTAACAGCATGGGTGCAAAATATGACAAAAAATATAGCTAACAGTAAACAGTAAGGTGCAAATAGGTGCAAACTAATATATGCAATTACACAAACAGGTTACCAGTATGAAAGACAAATACAGTATGGTTGCTAGTAATATGTTTGTATAGTGTCAGATATGAGGTGGATGGTGTAGGGAACAAGAGTGCATGGTTAACACAGAATCTTCATGATTAAACGTCAATGATATTTCCTTATTGTCACATTATTGCACATTATGTCTGTGAGTCAGCTGTGAGGGGTTGAATCCTAAGCCAAAACATGCTCTTTTTTGCCTAAACTTTACCACTCGTGACTCATTACTGTTGAATTGTAAAGTTTCAACGTAACTGCCACATGGTAGCCTACGACTGTAATGTGTCTGTGGTTTGCAGAAATGTACAATGCCAACATTTATCCGGCCATTTGTGTTGTTTTTGCAGGCCTCTTAAAACTGGTCTTACCAGTTTTAAAAGAATTTTGAATCAACATTTGCTGAGCTAGGCTTTGTTTAGACATATAATTACATTTTGAATTTGTTTAGTAAAATTATAATGGTGTTGGACATTTTGGACATATGTCCCTATTTACAATGCGATTTAGACATTTTTTGTTACCGTATGTTGAGCATGCGTGGGTGTGCTAGTCCCTACTCTCACTACTCTCTATTGTTTATGATACATGGTGAATATGCTTTTCTGCATGACTCACGCTGCTCTTCCAGAAGAATCAAGATCTGTGTGTTTCTCTTCCAAATTAGCTTTTACACTTTTATCCTAGAGCATGAAGGAACTTACTGCTAATATGATTGTGTTCGACAGAGAAAGAATGAGAGGGGAAGATTGAAAGAGAGACAGAGGGAGACGGAAGGGAGAGGAAAGAGAAGGAGCATTAGTTATTTGAAGCAGTGAGTCAGTTAACATTTAAATGCTGTTTTTTGATGAGCTTACATGCTGAAGAAAAAAAAAAAGGACAACAAGCAATTTACGGCATTCAGACATCTGATTTAATGAATGATAGGTTGCAAAGAAAAACAGTTAAGAATAATTTTTGAAAAGGAACAAAGGGCCCTGGTAGAGACTAGTAATGCCTGCCAGTCATTCCCATTGTACAGGCTTATGAATGATTAAGCTACTGTAGCAACAAGGGCAGATCATATTACAGACGCCATTTTGTTAGTTCCCCCTGCAATCTTTCATATCTCCACCAGTCGTTTACCAGATTTATTCCAAACAGGATGATGGTGGTGTGTGTATGTATGTTTTTGTGTGTGTGTGTGTGTGTGTGTGTATGTATGTATGTGTGTGTGCTTGAGGTAGGGGGGTGCAGGCAGGGTGGCATGCTCAGAGTTAATACCACAAATTGTTGTTAGATGCAGGTCTCCCTCTGCCATGCGTTTTGGACAGGAAGGTAACGTGATTGGCTTTGTTCAGTCTTCCTGGCAGCCGACACCAGCTGACATCTGTTCCCTCCTAACCACTCAGACTTATCTCCATCAGGGAACACACACACACACACACTCACACACACAAGCAGGCACACACTATCACACAGAACAGACATGTGCGCACACACCGATTCACACGGTCATACACACAACCATACTTGTGCTCATGAGGGAAAAAAAAGCGCACACATACACACTCTCACTCTAACCCACGTGGGCTAATTTTGTGATAATGGAGAGTTCAGCGTGCCAGTTGTATGTGGGTAGCAAATCAATGCATTCACATATGTATCAAAAGCATGGAGAAAAAAAGACTGTGAACTGATTGCAAAGTAAGACAAAAACACAGTAGTATATAAAGCCTGCCTGCATTATCAGATGTACTAAATATATATTTTATTGACATTATTACAAAAAAAAAAACAAAAACCAAGAAAAAGACCGGCAATAGTTGGAAAAGAGGGGAGTAAGCGGCTGATTTGCTTATGCATTCAGGGCTGATTGTGGCGGCGTTGCAAATCTTATTGCGTTGCTAATTTAAATTATTGGCGGCCGAGTCCCTGGCACAGAGGCCTGGGCGTATATCTTAGACATGTGGAATCTGAAGGCAGAGTGGCATGAACACTTTCCGGGTAGACGAATAAAGAATTTCAGTCAGTTTTGCGTCTCTTAAGCAAATAACCGTCTGCAAAACTGGACGGTGCATAAAAGACTGCCTTTTTCCCCTCTGAGATGAGAGGATGAAAAAAATGAAGAAGAAGAAGGGTGGGTGGAGAAAAAAAAGACAGAGGTCTGCGTGTGAGAGGGGGAGGCTGTTTGAAATTAGCCCTCCACTCTGGGGTCCTGGGAAATGAATGTGACATGTCCAGATTTGGTGTTTTTGTTGCAATTACCAGAAAACACCAGATGAATTCTTTGCAAGCCATGTGTGCTGGTTTGTGTATGCATGAGTGTGTGTGTGTGGTGAGCGTGTACACATATGGATGTGTGAGCATTTGTGTGTGTGTGTGTGTGTGTGTGAGCAGGTGGCGGGCATATTTGAAGATGACAGTAGGGGTCTGACCCATGCCAGGCCCAATAAAGCGGCCTTGTGATGGAGCTTATGTGACACACTGTCCCCAGGGCTCTGAGGTCTTTCTCTCCCTCACACACATGTGCACAACACACACGCTCGCACACACAGTGCCTCATTTCCCTAGCGGTGCTCCCCGTCATATAGCGAAGGCTGCACTCGGATTGCTGCGGGTATGTGTGAGGTCTGTGTGTGGTCTTATGACGACACACAGTACACTCAGCACTAGCACTAACGCCATTGATCCAAGTCACCTCTGCATTTTGTACTCCAACTCATATTTCCAGTTGTAACAACCGCGTACGTGTGTTTTGAAATGTTTTGAACGCTGCTTACACTTGTAAAGTTGAGCTGAATCATTTGGAGTCAGTCGGTGTTGTGCTGTGCGTCACACTAAACTAGGAAACCACAGCAGAATACACACAAGACTCATATGCACAGTCATAAGATAATGAAATTTGAAAACGGCATCTCTGAAAAGTTTAACAGACTCATATTCTTGGTTTGGAGTTCAGAAAAAAGTCGCTCATGCTCATGTCCACATCATTTGATTGAGAGATTACTAAATATACAACATTGCCTTTATGTTATAATGTTACAGAGTGTAAAAAAGTGTCTGTGAATGCTAACCTTCTCTAAAACCTCAGTTCCATTTAAACTGAGGACCAGTGAAAAAAAAATGTAATTTAATACTTTTATCACAGCTTGTTATATAGCCTAAATTACTCTGCAACACTTGTTCCTGGAACTCCAACAGATTTAAAAATGGGCCTGCTCCAAGTGTTGAACATACTATCTGTGAATACAGCCATAAGGCTAACATGAGGAAGGGAAGTTAGAGTGTTCCATCATAGATCAGCTTGACAGTAATGCTGTGAGGCAGACGCAACTGTCTCTGAGAGAGAGAAGAAAAAAGGTTGGATGTTACCTGTCAGATAAACAAAAATCCATCTCATCTCACAACTCGTACATTCTCTCTGATGCTCTGTCTCACTTCCTCCCTCTGTTGTGCTGTTGGGAGAGTGAATCACATTGTATGTATTTCATCAGGCAAGGACGGAGGAATGGCTTAATGTGAGTGTGTGGTTATAATAAATAGAGGGTCCTCAACACCTTAAGCCTTGTTTCCATCAAGTAGTCATTCCGCTTAGTTAAGTTTGTTACACAATACAACCCATATTTTTGCGTTTCCATTGTCAAAAGTTTGTCGGTGATACCAATGGAACCACTCCATTCTATCCCAATTTGTTGTTACCTCTCCATTGAGGTACTGAGCACACTGATCTGATACTAATAGGTGGAGCTAGACACTGCTTGTTTGTTGATTGGTCACTAAGAATCGTCACTTTTGCTGGACAAGGAGTCAATGCACAAACCGCACACATGGTATTATTAAATATCCCTTCGATTGCAACAGAGGCTCTAAACACTCCAGCCAGTTAATTTTTGTTTCGATAAATGTCAGCGCACAACCCCATTCCGTGGACGATCAGCAAGTACCTCAGTATCGTTGGTGAAGAGCTTGGATGGAGCAATAATGTAACTATCAACGTCTGGTAACAACCCTGGCTACATTTTAGAGAACAATCTGTAGTGGAAACACAAAACAGATCCATGGGTAACGCACAGGTTCTAAGGGTACTATGCTGAACGTGTAGTGGAAACGCGGCTCTACAGTGTGGGGAAATTGTCATGTATCAGTTAAGTCAGATTTGGACAAGGTGCTCACGCTTTGCTCTTGAGGAGACAGAAGTTTCCATGTGTTACTTAATGTTAATAGACCAAGGTGGCGATGCATGCACAACGCTAGGCTTAGCGTCATTTCAGATTCTGGAAATTAATAGTTACCTACCTAACAATCTCAGAACCCATCAGCTATTGTTTGGTGATGATAAAGCCTCTGGGGGCAAAGGCCAATATTTTAGGGGTTCTGGTGTAGAATAGGGATATAAGGGCTAATACGTCCTCTTCCATGAACCGTTTATTATTTACAGTTCAATAAGCAACTTGAGACAGGCCCAGACAACATTTTGGCTATTCTCTTTAAACAGATATCTCCATATAAATGCCAATAGATTAGAAAGATTAGAAGAAAGCTAATATCATCATCAGATGATAGCCATTGGGTTCCAAAACTGCATTCCTGTTAATGAATTCCGCCTCTTTTGCTCTCCACACAGACTGTTTACCTGCAGCTGACCAAAGCCCACTCAAAGATGACTACTCAATACAACTTGGACTGTAAATGGAAACCAGAATGATACCAAAATCTTGCACCATTGCTTGCAGAATCCGCACACATATGCAGATATCTGTTTGTAGAGAATACCTGCCTTTTTGTTTCAAGTCAATTTTGAACTTATTGGTCTCAGTTTGGTGTCAGTTAGTCGTGTTAGTACCTCAAGTTCATCAATTAAAATGGTGGTTAAAATGCATGAGCACCTGCATTTGCAAAGAGAAGTTATTGTATGGCTAATCTTGGCCTGATTCTCATTTCAGTTCTCCTAATTCTTTTACATTTGGTCACAAGATTTTTGCGTTTGCCCTTACCATTTGGCTAGCTTACATTTCATTTCTGTTGATGATATCAAAGCTGTCACTGGAGATGTTGGAAAAACTTTAATTTCAAAATAACTTTAACTCCTTACTGTAAGTTAATTATGTCTCAGCAGTGCATGATTAAAAGAGACGGATAGAGTAGTAACGAATGAATGAAGGACGCAACTCTTGTTTTCTCGGAACTTGCCTTTTACTTGCATCTTCCAGTTATTCCACATCTCATTTGCTGCAACAACAAACCACACTAAGAAACAAGGGCCCTTTTTTTCATGCATTTTTTCATCAGTGAAACTTGCTGGAAAACAAAACCTGCAAGATAACATCAAGTGAGCGACTTGTGTATGGTATGCATGCACCATGCATGCTGGCATAGCCACCACAGTCATCCATTTTCTCATTTAGCTGTTTTCAATGCTTAAAACACATGAGCCTCTGATGGAGTTAAACACAAGGTCTGATATCTACTTCTGTCATCATCCTTTGATATTGTTCGTCACGATTATTGGATTTTTAGAGGGAATATTATGCTCTCTCAGCTGTTTATTTAATATCAGTTTCAGTTACAAGTCTGGCAGTCTTTGGATTTTTGGGACCACATGTCTTGGTGTAACATAACTTAGAGACTTTGAATATCTGTGCTTTGTTGCTGAAATGTAACATACCAAGGTGGAAGAAGAAATCTAAAGTTAGGCAACCTAAGACTGTACTGAATACTCTGTTTACAATGATTTTTTTCTACTTTCAAGACAAGCTGACGTCAGCTTATGATTGAGCTTACAATTTTCCACTTACAGTTTGTGCCACACTGCTCCTATGGGTGTATCCACACCTAAGTGGGTATAAATTGTACTGTCTATTTTTCGTATCTTAACATCATCATCAGTCTGAGAGTATAGGGGACTGTATTGCAGGGGAGGTGACGGGTGGGGTTGATGTGGAGATACAGAGTGTGTGCAAGCTGACTGGTTCTATTAGCAACTTTTCTACTCTATTCTATTCACCTATTCTAGTAGCATCTTTACTCTTACTGACATCATCTTATTTTTTTAATTTATTAAAACAATTTATTTATATTTAAATTTTCTCCCTGATTTTGGATCTTATTTCAGTTTGAACATGTCTGGTTGTGAAGATCTTTGTTGAGTGATGTTTCACGTTGGATAGTGCAGCTATACTCCATTGCAATCATATAGCGAGTACACTGCTACATGTAGCTACATGCTATATGATACAATACAATACAGAACACCTGGAAATGCTGACCAATCAGAGCAGGCTGGGGTTTCAGACAGAGGGGGAATACAGGTTATTCCAACATGGACAGTATGAGAAAACAATTAAATCCTGTAAACCTGGTCTAGCAGCAACCAAGAACACAAGCTTTTACCTGAAAATGTCCATAATAGGTTCCCGTTAATCTTTATTGAGATGGTGTGGGGAGAGTAAAAGGAGAAAGTAAAAATACAGAGCGAAAGTAAATTAGGTTTATGTAGCGATCGTCAAAGAAACCCATTCCTGCTGCCTTGCCCCAGTTTGAATTGAGCCCTGGTTTTCTTTTTTGATATTGTGCATAAAGCTCTCGCTCAGCATGTTTAAAGTAATATTAACATCTCTCAAGGGAATGTTTTTTCCTCTTCCCTTTTTCCCTAAAGGATTAATTCTCCTTGATGTATTAGGGTTTGGTAATTGGTAAGTGATCTTTAGAGTCTGCCTGGTACTCAAAAATATTTGGATAGTAGTTTTGTATTTTAATAAAGACATGGACAATACCACAATTTGACCATAGCTCATATCACCTATAAGTGTCCAAGACGGATTATATAATTAGAAAAACACTTTGAAAGTCAGAAAAAAGCTTAGGGTGATAAAGTATATGTTTCTATCGCTCTTTCTCCCTCTCTAAGCTCTTTCGGTGTAAAAAGTGTGAACTAACAAGCGTCCAGCAGCTTGTAACACAAAGGACCGTCTACACATGTTATTCAAGAGAAGCAGTGGAGTCTGGCCAGGCACTGCCGTTAAAAAGAGTGAGTGAGAGGGAGAGAGTGAGTAAGCAAAGCTGTATAGTGATTTGCCATTTATAATTGGCCTGCAATGGTAGATGGTGGCTGGCAAGGACTTTTTTTTTTTTTTTTTAAACACAATCTGTGCCTGCGGTCGGGGCGATGCATCGCTAATGACAGAAAGCCAGAGTGGTGTGGAAGCACAACAGCGCCTGGTGGCTACAAGGCCAGCACTCGCAAATATGTTGTATCAGATTTCAGATAGATGATGTTTCATGGTAACAGATCATAAAATTGCGGGTACTTTCTATTTCAAATGCTTATCTTCACAAGCGAAGAATTGTGGGAAAAAGTCACATTGCACATTAAGGGCATTAAATATATTGCCAAATGCCACATTTGAAACCTTTATTTATCCACCGATATTCCACTGAGCTCTTTGCTCTTTGCCAGCAACACTCTGCTCATACTCCTTACAGTTACACACAGCCTCGCTGATAACTACCCATTAAAAACACTGAAGCTGTTGGGGGTAAAGGTCTAAGAGAACCAACCTGAAACCGATGTACAGAAATACATATTTGAAAATAGAGATCTTATCTAAAAGGGACCCGAGGACACTCAGACCCAGTCCAAAATAGACCAAAGGATAATTGCACCCAATTCAAAATGTGGTCGACCCCACAGACCAATGGTACGCTACCATTTAATGAGGGGCCATGGTTGAAAAGAGCAGCATCACCAACAAGTCCTCCAAATTAAACTTGCTCAACAAAGTTGACCCCAGAGCTGTTGCACGTGAGCAAATACACAGCCAGCCCAAGGAAAGAAAACAAAATATGAATCGGCCAAGCAACTTAACAATTACTACTTGATTAAGATTAGGGAACAATTGTGGCCATAGTCAAATGAAACCAAAACTGATGAATTCGTTCTTCTGCATCTATGTTCGCCCCTTTAGCCACCCGACATCCTCCCTCTGCGGAGTTTTGGCTCTATGACACACTCTTAGAAATAAGGGCTCCAAAAGGGTTCTTCCTGGGCTGAGGTCCTGCCAACTATTCGCCTCTAAGGAACCATTTTTGAAGAAAGGGTTTTTCAAGGATTTTTTGTAAGACTAAAAAAAGTTTATTTTCCCTGCAATGATTATAATGCACCGCATGATCCATGCTGATAGTTTGGATCTGTTTGGACATTAGACATATCTGACACACAGATCCAAGGCCTGGATTAATTGAATTGAACCCAACCCAACCTGATTAGAATGTAATTTGGACCCCATTTACTTGCATAGCAGGTTGGGTCTTGGAAAAACTAAGTGCTCCTATGACCTCTACTTGGGGTGCAGTACCATGTTCCTTGGTGCTAGGGTGTTATTTGTTGAGGACAAGTAGCAACTTTTTTCGAGTCTCCCTGTCTGGAGAATCAAACCAACAACCTTCAACCAAACCTCTTCTAATCTCCATATAACACCCACCATCCCCCACCCTCTTGGGCAGGCAGAACAGGGCCCAGATGCCCAGCCATGGATAAGGTTTTTTGATAAAGAGCCCCCACCACCACCTCACCCTCATCTCTTTCCCTTCCTGATGCCTCCTCCATAAACAATGAAAAGTTAATGAAGAGGTAACTTAATGATGTAATGAATATAGCGGAGCCCAAGGTCAAAGCTGGCTACAGTCTGGGGCTGGGCACAAGACAGGGCCAGGTGATAACACGCGGTTTTAAATGCCTCTCTCTCTCATGCTCGCACACAATCACAGACACAGACACACACACACACACACACAGACACACACACACACACACACAACACACACACGCACACACACACACACACACACACATGCAGTCTCTGTCTGCATGTAGATTTAAACATTATTTGTCAGTTGGCATTGAGAGAACGATAAACATTTTTGAATTGTCTGCAGAAATGTGCTTTGTAGCTTACATGTGTGCATTTGTATGTTTGTGTGTGATGGCAGGAGGTGTGTGTGTGTGTGTGTGTGTTTGTGTGTGTGTGTGTGTGTATAGGGGATGGAGAGATGCGGGTGTTTGAAGTACTGTGGATAGTAAGAGTAGTGGGGTGTTTCTGCATGTTTTTAAGTTTTGTGTGCATTTGCAGCTGTGAGTGTTTGTGGCTTTTGCATTCTTTCCTGTGTGCGTACAGTATGCACATGTGTGTGTGTGTGTGTATATTTGACAGAGTACAGGGACTTGTTCTGATGTTGAAGCTGGTGATTAAAAATTGAAAAGGTTTGAATGACACAGTAGAGAGTTTGGCGGAGCCAGGTACGATCGATAGAGCTCTGGTGAATGGCCACTACCCCTACTTGTTGGTCTGGAGAGCACTTGGGAATGTGTTTGTGTAAGGCAGAGAGAAAGTGTGTGTGGGGTGTGTGTGTTATGCCTTTAAATAGTCTGTAAACCTATTACACTTTAAAAAGACATTATTTCCCTGGCAGCGCAGCACTTTTACTTGGAGTTTGCTTTAGACCAGCCTCGCCACAATGTTAGAAAATGTCTGGATTTGTGTAAGCATGTGTCTGACAGTGGCTGTTTTTATCTCTAACAGTGAAGAAAAAATGCCAACCCGACACATCTGATTCATTGGGAAGAGAAGTATATGAGTAAAATCAAAGAGGAAGAGGAAAGGACGGTATACAAGAGAAGGAGAGATGATAAGAAAGGAGGGGAGCATAGGAGTTCTTAGCGCCAGCAGCCAGGTGCTCTCTGTCTTCGATCTGTTTGGCCTCCGCCGGGCTAAAGAAGTGTCTACACCTCACTTTATCCCCTTATAGCCTCTCACACCACAACATATGGGGGAGGGGAGGGGGAGGCTGAGGGAGGACTGAATGGAGAGGATGGAGAGTAAGGCAAGGCAAGGAAAGAGAAATGACAGCAAGTAGAAGAGGAGAAGAAGCAATGAGGATGGTGGGAATGAACCAGGAAGAGACAGACTAATACAGTTATTGGTAGCCAAATAATGGATTCATAGTGCTAGTTTGTGAGCATATACACAAGTGATAATGACTAAGTCAGCAGCAAAGTAGTGTTGATAACTTAACAGCATAGACTTTATTACATCAGCTACCTCCTCCACTATCCTTTGCCTTTAAAGGTCCAATATTTTAAAAGTCAGATTCCCATGTCTCTTTTAATATAAAGCAGGTATTATACGTGCTGTGTAAATACGCTTAAGTACCAAAATACTCAATCCACAGATAAATGCACACAGTTTAAATTCAGAAACTGTGCCGCTGAATGAGCCATCAGGACTTTTTTGAAGTTCTGATGTCACAACTATACTATATAGACCGAACTGCAGTGTTTATTTACAATAACTTCCAGGTTGAAAATCCTCACATCATGAATCAATTAGTCCATTTTTAGCCACTTAAAAAAAGCCCCACCAAATTCAGTATCATTTTGAGTATATGCTATTTGTAGAATATTTTCACCGCTTGCCTTCAGACAGCCTTTTCTGATGGAGGAAGTGAAGACGTTATTTCAGAGCCACCAGAGTCTGTTGACAGAAAATTTGCAGCAGAACACTGAGGTGCTGGTGTACTGCGGCACTGATTGGTTAATGTGTACAGTAAAGTGAAGCAAGTACTCAGATATAGCATACACTACCACTAATATGGATTTTTTTAGGTGGTTAAAGTTTGTTGTGCTGTGGCCACAGCGGTACATTGCTTAACCTCTGTGTCGCTAGATTTGGTTTATCAAAGATGATAGCAAAGCAACAACCAGCAATGTAAGATAGATCGGGTCACTGTGCTTACTTACATAACTTTAAATGTCACTGTTACGGCTGAAAATGACAACAGATATCAACAAGTTTGCACATTTTACATATCTCCACAACTGTAATAAATGGCTAGTCTTCCAACTCAAAGTGATTGTTGTTAGCGCAAGGAGACAGGCGCTAAAATGGAGCATCCCAGACAAAGGGTGCATACAAGTATTTTCAGGCAAACAGTATGAGGGAAAAAAGAGTGTTTTTTTGAACATTAAAGCATGTAAACATGTCCTAGTAGAAACACAAAATACCAGTATGAACCTGAAAATGAGCATAATATGGACCGTTTAAACTTGTCTTTAGTCTGGTGTAAAATTGAGTTTCTTTGGCTGTGCCTGTGGAGCTACAAACAAGATTATTTCTGCATCCCGAGCAGGTCTGTTTATGAGAAACACTTGTTTAACCAAAACACAAATTTTCCACCTGCTCACACACTTTGGTTTGTCTGGTCAGAAGCTGTGTTTAAGTAAAGTGTAGTGCTGCATTTAGACATCACAGACAACAGTCATAGCCTGTTGAAGCAGCAGAGACATGGTGAAGCTACAGCGAGCGTACAGCGTTAAGGGCAGCATGGGCCATGCTGGTGGCTTCCTTTCAGAATAAAATGGTTTTGCAGATTCCTCCTTTCTCACTTGAATCCGCAGGGAAAATAAGAATGTTTCTGCATATGTGTTTCTCATTATGATGATATCACCAAGCTTTTATTACAGTGCAGCTTTTTCTGGTGGCAGTGTAAGGTCTTGTCTTCTCTTTGTGAATACATTTTCACAGCTCTGAAGAATTGTTTTTTTTGAAGATATTCGTTACCTTTCAAAACTGTTAAAAGGAAAAAACAGATTTTCTATTAGTTCTGCACATATATGTTGCAAATAGATAAGATGACAAAAACAAAAACTAACAAAAAGTAATGTTCTCTTTCAGCCAGCTTGCCCCAGTATTTCATTGATTATCACTAACAAGGTCAAAAGGCCATTTTTCAATGATTCCCCCAAGATGATGTGTATTTGTTGGGAAAAAATAGAGAATGTCAAAAGATGGAGACATCAGACCTGCCTGGAAAAGCACAGGCTGACGTGAGACACAAGGCCACAGTATGCCCGACTTTTAAGAAGCCACAGGTTGAACCAACAGCCTCCAGCCAGCATTAAGATGCTGCTGTTCAACAGATGATCTTCACTGCTGCTGCTTGTAGGCAGATAATCTGACCATAAGCAGCTATTAAACTTAATTTGGTTGGAGATAATCAGGTTTTAATTACTATCATTGCTCAGAATGAATCAGAAGGTGATTGTTAAGGTCAGGGTCCAACCTCTGACCTTTGCAGGTCAGTGATCAGGGTCAGCTTGAGAACAAACAGCCCTGCAGTTAGGAGGCTTTCAGTGGCCTGCTTAAGAACACCTTAGTGGTCCTCTGTCTCACTGCAACCACATCTACAAGTAACACTGAAGTTTTTTAATTGAAGTTTTAAAACTTAAGCTTTTTTTCTTAAGATTTAATCACCTAAGAATTACATTTGTATGTAATAATTTGGCATCTGCAAAACATTTCCTGCATTTCCTGCCAACTATCTGGATAAGGCTCATGGTTATGCTGTAAGACTAGGCGACTAGTATGAGATGGGGCATATATGAATGGAATTTGTAAGATAATGGATTGAATATCATATCCTTAAAGTCCCTTTCCAGACAATTTTGAATATTATGTAAAAACTTGCACTAATACTAACATTTATCTTAACATGTTTTTTTTCCACATAAACTAATATTTAAAAAAATGAAAAGTGGCTGGAAGCAGAAGTTAGCGTTACCCTGGGCCCAAAAAGTTTCTGATACTTACACATTTTGATAAGCAAGATAATTTTCCCAAATTAAAACCACTGTTATTATTTTTAACATGCACATAACACATTAAAAACCTCAAAATTCATGAGCTGGATGGGCTACTATATTTCTCATACTGAGGGATTTTATGTCATAGAAAAAAATGTGAAAATCTCTTAAACTAATGTTAACCACAGACCTTATTTCAGGCATCTAACCAAAACCCCAATCAAAAAGCCCATTGAGTTTCTGAAGAGGAAACCAGGAGTGCTCATGCTAACTGATTTCTGGGTTTTAGTAGTCATTTCTGCAGGCCTCTATTGAGACGTTTGCTTGCGGAAGGTTTTGCATTTGCTTTCTCCAGCGCTACTCGTGCTAGGTTGACTAGTGAAAGAGCAGCGCGCAGGTGGCTAGCATTAGCATTAGAGGAAACTGAATGATTCAGGCATAAATGTTTGAGCTTCAGTCAGACTCAGACTCAGATAGGGAGTCTGTATCAGAATGAAAACTGCAGTTAGCATCTTTTATTTATGCTGTTTTCTTAGCTTGTGGGCTAACTGGCAATGGGTGACTCAGCATTAATGGTTATAAAACATACAATAATGTTTGCTACAATGGGGCTGTTGGTAGATAGTGAAAGGAAGCACCAGGGTACAGTTTACATCCAAAAAGTACACACTGTACCGTGTTTGCTGTCAAAACTTTCACTATGCTAATGCTAATGCTGTTCTTCGTTCTGACAAGTCTGCTTTGCGCTACAGGTTTTAGGTTTCGTTGCCGGTGTTATGTCGCAGTCTGCTCCCCAGCTGATATGCGTTTCCCGTATTGGACAACGATTGGCTTTTGTATCCGTGGCATACCTTATCTAGCTTGGCATGTTTGAATCTCAGATTTTAGAGAAATGAACAGACATCGCTTCCTTCAGTAAAGGAATGTAATAACACCTCTCTAGTTACAAACTTTGCACAGATTCAAGTCAGTATAGTCAAGGTCAGATATTTTAGGTAACAGAAAAAAAATGAGTGGAGAGGGGCTTTAAGTTACCCTTGGAGTTGTTTATTTAGGAGGTGTTTTTGACATAGGTGTTCATATGTTTGTCAGTCCACAGATGCTGTCTAGTTGGCACAGTCAGAACTTTACTGTGACTTTTTCTGTGGGTTAAAAAGTTGAGACTGGTTTACAGAGTCCATGCCTCTCTGAGTGTGTGTGTGTGTGTGTGTGTGTGTGTGTGTGTGTGTGTGTGTGTGTGTGTGTGTGTGTGTGTGTGTGTGTGTGTTATGTTGCATCTGCAATGTTTGCAGCACTGGTGAAGTGTGACCAACCCTTCCAATGTAACTCATTGATTCCTGGTCCCCCAGTCTTTGTACACAGCAGTGCCCACAGCATCACTCACACTAACCCTCTATTGAAATCCATTTGATCGTGTGCTTTTTGGCGGCTCGGCAGGCTGCAGCAGTGCTGCTATACTTGCTCACAATCTTTGTCATGAGTCATTCTCTCCCTCTTTCTCGCAGGTTTGTCCTGTCAATCTCCTCGGTGTGCTAAAAGCACACTATACTAAACTTAGCTTCCCCAAGGCAATCTGTGATCCATCTGATCTGCTGGACAGCAGGCATGGTAATGTACTGGCACTGTAAGATATTATATTATAAGCATGGATGCTCTATTATTAGATGATAAGAATAGAATATCTGCTGTGCTGTGTTTTATGAAGGTCAAAGAATTGAATCAGAAATATTTCAACGCTGACCTAGAATGTTTTTGCATATTATTATATTATCACAGTCTCATTTTAAACTCCATAATGTCGCCTGAATGTGGTTTAATATTTATGGTGTGTGTTTATGTTTATACTTTAACTAAAATGTGCTTTAGACCACATGGTGAAGATAAGATCAACATGCGCTTTATTGTCTGGTTTCAATATAAATTTGTATACGTTTAGTATCCAAGTCTGCAATCACATCCAAAGAACAAACAAGGAAATCAGGAGTGTAGGAATGTGTGGAAATGTGGCTGCTAATGTGCCGACAGCTCATGCCATGTGTGACTTCCTGTCTACCATATTATCAAATCCATTTCTTTATAAGGAAATGCTAAATATTGTGAAAGCACTATAGACCATGATCATATGTTCACCACAAGAGATTTGCTCTCCAAGTAGACAATCACAAAATGCAACAGCATGCTCAACACATGTGGGTTTTGATCGAGCGCTCACATCGCACCGTCTGATCTTCCAAGTTTCACCGAGAGCCTGCGAGAAACGCCTGTGTATGTCGAGCGCCGTGTTAACTCCGGGTCATTTTGACAAGTGTAAACACTCAATCTCTCCATCAAATTCCATTAAACTCTGTAAGAACACAAACACACACTCCAAAAGAAGCCCCCAAGCAGCAGCATTAAACAAGTGCTCTCATTTGGACATAAATAGTGCGATCTTACTCATAAATCACGCTGAGATTGTACATTTGGCCCGGGCAAAGGCTTCAGGTTCGCACACCCCTTCTGTAAACAGGTTCTCCTTCAGCCTCTCACAACTTCGGTGTGAGTCGGTAGATGTGTGAGTCTCTCTGTTTGTGTGTGTAAATGTGTGTGTGCAAGGTTACTGGGCTTGATCCATTTTAAAAAGAGCCTTGCTGTAATCAAAAACAATAACCGCTCAAAGCGTAAACTCTTCCAAAGCCCCCCCCTCCACACTCTCCCACCCTCCCCTTGAAGTATGAAATAATATTCTGTGTGTGGGCCCTGGCCGAACGCTGAGAACGCAAACATTTCACAATAAAGTTGTTTAAATAAAGGCCTTGGCATAGATGGCTGGGAGATAGAGGACATGCTGCGTTAATTACAAGCGCCCGTTAAAATAAACCGCCGGTATAAAATATGACTCTCTCCCTCTCTCATTCTCGGGGATTTGAACCTATAAAATGTCAGCGAGGTGTGTACCTCAGATGTGCTGTTTGGAGACCAAACACAACAGCAGCCGCTCTGGTTAGAGATTGGAAAAGAGAGATAGACAAAGAAAGAGAAAGAGGGGAAGGGGGGGCAAGATCCACAAAAAAACACAACAGAGCTCTACAATCAACAAAGAAAGCAGTGTTTACTCTGCATTTAAAGACTTATGAATTCTTCTCGCCCCCGCCTTGCTGTTGCATGGCATTAACTGAAAGGGAAAATAGCCCAGTTAAGCACCCGGTTTATTATTCTTCAAACTCTTGTCTGAAAAGTAATATGCTTTAAAGGCACAGTAAATGTACTGGTGCTCTCGCCTCTGTATCTGTTTCAGCCTTTCCCTTACTAGGCGGTATGTGTGTGTGTGTGTAAGTGAGTAAAGTTACATCGCAAAGAGAGAGAGAGGCACAGAGATGGATTATTTTTCCTGAAGCGTGGACTTAAGTTTCTGCTCTCTGCTGCTGGGTGGCCCACTCCTCTTTAGCCGTGTTAACATAAGAATAGAGGGGTGGCCAGGGGGGCGAGGGAGGGGAGGGAGGGGTGGGGTAGCTGGGTAGCTGGTTTAAATTATTCTGCGCCTCCGCTGCTGCATAGCAGGAGCTGTTGTTATCCACTTAGAACATCAGACGATTTGTTCCTTCTCCCTCTCTCTTCTCTCCCTCTCTCAACCCTGTGGGCGTCTTTATTCGGGACCCTTTGTACCAGTGTTATGTTATAACTCCTGTCCCGGCCAGGGTGCACCTCATTCCCTGCCACTTGTTTGCTTTTCCTGTCCTGCGTTTTTTTAAAATTCAGATCAAAAAAACTTTAAAGTAACTTGTGCTAACTTGAAATCTGTTTTTGCCCTGCAAAAGCTCCATATCCGATTTAAACCCCTAAAAAAATTTTGAAGTTTGATTTTTGTTTTCAGCTGATCAGCACAGTGATGCGTTTACCTCCAACTGAGCTAAACTAATCAAGCCTCCATTCTCGTGAAAGATTCTGCCCCCATGAGGATTACCTCAAAAATCTAAATATCAAATGTTAACTCTCCGTACCGCGGGCTGTCATCCAAGCTCAGTGACGAGTGCTGTGACGCTTGCAGGCCCAGATGAGGAATGCAGTTATGAGGAGATGTTTGTATACATTCAGC
The DNA here is from genome assembly GCA_035609425.1 of Epinephelus awoara. Taxonomy (NCBI): domain Eukaryota; kingdom Metazoa; phylum Chordata; class Actinopteri; order Perciformes; family Serranidae; genus Epinephelus; species Epinephelus awoara. The sequence goes on along the minus strand of CM069294.1, from coordinate 41,292,971 downwards.
CTGCGCCTTGGAAAGCAGCAATGGTAGTTGAGCACAGCTTAAAGACATCTGGATGCGATGAAATGCCATTTGTCTAAACAATCAAGAGTCTTACCAAAGCCACCCAACGTGCGCTGTGCTTTTAGTACATACTTGTGCAATGTGCTTCAACAGAAAGCGTTATTGACAAATATTTCATTGCGACAGCCTCATGGGATCTCAAAACGAGATTTTTTTTTTTTGCATCATTCCAGCTTTCTGCTGTAAACATAAAGCATTTGTGACGGCTGTGTACTTGAGGATGGATGAGATGCGGGGAAGTTCATTTTGAAGTTGGGGGGGGGGGGGTGGTGGAAATAAAGAGACATTAAACCATGGTGGCATTTGATTATAAATAAGACAGAGGCAAATCAGTGAGATGGTAATCTAAATACTTAAATGTAATGCTCATTCTTGCTGAGAAAAAGAAAAATGTTGAATAATAAGCGCTCATATTTTGTGGTTGACCACTAGCCATCATTGCAACAAAGCGTTTGAGAGAGTTTAAATTAACTTGACTTACAAAAGATACAGTATCATGATGTCAGGATGGATTTCTGTACACGTTAAAGACACAAAATCACAAGATAAACAGAGAGAGAATGAGGCATCATCTGTCAAAAGAAATGCCACACCTATAGATTTGTTTTCTCCTTAATTTTATTTAAACAAATGGTCTGAGCAGTCATGGCAGCCAGTGCTCTGACTATGCCAGTGGTGTGTGTGTGTGTGTGTGTGTGTGTGTGTGTGTGTGTGTGTGTGTGTGTGTGTGTGTGTGTGTGTGTGTGGTGGTGGTGGTGGTGGTAGTGAAGGGGGCAGGCAGACATGACTGGGATAATAAGCGTCATGGAATCTAATCAGATTTCTAAGAGGAATTGATTGTTGTGAGGCAGCCGGTGCAGGAGTGGGGTTGACAATAAGCTGAAATATAAGTGTTAATTTTTATGCTAATCCTCTGGCATCTCTGTGTGATGCAATTTGGTCCAGCAGCCCCTCGACTTTGCGCCGCAGATATGAAATTGTCCCGCGCACAGAGAAAATGTCAGCTTGCCAGACCCTGAAAGCTTGTAATTTATTAGGTATGTTTCTATTAGTATGTGTCACAGTTGTTAGGGAGCCACATGCGCAGGCAGGCAGCCACACCACCTCGTTCTCTCCCTCCCTTCCCCTTCTTTTTCTCTATATCTCACTCTTTCTATCCCTCCGCCTCATCCTCCTTTCTCCATCTTTTTTTTTTTTTTTTTTCTCCTCTACCCGCACAGCCATACACTTTTTTAGCACACACACAATGGCACACACCATGCTTGTTCTTAAGATGGTCTCGGCTCAGTGGCTGCTACACTGGGGCCTTAATGTATTATCATATATCGGGTGGTCCTTGCCCCCTGGACAAAAGGCTATTTAATACAATTTAATGACATTCCCAAGAATGAGGGAGGGGGGTTAGAAAGTGAGGGATAGAGTAAGAGAATAAAAGAGAGAGGGAGGGAGGGAAGGGGGGAAAGAGAAGAATAAAAAAGAAAGGCAGAGGCCCAGATGAAAATAGCATCTGTGTTTTTCATGGCTCGCCCATGCAAACATTGCAGTGTAAAATGCGTGACTTTCCCTCCTCTTTCTCTGTGTGTGTTTCTCTCCCTCTGTTTCTGTCTCCACCTGCAGAATAAATGTAGTGGGGAGGCTATTAGGGCCTTTGGAGGCTGCTCAAGGTGCTACAAGTAGTGGAAGAAATAATCAGATTTTTTCATTTCAGTAAAACTAGTAATGCCACAGTGTGAAAGCACTCCATTATACTATTACTACTGTATGGCAGAAGTCTGAGGTATAACCCTTAAAGTTTGTATTTTTCACTGTTAACAGCACAGTCTGCCTTCATCATGCAGGATTCAGATTGCATACCCATGCACAAGGGATTCACAGGAAATAATGTGTGCATGTGCTGGACATGATGCAGAGGGCTGGTGCATGTGCACATTTCACTCATAATGTGGAAAACATCTCACTTCCAACAAAACTCTAGGGCCTAAAATGTCTCCTAAAAATGATGTCCATATACTTCTATATTTGCAACAGTAAATATTTTTTAAAAGAAATGCAATGCCACCAATTTAACTTTTCTTTTTACACTCACACTGAACATATTTGCAGAACTGCTTCTGGAAAGTTTTTGTGAGTATCAATTGAGGCTGGTTAATAGAGGGCACACATGCGGTGCCCCAGCAGCCACAATGCTTAATTCAGAGTCAGCAAGCTTAGTATCTATAATCAAATTTTTGAAATAAACAACTGAAATAGTTTTAACTTTTCAAGCAGTTTGATATGACTTCAAATTGAGATATATGTGAAATTAACTGTAAAAACTATTGGGTCCATTTTCTGTCTTCCTTAATGGGCACCGTCGCTGCCATGCAGTACACACTAATTCAGCACTAGCTTCTAATCCCGCCTCCATCTAATACAAGTGAATGGGTGTAAATTGGGTGCAGAAGACAGTGCCAATAACCAGCCAGCCAACCAATCAAACAATTGGATTCATGAGTGATTGACAGAGCAGCCACTGAGGACCTCATGAACAGACTGTCCTGTTTGTATTTCTCGCTCTTTCAATAATTGTAGCGAGACAGACTTAGCCGCTCTATTCCAGTCTTTTAAGAAATAAAGTATTTTGTGTTGAAAATACACAGGGGGCATACTGCAGCACTTTGCGTTCTGAACTGCATTCAAATGTTTAAATTTAAATAAACAGTTTTTAGTCCAAGGTTTGTTTTGTTTTCTCAAGGATCCTTCTGCTCGGTGACAAAAGAGACAGTTAGATTAAGTAGCAAAGCAGAGCTGTTGGTTGGAGCGTATTTACTTTTCTGACTCAATCGTTGAGTAAATGTAACAGTCCTCCACAGTTGGATTCAAGGCTTAGTGCACCAAGCTAGACAACAACATTGCTAGTGATGGAGTAAGTAGAAACTCTCAGTGCCTGTAGCCCCACCCAGGTAAATACTCACCAGACGCGACCAATGGGTACATTTTGGCTAAAGATTTGGTAAATTTCAGAAAAAGATTGTGGTGGTGCTAAATGTTGAAAAAAATCAACATTGACATAAGAGTAGTTTTTAAAGGACACACTTTCTTTGTCTGTAGCCTATTAGCAATTGGACAAACTGCAGGTGTTACCACCAGTAACCACAGGTGTCACCAAACAACCCAGTCACAAGAAAAAAATATTGGCATTGTACATTTCTGCGAATCATGTATACATAAGTTTTGTATGTTATTACGCCGCAAATATATTAAATGTTACATTTCTTTATATAACACTGTGGGTTATGTGTGGTTAGGTTTACGTACAAAAACCATGTAGATATAGTTAGGAAAAAAATATGGCTTGAAAAACCTGCTTTTTGTTGCACTACCCCAGCAAGAATTGCAGTGCTGTCTTGGTAAAAAGCAACTGCTTTCCGTGGCACTATACCCAGTGGAAAAACGATGACACGGACACACCCACATCTGATGGCTAAAAGTTGCTAGATAAACAGCGATGAGTTGCTAAGAATCTAACTGGGTTTGTTGTTTGTTGGTCTCGAACAGTGGTCTGTAGGTTTGCAGAAACGTACGATTCCAGCATTTTCTTCTGGTGACTGGGCTGCACCAAATCAATAAGGACCGAAGTCTTATTAATTATTTAATTATATTTTTAACTTAAATACATATATATATATATATATATATATGTAGATATGTTAAGCACAACCCCTGTCAGAGCGATGCAGTATTGTATACTGCAAATTGTCTTACTGTCTTTTTAAAAAATTGTACTACAACGTATCCACATACAGCTGTTTGTATGATATTCCTACAAATGGATTGGCATCCAGAAATGACATGCTGTACTTGACGCAAAGATACGTGCTTACCATAAAGTTACTCTGGTTAGGTTATGGTGACAACATACCTTAAAATCGCTCATGGTCAACTCGGTTCTTTACACCGCTCTCCTGGGGAAAGTCCCGAAGGAAAGTCACCTGTTCTGTGACCCATCCACCACCCCAATCTACCTCCTCACTCCTTCATTGCTCCTTCGTGATAACAGCTTTCCAAAATAAGTGAGATAAGGTACGAATTCTGGCGCATTACTTTCCATAGGTAAACGCATGACCTGTTTTTTTGTTTTTTTTTTTCACAAACTTGCAAGTCGGGGTGGCACGGTGGTGTGGTGGTTAGCACTGTCGCCTCACAGCAAGAGGGTTCCCGGTTCAATCCTGGGTGTGGGAGCCCTTCTGTGCAGAGTTTGCATGTGTGTCAGCGTTCTCTCCGGGCACTCCGGCTTCCTCCCACAGTCCAAAGACATGCAGATTGGCGATAGATTGATTACTCTAAATTGTCCATAGGTGTGAATGTGAGCGTGAATGGTTGTCTGTCTCCATGTGTCAGCCCTGTGATAGTCTGGCGACCTGTCCAGGGTGTACCCCGCCTCTCGCCCAATGTCAGCTGGGATAGGCTCCAGCCCCCCCACGAACCTCAAGAGGATGAAGCGGTTAGAAGATGAATGAATGAATGAAACTTGCAAGTCCCTTCGGTTCATTCACAATGGGCCTGAGAAGCACTTTTGGATCACGACCCACCAATTGGGAACCACTGGTTTAAAATGTACCAACATCTTTTGTTTTGTTAGCTCATTACATGATTTTATGTGAAATAAAAAATTTCCAAAGTAAGTATAGCTGTCAAGAGTAAAAGTTGCAGCAGTTCTCTCTAAATTACTGGAGTTTAAAGTAGCATAAAATAAAATGATTCAACTGAGGCACCTTAAAACCGTAGTCAAATACAGTACTTGAGTAAATGTACCTTCCACCACCTGTTAGTAAGCAAAATACAATCAGTTTTGGCAGAGATGTCATCACTGAGGGATAACAGAAAAAAAGATCCAGGGACAAACAGTGTGTTTTCGTGATTTTTCAGCAAAGATGCTTCTTCCCGCTAGAAATCTACTCTATTCTATTTTTAGTCATTGCCTGCATTATGTTTAAACACAGTTAAAATCACTGTGCTCCCTGCTCATACGTTGAGTGGCACCAGAAAGCCAGTCAAAACTGTACTCAGCGGGCCCAGAAAACACACTGAAAGGTTTGGATGCAATTCACATATAGGTCAATTAAATGCAACAACATCTGCTCTCTCCCTACCATTTGCATATAGCATTCATATGTTAATGATGTCCCTTGTTTTTTTTTTTCTGCATGTGTGTATGTGCATGTGTGTTTGTGTGTGCTATTTGTTTCTCTCTGTGTGTATTTTTTTTCCTGTACTTCCTCCCCTCCTCCCAGTCTCTTTGTATCGCCAAACAAAAAGAGATGCAGAAAATTTGGATTCATACTTCCTTTTTCGAAAAGAAAAAAAAAAAACAGATACTCCCGTCCTATTTTCACTTCCTCTCGCCTGACGATTAAAGGGGAGGTTAGACGAGTGCCACAGTTGTTCCATTGCCGTGCCCCTGATTTCGACAAGAAGCCCCTTTAACAGCAGAGAAGGCAAGGCCCTCTCTCTTCCCCAAGCAGCTTAATGCCTTATAAATCAATGATGACACAGATGGACTAGCGATAATCTATTTAGAATGCCTCACAGCAAATATTGTTGTGCAGATGATTAGACTGCCAGTTATTTTAACTCAGACCCCTAAACCCAATCTTCCGCTTCTCATAATGCTCCTCAGATTTATAGTGGTAATTTGGGATTTGATATTTTTGTTATTTGAAATAAATTTAGCAGGAAAGACATGTACAAAATGGTCGAAATTAAAAGTGAAATCAGGTTGTCGCAGGGCAGTGTGTGTTTGTTTGTCTCGGTGCGTGTGTGTGTGTAAAGCAGAGGGTGTGTGTGTGTGTGTGTGTGTGTGTGTGTGTGTGTGTGTGTGTGTGTGTGTGTGTGTGTGTGTGTCTTGGGTGGCATGGGCAGCTTGAGGAACAAAAGACATGAAGAGGTGCTGGTGTCTGTGCCAAGGCCATAATGATAAGGCATGTTTCTTTAAAGAAGGGGGAGACAGACCTTTAGCAGAATTGTATCTCCGGGGCATTTGGGTGTATGTGTGTGTGTGTGTGTGCGTGTGTGTGTGTGTGTGTGTGTGTGTGTGTGTGTGTGTGTGTGTGTGTGTGTTAGACAGTCTAGTGACATGAGGGGGGTTAATGGCAATCCAGGGTCTCTGCCCCTTTTCATGGTCGATGGGTCTCAATTTAGCGTGCGAGGAGGAGGAGGAGGAGTAGAAGGAGGAAGAGAGGAGGAGGAGGAGGAGTGCAAAAATGAAGTGGAGGTTGTCAGACGTGGCAGCTGCTCGGAGGCCCTGATAAATATAAGCCCTTATTGATCGGTTGAAAATGAAAGATCCCCGAGTGGCGTGCAGTATTTAGCTTCTTGTCTGCCTCGTGTCAGCGGTGGCCTTGCCCTGGAGGGATAGATTTTCAGCTGTGCCTCCGGGCACCGCAGCTCGCTGGCTTTGATTTCATCTTTAACCTTTTTCGGCTGCGTTCCCTTGACCTCTGCAGCGTCGCTCGCTGAATTTGTTAGATTTTCATCTTGACATGGACCCCTTCCCCCCTCCCCATCTTCTTCTTCCTTGCCACCCATCACTGTCCTCTTCTTCAGCCCGTATCCCCATCTTCCTCTTCGTCTCTCCAGGTCTATATTTCAATATCATCCTCTAATCTTTCTGCTCCTCTGTTTCTCCCTCTAGGTGGCCATTCCAGTAAGCAGTAGTCAGTCAGGGGTGACAGTGAGAGGCCACTTGATCCGAACAGACAGGTTGCACTCCAGTATGCAGTTGGTGTGTTAAGGTAAGCTCACACACACAGTTCATACCTTAGCCTGTAGCAAAAATGTCTTCAACTTGGAGATTTTTCACATTTTCCCCAAACCCTGTATGATATTTGCTCCTCACACTGTAACGATAAAAGAACAAGACACATACACACACATAAATGCACACATACGCTCACACACTCCAACTGTTCGTCATTCGCTCACCATTTAGTCTTATCCCCAAAGGCACTCTGTCTTAAACCAAAACACACACACACACACACACACACACACACACACACACACACACACACACACACACACACACGCAGTCACACAGCTACAGTACACTGCTGCTATGTGCGCAGACAGAACTTGTAACAATCTGGATTGTGATAATCTATGATAATCATCCACCACATGCCACCTAAAAACGCACATGGGTGGCATTCAACACCCACACTGGCACATTGCTTCAGTGCATCTCGCCTCCCTCTGCCGCTCTCCCCAATGTCACTACCTCCAGCGTCAATGTCACCACTCGGCTCCTTATTTCTCTTTTATGTATGAGGAGGCTTGCGCTGTAACGCATGGCGAAGGGGGAAAAAGGAAGGAATCTTGAACAATTTATGTTTGGCATTAGTGTAATTGAATCCCACTCGTATATCAAAGTAAGAAAGTTGCGAGGTGAGGGTGATATAAATACAAGGTAGGGATCCATGAAAACACGGATCTGTCCCTCCCCTTTTCCCTTGTCTTCCGAACAATGTCTCCCATCTCTTTTTTTATTCTCTCCCTCTCTCCCCTCCTTTAGCTAGATGGATGATAAATTCCCAGCCAGAGAGCCAGCAACAGCTGTTGGCAGACAGGCCTGATATGAGAATAGCAGCATAGGATGAGCAGGCATTAAAAATTAATATGCTATTTAGCCTAGGTGTATTTTAGGTATTTGACATTTTCATGTCCGGGACAGACTAAATTTATTCATAGTACAGAAAAAAAAATAAAAAATAAAAAAAATAAGAAGAGGGGAACGGGTGTAGGGAGGGGGAGGAGAGGTGGGAGAGACAGAATGCAGAACTGAAGGCCATTCTGGTTTTATGGTCACCCTGTTTCACCTTGCCTCCCACCACAGTGGTGTTTGACTACATCTTATATGTCCGCGTCACAGTAGATGTGATATGATGAGGTTGGTAGTACTGATCACACCACACACAAGTGGACACTCTTCTTCAGCAAAACTCCTTCATTTTTACACCTCTACACTTAGAGGGTCTATCGTGTGTGTGCAAGCAGTACAATTGCCAGGCTAACATTTAAATGTCAATACAGTATTCTGTACTAGTGTTCAGTTGCACCCCCAGAAATTTCATTAGGATGGCACGATTGGGTCACAGAAAATCCTGGGGTGGCACATCAAATCCAAAAGTTATAACTGAATTTAAGGAATTCTATTATGCTGTTGTAGTGCACAGGCTAGTTTAAGGCTATGTCAATATGAGAGTTAAAGAATCGCATACTTATATAGCTTGGTTTAATATTTCGTTAAAGGGACATTTCATCTTCAAATCAAAATACAGATTCTTTCCTCTTCCCTGTTGTGCTATTTATCAGTCTCGATGGTTTTTGTTTGCATTGCCAGTGGTGAAGATATCCACCATAGAGATGTCTGTCTTCTCTCCAATATAATGGAACTCGGCTTGTGGTGTTCAAAGTGCCAAAACAATACACTACTACTGTCAACCGTGTCACTGCACAGGAGGAAGCATGCATTTACTGCTAGCTCTACTAGCACCACTGAGCTAACTAATGTTACTTGAGGTGTCCTCAATGAATAAATGACATTTAGCCTAGGGCCACAGGTCAGATTTGAACTTGGGCCACTGCAAAGGACTCAGCCTATGCAGTACGAACACTTCACCAGGTCAGCTGGAGGTCGCCTTGGGACTATTTTTCTTCTACTGAACTACACCTGCTCACTGTACCGCCACGCAGAAGGAAGTGTGCATTTTCAAATGGATGAGAGGCTCTTGCTTTTGAAAGCATGAGATCTAAGCATTAATGGTATGATGGCACAGTTGGCGGTTGTAGTTTGGTGCAAAAAACACAGTCCCTATATGAAACTGCTCACAAAAGGGTCATGATTTCTGGGAAGAGACATTGCTACTGAGTTTTTTAAATGCTTTTTTTGGCACTTTGAGCACCACAAGAGTGCCATCTAGTTCCATTACACTTTACAGAAGGCAGACATCTCTACGGCTGATATCTCTAATACTCGAGAACTCACACCAAAACAATTTAGATTGCTAAACAGCACTACAGGTAAGAGGGAAAATATGTATTTTTGTTTTGGAGGAGAACTGTCCCTTTAATGTTACTAATTATCTGATGTGCGCAGACCACAGTAATACCAGTACAGTTAACAAATTGAGGTTCACAGCAATTTTTTTGTGTTATACATCTTTACATGTGTCAAGCAATTCATTGTTCTTCAAATAGATTGTTGTCCTATTAAATAAATAAACAGCTTTAAAGGTTTAATTTAAATGTGTCCATTGGATTGTAAGGAGCAAAACCTTTACTGGGAACAAGACCATTGAAGTTTAAAAACACCTGACAAAGGCCTCCAATTATTTTTGATTATTTCCGTGAGGTGGGGCAGCAACTGAATGAGGGCAGCCCTGGCCACCCCTTGGCGGCACCACTGCTGAAAACCTGTGTAGTCCCTTTTTTTTTGTGAAACCAGTGCCTAGACTGCTCTGATATCCATTACAGCAATATTCAAATGCTGATTATATATTGTGTTTTTTGCTTATTATATTATTCTTTTTCTATTCATGATATTTTTATATTTAGCTTTACAAGAAAATTTGGTACTGGAGATTAACCTCAGTGGGAAAATGACAGTATTGCTCTGTGGTCAAACACCTGTAACAGCCTCGAACGTTCAATCTTGGCCTGCAGAACAGCAGTTTAGCACAAAATGATCATCACAAGGTTCACTGATGTTGCTTTCAGCCACATGTTATGTCCTTCCTTGGTGGATGGAGTTGCTTAGTTGTTGTGGAGATGGTTTATTTGTTATCATTTGACTTAAGTATGTAATTTAGTCACTTGACAACAGGTGGTCATACATGGAGAAAATCGTAACCCCTGTTCATCCTGGAACAGAGACATTAGAAAGATAAATATAACTGATATAAAACCACCCATTATCATGTGACCATCATTTCATACTTGGTCATGTTTTTGTAAGAGGATCCTGTAATGAGAATTTCTCGTCAAACATACATTTACAATATCCTGACATGCGAACTCATGTGGTCATTTGATAAGTAGCTATTTTCTCTCAGAAGTTAAGGTGGAAGTAGTGTGGCTTTACACCGCACACCCTCTTTAGAGGCAGGTTGGGTGAATAGTTTGCTCAACCAAGCATGTGACTTTGACACAGGACTGTGTAACTGGTTGGGTGTTTAGTATTAGAAAAACAAAGTAGAAGTCTTTTGGAAGGTGATGTGTCAGAGCAACATCTCTTCCCCGGCTTCACATCTTAGTTCCAGGAAGAAGACAGCGTGTGGACATTAATGTGTAAAAGTGAATAAAGCTAAAGAAAAAAACAAGATGTTCAGAGCAGTTGAGCTGCATATTGATGGGGAAAAAGAAAGAAATACTGTAGTAGAGTAGCAATATCCAGTATTCTCATTTATCCAGATTAGAAAACGCCAGCTGTCATTACAGACAAAATACTCAGCAATGTAAACTTTACATTCTGTTCAATTATAAACATGATTAAATGCATCTCTGCTGCAAAATGCACCATACACACAGCAATGTCTGATATTGGCAATAAATGTATATGATGCCTTTTTATGTTGTATATATTTTGGTCATGAAACTCTGATTCCCTTTCCAATGGCCCAGGATTAGGAAACTCCTCCACTGCCACTGAGCCACTGTTCCACAGTCAAACACAAGACCCCTGGAGGTCCAGACAGCAAAAGTACAAGTCCCATGCTGAGCCATGCTAGGACAGTCCTCTCTCTCTCTATCACTCCCCTCTCTCCGTCTCTCCCTCTCCCTCCCCCCTTAGTGATTAATGGCTAATGCTGCTCTAGTACATCTCTATATCCCTCCTCATCCCTCCCTCGCTAATCGTTGTGAAATCTTAGACATGGCCTGGATTTGGCCTCCTGGAGAAAAAAAGGGGGGGTCGGATTGGATTGGGGAGGGGAGCAATTTCCACCTCCCACAGCATCCATATCACTTTTGACTTTCTTCTTCCTTCATATGCCATTGCTTCCCTGTGTTCATATACATTAAAAATAGCAGATATTTTTACACTTTGTTCATCAAGAGAAAAATTTAGGTCAGTCGGTCGGGGGAGAGACTCTTTCCTCTTCTGTACACTACCTGTGTGCCGTCCAACTCTGTTTGTATGGTACCTAAGAAAACAATTTTCCGGAAATCACAATTCCTGTCTTGTCTGTTTGAAATGAATGTTTTCTTGTGAAATTCACTTCTCATTGCAATAAAACTATGACATCACATGATGGGAGAATGCACTCTCTATAGGTTCACGTGGCCTACTGCCATATGCTTACACAATGTAAAAATAATATGATAACATTTACCTGATGTTAATGATATATTACTAAATCTTTTTTATGATGCTAAAACAACATATAGACATCATACATACTCATACTGTGTACTTCTCAGTCCATTTATATGGTATTTAAATATGTTAAATTCAAACTTCAAATGAGATAGAATCAGAGACTCTCCCCACCTGAAAAACTTTATTCATTCAAACTTTAAAGCAACCTGTTTATGTCCTCTTATGTCCTCGCCTATAAATAGAAAAGAAAAAAAAACCTAAAAGAAAAGATACATGTAGTGTGAGTTTGTTACAGTGCCACAAGAAAGCAAGGAGGTTGGTTGACTGGCATGCAGAAAGTGGTTTGCATCCCAAAAGTCAGTGCTGGTTTATTTAATCTTGACCGCAATCTTTTTTCAACCATGACCAAGCAGTTTAAGTTGCATAAACTTGACCAAACCTTGGCGATAAAAATGGCCATAGCCATAGAAATGGATACCAGACAAGAGATGCAGTGGGCAGCATGTGGCAAACCATAGGAGCCAACCAATAAGTGACAAAGGATCAAGGAAACCCATCTGTATTCCTGAGTACTTTTTAATAGTGATTGGTCACGACTCCTCTCTCAACTTGTCAACTGTCCTTTTAGAGGGGAAAAGATGGGAATGACTTTATAAGTTATGACCTGGATGATATTCTATCTCACACAGGCTCCGCCATCTACTGGACTATACTGGTAATACTCTCCTCAAATCACGAGCACGGAATCGTCCACTTATATTTGCATAACTGTAGCCAGCCAGTCAGGATGTTTCTACCTATATGTGCAGACCCCACAGTATAGAAGGCAGCACAGGGTTGGGTGTATGTCACCTTTTTTGATACATCAACATGCGCACGTTGTCTATTGCTTGTCTCCCGACCTCTGCAAGGTTAGGCCATGGCCCATGCGTACTACCTGGGTTTGCTGGGACCTCTACTTGTCAGCTGGGATGACTAACCTTTAGCTGGTCAGGATCAGGTTGGCTGGGTCGATGTTATGTTGCAACAGGGCGTTAATTCATCAAACTCACTGCACCCATAAAATTCTGTAGAGGGCGTGGCCTGTGTGAGATAGAACGAAAATTATGATATTGTAGCTACTGGTCTTGCTTACAATGGCTAACCTGACTTGAAATGAAATTGCCAACAACATCTTGGTTTTCCGACTTGTACATTGACATGATCAACTCAATTCTCTGACTTCCGAGGTAAATGAAACACAGTATACCCTTAGTTATATTAGCACAGGTGGGGCCCTCGACCTAGGGGGCCTGTCGGTCCTATGCTGTTTGATGAAGAGACACTCTCTGTCTTATATTTTGTGGAGTCTACACATATTTGGGAAAGCACATCCTGATTGGCTGTTCGGTTTATTCAGATTTCAGTGGGTGAATGCTTGCCTGTGACTGGAGAAGAGTGTTACTCATAGTGTCCAGTGGAGGGCTTAGCCCGTACTAATAGAACTAGGGTTACAATATTGTAACCTTCATTATGGTGCCCTGCATAATATATGCATACAGACAGTGATTGGCCACCGTGAAGGGAGGATGCATTGGAACCTTGCCTTAGTCTGCTGTCACAGTCTACAAATGACAAATGTTACATTTATTGATGAAGACCCTGACACGCGGTTGAAAGCTTCAGAAAAGCTGTAGTGGAACATTACTTAAGGTTACATTGACGAAGTACTTTTTTTAAGAATGGGAAAGACTTTTCACCCTCAAGTTACCCCAACAGTGACGTGACAATAGTATAGATGACATCACTAATAGCTGTCTATAAACCCACAGAATCATAACCACAGTACATGCACCTGTGCTAACTCACCAACCAGCTTCTCACAGCGTCACATCAGTGCAACAGCAGCATCACTTCGCATTGTCTTTATGTACCCATGGTTTAAGCAATTACTCATCTTCCACCTCTTTCTTTACACCCTTCGTTTCTCTCCTTTTCACCTCTTTGTCTGCCAATTATTTTATTTCCTTTCCTTTTTCTCCACTTTCACCCTTCCTCTCACCTCTTCCTCTACATCTCCATTGCTCCAACACTTGGCAGTAACTTGCCGTCGCAGCGCTGCACAGAACTGTATATACGCTGCCTGTTATTACCTTGGGGAACGTTTAGCAGCTCTGTGTTTAACACCATATAACCCTCGCTACATCAGCAGCGGCAACGCAGAGAAAAACCTGGGAGGTGGAAACCAGAGACGGCTTGTGTTAGGTGAGTGTCTGACTGATCACCACGATGAAGACGACAAGAAAGGGAAAGAGAGACATAGAGAGAGAGAGGGAGAGGGAGAGAGAGAGGGCGCATGTGACAAGCCTGCTTTATTTCAACCTATTGGATGATCAGTGATTCTTAAGGAGAGGGAAAATTTCTTGCGATATCTCTCACTACAAAGTAAATAGAAATCAAAGCCCTTCACGCTCCGAGACAGAAGCACTATATGAAAGAAACTATCTTAACAACCTCCTTCATTTCTGCTCTTTCTTCCTTCTGTACTTCTCATTGATTTCACGTAACCGGTGTTAAGTGAAACTATTTGAGAGGCAATGGATCCACTTGACTTTCTGTCTCAGAGGTAGGCAGTGATTGGCTCCCAGTATGGTCAAATAAAGCCTCTAGTAAATCTATCTTTGGTAGTTGTTGTGTTTTATATTCATAACTGTGGGATGAGACATTTTTTTACAGTCCACCCAACAGATGAAAAGTAAAACTGGGACATCAAGTTAAGATTTCTTATTTTCCTTTGAGTTACTCACAGTTTGTGACGGTGTAGTTTTCCAAGTGTCACAACGGCCAATGTGCCTTTGAGTCTGCAGCCTCTTGGCAGATTACTGTCGCTCCCTATCATTCAACCACCCCCCCCCACCCCCCACCCTCCCTGATGAACATATTGTACATATGAACTACCCCCCCCCCCCCCCCCCCCCACACACACACACACACACACACACACATCCTCCACCTTACCCTGCATCCCCCACTACACCCCACTCATCCCCCTTCTCCCTGATAGGGATCTGTGGGCGTTGATGCCTGTCTCAGAGGAGTTTTTGAGGGGTAGGGGAGCAACTTGACAGATAACAGGACTACCAAAGGAGTCAAAGCCGCGTCATGTCCATGTCCATCAATGTGCTTGTCCACAAGCGCGGCCGAAAAAGTCACGTAGACCAAACATCGACAGCAGCTCAGGGAGAGACACTGTCAGGTGATTATAAAAAGAAAAAAAAAAAAAAAGATTTAAAGAGCGTTCAGGGGGATTGGGCGCTGAGACATGAGCTCACACACACTTACACACACACATCCGTTCAGGGGTTTCTCTCTCCGTCCCATCATCCTCCCAGGATATCAGGTTGTAATTGATATATGGGCTTGGCTGTCTCCCCCCACCTCACTGTCATACGTGTGTGTGTGTGTTAAGGTTGGCTTATCTAGATTTCACCCGTGATTCTTCCTATTGCCCTCTCTCTGGGCTGACCCGCCACTTCCCCGCGCGGGATGGACAGAGATGGATGAGCGCAGGAAAAAAAAAGAAAAGAAAAAAAGAAGGTGCGTCACTCCACAATTCCACAAAAGGCCTAATGTGTTATCAAAGTAACTTCCAGCATATTAGCGACAAGAAGCCCCAACCCCCTCATATCCTCTGTCCCCCCTCCCAGCACACACCGCCTCCCTCTCCTCCTTTGTGGCATTGCTCGCTCGCCTCGGCAAGCTTCCTGAATTAAACTGCCGGCTTCCTGTTCTTTTATATGCACGGCCACATCTGGGGCACCCGCTCGCAGGGCCCCGCCGCTTAATAACAATCACCTTCCCTTTCACTCGGCCCTGATTGTTTCTAATTCGCCCTGACAGATAGTAGCTGACAAGCCGCCCGCGCCTCCCTCCCTCCGTGACCCGAGCTCACTCAGCACACTTATAAGGCCTGTCATTTTTAATATTTGATTTTCACTTCGTAAAAAGTTATGTGTTTTAGAGCTGCCACAGCCACCATCGCCACCCCTCCCCTCCTCCCCAATCGTATGATGAAATCAGTATTTAACTGAAACCACACCGAATGGCTGTCCCTCCCTTCCTCTCTCCCTTCTTGGCCCTTTCAACTTCATCCTTTTTTTAAGCCTCCTGCTCTCCATCCCTTCTTCCTCCTCTTTCATTAATTGTCTTTCTCTCTTTCTGCCTTCATCATTTCCACCTTCTCCTTTCTTTCTGTCTCTTTCACTCAATCTCTTCCCCTCTCTTAGTTTATGAAGACAAAGCAAGTGGGAGAATGTAGCAGCGGGATTGTACAGACTCATGTAAGCCAGTGTCTAACCCACAGTGAGCCACCTTTGCAGCCACATTCATCCAGGCGTATACAGTACAAAGCCACACGGCTAAGCACAGAGCTGTGTGTATTGACAAATAACCGGCGTCCACATCCGTTTGTCAGACATGCAGCTTACTGGCTTCTAGCGTTATTTGCTTTCCATTGATTCCCATTAAAGGTATATGGAGCCATGTAAAATGCATATCAGGTAGGCTGATCATTAAATGAAAGGATGGATTCATCGACAGCTTGACGGATGACATTTTGCCTAGCGATCCATATAGCCCTTCAATGAAAACACAATTTGGAGCTTAAGACAAAGAAAAAGACGGCATTTAAGATGGAGGAGAGAAAGACAATGATTAGAAGATGGATTCACAGCATTACACAAAACCCATTTTCACCACCATTGTGCATTAACACAACATTGACACAGTCTTTTAAAAACACCTACTGCCTCATTTTTTTTCTCCATCATGTTGACTGATGCTGATATAATATCCTGGTGGCATCACTGAAGGCCTGTCGAAATACAGCACAAAAGTGATTTCCAGAAAAAGCTCGTCATCATCAAAGATCACTCTTTGCCTTTATTTGACAATTGATTTTCAAAATCGAAAGAAGGTTTGGTTTGAATCTGGCTGGGAATCAAACCAGTATTCAGTGCCAACACACGAGGTGTTAATGGAGCTAGTACAAGGTAGAGGTTGTGCATGTCAAGGTGGTGGATAGGCTTGAGAGATTACCTCCTGTCACAGACCTGTAGTTAAGGTTTGTCTTTTTATTAGTCACTTGTTACCTAACCTAACAGTGTTGTGTTGCCTGCCTCTGACTGTATCTTAACCCTATTGTGTGTGGCGCGACCCATCGTCCACAAAGCTGAATTCAGATTCAAGAACCTTATTACTTTATCACTGAATACTGACTGAGCGAATTAACCTGTTTTTACTTTTTCGATGTACAGTATGAAATTAACTGTAAAAATGTGTCTATTTTGTATTCCCTTTCTAAATGAGTGCCTTCCCTGCCATGCAGTAGACACTGATTCAGTACCAGTTCCTCCTAATTCTGTTCCATTTAATACAAGTCAATGTGGTGTAAAAACAGCAGCAAACTCAGCCCCCCAAAACCACAAAAATAATGGGATTCATATGTAATTGGCAGGAGCCAATCAAGACCCTCAGACAAGACAGGCTGTCCCTATTTGTATTTTTTGTGCTGTCAAATTGGTCAGTTGTTGTTGAGAAAAGAGACATCTAGATATAAGGTCCAGTGTGTAGGATTTAGAGGCACCTACTGGCAGAAAATGGAATATAATATGTTTTCATTACTTTATAATCAAGTAAAGATAAGAATCATGTTTTCATAACCTTAGAATGAGCCTTTCACAGAGTCCACTGTGTTTTTCTACAGAATGGACAAACCAAACACTGGCTCCAAATAGGAACATCCACGTTTTTGTATTTTCGCATCGGCCATTGCAGTTCTTCTACACGCTGGGCACATGCAGCCTCCCCGCTAGATGCCACTAAATCCTACACACGGGATCTTTCAGTTACAAAGCTGAGCTCTTGAATAGTGTTCTGATTCAGTTCTTGCGTAAATGTAACAGTGTCCTATATTTGGAGTCAAAGCGAGACATCAACAACACTGTCTTGAACATAGTCTATTTGCCATGACAACAGTCTTTTCCTAACCTTAATAATATCATAACTGCCATGTGTGGATGTTGGAGAAAATGAGAATTTTAAAAACACTGGCATTAGATGTTAAAAAAAAGTAAGCAAACCAACAAACAAAAGAAACTTGTTCTTGAACGTAACTTGATATTAATATTCTTGTGTGGTAAAACAGTTGGGCAGGATAACATTGTTTGCCATTGCCAACTAAAACTGGTACAAAAAATTATTATTACAAATATAGCTGTTTCTGATCTGACACTGCTGTGGATAAGGGTCGCTCGAGGCAACGACTCAGTAAGGGTTAGGGAAGGATCGTGGTTTGGGTGCAAGCACTTTGGTTCATAGGGGTTTATGGGGCTGGCGTTTTTCCCTTCATCCTCTGTCAGGTCTTTACTGTCTTTTATCTGGTGAGGGCATAAGGTGCCCAGAAAATGCTGTGGTTAAAAAATTCCAACATTGGTCATATTTAAGCCCTAAAACAAACTATGTTTGCTACCTTTTTTCCTGTAGGACAGTATTCAGGGTCAGAAGGACACTCCCTCACTTTATACAAAAAGATAGACAGTGTTTCTTATAAACATATTATATACATATCACTCTTCATACAGGCAGTAATACGCCAAAAAATAAAGCATCATCAGATCACTGAATCATCCACCAACTCTGCAAACACTTTTTTTTCTGTCATTGCACTCAGTCTTGTGCACCCAAACATTGTCTAACAAACATACCCCCCACCCCGCCCGCCAAGACATACTTCCATTTCGGGACACCGAGGTGCCCGAGGCGCACCCACTGCCAATCTCCGTCTTTACCCGACGACAAAAACACAACTAATTGGAGTACCACTGCATGTTTTCACTAAAGGCACAATTTAATTACATCTGAGCTGGGAATGAGTATTTTGGGAATGTCTGTATGTTCATTCAAACAAATGGAGCGAATGAAAAGCAATATTTGTTTTGCTTTGATTAGCAAACGGGCAGGGTAATTTGTTAAGGAGAAAATGAGTGAGGGCAGAAAATCTCTGTTTAACCCCCAGCTTTCCAGTGGTGGACTACTCTAACTCTGTTTCCCTCACACACGCATACACACACTTCATCCCTAAACGTTTGTGCCCCTTCCATCCTAAACATTAATGAACTTTTGCTTCTGGCTTTGTGACTCTGACCTCCCTCTTCTGCTCTCGTTTTCTTATTTCTATCTTTTTTTTTGTCTGCCTTGCTTTCTCCCTGATTCAGAGTCTCTGTCCTGTGGTCCTCCTGTTCATAAATCCTTTATTAATAACTCAGTGAATAATGTAAAGAGTATTGTTTTCTCCAAGGTTGTATTAATAAACATGAATGAATTTATTTGTCTTCACCAAAGCATGATTAATGCACATTAATGCCTGGATATTGCTCACTCTGCCCTGCATCACCAAGCACATATCACCCCCACCCCGTCTCTCCCACCAAAAACAGGAAAAAAAAGACCTATCAACATTAAATATTTATGGCATAATATTAATGGTTTTGTAAAGAAAATAACAAGTTATTAATCCTCTGATTAACAACTGATTAACCTTTTTTATTAAACACGTGATCCGTGCATCATCGACTCAGGATATGTCGACTGACTGCGCTGCAGAATAATTATTTTTGTGTCTTTTCTAATTGCAAAAATCGCATGGCTGAACTATATGTGTGTGTATGTGTTTTTTTTTCCTCTTTTGCCTTGACACATGCAGAGATACACCACTCGCACTTGTTCAAACAACATGAGATGTATGTAGCCCGAGATTACGACGGGGGATAAAGGAAAGGAAGAAAATAAAACACACAAACATAACATAACTGGCACATTCTTTCACATTGAGGGAGAACAAGAGCAGCTCCTAAATTTAGCAGCAGATCTCTTTAAAACAATGGGGTTTAATTCACATATCCGTTTATTCTGCAGTCACTGGCATGGGGTGGGAAAGTGGAGTGAAAACACGGCTGAAGGACAAAACATTTTTTCCTCCTTTTTTGTGTCTCTGCTCATCTCAAAGCTATTGTCTGTGTATTTTTAGTTCTTGTCAACTGAAAGACAGTTATGTTGTGTTTTCTGACATAATGGCACTGTCTTCAGATTGGAGAATTAGGCACAATTTGAATCTCTAGTTGAAATCCACCATTTTTTTTCATCTCTTATTCTTTAGTAGTGTTTTAGAAATGGTACTCATTATGCAGATTGTCAGAGTATAATATTATTCCTGTTATTACATGATTAAACTGATTTCCTAATGTGAAAGACAACAACAACAAATTTTAATGTTGACATTGGTTGCAGTGGAGAAATTTAAGCTATTTTGATTTGTCGGGTAGTTTAATCTGGAAGAATACATCATATATGTTCTGTATGTACAGTGTTCATCTAAAAAGTAACTACTCACTACAACTGTCAGATAAATGTAGTTGAGTAAAAAGTCCAATATTAACTCTGTATTGCTTATTTTATCTACTGCCCAAATTCTCTATTTGGAGGTTTAGCTGTAGGTAAGTCTCTTATTGCAGCTGTTTGGGGATTGGTTGTCGATTCATCGTTGAATCCATTCAACAATTGTTATCTTGTAATTGTGCTAACTAATTTTGCAATACTTTCGGTCTGACTGTTAGTGGAGTCTTAGAGTTTTCTGATTTTTAATGTTAACCATTGAATTTGTTGTTTAAAACTGTTTTCACAGTTTTACAATTACATCCTGTAAAAACAACATAAGTAATTTTTTTTTTTCGCCATCTACAACCTTTATGAAGCACCTTTCCCACTGCACAAAAAACCCATTAACTCCCGCTAACATCTGGGTTTTGTGTGTAGTGGGAAAGGTTACAATTGGCATTCACACATGGGTCGAATGACTCCTCAGCAGTCAATGGTATTTATTGCCTCTGGTTCTGATCAGCAGTGATGGAAACACAACACCTGGGTGAACGCACAAAATTAGACAAGATGCAATGATGCGCCGCCACAAAATACCGACAGTCTTTGTCCAAGCAGCACTCAAATGTTGTTGCACATTTGTTTGTTCTGAGTTTGAGACTGAATATTCAAGAGATATTAAAAAAAGATAACCAATGTTACATTTTTACTTGCCTCCATGCTGCTTTCTTTTGTTTATTAGCCTGTTTTCCGGCCTGTCCGTGACATTGTACGTGACGCACTAGTTAAAAAAAACAACAAAACAAACAGAAAGGCATGCTCATCTGCTGCAGAGCCATGTACAAAGGAGTTTATAGACTATTTTTAGTGGGTTTTCCTGTGTTTAAAAAAAAAACAAAACTGCATACACGTGCTAATTTTGGTGAAAAAACGTAATTAGAAGTGCTCTTGCTCGCTGCATAGCTGCACCTACGTGTATAGTGACACACAGTCAATGTAATATTTAACTTTATTATAATATATTATTATAACTCTATTTTTGGTGTTCAGTCATTATTACATTAACTTAATGTATTGTAGCTGTATTGATTTTTATTTATTTATTTATTTATTTTGACGTGCTGCTTTAACACAGACAGAAAGAATAGATCTGTATGACACACTGTATATAAATAAGGTTTTCCTGTTTGAATTGTCTTTGTGTAAAGGGAAGCATGAAGTGTCAACACAGCTACATTTCCTGCAACCCGCCTTTATAAAACCAAGCTCCTCACATCAACTCACCTCAGCTGTTTGCTTTACTTCAAGCCTTTCTTCCCTATGCACCTTTGCTTGGCATCCCTTTAAGTTAAACTCGGCTTTTCTTCGGCCCAGTTTGTCAGTTTTCAGCTCTATTAAAGGCCTGAGCGATGTAAAGGACAGCAGCAATAGATGTCTTTCTGGTGAGCTGCATGAGGGGATAATATGTTGGGGAACACTTGTTGTGAGGTTTTTTTTATTTTGTATTTCCTTAGTCCCTTGCGTATGATGGATCGTGGCTCATTCCTGCGGGGGGTTTGCTTTGTTACTCTCCCCCTTTCTCTTTTTCGCCCTCTTTCTTTTTCTCTCTCCCCTGCTGTTCTAAACACCAACAGCAGGCTTCACCTTGTCTGCTTTCCCTTAACAATTGGACCTTGCATGGGTCACTTTCTCACATTTTCCTCGCTTTCTCAGATCCATTATCTCAGCATTCAAATTTCTTAGCTGTCCCTTAAAGAACACACTGTTTTTCCATCTTGTATTCTTTCTTTTATTGTTCTCTCTTTTAACTCCTGCCATCCTGGGAATCCACACAAACCAGTCATGCACCCAAACTGGGGGAAAAATCCATCTTTGAACTTGCTTTTAGTGCTGTTTGTCCTAATTACAGATCATTTTATCCCTGTCAAAAATTCTACTTTTATTGTAATGTTGCCCTGGATGCTGATCCTATTGAGGTTCAACCTTATTTTACTCTCCTGGAGCTCCCCATAAGACCTGGATTCATCACATGTATTCCCCACGGCCCTCCCTACTGTGGTCCCTTTCTTTTTTCTCTCTGTCTCCTACCAGCTCTGTCTGTTCTTGCTGTCTTCACATTTCCTCTTTTTCATTCTTTTTTCTTTTTGAAGATATCATTTTTTATGCTATCATCAAAATGAATTAGTCTGATCCCAAAATACGCAGAAGGACATATGGTTTGGCCCAGTTTCTGAGAAGTGCCGGGTTCAGTTTTTGGTCATTCTGTGAAAAAGGATGTGTGTGTGTGTGTGTGTGTGTGTGTGTGTGTGTGTGTGTGTGTGTGTGTGTGTGTGTGTGTGTGTGTGTGTGTGTGTGTGTGTGTGTTCCTTCATTTACAAGTTGGATTTTCAGGGCCTCTTGGGAGTTGGAAGGTATTTATAGTGCTGCTCACACAGAGGTGGACTTCAGAGTAATTAAGAAAGCAGTAAAGGTGGTTAATTCTACTTTTCTGATCACTGTTTTAATCTTCTGTCCCGCTTTTCTTGAAAGGTACACACACACACACACACACAGACATGCACACACACACATGCACACAGAGCGGCAGGTACATGAGCCTTAAGCCTCTTATGACTCCTTGTCTCCATGCAGTGCAGACACAACACTGTGTCAGGGAGAGGTTTAGGCATGGTGCGGGCCTTCCTTAATTACTGGGGGATTGCTAAGCAGATACGACTGTGCTTTCACTGCACTTGGTGCTGGGTCAGTGGAGGCCTATGAGATTAGCTGTACACACAAGCTTCAGTCAGAAAAAAAAGTCAGAAACATGCTCAAAAAGAATTTGAAGAGCTTCAGTAGAGTGTAAGACAACAGAATAGAGTTCAAAGCCGCATCATGCTACGGAGCATTGGTCTTTGTCAGTCACATGTGTGGATTGTGTGCGACATAGCCGAGGCGCCATTTTGAAGGTATAACTACAGTTAGCGGTACGGCAAATGAGACAATTAGATAAGTTATCCAATACATTAAATCATCAAACTGGAGAAACAGAAACAAACTGAGAGAATATAATACAGAGACAAACTCGGCAGGGATGCCAGGAACTGTTACTTGGCAAAAATGTTATCTTCTAACTGCACTGATCCGTACAAACTGTCCTGATCCTGCATTGCTGTCTCCAGCCTCATTCTTGGATATTGTCACCTATCTTGTTTCCAGTGTAAGTGCATATACCTGTAAACACCTCAGAAACTATAAATTCCTTGAAGCCCATGGACATGTCATTAGTGGCTGGGTGCAGGATTTGCTTACATTTCAACCTAGGCTGATATGCTACTGACTTACCGTACTTTTTTATATATCATTTAAAAATGAATGCTTAACATTATTTATAATGCTACTACTTTATACTACTAATATAACTGAGGTCCTCTGCTTAATTTGGCATCATGTTTCACATAGTAGGACTCCAATTTAATAAATCAGTAGTTATAAAGATGTGTAAATTGTGTTGTTAAGGGAGACAAGCATTATCTGGGAAACATAATGTTTATTTACTTTACATAAAACCAAAATTAATGCTGAATTATGTAAAATGTTTGCCAAATTAGTTAGTGTCTGTTTATGAGCCATAAAAAAAATCATTGATCATCTTTTAGAAGTGGATGTTTACCTTGAGCAATCGGCTACGCTATCTATAACAATATGTTAATGGAGCAAGGCAAGCTAATTGCTAAGGTGATTGGTTATAAAGGAAAACAACCATCACTGTGAGAAAGAAATCACCGCATGTTCAAAAGGGAACAAAAAGAAGCAAAACGATCTAATCCTACCCCCTTTTTCATACAATATAAATACTTAAAGAAGAAAGAAAGCTTCACCTCTGTGAGGTGACCATTTGCATAACTCTCCTCATGTTACATTGAATTAGTCAAGGAGCCTTGTTTTTCTCACATATGTCCACAGTGACGGAGAATCCAAAAAAGCCAAACTTTCCTCATGGATTGAAGTAAACATGGAATGCTTTTAATGACAGCAAAAAATGTATTAAAACATCTGTTTACAATTCCTCATGCAACTCGTGCAGTAAAAGCCAAGTCTTATTTATCCAGGCGTGTGCTCATGTCTTCCCAGACACATGCATTTTTGCTTAAACATTACAGTTTAAAACATGTCAGTACAAACAGTCGCATGCACAACCAAGCACCATCTCAGGGCATGTTACTCGTAGGCAAAAGTGCGTTATAATGTAATGTTTCATGAATTCAGCATAACACATGGTGAGTAATTGATATACCATTGGTCATTGTGTGGATGAGGTATTCCTTTAAGCATCCTGAAGTTATATATCGCTATGTGCTATAACATAAAAGGGAACACTAAGAAAATGCAGAATACCTTAAAAATGGTCATTAAACCCACAATGCACTTCGGTTATAGCAAGTTTTACATCACATGTCAAAGACAGATTGATTGATTGCCACTCATTTCCCATTTATCCAGTGTCTTAAGTTTGGTACGAGAAACGTCTCTTAATATATTTCTGTCATGAAAAGTGAAAGATATATAAAGGCCTGTGCTCCCCAGTCGCCTCCAATATCTACAAAAACTTTCTGTCTTCACTCTGTAACACTTTTATTGGCTGTAGTAAAGAAACTCACTGTGAGAGCAGCAGCCTCTTATTTTCAAAGAGGCCTTTGGAAGTAACACACATGGGACTTGAACTATCATGTCTTTAATATTTAAAAGAATAGTAGAGATGTGAAACAGGATTGTGTGTGTAAGTGTGTGTGTGTGTTTAAGAGAGATTGCTGTCACTAGTAACTTGTCTGTAATACTCAGACTGACATATTAGGCTCTGTGAAGGCCACTTATGAGTCAACAATTACAACACACACACACACACAGATAAATTAATGTATGTAGATAAATGAATATATATACTATACACTATGTCAGTACAGCACTGCAAATGGACATTTTTTCCGTTAACAACAAACACACATGGTTATGTTTAGCCAGCACATGCAAGTGGTTGGGTTTTTAAATGAATAAACCATTATCGGAGGTGATATGTGATGATGTTTTTTCATACATTTACCCATGTTTATCTGTGACATTGTGTAAATGTCTGTGGCGGACATTTGACAGCGAGTAGATGACAAACAGTACAGTAAACTTGTAGATAACTCAAATATATGTAATAACTCAGGTGGGAAATGCTTTAACATTTCATGCAGCCTCTTGGCTTGGCAAGCAGTAAACAACCCCGCTGGCTTCTCTATGTGTCGCTTGTATGTATGATGACATTTTGACATTGACATCTTCTGGCAACTGGGCTGCTCGAGAATGTAAGACAAAGAGCACTGAAGCTGTTCTTTAGGCTCGTGGTGGACCAACACCATACTAAGAAAACTTTTGTAGCTTTTTTTTTTTTTTTTTTTTTTGTAGGATTGAGTTCTTAACCCATTTTTTTTTATCATGCTCCCAAGTTGTTACCCAAGTCATAACCCTAAGTTTAAGCTGAACAATTAGCTAAACCTTAACCTACTCTGATTCTAAATCTAAGAAGTCTCACTCCCTTAAGTAGTGGGACATTTTACACACCTACATCACTTGAGTCATACCTCCTGTAATACACCTCCTCTCAAAGAAAGTAGAGAAAAAGTGGGTGAACACCATCTTCCCTCCTCTCTGTGGAGCACATAGGCCTGTCACTCTGCTGTGCACACATTCGATTTGTCACTGAACAAATACAGAGGCACGACGAGCGCAGTCAAAACACTCCAAACCATCGCGAGTTTCGGTGGGAGGATGACACTTTCGCCTCCTTGTCACCAGCGTGAGTTTGGACGTACCATCACAGGAGTTTCGGTGACAGCCCAGTGAAGGCTGCTTTGTTTGCCTAAGTCGTCTCCATTCCCTTTAATGAGCCATTATGGTTATGTTTTGTCTCAGTCGTGTTCGTTGGCTGGCTGAGTTTCTGAGACGGCAAGACAGAGGAGAAGTGGGTAGGGGGCGGTGGTGATGCGGAGAGGCCGCCTGTCTTCAAACCTCCTTGTTGTGTTTCAGTAAAGAGAAGCTATCGGAGAAAGACAGTGACAAAGTAGGAGAAGAAATTGTTTGTATTAGTTTGTATTGATACATTAAAATTTTATCAGAAACTTGAGCCAGTCAATGATGTCCACTTCTGATAATGTAGAATCCTTGTAAATAGTTTCAGAGGACAGAATTAAGGCTCTGACAATGCTCCGCCCAGTTATGACTACTTAAATCACCTGTAGTGTCATTGTTCCACAAAGATTTAAATTGTTTTGCTCAATTTTTTTTCACTTTGACAAAAGCATGGCAATGTCACCACTGGCCCTCAGAAACTCCTGATGAACTCCTACAAGAGAGCAGTAGATAGCCCCCCAACTTCTCACCTTCACTCTGATAAAATTTCCATCACCTCTTTAGTCACTCTTAAACATACCCCAAATCAAAGCCTGAGTCTTGAAGCCAAACTCTCCACTATCTTTCTCCGATCCTCTTTATCCTCCTTTTCTTTTGTGTCTGTTTGCCTGGAGGTGCGAGGAGCTTCCTGTAACAGAGCGGGATGGAAAGAGATGGGATGTTGAAGGGGGTGGGGGGGAAGATGAGGGGAATTGGGTGGCTAAGCAGACACTGTGACAACCCACCTGTCAGCAGGTACTCAGTATAATTGGTAAACGAAGGCCGCGGGATAGTAGCGGGGCCCCTTCTCTTCCCTCTGTCTTCTGCTCTGTTCTTTGTTTGACGAGTATTTGAAGTTGCCAGGCAGTCGTTGGAAGCTCGTTCCCTTCCTTGTTTGGTTCAGAGGAAGACAGAGGCCAACCAGGAGAGAGGAAAAAAAGGAGAACACATGTTAAATATGAATCCCGGTTAGTGCGCTGGAGGTGATCAGCCAAGGAGTGGACAGCTACGCCTGTACGTGTCATTGTGGATCGTGAATGGATAAATGTGTGTTTCATCCATATTAGACGTTTCCTCCTTTCTCAATGCCAATTCCAGCCATCAGGCTCTGTTTGCCCTCTAATGAAACATATTCATCTTCATCACACTCTCTTGCGGCTCTCAAACTTACTTTACAGCATAGTCAATTAAACCCTTAGGGGCCACTCTGTGCGAAAAAGGATATATAATGCTTTGACATTTCAGCGAGTCCACATTAGGCACACCCATAGAACATTGTGCTTTGAGCTGGATGGGAAAGAGTCATAGCCAAGCCTTGAGGTAGAGGATAGCCAGTCAGAGGGATTGGGTCTCTTATAAGCTAGTTAGCTCTTTGGATTCAGTTACTTATGCTGATGTAATAGGGCAATTGTAAGCTGATACTGAAGTCTCTCTGTGACCCCTACGCTGGCTCTTGTTCTCATATTAGGCTACCTAATATATACTTATGCGTATATAGTGTAACAATAGACTAATACATAACTAAAATGGACTGAACTCAATTGAGGAGTGTATTAGTGTTATGGATCACCATTAAGGCTTCTTAAATTTTCAGAGTGTCCTTCTCAGGACTTTTGTTATGTTCTGTCTTATCTAAATCCGTGATCGTCTGCTTTGCTTGCTTGACTTGGTCCCTCCTAGACATTCATATAGTCATTGGAACAACTGGGGTCAGCAGTGTAACGATGCAAAGCAAGTCTCATAACAAGCCCACTGCTCTGGGGCTGTGTGTGTGTGTGTGTGTGTGTGTGTGTGTGTGTGTGTGTGTGTGTGTGTGTGTGTGTGTGTGTGTGTGTGTGTGTGTGTAAGTGTGTCCCCTAGGCTCGTAGTTGATCCTGCATCTCGATGGCATGAAACAGCTTTACAGGGCCAACTTCTCCTCAAGGCTGAACATCACCCCTTTCCCTTGTCATAAACCCCCCCCCCCCCCAAACTCGGGCGCTCTTACTTGGACGTGTGTATGTGCACACTTCACATGCTTATCTTGAAGGCATCTCCGTACCCAATTAAGTGTCAATCGTGTTCACGAGAGTCATTTTTATTGTTGCATCATACCACACTGAAGGATTTATTGTTTTGAGAGAGTGATGACACAGGCTTTGTTTGTCTTTCCTTCAAGCCACAGTTGAAAGTTTTACAGTGATGCATTTTTTTTATTTGGTGCGTTCTAGAGCACAGCATGTTAATAATTGGCATGGAAGTGGTTTGACCAAAAAAAAAAAAAAAAATTAAAAACAACTTAATTCTTTCAACAACATCATCCTCGGTGTATCAGCAGAGGTGTTAGGTAAGACATACACTTGCTTTTAGCAACTATACGCACATGAAGACTACCTCACGTCCTCTGTGTTCATTTGGAGTGTTGGTTATGCATGTCCTCAGAAGTTAATGTGTGACGTGTCCGCAAGATGTAATACACACATGAACGGTTGGGGCAGTGTTGGCAGAATGAGAGACAGAAACTTTCCATTGTCAAAATCTGCTTTATACATACCATCCATAATGGCACTTCATGTTGATCTTTGATTCAACAATAGAGTAACCTCCTTAAGTGCTGCTGTTTTTGTTGTTTACATCAGGCAAATATGAACAATCTACGTAGTCTAAGTTCCCTGGTTTGCCCTCTAGTGGAATCCATCAATAACATCGGTAGTTTATAGGCAAGAATGTGAATAATTCCATTCACGATGCAACCAGCTTTGTATGAAAAAGTATATCTCCAGCCTTAAGCCTGATTTATGGTCGTGCGTTGAATCGACGACGTCGCTACGTCGTAGGGTATGGGGCTACGCAGAAGGCTCGCCGTAGCCCCCGGCGTAGCCTGACGTGCACCTCCCCAAAAATGTAACTACGCGTCGAGGCGACGCAGACCCAGCGCAGACCAGCACGGCTGTGATTGGTTTGCTTGGTAGCAACGCATTTCCGGTTCCGTATTTCCACCGCCATCCCCGCCATCTTTAAACATCTTCTATTGCGATGTAGATGTTGTTAAGGCTCATTATATATATGCCATTATGCCCAACGTTCAATACGGATACGGCCGGAGCCGTCTGTCCGTGCTCCGCGTTCATTTCTCTGTGACCGAAAAAGCCGGAAGCTAAACAAAGAATCAACTAGAGACGGCGATAACCACTCAGGAAAGGAACGAAGCCTCCTACTGCTCTGGCGGTGAATTGCACCGCGACGAAACAGAGTGACGGAGAAGTTCGAAGGGTTCACGACGGCGTCACGGCAACCACGTAGCGACGTCGTCGATTCAACGCACGACCATAAATCAGGCTTTAGGGCTCAAAGATGAGGGAGTCTGTCCACAGACAACATAAATGACCATCTTTGATAGAGACAGGCGTTACAACCCTGTATCATTACTAATGACATATACGTTGGTAACCCATAATTGATATGCAATTCCAACTCTGTATACTAGAATTTTGTATGATTCAAATAAGTTTTCTCAATTATGTTGCGGTGACAGATGACTTTAACAAAGATAAATAAAATACATCTCATGTGGATGAAGTGCTACTTTTATGTACGTTTATGGATTGATCCGGTCTAGCTAAGGGATATCCTGGCCAACACTTCCTCTTCCATGCATTGCTCATTTTGGCTAATCTCTGTTAATAAATATTTGTGAATGTAGATACATTTTTAAAAAATCTAAGATAAAGCTAAATTACCGTCGGACGATAAGTGATGGATTTTGAGATTGCATTTTGATCGATATATTCTGCCTCTCAACACAGGCTGTTTACCTGTCGCTTAAATGTGATTGGTCAGTATTACTCAGACTACAAACTGTAACCACAACCCTTTGAATACCAAAACATTGTCCCATTACTTACAGATTATGCATACATATGCAGATATCTGTTCTAGAAATCACAGTAGAGTAAACATATAATGTCTTGTGCTTGAAGTCACTTCTAAGTTTTTTCAATATTTAATCAAGACCATAATATTTCTGAAGTTCTTTTAGTGCCCATGTATCAAAAGCAACAAGAAAAAAAAATTGATCATGCTTTAATTGCTATGTGTGGATATTGTGGATAATATAATGTTAAGAGATGAAAATTTTTAAAATCTGCAAGACAACAAACAAAACCTTTTTTTTTTCTCAATAAATGTAACCAGGAGTTTTGCTGGATCATAAATTATCAGCGTTCTGCGTGGTATATAATGCTTTCATTCTTTTTGTGCCACACGACAGAGGCCTGAGACTGTGATAATGTGCCGCCCTCAGACTTTTATTAATCATAATGACCTGGCCAAATCAATCAAACCAAAGCAGTTTTGGTCCATTTTGGGAAGCCAACCAAACTGCTCCAAATGTGCTTAGACGGTCTTAGGATTTCTGTTCAATGGCTCATAGTTAAAACTCAAGAAGGGACTTTTAGAAAAGTTTGAAGAATTTTTCAATACCGGGATTCAAGCCATGGTTCTTAACTCCACTAATATTGTATTCCCCCAATTATGTCCAGCTGTCACGTTCGAAGGATCAAGCTTTTAATTCATAGCAAGCCATCTCAGATTTCCTATTGAAAGAGGGATAATATAGTTGTGTTTTTGTTGAGGATACTAATGTCCACTGTTTTATGGTGGATTGTACGTGATTTCTATTTGTTGATTATGTTTGTTTGTATCAATAGATCTGTGCATTTGAGTGTGTGTGTGTGTGTGTGTGTGTGTGTGTGTGTAAGATGGGTAAACTCTATTTGATATGCCCAGCCACCAATATGTAGAACAACAGCGCTAGGCTTCTATTGTCTTGTGCTGCTCTATGGGGGTTAGCTGGCACTGCATGAGAACAGATGTGTTTCAAATCATTGTTGTTATTTACCAGTGATAGGCTAGAGCTCAAGAAAATGTCCCCCTGTTCTGATTTATTCATTCGGACAGTGGATTTATGCAGAGATGCTGAAAACCTGGATCTTTTCTGCATGGATAGACGGGCAGATTTATTATTCATGAAGCTAATGCATTGTTTCTGTTGCTTTATATCTCTTTTTTGTTCTCTCATCCTGCTTTTTTCCCCTCCTTCCCCCCTCTTCTCGATGGTGCACTGAATTCTCTCAGGCAAAGGTTGGCAGTTAAATGTCTGTGTTGAAATGAGAAGTTTGAAAGACGAAGCGCTATCTCTGTATATATGTGTGTGTGTGTAAACTGATTTAAATCGCTCTTTGAGCCCTACAGAATGGCGCTTTAAATGTTAAATGGGGGTTGAAGCCTGCCTGAACTAATTTGTAGGGCTTTGCACCGTGTTGACATTTAAATGTGATAAGAATAGCAAACTGTACCGCCGACCTATTTTGAAGATGCTTTCGGAATACATTCACATCAACTGTGGCCTATAATTAATAAAAAAAGACAGGCCTCCCTCGCTCCAGATTTGATTATAATACAACCTTATAAACACACCAGGGATAGATGAGAGGAGACGAAAGAAGAAGAAGAAGAAGAACTAGGGGAGGGAAGAGAAGAGAAGAATAACAGGAATAAAAACAAGAGAAATGATGGGGGCAGGAATTAAGAGGGAGGTGGATTGCGAACACCTGGTCTTTGAGGCAGATTGCGTTGGCTGGCTGCTGTGCTATCACATTACTCTGATCCTGCCTCTCTTGTTTGTCAGAGAATTGAGAGAGAGAGAGAGGAAAAGAGGGAGAGAGAGAGGGAGAGCGGGTGGCGGTGGTGGGGGGCGGGGTCGGGGTGTGCGAAATCAGCATGCAAATAACACCACATTGTTAACTTAATCAGATGCAGGGGGAGAAAATATGGAGAGGGATGGGAGGAGTGTGGTGGGGTTGAGGGGGGATTGCCAAGGAGGTGAGGCAGAAAGGAAGAGGGGTTTTGCAGTGATGGGAGACGGCAGAGAGGGTGCGCAGATTATAACCACCCACACCCCGGCTCCACCTCCCACCACTGCCCACATCCAACACCCTGGGGCTGCTCTGGAACTCATGGAGGAGATGCCATATATATGTGTGTGTGTGTGTGTGTGTGGAGAGAGGGAATTTGAGGGATGCAGCCTCCTCAGCGCTCCATCAAGTGGCAGGCACAAGCAGTTAGCAGCCGGCTAGTGAGCTAGCTTGTCTTGGCCAAACCGCTGGTGTCAGACTTTTTCATAACGCTACTGTAAATTTCAAGATATTTCTGTCAGAAACAATAAGAATTGCAAGGCCCAAGCAACCCATTCAACCACTTAGACACAAATGACAGCAGTTGTGGTTCTAAAAAATACAAATCACTCCTCCCAAAAGGCCACAGCTGCACTCGTTTCGATTTTAGCAATGCATTCTTTTAGGTTAGCACCTAATAAGTTGGGAAAACATGTAGCATATATGGCATATTTTGGAATATCCTGTTCACAGCATAGTATTTCATTACATCATAACCTAATCCACATACACATACATCCCTGTGTTTGTGTGTATGTGTGTAGTGGGACATTGTAAAGGGACAGTTACAGGAGAGTCTCTTTGTGTAAGCTTGAATACAGACGATGTGTGTGTGTGTACGTGTGTCTCGAGGGAGAAGTTCATACAGTGTACTACAGAGAGGTCATTTTTCATTATAAACATCCACTGCCTTAATGAACTTAGCCCCCTGCCAGAGCACGCATGTACAAAAGTGCGTGTTTGTGTATGTGTGTGCGCGCTGTCTTTTTAATGAGTGTGTGTACTGTAGCCTTTGTTGTGGAAGATAAGTCTGTGACAATGCTGAAGGTCAGGCAGGGCAGAGAAGAATGAGAGAAATGCAGTGTTGGCCGGGACAGACAGCTCCGAGCTGAAGCTCTGGTGTAGACAGACGTCAAGAATCCTGGAACACAGCCAGAGCATACCTTCAGAAACTGACACACACACACACACACACACACACACACACACACACACACACACACACACACACCACATATTGGTGCTACTATACCTGTGAGCATCTGTATTGGATATTGACTGGATTTGTTTTGCATAAAATGTCATGTAACTCTAAGTCAAATTCAGAATCAGTTCCTTTACAGACGAGAGTTGTCTTTTACTTTTAGTTAGTTAAACTGTTTATCCATTACTCTATCCGAGCAACTACCTGAACCATCTTTTTAGTTTAGTTTCTGTTAACCACGGACATGTTACATTTGTATGTTTCATACATATCATATCAAGATTCTAAAGTAACAGGGTATGAGTGACTTTGTCATTGGGAGGTGGAGGGGATGGTGGATGATGTGACACTCAGGTGAGATCCCTGCCAAGCTGCAGACCGCTGTTCAAGACCAACAAACAAAACAATTGGTTGGTCTTTGGCAAGTCATTGCTGCATTTCCAGGGTTTTTTTGTCGCCACCAATGGCGGACATGGGTGTTTTTTAGCCACCCATTGTGTTTCCACCAGGGATATTGCCATGAAAAGCTGTTTTTTTCTAAGACAACTGCATTTCTAGCCGTGATAGTGCCCCAACAAGCAGTTATTTTTTACCAAGACAACTGCAATTCCAACCATTATACGCATAAAACGGCTGTTTTTTATCAAATCCACTGCATTTCCAGTCCAGCACATTCTCAATCCGACCTTTTCACATATGGACGTTTGGTCGTGGACTTTTCATGTTGAGATATGACATGCGAGGTACCCTGGATGTGTTGGTTGGTATGCAGTGTCAACGTCAGTCAGTTACATGCATTGTTTGCAACGCTGAGACGTCACTGTGTTCCCAGCCAGAGTCTTGTCACTAAAACCAGATATTTGTAGCCGAAACATTATCTTTTCTAAACCAAGTGTTTTTTGTGCAGTCCATTTTGCACATGTATGAATTGTGTGCACACACTTAAATGTGTATCCCAGGTGTGTATGCATGAGTTTTGCATCAGCAGAGCTCTGAACATACTTAAGTGTGTGTGTGTTTGTGTGTGTCACAGAGTGTTTTGTAGTCCGGTTCACAGAGAGGCCTTCAAAAAAAAAAAAAAAAAAAAAGGCTCCTCTGAGGTTTCACCCAACTTCTCCTTCCTGCTTTAATCACGGCTGCCTTTCACTGAGGCGTTGGCATCGATGCAAACGCTGCCTCGCTGACATGTCTCTTCCTCTCTCACTCTTTTCTCTCCATCCCCCTTTCATTTCTTTTATTTCCTCCTGTAAATCTATTCATCCCCCTCTACTCACCCCCCCCCACAAACCCCATCTCTGATCTTAAGAGCAGTCGCCACAGTGTTTTTTCTGATAAACACTGATAGATAAACATGCTCTCTTATGTCCCCGAGGCCCTCCACCCTCTCTCACGAGAGCACACCCCTCCAAAGCACTTCCTCTGCAACAATTAGTCTGTAATAAATACACCCTGGCCTTAAAGTAGATAATGCACAATTCACTCTCTCTCTTTCTTTCCTTTTATATTAAGTGCCACATTAGCTCGCTGTACATATCTAACTTTGATGCGAAAGGAGGGAAAGAAGACAGTGTGGTGATTTTTTTTTTCTCTCTCTCTCTTCCTCCCCAGGCACACCAAATGTGCGTGAGAACAATAGCAGCTATAAGGCCACTAAGAGATATTGTAACATATGCAGAGCATCGCAAGCATTTCCACTCAAGTCTGAGCCTCTTGATGGCTTTGATAAGATTAGTTTGCTTTCTTAAACAGGAAGTGTGCTGCTTAAAGAAAGAAAAAAAAGACACAGCATGGTTGCATAATAAGTTTAACTACTTCTCAGAGAGCTAAAGTTCCTTTCAAACTCTTCAGATTAACAAAAAAAAGAAAAGAAGCGACGCAGAAAGTGGAGGAGAGGAGAGAGATAGAAAGGGAGTTTATCAAAGTGATGGAATAAAGAGAGATTTAACACGGTCATATTAAAAAGACATGCGGCAGTTTCAATATTTAAAAATCCCATTTGCTTCGACAGAAGAGCTTTTTCATTCAAGAGCATATGGCAGCAGTACCTGTATCCAGCCTCTCTCTTATCTCCGTCAAAGACAAAGAGAAAGAAGGAGTAAAAGAGGGGGTGGTGGTGGGAGGGGTGGGGGGCTCAAGAAAAAGAGATACTTTCAAACAGACATTCAGACATTGAAGAATCATTCAATTATCGGCAGCATGATGTAAAATAATTACCTGACTCGCTTCCTGTAATGAGTGCTGCTAATTAGCCATAGACTTTTGTTTTAGTTGAAAAAAGAAAGAGAAAGTCCCAAACTCCCAACTGCACAGAAGCTGTGAAAAGAAATGTTGTATGTTGAAGTAGCACCCCATCCTTTCTCTAAACACACACACACAAAGCACACACACACACACACACACACACACACACACACACACACACACACACAACGCGCACTGTGACTCCTCACTATAGGCTCACTTGGCTTGAAGGCACAATTTACCTCCCAATGTATGCACACACAGCTCTCAGTAAATAGTCGAGAGTGCAAAAAAAGATCCTTCTTCTCTTAATTAGCTGTGTAACAATTAAAGTCTCCTCTTAGTAAATTGAACCTTTGTCTCCCTTGCCTCCCTAGTTTGATTTCAGCACCTGTCACAACAACCCCTCCCTTTACCACCACCTCCACCGCTGCCACACACCCACCACTATTACCTCCACCACCACCCCCCCTTGACTGTAGTCATTATGCAAAACTCTACCAGAATGCGCCCAGCATGAGTGGAAGAAAACAGCAATTATTTCTGATATTCTGTTATTTAGGCCGTATTGACATTCAACTACTTTCTCCTTCTCTCTGTTTGTCTCTTTCTCGCTGCCACCACCTGAGAAACAAAGTGAGACTCCACTCGGTTTTAGTCTCAATCTTGAATCTTGTATGTCATCACTGCAGTCACTCTGCAAGAGACAAAGGCAGCGCTGGCCCATAATGTGACCTACAGATTTCTGAGTGTGTGTGTGTGTGTCTGTTTGCAGCATTGACATGCAGCGCAGAGGGTGACCAGTGATGTAAGCTATGACAGATACACTGTGGTCATTGTCTCCCTGACCTCTTTCTTCCCGCAGTCTAACCATGCGTGAGCGCTCTACACTGCCATGTCTGTTGTCTAACACACACATACACTCGTGCACACAGTTATCGTGCCCTGCTTTTCTGACTGATTTGACAAGAAGAAGAGTTTAGTCACCAGACAGATCAGACCAAACACACACAGGTACATCACAAAATGTCAGAGCCACATTTTCAGAGTTGAAGAGGAAGTTGATCATCGAGCCATATTTGAGATAAAACCACAAATGACCCAATATCGAACCAGTATATTAGCATGAATACATACAATAAAAGAACATTTTTAAAAAGAAGCACTAAAAGTTTAAATTTGGGCCTGTATTGTAACTGTCAGGAGGAAGCAATGGATTATCCACCCTACTGCAGGATTTTTATGTTTTCGATGTTGAAGGACCTTACTTTAGTTTTTGCATGTTTTACATTTAATAGGCTGTACATTTCCAATGTTCTGATACAGATTTTTACACATGTATCTTTTTTTTCTTATTCCAGGTACTGTAACACTTGGTTTATATTCATTTTACGACACAGTGGAAATCAGTATGCAGAGACTTGAAACTCAAAACTATGTCATATGTGTCCTGGCTCCATTGTCAACAGTGCCTTATTGTTAAAGCAAATATTTGCAAGTGGATTTGCATTATGTAGGGAAATTAATGCAACAATAGCGGCCTGGAATGTAGGATGAATATATTCAAATTCTTAAATGCCAAAAAAAAAAGATAGAAAAAAAAAAATTCAAGGTACACTAAGTAGCATTTTACAGAAATTTCAAAGGCATTTCGTGGCCATCTTTGTTGTCTGGAAGCATTAATTATAGTAAAGATGATTTGTTGTAAATTACATGTTTAGATTTTATTTGTCAGTTCCATTGTTGCTGGGTTTTTTTTACACTAATATTTTTACATTTGATAATTTCAATGTAAACTATATGTTAAGATTATAATTTAGTGTTTTTAGAAGAACTATATTTTTGTCAAAGTTCAAGCAAGCATGTGCTGTACAGTCTACAGCATAGACCACTGGTTCCCAACCTGAGGTTCCTGACCCCCCTAGGGGTCGCAAAAGCCTCGTGTGGGGTCACGAGGCCTTCTTGATTTTAAGAAGGCCTCGATAAACAAACTTCTCAGTAAATCTCACAGGATACGGTGAAGACTTGAACCCCAGTTATATTCACAGAGCCTTCACAAACAGCCTTTCCCTGCTTTGGAATAGAAACCAAAGAACTAATTAGAAAGGCCAAGCATCAGGGTTAGGAAAACACTGAGTTTGTCATAAAAAGAAGCTACTAAGTGCTGTCTAATTGTTTTTTTTTTTAAAAAAGAGAATTGGATAAAAAGTGTAAATTTAAACATTCATCTAAATTGCTTATTTCACACCTGCAGTTGTTGTTTGGGTTAATCGCACAGTTTATCAGCTGTTCTGTATTATTAGGCATCCAATATAATAAGAATATCAATGAAATATGTCACAGGGATCATCAGTTTATTCAATAACTGAAAAGAGGTCCCTTAAGTAAAAAGCTTGGGTACCACTGGTGTAGAACTATATGTGAAGTTAAAACAGGCTTCATTGCAGGTTTTACACTGTGACACTCTTAAATCCTAAGTTAAAGAAACAATTCTTTCATATCTGTTTTGAAAGGCTGATATTTAATGTCTCCCAAAAGGACACTCAGCAAAATGATAAATATCTGTTTAATACACACAACAGCAGTAACAACCAAATAAGCTGCATGCAGTACTTAAGCAGGAGTGACGCAGTGTATAAGTACAAGATGAGGCACGTTCTCTATCATTATCACGTCAGTTACCATGATTTTTATTTATTTTTGTCTTTCACTGAACTTCACTAAACAGTGGCTGCTTAACAAATGTTTGGTGCTATTAATCCCGCGCTCACTGCTTTATTCGCTGCTGCAGGGGTCTGTCCACGCTGCTGCGACCGCTATTGTAATGCACTCAGAAGGGGAGAGGTGCTCACAGATGTACGTGCACACACACACACGTACACACACACACACACACACACGTACACACACACACACACACAGACAGAGACATCTGCAGGTCACCATCATCATAGTGGGAATAATACCAGGGATGGTTATCATAAAGGGAAGCTTTGAGCTCCCGGCCGTCTTGGGAAGATGATTTGGCTGGCCCGGAACAATGAACTGTGGGAATCCGCTTGTCCTGCATTGATCTTCCTCCCATGGCATCCCCTGCAAGGCTGTCAGAGCGATGGACGGATAAAAAGACCCACAACATTTTTCTTTCTCTCTCTCTCGCTCCCTCCCGGTGTCTTTCTTTTCTCCCTGTCAGGAGGGCTCCCACTGATCAGCGGGGATGAGCTGAAAGTTGAACTACCTGTTGACAGGACCTCTTAAACAGCCCTCAATGACATATTGTGCAAGAGAAAGAGGGAGGGGTAGAGACTCCTGTTCATTCATATTTGTCACTGATCTATTGAGTCCGTGCTCTCATGAAAGCCTTGTTCCCTTGCTTAATATTTTTTCGGTGTTAAAGCAAAGCAAGGAGTTAGGGCCTCCATACAGTGTTATAGTTATAAAATGTGTGTATTCATGTAAAGAAAATACGCCCTCTTTTGTCTTTTCAGTGTTGTGTTTTAGAAGGTGTCGGGTACAAATTGGTCCCTAAGAATGTGATTGTTGTTTTTGGCCAGCCAATCAGAGCGCTGGCCCTTTCAGGGTACTGGAAACACCTCCCTAAAGATCCACAAGCCCTTTGAGAGAGGAGGGCACAAAAATAGAAAAAAAAAATGTGTATTTGTTCATATTTGTAAGGAAAAACAACATATTTAAAGTCACATCTAGATGAGATCTGATCTTGGCCATGTCTGCAACTCTACTTTTTTCCCCCCTTTAAAAAAGAACAATCCATCTCTGAAGCCTCACATCTTTTTGATAGTGCGGAGTTATGCGTTTTGATCAAGAGGCTCCAGGCATGGGATGGAGTTAGGATTGAATCTGGCAGGGGTTGTGTGACTGTCTTCCATGTGCAGTTCAGAGTGTTTTCGCCTCATTACAGAAAGTAATAATGCAGTGAAGTCAAAGAGCGGGAGAGAGGAAGGAAAACAAGGCAGCTTTTTTATTGAATTAATTAGACGCCTTGCAAAGACCACCTGCAATAGAAACAAAACACAAGCCAGGAAGAAACTCATATCTGGTCTGTTCTACCTCGAACTTGAACTAAAGCAACTTTTACCAAGAGCTAATTGATCTTTGAAATGACTAGGAAGCTCTTTTTGTACTTTGAAAACATACTTACAGCTACTGAATGGGTCTGATTGTCCCTGCTACTTATAGCATTCAGCTCACAGTGCATGTAACATATGGTAAATACCCACATTGTCCCTTAAACACAGATTACTGGAGCTGTAGCCCCCCCATCCCCCTACCCCTCGTCTCATTAATGATTTGGTGGAAATATGATGGAATTCAGCACATTGTGAATAATGATTGATTTGTTTAATGCAATGAATTACTTCATTAGGACTTAATGAGGTATTGCATTGTGATTAGTCGATGGGTTTTGTGTCGATACATGTCAAAATAACAAAGTAAAGTCCAACTAATGGCTTTTCGATCCTTTACTTTCTCCCCATCTTGTCTTAAATGTCAGAGCAAAGTTTTATGACAAAACTTGGGCCTAAAAGTAACTTCAGAAAGTAGATGCAGAAGTTTGTTTGAAATTATTTATTTAAATATGAATTTATAATAGGTAGCTATTCCTAATATTGACGCTGTCTTTCATATACTTTATATGGTTACAATTAGACAGCAACACATACAAATCCCTTATGCATTTATGATGCATGGTACTATTGATAAGACAGAAATGAACCGAGCACATTCAAATGCTGACTGAAATACACTTCCATTGTGTTACAGATACCACTTATAATTAAGCTGAGGCTTGAAGAGAAAAAGAGCAGAGGAGAAAAATGCATTTAGAGAAACCGAGTGAAATCAGTTTTCTGTGCGTGTGCACGAATGTGCGGAGGACTATGTGTGTTTACGGGGTGCACGTGCTGCTTTGCTGAATATTAAACCACAAACTATAAAGACAACAACTGAACCGTCGTGAGAAAATGCTAAAGGAAGTCTTTGTGGTTTTAGAGGTATCAGAGGAGCCAATAGTTTTAATGAGGCAGCATTGCTGTACATGCCAGGAAATGATAAGGTTATACAGGTTAGAATAACGGCAGAAAGATACTGTACCAGCAGAACGCTACACAGTGGATGTGTTGAACATATCGGCGTCAACGCAGGCTACACAGCCATGGCAGAGACAGTGAGACATAATAGGGACAAAGTGGCATCAAGTCTTCCTTAATACAACCGGTAAGAATGACAGACCTTGATCTTCTAAAAGCAGAGCACTGCTACATTAATATTGTGTAGAGTTATTTCCTTCTGTACATTTGATGGATATTTTGCAAGAGGCTTGTAACAGTAACAGTCAGCATGATGTCAAAATAGAAAGAGTTGTTGATGTGATTTCTGTGGGCAGCCATTTGATAGTGCAGGGTGAGTTGCAACATACTCCTCGTGTCTTTTAGAGGGCATGCGCATATTGAATTGTTGTCTGTAGTCAAAGGGTTGTGTTTGAGTGTCTTTGCCTGCGCGCGCGCGCGTGTGTGTGTTTCTACTTGTACACCACCCTCAAATTCCTTGCATGTGTGTGTGTTGATATGAGCAGAGGGGGGATGTCACATAAGAAATGTCCTTTTTAATCAGGGGAAAAAATATAAAATGACTGGGGAGCAAGGCAAGCATATTAATGTGTCTCATTTGCATACGCTCGTCAGCCAGGATACGTTTATAAAAAACACAAACTGGATTCGTCAGTTCATTTCACATTATTCCATTGTCTATCTGCCTTTGTTATATGTTAAAGATAAAGGCAGAAATCAAATTGAAGAAAAGGGCAAGCTGCTATCTCCCCAAATGAGCAACAGCTCATCAGCCTAGTTTAAATCACAGATTTCTATTCCAAAAGGCAGCCGCCTCTGTAAAAAAGGGCCCATTCAAATAAGGTCTTCTCCGATATAAGCACGCCTGGTGATGGAAGCTGGGGTGTCACATAAATACAATTTAAAACCCTAAGCCATTTAAAGCAGTCTAACAAAGTTTTATCTTTCTTTGCAATTCTCTCCGAATATTATTCTCACAATAAATGTACACATATAGAGTGTATATATATATATATATATATAAATATATATGTATTTTCCATCCAAGAATAAACTTTTTATTATTAGGCTTTTATGATGCTTAGATGAACGCAGCATTATTCAAGTCACATGAGAGCACGATCATAACATCTGTCGTAAATTTAAGTAGGCTTTGGCAGAAGCATATCTAGCTGTTATCCGCCTGCAGAACATAGCATGCCCATTATATTCTTGATGAATTCAGTCGAATTGCTTAAGATAGTTGTGGGGAAAAATAAGGAGAATTCAAAGGGCAGCCCACAAGTGTCACATTCCTTTAAACACAAGTGGAAGCAGCTCACAGTGTCTAATTCATCTGTGCAAGATAAGAATCCACCATCAACAGTGTGTTGGAGGGGCCAGTGGCTAAAAGAACAGGCACCCCTTATGTCTACTAACCTCCTACTGATGGGAGAGAGTGAGGGAAGAGAGAAAAAATTCAAATGAACGAGAAAACAAGCAGGGCAAGTACAATGTAGAGTCCTCCCTGCTTTAGAAACATACTGTAGGTGGAGAGAGAGAAAAAGAAAGGGAGAGTCTGGCAGGACCTCAGTTGCCCTCTGTGCCTGTAAAGTGTATACTGAACATGTGTGCACATATTTTTAACGTGGGTGTGCCCCATTGCTGCCAGATTGGGTCCATAAGCTGTCTAAAATGATCCCACTTTCTCTTAAAAGTGAACTCACCTAATGCCAGTGCTTTACACTGCCTCTCCATGAAAGGATTTTTTGATGATTATAATCATGCGTTATAGCACAGTGGCCGCCACTGTTACCAGGCAGCATACTAATCAGCTTAATGAGATATTATACAATATTTTGTTGACCAAAGCAGAACCGTGGTTATTGTTTCTGAGGGTTTGACCCCTGCCAGCAGCCAGAGGAAGTGTGCAGATAGATGTTTATACCTCTCCATCTGGAGAGCAGATGGATCTGCATTAAAACCAATGTTATTCATTTTTTTGTTATTTATTCACTGATGTTACACATATGAAATAGAAAACCTTCCACTGACAGTACAACATGTTCAGAAAATGGTAATATATTTTGGTAGCATTAAGGCA
Organism: Epinephelus awoara; assembly: GCA_035609425.1. Classification (NCBI taxonomy): domain Eukaryota; kingdom Metazoa; phylum Chordata; class Actinopteri; order Perciformes; family Serranidae; genus Epinephelus; species Epinephelus awoara. Next base: position 41,250,901 of record CM069294.1, on the reverse strand, counting down.
GCCCAGGACTACAGCATCCGTACAGTAGGCAGATCAAACACAACAAAGTAACTGCTTATTCCTCTCAGACTTGAGGGTGAACTTATCTGTTATCTATTCTTTTTTCTACTGTGTATCAACCAGTGCATCTTTGGCTGCAGTGGGAACCCGTTCAACACAGCCAACTGTTGTTTTCTCCATCCTAGAAACTATAAAAGATTTAGGTAGGGAGAAGAAGACAGACAGAGAGAGAATTGGGGGAATAGAAAGAAGCAGAGGGAGAGCAAAGTGATTCACATCAAATGTAGTGCGGATCTTTAATGGAATTTTGCGCCAAGACAAGTGTCGTGGCAACAAGATAAGAGTGTTGTGTTTACTGGAGTAACCCCTTGGCTTTAAGTGCTATTGTTAATATCATAATTGTAGTATTGCGGTGGCTCCCCGACAATGCCGTTGCTCCGTTTCATTAAGGCGTGTAATTGGAGGAATTCTGATAGGATGGGCACAAGTAGCTTAATTATACACTGCTCACTGTGTTTACAGAGTAATTATTCCATCCAAAATGGTGTTACATTTTGAAAAAGTTCTATGGAGTCGCAGCATTTCTCCAGGCCCTTGGTGCTGACAATTCACGCAGTGCTCTATGCATCAAAGGCAATACATTTCATTTCCCTGTGCTGGGTGACACAGCACAGGTGTTGGTTCCCTAAGTGAAGAAACACATTAGTCCTGAACATGTGGCTGGATAATATTCTATTTGCAATCACAAAAGCAAATACAAAGAGCACAGCAGCAGCCACCTTCTTTTCTGCAACCCATAATGTTTTCAAATATTTCTAATTCTACAGATTTTGTATTTCTAATATATTTCCCTGTTTGTATCTGGTTTTACAGGATGGAGGACTCTAGTTTGTGTCTTGGTGTGTCGTCAGCAGTGCCTGATGCTGATGCCCATCTGAGCAGTGCAGTGTTAAATGGCCGCTACCCCATCAGTCAAAAGCTTCATCAGCTCACTGCCCAGCTAGGACACGCCTTTCCCGACCTACACCGCCCACAACAGATCCCCGAAGAGAAAGCAGCAACGCCTTTGGACGAGAAGACCCACCACGCAGCCCTGGCCAGTCAGCCTATCAGCAGTCAGATGGCCCTGCTAGCCAATCAGCTCAACCGAGACATTGACGCAGGGGCACTAAGTGGGTTGAACGGGCGTGTTGATTTGCAGCAGTTTCTCAACGGCCAGAACTTGGGCATCATGTCCCAGATGAACGATATTGAAGATGATGCCCGCAAGAATAGGAAGTATCCCTGTCCACTCTGTGGCAAGCGCTTCCGTTTTAACAGCATCCTGTCACTGCACATGCGCACACATACAGGAGAGAAGCCCTTCAAGTGCCCCTACTGTGACCATCGAGCGGCTCAAAAGGGCAACTTGAAGATCCACCTCCGCACCCACAAGCTGGGGAATCTTGGTAAAGGCCGTGGCCGTGTCAGAGAGGAGAATAGGCTGCTGCATGAGCTGGAGGAGAGGGCCATTCTTAGGGATAAGCAGATGAGAGGGAGTGGCAGTCTCCTCCAGACTGCTCCAACACCCCATCTGGGTCTCAATAGCAGCTCTAATACCCATCAGCAGCAGCTAGGCTCAGCCTGTGGCCTCCTCACCCCCTCCAGCCTTACCACTCCAGAAACAATTTCCCAACCTTCTTCTTCACCCAAGCCGGCTGGCACCCAGGATGAACAGTCCTTGAACCCAACTACAGGCTTCCGCTGTACCTTCTGTAAAGGGAAGTTCAAGAAACGCGAGGAGCTTGACCGCCACATTCGCATACTCCACAAGCCCTACAAATGTACTCTGTGTGAGTTTGCTGCCTCCCATGAAGAGGAGCTGATAAGTCACGTGGAGAAAGCCCACATCACGGCTGAGAGCACACAGGGCCAGGGTGCTGGTGGTGCCGGCGGCACGCAGGCTGCCACTGAATTCCGCTGTGACGTGTGTGGCCAGGTGTTCAGCCAAGCTTGGTTCCTCAAGGGCCACATGCGCAAGCACAAGGACTCCTTTGAACACTGCTGCCAAATCTGTGGCCGTCGCTTCAAGGAACCGTGGTTCCTCAAGAACCATATGAAGGTGCATCTCAACAAGCTGGCCATCAAGAACAAGCCAGCCCAGCCCAGTGAGCAGGACATGGCTGCCGTCAATAGCATGAGCAATCTGGCTCAGGAAGCTCATGCCAATCTTTATTCCCGCTACATCTCCTGTCTTCAGGGAGGCTTCCTTTCTCCAGACAAACAGGGCCTGAGTGAGCAGCACCAAATGTTGGCTAAAGCAGGGATAGCCATGAAGGAAAAGGAGATGCTAGGGAAGCTGCTTGGGCCAATGGCAGGAGGTATGGGCCATGGGCTGGGCGAAAATGAAAAGCGTTCACTCCTGGGTTGTCTCAACCTTGTGCCACCACTAAAGTCCAGCTGCATGGAGCGTCTCCAAGCAGCTGCAAAAGTGGCAGAGATGGACTCCCTCAATAGCTACCAAGCCTGGCAGATAATGGCTCGTGGCATGGCTATGGACAGGGCTTTCATGCCGAAGGAGCAGCAGCAGCACCAGCACCATATACCCCCAGGGCAGGAAGATGAGATGGGTGGTGCTGGGGCCTTGGCTTCCTTCTCAAAGGAGAAACAAGACTACTCCTTGATTGCTTCCAATGATAGCTCCAAGCAGAAGCAGCTCTCTGAAGCCTTGCAGGGATCCAAGGCAGCTAGTGGAGCCATGATGTCCATGAAGGAGGATGGAAGAGGCTTTGACAGTCACCGTGACTTAATGTCTGTCCACAGTAATGCTGAGGCTCCTGGAGCCATGGCTGGCTTGGGAAGCCCAAACATCGACTACAGCCTCTCTAGCCTCTCCATTCTGAAGGAGAAGCCTTCAGAGTGCCCTGACTGTGGCCGGGTCTTCAGAACCTACCATCAAATGGTCGTCCACTCCCGCATTCATGGCAAAGACAGGAGAGGCATTGAGGAAGCGCTCCAGCAACAAGGTCTGGATGAACGTCGCGGATCAGCCAGCGACCCGGAGTCCCAGTCAATCAGCCGCTCCACCACTCCTGGTTCATCCAACGTGACGGAGGAGAGCGGAGCTGGAGGAGGACACTCCCAGACAGGAAGCGTCCAGGATGACAGCCCACATCCCTCTTCACCATCTTCAGGTAAGAAAAGTACAAAATGTGAAAGTGAATGACAACCACTTGTATTTTTTTGGTCAGTCTGAGGATAAAGCGACCAAAATCTTATCCTGGTGACATACTTGGGATTCATGTTCTTTAATTTAGCGTTACCTACAACAGTTCTACCTACAAAGTTTCCAATAAGAATCACTTTGTATAGTTTAAAGATGTGTGCATGTGTCAGTGTGTCAAATCCATCTCTTTAAAAGGGAATGAAAAATAGTCCAAATACCCAATAAAGAATCAGAGCCACACATTCCTGACATAACTCAGATACTTACCGCTTTGTTCAAATACCCACACACCCTCACAGAGTGGTTTGCTTTTATAGGATACTTTACACACACACACACACACACACACACACACTGACGCGTGCACACACACATGCACACGCACACACTGACGCATGCACACACACATGCACACGCACACAAACACGTACAGTATATATATATACATGTTTTATTGAATTTAAGAGTACACAGTGTACTGTAAATTTCAAGTTCTTATGTGGGACATACTGTAGTAACAGTTGTCCACTGACATTGCTGAGTTGTTGCTAAGTCAAACAAACGACCCAAGAGAACACAATCCAGGAAGAGACCTGCTTCACCATTGCATTTACATTTGCAGGTTAGCAGTCGAGATCCCTGTGGAACAAGAGTAAAGACTGCGAGCGTAGGGACAAACTCGTTTTAACCACAGCGATTAATAAATGTCTTTAATAAACATGTTGGAGACAACTGTACCCCTCCCTTCTCCCTTCTCCCTTCCCAGCAAACACAGGCCGGCCGGGGCTAGATAAGTGTATGTTTAGTGGGATTAAGGGAGGCTCGTTGCTAATGATTACACAAGTTTTTAAAGGTAACTTTCGCTTGCTCCTCAGGGCACTATGCTGGCGTTAAGAAGCGTGCGCGGTAATTAGGTCACGACTATGCGATAATCAGTCGGTTTAAGCTAAACAAGACACTAATTAAAGATATACATATAAAGCAGGTCAAAAAAATGGTGAACTTCATTTGCAAAAGCGAGGATGTGCTTTTAAGTCTTTTGAGAAAAAAATATAAATAAATATAAATATAAATCAGAGTGGCTTAGCTTAAGGCTGTAAGCAACTTAATTCCACCAGTGGAGATGAAATTGTTTATTTATTCACAGAGGCATGAAGTCCTTATCATGCCCGTGTAGTGTGATGGGTTTGAACATGGGACAGGCTATGTTTATTTTAATCTAAGAAATAATAACAGACAACCCCCCACCCCAATTAGGAATTAATGAAAATGAGAGTGAGATAAAAACCTATTTTCTTTATAGAGACTATTAAACATTACACTTTCTCAACAGGGTGGGGGTGTAGCGGATGTAATTATCTTCTGAATTTTAATGCTGGAAGTCTCTCTCTCCATCTCTCCCTCTCTCTCTGTCTCCATCTCTCTCCCTCTCTCTCTTTCAGTCTCTCTGTCTGTCTCTTTTGACTCAAGCACTTTGAATCTGATGAGTACAGCTTGTGGCGTTTCAACAACTTCAGAAGTACTATATTAACATCCAGCGTGCGGTATACAAAATAAAATAAGCGAATTACAGTGAAATAATAATTGACAAATAAAACCAATAGTATTTACCACCAAATGCTAACAAAGCACAAAGAAATGCATTCGATTTAGTCGAGTGGTTAAATCTCTCCCCCCGGGCACCATCTTTTGGAGAAGGCGGGGTAGGATTAAAGAAAATATAAATACCAAAATAAATTAAAATAGTGTATTGACAACTTTGCACAAGAAAAACAAAAAAGCATGCTAGTTTCCACGAGGCCTTACTGCTGCCCTTCCTGCTGTCTTTGTCTGACTGTTTGTGTGCATGTGTGGTTTGTGTAAAGGTAGTGTGTCTCACCCATAGCCCAGTGCTCAGTCAGAGGCTACACTGCTTGATACATTGGCTCTATTCAAGCTTTTTGTCAATCTGGCACTGTCAAATCTGAAAGGCTGTCCTCACATTGTTGTTGCAGAGCTCCATGAGTGTGTGTGTGTGTGTGTGTGTGTGTGTGTGTGTGTGTGTGTGTGTGTGTGTGTGTGTGTGTGTGTGTGTGTGTGTGTGTGTGTGTGCCAAAATAGGATATAATTTACTGCTAGAGAGCATGGCAGAGGTGGAAAATAGATATGTAAAGAAGAATGAAATAAAATGATAACTGATCTGAACAGACCGGGATGTGGTTATACCAAACAAAAAATGTGAGAAGTAAACAGATTTGACATAAAAAAAATGTTAAATATGCTGGTTTTGCTGTTTCCTGTTTTTTAATCAGAGGTAGTGAAACTTGTCTTTCTTCACAACTTACACAATGTGATTCACATTGGGAGCTCAGGGACTCTCAAATTAGAAGCTTTGATGTGTGAGAAAAAAAGTGTCTGAGCCTCGTGGAGAAAGGTGTCATGCTTCTCTTCTGCATGCATGTTTGTTGTGTGTGTGCCTGCATGTGTGTGTGTGGGGGAGCTTATATGCTTATACAGTATGCGTGCATATCACTCTTCTGTAGTGAACAGGATGTGGCTACTGTACCATTGTCTTTATCTTAATATCTCAGTTTAAAAGAAAAAAAAAAAAAAAAAAGGGCTCATCTCTCTGAGTGTGTGTGCGTGCACCTGCGAGTGTGTGCCTGTGTACGTGCGAGCCTCTGCCCCACCACCTACCCACAAGCAATTTTGAGTTAAACTTGAATTATAGTAATCAAAAATAACATCTCAACTGTGAAAGAAGGTCAGCTCCACCGCTTTTGTCTTTGAGACGGCACTTGTTTAAAAGCAACGAGTGAAAAAGGGAGAATTGAGGAAGAAAAAGAGCAGAAAAACAAAGGCCTCTGTCAGAGATGTCCTTTAAAGACCTTCCTTATTGCAACGTATCTCGGCAGGTAACCTTGAGCATGTTTCCTTTTCAATAAAATTCTTTATTTCTTTAAAGAAAACAAAGAAGTAATTACATTTATGCCCATCATGATCTTTTTTTGTTTGGTTATCCTTGGACTGACTTCACCTCAACATTATTGTTTCCCGCTGATCAGGACTCAGACTAGCAGTGTTGAGAGAAAACACACTGTGCAGAATAGTAGTCATGTTAGGAAGTTGCAGCAACAGGTAGACCTGATGTGAATACAACTTATTACATCTGCAAGGACCTGGTGCTTTGGTAAACACAGCCCTTTCTTGCCAGCTCTTTCATGCAAATAAACCCACCATTGAAAATCCTCATTTTGCACGATAGCGTCTTCCCATTCAGCTACAATGTAAGGAAAATGTAGCTAAATGTGTAAAAAATAGGCTTTGCTGCACTCGTGTTAGGCCTAAAGCAGTCCTCCTTACATGTACCTCCACAACCTTCCCACTACCCCTAAACCCCACTCCCACCTCTTGGCTCCTGACTGTAAAAGATTCTATACACTCCCTCTGGCTCTCTCTTTCTCTTTCTCTCTCTCCAGAGAATCCCCCATGTCTACATTTTTTTAAGAGGAACAGCGTTTTAACATGGCAAGGATTAGCCTGCATATCCCTGGTCTTTACTGCGGCTCAAACAAGCAGGCAAAATGCTCCATACAAATTGAAATTGGATTTGCCAACTTGACGCCTTAGGTTATAAAGCATGGATATTCATCTAATTGCGACGGTACAATGGGGGCGTAATTACACATGCGGACAAACTGTTACAGTGTAATTACTGTGTCATTAACAGGAATAAAGTAGAGTTGAACAAGATCCAGACTGCTATGAATATGCATGGTGACAAACCAGATCTACCTATCTATTATCAGCTAATGTAGGATAAGGAGTTGTCAACTGGAAATTTCAAACAAGAATGCATTTTAAGGATTTTCATCGATATTCTTTTACTGTTAATGACAGTCCAAAAATACTTAAAATATATGTAGATCAACCAAAGCCAGAATAATTAAAATTACAGACATTAAGATAGATTAAAGATAACTGATATAACTGAATACCATAGAAAGACATTATTGGACAAAAAGAGCATACCATCAGGTGTTCTGGATCATGGTTCTCATTACACTTAACCCTGTCTCCTGGATATTACAATTGTCTATTACTAAATTTCATTCCTGATCATGTTGTGGCAACAACCTAATTACTGCCTGGATTACGTTCAGAGACAAAACACTACATTTATTAACTCGTCAAATACTGCCACTTTGTCAATGATGCAAAAAGTCACCTTCTGTGGCGGTATGGTACATCCCCAAGTGGTTAATAATGCCACCGAATAGCATCAGCTTGAAATGCCACCATTAAGAATGTAATATAAGGAGCTGGGAAGTCCCCATACGGTGGGATGGAGGGGGGGTGGATGGGTTCAACAAACCCTGGACTTTGGAGGAGCCCGCTGTTAGCTTCGCATGTACAGTAAATGTTGAGTCAGACCATGATGTTGTTTTTTGTTGCCTACACTTTAGAAACATAAGTATATTTTGAAAAGACACAAAAATGTAACAAGCTTAAGTTGACACGGTGTCCTGGATGCAGGAGGATACTCAGCGCATCAAAGTAAAGGTGAAATCCACTGACAAAGAACACATTGTTATGTACCACGCTGGACTCTCAGGGAGGTGACCAGTGGTCGATTGTGGACAGCAGACATAAAAAGTGCAGAACTGTGACACCAGACACCCAGGTTCTTGTCCAGAACTGTCTGTGGTTTAGGCAACAAAAACGCTTTGGTTAAGTAAATAGACTTGCACTTGTATAGTGGTCCTCTAGCTTTCTAGCTTCGTACAGTGTTTAACACCCCAAGTCACATTCGCCCATTCACACACTGGCAGCCAAGACTGCCACACTAGATACTGCCTCCTACTCAGCTTAAAGATTGACATACACAGCCATTGAGAGCAATTTGGGGTACAGTATGTTGCCCAAGAGTACTTGGGCTTGTGTACTGGAGGTGTCGGGAATCAAACTGCTGATTGTTTAATCAGTGGATGACCTGCTCTACCTCCTGAGCCACAGTGGCAGCGTTGCCAGGTGGGAAATGTAGGATTATCGTACCAGAGACTCAAAATTATTGTATTTTGAGGGAAATTATGGTACATCCGTCATAACCAAAATAACAATCCTACTGATGCGCTATAGGCAAATATAGTCACTCTAGTGTTTACTTTTTTGGTTTACTTTCTTTCCATTATCCTTGCTTCTGTTTTTCCTCTTCTTCTGTTTTGAATCTCATTCTTGCTCGACTTCCTGACGGGTCCTAGCGCCTCGTGGGGTGGGAACAGCTGACCATTCAGCCAATCGTGCTCACTGTTCAGAGACAAACGTCATCTGTATCTCACGCTAAGCAAAGTGCGATTGGCTGGAAACATGTCATCACATGGGAACAAATGCCTTCAGGGCTCACAAAAAAACTCTGGCATAAAGATTACAACCACACATTCATGGAATGGTCAAATTATCGTACATTTGGCCTTTTTTGGGATTATTGATTGTACATTGTACAGAGGGTCACAATGCTCAATGCACGGACATGCAATGACAAATGGTCTTATTACGTTATGAAAAACGATGAAAATATGGACTTACCCATGTTTAAAATGACCTGTACTGACGGGAACAGACGAGTGGAGTCAATGTTTAACCGCCGCGGAGAGCGCAGGAGTAATGCGCTGCCTGTGTCAGCCGCCTGCGAGTACACTCGCAGGACTTCGGCGGCACTAACGCACTTGGTGTGTCCTTAGTGTTAATTATAATTGCCAAGTTATTGAAAAATGTCGGGTTTAAATCAGGCTCGGGTTGTTAATTACAGTTAATTGGACGGGCCGGGCCGGTCCCGGACATTAGGTGCACGGCCTTTGGCTGGGTCGGGCTGAATTTTTTGGGCCCGATCTAAGATCTACCCTGGATCAACTCGCAATTCCACCTCTGTGTGTATAAACGCTCGCAGCTTGCCAGCAAAACGGCCCAACATTCGCAGAAAATCTGGCAGTGTAAAAGGGGCCTATGAGTTGATAGTGTATTACAAGATTTCCACAACTTGCAAGGTACGTTAATCAGCAACATTAATAGAAAATGTAGTTCACTTGGCATTATGGTTCCCTAAGCGTATTTGCTGTTTCAAATATATTGTATATAACTGTAGTTTCTAGGAGACAGAGCTGACACACTGACTTACATATCTTTACATAACAGAGACTGACCAGTCCTCCAATGCTGGTGTAATACTATCACACACTAGTTGTTTGGATGACAGTTAGCTTTTTGTAATCTGACAACTTTAAAAATGCAGAAAATGATATTAACTATAATAATAATTGTGTTTAAGCTATATTTTGGCACATAAGCCCTGTACAAGGCAGAGCCACAGCATTGTAATGCAGGACTCACCTTAATTATTGGACTCTACAGGTTCAAATTCCCTAAGATATTAGTAATTGATCAAATTACTAAAATCAAATGGATGCAGTTATTCTTGGGCTTGTAGTACACTGGAGGTCTGGGGCCCCAGGTCAGTTGCCTGCTAGATGTAATTAAGAGATCTTGACTTAATTTAGTTTAGTTTGGTAAAATCTCTGAATGCAGTAAGTTGCAGAGGGAGTCTAGTCAAAATTGATATTGTATCTTTCACTTTGTGGACGGTCCCCCTGCATTTTTCATTCAGGTTGGAAGGAAGGCTGGCAATTCACACGGTGTGATCATCTCATTAAACTTATCTGGGTTGTGAGCCAGTGCATTAGCTACAATCTAAGAATAAATATCAAGAACAAAGTAGCAGTGTATCTGTGTCTTCTAGATTGGGTGATTAGCCTAGCTGATGTTTAAGCTCATGGTCATAAATGAATTACAAGAGAAATGTGTGTACAATTACCACTTTGTCTCTCTGTACTTGCATACAATGCTTGATCACCACTCGGGTAAAGCAGGCACCTGGTCTGGCCCTGAGCTTCCTAGTCACCACACGGGGGTCAATTTTTGGTGATGTTTAATGTCACTTTTTATAGAATGTTCACAATATAAATGAACTCATTCAGAACCCATATATATTGTAAACAACAACAAAAAATATTTAAATGGTAGATTTCTACTCTAAATGCACTCAAAGATCATTAACAAAGAAAATGTGATTAGGATGCTTAATTATATTTTTTTTTTCTGTCCATTTCAATGGACGAAAAATCTTAACACAGAAATCACCTGATGGTTAAAATGACAACAGATGGTTGAAACAGACCTTTTTTAAAAAACAAACAAACAAACGCAAGATAATTTATTTTTCATGAATGGTTAACCCTTATCAATGAATTAAGTGATGCTTTTAAACACATTGCCTATATATTTTGCATTGTATTAGTCTTCACAACTCAAAATATCCTTAATTTAAGAAAACAGTATGTGTAAAATGTTCTGAGATTAATATCCTGTGGACGTATTCAATAAAATGTATTATAAGCTGATTGAATTTAATCAGAACAACATTTCCCCTGTTCACTTTCTGGTGACACTCAGATCCTTCATCAAATTCCAATGGACGGATATTTTTTAAGTAATCCTGAGTAATAGCTATAAAGCTTTCATAGAATGTTTTTGACATGATTAAGTAATTCAACACCTCATGTTTACTTTTGTACTTTAACAATATGATTTATAGACTGACACTGGCCTTGTGCGTCCTCCTTGCCCCACAGTCGGACATGCTTGTTGAAAAGGGGGCCTGGCTCTACTGCAGTCCACTTTTGATGATGTGGAACACTGCGATTGGTTTATAGACCTGTAATCATACACGTCTGTGCATTTAGTTGAAGTCAGATGACAGTAATCATAAATTTAGACATCCTAGAAAAGTTATGTCTGTTGGGATGGTTGGATGATCTTAATGTGTTAAGATGGTAGCTTAGTGTGACTCCTGCCTTTTAGAAGAAACTTATGACAAACTCTAATTTCAGTTTTAATATTTTACTCAATATTGTGTCCACATGGTGCATATTCCTGAATAAAATTGTGTTTATTTAAATCAACACAAACTAACTGAGACAGATTCAACCTGAAGCAGGTTGATATTTCACTTCTACCAGTTGGTTTGTGGATTTTGGGCAGAATATATTAAGGGAATGAGGGTGATAGGACTCAATAGGGGCCCAGACTTAATTTTTTTTTTCTCCCGGGGCATGTGAGTGGATTAATCCAGCCCTGCTTATGTCTGTAAATAAAAAGATAAAAAACAAAACATGCAATCTTACAAAAAGTAGATCAGGTGCTAGACTGAGCATGAACAAAAACTAGAACAATTGCACAGTAAAATCTTAGTGTATAAGCACATGAACCAGGGTGGGTAAAGCTAACCTACAGTAAAATTCAGCCACATTAAGCAGCATCGTTCTCATTATGAAAACCAGAAAAACCAACATATACCTCCTTACTGTACGCTACATTGCTCCTACACCACCTCACGCTGCAGCCAACACTTTGAAATGAGGCCAGACCTCTGTGAGTGTGAGCGCCATAATATATGAGTGTAAAACTATGTGCATTAAAAAATAATGAATTATGTCTCTGGTTTTTTTTCCATTTCTCCCCTCTGCATAAATTACTTTTCTTTGTAATTGACATCCGTTCCTCTACTACTTCCCCCCTCACACTATTCTTCTTTTCTCTATAATCAGAGAACTCAGTGGTTACAAAACCTGAGCTTTCTACCCCCCACTCATTTGTCGGAGTCTGGCCTGTCATATCTGTATTTTTTATGTGTCACCAAACTTAAATAGACAGTCATTGTGTTACAGGCACAATCATTCCCCGAGCTGTATTTTTGTACAGTAGGTCAGGACTCTGGTGTCTGGTAAATGATAAAAGTTCTATTCAAACGCACTAATTGTCAGTGTGCTGTGCTGATTGACATGTCTCGGATAAATGCAGACTTAGTATTTTTGTACACGCTTGCACAATATAAAAGGCCAATTTATTTCTCTGTTCTTCTTTCTCTTATTCCTTGCACAGTTCATTTGATTTCTCTCTTCCTTTCTTGCTCTCTCCCTCTCTCTCCTACCCCGTCTTTCAGACTCAATTTGTAAATATTACCCATGGTGGGAATTAGCGCAGGCTTTTTAGATATTTTAAAATTCCAATTGTATTCCGACGAGTGTGTTTGATCGAGGGAAGGACTGTGAGCCTCGGTTTGCTCCTCAGTATTCCTGGGTGGCTATCAGTGGCTAGCCTTGTCCTTATGAAACATTTATCAGCCCGTTTTATGTCTTAATGATCACGTTAGGATTCCCCGCTTGGTTATGAAGCCGGGACAGGAGGAAAAAAAATGGACTGTTGAGAGAGTGAAGGAGAGGCGATGAAAAAATGACACGGGCAATCCAGAAGGGAGAGACTGAGTGGAGTGAGAAAAAGGGAGAGATGACAGGGCATCACATTCCTCAGTAAACAGCATCACATTATGCCATCCACTCTTTTCAACTCCAAATCTTTGCCAAAACATAGCTTACCTTTCTCCTGGAACAAGCTTCCATGGCTCACACGCGCACACACACACACACACACACACACACACACACACACCCTCCCTCTTCTTCTGTCTTCCCCATTCCTTTTTATGTTTTTATAATTAAAACATAATATTTATCTTTCCATAACAGAAGGCTGCCTTACTCCGTCAGGTAGACTGTTTGCATATTAATATTCTTAATACATCAACAAGCTATCTTCTCCGGTGTCATTGCTAAAACTGAGCAAGAATAGAGAAAGAGAAGGTGACTCACAAATACAGCTCTTTACTACAGTTTTGAAATGCTGGAGAAACTTAACTTGATTGAACATACGGGAGAAGAGACTCAGAAGTAAAGAGGGGAAAAAAAGCCTTAAAAAACAGAGAGCGACGGAGAAAGAAAGACATAAATTAACATCACAGTCACAACTTGTGCTGGTATTGGAGTGTGTTTACCCAGTCTCAACCTCAGGATGCACATATAAATGCACAGACTAAATACGTGTTTGTTCCTCCTTCAGTCAAAACTACCAAGCAAAGCTCGACACTGGCTAAGAAAAAGTTTCTCTTCTTTTGATTGTTTATATGTGTGCTTAACAGAGAGTTGGAGGAACGGAGGGGAGGGCAAAGCTGAATGAGGGCGAATGCCAAGTTCCTTTTCTCTGTCTGGTGACAGCTGCCTGACTCCGTCAATGTGGAATTCCTGTGAAATGAGGCAGGGCTCTCGGTCAGGGAATGCAAATGGACGGCAGTGGATGGTCGGCGGCTGAGCCGGGCCGGGCGGCGTGGATGGGGGTGTGGAGTGGATGGTGGGGGTGGGGGGAGTTTTGTTTGAACAAGTTAACTTGGGCATGATTGGGGTTCCTCCTGTGTATGAAAGAGCAAGAGAATACATTGACCTTTGCCTCATTAAAAATGGAGGGCCAGGCATGTGATACCATGACTGAGGAATCTCTTGCCCCCCCCCCCCCACATCCTCCCCACTTTTTTTTATCTTCTTCCTCTTTCTCCTCTTCTCCCTCGCTCTGTCATTCTCTCATTTTGCCTCCCTCCTCCCCTCTCAATCTCCTCCTCTTAACCCCATTGACAGGTCACATAAAAAGCCTTTTGTGTCAACATCAGGGTGCTGACATGAGAGCAGAAAGCGACATGAAAAATGTGCTTTTTTTCTTAGTTGTAGCTACCTCCTCATCACAAAAGAGAGAGAGGGAGAGGGAGAAAGAGAGGGAGAAGCAAAAAGGGTGGAAAAGTGAGGGAGGAATTAAGTCCAGGGATTAAGATCTCTGAGCTTTTTTTTTTTCACTCTCTCCCCCTGCCACATTCCAATTGTTCTTAAAATATTTGGCAATGTCAATTAGTAAGTGAGCAGAGCTAGCTGATGAACACAATTTTCCAGGCGACTGAGCACCCTATTGTTGTGGAGCGAACAGCAGATTTCTGAGGTCATTATCATTCCCTGTTAGCCGTGCCCAGCTGCTCTCCTCTTGGCTCCAGCCAAACTCTGCTCTCCTCTCTCCTTTTTCCTACTGCTCTTATACATCATCTCTCCTCTCGTCTCCTCGCCCTCCCCCTGCCTGCACCGCGTTCACCAGTTCAGAGCTGGTTGATAGCAGGCAGCAACAGGGGGCCTTCAACAAGAGGAGGGATGGGAGGAGCTGGCTGGGGGAAAGAAAGGAGGAGAGAGTGAGATGGATATAGCACAAGAGTGGGGGAATACAGTAAAAGAAAATGAGCGAGGGGAGGAGGAGGTGGGGGAGGAGACGAGGGGAAAAAACAGAGAAGGGCATTGGGGCAAGTGGTACGACGGAGTGGGCAGGCTCGGATCAGGCGGCGACTGAACACAAGAGGGAGCATGAAAAGAGGAAAAGAGGAAGGGAGGATAGAGAGGGAAAAGAGAAGGCGATTATCTGATATTGTAGTTTAGACGTGTAGTCGAAGAGATGGTGCTTTAGAGATGGTGCCTTTGAAAGTGAGCATCATAGAAGGGAGAGGAGGAGGATCAACCTTTCAAGAAAAAGCAGCATTTGTTTTAAAGGACCCCACTGACTCGACTGACACTTGGCGTAACATTTATCAAACCAACATGAGGTTTACGGTAGCATTTACCCTTTGTGTGGTACTTAGCGTAAGCTGATGATTTCGCAGTCAAGTGATTTAAACACTTTGGCAGGAGTGCAGAGAAAAGTTGGTATAAATGATGTTATTGTGCCGAGAAATGTTCTCTTTTTTTTTTCAAAGAAAGACATTATTGTCTAGAGTGACCTCAATTAAAAACATCATACACTCCATATTTAAAGCTATTTTCATTAAAGAGAAGCGTTGAGCTAAAACATGTTGCTATACGTTACAGTGCAGTGAACACGGTGCAGATGAGATTTCAGATTAAAAACAAAAAAACGCCTTCCTGCTGTTACACTTTTATTGAAAGAATGGAGGTTTCTTTCACAGAAGCACAAAGCGTCCAGGTATCTGCATCTAAACATCCAAAGGAGTCTTTCCTTTTTTGTTGTTGAAGAAATGATGAAAGATCCCTTTTAGTCAAAGTACAGAAAGGAAAAAAAAACACGAGTGGAAAAAAATCGAAATTCTCACTTTTTGTGTACTTGCCAGTTGTACATCTTGCCTTTTTACCCTCCTCCTCTTCTCTCCCCCACTTACTGCACCCCAACACTTCACCACCGCCGCCGCTGCCGCCACCACCACATTCCACCCATAGGTGCCCACCTTTCTCACAACCTTTGCATCGTCATCTTTTTGACAGCAGATTTACACATATTGAAAAGCAGGAAACTTTTCAGCCTTTGTCACGGTTTGTTACAGTGTACAAGTGAGGCTTTTAAAAACCTCGCCCTTTAACAACTTAGAAGTTGTTAAGTTGTTAAACTATTAAAACTAGTTGTAAGCAGTTAAAATAAAGGACAGTTCCACCAGAAATCTATAAACACACCAGCAGGATTCAGCCACAGCTCTTTAATACACACCCGTCATTTCTCTCTTGTCCAACCTGTAGAAAGTTTGCGCAAGTTAACACTGGTTGGTTGTGGGTGTCTGTGTTTTTCTAAGTGTGTGTGTGTGTGTGTGAAGAGAGAGAGAGAAAGGAGGAGGAAGAGAGCGAGAGAGAGAAGTGAAAAAGGGTGAGCGGCATCAAAGCGTTGCTCTCAGCTGCAGCTGCCAAGCTTCCTCGTCCCCAGTTAGCAGCCATCCAGCTGTCAGGCTGCGCGAAGAGGAAGAGAGGGGGGAAATCTCTCACCAGCCATATGGTCCCCAGTTCTGTCGGAGACACTCCACGCTCCGTGGGCAAATGGCAAACTCATATATCTAATCAACACTCTTAATATCCAGACCTGAGACCAAGGATATTTTCAGAGACTTGCCTTTCAACAACATGGCAAAAGGGAGTATATGGGATATGACCAAGCACTTACTGTAGAGTGTGTGTTTGTGGTGTTATGTGAGCACACAGCTTACAGGGGAGCACTTGGCACTGTGTATAGGAAGGCCCATTTACTTGCTCTTAAAGGATAACACTGGTGTCATGCTATATTTTTCTTAATTTCAACAACTCTTAAAAAAATACGACCAAATTCAATACTGCGTTAATCTTCCCTACTCTGTCTGTGGCGCCCCAAGCCCATTAGCTCCTACTGAAGATGTTATCTAAAACAACAACAACAAAAATAAATAAATAAATAAAGAAACAAGGCATAGATATTCTTCCATCGTGGAAAAAAGAAGCAAAATAATTTCCTAAAAAACTGGGCACTGTATGTTTTAGCAACTATTACTCAGACAGGAGTGAATGATGCATTTGTTGGGGACTATTTTTAGCTGTGGATTAATACACATCTTGTAATACACATCTAAGTATTTATGGCAGCAGGTGGAGAGGAACAGCGTCCAAATACTTTTTGGTTTTTGGCTTCCTTCATTGCAATCTTCCACTAATTCCTTATTTTCTTTAATGTTGTTTAATCTTTGATTCCCCCCCTGCATTGTTTGGCTGTAATTTGTTTCACATTTTTGCCAGCCAATAAAAATTCTTCTACTCTGTCAATTTTGTTTCTTACCACTGACTCCAGCTTACTCCGAATGGCCTTCTCTGTCTAAATACTTACAAGAGCATCTTTGTTTGCCTAATAATTGCCTTTTTGAAGTGTTACAAAATTGTACTGTACAATAAAGATACAAAGGGAAATGGTGCTTACCATTGATCTTTCCATTTAGTATCACCTTCTAGGCACTGCCCAAATTTTGTTCCAGGCAGTGGCACCCAAATTAATCTTTCATAGGGGTGGCCAGATGGGGTCACTGAAAATCTTGGGTCTGCACACCAAAACCAAACTCAGAACTGCATTTTGGAAATTATGTTTTGCTATTGAAGTGTGTAGGCTGATTAAAAACTAGAGAGTCAAGGAGTCGCATACTGGTACAGTTTGAGTGTTATGTCCCTGTATATAAATGTGTTAGACGGTTCATTGTTCCTTAAACAGGCTGGTTGTCCTTTCCTTAAAAAGACAAGTACACAGCTTTAATTTGAAGGAGTGTATTGATTGCAAAGACTGAAATATTTACTGGGATTAAGCACTCTCGAGTTTAGGAAAGACTCATGGGTACGCATAGAACTAATTTTCATCCACATATCTTGAGTCGAGAATTTAAGGGACCCCTTTAAAAAATAGTCATAGCCAACTGTTCCCTTTCTAAAATTTAGCATCATTTTGGGGCATTATTTAGATCCCTCTACCATAAGCTATGCTGAAATGGTTGGTACCAATGGATACCTTGGGTTGTCTGGTTTCATACGATACCACTACCTTCATGCTAGTTTTAAAAATGAGCATGCCACAGTCTCTTAGAAATGGCAATGTCTGGGCGTCGGTGGCTTAGTGGTAGAGCAGACGCCCCATATGCAAGGCTGTTGCCGCAGCAGCCCGGGTTCGACTCCAGCCTGTGGCCCTTTGCTGCATGTCACTCCCTCTCTCTCTCCCCCTTTCACGCTTAACTGTCCTATCAATTAAAGGCAAAATGGCCCAAACAATCATCTTTAAAAGAAATGGCAATGTCAGCCTCCAATTATTTTATTGTAAGTGGAGGTGAGGACAGCAATTGTATCAGGGTGGCCATGCCCCCCACCCTGATCTCCCCTTGGAGACACCACTGGTTCCACAGACAGGTGAACGGTACACTACATATTACAATGCCCAAGTTCATGGTAAAAAGGAACATGACACTCATTGCAATAATAGTTTTTGGACAACAATGGAACTCTATGGTACAGAGGAGGAGGATACATCAGGCTGTAGATACACAGACAAAACTTGGTAGGGTGATAAATTCATTGTTGTTAAGTTTTTTTTTCATGTCTCTTTGTTGACGATAGGAAACATGCAGAATTATTCTTCTAGTGGAAAACTGTTTTAGTGATTGAATTAATGACTTGAGCTGACATAATCACATGTAGACTTCCTAAATGAAACAAACTCTCTAGGCACTTCTCCGGTCTCCTTCCATCTAAAACATTATCATGACAGTAATATGTGCAGTGGATTGACTTGAACCCTTCTTTTAGTTGAGCAGAAGCTGTTAGCTTTAGCACAGTTAGCCCCAGAGAGCATGGGCTTGAATATGGCTTTGTGCTGTATCTGTTAGCGGGATGCTACACCTGCTCATCTAATCCTGGCAGGCCTCTGCCTCCAGTCTCTCCGGCTGCAGAGTAACGGGTGCCTTATGGCACGGCAAGCCGCGCTGAATCACGGGGAGGTTTGTCGGTATTACGGCGACATAGCTGTGTAAAGCTTGGAAACAACCGTCGCCCCCTCCTCGTCGGGACTGAAGAGCGCAAATCCCTCCCCGGTTTCTTTTCAGCAAACAGCTATTAGTGTATGGATGGAGCATGTAGCCTGCAGTGGAGGTGGTGGATGTAGTAATTGGTATGTGTGGGAGAGCAAGAGATAGAGACAAAGACGGAGAGAGTGAGTGACGTGGAGGAAGAGAGAGGCAGCGTGAGAAGGAGGAGTGGAGAGAGATTGAAATAGAATCAAGAGATATGGACGGGGGCAGACGGGGTAACAGGGGAAGAAGAGGAGTGATCCAAGTCCCACAAATCTTTGCTCAACCCAACAACCTGAAGCAGAGGCCATTAAAAGCTGGGAGAGCTGGGTGAGATAGCAGTCTAGATGGATATGGTGGCAGCAATGGTTTGGAGGGACGGTAACTTTAATGGCCCCACTGGGTTTTTAATGAGTGTTGTGCCCCAAACAAAACGAGCTAATTAGTGTTATCATCCATATATCAGACCCTACACACACCCATGCGTTCTCAGGCAGACACATACACACTCTGCTGAACACACTCGCAAAAGCCTCCTCAAACAATCCTGAGCTTTTTTTGTTGAGTCTATTTTCTTTACATGTTTTACATGATACGTTTTCGTACAGAAACTTTATAAAATCGAGTTTCCACTTTTATCAAAACAAGAGATGTAACCATAAATGATTCACTCCATTCCTTTCTGAATTTGATTGTCTCAACCTATGCGTTCGCACTCTCTTACAAAGCTATTTCATCCTGAAGTGAGCCCCCTCCCTCCCTCCCCTTCCTCCTACACACAAACACACACTTTCAAGCCCATAAGGCCGTGCCCTGTTTGTGAGAGGAGCGATTATGTCTACACTGGTTTAAAAGCAGGATAACAATGCCACAAACGGGCATTTGGAAAAACAGAAAAAAGGGCTCAAGCCAATATCCCGGCATTTGGACTCAAGCCGCTGTTACCTGCTCGTAAGCCGCGTGTTTGTCACGCCATCGCCTCTGGTTGACCACGCCGCCCCACCAGCCCCTCACTTTATTTCTCTTGCACTAAGCCTATTATAAAATCAATAAACAATTGAGCTTTTTTTCCCAGTCCTTTTAAATCTTTTTCTCCTCTATATATCCTCTGAGATGAAGGGGAGGCATGCAGGCGGCGGCAGTGTGGAGAGCACGAGGGGAGAAAAGGAAAAAAGGAGAAACAAAAACAGCTCAGTAACCCCTTGCTTTCTCAATCTTGAAGTCAAGTGAGTTTTTAGTTTCCATGTCAGTTATTATCCAATTGCGTCTATTCCAGCAAAGAGCCTCGCAGACCTGGACCTGACCCTCAGATCTATTATTTGCACTAAAACACAGCCATGGGAAAGGGCACTTCTGATGCACACATGAGAGTGCGCCCTTTGGTTTAACTAAAAGACGCCTCGTGTACAGACAGGCAAATAATCCTCTGCTTGATCAGATATTTGTGATGTGTATATCTCAGAAACAGAATCAAATTTCCCATTTGTATTTTGACCTCATGCTACCAGATGAGGTTCAAAATGTTCAACTGGAGTTTCGTTTACTTTCGTCACATCACTTTATATCACTTTTCAAGTTGGCATGATTATAGAAAGCTCATGGGAATGATTGAGGGATTTTTAATTGTCACATTCTCGAAATGTAATAACCCTTGAGTTGATAAAAATCAACAAACACCAACTCTGACAGCTGATTTTCAAATTAGGCATCAAAAAAAAAAGTGGCGTTTACAGATTTTAATTCCCTCTGTCAGTTTAAACTCATATTTCAAACTCAGCGGTGGGGAGATGACAATATAAACTTCTTTTTATTCCACCAGTCACAGAGAAGTTGGAAATTAGAATGTCTGCTACAAAGCTGTGCCCCATCCCCTCCCTCCCTTCCTTGTTTTTTCTCCCCCGTTTCCCAACTTCTCACTTTGTTTACTCCTCAAGTCTTCTTGGAGTGCAGATACAGTAATTATCAGTGATCAAAAACGGTGCAGGTTTTTCCGCTGATGCTTTTGATGTATGCATGACATTGTGTGTCGCCACATCATCAGTCACACAGAAAGCAAGCAATTTGTGGGAAATAAGCTTTTGCCAAACATGCTTTAGTAGATGCTTTGTAGACAGGATACAGTATATTCCCCAGATTGTGACAAAGTAATGATCATCTTCACAACAGCTGCGGATGATGACATATCATCGCAGCGGTGCTTTATTTATATAAGATAGCGCAGCCTATTTAAACATTTGTGCTCCGCTCGTTGTTCTCTCAGGCCTACACTCATCCACCATGCTTGCTGTATGCAGTGGCCGGACTTTTGACTGCAACAGATTTCAGCAAGCTGTTGATTGCGTCATCTTGGACTTCATTCTTCTAGCGAGCCTCCATCATGGCTGACCCTCCTCTCAACATGCCTGCTATTGGCTGACCCTCTGCTTAACCAAGTTCTCATTGGCCAGCAACTCCGCCCCCACTTCCTTGAGCCAAGCCTTGATTGGATGACTCAAAAGATCTCTGGAAAGCACTCATCAGGATGGTCTAAACGAGTAGAGATGTGGACTATGAATCGTCCGTTCTTTCCCTGGCTGCCATTTGGTCCTCGGAGACGGGGCCCACAGTATACCCAGGGTGTGCCGATGCTGGACGAGCATTTTGGCCCACTCCGCACTATTCCCAGGGTTTGTCCCCCGCAGAGACCCTGTGTGGGCCGCTGGTGGTGACTGTGCTTCAGGCAGCATGGTGTGGCCATGTGTGTCACATCCCCCCTTGTCATCCCACCAGACGGAGGGCTGTATCATGGCTATCGTCCTGTCACACTTGGATGATGCTTCTTCGCCTCAGAGTTTGACAGTGACTTGCCTTAGTGACAATTAGCATCAGAACCAGCTTTCTTATCCACCTGGTTCAAAAGGTCTGTGTGCTGGAGATTGGCAGGCATTTAATTTTCCCTCTCCCACTGCTGTCGTGCTGTGCCATTTATTTCACTTCTCCGTTTATGTTTCTATGTGGTCTTCTTTCCTCATGGCATGTTAGCCATTCGGTCCTTTTCACATCATGATACCTCCACGCATGGAGCCGTCCCTGTGCAGATAGCAGGCAACTCCGGTCCCTGTTTGCAGGGCCTCTTGCCACCGTATCACACCTCTATTCACCAGGAGAGCTGCAGAGAAAGAAAGCCACTCTGTAAGCATCCGTGGTCCCTCCCTTTACTCCCTGTGTTTTGCTCCTTCTTCCCCTTATTTCCACTGGGAGGAACACTGACCTCATTTGTGAGGACAATAACCCCCTTGACTTTGGGGATTAAGACATGAAACCTTTGTGGATTAATTAGGTTCAGAGCTGAATTCATTTTGTCGCCATGGAAGGCAAAGAGAGAATGAGGAAAGAGGAGGATATGGGCTGCAGGCTCCATTATGAATTTGCTGTTTGCCCAGATAGATACATTAAAAACAAATGTTGGGGCTGATCACATTTAAATCCTCCAACAGAACAGAACCGTATTCGTTCACTGGGCTAAGCATTAGCATGGCAAGTAACAGTAACACAAACTGTCAAATCACAGCAAGCATTATAGAGTCTTATACATCAGTGCTGACTTCAAACCAGGGTTTTGCAAGCGTGGAGACAATGTTAGCCCGCTGAGCTTAACTCTTTGGCAAGGTTACACATGCAAATATGGTTTGCCGGACTATCTTCAATCCGCAATAGGCTGGAGCCTGAATCTGTGCATTCACGCTCCTAGATCTACTCTTAAGCTTGTCACACATAATGTAGCAGTCCCGACAATGCCGCAGGAATCACATTATCTTAGTTGTCTTGGTAACAAAGCAAAGTGTTTGTTTTCCAAGATGCGGTGCAATTGCAATTTAGACGGTTTACACCTATTGTGCTGTGTTTTTTTTTCCCAGTCAAGAGCATATGTTGTTTGAATGTATCTTTAGCTCACAAAAGGGGCTGTTAGTTAGATGTTTTGTTTACAAAATAACAAAGGTGTTTGTTTCACCAAAGGCACAACAGAAGATGTGTTAATGCATGTTTCATGTCATCTCGTGCTCGCTGTAAATAAAAGCGACTGTTGTCTTATTAGAGTAACACCTTCTGAATGCGACAGCCCCAGGTATAGCTCCCTTATGGACCAAGTGTTGAACATGTGCTTGATGAGATGCCTTCCTCACTTTCATTTACAGCTCTTCTAATGAACCTCTGTCTCGTCATGTCTGCCAAGTCCCTTATATTTTTTTATCTGCCCTCAAGTTAACATCGCCCGACGGCCCACACAGTGAGCATATGTTTATGTTGATGATAAGGTTGTTATAGCAAGTGAATGTCTCTCTTATCCTCTCGGTGTTGGCGTGTAAAGCATAAAACTCCATGTGAGGATCTCAGACGGAGTCATTCCCAGACCGAGATTAGGCCTTGGATTCTTGCACATAATACACATGGATATTCTTGATCTTCCTAAATCAGAAAGCACTTAAAGAATGTGTTTTACGAAAGCACATACTTTATTCAAGTACTCAGAGAGACCTTATATGTGTTGAGAACATTACAAGTGATGTCTAGTCCTACCTTTCAGCTTCAAATTCACAGTATTTTTGCCTTATCAAATGTTCTAACAAAGGACACAAAGATTCCCCAGTTAAGACTTTTTTTTTTAGATTTTAGTGTAGCCACATTTTGAGGTATCATCTTTTAACCCCTGGGCTACCATCCAGCTGTCAGAAGTTCTTCCCTCTCGAGGACACTGGTTTATCCTGGGCTTTCATGGAGAGAGACTCACATTCCTCCCCAGTGGCCCTCCTCATTCCTCCTATCCTCCGTCTCAAGACATGGAGCTAAGTTGAGGCTAAGCCACAAGCCACCCTCATGGGGGGACGGATCAGCCAAATGCCACCTCTCCTGGCAGGGCTTGCAGGTAAGGTGTAATCGTGCCGGCGCAGTACTCTCAGGACCAGAATCAGGTATTTCCTATTAGACACAGAGATGAGGATGTGGATTTTCGGGAGGAGGATGGGAAAGCAGTTTTGGTCAATCCTCCCTTCCCTCTCAATATCTCAGTCCTTTTCTGCTCATGCTCTCTGCCTCTTTTGTCCCTCCTCCCTCGCCTCTTGATCCTCGAGCCCATCCCCCTACTTCACATTTCTACCTGTTTTGCTGGTACTTGACAAGACAGGATTTTGTCTTCCCTGGCATCCCCTCTTTTCATCTTTTGGAGAGAAGGGCAAAAAGAGGATGAGGGATTGAAAGTTTGTGGAGGAAAGTTTTTGGAGGACGTTTCTGGATTATGTTCACAAGGCACAAGCTGCTCACAGTGTGAACATGGCACGTTGTCAATGAGATCTATTTCCATGACGATTATTTTTATACTCCAACAATCAGGGAGCCGACAGCACAGTACCACAGGAGGAAAAAAAAAGTCTTTCTTCCAATTCGATACACCCTCTGTAACATTTTAGCTGTAAATACTAACAAAGCCATGAGGGAGAAGATAATGACAAGATATCAACCTTCTTTTCTGGCGTCACAAATTCCCATTCTAGCTTAACTAAGTGTCCTGTTGAGTTGTCAAGTGTAAGTGCACCAAACCTCAGGCTGCGTGCGTCTTCTGATCGGATGCTCTCCACTGCTCAGTGTTGCGGTAAATGCAACATCTGATGGCTTTCTGAAATCCAGCACGTTGGACAGGTGAGATGCTGCAGTGAGCGTCACTTTTGAGATGCAAGTTAGCACCATGTCACCCTTCCCCATCTGTAAGCTTTCAAGATTGCATGTTGGGTGTGTGCGCGCATGTGTGTGCGCGCATGTTTCAGGGAGTCTGAAGTACTTCAAACTGGTTTTAAACACTGTGTGTCCAAGAATTGTAATAAAAAACTCTTGTAAAAAAAGAACATTTGTGCAGTCTATCAAGAATATGGCAACTAAACAACTGATTTGGAATTCACTGCCATATTCAGTGTCACTATTTGACTTGGTGTTTGGCAGACTAAAACAGGGTGCAGATTGAGAGACAGTGTCACAGGGAGAAGGAAATGTCTTGCCTCCTTCATCTGCCATTTTGATTGCTTCCATTTATTGCGTTCCCTTTTATTCAAACCTAAAGAAATGATCAGTCACATTCACCTCCTACTTTACATGAAGTCAGTGACAACTGACATGACATGTCAGATACGTCTGTACATCTCAATGCGTGTGTATGACTCCTCTCCCAATGTCTTGCGTGCTCAGTGGGCTGTTGGAGGGCTTTCTGCAAGACAGAAGGGCTCGGCTGCAGAGTGGGGCGAGAGCCAGGCATCTTGATGATTTTTTCGGGGTGCATCACCATCTCTCTGGAAGTGCCAAGTGTGCACCAAGGCCATGCCATTCGCTGTAGAGAGTGTGTGATAGGGGCATGCCATCTCCCATCTCTTCCAGGCGTCTCGTAGCCTCTGAAACAAAGATGAATCTGGTTGCCACATTAAAGACAAACGCTGTGATTTCTGCGAGCAATAGAATTGTAATTCAGCGAAGCTGTAATGAATGCAGTGAAATGGTTGTCTAGTGAAACATTTTGTGAACTCAATTAGAGGTGCTAAACCATTTATTTGTGAAGTCTTTTATTGCAGACATAATTTGTGGTGGCAGCAGAGTTTACCTAATTTTATTTATGTATTCCCCTTGGTCAACGTTGTTTCTAAATGAATGTGAGTTTTTTGTCTTATTGTGGAGCACTAATGTTTGGATTCTGTTTGTAGCCAGAAAAGAGTTACATGCGACTGTCTGCTGTGTATTAACTAATCCATTCAGTTTACTGTCTCCATGAATTCCAGTCACATAAAAACATGCATAGATTTAAATAAGTGCAAATTAAGCTGTCTGCTCAGATTTCCATACTGACATATTGTCAAAAATTATGAAACTTAATTTCAAATGTGTTACTAGAGCGGCTTTGTTCACCTATGATTTGACCCGTAAAGCACATAGAAAGCTGATTTTCACCTCTTCTTCCCTATTTTCCTGTTCTCCTCCTTCCCCCTCTCCCCAGTCTAAATTAACGCCACATAACACCAATCGATGGATCCCTGCTAATCGCGTTAGACGTTTTGTTTTAAAATACCAGCGCCCAGCTGGTGACTCCTAGCACTCATCTGTTTGTCTCTGTTGTGCTGATCTCTGTCTCTCTCTTTCTCCCCTCTCCTTCCTCCATCCCTCCGTTGCTCATTTTCTACCTCTGTCCATCCATCCTTCTCTCCTTTTCTCTCTCTGCATCTCCATCTCTCCACAGTGTGTTTGCTTTCCAGGCTGGAGGGAGGGATGGGGGGCGGGAGGGGGGCTATTTGGCCCAAATCCTAGGTATCACATATCTGACCATATTTCAAGCCCAAATGAAGCATGTTAAAAAAAATCCCTTTTTCGCTTTAAAGGTCAGACATTAGTGCTGGTAAAAATTGATCTGTGGATTCATGAATTTAGCCCTGTTGTTGGGGCTCCTTTGTAATGGAAGATTCAGTGGGGGAAGCTTAACATTGCATTGTTTTGCTTTGACAACGCAGCCACGAGAGCCCGTGCAGCTGTTCCCCATGCTCACAATGGCAGATTAATTAACACAATCATGTGGCGCTGGCTCGGGCTCAACAGCCAGGTCTGCTCAGTGATAGATAGGTAAATCCTATACATGCATTTCCAGACTACCACTGAACATTCTTGTGATGTCGCGCCATAACTAGATAGATTTGGTCGCTGACTGGTCAGTTGGAGGCATAAAAATTAAGGCTGAACAGGAGGATCTTTTGCTAATTGCACTGATGTTGAACTTGTGGTGTGTAGGGTGTGTGCATGTGAATTTTTATGAATTTCATTTATTTTTCCTCATGTACTTTTTCCTCATGTAGCTAATTGAAATAATTTTAATGTATCTGTGTGTTTGTGGCAAATGACTGATTCTAAGTCAGTTTTGCAATAGCTCTTAGACAGAAGTGTCACAAAATGTGTCCTTTATGTGTTTCTGCATCCATGTAAATGCGTTAATGCCTGTGTGCATGTGTCTCCTGAAGTAACAGTATGCCAATGAGCCTATGCGTTTTTATGTACACATGTGTGTTTATGACAGCAAGTGTATGTGCACGTGTGTGTGTGTGTGTATGCCCGCTAGACGCTCCTCCCATCATCAGCCGGTCTAGTAAGTCGTCGCCATTAGACAGAGCTCCTCTAATTAAGATTCTGCCGGTCGACCCGTCTCTCTTACTTACTTAGTTCCCTGACATTTTAAACTGTCTATTGTGCCGCCTGGCTTTCAGGTGCAATGCTGTGTAAATGGCAAGTCAAAAAATTATGTATCTTTTACATACAGTTATCCATCAGGGACGGGGAGGAGGAGGTGGTTGACGGATCGGACCCAGTGTTTAAATTATTACTGGACTCTGTGATCATATCACTTTGCGTCCTTGCTGTCACTCTATTAGCACCTTTCATTCTTCCTCACCCATCATCCCCTTTTTCTCCTCTCCTCCTCCTTGTTATTTTTTTTATTTTTAATATTTCATCATCCTCTACCACACACAAGCACACACCTCTTCTCAATGTTTTGCATGAACATGACCGCAGTTTGTCAATATTTTACCCTTGGCCCATCCCCTGTGTTGATATAATGATCACTTAACAGTCAAGAGTAAGGCAAGGAGGAAATTAGGGCGTCGGCAGCAGAGAGGACAACAACACTGAAGCAATTATGTTTCTTTCAGCCCAAGCATTCTCACGTTAATGAAATCCCTTATCGTTAGGGGAAGAGGAAGGTGGGGAGGGGAGGACAGGTGCACAAAATGTACGTCGTTCATTTATCTTTTTCTCTGAAATGAACGGAAGGAGCAGCAAGAATAATGTAGCGATAAAGTCCGGGCAACAAGTGTGTGTAGTATTTTTTTTTTCATATCGCTGGCCCTGCATTTTGCAATGACAGAGGAAGAAAGAGGAGAAAGGGAGATGAGTTTGCAAGGCCGATGAATGAGAGAGGAGGAGGGGAGGGAGGAAGGAAGGGAGGGCATGGTGTATCGCACGTTAGCATCTTCCTAAAGGACAAATCGAAGACACTCCCCATGCTAACATTTGAAGTATTTACCTTCCTGCAAAATGTCTGCCCTTTTCCTTTGTAGATGAGATCAGTCACAGCCTTAGAAAGTCACAGAGATCCAACTGAAGACCTTATGTCAAAATGGGAGTGATCAGGGTCTGTGTAATTATTTTTTCTTTCCTGTGGCTGATTTAGAATTTGTAACAGAGGCAGAAGTACTTTTTTACTTTAACTATTGTGGAACTTGGAGTACTAAGACTTTGACTTTGGGGCCTGACAAGCTATTCAAATGGGGAAAATACATATGTATCAACAAAGGTGACTTATATCTAAAAACAGTTTTTATTCCCTAAGTATTTCAAATTGTCCTTCCATTCAGCATGGTATTTTCTTTGGGGTCTCACTTATTGAAAACTATGTTAGAATTAGGATGGTGACAAGAACATATAACCTATACTTAAGGGAGTCTACAATAAACTGTAAGGCAGTCCTGTATGGGTACCTAAATAAACACCTTGCTTTTTAATGTAATGCATATTTGAGAACTCCCAGCAAGCCATACATAACTCTTCATTGCTCACAGGCATTACCAATATAAACTTATTCAGGAGAAGAATAACCATAGTCCCATAAACAACCAACACTCATTTCACACTTGACCTCGAATGTGTTGTGTTAGTCTGACTAAAACTGGACTTTTAAATACGTGTTAACATGATAGTCCGACTGAAATCGTACTAAATCAAATTTCTCAAAGTCAGACTAACACACCCAGATAATGTGATTGGGAGTCAAATCACTCCTTCATGTATACAGTCAATCAGACCCAAACTGGCCTAGGTGCTCTGTGCGTGCTCCACAGTTTTCACCCCGGGCTTTGACCCGGAATTTGAATAGTATTAAATTTCTAATAGGAAAAGGAGCCGGTAACAACATGGCAAAATCTACATCCAGAGCTGTGCATTTTTGGATGGACGAGGAGACACAGTTTATACTGTCAGCTGAAAGAGTTCAATATTTTAAATTACATGGATGGGAGGAAAACACGGGATGGCGATTGTTTGGTCCATGACTTAATAGGTCAACCAGAAAAAGGTTCAGTACTAACAAGCTGTAAGGGGGTATATCGCCACCTATCGTAGTGGAGTTGAACATGCTTCGGTCAATAAATCAATTCTCCTCCCGTGCTTGTACACTGGGACAAGGTCAATAAGATGGCCTAGTTGAACTATGACTTAACTGTGCATGTAAACGTACTGACTGACACACCCGGTGCGTATCAGACTGCCACAAAAGGCGCCTATCTGCGTCGGTCTCTGATGGAATCACTGACAAAGCTGTGGTATTTGATGAGTTGGGAGTGAGAATGGGCTGAATGGCCAGGTTTTCACCAATAAGTCAGTGGGCTTGATCCTCTGGGGCTCATGAATACCTGTATTCCATTGCAATCTATGATATTCAAGATTTATTTCAGCTTGGAACAAACATACTTAAATCACTATTCCCCACAGCTATGAAGCTACCATGGTTGTAATTTCTTGAATTCGTCTCATGCACACTTTTAACAGAACAGTAAACCATTTGTGAAATTCCAAAGCAGATATCAGAGACATTATAATACTCCATTATATTCCATTGATTTTGCAATCTAATATGAAACTTGGATACCCTATGTATTTTTCAGCAGCAATTAATTAGTATGTGACTCATGGTCAAGTGCATATTTCAAGTATTTTTAGGAACTGTGCATGAAACCAGGTGTGGAGTGAATTTTCCATGAAATCCACAGAGGGATTGGGATGATCTCACCGCTAAGATACCTTTGGGATGACAATACATAAATAAATAAATGCCCCAGTCCTTGTTAGCTGCTGCTATTAGTAGTGTCGGGCTGCACATGACACTAATGTCTGCTTTGGGCTGCTGTGCTAGGCTTCTTTCTGTCTCTCCTGTAAAAGAAGGCTATCTGATTGGAAACAGATCTGGGGCACTGGGGGGGCTCGCCCCAGCTCGTTGGATTTAATGACCCATTTCCTCAGCTGCCTCGTGCCACAAGCAGTTAAACGACAGTCAAGGTGCCCAGAGGTTCCCTACCATGGGACCGGGGGGAGTACAGAGTACACTAGCTGTAGAGAGAGAGTGAGTAATAGAGAGTGACATACCACGGCTACCAGGCAGCAAATCAAAGCCTATTTCCAAACAGGAAGTTAAGTGCATAAGATGTTCAGTGCATTCCAGGAATAGTTTTGTGATGTCTGAATTTACTTCTTTTGGTGCAGCCAAGTGGCTACACTTGTTGCACCGAGTGCATGTACAGGAACCTGACCACTAGCAAATGTTACCAGTTAAGAAACTCAAAGTGTTATGGGTCCATTACATTCTTGTCTACTAAGGTTATTCTTATGTATAAAAATAAGGCTGAAGTCATCATGACGTCACCCTCTGGTTTACTGACTCCTGTTTTGAAGCCTTTAATTTGGCATTTTGGCCATCACCAACTTGTGTTTTTTGGAGCCCCAAGTGATCATATTTAGATAACATGGTGGAGCTGCGGAGGAGTGAGAAGTGGATCTGACTGACACTAAACACAGACAGTCCATCAGTCAAGGCGGCCCACCCTTATAGAGTTCACCCCTGTACAGTTGTTGTTAAGAAAGGGAAATTAGCTACAGAGAACAAAACCATGTTTTTTATACCAGGCTGTAAACATGTTTATTTCTGCTTTAAAGTTGTGCATTTTAAAATGGGGGTCCATGGGGACTGACTTGCTTTTGGAGCCAGCCTCAAAGTGGCCATTAGAGAAACTGCAGTTTTTTGCACTTTGGTGTTGGCTTCATTTTTCAGCTCCAGAGGTTGCCACTTTGTGGAGACATGCTTTGTCTATGACAGATTTCTCTTAGCCCTGATAAATGGCAATTGGACGGAACACAAACATTTTCCTGAAAGCACTGCAAAAGAAGACACTCTTAGAAATTATGGTAGATTAGAAGAGCGCTATGGGAAATTCAAAAGTGTACGAGTTGTCTGGACACTGTTACCAACAAGGTGGTGGATAACAGATAACATGCCATAAACAGTGTTATACAATAGCAACAGTGCTGACAGAGCTAATGGTGTTAACCAGGGAGAAAGTGGAGGGTGGTTACAGTGCTTTCGCAGTGCTGTCATATGAGCTTGGTGCAAAGGAACAATGATGAGCTAACCAGTGGGATACATATGCACACTGAGATGCACGTGCAATTGGACTGGCTTATCACAACAAACCACAGAAAGCATGGTATACAGCACACTCAGAGGTAACGTGACTTCATGCTCTGCTCAGGACACCATTACTCTCTTATCTCTTTCCATAGCAAATTGTGGTTTGCTACTATATCAATGTCCTGAATGTCAAATAAGAACCTTTAATGATGACCTCCTGCCCACTTGTTGGAGGCTCAGAGCATCTGAAGAAGCTCTGGCAGCAAAAACAACATGTTTTAAGTTGTTAGTTAGTTGTTAGTTGTAGGTCTATACTTTTATCATGTACACAGATGGTCTTCCTTACATCCACTGCTTCATTTCAGGTTTCCTATGAGCTTAAAATTAATTACGATTTACTTTCTTAAACTCAGTTTCCCCTAGGTACATGAATCATGAAAGGCAGCAAGCTGAGGGCTGTTGACTCCTTACTGCACATAAGGCTTTGTGTTAACACTGAACAATGCCAAGCATAAAATATTGCTTTGTGTTGTTTTACAAAATGCATAAAATTTGTGGACCTCTCCTTTAACATCTGAGCTGATCATACAATATTGCATTGAAAGAAACTCCATGTTTAGCGAGTACAGCTATAAGAGAGGACAATGGTGTAACAATTGCTGTATGTTTGCTCCTCTGTGCTTCATGGCCACCACTCCGAAAGTCATTCTGAATCTGAGCTAATCATGTGGATTTTTATTTCTAAAATGTCCCTGCAGGCTCTCAAAAAAACTTTTAAAACATGGAACAACACAGTGCAGTTAAAGAGACAACAGATTATATTGTTATGACCTCCTTTTGTTTAGGGCAATAGTGCTCCATTTATAACAATGAGCCCACTTGACCTTCTCTACAAGTACAGCGACAGTGCTCAAGACCCCGAGGAGAGACCTAAAACGGCCATCAAACTTCCACCGCTAAAAACTTGAGCACGCTCTGCCCTATCAAGCTAATGATCAATTATTAATATCCACAATCCTCAGCCTTGATGTGGCTGCTTGGAAATAGAAGGCAGGCAATTATGTGCTACTCTCTTATTTCGGTTTTGGCCGCCTCCATCTCCGGCCTCCCTCTCCATGCGTTGAGCTCCCCTATAAATATATAACAGATAGTTCCTCTTAGCACACCACAAGTTCTTACTGGGGCCCTCTCATTGCAGATATCCAGATCCAGATTAATTTGTAATTAGTCTTGAGTTGTTGAGCCTCAGAAAGATAAAGGATTCCAACTCCCATTCTATTCGCCCCAAACACTGACGATCACTTAAAAAGAACAAACGCTCTCGCGCTTGATAAAAATAGCTTAAGCTCGGACTTATTTGTTTGGCGACAAATGCCAGACACATATGTCTGAATGGCTTGGGTGATGCTAAAGCAGAGAATAAATGAGTTGGTCTAAAATAAAACTTGTCATTGTGTCTCTCTGCGTGTTTGTTTGTAAAAATGGGGGAAAAAATGCTCAACAATTCATGAGCTCAGCACAGGCTGCGCCGGCGTTTCCTCTGCGCAAGACACCACTGTTAAAGCAAGAAGTAAGAAACAAAAAACAGAATTAAAAAGCTGTGAGCTTTACTTCTTCTTTTTTTTTTTTTTTTTTTTTAAAAACGTAATTGTCTTTACAGGAGATGCCCCCTCAGCGGGTTTCTTTTAGGCTGCCCATTCATTTGCCTCCAAATGTCATATATCCCTCCACAGATAAAAAAAAAAAATGAATGGGATAAAGACATATGGGCTTTTTTTTACGTAGTGTGTGAGGGTGGGGTATGAGTGTAAAACGTATGGGAATAGTTTTTAGTCATTTAAGAGGACAGGGGGTGTAGAGGCAGGGGGGCGAGGGGTGTGGTGGTGGGGGGGGGGGTTTCAGTCTATTAATAGTTGAGTCATCAGTGCCTCAATGTTCCGAAATGGCAAATTGTTAGATCCCCAATGGTGATTATTACTTGCTGTCAATGACCTTCATAACAAATTAAAATTATGCGACTGGGACAGAGCGTGCTCTTTAATAGGCGTTATGCATGGGATTGTGTGTGTGCATGACGCTTTGTGCATGTGTGTGTGTCTGTGTGTGTATTTGCATGCGGGTGGCCAGAGGGTGACGGCCTCTAGCATTTAAAACTCCCCTCCCCTCACTAAAACTGGGGCCTTTCTCTCATTTATTCTTAAAGTGCGCCTCTATCTCTTGTGGTCTTGTGGTGTGTATGTGTGTCTTATGTCCACACTCAAACACACACCCACATACACACACTGGCAGAATGTTTGCAGCTACAGTATAAATCTTTTTATTTCATTTTCCGAGACACCGGACAAGTTCATAGAAGAGGAAAACGGGACGCGTCCTTGGTCTCTGGATTTACTGCCTGACCAGACTATGTTGGAAGCGATAGTCTTTCTCTCATCACCCAGACACACACACTCACACAAACACACACACACACACACACACAGTATGTATGCATGACGTGAAGCAGATTTACCCACTTTAGCTCCCCCTCCACAGTGGCCTTGTTAAAAGTGTTCATCGCCCCTTGCGGTAATATATGTCTTAAAGTGCACATTTATGCTCCCGAGCTATCGATCACTGTACATTCCCCACTCGATAATTACTCCACCTTAATATGCACCCTTAATGAGGCTTAATTGATTCATTTTCATTGATGGAGAATAACGCCACTAATGGCTGCGATGTGCAGAGCATCGATGCCACGTACAGTATGGACTCCGACCAGTGCCAGGTGGATCGAGGGTGGGATAGAAGTGGTGGTACTGTAGCTGAGTTTGATGATTGGCCTATTGTGCTTGCTGTTGATTTAGCATGCACGGGAATGAATAGGAAATCAATGGTGGCTTAGGGAGGAGTTCTACTTTATTCAGCATTAAAGGGCCAGTGCAACATGATGGCTGTCATCTCTACGTGACAGTCTATATGTACAGGAGCTGCAGAGGAGTTTGCAGTATGACCTCTTCTTGTTCTATTATCCTTTTCCTGCCTTTTGGCAATATCCTGTCATGTCCTGTTTCCTTTTTCCTCTTCTTTCCCTCTCAGCTTTTCAGATGTTATCACTTTTCTTTTACGTTAAGTGATGTTCCTTTGTTGAATATTACTAATGCTTCCCTCTGTGTGTTTTATTTGATTTAGTTATGTTCTTTTCATTTTGTTTGTTTCCTTTCCTTTTCCTTTTCTTCCCTTTCTCATCTTCACACCTTGTCACTGCATTTGTATACACCAGTTCTTCAAGGTTTTTGGAATGTTGCAATCACAACAAATAGTGCAAATTCAGCTAATCCTGTGAATTCTGTGTGGCCTTGTATTTTGTCGAATCACCGCAATATTACCAAAAATTTGTCTATTTAAAACAGGTGAGAACTCATTTCTTTGTAGAGCAGCACACAACTTATTCATTTGCTCAGCCTCTCTCTCTCTCTATCCCTTTTTTTTACACAAAGATTGTGCCAGTGATGGCGGCATCATTCCGCTCCTGTGTGTGATTTTAGACAGCATGCTGGCATCACAGAATCAAAAGAGACATGACAGGTGTGACTGACGTGACATGTAGCACAACAGCATCAGTCTGTAGTGTGACATATAATGTATGCGTCAGCAGCACTTTATAAATAATAACAACGGCATAACATGGTAATAACAGTTATTTAATATACCTGTTGTATGGTGGCTGATCTCATCCTCTGCTCGGAGGGTAAGGAGCACCCACGCCTCATTGTTCTCCCAATAGCCAGACAGTCATTGCCACAGTTCTTCCTCTTTAAGTTAGCTGCTAACTGCTAACAGCAACTTTTAGAATCTCTTGCGATGGGTTGCACGCATAGTGCATCATCAAAATATCACTCCTGTCCCACCCATGATCACGTTCTGCCAGCTGTTTATACAAACAATTTGTACCTTTAATACAGACCGGCAAGGCGGAAAAACAGTATGAAATTCCTGCCTTGAAGAGGCGATGTAAAAGGGGCTACAGTGGCAGGGCTAACATATTAGCATCACATAGCTAACATTAGCCGTAGAGCCATTTCGGTGTTGATGTGAGATTAATGGTTCAGTATTGGACATTTACTGCTGCTGTGGGGCTTCTGCTCAAGCGGCAAAATATGAGGAGTATTAGATCATGTTGAGCTATGTTAGCTTGTGCTAACCGGCAAAGGGAGCAGCAGGAGATGTGCTCATGGGGACTGTCTTTCAGTGCTGCGTCGAACAGCAGCTGATCACTAGCGATCAGCTGTTGCTGCCCCCACCCCCCGCTATTACAACTAGATTCTTAATCTGTGGGAAACACTGAATGCTCATAATAATAAGCTCTGAATCTGAGGCAACATCACAACTATTTTTGCGATTTTCTCTTGCCCCTATGAACACCGAACATTCATCGCATTTTTTTTTCGAAAAGCTGCAGAGAAATCGGAGATTTACGGCCACAACAATCCCAAAAACAGCCCGCAAAATCCTGGACATCTCATGGAGACAGTCTCCCCTGGAGACTGATCAACTCATTACATGTGTCTTAACTTTCTTCTCTCTTCTCTCTTTTTCTTTACACTTTCGTTCCATCTATCTTCTTGTCTTCTTACTCTTCATTTTTAACTTTCTTATCGTTTTCTCTTTTTTTCAATACCCTTGATGTTTCCTCTTTCCAATAGTTTGTGCCCTTTAGTTTCTTTGTCTGATTTCCTCTTCTTTTCCAGTGTTTTCCCAAAATTTCCTCTCCATTTTTTTCATTTCCTGTATTTCTTTTCCCTGTCTTTCCATATTTTTTTATTTTTCTTGTCTTAAATCATTTTCCCTCCTTTCCTTTCATTTTCTTGCATTTCTCTATCCATAGAAACCCAGCAGTTTCCCAGTAAAAGAGACAGCGACCTAGTCATCCTTCACTAATGGTAACCACACCACTTCCTGCCAACACAGACTGAGAGGGGGCATGATGAATATACACCCTGATTATTATAGCACTACACACACACATACACACACACACATTGGCAAGTGTGTGTGTACACAAACGCACAGACAAACACATTAGTAATTGCTCTTGTCTTCATGTCCTAAAAGACACCCACCTCTGTCCCCATCTGCCTTTTGTGCTCTCATGCATACATGCAGACAGTGGTGGACAACACACACACGCACACACACACACACACACACACTCTCTATACACCCTCAAGCATCTTCCACAGCCTCTCAACGGGGCTATGATCACCCTGCTAGAATGATAAAGTTAGTGAGACATCAGTGCTCCCTCAAACATTTGTATGTGTGTGTGTGTGTGTGTGTGTGTGTGTGTGTGTGTGTGTGTGTGTGTGTGTGTGTGTGTGTGTGTGTATGTCTTTTTCCAATGCTCTTTGAAGCCTGAAACAGACTTGAGGAGGGGGAAAACAAAGGTGGGCCGGTGCCAGGGAGAAACTTATGGCACCATTCCTCTTCCCCTAGCTGGGCAGAGGCATAGCCTTTACTGAGGGAGAGAGCCACCTTCTGTCAGTCTGGGGGGGGGGGAGGAGGAGGGGAGACAGAGGGATGGAGGGAGAGACGAGGGTGAGAGAAGTGGAAAGAGACGAATGGAGGGAACAAAAAGGCAACGAAAAGCATCTTAAACAGGTTTTCAGCAAGACTGTCCATCATCTCCACCTGTATAGTGAAGGGGACTGTGGTTTGGCCGCTTCACAGATTAAATCCTTCCTACAGATTGTGTAAGGCATCAGCTGGTATTTTAGGCTGCACGTTTAGAATAAGTACACAAGGTGTTTTTTTGCAGGAATGCCCTTCACCCGGTAGTTTTTGAGAAATAATCTTCACAGCGTGAAGATCACACTCCCTGAATAGATATCCTGCACTTCCACACCCCCCCTTTCATTCAAGAAAGTGCTTCAAACAAATAGCTTTAACACAATTCTGCACAACGGAAACCGCTACCCTTTCATTACCCAGGTTGGAAAAAGGGAACTATCTCTCCTCCTCATGTTTTCCCCTCATCCTCTCTTCTTTTTTTTTTCTCTCCCCCACAACTCCAGTTTTAGTGCAGGCGTTCACTAATAAATATAAATGTTTGTGATTACCATCTCTGCAGCACAGGTGCATGTTTGTTGCGAGGGGAGGCTTGTTCATTAATTTTCAGCCATGAAAAGTGCAGCGCGCCATGAACGGAGAGTCCAAATCGCACACACTGATAAATGAACGCACAGATTGTTAATGTACCATTGTAAGGCTGCTGCCTCCACCAGCTTTGAAAAAAAGGGCTTGCTGCCAAAAGCAGGGCTAGGAGCACACACACACACACACACACACATAAACACACACTGGGTCCATGAGGTGTGGCAGGACCCTATTCAGAGGTCTAGATTAAACTGAATAGAGCTTTAGAATGGGTGTGTTTTTTATCCTTACACATATAGCCAGGGATTATTTAGATTATATAGACAAGGCACCCCCTGGTGTGAGGCCTCTGGCTTGTGTTGTCTAATTAGATGTGGTAGAACTGGTATCTGCTGGTAACGACAGCACCAGGAACCTTGTGTCCTGGTATAAGGATGTGCTGGCGCACTCCACGATGTGGACTGGGCCTTTCAGATAAAAAACATTTGGCGCTAAAAGTCAATTTGTTTGGGTTTGTCTCGAGAATGCACACCCCATGTGAAGCGGTCATTTGGAAAACTGTAGTCTGTAATCCTCAAAGTATTATTTTTTATTATCATCATGATGGTCATAATCATGATTTTATATCTGGATTAACCCCCTCCGCCACCCCTCAGTCTGGGTTGACATATTTGCTGGGGCGTGGACACAACACGTGTGCATTATCAGAATCACCACATACTGTATATTTTAATTAGATAATGCATGCTAAATCTAGAACCAATCCTCAATATGTTTTTTTTTAGATACGGTCACAACTGCGGCGCTCACAACAGGAGAGAGAAATACTGAGGAAGAGTAGACAAAGAGAAAATAAATAAAATCTGCCTCAAAATGGGTTGTTTTTCAGGAGCTGCAAAAATGTTTTAATAGGGGACCGCTGAACACCTGCCTTAAAATGTCGTTTCAACATCTCCCGAATGCCATTTTGCTTAATTGACTTGGAAATGGCCCAAATGTATTGCTGAATGCGATCTAATTAATATTAATAATAAATGCCATTATTAACATCAAAGAACATCTGGTGCCCCTGTTTACCCCACCGCCTTATATGTAACACATTCTGCTGCTGTTTTCATCTCACAAACACTGCGCTGGTAAACAACAACTTGCATTTCCTTTATTTTTTTTATTTTTTTTTTTACTATTCTTACAATTTATTTTGTCTTTGGTCTTGTTTCTGTTGCCTGACAGGGTCAGCAGTAAAACAACAAGTACGAGGTTAGGATGCCGTGTAAAAATTTGGAGCACAGTTGCTCTTTTCTGGTCCCCCCCTCCTTTCTTCTTCCTGTTCTTTTTCGTCTATAGACCTGGTTGTTGTAATACCTCAGAGACTTCTCAGATCTCTGGTGTACTCCCTTAGAATAAAATAAAATAAAAAAAAGCCCAAAAGCATCTGCACACTAAGAGAGCCCTGCATTAGGACTTTCTCAATGCCCATAAATCATGCACCAAATAACTTTAATCTAAAATTTCATTAAGTAGTCCTTGTCAGGTAGTAAAAGGAGGGGGATAATGCAGTGGTGTTTAATGATAATTGGTGTTTGGTTAATAAATTCTGCGAGTTCAGATTACGTTCTAGCAGTGGCTGGAATGCTAGCATCAGCAGTGTAACTAAACCTCAAATTGATTAACTCGCATGAACCAGACGCTCACAAAGATGGCAGTGGTCCAAATCAAAAAAAGAACGAGAGGGGAAGGGGGTGTTAGGAGGTGTGTGTGTATGTGTGTGTGTGTGTATGAGAGAGATGGAGAGAGCGAAAGAGAAGGAGAGAGAGAGAGAGAGAGAGAGAGAGAGCAAGCGAGCATCAGGCCGGATGGTGTTGTGTTGCTCTGGTGTAAGGAAATCAAGTCCCCCCGGGCGCATTTTTAAAAGCCTAATGCCTTTCAAATGATGTCATCACATTTTACTCTTTCTCTCTTTCCCCTCCCTCCCTACCTCTCACCCAATCTCTCTTAATATCTTTCCCCTTTTCAAACTGTTTCCGTCAATCACCCCCTCCCCACCTCACCCTCCTCCTACCCCCAATCAGTTATTTGGCTACGGGGAGAGGCCGGCGGGCTTCGACGGGAGTCACGTGACGCATTAGAATAATGGCCGAGCAAGAAGCAAAACATCTTGTGTTTTTATGACTGATGTGCCCCCCCCCCCCCCCCCCCCCTAGTTTTATTTCCTGAAAGTGATATCATACTAATCAAAACCACAGAACGTTTAGAGTGCAAAGTGTGATTGAAAGAAGACCATTAAGGAACTGGCAAACCCCCCTCGCCCCCACCAACCCTCACCCCCGACATCGTATATGCACACAATCATTGGCTTTGCTGTTTATTTTTGCTGTTGTTGTTGATGATTTTTTTTGCTTTTTTTTGTCCTCCATTAATGGGAATTGGGTGTGGTCGCTATAAAGGAGTAGGCAGCGTGCCCTATCCCAGGGGTACCCACACACACACACACACACACACACACACACAGAGATCCTTATCAATTTATATATTTGTCAGTCAGTCGTGGAGGCTGCCCTGGTGGCGTATCCCCACGGTGGCGATGCATCGCTCGCTCCGTTGCAAGATCCCGGTGACGTGCGGTTCGGAAGGCAGTGAGGTGTCTCACACACACACTTACACACACAGTTGCACTCTCGCACACAGTTAGTCAGAGGGGAGTGTGAGTGCAGCAGACAGCAGGCAGAGTGACTGATACTCAGCCTGCCTCCCAGATGGCCTGCTCAACTCTGCTCCAATCTGATCTCAGAGCCTTTGTTCTGGCATGTTCCATTACGCCGCCGTGACACCAGTAAAGGCAGAGGGGAGAGGAGCTGGTCTCAGATCAGATACAGCTGAATTATACATGTATTTCTCTTCCCCCCCCTCTGTGATATTCTTGTACTAGTACAGTCACAGTTCTGGGTTTTTTATGTGTTTCTTTTTTCCTGGGGTAGAGGCAAGTGAGGGGTTTATAGACGACACATTAAAACAGTTTGAATGTTTGAGTTTGATGGGAAAATTTGGAGGTAAAAGAAGTAGTAGTAGCTTAAATATGTAATTAAAATGTGGTCTTTAGTGCTTTTATTCTTGATATAAATGGTGATCTTTTGTGGGGCTTAAGGGCCAGGTGTGGGAATCACCAAAGGCCCCACGATACAATATGTATCATGGTATGCAGAGTATTTCAATAACATACATATCTTGTGGTATATTGCCTTTTCTCACTGCTAATTTTGCCCCCAAAGAAAAACTTTGTCAACATGTGTTTTATAAGATAAGATAAAGTTTTCAGCCTGTTCATCTCACAGTCAAATTGTATGTCTTGGACTGAAAAAGTAATTGATTTTATTATTCTAGTAGGCTACCAAAAGTTTAATTTGTATTTGTAATGTTGACAGTTTATGTATTAAGATGTTACTTGGCATCCCTGTAACTATAAGATATTGCCATGCAGAAATATTGCAGTAGTGTGCTGTATCTATTTTCCCCCAGCCGTATTTAGAGCTGGTTCGGCTGCAGTAAGACATGTCAACTCAGCAGCGGCCTTTGACACAGGCAACAAATTCAGATGAGACAGGTGCATTGGCTTGTTATTAGTCTTTTTTTTAAGTATCAAATATAAAATCACTCTAGTCAGTTTTTCCTTGTGATATGATGAAGAATTCTGCTCTGGAAACTGGAAAATGTGCAAAGATGATTTGTGTTTTTAGTGTACTGCACTGTCATTCATTTACATTTAAATGCTTCAGTTTAACACCGTGATACACCCATCACTTTATTACTTATTGAACAGAGCAAACCTGCCAACTGTACAATATTTATTAGTGTGATTTTTAGTGTTTTAAATGATGGCCGAAAGACTTTTTTTTTCCTTTTTAATGCAAAATCCAACATGGAATGATCAAATATGAAGATTCTGAATAGAAAATGTCAGGTCTTCCTAATTGTATAATAGTGTGAGCAAAGTGAAAGAGTAATAGAAGCTGGCCTTTACAGGCTTGTATATAAAAAGCCAAAGGCTCACCTGTGACAATCACTTTAATGTTGCGTCTCCTACAGTGAATCCTCTTTGCATAAAAAAAAGATGGAAGATGTGGAAGGAAAATCAATACTCAGAGGATAGTTACGGTTGGGTGTCAACGAGCGATTGAAAGTCTCTCCCCGCATCACACACCCAGCTGTGTACGATGATGCCTAATATACGGGGTGACCTTCAAAATGTCATAAATGTGTTGTGCAATAAAGTGTCAATATTTGTGGTTATATGGAGCAGTATGACTTTTACAGTAATTGGAACAGTCGCATTAAAAGCTGCGGATCAGTCAACTGATTAAAGACAGGCATGCTGGACACCCAGCTAGTGCCAGGGAATGATGTGGATTCCTCACACGCGTGTGTACCTATGGCGCCTGTGCGCATACACTCACATCGTACACACTCGTGTGAAAAGAGAGGAAGCACACCCAAAGTTCTGTTTTACCTTTCTTTGTAGTGTGTGTGTGTGTGTGTGTGTGTGTGAGTGTGTGTGGGAATGTGTGAAGCCCATTTATTATTGAAGGGCTGTTATATGCCAGGAGAGCACACTCGCATCCTCTCAGTAATGTGTCTTCCTCTTACAGGAGCACTATTAACCCTGACACACAAGGACGTGTGTCTGCGTGTGAGTGTGTGTGACAGAGGGAGACAGACATGTAGAGCTTGTGTGTGTGTGTGCGTGTGTGTGCGTGACTGTGTGTTTGGAAGTGTGGTCTGGTGTTTGTCCTGCTTCTAATCTGTGTTTTGGATTTTTTAATTTTAGCCCCATCTGGGGTGGGCAGGTGGGCTACTGTCTGTTACACGATCTGGGGAATCTTTGCCAAAAGGGGATCTGTACAGTAGACCGCTCGAAATATGTTTATGAGGAGGCGACTATGGCTACAGTATGGTGCAGTCCTGGACCAAGCACTGGGGGAATTGTAGTCGCTTTTATTTATTTATTTTCTGTCCACAGGCCGTCTTTTAAATGCATTCAAATTAAAATGCAAAAGAATAGGGCGGGGGCGCAGTTGATGTGTTCACACTGTACTGAAATTATGCA
Source organism: Epinephelus awoara (assembly GCA_035609425.1). NCBI lineage: Eukaryota > Metazoa > Chordata > Actinopteri > Perciformes > Serranidae > Epinephelus > Epinephelus awoara. Next base: position 41,208,930 of record CM069294.1, on the reverse strand, counting down.
GGAAATTATATTTTCACCTGTGATATTAAACATACAATTTGTGTTTAGTATAATTTGCATCAAGCTATGTGATATGCGGTAGCATGAAGGTCACAATATTTGTCATGAGATGCAGAACTTCCTTGAAAATGCCACATTTTTCAAGTGGATTTAAGTAGGTTTAATGTAACACAGTACCATTATCAATTTTCCATTTTAACAACCCGACAAATTTTATTAGTTGTCATTTAATTTAATTTTTGGGAGGCTCAGTCCGTATCACTATACAAGTGGAAACAATGGACAACCTTGTTGAATGCCTCTCTGTGTATTTTTTCTTGCATACTTTCTTCATCCAGTCCTCTCTTTCTGCGCATCTTTCTCTCTGTGTGTAATAACACATATTGTTTAAAATTATGTGAAAACTAATTTTAAACCAAGATCCACAGTTTAACATCTGCTTCTAAAACCTAACTGTCTCCCGGCTTCTTTCTCCTCGCTTGTGCGCAGAATTAAACCGCACAGTTGCCAAGCCCAAGTAGAAGCAGCTGGTATTTAGTATCTGCGTATTGTCACAGACTTACATTTAGGTTGCCTTTCAGTTTCAGTTGTGATAAATAGCCCTCAGCCTGATAGCAGCGTCGCTGAATGGAGTTGTGTGTTTAGTGTCAGTGTGGAAGAGGACTTGCTGACTTGGGTCTTTCCATTCTGTAAACCTTATTTGACTCCCCGGCAGAGGAGGGGTGGAATGGGGTGGGAAGCGACGGAAAAGAAAAGATTAGGCTAATGTTAAAAAATGTTCCTTATTGTGTGGCGTGGTTGCCTAAGTGGGTTGCTCGATTTTGATTCTTTCTCTTTCTTTCTGGCTCCGTCCCCTCCTCCCCACGCACATACCAAATCATGTGCCAGATTAAAAAGTAAATAACATTTTCAACTGTATTTGTGCTTCTTAAGAGGTCACGCGCACATGCTAAATATATATATATTTTTTTTTTACCACAGAGGCCACCAACTCGGACTAGTTTTGTCTGAACCTTTCTTTTCATTTAACTTGGGAAAGAGGTTGCTGTTGCTCATGACCACAAAGTTCATGACTTCTAACACTTTTCAGCACCTATCCCTGCCAGTACACATTTCAACTTAATAAATGTTGATAGATACGCCTGCAGGAAAAAAGGAAAGCACTAAAATTAAAAACGAAAGAATATTTTTCTATGAATTTTGACTTTGCTATGAAATCTGTAAATCTGTGGTGACAGTTCTGCGCTGTGTGGGTTGATGTTGAACCTCCTGCACAGTGATGCCCATCAAATGCTATTGGAACTAGTACAGATATTTTTAATTTAACAGCTTCAAGATACAAGACATATCAAGCATCTGCTGTGTGTTCCTTTTTGTTTCTTTCAAGTTTTTTTTCCTCCCCGTGTTGTGAACTTCAGTGCGTCGCGCAGACCTTTAAATTTCATGACTGTCAGCACATCACAAGCTCTTAACCATCCGTACAACGAGGGCCAGTGTGCACAATCTGATGATGACACCCTCACCTCAGATTATGCTGCTGTCAACACATTCCCAGGTTGTCGTCACTCATCTTTAGATTCATATTCAGAGGGTGATTGTGTTGATAACAGACTGCTGTTGCACTAAACTGTGCATCATCGTTTTTTGGCACACGGAGGAAGTGGCGGAGGGCGGGGTCAAAACCGTTATCACCCTATCATATCTCTGACAGCTACCTGTCAAAATCAGGTCGCAGGAAGAGATGCGAGGAGATCCTGCGTTGCTGACATAGACAAATCTATCTCTCTCTTTTTTCTTCTTTCTTTCTTTCTGTCTTATTTTGCATTGTTAATTTTTTCACTGCAATCCAGCATATGCTTAATAGGAATGATGATGATAGCAAGGATAAAAAAAGAAAAACAGGAGGAGAAAGGAGAGGCGGTGGTGGTGCAGGTGGTGGTGTTGAGGGTGTGTGTGTTTGAGTTGAGAAAGGGGGGGTGTATCTCAGGACTATGGTGTTTCTAAAGAAACTGAAAAGCTTATGAACTGTCAGCGTTCTGTCAGGGAGGAAAATAGCACGGCCCGTGAGCCCGTTTGATGCGTTTGACTTTGTGTGGCGTTCGCACATTTGAGCAAGGGAAACGGGGGACAATGACTGACAGACAGAGGAGAAAGGAAAAAAAACGTGTTGTGTTATGATGTGTGGAGGGCTGGTTTGAAGTGGCACTCAACACACCTTCCATTTGTCTCTCCCTCCTTGTGCTGTCTCTGTGTGCGCTCCAGATGTTGGGGAGGACTTGGGGAAGGCAGCGGGGAGCATTCAGCCGTCTCTGTCCCAGCATCGTGAGCGGAGTGTGGCCTCGTCCTCCAAGGATTGCCCCTACTGTGGCAAGTCCTTCCGCACCTCCCATCATCTCAAAGTCCATCTGCGGATACACACAGGTCAGTGCACCACTAACCCTTCCCCAGCCAACTGCAGGCATAGAGTGCATATCTCCAGCTATTAAACATTTATTGCACTTCATGCAAAATTTACTTTACTACATGTAGTGACATTGCTTCTGGGGTTAGACTGACATATTGGTTTATGAATATTGGCCTGATTAGATATTGGTGTCAGTCTCCCTCTGATATGATGGATATGATGCAGATTAATTGACTGAGTATTGGTTTTGTAATTGATACTACATTGACTGTCTCTAGGTACCCCTGAACTGGATTTATTATGGTGCCAGACTAAAAAAAAATACCTTAAGATACATTTCTAGATATTAAATCAGTAAGAAAGAAAGAAAGAAAACATTGTGGGACGTTGCATTTCCTCCCAAACTCAAAAGACATACACAAAGGAAGGAAAGAACAGAAAACACAAGATAAAAACAAAGGCAGGCAGGAAGGAAGAAAGAAAGATCTGCTCACGAATCAAAGAAAGAATGAAAGATAGGTAGAAAGAACGAAAACATGAAAGAAAGACTGAAAGGAAGGAAGGGAGGAAGAAAGGAAGGAAAAAATAAGAAAGAAACAGGCAAAAAAGAAGGAAAGAAAGAAAGACCGATCTGCTCACGAAAGAATGAAAGAACGAAAGGAAAAAGGAGAAACACCTACCTATGAAAGAAAGAAAGAAAGAAAGAAAGAAAGAAAGAAAGAAAGAAAGAAAGAAAGAAAGAAAGACAACATCGTGGGATGTTGCATGTGCCTCCCAAGCTTGAAAGAAAGAGAGAGAAAGGAAGGGAGAAAGGAAAAAAAATAAGAAAGAAAAAAGGCAGGAAAGAAAGAAAGAAAGAAAGAAAGAGACATGAAGAAAAGCAAGGAAAAAGAAAGAAAGACATATTTACTGAAGAAATAAAGAAAAGAAATAAAGAAAGAAAGGGAGAGAGAGAAAAGAAAGAAAGAAAGAAAGAAGAGTACAAAGTACCTCCATCAAACTGAAGCACACAGATGGTCACACTTTCCAGATCACAGTACAGCAATGCCCTGAAAATAAGCAGAACCGTAAAAACCCAGTGATCCCAGTTCATCAGTAACAAACTGTAATTCTCACCTAAATCATAATCCTGTTTAGTCCACGAGATGTAATCCTAGAGATATTTTCTGTGCAGTCTTATCAGATGTTTGATTGTAATGCATTTTATTCAAATTGACATAAAGACAAATAAATAAAACTATTCACGAGTAGGAATATGCGGAACACTGTCCCTCGTTGAGGCTTAAGGCTGTTATTATTCTGTTTTTTCATACTCATTTCATTGAGCTCTAATTAACACAACAAGGGTTCAGTGTCCTCCAATGACATCACTCAGAGGGCAATTTCACACTTGCTAACTCTCAATAACTTTCAAGCCAAAACAAAGCCGGCCTGTCCACAGTTTAGGGATATGCGTGAGATGATGTGCCTAATAGATTTAGCTTTATTTCTCAGTCAAGCGTTCTAACCCTGTGAGCTGTGAGCTCTCTGCCCATACATCTCACCAACCAGGGCTCAGGCCCTCCTGTGCTAACCTGTCTGCTGGTTGTTGCTGGGAGGTTAAGGCTGCAGTCAGAGTAATGATGTGGACTGTGGACAGTAGCCAGAGATCTAACCCTCTGCAAGGTATGAACGCCCCACTGACTATCCAGGTTAAAGTCACAATTAGACCATGCAGAGGTCACCTTACAACAAGGACGGCTGGTTGTGGCTGCTGGGCCTGGTGTGTAAAGTGTAAGTTTGTAAGGTGATTCCCAGCAGCCTCTCAGTTCATCTCACAGGGAGTTAGTATTTCCAAACTGGAAACAGTGGATTGTGATATTTGGACACCTTGCCATCATGAGTACAGTTAGTGGGGATTATTTTTATTTTCTAATAACCGATGATTGTATTGATTGAATTGATTGAATAATTGTATGTTAGTAAACCACATATCACCAGGCAAGAATGTCAGTGTAAAACCCTGAATCTTATTCACTGCCAATGTTTTTCAATGTTTTGCTTTCTACAATACCTAATACAGTATGGTCAGGGTTAAGGAAAGATTGTGGTATTGCAAAATAGCTATGGTTGAGATATGGTATGGATTAAGCTACAGAGCCCCTTACTTTTTGCAAAGAAGTTCCATTAAAAAACAACAATATACAGTATATAACAGAGAACAGCAACAAATCATCACATTTTCAAAGTTAAATCCACACAACTTCATAACTGACACAAGCTAATCAAACATTAAGGACCTCTATACAATATTCAGAGCATTGATAGAGCAGCAAAACACCATTTCCTATATTTATTACTTTTACTATTATTTGTGTCACTGTGTCTGTTCATGTGCCAGCCAAAATGCTATTGTAGTCACCTAAAAAGCGCCAGCAGATGGCAGGAGCTACATTTGAAGTAGCAAACGCAAACATAAAAGTCACTGAATCCTACACAACAAATTCCTGCAAATGTTTCACAATAAAAGCATATTTAGAAAATGAAGGGATTCTCCCAACCGAAGTTACAATGGGCTTTTAGGTTCAAGGTTCAAGGAGTCTTTATTGTCCCCGTGGGGCAAATCGCTCTACAGCCAGCAGAACAACAGTCAACAATTCCAGAGTAACAACAACATATAGCACGGAAGACAACGATAAATAGAACAATCAGATTAATTTATTAATTAATTAATTTGAAATACATACAAGAAGTGTTGAGTTTGAAATGACGGCATGGTTTATTAACTTTATCAAGGCAAACGGGAGCGGATATAAAGTAAACATAAAAATACAGAGGAAATAATAAATACTAGAAACGGCCCGTCTATAATGTAGTCTGTGTCAAATAAAGCTGGTAGCCTCTGCAGTTGTGGTGAGTAAAAGCCCCACCACTATTTTTTTAATTTTCTAACTTTATGTCCGTCTCAATTATGAAGAAGTAACATTGTTTGCTAGCTTGATGCTAATGGCAGTACTCACCGGATTGATAAAGTGCCTCTGCTGTTTCACGCTGGGGTGCTGTTGACGTACAGTTGTCTACGGCAGCAGATATCGCTGTGTTCCTATTGGTCAAAGTGACGGTTGTGACGGGAGAAGTCGTGAACGACAAAAAGAAAGTCAAAACAGCTAGACTTTCTGTTATAACATCGCGAGGCGTCCCAGACATGGTTGCAGTTGTCAAGCCGAACCCTGTTCATTTTGTTGCCTAAACCCTATCACGTGTGACGGGAAAGCTTAACCATGTGCACGTCAAGTTGCAGTTGTACAGATGTAGTGCATTTATTTTGAAAGAGACTGTATGCAAACTGTACATGTATTTTGAAAACAGACAATGCATGTGACAGGCAGACCCAGGGTACCTTGCACCTCATATTTGGACATGAAAAGTCCATGACCAAACATCCATATGTGACTAGGTTGGAGTGAGAATGTGTTGTCTATACAGTTGTTGAACTGAGCTATAGACACCAAAACCATTTAGTAGGAGACTATTAACACGTTTTTTTCCATCTGTCAAATTGGGCGTTTTAACATGGATGTCCAAAAGGACTGACTTCATTTTTGAGTATGCATCAAGTGGCCATTCGATGAACTGCAATTTTTGGCACGTCTGCATTGGCTTAAATTTTCAGCCCTGGAGGATGCTGCTTAGTTGTAATCAGCTGCTCTTTATTATGGTATATAGTCTGGCTGCGCGTGCATGTTAGTGCATGTGTATATCCCACTAGCTAATCTAGCTAATGTACGCCACTCTGCACTGCGTTCATATGGCAGTTACTGATATCAGGACAGCGTCGTTGCAGAAGCACCACCCTATGGTCTTCCCTTCAGATAATCTCCGTCAGCACGATCACCTTTGTTAACACTGTGAACACGCTGTTAGCACTATTTCCTGCTAGCTGCTTAAAGAGAGGACCCAACCCATTTGTCCAATTAAAGCATCCTTGAGCAAGGCATTAAGATTCTCAGCTACAGGTTACCTGGATCACCTAGATAATACTGCAGCTTAATATCTATAACTTAAAGCAGGGGTCTTCAACATTTTTCAGGCCAAGGACCCCTTAGCTGACAGAGTGGGGACCACCTACTACATATGTTGTAAAATATATTGAATTGGACTTCTCTCATTGTCACTTGCCTGTAGCTGCTAAGTCAGCAGCAGCTGAAGCATGGGTAGTTACCTTAGCCTTAACTTCTGCCGATGACAGTCTCGAAAAGTTACAAAATGATCCATTGTGGCTCACAAGAATGCCACACATTTGACACACTGGCAATAATGTAGCTAAGCGGCCAATATGTTGGAAAAAAACAACAACTTGCCATACAGTGATTAAGCGTTGGCTAGCTCATAAGATTGCACAAGGGCACAGTCAGCCTGTCAATAATGTTGTTACTATAAACTCATTAGGTTTAATGAAAGGCCAATTTATCTTTGCTAAAAATATGTTGGATTCAAGTTAATGTAAATTTCCAGACACATTTTACTTTTTTGAAAAAAAAACCCCAAACAAACCAAACAAACAAAAAAACATGAAGACTTTAATTAAATTATCAAGAGGTAATTTAGCGACCCCCCTGCAGTAACTCTGAGGAGCCCCAGGGGCCTATTGAAGACAGAAAAAGGGAAAATGTTAACTGTTGGGCTAACTGCTAATAACTGCTAAAAATGTGTACGTATATTTTCTTGAGAGGTGTCTTTAAGGTTACTGTTTTTTGTTGTGCACTCATATGATTATGAGTAATGTCATATTTGACTAAGTCAAATACGTAAAAGGTCTGTTAAGAAAAATAATTCTAAAACTCTGCTTTTCTGAGAATATAATTGATTTTTGGACCCAACACTATCATGTGAGTAAAGATACAGAAAAAAACATATTTTATGAGAGTCATTTAGAGCCATCTCCAATTCTGTCAATCAAAGATTTATACCCCTCAATTCTACTAGATGTTCTTGAATATCTGAGTCCAACCGTCCTGACCTTTTTGTTAGTTTCTACACTTCACAGCGAAGTAATCCTTGAGTGCCACTGGAGAAGCCGAGGCTAAAACGCTGAAAAATCAATGCTTGCTTTTCTTCTTATTCTCCTTCTCTGTCTCCCTTGCTTTTTTTCCCCCCTTCATCCTCCATGCACTTAAAAGGCAGAATAAGAGACCCCCCGTACAGTAACCCCCTTTTGCTTTCCTTAATAGGCACATACTGTACCTCAGATCTGGAAAGGAATTAGAGGAAGAGCTTTAAACTGTAGCATGCTAACACGTCTGGTGTATACTCATGTAATTAGGATCCTTATGTTAAATAGCGCATCCAGGTCACAGCCAGGCCATCCTTGGCTATACTCTACAGTAGCTGGGGATTGTGGTGGTTTTCTGGGGCGTCTGTTATCTGGTGGTGAAAGAGCTGAGTTATGTCTGCTTTGAGTAGTACAGTAAGGACACCCATGAGGGTCATATTTTATCATGGAGGAAGCAGAGACCTCAACCCAGGCCTGGCGTTAACTCATTTGGCAAAACACACACAGACAAGTAGGTCCATCTAATTCCATCCACACAGTATATTTTACATTTATCAATTCATATCTCGGAAATACAATAAAATAAAAGGTTTTATATGGAGCCCTCATCTTGGAGCAAAAGTGAGAAAGGTTGGATGTTGTCTTTTGGAATGGAATGTATCTCTGGCTGTGGGCCTATCTAAGCACAGCTTTAGCATAGTCTTGAGAAAAACAGCTTGATGCATCCCCAACATGTGGCCTTTAAATCATTCCTATAACCTAATCATACCAGCTCCTCTGTGACACCCTGATTACATCCACAACATGACTTTTACAGCGGTTAAAGATCCTCTCTGTGCTCTGGTGACAATGCAGAGAAATTCACAGATGACAGTGGAGCTCCCCTTCATCCTAATGCAATGTGAGTGACACAATGGAGTTGCTTACCAAGCCAGTCGAGGCAGCATTGTGCAACACGACGCAGAGATTAATGAGCGGCTAACACCAGCTTGAAAGGAATGAAGTGAATTTAAATTTCTCCAAAAGTTAAAGAGCTAATGTTACAGTATTAATTTCCTCTTGAACAGTGAGTGGGAAAATATCCATTAGCAAAATTAACCACAGTTTTCTAGGTAGCTAACATTGTGCGGCTGTGGCGCTACAGTGTGGGGCCACAGCTAATGAACACACTGCAGAGGGTGATATTTCATTATACAAATTAATGCTCACATTTTAATGGGAAAGTCACATAATGAATCTAGGCTTCAGTGACAGCAATTAGAGGCCCAGATTGTCCCCTTCTGGACAAGGCACTATTTAGCAGTAAGCAGCTGTGTGTAAAAAATAAAAAGGTCCTCGCTCTTGACAATAGCCACACATAACTTCAGGCAGGGCCGCATAACCAATAAGGGTCCCTGCTCACCTTTAAACGAGCAGAGGGGGAGACAAAGAGAGGGAGAGAGAGAAAAGGGAGAGGCAGGACTTGCCCATGTCACTTAACCTTAACCTAACCTTGTAATCAGGATGAATCAAGAGGGACCTGTGATCTCCCTCTCCATTCCTTTCATTTCTTCCTCCCCTTTCTCCCTCTTAATACATTTTTCTAAGTGCTCCCTTTTTCCAGTTTTTTCTCCATTTCCTATCTCTACCATAGAGTATCTACAATACAACAGCAATGCCAGATTCAGTATAGCATATTTGGCATTGGTATACACTTGTTCCTTAGTGCATACAGCATGTATTTATAGTGTGATTTCCCCTCTCTGGCAGCTGCACTGTTAATTGACAACCCAGTCACCAAATGTTGGCATTGTACATTTCCGTAAAGCACAGATATGTTCAGTTTGTATGTTATAGTGTAGCAGGTACTTTTAAACTTAATGTTTCAGCACTGTGTTTAACAAGTTGTTAGGTTAAGGCAAAAAAAAACACTTGGTTGTGGTTAGGAAAAGATCACGTATTGGGTTAAAAATACCTGGTTTGGTGGCTGAAATGATGGAAATGCGATGTCTTGGTGAAAAACAATGGCTTTTTTGGGGAACTATCTTGGCTGGAAATGCAGTGATGTCTTGGTACAAAACAACCACTTTTTGTGGCACTATCACTGGTGGTGACACAGCAATGGGTCCCAAATAAACATTTACGTTTGGTGGCTAAAAAAAACACAAAAAACAACTAGTTTTGTTGTTTGTTGCTCTCAAACAGTGGTCTTCAGCTTGGCAGGTATCTCACCTAGTTGCTACACCATCCCCTCCATCTCCTGATGATAAAGTCAGCTCATATTCATCACTTTAAAAACATTAATATGATACATATGAAATGTACAAATGTAACGTATCCATGGTTTGCAAAAATGTACAATGCCAACATTTTCCTCTGGCTACTGGGCTGTAATTGCAGCATGCTCAACCCAGCACCAACCTCATATTTTAAGGATTTTTTTCAACACACAAAAATCAAGACCAACAACCAAGTAGTCAACGCCTGATAAATCGTTCTCCTCTTGGCCATGTTACATGTTAAATCATTGAAATGAACACAGTACTTGTAATATATATTTATATTTTCAGTCAACCCCCTGCTGTCAATACTCAGTAGAGCACCAAACGTATTAATTCACAGCTAAAACAGTCCGCAACGCATGTACTGTTTACTCTTTTTTTCCCTCTCTTTTTATCACTCAAACATAACTAAATATTTGGAGGCTGTTTCTGGAGATTTACATCTTTAGGAAGAGAGATAGATGCTGTTGGTCTTGTTCTGTTATTGGGATTATGAACTATAAGAAAAATGTTGAATAATTTCAGCCTTATCATTTAACGTATTATTTTTGCCATTGTGTGGATACATTTATCAAAGGTTCCCAAGTGCACATACTTTGCATCTATGTTGTCACCTTCCCCTCTGAGGCTATTGAACTGTTAACCCTGACAGTATTAGAGTCATTCTCAATTCACCACTAACCACTAACTTAAGCAGATATAGTTGAAACAGATGTAAAACAGCTTCTATCCATTATACGGTCTCTCAAACATCCCATTGGTGTTTTTTTTTTGTTTTTTTTCCAATCTTCCGGCCAAATGGAAATTCATCTTCCAGTATGTCATATCTATTAAGCCGTTTTAATTGCCCCTCTGTACAGGTTTGGGGTATTTATCTTTACTTGTTTCTATGGAGCTGTCACAATTCACACAAAGCCAGATGAAATCAGTACATGCAACATGAAGTGTAAACATACTATGGAGGAGCAGATCCCAGTGCAGTAATCAGGAGGAGGATGATTTATAGCCACAAAGGTGTCACTTAGATTTTATGAACTCTAGTTTTTCAAGTCAAAGCTAAGCTTTCCCCCCTTCTATTGTTCACCTTTGGCAGGAACAAAATGTCCAAAGTAGTTCAGCAAAGCCAAGACGGACAACAGCAAAAAGTTTACCGTTCTATTTTTAACTCCCAAATAGCAATTTTCTGGTTTTGTGGCGGCAGTGATCTGTCATGTGGCTGGGAGGTTGTGCTGTTTGCGCTGATATCAATTAAAAGTGGATTAACGGGTACATAATGACCTTTAGCAGTAAATTGTGTGTAATGTTGCAAGGCAGGATACAGTATATTCCCCAGATGTCACACCAGGCCCCTGACGTATGATGGAGCAGATGTCTTAGCCAGTCCAAATGGCCCTCTAAGACACAAACACACACACATACATACACACAGGCTCAGGCCGACAAGCATGCATAAACATGTGTTCACACACATTCCAAATGGTGCACACACACGTACGTAAACACAAGTAGATGCAGAAATGCACTTGTCGTCTGTCTCGCTCGCTCTAGATATATTTAAATGCTTAATTTTAATGGAAAACCGGAATCAACTGATGGCTCTCTGAGGGCATGTGTATTTATTTTCAGTTTGCCTTACTTAGTAAACATCAAAAGAGAGTGTCAAACGTACAATCTTCTGTGCTTTTCATTCTCATTTTAGATACGTAGATGGTACATTAATCTTTATTTTCCCCCCATGAACATTAACAACCTCTTATAAGGAAAGGAAAAAACAGAGGAGGAAAAAAAAAGATCAGATCAGTCTAATTTCTGTCTAATTTGGCTCCTAGAATATCATTTTGTCCAGTTAGAGGAATTGAGAATGATCATTTGCATCAGGGACGTTTCCTTATTGAATCAGCACTGAGCCTCTGTTCGGCAGCTCACAGGAGAAGCACTTATTGGGTTAAAAGCTCATCTCGTATGGTTTATTTTAAATATACTCTATGCTTCATAGCCACTCTAGCGTAAGAGAAAAGATATCAGGGCTATCTGACTGTCTGCACGCACTCTTTCCCTTTTTTTCTGTCTCTCTTAGTCTTTCTCTCTCCTATCTTCAGCATTTCCACCTTCAATTTTCTTTTGTATACCCTCCTGTTCCTTTCTCTCCTGTATCAATATTGTATTGAGTTGGTGTTTGTGGCCCTTTATTTGAGAACTCTGCAGTAGGTCTGCAGATCGCAGTCTTTTTCTGGAATGGTGCCCTCTAAATAATGATAAATTACTTGAGCAGTATGCCATTTGCTAATTATATCCATGATTTACTACACAGCCCGACTTAAATCATTCAAACCAGCCTTGCGTAACAATGCCTTTTTTTTCCTTTTATAAAATGGTTTCCATGTGTATAATCTAAACAGTTTATGGCCCTATGCTGTATATATAGAAATGTGCATACACACAGAAAACACTACAACCATCCCTTTTTCATTTCTTTTTCCACCAATCCCCCTCTCTGTTCACACAGTCACTGTTATCCCTCTAACAGAAATTCCACTCTGGGAACTTTTTATATGTATATATTTAAAAAAAAAAAAAAAGAAAAAAAAATCCAGCTTAGCATTTTTTCCCCTCTCTGTTCATTGTTTAATGAATCCAAATCTGGCTCAGACTCCAAGCCTATTATAATTGCTAGCAGGATGTGTTCTATTTCAACATAAGTATCATTCCAATGGAAGATCCACTTCTGGCAGAATAATGCTGGTGTTATACCATTATCAAGAATATTCATTAATATGGATGTGCAGCATAAATAAATATATGTAAATGTTACACAACAGAATCACCCCTTTTTTACCGTAATATAAATCTCTTTGATCTGTGTCTCCTTTAGTGAATCATATTGTTCTTTATCATAGGGCTTCACTGCAACAAACATGTGGTTCACATGTGTCGCAGACACATTTCTTTTCTTCTTTTCTCTTTTTTTTCAATAATCATTGACTTATTTTTGCATTGTAGTGTATCATCCATATTTTGTTCCACAGTGTGGCAGTGGTCGGGGAGATGTTATGCAGTGGCTGATTTATGCTCCTCAAGATAAACTGCAAATAGGGAATGTCCCAGAAATTGCACTCTCATCGCCAAGGCCTAGGCCTGACAGCAAACAAGGCCAGAACAGAGGCATGATGACCCCACTGCATTCACACACACACACATCCACGCACAGATACACACACCCAGCCGCACCCTCAGCCCAAGCCCCTACTCGTGCAAACACAGATAGTATCGAGACAGTTTTGTTGTCAGCTGAAAATATTATCTCTTGTAGTGGACTGAAAGCACCATATGGTGAAATGTTTTTTTATGGTGTTGATGTGAATGATGGCTCACTTGGCGGGGCTGGATCGAGCTGGATCGACCCATATTCAGATGCCTACTCCACAACCCTACCCCGTCCCAACACACACACACACACACACACACACACACGCAGTAACACACGTCTAACGGAGCAGAGCCGAAGTCTGTGGAAAAGCAAAGACATGGGATTGTTGATTATATGCAGGATCCTATTCATTATCACTTTGTGTTGCAGTTTATTTCATACTGTGCTTTATTATTATGTTTCTTCCTAAACTTCTTCCATTATTTTACATTTTTCACATCCTCCTTTATCCTCAGTTAGAAATTGCATATGTTTTGGTGGCAACTAAAAGTGAAGCAATTGCAAAATATCATCATTTTTATAGTAGTTAATGAAATGCATATCTTTTTTGTGAGCTCTACCCATTTGACCTAATTTTCTTTGTTCGGGGAGGTTACATGACCCTAGGGTCCACATTCCCTGCTCCAATAAATAGATCTTGATATCCAGTCAATCTAATAATCAGGTTAATTATTCACTGTTTTCCCTGTCTTTCCCTTTCTGTTTCCCTCTCTCTTTCTTGGCCTCTCAGGAGAGAAACCCTACCGGTGCCCTCATTGTGACTATGCCGGCACCCAGTCTGCCAGTCTGAAGTACCACCTGGAGCGCCACCACCGCGAGCGTCAAAATGGCTCCACCACCTCAGGCCCATCCTCTTGCCACACCCCTTCTTCCGACCACAAAGAAGATCATGGGAAGACGACCGGTGGCGGCATCTTTGCCCGACCTGATGTTCTCCGTAATGTTTTCAAGGGCATGCCTCCCAACCTAGATTTCAGGGCGGGTCCGTTGCTGCCACATCAGTGGGCATCGACCGGCATGATGTCACCGCACGAGCGAGATCGCGAGCGTGGAGACCGCCGCTTTGACTCTGCCACTTCAGCTGAGAACATGAAAACTGCTGATGGCCCATCTGCGCTGGTCTCAACAGCAACAGATAGCTTCTCCGACCTGAGCAGGGCTTACCAAAGCATGATGGGAAATGGAGTCCACTTTCAAGGTTCTCTCCAGGCCTTCATGGACAGCTTTGTCCTCAGCTCCATGAAGAAGGAAATGAAAGACAACCAGAGTCCAGTTCTCCAGGCCCAGTGCTACCATGACAACGGGGAGCCCAAAGCAAAGCGGGTTGTCTCAGCTGACCAGGAAAGAGAAGATAAGGCTGACGCCAAACAGAACTCGGAGCCTGGCAAACCTGGGTCCCAGTATGAACCACTTGATCTGTCTGTGTCAGTCCGGCCTGAGTCTGCATCTGGATCTCTCCCCGGCTCTTCAGTCACCATCCATGATAATGTGGCATGGCATGGCTGCCTCTTCTGCTCCTTCTCCACCTCCTCGTTGGAGCTCATGGCTCTGCACCTCCAGGCCAACCACCTTGGTAAGGCCCAACAGCAGCGGTCTGATACAGGCAAGGAGCTTCATGGAGAGACTTCTCCTGTCACCTCCACCATTCACTCCTCCAAGACCTCTGGAGTGGCCATTGACAAAGATGGAGACAGAGATGGTGAGAAAAGCCAGGGAGGTTGGAACAACCACATGGACCAGCCTTACAATCCCTTTCAGAGTGACTTCTACAGGCGGTTTGGTGGCTTGTATGATGGATCCCCAAGGGCCAACCAGGGTCTTCAAGGGTATTTAGGCACAACAGAGCAGGGTCTGGACCTACCCACCCAGACCTTTGGAGGAGCACCTTCAGCTGGGGATGACCAGATAGTCGAAAGGGGCCCCCGCGGCGACGCCGAAGAGGAACAGGTTGGATCAGATGAAGAGGTTGTAAAGGCTGGGGTTCACAGTGCCAGTGACACCCCCTCAACCACCCCCAAGAGACAGCAGCAACGGAATCACTCTGATGAAGAGGAAGAGGAGGGGGTAGTGGCTGAAGAGGAAGAGGAAAGAGATGAGGATGGGCAAATGGACATAGAGAGAGAGGAAGGAGGGAGTCCAGCTTCAGACCACCTCCAGAACCACCCTAAACAGCTCCAAGACAACTCCTCTCTTCCCCCAAGGAGCGGAACTGGCTTGGCAGCATCTTCCTCTGCCATGACACCGCTTTCTCTGGTTCCCCAATCCAAGAACCAAGCTTTGCCACTAGAGAAGCAGTGGCAGCAGGGCCTGGCTCTCCTGTCTCCTGGAGGCCCCCCAGGACTGTTGAAGGCTGAGCAGCAGACCCACCTAGAGCAGCAGATGAACATGCTGTCTGTCCTCAGAGCCTACAGCAATGATAACCTCCCTGCATTCAACGGCCTAGGAGGCGGAGCAGGCGGAGCACCCACAGGGGGCATGAAGAGGCCAGATGCACCTGGTGAGTGTGTTTAACCCCTACTGGCACTGTAACTGCTGCAAAGCACACACATATATACACAGACACCCATACCCCACGCATAAAAAGTCATGAATACACAGGTGTTTGAAACACAAATTCAATTTTCCCAGCGCTGCATACACATAAACACTAAACACACAAGACAAACACATATACATTTTTTTCCCTGACACCCACAAAGGAATCTCAGACACTCACTAAAGGTCTTGAGATTGGCTCTGAAGTGATTTCAGCCTTATTTCAAGCAAGTTTAGAAGCTATCAGCCTGCCGACTAGCAACAGATTAATCTTTATTACACGTTTATATTACTGGAAGTGCAGCGCCTCCCTCCCGCTCCACAGCATGGAGGGAATAACCCTGGATGAGTAAGAGCAGGACCTCAGCTCCCCGTGCCATCTCCTCCACATGTCTCTTAACTATCTTAGCTCTCATAAAGCCAGCTCCCAAAAGCCCATTACTTTATAAGACTCGTCGATCTATGACCCTGTGAAAAATGAACTGTCAACTTTCATGATTCTGCTAAGGTTACAGCCGCTCCTTGAGACTGAAGAAGGAAATGCTTTTTTTTCTCTCTTCTTTACAATGCTCTTTTGCAGTTTAAGGGTAGTTGCTAAAGTGTCTCCATAGAAAGAAAGTAAAAATCCAAAGTTTGAGTTGAGCTCTGATGCACAGACTTAGAGACAAAAAATGCAAAAAGAGAAATGTTAAAAAATAAATAAATTCCATTTTTATCTTAACTTTTTATTTTTTTCCCAGTGCTTAAATGTGGCCTAATAGATAACCCACAATCATTAATGTTTTTATTTTGCCAATAAAATATTTAGCTCAGGTCTACAGTCATACATTCATAAAGGTACAGTAGAAGGTACATAATGTATAATAATAATAATAGTGACCCTTTTGTTAATGAAGCAATGCAGCTACATGTGTTAATCTGACCTTTCCATCTGACAAAATGTTACCCGTTGTCATGGAGCCAGGCTCTCTGCATAGCTTAACACCAATTCAAGATTGATGTATAAATATACATGTATATGTTTCATAGAGAAATGCTTTTGTGCAAGAAAACTCTACTTATTGTCTCACCAGAGAGCTTTTTAAAGGAAGATATTTAATGTGGGAAGTTCCCTTTTGCAACTAGGAATGCTTGACCTTTATAAATAAGGCACTGTCTATGGAACAAAAGACCTCTGACATTTTGTTAGTTTGTCCTAGTCTGAGTCAGGTGTTCATTGTAACCAAGCATGTTATTATTTATCCAAGTTCTTGGCAGAAGACATTCAGATCTTCTTCTATAGAAAATATATAACATTGTAGGAAACAAGAGTAGAATCAAGACATGTTGTGTGTTGCTTGAATATGAATATGACTAAGCTGTTGTACTTGGTTTGACAGAGCTCCTGCAAGCTACTTTTACAGAATTTGAAAGATTATGTACATATATCAGTGTAGTGTAGTGCAGGTTAAGTTGAGGACACTAGATACCAGAATGATACTTTGAAAGAAAAATGCAAGAGTGGTATGAGGGGTCATTCTCACCAAACACCTTCAGTGAAAGCTCAGGTTTCTTCACATAGTTCAAAGACATGAAGTAAGTGAACTGGAGGATCTTGGTTGTCCATAGGTATGAATGTGAGACTGTCTGTGTGTTACTGTTAACCCTGCGACGGGTTTATACTACAGAGGGTATTATTATGCCTAAATCTAACCAAACTGTGATCATTTCACAACATAAATCACATAAACCACGTGTATAAAACTGTGTTTGTTTTTTGTTCGTTTTTTTGTTTTGTTTTTTTTATGGCAAAGGCATGGTGATTGGCTAAAAGTCATTATGCTTGTTGGTTGGGTTTGTTAACTTTAGGTAGGATGAGTGATATTGGCTTGGGTTAGGGAAGAATATTAGGGTAAGAGAATCAAAGGCAGACTTAGGCAGGGTATGGGGTTCATGCATTTGTCATCTTTGGGAAAAAACAAACAAACAAACAAAGAACCTCACCATCGGTAGGGGGGCAAGTATAGGAAACACTCCTGTAGGTCAAATCAGAAGGTAGGAGGTAACGACTCGTGGTCATATGGGTTGGAAGACTTGTTGGGTTATGGATATGGTTGATGCTCACTTTTTCTATTTCTACTACTTTTTCAAGAATATCATCAAATTACTACCACTCGTACCACTAAGACCATTACAACTGTTCAGAGGTAGAAGAGTACTCCATGCTACATTACAAATTAAAGTTATACGTTTAAACTCTTTTTAAGTAAAGGTAATGATTATCTGCAAAGTGTACCTTAAGTATTTAATGTATGCAGACTAAGCAATATTTCCTATTATATTATATGATTACTATTGACACTATTATTGCTAGTACTTATTCTATAACAAGGCTTCATATTTTAAAAACTGATCATAGATTATTATAATGTAAAGTTTTATCTGCAATATGATATAATAATATCTAACTGTGGCCAAATAAACATAGCAAAGATTATATCTGTCCCTAGTATGTAGTGCTGTAGCTATATAAAGTTGTATAAAATGGAAATAGCATCTCAGAACTACTGAATTATAGTAACTTCTGCCACTGTTGTTGATAACACTTTTGTTACTACTATAACTACAACTGTGACTGCTGCCAGTTCTGCTACACATACTGCAGTTGTATGCTAAATCCTGGATGAGAAAATAGACACTCTTGTTTCATAGTAAAATGCACTATTACAGTCCCTCTTTATGTGTCCACTTGTAAACCCCTTGTGTTGGGGGTCACCCGCAGCGTGAAGAGCAACAGTCACACATTCCACTGTTATTTGGGTGGGTGGAGAAGGTGGGGGTAGCAAAGACATCCGTAAAACTCAATTCAGACCTGGCAAAATGTGATTATCTGGAGTGGGTTTGCATTAGGTTTGTATGCAAATACAGCATAAATCATTAATATCGAAATTCTCCCTTGAATCTGTGGAAGCTGTTGTAGGGCACGCGCCGCACGTCTGGAGTGGCCGTCTCTTCATTAGTATACCCAGAGGAGGGGAGAAGGGTTACAATGCACATGAATCTACTTGCACTCTGACACATAACAGATACACACATATACGGATCCACGCACACATATTCACACGTCTGTAGTATTAAACCACACCTCCCTAAATTGGCCCTGGAATTGGATTTATCAATAAATGTCATTAACAGCAGCAGTGGCCCTGAGGTCTGTGTAATCAGACAAGGTATCTGGTTACTGAGGTACAGTGTGCTGTGTAAAGATTGATATGAACCCGCACCATTTGCTGTACTGTAGATGTGCTTAACGCAATCAATACTTGGCTGCAGTGGAGACCTATCTATAGCCATACATTATCAAACTTGAAGTATTACATTATTCAAACAGTGCTGTACATGCCACGACTGCTTGCGAACATTGCTCCTCACATCGTATTACTTACATTACCTCAGCCCCCTCGTTCATTTAATATATTAAATGTGGACCGGGACTTTAGAAGGTTGAGATTGACAAGCTGGAGAGAAAGCGTTGATAGGAGTGTAGGACTTGGATGAGCGCGTTGAGGATTCCAGAGGAGAAAATGGCAGAGCTCATAGCCGAGCACCTCTCGCAATCTGAGAAGTGGGCTACATAAACAGAGAGTTAGTGGATAGGAGAGAGACAGAGAAGAGAGAGGGAAATGCTGTATATTCTCACATCAATTAGACCCATCACTTCCAATTAACAAGTACTCTCACACTGTGCTCTATAGTTCTCCTCACAAGTGCTGTTGTTTGTTGGTGTTTGTTGCTGATATAAACTCTCTGAGTGAGTCGCCTCCTGTACACACACTAGATGATGTTAAAAAGAGTCTATTTTTGTAGACTTGAGAGGATGAACATGTATGTTGCTGTGTCACTGTCACTCTATAGCAGCAGGAATCAAAGTAATATAGTAACAGTAAAAACTGAGCCGCTTATGTATGTATATAATGACTGAAAGTGTGTTGTTGTGCATCATTTTAGCAGTAAGTAAGGCCTACGTCTATCATACCCACATTTAAGTGACAGCTAATTTTTATTTTACAGCTATCTGGCAGTCAGAGGTATTTGTGGTTATGTAGAAACTATGTAACTGAAGAAAAAGTAAAAAAAAAAAACAGCTTTAGCTATTGGCAAAAAAGTACTGAGTAGAACAACTCTCAAAAAACATTTCATGAGCATGATCGACACATAGATATCATGAGTAATAATGAATCACATGTTGATAAGAGGAAACCCTTGGAGCCTGTGTTCACATAGTGGTTTCCTTCATCAGAAAAACGGTGCCATGGCACTGAGGAGCGCTTCATCCCAGTGCTTCATAAAAAAAACATTCCCAGGACCTTTTTTAATGACCTGCTACGGGTGGGTAGGTGTCTATAGTTGCTCTTACTCTGCCTGTTCAAGGTGGGAATATCGCGCTGTTATGCTACCTCACAGCTCTGTAAAAAAAAGTAAGATCGTGGAATGGGGGGACAGAGTTGTCTCGCCTCTGAGCCAGGAGTGGAGGTAGTATCGCCACCGTAATGGTGTCTGTATAGACAAGACAGCCGGCAGGACGGTATCATGGGCGGGTCAGGTGTAATGTTTTGACAATGTGTTTTGTGTGTGACCCACTGCAGAAGATTTAAAAAATAGCTGGTAGCAGCTAGCAGCTAACTCAAAGGAGAAAAACAATGGCCAAAAATGTTTGTAAATTGGGAAAACAATGAGTTCTGGCAGGTCCTTACCCTCCGTGCAGAATGCCGGCATGCTGTCTGAAATCACACACGGGAGCAGCATGATGCTACAGGTCTTTGGCACCGTGTAAAAATGCAAAGGTGGCCTTGTAGGGCAGTCCCTTGTGTTAACAAGGCTTATGGCAACAATATCTTGACACTTATGTTAACTATGTAGTTAATGCAACTTTACATTAGCAGATGGTTGAATACACGGCGTACCCTGATAAAAGTACACACCAGCAAAATTCACTGCCCAGATGATCTGCTCCCAAAATCCTTTGTTGTGATAGTTTGTGACTGAAAGATCATACAGCAGCAGTGGTGACATTGCCAGCACCTTTCTGGAAAGTTCAGAGATTCTCAACTCTAAGCACTCGGAGCAGCCACACAAAAAAAGCTGGAGTGCTTTAAAAAAGGACGCTGGGCAGGGCGCTTCTTTTCTAGGCAGCCACATACACTCACTCCTCATTGGAAGCAATTGAAAAAAGACGCTTGCATTTACAAAAAAACACTGTGGACACAGGCTCTCAGATAAATGCTGGGCCTTTTGCATGTGCTTTAAATGCAAAACTCTGCACATTTAAAAAAGAAACAAAGAGTTATGTAATATTGCATTTCACTTTTTCCACCATACAATCTTGATGTGTCGTCATTGGCCTTTTTGTCCTGTAACCCTAACATTTCTGTGTGTGTGCACACTGAGTTAAGGAAGTTTTATCTTAAATACAGCACTAGTTGCGTCACTTGTGGCCAATTACCTCTGTCAGAAGGAGTGCTCCAGCCTGCCTTCATTGTGAGGGATTTGAACCCATGAGGGCTGAGGTCATATTGGAGTAACCTGCAAGACATGTGCAGACCACACACACACACACACACACACACACACACACACACATATCTCTATAGATGTACGCAGAGAGGAGGAGGAGAAAGCAAAAACTGAAACGTATGCTTGCAGAGTAAAGTGCAAGCCATTTTAATAAAAGGCTTGTGTGTGTGTGTGTGTGTGTGTGTGTGTGTGTGTGTGTGTGTGTGTGTGTGTGTGTGTGTGTGTGTGTGTGTGTGTGTGTGTGTGAAAAGGTTCTGTAAAGCACTGATGGCAATTAAAGACATATGGTGGGATTGGTGGGCTGGCTGTGAAGCGCAGATGTAGTGGATCACAGTTGGCATGACTGGTGTAATTTTCACTTTCTCTGGTTTAAGTGGAAGAAAGGTAGGCATAACAAATTAAGCTCACACACACACACACACACACACACACACACACACACACACACAAACACACACACAAACAAACAAACAAACACAATACTAGACACACATACGCCGGTGTCTGTACAACACCAATACAGTAACCAGAACTGTTTCTTTATGAATACACACAAGCAGCACTCACCACAGTTTTATTATTATTACATTATTGAGCCCTGTTTTATCAAGCTGCTAAAAGTGAATATTTGAATTTTACTGTGTAAAGAAGAGTAAAGAGTAAAACTCAAGAATGAAAGCAATTTAATTTTGTATTTAAGACAGCTCCAAAGGTCTCTGAAATTATTTAAGAGATGACAGCACACCCTCTGAGACATGGTCTGGAATGACTGTACAAAATATCATTGGACATGATGAGTAATATGTTAGCTGAAGCAAAAATGTCCACAGTAATTCATTATAGAATATGTTACCCTGCTACTTGCATTTGATTTGAGAATTTGATTGGATGTTACATTACTTTTTTTCTTTTTTATAATGCCTCTGGCCACGGTTATGGCTGGGGCGCAGAGGCATTATGTCCTCAGGTTGTCCATCTGTCTGTCCCTCCGTCCGTCACCATTGTTGTGAACACAATATCTCAATAATGCCTTGAGGGAATGTTGTAAAATATGGTGCAAATGTTCACTTTGACACTAAGCTGATTAGTTTTCTGTGGTCATAGGTCAAAGGTCAAGGTGACTGTGACCTTGTCTGTCTGATTCTTGTAAATGTCATATCTCAGGAACGCCGTAAGGGAATTTTTCCAAATTTGGCGCAAATGTTCACTTGGACTCAAAGAAGAACTGATTAGAATTTGGTGGTCAAAGGTCAAGGTCACTGTGACCTTGTGTATTTTTCATTTTTTAAACGTATCACGTTTGAAAAATGAACGTAATCAGTCCTAATTTTATATTTTAATTCCGACTTGAGGTATTAAGTGTTTTATGCAAATATCAAGTTGTCCTTTGCAAAAAGACATATCACTGAGGATTTTTTTCTGTAAAGAATAATGCGCTTAAACATGAAACATACTCTTAAAGGTTACTCTCATGCGTGATGGTAAATATGAATTAGTCACTTTATAAATGTGTCTGTCCATCCATCCATCCATCCATTCATCCATCCATCCATCCATCCATTCATCCATCCCAGAAAGCAGTAGGCAAGAGACAGATATCACACACTTAGCCATACTGACAAAATAAATCCACACTGACAGATCTTCAGCAGATGGATAGATAGGTCATGTCCTTAAATTTTTCTTGAGAAATTCAGAGGGACATAGGCAACCAGGGGGAAATGTATGTTAGTGGTAATACTATTAAATTCTGGGTGCTGCCCTGTTAACCACATCTGCATTAGTTTTAACTTTGTGTGGAAGCTGGAACACAGTGACCAACTCTGTTAGTGTGATAGTCTATTAGTTCACACGTCTTAACTCATTCTTATTTAACCTCTCTGTTCTGTCTGACTGATATAAGCTCACACACCTGCATGCATGCATACCCCAGAGAAGTTCAGAGAGGTGACATCCAAGGATCCTAGTGGGGGCAGGTGGTGCTTATGATCTAATTTAGTATCCATATTGAGGATACAAAAAGGCTATGGATAGATCATTGGTTTAGGCAGTACACTCTAGTGCAATGGTTAAAAGTCTGTTTTCTTAAGATACAAACTGACAGAGCTGAAAAACAAAACCAGATGAACATCTGTGCCCCTTGTCATACTTTTATCCTCTCATTGTGGCTGCAACATTATTTCTCTTTCCGTCCAACGTTCAGTGCAGAAAGTTTTACAATACATTACAACACCAGCAGCAACACATGCACACAGTACTATATATTTTGAAATTTATTTATTAGGATAAACCCCTTGAGATGTATCATCTTGTTTTCGAGGGGGTCCCCTGTATATCTAATGCTGTTGCTTCAGTAGTTACGATGTAATGTTTTGTACCCTTTTTTAATGGGTTATGGTAACATTGGGCCTTATTCATCAGTACCTTTCTAGGTTTTTCTAAATTTGTTTTTAAGAAAAGTCCTAAGAAAAGTCTGTGTTCTCATTAGGATGAATCCCATTGTCCTGGTAAATTGAAAGAACGTGCCAGTTGATCCTAAGGAGCATAGGTAAACGCCCCACAAATCGAGGTTATTCTGCAGGAAATTAACACCAAAGGAGCTGTCATATGTAGTCTCAGAAATGGATATAAAATTACACAAAAAGATGCATGAGATGCTAAAAATACACATTAATCAACCGCCTTATCTGCAAACAGAAAACAAAGGACAGACGAGTACAATGACGCTTTTCAATGTGTAACTGTATCTGTTTGAGACACAGTGGGGCAGAGAAGGTGGAAGGTGGACTATTTTATGCAATGTTGCTGCAAGGTATCAAATTATTACACTTTTAATGCCACTTTGTCACTTTTTTTCCCACCCCCCTGAACCTGTGATTTTTTTGCAGCGTGATCAGTTTCTGATTAAAAGATGCTATGGTTTCCATTAACATAACCAATGTGAACTGAAGTGGTAGTGTAGTATTTTAAAAGACCATAATGTTATTTTGTTAAATAATGAGAATTATTATTTAAAAAAATCTAAATTTTACAAAAAAATATTGTAATTTCAATCCTATAATATTATACAACTGTAGAATTTAAAAAATGATAATAAGCAATTATTCTGCACAAACATGAACACATAATGTGCGCAAGTGTGTTCTTAAGTGTGTGTGGATTCTGTTCTTACCTTAGAAAATTCCAAAGAAAGACATAGTGAACATCAGAATCTTTGAGAAAGCTGGGTAAATGGGATTTAAGAAGAAATTTCTTCTTAAGAACTCCCCAAAGTAATTGCTAAGGTCTGGGAACACTGCAACATTGCGGCAACAAGTTACGGTTAGGGAAGACACACCAGCACGCATACAACCAGACAGGTTAGAAGAGAATCGAACCAGACCATTGACATCAATTGGAGGTTTAACTGAAAGGGAGCACACACAAAATGTGGCTAATCCCACATTGTACAGTAAAAATATGTGCGTACAACTACAGCAAATATTGTAGGTATGAGTTGAAGCAGAAAGTGGTAGCTAAAATCCTGGGTGCATCAAACTGTGCAACACTGCATTTTACTCCTAAGGAATTCAACTTTTAATACGTGAGAGGAAGGCTGTGTTAATTCATCTTAAAAACGTTACATAGTCTTGCTTTAAAACTTGTGTGATCAGCTGACTGTGGTTTTATTGTCCGGTCTCACGTCTTTTAAGCTTAGATGCTGCGTTCTTAGATCTCAGCATAGAAATAATGTAAAACAAAATACAAAACTAATTCTGAAGTTGTAATTAGACGCAATTATCTTTGAACAGTTATGTCTTTGTGTTACTGCAAAATGATCAGGTAAGGAGTGACATGGTTTTGGATCAGTGTCAGAGCTCATACATCTCCCTGAAACACTCTGTCGTGTCACTGGACAAGCCTCTTGTAAATAGCTTAATAGCTTTTAGATCGTAAAAGGAGTGTTTGACCAGTATCTGACCGACTTAAACTCAACGACTGACGTTTCTCCGTTCAAGCAAGTCCACTTGTACTCCTTCCTCTCCTCTTAGATCCCCGCATTTCACTTTCCCACACTCCAGGATCCTCCTTTTTCTTTATCTCTCGCTCTCTGTCTTTCTTTCTCTCCTCGTTGCTGGAGGGCACGGGCTCCTCCAGTGATTAAGCCGTCTGGAGGCCTGTCTCTCTGTCTTTTACTGAGAAGAAGACGACGACTGTTGGTGATACACTTCCCCCGGCTCTCATTGTGTGCCTCCGCCATGCCGAGATGACAGCTTTGACAGCTGGCGAAGGCGAGGTGCTATTTCACATGTGCTACAACATTACCAGTTTAACTTGTGCAGAGGTGAATTATCACCTTGTCACCCAAAAGTGCAAATAGTGTAGTTTTCAAAGAGCAATTAAGTGTAATAGCTGCTTTCAAGCCCTAAGGATGGTACCTGTTGCTCACTTTCGCTGTCTCTCTTTTCTCGTCGGCAGATGTGATAACTCTAAAAATATTTTCCCCTCGCTAATTCCCCAGATATCAACTGCTGCGCCTGCTGAAAGGTCCTTTTTGAAAAGGCTTCCTATTCTTCCCATGTTCCTCTCTCTCAGCCGTATTCACTAATACCGCCGATGATATTGGCCACATCACGTTTCCTGGAAGTACAGTACAGTGAATGAAGGGCAGTATCGAGTTGCCCTTGAAAAGGAAATGGAGACGAATGCTGGATGATTGCAAAGTTACATGACAATTATTCTATTCATTATTTTAGAAGCAGGATGGGGAAACAGGAGTGAAGACAGCGTGGGAGCCAGGAGGTTACAGGGAGCTGGAGATCACATTCATACACCATATGTGTGTGTGTGTGTGTGTGTGTGTGTGTGTGTGTGTGTGTGTGTGTGTGTGTGTGTGTGTTCACGTGCAAATCAAGTGCTTTTATGTATATATGCAAGTCTGCATACCCTTTTCCCCCCCGTGCACACTCATAGCCACGTTAGTGCGCATTGTATTCGATATTGCAAAACATGAAACAATGGGTTATAAATTGGCCTTCCAACCCGATATATTTGACATGATCTCTGCTTCCCATCTCGTTAGTTTGCTGTTTGTTTCTTTTCTTCCCTGACTCCTGTAGACTTTGTTCAGTTTGAGTTGCTCCTCTTAAGAATGCAACGTTCCCTTCCCCAGGCGCCCCGGAGATGTGAGGAGGACGCCTCAGAGGAGTTGTACTCATAAAGCTCCTCATCCTCCGAGGGAGAGACAGAGAGAGACAGCAGAGACAGAGAGAGAGAGAGAACAGTACCGCCAGGCAAAGACACACAGGCATAATAACTACACTTACACAGCTAGTCGACACATAATGAGACAATGCCGCAGCAACTTCAAGGAAAAACACAGATATATAAAAAACAACAGAGAGCAAGGCAGAGAGAGAGGGAAACAGGGGGTTGGGGGTAAAAATAAAAAAATAAAAATGAAGAAACTATGTCAACTTTTATTTCCTCTGTTATTCCACATCAATGGAAGCATGCAGTGATACTAATAAAAACAAAAAAATATACACCGGTATAGACACATAGGCAGCAAGTTGGCGTGTTTGAAAAGCTCTGTGGCAATTAAAGACAAATAACTTGCATTATTTCCCGTAGTGAAGGATGATCCCGACCACTCGCTAAAAACATGTTTGATTTAAACATCAAAAAGCGCCGAGAAACAAATAAATAAGACACAAATAAACAAAGTTGCGCTAGATAAAAAACAGAGGGAGAGAGAGAGAACACAAACCGCGGGGGGAATAAGAAAGAGAATAGCGAGCATCGAGACAAATAAGCCAGCAACATTATAACATTAGCAGTTAGAAAATACACTTAATTCCTCGGCAGAGATGGATATAAACTGCATTGTTGCGTTGCAAATCCCAGCGACCGGATTTAAACTGCTGCATTGTTTTATTAGGGAAATATGGGGGTGGAGGAACACTGCTTGTTCTAATTACAGTGATTTAATCAGGATTAGAGAGGTTACCTGGATGAAGCTAGGGGGCATCCATGGCAAGGGCACATGCTTTTAGACAGACTGGTTACACGCAGTGGCATGTTTCACAGAGTCGGTCCTTATCGAAACTCATCTGCGACAATGACTTCAGCTTCGAAAACAATGACTTTCTTTGCTCTTGCATGAGTAAACACTGGCCTATTGTTCTGCTTCTCTTTCCCTCCTCTCTCTGTCTTTATTCCCCCCCCCTCCTCCTGCCTAGTTAAACAGCAGGCAGAGGGAATCCATTTTAATCTGATTAATAACTTAGTTGATCACATATAACCCAATTTTCATTCAGTGCCGCCCTTGTCCGCCCGGCCACACCCACGCTGACCTTTGGAGTCGCCACAGTAACAATAAAGCACAATAAGCACCATTGTCCTGTCAAAAAAGCTGAAGATGTTTTACATCATTACAAAAATTTAATGTCCCCATCTTTTTAAATGGGATGCTTTCTACAAAAGGCCAGGCCTGCAATTGAGTGTGTGTGTGTGTATGTGTGTGTGTGTGTGTGTGTGTGTGTGTGTGTGCGTGCGCAAGGGGGTTATTACAAGTGGGATTCGAGTTTCCTGGGTCGCGGGGATGGGAACAACTTTTCTCATGCATTCACAGTAATATGAATCGTCCTTTTAAAACAGATATGGTTACATATTAGTTTTGAAAGGTACAGTAACCGGCTCAATGTTAAGCTGCCCTCCAACACTGGGGCTCTTTGTTCCCTGGCCCAGCTAATAACTGGCCCCTGATCCTCATCTCTTACTGGCTCAACTTTTTTTTCTTTTCCTCCATCTTTTTCCCCCTGAATGTATCTTTGATTACACCGTTATATGAGCTTCGTTTTGTCATTTCAATTTCACTCGATGTGTTTAGCGCTGAGAGATTTGTATTCAGGATTGGCAATTATGATTAGAATGCCACAAAGTAAGCCTTGTGAGTTTTTGCAATGACAAGTGAAAGAGAGAAAAAAATATCCTTCCTCCCTTTCTCTCCCTCTTTTTTTCCCTTACACACACACACACACACACACACACAGGAAATATGAATCAAATATTCATGAAGTGGGCTGAGGTTCTCATACACCCATATGCTTCCTCATTCAAGCAGCTTGCAGTGGACATAGGCATCCATCCAGCTTGTGTGACACAGCCGGGTGTGACAGAGAGCATGACAACACCTCACTGCCACCTATCACCACTACCACGATAATCATCAAATAGGTCATCGCAAACATGCGCTCCTCTCCTACTCCCTTCTCTTTTCCCTTTGTCCTTGTTGCCCTCCGCTGTACCCCGTGACTTCCTCTTTCGTTTAATAATCTGTTGTGAGAGAGATGAGTCCTCCGAGCTCCGTGATTCACTGGCCAGGAATCCTTGTAAAATCAGGGCGCCGTGCATTTGCCAGTTTCCAGAAATTGTAAGAACTTTATGGTTTATAGTTTTTTATTATGCCTCAGCAGGAATGAAAAGGGTGCTGCGAGCGGAGGGTCCGGGGGTGCGGGGTGGAAGGAGGGGGGGTGGGTTGGGGAGGGGGGTGGATTAAAACTGAAGGGATTAGCACCACACTTTAAGATAAATCTTTTTTAATGTGAAACCTCATCCCCGCTCATTCTGGGGTAACCACTCTTATTAACTGCTTTTCTATCACTCCCTTTTATGCAGCCTATTTTTTCGCCGAGCAACTTTAAGTACAGGCTTTTGGACACGGCCGCGCGCCGCCAACTCTGCCAGTTACACAAACAACGTCCCTTTTTAAGCTTTTAAACACAGAACAATGGCAAAGCACATAGCTGCGCACATTAATGCTTTTGTATATGGGAGGGGAAGGGGGGAAAAAAAAGCAGGAAAGCAGAGGAGAAGAAAAGAGATAAGCAGAGCTTGGCTACGCTGCCCCTCCATCCCTCCATCTCTCTCTGTTTTCTCTTTCTCCCTCACTCTATCTGTGGAAAAAAATCTCTCTTTCCATCATCAAATCCAGGCTGATCTGTATGTGTCGGGGGCTATACAGACAAACATCATATTCTCAGTCTCCAGACTCTAATTGACTGAACAAGGATTGGTCACACTTTTAAGAAGCGTTCCATAATGGATTTCCATGTTTGTGCCTCTTTTAACTGGCAGTGCGAATGGAAGGCATAAATGTTGTCTTTATTACCGAAAACAACAGCCCTCTCTCTTTCTGTCTCCCTCTATCTCTCTGTATCGCTGTTTTTTTCCTCTCGCCGTAAAAGACGATATCAGTCCTTGCATTCATTGCAAGGTCAACGCTGCCTGACAGATGACAAACGATCTCAAGATGGCCACATCATCTGTCCTGTAGTTGTTGGGCGCAAAAGAGATGAATGCATCTATTTTTTTCTTCTTTATTCT
Organism: Epinephelus awoara; assembly: GCA_035609425.1. NCBI lineage: Eukaryota > Metazoa > Chordata > Actinopteri > Perciformes > Serranidae > Epinephelus > Epinephelus awoara. The sequence goes on along the minus strand of CM069294.1, from coordinate 41,179,570 downwards.
TCCTCCACTTCTTTAATTTCATTATCACGTCATGGAAGGGGAGGGGAGAGGGGGGCAGAGTGACAAAAACAGCCACCTGATTATCCGTGGCACCGGCTAGAAGTGCTTCCAGGCCAAAAGCAAAGGGAGTGGGACAAATGAGCAAGAAGGGAATCTTTTCAAAAAATCTGCACTTATCGTGTTTCTGTATCAAGAAGCAGACTTGGCAAGAGATGGGGATTCAGTATTATGTACAAGCTGCTCATCAGATGGGAGTTGGGTTTATTTCTGTGGCCCACCCTCCCTCCCCCCCAACTCCCCTCTATCCATCCATCCCCCCCCCCCTCCCATCCTCTGCCACCCCTCTTGTTTGCTTCCCATCCAAGATGTGTCTCATTTTCCCTGACTGGACAGCTACATCAGAAATGCCCAAAACAACTTGGCATCCTTGTGTGGACAGAACACAACTTTTCATTTAAATTATTTGATTGATTTTTCTCACTGTTTATTGTTTTTTTCTTCTTCTTCTTCTTCTTCCCTTCATCTTTTTTTTTCTTCCAGGCTCATTATCTGCGGTATGGAGCACGGGGTAAAAAAAACACACGTACACACACACAGAGCTAAACTCCATCTCCGCCAGTGACGGCCACTTTTGACAAAACACTAAGTGCATTTCTTAATTATCTGACTTCTCTCTAATACCGTTGTCATCTCGCAGACAATCCCTCTCCTCGCTCTCTGATGTTGTTATTATGTTCTCATTTGGACGCTGGCTCTCTGCAGGTAGTCATTCCCCGCCACCCCTCATCGTGTCCCTCCTCCTCTTCTCACACGCACATACACCCGCTCCGTCTCCATCTCCTCACTCGCTGGTCCTTGTTAAACTTTGCTTCGTCCTCTTATGTATCGTAAAAAAATCATACCACCGGTACGAGTTGGTATCATTTTGTCCAACAGCGAATGATGATTCTTTCCCGTCTTTCTCCTCCTTTGCTAATGAATCCATCCCGTGATCAACACCATCCGTCCATCACCAAACATCCCACCACCACCACCACCACCCCCACCACTATCCTTCCTCCACCTTCTCTTCATCATCATCTGACAAAAAATAAAAGCTTGGCTTGTTAATTAAGAAAACAAATATTCAGCAACTTTATCAGAAGTGAGGCAGCAGGCACAACTTTTTTTTTTCTGTTCCCTTTTTTCTTTGCCTTTTTTCCCCTCGTTGTGAAAGAGTGCCGTCAGCTTACCTGACATTTTATAAGAACACGTCTTTCTTCCAGGCTGTTAACTTCAACACAATGCAGTGCTTTTGCAGGGAGGCCGTTGTTTGCCTGTTTCCATTAAGTATTAAAAGTTTATAAAGAAAATGCAGGAAGCTTTGTTCATTCAGTGCATTTTCACACCCTTTTTTGTGTTCTCAGGTGTGTAGAATCTATCTGGTGCAGTCTTACAGTAGATTCCCTTACACAATAAAATGAGCCAAACTAGTCTATTGGTTTTTTGGGGGCTTGAATGTCAGAGGTTGCAGTATTGGATCTTACACCTATTGAAGCTGACGCAGTATAACAAAGCGTGCAGGGCCCAAAGTAATGATCATATACAAATATCAATATGAGAAAGAGTGTGTGCTAAAGAAGACACATTGCTATTGATGTTTAAATAACTGTAGCGCCAGAGAGATGGAGAGAGGGGGAAAAATGTGAATCATATTTTCTCACTGCATCTTGTGTGGGGGAGAAAAAGCACATAATCGAACACACCTCGCGAGGTGCAAACAGTGAAGCCAAGGGCAAGATAAAAACAGCACCTCTGTCTTTTCTCTTTTTCTCTGCCAGCTGAGCAAAACTACAAATATATATATAATCAGTTAGTCTGCTGTGTTTTGCTGTGAGACGCATTATCTGCCTGTGTTTCTGCTGTTTCCTGAAAGAGACAAAGAAGGGAGTGTTTGACAGTGCAAGCTCTGGTGATAAAAACTAGTAAAAAATTATGTCTTCAAATGTGTTTTTTTTTTTCTCCCCTTCTTCTGTGTGTGTCTTTTAATTTGTCTGGGCATACGCAGCTGTATTTGCATTTCAAATACTCATATTTGAAGAGGGTGGTTTAAATGCCAAGACGGGAATTGATGACAATCACCTCGACTCACAAGCATTGGCGAAAACCCTCTCTCCTCGCTGCTGACATTAAAACTAAACCAACGGCCGCAATGCAAACACAATACAAATATATATTTATCTTCCCTGCCTCCCTTCTTCCTCCACCAACCTTTCTCTTGCTCTTTCTTTCCCTCCATCTCATTATTTTAGTATCACTTTACATTTGAATATCAGTTCCTATACTCTCAGGGCAACAGTGTGTGAGCTGCCTCTAACTAAAATAAGAGAATAATCAGCGGGGTTCAGAATGAGGAGGAATTGATTCGGCGGCAAACAGTCGCGGTGCATGCACACTTTCACACACACGCACAGCCTCCTCCCCTTTCGCTGCCTTTTCCTCACTTTTCCATATTCATTTCTGTAATTTACAGTAAATCCAATAGCTGTCAGTCATACACAAACACACCAAAGAAAAAAAAAAAGAAAAAAACCCTGTAAATTTACAGCGTTTGGAAACAGCTGCTGCAACATTTACAGCAAAGACCACTCTAAAATATTAAAGATGTGTCATCACCGGCGCTCGGCCCCTGCATCTGTAACCATCTGCTTTCTATTAAAACATTACACCCAAAAAAAGCACATGCAGCCCGCTCGCTCTGCGATGCTATTTCCAGCCCTTTTTTTTTTTTTTTTCCCCTTTCAGATCTGCTCGATCTGGGGGAAACTGTATTGGCACAGACAAACAACCTTTTCAGTCCTGCTGAACTCCCCCAGCTGACTGGAAACATCAAAAACACAAGTTCCTGAGTATCTGGAGCTTTTGTACAACCTCTGCTGTCGAGCAGCTGATATTAAATACCACGAGATACTGACAGATCAAAAAATACATGACTGTAGCAATCACAGGGTCAGAAGTTTAAGGCAGTACTGAGTTCACAGAATACCACCTGTTTAGACTGAGATAAATCTTCCCGATTGAAATCAATAGTGATGTTGGTTTGCATGTTTTAAGGGCTCTTCTATCTATCTGTTATCAATTGCATTTTCCTTATGATGAATAATAACCGGAGGTCACATGCACAACCCTCCTTTTGATTTATTTCATTACATTACTGGTCCCATCCGAGTGTCCTTGAGCAAGACACTGTACCCTCAAGTTGCCATGACTAAGAGCATCAACTAAATGTCTAAAATGTAAAATTACAGTCCTCCCTTCCCTGATGTCCTTGGGTTACTCAGGGGTGTGGAGGCGTACAATGACTCAGACTGTTTGGGGCGATGACATCTGTCCTGTTAGAACAGATAGAGAGAGAAAAAAGAGGAGAGTGAGAGCTGGGCTTCTGAAAGCAGCGCCGCAAAATATTATGTTACAAGTGAACAGAGAGAGAGATGGGAGGGGAGACTTATGGGCCGAGTCAAAGGTAAACAATTACAACATCGTGACTCACTTTTTTGGAGCGTGGCTAAAGGAAGATCATCTCTCCCACTTAATAGGTAATTTCCTTTGTCTCCTGAGGATCATATCACATGTTGCCTTCCACGGGGTGGTCTGCCGCGGGAAAGAGAAAGACAGAGAGGGAGAGAAAAAAAATTACAGATTGAAACTTGGCTGGAAAACTTTCACAACAGCGTTCCTTGAGAACCATTCTGTTCAAATTAAACAAGTGCCTGTTTGTGAGGAATGCAACAACAGATTCAGAGGGACATTTCCCAGTTTCTGTCTTATTTTTTTATATATTTCATGCTTTCTGTCATCTTGTCTGTGCAAAACTAGTTGTCCATTTTTGGGCTGTCATCTCCTCTTTCTTCATTTGCAGCCACTTCTCCCTCTGGTTTTCTTTCCCCCACTCTCTCTACGTCTCTCCGTCACTCTCCCTTGTGATGTCACTATCTCGGCGTGAATCATTAGGATATCAGTGTTCAGCCAGTGACAGAAAGCGCATGATTAACAAGCTCTCTTGTTTTTCCTCTCCTCTTTATCCTCCTGCCTTTTTTCTGAAACGAGGACTCCCGCTGCTCCCAACGACATTTCTCCTCATTCTCCCCCCCCCCTCATCATCATCCCTCCTTCCCTTCTCTTCTTCCCTGTCGTGGATGGCAGGGAGTCACAGGTGTGTGACAATAATTACACATACACTCAGAAAAAAATAATGTCGTTTCCTCCATTTAATAAGTTTGCAGTAAAATAGGCAGCGAGATAGAGAGAGAGGCAGAGAGCTCAAATCTTATCGGATACCCCAACCTCTAACTTAATCATATGGCTCTTAAGAGCAGCCTGCCACCAGCTGGGGCTCCGTAATATGCATGCAATATGTGTGTAAAACGATACGCTTTAATTTTGAGCCCACTTTAAGCAGCAACAAAATCTGTTTATATGGGAGACATTTAAAAAGAAGAGAGGGATGGAGGGAGGGCGAGCAGAGGATTGGGTTAACTCTTGCTCTCCAGGCTTGACAAAAGCCATCTGTTGGGTGTCAACTAGTATCACTGTACACACTGTAATGTACAGAGAGTGGGGAACAAATGGTGATGCAAAAGTTTACTTACTTTCTGTGTTAAAATGGGTGCAAAGTTAGTCAGAAGTGGCTCACATTTCACTGTGCCCCCTGTTTTAAAATGCAGCGTTCCCCTTTTATGTCCGTTTAAGTTACTTCAAAGCCAGACTTAAACCCACACTCTCAACAAATGAGAAGTTTAATTTATGACAGTTTCTCAATTCAATACACTCACCGGTCTTGTTTCTACAGGCCTTTGTGATGGTGGGTTATGTTTGCAAACGTTATACATATATTGCTGTGTTACAGACATTAGGGCTTTTGCACACCAAATCCATTTTTGTCTGAAATTATCTCAAGTGAAAAAACAAATCTGACCTCATGTTTTGTCAATTATATTTACACACAGACTCTAAAACCTTCGTCTGTCCTTAAAGTTTTTGGAACAGGTTTGATTTTCTTTGCATGTCTGTCAGCGGCCTTTAGAGAGTTGTTTGACCGGGAAGCAGTGAAGAAAATTTGCCATAACCTGCAGGACGTATACATCCATAAAAAGAGAGAGGGGAACAGGGCAGCAAGAAAAAAGTGGAAGCACCATATCCTTCCTGAAATCTTCCATGACAAAGAGAAGGCAAAGTGTAGCAATGATGCTTGCAGCAGAGTGCAATGCAATAACTGAAAAAGTATCATTACATAACTAAGGTAGCCACAGTGCCTAATGCAAGACGCAGGCATAGAATGGTGACAGGAGGGAGATACCTTCAATGGAGAGAAGCAACTCGACGTGCTCGAAGTGTCTCTTTCCAGGAATCATAACCGATTCATTTTGCAGAGGGAAGCGTCTGCTTGTGGTTGACAGTCTTGTGCTCATGACAGCACAGGGTGTAAACATTAAAGGCATCTTCTTTGGCTGAGCTGTAACGTTAGCTAGCTCAGTGGTGCTAGGCGAGCTGGCAGCAGATGCACGCTTCCTTCTGTGCATTGATATAGTTAGCAGGTGTATTTCAGTGGCAGCAAAAAAAGTTCCTACATGAAAATGCTCACAGCAAGGTCTGTGGATTATCTTGAATAACGGGATCATGACTTCTGGAAACAGACATTGCTGTTTTTCAAATGGCCGATATCAGAAAAATGTGAATTTTTGATTTGGAGGTGAACTGTCCCCAATTCCATCAAACTCATCCTATTTAGTGTCTTTGGAAACTTAAGGATCTCTATTAGAATGTTTAGAAATGATGTGGCCAAGCCACTGGTGTGTCAGTGGGGTTCAAGAGGTTAATCTTTTTTGTTTCTGGTTTGCATGTATTTGCATTGATTGATTACTAGAGTGGACTTGGAGGTTTTCAGTACAGTAACAAATTAGTTAGAAGCTTGCCTTGCTCTTTGTACTCGAAGGGAAGCACAAACCAAGTTGATGATGGTTAATGACTGCGATGACATGGGTTCTGGGGATCTCCAGGGGATGGAAGCGGGATAGACAAACTGTGCTGCCGTTTGCTTGAGTCGCCCCATCTAGCGTGTGGACCGGGGGTATCACCAAAGGGTTAGAAAGAGAGAGGGACAGAAAAAATGCAAGAGCGAGGCATTCAAGGACAAGGGAAGCAAAAAGCTTTCGGGGAAGGAAGGAGTGGAAGGGGGGAAAAGAGGAAAAGATTTGGAGGGGAGGGCCGTGTGTAAACTTCAAAAAGCCTCTGACGGCTGCTGCTGCTGCTGCCGCCGCCAGCCCTGACCACTCTACAGATGCTTTTGTTCCCCGCTCGCTCTCTTTTGCGCCCTCCTCTCCGTAACCCCCCCTCCTCCTTTTCTCCTCTCTTTTTTGCCTGGTGTCTTTGGTGATCCAGTGCGAAAGGAGCGGGGGCTATCAAAGCCATCGCTGTCTGTTACAGACTTCAAAACCCGGGGCCCCCGTCCGTCCATCAGCCCCAATCATCATATCTGCGAGGCCCGAGCGGAAAGCCTCATACACTGGAGGAGAAATATTTGATCTGTCTTCTTTGCGAGGATCAACAGTCACACAAACGACAGGAGTGCCCCGGCGTTGCAAAGGGAGGAGGAGGGGAGGGAGGAGGATGTGGGAGGACTGCAGGAGGGTGAAACAGGGCAGGGGAAGTGAGGAAGGGTATCATAATGGAGGAAAGAGATAAAAATGTATCTACACTAGGCTTCATAAAGTGAATCCTTATTCCTCAATCTTAAAACTCTCTTGCAAAAACAATATTAATATTTCAGCAGAACTCACATTTAAGGCAAGTGACATGTTGAACATAGACTGTATAGATATAAGGAATAAGTGTCAGGTAGTATGTCATTATTTTTACATTATTACCACCACTTGTTTCTCTAAATTATCCTTTTTCCTTTTTGTCTTTCTTTCATTATGACATTATATTATAACAAAATGAATTTAATACACCACTACAAAGTGGAGGATACACCTACATAATCTTATTTTAGGCACCTTTTTTTAACTACTGAGCATGAAAATGTTATTAATCCCACCTGCCAAACTACTATGTTTGTTTCTACTGAATTTTCTTTAATATTTAAATTTGTGAAATTACAATATAAAGACACAAATTACTTTTTTTAAGAACAGAGTGAGAACTTTTTACTTTGTAAGACCTCTTAGCACAAAAAACAACGTAAAATTGATGTTTGAAACCACATGATTTATAATTTTGATAAAGGATTGATAATTACTAACAATTTAGTCATTTTTCAAACCATAAATACCCAGACATTGTTGGTTCCAGCTTCTCTTTGTGGGGATTTGTTGTTGGGGATTTGTTGGTTCTTGGAATTTATAATGGGCACAATTGTCTAATATTTTGTAAACTAAATGATTCATTGAAAGACAACAAAATAATAATAACACAAATTAATTGATAACTGTTTCATATTTGCAGCCTTGTATGTATGTATGGGATAATCGCATAGAAATGTCATTACTTAATATGCACCTGACTACTGAGATTTTTGTGAGTAAGGTTATGGTTTGCCTTGCTTTTTATTTGTCACTACACTATGACTTAGTGCTCTGACTAATAGACTAATAGGCCTGTATCTATCCATGTATCTATCAATCTATTTAGCCATCTATCTGTCTATCTTACTGTCATATGACAGTTATTTATAGACATCACCGCGTGTGTCTCCAGGAGACGGCTGGTATAGTTAGCTCTTAAATCCTGTATGTGAGATCAGACTACATAATTACCTATCACATTAAGCCCTTTATGTCCACCAGACTTAGGCCTCTCTCTCTCTCACACTGTCTGTCTCTCTCTCTCTCTCACACACACACACACACACACACATACACACACACACTCACAGAGCAGCAGCAGTGGAGCAGCTGGTAGCATTATTGACACACAGTGTGCCTGGGGGGGAGGAGGCAGAGAGAATGAGAGAGAAAATCAAATGGGTAGAAGACGAATATGTGATTGGAAGGAGAGTCTATGTTAGTGTAGATGACTAACTTCAAAGCGTTTTTTGTTTGATTGACCCCACACACACACACATAGAGCATACCACAACTTCCTAAACACACAAACACACACACACACACACACACACACACACCAGCCCCTTTGGAGGGAATCTATTCAGACAGACTGCTATCAGTGATGCAGGCATGTCACTCATCGCCCCATCGCATCCAACAGAAGAATCAGCAGGACATCTTGTCAGGCTTCGTGGAGCACACACACACATGCATGCACCACCAGACATGCATGCACGTGCCAAGCGGCAAGTCCAAGGTTCATAAGGTTGAATGTTTCCAGAGCTAATCAGTGCACGTCTTATGTCTTAGTACGGTACATAGTGTGATGGAAGATTGTACCAGAGTGGACACTGCTAATCTGCCAGTGTGTGTGTGTGTGTGTGTGTCTATGAGTGTGTGTGTTGCTCTACCTGTTTGTCTCCTATTGTAATATACAGCACATAAGGGATGATCTGCACAGGTGTACTGTAGATTAAACAGAGATATATGTCTTACACTTGCGCGCGCGCACACACACACACACACACACACACACACACACATACACACACACACACAGGAAAATATTTCATATTATTGGATCATTTTAAAATGACAAAACGTCTGCTTGCTCTCTTCTCTTCTATTCTATTTTATTCTCTAGATTGTTCCCATTGTTTATGCTCATCATGTGCTCCCTTTCCAAGTCTATGAATTTATCATGTTTTACTGGAAGCACATTTTGGCAATGAAATTTACCCCTTAAGTTCAATATAAAAAATGCATGTCCATATGAATATCATAACACCTGTTATGCTTCTTTTATTGTGAACATGCAGAATTATTTATGCATCAAAATTCAAAACCATCATGATGAAAATGAAGGAATTTAGAATTTTGTAAAGGCATGTTTTTTTCGGAATCTTTCATAATTTACTGCTTGTCATGTCAGGTCCCTACTCAGAGCGGCGAGGGCCGGGGTTAAATGTTAAAGGGTTGATGAAGTGGAAGTTTTAGTAACCTGGCCCAGCGGCAGGGATGCAAAAAAAAAAGGACAAAAGAAAAACATGTTCATTTTGACAACTAGAGACAAGTCCAAATGTGAGTATCACAGTCTTGGGGGAGTTGGGTTAAGATGGCAGGTGATCTGCACTGTGTGTGCATATACAGTACATGGGAATGTGTGTCGCTTTCAGCAACAATAAACAAATGAATTCTTCTCTTCTTTGAAGGTAGAAATTTGGGGTGTCACTCTGTGCACACGTGTGTGTGTGTGTGTGTGTGTGTGTGTGTGTGTGTGTGTGTGTGTGTGTGTGTGTGTGTTTACCCGTGTGTGTGTGGTAACAGATGTCCACCCAGTGGCTGCTGGGACAGCACTTCACATTTTACATGTGTTAAGTGACAGTGATGGACAGCAGGTAGTCCTTTTAATAATTCAATATATTTTAATCCTCTCATCTCATTCTCTTTCTCCCTCTCTCTCACTATATCTGTCTCTCTGTCAGGAGCCAAATAACACTGTTGACAAGGATATGATTACACAAATTGGGCAAATGTGAAAACACCGACATATTATATTTTTTTCATTTTTTTTTTCTCACATACTTTGATAAATTGTGTTCGTTGATTTGATTATCTCAGTGCTTATAATAAATCTAATGCAGGCACATAAATGCATACCAGGAGCACGTGCAAAAAAACAAACAAAAAAAAACGCATATTTGTAGCAGAGTGTTTTTGCTGGCCTCCTCACATGTATTTTAAACATCACTCCATTTTAGAAAAGACCAATCAGAAGGCAGTGGCAGAGAGAATGAGCCAGATTCAGCCAGCCAGCCAGTCAGCCAGTCAGTCAGCCAGTCAGTCAGTCAGCCAGAGACATAGACATTTCCCCACCACCAGGATGCGGGTAAGTGAGCCTCAACTGACCAGAAATGATTTGCCTCTGTCTGTTAGACACGTAATGGAGTCATTTAACTAGTCAAATTAGGAGCCGGCGAGATGCCGCATGCTTCATTACTGGGTTCCAATGGGCACCGCTCTACATTTACGTCAGAAATGATTTCAGGGCAAATTAATGTTTTTATTGTCTTGCGGAAAAAAAAAAAAAAAAAAATTCAAACGCACCCACATACACAACACAGACACAGGATGACTCTTACACATGTATGTCTCCGTTCTTGTGCACACATGGCTGGGAGCTGAAAATGCAATACAACAACACACACAGGTTGTTTGCACACACACTGCTCTGTCTGTCACCCTAATGCTTATGTGCAGAGCCACACACATCTGAGAGTCACACATCTAAAAGATCAGCACCATCTAGAGGTCAAAATCAGATATTGTCCTCGCTTCACAAGCTCTTATTTGTCTCTCCTTCTTTGGGAAAAAACACTGAGAAATGTGTCCCGCAGCATGATTTGTTACACACCAAATGATTGTTTCCTTAAAGCCATTTATTGAGAAAAAGGGCATTTATAGCCACAAGTGTGCAGCCCGAGGATTATGAGAGGGCTTAACATTTGTCGAACAATCCTGGCATTTTTTATGGGAAAGAACATACTCAGTAAAGGTGGAAAAATGAGCTGTGGAAGAAAAAAGCGAGTGTTTAAAACAAATTTCAGCAGCAGAAAGGCAGATAGTTAGCAGTGCTGATGATGTGAGTGACAGCTATTTAGCCTGGCTTGATCCAGCACTCCCTCTCCTGACCTCTAAATCAGAACCAGGTGATGACGGAAATAGGAAATAGAATATATCCACTGGGGAGAGATCAAAGACTGAGTGTGTGTGTGTGTGTGGGAGAGGAAGGATGGGAGGGGTGGAGGGGGGGGTGTACATGTAGATCTGCTCCTTGTCGACAGGGAGGTATGACAACTGGGATTATTGATGAGAGGCAGAACCCTGTTAGACTCCGAGCAGAACACAGACCTCTGGGATTTGGAGTCCTCGTGGTGTTTACACGTCCGGCCAGTCTCGCAGGCCAGCAGCTCTCATCGGTTCAAATCGAATGAGACGCAGGCCGAGCTGGAGTTCAACCAGCAACTTCTCCCACCCTTCAAACTTCACTCAGATTTTAGTGTCGGCACAGGCACAGTGAAGTTGCCTTTAATGGTCAGAACAAGTCCAGGTTCACTCAGAGCTCTTTCCTGTGGCAGTTTTTCAGGCTTCCCGCAGCTGCTTGTATTTATGTTATCACAGATTACAGCTGCATTGTTTGAAGTTGACTGACAGCCAGTGATATTTATGCTTATGCGCAAGTGTGTATTTGGATTCCTTTGTTTTTGACGAGGCACACACACACACACACACACACACACACACAAACACACCAAGATGCACCGGTGTAATCATGCTGCACACATACCCAGCTGTGCATACACACACACACACACAGACACACACACAGACACTCCTTGTCAGTTGCCGTTGTTCTTGACATTCTGTCGATATCATTGTGTCCAAAAGCTCCGTTTGTTTGATGCGGCTCTCGACTGATGCTGGCCGGCGCTCTTTGACGCACACACAGACACTTTGTTCCGAGACCTGTGCAACCATCTCTCTGTCTTGCTGTCTCTCTTCACGTCTCTATTCCTCTTGCTCGTCGTCCTCTTTCAGACTTCATTGCTGTCCCTCTGTGATAACTGGCAGCTCGGCCGCACGGACAGGTTTCACACACAGCCAGAGAGGCATGTCAGCAAGACACTGTCAAGCTTGAACACAAACATGTTAATATACATGTACGCAAGTGAGAGGGTGGTCATGAAAGATAAACTTATTACACCATACTGAAAACAGGAAGTATTTAGAAATTATAATCATTATAATTATTAGACAACTAATTTGTGATGTCTTATTATTAATTACATTTTAGAAGTTGAAAAAAAAAAAAACTTGTCAGGTTACACTGTTTCTAAATTACATCACACATATCTTGCATCTATGTACTGCAAGTTTCCTTTAGGTGGTTTGAGCAAAACTTTCAAAACAGCTGCACTCCATGCCCAAAGCTGCATTAAACTGACATGCTGTCCTTGCCGGTGCATGTAAGATATACATGTGTCCGTGTGTGTGTGTGTGTGTGTGTGTGTGTGTGTGTGTGTGTGTGTGTGTGTGTGTAGGTGTGTGTGTGTGTGTGTAAGACCTATCTGTCTCAATTCATGTCTCATTTGTTTGAATGCAGAGACGTACAGATTGATTTCTTCATCCATCTTTGGTCAAGCAGACCTGGTCGCTCACTCTCCATCTCTGTTGCTTTCCCTCCGCCACCCCCCTTTTCCTATTGAATAAACACAGGCATTTTATAGACACTGGCCCTGATGCTGCGATATTGTTTTTTACTCTCTCCGTTATGTATTGATCACGGGCTCGCCTTTTTATCTGCACGGGGTGGACACGTATAGATGAATACATGCACACACTCGCTCACACACACATGAACAGAGAGGCACTTACATTTGTGGCCTTTCATTTGGACAAGAGATCATTGTTGCTGCCACATTGCAGTGAAAGAGGAGGTGTGTATATGTGTGTGTGTGTGTGTGTGTGTGTGTGTGTGTGTGTGTGTGTGTGTGTGTGTGTGTGTGTGTGTGTGTGTGTGTGTGTGTGTTCAAACATTGATGTCTGACTACTGATTCCTTGTCATCTTATTATTACCCCTCCACTCTACATGGAGGCACCACGTTGTTGTTGCATGTTTTTGTGCATAGTTAAACTACTCAGGCAACGACTCCATCGCTAATTATAGCTTTCCACTTGAGCGGCGACACAGAGACACGGGCTCTTGTGTTAACTTCTCTGGAACTCAACAGTGTTGTGGTTTTTTAAATATATGCATTATTGCATTGTCTTCAACCATGTAATTTTAGTGTTTCACTTGTTTGGAATTGGACTTATGTGTGTTTCTTTTTTATGTTGTGAAAATGCTCGGTTGTGAGAGCAGGTGTGGAGGGGGCAGTGCCTCAAAGACATAGGAGCTTCATATTGAACTTTGCAACTTGTGACTTAGGTGCACTAACCAATTTGTTTGTAGGACTAAAAGCTGCGGTTTTACTGTACCTGCTTTTAAATTTGCAGTCATGCAGATTATGCTTCCATAAAATCCTGAATGAAATGCTAAAAATCTTTTATTCGGAATCTTTGTATTCTGTTAGGTGCTGATGCATTTTACCATTGAAATATTCCAGTTTAAATATTGGTGAAAATTCCAATATAATGGTAACTAGAAAGTTCATTCAGTAGAAAGTAGTCATGCGGCGTTGTTCCACCTGTGATGCATCCACTGGAGCTGATCGCAGTGACTCTAGACAATGCAAGTGGTGCAGCTGTGCCTGGTCAAATTGTCCCTCTAAGTTCACAGACAGTCATGATGGAGACAAAGATGACATGTATACAACTCACATCCTGCCTAACCTTAGTGGATCACAACATGTCTGGTATGGAATTTATGTGCAGATGCTCTCATTTAAAATCAGACCAAATTTTTTCGTGTGGATGTCAGTTTTTGAGCCGCGACAAAATGTTGCCTGCAACCAACAGTAGGGCTCGTTGTGTTAGTTGAGCCGAATGTTGGAAATGTCTTTTGCTTTATGCTTTTGCTACGTGATTTTATCGATCACTTAAGATTGATGGTTAAGAAGGGTGAGGATACAGCAGTCAATGATGGTATAAAACAGTCCTTTTTTTTTTCAACAATTGTGAAACCGCACAAGGTCCTTGTGCATGCAGTTATAAATGTGCACTCAAATGATTTGGCTGTTTGGTCCAGTAGTATGTGAGATTAAGCACAGACAGACAGATACAGATACACACACACACACACACATGCGTGTGAGCAAGCATCTAACCAAATGCATGATTCCCTCCAGGGTTAAACCTGGAAGAAAAAAAATTACTTTCACTTCACTATGCCTGAGAGAGAAATATTGTTCTTTTCACTCTATTACATTTATATGACAGCAGGTACTTTGCAGATTTACAAACTTGAGTACAAGTATGTAGTTACCACCACTGTAGGATAAAGCTGCTTCCTCTCCCCATTCCTCTTTGTCTTATTTTAATACATTTTATCTTTGCACTGGACAAGCCGACCTTTTATAGCTAGTTTGTGTTCTAAAGAAATCCCCTTTTGTGCCATAAAGCAATCTGGCACACAATGTAAAACACATTATAGATGCCAGTAGAAGCTGCCAGTCTTCTTGGTTAGTTGTTTGTGGTAATTACACTAATGTCTACAAATGAAGGTGTTAATGATTTATTGATGTTACAATGCTACAAGTATATTTAACAATCAGAGGTTTGCTATAGTTATTACAATTCAATATATAAACACCACCCTAAGCAAAGAACCTTTGAAGATCCCTCTTTTTTCTGGGTGTAGCAGTGGCTGAATACATGGTTGAGTCCGAGCACCGATCGAGTCCTGGCTCGGTTGTCCGCTCTGTCCAGAAGGCAACTCCGCAGGACGTTAGCCGGCTCAGCATTCTGGGATAGCTGCCCAGGGGTCCCGGATGACCTCAAGAGTTAAAAGCAAACAGCGGGAGAGATAGACGAAGGCATGGAGGAAGCATGGAAACTGACAGAGAGACAGAGAAAGGAGGGTTGGAGGTATGTGGATGAAGGCAGGGAGGGGGGAGGAGATGGGAGAGAGATGTAGGGTGGGAGGTTTTTGAGAGAGGGGCAGAAAGACAGAGAAACTGCAGAGAGGAAAAGACGCAAGGAGGACAAAACCATCAAAATGAAATGACATAGAGGAAAGAATGAAAAGATTTATAGTAGACATACAGATGGGGGGCGGATTGGGAGAGTATGATACATTACCAAAAGTATGTGGACACCACTATCTGTCTTTTGTGGCACATAACCCTTAATTCCAAAGGAGGTAAACTTCAGTGCTACAACATACAAAGATAGTTTAGTGCTTCCAACTTTGTGGCACCAGTTCGTGTTTGTTCCCTTCCTGTTTCAACATGACAATGCCCCCATGCACAAAGTGAGATCAGTTAACAAATGGTGTTCCAAGTTTAGTTTGGAGGAACTGCACAAAACCCTGACATCAAGCCCATGCAACACATTGTGGATAGAATAGCAGGGTACGCTATTTGTACAATGTGATGTCTGACCACATCGGAAGGCAAAAGTGTTTATAGTTATTGTGAACAGCCGCAGTCGAAGGCGAGGTAAAAAGGCCTTCCATCAAATAGGGGTCGGATTCAATAGTGGTTTAAATGTGGGGATAACGCCATCTCTCCTGGAAGTGATTCGTAGTGTTGCACAATCAAAAAGTCACAGAAATAGTTGTGTAGAGAATGGGGGGGAAAAAAACAGATGAGAGAGAAGTTCAAACCTTTCTTATTTTGAGCGTATTGCTGCAGAAGGAGCTTTAATTGCAAGATTGCCACAAAGTTACAGAAAAAACTTAATATTAGTGGCAGTCCCAACACGGTCTCATCCCAACTTGCCAAATACTACCGCTTTGTCATTGGACCTACACATCTAAATATGACGTGCTATTTGCCCTCCTGCATCAGTTTTGAATGTTAGGGATGGTTATACTTATTAAATACATTTCAAATTAAACTTACAACATTGGTAAAACACTTTGTTTTTTGGTTTACTTCCTTAGGTGTAGGTAACAATGGTAAAGCCATGGTTTAGAAAAAATGCATCATGGTTTGGCTTAAAATTCTGAGAGGAAACAAACAGTGGGCTCCTGTGTGAAATTCTGGAGTTCTCCTGCTCTCACTTTATAGACTTTCTTGATCTTTATATCACTGTAGTTGCTAGTTGCAGGGTGTATCATAGTGCCAAGAAGGGTGTCTCTGTGCATCTGTGTCTGATACAGCCACAAAAGGTGCCTAAATGTGTTGGTGTCTGACGCCAACATCACTGACAAAGCAGCAGTATTTGACAAGTTGGGAATGAGAGGAGGCCTGCGATCCTTAATGCACTTGTGGCCGAATGGGAGCAAATCCCAGCAGCCAAGTTCCAAAATCTTAGAGACAGCCTAAAAGCAGAAGAGTGGAGGCTGCTGTAGCTATGTGTTTAAGCTCATAGTTTGGTTATGACACTGCGAGTGTCATTACCTTTGTACAGTTTCAGGGCTGACCCATGAAGGAAAGTCAAAACCAGAAACCAAAAAAGGTATAAGGTGCAAGATGAATGAGTGAACAAGAGGTTTACAAGACAAACCTAAAAGACAGTGTGTGTGTGTGTGTGTGTGTGTGTGTGTGTGTGTGTGTGTGTTTGTGTGTGTGTGCGTGTGTGTGTGTGTGTGTGTGTGTGTGTGTGCGTGTGTGTGTGTGTAAGAGAGAAAGAGGGAAGAATTGAGAATGTCATCCCTCAGATGGACCTGGTGAGCGACATGTCAGATCTGTCATTTCCCTCATTGGCTGCCCCACCCGCTTTCCCACAGTCGTCTTCTCCTTGGCCTGATAATGACGCTTAAGAAGGTAATGGTGTAAATGAAAGCTGCCCCCCCCCAACCCCCTTCTACATGTCTCTCTACCTCTCTTTCTCTCTCTGGGGAACAAAGAGGCCTTATTATACCTCCCTGTCAGCGTCGCTCTGTGTCTCACCACTGTACAATCACTGTTTTCAGCAGCACTATCAGCATGGGGTAAATGGAGAGAGAGACTGAGAGAGTGGGCGAGACAGGTAGACAGAGAATGGGAACGTCTCTCTCCAGTGGCAGTATTCAACACTAGTTATCTAGAAGTGCTTTTTTAGTTTGAAGCGCATCGTTCGTTTGTTGAAAATGCCTTTGTGTGGACCTTTTTTTTTTTTTTTTTTTTTTTTTTAGAGCTTGAACAGGCAGTGTAATTTATTTGAGGCACGCGTTCACATGACACACATAGGAACACACGCACACACACTCCTTAAGTCGAGAGATATCTTCTTATTGGGGAATCTTTCAATAAATCAATGTGACTTTAAACACATTTCCCAGGCGACGCGGCTGACCTGATAAGAAGTGAACTAATCTCTTTTGAGGCTGCCGGGAGAGCTTTGAACCAAATCTACTGTGCATCTATCACCAAGGTTATTTGTCAATGGCTGCTAATCCCAGGTAAATTTCCCTGGTTTTATATCAGGGGTTCTCATGTCTGAAGTTTCTCGGCCTTGGGAAAATAAGAGAGCAGGCTTACAGAATGTAGGGGAACAAAAGAAATGTTATGGATTTCAGCAGCAAAACAATGGTTCAGGCAGGGAAAGGGAGCGGAGAGGCAGCGAGGCACAGACACAGAACCTTTATGAATTGTACTTTACACATCAAAATCAGAACCTGCGTCCTCACAAAATAGTTTGTTATTGAAATGCTCACAGATGGTTGAATGTAAATGCTCTTTTTTTAAGCATGCACCGTATCCAGGGGGAAAAAAAGAAATTATTTGTTTGTTTGCATTTTCTAGTTCCATTAAGCACTAAGAACAACAACAAAATCAAACTAATTTTTAAACTTACCCACCGTTTCTTAATTACAAGCCACAACCAAATGAATGAGACGTCCTTTATGTACACTTACATTTGCATTTACACTAACAAAGTAATTCTTTTGCCTAAAACTGAAGTATTTTTGGTAGCAAAACCTACAATTTCTGTGAAGGTGGGAGTTTATTTCAAAAGGCCATGTAGCATGTAATGAGTAGAAATTGACAAAGAAAAGAACATGTCCAAAACTGGCACTGGAGGTGTACCTTGAGTGTCATAATTTGAAGCGTAGGGCCACTGACCATGCTACCACATTTGACGAATGTTTTTTCTAAAACATTGCTGACTTGGTGTCAGATGCAAGACAGTATTTCCTACTGACTTCAATCTGAACAAACCCTTTGGGTAGCAGTTGCGACCCCAAATGGTAGAGAGGACCATTACAAGATTGCTGTGCTATATCCTCACAAAGTTTTAATGTCATCTGTCATGTCTGCACTGTCTCAAGGTCAGAGCGGAGATCTGGGGAGCCGGGCTTTGGTCACATCTGTGTAATTTATGAGCATGCAATTAGTAGAGCACACAAAATAATGATTGTGACCAGCGTCTGGTCCACAGTTTGAAAAAAAAAGAATGATCCGCCCTCACCTAATACAAGCAGCATGGTCCCACCACACACACTGTTTGGCAATAAATAATTGATCGGACACATTACTGAAAGTGGGAAGTTTCTGTCTTTGCCATTTCTTGTGCGGCACTACCTCACATGGAAAGAAACCTTTTTTTGATTTCCTTGTTCTCATTTTTTTTATTTTCATCCATCCCTTTTTCCCCCCTCTGTCTCTTGAAGTCCCCCCCATGTGCGCAGAAGATCATGGAAAATCTCTTGCCATATCTGTCATCTGTCACGCTCTCTGATGAACAGTTTTGATCTCTCGCTCCTCTGTTTATGGCCGTTGTCAAGCGAAAAGAATCGTAGCCGTAAGTGCTTACACCAGCGCGTAAATAGTTTGACGTGTGGCTCTGTAACAAAGTTGTAGGAGTAAATAAGGAACCAAACAACCACGCTGGATTGCAATTAAGTTGTACGTCTGCATTATAAAATGTTTGGAGCAGCCTGATTTCTGCTCGCTCTTTTACATTTCCGAGTCTTGATATCAAAAGTGTGTGTTTCTTTGTTCCAGAGTGACTGTATGGCTGTGAGAGATCAAAGGGTAAGCACAGCATATTATGGATAGCACTCAGCCACACACACACACATGCAGACACACCACACAGTGGGACAGCGGAGGGATATGTGGAATATAATGTGATTGCTGCTCAATTCTTCCATTGTGAGGTCATGGTGTTATGGTCCAAGTGAGATGAAGGATTTAGAAAAGAAGACTTTCACAGCTGAACGGAACATGCTTGAAATATTAACATTAAGTCCTAACAGCCTTAACACTCAGTCAGGATGACAATTCCCACAAAACATCATTTAAAAACACCCAGATTACCCATTTAATTTCCCTGTTTATCCTCCCTTAACTAAGAAAAATAGTATTTAGTTTAATATATAATGCTCAATTGAAATGCTTGGCATCTTTGGACACTTGGAGATCCTTGAGGATTTAAAATAAAGTTCTGTGAAAGTTGGCTGCATGGCATAAGTTTGCAAAAACTGTATGACCCAGTGGCAATCTGGTGCTTGTGAGTGTAACTGTGTATTTTAATTTTCAGAATATATAATATGAATCAATCTGCAAACAGGGAGAGACCTTTTTTTCTATTAGCCATGACATCCTGTAAAAAGACTTTTGTGGTTAAATAAAGTTAAGTGTAATGAGAAATGTAGACGGAGTCGAGTAAAAAAAAAAAAACTGCTTAAATGCAGAATTACCCGTTTTAGAATCATACATATTATAGCAATACATTATTATTGTTGATGACTTTATATGTACATCACTTTAATGTTGTAGCTGCTAAAAGTGTGGCTAATTTCAGTTATGTACTACTGGGTGGCCTCACTTATGATAATATAATATAACCTATAAGTTATTCATATTTTGTATCATTAATCTAAGTTTGCAAAATAACTAGTAACTAAAGCTTTAAACTAACTGTAGTGAAGTAAAAAGTCCAATATTTGCCTGATAAATGTGGGAGGAGAAGTCAAAAGTAGCATTAAATGGAAATACTCAATTACAAGAACCTCAAAACTGTACTACTGGTACAGTACTTGAGAAATTGTACTCAGCTACATTTCACCACTGGTGTCTGGCAGAAGAAAAATAATAAGAAAGTACAGTTATTAAGCACTTGACAGGAGCTTTAAATAGAGATAAAGAAAAAGTGAAATTGACATTTTAATAAATCTCATCAGCCAGTTTTGATAGGACTGAGCTAAATTCTTTACAGCAAAAGATCTAGAAAAAGTCATCTCGACATTCATTAATCTGCACTTTTTTTCTTAGTTAATATGTTTTTGTTTTTTTTTTGTTTTTTTATTTTAAATGTATTTTGTCATTGCATAAAAGGCATAAGATGGAGTGTAAGAGTTGTTGAGCCTAAAATGATTTTAGTGTTTATGATTTCAAATGCATTTTCAATGACTGATGATGGACTAAATACTGTTTCAGAAGAATTATGACAATGGCAACGATTCAATTCTTTCCCCATAAAACATACAGCAGTTGATCAATATCGACGGCTTTAAACTGAATTACATTGGTGTCAGGATTGGCCTTCAAAAACCCGTATCAGCTGAACCTGCTGTAAGTCCGTGGTTATTCGGACAGCTCAGAGACAAATCAGTGTTACTGTCGAGGACAGACAGAAGGCAGAGGAAATGACAGAGTGAGAGGCACAGAAAAAGAGAAATGGAGAGAGAGAGAGAGAGAGAGAGAGAGAGATTCGGGGAGAAGGCAAAGACGAGGAGAAAGTGGAGGGGTGTGGGGTGGGGGGCTGATCTTGGAAAGGTTTAGTATATCATAATTATCCCGTTAAGTAACGGCGGAGCGGCCTCCCCGGGGGAATTCGTCTTAAATGGAAGATTTGCAAGGAGAACGGGTCAGAGAGAAAAACGGCTTCCAGTCGGCAGGAAATCCTGTTTACATTTACATAATCATATCAACACTCACTCCTTCTTCTTCTTCGTGTCTTTCTTTTGGGTGCCTTTTCAAAAAAAAAAAAAAAAAAAAAAAACAGGGGAAAGAGACAAATGAGGGAGGGCTTTAGGCTGCTGCTTGTCGGCGTTTGTTGTTGTTGCCTCTCTTTTCTTTTCTTTTTTTTTGCTTGCTCTTATTTTCTTAAAAGTGCTGCCAGTGTTGGCAAGAATGCCTTATTTTTGAAATCTCTTGCCAGCGCCTCCAACCTCCTCTCAACATCTCTGTCTTTCCACCTCATAATGTCCTCTTTAAGTGGGGTCTCTCAGACCTTTTGGCCTCTTTCCCTCGTTTGGCATGTTGGAAAAAAAACAAGAGAAGGAAAAAAAAAAAAGCTTAAGCATAAATAAGCAATGGCGTGCCCGGCTGTGTGAGTCTTAATTGAGATCTGCTAAGAGCAGGCAGCAGATGTTTGTAGCAGCAACTGTTGAATCATCAGAGACCACTGAAAGCCTGTGAAACCATGTTAAAAAGAAGCCAGGTGCTCCACATTTTTTATTTCTCACTTTCTCTGCCTTTTTTTTCTCCTTTTACATCATGGAAAAACTGATGTGGTGATGTGAAAGTGTGTATGGGGAGTTTGTAGGAGGAAAAAAGAAATGAGAAACACAAAAATATGGGTCAGCAATGGTTTAGCAATGCTAAACTATTGTAAAGAGTCTGCATCTTCATTTATCTGCTAAAAAGAGAAAAAAAAAAACAGAGCAGAAGAATATCCAGTTTGAAGGTCGTCAGACTGTAGGGAACATTTCTCTCAAACTACCCCTACATTTATTTTAAGTGTATTTGTTACTATAAATTCACTACTTTAATATGTAATCTATAAACATTTAACTGAAAGCATTTTAAATGTATGCACAAATTAATATTTCAATATCATGAATATATTGATGTCGTTAATAGTATTTCTATTGTATGATATTGCAAGTTGTATTTATTTTTAGCAGTGAAGCATCACATTGATGGTAAAAGTAAGGGACACTGATTCGTGAAAGAACAATACCCAAATTACTTTGTCCTGATGCGTGTGTGGTGGATTCAGGTTTGCAGGATTCCTCAGTTATATCCTTAAGACAGATCATCACTAACAGCGTAGTGGGGAAGACTTGTGTCTTCCTGTTTTTAAAACCCTGGCAGTTTTGGGAGGTATAACTAGTATTAATTCATTTGCACATTAAGTTGGTATCGTTTGATAGAATTGAATTGATTTATGCAAAGGAAGCATATTTTTACATACATATTTTTATTTCTTTGGCCTCCAAAGGGGCTCAACATATTAAAAGGCTTAGAACCATTGGGTTAACCTGCTGTTGGGACCAAAAAAAAAAAGCAAAAAACAAAATGCCATTTGGCTGCTGTTGACTGCCAACACTGTGGCCATGTGATTAAACAACACTGTATTTAGTAGCAATGAGCGTAAAATAAAGTAGGATAAAACCCCTAAACTAGAAAACAGAAACAAATATGCAATAAATGAATGATGAAGTACAAGCACAACATTGGACCTACAGTTGTGACAGAGCTCGGGTCTCCTCTTGCTTTCTGCCAACTGTAATACCCCTTTTCCACCAAAATTAGTGAGAGTATGCAGTTTTTTCCTTATTTTTTTTTAAAATGTGGGAACACCTGCTTAGAATAGGCAATAGACTCCGTCCCTATTGACAATAGACATCTGCAGCGGACAAGTATACCTTTCTGTTTTTTTTTTGTTGTTGTTTTTCTTACCCGTGTGTCACAGTCAACGTCATGGACAGGCCAGAAAAAAGGCTAGTAATCAGTAGAAGGCAGCTTGGAGGCCAGTTAAACATTACGATGGTCACTCTTGTTTTATACCTCTCTTTCAAACTCAGTCCACCCAGGTGTTGTATTTCCATTATTGCTGATCTGAGCCCTCAAAGCCCTCTCTGTCATCACATTCTGAAGTGCTGTCATTGATTTACCAGTGAAACATGTACAAGTTTGGGAGAATTCCCAAACCACGGGAACGCTGGAAACCAGCAACAGGTTCTCTGTGAATATAAATGATAACTACTGTATGATAGCTGAGGCCAGGTTACTCACCTGTCTGTCTTGTTAAACTCATTCTGTAGAGACTTGACTTCTTTTCATCTCAGTATCAAGTTTTTGCCATTTAACCTGAGTCTAACTGATGCAAACGTTTAAAACGATATCTTTCCACTGAAGCCACCGATGGTTGAGATTTAAGAGGGACTCACCAGTATCCATATTAAATGAAAGGCCTGATATTTTGGCTTCATTATTTGAGTGAGTTTTATCACTCTACTCATATTCTTTACTTTCCTGCCTGTGTCTGTCTTTATGAGTGAGTATTATAGACTTCAGCAGGGCAACACACTTAACTGTTGCCCTATATATGCATATTGCCCTATATAATATTGCCCTATTTGCTGCCGTCTCTACTTCATCTTCTCCTTCTGTGATCTACTGTACATACATCCTCCATACTGTGTCATCACACTCCTTTTGTCTGTCCTCTTCTTCTTCTTCTTTCGCAGTCAAATGAATGGGTTTGGGGATACATTTCAATGGCCGATTAACAGACTGCTTCTTCCTTCCCATCTCCCATCTGGCTTCATGCCACACCGAATTAGTAACCAGATATGTCACCACCACCACCGTGCTGGTGCGGATAACACCGTGCGCTTCTGGGAGGGCCGTGGCTTGCAGATTAGCGCCTACAATTAATACAATTGACTTGCAGGAAGGCCGTCTGCTCTCTTGTGTTTTGTACTTTATTGGTGTAGCACTACAAAACCAAGCCACGGCCAGCAAGTTTGCAAGGCCCGATAAAGGACAGAGTTAATGTGTGTCTGTGTGTGTGTGTGTGTGTGTGTGTGTGTGTGTGTTAAGACTGGTCATTGCCAAGGACCTCAAGATGGAAATTGAATGTCACCCCAGAGGGTCATGACAGAGCACCACATAATTGAATACCACACAGTGTATCATTCTGCTGTTATACATATTTATTAATTGGTATACATATTTGGGTAAAAACTGGCTATTCTTCTTTTTTATCCTTATAATCATCCATTTCTCTTTCTTTCACATCATCCTATTTGTGGATGTAGTATTAGAAATGGTAGTACAATAACAATAGATTAATGTTTTTTTCTTCTTTTTAAACACAGCCATCAAGACAGGAAGTTCACGTTATAAAGATGTAAGAAAAGTAAGAAATACCAACCGCAGCAAAAACACACAGAGGTGCTGTGCTGTAAGTTGAAACACATTTAATAAAAGATAATCACATTCAAGAAACTCTGTAAAGTGAGATTTAAAAGGTAGCTGTAGCCATATATGCTGCCCAGGCAGGTTTTTTCTCAAAGTCTACAAGCCCTTTTAGAGAAGGCAAACCCAATTTGTGATAGTACACTGTAACATTCCGGTACAGGGCTTTACAGCAGACAGACTCAGACTACAGCCGAGGGCACTAATACAAACATCCACTGGCGTGGCCTTTAGCCTTTGTCCATACCTCAGAGAATGAGGGAAGGATGTTAGTTGATGTAAGCACAAACCTTTCCCCCGCCAATACAATAAAAGGACACAAGAAAAAAAGTGAAAAGTGTCTGCAATCTGTGGCGATAAGATGACCTCACCTATGTCTGCCCCCTGAGCTAAAGCTTCCTTTTCATAAAGGATGGACAGTAAAGAAGGTTAGGAAACTCGAGAGCTCAAATCCTTGATTTCCTTGTGAGACTATGAAGGCAGTGTGGAGTTACGTAATCACACACACACACACACACACACACACACACAGAGTTGTGAGTACACATAGCTACACTCAGACAAGACAAAAACAATGAAAGAAAGAAAACAAGTTCTCCAAAATAACAGCCTTCATTTGACTGTGATAGAACCAGGGCACATGGGTAATCTGGCAGTTTAATGATTTCTTTCTCTCTCTCTTTTTTTTTTTTTTTTTTTTTTTGCACTTTCCCTCCCTCTCTTCTACATTAGACTACAGGCTTTTTCAAAGCACAGTGTGTCACAAGCATTTAAGATGTGGCCTTTTTCCCCCTGCACATTCCAACGCCATTATGTTACATTGTTGCTGAATAAAAGGCTGTATTATGTTCCAGCCCCCCCAGTAAAAGGGCAGAAGTGGACCCAGTTTTTATCTGCTGAACGAATCAATCAGGATTATGTCAGCTGAAAAGAATCACAGACAGCCGTCGCCAGGCACTGTGTCTCTGTGTGTGCGTCAGTGTGTATATCCCCTTCTCTGTGTGGAAAGGATGGGAAATTTGCATTGGAGGAAAAGCACTTGTTGGTTATGAACATGCCCAGCTTGGTGACAAAGATGTCATTTGGGGTCTAAAAAGCAAGAGGATTTTTTTTCTATTTATGTATTTACCCACTCCCCCCTCAACCCAACCCTTTCTCCTCCTCTGTGGGAGGATTGGAAGGGCACTAATTATCATTTCAGCAGAAATGATTAGGAGATCAAACAGGGATCGAATGCCATTTCCTTCCATTAATGCAGGGGGTTTAGAGTGCCTGTCATGGCTTGGCTTGTCCTAGGGCCTGCGGAGAGAGAGAAAAAAATAACAGGGGAGAAGAGAAAGGAGGAAAGAATGGAGGATGGAGAAGAGGCTTAAGAGGAAGGGAGCGAGGGAGGGACAGGACGGGACAGGGGTTTGGCAACAGAGCGAGAGAAGAGTTATTCAGTTAAAAGGCCAATGGATTTTGCGAGTGTTAAGTTGAAGACCAGAAAGCCATCATTTGAATAGGGAAAGATAATTAGGACTACTATTTTTCTTGTGTGATTTTGTGGAAATCTGTAGAGAAACTGAACTCAGAAAAAGTCACGGGTGGACGCTGCCAGATATTTTGCAAGTTCAATATGCAGTCTGGCCTTTTGAGTGTTGCTGCAGGAGGTTTGTTTCTGCCCGGTCCCCTCTCAGAACTCCAGACGCAGCTTTCAGAGGCTCACATGTGACATCCTCCACAGCAGACTGAGGAGATACAATACAGTGATCATGACCATGAGGACCATGATTTTTAGCTGCCACCAGCAGCTTTAAAGCTCGCTCTGTCAATTGGTCGCTCGGTCCACGAAAATGTCCTCACCCTTTGTCGACAACAGTTTTTGCCCTAGATGGATGAAATTTGGCATAGAGGTCAAGTGTGTTTCAGTGTGTGGGAAGGTGTGTGTTTGTGTTTATGCCAATTGTCAAAAATGTGAACACGTGGATGCATGCGTGTCTGTGGCTGCAGCTATTGCAAATTTGCACATGTTAAATTTTGAAGCCGTACTCTAGCAATTTAGTTTTGCACTTCCATAACATCACAAGTGACAAATTAAAAAAGTAGGGGTCAAAATCGATGGAGCAGAGACTGACTGACTCAAAAACTCTATTGTCATTATGCAAACACAATGAAATTGCAATCTGTCAGCTTCAAATAGTGCATTGTATTCAAGACTTAACACATATTTTACAAAGAATAAAATAAGGCACGGATGAAACAAAAAGTGATTAAATATAAGCGATACAAAGTACTGAATCTAAGCAATATAAATACAAAAATCTGCACTTTTATACCCCTCCACTAAATTAGCTCTGATTCTTGGATCTGTTCTGTTCAGGATTCTTGGAACCTTGGTGCTATCTAGCAAACCAGCCCATGTTTTCACCAATTGTGAGCATAATCACTGTTATCAAGGATGCATCATGAATGGAGGGTGTTGCACAATGCACACTGGAAGGAAACAGTAGAAGCAAGATGGTGGATTGCATTGATTACCTGCAAGTTTTTGTTCTGTTTTCTCAGATTTTGTTTGTCCAATAAACAAGCATGGACCAACTAATAATAAGACGACACAGAAGTCTATAATGTGCAAGACTTTCCAGCCTGTAAAATGTGAGACACCCACTGATGTCATCATGGTTTGCACCTCAGGTCAAGGTTCCAGTAGAGAAGCAATTTCTCAGGTTCTGACCAATTTTGGTCAAGACGCTCCAAATGGTTCAAAATTAGGAGTGCAAATTCAACACATTCTCACTTCGACCTTGACACATATCAGTGTTCGGTCATGGACTTTCCATGTCAAGATATGACGTGCAAGATACCCCGTGTGCGTTGGTTGTTGATATTGTGGGACACCATGTCAACTTTTGCCTGTTCTTCAACAACCAACGGTGGTTACGTTTCACCAACACACACGTGGTTGTGTTTATGAAAGAAAGAACAGGGTTTGGCTTTACAACTACACGGGAAGAGAACACCAGCCTCCCGTGTGAAAGTTGGTGGTTGTTTGACCTCTTCACCACCCTTTGTCCACCCTAGTTGGACTATTACTGCCTTAACTTGATGCCTGATGCCGCTGGGCGCCCTTAAACAATACTGGCGTCCGGCTGAATATTATGCCGACGTGAAAGGATGGCTTTTTTTGTTGGTGTCTAACATGGAAGTCACTGTGACTAAGTGTTGGTTTTCGACGCATTTAGTGAGGCCGTATTGGAGAACCGGGACAGAACTCATTCCATGTAAGTGGAAAAGGTGCATCAGTGTTTAGTATGGAAATATTGGATCCTATACATGATGCAGCTTATTAGTGAATTTTTGATAGCACCCAGTTAAGGAGGCAAGTGGAGTGACAAAGTATTCCCTCCATTTTATTCTGAATACATGCATTTTTGGAATGATGGGTTATTTAAAAGGGTGGGGGAGCTCTTTAAGACACAGTTTAGGCCTTTACCTTTGTCACTAATTGGGCAGTAAGTTGATATAATTTATTCAAAAGATGTATTTGTACTCCTGTCTCATAACTGTCTTTGTTCCTGTTTTGTAGAGCAGTTTATACTCAGACAGGCAAAGTTAAATAAAAGTAGACGGTGCAACACAACTAATAAACTAAGATATTTTGGATTCTCCTGCTCTGTCGTGACATAATCAGTTTTGCTTTTTCCCAGATTAGATAAAGCTCCTCCAGACAACATTACACAACAGTTTTACAGGCTGAGAAATGTACCCCACAACTAGTGCCCTTTTAAACATAGGCCACCAAGCCATTTATTTGAGAAAAGATCTTTCCTGAATATTCCTATCTTGACTTTTTGATGATCTTTTGAATCAATACTCTGTGATATTTATTTCATCATAGCCCCCTTTTGAGATTCAACTTTGAAAGTTTTAGGCTAAATGCAAAAGCAGAACATAAACAGGCGGCGCTGAATCGGCACCTAACAAAGTTCGATGTTTCCATTAAAAGATCAAAGAGACTCGAGGTGGGTATCAGGAAGATTAGCGAGAAACGGCGAAGCGAAGGGGGCAGAATGGAGAGTGCGGATGAGGTTGTGATTGTTTCGGCACGTCAGATGAGAGAAAATGTCAAAGAGAATGTGAGAGATGACCTCTGTGTTCATCGCCCATTAATGACCCTGCAGCTCCCAGCTTCATTTTCCCTCTCATCAAAAACATTAAAAAAAAACATTTCCTCCTGTCTCCAATAGTCATTTCCCCCCGCATTGTATTTATGTATTGAAAAAAAGGTAATAGATCAAGCACATTCCATTATTCTCTTATAAGATCATTAGCAAATATAATTAGATATGAAAGAAAGTAATTTGGAGAGGAGAGGGGAGAAAAGCGCTATCAGGCAGAGAAGACAGATTGTAGCATCAGAGTGTTTGGGCTTAAATTGCTCAGCGGAGGTATTATCAAGCCGGCAATCTTTTAGCCTCAGAAATAGTTTTGGAGACAGAGAGCGAAAGATAGAAAGAGGCCACTAACATTCACTTCATTGTGTTTCCCCCAACTGCAATCATTCTTTTTTACATTTTACTTGCTTTCCTCTTTTTTTTCCTCCTCTGAATCCTTCCATCCTGTCATACGCATCACCTCGTACTAGACCCGAGAGTTTGCGGCAAAACAAAACTGAGTTTATAAAAAGAAAACAAGTTGACATGGAGTCATCACACACAAAAAAACACATTATCACAGACAACAGAAAACAGGTAACCTTTTTTACCCACTTCTCGCACATATTGATTCGGCTTTTGTATTATTTTTGCAACTTTAAAAAACAGAAATAACACACAAATTGCGTTGCGCCTTGAAGTTGCTTCGTGAGGAACCTTTTCGCTGCACATCTTGTCTCTTCTCTCTCGCGCACACACCCCCCCCCTTCCACTCTCCACCTGCACACAGGAGTTTTCGTCACTCTTTGTTGCACCTTAACACCATACTATGTTTGTCTAATAGGGATCTGAGTCGAAAGCAGACTGAGAGCACAACAATCCTGCTGCGTTTCACCACAAATTTGCTTTTTTTTTCTTCCCTCACCCCTTCTTCTTCTTTAGTAGTGCTTTGAGGGATTGGGGAGGGAGGGGGAGGAGGGTGGGAAGGGTGCAGAGGAGGGGTGGCAGGGTGGATGTGGATTTTTCTAGTCTTTTGTGCGAATCACAGGGAATGGTAACTATAAACATCCTGTATTCATTAAAACCATCTAAAAATACAATTTTGGAGGGGGGGTGGGGAGGGAGCGGAGGGTGCGCTCACTTCCTCGCCGCTCCTCCTCGGTGTATACAAGCGGGCCGTGTTATGCCTGGTGCCGCTCATATTTACATATTTATAAATACTGGGCTGTACAATGAGACGGGGCTGTGCCAAGAACAACACTTTCTGCTAGTGTAGGGCCCGGATGCCTGGGAGAGGGAACAAAGGAGCCACAGCCACCTTCAGTGGCACAGAGAGGGTTCACAGAGCTTGACTTTACACACTGTTAAAGTCCATATGGAAAGAGATGATGACAGATGATGCACTGCAACCACACTGCTTTTCCTGCTTGTGTTTTTTTCTAGAGTGATATACTGTGTGATAGAACATAACTTTTAATAAATATTTGACCTTTAGCCTAATTTAATAGAGGTGGGAATGTGAGTTTCCTGCAAACTGCCTCACTCTGCCTTGAAAAGCTGTTATCTTCTCCTTAACCTCTGGTAGGGATCCCCAACCTTTTTGTTCTAAATGAAATAATGTCTACTCGTGACCCACTAGTCACCAGTTGCATATGTCCAATGGGTGTGATGTATTTTTTTCCACTTTGTCTGATTTGAATAATTTTAAAAGCCAGCCACTCACAAGAGGAAGTAAAGAAAAGATCAGACTTTTAAAAAGCCATAAAAAGTAATGAGTTAATTATCATGTGACCCTCAGATGTATCATGTGGCCCTTTGTGGGGGTCCTGACCGTAAGGAGAGACCACTGAAACAGATAGTTCATCATTTACTGTCATCACAAGATGCTGAAACTCTCAGCTTCAATGGTCGATTAATTCACCCAATTTGTCGTCTTTTTCATTTACCTCTCGCAGTGCAGATTGTTTTATTTAGCCAGAGCCGCAGATATCTGTCTTTGAAATTTCTGCCTCCACCTCAATACAATGGAGGTGAGTAATATTTAGGTTGTGGTGCGTACAGTGCTGAAGAATAGCATAAAAGTTTCCTCTCAGAAACAATACTCTGGATAATCCACAGAACTTGCTTTCACAGAACTACTTTCTGGGACTGCTCTCGACTAAACACGTCCCTGTGATAATAACTGGATTATCCAGAGTAACAGGGACACTGTTTTTACAATGCTGTGAGCACCACAAACACGATTCCATTCACCCCATTGTATTGGAGTGGAGACAGAAATCTCAGACACAGATTTCTCACAATCTGGCTGAATAAAGCCAAAAATAATCTGAATTGCAGGAGAGTGGAGAGTCTCAGCATCTTACGGTGCCTTTTCAAAAGCTTGAAATGAAATTAAACACAAAATATCAGCTGTGGGGAGGTTACAATACTTATCAACCTTCAGAAATATGTTAATTAATAATCATAGAAAATAGACAGGAAAAAGTAGAAAGCTACTAAAACAAAGGCCCCAGCATTTCTTAGTCATTAGCTATAATATCAAGAAATGCTGCACAAGCGTGCCACACTACCAGTCTCATGAATCATAGGGTGTTGCACTGCAAAATGCCAGCTTCTACTTGGTGAGTGCCTGTTGTGTGATGTTTTCACAGACTGCTATTAATGTCAGGTGATGCCTCTGAGACCACACGCTCACACTTATTCACACACACACACATACACACACAGTCCACCGTATCCCGAGGCGGTCTCCGACACATGCTCAGAGTGCAGTGCTACGCCATTGTTCCATCCTCCTACCCATTTATCCATTCTGTTAAGCATGACACATGTATTAACAGTGGATGGATCCTGGAGCTGTGTGTCCTCACACCATATGTTTTCCTTTCCCAGGTCCTATCCTCTCCAATAACCACCCGTCTCCACCTGCTATATTTCAACATGCCACAAGAGGGCGTACTTGCACTTTGTGTTGTAGCGTTACGGTCATGTAATGTAGATTTACTGCTGTTCTTTAGCTTTAATGTGAGAAAGTAGAGACAGAAAGACTAGCTGAAATTTTTTTATTGAGATACATTTTTATCAGTATCATATCATCATGTATGCACACTGCAGCAAGCCCTTAGAAGGGCACAGTGTTTGCAGGAAACACACAGCATTGCATTCATGTGATAAATGAATGCCAGGCAGGTTTTCTGTGTCTGTGAGGTGCATCTGCCGCCTGCCCGAATGGGAAATTAAAAACTGTGAGGGGAAGTTATGCTAAATCTATAAAGTTGGCCAGGAAATCTCTCCCCCTTCGCAGTGGCAGTTGTTTGGGGAGAAGGAGCACCGTGCTTAAATAATAACATTCCAGGTGGCTTAGTTAATGAACAGTGAAAATCAAATATGGGGCCTAATCTGGAGCTCGTTACAGGAAGTTTCTTTACAGGGAAGTCAAAGGCAGGAAGTGCCCTTGGGGAGAGACTAGACACTTTTTGAAGCTTCAAAACAAGGAAACTTATTTTTGGTTTATTTAAGATACAGCACATAACATACATAAAATAAAATTAAATCTTAAAGATGTGGATAAATGAGTATTGTTTAATGGTGGTGTACTTCATTTTTTTTAGGAAGAGTGTTTAAGCATATTAGGTTCTGATTTAGTTATGACTTTATATTACAGCATTTTTGAGAGTGCATCTCCATCAATAGAAAAAAATACTGCTTTAAATCTATGTAGAGGTATGCTCAGCTATCTATATGTAAGCTTCATTGTCTTATTTACTGTCTTAGCTTGCCACCTTGTGGTGAAAGTTGGTTATGAAATCATGTCCTTTACAAGAAATGAATTATAATCTGAGATGTACCTGAAATTTGATAAGAAAACACCAGTTTAAGAAACCAAGAAGCCAAACCTTCAATATACATAGCTGCACTCTCACAGCCAGTCATGCTAATAGTGCCTCGTCTGATCTAGGATACTATGAGTGTGCATTAGGAATCAGATTTTATCTTCCAGTTTTTCAATCAACACTTCCACCAGTATCATTAGAATAAAAGAAGTGATCTGTAATTATGCTTCAGTATCACTGGAACCATCTGACGCGACGGACGTGGAGCATTAAAAGCAGAAACCCATATGAGACGTACAGTAAAGTAAATGTTGGTTGGAGTGATGTTGGGGTTGTTCACTCCACGCACAGACAGCCCGAGAGTTATTACCCGGCGCTGAATCTAAGAGATGTTTTATCATGTTATTAGCTCTTTATTTTCCCTCTGTTACGGCGGCACTTCCTTTCATTTTGATATCCATTTCCGTCCTCGCGAAAGCACAGCTCAAATAAACCTGTGTTTTAATTTGGTTTTGTCAGATTCATAACGCCACTTTAAAAGAACATGACATGCAAATGTGTTCGGCAGTGTTTTATTGCAAAATAATTTTCTAAGAAGTTGCTGAGGGAATGAAAGTGTAGAGAAGGGAGGGGGGAGGGCTGGGGACAAGTTGTATTATTTAGTGGCCGCTGCTGTGGGACCTAATTACAGTTATGCATTTCTTACTGTCTCACCGAGTCTTAAAACTTTTTTATTAGAATTACTCACTTCACTTCTCACCCACTGTCACACTTCCTGTCACACTTATTGAGCCAACCAACTTGATTGTAACAAGTATGAAACTACTCCAGTTGTCATAACCATAATGTGTTAGCGTCTCATATCATTTTAGAAATGATTATTTCACTGAGCACCCTATCGCAGTCCCACGGTGTAAGCTCCTGTGTACAGAAGATGCAAAAATAAAATTAGGGAGAAATGAAAGGCAGAGTTGTACAGTAGATGTAGCAATCTAATGAAAGCTCTGCTGACCTTGCTCATGTAAAGAGCAGCCTCTTGCCTTGCTAATAGTTACTTGCTGTGGTTGTGGTGGTAACAGAATAACAGGGACACCCCAGATTGCATCACAAACTGAAACAATAATGCTGCGAAAAAAATGTTTCACTGATATTTTCAACCATATGGATATGGAGGGAATCTGTGGAATTATTATATCCAAATGTTTTTCACTGTGAGATGTTCTTGTTATTTTGTCCATCTTGTTTAGATACTAAATATCTCATCTGAGTAGACAAGAATTTACCCCTTAAGCCAAGACACCCCAGGTGAAAACAATTGGGAGATTTTGGCCTATTTTGCAAAGGTCTTCTTTCAGAGTAGTGGAAAGAAAACCTGTTCTGGAATTTTATGCAGAAAGTACGACTACTACATAGTGTCTTATTTTTGTCTTTAAAAATGTATGGGAATTAACAAGGAGTGGCTCCTTGAGTTGATTAGACACATCCGAAACGTTGCCTATGGTGCAACCTCCTTTAAAGGCCATTCTGTCAAAGTGAATTTTCTGTCATACTTTGAGACAAAGTTTCCACTTCAGTGGCACTTACACACACACACACACACACAAAACTTTACAGTTTTATTCCTGTCTATAATCTGAAGGTTTTTACAGAGGGGTTTGTTCATATATTATTCATAGCCTTATTTATATAATGTTTTATTCCTAAAAACATGGCAAAAAATGATTTTGAATTCATGTGGTGAAAAAGGAGATATCAAGAAATACCCTCTGAAAAACCTTTGACTCTAATATGTCAGCAAAATGAGCCTGACTTTATCCAATGTAAAGATTTCTGTTCCGGAAATGTGCGCAAATCAGTGCATATTAAGTTAGATAAACATACAGTTTGAGAAAACTCATTAACTATTATTTAAATTCTAATTAAAATTGGGACTGTGAGCTGAAGGTTTTTCTGTTGTTCATCCCAAAGCTAGTTATCTCTGTTTCTAGAAGAGGCATTTAAAAGGTGAATTCACTGAAATGTCTCCCTTATCTTTAGCAGTATTTATCTATCTATCTAACCATGCAGATACTTTTGGTTTCATTAGTCCAGGATTTGAGGTGTTGGTCTTTTATAGTTCAGCCATCACACTATTACAGTGGAGGTGAATTCGATTTTGTTTATGAGACAATTATCTTTGAAAACTTTAACAGCACCATGGTTTTTCCAAAACACTGTTTCTGTTATTGAGGATAATCTCATCTCTGGATAGTTTCAGCTGGGACTATACCAAAGAAATAGTTCATCAGAAAACTGTTGACAGTGAGATCTATGGATTATTCGGTGCATTAGGATGGCCGTGGAAGAAGTATTCAAATCCTTTTCTTAAGTAAACGTATCAGTACTACATTGTTAAAATCCTGCATTCAAAATTATGCCCAAGTAAAAGTGCAAAGTATTAACATCAAATATACTTAAAGGTCTGAAAGAAAAAGTGCACATTATGCAAAATGGACCATTTCAGATTGATATATATTTAATTACTGAATTACAATTAGTGAGACATTAATGTTTTCATCACTTTAAAAGTTGCAGCTATTGAAGGTGAAGCTCATTTTAATTACTTTATATACCGCTGGGTAGTGATCTAATAATGTTTATTGGTTTACTGCAGTACGGTTAATCTGAATCTACAAAGTAACAAGTATTTGTCTCTAAAATATGGTGGATTAGAAGTTCTAAGTAGTATAAACTGGATATACTCAAGTAAAGCACAAGTCCCCTTAAAATTGCACTTAAGTAAAGCACTTGAGTTCTTTTCACCTCCTTTGTATTAGGGTGAAAACTCAGAACCTGGACCAATTAAAGCAAAACTATCTTTCAGACTAGCTATAACTGCAGGTAAGTGAGAAAAGAGCATTTTTTTCCTGTAATTTGGTTGAACTGTCCCTTTAAACTCTTCAAAGTTTGAGTGTCTATGGCTCATTGTGCAAAGCTGACAGTCTCAAATATCTCATCCATCCATTTAGCCCCACTGACAGTATGATGCAATGCTGAGGGTGTGTGTGAGTGTGTGTGTATGTTTGGGGTCGGTGTGTTGGGTCCGTGGTGCTAATCTGCCTCTTGTTCTCTCATTGGCCGTAGTGCATCTCTGGGTAGGAGAGGAGGACCAGCCAATGACCCATGACCCCGCGCTGACCCACGACCCCAACCATCTTAACAACGACCTTAACCACCCTAACAACCATAACCTAGGTGACCCAGAGGGGCTGGACGCCCACGCTGTAAACAAAGACTAACGGCCCACACCGGAGCAAGGCAGGATGATGAGGATGAGGATGAAGGCGATGATGATGAGGAGGAGGATGGAGGATAAATGAAGGAGTACACTATAACAAAGACTTTATTTAAGATGAAAAAAAAACACATACTACCGTCAGAGTCAAGAGAAGGCGTGAACTATATGAAGGAAAGTTTGGGACAGTTTCCTTTTGGGGGACGGATTTGCGAGATGCTTGGACACTAAACAAAGTGACGGCAACTTTCCTGTTTTGTCTCCTGTGGTCTGAATGCCCCTTGTCTTTGTTGTCTTTTCTCTTATACAATGTTTTTTTTTTCTTTTCATTTGATGAAACTACCTGTCTGATTAGCACTTCCTGTAACTGGCACCGCAATCTGATACATTCCTTGAGCTAGATAGGTGTGTCTTTTTTTTCTTTCTTTTCTTTTTTAATTAGGACTGAAGTGTAGTGCTTAATCAAATGCTTTCAAAGACTTTTTCTCTCCTGTTAAATGAAGTTATTTCACGAGTCCACGGACCACCATTATATTGTACCTGGAATGTATTCTACTGTAGAATAGAAACTTAACCGGACTGTTGACAGAGACCAAGCACATTTCCTGTCAGACCAGCCGCTTCTGGCTCTGCTATCAGCTGTCATAGAGTCACTATTTATGTCCCATGACCATGCATCACACTGATTATGGTTAACAAAGGACAGGGCACCATTTGACAATCTGCAATGCAAGTCTGTGTCCAGGAATAATATGCTGGTAGAAAAACATACCCACAGTTGACTGTTGATGATGGTGGTGTTAATGATGATTGTGAAGAAGACAGAATATTCAAACTGCCCTAAATGTACTTATAATACTATATCCCCCCCCACCCCTCCATAACCGGGCCAGTACAGGCCTTCACCCTGCTATATGGCTCCCTTTGTCTTTTTTTCCTGTTCTGTATCATTCAACACGGCGCCCATAGACGCTTAATGTACATAGAGAGATATACAGTAGTTAAAAAGAAAAAAAACAAAACAAAAGTTTTAAAGCATTTGTGATGAGGAAAAGCAAAGTAGTTTACACGGCCACATCTTCAAAAGGTAGGCATTTCTTCTAAGAGTTTGACTGAGAAGAATTAAAAAAAAAAAAAAAAAAAAAAGATCTCGAAAAAAGGGGGAACAGTTTCTTTCTTTATCGCCCTCCGCCCCTTTCTCTTCATCTCTCATGTCAACCTCAAGGACTTGCAGATGTTTCTAAAATACTGCCACCAATCATTGTTGCACAGTGTTACTGACTACTGAAAATGGTTTGATGTATTTACTTTAAGATGAGAAAAAAAGAACAAAAAAAAAACTGGAAAAAAAGACATATTGTGTATAGCCTTAGATACAAGTCATCTGTTATTGCTTCTACAAAGCTATGTAGCTGTGCTAGACCGTAGGACGTAGGGTTGATTTTATTTTTAATTTTTATATGTACTGTACATTAATGCCTTCTCCATTTACTGATCGAGGAAAAAAAAAAAAAGAGGAAAAAGATGACAATCGTCTCCTGTGCTGCAAACATATTTGCCCCCATATATACAGAATCCATTATGCATAGAGGGACTTAATCCTTTCTTATTTCTTTTCATTTGTTTTGGTTCTCAGAAGTATTTTGCACTGTGATAGTATTATAAATCCAACCTATACAGTACAAAACTAGCTAACTAACTAAACTGAAGGTGTGTGTTTGTGTGTCCCTTGGCATTGTGAAATGTTTCTACGTCATTTTTTGTGAACCCAGAGAAAAATTCTAATGCGGTATGTACAGTCCAAATATAATACTTATTTTAGTTTGAGCAACCTCTATACTGTATGTGGCTTTGACAAATTGTTACCCCGATTTTCTTTTGTATGCAAATTCCCTTTTGACCTGCAGCGTAGGCCCGTTACTGCTTTAGCCTGCGTGATTTTCAGTGGCTCAAATTCCAACTTGAGGAGATTTTGCTGCAGTACAGCCTCAGATTTTTTTGTTTTTCCATTTCAATTTGATTTATGTAGATTACAATTAACCATTCTTTCAATTCCAATATGCCAGGAAAAGAGGGGATTAAAAACTAAAATAATAAGAGTGAGACATATGAAATGTGAGAAGTAATGGTTGTAGGGAAATATAACAGGGTGTTTGAAGGGAGGAATTCTGGGAATGGGGTCTGAGTAAACCAATCAGACGTATCCTGCTGGAGGCACTGACCAGTGGCTTTGACTTCTGACCCCATCTCTGTTTTCCAGGGGTGTAAAGATGAGAGATTAATGGCGAGAGTCTCACTTGGGCTCTCTCCTTCTCTGAACCAGCTATAATGAGCATTCCACTCCACATATTATGTACAAAACCTGTCTTGTGAGCTGAACACTCTTTATGTTTCACTGTACCCTCATGGCAGATGCTTTGTTTTGTAACTACTGAACTGTACTTATAGTAAAAATAAAATGTATTCAAACTAAAAAAAAAAAAAAAAAGGATTCTCACAGAGCAATGGCCTGTTTCATGTTTTTAATTTCTTCATTTCTAACAGAGCGAGAATTGGGAAGGCGAGCCGCCGTGTCGGAGTGTCACTGTGTGATCAGATGTGGGTAAACTGTTTGGAGAGTAGTCCATCACTTCCAACACAAGTTATTATCTCTCAGTCAATTTGACGGCGAAGCTTCACGGACTGTGATCATGATGTCGAATACACACAACTAAATTACTGTCTACACCTCTTTGTCTCCCAAAGGTGTCCATAAAGTAGCTGTAGTGAAACAATGTGGGGATGATGGGAGGCACGTGAGCACGCTCAGAGCATCCCACGTGGCAAAATGTAAAGGGAAGATTCAGACATTTAAATGACTGCAAATCACTTTAGGATTAGATATGTGTAGCACATATCATACATCTTTGTCTCTTGCCTTATCTCTGTCTCTGCTCCCCATTCAGCTTTTTTGTCTCGAGGTTAAGTTCTTTGTGACATTGAATGCATGCACCTAACTTCTCTATCTTTGTCTCTTGTGGTCCACCACACTCATTTCTGAACAGTCTCCCTTTATACACCACTCTTTTAAATCATATTTTCTAAGCTGAGAGCTACAAATATTCTGTTTACACAAAAAAACAGTTTTAAATAACATGATTAGATGCTTTACTATCATAGAATGAAAAGTCAGATACCTCATCCAATGGCATTCTAGCTGTTGCTAGGAGATTTACAGTAAGTTGTTGCAAATGAACAAGACAACAAGATAATATTCAGCAGTGAGAGAAGTAGCTACTAAAATCCTAAACCAAGGCACAAAACTGCATTTCGAATCTTACTTATCAACAAAAGGTACTAAAAGTAACAAAAGTAACATATTCAGCATGCAGAGAAGTTGTGTGCATGCAAATATTACTTAGGAACTGCCACAGTAAGATGCTGGCAGGGCTCACCCACCCTAAGGCCCACACACACCAAACTGACAAAGTGTGTCTCGGCCAAAAAGTTGTGTTTTAATACAACGCAAATACTACAGCCAATGTTTACCCAGCATGTGTGTCCTGCAACCTGTGACCTGCGCCTGTGTGAGAGAAAGTAACTGTGTAGCAGCAGGCAGCAGTAGTGTGTACTCATCATCCAAAAAGGGAGACAAGAAACCTGAGAGGATGAATTGAAGATGCTAGTGAGCCAGTTCGCACATTAACAATACAGCCCCCATGTTGAAAGAAGAAAATATATTGTTCATGTGCTACCAAACAACTACACAAACAATGGCTGGCCATTTCTGTGCCAGAGCTCAGTCATACCTAATATAACAAGTTTGTTTTGACCTCACACCCTCTTGACTTTACTTGTATGTTTGCTTTCCTCACTTTTCTTTCTCTTCTTGCGCGCTGAACTGAACTGCCAGTCAGTGATATTTCTCACCGACGGGTCCAACACTAATTCAATATGCTGAATTGGCAAAAAAACAAAAACAACAAACAGTGCAGGACACACCATAAAAACTAGGGTGAGAGACCCTCACCGATATCCCAACACTGGCCAACAGCTGACTGTCTACGTGTTAGGGCCCTCACTTGGGGACACTGGTTGGCGCATGTTCTGCAGCCTGGAATAGAATTAAATGTAATTGAATTATTAAAGCATGATTAAAAAATTAAAAATGTATTAAGATTTAGAGAGTTAAAAAGATCAGCGTGACAGAAGTTATTGTGAAACGTACTGAGAAATATGAATCCAATATTCTGTTATTGCTAAAGATAGTAATCTGTTTTTGTTTTTAGTTATTTTCCCACTGTATATATATGTATATTGCATATCCACTGCATACTTTTAACAAACTCTGGCACAGATTAGTATCCATTTGTTGCTGTGCCTTTGATGTGTGCTCAGCTGCGGCACTTAAGGATCAATCAAATACAACCCTTTTATGACATGTTTTTATACTGTGACAAATTCATTTTAAAAATCTGAGTGCAGTCATTGATTAGATCATTCAGAGGTGCACTTGCACAAATGCATTATTTTGATGTTGATAAGAGAACAATAAATTCCAAAATTTTTAAACCTTTAAACAAAGTCCAAATGAAGACTTTGTCAGGGTTAATTTAGGGCAGCAATATTACCCACATCACCGGGTCCTGACCCCTATTATAAGCTGCAAGGCCTTCTTGGTTTTAAGGAAGAAAGAGCTTTCTTGAAAACATACAGTAGGTACATATTTGAGCATTTCGTTTATTTCTGTGAGAAAAACTAAATAGTCAGGGGTCATCAGTTTACTCAGTGATAGAGAAGAGGTCTCTTAGGGAAAAACGTTGGGAGCCACAGACTTACATCACTGAAAAGGCCAATATTGTTCAAAAAAGAAACAATAACTGTACAAATGAGACATTTCAAGTTTTTATCTGTTCATTTCAAAACTGTTTTTTATCCTAAAGATTTAGTTAAAATGGGTTTAAAGACAGCGTTCAATGTCAGGCAGAAATGTACATCAGTGGGTGCCAGTATAAATACATTTTGCAAAGCAGTCCCCTCTTATCATAACAGCTAACTCCAACACAAAGTTTCCCCCCACACACAGCCCAGCCGGCTCAGCTGACTGCGCTTTTCAAAGGAAGAAATATTTTACGGTTGATCTGCGCCACATTGATGGAATCCGTATTTGTGTTAACCTAACGTCAAGACCCCAAAGGCTGCCGTGCCGTTGGGAGGCTGCCCAGGTCAATGCCTTACTAATTTTTAAACGGATCAGCTGCACCGCACCAGATGTGGGGGGCCTCATACCACGAGTCTCCCAAGTCTGTTCCCAATAAAACTCACATCCGGAGAAAGTAACTGTTTGACTGGTTTATATCCACACACATGTACACACACACACACACACACACACACACACACACCATCAAGGATGTTTCAGATGGCTGAATGTGAGACTGAGCAGGAACAATCAGGATATTACTTGCTTTGCCAGTGAGTGTGTTCTGTGTGCACAACATACTGTAAATTTTAGGTGTGTGTGTTTGCATGTGGGCATGCATGGATGGCTGTGTGTGTGTGTGTGTGTGTGTGTGTGTCAGCCCTTTACATCTGAGTAGGTGTGTGTCTCCATGTAACGGCGCACATGTGTCTGATTAAAGAACACATTAGGTCATCTTTCATTCCATCCGGCCTGTCGTGTATGTGTGTGTGTGCGAGTGTGCATGTGTGTGCATGTGTGTGTGTGTGTGTGTGTGTGTGTGTGTGTGTGTGTGTGTGTGTGT
The DNA here is from genome assembly GCA_035609425.1 of Epinephelus awoara. Classification (NCBI taxonomy): domain Eukaryota; kingdom Metazoa; phylum Chordata; class Actinopteri; order Perciformes; family Serranidae; genus Epinephelus; species Epinephelus awoara. The sequence goes on along the minus strand of CM069294.1, from coordinate 41,138,693 downwards.
GTGTGTGTGTGTGTGTGTGTTACTGTTCAGCTGAGCAATTTCAACATTTGAAGCGACCTCTTTCACAGTGTGATGAACACCGCTCTTTGCCCTTCATTTAACTTCCTCTCTCGTCATTTGCTCTGTCTCTCCCCTTGTCTTTCAATTCTCTCTCTCTCTCTGTCTCTCTCTCTCTTTTCAGTATCCATTTCCTCTCATTTTCCTCCATGGCATGTTGTGCAGCCGTGTGTGTAAGCACATGTTTGTGCATGCATGCTGGCGTGTTGTATAATTGTCTCCGTGCTCGTGCGTCTACGTGTGGATTGATGCATTTCAGATGACGCTCTGCAGCGGTTTGCCGTTGCCAGCGTTTGGTTGGTCACCGGGCAGATGGTGACCCACAGATGAACCCGTCTTTCTGCTCATTTTGTTCAGCTGCCTCTAATTTTCCCTCCTCCTTTACATTAGAATGGCTTGGCTCTTGCAGTGCAATGCTCTGGCTTGACCACTAGAGGGCGGAGCAGACCAGGTTTTGGTGCAAGAGCTGGTGGCGGGTACGTTCCTCTTCTGAGGAAGCTGTATGCTGCATTGCAAAGCTGAAATTATGTGTATGTCTTTGAATGTATTCTGTGAATTTGGAGGTTTTAGCAACCTTTTAATGTTTAAAATGGACTTGTTCTTTGGCCACCAAAATCACAAATAAACACATTATTTATTATTTCTCTATTGTAATTTATTTGTGGAAGTGTCTCGAGGGCAATTTACAGACCTAATAACTATAATAAATATAATATATAATAATTATGTAATCAAAAAATAAAACTGAAGCATTGTTTTAGGTGCCGTCTTATTCCTCTGCAAAAGAAAGAAGGACTCCTGCTCGTAAGGATTCAGCGTCTTGCTCAAAGGCACTATAACAAAAAGGACGTTATGTGTCTTCCCTTTCTAGCCTGTCATTCATTTCCTCCCTTTTTTTGGTCTGCTCTCTGCCATCTTCAGACATAAGATCTCCTCCCTGACTGGTCTAATCAACAACTCCATTTTCTTTGTCTAAAGATTTTTCTTTTCTTTATTTGTTTTTGTTTTTTCCTTTTAATTGTCCCTTAGTAAGCTCTCAGTTTTGCGGAGGAAGACTAAATAAGATTGTGGTACCCTTTTACCGTGCAGATCTATTTTATTTCTGTTAAACACTAGTTTAGTACCTGCCACCTGCTGTGTTTTGCTTGGGGCTTAGATAACTCTTCACTCGCATTTTCTTTTTCCAACCTGAACTAAAACTCTGCTTAGGTGGTTAAGTTTAGTTTTGTTAAGTGATTTGATCTGGCACCACCTGAGGGTACTTTTCACCTTCTACCTTCTTCTATGGTTGTCATTGTTTCAATATTGTGAATACACCAATAACCAGAGTGTAAGACAGCCAGGAACACTCCGAAAGAAACAAGAAACACTAGTGTAATATAAAATCACTGCAGTGGTTTACAAAAGGCCTGCTTTTTATTATTTTAATTTTGGTAACTGAAAAATTACACTAAGTTAGGTTGACATGGTCCTTCCCTTTCCCTCTAGATCAGATGTTCTTAATTGTTTTTCAGCCAAGGACCACGATATCTGTCCCTGGGAATAATTTCACGTAGCTTATTTTTGTACACCTCTATAGTCTTAGTTGTGTGACAGAACAGCACAAGAGGAATGTATAAGTAAGATATGAGACATTTATTAAAAGTATTTGCACCATCTCGGCACAGAACTGCAGTGAAACAATGCAACTGATATCTCTTTAATTAGCTGCAAGCAACACTGTACCTAAGCAAGATAATGAAAGCAAGTCAAGAGAGAAGGGCTAATTCGAAGTGCATTTTAGAACATACACGTGCACACACACACACACACACACACACACACACACACACACACACACACACACACACACACACATCTCACTCTTCATCCCGACGTAGGCAAAATAAAATGCCTATTCTGAGCATTAGCAACTATGAACTATTATAGATTTAAAAATTAAAGTAGTCTTCAATGACGCCTTTTGTAAATTCAAGATTAAAGATTTGTATATCATGATTATTTAAATGAATGAAAAATATTTCCACGCACCCCTTGGCAGAGTGCCACGGACCACACTTTGAGAATCACTGCTCTCGAAGCCTCCAAGAGCTGTAACACAGGATTCATGCAGACATGCAACTTGAATACATTGTGCAAAAGATGGACTTCATTTCAAACCATTTGAAGTCCAAACCTAAATTTAAAATTACTTTATTCTTTATTCTATAATAAGTAAATATGTCATATGGACTAAACTACTGATTACTGTTTTATGATGTGGTAAATATGCAGTCACAATATTAAAGTGTTTAGTATACAATGCAAGCAGTGGTAACACAATTTGTACAAACAACAAATCAATCGCCATCAGTTGATTATTTAATTAATTGGAAGTCTAAAAGGACAAAATGCATCTGATTCTGTTATCTTAAATTCTTATCTGTTTTTACATCACTCCAAATTGATTCTGAACTGTTGATTGGACAAAACGAGCATATTGACGATGCTACGTTGGAGTGTGAGGATGTATAATCAGCAGTTCTCACTATTTTCAGACATTTTTTAACCAAACAATTAACAGATGAATCAAAAAAGAAATCAATAGACTGATCAATAAAGAAAAATAACCGTTAGCTACAGCCCTGATTTTAAGCAGAACATACACTAAGAAATGCTAATGTGACAGCTTGCCCCCTCATTCTCATGCATCCTTCTGTTTCCTGCTAAGCATCTGTGCTTACGTATGTGGGTGTGTTAACGTCTGTATGTGTGTCAGCGTGTGCCCTGGCAAAGTGTGTGTATGTGTGTGTGTTTGTGAGTGTGAGCGTGCTTTTTGCAGGGCTAGTGTGTTGCGGCCTCCCTCTTTCTCTCTCCTGAGCTCTTATGAATCGATGATCATGTGGTGTAAGGGAGATAGATGGCCCCCAGCTCCATCTTGTCTCCTCTAATTGTAAAATATTAGTTACATTAGACTCTGGCCCATGATTAATGGAACTTATTTGGAAGGTGGACTCTCTCTCTCTCACGCACACATACTTTCTTTCTCCCTCTCTCCCTCTCTCTCGTGGTTACCAGTGATCTCCAAAGTCTCTTCCTGAAAGAATTGAGTGATTTCATGTAAAGCGGACAAATAGGCTTCCCGTGGTAGAGAAAGTGAAGGAGAAAAAGACAGGAAAGAGAGAAGAAGAGGAGGAGGAGAGGAAGTGAGGAAGGGAGATAAGAAACAGGGGAGAGCTTATGGAAGGGGGTAAATAACAGCTCCAGCAGAAGAGGTTTTAAAGAGTTGTGGTGTTGGTTGAAAGCGATTTAAGCTCCTCGCTAGATAATTCTGAGTTAGATTATTCTGTATGCGGGATCACACTCAAAACGTGATCAAGTCTTGATCGTGTTTACAAGCTGATCTCTGTGAAAAAGGGATATTTTTGTCTAATGCTAATGTTACCTGCCTCGCATCCAAAGAGGAGTTGCGAAGTTCAGACGGTGAAAGTTTTGAAGCCTGCACTGCGGAGCGGGAGCAGCACAGAGTTCTGTTCTTGTTTTACCAAGCTGAGAGAAACACATGCATGTGCGGACACACGGACGTGATAACTCCTCTCCTCCTGTTTTGCACAAATTGGATGCAAGTCCTTGAGGAGCACCTGGCAGGGCAATGTGACACACACACACACACACACACACAGCACTTCAGTCTCTGTGTTGATAACACTTGCTGTTCTTCAGCTGCAGCTTGTCTCACTTACACCTGCTACCAGCAAATACAACTGATCCATGATCAGCATGTGTTGTGGTGAAGTTGGCGTCATGGCCGTGTCCTGCGAATCTTTTTGTGTCCTGCATGTTCTTTTAATTTCAGGTGCACCATGTTGCATTTTAAAGTCCAGATATCATAACCATATTAATGTAAACTTCTCAAAAAATATGTTTAAGTGTCATGATTGTGAGGATTGGCATTTTACACATGTAAGCAGAAATATCAATCACTTTCCAGCGCAACCAAACATTCTGTCTGACAAACACAACTTGCAAGTTTATTATTTCATTGATACAGATGTTTCCATGGTCACAAGAGGAGGGAAAGTGACAAGTGGACGGAATTTAATTTCTGAAACACACCTCCATGTATTTAATTTGATTGACTTCATTTTTGTTGTCAGTTTCATGCCAGCAGTTGTCATCACTTATCAATCAAGTGGATTAATTATCGTCATCTAGGTCAAAACATATGCCAAATATAAATACAGTTAAAACTGGAATTATTGGCTCAATCTGCCTCTTAACGACAAGAGAAAATGTCTATAAATGATACTTATAAATAGTTACAGTGACATGCTTCTCTATAGTGTCAGATTGAGCCTGGTTTATTTGAATTAGTTTAGATTAATTTAGAATTAGTTGAATTTAGTTGAAGTTGGTTTAGTTTTTTTTTGTCTCATATTCCAAACATTTTTGCAAGTGTGTTATGGTAACTAGCAGGAGAAACAATTTGAAAATCATGGACATTTAACAGCACATTTGCTCTTTGATAAAAATGACATTAAATACAAGCCCTGTGCTTGCAAAAAATAGCAAAAACACAATTTAGATTGCAATTACAGGCACATGTCTTTCAAATGCATAGATATTGTTACTAAAACAAATGAAGTATCAAAACTAAAAAAATACTTTTAATCAGCAGGCCCCTGTATGAGAGAAAAAACATTTTTTTTAAAAACTCTTTATGGGATGGATTGTGCTATATTACAGTGTATGTCACAGAAATGAATCAGAAATGCTGCAAAATGTTCTAGTCGGCTTTTCTGGGCCATTTTGCACAAAAGAAGAATAACATAATTGCAGTAATTCAATACAAAACTGTACATACTTATGTTTCATACGTGTATAGAAACACTGCAGATATAAAAATACAACAATGCTGATTAAACCTGTGTTCTGCATTTGGCCTACAGTTATCAGCCAAATTACACCTTATGTCCACTCTGACAAAACACTGACAAAGAATCTTTTTGTACGCCTGATCCAGCCCTGGAAATCTTCCACACATACTATGTCCAGACATACATTCATTGCATTCATGTGGCTGGTGCTCATAAACTTTCCACATGTGGAAAACAATTCCTCTGTGCGGGGCGATTCTAGGATCAGAGGTTTAGGGGTGCTGAGCACCCAGAGAGCTGCTCGGCCAGATAAATTTCACTGTTTTGTACATTTTAACGCGATTTCATTCCCACATTTGTGAAAAAAAAGCACAACACTTTTTGGGAAAGTCTGTGACTAAACCATCAAATCTGATAAAGGTTATTTAAATGTTAAGCCACAGCAAAAGAGGAACGGATTGGAATCATAAAAGAAACACATCGTAACCATAATTTCTGGGGGAAGACAACTCACTTATGTTGATACTGTCAACATACACATAAACAGTATGTATGTTTCTGGAGTAAACCAGCCCCCTATAGTGTGTACCAAAAATACCAAAAATGGACCTTGGACTTATTTTTTGGACTTTTATTTGAAATGCAATGCACAACATGTAACATTAACACATTAACAGTAATTGACTTTTTCAATGTTTGTCTCTGCCTTTTTCCTTCTTGTCTGTATTATATAATACAAATACATAAATAAAAATACACTTCAAAAAAGAAAAGTGCTTGAAATCTACAAAGAAATAATTAAAATTCACACAGTTATAATGTTAATGGGCATCCAGTCAGTTAGCTAGTCAGTAGCAAATTGGCTTTAATATTAACACATGCACATGACACAACAGCTAGCTTCTCTCATTCCAATTCAAATAGAGGACAGTGGTACTGACCACCTGTGACGTTTCCTAGCTAGAAAAAACGTCAGCTAACTCCTACCTAACAACATAAACAGTGACCTACAATTAAATGCAGCAAAAATGAGGACTGGTAATGATAATAATGTGTTGGTATTGAGTGGTAGAAGTTAGGAAATGTGCCACATATCCTGGTTTAAGCCAGGTACTTAGACCACTACTGCATATCACCCACTCTGGAAGGCAGCGCATTGCTCTGTGCAGATGGAGCGCTTAGAGCCCGAGTCGGGGAAAGGTGGGAGGGATCGGGTTGATCAAACCATTTTTGAGGCAAGGGGGGGTGCTGCTGTATTTTTGTTGTTAAAATATTACATTTCAACCAGTACGGTATGGTTTTGACACTTTTCTAGCTTGTTTAAAAAGGACATACAGTAAAAAACAAAATAAAAATAAAAATCTCTCAAATTTTAGGGGTGCTGGGATTCAATTTAGGGGTGCTTCAGCCCCAAAAATGGGCTAGAAACGCCTATGTGTGGCGTCAAGGGATGGAGAGTAAGGTGGAAGGAAAAGGGACACAATGCTGGGATGGACTGTAGACTAGTCTGCTCGAGAATAGCCACATCCTCCCCTACAGTTTGAAAATGCCCCTTTTTTCTCACCTGGCACAAGTCTTTGATAGAGGTCATCATGAAATCAAAATAGACACTCAGTGCTGAATGTCCTGATAAGAAGATTATGCTTTTCTCATTTCTTTTTAGATGTAGATTCAGTGTATGAGGTGCGTTGTCTCTGTAGTTATCATTAGGGTTTCAGAAAAGAGGTTTGGTGGTGAGTGAGTTTCAGAGAGAAAACAGTTCATAGATTTTGAAAGACACAGTCACTGAATACATTTTGTGTGAAACAATGAGAAGTGATCCACAGTTTAGTCCACATTGACCACTGATTGAATAGTTCTGAGAAAGTGAACTCAGTGTTAAACAATGGGTGTTAGGGATTGTTAAAAATAGTAATGTTGTTTCTAGTCACGGAAGTAACTAATTATTTATATGTTGACTAGTTTACTTTGTACTTCTGTTTACTTCACTTCGTATGTAATCTCAACCAGTGAGCAGCATTTATAGTTGCCTCTTTCCTATAATATTTTATTTAGCAAGCAAGTTATTATAAAGTTGTTGGGCTTGTTGCATGTTTCAGTGTTGTTATCCTCTCTTACTATGTTCAGTTTATACCTTTAAATCATGAGGATTTACAGTGTGTGTATATGTATGTATATATATATATATGTACGTAATAAACACTTACCTTCTAAGCAGTAACCAAACCCTCCCTTCCTTGGGGTCCCTATGGCAACATCTTGAGTGTCTCAGTCAGTCTGCCTGTCTGTTGCTCTGTGCTTTCTAACTGTTTCCCTAACTTTTAGCTGTTATCGCTGTGTATTGAGGTCAAAGGAAGTTCATGATGATTAATGCAGCAGAGCAGCCGATGCTCTTTGTGTCAGAATGTGAGTGAGAAGCAGGTGGCCGGCATATCTATCAACCCCCTCTGCCCTCCATTTTTTTCTCTCTTTTTTTTTTTTTCTCTTTATTGCTGAGAGACATGGATGACAGCCTGCACACACACACACACACACACTCACACTCTCACACAGACACAGACACAGACTCACATGCAGTTGGGCATCCATTATCTGTGTACAGTGACAGGTCAGCAGCAAATTGTGCCTCCCTCAGTTCAGCAGGGACTCTGACTGAGGAAAAATAAGGCGAGGCCGGGTGTCTAGCCTACACACACACACACACACTGTAAACCTACAAAAAGATGCAAAATGTAAGAAATTATATAAATGAATGACTGAGTGAGTGAGTAAGAATATGGATGAGTGATGCATACTCATTCACTTAGAGAAATCAATACAAGGAATTATAAGTGAGTGAGTGAAGCCAATTCTCATTCCCAGGTCGTCAAATACGAACACTTTGTCATGTCCCTCAGTGTGTGATACTGACGCAAAAGACACCCTTTAGCATCTTTATGACCTTTCTACTACCTCCAGTGTAAACCTGTCTGCTACAGTACTTGACTCTGAGAGCAAGTGACATAGTATAAAGAGTGAGATAGTGCATAGGGCAAATGGGAGGGGAAATGGATGGGTCAATCAAAACACAACTTTTACCCACGAGACCAGTTTGTGTCCTGTGTGAAACCAAAAGTCACCATTGTTTTAATTTCGCAATTAGCATATGGATGTTGTGCTGACATATTTACGTCACGTGACTTTACATAACAGAGTGGGAAAAAAAAGAAAGAAAGAAAAAAAAAGGTCAAACAACCAGGTTTGTTAATGAGAGAAGAAATGGATGAGTGAGTGTGTGAGTAGGGAAAAGGCAGTAAGAGAAAGCAACACATTCACATCCCAAGCTGTCATATACCGACACTTTCTTGTGCCTTTGGCGTGTGATAATAATGGCACCCTTTGGTGTTTCTATGAAACACACTCTTCAATGTCTCCGGAGTGAAACTTTGTTGAACACGTGGTTAAAGTTGTGGATAGGTTTGGCAACCAAATTACTTTGTTAGATTTAGAAAAAAAACCCATTATGTTTTGGTTTAAAATAAGTACGTGAAGTCACTAAAGAACAGACAGATGCGAGTTACGTAATCCTACATTAAAACAGCATTAACTTTTGCTTAACAGTGGTTTGGTCACACTAGACAAAAATGGCTATCCCCTTGGTGAAAGTCTGTCAGTGCCTCTCAGAGTCAAGGATGCTGCCTTGGTAGGACGGGGCCATCCCAGTCGGGTCCTACAGAGGCTTGGCAAGACTCCCCCTGAGCATTCCGTGAATACACACTGGAACAGGCTAGCGGGTGCCCAGGTGTGCATCACTGAAGAGGCCTCGCCTTCAAGTCCAGCAAATCATGCACAAAGAATTGTTGGTGCTTAATGCCATCTGAAAACACACACATGCATCCTTGAAAATTCTCTGACAGAGGGAATTCGGTGACTGTTTAAGGATCCTTCCCTGACTGTGTTTGTTTGACCCGTCCACCTCCCTTTTCTCTTGCCTTAAACAGACTTTCTTGCTCTTTATATCCCATCGTCAAGAACTGCCTAGGAAGGGTTTACACTGGAATTATTTCAAGGCCTGCTCTATCTCATGAGGATGCCAAAGGGTGCCTCCAGCGTCAGTATCACATGCTGATGGGTGTGACAAAGCATTGGTATATGATGACCTGGGTATGAGGAACGACTGGAGTGAAAGAGTGACTTGGTGAGTGAATGAGAGAAAACAGGAGTGTGTGAGTTATTATGTCAGTGAGTGAATGAAGTGAATGAAACAGAAACTTTAAGCACAGGCATGAAAAAGAAAAGCAGTATACTCCAAAAAAGAGCCATAAAAGTGAAAATAGAACAAGAGATGAAGACAGAAAGGAAGGAGCTGCTATTTTGGGTTCTTATTAACAGGTCCTACTGGTACAGCAATTAATAATCTAGTTCAGTATTTAACATGGGACCTAGTCCCTGGTGTGGACGTTTTAGCTGGCTTTGATGCTGAAAGAGCTCCTTCCCCTCCACCCGTCTCCCCCCACAGTTCCTCTCCTCTCCTTAAGTGCCTCCCCTGGTGTTATTTGCGTGTTGGTTTTCTCTAGTTAAGCTAGGAAACAGACCAAATCGCTATTCCCCAAACTTCAGGCCAATTTTCTATCAACACGCCGGCTCGTTGAGGGAAATGCTCTTAATTCATCAGAGGGAATCTAGAGAAGGATAAATTCCCTTCAGGCTGTTTGAAGTAATGTAAATGTATTTATTTTTGGAGGGGTTGGGTGTGTGTAAGGAGTTAAAAAAAAAAAGATTATTTTTCGAACACAAACAGATAAAGCGCTCTGCAGATACAAACAGCAACTACACTTCTGCAGTATCAGTTTCCCCCCACTGCCCCGTCAATGGATACCCCAACACAATTTGTCCCAAGCGCCACACCAGAGTCATGACTCAGTTAGAGCAAAGCACGCAGACATCATACACGCACAGCTACAATCAATACAAGCAACTGTGCCCACCTTATTTTTAGCCCCCATGATGCCTTGCGTACGGCTGCGACTTCAAGCACTGAACCGGCATTTTCCAGTGGTGACTAGTGGTATTGGTTAGCTAACGCTACGCTAATCATCTTTCGTAGAGCGTATGGGATAATGAATGAGATAATGCAGTCATACCTCTGCCATCTCCGACAGCTATCTCAAAGCAATGGTTGTTTCTTCTTTTTCATTAGCTTGCCTTACCATTAACATTTTGTTCACGTTAACAGAGGGTGAGCGAGCTTGCAGTAAACATCTACTCTTCTAAAAGGTGATTTCTGATTTCTTACAACTCATAAACTCATTCTTATTACTCCTGAGTTCTACTGAGTAAAATGTGACGCCAAATTAAGCCGCAGACCTCAGTGATATCGGTAATATAAAGTAGCTGTAACTTTAGGCATTTGTTTTATAAGACAGATACAGTAAATCGGAAACACTTTCACAGCCTAGATGACTACAAATAATTCACAGTATGCTGCAGAGTTTATTTTAAATGTGCAAATTTTCTAGTGAATGCAGACAGGGAAAGACAGTGAAATTGTGAACTGACCCAGAGTGACAAGCCTGTCATTTTAGGTGTTCCGATTCAATACTTCAATACTGCTGTCTCATGAAACTGTTTTAGTTTTATTACTTCTCATGTCAACTGTACCTTTGGTGAAGAGAACATTCCCTTTTCGTTCTGGATGTATTTTCAACACACTGTTGTTGGATCAACAAATTTAGCTTAGTCTGCTTTACACAAAGACATTTTATAGAGTGCTAATTTAATGATAGTTCAATATTTTTTTTACAAAACAAAGCAGCATTTGCTAGATTGAAGACAAATTACTTTTAAAGAGAAGATAAGTCACTGGGGCTAACCATAGACAGTCAATAGGACTAGCTAGCTTACTTCCAACTTCTGCTATCTCACCAGAAGTTGCACTCATTATCATTACTACAGTAGTGCCCTCAAAAATTAAGGTGAATACAGGGATCCAATTAGATATAAAAACGCACACCTTATAACGCCAGATCTGAGCTCATCAGAGCTTCTTGAAAATAGGCAGCATAACTTTCAAAAATACACATTTGCCAAAGTTTGAACAAATGCGCTTCGGTGTAAAAACAAGGAAGTATAGGTAGCATTAAGTTTAATATTCAGACTTTCAGTAGGGTTCATCCTTTTCACCAGAGTGCAGAATAAAAGCTTGACGGTTGTCAAGTGTGTTATTTTTACCTTCTAATCAGATGATGAAGCCTGGTACATTGTACAAATTTTTACTAGATGGAAACTGACAAGGTGAAGTAAGGAGGGAAGAATAAGAAGAAGCAGAAGAAGAAGAGCTCCTTATATTTTTATCTTTAGCTTTCTATTTTGTCTGCATGTAAAAATCAAATTAATTTTAATTGTCACCTGGACCTCACCTCATTACATACACAATGTCTTACTTTCAAATGATACATTATGGCCAAATGAGTTATTATGGCCAACAGTTGTCTCTAACTATAAGTTAGAGGGGGAAAAAAGCAGTAAAGGCAATTTTAAACATTTACAGGTTATAAATCTGAATACAGAATACAGGTATTTTAAGCAGATAAATATCCCCAGACTATAGAGGAAGTACGGTTTCAAAACTATTTTTTAAATGTAGATGCGATGGCATCTATGTGTGTTTGTGTGTGTGTGTATGTGAGGGTGTTGCTGCAGTTTGCTGAGTAATCTGGGAGCTACAGCATAAATGCAGGTTATTGGACAGATGGTTTAGCACATTTAATTGCTCACACCTTCTGTGTGTCTTTCTGCCTACAAACTCTCTGTGTGTATCTTAGTCGCTTTCTCTTTCTCTCTTTGTCTTTTCACACTAATCTCTTCCTTAAATAGTCATGAACTTCTATTTCCATTAGAAGTTTCAACACTATTCTTGGTTTTAAATTTAAATCTTGCCGTCTAATATAAGGTGTGGCCACATTAATGTATTACTGTATCTTTCTATATACAGACACCCTCCTGCACTAATACACACAAAAACATACACACATTTCCCCATTTCCTCCTTCTCTCCTTACACAAACACACACTGCAGAAGCAAGAATGTGCATATAGAAGCCAACAAAAGCCTGCATTAATGTGCACATATGCAGACGCATGCACACTGAAACACACTGCCACACACATACAGAGGCCCATAAAGACCAGGAACAGCGTGTTGGCATCCAACCAAAAGCTGCCGTCCTTAAATGCCATTTGATGCCAGCACTGCCATCTGTTGCCGTCTTAAGATAGCTCCTCTCACAAGACGCAGGCGAGATAACACTTTTCCAAGAGCCGGGGTGTATTTTTCGCATATGGCCACAAACCGTTCAATATAAGCACAGTTTGGGTAAATTGTAACTTCAACGCAATAACTGTCTCTCTCCTGTCACTCAAAGCTACATGTGTCTGAAATTATTGTAAAAAAACAAACTGTGAAATACCAAAAAATGCAAATAAGAGTAGAAAAGGAAAATGACAGAACAAGAGGAAGAAAAGAAGCAAGACCTAGAGGGAATCTAGACGAGAGATCGAGAGGTCCATCCTTATTTTACCTCCAGTAGTGTGTGTGTGTGTGTGTGTGTGTGTGTGTGTGTGTGTGTGTGTGTGTTTATGGGTAGAGATAAGATAATTACAGCAGGCTAAGGGGGTGAGTGAGGAGTGGGATGTGGGTGTGCATGTGCATGTGTAGCAGGTGAAACATGGGCATGTTTGTGGCAGCGGTGTGTTACATCAACTCCCCCCCAAAACACACACACACACACACACACACACACACACACACACACACACACACACACACACACACACACACACACCTCCACCCACTGAATCCTCTCCTCCTGCCCTCCGCTTCACTTCCTCTCCCCCTTTTCCTCTGATCTCCATGCAGAGGGCCTTAGGGGGTTAATTAACAGGCTTAGATAATGCCACACTAATGAAAGCAAGACCACTGTTTCTCCTCTCTCTCTCTCTCTCTATCTATCTCTTTCCTCCTCTATCTATGCATCTCTTTTCCAACCAGAGTCATTCAATATCAGCATTGTTTCCAGGGATATTGGGCCAGATTGATGACATTGCATGAAACATTTCACAACAACCAACACTTGATTAGGGTTAGAAAAATATAACAATTTGGCTTAACATACTCGGTTTGCTTGCTAAAAACATGGCTAGAAATTTCTCGAAATCTTGTTAAAAATATTAGCTTTTGTTGCTTCAAAAACACAGCTGGACATGTCCCAAACTCTTGTTGAAAATGCTCCTTTTTGTTGCTACAAACACAGCTGGACATGTCCCAAGCTCTGGTTAGAAAACGCCAGCTTTTGTAGCTAAAAACACGGCTAGACATGTTCAAATCTCTTGTTGCTACAAACCTAGCTGGACACACCCCAAGCTTTTGCTAATGGAATATTAGCTCCTGTTGCTCCAAAAATACTAACTTCTTAAACAGTGGTCAGCTGCTTGGCGGCCAGTTTGCTTGTCATGCCGTCTTCCTGATGAGAAATTTAGCTTATATACACATAATCTGATCTTCATCCTACATGTAAAAGTTAAAAATATAACATATCCTTGGTTTTCAGAAATGCACAATGCCAACAGTTTATTCTGGTGACTGTGTTGTAAAAGAAGTCAAAGTAACAAAAATCTATGGTCCATCAAAAATTGACAGGATTTTTTCCTTGTTCACTGACTGGTGTGATGCACAGCTATGGTGAGCTCAGTGCCACTATTGGTGGTGGGGTATTTATAAATGAGGCAATAGTTTGAATCAGCATTTTGTAGCTAATTTTATTCAACCCCAATTGACTGAAATGTCAAGGTTCCACAAAAGAGTTTTCCAGGACTGTGATGCAAATCATGACTGCCCTGGATCACAGCAATGCAATGGCTAGGAGGATGACACAGAGAAGCCGAAAAGGCATTTTGAGATGTGAGGATTTAGTTGTAGCGATATGTAGAGTATCTTAGACTCCTCTCAGTGATAAAGTAAGCTAATGTGGGGCAGCAAAGTAACTTCAAGATAGTTTTAGAGACAAATCCAAGGCAAACAACCTTCAAAGGTCAATTTACTGCAGAAGAATTAAGACATCATTCCCCTTCAAAACACTTAATGAATTATGAAGCTCACATGACACTTCGCATACTTACCTGTAAATTACAACATGAGACATGTACAGAAAAAAGAGTTTCTGATGAGCATGATAATGAACTCACAACGACAATTAGCTGCATGTCATCCTCAGATGGATGGATATTGAAACATCCATTTACACTCTTCAGATGCCCTCTACAGTCATTAGAGAGAAAACAGAAGGAAAGCAGAGTAATCAGAATCAATGACAGGAAAATATCTGAAAACACAAGGAAGGAAGCTTAGCTTAAAAAAACATGAGCAAAACAGTCTAAACTAAGTGTTATATTCAGCTGTTTCTTAATGTGTTGACCAGAGAAAATAAATTACTGGCTTACGTTACAGATATGTTCATGGATGTTCTTTTTTTTTAACCTTCGGAAAAAAATACTGTTTATGGTGAAGATGATATAAGCTCAAATGATTTAGAGTTTCATGAAGCTAAAAAGACCTCAATGTGAACTTTAACATCAACATCATGGTCACTGACAAAGAGCCAGCTGACACTCAAAAACATAGATTGGATTATGATCTCCACCCATATACTACCACCTGTTATCATGTGACTGAGGGGTTCACATTTTTGTCATGTGATGAAACCTGACACCAAGCTGTATTTGCTGAATGATAAGGAGTTGCAGAGCAGATGCCATTGAAAGCGTCAGATCCTTAGTGAGTATGTGTTTGAGATTAGATTCTCCTTACCACTTTACATGATGGGTTGGCATATTCTCAAAACTCTAGCTACTTTAACACTGTGCTGTATATAAGGTATGATCACTAGGGGAGGTAGTAACAGCACAGAAATAATATCTGTATAAATGGTACAGATGGCAAGACAGGACTATGGGCAGGACGGGTGTGACATTAGCAATTAGCAACTAACTCAAAGAAGAAGAACAGCAGCCTGAAATGTTGGTAAATTTAGAAAACAATGAGATTGGAAGACTGCTTACCCTCTGAGTCTGGGACGAGATCAGCTGCTTTATAACAGGGATGGTAAATGATTGTTTTTGTCATGTTTTACCATGTTATTGTTTATAGTGCTGCAGATGGGTATGTTTTATGTTACATAAGAGGCTGACACTGTTGTGTTACACGTCACATTTTGTTCTGGGTTAAAATGCAAACGCAGCATGAAGATGGGACATCGTAGCGGCTCTATAACACAATCAATGTGTAAAAAGGGCTTCTGTCAAGTGACTTGTGAGTCCAAGAGACACGGTTAAAACCCCTGTTTGCTTGGTATTGGGCTGTGTTAAATTAAAGCAATGGAATACAAAAAGTCAGCCTATTAAAAGTTTGAAGAAAGGAGTACTTTCATTGTATCCTACCCAACCAACTATTGGGCAGTATTAAACTAAAGCCAAAATAAATACATAAATAAAATAAATTTTAAAAAAAGAAAAAAGAAAGAAACTGGGTGACAACAGCAGTATATAAACAAAGGTATAAAGTTGCCAAATGTCTAAGTATCTTTACATTGCTATCTTGACTTTGCATGTTAGTTATGGTTTTAATGCTGTTTGGCCATGTTTTTATTTAATCATAAACTGCATGACTTCTTTTGTGCCAGCTGGGCACAAGTGCATACAGGCTGAATCACCATTCTTTGATATAGAATAGCAAACTAGGTGTTGATTGCCAAAACTGGAATTGAAACTGTAAATCTTCAGAGAACTCATTACAAGAAAATAATTTCATTACTCAATAACACATTACAGCTGTGTGACTGAGTGACTGGGAAAAGTGTGAGATCAGACAGAAGAGAGAGAGAGAGAGAGAGAGAGAGAGAGAGAGAGAGAGAGAGAGAGAGAGAGAGAGAGAGAGAGAGAGAGAGAGAGTAGGGGGTAGAAAAGGGTTAATTTGACAAAATGTGGTGCTTCCAGGCTGAAGTCAGTATGTGGGCTTTTTTTGGTTAAGGGCACCATAATGACAACTTTAGCCCGCAGCATAGACTATATGCGATAATGGACACAGCCATCATGACGACCCCCATTGTTTTGTGGAGTACAATTTTAGGCCTGGAGTTTGGCATTTTGGGTGTTGCCATCTTGTTTTTTTGGAGCCAGATGTGACCCTGTTTTAGACGAGAGGGTCTAGCTGACTCATAGACTGTAGCAACTGCTCACAGACAGTCCGCCATTTCCCAAGCTTTAGAAATACAAACCTTATACTTTGCCACACAGTCCAACTTTTCATTTTCATCAAACTTAAATAATTCATGATTTTTTTGTTCTGCATTCTTACAAAGGTACCCACAGTTTATCATGTAGCAGTCCTGTCTCTGATAAATTCTATTCATATATGACTAATTTAGCATAAACTAAAGGTGATCTATATTTTCTTTTAACATATTAAGGAAATGCGGCTAAATGCATACCTGGCAAGTCACATAACCTTTTCTTCTTCTTTTCTTCTGATATTTAACCATAATCATGATCTTCCTCTGACCTCAGACAAAGTGATATTCTTTACTTAACCTAACCACAGGGGTCTGGGTGTGAACCTTGGATTCTGGTGTCACAGTCCTACATTTATGTCCACAATTAACCCTGACCACCTCCCTGCAAATTCAGCATGGTACATAAATGTAGTGTTTAGTGTTTAACTCAAAGAAACATTGTCTATTACGATAATCCAGACAACGATGAGGTTGTCACCAAAACATAATTATGAATGCAATTTAGTAATATACAAACCTAATTTGTAGTAGACAGGGTTGCATATTACCAAGCCTAACTTAAGTGCAATTTGCTGAAACAGTCACAGAGCTTGCTCAAGCGTGCACTGTTATATCCTCTAAAACCACACCCATAGGTGAAATACCAAGTTTTTAGGGTGTCCCAACTGGGCATGAGGATTATTGAAAGCTTGTGTTTGTGTGCGGGTGTGTGTGTGTGTGTGTGTGTGTGTGTGTGTGTGTGTGTGTGTGTGTGTGTGTGTGTGTGTGTGTGTGTGTGTGTATGTTGGAGTGAGTGAGAGAGAGAGAGAGAGAGAGAGCCTCTCTTTAATTTTTAATCCATAACAACAAAAGCCTGTGTGTCTCTAAGTTGCTCTGCAGAAGTCAATTTCAATCTCGACACTAACTCAAGTTTATACATCCTATCCAAACTTTTTTCAAGCCATGCAATTCAAACCACAATCTCTCGCTTTTTACCTAAACATCTCCCCGGAGATAAAAACCGAACTTGATTTGTATTTATTTTTAAAGTCCATGGAGACAAACAGCAAGTAAGCAGGGAGAAGAGGGGGGAAAGAAGAACGAGTAGAGTTGTTTGGGGGCATAACTCGCTCTCCCTAAGTGTAAAATGGGATGAGATATTCTGCCTCTCGGACTTAACGTAATGTAAGAGAGTGTGAAATTAAACTGCACACGAATAAAAGGGACCCTTCATTGTGTGCCGCCGACTAGCTTATCTGGAAATTCAGACAACTGGAACATCCAAAGCCTCCAAACTTGTAGCAATCCCCTTTGTGTGGCTCCGGAGCAAACAATGTAATATCAGAAAGCCGGAGAGGCTCCAAATCCTGTGTCAGATTGCCAAACACAAAGTAGCTGCATCCTCGAATCAAGCCTGTCTGTGTGTATACTTTAGCGTGCATGTGTCCGTCTTTATACAATATAAGTAGACTGTGCACTCACTCCTGCTAACCCCATGTGTATGCCAGTGAGTGCTTCAAATAGATTGTTTCCTCTTTAATTCCTGGCCTTTTACCTATTGATATTCCCTGCACCTATCCCCGCGCCTCTCTTAAACCCCATATGTTAATTTGATTTAGAGCAACTCAAATTGAATAAGAGATAAAGGAAAAAAAAAGAAAAAAGAAAACGAGGGTAACGGCAAATGTACTGTTATTAATAACCTAAAGTACCAAAGAGGGCTCAAACTCTCCCTACATTCTGCCCCTCCCTCTTCCTTCCTCCCTCCCTCTCTACTTTGTTTTGTCCTCTCTGTCTGTCTGTGAGTGAGTGAGCTAAGTGAAGTGGGTTATGATGGCGGTGTAATCGGCATCCCTCAAACAAACGGCTGGTGCTATTAAGGGCCATTGTGTTTGCTGCAGTGATGATCAGATTCAATCTAGGGAGAACATTCTGTGCTGGAGCTATGGCAAGGGGGGGAGATAGAGAAAAATACCTCGCCTCGTTCCACTCTGCTATTGTGTTCAGGGGACTAGATGTATGCACGCTCTTCAAAAGATGCATATCGACTCAGGGAGCTGCAAAAGTTTAGTTCAGATGGATTCGTGGGAGCTCTCTGACTGCACAAAGTGAGGCGAGTATTAAGTGTTGGGTAATGTTTTGAGGATGTATTTGTTTCAATAAGGAGCTCGGCAGTGCTGCTGGGGTGGTGCAGATGAGAAAATCACTTTTCCTCTCCTCTTTGTCCTCAGTGTTACCCTGCTCTCCCAGTCTGTGTTCCTCTGTCTAATCTTTCCTGTTTTTAACACACCTTTATAAGGGCCATTGGGAGCCTGGAGGCCTGAGAAGTCACCTTGTGGCCAGAAAGGTGGAGGCTCAAGTTAGGGTTACAGGCCAATACATCAGGCTCCTTATTATATATCAGTCAGTCATTTAATACACTGTTGATATGATGGAGGGTCAGCAAGGACACTGTGATTGCTTTGTGGCAGAAAGATACGACTGGTGCCTTTTCATGTGAAAGTTTGCAAAGTCCAAAATCATTGAGGTTCGATAAATTAGAGACTCAATTGCCTTTAGGTGTGAATGGTTATCTGTCTGTACTATAGGCAGCCTGCCCTTCCTCCCAAGTTGTCATACATCAATGCTTTGCATGCCCCCTTGGTGTACGATACCAACTCCGAAGTCACCATTTGGCGTCCCCAGGATTTTAACTAATTCCAATGTAATCCCATCCTTGGCCACACTTGATGCTTAGAGTAACTGACATAGTTTAAAGACCACTGTTTGTCTTCATGTGAAAGCAAAAGTCAGCATTGTTACATAGAGACGTGAAGTACTAATGTCATTCAGGTGACATATGCACTTTGATATTTGCTTATTTTTGGCTCTGAGCTCAACACTCCCCTCAAGGAAACGCCAAGCTCACTACCAGTTAGGTTAGGTTTAGGAAAAGAATCATGGTTGGGCAATGTCACGTTACATACTTAATGTAAAGTTATGTAGGTTAGGTATAGGAAAGTAAAGTTACATGGGTTAGTTTTAGGAAAAGACATGTGTTAGGGCGTCATCACATTATGTGCTTAACAACTCGACAAAATACCTCAAAATAACTCAAATTCACTTGGTATCATACGAGACACAAACACCAGTCTCCTGGGGGAAAGTTCTGTGTACTTTGACCAATCCACCACTGCCTCCTTATTTGGACTTTCACTCTTTTACCTCTTTTCAGTCAACATGGAACAAGTTCCATTCCCATTCCTACACCTAACTTTTAACTGTTCAGACCATTCTGACTGAAAATAAAGTGGTTTGGAACATGAAAAGTTGGTTTTCAACTGGAACCAAAAAAATAGCATTTTTTTTTTTACCTGAAGTGCAGACCATGTGACGACACCAATGGGCATGTCATATTCTTCAGTTTGGGAAGTCTTGGGAAGCTCTTGCTTATCATTAATAGTTGGTGGAAACACAAGTTGGTTTGATTAGTGGCCCAAAGGTTCCAAGAATCCTGAACAGAACCTGTTCAAGACCCAGAGGTAATTTGGCAGAAAAAGGGTATTTATACTACTGCCTTCTTTATTCCCATCAGCCCATTTGTCACGTGATGACAGCCTTCACAATTATGTGGGCTATATACAAATTAGTGGCTCATGAATACAAGTGTTATATAAGAATTCTGGTGCATTACTTTTCATATACATATGACCAGTGCATGAGAACAGCTTTAATAATTTCTGCCTTTGGAAATGTACCATAGACTCAGAGACTCCAGGTAGATGCTTGGATGGATGAGGGGCTTTTGAAATGCTATGGCAACAATAATATTATCCTCTTGCTAGGTAAACAGTAGACTTTAGTCCAATGTCTTGGACACATGATGCCATTTGCCAGTTTTTTGTCCTTAATGCTGATGACTAGGGTGTCTCAGATCCATAAGTAAAATAAATTGTCAATAGTGGTTAGATACTAGTGCAGTACCAGTATTTGCTTTACATATAATGATGTGAAGCTGTCTATTTGGATCAGTGCTTCTCAAATGTTCTTTAATCTCAAATCTGTAACCCACAAACACATTATCTCCCCAAACTATTGATCTAGTGGCTGCAATGTGGGGAGATGTAGCGTTTTCATCTGCCTATAGAGACCTCCTTTGTTGAGAGAGGGACCTCTGATTGGAAAAAAAGAAGTCCTACACATACTCTAACAGGGGTAAATCTCTCAAGTAAGAATACAGTGACATTGGGACCCACAAGAACCTGACCTGAGACCTCATGGTTTAGCTTTAAATGATTACAGTATTCTGTTGTTCTGTTTCTCTTTGCAGGCCAAAGACCATTTAAGTGCAGCTACTGCCCCTACAGCGCCTCCCAAAAAGGCAACCTGAAGACTCATGTGCTGTGTGTGCATCGCATGCCCTTTGACAACAGCCAGTATCCTGACCGACGCTTCAAACGCTCCCGTCCCGAGTCTGACATCCCGGAGAAGAACCCTGATGATGCCGTTAGTGGTGTAACATCTAATCAACAGATGACAGCAGCAGATGCAAGCAATGGGAATAATGATGTGTCATTTGCAGGGGAGGCCACGTCTCATCACCAGGAGTGAAGCTGCTATGAGCTGGGTTGGTTAATAGGGAGGTCTGTCTAGATTTAAATCACTGGACAAAACTCCCTGATGCACACGTGTTGGTCACCATAAGAATCATTTCCAACGGACCTGTGCAGGAGACCCTGACCAAACAACAAGTAGACAGATCAACACCAGTGCTGGTGGACAGCGCTGTGAATACACCACACTTCCTACATTATAAACACAAAGTACTAAATGTGTGTTATTGGAAGTTTGTGAACATTTACTAAGAAAACATAATCTTTGTATTTGTGATGAGGTGATTCAGCATTTTTGTTTCTTTACCAAGCACAGTGGATTATATGTAAAGATGGAAAGGAGAATGAGTTAACAACTGTTCAGGAAATTGTAGTTTTCAGACCAATCACGAATGAAGATGGCCACGAAGCAAAAGGACAGCCAGATGAAAATCATTAGACAGACTTTTCTCCAAAAATAACGCTTTTATCAGAAAAATGATCCGTGTAAACGATTTAGCAGAACAGTTACTGTAGGCAAGACAGAGGAGGCGGGGGAGGGTTTTTGAATGTACACCACCGCCACAGCCACCCCAGACACCCCAGAACATAACACCAGTGGCTGCCATTTTCTCCAGTGTGAGTGATGAGTATTGTATGTGTGTGTATGTGCTGTAGGGTCAGTGGCGGCGATGGTGGCGTGTGTGTCAGGGATAGAGGGGAAAGACGGGGGGTGCATTGGTGCCAGCCTGACTGGAGCTGTCATCGCAGAGGAAATCAATTCAACAGCACACACACACACACACACACACAAACACACACACTCAGAGTCCTACAGTGGTAACCCGACTCTGGACGTTACGCCAGGGGGTCAAGTTGAGTCCCATCAGCTGGCCGGAGCCCCTCAAGTCACCTCCTTCCCTCCTCCAACCTTCCCTCCACTCTCACTCTCACGAATACAAGCTCAATCCGTTACAATGACCTGGAAAATACAACACAAATCAATCAGCAGTGTATTTAAAGCATCCATTAGCCTGCGCTAAGGCTTGTTCTGCTCTGGTTTTGGCAATTCAATGTCCAGAGGTCACCTTACTGGCTCCATGTCGGAGAAGGACGGGGAGCTTTAGCTGATTGTGTTTTAGCTTGGGCCACTTTATGATGATAGATTGGTACTTTGGCAAGTACCTGGACCAAGCTGTGGGGGATTTTACTGTTCTGTACATATAAAAAGGTGTGTGACATCCCACGAAAAGTTCTCCTCACATGAAGAGTTTGATAGAGACACTCTGACTCAGACAAAAAGCAGGATTTATCTCCTCCACTGGTAAGCTCTTTGAAAGTTGCTACACAGGGAACGGACATGAAGGAAAATTAGATAATCATTCACCTGCTTTATGTCTCTAATTATACCACCTTTTCTATGAAAAAAATTTCACACAAGTTGTTGTTTTTTATTTTCAAAGGAGGCATTCTCTTTCTGTGTATAAGTAGTGTTTTATTCTTTACCCTTATGTGATTTATTCCTGAGGGGGAAAAAAGAAACATAAAACATTGAAAACAGAATGTTTTGATCTCGTAAAAATCAAGCTACATGTTTTAAGGGCAAAAAAGAAGTATCAACTTTGATTGTACTTTGTTGTGCCGGCAGCTGTTGGTTACTACTGGGCGAGGAGAATAAGAAAGTATGGCGCTTTGTGTCGTGTCGGTATTGGTGGTGGGGGGTGGGTGCTGGGGGTTGTTAATGTTTTTCTGATAAAGAGAAATGATCCGGACTTTAAGAAAGTCAATATCTTCCCGCACAAACACACAGGCAGTGGCGGGGAGGGCTAAACTCTTAAAACCCCACGGCCACAGCTCTGCCTAAAGGAGTTTACAGTCCAACACAATGCACTCACACACACACACACACACACACACACACACACACACACACACACACACACACACACACACACACACAACAACAGGGTGAGAAATACAATCCTACTGCACACATAGAAACATGGAGGGAAAAGCAGAGAGAAAGAGGGAGAGCGGAAGTGTACAGGGAAAAGATGAAAGAGATGCAGAAAGAAAATGAAAAGAGAGTAACATAGTAAGTTCAGTGTCATGCTTTAATTGTGGTTTTCATTGAGTCACTACAATTTGGCTATATGTAAAAATATAGTACTCACAGTACATGAAATACTGTATTTTGATTTGTGATTCTTGCAAGTCTTTTACATTTTTTTGGTAGCCAACAAGACGGTAGTTCTCACTGCCTTATAACTGAGTGTGTAGGGTCTGTAGGTTATATCACACTACTGTGTTCTTAGTGGCTGTAGCTTGCTTTTCTGGATGTGTATGTGCGCGTTCCGAACATTTCCGTATATAAACAAAAAGTCAGTAGGGAAAAAAAAAGTTTTTAAAGAAGTACACATTCCATTTTTTGGCACCCTGGCTTTTCCAACTTACTAAAGCATGTGAATCAGTACAGTTTCATCATCTTGTTCAGATGAGGCAATCATTTTTTGTTCCGACACTGGAGAGCGCCATTTGTTGTGATTCCTCTGTGACTTGTAGTCTTTGTCCATCCCTGAGAATGATACGCCATTTTCCCCCCTGCTGTAATCCCAAAATAATCCATTCCATTGTCCCCATGCTGTTTGATCTCTGTCAAGCTTCCTATTGAAGTAGCACATGCAGTTTGCTCAAATATAATCACTGGTGCCAGAAGAAAAAAAAGAAGAAAAAACTAAACAAAAAAAATATAAAATAAAAATGAAACCATGCCCATTTATTTCAGCCTGCAATGGATTCTGTAGTATGCAATCCTAGTCCAAATACTGTTCACATTCCTAAATGAACAAGATTTCTGTAGCCGATTGGAGGAGAAGTGAGGAGAGGGGTTTTGTTGCAAACTATAAGCTTATATTAACAGTAGATAACTTTATATTTAAAAGAGAAATATCCTTGGTCATTATTTATTACTGCACATCTGTTTGACAGAAGACAAAATCTTTCATTACAGAGGTGTATCAAACATGGACTGTTTACTCTCTCTGCGGTCTAGACGTTCTGATGTACTTTGAAGCAGTAAGATTTATCTGGTGTTTTTCCTGCAATAAAACCTCTACCTCTGGGAAACACTGTGTTTGTGTCTGGATCCCTTCACAGCCATCAGGTCAAACACTCCACTGGAGAAGATGAACCATTCTGACTGCAGGAAGACTGCTGACACTAAATTTCACTCAAATAGAAGTGATCACTTGTGTTTCAAAAGGTACCTTAATATTACCAACGAAAAAGGAAAAATAAGATTATAGAATGTTTGCTTGTAAATGCTGCGCCATTATATTTACATCTCAATTCAAAAGAAGACTAGAAATAATGGTGGTGCCGAAACCACTGACAAGAAGTGTACAGCCACGCCAGGGACTCTTTTAGGCACAGTGGTGCTCTGAGTACAATATTAGCATTGGTGTTTAGAACTGCAATGCTAACATGCTGATGTTTAGCAGGGAACGCTTACCAAGTTTGTCATCTTAGTTTTGCATGTTAGCATGCCAATATTTGCTATGCAACACAAAATACAACTGAGTTTGATGGAAATGTCTTTAGCTTTGCAGGTATTTGGCCATAAACAAACAGCAACCTCCAGGGTTGAAAAGTAGAGCCAATTGCCAACACTGAGGTTCCTCAAATGGCCACTTGAGGCTGGCTCCGGAAGCCAGACAATCCCCATAGAACCACTATTTTAAAATGCCCATAATCACACACATGCAAGCAGACAGAAACAGAGCACTATGTGTGATTTAAACAGAGCAGAGAACAGAATCTCTTGCTGACCAGTGTGGAGAAATGCGTTTCTAGTGTGTCTATGGTGAACAGCCCCGACAATCAACAAATCGAGGCACTTCAGTGTCCAGCATAAACCCAGCATTAGTCAGATCCACACCTCACTCCTCCACAGCACCAGCCCCTCACTCAAATATGGTCATTTCTGGCTCCAAAAGACTAGATGGCGACGGCTGAAATGCTGAACTTGAGGCTTCAAAATGGGCGGTCAAACCAATGAGTGATGTCTAAGCAGCTATGTCCTTTATTTTTACAGTCTATGGTCATAAAGTACGATAAAATTAGAGCTCTGACCTGGGGGTTAACATTATAAAAATTCATCCTTAGTAAGTTTGAATGCCTGCACCAAATATAATGGCAATCCATTCAATGTGTACATTTTACCCTTAGCCACAAATGTCAACATCATGGAGGGGCTACAGGGGAAGTCAGGGAATCATCAAGTCAGTGGGTTTCATCTTCTGGGGGCCATGAATGTCTTAATAAAGATTCCATAGCAATCCATACAAAGGTTGTTGGGATATTGAGTCTTTACCAAAGTGGTGGACTGATTAGCCAATAGACAAGCACTATCCTTCCTAAACACTGTCTTTCAGTATCGATAACAATATCAATATCAGTATCAGTATCAATATCAATATCAGATTTTACTTTTTAACTTCAGAAATCTTGCCCCTGACAAATACAATCCAAATTCTAAAGAATTAAAACTAACACTGAAACACATTAAATATGAACTAAAACTAAACATTGTGAACAATAAACATGAACTGAAATGAGCAAACCATCTTTGGGAACTAACTAAAACTACACAGAATTGACACCAAAAATTAAAAATGAAATCAAAATGATAAAACGAATAAAAAATTAGAACACAATAACTGTGGTGCTGACTTATCTTTTACAACAGTGTCAGTGCATCTGATGTCTGCTTTACCAAACCTTACAGAACACACAGAGGTCTGTTAGAGGAGTAACCAAAATATGTCAGATGTAAAAAATTAAAATGTGTTGTGCAGAGCTGCTGTACAAAGAGTCTTATTTGTAATGGATACTTCAGATACATTTCAAAAGTAGTGAATGCTCACATCAAATGTGTTGCAAGTGAAAGGTCTGAGGAGCAATGTAAATGCAAAGTGAGAGAAAATGAAAAAAAAACTGCAATGAAAGGACAAAAAAGGGGGGAAAAGGCAAACGAGCAGCTGAATTTGAAATGTTGTCCCCAGGATGAGCGCTTTTTACTGTTAATGGAGAAATAGAGTGCGTGGCATATTTAATGGGTTTTGTTTTTATTGTACAGCACTGAATAATTAACTGGGAAGCAGCATGTCACATAGATTTATCTTTTAATTAAAATAACGTGGTTCACGCATATTTGAGTGGTAGTCCAAATAAATGCAATATCCAAATTTATGTTTTGTTTATCTTCCTGTTAATTATCCGGAGATTGTTCACTGTACAGCCCTTAATATTCCCTCTCTCTGCATCTGTCTCTCCCCCTCTCTCTCCCTCTTTCTCCTAGTAATAACCAGTCAGGTTTTATTAATTTATGGATAATTGTGGCTACATGAATAAGGTGCATGGCATGAAACCAGCTCATTCTCATAAAGTGAGATGAATGTGTCAGGCTGGCTGATGCCTCCACATGACAGCAATAAAGAGAGGAACATTTTTGTCCTTGTCTCTACAATCAGACTAATTTCCAATATCTTCCCATTAGAGCTGAGACAAGAGGAAACAACCAGCAACTCCTCAGATGCATGTTACATGTAGTGAAATAACCTCAACAAAGGACAATGACAACAAGGTTTAACATTTATTAATATGTCGAAAAATGTTCACTGGCAATCTATCCGATAGTTGTTGGGATATTTCTTTCTGAAACCTTATGATGGTGCTGGGGGAAAAGTCAGGGGATCATATAAATCATTAGGGATTGATACTCTTGGAGAAATGAATTTATGTGCCAGACTTTGCACCAATACAGTGGATAATAAGTGAAAACTGTGACCAGCTGGTGATGCTACAGGAAAGGTCAGGGGTCACCAAAGTCATGAAGCTTCATCCTCTGGGCACCATGAATGTCTGCACAGAAGTTAATGTCAGTCCATTGAAAGGTGGTATTTCGGATATTTCAATTTGGTCCAAAGTGGTGGAGTGACCCAACAACAGACTGACATTGCCATTCATCGAGCCAAAAGGTAAACCTAGAAGGAACATGTGAGGAGTGATTTAACTACAACTATCAAAGGGAATTTCAGTAAGGAAAAAAAAATCACCTAGCTTAAAATTATGTTGCCATCTCCGCCAAAGGCAAGCAGAATATAAAGATTACAATTTGTAGCAACTGTGATTTGCACCTGGTTCAATAGCAACGGTGGCTGAGGCTAACATGTATGGCAGCATAAAACCATAGTGCGTCCCAATCCACACCTGTTCTTCTCTAGGGATTTTCTCTGCGACCGTTCGTCATAGCGAGAAGCTACGCATATCACGTGAAAGAGCGGAACCGTAGCTTTCCGACAAGCACTTGTCGGTAGTCCAATGTTTTCACAGTGAAAAAAAAAGTGATAAAGTTACACTAAAATTACATACAACAAAACTTTCATACAGCTTTGCACACACATTACTCTTGGATGGATTACTCATGAATGCAGCATCGCATAGAAATACCACGCATATCATATGAAAGCACAGGAGCAGAGCTTTCCAATGATACCACACATCATTGTGCTGTCATCCCATCATGCTATATATCCAGATCAATTGTCTACAAAATAAAAACCTGACGGATTTCTTTACAATCCATTATACAGATCTTGTTATCAGTCACTTCATATAGTGAGGAATATCGTATCTTACCACGTCTTAGTCTTGCCTGTGTTTCTCCCTGTCTATCCACATTTGTAGTCCGGCTTTTAAGATGCAAATATCTCCATATTGTCCAGTTGACACTCCATCAAACTTTGTATGACAAGACCAGCCACTTCACCTTTGCGCAGTCAGACAACTGAGGCCTAATTATGCATGCTGACAGGGCAGTAGCCACCTTATACAGAGATCGATTGTCTACAAAATAACCTAAATGGTTATGGTGGGGTAATGGTAACCTATAATATGATCTTTATTCTAAACCTGATCAAGAAGTTTTATTGCCGAAACCTAACCATGACCATTTGACAGCATTAGTCACATCTTACAATGTGTTTCAGCTGTGCATCAAATGGAGACAGCGAAGGGTGCCCTGTGCATCACTATGAGACGTCGAGGCGGCATGAAAAAGTGGCAGTATTTGACTCCCTGGGAATGCAGATGGGTTGCTATCATTGTTTACAAAACTGACAAAATACTAAGACATGTTGTCAATACAACAGAGCACTCTGTATTTAGTATTTACAGGTGTAAACCACAGCTAAGTTTTGGTGACAATAATTGGAAATGTACAAGTATGTACTTCTTCTGTATGGCATTTATCAATTTCCCCAGTACAAAGTTACTCATTAGTGTATGTGGGGGAGCCTTTATTGTTTGTATTGTAATTTGCAAACAGTTGTACTTGTAATGCATAAAAAAGGACAAGACAGAATTAGACATGTAACCACAGGAAACCCCCCTTAGGCCGACCTACACATGCAGCGCTGTATGGGGAATTACAGTGCAGTCTTTCTCCACCTCTGACGTTCCTCTCTGTTGGGCCACAGATTCTCATCCAAATGGATATCTTCTCTCGCTATGCAGCATAGAAATAATCTTCTATTATAATCCACAGATCCATATTATGCCATCAGGAACACTACTCATACAGTCTTCACACAATCCCCAAGGTCCAGACAATCAAAATCCAGCAAAATATTTGGTCCAAAAAGTGACACCTCACTTTGGCCAGTAGACCAAAAGTCTAGGCTTCAATGGGCAGCAATGGGCCACGTTGAAGTGGCTCCCCTACTTCCTTTGGCCTCACAGAGCAATACATAGCCAGACATTGGCCCAGTGTATTGTGGGTTTTGTAATTATAGACACTCCTCACTTCACCTTCTCACTTAAGGAATTTTTAACTCCTTCTTGTCATCATAGGCTGTTAATGATAAAGAAAAGCCCCCTCTCTTGTCTTAAAAGTCATTATTATTAAATTTACATTTTTGGAAGTGTATTTATATACAGTAAGCTCCTAAAACAGACATCTCTGTCTGTGTTGATTAGTTTTGCACTCATAATCACACACTTTTTTTTTTTTTTTTTTGAAAAGCGCTTGGACAAAACCTCAGAAAAAAACATATGTTTGTTTTTTTTAAAAAAAAAAACAGCAACATGTTTTTATCTGTGCTGAATTTGGACTAGTTGAAGCTTCATGCCATTGACCCATTGGTACCTCCAAGCTCTAGTCATCTGCAGCATCTATTTTATTTCAGTGCATTGAAACTTGTAGAACTCAATGACAGACGCACTTACAGTGATCCTGACTGCTGGAAAAAAAAAACTTGCAGAGTTACCTTTCATAAACTTACAAATATAACAATGTAAAATTAGCCAAGAGACTCCTGAATTTCTATATTGAGGAACACTACATCATTAAAATAAAAATACATTTGCAGCCAGCAGATCCAGAAACTTGGAACTTTAGATACACTGTAGATAGATAGATAGATAGATAGATAGATAGATAGATAGATAGATAGATAGAACACAAAAAAAACATACACTCACTCTCAGTATTCACTCAGGCATTTCCTAGACAGCATCTCTTTTCAGATAAGACCATCAAAGGGCTGAGTGGTCCTGAAAATGGAATCATCTCCACCATGAATGGGGATGATGCAGATCTAATACACTGCCTATGTGCATGTCAGACTCTGCTTGTGTATGTGTGCTTGTGTGTGTGTGTCCAGCCTGACTATAGGATGTGTGATGTTGCGTCTGAGTGGATGACTGTCAGCGCTACCGGCTCTGTTATCTTGCTGACGTCTCCATTACTGTCGTCTGAGGTGGGACTTTAGGCCTGTCTGCTGTCACTCTGCAGTCCCACACACACACACACACACACACACACACACACACACACACACACACACAAGAACTGCACTCATAGGCAAGGAAGGAAATATGTGCCGATACACACGTGTGTTTAAAGAGACAAATGCCATCTCACACTATCACTACAACATGCCTGAACTCACTCAACACAAACAGGAATCATTCTTTGCAGAAAAGTTTTCTCTTTCCAGTGTTGCATTACAGACTCTCTGACATATGGCCTGGAACTCTGGATGTGGTCATGTGTCTCCGTCAGAGTACATTAGACAGCAGATCACTCATATTCAAAGACAAAGAGCCTGGCCATCACCTCATGCCTCACAACTCCCACCCAACTACTACTTCCTCTGTCATTTCCTCTCAACCAATCAGGGGTCAGGTGAGGTTAATGTGTGGTAACCTGAGTGTGTGAGAACATGAGAGGCAGACTGTTTCTTGCCAGGGCTCAAATGTATGTCCTATATGATTCTATGTAATGACATTAGCATCTTGGAAGCGCTTGGATCTTATTTTTGGATTTTTTTTCATTATATCTATATGTTATTATAGCACTGTATTCATCAAAGTAATTGCTGGAATGTGGAAAAAAAGTATCATTACTACAATAAAATCCAACAGGGCAAGAATTGAAGGGGGTCTAATGATCATACAGATTCTACACAAGCTGACAGTCTAACTAGAATATCTAAATCATTTTATGGAGAGATAAAACTGAAAGTCACTGCACCCCAAATATTGGTGATTATCCCTCATTGCTAAAGTTATAAAGTCTAACCTATAAATATTCAAAAAACTGACCTCAAGAGTCAAAGATTCGGCCAAGACATAACACTGCATGACACATACTGCCCAGCTGTGTGACCGCGTCACATCTCATGTAAACTAGGCAGAGCAATCAAGTAAGAGTCCATGTCTCATACAGATTTTCACCATGGTGCACTCTTATTTGATCAAATCCAAAGTATTTGACAAGCCAGCTAATGGATAGGCATCTGTGTCAATCAGAAACTGTAGATTTTCTTCTGATTGAGCTCACTGGAGTGGACTGTGGTGGTGATTATCAGCACGGCAGGCTTCGTCATCCATTGTAATTACAGAACTGTGTTCCAATTCTGGCACACTGAGATCAGTGATGGTGCAATCATACCTTATATACTGTGTGATCTGAGGAGTGAACAATTTAATTCAATATGATGGCCAGTTTTTAAGGGACATTCCCACTGCAATTTAAATTATTATTGCAATATGTAAGTGTAGATATACCGTAAACAAAATAAGATGGCAACATACGTAGCAATGTCCTTTCATGTGGGCATGATATGCAGCTGGTCTCCATTATTGTGTAACAGTGTAACATTTGTTGTTGGAGGAAAAAAGCCAATTTGTGGTGTTCCTGTGAAAACGGAAGTGTATTTTGAAAACACAATGCATGTAACAAGCTGACATTGACACGGCACCCAGGGTACCGTGCATGTCGTATGTCAGCATGGAAAGCCCATGACCAAATGTTGATATGTGACTGGGTCGGTTTTGGGTCGGGATTGGTTAAGGTTAATGTAAGATTGTCAGGGTAACACAAGTGAGGTGCTCAAACATCATTCAGAATTTAGTCTGCACAGCACAGAGTTTGAAAGAAAAATGGAAAAAGTTACAGATATTAAAAAAACACACAGCAACATTTTCTCTGCTTTCTACTGTTTACTAACCTGTTTTTCAGCCTGTCTGTAATACTGAACATAACACAACACGATAAAAAACCAGAAAGGTTTACTTGTCTACTGCAAAGCTGTGCATACATGTATACTGAGAAATATGCCTCTGGCCTACTGGCAATGGAAAAGGAGTCTATCGCCTACTTTAAATGGGTTTTTCTATGTTTAAAAATCCTGCATACACAAGTTAATTTTGGTACAGGGTACATTTCATGCCAAAATGCTTGGGAAATGTTTATGAGAAATTACTTAAATTATATATTTGTCCATCTGCATAAACAAACACATACTGTGTTTCTGTAAAAAAAAAAACACTGAATATGAAAATACTTGTTTGGTTGCAAGAAAACTTCACAGAGCATCTTTAATTTGAAAGGTCACAAGACAGATGACTCACAAGATATGATGAACTTATGACCCTACCCATATTAAGTCAGTTGGCCAGTGTACAGCTCAGGACATTGTTTAAAACTCTATTTGTATCAGTTGTGCTGGACTTGCTGCCCACTGGTTGACCGGCCCACCAGGGAAAACCCCTGCTGTTCCAGATGGCCGATCCCTGCTCCTGTTACTGTATATTCAGTAACAACAGACTATGTGGTAAATCCTTGAGATATGGGAGCGATACAGAGGTTTTGGTTTTTTTTGACACTCTGTTTAGCATGTTGCTCAATGCAAGTATTCATTCTGCCAAAATTCAGCCAAAACTGGCCATTTACTGTTCTCTGAATCTAGCTCTTCATATATTGTGCTAATTGGGGGTGTAATATCATTCTTTCCATAGCCTTTAAATCTTGTCGTGTGCCTCAATCACCTGCCACCTCCAGCCATCACCCATCCCTGCTCCGCCTCCTTCTCACTGACACCGCTGAGGAGCCAAAGCATATACAGCCTCTTTTTCTCCATCATAATTAAACAAGTTTGCGCCTTTATTCCATGTCCATTAGCAGAGCCCATAGCACTGCTTGGGAAGTGGTCATTATTGCAGACAGAAATAGGAACATAAATTTGCTGTTAATGAAAATGTCAATTAGTGGTTGACTGTGTTAGAAGGGGGCTGATAGTGCCACCACTGTGAATTAAGCATTCACATGCTCGCCATGGTGCCTCACATACACATATGTACATTCATTTGCACACTGCGAAGACACACATACAGTACACACATCCAGATATTGCACCATAATACTTCTAGTGTACTTTAATTGAACACAACCTAAAACAAAAACTCTTTTTTTATTTTTCTCAGCTCATATTATTATCATTGATACCAAGTGCCAACTTATTTCCCAGAAAAATAAATAAGTTCATCACAGATGGAAATTAAAAAATAAGACCGAAAAAGTAATGTTTACAAAAAAAAAAAAGTCGTTCCCCTCGTTAGTCTGTAGTTTCATCCTTAAGCTGTTTCGTCTCTGGAACCCCTAGGTTTGACGAGTTGTTTTGATTTTTTTATTCACATATTTGGATCATTAATCAAATGGCGGCATGGAGGGAGGGCAAGCAGAGGGGGATGGATGCGATCCATATAGCATATCTTCTTCAGGGCTTGTGTGTGTGTGTGTGTGTGTGTGTGTGCGTGCGCGCATGTTGCAAGATCAATCTAAAAGTCCTCTGCAACAGCCACTTCAGACCCTGGGCGCAGTCACAAAAAAATGATTACCATTACACTCCCACCCTCCCCACACCTACCACTCTCAACAGACGATGAGGGGAAATAAATGTTGCCACACACTCACACACACACACACACACACACACTCACAAATATACCAACGGCTGCAGCACTAGAAATGACAGAAATAAAAAAGACGGATTCTCACCTAAACGTCAATATGAGGGGGATGTATTAAAAGTGCATTTGAAATTCTTAGCAGCGTTCCACTTCATTTCTGAATGTCTGGGTCTTGCACCCTTAAAAGCAGAGGGAAATAAATCAAGTTTGTTGCTCGCGCCGAGACCCCTATAAAAATAAATAGATGAACGCTGGTCACCTCAGAACCATTTTTAAAATGTCCCCCTAGCTGCACTGTATCCATAATTATGATTTTGATTGTCTGTGACCACATCCTCCAAGATCAAATGTGAAGCGGAATAACAGCAACGCAGATGAAGAGATTTATTTGTCATCTGCTGCGGCTAAGGTTGTGCATGACAAACAGATAGCTAATACCTTGGGGTATAAAGGCTTCAGCAACAGTACTCTCTGACAAACATTAGACTTTGTATACAGAATGATGTTCTGGATGTTTGGACAAGGTTTGTAGGATTAAAACCTCATCAAAATTTAGATATTGTGAGCTGCCATCGAGCTGCTCACAATATTTATCGTGCAAGTGAATATGTGAAACAGACGTAGATATGGCCATACGACCAATTCAAAGCAATTTCTTGAACTTCTGATTCTGGCATTTTTGCTGTTATTTAGTTACATTGTCTAATATTGTAGGAAATAGAACAGACTGTAGAGAGAGGAATGCCAAAAGTCTACAGAAGCCTACAATAGTTGTGTTGTTTATTCTTGGTAGTCCCTCAGGTATTCATAAAATTTGGTAGGGGAACCCCTTCTCATCCCCAGGATCAAATAGTAGTGGTTGGTCAGTAGCCTGTAGCTTCTGTTACCAATGCACAAGTCACCCTTTTTAGCATCTGAATGAGGTGCACTGGGCTTTCAGCTAACTCCAATGTAAACCCATTTACAACATAGTCCATGCATTGTGAGAGGGAGGGGTGGTGGATGGGTCAAACAAACACAGGACTTTATCCCATGGGCCAGTTGCGCCTACAGGGCTTATGCCTGGTCTTTTGCTAAGTTGTTTGCTACTTGTCATTCTCGGTCCAACCTAGGCCTCATAGTTACACCAGCTGCACCACATAGACTAAAGCCTTCTTCTTCTTGCTGAGACCAGGCGTAAATCTTATGTCTGGTCAGGAACAGGCGTAAAGTCAAAATCTCTGCCATTTCCATAGCCTTTATCAGCAGCCTGATACACAACACAGGATCCACAATCTTTTAACAACACACAATAGCTTTCCTGCCAAAGTCTCCTTGTTATTGAGCTAACTTGCAAATATGAACACACATCTTATCCTTCGCCTCGGCTTGTTGAACAAGTGACCAAACAAATGTTCAATGGTGAAAAGTGTATGTTATTTTCAGTTTTCAAGCTAGATAGCTAATTAGCTGGTAGGCTGCAGAACATTAAGCAGGAGCATTTAAAATTACCTGCAAATGTCACCTTGGTCTGTTCAGATGCTGATGCACCACTGCTAACAACACCTAGTCCATCCATGAGTTGTAAGCTAAGTTTGTTTACTTGTTTTTCTCCTTTCACGTTACCTGTGGAGCGCCACCGCCAGCTGCTTCCAAACACAGACATGCCTCTTCTGTACAGCTCTATTAATCCTCATACATCAATGACAGAGAAACTTCCTTGTTGCTTTCTCTGATCTCTACTCTAATAACATTGCGGCAAATGATAATGTTCTGTCAGCCGTTGCAGTGACTTAAACCAATGGTGAGAAACGGTGGCAGCGTCTTCTGTTACTGATTATGTTGTGTCATGATGAAACTAGTTACACCCCTACCATTTAATGACACAGCTAAAAGACAGTTAGGTGTAGAATCAGTGTTTCCAAATATTAAGGTAAGAGTGAGACTATAAAATGTTGCAATCATTATGTAATTAGTTCCCGAGAGTAGTCCAGTTATCAAGAAGCAGTGACATTGGGACACTGGGTGCTTTTTTTGCCTCATGATGAACAAACTATTATGGCTTATTTGGAAATAAGCTAGCAAATGGTCATGCATTTCATTTGCTGAATGTATGATAGTCCTGGATCAGACCAGTCATACACTTGGCTATGGGGACCCGTTACCTGAATTGATTTTAATATGACATTTTGATCAGATTTCGCGATGTGTGCATGATCATCATTTACATCTTTTTTGAAGGTTCTAGTTCTACCATCATGACTTCTTTCAATTTTTCACCCTTCTAAGAAAGACATAAAACACAATCCTTTGCACGCTTTGGACATGTTTTGGCACTGGAATTTGACTGCAGTACACAATCAGCTGCAACACCAGCA
Organism: Epinephelus awoara; assembly: GCA_035609425.1. NCBI lineage: Eukaryota > Metazoa > Chordata > Actinopteri > Perciformes > Serranidae > Epinephelus > Epinephelus awoara. Next base: position 41,103,234 of record CM069294.1, on the reverse strand, counting down.
TGAAATATATTTCATGCATTTTGTTTTTCAGTTTCAATCCAAAAAAAAATCAATGTTTGCCATCATAAGCTCTTACCAACCCCCAAAATAAATGCCCCCACACACACTAACACACACACACACACACACACACACACACACACACACACACACACACACACACACACACACACACACACACACCTACACACACACACACACACACACACACACACACACCTACACACACACACACACACACACAGGCAAACAGTGACACTTCAGCGAATCTTCACTCAGTTTCTGAATCAGAACGCCCATCTTTACTTTGATAGCTGTCATTTCAACACAGAGTTTTCCTCTGCTGCTAGGGGAAATAAAATAGTTGGTGGTAATGGAGGATAATTACACATCTCTCTCTCTCTCTATCCTCTCTCTCTCTCTGTTTTTCCCTACGTCTCTCACTTGTTTTTCCTCTGGTGCTGCATCGCACAGGATGGATGCCAGTGAAGTCGCAAACTGCAGCATTCAGGCCCATTACATCTGCAATGAGTGGAGATGCAAGCAACATCTGGTGTCTAAGCTGTGATAGAGAGCTGTGCCTCTTTAATAGATATCTGGAGGCAACACAGAGTGGGATATCACGTCTCAACATTAACTCTTCAAAGCCCACTTAGAGGTACAGGGTGGGGAGTCTGAGAGGTATGGGAAGAAGAGAAAGGGGAGGAAGGAGGGATAACGGAACAAAGCAGCGGGTAAAGACATTTGAAAGAAAAAGAGAAGTGAGGGGATGATGGGGGAAGGAGCTGTTTGGCATAAGCAAAAGACTAAAAGAAACAAAATAGGGTTTAATCCAAACAAACTAGATTCCTGGGAAAATACATCCAAACTATTTCCCTTCTCCTGAGAAATATAATGACAAGAACACTGTGAAAACTTGTTACATTCTAGGCGTGAACCAAATAAGCTGATACATATAAAATATATGTGTCACCACAGAATTACTTAATCAAGGGTTAAAGTTATTCCACCAGCATGTTGGTGACACCTATTGTGAATGGCAGGGTGACAAGTGCTTAATAATGGATCTTTAATCATTGAAATCATGTACCATGCACAATCATGTTCACTACCCAGCCATGCTGCGATGTTTTAGCCCAAAAAATGGCAAAGAGAAGAGCAAGGAAAAGGTGCACAGGTGTGTTGCACATACAATAAAGTAGCAAAGACATGAGTGGATGTGATGATGAATGATCATGAATGCATAGAGACGAGAGGAAAAAGGAAACACACTGGAGAAAAAGTACACACACACACACACACACACGCACACACAAAGTTCTTGCTAAGTTTTGACATTAACACACAGACACATTTGGCTGTCATAATAAGTCTTTTAGTGTGGTAGATGAGACATTTTGACTTGTTATAGTAGGAAAAACACAGTTGTTCCTAATAACATTACATGTAATGTTGGCTCTGTTCTACCATGACAGTGTGGCAGTGAGCCAGCATGCACAATACCAGGACCCTGAAACTGAAGCTGCTGAATGGAATTCAGCAATTGTTCATTTTATTATTTACACATGTGCTTTTCCCACTGTTACATGTCAAAATGTCTTATGTGGAAAAGGCCCATTGTTTTGATTTGCTATTTTGTCTGTGAAACAATATGGGAGCATTGCCACACACTCATACCCCTACTTTTTTTCCCATTTCATTTTATGGGTTGGACACTTAATTTATGTTAATTATTATATATTGCCTTTCCCCTCTTCTTCTTCCTGTCTATGTTGTGACAAATGTTTTAAAAAGTACTATATATGTAAAGAGCAGGCAGGCCAAAGACAACAGAGGCCAGCCAGCTGAAATCACCACCAACGTCGTAGGAGGATACTGCATTGGTGTCATGGAGTTCCCTCCTACAAGCTACTGGTGGGTCGTATCTTGTCTCCCCAGGCTTGGGAGGAATTACACACTCCCAAGACACAGACAAGGGAATCTGCATCCCAGCTATGCAACTTGCAGGTCAGGTCCAGAAAGGTAGGCCATGTTTTCAATTTCCTCACCTGGCAAAGGACAATACATTGAGGTGAAATTATTGATTCTATTTGTTTCTTTAATCTATATAAAGCTAATATTCCCTGATGGGTTTGTACTATGGTTAAATGTTTCAACAGGCTATCTGTCTTTGCGATCAAGGTGAAGCCTCATTTGGGTAGCTATGTTCAATCTACTGTCACAACTCTTGCAAGCAAAAATGATAAGAAGCTCAATCCTGAGATTGTTCTGTCTCTAACAAATAATTAACATATTAACGTCTGATCAACCATAACAATTTGAGCTGATGAACAACTTCCAGTTAGGCCACACCCATTTTTAGTTTAAGACCCATCCACTTGCAGTTTAAACTCAGCCTATGCAAGCACAGATACAGATAAATTGCTTTGATGAACTAATACAGCTAATGGTGTACTCGCTCATACCTAGTTCACAATAAAAGCATACTTATAAAAGAAGGTCTGCAAGACTTTTAATTTGAACATTCTGGAGAAAGAAGAAGTTTTGAGATTGCATTTGGGAACAGGAGACACAAGAAATCAAGGCCTGTCTCTAATATATGTTGCAAATAAAGACATATTCTGTGCCACTGTGGTAAATAAAGGCTACAACAGAGGAAATTGCAGTAGCTTCTGATTCCTTCTTTACAGTTTCTCACCACCCTTCACCTTTTACAGCTCAACTTTGCAATGCAGGTTGAAAACATAGGTCTATTTTTACACTCAAATCTGGTTTAGAATTCACAATAATCTACAAGAGAACAGTCAATACAGTCACACAATGTAATAATGTGTTATTTAATCTGGACGACTCTCACTCACTCACACACGTGCGCACTCTTTGGCAAAACAAGAGATCACCTTCAAGTGCAGCGACGCGTCAAGCTGAGCCTTCAGCTGTTGTTACGGCGACGCACAGCTGATCAGCAGCCAGCCTGACAACTTCATTCACCCAGCACCTGCTAGCTGTCAATCACACACAGGAGAGGGATCTACGTATACGTGTATATATGTGTGTGTGTGTGTGTGTGTGTGTGTGTGTGTGTGTGTGTGTGTGTGTGTGTGTGTGTGTGTGTGCGTGTGTGTGTGTGTGTGCGTGTGTGTGTGTGTGTGTGTGTTTCCTGAGGCTATTGATGAAGCTGTCAGGGAGAGGATGAGACATGTCCATCACCCTTCTTTATCTCTCTTTCTGTCTGTTACTTTATCCATTCCCTTCCCCCCGCTCTCTGCCCTTGATCACTCTACATACAGCATTCCCTATTTACCCTTATTAGACCTCCCACACAATAATCTCCCTGCACACCATCACCACACACTGTCTTTAGTTATTAACTATGGGACTCTTACATTAGGTATTTAAAAACTCAAAGAAGTGTATATGTATATATACACAAACCTTGACCATATCTACAACATTCCTTTTGACCAAAAAAACCTTCATTAACAAAGAGATGATTTAGTCATTTTCATGTCATCTTGGTTGCAAGTACAAATACTGTTGTGTAGCTCTGACAAAAGCAGTCGGAACAAGGAGGGAGCAACTGGTTGATCAGTTTAAGCCAGAAAACAGTGAGTCTGAACATCTGAAGGATTCGCTTTTCACATATAATGGTGATTGTATACGTGACAAAACAGTAGAAAGTGTTTTGCTATGGTGTTGTTCCGTGAGGAACCTCCAAGACAGCTTAAGTGCTTCTTCACATATATTCGGCAGGTGTGTGGAACTCTACTGGAGGGATGGAGGGAACACCATTCTGTCCGTCAATTATTTAATTAATTTATGAGAATGGTATCCTATTATTTTGTAATGTAAACATCCTCACTCATTTTACAATTGACATAACTAAGCAAAGGACACTGGTGTTCATGATGAAAGCTTAGATTTAGAAATGACAACAACTTAATAAAACATGTAGTTTGAGGTGTGTCCTACAGATTCTGGAGCTCATGATGCTCCTAGGCAACAACCACATTAATACATTTTCATTTTAAATATGTGCTTTTAATTGTAAAGAATGGTTTAATCTCCATTCATAATAACATGGCTGGAAATGCCTATCACATGACCTTTCACGTACACTGGACATGCGCATGTCTTGTAAACAGGAAGCAGATTGTCTGCTCTGTGGTTGGTTGCATAATTACAGAAAATACTATGGAAATTGCTAAAAGTAAGTTTTCTTTTCTTGGACAGATGGCGAGGTGGAACTTTTATTGAAAGTTACCAACATATTTTCATAGAACAGCTCGTATGATATCCTTAACTGTAATTAATGTAATATTACAGGGGTTAGGTTTAGGAAAAGAAATATGGTTGGGTGTCTTTCGGTTTAGGCAAGAAAAGTTACTGTGGTTAGGTCTAGGATGCGAACACACAACTCCAGGAGAAAGTCCCGGTCAAAAGTCTGTTTTTTTGTGACCCATCCACCACCCCAACCTCTCTTCTAGTGTAATGAGTTTGCAGTATTCTTTTGCGACAAGGTTCAGACCATTAAAAATGCCATCATTTCCACAACACCAATAACAACCCTGCAGCCACCTAGACACTTAGAGCTGACTCATTTTGCACCTGTAACTGACAAAACTGTCCAAGAGATCATCACCAGTCTGAGTTCATCTACATGCTGCCTCGATGTGTTACCCACTAGATTTCTAAAGTCTGTGCTGAGCAGTTTGTTACCACCACTCGCTCACATAGTTAACATGTCACTACAGTCTGGAACATTCCCAAAGGCCTTAAAAACTGCAGTCATTAAGGCTCTCCTAAAGAAGAGCAGTCTTGATGCCACAGTACTGAACAACTACCGGCCCATTTCAAATCTGCCGTTTTTAGGCAAAGTCCTTGAGAAAGTTGTTTACCAACAGCTGACTTTCTCCTAATGAAGAACTCCTTTGATGTCTTCCAGTCAGGTTTTAGACCCCATCACAGCACTGAGACCGCTCTTATTAATGTGACAAATGATATCCGCCTGAACACTGACGTAGGCAAAGTCTCAGTTTTAGTCCTGTTAGATCTGAGTGCTGCTTTTGACACTGTCGATCATGGGATCCTGTTACAGAGATTAGAGGACTGGGTGGGCATCTCTGGCACTGCCCTAAATTGGTTGAAGTCCTATCTAGAAGACAGGAGGTACTTTGTTGAAATTGGTAACTGTGCCTCAGACCATATGGCCTTGACCTGTGGGGTGCCCCAAGGGTCAATCCTGGGACCCCTTCTGTTCAATCTCTACATGCTGCCTCTAGGCCAGTTAATACAAAGTAATAATGTGTCCTACCACAATTATGCAGACGACACTCAGATCTATGTCTCACTGACAGCAGGTGAATATGGACCAGTGGATTCACTCTGTCACTGCATCCAACAGGTCAGCGTGTGGATGCAAAACAAACTTTCTCCAGCTAAATTCAGACAAGACTGAAGTCATCGTATTTGGTCCACAGAAACAAAGAGAAAGTGTCAGCAGTCACCTCCAGTCCCTCTCTTTCTAAAACCTACAAATCAGGTTAGAAATCTCGGGGTAATAATGGACTCAGACTTGAACTTTAACAGCCACATCAAATCAATAACATCAGCAGCCTTTTACCATCTAAAAAACATCGCCAAAATCAAAGGTATAGTGTCTAAACCTGACTTGGAGAGACTTATCCATGCATTTGTCTCTAGTAGGTTAGACTACTGTAACGCCCTGCTCACTGGCCTCTCCAAACGGGCCGTAAGACAGCTGCAGTACATCCAGAATGCTGCTGCTCAGGTCCTGACCAGAACCAGGAAGTACGAGCACATTAGTCCTGTGCTCAGGTCTCTACACTGGCTTCCTGTGGCTCAGAGAATAGACTTTAAAGCAGCTCTGCTTGTGTACAAGTCTCTCCACGGCCTAGCACCAAAGTACATCTCTGACATGTTAGTGCCATATGAACCATCTCGGACTCTGAGGACCTCAGGGACCGGCCTCCTGCTGGTGCCCAGAGTCAGGACTAAACATGGGGAATCAGGGTTCCAGTTTTATGCAGCTAAAATCTGGAACAGTCTTTCTGAAGATGTGAGACAGGCCTCTACTCTGACAATGTTCAAATCTAGGCTCAAAACAGCTCTATTTCACTGTGCATATGACTGAAAGGATCTTATCTGCACTCTTCTCTTTTAAAGTTCATTTTATAATGATTATTTATGTTTTTATTTTGTATTGTGATTTTCATGTTCTGTAAAGCACTTTGAATTACTTTGTGTACGAATTGTGCTCTACAAATAAACTTGCCTTGCCTTGCCTTCTTGCTCGGGAGAAGGGTGCTTGGGACCGCTTCCTTGTGCCATAAATGCATTGGTCACGAGATCCACGCAGCCTTTCAACATACATGGGACATGTACGAATTTGGGTAAATTGCTTTTTGTAGGACACCATAAAAATTGTGAGAACAGCCTGAAATAACACATTAGTATATGTCAGTCAAGGCTGCAGAAAACAGAGAGCAAATACAAAGCAAACACTGCAACACATAAGAGTGGTACTGGCTGGGAGGATCGCTGGAGGAAAGCATGACTAAGGAAAAGGAGGATAAAAACTTTTGCTGTGTAAATATAGTGGAGTAATGGCATCCTGAGCAGAGAATGAAGTCATGCTACCTTTGTGTGCTTTGTAATGCAAGCTTTTCTGTGGTTTGTTGTGGTGAGCTGGTCCAGATGCACATACGCATATGTGTGTACATATGGCACACTGTGCTCATATGACGGTTAACAGCGATATCAGGACAGCGTCATTGTGAAAGCGTAGAACCCACCCTCTTGTTTTCCCCACTGGATAACACCATTAGCTTTGTCAGAATTATTGCTATCATTTAGCACTGTTTACAGAGGCCCTGTTTATATGACAACGATTTCAACTGAAAACGGTAAACTTTAGTTGTGTTTTGGCCGATCGTTTACACAACAGTGGCGTTTTGGGTGCCTGAAAACACAGCGTTTTGAAAACAGGATCCAGAGTGCAACTTTTTGGAAACGGCAGTGTCTCCATTGTCATGTAAACTTGCAATATGCAGTTCCTCTGAAAACGGAGACTTTTTGCACATGCCCATTACGGTTCCAGTCACTAGGCATGCCGACCGTCACAACAACAATGCCGAGCTCTGTTTGTGCTGCTCACCCTGTTCATTTGAAGTGAAGTGTAGATCTGTTCCTGTAGCAACTCCACCTCGTCGTCCATCCAGACAAAGTTATCTGCGCATGCTTTCCCCAGTGTGTCTTATTTGTTTTGGTTTGTAATCACCGTGTTGTAGAGGAAGGCACTTCAGCACAGGCGCATGGCATCGTGCCGTGGTGTTGCTTTGCAAATTTACACTGCCACCCATTGGCCTGGCGTGCATACTACAGCGTTTCCAGTAGATTTTGCTGCTCCGTGTGAACGGGGATCGTTTCAATAACGTCGTCATATAAACGCAGAAGTTTTTTTAAACGCAAAGGACAGACTTTTCCGTTTTTAGAGAGGACCAGAGTTAACTGCTTGCTGCTGGCTCAGCCACCTGCATGTTGAGATTCATGTCCAGACAACTCATACAGTCATTTTGCATAGACACATTTACCATCAGTTACCCACTTTGTCTATACGTGCACTTTATATTTTAACATGACTGTGTTAGTTAGCTGAGACTATAATGTGTATATGACAGAATGAAGTTGCGTTATTGGATATCAGATACTGTTGGCTCTCAAAAGAACCCTTGCTCTTTCACTCTGGGGGAAATCTGACATTTACCTCTTTTCTTAATATCTGTATCATGGTTTTGATGGATTATCTTCTCATGGCATGTTGTCAACAGGATTTTCACAGCCTTCAAATCCATAAGCTGTATCATTTTATTATTACTATTTACTAACATGCATCGTACATGCCCTCAGTTAAATCAAGAATACTGGCAACTGTGTGTAACTGTCATGGCAGTCAAGTAAAAATGGCTGAGTTTAAAGACAAGCAACTATTTGCTTTAATTTCTAGATGAAAAGTTTTTATTCTGAGGAAGCTGGTGTTCCATGGAAACCACAGTGTTCTCATATGCATGTACAACACAGTATCTCCAGGGTAGCAAAACATTTTCACCCATGGACAAAGATCACTTCCTCCCACAATGCAGGTGTTCATCACAGAGCACCTACTGCTAAGGTCTGTGCTTGTCCAAATACCAAGGGGATTAATTAAAAGTCAATTAGATAGCGAAGGATAATTTAGCAAGATTAGGGTTTCTCTGTGAATGCAGACACAGCCCCACCTCTTAATATCTCATGCCCTTTCATCCGTGGGGTGGTAAATGGACCTCTGCCTATGTATTTGTACTCAGTTTAAATGTTGTCGCTTATGCAAATTTAATGAGCATTTTAGTTGTATCTTTTTAATGTGCACACCACACCCTAATGCATAATTAAAGATGGTACAAATAATGGAACATGTATATTTCTGTGGGTTTAAATCCAATAGAGGAAAATTAAAGGATAAAAAATAAAACAGACAAATGGATACATAGAACAGAATGGTGCTCACTGTGCATGGTATTAAAAAAAACAAACATATGATGCGACTTAAATTCATGTAGATCAAACCTAGTCTGGATTTGCTTTAGTAAAATTCTGCTGTCAGGTATGATTGATTAGAAATCCTTGACATCCACAGGTGGAGACCAAATGTGTGAGAGCAAAAATCAAAACTGATTTGTAAACTGCAGTAGTATTCACCGATGACAATTCTAGCTTAACACTACACACTAGGGATGGGCCAGATGCATGAGCTTTATGCTAAAATATAATGTGCTTTTTCCTCACATCATGATTGTCAGTTTACCGTAGAATAATACCTATTATCCAAGACATTACATGTGTGTTGAGATGGATTGAAGCAATGCCTCTCCCCTTCCTTCTTAAGGATCAGTCATGCTATAACTAGTATTCTCCCAAACTGTAGGGGGCAGTGTATCAGGAACTCATGTCTACAAGGTTCTCCTTCCATCTGCGTCTGTGTAGTTAAATTATGTCTATTGTGGACACCCGCAAAGGGTCATGTCTGATGGTGTGACATCACTTTGGTCATGCTCACACTTGCGACCCTCAAGGATGCATCGAACACAAATCAAGCATAGACTGCCGGAGAATCTGCTTTCATACTACATGGGTCTTACCAAAGAAAATATTTTAGACCAAACAAAACAAATCCTATCTTACAAATCCTGAGTGCTAAACTAGTCAGTCAAAAAGGTTTACACTTCATCAGCCTATCCAATATGTTTAAATGTCAGTTTTCTTGTGAACACATTTGTGTTTACATTCAGTGTTTCTTACCAGTATGCTTGAGGTCTAACAAACATGAAACATTTGCAGAGCTGCTTTTTTTTTTAAAAAAAGATTAAACCTGCCTTATTTATTGCATCCTGCAAACTAGCAAACCTTCCCCTGACTGCCTCTTGCTCTGCATTGCTACGTTTCTTCATGCATTATCACCACCAACTGTCAATCAGTGTACAGCACATGAACCATGGCAGGGCTGTGCATTGCATCATCCGCGTGCTTGCAGGCATGTGCATCATTGTGTGTGTGTGTGTGTGTGCCTGATACAAATAAAGCAGGGGCCTACAAACATTGCTCCATAGGACAACTTTAAATAATGAGTAAATAAACAATAAATGTTATGACACTAACTAATTGTGACAAAGTTTGTGATATTATAACCCTAGTTCTATTAGCACAGATGGAGTCCTCTATAGGTGGTACCCCTCCAATCACTAGCACACATTCACCCACTAAGATTTGCATAAACATAACCAGCCAATCAGGACATGCCTACAATGTGCTGATTTAATATATTAAGTGTTTTGTAATGACTCTATGTGCTTGTTTTACTGACTGTTTGCTTTTACAATGTTGTCTTTTGCGTTGATGAGCCGAAGACCAATTTCCACCCATGGTGGACAATAAAGATATAATCTATTCTAGGGGTGACCCACTGATTGTCACACACCTGAGTGTGTGAAATTTGTTCTCCACATTTGACCCATCCCTGAGTGGTGAGCAGCAGCGGTGCTGCGCTCGGGAATCATGTGGTGATGATTTACGGTGGCGGAGCGCATTGACAAACACTTTGGAGGAGGTATGTGCTCTCAAATCAAACTTTTTTGAAGGATTATTCGTTTACCTGAAGTATCTTGAAACGAATTTCACCGCTGATTGTTTTCTTGATAGACTCTGATTTTTTATTTGGATTTTTTTTTTTTCGACGGGGCCAAACAATTGAAAGCGGTGACGCACGGTCCGTGTGGATGACCTTGTATGAACCTGAGTTGATTAATGAAGTAACTTGTAGTCAGAATGAAGGAAAACTGTTTCTAAACCTTTTGATGATGTTTTTGGATGTTTATTTGTGAATGAAATGGCAAGTTCTGACTAGTCAGAAATGACCTGTTAAAGACATGGATGAGGCTGCAGCGCATCTACGCTCATCTAGAGCATCATACCTTGATGAAGTGAAAGGAATAACGATAAAGATAAAATGATAGGGGTGCCAGTGGCTTAGTGGTAGAGCAGGCGTCCCATGTACAAGGCTGTTGCCGCCGTGGCCTGGGTTTGACTCCAGCCTGTGGCCCTTTGCTGCATGTCACTCTCTCTCTCTCTCCCCCTTTCACGCTTGTCTGTCCTGTACTTAAAGGCTAAAAAGCCCCAAAAAATATCAAAAATGATAATCCTTTTACTTTTATTATTATTATCTTATTATGCCAACTGAATAATTAAATTTGTTTATTTGGGTGTTGTAGCTCTTTTCTCTTGAGCGAAACTGATGCAACTGAGCTCATTAATCATTGAGGGGGAAAACAACATGATTCGACGATTAGTCGGCTAAAGGAACAATTTGTCAGATCAGATTTGACTATGAACGTTCTTAGTCGGGGACACCCCTAATCTATTCTATTCTATTCTTGCCCGTTCTAGTCTATTCTATTCTGTTTTATTCTACACAAATACTTGCGGACCCCACAGTGCATAAAGCAGGACATGAGGCTGTGTGCCATCCTACACCCTCCTCAGTGAGTGGGTATGAACGACAGGCCCCTAGGTAGAGGGCTCCCCCTGTGCTAAAAGAACTAGGGTTACAACATTGTAACCTTCGTTCTGTCTCACGCAGGCCTTGCCCTCTACTGGACTCTATGGGTACAGTGGGTGAAGCCTGACGAATGAACACACTGACGTGACATGACATCGACCCAGCTCCACTGAACCTGACCAGTCACCGTATCATGCCCATTGGGGAGTCAGGTGCAACACAGCTGACATACACCCACATTCAGTGGGCAAATCGCTGCCGCTGAAAAGCAGGAGGATGGTGGACAGCCTCATGTACTGACTAATACACTGTCGGGTCCACAAGTATTCAGCTAGGCACGTCCTGATTGACCGCTTAAGTTAGTGCAGATCAGTTGGCAAAAGCATGCTCGTGATTGAAGGAATATTACCACAACAGTCCAGTAGAGGGCGGAGCCTGTGTGAGACACACTCTCACTAAGCATCAGTTAACCGACATCACATGCACACAGACAAAATATTTATAAGACTTCAACAAAACTTGCTCACTGTTTGTCTTCGTGGGGGGAAGAAAAACTAAAATTAACACAATCATTACAAGTTTCACTGGCTAAATACTCAAATGTAGATTCCCCTGGCGAATTGAACATGTTTGCAAACTACTGCCAGTTTACACAACCAGCCATCCAGCAGGTATGTAGCCACATTCTACTGGAGTTGTGTTTCAGGCTACCTGATGAATGTAAGTCCAATAACCACTCTAACTCCTGAGGGAAATATCTAGCTCTTTAGCAGCTAAAGGCACTATTTTCACTAGCTTGTCGCTAATTCTGTCTGTCTATCCTTTGGTGCTGGACAGCGAGCAGTGGGTTTGTCAGAGCCTTTTTTTCCCAACTGAAAACAGCTGCCTGCTGTGTCTGGAATTGACACTGATGAGAGCAGTGAGAGTGAACCAAAAACAGAAAAGTTGCAGGCTTTGAAACAAAAAAAGAAAAAAATTGAGCTGAAAGATGTAAAAAACTCAGTAGATCAAAGGGGAACTGTAGAGTTGTGCTATCAATCACTATTTACTCTGTCTGTGATTTATCTATAGTACAGCAAGAAAAATATTGCAAGACAGACCAGGGGCGAAGGAGAGACTGCATCTGAAGTACATGTATGTCCTGTGCATGTGTGTCTGTGTGTGTCACATTTTAGAGCAGTGCTGTAGCTAATCTGATCCTGATAGTGCTGTGTTCATGTCAGCTGAGACAGACAGCTTATTGTCATCGTCCTCTGCCCCTGACATATGCCCTCCTCTCTCTCTCCCCCTCTGTCTGATTGTCTCATCACTCCTCGGTGCTGTGACTCCTACCTGACGTCCAGACAGGCCTCAGCCTCCCGCAAGCTGGATAATCAACATCCTGTCAGTATACTGTCAATATCCCCCACACACAAAGTGGACATGGACCTACACGTGCACAAACGTACGTATGTCCCCTCACACGCACAGTCACACACATCCACACCCCTGCTCTTTAACTAGAGGCAACTGTTTACAGCATGTGGTGCTTGCTGTTAAGTTGAATCTGTCCATTCCCACCGTTTGTATCCTGAAAGACTTTAAGGACAGACCTCAGCTCTGACAGTGATTTACAATGTATTCAGTTGAACAGCTGTTGTCAACCAAAAATGTTCAAATTTAAATTGTTCATATAATGTTTGTACGAGTAAATTTTAGTATCTAAAATTGATGTCTCTAAACTCTGGTATGTAGACAGGGGCTCAATGTTTCCAAGGAATCCACTGCAGATCTGTTGATGTACATTATACCTTCAAGACTTTGACTGGGGGTGTCTAAACCCAAAAACCTAATGTTTATGGACCGTGAATTATGTTTATTATATTTGGCACACTGATTATCTAAGAATGCAGGATAACCAATGCAATGCTACTGTAGGTATGACTATCATTATATGTGTAGATTGCTTGCATGCTCTTTTCATACAAATGAGTCTTGCTGCAGGAGATTCCGCACATGGTGGCAAAAATGCTACTTTTTTATAGTGGGTGCGGAGTTATAACTGATGGCCATTCCATGATGTAATGGCATCCCTGGTGTGCAGTAAACTAAGGGAGTCTGGAGGAGGGGCTGTAAAATGGCATTGTATTATACATCAGGAAGTACCCTATGCCAGAGCCACCCAGCTGGGTGATGTGATGAGTACCTTGGTGAAAACTATTATTCTCATCCAATCAAGAGTACTTCATCACTGGCAGTTTCAGGGTTTCCTGATGGAAATTGATGCACAATATGTGGACGTGATCTGCCACTCAGATGTTCACTGAGATCCAAAATGGACCATTTTCAAAAGTCTCCAGCCTTGTTAAACTGAGCAAGTGAGTGGTTGGCAGCCCCTTGCTTTTTAATTTGATCTCAATGACCATCTGAACACATTGAACAAAAGGTTGCAAGGAAAAGATGGGCTTGTGTGTGTATGAAATATTTGCTGTTTTGTCTTTTTGCTACACACTTCCTAACTCTGTGGGAAATTATTAAAAATCTCAAGATTACAAGAAAATTACAAGTCTTACACCTGACCTGACAGCAACTCTTCCATCCAAGCCCAAGCTTGATTTTTGATAGAAGTTTTATATCCTGAGGTAAAATTTTGAAATGTTGTGAATTGTGACTTCACCTCCCATTTCCTGAGGATATAAAAGCAACACTTGCAAACATGCTATGTGTTTTGTTTTGTTTTTCTTTATAATTATGTAGTCCCTCATATTACCCATAGTCATTTGACCCTTTTGTCAGTATAAAATGGTCAAAACAGCAGCTTTGATACCTTAGTCAGATACTTTACAGTGTCTGTAAGTCTCAGCTTTTAATTTGTTTTAGTATCTCTCTTACTTTCAAAAATAGTTTCAGTGGTTTCCCATAGCTGTGGGAGGCAGAGCATATGGACGTTAATTTAATGGAAGATTACACCGAGCTGAGTGTAATTACTCTTACCTAGAAACAATCAAACTTGTCAGAAATCATGATGATGTGTGTGAAAATGGAATACAAACAACATTCAAAGGATGATTGAACCTGACAGCTATATCAAGTGAACTAATTGACAATATTTATATGGGATTTCTTTTACACATTAGTGCTGTTTTGACTGGTGATTTCCATCAAACCAGCTTGCTTCATTTTACGATCAAAGGAGAATTACAGATGTAACAGAAACTAGATGACTGTAACTAAAGATTTCATATCTGTTATGTAAAAGACATACAGAACTTCAGCTTATTTCAGTAATACCTGTGTTGTTCATACCCACATTCACTTGGTGTTGTTTTAACAAGGAAGTGTTTTATTATCTCCTAAAACAGTTGTGTGTGTGTGTGTGTGTGTGTGTGTGTGTGTGTGTGTGTGTGTGTGTGTGTGTGTGTGTGTGTGTGTGTGTGTGTGTCTACCGCTCACTAGGTCTTGTCATCAACACACAAAAAACAGAAGTCCTCTTTCAGGAGAGGTCTCCATCCCCTACTCCACCGGTGTTCACCATCAGTGATGTAGCCCTCAAGGTCGTTAACTAGTTTTGCTACCTCGGCAGCATACTGACATCCACATGCCAGACTGATGATGATATCCAGGCCCACATCAACCTGGCGTCTTCTGCCTTTGGTAGACTGCGCTCTCGTGTGTTTGACAACAACCACCTTAGGACATCGACGAAAGTTGCAGTTTACAGGGCAGTGCGTGTGTCGACACTGCTTTACAGAGCAGAGGCCTGGACAACCTAAACTACGTCATCTTCGACTAAGATGGACCACCAGAAGAAGAGTGTGTGTAAATGCATGTAAGAAAGAGTAGAGGAAAGTGAATCTTATTTGGTAACTTATATTGTGACGTTGGGATCTCTAGCCTGGATGCACAGCCTTCATGATGTGTATTAGAGTTCTACTTAAACCCTAGGACCCATGACCCAACTCTGGACCAATAAGGGTTTGGGTCCATCTTTTATTATGGTCAGGGCTGAGTGTGTAGAGAGTGCAATGCGTCATTCTCTGAAAAGCACACTCACCAGAGGGGGAAACTATCAGTGCCACAATATGCAACCAAGGGCTGAAACGCTAGCAAAATGCCTGGCACCAGCTAAAAACAGTAGATATAAGCATGTCAAAGGATTATTTTAGCACCTTATGTCTACTATAGAGGAAGTTACATTTGACAAACTCAATATTGTCTGTCTATTTCAGTGTCCCTTCTCCTTTCCTTACTTATCCCTGAGAGAGACCTGAGACCTGAGACCTCTCGTCTAGGTGGCGCATCGGGTTCGGTCTATATATTCTTGAAACTTTTCTAGTCCAGTTGGATCTTGGAATGAAGTTCTTGAGTCCATTACAGTTCAGGTCTGTCATTTTGGACAAGTGAAGACCTCTAATGTTTATCACAAACTTGAATGGCTATCAGAGATAATCTGAACATTTCAGACACTCAGAAGTTCATAAACAATTTGTATTGGTAAGAATATGGTATAAAATATGGACCTGGTGGTCTGTAAGCAATCTTTTAAGGCAAGCAAAAAAAAGATAGGTGAGTGAAAAAACATACACACAAAACAAAATGTACAGAGATGACAGTACAAGCAACATGAAAGCAAAGATGCTATGAAATCTTATTTTTCATGTTACTGAAAAGTAAAATGAAATTTTTCAAAAAGTCTCAAATGGGATTCAAGCCTTAAGGGCTGAAACCCTATATTTTGTGCAGATTTATTATGCTTCTTCTTCAGGATTTTTTTTTTGCAAATTCCTGCAAGATGGTACATCATTGACACATTACATTTTTACCAATGTGATTGGAAGGTGAGTTCAAATGCTGCTTAAGAAATATGATGTTGGTCAGCCAGATGGGAACGCTATAATAAGTTTTGTAAAGGCCACACCCCTTGCATCGTAAATCAAATAAAGTTGAAACTTGACAGTTCAAAGTTCAGCTCAAAGTTCTCTACAGAAAGGCCTCAAGAGCCATTTAGATCAGCCTACTGGATTTTCCACCATTTCTATATATATATATATATATATATTTATTTATTTATTTATTTATTTTTTTTTTTAAAAACAACAATTTTTGCCATCTCCTCCTGAACTGTAGCTGCAATTTGTATCAAATTTTCTGTGAATAATCATTGGACCAACCTTATCGAAAGTTATTAAAAGCTTGTTGACATCTCATTGTGTTTTGAAGATACTGAACATGAATTTAAGAAGTGGCGTGGCTCAGCACATAAATAGACATAACCCCAAAGCTATTGAGCCAATCATCACAAATCTTGCAGGAAATATCTAAAGATGTACCAGCAACATATCCTAACAGTTTCATTCAAATCGATCACTGGGGGCACAACAAAAATGTGGTACAACAAAAATAAAAAAAATTGGAAATTGTTTGTCCAATCATTACTTGACTTGCAGGATATGATAAATAATAATGTTGAGGCTCGTGTGTAAAATTATTTTAAAACCGGTCGACACGGGTACTGCAACGTCATTTTGATTTTTATGAAAAACACATTTTTGACATCTCCTCCTAAACCGTAGGTCTGATTCATACCACATTTTCTGTGAATTATTATTACACCAGGCTTATCAACAGTCACCAAAAGCCAGCTGATATCTCATTGGATTTACTTTACTTTATATTTCTTTATGGCTTTTAAAGTGGCATGGCTTACACATAATTAGACCTAAGTCCAAAACCTTTGGGGCAAATATCACAAAACTTGCAGGTTATGTCCACATCAGCACCTTAAATATATCCTGAAGATTCATTCCAGTTGACCACTAGGAGGTGCTACAAATGTGAAATGGACATGGCATAGTACAAATCAGACTATAAAGCAGAAACAGATTGTCTAAGTATTCCAAAACTTGCAGGATATGTTAAATAATGATATTGAATTGTATGTAAAATTATTCTGAATCACTCAATACGGGCGCCACAATTTCCAAACACATTCATTTAACTGGCCATAAATCAATGACAGTTCGTCCATCTTTAAACTTGGTGGATATTGCGGCACAGATTTGCTCCTAAATAAATGAGTCTTTGCCCGATAGTCATAAAATCTGTAAGTTATCTTTTATGCAGGTTTTGTAAACTGTCAAAGATTATGGTACTTAACAGCTTCACAGTCATTGTAGGCGCACAAATCTAAACACATAAAATTAACCATTGAGCTGTTTTTCAAATATCAGTGAACTTCTACACACATTCTCTCACAAGATGGTTAATATCATGCACATTTGTTTGTGTGTGTACTGTATGTATGTGAATGTTTGTGTGACAGCAGATTGCGTCTGTGCATTATTCTAGAGGTTAGCAGGCCCAGCTTCTGTGCTCCATTTGCATTGTCCCCTGGGTGTCGTGCACTGAACCTGGGTCCATGGTGTCCGCCTCTTCCACTGATCCAGCAATGACAGCATCCACCCCCACACCCCTTCGAGTCTGAAGCTTCCCCGGAGCTCCCCTGGCGCATGGCCGCAGCCGTGCCCCGGGAGCAGCAGCCCCCGTGGGTGGCCACTCGGCTGGTTGTCAGCTTCCACCACATCCACCATCTAGCCTCTATCGTGGAGGCACAAGTGCTGCCACTTCTGGCAGTGATCTCCATATGTTTTGATATTAGAGCAGCCCTTCTCTCACTTTGACACTCACATTGTGTATTGATGTTGCCCTTGTAAGACTGGCACAAACACACATGCCCTCAGTACCACCATGGGAGGCATAGACAGAGAGATGACAGCTATATCTAAAGTTTACCCTGCCAGACACTGTCTGATTCCACAGAGAGTGACCAAGTGACCTTAAGAAACTCCAGTCTAGACAAAAGAGGTCAGTGCCAGTTTTAGGTTACTTTACAGTTTGAAAACTCTATGACTGAACATGCACATTCATGTTTTGGTTTCTTGCTTGTCTGTTTGCTTTACCCTGCGGCAGGGAGGTAAGAATGCACTGTCAGCTAAAAAGCTTTGACGCCAGAAGGAATTCAAATTCATTGCCTGAGAATAATCTGACAGATACTTTAATGGATTATTACCATGTAAATATGCCAAAATATAGCTATAAGCTACATCCTCCATTCAATATTAACATGGTTAGCAGCTCATGTGTTTTACAACCAGTGTAAGCTAATGTGCTTGTGTGCAACAAACTTAAACAGATAACTATGGTAGGGACACTGCTACAAACAAAATGGTAGCAACAAACAGAAGCGGTGTATTTAGTTCAAGATCAAATTCATGCTACCCAAGCTTACCTGTATGGGTAGTAACAGTAATGAAGAATCCAGAGGTGAACAAGAGAAGGGGGGTAGCAGGTACAGATAAGGAAACAGGTTCAGGTAGAGGTAGCTGGAACAAGGATCAAAGCAACATTAGCAAACTGGTAGGAAATGAGTGGAAATACACACTGCAGGGCTGAGTGAAAGTGGAAACGGGTGAGCAGGTGACTGAAAGAGGTAACTGGGATGGGTGGGGAGGTCTCAGGGCATGTGGTGTATGGATAGAGAATGGCAATGCAAGGGGCTCTGGAACTGAGGATCGAAGGGACAGAGAGGCAGACTTGGAAAAGCAGGACTAATGCCCATTTTCCAGCCAAATCAGTATGTATTCTTTTTTCAAGCACAGATAAACCAGTTACAAAATATGTGATAGACTGCTCTGCCAGTAGATCAGAGCTGTGCAGTCGACCAGTGTGTATTTCTGTTTTAATTTTTCACTGGTGTATCAAGTTTGGTGTTATGAACGGGTCAGAAAACAGGTAAGTAAAGTAAGTTTTTTTATTCAGTTTCTCTTAAACTTTTTGAACCATGTTTGTGCGCTGCTTGGACGCAATGGATTGCATCACGCCAGCAAAGGGGCTAAAATTAGGCGTCATATTTCCATTACTGCCAATCAAAGCTGATTGGAGCTGGAGTCAATTAAGACTACTATTTGTCCCAAGAATAAATGTCAATTGTGACCTTCCCCACTAATGACAAAAGCCGGATGTAAGTGGGTTTTAGTGGGTTTTTTGTCCAGTGGGAAAGTTGCGTAACGCAGACATTTGTGACAAGGGGTAGCTGCGCAAGCATGACTGCTATCGAGCTAACCTATTGGCATATACTTCCATCCGACTACAACTGGCTGTGTGAGTTATTTATACAACGTATCTAACAATGTGACACTTTTTGTCGTTTTACTACAAGGAACTGAACTGTGCCCTCTTAATCATCTAAGGTTTTTGATACTTGTAAAACCAAATAGAGGTGAAAGAAATGGACTTCAATAAGCATTAGACAGTTGTATCATGCAATTCTTTGCTGATTATGCTCCCAAGGCCCCTAGTTGACTTTTTTTTTAATTTGGCTGATTCACTAAATGAATGAAAACACTCTGACTGGCAGTACAGCTCAGCACACAAGAAGAGAAACAGAAGTGAGGAAAGTAAACAAAGAGCTTAATCTGAAAGAGCTAAAAGAGACCAAATCAAACTTGTTACACAAGTTGAGATTATTTTTCTTTAGCCACTGAGCTTTTTAGCAGAAACATTCCCTGATGGTTTTAGTCATTGTTCAATTGCTCATGGTACATTGATTTGTGTTGTTAATGTGCTAAGTGGCTAACTAGCATCAAGAAGTCTCTTCTAGAGTGACACATACAGATTATCACCTCTGCTGGTGTGGAGCGTTATTTCCACTCATGCAGGTGCAGAACATACATGCTGGTTGGCCATCAGCTGTAGTCTTTGCAGTGTGTTCATGTGCAACATTTTGGCGAGGACATAGCAACATCAGGCAGCACAGCAGAGGGCCTTCATCGCCGCTAGTTCTCTGAAGTCAGTTTGTTGTGTCTGGGCCTTTATAGCACAATTAGATATACTAACAAGGCCATCAAAAAGTAGCCCACTATTTATTGTAACTGATATGAATTCAAGCTAACTCCAGCTAATCTATGGCACACACCTGTCAATTAATGAAAGTTAAGACCAGCATTTTGACCAAATTCATTAACTGTCATTCACTGTCAAGTGTTAGAAAGCAGACTTCCAGTTTGTACACTAGATTTCAGACAATTCCATAAAAACAATTACTTAATTATTTGATGTTGCACATAAGCTTAGCTGCAGTTGTGCAGTTAAAGGGAGTTGCACTTACTTGTACCTTCCAGGGAGAGCTTCCTCTCTGACTTCCCCTTCTCCAGCCCTATAGCCATACAATGTTGACAATTTGTAAAGCTTGTTAGAGGCCACAGATGGACACAGCACTATCAGAGAGGTCAAGGTTTTTTGCAAATAAACATGGGTGGTCGGGTTGCAAATTATTTGCTTGTACATCAGCAAAACCACAGAAGATGCCCTTTATGGAGAGTTCTTAGAGAAACTAATTATTGAGAGTTTATAGTAAAAGTATGCTCATCTGAAATGCCATTCCTTCAAGAGAAAATTCCCTTAGAACTTTTTTTTTTTTTTTTGGTGGATTCATTTAATTCAATATAACTCTTTAAGGGTGCCATCTAGGATATCCTATAATTACTGAATACTTTTTAATAGAAGCCTCATTGATGAGCTCCTCATCAAACTCTATAATTAAAGAATTCTTTTAAGTAACCTCACTGGGGGATTCTTAAAGGAGCCAAATGTTTTTTTGTGTAATAAGGGCACTTTAAAGGCACAAATTGCAAATGACATTTAGACCACTTCACTTGTTTGAATATCTGGCATTGTAAAAAAAAAAATAGGATGGATAAACAAATGCAGCTGTGCACAAATGTGCTACTTAGAAGAAGAGAAAAAATAGCTTTTGAGTGTGCCTATATGAGAAAAAAGAGAGAACTGAAAAAATGGAGCAGGAGAAAGAGAGGCAGCATGACGGGCAGCAGAAGTGCGGATGTGGACAGATGGACAGGGAGTTTTTCCGTTTAAACATCATCACCGTCCTCATCATCCATGTCAATTCTGTCCGCCGGGGACCCGCCGCTCAGTGGGAAGATGATTTCTCCACTCCACAGAGAGATGGCCATCAGGGACTAAACTCTCTGCTGCAGTTCTTTTCCCGACACAGTCATAAACACCATCCTTCCCTCACTATGCATAGCATTACAGCAATGATCAACAGTACACTTTAAGCAAAGCCCATCCCCAGCTTCTCTTTATCAAGCTATTTTTGTTCCTTGGGGTTTGGTGATGCATCCCAGCTCAATTATCTCAAAATATTATGTATATGCATGTTTATTCTCTCTGTTCAGAATGATAGACTGTTAGCGCAGTGTTTTTAATATGCAAACCACCCTTGTCAACCAAGCTGGGATTGAGAGGCTACCAATTATTCGGCGTCAGACAGTGAGAGATGATTATCTAGGTGAGGGACTTGGTTCATCCTCAGCAGCTAGGAAGTGGCATATTGATTGGCCATCAGGGAGCTAATAACACAAGGTTATCTACATGTAGCATGAGACAGTCTCCCTACTTAATACAGCAGTCCTATCTAGATTTAATATGTCCTTATAGCATTGAGCCAGGGAGGAAGAGGAGGGCTGTGCATCTTCCAGAGCCTAACAAAGGTCATGCGATTGTAAAACCATCTACGGGGATGCAGTAGGATTATATGCTGTACTGTCACAGCACTGTTTTACGGTTTCACTGGGCGCCTCCCACTGCTTGTATTGATCACTGAGGCAGTGGTCTTAAACATTTATAGAATTTTTTACACTGATATATCAACAGCAATATCAATGTTACCTGAGGTAAAACAAATGTTCAACTTATTCTCACTTGAGCATACTTTAATGTGCCATTTATAGAGTTGGTTCACCCAAATGATTAGAAAAATATGGTTGGTCTGGTTTTACAATGTTGGAGAAAAGAATATGGTTTGTGGGACTCCCAACATCAAACATTTTCGTTGAGAAAAAAAAAAATCAAAAGCAACAGTGTCCCTCCAAAGACCTCACTGTCAACAGTTCTGTTGGGCTTCTTCTTCAGCAGAATGTACTTTCAGTAAAAACACTTCACAGCTGCCCAAGCCCTGGCAGCACATATCCTTCACCCTCATCTAACTTTACTGGCTTCCGGTCAAATCCTGTATCCACTACAAACTCCTCCTCACCTACAAACCTCTCCATGGTCTTGCCCCTCAGAACCTGTCTCACCTCCTCCACCCCCATACCCCGTCCTGGTACATACATTGGCGCACTTGTAAGTTTGCGCATCGTGCATCTGACCCCCTCTGTCAGATGGACCACACCATTTCACAATAGACCACACCATTTCACATAAAACTTGCATGTCAGTGATTTAAGTCAGTAAGTAGATTGTTTTACTTGTTGCCATTTAAGGGTCAACCATAGACCTTTTTATGAGCCCTTGGCCTTGGGCTGGAGTCATCTGTGCCCTATGATGGGCCTTGGGATGGGTCTGAAATGGTGAAGAAGGCAAGACTAAGGGACCGTAGACATGGCATGTCTTTAACCGTTTGGGAAAGGCGAGGTCAGGCGCTGGGCGTGACCTCACCATCATAGCCATAACCCACATTAAATTTGAGTACAACGTTGATCTTCTTCCAGGTGTGAATTAGGCCAAATATATTGTCAATGGGAAAGATGTAAAGCTCTGGGTAGCTCTGCACTAAAATGATTAACTTCTTCACCATATTTACCATAGCCTGATATTAGCAGAATTAGGGAAATATATCTGCTGGCTGTATTTGGTTGTTCCTCATTGCATAACTTGTGGTGCACACTGCTGTGCTCCAAAAGTTGGACTCTTATCTCAGGGTGCAGCCGTCGCGTCCTCAAAAACTGGCTCTTGGGAGCACTTGTGGGGGAGTGCAGATATAATGGCTACAACC
This sequence comes from Epinephelus awoara, assembly GCA_035609425.1. Classification (NCBI taxonomy): domain Eukaryota; kingdom Metazoa; phylum Chordata; class Actinopteri; order Perciformes; family Serranidae; genus Epinephelus; species Epinephelus awoara. The sequence goes on along the minus strand of CM069294.1, from coordinate 41,080,288 downwards.
AATGACAAGATTGTAATCCCTGTAAACCATCTCACTATATTTTTCTAAACATTCCTGAACTGATACACAATGGGAATTTGTGTAATTTGTTTTCAGTAATATGCCTAGAGTACATTTGTGCTATATATATAATTTGTAAAAATGTTATTTTGCTTTTATATTATTCTTACTATCATTATTAACACAACAATGAAGTTCAAAGGAAATCAGCAGAAAGCCGCTTGCAGACTTCACGTGATACATACAGCCCCCAGAAGTTATGACTGGTAAACGACTGCAAAAATCCACAAGTCTTGGTGCAGAGAAATCCAGACTGTGAAAGTTTGCCATGTTTCAAATTGCTGCTGAATTTCAATGCAATGTTTTATTTGAGCTTCAGAAATGAATTTCCATTCTCCTCCATTGTGTTGTGTTGGTGGCAGAAATGTCAGAAATAGATGTCTGGAAACTTGGACGAATAAAACTGAAACCACTAGGTAAGTGTTTTTGGTTTTTTTTGGTTTTTGTTTTGGTTTTTTTTTGCCTCAACAAGCATTTTGGTACAATATAGAAAATATCCCCAATAACCAACCTACAGTTTCCTGCCACAAAAGCACTACGATTGACCATGTGTAAGGAGGATAGATAAGGCGCATATATATTTAAATTGTGCCACTCAATGTCACAAACAAGCCCAGCAGTATATGTGCACAGTGTCAAAATGTGCGAGGCTGTCTGGCACAGTGATCTGTTGTCTAAACATAAATCACAGTGGCAGCAGAGAGAGACCATGTTTCCTTGTTACTATAAACCTATTGAGAGTCTTTCTCCTGAGAAATCAACATGACCTCAAACACAACGTTCCCCAGCCACATTCCAGGTCATGGTAGAGACTCCTAGACACATAATACCTTTCTCTCTCCCTTGTTCTCTCTCCTTCAATCTTCCAGTGCATGCATGACTGGAAATATATTAAAACTTATACAAATATGGAAACACTCAGGAAGAAAAGACTGGCAAGAAGATGGTCAGACAGAATAGGAGTGGCTTGTAATCTGAATGACTCTACTGTATGTTGCTGGTGTGTGTGTGGTGTGCGCGCATAATCTAACCAGGGGCTAGTGGAGTAATCTTACGGCCAGGATATTAGTCAGTCTGTTCTTAGAGTGCTTCATTGTTTCTCACTCTAAAAAACACTGGGGCCCAGGAATAAAAGATTTCCCGAGCGCAGTTCAAGGTTTTTGGTGGGAAATACTCTGGGGAGGCCAAGCGAGCTGTGAGCCCCAAAGATTACATTTCAGTCCTGGCTCGCAGTCAAAAGCTCGCCAGACGGAACAGGAAATTGTGTCGCTGTCAGTGAAAACGCGCAGAGAGAAATGTAAATGGCCCTCCCAGTAACGGACGCCTCATATGCAACCCCGGTTGTGTCCCCTGGGCTCTGCCTGTCCACCACGTCCATCTTGTGTCAAATAGCTGGTTTTAATACTGGATAGAGATGAGGGGTGGGATATGAGTGTGAAATGGTGTGTGCAGGAAGCTGTGAAACTATGCAGTGACACCCATTGCGGCAACCATGCCTCTATCTAAGAAATTAATTGAAATGTCATTATTATAAAAATCAATCAAATCTATTTTGTGTAAAGGTTTAACAAGAAGAAAATGTGTGATCATGGCATGAAACAACAGTGTCAGAAGACAGAGAGAGCCAATAAACATATCAGTCAAGTTAGCAAACTCACATTGTTGAACATAAACTACTGTCATTGTTAAAATGAAAGCCTTCATGTTCAAAGTCTGTCTTCCATCTGACAGTTCCATTTCAGCAATACTGTCAGAGACAAAACAAACACATCTAAAGGGAACAAATTACAGCCACTGAGATTCCCTTCAGTCAGGCACCAAAGCGAAGCCTAGAAAAGCTATCAGTCATTGTGGAGAATAAATTGACACAAACATGAAAAAAGAAAGTGAATTCGGAATTAAACGTACGGTGCAAGTGCAACAATCTACACAGCCTGTATCCGAAAAGTCCATATCAGGGAGCGGGAATAAGAATCACTCCTTTGACTCAGACTAGCCCACCAAAACTCACCTGGAGATACACTGCCACCTATATGGCCACACAGAGTTCAATACTAAAGAAATACAAGTTCTTACATTTCTGTCGCTTTCTCTAAACACTACCACTACGAGGTTGGCTGCAATCTCGAACATGACCAAACGACTGAAAAAACACACAAACACCTAATGCACTATCAACAAAAGCAGTCCTATTTGCAGTAATGTTCATGTTCTATTTTCTCTATATAATCTACAAGTAGTAGTATAGTAATAACAGAATTCAAAGCGCACATTACAGTAGCAAATGCAAGGTACCCTCATACAGTGGTTTACATGATAACATCCATCTTTACTCCCTTCAGCGCATTGGCTACATGATTGCTGCCTCCCAGAATACATGGCTTATACACTAATTACTGGATCATCATTGCTTGGAACATGTATGAATTTTGGTGCATTAATTTTGTCAAACCTACAAACGCTACATTAAAATAGCCTGAATACAGCAGGGATGTAATTCTCCATCACATTTTTCTGTCATTTCCATTCATCTCTCTATCATTATTGTCAAATAAAGGCATGGAATGCAGACCAACATTAATTTATATAAATTAATGTTGGTCTGCATTCCATGCCTTTATTTGACAATAATGATAGAGAGATGAATGGAAATGACAGAAAAATGTGAAGACTGGTACTTTGTCTGGATGATGGTCCTCCTCAGGGGCACATGGTCAGAAGAGGCAAACTGGAATTAGGAAACTCATTTTGGCACATTTTGCAATGACAACTATAAATTCCCTTAAACCTCAATAAAAGCCTTAAACAATGCACCACTGCTGCCTCTCAAAAAACCCAAATCAGGGCCCCTTTTAGCTGTCTTATGACAGCTGGATACTGTTAGTTTGGACAATCAGCTAGCTACCTGTAACTATCATACTTTCAATGTGTGTAACCATCAGCACAGTTAAACAAGTGTGTAATTCTGGTCACCAGAGACAAAAGAAAAGACACAAGGAGGAGGAAAAGAGGGGTTTGTGGGCCTTGATGGGATTCTTGCCTGGGGCCCCCTTGAGTCTAGGATCACCACTGGTCCTCCTCTCTGGTCGATGTCCACAGTGATACTGCTGCAGCCACCAACAGCACTAAATGCATTATTTTAAAACATTTGGATATTTCTATTTCTTGGTATTTTAACATATTTTCCCTGAGCATTTCAGGCCCAGATGTACATTTTTTAGCTTTGATGTTAATGTAAAACAAGTTAGCAAAAGTCAGCTGTTGCTGGATCAGTGTTAAAAAAAACAGCAAAAGACCACAAAAGAGTTAGGCGCAGCTACAGGACCCAGCCCGATCACCAAACGTGATCGGCTGGGGGAGGGAGACAGGAGAGAGATGACAGCCAGCCACATCACCAGTGCACAGCCCCCTCTCTCTCTCTTTTACAGTCTCTGTGGTGTTGGTATTGTTGTTGTTTTTTTTGCTTGTGTCATGATTTTGTTTGTTGGTGTTTTTTATTGCGTCAACCCCCTTTGTGTAGCAGCCCACGAGGAAAACCTCCCGATGCTCCTGTGCAGAACCTGAGCAGAATGTCTTTGTTTCAAATAACTTTGTGTTATAGCAGGAAAAAAAAATCAAAATGATCGAGACTGACTGTACAGCTAAGAGCGCCTCGCCTCTTTAAAACATTTCATTGCGTACTGATAGAGTAATCATGTTTGCCTTGGGCTGGAGAGGACGTTGCAATGCCATGCATGACTCACTCTGAAAAGGGCACTTCATCTGAGTTCACAATATTCAATAAAATATGGTATAAGCCACTGTCATTGGCCACAGTACAGGTAATCAGTATATATTCACAGCTTTTAATGCAAGCAGAGTGAAAGAGTCTGCATGTATGGGGGGGCGAAACAGGGAGCGGCCTCCAGAAGGAGCACTGTAGGTCATGTAGCAAATCAGGCCTCCAGGCTTTATTGTGAATCAGGTGTTACTACCAGCACTCTATCCAAAACAGAGAGAAGGAGAAACCAAGAAGAAAGAGAGGGGAGCGATTTATCAATGCAAAGTTAATAACATCCATTTGAATCTAACTAAAAATCAATATTTCATTACCAAATTGTTAGCGGGAATGAAGAAGGATTGGGGAAGTTGGGGTGGCTGTGGTGGGAAGGAGGCGTTGGAGAGTTCGATGGGGAAGACGGGATGATTCATGGGGCCATCAGGCCGAAGAGGAGGGAGGGACGGGGGAAGGAGGGACGGAAGGACAACGAAAGAGGAGCGTGCTGGAAAAACTTGGAGAGGGGTTTGCTCACCAATGACCTTGGCGACAAGGGGAAAAATATATAGAAGAAAATGAAAGCAACTGTCATGTGCCCACTGGTCAGAATCAGTGTATAAATCACACTACAGACCACGTTTGGTGTGTGTGTGTGTTTCTGTGTCAGTGTATTTGTGTGTGAGAGCTGATTAGTGAAGAGAATATAAACAGTTTATATTAGGTAAGATATTTGTATTTTTCCTTTAAAACACAACAGTAGATCACATCTCTGATTTTTGAAGCCATATGTGACCACATTTAGACGGGAGGCTGAAGATGTGTGGGGTGAGGGGTGGCTCTGATTTATAGACTGTGGTGATGCTTCCCAGACAGCCTGTCACTCAAAGTGGCCCTGCCCTTAATTATACACAGCTGTAATAAAAAATTAAATGTTTGATCAAATAAATATTCACCCCCAAGACAGTTGTTATGAATGTTAAAATTAGCTTTAGAGACTAGGACCGTTTTTTTTGTTGTACCAGGCTGTAAACATGTTTATTTCTGCTGTAAAGCTGGTCCCTTCAACATGTAGGTCCACAGGGTTGGACTCGCTTTTGGGATCAGCCTCAAGTGGCCATTCAAAGAAACGCAATTGTTGGCACCAGAGCGTTGGCTTCATTTTTCAGCCAAGAAGGTTGCAGCTTGGTATGTGACCAGGAGCAAAAGCACAGCATAATCATCAAAAAGGTCAGCAGCAGGATGGAGACATTCTAAAGAAGTAGAATACAATACCTGCAGCTGTAGCAGAGCACAGTGGTACCTCTCACACTCTGTAAATCCAGAACATAGTTTCCTGATGGGCTGATTGGATAGTCCAGATTGAAAACTCAACAAAAAAACAAAAACAAAACAAAAAAAACACATCACATATTATGGCATGAATTCACTAAAGAAAGCACTGTACAGCAAAATGGATGTCATCAAGGGTAGAGGAGGTTCCTATTTAAGTTGAATTTGCATTCTATGGGACACCATACACAGGAAATGATAACTGTGCATATAAGTTACGACCAGTACATTGTACAAGAAGATGTGTTTTCATACAGCCTCATGTTAAAATTTAAAAAAAAGAGGTTCAAATTTAAACAACATTTTTAAGTTAATTTAATATAGGTCACATTTAAACTAACTTTTGATTTGTATTTAAAGGTGTACTACAAGAAGAGACTTTGGAGACAGAAATTACTTTTGGCAGTGGTCCATTTGCTTTTGTTTTGTATATATAGGCAATTACATTCCAAAAATGGCATTCTTCACATTGACTCACTGCAGCTTTAAAATAACCACACTGTTGCATCCTGTCCTAACTGGAAATCAGTTTGATTGTGCTGTTTTCTATTGGACTGTCCTAACTGCCCGCATCAGACACCCAGTTTCTATTGTTATTCTGTCGCTCGCGTTGGATGTGCCACAAAGGACTGATTGAATAAGGAATTACTTACAGGAAACCTGTGAAGTAAGGACATATAAAACGGTGTTACAATTATCTAAATAAGTTGGCATCTGGCTGGCCGGAGGTTTCTGGTAAGAATTGAGTGGGATGCTAGCAAGCTAGCTTTATTTAACAAAGTGGAGATGGTGCTATAGCCTAATTTGGTATGGGAGCTACAGCAATATCTATAAGCTGCCTGCGACAGTATTGTTGTGAGTATGAGTATTACGTATTCATCCATGCAGGTATGAAATCTAAGATTAACCCTATAAAAACGGATGTGCACGATTCTGTTCAAACAGATCTAAATAAAAACCATAACAGCCAAAGCATTCATTCTTTTTGCAGGATAAAGCTAAGGCTCTTGTCTTCGTCATCATCGTATCAAGACCTTATTAAAAGGGAGATTGGGGGTCTCCAGGAAATCAGCTGGTTTAGACTGGCAAGGTAGGCTACAGATGTGTGTCCCGGTTAGAGAATACGGAAACGGACTTCCAGTTCAGTTATAACTGATTTATTTAGCTTTTGGCACTTACACACAGCAATAAACTGAAGAACTCCCAGTAGATGGTTACACAGGCAAAGGAAAAACACCAGCTATCAGTGGAAGTGAGAAGCTAACAGGCCTTCACTGCACTGTACCCACTCAAGTGTGGTGCATTCAAGGAGCATCAGTACAGCTCTGGTGAGTTAAATGACGTGGGACATTACAAATCACTATGAAGAACAAGCTATCAATGAATGATATAATAAATGAATGGTAACTATGAACAGGTAAACAACATATAAACAACATGGGGCTTCTAACACTTATGTTGCCTTACCATACTGTATGTGCTGTGCAAATGTGGTTTTGCGGTAATTACAACGGTTATCCCCCTAATGGCTGCAGGAAATTGTTGTCCATAGCTCTGTATACAGTATATCTGTGACCTAAAATACCTGTCATCATATTGTTACCTAAGTTACCTTACCTTATGTGCGGTGTATACATGTACATAGTATTTCGCTGGGATTATGCCAGAATTTCTCCTGAAAATGTTCCTGTAATGGCTGCGGGAGATCGTTGTTGGCATGCTGCTCTGCTCTGCTCTGCTCTGCACTACTTTGGAAGTGTGTGCCTTTAAAACTAATCATTTCAATCATATATTTTAAGCAAATTACCATACTTATGGCAATGTTTTGTTTTGTATTTAATGTACTGTTGGTTTCTATCTGAAATTGTAGAGTCCACAGCAAGACACTAGATACCAACATGCCAAAACAGAATAGAAAAAGTGGAGCTGAAAGGTTGAGAGAATACAGACTTGGTGTTCATGATTCGTTCATTCCAGATTCAACTACACAGCACAAATCACTACTTTCTTTAAATGCTGAATCAATTTGTTGCACATCTTTCAGGGATACATTGATTATTGTTCAGAGGCCCGCAGGAATAGTGTAGCTTAATGTCAGATGTTTCCTTTGTCTAAAACTGAACTTGGATTAATTGTTGTCTTCAAAAATATTTTTTTTTATTGACCACAAAACATTTGTCTTTGTAATATTCCCATCATAAGGCATACATTTGAGGGAATATGATGCAACCTTAAAATCAGAATAATGGTCACTACCAAACAGGACAGTCACTACCAAAACAGTGCAGTCACTACCGAAACACTGGGTGTTTTGTAAAAAATAAAGTATATTGAGTTATTGACTAAAGTATTATGATGCTAATCGTTACATTTATGTTCTGTTTCATCAATTATTAACTCTGAAATCAATCTGATCAGCGTTATGAATTTTACAAAGAAAAATTGCATTTAGATTTTGAAGAATTCTATAATTTGAACTTCGAAATTTTATTTAAATATTAAGTTTTATAGATTTAATTGAGAAAACCTTCAGTCAAAACAAGGAAGGAACAAGCATAATAGGTTGATATATATTTTTGTTGTGTAATATAATACTATATGTTTTGGTAGTGACAAATTTTGGGAGAGGAAAAACATTCCAAAACAGTCTGAAAATACAATATAAAAAATTGCAGTCCTTTTACTAGATGTGACTTTTACATATGTTACAATATATATAGGGACAAAGTTTTGGAAATAAAACATACAAAATTTCAAAATATTTCCAGCCTAACTTTGCACACATTTGGTAGAATGCCCCATATATTGATAAAAAATAAAACCATAGCTAGAGCAATCATTCTGTTTGCAGCAGAAAATTAAGGCTTCTGTCTTCTGTGTCATCTTGTTGTACGCTTGTAATGATGTCATTGTGCTATGTTACGTGTGGTGCAAAAACATGAGGTGGCACCAGAGGAATGAATGATGAATCCATCACAACACCTTTGCACTCTGCTTAAATATGAATGTGAATGTCAAACACAAATAATATGTGATATTTGTATATTTAAATATATGATTTTTTTTTTGATTGCTATAATATCCTTCTGAAATCTGTCATGTCCAAATGTATGATTAACACATTACAATATAATGTAAATTCCATGCTAAAATGACGCCAATTTAACATAGCTTAACTAGCCAGGTGCATTTCCTGGTCATCTTAATAATGACTCTCACGCTGTACTGATTTGAAGACATGAAAAACACTGACTAATCTTCTCTGAGATAAGACTTCAGATGCTTTCTCCTTCACTTTGTGTTTATTGCGCATCCTTACATGTACCTGATGAGAGGCAGACCATATGGATGTTTATATCATGATTTGTATTATGATTTTATTGAGCCTTATGTAATTACATTTACGGAGACCATCACACTTGACGGATATCACAGTGTGGAAAGTGACAGTGAAGTGGGGAACAACAGCCATAGAGTGATTCAAACTGACAGCTATCTCAGCTCTCAACTAATTGCCAATTTTTTAATGACAGTTTTTATGGACTAAAATCACTGGTACAGTAGTGATTTCCACTAAAGTGGCTTAATTGGGCCCTGCTTTAAGATTTGTGCGTGGATGCAGGTATTTGTGAGTGCGGAGGTGTCATGAATAACATTATCCTGTTGTACGTGTGGCATATAGTTGATGAAGCTCAATTTCAGTGATCGTTTGATCACAGCCCAAAGACAGACAGACAGACAGACAGACAGACAGACATAACACTCAGACTCGGCTCCAAGGCCTAAATTGGTCAAATCCACCTCGCTGTGGGTTTGATCGGATCAAACTTGTTTGTCTTCGCACCTCATCCTAGTGCTCCACTGAGAGGAAGTGTCTTTTTTTGTCAGCGTTCCAGATTGCATGCACATCAGGTGACAATTAAGACATAACAACATAAATTGTCTGCCGTCACATCCAGTTATCTTCACTCCCTGACGCCTTTACCTCCAATACAAAAAAAGAAACACGCACTCAGAAAAAGCTTCTGCATTACCTTGGCCGAAACCTGACAGTTTGTAGTGCATTAAATTAACACCAGCTCTTCCTCCCACCTCCTCATCCCGTTCACATTCACCTGTAATGAGCAATTATAGTTAGGTGGGCCCCATCTGTAAAAGTTTTTTCTGTGTTGCTTTTTCTCCTCAGCGTCTGTGAGATCCTGCTGCGACTTTCTTCACCCCACTTACCACGGCACATTTCAAACAATCCAAATATGGCACGCGTGTGCTAAATAATTCAGCTGCTGCTAACATTAAACAACTGTTAACACGCTAGAATAATTAGTTATGCTTGCTTGACATGTTTGCATCTTTAATAATTAATGCATTTGTCTTAATTAACAACAACAGTATTTTAGTCGTGCTACTTCTTTCTCAAGAAAATAAAGGAGAAAACAGGCAATTACACTATAAATATTAATTAGACGCCCTTATTAAAAACCCAGATAATGGGCCATGGGGGGATCAGTGATATTCCAAAGGGAAGTGACAAGATATATAAATCTTGTCACTCTTTCATTGTGAACAGGTATCTATCAGAGCTTCTTTTTTATTTGCTTTTAAGACATACATTTAAAAAAAATCATCCCACAGTTGACCATATTGTATTCACTAAAACATTAATGCTGTCAATGGAGTCTGCTGATTAATGTAATAATTATACTTATATTATTTAGCTGAATTTAGCTGAATTATAAATGCAATCACATTAATCATACATTGGACCGTTTGTGCCTTTGAAACCAGTTTCTCTCATGTGGGAAGTGTTCAGTGCAGCAACAAAGAGGAACATTAAAAAAAAAAAAAAAAGAGAGAGTTTGAGAATGCCACATTGTATTTCCAACTCTTTAAGGCAGCTCATGGTGTCACAGTCACAGGGTATAAAAACACAATGCAGCTACTTAACATCTCAGGATCTGGCAAACTCGTTTATCACTGTCTGCAGTCTGCAATGCATCAAAATCACAAATGTTATTCCAAATGCAACCAATCTGAGGGAAAAACATTGAAAAATTTACCATCTTCTTAATTTGTCCCTTTCAGGGAAGGAGGCCTGTGTGCGGGTAAGCGATGAGATGGTGTTGTATTTAAATTTTCATGGCTGGCGTCCTTGTTTTGGCTGAAAGGGAGGCTAGACGTGAAAGCGCTCAGCCACTCGGAGTCGAGCCAAAAATGCAGCTGTCAATGAGAGGAGAGACAGGCGACAGGCATGACGCCCTACGTGCCGGATGACTTTGGGAAGACTTTGACAGCCACCCAGGAAGGGAAGTTATTTTCCCTCCTTTTTTCTCAAGCTGCCGCATGATTAAAAGCCAAATGAGTGACACTGCTCGACACCCCAAATCAGCCCACTGCATTAATATTTCACACAGATGGCAGCTGTGTATCAAAACAACATGCAGCTAAGGACAAGAGGAGGAGAGGAGTGTTGGAGCAGGGTAAAGATCCTTTAGCGCTATGCCTATATTTTCCTGATTGGACATGATTATACAAACACAACCAGTAAAATCAATGGAAAAAAATACAACTGTATACTTTGTTTACCAACATATCAAGAAATAGCTGGACATTTTTTTCCGAAATAAGATTATTGCAAGACGATCAATGCTACTCTCATGTCTGTTGCTCGAAATACAAAGCAAGAGCCAACCACCAGTGAGCTTGTCTTAGCATAAAGTAGGGAAATAGTAGGAAATAGCTGGCCAGGCTCCTGTCTACAGGTAACAATATCCACCTACCAGCACCTCTAAAGCTCACTAATTAACACATTATACTTTTCCTGGCAGTTGCCAGGCAACACACAGAGACTTCAGGAAGTTACCAATCCTGACCAAGAACTAGTCCGCCAAATAATTCCCTGTGAAATGGCAAATTGTGTTTTGGGGGAGAAATATGAGGGTGATAGGGTGATATTTGCTCCGAGAGAACTTTGTGTATCGTCTCTCACAAAGTAAAACAACTGTCAGTGCTCTGCTTCCTTCAGTCCTCGTAGGTAAGGAATTACGCTATAAGTTGTCCATAGTTTCTTGAACCTGAGGGATAGGCTGGCAGCAGGGATGGTTTTTCCTCTTTAGGTTTCTGTAATCTATGCACAACAGAGGATCCTGTCCTCTAATGCACAGGACAGGTAAATGGCATGAAGAGTTTAACTTCCTTTTGCTAAAAGGTCTAAGATAAAACCCTTCATCTCCTGGTGGCTCAGGCATGTATGCCTATTTGCCTGGGCCAGGGTACTGTGTTTTGGCTTTCTTCACAGGTCACTTAGCAGATGGTGTATCTTCTGACCGGACTACACCTGTGGGGCACTAAGCTTCTCTTTGTGGAGAAGGGCTGCATGTCCATACTGATACTGTCATTCGGGAGACAAGTACTGTGTGCAAACACATGAACTGGACTGGAGCTTGGTCATACTTAAGCTTTGACTCTGACTCATGTGGCTGAAACAGTACAGGGGTCTCTTTGCTGCGCTGTGCTTCTGAAGCTAGTTGCTTGTACTACACTTTTTAACCTTTTTATCTCATAGTAACAGATTATGCATGTATTATCTTTTAACTTGTACACTCTGGTTTTTGTATGGGTTAATCAAATGATATATAATGTATGAATATATTACCTTTGGACAAAGTTTGAAAATCTGCATTTGGGCAGCTGTGTTCAATCTTACTCTTGTGGTCAAAAAGGGTGCGTTCAAAAATGGTCTGAAGCTTAATTCTGAGGTTGTTCTCTAAATAGTTTTCTAATAAATATGGCAACTTCCGATCATCCCCTTATCAGTTTCAGGATTAAAATCACAACTTCCAGTTCCGTCCAACCCACTTCATGTTTAGGACCCATCTTCTATCTGAACCCCACCCATTCCGAGTACAGATATGGACTTAGATAATATAGTGGGTTAAACAGATACAGATGATAGTGAGAGTCTTTCAATCTTTAATTATTTTCAGTGCCAAGGTTTACTGCAGTGTCCAAAATCCATAGGCCAGCTATGCCTGTATGATAACTAGCTGCTAGCTCCAGCAACATATTTATCACACACAATCTTTTCATCTCACTCTCAGGAGAAAAACAAAGAAGATGTTGTTATCATTAGATGTGCTTATCATTACGCATGAGGGAACAGTTAGGCCTTTTTGGCATATCCAGACAGCCAGAGTGATTAAAAAAACATATTTAATGCAATTTTTGCAAATCGGATCCAAACCTCATTTGGAGATATAGTATAAATCCTATTGGGTTTCTATGGATGCGTCTCAGTCCAGATGTTTTTGCCACTCAAATTGGATTTAAAATTGTCTCGCGTCACTCACAACACAACACAAAATGACGATGTCTCACTGCACAGTGAAGCCTGCCATGACTGCAACATGGAATGTCGCAATACCTGCTCCATCGCTGGATTTGTTGGAGATCTCCATTGTGACTTGACACTGTGATGGTTTGGAGAGCGAAATGATGAACCACCATTTACGCTTCCACGCTGGAAAGCCTCGTCACCAGTCTAGCAACCCATCGCACACAAATCCAATTGGATAATTTGCAAATAACAGTGCATAGTCTGTCTTAAGGATCTGATTTTAGAAACATATCTGATTTGCCTGCAGTCTGATTGTAGCCTTGCTGTCCAAAAGGAAAGAAAATCCACCTGCCAGTTCATCTAGCACTCATTAATTAACATGTTATATATTGTGTTTTTAATTCATGGAAAAACCAAAGTGCAAACGACAGGTTGTGATTTTTGAGGGATTAGACTTTGTGACCATAGAATCACTGCACCAAGCACACAACCCCTCGTAAAATCACAATCTGAGGTTTTTAAAAATTCTGTTTTTGTATGGATTGAACAACCAAAATATAAGGTGTTAATATGTGAGCTATTTGCTTTTTTTAAACCCAGCAATAACCAGGCTGGCTGTTTTCTCATTTCCAGACTTAACACGAACGTAAAATAACTGTCTCTTCGCAGTTTTATCTTGCTCTCAGCAAGAGGGCAAATAAGCGCAAAATGTCAAACTATTATTTTAATATCCAAATTAGTATGGTTTGAAAATGCTATTCTGTGTTCATTCATTTTCCAGATTTAACACGCATTGCAGTGGTACAAGGCCAAGTAATGCAGTTTGTAGTGTAACCACCACTGATACGAAGCAAATGACAGTAGGTTGGAACGAGTCAATCGGGAGGTCAGGAATTAACTTCATCGCTCTTATCTGGACATTGCTGCAGTGATGGGGGAGATGGGGGGGCGGTGGGGGAATAACAGCCATGAAACACACAAGCCATCAGCAGTTGAGGGACAGCCTCAATTGGAAATGTCCATATTAGGCAATATGCAAATGCCGTTGATGGTGTTGTAAATTCGGTGGAGGTGACAGCAAACAACATCTCAGCGGCGATGATTAAAGTGTGAATGTTAAAAAAGAGGGAGGGAGGAGGAGCGAGCAGAGGGCGGGGGCAATAATGAGGGGCGCACAGGCAGGAGATAACCATCGACTGAAGCCTGGGCCTCAGTCAATGGCAAAACAAGCACCATCCTTCCACTGTTGAGGGCAGGCGCTGTGGCTTCCTCCCCTCACCGCTGTCAATAGCTGTCAGTCCTTAACTGCCTGTCCGTTGCTGCATTAGTATACTCTCACCACAGCAAATTCAAGGACCATCATCCACTGACCTTCCCACTGGTGACCGTCCTCCCAGCCGGCCTCCACGTATACAACCAGATATCATTATCAAGACCTGAAAACACAGGCGGATATTGCACTGAAAAGGTTACAGGCATTCAGCAGCTGAGGAAGGAAGGCCTGAAATAAATAAATATACTATATATTAATAATGAATGAATGGCATTTGGGGCACTGAGCAATGTGTGTGTACGGGTGTTTGTGTGATTGCATGGGTGGTTTCAGCTATAAAACCCGGCTTTCTTCAGATACACAGTGCGCCAGGGTTGCTTGAAAATGTCACAAAACCTGATTTATAGTCTGTCTTCTAAGTGCATTATTTGAGTTTGACAATCTTAATCATTCACACTTCCCACATACCCCCTGCCTCCCTTTTTTTTCCTCTTTCCTCGGCCGTCATGGATTATTGAAATATAAAAATAAGTGGTAGAAGGGGCCCCCGGAGCGGTATCAAAATGTCAGGTTTGTACTTACAGCCCGGTGCTGCTAGACAGGGTCAAGGGCTTCAATTATTTGTGTACGTACAGTCTGGCGCTACATGAAAGGTTATGTCACCCGCCGGCTGTTTACTCCTGAACACTAGAAGGTAACCAAAGCACTGCTTCACCATAAACTGCACTGATATGGAACTGATATGGTAGAATGGGAGAGAAAGGCAGAGGAAAAGTTCATATTCAAAACCACTGAGTGAAAAGGCCAGCAAAAGGCACTGAGCACATTATTTCTTATCATTCAGCTTTTCAAGCTAAGAACCTTATGCTATTCCTGAATTCAAGGCAGCATTTTACTCCTCATATTTTAATGTATTAAGACATTCACACTTTATTTATTAAAAAAAAAATCTAGTCACACACAAGAGACTGGACAAAGAACTCTGTGATGACTAATAGATCATTCTGAACACAATCACAATGATGTATTGCCCTTTATACCATCTTGAGTTTAAAATGATGACATGGAAACCAAGTGACATTAATGACGGGTTGGAGTCTCTCTCTCTCCCTGTCCGTCCCCCCCCCCCCTCCTCTCTCTCTTTCTTCCCCCATTGCCAGCACCCACACGAGTCCTCAGTGCCAATAGAAGAGTTCCTGTAAAAAGCCTCAGAGTTATTGGGAGTGATATGAAATTTTCTAAATGTCATTAATTGACACCTTTTTCTGTAGGAGCTGTCAGTGGGGAGACAGAAAGGTCACAGCTCTGGGGGTGAGATATATATATGAACCTCCCCTCCTGCCAGCCTGGTGAGTTATGGCTGTCGTTAACGCAAGGGAATGGATGGAGGAGCCACTTCAGAAAGCCTGTATCGATCCCCATCCTGCTCCAGAGGAATCAAAGGGCCTAAATGTGGCGCAGGGTTTCCTGGGCAGACACAAAGGGGCTGATGTGCAAGTTCCCCTGAACAAGAGCATTGTATTATCAAAACAACCTTATTGTGAACGAAAATCTGGTTTTTAATTTTTTAAAACCTCCTATTTTTTGTTTTGGCCTGAATAAGAAGAGTTGCTTTGTTTTGTTTTGTTTTGAGCCCCGCTCAAGCCCCGCTGTTGGGATAAACTCATGATAAGCTGATACAGAATACTGATGGATAGACAATTGTTAATTCAGTTCAAAAGGCAACATTAGTAGAAATGTGTTGCTTTCTTCATGTGTCCACCTCAAGTAACCACGCTTCATTTCATTCTATAATGCTTAGTGTTGTTGGAAAACATCTCATTTGGAGTACACTCAAATTGGTTTGAAGAATAATCAAAGTCTGAGTCTGACTGTTAGGGACTTAATGAAGGGAACTAGGTTAAATGAAGTTTGCTGAAATAGATGTGTGCAAGCACATCAAGCGATACAACTGGCAGCTTTCTTGTTTGTGTAAGACTGCAAAAGGGCAAAAAAAAAAACTTAACACAATTACCGATTGTGCAACCCATACAGTGAGTTTTAAGAATCTGAATATGGGCAGATGCTGTTACAAAAATGAAAGCCATGGATTGCACTCTAGTAGAGGATTATATTGGAGGGAAGATTTTGTCTCTTCTTCCTCATTATATTATAGATATCTTTAATGTTTTCAGGCTAAGGACCCCTTCACCCAAAGACAGATGGAGCAGGGACCCCCCTACTACATATATCATACAAAACTGCACTTGACATATTTCTCTGATTATTTTTGGGGTCTTCTCTCACTTGCACTTGCCTGGAACTGCTAAGTCAGCTGCAGCTGTTACATGACTAGGGGAGTTTGACTGTGGTTTCTGAGACAATCTCTTGCTTGAAAAGGTACAAAATGATCCATTGAGGCTAAAATAATGTTCGTACAACTGTAGTAATAAAACAGCTAAAAGGCCAACATGTTTCAACAATACACATACACTGTTCTGAACTGCTTAGCCATTTTCAGCAAATATCTCTTTCTGAGCTAAATGATATTGTGTCTGACATGCGTTCCTCCTCATGTCCTCTTGTTACTTTACCCACCCCACTCCTGAAAGAGGTAATGGGTGCTATTGGCCCTAATTTACTTCACGTTGCTAATTGTTCTCTTACTTCTGGTTACATCCCTAAGTATTTTAAGCTAGCTAGTATTCAGCCTTTCTTAAAAAAGCCTGACCTTGATAAATCTCTTCCACAGAACTACAGGCCCATTTCTAAGCTGCCTTTGTTATCCAGAGTTCTTGAAAACGTGGTGCTAAATTAACTCTTATTTGTGTTAAACATCAATAACATCTTAGATACATTCCAATCTGTGTTTTTTAAGCAACATGGCACTGAAACCACTCTCCTAAGGAACACAAACAATTTACTGATGCGTGCTGATAGTTGGGGAAAGTTCTGTTTTACTGCTTCTTGACCTTAGTGCTGTGTTTGTCACTGTCAGTCATAACATTCTCATCAATAGACTAAATCAGTGTGTAGGTATATCTGGAACTGCTCTTTAATAGCTGAAATCTTATCTCTCATATAGTGAATATTCCGTATCCATTGGTACTTTTGTTTCATCCTTCAGCTCCACTAACGTGTGGGGTGCCACAGGGATCTAGTCTTGGTCCTATCCTACCACTGTTACGCTGATGACACCCAAATCTACCTGTCCTTTACGCCAGATAATGTTAGCTGTCTGAGCACTTTCATGGAGTGCTTCACTGCCGTTAAGAAATAGATGACTTGTACAATTCTGCAGTTAAACACACACAAGACAGAAGTAAAAAAGGTTTTCACAGGCCTCCATGCTACTTTCTATTGTTTACTAACCTGTTTTCCAGCTTGTTTGTGACATCTAACGTGACACAACAGAAAAAAAAACACACACACACACACAAAAAGGCATATTTGTCTGTGGCAGTCATGTACACAGCCTTCTGGAAATGGGAAATTAGTCTATTACCTACTTTTAGCAGGTGTTCCTATGTTTAAAAAAGACGTGGACGTGGACAGATCCATGCACTGCACTGCACTGTGGGACAGCTCTGAGGGCTTTAAAGCAAACCTGATAAGGTCAAACTGTTTCTATGAACCTTTGTCATTATAGTGTGTGACAACTGTTAATTGCTTCGACTCACCTTTCATCTCAACATATTTGAACCATTTGATACTTAAAACTCTGCTGCATTTGCAACAACACGAATACAAAGTAGATGATGTGACCTCTGTGACACATGCCTCGGCCCTAAGCGCTCCAGACATTTGCCAGCTATTTCAGATGTAATGTGACTGAAGTCTGCTCTGCAGTAGCGCTGAAGAAAGCCAGTGTTGATAATTCAAACTCAGCGCTGGAGAAATCTACACCCCCTTCAGCCTCAGTCGGTGCTCTCAGTCTCTACTTCTTGACAGGCTGCAGGGGAAAGATGGTTAATTTCTGACTGAATATTATGCTACATAACCACTTGGCATTTAAACTGAAAAATGGGTTTCTGCTTCGCCTGTCGCCACTGCTGTTTCCCCTCCAGAATGAGGGAGGAGGAGGAGGAGGAGGTGGAGGAGGATCAGGGTGTGAAAGGAGAATGATGGGAAAAGAGTAGCAGGGTAGAGGGGGCTGAGGTAAGGTGGAGGGGGAGGATTTAGAAAATGAAGCAGGGATACCTGTTTTCTATTGTATTATATCCTTCTTCATTTTATTTTCTTCTGACATTCCAACATTTCTGAACTGTAATCAGTTTGTGATGTGGAGATCATGAGTAATTACACAGAGATCAGAACACAAACACACATATCCACGTTCAGTCACACACACATAGGCTACAGTACCTATGCCAAATGGATGCTGCCCAACCTAAACACCAGTTTGTTCTAAACCCTAAATCTCATTAAGCTTGTGAAACAGGAAGACTGCCTGTCAGGGGAAAATGTTGACTCACTTCCTGCCACGTTAACATATAGCTTTCATGTGGCTCTGTGGTCAATTAAGGAGAACAAAGCAGAATGGTTTGTGGCAGAAGAAGGAGTTGAAAGGCCATCATAAAGTACACTGTACAGTATGTCTGTATATGCAGAATTAAGTGGTATTTTCTCAGATGTAATTGCTTTAAAGTTGCAGTGCTGGCATGGCTATTCTTTTTAGTGGTCGGGACTGAGCAGTAAAAAAGTCATGATTGAGTCCAACATGAGCGGCAGTGTGAAACATAACATTATATAAATTTTGGGATCAATGGATACTGAGTTTTGATTGGCTATGGATAAAGGAGAGCAGAAAAGAGTGAGTCCCTCTGTGTGTGCATGCACATGTGTGTGCAAATGATGTAATACAGAAAGGGTAGAATGTCACAGTGTGGATTTGTATTCGAATAAGAGTGTGTTTTTTACATGTATACCTGGTTATGTGATTGAACATCTGCCACATGTAAATGTGTCTGTATGTATGCATTAATGTGTCTGTGTTTATGTGTATAAGTGTGTTGCTGGAGTTCTTCGGGCATCCAGGCAGTTACAAAGAGGGTAATTCCTCTGATCAGGCTGATTGGTCTCCAGTAAATAACTCACTACAAGATTAGAGGGGTAATTCCTGGGCCAGAACAGAAGCTGGAAGTGCTAATCAATGGAGCTGCCTCAGTGACGAGACGACATTTTGGCTGCTTGACCACTAATGTATGGAGGGAGGGGTGGTGTGTGTTTGAAGGGGGGGAACGGAGTGTGTGTTCTTTGTGCAACCATTTTTAAAAAATTCATTTTCTGTTTTTGCACATGTGGCCATGTTTGTTTGTGAACATGCACATGTACGTATGTTCTATTTGTGTATGTACAGGCACGTGCATCTGTGTCTGTGTGTGCAAGTTTTCAACACTTGGCAGTTTGAACTCTTTTCAAACGTAATGTGTGATTAATGAGGGTGCTTTATAGTGGTGAGCGAGCAGGGAGAGCGAGTGAGCAAGGGTGGGGGCGTGAGTGGGCTCCAGAGTCACAGGACCGGGACAATATTGACATCTCCATTATTTACTGAGTGATCGGAGCAGCCAAAGGGCTGCTGATTAGAAAACAATAAATGCTGTTATTGGTGATCGGGGCCTTAGCAGGACATTGCAAATGCATGTCCCAGGCTTTCTAATTACTGCAGCCACTGAGCGCTTGACAGTGATAAACCAATAAAATGTACTCATAAGATGATATTCTACGATAAACATACAGTACACAGATAAAATTTTCACTCCAGCAATTACGTGTTATATATAAGTTAATATAAAAATTTAAGGTAAAATGGGACATTTTTCTGAAGTGATGCCAGCATGTTTCTAGGCTAACAGATGCAATTAAATCATGGGTTACGTTACCACATAAAAAATATCAAAGCTGATGCAATAAGTCTGTGTCAGCCAAAGAATTTCAGCACACGCATGCATGTCCAGTGTAGGCAACATGCACCAAGGAAACAGGCAGCAAAAGAACAGCGAAAGCTGTTGGAGTTTTGTTCATCTTTGTTAATAAATTGTTAGGCAACATAAATCCATCCATCCATTCATTTTCATCCGATTATCCGGGGCCAGGTCGCGGGGGCAGCAGGCCAAGCAAAGCAGCCCAGACATCCCTCTCCCCAGCAACACTTTCCAGCTCCTCCTGGGGGACCCCAAGGCGTTCCCAGGCCAGACGAGATATGCAATCCCTCCAGTGTGTTCTGGGTCTGCCCCGGGGCCTCCTACCAGTGGGACGTGCCTGGAACACCTCCAGCAGGAGGCGCCCAGGAGGCATCCCGATCAGATGCCTGAGCCACCTCAACTGACCCCTTTTGACGCGAAGGAGCAGCGGCTCTACTCCGAGCTCCTCACCCTATCTCTAAGGCTGAGCCCAGCCACCCCACGGAGGAAACTCATTTCCACCGCTTGTATCTGCGATCTCTTTCTTTCGGTCAGTACCCAGAGTTCATGACCATAGGTGAGGGTTTATGACATAGATGGACCAGTAAATTGAAAGCTTTGCTTTCTGGCTCAGCTCCCTCTTCACTACGAGGGCTACATAAATGATTCAGTGAATTAATGACTAAACTGATTAATGGATTTAACCTTTTAAAAAAACAAACCCACAAAACTGTCCCATTTTACCTTACCACCTAGACATGTAAGTGGAGTGAGGTAGGGGTTCTTTGTGTTTGAAGGTCCTTTATAGAAGTATAGCAGAGATCCATAACAAGTTCTAAAATAACATTTAAGGTTGTCTTGAGAATTTTAGATGGTTTTCTCAGAAATGTACCAGAATTGTCCCAGATTAGCTGACTTCACCCCATCCATAAACTCACTCAGCAGAATGAAAACAAATAGCAGTGCTTGGCTTTCTGAGTGTGCTGCAGAATTGTGGCTTATTATGTGCATGGACCAGGAAGGAACTGAAATGATAAAATGTTTTTAATAAGAGTTAACAAGTCTAACTTACTTGTCTTTTCCAATGCCAAATTACATATTATGTAGCCCAAGTGTTGTTACCACTAGAAATTTAGATTTTAACAGAAAACAAATCCACAAAACGTCAGATGTTCTCACACTCCTTATTGGTATCAAGCCATGCTGATAATTTTGGTTTTATTTGTTCTGGTTTTGACATGTCCCTCTCTGAAATTACTGCCTCCACCCAAACATAATGGAGGTCAATGGAATTACTGGTATGTTGAAAATTTAGATCTTAAACTCTGGATTCGGCTTATATTTAATTTTCAAACTTTTCCCGAAGGGAGATAAGAACTTATTCATTGATACAGTAGCTGAACTCAGGGTTTTGTATTAAGCACTGACTGCATACCGGCTGTTTGTACATTTTCCTACAAAAATTAATGCACCAAAATCCGTACATATCCCACATAATCATGAGCTAGTATGACATAGAGTTGACTGATACATGACTAAAACTATTATCTTTGTTAATCTTTAACATCAACTGGTTCCCAGTCAAACCACATTTTAAACAAACCAAAGCAGACCATGGGGAAAACATAATAAATAATAAAGCCATAACTTGACACCATTAAGTAATTTTAGACCATGCAATGCTTAAAGCACATAGACACCTGGTCGTACAGCTGCAGAATGTGTCTCAGCATTTTCAGATGTGAGGCCTTTTTGTGTTCCAGTGTGAACACTTATTTTGCAGTATGTGCATACAGCAGAGGGTCTCTATAATAACTTGTAGCACTAGACAGCTAGCTTGGGGTGCATTCAGATTGAAAAGAAGACAGAAAGTACTCATCTTGTTGGATTTATGTCTGCCTGGATAGAGAATCAGAAATATCAGCGCTCAACTTTAGCCGCTTCCCTCACTCCCTGACCAAATTTATGTGTCTGTTAATATGAAGTGACAGCGCTGTCCTTGACTCTAACACCTGTCAGTGGTCTGTGAGCAGCAGGGCCCAGCACCCCACACGCTACAAACCGGGATATAAAAATACACAGTCTTGACACTGCAATGAGCCACTAATCAGCTGGCATGTGTCACTGTGTCGTGAGTCTAGATGGGAGCGAGTGGACCGATGCATGCTGAGTCGACATGTGTCTATGTGTGTCCGTGAGTGTGCTTGTGTGTTGGCAGCCATCAGATGAAGAGCCGCATATATGTTTTAAAGTATCATCTTTTACATCCTCATATCAAAAATAACTTTTTTTGATCTGTCTGTTCAGTTTGCGCTTGGCTAAAACAAATCCTGAGGACGTGATATGTTTTATGTTCTTCTTCATTTGATATTGATGGTGCTATCAGTAACATAATGCTCTTTACTTACCTCTAGTGGCAACGTTGGGGAACCACAGCTCAACTTTAATTACATAGAAATCTACAAACAGCACAGGTGACTTGAGGGGAAAGAGAATTCCAAAAGTTTTGGCAGCTATCAGAGACAGCTGCAACAACATAGCAAACATGCCACCAAATTTGTTGATGGTTGTAAAATAGAAATTGATTGACTTCCAGCTGATGTGGCAAGCTGACATTCACTATGTTGCATCAACTGAAAACATTTCAATCAGGAGAGACCAAGTGAGTAAAATAAAGATGAACATTTAATACAGATTGGAGGTGTACAGATTGGCAGATGATGTGATGAACATGAATTGACAACAAGTCTTTGGCACTCCCGAGGGAGATTTGCAATTGAGTGGCATCTGAGCAGCAGTAAAATAAGTTCCCCATGGAGTCCAGACAGTGTTGTTTGTGGTGGCTGATGACTCTGAGGCTGAAGGCTGATGAGGCTGCTGAATCTGTGAAGACTTGGCAGTGATGGGGAGGTGGAAAGAACTACGAGCAAAAAGAGAATCGTATTCAAAACAAGAAGCAGAGAGACAATAGGAACGTGTGTCGCTGTGCTATTGGCTAACTGAGATCAGTTGACAGAACAGCTGATGCATCAGTTGGTAGCCCCCGATAATGACAGATGGAAGTGAGTGAGGGTGTGTGCAAGGAGTGAATGGTAGGTGGTTGAGGAATATGTTAAAAGATTTGGTTTGGACACTCAAATGTGTTGCAGCCTCACCAGTTTAGGCTTGGCCTAATGTTCACTTTTTAAGCACCTTGGCCATAAAATGTCTCTGGTCAGTGGAAAATATTATAAAAGAATCTGAGTCCATAGCCCTGTAAGTGATAATTTTGCTACTTTAAAGCTTTAAACCAAAGGTGTCACACTTCTCATGCTGCGACAGCAAGAGTCAGCTGCTTCACCCATCCTGTAACTCTTAAACCAAACCAGTGCCTTGCAATGAATCTTGATGACACCTCAGAGATGTGAGCTTACTTTATTCTAAATATCTTCAAAGAAATGCATCTGTAGAGTGACAGAGAGAAAGTGGGAGAGCAAAGTGGAGGCAAGAACAGAATCTGATTTTAGTGAGCTATGAGGAAAATCTGAGATCAGATGAAGATGGGCTCTTAAGACTGTTTTAGAGGTGACTGTGGAGGAAGAAGATGAAGGACTTGACCTGACAAACACACACACTTGTACAGAAATTCACACAATCATACACAGGAGCATTTCTAGGTGCTTTCTTTGGCATTGCTCACTTCATAAAGGACCAATATATCAGTAGATGTGTACTACTGGTGTACATATACAGAATCAATCACTGTTTTTTCCCACTTGCCTCTTGGATAACTGCATGAGGCATCCACTGGTTGAATACGGAGCGTTAATGCTGACCCCTGTATGCATTTACAGATTTGTCTCAACATTTACAAATCTCAATTCACTTGTAAATCTGAATGAAAAGTGGTGGATTTCTCTCACAGACTTAGAAATCTGAATACTGTTAAAGATCAGTTAATAGTCCAGGCTTTTATTTGCTGCAATGAATGAACTCAACCTGCCTCTATTTGGAACAGGTATCCTCAGTATATGGGACGGACTTTTCATCCCTTTTACACAAAACTCCTGCTCAGAAAATATGGTAAATACTATTGAATTGTTTATTTAAACCAGTATGAATATTACTTGTCTAGAAATTTGGCTTTCAAATAATAATATGAGTTATGAAATTTTCATTTGATGTAGCTCTGAGAGAACCTCATGTACTGAGAAAGAAACCCCCATCAAAATACTGGTAGCCTAGTTTAAAAAGGTTGAAAAACAAACAAAAAAAAATGGTTTATGACAACAAAAGGAAAGATGTGAGAAAGGGATAAAAACCAAACAAATTAAGTTCAGCAAAACAAGCATTTCTTACCTAACAGCACGGTGTACAAAGACAAGAAAATACTGTGCATGTCAGTTAAAGTGCGGCCTACATTTAACAAAGTTAGCAGTTGGAAATAGACTTCACATGACAGTATTCACCACTTGGATTTGTTTGAAGTTTTGATTCTTACAGACTAAAGGAATTTAACTTATCGAGGAATGAACACATATTTGGACTTTCTGACCGCTTCAGAGGTTGGGAGTCATCACTTTTGTTTTGTCTCTTTTGTTTATCATACCGGTAAGTCTGAATAAATTATAATCTTGTATTCCTGGTTTCACTAATTGAACTAAACAACTGAATTGTGGAGAATCTCACTACCTTATAATATTTAGCATGTGCATATTGACAAAGGTTTAAACCATAGACTGTATATAGAAATGGATAACGCGTCCCCACTTATCCCCACAGTACAGAAATGAAGCCAAAATATCCCAGATACAGCCGCTGCCATCTAGCTTCATTGACATCATTTGGAGCCAGAGTCTGCACAGTTGCACAGACTTTCCCGCCCAAACAGCTGTCCCTCCAATCGCAAGCAGTGCCACTGAATGCAATTCCACCGATTGGTTCACACAGTTGTCAGTCATGTTGTAAAAACCCTGTTTTATAGCATTAAATAACCAACCTTAGAAAAAGGAACACTTGAACATACAGCAGTGTGATAAAACCTAACTTAAATAACAAAAGCCATTTTTTAAAAGTGTATTTTCAGTCCAAATGATTTTGGGGAGCTGTCATGTCGTCCATCTTTAAATACAGTCTGTGGTTTAAATCTACTGGAGGGCTTTCAGAGGTTTTTATACACCCAAAGAACTTATACAGAAATGAACTGCTTTGCAGCGTCAGTGGAAACCAGACCTGGCGTCTAATTAGGACCAGAATTTATTTTTTAAATTGTGTAGCCACACCTGGCTATAGAGGGAGTCAGCTTGTGAAAGGGAGTCAGTGTTTAACCTGAGTTCTGCTTTCTATAGTAGGCACATATTTTGAATTCTGGGTACACTTTTGCAGGTTTGTGCACATTTTTCCAAATCTCATTTAGGGATTCTTTTGCACATTTACAAATCTGATTATGCACATTTGACATACATTTACACAAGTCTCCACACACATTTACAATAATTCTGTTACAATTATGTCCCCATATATCAGCATCATTAGTGGCTGGTGCAAATATTTCTAACTGGCTAGTAGATGGTTTTTAATAAAATACTGGCTTATGTTTGAGTTTGTCTGACTTCAGCATAATTGTATGTACTGAAGTCTCTACAGAGATAAACCCAAATTGACACCTCGCACAC